>JAEMBT020000003.1:7113842-9803842 GCA_018873245.2 Archegozetes longisetosus | reverse complement strand
TATTATTCAATATATCGATAGAGCCCTATCGAAATGCGCAAAATAATAAATTTGCACTCAAGTGAGAGCACTAGCCTGTAAGGCGATTCGTCACCTTTAGTTGCCAGTTAAAGTTACTTCTGATTATTTTCTTGAAACTTTCGAATATGTTTAAAGTCGAAAACTTGGCAAAATCATCTTAAAACCTAAGGTTTAGATAACCATGTTTTATTTTCGCTAAACTTTACATATATAATGACGAATACTTTATTATTTAGGTTTCTGCTACATAGGAACATACCTGCCCCAGTTTGCCAATTTATAACCAAAATTTGGTTCTTTCGATGTCTAACTGTCATTAGGAAATGTAGAAGTACAAAGGGCTAACTGATTAGTAAATTTATTTGGGTTTTTGTGGATATTAATATTTAACTTTAAGAAAAATACAAGTCTGCATTTTGAGAAAAAAGTTGAAGCTGTCTATTGAAATACATCAACTGTAATTGAAATTAATAGTCGTTATTTCCGGGAATTGTGACTCCAAATTTGAATAAATCAGTAATAAAATATAATTGAAAGGGTTTTCATTAGATATTGCATATAAAATGATGTATAACTATCAGACCTGTACAAAATATGTGCGAAAATTTGTAAAATAATTATTTATTTATGCATGAAAAACCAGTAAAATATGTGACAAAATATGTTCGCTCAATTTTCAAAATTTATTGCATTACAATTGATAATAAGTGTCTTTTTGAGATTCTCGAAAAGAAAACTGCGATCTGAGAGAATCAATTTGTAATTAGAGAAAGATCTTTCAATATCACAAGAAGTAATGGGAGCGTATTTGAAACATGAAATTTCTTCAGGAGTATACATTTTGAGAATTTCGTTATCATTGCCATTTATTACGTGAATAATTGCCTTCAGTCACTCCCAATTATCATTCTTTACGATCAGCATTTTATACTTTTGTTTCACGGTGTCTGCGATGTCAGAGTCAACTGACGATAATTTCACTTCAAATTCAGCAAATAATTGTACTGAAGTTGACAACATCACATTTTTTTCTTTGTAATTTTTCAATGAATTCAGGAATGAATTTAAATTTTCGATGCAAACACAGGGAAAGTATACAAAATATGTACGAAAAACTAAATTATATGTTTTATGTGCAAAAGACTAAAATATGCGAGAATATGTGGAATCAAGTACCTCTCAAATGCATCGTTTCTACCCGATTCGTGTATATATTGACTCAAGTTGATTATTATAAGTCATAGAAAAACATGTATTTACATATTTTGTGCAGGTCTGATAACTATACACAATACTATATAATATTTTATTGTACCAATATTTTTGGACACTTAAGACAAAAATAAGTAAAATAAATTTTTAAGACTTAATTTTACTTAAACAGACAAAATATTAAAAGAGAAAATTTTTTTAAAGATTTCTATTTTCAGCATATTGTGTGATTTGCTTTATTTTAGTAATTTTCTACACTCATCAGCATAAAATGGAGCGTCGATTTTGAAAATTCTTTAAAAATCCTATAACTTATAAAAATCTTAAGTCAAAGTTTGTACTTTCGAAAGCCAGACTCTCGTAACAACCACTAATTGAAATATCGAAACTTTTTCTGTAAATATTGTTAAAGACATTTAGTTATAACTTAATGACTTGTAATTTGTTGTACAGATCAAAATTATTAAATGAAATTCAAATGAAAATATAATGCTAAAATTTTTTTATTAAGTCTAACAATGATTAAAGTTCTGATCAGTCAGTCACACGCAATATATCAATAATTTTGAATTAACATAAAATCCAACTTCTTTTGCAATATAGAAGTCGATATGAGACCATTTCAGTTCAGGAATCAAATAATCCAACAGTAATGGGACTAAAGTTAGGAAAAAATTGAACACAAAATATTATTGTATGAGAGCATGAAGACTTTTAAAATAAGGTACCTTTAAGTTTGCTTTTGAGAACTGAAATATCGATTTTATTAATAAACCTATCATTATATGAATAGAAGAGTGCGATTTTGGTCGTAATTCTATTGAGAGGATATTCTGGTGGAAACGACTTCCCATAAATTAACAGATTTTTGTCTTGTCCGTAATCGTATTTCTCGAATCGTCCGCTTCCGCCAAATTGTAATAAGTGGCCCAGCAGTCGAGGTGGTAACGCATCCGGAGTATAACTTGTCATTACTCCGAGTCTAGACTGAGATAATGATCAAATCTGAAATAATTTATAAACATGTTCAAATATTTCATTTAGTAGACTTACAAAATCCCATTGATTTTGATTTTGACCAGTTATGAGCCCAATAATGAATGAACAGAAATATTGGAAACTTTGCGATTGACAAAACAAACTTTGAGCCAACAATAGGAGTTGACTTCTTGGTATTAATGAACCATTAATGTGTCTAAAATGATTATTAGAAATTTTAGAAGTGTTATAAACGCGACAACTTCTTTATGTAATCAAAACTAAACAATAATTAATCGCGCATGCATTCAAAGGTTTTTATATCTGATTGTAATAAATTAAATTTGCCTTATCTTTGGTTTGATCTTAAACTATTTAACATATAAAAACTAATCCAAGTATTGGACTTCATTCAAAGTTTTTCAACTATGCTTAACATAGAATTACCTGAAAATAGGCGAAAGCATTGATAACTGCTTAAATCCTTTGATGTGGCTGATAAACACAACCGGAGATAATGCAATGAAAGGATTGATTATATGATTGTATTTAACTCTACTTGAAAGCAATCCAAACATCGCTGTATTGCTCAGCGAATGGCCAATATATCCAATTGTTTCTTATAATTTATAGAGAAATAACTCAATTATTCAATCAAACAATGGTTTAGTTGCGCGAGGAAAGATGTAGATTTATCATCTTTGATCACTTTTCAAACCTGCTCCGATTATCAATAGAAATCGTGCACTAATCTTTCTATCAATTTAGTCCATGGATAAGATATATCGTTAATTAAAAAGTTAATGCAATTATGACTCGAAAGTCACGAGATTTGATTGTAAAGATTTTCAACTCTTCTTATGATAGGTTCATAAATAGAATTTTGTTATTTCTCTTACATGAAGGCACAAAACAAGAAAACTTTATTTTAAAGGAGCTAGAAATACCACTTTTAGTATAATTTGCTATGTAATCAATCATTGCCGGTAAGTCGTATTCAATTAGATCGTCAATAGTGAATGTCCAGTAAGAGCTGTCTTAATAAATATATTAAGTATATTAAACATTTATTGAGATATAAAGTGTGTGATTATTATTTGATATGGTCATAATCAACCTGATGATAGATTAAATTTTTATTTTAGTCTCTAGCATGTCCTTAATTCGACTTAAGTTTTGTCAAAATTTCTAGAATCAATACCTTTTTGAGTGAGAAAAGTATGATTTTGTGAATATTGGTTTCCTCTAAAGTTTCCCAACCAGACATCATAACCAAATTGTGATAATACAAAAGCAAGAGTACCGCCCACAGCAACTTTTTCGCCATTCAATTGTCTATAAGAGATTTTATTTCCATATCTTTCCTCAATGTAATGACCGTTAGTAGGATTTAAATATCCTCTAGTATTCAACAAATAATCATTGCACGAGACAAGCATTCCATGAGACAATAGCAATGGTTTCGAGTTATGAACTCTTTTGAATGGATTTATAATTCTAAAAATTCCTAAAATGAATCCATCATCAGTTACTACTGAGTGTTGTTCTGCTAAAAATCCACGCGAAGTAATTATCTGTATCTTTAATGAATTTGAAAGTTTGTGAATAAAATGATTTACTCAACATATTTACTGATGAAGAGATCATAAAATTAATAGATTTATTAATTAGAAGATTAAAGTGGTAGCAAAGTAAAGGCTATTGACTTCTGTAGTTCTCCTCTAACTTAAAGAACTAACAATAGCCTTTCATAGTAATCAAAACTAAAACTTGTATTTTGTCAGTTTACAAGTTGTACCTGTCGAGTGTCAAATAAAATATTGACATGAGATAGTTTCTGAGAAGAGTAAGGAAAGCTGATGAGATTTTAATCTTTAAACTTGAACTGATTTTTCTGAACTGCATCTCGTAATCATATTTTATCTATAAGTGCATCAACTATACAGAAAATTACTTAAATGCTATTCTTTAAGTGTTAAGATGCAGAAATTAAAAACTTCAATTAACACATATGTTAAAGTCGAGACAAAAAAATTATTAAAAATGCTTTTGAACATGAACGTAAAAGTAACTATTAGTATTAATTAGATGCATATCGTATTGATAAGGTAAAGACTTTCCTTACTTTTCTCATAAATCATTCCATAAATTGATTTGTTGCCAAATTTACTTTTCACAAGATAACAATTTTTAAAACCGATCTCATAAATACTCACAGCGTTTCTAAATTGATCGCTATCTTCAATCAAAATGCAACTGCATAGAGAAAAGTTTAAAGTTAATAAAATGTAACAATTCATTAAGAAATTAAAATCTGCATTCATTTTGATGTAGAAAATTTAAATAATTTGTTATACTGTCCGTTATTTTAAAACTAAACTCAAATCCTTATAACAATTTTTTCTTTTTATTACTCATGAATCAGAACTTACTAATGAGTCAGTTTAAAACATAAAACAAAATTTGATCACTTAGTCATTCATTTTGAATTAAAAATACTTTTAGTCATAAAAATAATGTTCACAAGAAAAGAATTTTTATTTTGAAAACTCATTCATTAACTAAATGTTGTGATAAGGTTAGAGATGAATCTTTTGAAAAATTTGGTAAAACTGGGCCGACCAATGCAACTTTTCTTAGAATTGAATCAAATTTATTGTTATATATCTGATACATATACTACTTTGTAGGATCACAGTTCTCAAATATGTTTGTAAGCTTATAGTTCATTATTAAAGGTTTATTTTGAAACATTCAAATTTCAGTGAATGAGTAAGCAATTTCACTTTTGACTCACATTTTCAAAAGCAATAAAGCGTTAACTGTAAAATCGGAGTTTAGTTTTTAAAGAAACGGACAGTACAATAAAATTATACGTAAGATAAAGTGCCACTACTTAATCAGATATCAATATTTCTACAAAAAACAAAGTGACCTCAAGTGCTAACAATTACTTATTGGTTTCATATATCGGGCGTTCGCGATAAAACTAATTTCAAAAATGTTTAAAACTTTTTTCCCAAGTAGCTTTGATAAAAAGTTATGAATAATAATGTGAATGATTGAGTCTAATTTTGCACTTTTTATAGATTAAGTTCACAAATAAATGGAACACCAACAAATTGAAAGGTTTTGTTTCGAACATTTTTTAAAAACTAAACCATTGGTGAACAGTCTTTCAAACAATTTAAAAGAGAAGGTCCTGGAGATACATGTATTCGAATACGATTAAACGAGTTAAGACTTGTTTGGAGTGCGATGGAAAACCTTTCTTAGATTTAGATTAGTCTGGTTTTCTTCTCTTTAAACACTACTTTTATTTAATTACTCATAAAATAGAATGAATAAAAGTTGAATTGAGATTTCTATAGCTTATTAATCAGTTAATACAGATATCGAGTTCTTAAAATTCATTTACTTCATATGATTTAAGTGCAAATCTTACAGTTGTATTATCGCTAACATCCGACATGACATAAATTTGTTTCAAAGCTCATTGTCACTAAGTGTCAAACGAGAGGAATATCTTTTGATGCTTTATGTAATATCTAACAGTTGGTCATTATATTTAGATAATAGCAAAGTTTACCCTTTCTTATCATGTTGTCAAAAGTGATTATATGCCGTTTGCGCGAAAGCTTTTTAAGCGAAAATTATTACTTATAACTTTGCTAAATCATTTTTATAAAGAGGCTATAAAGTATCTTTCTGATCGATCTTAATTTCAAGTCATTTTTGGTTAAAATATATAGAGATCAAAAATAACTTAAATAAGAAACATTTATCAACTAATAATATTCATAATGTAATACAAAACAATTAAGTAAGAAGAATGTAATTTGTGATTCAATTAAATATTATATGTGAAGTAGCATCTAAAAATTCAAGAATAGTAGATCTGCTATTTGAATAAGGACTAGTCTCTCAATTCTCTAATTAATTATAGCTCTAAAGAAGAAAATATAAACAGATATTAGAATCATTGTAAATAAAATGTTTTTCGCTGAAATGGCTTTCGCTTAAATATAATTTCGCTTAAGTAGCTTTCGCTCAACTGGCTTTCGCGCAAGTGGGTTTCGCTCAAGTGACAAGACACCGTCAAAAGTTTTACCTAAAATTAATCGTTTTACTCATGAAGAAAATAAGATAAGCGAGATATTTATAATTTGACCATGAGCAAATATTGACTGAAAATCACATAAAAGTTTATTTGGGTTAATTCATTTGGTGATGACTGCAATTCAAATACTAATAAAATCAAAGTAATAACTATTAAATGCTTGTGGTATCACATTATTTGATTGCTGTGAATGACTTTCACTATCAATAATTTATTAGATTTAAGTCAAATTGGTTTCGAACAACAAAATAAACAAAAATTAATGATACAAATATAATTAGAATGGATGTAACTTGCAATAAACAAAGCATTTAACAAACTTTAGCAGAGATTCAAATTCAAGGTTTTCACTGAAAGAATAAAGAAACTTTTCAACAAATTGAGATCAATTGCAAGTTATATTACTTTTTCAGGAAATTAAACTAAATAACTACTTTAATCCTCAGTATAAGGATAGTTTTAGTTTAGCCTTTTATTAAAATACGCTAAATTATTAACACAATGATATGATATGATTCTGTCCTATGTTCTATAACTTTATGTCTCATTACTTTAAGTCTCGTTATTAAAGAGTTCAAGTTTTACTCATTAATTAATTGCATAGTTTATTGTACCTTCTTTTTCATTTAGTAGAATATCAAAGGAATAATCAGTTTATAGCTTTATTTTATCTGATTTATTAAAATAAATTTAACTCAAATATTTGGCTGAAACTAATTAAGTGAATATAAATGAACGAACGTCATATTTGATAGGGCTCAGTACGATCATATTACAATTTGTATCACAGATCGAAAAACTTTAAAATTATTTGAACAAAAATTTATTTAAAAAGATTAAACAGAAGGTCAAAATAGGAGATTTGATGTACAAATAATTGATCGGTTGACCGCAAAATATCAATTATTTTACTGTTGCTATAAAAACCGGCCTCTTTTCCAACAAAATAGTCGATATGAGACCATTTCGGTTCAGGAACAAAATAATCAAATATGAGCGAACCTATAAATCGTATAGATTTCAAGAAATCAATCAACTTTTAAGGAATTGGCATCCAATCATAAGTCGACACACCTTTTAATTTATTCCTAAGTATAGCCATATCGATCTCATTGAGATATCCGTCGTTATAGGAATAAAAGAGCAACTCTTGTACTGATATCTTCGAGACGATATTCTGGAGGAAAAGTCTGTCCATAGAGCAGAAGATTATTCTTAATTCCATAATCGAATTTCTCGAATCTTCCACTAGTGGCGAATTGGAAATAATGTGCGACTAACCAACTGGGCAGACCATCAGGTGAATAACTTGTTGCAGTTCCGAATCTGGACTTGAATTGTAAGAGTAAGATATTCTGCATATGAAAGTTTAATTGAATAGAAATTGTTTGATTGTTACCATATCCCATTGTTTGAAATTATGGCCCGACAAAAGACCGATAATAAGCCCACAAACATATCGTAAACCTTTTGATTGGCAAAAATTATTACTTTGAACTGATAATAAGGCTCTACTTCTTGGGACAAGTGTTCCCGATCGAGACCTGTATAGTGTAGATTATTCAAGATTCAAATATCTCTCAATTGAATTACTTAATAAACTCTGAGTTGTAAAAATCTTGGATTTCTACCTAATCCTACACAAAATCGTTTATGAGAGAGAGAGTAAGAGAGAGAGAGAGAGAGAGAGTAAGAGAGATTACGATACGTTAAGTTTATATTTAAAAGCACTAAAAAAGCTAAGTAATAACTTATGAATACATAACTTTACCAAGAAACATTGAGTTAAATATTAGAACCTTTGATAGAACATCCTATATAATTTCTATACAGTCTGATCCAGTTATAAGTAACCTATCAGTGTATGTGAAATAAGTTACCTATAGACGGGTTTGTTTATATCCCAACTCTTTAACACATGATAGGATTGGTTGGTGCTTGATGAATCATTTGCTAACTACCAGGTTCCCTATGACCGAGTTGCCAATAACCGGGTCAGACTGTATAATCTTCAATATCTTTGTTTATGAGATTGCCTAAAGCGATCAAACTTTTCAGTTCATTACTTCAGTATTGGTGTTACAAATGTTGATAATTGTCTCCATAGCTCATTATGGCTGTTAAAAACAACTGGTGCTAAAGCAATGAATGGATCTACAATTAAGTTGTATTCAATTTTTGAGAGAAGTCCAAGCATGACAGTCGCTCCCATTGAATGTCCAATAACTCCTATTTTTTCTAATAAAAACAAAATGACTTTCCCTAAATCAATAAAAGTCAAATGACTTCAGTTTATGATATTTAAGAGATGTTTCTCGTACTAAATTCTGTATTTATAGCTCTTTAAATTGTAGCTATACATAAAGCCAGCTATGACTCGAGAAAGTTTCTCAATCATTGACGACATTATTAAATAACTATTTGGGACTCCAACGCATCCGCGTCTTTGTTCGTGGAGCCCACCTTGGCAAGGATAACTGAAGACTTCAACTTATCATCAATGCCAAGCCAAATGGATGCGCCCTCCTCCGACCACCAGGAATGCACCGCATATTCAGGTCAGGTACTTTTTACTATTATTTATTTATTTTTACCTTCCCTTCCCGCCATTTTCTTTGTTTTTGTTTTGTTTTTGTTTTGTTTTGTTCTGTTCATACCTTTTCTTTTCTTGCTATGCCTAAATTCACCCCACATTACCCCACTAGGATTCCACACTTATCCCTCGCCCTCCTTATCTACCCCCAACCAGCACTCCCACCTCCTTCCTTTCGGTCCCACCCCACCCCCGGGCAGGTTTTCACAAATTCGGCCCCTACTACTCGCAAACGCGGTTCGTCTACTCCTACTACTTGCTGGCGATATCGAGCCCAACCCTGACCCCGCCCTCCCCCAGCTAAACATTTTACAACTTAATATAAATGGCCTTCGCAACAAAGTTCCCGAGCTCACCAAATTCCTCTCCCAACACAATATCCACATAGCCGCCCTTCAAGAAACAAAGCTGACCCCCGCGCTCAGACCCCCAAAATTCCCAATTATTCCTCTATTCGACTCGACCGCCCCTGAGGCTCTGGCGGAGGCCTTATCCTCTACATACATAACTCAATCCCACTCCACTCACGACCCCTCACCCCTCCCTAAACACCCACTGTGAAACCTTAACCTGCTCTATTTACCTTAATAAAAAACATACACCATTATCAATATATACAATCCACCCCCTCCCAGGTCCCTCCCACCCTAAACCCTAACCTCAGTCAACTAATTAGCTTCCCTAATCCCATTATACTAGGTGACTTCAACGCTCACCACCCTACCTGGCTTAAAACACAGCCAGCCGACACACGAGGTAACCTCCTATTAGAACAACTAGAACCCCTCCCTCTCCTCCTTTTAAATGAAAACACTCCCACTCGAGTAACCTCTTCTCAAAGACCCACCTCCCCTGACCTCACCCTCACATCCGCCGCTCTCGCTTCCCGCCTTACCTGGCGCACTGTTCCCCTCTCTCTTCTGATCACCTCCCCATCATCATATCCTTTCCTCTCACACGCAAACTATCCCCTAGCTATCAAAAATCCTTCACCAACTTTAACAAAGCCGACTGGCTCACATTCTCAGAACTAGTCGAACTCTCCCTAGATAACTACGATCCCTCCCTTTACCCTTCCATAGACCTAGCAGAAGCCTATATTCGTGATTCAATAACCACTGCAGCTAGAACAACTATCCCCTCCGGCCGGCGTAAGACGTATATCCCCTCCTTCTCCCCCTCGATTAAAGCACTTATAGCAGAACGCAACTCCCTTCGACTTAAAATCTCCCACTCTAATAGCCCCCCATCCAGCTCCGATTCCCAACACCTCTGTTCCCTAAATAAACTAATTCATACCGAAATTAACAATCTCAAACGCAGAAGGTGGACAGATTTTGTCCAAACCCTAAACCACCGCACCGCCCCCAACAAACTCTGGAAAACTATAAAATCTATAAATAACGATAGTCTCCAAACCCATGAAACTATATCATCCCACCCACCAAACCAAGCCCCTCACCCTAGTACACAAGCCAACAACCTCATCAAGTACTACGCCTCCATGTCACGCAATACCCCTCCAGATCGGACAGAAAATTATCCGCTCCCTAAAATCCATCAAACTCGATCCCCACCCCGACCCCCTTTCTTCCCTGAGCAAACGCTAAAGATAATCGCTCCATCCCACTTTCAAAAGCACTCGGCCCTGACAATATAGCTAACATCCACCTTAAACACCTAGGCCCAAACGCAATAACCGCCCTCACTAAACTGTTTAATTTCTCCTGGCTCAACTGTCAAATTCCATCCATCTGGAAAAATCAATTATCATTCCACTTCTCAAACCCAACAAACCCCGAACCTTCCCTCCTCCTATCGTCCTATTTCTCTCCTCTCTCTAAAGTCATGGAAAGACTTATAAAAAATCGCATTGAACCCTTCTACCTCAAAATTCCCACCAGCATGGTTTCCGAAATCACTCTCAACCGTCACCGCCCTCACTGTACTCACTCAAACCATTTTAAATGGTTTCAACCAAAAGAAAACCCCCTACCCGCACGATCGCCCTCTGTCTCGACCTGTCTAAAGCCTTCGACACTGTATCCACTCCACTCCTTATCTCTAAGCTAAACAACACCCCACTCCCCTAACGACAAACGCTGGCTTGCAAATTTTCTTCGCGGAAGGCAATCCTGCGTCAAGTTAGGCAACACCTTAGCTCTCACAGAAACTTTAGAAATGGTGTACCCCAAGGCGCTGTTCTATCCCCCTTACTATTTAACTTCTACATAGCTGACATCCCTACTCCCCTCTAAAGCTAATAACTTATGCTGACGATATCACCATCCTTTCCTCTCATTCCAACAAACTCACGGCTACCTCCCACCTCCAATCCTCCCTATCATGGAGCAATGGGCCTCTAAAACCGCCTCACTATCTCTCCCGACAAATCTTCTAGCACCCTCTTTACCCCCGACCACGAACTCGATTTCCAGCCTCTCCTCACTCTAAACAATTCCTGTATCCCTACCATCAAAAACCCCAAAATCCTTGGGGTAATCTTTGACCCCTCCTCACTTTTTCCCCGCACATACTCCCACCTTAAGCAAAAATCACACCGACGCCTAAACTCATTAAAAGCCCTATCCTCCACAACCTGGGGTCAAGATAAAGAAACCCTTATAACCCTTTACAAATCCTACATCCGTCCCGTACTGGAATATGCAGCTCCTGCCTGGTCCCCCCCTATCTGCTCGACTAACCTCCATAAACTGCAGATTATTCAAAACAAAGCCCTCCGCCTAGCAACTGGCTCCACCCAAATGTCCTCCCATTCCCACCTACATAATGAAACCAAAATCCTTCCACTAACCACCCATATAAATCTATTGGGCACCCAATTCTACGCCAAACTCACAGACAGTTCCCACCCTTCACACCACCTCACCCTCCCTTATATCCCCCCTAGGCAAATGAAAAACACCCCTTCCTCCCATTTCTCATACCTACTCGACTCACACGGACCCCCAGTCAAGCGACATTTCCCAAACAATCGCCAGTCTCCATACAAACTTCACTGCCCGCAGCATACTATCCCTTTCTCCCAATAAACTCTTAGGCCAAAAACCCCCAGAAATAAATCCCTCAGAAATTACCCTCCCTCGGAAAGCCCGCTCCATTCTCTCCCAACTTCGCTCGAACTACTCCCCTCTCCTCCGGGACTACCTTCACCGCACAAATAGAAGCGACACCGACCGATGCCGCTTCTGCCACTCCTCTCCCGAAACCACCAAACACATTTTCTCCCAATGCCCCGGCCTTTCTTCCTCCGACACACTCATCGTATAGACCTCTTTTCTCTCTGGAGAGCACCTGAAGACGCAATCGCCTTCCTGGAGGCCTCAAGACTCATGTGAATCGCATCACAGAAGCGGAGGCAACAACAACAAAAATAACTATTTATATATACTTTACTTTGATCTCACAAAGATATCATCAAAATATGTCTATTTTTAAGCAAAATCTGAATTGATTTAATATTCAGTGCTTTTTTATATCATACGAGATATTAACATTTAATGAGTGTAATGACTATTATTGATGGAGCTTCTGTTCACCTCATTTTTATGAAACACTAAAATGAGAAAAATTGAAAATAGATAAAATCCACCGAATTCAGTCACGATATTAATAAATCGCTTATTGAATAACAATTATTGTCAAACGACCGCTATATACTGTCAGAAATAGCACCAGAAGGAGTATATCTAAATCTGTTAATAATTAGATATAATTAGAGGAAATGATTGAAAGAAAACTTTTCCTCAAGTTCACTAACTTTTGAATAAAAGTTCATTTTAATACTCTTTCTTCGAAATAAAAACTCTTTGTTGTGAAGACCAAAGTGAATAATTGCCTCGTTGAAAATCATGGGTAGTTCACAAAATAATGAGATGTTATTTGAGCGAGGCTAAACACTTGTTCTTCTATTTGCAATTGTGTTGAAAAAGTAATACTTCCAAAATATTCTCATGCGCTCAATCTCTTGAATGATAGGTAAGAACAAGTTAAGATCAATTTTATTAATAAGATAACAGACACAGAGCCGATTTGAAGATATTATTTCTATTCATAACTATCCACTTTCAGCTTTTGAACAAATCTTAAATTTTAGTTGGAATGAAGTCTAAATCATTTTTTATATTTTCTAAGCTATGAAAATAATATGATAAAGATCTAAAAATAGGACACAAATTATGGAAAAATATAAAATGAGCTTTTGATAATGAATTTCAATGTCTATCAGAATATGATAATCGCGTATCAGATATGAAGTGATTAAAGATAAACTGAGATGAAAAATATTGAATTTAGGGCACAAAACATATTCATTAACATTATCCATAAATTTTAGATATAAAAAGTGTCGCATATATCAGATATGCAAAGTACTGAAAAGTATATCTTAAATGAGTTATACAAACATTTATGCAAATATAATTACCAGTATTGGTATATTTGATGATATAATCAATTATAGCCGTCATATCATATTTAATCAATTCGTCTAAAGTAAATGACCAGTAGAGAGGATCTAAAAATATAATTAAAACAAATCAAATAAATTTTCTTGTTTGAAGCTAATTTAGGACATATCGGATGTAAGAGTACAACAATGAAGAAAACATTCAGTTATATTTCATTTTGAACTAGTTTATCAACTTATTAAATATTATACTGTTTTCAATAAATTGATGGAGTCCTGACAAACTCTTATTTCAAGCATGAGTTACGCTATCGCTTGAAAATACTCTACACTCACAAAAGCCATTACACTTCAAAACAATTTTTATTATTTTTGTTGTGCTCTCATTTAGAGGAAAACTTTCGTTTATTGAATGTGTTGCACTTGAAAAATGTTTTCTCTTTAATTTGTTTCTCAATTAATGAGTTGAATACCTTTTTGAGTGAGAAAAGTATGATTTTGTGAATATTGGTTTCCTCTGAAATTTCCTAACCAGACATCATAACCAAATTGTGATAATACAAAGGCGAGAGTACCGCCCACAGCAACTTTTTCGCCATTCAATTGTCTATAAGAGATTTTATTTGGATATCTGTCCTCAACATAATGACCATCACTATTGAGAAATCCGTGTGTATTCAGAAGGAAATCCTGACACGAAACCATTATTCCGTGTATTAACAATATCGGTTTGGGCTTATATTCACTTTTGAATGCATTTATTATTCTAAACATTCCTAATATATATCCGTCACTCGTTATTACTGAATGTGCTTCTGATCCGAAACCTCTCGAATGAATTATTTGTAACTTTTAGATAAAAGGACAAAATTCAAACCATTATATTATTATTTAATAAAATTTGATTCAATTAAGACCTCAAAAGATATCTAATAGAAATGAAAAATTAAAATAAAAATTCAGTATTTGAGTAAATTTGTTTATGAAAAATTAAATTTTTGAAATATCTCACAAATCATATGGTCTGACATTACGAAACTTAAAATGAAATTCTATGATGAAAATAAGTTTTTATCAAAAGTCGATGAGTATTAATTGTCTTATCAAAATTCAATTGTGTTGAATAACTTGATACCTAATGTTAAACGATCAGAAAACTTCTGAACTTTAGTTTTATGCTGAATGTAAAGATGGCAAATTTATCGAAAAATTAAATCAGTTCACAGTTTTATTAAATGTTCATCAATTACTATACAATAAAATCACTTTTTATGGACACCAATAGTTTAAAAACTTGTTTGCTTTGGTCAAAAAATCTTATAATTAAAGTAAAGATTACAAGTAATATGATTTACTCACAGCATCCTTAAATTGGTCTGGGTCGTCAACTGTAAAGCAATCAAAAAAGAAAACATTCAATTTAATGGCTAACAAATAAATAAATAGTGAAAATTTGTTGGAAATATCACTGAAAAGCATGATTCCCTAATTAGATGAAGTTCGGATCAACATCTAAACCATTTTTGAGTAACAGAAAACTTTTTTGAGTAGAAATGACCTATTTTTCAAATAAAAACGAGATTGATTTGTTGTTCATAACAAGTGGACTCCGGACTCTTTTCATTTTGAGTTCATTAACTTTAAAATTGAAATTCATATAATTTATATAACTGGCAGTCATTATGGGTTGTACTAAATACAGCCAATAAGGTCCGCGAAATAAATTTAACAACTGACGATTTTCTTGAATAACTTTTTAATTATAAACTTTAGGACATTGGAATTTACAACAGTTATATATTTTAATAATAGTAAAAATATTATGAAAAAAAAATATTTTCATTGCATCTTTCCGAGAAAAATTTTAAAAGCCAATTTTTAAGTGCGAAATAAATATAACAACTTTTCGAAAAACTGAACAATTGAACCGATTAATAGCCTATAAATTTACCTTTTTTCAAAACTTCGATCAATCTCTTATTCATCGAGTCAGCCAAAGTTTTCAAAGCTGAATAGGAATTGAATCACAAGACCTGAGGATTTCGGCCCGATATTCGGCCACCGTTTCAAACTGGCGGCCGTTGGCGTAAACCAGCCGAACCAATTGACCTCCATGAATTTTCAATAGGGTTCAAGTCTGGGCTCTTCGATGGCCAAACCAAAACTTCAACATCGTTGGCCAGAAACCATTCCCGAGTGGCTGCCGAAGTGTGGATCGTGGCATTATCTTGCTGAAAAATCCAAATTCGGCCACCAATCAACTCCCCATAAGGTAGTAAATGGTCATTTAGCACACGGATATAATCTTGAGAGTTTGCCCGATCATTTAGGAAAACTATTTGAGTTTTACCACCGAAACCGAAGCCAGCCCAGATAATCAAAGAACCACCGCCTAAAGGTCTTTTGGAAAAGTATTGAGGTTCTTTCCTCAAGTCATGCCAGTAAAACTGGTTACCATCAGGTCCATCTAAATTAAATTTTTTCATCGCTAAAGATGACCTCACGCCATTTTCGGTCCCAAATGACCCTTTCGGTAGCCCATTGAAGCCGAGTTGTTATATGCTCCTTTTGAGCTTCGGCCGTGACTTCCTCTTCTCATATTTAAGATGAGGTGATGAACTTAAGATTTGTTGGACTCTTCTGGTGGACAGGGCAATATTTTGGCTGACTCTGATTTGATTGGCAGTTTGATTTTCTTTATTCCGGTCGAAATTAAGCGTCTTTCGGCTCGGGCGGACAGAGTTCGAGGTCTACCGGATCGCTTACGGCGGCCGTATTCTTCCGGATTGGCCAGAAATCGATTTATGACCGACTTATCGCGACCAATCTTCCTCGCAATATCGATCGGTCGGACATTCATGTCCCGATAGGCCAAAATCTGGCCACGCTCTAAATCAGTAAGTTGATGGCGTTTCGGCATCTAAATCGGTTTTTTAAAAGTTGGCTTTTGTTAATTAGCAATTAAACACGAAAAACTTATCTTAAAATGTGTTTAACTGTATTTAAATTTTGTAAAACTTATAAATTTATTGATGTTTGTACTCTAAAGTTAAAAGTTGTTATAAATATTTCGCACCTGAAAGAAAGTTATTTGCGTTTTTACGTGTTTATTGAACTTTGAACCTGAGATTTTGTCAACCCATGCCTTTGAGTGCTATTAAGCTATGGTCAAAATTTCATTAAGATTGCTTAATCCGTTTCCGAGTAATTCAATTTCACAATCATTTGTTAAAATTATTTCGCGGACCTATATAGTTATAATAAAGATATAAGAACACTCTGGAGTATGTCTTCACAATAAGAATTACACTAAACTGAGAATAGAATAAAAAATTTGAATGCATTAAGAAAGTTGTAACTCATTTTAGTCAAATATAAAATAATGTAGTCTAATGTGATTGTATGAGATATACACAATCATTCCTTTTGATTAATCAAATAATAAAGTTTATGGTGTAGAAATTCTCTTTTTCACATTAGACTTCGTGCTTGACTTGTTTACACATACCAAATGGCATCGATAAAAGAGTGTCAAATGAAAACATTTTCTAATATAGAATAATGACTCACAAACAAAGAGGTATCTCATTTAAGAATTAAGAGTTCATACTTATTAAGATACTAAAGATATGGAGACAGATCATAATACTAGGTCGTACAAAAAGTTTTAAAGCTCACTCAAACTAAGACTGATACGATGGATCTGAATAAGCCATTTTTCTTGTCTATATTTCGTATGAAAGATCACAAAAAATTTTCAGAATCGGCTGATTATTTTTCAATCTATGATCTATTATTAACGTCTAGTTATTTGGATCTTATGAAGTCTCATATTTTAGGGTTCAATGAGGGCTGGGAAGCAATTATAATGTAAACATGTTCTTTTGTAGGGTAAAATTATTTTGAAAAAATTGGTCAGATTTCTTCAATTTTCGGAGATTTGGTCGCAAAGAAACAGCTCAAATTGTTTCCTGAACCCATAATTAGATAATGGAAAAGTCGTCAACTAGACCTGTTTGAAGGATCGCAGGTTGAGAATTAATCAGCCGATTCTGAAAATATTTTGGAGATTTTCATGTGAAATATAAGCAAGAAAAATGGCTTATTCAGATTCATCGTATCCGTCTTAGTTTGAGCAGGCTTTAAAACTTTTTGTACGATCTAGTATATAAATACGAGTTGGTTTGAAAAGCAAAATATTAATCACTTATTCGCTGAACTATATATAACTAAAATATAATAATGCTGTGAAATTGTTTCAAGAGTCGAAAAATGTTGAACGATTTTTGAACCTGTCAGAAAGTTGTAATTAATGCTAATACGTAGTCAATCATTTGATATGGGATATAATTGAACTGAGATCTAAAAACTGAGAACTTAGATTGGATTTAAATTACACTGAGAGCACATAAGCAGTAGTAAGATTCGCTTAAGAGTCGAAAACTTTTGTAAACTCTACATAAGATCTCACACCCCACCATAACATTCAAAGTAACTATTAAAGCTCCAATAATCTTTAAAGATTTCTTGTTTATTTTATTCCATAATTTTTGCAAATTTATTACACACAAAGCAATCAAAAAGTATCATTTAGAACCCTTCTTTTTGAATAGTCTGCCTGAGAGTCAGTAGCTAAATCACAAAATTTCGAGCGGAACACACGGACTGCATGATTTTGGCTAAATATACACTTTTCCGATTAAAAAATATTGTGTAACAGTTCTTAAACTTGATTTATAGTCTACTTTTGTTTATTTTCTATCAATTATTACAACAAATTAAATAACTTTCGCACTCAAATATACAACTATTTACATTAAGTTAGCCACAATTTGAATCTGGAGTGCTTATACACTCCCATCCCCTCTGGCTTCGTCACTGCTGCGAGCTATTCATGAGATTTAACATGATGCATGTCTATTCTTTCCATTACATTGAGCTCCAATAATCTATGCAACAAGTCATTAACATTTTGAGGTAAATCTTTCGCACGCTTAAAATATTAGTTGTCTTGATCCTTAGGGCCTTAAGCAGATTTACATAAAAAGTGAACGGAAAATTTACAAAAAGTATTTTATATATAAAGACCTAAAGCCCAAATATTTGCATAATACTTGATGTAGTCCATCTCTTATTTATGTGTTTTCTATTTTTAAGACATAAGTCTTACAACTTTCAGTGCCATATAATGTGATCTTCTTAACAATTAACCGCACAAACTGATACTAATCGATTTGCATGAAATATCAACCATACATAGAACTAGTCCAGTGAACAAATGTAGTGAAAGAACTGGATCCTGTAACTCAATAACTTCTGAGTTATGTAACTATTGTAAGTATCCATTCATTTCGCTACAGCCTTTCTCTTGATTATAAGCAATTTGAGATTTACAAAAATGACTGACTTTCAAACGTTTCAGACCTGGAAATTTCTTCGATTTAGCCTATAAGAAGTTTTCTCACTTAAGGTCAATATGAAGTCTCATAAAAAGTATATGAATTAAACCAACATCTGAAACAACTTGTACAAATTACCTTTTAGTCCTGTTACCATTCATAAGACCAAATCAATATGTTTTTAAAGAGCCTTAAGTTTAAGACTAAAATACTAAAAGGTATACATTGAGAAATACACACATAAGTTTTCATTTCATCTAATTATTCAACTCTTAACAAATGGTAAAATAATAAAAGAGAAGTTGTTGATGAGTCTCGTCGCTAGAAGTATTCAGATTTTAACTACAATAACAACATATTAACGATTTTATGCTATACAAATAATTATTATTACTAACTCTCATTCACATCAATCTGTACTGAAATAAAGCTAAAAGTTTGATAAGAATATTAAACTAGAAAGCAGGATTAGTTGTAAACTTTGAGCCATTGCAATTGCCTTTCAATTTAAAAGTAGTCTTCTATACTTATATATATAATCTTAAATCTAATGCTCTTCAAAAACATATTCAACTGTTCTCTGATCTGCATATTCCATCAGTATATAAGCCATGATTATCTTCGAATTAGATCGAAAATATTCGAAGACCTGGAGTCGTCGAACCAAATGATGTGGTCATAATTTATTTTCTGAATTGTGAATACATTTCTCAGCAATTGAAACATTTTTTCTATTTTGTTTATCTTATCAGGTCTTAATGTCTTGACACCACTTCTCTCTTCTGATTATTCAAAAATGATCTCAGCCTCAAAAATCTTACCATAATTTGATTGTTTTATATATAATATTCTTTTAAATATAAGATTTTGTTCTTCACCTTAAACTCATAATTATTTAAGAAAATGTATGGATTATTGTATCGATCAGTCAGTAAAGTAATTGTCCAAAACAGTTCTGAGTTGAAATTTGTGATAATATCCTTGATTTTATCTCAAATATATTACTCAATTGATTGAAGCTCTTATCGAAATTATCGCTATTGTTGGTCTCTATTTGCCGTTGAAGTTTTGCTTAAACTTTCGTATATTTCGGGTCAAAATTTTCAACACTCGTTTCTTGTGATCATTTTTATTTGAACATTTTTGCATTTCTTTTCGTTTGTCACTACTGTTTGAGCCATAAAGACATTTACGAATAGCTAAAGACATTTCTGCCAACAGATACACACTATATTCAGTTTGTTATTCAACTCAATTATGTCTCAAATTTTCGGTAACGGACTCCAGATTCAATCTGACCGATACATTAAATAAGTCAGCTATACTTTTACTGTTATTTTGTGTTAGCTTAATAGTAACTATTTCAAAAGTAATTCGTTTTAAAAGTTCTGTTTGAATATTAAAAGTAATATTGAACTAAAAATCGATAGCATCTAACTTCTAAACAGTAGATTTAGAGCATATTCTTATATGCCGCTATTGCAAATCTCACTCCTGTTTGACCTTAATTTTGTTCACAGGTTTTTCTGATATAAAAGTTTTGGCTTAATTCATACTTTTTCCTCAGTACTCATGTATTCCGAGCTCATTAATAAAACTTTTTCATTCAAGTTTAAGTACTTATGGCTTACTTAAAAAAATCGTTTAACTAATAATCAAAGTAAAGGCTCAATAGTGTTAAAAGTCAATATAATTAGAAATTTAACTAAAACCTGCTTCAAAATGTGAGCTCGTACTACTGCAATGCCTGGAGAGATCACGAATAGAGTCAGTGATTTTAAGCGCTACCGATTACTTAACTTAGAAAATATTAGTGAACGTGATTCGCAATTTTGATAAATATGAAACAACTCTAGAATCTCGTATTGCTATCTCGTTCGACATGTAATCACTTTATTAATACCTTAGAGCAAAACCCTAAGAAATATAACGCTCGATAACAATAGAGCTTGAGATAGTGTTAATCATTTTTAGTAAGATTATAATTAAGAAAAGCTACACAGAAGTTAAACATTCAGATCGTATTCGTCATTATTATAAGAATCTTCCAGTTGTGCCATTTTTTCTTCATGCTCATCGTTTATTTGTTCAAATTGTTGTAATTGTTCCATAAATTTATTTGTATCAAACTTTGTCGTATTATTTAATACAGGTTTAAAAAGTAGTTGCACATCTTTAACAGCTTCCAAATTGTGATCTTCACTAAAAGCATTCGGACAGAAATGTGAAACAATTTGATTCAAAATGTTCTGTTCATACTTATCATCATTTTGATCAATTGTGTCCAATCCATGTCTAAGATTCAAAGCGTTTGTAATAGTAAACACACAAAATCCAATAATTAAGACATAAGAAACAATTTGACTCATGTTTGACTACTTGAAAAACTCTGAACAATAGGCTTTAGTTTGTAGTTGACAACTTGCACTCAGTCAATACTATATTTTAGTAATTAGTACACTTTTATTTCATACTATTTGTTGCTTCAAAAGCTTTACTTAAATGAGTTAACTCATTAACTGCAATAATGAGTTTTGTTATCTTATCTGTAAAATCTATTTTCGTTCACTCAAATAATTGAAAGTTAAAAATAATTAACTAATTCTTTAGTATTATGTCGTTCAGAATATAGATATGACCACATAAAAATTTTTCAGTATATAATTTCAAGTGTTTTAATCTAACTAAATTTTCTTATTTTTATACAATTGAGTTAAAAATAGTGAACTTGTTTTCTAGAAATGCATTGCATAAATTTAGAAATCCAAACATTCGGTTCTGATCATATAATGACAGATCTTTTGTTAGATCTTATTATCACTTTTTTGAGGTTAAACCGCTTTTTAGATATACTATTATTTTACTTGTGAAGTAGTCGTTTAACATTCTTACAAATATTAACACTATATTTAAGTAGTAGTTATTCGACTTTTTAAGCATTAAAATTGTAATTAAATGTAGACATTTGTTTGTATATAGCTATCGATCAGCTTTTCATTTAAGCCAAAATAAAAATTCATTTATTATACTTCAAAAGCTTACACTTCAATGAATGACACCTCAATTCATTCAAAGAACCTTTGGATTGAGGCTTATTTTCATGTGTAAAAATAGATGAAAAGCTTTTTGTTCACTTATGTCTCAACGATATTAATAACTTTGTCGGTATTTCTTACTTCAATATAAATGAAAACTCGTATTGAGTTCGCACGAATTTCAAGACTATTATCTAAGAACAGAGTATCACAATTCTAAACTTGAAATGCGCTCTTTTTCATATTGTATTCAAATTGAATTTTGGTTTACAAAACCAAAAGATTTTGCAGAATCTTTAATATTGTTGCTTCAAAGTTTGAGCTCAGATTTATCTTTATATTGCTTTCTCTTGATTCACATTCATTTATTTATATTTATTAGAAGTGATAAAAGGTTGTCGAACTTTGATATAATAATATTGTAAATTTTTGAAAAATCTATGTTATGTAAACCAAGGATTGCATTCTGGAAGCTTTGTGAAAATGATATTATTACAAAAGAGTGCAATCTACTATTTGCAATTTGTTTTAATAAGCGATTGCAAGAAAATCATTACTATTTTTCGATGGCTAATCAAAACTGTATTCATGAAACTTTTTTCTATTGTAGTGCATTACAGATTTTACAATAGATCTAAAGCACTTGTAAACGTCTGGAATCCTTAAACACATTATAAGTTTCATTACTCCGATTGTATCGTATGTTATAATTAAGAATAGAGTTAATACAATTCAAAATTTAAAATTAATTCGAAAGTGTAATATGTTTTGGATTATATTCTCTCTAATTGAAATAAAATACCAATTTTAAAATACCAATTAATAATTGGTTGCAAAGGTATTGCTAAATGAGTACCCAATTGCTATTCTTGCAGTCATTTATGGGTGTAATCCCAGAACTCAATTTGAGTTCAATATTAAAGAGTGACGTTTAAAATTTTGAATTATGATGCTTTCTTACTACAAAATTCTCTTCAAATTCGCGCAAATTCGAGACAAGATTTCAAATGAACTTAGTGAAAAAGTTATCGTAGATGTTCTCTTTCAAATAAAACAATCTCCTTGGCACAAGTACCTGGTGTTTCAATTCTGAAATTTACTCGAGAAATCTGTTGATCGGTACTGAAAGAGCTATTCGAACAAACTCGTTTTGAAATGATCGAAATCAATTCCGTAAGAGTATTTACAAACATTATCGGAGTTCAAAACTGAATGTTCTGGATAAGAGTCGACTTTTAGGACTTATTGCCAATTACAGGATTAGGCTGCTATTAGTGAACAGTTTTTAATTTTAATAAATCCACTTCTAAGATTAACGCATGCGTGTAATTTATCTATTTATAATCTCCACGTTCTATTTAATAAAATAAACGAACCCTTTTTTAATTGCAATCAATAATGCCTAAGGAATATGGTTCCGAACTCGACAATCGCTTACGAAAACTTTACAAGCATTTGGGAAGCTATTGAAAAGTAATAGTTCAATTGAGGCTGCCAGGAGAAGTTGTTTCAGTTGGTTTTATTAGTAATATTATGAATAATGTTGGCGTCAAACGGAAAGTATCGCCGAAGGATCTGAAGCCCAGTGATACAGAGGCGTAGGACTGCTCGAACTTCAGTAACTATTGAAGTCGTAAAGAAAATCGTAAAAAATCCTAATCCAATATCTTGACCTTCGAGAGCAAAGCGATTTAATATAAGTCAGTGAAGTGATGGTCGCATTATCCATGAAGATTTACGATTAGAAACTTGATAAAAACAAAATTTACGTGTTAAGTGATATTCATAGAGCGAATCAGAAAGTTAACTGATGAAAGTTATACAATCGACATTTGAGTTGTTTAAAATGTAAATTTGTCTTAACATTAGATTAAACATACGTTTATTTAGATTACTGTAATGGAAAGCATGAAATATGTTATGTTAAAAGTGGTAAGAAAATTTCTGAAGTTTGAGTTAAAGAACAGCGAAAAATTTACTCTGTAGGCTCTACTCTGGTTAGTGCAATATGTAGTCGTGATCCAACAAAACTGATTCGAGTTCCCAATAAAGTAAAAGTTAATGCTGATTATTATATTGACTGTTTTAAGACCAATTTCAGAAGTAGAAATTTCAAAACTACCCTAAAGAAGTGCATAAAGTCTATTGACATCATGATAGAGCTACTTCGCACACTGCGAAGAAAACATTTGATTATTTGTCCGATTTGAATCGAAGAACGGTTATTAACTTCATAAAAAAAGTGAAGATATACCTGTGAAAGCTCCTTACTATAGTCCATTAGAATTTTTTGGTTCGGTTATTTAAAACAAAAATTGTTTCGTAGGAAACTCAGAACTGAAAATGGCTTATGGAAAGCATGTCGAGATGTTTGGTCAGCAATAAATAATGATCGACATAGACTAGTCTGGGTTCAAGGCTCAGGTCAAAAGCTACTATAGAGCCTAAGGCTCAGGCTCAAGACTCACTTGTTCATGAACCTAGGCTCAGATCTCTTAGCCTGTTGAGCCTCGATATGGAAATTTCATCAGTGCCATTAAATGGTTATTTGCTATTTATACAAGTAGAATGTCGCTAAGTTTATGCGGACTTTATCTTCGCTTAAAATAATAAATTTAGTTTCGGACTCAGAAAGTCGTCAAACGCCACAGTAAATATTGGACTTTTAATATTAATTGTGAATCTGCGTGGGGTAGAGTTCTAGAAGCAATGATAGAAAAATCTGATCAAAATCTTTAAAATTTTTTCGTACCTTATAATACATGTATTAGTTTATCAATTTGTTAGAGTAGCAGTTTTCATAGTTCTATTCAACGAAATAACACTAAATAAAACCCTGAATTACTCTTAAATTCTGCAGATACTGCATTTAATACAAGTATCATATAATGTATCGTTATAAAATTTAGGCTATTTTACATTCCTTAATAAAAATCGATTTAAATACCGATTTTTAAGACCTACCACCGACTACCGACAGATTTGACTGCTTTTTATTACCAAAAAGTCATATCTTTAATGATATTGCGAACACTATAAGAAGCAACAAACCATAAGTGGCCAAAGTTAAAATATAATCGCACATTAAATGAGTAGTGGTCCAATTGTTTCAAAAATATGGAAAAATACTTGTGATCATGCCTCACAAAAGAAATAACAGACAATTAGCATAATCTCATCTAGATTAAACGAATAATTATTGTTTTTAATTTTGTACTCTTTGAATAAAGGAGTATGCCTAAAATACATAGACGCTGGCCTATCGATGCCTCCTAATGGTGACCCACAAAGTAGAAGCCTAGGATAAAACATTCGATTAACCGAAAGAACTTTGGGATCGGTGAATTTCTTGGAGAGTTACAGGCTAAAACCCAATGAAATATCACTAGTGAAAATGCTTAAGAATTTCATTCAATAATATGAAATAATTGAGAGTACGTTATAAATAAATATGAATGAAAGCTTTGGAATGTGTATAGCTGTATAGTGGCATCGATATTCTCACCGGAATCATCAGTGGGTCCTTCCCTAAGACGATAAATGGTCACCGACACTATTGCAAATAAAATCACCGAGACCTACTGTGCGAGCTCCGGGATCAGGCCGACCTATTTTCTCCAAGATGATGTTTCTGCCTCTTAGACAAAGGCTAGGAAGTTAGTCTTGTCTGTATCGGAGAGCGACATCTTGCTTTTTTCTGAAGATTAGAGATGCATCCAGCGCATTTAATTTTTTCCAGTATCCCCACTTTCCTTGATCCCAGTAGCAATTCCAGATGAGCTCGATACCCAAGAGGGAGACTGTAACCAACTTTTTACTGCATACTCTGCCTAAATCTCAAGCACAAGCTTTATAAGCTATGAGCGTTCCGTCCGAGGCCCCTGCCGCTAGCGGATGCCATGATGCATAACGCGACCCGAAGTATCTAGCCAGGCCTCTCATGAGGCCTGTTGCCCGCCAGCACCCTGGGGAGGTAGCTCCGATCCTCCCGAAACCTACTTGCTTTTTGGCTATAACTCTTGAACGGATTCATAGATTGACAAAATTCTCTTATTTCTGAAGTAGGTTTTGGTACTGTATAATACCTTATATATTCCGTTAGGGGGCACGTATAGACCATTTTGGGCATACTCCTTTTAAATTGAAAACAGTTTTGACAATACCACTACTTAATTACTGCCCACTGGAAATAGTAATGCATACATTCAAAATATAACTGAATTTGACTGTATTGTTAATTATATACCATCATATGCTATATAATGAATATTCGTTGTCTTTTACCAATTACGTCTTTATTCTTAGGGATAGTTTTATGGAATGTTAGGATAAAAACTCAAGAATATAAAAATTGAAATGCATATTTTGTAGAATTCTAATGTTTAGTAACGTGTGAACACTAATTAATGGAACTACATTTAAAATTTAACATTTAAATTTTCAAGATAAATTTTTCAAATTCAACTAATGCTAATCAAAGACTAGACATTAGATCAGAATGTATCGATCAATCAATGATTGAACACCTTGATTGGAAGCAATTCTGATTCTTGTCAAGATATCTCTCGTATAGTTTTGGCACATCGATGGGGTCAATTCCTCAAGCTTTTTGTACATTTGGTTCAACATTTTCGATATTAAAAGCACAGAAACTATCATTTGTTGAGCATTTCTTGTCTTGAATTGGGAATATCTCGGAAATTATTCAGGAAGTGAATATCGCCGTCGATTATGATTTGCACTTTTGTTGTGGACTTAGCGATTGTGCGTCTCATTTTATTCAATTTGATTTTCTGTAAGATCTTTTACTTCTCTGTGACTTTAAGTCTAGTTTTACGCTAATACCGCTTGATTCGGTAAAATTTGATTAGCTTTGCAACATATGTTTGGCTTATTTTGAACTTTTCTGCCACTTTTGTCTTTGTAACAACAATACGACTGCCAACGAACTCAACAAAGTTTATGATCTTGTTTATTGAATATTTTTACCGCTTTTCCGTCCTTGACCTTAGCCCTTTTTAATTACAAATTATTGTCCACTCTTTCGATAATCTGATATGTAGTACTTTTGCGGATATTGATCGATTTAAAGTGATTAACAGTAAATAATTTACCCTTTTCTCTATTTGCTTTAGAGAAAGTGCTAAACATTTTTCTTCTACTATCTTTTTTTTAATCAATCCATATTTTATTTGAAAGACAAACTTAAAGAATAAAAATATGCTAACAATTAATAGAATCTAATCTACAATTTGACTCATAGTTCATTTAAATTGACCCACAAATAACGTAGTTATTCAATAGTTTAATCAGTCTCATTAATTAGTGTTCGCAAGTTATAGAAACAGCACATGCTAGAAATCCCATTCTTTTCTATTTTCACCTATTATATTGTATATTAGTTGTGTTATAGATTATTGCATAGTTATCAATAAATATCCTCTCATTCACTAATAAAGTCTTAACTTATGAATACTAAATACTGTTAAAAGCAAAAATTTTGATTTAAAATAAGGAAACCTTATAGAAAATTGTACCTCTCATCATTGAACCAAGTCATGTAATGCAAAAACTCGATCTGTGTCTCATTGCATGAAGGACTAGATCTTCAGGGTATATAAGTTAAAAATTCACGGCCGAGTCGTTAGAAAACGAAAACAGATCATGACCACAAAGTTAGTTAAGAAGAAACACTTGTCTTAAACTTAGAAAATGAATTTTAGTAGATTTAAAGGAGTGCAAATTTTTTAACATTTCTTCTGTCGAGAATTGTTTTGTGCAAAGGAAGTGATGAAAGTATTTTGCGTGAATTAGCAAAGAATCATTCTAGATTAATTGAAACTCTGGGCAGTTGTTCACAGCCAAAACCAGAATTGGTATACATCTCTCACCCCAAATATTCTGAATATAAATATACGCCGCGTGCAACAATATTGAATCGATGTAGTGACCGAAGTGGTTGTTGTAGAAATCAAGACGAATCCTGTCAACCTATTGACACGGAGAATGTGACACTTTATTTTATAGTTGAAAAAGCTATTAAGAAAAAGAGTGTTGATTGCATCCAAATGGTAAATCATACGAAATGTGGTTGTAAGAAGGTACGGCTTGAAGACGATTGTAATTTTCAGGATACATCTAAACATATTTCGTGTCTTATCAATGCCGAATCAAACGCTATTCAATTCGAATATGCGAAAAATCAACAAAATCGGAGATTTTTCCAATCCAAAAAACTGAATGACTTTTTAACTTATTGCTATTTAGTTTTCATTCTTATTTATATCATTTAGAGATGAATTTAACCACTTAAAGCAATGTCATATCCCACATTCTTGGTCTGAGGGCGAAAAGTGTGAAATAGTCGTGAAAATTTTCTGATTTTATGAATCTTGATTTCGTCTCGTCCCGTGAGACGAGATATCTTTTTCAAGACTATTGTGCAATGAAATGCTCAGATTTGTTGAAGCATATACTAATTCATGTTCAAATGTCAACTAATCTTTCATTAATGTTTAAAAATAAGCAATATAATGGTGCACTAAAGTTTTAAAATACTTTAATAATTTTTATTTTCAGTACAGACATACGCTTAAGTTAAAAAAAATTCCTGTGAAAGGTTATAGTCCCAGCCCACTCTGCTAGCTGTGTTTATGCTTAATAGTCAAATTTTAAACAAATTTTTATATCTTTCATTATGTAGTACCTCATAAGATTATTCGGTAGGATTTCGGCTATGCAGGCAGCGGAATCCCCATCTTAAAAAATCTTAAATTCGCTGATATAAAAACCCCAAAAACTTTTAGTGACTTTTAAGCCAGTAATAAATTGATACAATTAAGTGTAAATTTAGCCGCCAAACTAAAACATATTTGAAGTGATAGCTCAAGAAACGCTCACCCAAGAAGTTGAACAGTAAAGTTATCAAAAGAGTTGATGTACCTCTTCAGATGAGTGAATAGAGTATAAACATGCTTATTATCATCTATAGACATGGATCAGTTGATGATGATAGTCATGTTTATACTCTAACCACTCGTCTGAGGATCTTTGCACATATAACTTCACACTTAATAATTTTACTAACAAATAGATTTTCTAAAGGATTAATATTAATAATAAGTAAATGGCCTATATATAACACACAATTATAAAATTACATACAGGCTATCACACTCTCTATGCTTACTCTTACTAAATAAAAACCAGTTTTTGGGGTGAAAATCTGAAACTGAGAACTCTCTAAGCAACTGCCTGCAAAGCCGAAATCCTACCGATTATTATAATCATTTTTAGCTTTCAACCATACTCTTTTAAATCTCATTTAGAATATTAAATGCAAACTTCAGACTTTCGAGTGTTTAATAGTATGAAAAATTGTTCTAAGAAATGATTGTTCATTAATTGATTTTATGGAAATTCTGTGTTAATCCATGATGTTTTACCTAAGTTTGACTTAACATATACAGCCTTATTCATAAACACCACTTAAGCAATAACTTGAAAAAGTTATAACTTAAATAACAACTTTCATATCCACAAAAAACTCACTTGAACTTAAGTGATAACTTGAGAGTTAATTTTCCTATTAAAATTCCGTAGGTATCGACTTGAAGTTGCACCTCAAGTGATTAAAGTTAGTCCTTAGTAAAGTGATACTTTCGCTAAAGTCAAGTATTGTTGTGAATAATTTAAACTACAGACTTCGTATAAAAATATGCGAAAAGGCTCCAAAATTGAAAGCTTGTTTCTGTAGGTATTTAAAAGAATTAAGTACGAAATCGTGGACTAACACAGAATTATCATAATTAATTCATTGAAATAGAATGGTGAACTAAGTTTAACCAATTTTTAGAAGTTTAAAAGTTTTATGAATATTTGATAGAAGTATATCATTTTAAAGTAATCTTAGTAAGCTTATCTCAGTAAATCGGTATAATATGAAAATTAACACGACTTTCACACTGCTCTGAGTAGAAACATAACTAATAGGAGTTTTGTAACATTCATTGTATTACATGTGACTTTTCTACAAAAACATACAATCATTATAATTAGTTTAAGCTTTAGAACTAGTGTTTTGATTTGGTGATCTGCGTCGCTACTTATTGAGTTGAGCTTTAAACTCGAAGCTTATTTGAATCTATATTATATGATAATATAAAATGAATTAAGTACTTGAAAATTTATTAACATTGACACAAAATCTATACTAGAATGTGTGTTAATCTTACAAAAAAATTCATGTCATTAACATAGAGAAGAATTAAAGAAGGTATTGGAATAGAACAACGGAATAAGCTTCATCAATTTTTTTGAAGTTTTAAGGTTTTATGAATATTTTACAGTAGTATATCATTTTAAAGCTTACTTAGCTGTCTTTCTCACTATATCAATCAAATCGCTAATTAATTAATTTTTATCAAAATGTTGATCGATAAACGAGCACCCCTTCGAAAATGCTTTGGCACTTCTATCAAAATAATATAAAAGGTAAACTTTTATTTGAACTACTTTTAAGAGAAAATGTCGATTGAACTATGACATATGAAGCAATAGAGTGGATAATGAAATTAGTATAGATATAGAAGATCTGGAAGTGATAGCAATAACGCAATACCTCAAAAAATCAAAGAGAAAGTCACCGAAGAATGCGTTGATCAGATTGCAAAAGTGAGGTGTCTGATTTTTGAGGTATTGCGTTATTAAGTTATCGCTTCCACTTCCAAGTCTTTTGAATCTATACTAATTCATTATCCACTCTTCATGCTTTCATATTTCATAGTTCAATCGACACCTCAGTTCAAAGTTGCCAACACGATAGAAGTGCAAAGCCAGGAATACTCGTTGATGATGATATAGTGCAGCTTAAGTAAATGACTGCTACTACTGTAAAATAACCTTAAAACTTCAAAAAATTGATGAAGCTTCCGTTGTTCTATTAATACCTTCTTTAACCATGTTAAACATTCTTTTTTGTCAATATTCAACATAGAATTTTCAAGTACTTAATTCATATATATCATATAATATGAATTCAAATAAGCTTCGAGTTTAAAGCTTCAATAAGTAGCGACGCAGAACCATCAAAACACTAGTTCTAAGCTTAAACTAATTATAATGATTGTATGTAAGAAAGTCATGTAATACAATGAATGTTAAAAACTCCTATTAGTTATGTTACTCACTGAGAAAGTGTGAAAATTTTTCATATTATACCGATGAATAAGCTTAATACGAGCTATGTTCAACTTTAAGCTCGACTTTAAAGCTCAAAGTTTTGAGCTAATCTACATCTATAGTTCATATTATGAATTGTTCTTTCTTAATAGAATATTAAAAATTAAAACTATTTGATTGAATAATGATAGTATGAAGTCATTTTGAGAATGGTTTCACCTAAAACTATGTCTCAGATTTGTTCGCTTCAAAATCTGTATATTTGTGTTTATGAGCCTATTAACTACTTTGAGTAGAAAACCTTGTAATTTATGCCCTAATAATTTATCTAGAATAAGTTATTAATTAGAGTTCAGATTATTATCAATTTAAATTTTCTGATGTAACTTAACTTATCTACATTCCCATGTATTTTTCATTAAAAATAAACTGGTAAACAATATCTGTTTCAATGCTTTCAAATATTACCTTAAAGTTCAATAATAAATATGTTGTTTGTTTTAAAATTGTGATTGTTCCAGTTGAGCCTATGAATAATGAAATTTTAATAAGTTGCATGACTTAATCCTCAAATTAAGAAAGATTTTGAAGACGTAACTTGGTGGCCTTCACCTCGGACTAGCATAAGATTCTAAAGATTGAATGCGTAACCACTTCAAAGATTGCACATACGATTTCGTCAAACCCTTTGATTATAACAGAGAAACTTTGATTTATTGTATGAATAACATATTATTAACAGACAGTGATTGAGCCTTCCTTCTGCTTTGAAATACCTCAAAATATGGCGGAATTTTGAAATTAATATATCAAATACTAGATTTAACCATAATTCTGACTAATTTGGCATGAATTACTCAAATTTCGAAATTATCTGATCGAGTTTTTTCGATCTTTGATGGTAATCATCTTTAAGGTCACTTGATTCTTAATTCTTATGTTGAAGTTTTCAATTGGTTAGTAAAGCTTTAATTTCACTTTCTGGAATTTCGCAAACCGAGAAATTATAATCAGTTTGGGAATAGTTGTACATAAAGTAAAAACTTTAAGCACTTCTAAACTTTCTTTCGTTTTAATTCTCTTTTCTTTCAAATGATTGGCATTATATGTCTCCTCTAATGCGTAAATTTTGAATGGACAGTAATTACATATGAAAAACAAATATATCGAACTTGAATGACTCGGGGATAACCATATCACAACATTGCTATTTGTAGTAGCAATAGTTCTGCATAATATTCGTTATTTCAACAAATCATCTTTAATTACATCAAAACATCTAATTTGATTTATTGTAACTAATTTATTGCATCACAGTTGAATACATTTTAAAAGATGACTACAGTTATATGACTATAGTTAGATTAAAATTAGATTTATATTCAGTCAACACACTATTAGCCTGAGCGTACTGGCTTTCATTAAAAAAGCTATATACCTCTTAAAAATATCTAATAAGCCTAATAAATATCTAATTTGTCGTTGAATTAAGACTAGAATAAAGTCACTTCTAAGCGAAATTTCCAAGAGTCAAAATTCATCCAAAACTCGAAAGTTAACCTTGTTGGCCAGTATTTCAAGAATCACTTGTGTTTGTGTTCTTGTGTGATTTATCGCAATTTCACATCTATTATTGACGATCTTAAAGTATTGACGATTATATGATATATGTAACCGGTACTATCGCGTAACCCGTTTGATACTGGAGAAATATGATTAGGAACGCTCCCATTAAGTGATGCTGTATGTTTTTTCACATTTCGAAAATTGTGCTGAGTCTCACGTGGTATGTGTATATGAAATCTCTTGTTGAATATTTATCACTTATCATGATTCATGTTACACTTGATATTTGTTGCATTCGATTGCAAAATAAAAACTTTCAATTTTTACTTATTCTACACTTAATGAACATTTTATTGGATTTCCCCTTTTTCATTTTTCACTGAAAGATTTAATCTTAATTTCTCTCGCAACAGGTACCGAAAGTGCGCAATTCAGCGACTACTAAAATATTTGAGGTAAAGCCTGATCTTCAACACCTACCTTAAGGAATAGAACTTACACTAAAAATAATATAAATTTAGTCTTCCAATTTGACAACTTTGTTATTCATAGATATATTTCTCTTTTCATATCAACTTTAAAAGTACGAGATAATACGACAAAGCTGTCTAAAAACTAAAACATTTTAGGAAATTTTAATGCTAAAGGAAAATCCAAGTAATTAACTATTGTAATGGGTGGTAATTATGATTATGAATAATTCTTCAAACATTAAACGAACGAGACTTTAGCGCTTGCTTAATAGCAAAAAATTAAAATTATCTTAAGCTATTGAAATTAATTTATGTACACAAGCTCATTGGAACTGAACCTAAGCCCGAGCCAGACTAAGCCTGACATAACTGTTATGTTATTAACTTTGATATAGCTGTTATTTAACTGCTTTATGTTTTATGTAATGCTTTACTAAATGCTTCCAAGGTTATCACTGTGTTAACGTTTTCTATGAAATGAGGCTCATATTTAAAAAGAATAACAATCCAGATCCATTTCGTTTATATAAGATACGCTAAAAAACTTGTAAAGAGTTGTCTTTGAGCGGTGACTTGAGGAGAGGACGTCATGTGAAAGCGTTTGTGAAAGAGGGAAGGGTTCTAACGTTTAAGTGAATGTTTATTCATAAAGTTATACACTTACTTATAAGCTATTACTAGGCTTTTAATACTTTTAAGAATGAACTTAAATGTGTTGCAATCTCTTCTGAGCGAAAGTATAAGAGTGTTAAAAATAAGAAATAGTGAAATTACATTTAAATGTTATTATATATTCCCTTTATTAAGTATTACATATAATTTTGTTAAAATAATTAAAGATTGCAATCAAACAAAATTTAATATTATTAAGAGTTTAATAGAATTTTGTTTCAGAATTCTGGGCATTCTTCCAATATGTGATCTGAAACAAAGTCGTGATCTGAACATAATATGACTAATATATAATCGAATTGAGTCAAAACTATAATTACCGTATTACCTGGCTTAATATTGCAAGCAATACTAAGTCATATTTAATGGCTTTGGTTTTAACGAAAACTCATACAATACTATCTCAATAGTATTGCATCTCTTCTTAGAAATCCACATAACATTGCATGTAATGGTATCTCAAAGACTACAATTGAAAACAAGTATTTACTGATTCAATACAATACATGACTTAACATTACATTCAAATCAAATGAAGTTTAATTAAGGGATAATTAATCAAACTTGGCCTTCTGTTGGTTCAAACGATTCTTCGATAAAATCTATAATTTCTTCACACTCTTCGCCGTCTGACTCATTATCCGTCAAACCAGTCGGTTCATGTGGTTCAGGTTCTGGAAGACCACCGATGCTTAAAAGATCTTTAAGTCTTGAGTGAAGAGCTGAATCATCTCGCTTCGATCTCATATTACAGAACTTAAAACTGTCGATGATTTTTTTGTCGGTAACTCTTTCCACGCTTTGAGACACCATTCAGCCACCAATGCATATGACGGGCGTTTGACTGCTCCCTTCTTATTTAGATCTTTTGGGTCTTTGGGCGCATCCACCCATTCTGACCACTGCTTCTTAATGGAAGCCTTTACCGTACGATTCCATGAGAGGTCGGCAGGTTGAAGGAGTGGTGTCATACCTGAAGGGATTATCTCTACTTTGGTGTCATGATGTTTAGACATTGATTTCTTAAATGCAATGTTTCGGTGTGGAGTCGCGTCATCGATGGCCAGTAATGTCCTGTATTGCGGGCTATTCGATCTCTTCGAACAAAAATTAAAGAAATATCCACCAGGTCTTCCCTTATACACAGTCGATCGCCATTCATTCATTAAATCCGAATTTATCGAACTCTTGGTGCTGACCATAATTTTGATTCCTTTCGGGAACTTTTCCTTTTTCGGGACATTTTTAAGCCCCTTGAAGATTATAGCCGGATCACATTTGCGGCCGTCATTATCGGCACACAATATAAGACTAAATCTTAATTTTTCACTTCCGGTTGTCTTTAATGCAACCGTTTTGGTACCGATGGTGTCATAAGTCCTATTTTGAGGGGAATCGAAAAACACCGGCATTTCATCCATATTAATGATATTATAGTCGGAACCGGTCTGTTGTTGTCTGAAGTTTTCGATTCGATCGAAGAACAGACGACTAATCTCTTCAGCGTTTGTCGGTATCTTCTGACCAACCGAAGTAACTGTCCGAGACGTCAGTCGATTACGTTCTAAGAACCCCTGTAACCAACCAAGCGATGCACTGAATCGCTGGCCATCATTCGGGCAAGTCTTCCCGAAAATCTCTAAAGCTTTATCCATAATTAACTCCGTTGTGACTACAAGTCTGGCCTCTCTTTGGCTATGAAACCATTCAATCACTTGTAAGTCGACTTCAGGAAACTTAGGTTTCCTCTCCTTAAGGACTTGACGTCTACTCTTAACACTTATAGATCTGTTGGTCGCAAGTTCTCGGAAAACTTCCTCTTCAGCGACCCATTTACTGACACTCTGTCAGGAATATTGCGGGAAATTTCTCGCAGTTTCACACGCATTTTTTCCGTTTTCTTTGTACCATTCAATGACTTCTAATTTTTTTCTTAATTGTGATTGAGGTTTGCGTTTATACCTCTTCTTTGTGCCAATCGGTTGACTCTTATCGCAATCGGAGATCAACTCTGAGGCTCCAGCAATGACTCCATGTGCAGCCGAAGGACTGACTGGTCGATTATCATCACTATCGGACACCAAATCTATAGCTCTTTCGTTCATGTCTTCATCCATGTCTACATGCATATCTTCATTCATGTCTTCATTTATCGACAAATCAATATTTTGAGACATTTTAAGAGCTACTACTTTGTTGTCATTAAACACATTGACTGATAGGAAGTGCATATGAGTTAATGCTTTCAAGTCAACTCATTTTAAAAACTTTTCAACTTTTTATGAAAAAATTTTGAAATTTGACAAACTAATGCAATAATAAGTCATTGGTCATGCATTGAAAAATTACCCCAAAATTAGATGCAATACTATCTCAATAGCATTGAACCCCTTCTCAGGAATTTAGATACCATTGCATGCAATATTAAGCCAGATAATACGGTAAGATTCAAATTTCGTAGGATTCATTTATTGAAAAATGTTTATTAAAAATACTGTTTAAGAAATTAAGAAAGACCACTGATGTCTTCGATTAGGCACATAAAAGTACTATCTCGCGGGTTAACTGAACGCCACCGAATCTTAACTAAAGGAGGATAATATTTTTGGGCTCAGCTGATTTAGGTTTCCTTGGATAGATCTCACTTCCCTGAGTCGAAATATATATACAGCTTATAGTCTATCTCATTCCATTTCCGAATTATAAGCTCCAAAAGGTATGGGACAGTTATTACAAATTCAGGCATTATAAGACCAAAAAACTTTATAATATATATATCTTTAGAAAGGCCTTGTCAAGCAAAATTAGATGCTCACCATAGAAGAAGCCTCTAGGGGGCTACTGACTTTCTAAGTCTGGCAAAGTGCTTTCAGTAATAATTTGCAAAGGGAACGGGGCAGGCTGACACCTCTCTAAGGGGGTCGGTTCTGTGACCCGAGCTGGGTCTACCCGGCCAGGTGGGCCACACTCTCCTTGGACAATTTGATGATTTTTTAAAATTCTGTTTATCCGGATAGTACTAACACAGATTAATTATTTTAACCTTTTAGTTTGTATTTTATTTATAGTTCTGGTTTAAGTTTTATGCTCCCTTCGGGTTTACCTCCACGTGGTAGGGAGCGGGTAACACAAAAGTTATATTTTTTGTGACTAAAAACCCGAGAAAATCGATTTTTAACATAAGCTAGTTTCTCCCTCATAACTCGAAAACTATTGATTTTGGTACAAAGTGCCTAAAGACTTTTGTGTTCAGCATTAAAAAACCTTTCAAATGATATGGCGCTCATCGAAATCGGACTAAGCCCAGGCATCCATAGAAAAATATTATCCTCCTTTGGGGCAATAATTTTAGAGTGGTTCCGTGAAATTTTCTGATGGCAAAAGTTTACGATCTTTAAGAAATTAAACAGTTGTTTCCTCAATTGGTATAATTTGATAAAAATTTTGGGCTAACATTTTTACGCTATTTAACTAACAAACGTTAAGACTGGATATAAATTCAATACTTTAACTTACGAATATGTTATTAATTATGATTGAAAATTTTTATTGAGTCATTTATTATTCATGTAATATTATGTTGCATGTCAAAGATAAGAAAGTATCACAGATCACATATTGGGTGAATGCCGAATTTTGGATAAATAGTTAATTTTAGTCCCCAGTTATGCGTTTAGGTTTATGAGCTCGAACCAGAACAGCATCATATAACACTCTAAGCCTTGAGGCTAAGTCTGAATTTCATATTCGATTCTAATGACTCATTTTTGATGAGAGCTTCAAACTGGAATTGAATCGCATTCAGTGATTCTAATGTTGAAATTTTTAAGAGAGCCTATAATCAAATTTAGACATTGGCAAATAATTAAAATGTTTTTTCAATGGAACAAATAGTTTTAAAATCAATTCAGGAAAAATCTTTTTCAAATGTTAATCGATATAATATATATATCGTTTAAAGGTCATTATCACTAAGAAGGAAACTTTCAGATCTGTCTCGAAAATTTCAACTTTTGGTTGTTACCAATTTAAAGATAATGTCATAACTTGAAATTTAATCACAATAAAAAATGCTGAACACTAAGTTTGATATAAAATAAATTAGATCAAAGTTTACTATATCTTGAGAGAGATTTGCTCATTAAACGTTTCTACCCCTTACAGCATACTTTTTAGCGAATGATCACTACAAAGTTTAACTTGTGATCAATTTTGTGTTTACATTTATTTATAAACATACTATTCATTTTAAAATTTATTATTTTTTGAATGGTTAATCCGATTAATATCGTTTATGGATTGCAAAATATTGTTAGCGAATAGTTTAAAGATATGAGGACAAAATTTACCGATGATGAAAAGCTAATAGCTCAATTACTTCTCGATTGTTTAGATGTAATATTAAATAATAATTTTAATATTGAAGAATATTTAGAACAGTCTAATATTGAAAGTGATTATGAATTTGAATTGAATGACAATAATTGTAATAATAAGCGAACTTTAGAAGGTAATTCTGAATACGAATATGAATTTGAACAAAATGATACGATTAAACAAAAGTATACTTTTGATTAAATGAAAAATATCGCCTCATTCAAAATTATCTAATGGAAATTTTAGAAAATTCTCCTCGATTTAAAATAGATTTCGTAAATTAAATAACATGCGTGAAGTATATAGAATAGTGGAATATGTCAGCAAATATGGAACCAATTTTCAAAAGTATAAACAAATTGAACATTTTGTCTATGAAATATATAAAATTTCTCGAAATGTTAAAAAGCTCCCGGGTAAGTTATAATAATATAGCTCTGTTTTTTAATCGCGCAGCAAGCTTTTGATGTACAGGGTTTAACAAAATCGTTTGCAAGGGGGTTCAGTAATTAAGCCATAAGTTTGAATTGAATTTTATTATATGCGTTATGGAAAACAGAAATGAAAGATACAAGTTCAATTCTCGATATAGTGACCATTTGATCGACGCACAGCTTCAGGTTTATCTGGATAAAACAATAATAGTGCTCAAACAATTCCGTATCATTTCCCAATGATTTCAACACCTCGCTACATGTTTTGCAATGGTTGAGAGCAAAATTCATTTTACCAGTTTTTGCAGTCATCCAACTTTCAACTTTATCCTAAATGACATCTACTCCAGTATATTCCGCTTCTTTGAATATAATACATTTAATACTGTCAATCAAGAGGATTTTTCATAGTATTTCAGAAAATATATATTAAAACGTTCATATCATCGGTAGTTGTTTGCTGTACCCCCTTGCAAAAAGTTATGTTAAACCCTGTATAACATACTAAGAGTTTGTAAAATTTGACTATTTATAAATCACTATAAAACTTACAGTATTATTTTAAAACTTTGCTGATTAGTTATTTTTGTTTCTTATGCAAAAAATCGACACTACTTTTTGCAATAAGTATATATTGCTATACTATATGCGAAAAATGAGTAGCATAAGACTAGTTTCTATACAAATTTACTACATTACATGATTCTTACATTCTTTACAGTCCATGATATTAATTTAAAAAAATGGGCGATACACAAATCTCGAGAATTGAATGTTAATTTCAAAGCAAGCGACGGTTGGATCAATAGATTTAAAAGTAAATACAGGATAAGGTCGCGAAAAATAACTAAATTCATTAATACAACTTCAGCAATGGACAATCAAAAAAGAGAAAACGCGATGCAATTTGTGAATAATTCTAAATTATTATTTCAAAACTTTGATTGCGATCACATTTTAAATACCGATCAATCGGGATTTAATTACGAAGTGTATTCACAAAGAACTTTGTCACAATTGCGGAGAAAGTAAAACAGAAGTTAGTGCCACATCTTTAAATGCAATAACTCCTTCTTATACGATTCAACCTGCCATTAGTTTTGAGGGAAAATTATTACTATGTTTGCAGGAAATCAATGGAAAGTTTGGACCCATTGTTGAACAAGAATTATTCCGGCCAAATAACGTTGAAGTAGTTTGTAGTTCTTCTAGTAAAATGAATAAACCTCTTGTTAAAAATTTCCTTGCTGAGGTTATAAAACCAATAATTAGTAAAGATTTTATTTTACTGCTGGATTCTTGGTCTATTGGCTATTGTCTATTGTTTATTAGAAAGAATTGAAGTTAGCCTTTGTTACATATTTCTATAAGACTTATTTACAGACAATCATAAATAATTTGACAAAATAGCAAAATCGAAATTATTACAAAATTGAATACTTTTTCAAACAAGATATAAGTTATTTAATTTTTTAGATGAAACGCAAATTCGTCTATAAATTGATTGCTTATTAAGCTATTTGGAAGTATCGGCCAGTGATAGCCCAGCCGATGAGATAAATTAATTAATTGAAATCTTTGGTCAGTGTATTTCTCACATTCAAATATTATATGATTCGGAGTTTCAATTGATTGTTCACATTGATAAACGTCACTATAGTATATATTGAATCTTTTGAAGTATGCCCTAAAGTTTCCGTGTCCTGAGATGTACTGCGTAATAATGAAATTAGGTGTAAATCTTTTATTCTTCAGTCTATCATTAATGTTTGGAAAAAATTGTTTTGTTTGCAAGGCTTTAGTGATGTTTAGCCATTGGTTTTGCCACTCGTCTATTGATGTCTTTCGAAAATGTCTTTTAGCGAACGATAATGGAAATAAGTTATAAATAGATTGGTTAACATCCATTTCCGAGGCCTCTCTCGCCAGAAAATCTGCTTTTTCATTGCCCACTTGATGTCAATAGTGACTAATCCGTTTAAGCTGTTTATCAATTTAAAGATTTCGCTAATAATTGGATGGCTATTATTATGTTGTTCTACTGCGCATATTGCACTTTGAGAGTCACTATTAATACATACTTTCATCACATCATTAACTCTAATTTCATTCTTATTTTTATCATTCAATTACTCTAATGATTTTTTGATACCAATCAGTTCAGCCTGAAATACAGAACAGAGTTCACTGATTCTGTAATTTTCGCTATGTATTTCGAGAGTATTTTCCTAAACACAAAAAGCTGCTCCAACTTTGGTGTCTGTTTTCGAGTCATCAGTAAAGATATTGTAATCATAGTCGCCGTTGTAATCACTTGTTGGAAACCTGATCGGAGATATGGTTGCCGGATGTGGTCTTTTGCTAAGGCAAACTTTTCTTTCCAGAAGCTCTCCCGAAAGCCCGTCGATTTCAGAATCGTTTTGTTTGATATAGTAAATCTTGTTCAATTCTTTCAATTTTATATCTATTGGCATTATTCCTGAGATGACAATTGCCGACTCATAAGAGACAGTTCTATAGCCTCTAATTATTTTCATTGCAAAAGTCTTTGAAGCTTCCGAAGTTTTTTATTTGCGACTTATTTAGATCTTGACTCCAAACTGAGGAACAGTATGTAACCATCGGTTCGATAGCAGCTGCATATATGAGTTTAAGTGCTTCGCTTTTCATACCCCAAGTATTTCCAGAAATAAGAGGTATTCTGAGTATCACTTTTGTGGCCTTTTCACACACATAGTCGATATGCTTTGACCAATATAACCCTTTGTTGATATAGACACCTAGATACTTGACCTGATCTACTATTCGGATATTTTGACTATTCATACATATAGTTGGTGTTCTGAAATTTCTTTTGCGTGTAATCAGGACTGCACTTGACTTCAACGGATTGAATTCAAGCTTAGCACTGATTCCCCATTCATAGACTCTGTTTAATAGCAGATTTGCATTTTGTTCAATAGTATCCATGTTTTGTCCAGAAACAATCAATAAAGTGTCACCACAAGACCCAATGATATCATGGTTTTGTGGTTTATCAATATTTAATAAATCGTTATAGTTTATTAACCAGATTCCTGGACCCAGTGCTGAACCTTGAGGACAACCTTTTGTCAGTTTCTTGCTCGAAATAGTTTGTCTAAAAACAAATATCGCATTTCGATCACTTAAATAGCTTCTGATAGTATTAAAAAGGTTTTTAGGATAACTTTGTTCTTCAGCTGGTGAAGAATGTACGGCCACCATGCGTTGTCGAAAGCTCCTTTAATATCTAGAGAAATCAGCAATAGGAACCCCTTTTTGTCGATCTGTTGTTTCGCCAGGTCTGTGACATGTCTGATGGCATCTTCTGTACATTTCTGAGGTGTGAAACCAAACTGTTTGGTCGAAAGCATATTATTTTTCCTCATATGATAATTAATTCTGTCAATCAATAGTTTTTAAAATACTTTTGCCATCACAGGCAACAGCGATATTGGACGATACGATTTCATATTGTTATTCTGTTTGTCAGGAGATTTAAGCATAATTTTGACGATAGAAAATTTCCAGACCTAAAGGAAATAACCCAAACTCAAGCATTTGTTGTAAATTGTTGTTAAAATTCTAGGGTTAGCTGAATGAAATTGTTTGACTATCTCTGAGTTTAATTGATCGAGTCCTGGACTTTTATTAGCCTTTAATTTGCTGATTATTGCACTGACTTCTTCTTCACTGAATGGGTAGTCATCTGTTATAGTCATTTACTTGAATGTCGTCACGAATGAACTTATGTATTGGCTTTTCTATGGATTGATCATCATCTGGAAAATGTTGTTCTATTGCGTAGTCAATAGATTCCTGTAGTGTTAGAGTTATGGTTCCATCACTCTTGATGAATTGAGGAATTTATATACCTCTTCTAACTTCACTTTTGATAATTTTGTAAGAAATTCCCCAATTTTCAGAGTCGTAGCAAAACTTTCTCCAACTTTCAAGTTTCGATTCCTTAATAAGTCGCTGATATGTATGTCTTGCATTGAGATACAATATTTTGTGCTGTTCTCTAATGATTGGATCTCGCGTTCGCTGAAACCTTCGCCGTAAGTTGTTTACTTTGTGTCTGAGGTCAGATAACTGTTCGTTCCACCAATTGACTGACTTTTAAACTTTTTTAAGTTCAGGTATATTATTATCACATAAATCAATGATTTTGTCAATAAGCGTAATCATTATTTTGTCTAAATCGCTATTATTCCAGACAGAATTCACTTCATTTTCAAACTGATCGAAGCTAATAATAGCTTGCGTTGTGAAGTCGCTTCATTTGGCTTTTTTTAACAGCATATTTCTTATTCATTTGTCTCATTACAATCCTGTTAAGATCATTGTTTAAGCTGAGATTTAGTGAATATGTATTTTGAAGACCAATCCGTTTATCACTGTTGATGTTTATTTCAAATGTAATATACGAATGGTCTGAGCTGGTTTCGCAACTTTCTATCGTCCAGCCTTTGATCAGTTCGTGAGTGTTTAGGTTTGTAAAAGTCAAATCTATATATCTATATGTGAGAGAGAAAGTCAGGCACTCGAATTGTTAATAATAATTAAGTTATTGTTGACCACAAAATTAATTATTTCGTAACCTCTATTGTTGTTAGTCTCATTAAACCATAGTCTAGATTTAGCATTAGTATCACCACCAATGATCAGATATTCGAGCTTTAGTTGATTCAGATCTCGAGACAGTTTGTCAGTTATATCCGCAATGGGTTGTAACGAAGGCATATATACAGAACATATGTGTACATCAATATTGCCAATTTGTACTATACTCTAGTTTATAAAACTGTTGTTGTAACTGTCCAAAGACATTAGAGTAATATCTTTCGTGTTGTAAATAATTGCAGACTTAGGCTTTTGTCTGGATTGCAAAATTTAATAGTTTAGTGGGAACAGCGCTAACTTATCTTCGACACAATAAGGCTCCTGAACCAATGCTATACTAATATTGCTTTCACTCATATGATTAGCTAATGTTGAACTCGCATTCATACAGTTATGTAGATTAATTTGAATAATTTTTTATTTTTTATTGCTGTTATCATAATCAATGTCATTGCTGTTGATTGTATTATAATCCATAATTTATTTTCGAAACGATTAGACTTTTTATATACTGAAAAGATGGACAAAAACTGTGGAATGCGTCGTGATTTGTGTCGTACTACTTCGCGTTTGGATTCTTGAGTAGAGAGTTGTATTTAAGATAATTTACACACTTTTGATGACTTGAGGATGCTTTACACCGATTATGTGAATGACCGCTCTGTGCACATTTCGAGCAATTTTGTTGGTTTGAGTTGCAGTTGCCTTTTGTGTGACCGAAACCCAGGCAATTGAAACAACGCGTAACTGAGACTTTCACACTATTTCTCGTAAACATTATATTGATTTTCTGGAGACTAAGGAATATTTTGCGCAATTTTGGGGTCACTTCAATCACCAAATGATTTAATTTTTGTTGTTTTGATCTGACAAAGTACTTAAATATCATCTCATTTTCAATGTCTTTGTTTTGCAAATATAACCAAATATCTCTGTTTCTGTTGATAATACTGTTTCTCAATTCATCCTTCATTTGTTCTAATGTTTGTTCCATTTCATTGTAAATGTTATACACAATAATTCGTGGATTTTTCTTAATCGGTATCTTTGCTTCACATAAGTCACTGATCTTATTATTGATAGTATTTTGGAGTTCCTCGCAATCAATTTTTGAATTACATTCGATTGATACTGATATAACCTAAATCTTCTGGACTCAATTTTGTCTTAATTTGTTTCTTGAGTTCTTCTGATATGATACATGTTTCGTTACTTTTTGGGGGTATTGTCAACACATGTTTTGTTACAATTGGTTTGTTTGTCTCTGGATTTGAATTGCGAGTAATTTCCGTGAAACTTCTATTGACATTAGTAATATTATTGTTTGAATGAATAAGATTTAGTTTCTCTCTGTTTTCGTCTTTAATCGTTTTCAAAGCGTTTTCAAACAGCTCTTCAATTTTAGGAAACAGAGCCTTGACGTCATTTACAATCGATGTCTTTGTTTTCTTGTTGTCCAAAATATCTTTAAATAACGAATCCTTCAATTGTTCGAATTGAGTCTTGAATCCATTCAATTTTGTCTCAATAGGGATAATGATTGGTTGAGTCATTTTGTTAATTTGATTATCGTGTATGAGTTGAAAGCAGTGGTGCGTGAAATACACTCATATAGTGTTAGCGAACGCAATGCGTTCGTTCACACGAACAGTCAATGTTTTTGATATTTCGTTAATCACAACAATTATTTTTACACTATATATCAACTATATCAATTATACCACACTTATGATCAATTTGTAATCAAAATAAATCAATAATAAATTTATTATACTGTATTTTATCGAATCAAGAAGAGAAAAAATCTTAACAAAGCATAAGACGCCATTTTTCGAAAAACCTGGATTCTTGGTCAGAACATAACAAAAGTAATGTTTATGATATTTTTCATAATTTCAAATGTAACTTACAAATCATTCCTGCAGGCACTAAATATTTTTTGCAGCCATTAGATAAATTAGTATCTCGACAATGGAAATACTTTGTTAAAATTATGTATAATCATGTGGCATTAGAAGATCCTAATATAGAATTAAGATTAAGAAATAATATCATTAAAATGCATTCATTAATTTATAATCAGTTTCAATCCCCATTATTTTATCGTTTATTTAAAAATAGTTGGCAATAATGTGGTTATTGTGAAGAAACAGTAGGGACTTATGATAGTGTTAAAAATATTTGCTTCAATTTTGATATATATAATTGTAGTGAAATAAATTGTAGAGAAATATCGTTTATATGCTACAGTCATTGTAGAATTTTTTTGTTTTGGTCGTTTCTTTGTCAACTACCATATTCATGAATTAAATTAAAATATTATATTATTTATCGAACATTTAAAACTCTTATTAAACAATATATTTGCTATGAAGTATGCTATAAGGGGTAGAAACGTTTAATGAGCAAATCTCTCTCAAGATATGCTAAACTTTGATCCAATTTATTTTATATCAAATTTAGTGCTCAGCATATTTATTGTGATTAAATTTCAAGTTATGACATTATCTTTAAATTGGTAACCACCAAAAGTTGAATTTTTTGAGACAAATCTGAAAGTTCCTTCTAAGTGTCAAACCAGTGGAATATCTTTCGATACCCTATGTAATATCTAACAGTTGGTCATTATATTCAGATAATAGTAAAGTTTACTCTTTCTTATCATGTTGTCAAAAGCTTTACCTAAAACTAATCGTTTTAATCTAAAAGAAAATAAGAAGTGAGATATTTATAAGAATTTGATCATGGGCAAACATCGACTAGAAAATCACATAAAAGTTTATTTGAATTAATTCATTTTGCGATGACTGCAATTCGAATACTAATAAAATCAAAGCAATATCATTTAAGGTCTATTTGAAGACGTTAGTCGAAGAGTAACTTCTATTTGAGGCTTAGAATACTAAAGGACTTAAGAAAATTCTATGAAAAAGTATAAGTTTTTAGGTCAGAAATTGAATCATTATTAATCAAATTTGTTCAGAAAGTTTATCTCCAAACGCTTTGTCCTAGCTAACACTTTTTTTTCCAAAATAAACATTGATTTTCATAACACGAAGCAAAATAAATTATTTTGTGTCTATAAATGGAAAAAATTAAAGGAAAATGAAATAATATTAAGAAAGTTTTGAAAGGTAGACAGCACTTTGCACATCGTTTGGGAAAAATAATTTCTTCGAGAATGTAAACTCTTATTTTCAACTGCTTTTGTGAAATAAAGCACTGTAATTTGTCGGATAAAATTCAGAAAATCAAAGCAAGATATAACGATTTACAAAGTCACACATCTTTACTTGAAACCCTTATTTATTCCGGTTAATATTAATAATAATAAGATTAAGAAATTTGAATACTTTATTGAAGTGAAACCTGAAAAAGATTCGGTAGAAATCCAACTAATTATTAATTATATTTCAATTGGAGAAAATTCATAACAAATACAAAACTTTTAATGAGTTTAAAAACTTTTCGACTACTTTTGAAGAGTTTGAAAACTCTTTGCTACTTTTTAAAAGTTTAAAACTTTTAGACTGTACTTTGAAGAGTTTCTAAGTGATTATTATGAATTTTTAAAACTTATTTCAAAACCACAGGAAAATATGATTTCGTGTCGAAGTTTTCAAAAATCTTTTACACATACTCGATCTAAAAGGAAGTGATTTAACATACGAAATATTGAAAAATAGATCTCTAGACATGGATTTGAGGGGAAAACACAATTCGAGACCACATAAAACCTTCTTGTTAACGAAAAAATCGATGATTTCATTAAATCACTACCGAGTGAACCGACTCATTATGGAAGTAATAAAAGTTTCAATTAGTTATCGTCCAACTAAACTATTAAATGATTAACCAAACTAAATTATTAAATGATGAAAAACAGGAATTATTTGCTATGATTTTCAGAAGAATCTTCAAATGCCTAGCACAAATGTTTTGAAGAGTATTATTTAGGAAAGTTTTACTGTTGTAACTTAAAAAAGGTTGTTATGTTTATGTATCTCGACAATTATGCCAAAAAAGATCAAATGAAATAATTTCATTCATTCACTATTATGTAAATCATTTTATTGGCTCTAATGTTAAAGTTTTAAATATTTTTTTCTGACAATTGCTTCGTTCTAAATAAGAATAAATTCTTGTGAGTTTATATGTGCAATTAGTGAAGAGTGCAAAATTCGAGCAAGTCATAGAACACTATCCCATCCCCAGCCACTCTGTTATGGAAATCAATAGCGATTTTGGGCACGTCGAAATGAATAAAAAAACTACAGTCGAGTTTATAATCCAATGCAGTACTTCAGTATTACTAAAAATTCAAATATAGAAACCCCTATTGAAGTTATTTGTGTAAACTATCTTCTATATGAGAATTCTCAAATTGAGAATATACTTATTTTTAAGGTTTATGATTTCAAAAAAAATTTCAGAAATCGTGAGAAATAAGTTAGAATATTGTTCAGATGTCAGAAAATTCGATTCACCGGAACCGATACCAGAATTTCTATCTCTTTATATTCAAAATGTGATATCTCATTAGAATTATTCAAAATTGATTTTGATACTCGCAGACTTAAAAATTATTTGAATGGCTTATGTTTAGCTTATGAGAAAGTTTTACCGATTTCACGTGATAAACTTTTAGATATTCAAAAGCTTGTGAAGCACATACCTAAATCCGATTCTAAATTTTATAAAACTTTGTATTCTTTAGAAACAACGCCTATCTCTAAAACACAAGAATTCTTTTACGATATTTTTGAAAAGTCTAATGAAAAGACAGCAAAATCTGTTAAAAAGAAAAAAGAAAAAATCTAAATCAATCATCAGATTAATAATCTTTAATTGTATGTAGATATCGAATTAAAGTGAATTGCAAAGATTTTGTATAGATAAAGACTTTTCATCTTTTGTTCTAAGGATAAAACCTATGTTAAATGTGAAGGGTTTTGATTTAACTTATAACAAGTGAATTGAGTCAACTTTTGAAACATGATTTTATCAATGAATCATTAGCTTAAAAATGTTTCGCGATAAGCCTTAATACAGAATTGAAGGATATATTAGTAATGATTTCGTTATTTATTAGAGAGAAAATTGCAATTTAGTTAAGCCCTTTAAACTATCACTATAAAGGAGCAGAAGATACTCTTCGACTAAAGCCTTCATTTACACGATTCAATATATGTAGAATTCAATACTTGAATTCTATTGTCTTCAGTTCAACTTCTATCAGCACATAAATAAAAATATTAAATTCAACAATGAAATTCATCCAACGAAGTGACTTTAAAAGTATAAGCAAAAATGTTTAGTTTATTCTTAAATACGATGCATACTGTGGTGCAATTGAAGCAATTTATATATACACATTATTCAATTCACTTGAATTCAAGTTTTCAAGTCACTTCAATTCTACATAAATTGAATTGTGTAAATAGACCTTTAAATGCTTGTGGTATCTTATTGTTTGATTGCCGTGAATCACTTTCACTAACAATAATTTATTAGATTTAAGTCAAATTGGTTTCGAACAACAAAATAAGCAAAAATTAATGATACGAATATAATTAGAATGGATGTAACTTGCAATAAACAAAGCATTTAACAAACTTTAGCGGAAATTCAGAATAGAAATTTTACACTGGAAGGATAAAAAACTTTTCAATAAATTGAGATCGATTGCAAGTTATATCATCTTTTCAGGAAATTATAAACTAAATAACTATTTTAATCCTCATTATAAGGACGATTTTGGTTTAGCTTTTTATTAAAATGCGTCAAAATATTAACACAATGATAGGATCATAACATGTCTTATGTTCAATCACTTTATGTCTCATTATTTTAAGTCTCTTTAATAATGAGTTTAAGTTTACTCATTAATTAATTGCATAATTTATCGTACTTTCTTTTTCAAGTATCGTAGAATATCAAAGGAATAGTCAGTATATATCTTTATTTTATTTAATTTATTAAAATAAATTTAATACAAATATTTGGCTGAGGGTGAGTCCGGCTCTATTGGTCTAAAGCGGTTCCCAACCCGAAACTGACCACTTCTGGCCACCCAGATCGAACCCCCTTGAAAATGGGTAAACCTGGTTTTACCAAGTTGTAACCCAAGCCAAACCTGATTTAAACTAAGGTATAATAGATTAGTTTATATCAGGGATGTTTGGGTTACGACTCGAGAGATCCAAGTTTATCCATTACGAGGTACCAAACCAAACAAAGATGAATATCCCGAGAATTACTTGTGTTAATTGATCAAGTGAGGTATCAAAACGCTCAGTTTGATATCCTGAGTACAATAATACATCGCTTGGCGCGGTCAGCCACTCCTGTCGGAAGTTGGCCAGAAGTAGTCAGGTTCGGGTTGGAAGTGGTCAAGTGTAATATCAAAATATTCAGCATGACGAGTTGAATCCAATGACGTATCACACTTAGAAATGGGGGCTGGGAACCGCTTTAGACCAACTAGCCCGGATTCACCCTTGGCTGAAACTAATTGAGTGAACATAAATTGAGCAAACATAAAATCTGATAGGGCTCAGTACAATCATATTACAGTTTGTATCACAGATCAAAAACTTTAAAATTATTTGAACAAAAATTTATTTAAAAAGATTAAACAGAAGGTCAAAATAGGAGATTTGATGTACAAATAATTGATCGGTTGACCGCAAAATATCAATTATTTTACTGTTACTATAAAAACCGGCCTCTTTTCCAACAAAATAGTCGATATGAGACCATTTCGGTTTAGGAACAAAATAATCAAATATGAGCGAACCTATAAATCGTATAGATTTCAAGAAATCAATCAACTTTTAAGGAATTGGCATCCAATCATAAGTTGACACACCTTTTAATTTATTTCTAAGTATAGCCATATCGATCTCATTGAGATATCCGTCGTTATAGGAATAAAAGAGAGCAACTCTTGTACTGATATCTTCGAGACGATATTCTGGAGGAAAAGTCTGTCCATAGAGCAGAAGATTATTCTTAATTCCATAATCGAATTTCTCGAATCTTCCACTAGTGGCGAATTGGAAATAATGTGCGACTAACCAACTGGGCAGACCGTCAGGTGAATAACTTGTTGCAGTTCCGAATCTGGACTTGAATTGTAAGAGTAAGATATTCTGCATATGAAAGTTTAATTGAATAGAAATTGTTTGATTGTTACCATATCCCATTGTTTGAAATTATGGCCCGACAAAAGACCGATAATAAGCCCACAAACATATCGTAAACCTTTTGATTGGCAAAAAATGACTTTGAACTGATAATAAGGCTCTACTTCTTGGGACAAGTGTTCCCGATCGAGACCTGTATAGTGTAGATTATTCAAGATTCAAATATCTCTCAATTGAATTACTTAATAAACTCTGAGTTGTAAAAATCTTGGATTTCTACCTAATCCTACACAAAATCGTTTATGAGAGAGAGTAAGAGAGAGAGAGTAAGAGAGAGAGAGAGTGAGAGAGAGAGAGAGAGAGAGTAAGAGAGAGAGAGAGAGAGTGAGTGAGTGAGTGAGTGAGAGAGAGAGAGAGAGAGAGAGAGAGAGAGAGAGATTACGATACGTTAAGTTTATATTTAAAAGCACTAAAAAAAGCTAAGTAATAACTTATGAATACATAACTTTACCAAGAAACATTGAGTTAAATATTAGAACCTTTGATAGAACATCCTATATAATTTCTATACAGTCTGATCCAGTTATAAGTAACCTATCAGTGTATGTGAAATAAGTTACCTATAGACGGGTTTGTTTATATCCCAACTCTTTAACACATGATAGGATTGGTTGGTGCTTGATGAATCATTTGCTAACTACCAGGTTCCCCTATGACCGAGTTGCCAATAACCGGGTCAGACTGTATAATCTTCAATATCTTTGTTTATGAGATTGCCTAAAGCAAGGGATCAAACTTTTCAGTTCATTACTTCAGTATTGGTGTTACAAATGTTGATAATTGTCTCCATAGCTCATTATGGCTGTTAAAAACAACTGGTGCTAAAGCAATGAATGGATCTACAATTAAGTTGTATTCAATTTTTGAAGAGAGAAGTCCAAGCATGACAGTCGCTCCCATTGAATGTCCAATAACTCCTATTTTTTCTAATAAAAAACAAAAATGACTTTCCCTAAATCAATAAAAGTCAAATGACTTCAGTTTATGATATTTAAGAGATGTTTCTCGTACTAAATTCTGTATTTATAGCTCTTTAAATTGTAGCTATACATAAAGCCAGCTATGACTCGAGAAAAGTTTCTCAATCATTGACGACATTAAAATAACTATTTATATATACTTTACTTTGATCTCACAAAGATATCATCAAAATATGTCTATTTTTAAGCAAAATCTGAATTGATTTAATATTCAGTGCTTTTTTATATCATACGAGATATTAACATTTAATGAGTGTAATGACTATTATTGATGGAGCTTCTGTTCACCTCATTTTTATGAAACACTAAAATGAGAAAAATTGAAAATAGATAAAATCCACCGAATTCAGTCACGATATTAATAAATCGCTTATTGAATAACAATTATTGTCAAACGACCGCTATATACTGTCAGAAATAGCACCAGAAGGAGTATATCTAAATCTGTTAATAATTAGATATAATTAGAGGAAATGATTGAAAGAAAACTTTTCCTCAAGTTCACTAACTTTTGAATAAAAGTTCATTTTAATACTCTTTCTTCGAAATAAAAACTCTTTGTTGTGAAGACCAAAGTGAATAATTGCCTCGTTGAAAATCATGGGTAGTTCACAAAATAATGAGATGTTATTTGAGCGAGGCTAAACACTTGTTCTTCTATTTGCAATTGTGTTGAAAAAGTAATACTTCCAAAATATTCTCATGCGCTCAATCTCTTGAATGATAGGTAAGAACAAGTTAAGATCAATTTTATTAACAAGATAACAGACACAGAGCCGATTTGAAGATATTATTTCTATTCATAACTATCCACTTTTAGCTTTTGAACAAATCTTAAATTTTAGTTTGAATGAAGTCTAAATCATTTTTTATATTTTCTAAGCTATCAAAATAATATGATAAAGATCTAAAAATAGGACACAAATTATGGAAAAATATAAAATGAGCTTTTGATAATGAATTTCAATGTCTATCAGAATATGATAATCGCGTATCAGATATGAAGTGATTAAAGATAAATTGAGATGAAAAATATTGAATTTAGGGCACAAAACATATTCATTAACATTATCCATAAATTTTAGATATAAAAAGTGTCGCATATATCAGATATGCAAAGTACTGAAAAGTATATCTTAAATGAGTTATACAAACATTTATGCAAATATAATTACCAGTATTGGTATATTTGATGATATAATCAATTATAGCCGTCATATCATATTTAATCAATTCGTCTAAAGTAAATGACCAGTAGAGAGGATCTAAAAATATAATTAAAACAAATCAAATAACTTTTCTTATTTGAAGCTAATTTAGGATATATCGGATGTAAGAGTACAAAAATGAAGAAAACATTCAGTTATATTTCATTTTGAACTAGTTTATCAACTTATTAAATATTATACTGTTTTCAATAAATTGATGAAGTCCTGACAAACTGTTATTTCAAGCATGAGTTACGCTATCGCTTGAAAATACTCTACACTCACAAAAGCCATTACACTTCAAAACAATTTTTATTATTTTTGTTGTGCTCTCATTTAGAGGAAAACTTTCGTTTATTGAATGTGTTGCACTTGAAAAATGTTTTCTCTTTAATTTGTTTCTCAATTAATGAGTTGAATACCTTTTTGAGTGAGAAAAGTATGATTTTGTGAATATTGGTTTCCTCTGAAATTTCCTAACCAGACATCATAACCAAATTGTGATAATACAAAGGCGAGAGTACCGCCCACAGCAACTTTTTCGCCATTTAATTGTCTATAAGAGATTTTATTTGCATATCTGTCCTCAACATAATGACCATCACTATTGAGAAATCCGTGTGTATTCAGAAGGAAATCCTGACACGAAACCATTATTCCGTGTATTAACAATATCGGTTTGGACTCAGATCCACTTTTGAATGGATTTATTATTCTAAACATTCCTAATATATATCCGTCACTCGTTATTACTGAATGTGCTTCTGATCCGAAACCTCTCGAATGGATTATTTGTAACTTTTTAGATAAAAGAGACAAAATTCAAGCTTTTATATTATTATTTAATAAAATTTGTTTTCAATTAAGACCTCAAAAGATATCTAATAGAAATGAAAATTTAGTTTTATGCTGAATGTAAAGATGCCAAGTTTATCGAAAAATTAAATCAGTTCACAGTTTTATTAGATGTTCATCAATTACTATACAATAAGATTCACTTTTTATGGACACCAATAGTTTAAAAATTTGTTTGCTTTGGTCAAAAAATCTTATAATTAAAGTAAAGATTACAAGTAATATGATTTACTCACAGCATCCTTAAATTGGTCTGGGTCGTCAACTGTAAAGCAATCAAAAAGAAAAACATTCAATTTAATGGCTAACAAATAAATAAATAGTGAAATTTTGTTGGAAATATCACTGAAAAGCATGATTCCCTTAATTAGATGAAGTTCGGATCAACATCTAAACCATTTTTGAGTAACAGAAAACTTTTTTGAGTAGAAATGACCTATTTTTCAAATAAAAACGAGATTGATTTGTTGTTCATAACAAGTGGACTCCGGACTCTTTTCATTTTGAGTTCATTAACTTTAAAATTGAAATTCATATAATTTATATAACTGGCAGTCATTATGGGCTGTACTAAATACAGCCAATACATAGTTGTAATAAAGATATAAGAACACTCTGGAGTATGTCTTCACAATAAGAATTACACTAAATTGAGAATAGAATAAAAAATTTGAGTGCATTAAGAAAGTTGTAACTTATTTTAATCAAATTTAAAATAATGTCTTATAATGTGATTGTATGAGATATACACAATTTAATTTCCTAAGCATTAGAGAGAAGCACCCATCGACTAATATCTTCAGGTGTTGATGAGTCTCGTCGCTAGAAGTATTCAGATTTTAACTACAATAAACAACATATTAACAATTTACATACTATACAAATAATTATTAGTACTAACTCTCATTCACATCAATCTGTACTGAAATAAAGCTAAAAGTTTGATAAGAATATTAAAGTAGAAAGCAGGATTAGTTCTAATCTTTGAGTCATTGGAATTACCTTTCAATTTAAAAGTAGTCTTCTATACTTCTTATATCTATAATCTAAAACCTAAAGCTCTTCTTCAAAAAAAATATTCAAATATTTCGACTGTTCTCTGATCTCCATATTCCATCTATATATAAGACATGATTATCTTCGAATTAGATCCAAAATATACGAAGACACGGAGTCATCGAACCTAATGTGGTCATGACTTATTTTCTGAATTGTGAACAATACATTTCTCAGCAATTGAAACAATTTTTTTATTTTTTCTTATCAAGTCTTAATGTCTTACACCACTTCTCTCTTCTGATTATTCAAAAAATGATCTCAGCCTCAAAAATCTTACTATTATTTGATTGTTTTATATATAATATTCTTTTAAATATAAGATTTTTGTTCTTCATCTCAAACTCACAATTAGTGATAGACATCAGCTAAGTTACCCTGAGCTTGAGCTGAGCTGTGAGCTGAACTGATCTGAGCTGAGCTGCTATTGAGTTGAGCTGATCTGATTTGAGCTGGGCTGAGCTATGAACCAGACTGATCTAATCTAATTAATAAGTCCAAATTTTCCCCGAAATTTTTCAATATTTATTAGAAATACTGGAAATTTGTTACAAAATAAGAAATTTAGTCTGAGTTTTAAATGATCTAGAATTCAATATCTTGTTGTCTAACATTATGGATAATTAAAACATCAGATCATTAAACTAATATTTATTCCGAATTAGAGTACTTGAGCATTGAATTTAAATACACTAAACATCTTCTGAAATAAATTATTGAATATTTAACACTATCTTAAAGTTAAAACATTTTAGAATCGTCTTCTATGGGCTATTATTACAAAGCATTTAAGTTAAACTAAACGCCATTAGACTATACAGCGTATCACTTATAGGTTTTACGTTGAAAGTATCAAATTTCTATTTGGATGAATCGTTTAAAAATAGTAAACTCTAATAAGTTCTATAAACTATTACCCATTGAGCTGATCTGAGCCGAGCTGCAGCTCAACTCAGCTCAACTCAGCTCAAGCTCAGCTCAAGCTGAGATGATGTCTAACACTACTCATAATTATTTAAGAAAATGTATGGGTTATTGTATCGATCAGTCAATAAAGTACTTGTCCAAAACAGTTCTGAGTTGAAATTTGTGATAATATCTTTAATTTCTTCTCAAATATATTACTCAATTAATTGGAGCTCTTATCGAATTGTTGCTATTGTTTGGTCTCTATTTGCCGTTGAAGTGTTTGCTTAAACTTTCGTATATTTCGGGTCAAAATTTTCAACACTCGTTTCTTGTGATCATTTTTTATTTGAACATTTTTGCATTTCTTTCGTTTGTCACTACTGTTTGAGCCATAAAGACATTTACGAATAGCTAAAGACATTTCTGCCAACAGATACACACTATATTCAGTTTGTTATTCAACTCAATTATGTCTCAAATTTTCGGTAACGGACTCCAGATTCAAGTTTTTCTCCAGATTTTTTCTGATATAAGATTTTTGGCTTAATTTATGCTTTTTCTCCCCTCAGTACTCTTGCAATATGAGCACTTTACTAAAACCTTTTTATTCAAGTTTAAGCACTTATGACTTGAGTTCGAAAAATTGTTTAACTAATAATCAAAGTAAAGGCTTAATAGTATTAAAAGTCAATATAATTAGAAATTTAACTAAAACCTGCTTCAAAATGTGAGCTCGTACTACTGCAATGCCTGGAGAGATCACGAATAGAGTCAGTGATTTTAAGCACTACCGATTACTTAACTTAGAAAATATTAGTGAACGTAATCCGCAATTTTGATAAATATGAAACAACTCCAGAATCTCGTATTACTATCTCGTTCGACATGTAATCACTTTATTAATACCTTAGAGCAAAACCCTAAGAAATATAACGCTCGATAACAATAGAGCTTGAGATAGTGTTAATCATTTTTTAGTAAGATTATAATTAAGAAAAGCTACACAGAAGTTAAACATTCAGATCGTATTCGTCATTATTATAAGAATCTTCCAGTTGTGCCATTTTTTCTTCATGCTCATCGTTTATTTGTTCAAATTGTTGTAATTGTTCCATAAATTTATTTGTATCAAACTTTGTCGTATTATTTAATACAGGTTTAAAAAGTAGTTGCACATCTTTAACAGCTTCCAAATTGTGATCTTCACTAAAAAGCATTCGGACAGAAATGTGAAACAATTTGAATCAAAATGTTCTGTTCATACTTATCATCATTTTGATCAATTGTGTCCAATCCATGTCTAAGATTCGAAGCGTTTGCAATAGTAAACACACAAAATCCAATAATTAAGACATAAGAAACAATTTGACTCATGTTTGACTACTTGAAAAACTCTGAACAATAGGCTTTAGTTTGTAGTTGACAACTTGCACTCAGTAAATACTATATCTTTTAGTAATTAGTACACTTTTATTTCATACTATTTGTTGCTTCAAAAGCTTTACTTAAATGAGTTAACTCATTAACTGCAATAATGAGTTTTGTTATCTTATCTGTAAAATCTATTTTCGTTCACTCAAATAATTGAAAGTTAAAAATAATTAACTAATTCTTTAGTATTATGTCGTTCAGAATACAGATATGACCACATAAAAATTTTTCAGTATATAATTTCAAGTGTTTTAATCTAACTAAATTTTCTTATTTTTATACAATTGAATTAAAAATAGTGAACTAGTTTTCTAGAAGTGCATTAGATAAACTTAGAAATTCTATAGATTATAATTTACTACAATCTCTTGAAGGATCTAAAAGTCAATTAAATAGTTGTTGAGTTTTCTTCATCTCACATCTTTTCACGATTTGTAGTTTTTTACGCAGACAAATATAATAAATATTACAATTTTACAAAAGTTGACGCAAGTTTCATGCAGTGATAGGTATAAAAATAAAGATAAATTTCGATATTAATTTTGAACAATAAACTCTAAAACAGATCTAAAACATATAATAATTACACAACTATCCAACAAACCAGAGGTCTAGATCTTTGAAAGTCCACTCATCTTCAAACAAATCGATCATTTGCTCATCAGGTAAGCTATCTTTCGAACTATTGATTTTAATTTTGACAGAAGACGAAGGAATTTCATCGGAATCCATTTTCTTTAGTTCATTATCTTTGATTTGTTCATGATCTTTCAAATGTTTTAAAAGTTCTTCAAATTTGTCATAATTTCCATTCTGTTTGCTATTATCGTAATTAGCCTGAATTTTGTGCTCTTTATACTTATAGTTCTTATGCCATTCACTTTTACGCCAGTCATGGCTATTATCTTCGTGTTCATTAGTGTCGATTTCCATATTTAAATCTGTGTCATCGATATCGCCATAAGAATGAGCGTTCAGATGCACTCTTTGGTAAACGAAGACTTATTTTTAATATCACTTTTAAGACTTATAAAGTGTTACATTGAACTTAGTTAAATCACTAGGTTTTAGATACAATTTATTCAATTGTTTGCTATTCAAAATCTAATCCATATTCAGTTCTGATCATATAATGACAGATCTTTGTCAGGTCTTATTATTACTTTTTTGAGGTTAAACTACTTTTCAAAGAAACTACTATTTTATGTGTAAAGTAGTCGTTTAAAACTTCTATGAATACTAACACTATATTTAAGTAGTAGTTATTCGACTTTTTAAGCATTAAAATTGTAATTAAATGTAGACATTTGTTTGTATATAGCTATCGATCAGCTTTTCATTTAAGCCAAAGTAAAAATTCATTTATTATACTTCAAAAGCTTACACTTCAATGAATGACACCTCAATTCATTCAAAGAACCTTTGGATTGAGGCTTATTTTCATGTAAAAAATAGATGAAAAGCTTTTTGTTCACTTATGTCTCAACGACATTAATAACTTTGTCGGTATTTCTTACTTCAATATAAATGAAAACTCGTATTGAGTTCGCACGAATCTCAAGACTATTATCTAAGAACAGAGTATCACAATTCTAAACTTGAAATGCGCTCTTTTTCATATTGTATTCAAATTGAATTTTGGTTTACAAAACCAAAAGATTTTGCAGAATCTTTAATATTGTTGCTTCAAAGTTTGAGCTCAGATTTATCTTTATATTGCTTTCTCTTGATTCACATTCGTTTATATTTATTAGAAGTGATAAGGAGTTGTCAAACTTTGAGATAATAATATTGCAAATTCTTGAAAATCTATGTTATGTAAACCAGGGATTGCATTCTGGAAGCTTTGTGAAAATGATATTATTACAAAAGAGTGCAATATACTATTTGCAATTTTTTAATTAGGCGATTGCAAGCAAGTCATTACTATTTTTCGATTGCTAATCAAAACTGTATTCATGAAACTTTTTTTCTATTGTAATGCATTACAGATTTTACAATAGATCCAAAGCACTTGTAAACGTCTGGAATCCTTAAACACATTATAAGTTTCATTACTCCGATTATATGGTATGTTATAATTAAGAATAGAGTTAATAAAATTCAAAATTTAAAATTAGTTCGAAAGTTTAATATGTTTTAGATTATATTCTCTCTAATCGAATGTGAAGTTGTCCCACAAATGGCCGAATATTTGTTGAATAACTTACAGCATTTTTTACATTTGCCCATAAGGTTTGCTTTAATTGATTTGTTATTTCTTTATTTAACGTACCAAAGTTTGATATAATTAGAGCTTAGAGTATCGATTAGTGTTTGTAATTCTTAGTTTGAGAACTTTTAGGTTTCTATATTATTAAGTGATGATATCTTTTTGGAACGCATCACTTTTATTTCTTAAATAAGTGTTGAAGCCATTTTGATGATGTGAATGTTAATCACAATCAAAGTCTTGTTTTAAGACAATCGCAATCACTTTTAATTATTTTTAATCTAAAACTTCATTAGTTTATTTTAAATTTTTGAAGTTTAAAAGTAATAAATTTTTACGTATCTTTTAATTTACTTCGAGATAAATAACTTTTTATAATCAAATCATTTGTCTGCAAACTTATTGATATATTCTTTAATAAAGTATTTTTTGTAAGTATTGCAATTTTTGCAATGCATTAACGACAAATTTCATGAATACTAATTATTAATCGATCGCGAAGGTATTGCTAAATGAGTTTCAAGATGCTAAAATATTGCTATTTTTCAATCTCTTACGAATGCAGTCCGGAACTCAATTTGAATGCAATGTTAAAGAGTGACGTTTGAAATTTCTAATTATGATGCTTTCTTACTACAAAACAGTTTTCGAATTCGTGAGAATTCGAGACAGGATCTCAAGTGAATTCGATAAATAAGTTATCGTTGATGTTCTCTTTCAAATGAAATAATCTCCAATTTATAAATACATTGATTAGATCTTAGCTATTTATAAAATATTTTGTTAGAACTATTTTGTTGGATTTGAAAAATGTCAGTCAATATTGTCTTTGGCTTTGTAGAAAGCACAACATACTTCAATATATTTAAACTCAAAATATTTTCTTACGTTCTTGGAAAATCCTGAGGAGGAGGATGAACTTCTTTTTCAATATGAATCGGAAAGAGAATGGGTTCAGGTACAGGAGCTGGAATATGCCTGAAAATTGGTTGATGCATCATCATCGGTGGTGGAAATCTGTGCATCATCATAGGCGGTGGTGGCGGTGGTAGTGGCAGTGGTGGATATGGAACTGGAATCGGCGGGTACATCTGTTAAATCAAAAATTTTTTTACTTCTAGAAGGAGATTCAAATCCATTGACCTTAAAATGTTTTCATTTAAGAAGCACTTAATATGAATGTAAAAATGTAAGTGAAAATTAATGACTTACTGGCATAGCAATTGGTACTAATTGCGGCCCTCTATGAAAAATATTATGATCCTGACGCTTTTTGCCATCAATAACTACGACTTCGTTATTTTTGCTTTTATTCTGATTTTGATCTTTCTGGAACAAATTTAGTATATCTCTTAATTGAAAATCACGTTTTGCTGATTCACAAATATTTATAATTATTATAACAATCAGAGCTATAGCTATCAAAATAGTGAAAATTTTAATAAAGTTGATCATTTCGATAAATATCTTCTCTTTGTACAGACTAATTGGGATTTTTTTAAGCTGTTGGTAACTTTTTCTTGAGATCATTGGTTTTTTAAAGGGGATCTCAAATATTTGCATGGCTTTATATACTATCTAAAGGTGTTAGTCACGCTTTAAAAACCATGGATGTCACCGTACTGTCACTCAAAAAGTCAAAATTTGTATAATCTTACACAAAGTTTCAAGCTTTGTATAAGCTTTAAGTTCAGCTTAACAATCAGTTTTGTTTACATTCCTTTATCTTAATGTTCTTTGTGGTTATTTGATATTCTATTCAATTTGAACGTTTGGTGTCAGATTTCAGTGTGAAACGAAACAATTGAATTTTATCTTACTTTACTTGAAAAGCTCGAATGGTTAATAATGACACCAAAGAATTAGGTGTCGAAAGTTTTTTCTCATCGTTTGTTAACAAATTTGATTTCTCTTTAAGAGGTGTTAATTGTTTACTGTAATGCTTGTGAACAAAGTTCCTGCTCTACAGGTTTCTTTGCATATTTTACGCTCAATATCAATCTAACTGTCAAATAAAATTGTCATTCATGTGCTTTTATCCATTCAGTAATGTTGTCACAAGTTTTTTCGCTTCAAGGCAGACATGATCTACGATAAGGTCGAATAATTTTATTGAATTATTCGGACAAGGTTAAAATCAAGTTTTTTCAATGTCTTTGTCAATATACGAACATTTCTCAATTTGAAAGTTTTCGAAAGTTTCTGTTTGAGGATCTCTTAAATCTATCGATTCTTATCAAATTAGTTCAACTATTCTTTTGCTTAAATCCTTAAGAATTATAGTACAGAGGCAGAGGCATTCACAGCTATTATTTTATGATTTCAAATTCACAAATTTTTTGTCTAAGAAGAATAAATATCTTTTTCTCAAACTCAATATCAATTAAGAAAAGTGTGACTTGAGAAACTAGAAAACATAGGCTTCGAAATGTTTGAAAAGGAAAATTAGATAATAAGTTAAACATGAAACATACGAGCTTTTATTTGAAATTTTTCTAAGAATTAAAAAAATGATATACAACTCAAACTTTGTTAAATAAATTCAAGTCGATAATACAAAGCTAATGATTCAGTTTAAATAATTATAAATAGTACCTAAACTTTGATTATTCCGAGTATATACACAATAGAAAACTCTAAAAATCAAACTTTCAGACAAAAATATATTTATAGTTTGGGCTAAACTTAGCATTAATAACAAGAAATACTGCGATAACAAATTGACTCTCTGAACAAAATATAAGCCGAATATATAACATGTTAATACATTCTGACTATTAGATAGCAGCCTATTGTTGAAAATATTTTCTTATTATTGAATCGTATTTCTGCATAAATTCTTATTACATATATCATAATAGCTTCATTTTAGACTTCGATCTCCAAATCTTAAGCGTAAAATCATCACTGGCTGTAACCAACATTTCGGGATCAGCTGGATTAAAGGCAACGGAATTCACGATATCATTATGCGGTAATTTTCCCAAGCAATTGCCATAATGTCTGTCCCAAATGTACCCGTGCTTATCTTCTGCACCTGATGCCACAAACCGTTCGCTGACATCAAGAAATATGAAAAAGCATTCGTCATTAGGAGTGTAGGCCTTATGTGATCGAAGCATATTTCCGACTCTTTTAAAGGTGACCAAATCTATAACATGAATATCAATTTGTTGAGCAATTGGTGGCGGATGTAATGGATTATCAATAGTGGCATTTTCAGGCCACGAACGGGAATTCACATAAAGGTATCTATGATCGGGACTCAAGCCCATACCAATAATATGTCCCTTAAGATCGATTACGTGATCGATTTGATCAAATAGATGAGAGACTGATTGTTCATCGTGCCAATTGGGAGATGCAGCCATTCCTTGATTCTCTTGTTCTTGCCTTCTTTGTTCTAGTCGTTTACTCAAAGAAGCTGTTTCCGTAACAAACTCTTCAAACTTGAATGGCTTAATACGTTTGATACCGATTTGATGCGGTGTATAAGTGAGCGATCCGGCTGTGAAGACTAACAACTTATCACTTTCGCATAAAATCCGATTCGATTTCGAGTCCGAGTCTTCTTCTGATGATGGCGTCCTTGAATCTAATAATTTCTGCTCATTAACTGACTTCTGTCCATTACTAACATTAGGGATATCATCATTGAGTTCATCATCACTCAATTTAAGCCATTCTTCATTCCAAGGAAGAGGTGGATCATCAAAATCACTGCCAGAATCGGTATCATTACTCTTATTCCTAGATTCCCTATTGACTCTACGCTTTCTATTTCTACTGGTCTGTTGTTCACATCTATATTCAGCGCTATATCTAATTGGACTTTCGTTAGTACAGGCCTCGTTTGATTGGGCCCCATAATAGTCAATCTGTTGACTGTAACTCGGAGGTGTCTGTAATGCTTTAAATCTACGATTTGTGCTCGGGAATTGAGAGGAAAATGGATTTCCTCTTTGACTTATGTCATAACTAGTCGAATCGTTAGTCATCTTACTACAACTTTTACTACCATTCGCGTTATCAGCACTATCGTGAAATTCACTATGCTCCGACAGACAATTGGCAACGATTACAGTACGTATTGAACTTGCGTTCTTGTTATAAAACTTAAACATTCGCTTGATAATTGGTTTGCGCTCAGATTCGCTCTCTTGCCAGGCCTTGTTTAGCCATAAGGCCGAACACGAAACCAAATGGCCCAAAAAGTGAAGTCGACCTGATATCAGATAGTCGTCTGTATACCACGTCCCAAATATGTCGTACGGTTTGTTAAGTACTCGACATTGAAGTTGGAAATTGTTGTCTATGTTGAAGACTGCTATCTCTCCGCTCGCAGTATGCGCCCCAAAGTGAACACCTGATACTAGTAGGAGACTATCAGACTCGTTGAATTGTGAGTATTGGGTGTAATTCCATGAATAGAATTTCATGTCAGCTGAATATTTTACTCTTGTTGGCACCGATTCTGTTGACCAGACTTTTACGAAACCATCTCTTGAGCAAGAACTAAACATTGAGCCGTCGTGTGCGAAAGATACGTGAAGAACTTGATTGCTGTGTTCGGTCAGTGTCTCACTTTCGATCTGTTTTTCGGATCAAATATTTATAAGATTTTGATTAGTTTTAGTTAATTTTTCATTAGATTCACGAACTATATAAAAGATATTCGATAATTAGAAAATGAAAACTATTCTATGATTTATTTTTCGAGTTAACCAGAATAAAATTGGTATTTAATTATATATCTAACAGAAAATGACAAGTCATTTATTAAATGTTGAGAAATAAATTCCTTCAAGACCCCACTTGCAAACAATAGATAATTAACACAAACCATTAGTTCTTTAATTGAGGAAAAAATAAAGTATAAAAATAATTAAGAAAACAATAAAAGCAACAAATAATACAAACCATAGGCGTGTGATATATAAGTCTTTTTGCTTCTTCTCGATATCCATAAGAATTTTTCGGCCTATTAATAGTTTTATCAATATTTGTGAACCTTTGTAAAACAGATTTTTCCACAAGAACTCATCGTTTCCCACGCGATACCATTTATGACAAACTCTACAAACATTGGACATGTCTTCGATATTTAAATTCATGAATATCTGCAATAATAACGGTTCCGGTATTTGTGACCACATCTTCAGATCTCTTTAGATAGTAATCAACAACTTGTCACTAATTGTTTCTAATGTCAAACATTGCCCAAAGTATTTTATTTAAATTTATTTATTAAACAATTTTTTCTTTTATTGCGGAGTTTGATTTTACTTTTGGTTAGTTCGTTACTTTCAATAAATAGCGTCTTATTTACTTTTTATATTTATTTTTAAATTTAAAACTTTCAGTTTTAGTCAAACTATTTAAAGTTCATATGGGATCATATGATTTTGAGAACAATAACAAAATAACATTAACCTTGAATTTGATAGATTTCAGAATCTGACAGCATTTTAACATTGAGTATAGCGCTTGTTTCCCACAGCTTTACTATCTACATTTGAGTGTTAGTCCTTTTTTAGATTTGAAATTTTGGTTCATGTGCAAGGATTTCTTATAGCTATAATGGTCCTTAACGTCATTTGTGGCATGCATTTCACGATCAAATTCACGACCTTACTAACATAAATTACAGTTGAAATTGATATCTTAAAAAAGAACACTTTTATATGAAAGTTGTTATAATTTAATTATAACAAAAACTGTTTTATTTCGAGACCTATACTCTATTTTGAAAGTTGTTAAAAATATAAATGAAGCAATTTTAACAACCTTTTAACATAAGAAACGATTAGATCTAAACACAAAGATAGCTAGAATCTGAAAATAGATTCCGCCACTTAACAGATATGAACATTATTTTCAATGTTTTCCTTATATCAATCGAGTCCTTGATGTAGCTATACTTTTGACTTTGAATCGAGACATTTTTGAAAGGCTGACAAACCTTTTTTGCCTCCTAGGCTTATAATCGTGTCATTATCAAAAGGAGGCACTTCTGACAAATGTATCAAATTTATAGTAAACATTCAGATAAAAAATTGATATTTTGCATAAAAATGTTTACAAGTATAAATTATTATGTTTATTAAGGCATAATTTATTTCTTAATTGATTGGAAAAAATTGTGGCGTATGTTATTATAAAGCTTTTTAATTCAATAAACTATTGTTTGAACACATTTTTCGGTTCCGTCACTTTAGGGAATAATTATTGAGTGCCACAGTATAAACAGAAGATAATTTTGATGAGCACAAGAGTTTCAATGAGGAAACAATAGAAAATGAGTCATCAAATAGAAATGCTAATCTAATTTTTCCTCATTTTCTCCTAATTTATTTTAAATAGAAAAACAACTTAAGCCGGAATTTACTGCAAAACAGTTTTACAATCCGTAATCTATGAATGACCAGATTGACAAAAATTCCTGCACTACGAGAATGTGCTGTGAGTGAGCTCTGATTGGATGAAAACTGTTGAAAGACGAGTGAAACTCAAGTGGTTTAGCATTCAGTCAGTTATTCATTTTCTAACAGAAAATTTCTACAAACAATTCGGAAAATTTGGACTGTTTCACATTACACAATAATAGCAAAAATGTATTGAAAAATATAGAAAAATTTCTGGTAAGAAGTGATAAATAAGAGCAAAAGTGACTCACTCGCAGTAAAATAAATAAATAATTCGTTTCATATCAAGTTTAATAACCGTCAGTAATAGATAAACATTTGATTGTGTTGATGACCATTGATTTGTATAACCATTGATGGCATCCATGTCTTCGTTTATGGAATTTTTCCAAAAGTCGGGGAAAAAAGTACGCAATAATAAGAATGTAGGAATGAATTAGTAGATTAATTACGATATATGTCACTATAATTAACAGTTTTATTGTTTTATTTTTATATTATTTTTAATTTGATTGCTAGACGTTTCGGCCTAAGAAGAAGTTCGAACCTGGCACTCTCCGGTATAGTCTTCACAAACAGGCAGTCGCTAGTCTTAATTCTGGCATCAATTTAAGGGATGTCGTCAAATTACCACCAGGTTTGCCAACATTTCCTTCATCTGCATATCTATTATCTAATTATAAGTCTATATTGAATGCCGTTAACTACTTGTTTGAATCTCTCAGTACTATTGAGTTTTCGATACTGATATGAAAAAGCCATTTGACTTTTACTCAATTATAGACACTATTTCAGATAATTATTTCATTTTTATAACTGTTTTCAATCCTTTGATTAATATCCACTATTTTATGCATGAATTAATTCAAGTGAATCTCTCTTTGGATCTATGATCAAGTACTCAGTATTGATGTCAAAAACTTGTTTAAGTTTAGCTCAATTTAAAGCTCTATTGAAAAGTATTTGTTTATTATGTGCTGAATAATAGATTTCTTTTCAACCAATTCAAAAGCTATTAAATAGTGATTACATCAATAGTATTGATGTCACAAATGTTTATTTAAATAATAAAAGAGTGAAATTAGGGTATTATTGACCTAAAGTCATGAACATTTGTCTTACTTTCAAATTTCTTATGCTTCACATGTTTGAGACATTTATTCACACAAGAATTAGGTCTTTATTACACGACCTCTTATTTCCTGATTTGATTATAAACTGCTTTTCTCAGTCTGTCGATTGTTTTATAGCTTTTACAGGCATCTCATTAGTTATTAATAAATTATTTTAGTATCTGCACAGCTCAGCCATATAATTATTAAAATGAGTTACTTTTGTCGATTCATTGATAAAGACTGGTTATTAAATGCTATACATATTTGTGATAAAAACTAAACTCAATTCACAAGGTTTTTTGCTAGATGTTTGATTTTATTTATCTTTACTTTTAGTCTGAAATTTACAGTTCATTAACGAGAAATTTGTTAAGTTTTACTTGATTTGATCAAAGTTTGATTTCTTAAGACAGAAAAGCTCAAATTTATTATCACTTTTAGTACTTTACACTTAAATATTATATAACATACATAAAATATTTCGGAAACGTCCAACATAAATGCATAGTCACTAATAGCATTTATCTACAAGCAGTTATTGAGATAAATCATGTCAAATAACCGACAATTTTTACTGCTTATGTTTTTATATAATTTCATTATATGAATAGTTTATTTTGGGTTTTTACTCGTAGTTATGAATTTGTTGGAATAATAAAAGACTAGATTTGAAGGCCGGCAACCATTTAGGAAGAGGTTGCGTGAAATGCCAAATAAGATGACATTAACAATGAGGTCGTAGGATAAATAACTTTTGCACTTGAATAAATAGTACAAAAATAACTCTGAGGGCTATTCTTTCTAATAAAGATTTTATTCATTAAAAATTAATAAATTTATGTATTTGTTAAAGTGTCCCAACTAAGAGACCTATTTGTAATTTAATGTTTCAAAAGTACTATTGGTTTCATTCTTCAATTCAAAATGTATTTTCTAATTCAGCTCATATTTAGCTGTAATTAAAACTTTGATAATATTTTCCTAGGATTTAATCTTAGCTTTTTTGAGATTATTATTAAATTTATTAAGAGTTTATTTGAATATAGCCTTCATCTTGTTAGCGTTTTTTATGACTGCTTTCATCCTTGATCTTTAGGTCAAATTCTTTTTTACATTGAATTTTACTGAATAACATCATAAAAAAGGTTTAATATTTATTCATCTATTCTATTGTAAAATTCGACAAACTTCAACTCTTTTATATTTAAATCGCTTTAACACCTAAACGTCTGCCTCTATTGACATATCAATTGAATCATATTTCTGTAATTTGATGACGTTTAGCTAATTTGAAAATCGAGTCAACTATTTAATCATTCTATCGTTGACTTAATGGCAAAAGTTTAAATAAATGAATGATTTATCGTATATTGTTGGGTAACATAATAAAGTTGATTATTTGTTCTAAGCACTAACTGAGACAGTCATGATAGCAGTTAAAATATGCGTTCATTCACTGTTAAATAGTTATGTTTTCCACTCGTTTTACTTGTCTTTTTTTTATCACACCGTTTCCTCTTATAATGTATTACTTCATATTATTCGCAGATAAAGTTCAGGCAAAGGTTCGTTTCCTTCAAATATTTTCAATCTATTGGCCTCTAATTTATTCAAGTTGTTCAAATATAAATAGTTATGAACTCATTGTTCAGCTCTCAAGCAAACTACTGATAAAATGCACCTTTTCTTAAAAATATTCTTAGCTTATCGACTAATGACTTTATCTTGAAGTTATAAAATACAGTTAACAACAGATAATTAAATAATTTGCTGAAAAAAACAAGATAAGTTCGCTTAACCGAATTTTGCTCTATTGATGAATCTAGAAAATTCAAACTTTGCTTTTAACTTGGTGGTGGGTTCCAATTGAAAAATTCAATTTAATTGTGTTTAACTGCAACCACTAAAACCGATTGAAATGCTCTACTTTGAAGCCGTTTTTCTCAAAAACGTGCAGCAATCACTTGTCCTTCCAGCAAACCATTTAATTGTTAATTCAAAAGCATAACACTTGTTATACCTGATACTATCTTGTTATTAATATTTAACTAATTCAAAACTAAATCTGAACAATATTTTATCGATTCCTCGAAAATAACACGAATACTCATTTAAAACATTCATTTTTATAGCTATGAGGACTGAGATTTATTCAGAATATTGCTTTATTAAAAGATTGATAGCTGAAAATGACGTGCTGAAGGCAACCACAAACGTCCCAAATACGCCTTTCTATAGAAAGCAAACAAAGTTTGCCTTCGTTCACATCATTTCAGCTCTCAATCATTTAATATTAAATTAAATAATTTTAACTTTCGAGTTCAACTAACTCAAATATTTTAATTTTATTTTCAGGCGAAGACCTCTGCGATTGGATTGCTGTACATGTGGTCGACTTTTTCAATAGAATTAATTTAATTTATGGAACAGTAACTGATTATTGCACGGAAGAGACATGTCCGCGAATGTCCGGAGGACAAAAATATGAATATTTATGGGCTGACGGACAGAAGTATAAGAAACCGGTACCATTACCGGCACCTAAATATATATCATTATTAATGGATTGGATCGAATCGCAGATTAATAATGAGGCCATATTTCCAACCAAGAATGATATCCCATTTCCAAAAAGTTTTATTCCAACCTGTAAGAAGATATTGGCCCGACTTTTCCGTGTCTTCGTTCACGTTTATATTCATCACTTCGATCGATTGTTAGCAATTGGGGCTGAGGCCCATTGTAATACTTGTTACAAACATTTCTATTATTTTGTTAATCATTTCGATCTTGTAAGTCAAAAGGAGTTTGAGCCACTAGTAAGTAATCCATCGATAATTCGAACTTTAGTTTCCTATCTGTGACTTCACTCACTGTTATTAATGACTTTTCTGTTGATCAAATTAATTTCGATTTAAATATCTATTCAAAAATCTGAAGCGCTTTTTAACTTAGGATTTGATAATCCTTTTAAAAACGGTTTTAAAATAATATTTTTTTCTTCCGTTCATAGGCTGAGTTGACAAGGAGGATATGTGAATCAAAGCCATCAAATGTTTTGTCATAATGAATGAAGAAATAGTATATAATATATATATATATATATATATCGGAATCAACTCATATTTTCCTTTTTTTTAATTCTTTATTTTTTGTGTTGCGATTTGTGAATTTAAGTATTAATTATTAAAAGACATATTATTTATTTTTCTTCAAGCACTTTATGACTATAAATATGCATTAACTTAACTTTATTTAAATTAATTGACTGAAAGCAGAGACAAATCAAGTACCTTTGTAAAGTCACACTTTTGTGCAAATATTTAAGTGTTTTTTCATTATCATAGTAATGTGTTTTGACCGAATTTAACATTTTCTATGCTTTGAATAGACTTTTGTAGAAACATATACAAAATTTTATATACATTTGTAATCAGTAGTTATCCCAAAATGATTGTGTGACTATTGTCTAGGTGAAATTTTAGTTTGTTCAAATCTTAATTCAAACAGATTTTATTTATGAGAATTTATATATAATCTAGACTTTTATTGACTGATTTATGTGAACCCTTGACACGAATGGCTCACCATATGATATTGTGATAATTGTATTATTCACTTATAAATACCATTGATGTCAAGACAAAAACAATCATTCGATTCAATATTTATTGAGATTAATATGTGAAAATCCAACAGAAAGTAAAAGATGACATACTTTTCTATTACTAATTGTATGAATAGATAGAAAATTCATATATTTATTTAGAATTACTCTGCGATCAGTCGATTGAGATTTATTCTGTATATCAAATCATTATAGCCACTAATAATATTAACTTAACATTTATTTTTAATACACTATTTCTAGTCACTGCTGAAATACTATTTGTACAAACTTTTTGACTGTCATTTTACTTGTTTGATGCCAATAAATAATTTCGTCTAAACCTTTTCTGTTTAATAGATCTAAAATTTATTTCTTGGAAGTCGAAATATTTTATATTTCAATAAAAGACAATCACGTGTTACGTACATTGTTCATTGAATCTATTTTTGGAAATTGTAATTATGATCACAGATTCTTATTCATTATAACCATTAATGAGTTTCATGAAAACTTTTTCCTTACTTTCTTAAAAAGTCTTATGATTATTTCCAAGGAATTATTCTATTCTATTATTGGATAGCGAGCCATACGCGCCACGTTCCTACGAATTTAAACATTATTGATATGCTTATCGACTTAATTACCATAGAGTTCCATGGAAAGATTGAAGAATTGATTTCTTAGAGTCATTAAGTAGTACTCATAAAAAGCAGTAAACAAATCCGATATGAAACATGGTTAAGTTGTGTGTTACCCTTAATTGAAAGGCAAGTAGAGCTTCGGACTCTAGTTGCCTTTCATTCTGGTGATTGAAGCGTCCACCCACATTTAAATTAGGTTCTCATTTGGTTTCAAATCATCTTAAACATATACTCAGCTTCATATTTCAAGCCTCAGATAAGCGGTTCTTCGAACTGCTGCAAGTACTTAATTAAGTTTTTATGAGCTCCTTCTGCGCCAATCACAAGCCTAAAAGTCAACTAGAACCTAGTCTTGTATTTTATTCTTAAGCGTGGATTTGACTTTTAAAACCAAACTTAAGATTAGTTATTGAAAAGTTGATTTAATACAATCAATAACAACTACTTCTCTTAAATTTATTTGAAATTATCAAAAAATAAGCTTCGATGACCTGTAGGTTTTTACTGGATTTTAGTTTTTGAGCCAAATAAAAATCCATTTGATCAGAACCTCGAGAATTTTCAATAGCAATAATCAGTGGAAGCACCGAAAATTCCAATTACTTGTTTATCATGCCATCAATTAGTTTCCTAATAACAGTGACTATAAGCTAATTGCTGATAGTCGTGTTTCTCTTCTTAACTGATATCTTGACCCTCAATACAGGAATCAGACTTATAAATACTTGGGATTATATTTCATAAAAGTTGAAAGTAATAACTAGATTATGCACTTTACAGGAAATAAGACTATTTCTCAATATGTTTGAAATTTTGGGGTAAGCGCCGATCATCAAATAAAAAAGAAAGATCAGCTAACATTTAGATTCCGAAGATCCCGAATTTGTTCAACTCCATTTCTGGCTAGACTTGATCCGAGTTTATTTGGAAACAACTAAGTTGCTTATTAAATCTTTTCAAACCAGCCTTTTTGGGAGTCATATGAAATTTGAAAGGTCTTTTTCCAAAAAAAATACGACAAAAGTTTGCCACTTAAAAACATACTAGCCAAAACTTGAACTTGTTTTCACTTGTATTGTCTAACTTGAATATGAAATCTTCATAGAAAATCAGAGCCATATATTCAATATACGACGTCAGTAAGAGCTTCAACTCAACTTGTGTTAACTGGACTCGAAATTGACTTCTGAACTTTTATGGTTTGATTGCTCAAAAAATATCATCAACTTTAAATCCGATTAGGAGATATTCTAAATGAAATAACTATTAAATATATTGATTTATAGGCGTCAAGAAAGAAATTTTAATATACGATCTATTATTGTGACTCAAAGTACAACTGAGTGTGATTTTTATATTTCACTTAATTGATTATTCAATAAATACAGGGTTGTTAACTCAAAATCGAATTAAACCGAATGCTAAAACATTTCTTACTTGTACTTTTTTAATGAAAAGTTTTATTAGGTGATTCAATATCAGAAAACACCTAATTTGAACTTTGATTAAACACAAATATAAGATAAGAAATGATAAACACTAAAAATGGTGTTCACAACAATTGAACGCACTTTTATTGTTAGAAAATATTTTGAATTTGAATCTTATGAATAAGTTCAGAAAGCTTTCGAGAAAGAATTTAAGTTTGACCAGAACTTCCAATAATATGATTCGAAGAATAGATCTTTGCTTAGATCAAAACGGCGGACACTTCAGCATTTATTATAAATTAAAATTATGTGTTCTCCACAAACAAACATTTTGTAATTTACTTTATGAATTATCGGTCAGTCCAAAAGTTCTCGGTCTAACACCTTTCCTGATATTTTTGAATGCTCATTTTGATAGTGACAATAGAGCCATATCTCATGAGATCTCATGCTGAAAATTAATTGATTTCTCATAGTAGTAATAAAATTATAAATTGTTAAAGAAGAGATGTCAATACATAAGCCCAATAGAAAAGAGAGAAAGAAAAATTTTTCTATAAGAATTTTTAAGTGTTTTTGTGGCATAAAAAAGTTGTCTAATTTTTTTATCTCTCAGCGATACCAGCTAATTTTTGGTATGCAATCTTTTGAAGCATACCACTATTATTGATATAAAAATGAGCATTCAAATATGTCAGAAAAGGTGTTAGGCCAAGAACTTATTGATTGACCTGATAAATAACTTATTAATAGTACATGTTAAGTTAATGGATTTTCCTTGTGGATTCGCGTAGTTTATCCATTTTGATAAGCATAAAAAAATTTTTATCTCTTAGGGATAGTATCGGTTTTGAGTTAAATAACCCTTTATCTATCTATTTTACTAGTTTTAACAAAGAATTGTCCGTCATTGGTTTATCATGTATTTGATTTATAGTTTCAAATTCATTTGTGTGTTTCGAAACAGAGAAATTTTATTTCACCTCAACTGGATAGTTTTTCTGATACAGATTTTTATGTCTTTAAATAGACATGATAGCTAACTGTAATTAATAATATACATTAAAGTTGACAGCTATCCGTTTGAGGATATACTGGGTCTATTACGGGCTAATTGGTTGATCAGTCAATTGAATTTTAGATACAGATCAACATTCAATTTAACTTGAATTTGCCTTTTTAGGCAATCGAATTTTTAATGGTCATTCTATTAACTAACGTCTCTTCACCTTTTAAGTAAACACTATTTAGAGTGAATTCAACTTATTTTGAAAAGAAATAGTTCTTAAAGCACATTTGAAATTCGAAACTTTAGGTCAGAAGCTTCATTGTATATTCCGAATGGCTAAATAATTGTAACTTTCATTGCACAATTTGTCCTTAGATACTATCACAACTTTCAAATAGTAAAATTTTATTTCAAATCATTATTGATTTTAGTATAATCAATGAAAATCTGAAAAATATTTATCAAAATAGTTGAATGCTAACTTCGTAGATGTTATTACTTATTGATATATTTTATTTGAAAATTTATTAATAAAACAGAAAAAGGAACAAAGTTTCTGCTAAAGTCGTTAACAACTTTTCTGAAAAAATTTCGAAGACTCAAAGGCCTATAGAACTGAACGAAGCTTATTAGTAGTGATAGACATCAGCTCAGTTACCCTGAGCTGAGCTGGCCTATATTTCAGCTCATTTGAGCTTGATCTGAGCTGGTCTGTGAGCTGGACTGATCTGAGCTGAGCTGCTGTTGAGCTGGGCTGAGCTATGAACTGGACTGATCTAATCTGATTGATAAGTTCAAATTTTCCGCGAAAATTTTCAATATTTATTAGAAATACTGAAAATTTGTTGCAAAGTAAGAAATTTTAGTCGAAGAGTTTTAAATGGTCTAGATTTCAATATCTTGTTATCTACCATTATGAGTAATTAAAATATCAAATCATTAAACTAATATTTATTCCGAATTAGAGTACTTGAGCATTGAATTTAAATACACTAAACATCTTCTGAAATAAATTATTGAATATTTAGCACTATCTTAAAGTTAAAACGTTTTAGAATCGTCTTCTATGGGCTATTATTACAAAGCACTTAAGTTAAACTAAACGTCATTAGACTATACAGCATATCACTTATAGATTTTACATTGAAAGTATCAAATTTCTATTTGGATGAATCGTTTAAGAATAGAAAACTCTAATAAATTCTATAAACTATTACCCATTGAGCTGATCTGAGCCGAGCTGCAGCTCAGCTCAGCTCAGCTCAAACTCAGTTCAGTTCAAACTCAGCTCAGCTCAAGCTGAGCTGATGTCTAACACTACTTATTAGTGATTATTTATGATTTGTTTACCCCTTCACTTTCACAAGTTTGCATTGAAAGGAAGCAACTGATCTTAGCGCGTGGACTGTTGAATAAACACTCGTAATAAGCAATGTAGATTACTGACTTGATTGTTTAACCTACTTATTGCAACACTATGTGCAACAATTGTTGCATTATCGAGTTAACTTCTTATCATAAATTTGTATACTATAAAAATTGGTGCAATTAAGGAAATAAAGGGTAGATTGGAAAACTTGGATCTGTTTCTGTATTGCACAACTAAGCTATAATAGTGATGTATTATTGAATACAGTCTTAGTTGCAATTCAAATAGAAATCAGAATGCAATTTTTAAGATAGTCATAAGCTCTGATCACATTGCATAATCATTGCAAAATTACAATATTTTTACGACTTGGATGTCTGAGAATAAGCATCCTTCTATTTGAATTATAACAATAAAGATTTTCTCTTAAAATTGATATGCTTCAGTTAACTATATGAGTTTGAGTCAAATGATAATACTGAATTTAAGTCCGGAATAGTTCAAAAACATCCTATTATACTGATAGCTGAAACACGAATTTTCGTCATGACTTCCCTAATGAAGAGTTCAAAGTTGAACTAAAGACAATAATTAATGCGACTGAAGCAAGAACGTCAGCTATCGTGCAATATCATAGCATTGTTTCGAAATGCAGTTATTTATTGTTAAACCAAAAGTGTTACTAAACATTGACACTGTCTGTCCTTGATGACAAGCTCCAGTAGTGCAATCCCTAGCCTTGAAAAGGTTTTAATTATTCTAAAACTGTTACTTGAGCTACTTCTTAAACTTATTTACATTGATTTCATCAAAATCACGACTTTCTCGAGTGATATTACAAACTAGACATTGCCTTCTAGTTAGCGTAAGACAATTTGTTCCTTAGCCAAAAGTTATCTTTTGCCAAAAACTTAGTCAGTCTTAGTGTCTTAACAGTTGCTCTCATTTGAAATCTGCATAAATCAGCGAATTTGTAAGCGATTGCTGTGAATTAAAATTGGCATAGACTTTTTGATGTCAAACACTAACTTTTAGTTATCGTCAAAACAACACATTATACCCTAATCTCGAAAAAAAATGAATTTTGACACATTACATAAAGATTATCTGCATTTAATTGAGGGGTTAGATTAACAAATTAATGGTAAATTCTTAAACTAAAAACTGGGAAAAATCATATGTTCAAAACCAAACTTATGAAAGTTCATTCCTAAGAATTTAGATAAACATATGATATTATTTCGAAAATAATTATTGAGAATGACATCTTCTCGACGTCTGCGCATGCGATCTTGAAAATGATGCGATCATGTTTTCATATTACATTAACTATAATTAACTAATTTGTGATAAGAATATAAGATTACAAAAATAGGTCATTTAACAGATTAATTAAATTCATTCAATATAAACTCTGTTCCTTGAATACTAGTGGTTCATAGGTTTAATCTTGACTTATGCATAGGACTCGAGTCAATGATAAAATAAATCAAATGCTTTATTTTATAAATCACTCACAATCACATCGGTGCTCACATCAACTAAATAAACTAGTGTTAAACAAAGTATATTTTAGATAAAAATAATTCTAAAACAGTTTGTTTTCATAACCTAATAATTTGAAAATGTTTAACCTTAAACTTGAATTGTAAGCTCTATAGTACAATTATACTATTGACAGAAATCTATCAAAATAATTACAAACTACCTTTACCAGATCGATTTCACTTTTAAGATGCGCAACGAAATTAAATCTACAGATACAGAGTAATGGCAGTATGTTTCAGCTTATTAATAACTCAGTGACAACTAATATGAATATCTAAAATGTATAAATGATCATCATAACTTTTTTAACATACGTATGCAGACTCATTGCTAAGAAAAATATTTATATAAATAATGATAAGCAGAAGTTATGAACGACAACATTTACACTTACAGTTAACTTTTAAAAAAGTGTCTTAATTATATGTTCAAGATAAAAAGGTTTAACTGTAATCTGATTTTAATAGTCTGGCTATATATGAGTTGGTTGTGTTAAACTTTTTCTCATGATAAGGACATTTGAGATTAGTTGATATCTCTGAAGAATTTTGCCTAGACATCTTAATTATTTTTCAGATAGTATGATGCGGTCCAACAAAAAATATGCCTAAGTTCGATATTTCAGCAAGAACTTATGTCCAAAGAGTGATTTATGTTTGAAGAATAATTAGTCATTGCGTAGCACACTTCTACAATAGTCACAAGATTGTTTGATTTCTTCATATTTGTGAATCGGTAATCGGAGTACCAATGATGAAAACGCATCATCATTCATTGATGCGTCCAATCAATAGCTTGATTTTGATTTTTCGGTTGCCTTTCGTGCCAGAATGAAACTTCTGCAATCATTGTAAATAGCCAAAAATAATTACAATAATTGCAACACATGTGATGCACGTAAACTACCACTACAATTCTGTATCATTTGATTTTAGGCAAAAACTTAGATAAATTATGCACACAGCTACTTTTTTACTAAAATCAATGTCTAAGTTATATAGATGTAAACTAAATTTCGAAATCTCTGACAAAATCCTTATAATAGATCACAAATTCTCAGGAAATTATTGATAAGAATACTCTTATTAATTTGTTCAATACAACTGCTTATTCTCGAGATTATCGATAATATTTGCCATCTATCAGGAAAACATAACAAATATATGTTAAAAGATGTTAATCACACTTGATAGTTTTTAAAAGTGGCAAAAATTTGGTATCTAACTGATAACTATAATAGATTGAACTGCTGTTAGATAACATAGATTTGCTTGTCTCATGGACGTCATTAGCTTGATAAGACAATTAATAACTGAAGGATTTCTTGGAAAAAACGGAAGATATTGTCCAAAGTTAAGTTTTAATATAATGATAAGCATAGCAGATCATTGTTATTGGTTAATTAATTTACTGCACTCTGTTTCCAAATGAATTGTTTTTTTGTAATGTTTCGCAATTCTCAGCAGAGGGAGAGAGAAAGACAGCGAAAGTCCTAACTTTTGCATAACTTAAGTAATTTTTGTGAATTATCAGTGTATATAGACTGTTAAATAGCGCAAAAAATAACTTGAACTGAGATCATATCTAAAAAAAGTTTATTGAATATTAAGCTGAATATTTTCTGCGAAACAGCGAAATAGCCGTTACAGTATAATAATTACTTAATTGTAACTCAGAAACAATTCATTTCCTGACCCATGAAAAATCTAAATTAATTTGATTAGATTATGATTCTCGCTATGAGGCCCTTGATTATTATTCTGGAACTATTGTGCGAACCAATGATTTACTTCAAATAGCATTTTCTGAGAATCACACAATCATATCTAATAATTAAACCCATTTTTATACACTGAAGTGAATTATAGAGAACAACTCTCTATAATATAAACTTTGTGAAAAAAATTGTTCTCATACTCTGTACGTTATATATGATATTGTGAAACCCAGTCATAATCAATGGATTACTAGTTGATTAGGACGTTCACTATAGCGAGAAGCAGCTGTATGTGCTTATTCTGGGTAAGGCATCTCTTGTTCAATATTGGGATTATTACTTAAACTAAATAAATATAAGTTTTAATTGAGACCTAACCCGTAGCAGTGGCGGAACCTTTAACAGATGCTAGGCTAGATAAGAAACACATTGTTATTATTTGACATAAAAATCAAAACGTGAATTTGTATGCGTAAATTGTGATCATGCATTATGGTAATGTAGCTGAGTCACACAAAGTCTCGACACCACGGATGTTAAGTTTTTTGAGGAGATGCCAAAATTATCATTGACTGGTAAAAATAATAACAAAATGACTCACAATCAAGTGGATTCGTGTCTTGTAGTATAGTTGTAGTGTGCATATTCAAGGCTTATCGTATAGCTCTGCACAAGCTCTCGAGTCCGGGTGGCCAAAAATGTTCGAAATTTATTGGGGCTTCTAAATTAATTTGTAAGGAATTTATCGCAGTAATTAAGAATTTTTGCAGAATTATATTTATAGGATTTGAGAATCACTATAGCTTAGCGACCACTAGTTATCATCAATGTTATCAATATAAACTAAATTTCTTAGAACTAGTTAGGTGTAGAAGAACTAACTTCAAGGTTTTCGGGTAGAATCTAGTAAAAATTGAGTTTAGCAAAAGTTACGAAAGCATAAAGTTGTTCACATTGACACTGACTAAAAAACTAAGTTCTGCTCTTATTTAGTAATAGAAGAGTTTAAATTGTTTCAATGTTTTGATAAGTTATAGTTTTAAGTTGAGATTCACCAGGCGATACCGTAATGCGTTTGAAAATAACCTAGGTTTGTGCTCTTATTTGACTAAACTTATTTTATTTTTCAATCAATAACTTCGAATCACTACTTATATGTATTATTTAGATAAATTATATGTTTTTCGAAAAGTTTGATCTCAGATTAAAAGGGAAAAGTCAATAGTTCGTTGCATTGTACGGTATTTATATAGAGTCATTTTACGTAAAGAAGTTAATCACTTTTGTTACTTAATATTGAAAAACAGTATCGCGTGCTATTATTTTTATATCATTACCCAATATATAGTAACATTTGTTTTTATTGTTAGTTTAACAGTTCAATACTAGTATTATTTTGGGTTATTCTGCTTAGATTAAATGTTTAAAATTTTCACTTTAATCTAAACGATTAAGAATAAATACATAAATACTGTCAGAGCTTATTTAAACCTACCAATTATATTATCATTTATTTATTTCATTACTATTTAATGACGAACCATTAACTTCTGATTAAAGTTTATTAATTGATTTTCAATATCGTATTGAAGATCTTTGTTGAGAAACTCTTCGACACACTAGAAAACTTTGAACTAAATTTTTAATCCAGAGTAGTTTTTAGTATTGAACTTCAACCGTTTACACGAATGAAAATCTTTAACGATCACACTAAGTTGACTATTTATAGTTTATTTTATCAATAAATTGAAGCCATTTTTAATCTAGTACTAAATAGAGTTTATTATAAGAATCCTATTTCTAAATGTATTGACTTTTAATTAATTAATGAAAGGTTACATAATTATTAGCCTAAGCCTCTGGCACAGTTATGACAATTTTGTTTTTTAATCAGGAGCCAATAAGAGACAAGCGCAGTTGGAGCTGCAATACTCAAGTCGTACTCAAAAGGCGCAGTCAAAGAATCTCTATTTATCAAACCGTTAATAGAAGTTAGAAGGCGCAACTTAGAGCTTTGATTATTTTCATGTGGTGAGTCTGCTATTATGACATTGTTGCATAAAGTTTGAAAAAAACTTTTAAGCTAACATTCAATGTTCTAACCTATTGTAGAACACACGTTTCGAAGTAAATATTTTCACCAATTCTAATACCGAACTTTAATAATTGTTAATAATCATATGATAAGATTTGCGATTGCTTAGTGATTGCATACAATTGTGACAGTATTTCCTCTGTTAGTAGTAGTAGTAGGTGTGATTTATCAAAATTTAATACATGCTTAATTGTTCCATACGTGAACTTCGTTCGATTTCGTCACATTTCGAAACAAGTTAAAATGATTAAACCTTCGGTTCGCATTTCTATAACAGACTTCGATGGTGATTTAAATGACATTAAGACAGGCGATCTGTTACCAAAAATTGTGGGCAATATATTCTTCCAGTTTAGAATGAACGATCACAACGATAGTCAATCACCGAACTCTCAACAAGATATCGATGAGTTTCTTAATAGTGACCATCTACAAGACCAAGTAGTTCAAACCCTCGCTCAAGAATTAGAGCAACAATTTTCTGATGACCAGCTCGCTTTTATTGATGGTAAGTTTTTCAGTATTATTTATCAAACACCTTATTTGTTTCTATTTTAATTGCCAGTTGCTATTCGAAAACCTACCAATTGAATAAAAAGTTATTACTTTCTGGACCACTCTTAATAAATTAGGCGACTTCACTGTATTTAGTAAAATAAGGCTATAAATGAACGGCTTAAAGATCAATTAGTTTCCAATTCAAACACTATGAGACTAAGCAGAGTCTAATTTTTAATATTTTTTTTCAATAAAACAAATATTTGCTTAATTTGGGAAAATGTTGGTTCAAACACAAGTAAATTAAAAATTCAACAATTCTAAACAAAATCTGCATCGAAGTCGGCTTTTTACTATATTGCTATTTTACTATTTACTATTCACTATTTATTTTTAAGGGTAATCTAATAGAACTTTTCATACTATGAAAGTTCAAAAATATTTGAAATTTAATTTAAATTTGAAAACTTATAAAGAAAACAATGTTATCATCTATAAACTATAAACACTTGAATGCGTAGAGTTTTGTGAATTAATCCACGTGATTACATATTTTTGAAATTGTTGTTCAACTACCTATTCAAGCATTGAAAAGTTTATATATTACTACTATTATTGTTAGTTCTGATTTTAAGACTGTTGATTAATATTATATTAATCTGGAAAATTATAATTTTGTCTAATTGGCAAAATTAGAATCAATTTAATTAAAATTTTCATAAACATATTGATAAATACTTCTACACAATGCATTGCATTTCATTAGGCAATACTTGTGTGACGAAACCATTTTGGTTGCAAACTATGGCATACAAAATGGCTCCATATCTTAACAGTTCCCATATCACAACATTTATCAATAACTTAATCAAAGATTACGCTCATCTCACTTCACTTCCTCAAGCGGTTCTGTGCATAGCTACTGGTTTATACAGTTGAAGGCATTCTGTTTAAGCAGTTCTAGAAATTCTAAACTTTTAAAACTTTACAATTTATAAAATTCTTAATATCTGAATTCTTGGATTTCTGAATCTACTAATTAATTTCTAGAAATTTCTAAAACTTTTGAGCCTTCAATAAGGTTTAATTATTTTTTGAAAATAGGTTTGATTTTAGGAAGAATGGTCACGCCACAATCGGTTGATCCAATGTCTATGGAACAAACAACTCAAAGTAATCACCCTTCAAGTCAAACTTATGTTCGGACCGACAACCCTAAGTACGAATCGGAGTTACCTCAAGCCTCAACAGATTCCAAACTCAATGGTCAATTCGGTCATTTGTCAACCACTAGTCCGCAATCGACATGCACACCTGTGATACCATCACAAGATAGTCAATACGACCCCAACCCTGACCAATCAGTTGGATCAGGCACTAGTCACCACCAAAGAGCGAGATTTCGTTCAGCCGGCAGTAATGATGTTCCGAATGTCGAAGCCGAATCCTATCCTAGATTTTCAATGGAAGAGACCTCACAATTGATACCGGGATCGCACATGCTTCAATGTCAAGACCAACCAACAATTTTGCCTGCTTTTCAAGATACTTTCGGTCTTAGCTCAGTAACAACTGATCCACAAATGGCCTTAATCCAACCTCATTCGACCGCTTCTAGTAGTCAAGCAATTGATATAAGGCCTCTTCACTCAACTATTCCTTATCAAAGTTGTTCAGTGCCTTCAAGTTCATGCGAATGGTTTTCAAGCCCTGGAACTTCGGCGTTAATGGCGTCAACTTCTGATACTTCATTGGATAGGTTGCAGATGACTGATCATCAATGTAAACCTAGAGGTGGAAGAGGTCGGGGAAGTAGAGGTCGGGGATCTGGTGCCGTTCAAAGACGTCAAGAATTAGAAGAAGAGCAGAGTCGACTCGAAGAATACAATGAAAGACTTCGAGCAGTAATACATGAAATGGAGAATGCGAAAAATGAGCTTACAGAAAAGCTTAGAATACGTGGTTTTCATCATTATCGCGGGCCTTATTGAAATTTTATTTTTGCATTTATTTCTGATGTCAGAAAAGTGAGGACTTAATTCAGATTAAATATATTAATTGCTTTCAAGTTTACTTAACCTATTACTAACAAAAAAATTCATTTTAAATTATTGTTCGTTTATTATACTTTATTTTGATAGGTTTAAAGTTTTGCTTCAAACTTTGAAGTTTTAAAAACTTCTTGTTAATTCATTTGTGTTGAGATTTAGCAGAATAAGTTAATCATTCTAACAATTATATCAGTACATATATAATACAAAGTATTTGAGTTTTATAAACAAATTGAATAATCTGGACAGCACAAATATATATCAACTTTCTATTATTACAGTATAATTATCTACAAATTAAAACAAATATATCTTACAACTTGTATTTTTAATCACCCTTTTGGCCAATAAACAATTTGTACTATTTCATGACATCATAGCAGATGATTTCTCTCTATATTTATCAAGATTTTTGTCAAAATTTATACTAAGCTTCATAAAAAGTAACTTCCTCTTTTCTAATCACATTACTGATTACTGAACACTTGAATCTATGATTGAAAATCAATCAAAACGGATACTCCGGTTCAATAAGAATACAGGTTTATGTCAATAATTAGTGCTGACTCTGAAGTATCTTTCAAATCATAAAACAAACTTATACTTTGGGAATCCTTTAGAGTTAAGATCTATCCTAGATATGAGTATTTTAAAGCCATGAACAATCTTTAGCATACCTGTAGTTAAACATTTATTCAGATCATTGTAATTACAGTAAATGCAAATGCTATTTCACACTTAAGCATTTGCTATTTCCGGTTACTCAATTGCTATTTCCATTTGAAAGTACAATATCTTTATCAATATCTCTTATTGTTTATACCTTTACTTAAATATCGTGTTTTTGTATAAATATACAAAAAATTAATTAAATGGAAGAATCGAACCTTAATGTAGTTTCTAGTTTTACACTAATGCGTATCAAACAATTAATCAGTATTGATTTGAGAAAATTACGTTGTAATTGTAGAAAAATTACATGTAATTAGTGGTGAACAGGTATCTGTTGTGACGAACATATTTAACATCTAATTATGTAAAAAATATGGGGAGATATCTAATTAAATTTTTAAATAAAGGAGGAATCCTTTACTAAGTATTTTATTAGTTGTACTGATTCTTAACTTTATAATAAAGATTTTAGGAAAAGCAAATGCATAACTGGAAGTAGCAAATGCTTAAGTGTGAAATAGCATTTGCATTTACTGTAATTTAACATCATTAACTTCTTATTCTACATATGAGAATATAGGTTTTCATAATAAATCGCTAAACTATCCCTGAATAGCAGCAGCCTATATGTCAACTAAATAAGTAATTGTAGATTTGCTTTTACTGTTTCTAACTCAGTTCCAATGAAGGTCTACTAACTCAAGCAAAAATTACATAATACATCCTTTCCGTTCAATTCTTAATAGCGTCAGTGCTTAGCTTCTTTCGTATTGCTCGTCACTATGAGTTTGGGAAATAGATTAAAAAAATGAATAACTTTATAAGCAACACTCTAAATGGTTAGGAAAAAGTTTGCAGAATCTTAAGAAACCTATTCATTCACAATTACTGTTTCATGAAATTTTGATTGATGTTTAGAAAAGAGAATTCTGAAAAGTAATTTTAGTAGATGAAGTCATAGTCATTTTTTGCAAACGATACTTAAACTGAAACTTTTTCCTATACTTTGGTATGAGGATCTTAAGGATGGTAAGAGATCTAGAATAATCAAAACTTTAAGCATTTCAGCTCTAATTTCCTGGTACTTAATAAGATTGCATTATTGAGTTTCAAGTTGCAATTCTTGAAATTAACGGAACTTGACCGAGTATTTTGCTCATTAATGCTACTATATTTTCATCAAACAGTTTAAGGAAATACAGTATCAATTATAACAAGTATGTAAACTTCAAGTGTCCTAAGTTCTAATCGAATACTTGATTGAAATAAGAGGAATTTTGCAATCAATTAACTTGATAAGTCAAAATTGATCTTGAAGCTCATACGTTTGCAAAGTTATTAAAAGTATGCAAGGAAACCTATAAAGCAAAAGGAGGATAATATTTTTGGGCTCAGCTGATTTAATAGATCTCACTTCCCTGAGTCGAAATATATATATATACAGCTTATAGTCTATCTCATTCAGTTTCCGAGTTATAAGCTCCAAAAGGTATGGGACGGTTATTACAAATTCAGGCATTATAAGACCAAAACCTTTATAATATATACAGGGCTCAGCTACAGATCAGAATGAAATAGGTTTCCTATGCGGTTTAATTAATTGACCTCAAAATATCACAATGGCTCCCAAGTGAGCCGAGTCTGAAAGTTGATTGCTGCATGCTGTCTGATCGGATACGCCGAAAACACACTGAAGGGTATTGATTGGCCCTCATATTCTTCGTACGTTACAGTTTGTGACTTCTTTCTTTGGAGCTGTACTAACGATAAAGTGTATGAGACAACTATACAGAACCTCGAGCAACTCCAAGAACGCATCACAGAAGTCATTCAGTCACTCTCCGAAGACATCAGACAGCGTGCAGTGACCAACTTCAGACTCGGCTCCAGCACCTGGCAGCCATTGAGGGTAGACATTTAGAAAACTTAATTTATTAGACCGCATACTTTTGTGAATATAATGCAATTTATTTCATTCTAATATCTTCTGTAGTAATTAAAATTTCATATGTTGCTAACTTATGCCTAAAGAAAGGTCTTGTCAAGCAGAATTAGATGCTCACCATAGAGGAAGCTTCTAGGGGACTACTGACTTTCTAAGTCTGGCAAAGTGCTTCCAGTAATGATTCACAAAGGGAACGGGGCAGGCCGACACCCCTCTAGGGGGATCGATTCTGTGACCCGGGCTGGGTCTATCCGGCCAGGTGGGCCACACCCTCCTTGGAGGGTATGGTAGCCACCACCCTACCTAGTAGGGGTGTGGTACTACATGGTACGGATGCCCCAGTGCCGGGGTCTTGTTCCCAGGAGAGCCCATTCCTCCCGGGATAGGGCAGGGTGGCTATTCGTCGAAAGGCCTAGTCATCCTGTGAACCTCTGGCCAGCTGTTGACTTACCTAACGGAAGGATTGAATGCTCTTCAAGTTGATAAAATCAGAATCTCATCATAAAGGAAGCCTCTACGTGGCGCACGATTAATTATTTTAACCTTTTAGTTTGTATTTTATTTATAGTTCTAGTTTTAGTTTTATGCTCCCTTCGGGGATTTACCTCCATGTGTTAGGGAGCGGGCAACACAAAAGTTATATTTTTGTGACTAAAAACCCGAAAAATCGATTTTTAACATAAGGTGGTTTTTCCCTCATAACTCGAAAACTATTGATTTTGGTAAAAAGTGCCTAAAGACTTTTGTGTTCAGCATTAAAAGACCTTTCAAATGATATGCCGCTCATCTAAATCGGACTGAGCCCAGGCATCCATAGAAAAATATTATCCTCCTTTATGCATATCACATGATCTTAGTATATGTTTTATATAAATAAGTCTTTAGGCTTGCTTTTCAGAGAAGTAATAAAAAATTATTAGTTTCATAAGAAATCAATTATCGCTTTTACTTTGACGTTTATTGCCTAATTTATTGAAGTTATCGCGTTTACATTAAACTAAAACAAAGTCTAATCGAGACTTTACTCTAAAATAGAAATTGATTCAAAATAGGAAGGTATTCACTGTACGTTCCTCTCGAAAGTAATTATACGTTTATCAAACTGTATTAAATTGTTTGTATTATAAACTTTGTTAAAACAATTTTTAATCATATTCAAGTATAAAGAGGTTATCACATTTTCTCTGAAAAGATATATCAATGTATTCTGAAATGAGATATTCATTTTGTAAATAAGTTGTGTGAAGAAGGATATTTTTCCTATCCTAACAGATTATGTGCATCATAAAGCGGGGGAGTCTGGAGATCAGCCTTCTTTGTTTGCATTTTACTTATTTGAGGATGAATTGAATTTGTTCATATTAAGTCACAATCAAGTGACTATTTATCGCTTCATATAGTATCGAGTAAACAAAATTTATCATGATTGATTGAATCGTTACGTATTGTTTGTATCGGCATTTGTCAATTACATAATGTGCGATTAATAGTAGTTGCATTAACATACTAAGTGACAACCATGAAACCAGTCACTTAACGCATTTATGAAGCAGCCTATTTAATTTACTTACTATTTGTTATTTACTCTTCGGTTGTTTAGATTGCATATCACTCATGATATGGTTATTGTTACATAACTAAAATGAAAATTTGCACGCGCATCAGTGTTTGAATCAAATCCGGGAGTAAAGAGTTAAATTAGAAACTGAGCATTTAATTTTGTAACGAACTACGAAATGATAAACATACGTTTAATTGCACAATATAACTTATAGAATATATAAAAGATAATAGTTATAATATAGATAATAGATAATGGCGACATAAATTCTCAAAATAATTCAAATGAATCTTGTAAACAATAGCTAAGTTTAATAGGCTTTGTTTGCTTAAAAACTTACTATAAGTGCATAGGAATCTATGCCAAACTTTTGCAACTTTCGATGAATAGCTCACAAAGTTTATTATTAATTATTAAAATTTCTTATAAATTATCAAAAGCTATCTAGTCTCAAATTATTGCTCGACAAACAATATGGCACAGAGTTGAAAAATACAACTTCTTTCATAACAAACGATCAAATAATTTGAAAATTGAATTTTCAAATTATTCAACATTGATAACAAGTATTTAACATTAATAATTTATTAATTATTTAATAACTTATTAATAATAAAGTTTGAAAGCGAAAGACACGTGTTTGGATGAAATTGTTGTATCTAGTTAAATCAAATTTGAAAAAAAATTAAAAATTAATTATTCCGTTATATTTAGAATATAGCACGAAATCTACTGACTGCCAATTTTAAGCCTTATGCTTAAAAAATGGGTGTCATCAATTATATCCAATCGCGCTCATAGATATTATCGCTAACTATAACTAAATAACTGTTTAATATTCTGTTATAAACCTTTCAAACAGTTTGAGTAATACTTGAGCCGATTTTTCGTCAACCGTTGGCTTTAACTTTTAAAATAAAGTAAAATCTTCTAGAAAAGGAGAAAATATGGACAATAGAGATGGAAGAGATAGTGAGTCGCGTACATCATCTCAATACAATAGGAGTTTTGTTTCAAGTGGCACAATGGGCTCGTCGTCATCATTGACCTTACACACTGAAGAAATTGGTTGCAAATCAACAAACGGTTCAACAAATAAGACTATCATTAATAATGTCACTTGTTCTGGTTTTCAGCTATTATACCCACAAAATTGTAAGTTCTTTTGTGATCTAAATTCTGTCATACTTTCTCGTTTTATTAGCGTGTTTCTGCTGTTGGCCTAAACAGTTCGAAAGTCGATTTCATTTCGTTTCACAGGAAAAGATTAAAATCTTATTACAGATTGTGTAAATGCAAGATTCTTGTAAATCACATAAAATTTTTTCTTCGAACTTATTATCTGAGATTTTATCAACAAATTACCCAAATATACGGTTAAAAAATGCTATCTCATTCTGACTTAGAATTAGCATCAATTGAACGTTTAATTTTTTATGCAGTCAAGTTCAATATTTTCAACTGATATTCTGTGGTTTTTTCAAAGATCCAAGTCAAGTGCCGAATGGACCAATGGATGGTTTGTGTGGATCAATTAATACCAAACCCACGTCAACAACATCGTCTTCAACTACAGGCTCCATAATGCAAGACGGTTTTGCTTCAACAGAAACTTTTCCTTCAAACATAAACGAGCCTCAAGCTTGTTGTCCTGGTACTAGCTGTCAACGATTTATTAATCCATATCAACCAAATCAAAATGGAAGAGAACTTGAACAGGGCCCTACATTCAAGCTTCAAAATTCACCCTTTGCACCTGAAAATTGTAAATCCGGGTCAAGAGTTATGACTATTAACTCAGACTCGAACTCGAAAGGTGCAGTATTTTCATCACCTGTTGTATCGATTCAAAATACGTCTCCAATTAATGCTGATTCATTCTCAATTCAAGATTTGAGTCGAATTGAAGCGTCAGGAATGCTACATTCCGGCAATCAAACTGAAGGAGAGCAAACATCTACCACAACTCGTCAGCAGCTTATCCTAAGTCAGTCTGAAAAACCCAAAAAATTAAAAAAGGAGGAACAGTTGGTTAGAATGTTGGAGAATATGCAAGATGAAAACTTATTCTTGCAAGAGTATATCAATCATATGGAAATTAAGATATATATTTTCAGAGAAAAGCTTCTTGAAATGGGTTTCAGCTCTCGTGATCTCAACAACTTTGTAGAAGCAGAACTTTCAAAGAATTCCTGAATCGTAAGATTATAATTGAACATCTGACCTTGTATTTCAATAGAGGAACAGTTGAATTACATTTAATCGCATTTACACTTGTTTTAATTATTGTGTTTATTAATTGATTTGTATGCGAAAGTTCGTTTGATATATTATTTGTAAGTGAGATTTAAGATTTTCATATCTTGATAAGAAACAAAATCTGCAAAAGTTAGAAAATGTAATGCTATATATTAAGTGAAGAGTAAAAATTGATTTCGTTTTCCATAAAGTAATTTGATTATTACTAAAAGTAAACAATCATATAATTGGGAAAAAATCAGTAATACTGATGAGAAAAAAGTACAAGGCCTGAAAACTTTACATAATTAAAAAGTAATAACGGATGAAGATTCGGAGATAAGTGCCTTCAGATCAAAGATTTGACTCGAGTGGCATAAGTGACTCATTTTATCTTTTATTTGCACTGTTGATGACCAGGATCTGTGCGCATTGCAACTCAAGTATCTTAGATCATTGCATATCAGAGTATTTTAGTGAAACAAAAGGGTAAAACTTTTATAACGCTATATTATATGTCTATGAGTGATAGTTTGCTTTATTTACGGATATTTACTTAGCTTAATCCGAAAACTAAAAAGCAATACCATTGAATCATCACATCCTTTCGATTGGTAAACTAGGAATTATTATGTTGTATATCAATATCTAACCAGCATTGCCACTTTTTTGGACAAAAATTGTGAAAGGGGAAACCTTATATTAAAATTTCAAAAATTTGTAGTCATAGTTTTATGAATTCAAGTTAGCGCAGATCAAAACAGTAATAATTATTGTTGTCTGAACTTATATTTTTTATTTGACTTCACAGCTTCTAAAAAATTACATAAATTTGGCTCTTTCATTGAGTGACCAAGTGGTAAAAAGTCAAAATTAAATCGTAAATTTAGTGGTATTTTGGAGTGATATATACTTCATTTGAAAGCTAAAGACAAACCGAGACCGAATTCTTTCGAATTAAATGCATTTTGCATCAGAGCCTTTAAAATTTATTAGTTATCACACAATTGGTTCAGGAAAGAGTTAAAATGAACAAATTGTGCTTTTTAGTGTTTCTTTGGAAAAAGAATGCCGATTATCTCTTAGTATGAACTTGTAGATTCAAAAGGATCTGGTGGTTACCCTGTTCTAGCAGCCGTAGACTAGACTTTTATCTCAGTGAAATCACAATCGTTAGGTCACAATAGCAGCTTTTAGCAAGATTTACGTTGTTTTTGATAAGGGGTTCAAAATAATTACGTTTTAAGGTGGATTTTAGTGAGAAAATTGCTAATTTAGTGACTACGGTGATCTATGTGGTAAAACACCTGAATTGGACTGTTTTTAATGATTTCAAATTGCAAATATAAGTTCTTTATCATGTGATTCGCGTAGGTACTGAGTTTTACTGCGATAGATTTACTACTGAAAACATGCGATCACGCCAATCTTGGGGTCCTAATCATAAAACTCAGTGCAACTATCATATATTTACTACCAGCTTTTTTTGCAAAGAACCTTAATGTTAACACCCAAATGATGAAATGACAATCGAGTATTGAGTCAGTCAAAACCCCGACTTTGTGGGCACTTTTTAGTGTAGCCCCTAAGCGCTGCCTGAAGCATACCATAAGGTGCAGACATTTGGTGTTAACGTTAGATTCTTTATAAAATAGAGTTTGATAGTATAATTGATTTTAGCTGAAGTTTATGCTTAATTGCTGTTGCAAAAATAACGCATGATATTACAGTTTTTAGATATTCTTCATAAAGTTTGAATAGTCTCTAAATTTAGTCAGAGATAAAGTTTTGAGACTAAAAAGCTCAGAAAAAATAATACTTTTGTCCTTTGTCAGTAGAAAGAAGACCTTCCCTGTTCGTCCGATTAGAGAGAGGACAGAGGATAAGACCCTCAAATGAAGTAATGTCATCCTGAAAAGGGGACACGTGACAACACTATAACTAACCCACCATTATATCAGTCATGTTAATTTTCGTTTTCAAATGATAATATTTTCTAGGAATTAATTTTAGTTAAATTTCTACTAGAAAGTTATAACTGTCTTTAAGCTGCGTTAAGCTTTGAAACTTATAATACTTAAGTTAAGAATGAACTTAAATTTATTTACAACGTTACTATTACGTTACTATCATACAAAAAGTACCAGGGGTTGAGTTAAGTATCCGGACTATCATATTACAGAGATTACAAGAGTAGTAAGCATGTTTACGGAATATTATTGCGCATTAGTGTAAAATATACTGGATGATGCGGTTACTTGTAAGTTAAACACTTTTAGCTATTTCATATGCGAGTAAATATTAAATTCATGCTCATATTTGTACTAGACACCTTGAAAAATACAACAGTAACCATGGAATGCTAGATAGAATTATAGCCATGGCTCAAATACTATGACCCTAAGGATTATTGAGCATCTCGCTAGTATCGCCTTCCTGGAGAATCACCGTAAGAATATCGATTTGAAAAATCATAAATTTCAAATAATGCTAGCGCTCGTAATTTGTATCACAGGCCTATAAAAGTAAGAGCAACAATACATGATTGGAAGCAAATGATGATAGTGGCCTTTCATAAAAATCGGGTGTTGGGTTACACAATTTTAGCGAGAAATACAAATGTCAGTTTTGAAATTTATCTTGATTTTTTGAGTCAAGTAATACTCCCAGCGATAAAACGACTATGGATTCATAGACCAATAATACTCCATGACAACGCAAGACCCCATAAACATTCGAAAGTTGAAGTATTTTTTGTGAGACATCGATGGGAGGAATTGAAACACTACCCACCTCATAGCCCTGATTTGAAGCCGTGCGATTACGATAGCATATATAGAATAAAGAGGCCTTAAAGAGGAGGATAAAAGATTCAATACTCCGGATGAACTTGAAATGGCTTATAAGGAAGTTATAAATGAAATAAATCTGAATGGTTCCGCCATTGACATTGGACGCCTCCCACAGGGGTGGGGGCTGGTCAACCAGACTGGGGGCGAATATATTCACTAATCATTTGTTCAAATTTTAGTTCCATTAAATATCTTTAAAGATATACTCCGGATACTTAACTCAACCCCTGACGTTATGAATATGAAAGCATTCAATTATTTCATCCGAAATGATACGCAAAACTTTTCAATAAATCTAAAACTAGTTAAAATTTCTACAAATTTATGTAAATATAAGAAAGTACAAAACATGAAATAATATAAAAACATTTTCTTCTTAACAGCTATCTCCGATCGTCCAAATGGCTACACTTTTTCTGTGGGATATGAGAAGAAAAATCAAGTTTAAAATTTAATAGACAGTAAAAGCTAAACAGGAGGTAAGATAATTACCGGTAGACTGTATTGAAGTAACGCTCTCATAACTTATATTTTCCGCCACTGAACCAGAATCTACTTTTTGGGCAGTTGCAGATTTCTCTGTTTGCCTTATTGTATCGCTATCAGGCAGTGGTCGAAGAGCCGTTAGTTCTACTGCTTCTTTAGATTCTTTGGCTTCATATTTTTCTCCATAGCCTTGTTTCTTCTTCAAACAAAAGTAGAGAACAAGTGTGAAGAGTAATAGAATTATGAACAGAATAACAACCAACGTAAAAATCCATTTTGAAGACAATCCTTCAGATCCTTCATTGCTAAGCTTTGATGTTGAAGGGGATGAGTCTGAGCTTAATGTTGAGCCCGAGGCCAAATCTAAGGTCAAACCTGGGCGTGAAGTTTGGCTGGTATCAGAATTGGACGTTGTGCTCGGATAAGAAGTGGCAACAAATCCATGACAAACAATATCTTTAATATTTGAGCTGAACATCGTTTCCCAATAAGTGTCTGAAAGTCTGTTATTTTCTAAACTAATAGCATCAATAATTATGCGTTTGATCTGAAACTCTCCATTTGGATAAAACTCAATGATCTCGAAGCTCTTGTGTGTCTTATTGAGAGTCGAATAGTCCGATATAGCCATTCCTGAATCAACTCTATTATCTTTATCTAAGTCAACACATTCGCCACTATTGGCATCATGTGTCCAAAGACTTTCTTCCTTGCCGTTCACTACAGTCTTATTGTAGATCATTATATGAACCCTATATTTGATCTGATTTAAACCATTTGGATTTGTTTCTGAAAAAATAATTAGAAAACTTCAAACTTATGTCATTCCGAAGCCTCTTTGGATACCGTAATAATAAAGAAATGCTCTGTTCGGTAAGTTTTCTTCGTTTACCGGGAACGAAATAACGGGCTTCGCATAAGTTTGATAGTCGTCCGGAAAGTTAGCAAATAGAGACTTTATGTTCATTACATCGCCAGCATCAGTGGCTTCGTATGGATTGATTTTAAAAGCCTTTATCGTTTCGATTTGAGTCACTTCTGAATTGTATTCCACTTCATAACCAATTAGATGTTTCGCACTCTTATCCTAAAAGTATGACTCATTGAAAGTGATTGAAAAACAAACTAATAAGAAGTTATTACTGATTGATCATAAGTGGCGATAATCAGTGGCGATCTTTTGTCAGGAAACGAGAACCTAAACGTCGAGTGGATAACTGGCATTTTGTCAACTTGTATGCTGCCTTTCTCAGTATTCCAACCATTCCACACTTCAACTGACCCAATTCTAATGTTTTTATCTTCAGTATTAAACTTAAAACCCCTTACTCTTATTGGAAGTGACTTTCCGTTAGTTTTAGTCAACATGACTAGCACATCATTAACTCGGAATGCGTTCTCAACTGTTACCACGTTTTGTGTTTGGCATAAGTCATACATATCTCGTGATGAGGAGTAGTTGAAGAAATTCAATGTAAACACAGCTATGAAGAATTTATGCATTTTGGGAATCAATTATACACAGAAAGAGATTGTTCTAAGAAAATGTTCAAAGTTATCAAAGGTCGGTTAAACTATTGTCGTAAGCCTCGCGCACGTTCAAGATATAGTTTTGGTTATAAGCTGTATTAATGATGTCTATCTTTGAGCCTTAGATAAATGTTTTTTTGAATCAATGCGTCACTTAATTTATGAAATGTTAGTGCATCTGATTCACAATAAAATAATTTCAAAATGAACTTATAAGTTGATTAATAAAAAGCGTACTGTTTCATATTTATTTTATAATGAAATGAATTTTTGATTGTCTACCTTAGAATCGGTGTATAAGTGATTTCCCCCTCTTTCTCCCTCATACAAAATGCGTTCATTTCGATAGTCGTCTCAAATCTAACGAACAATTTTTCTTTAATCTTATGCATTGATTAAAACTTACTAATGAATAATGTTTAAAACAAATCAAACCAAACGCCATCATTTAATCATTAGTTTTGAGTTAAAAACAAGTACCACTAAAATGGTGTTCAGAAACCACAGAAACAATTTTTATTTTAAAAACCCGAAGACGAGACGAAATAGAAAACAAGTCCTGAAAGAGTTGAGAAAAATATGATTTAAAAGAGTTTAATTCAATTTAAAAAATAATGGTCAACATTTCTATTACCCATTCGTAAAGAGTACTTGTCTTAAATTTAAAATCAATCGAGAAAAATTCATTTCTAAACACCGAGTAAACAGTTCAACTTATAATAAAAATGATAAAAGAATAAAAGTTCAATGCTTATCGGAGGTATCGTCTAAGATGAACATGAATGACAAAGAGTAATAAGCGGTTATCTCCAGTTAATTTATTTTTTGGATTTTATTTTAATTATACTCTTTAATTTGTTTTATCCATATTAAAAAGTTGAGCGCATGTTTTAATGAGAAAATGAAAATTTATCGCTATAACAAACATATCAATTCTAACGTTAATATGATTGAAAATATGAAAAATATATAGTTTAATAGGGTTATGTGTTTTACGTACTATCAACAAAAACAAAAGTTTAACCTAGTGATAAAAATTAAGAGATCTCTCAACTATAAGTCAATAGTAAGTCAAACATTTGCCCTTTAGTAACTGATAATTATGAGTAAAGTTTTCAAATTAAAACTATTGAGTCAATTTTTCAGTATAGAAACTTAATTAGCAATCCCTTAGAAAAAATGACGTTTTTGAGCGCTTCTTTTGTTTTCAAGCAATTAATCTTTTTGGTGATAGTACACTCTAAAACAAAATAAAGCGCGATAGATACGGATAGCATCTGATGGAGAGTTAGTTGCCATGTATTTAGGGAACATTTATAATTACATACACTCTCAGAATTAAAGTCATAAATAGGCGTTACACTAATTGTTGAAAATTAATATTCCCTTCAAATTTTAAAATAAATCAATACAAAAATTTAATATTCGGTCCAGCCTCCCCTCTGATTAATGCAGTCTTGCATTCTTTGTGATGAAGAGTTGACTAGAGATTCAATGACACCGCAAATCCGAATTGCATTCCAAATAGTTGTGACTAAATCCCAGAGTTCATATCTATTTCTTGGTATACCGAATAAACGCATCATTTGAGACACTACGAGAGCTACTAATGACCATAAATTTTCAATTATATTGAGATCAGCTCCTTTTGGAGGCCACGGCAATTGGCGCTCGAAAGATTCCGGAGATTCATTCCGAAAGAATTCTCGAGTCCGGTTTGACGTGTGAGCGGATGCCCGATCGTGAATGAAATAAAAATCATAATCAGGAAATTCTCCCAAAATAACAGGAAAAACCTCGGCTTCAAATAGTTCAAAGTAGTTTGCGGTATCCATTCTTTCAACACCTGAAAGCAAACGTAGACCGCCATTACCGGAACACCAGCCATGAAAATTAATCGAGTACCTCCAACTTTTTGTGATTTCTTTTATGTATAACGGATTATCGCGTTCACCGACTAGACGAAAAGCTAAGACCCGACCATTCGGAAGGCTCTGAATGGGTTTTCATCTGAAAACGATACGATCTAGAGAATTGTAATGCTTCTGGAATACCGATTTTATTACTGGTAAACACAACTTTAGCCCAGTCTTCAGTACGCCAGTCCTGGAATCAGTGCGCGAACTGATAGCGCATTCAAAATATCGACCTGATGTGCGATCCGTCTGTGTATCCCGAATTGACTCAAAGTTCGAGATATAGTCAAAGCCGAGACTGGCAACCCTACATAATCTATGATCATAATTGGACTAGAAAACGGCACTTCTAGAGCGGCCAACAGGACTTCGACCTCTTCATCGGAGTCGAGAGCATAGGGCTTCATCTGGCTCGGGACAGTCTGGTTATTCTTCCATCTGTCAACCCATCTCAGAACGGTTGACTTCGATCTGCCTGTTATCTGAGCCATTAGCCTATCAGTCGAATGTTAATAAAGTTGTTTCATAATTTTATTAAACTTTTTGGATTTATTCTGAACATAAGTCATCAAGATTTCGATCCTTTTATTCATTGTTGTTTTATCTGTTCGTTCCATCGAGGTTATAAGACAACTCTTTGTATAATTTTGAACAAATTTTAAACGACAAGCATTTAAATGCTTCAACATATAAATAGCACGTGCTTTTGTTATTGAACGTATTTTTATAAATATATCAATTATCCCTTGGATACATCCTTACGCATCACTTTATTCTAGTTGCTATCGAGGATTATTTTGTTTTAAATGGTACATCATAATATGTACTGCATAGTATTGTATCAGAAGTCATATAACTTTGTTTACTTTAATCTTTAATTCTTATTCAGATTTTTAAAAATAAAATTATCCTAAATTGATTAAATTGAGTGTTGGGATGAATTTAAACTTTTAATTTCAATAAACTCTTGTGCAACTTTAAATGAGTTTTTCTCTGTTTGATGTTGTTACTCTATCATTCACATGTTACAAGTAATTCGCTTGAATGCAATAAGATTTCGCAACCATTCGATAAATCAATATCAGGTTATGGGCTAGATATAGATTAGTTTTTTTCAAGCAGTTAAAAATTGATTATTAGACTTTCGTATGAGTCAATTCATTTATCATTTCAATAAATATATATTTTATATAAAATATTTAAAATTTTACTAATCACAAGTTATACAAAACATGACAAATATTAAACCAAAGTTCAAAAGCATTTAAAAATACTTGAAGTCAATTTAGATTAACTAAAACTTCTATTTTAACAACACTTTGGTTTCATTTCTTAGAGACAAAAGTTTTTCCAACTTGGAGAACAAAATTGAAGTTTTGTTTACAATCTTTAGTTTCTTGCAATAGTTTGTAGTTTTTGTCAATGAAAACTAACGCCTTTCTATTCAACCAATCGATTTGATAATCGTTTGAAAACCACAATACTTTCACCACATTATCGGCTGTCATCTCTTTAATAATGGAGTCTAAACACAATTCTTTAAATCCTTTCAAGTTGTACTTAATCAAAACCATCAATAATTCCATCTGATATTGTCATAACTCTCGAACAGATCCAATGTTAATGAAATGCAACATGTCTTCAAAGACTTCATGACTGATATCGTTGATACAACAGGAATTCCAATGTTTATTATCATCAAATAGTTGAGCGAATACTGAAGATTGTGATGACAACAAAATTTTATAGACTACAAACTTTTTATCGTTTGCATCAATAGTAAAGTGAGAATTACTGACATCAAAAGATAACAAACGAAAGCATGAAACAACAGAATCAACTCGATGTCCAAAAACGCATTTAATTGTTTTAGGAATAGGATCTTTGAGAGCAATCTTGAAAACAAGAGTCAATTTACCACAATTGACTAAACCTTTTTGTTCACCAGTGATCAAACTCTTTCAGCATTCAAACAACTTATTAGTGCATTTAATTTTGCATAACTGTTTTACCCCTGACTTTACTTCTCTATCGAATCTATTGATCACATTTTGCTGACTTAACTGCATGGTCACCAAAGCCTTCAATGTAAACACTAAAACCTTGTTTTTGGTCAATTAATTTTCTTATATTGACAGATAATTGCCATTTGGTACCAAAGGCTGATTGAAATATAGGGCTAAATATTTCATCATTTGTTTGATGAATATTTTCGATAATCCAATAATAGATCCATTTGTGAAACTCATAAATTTGTGAAGAATCGGTTAAGAATTGATTTGTGTCCATTGTTTTAAAGAAGTGTTATCGAGATCTGTTGTACTTCAATTATAATATCTTGATTGATATGTTAAAATGATTGTTGAGCACTCGTTGACTTTTACTCGTTATGTGATAACTTGTAACCTTAACTAAACTTTAATACGAAAGTGATTTTAAATAATGATTAGCTTTAACTGAATGCTTGTTGACTTCAGCTAATATAACATGTCGGAAAGTCCATAGATAAGCAAAATGAATTATTGCAATGTGTCTGCTTAACTTCTAATTCAAATCAGAGACGAATACTTTGGGCTCTTTTTTTCAAAACTTGGTTAAAACCTGAGAGTCTACCTATAAGTTTTAAGTAAAATATTCACTTTAATGATGCAAAACTATTTGCCTTATCTCTAGACTATCGGGCATTACCTTATGGTATAAGCTTATTATAAATTGAATTCTGTAATAGAATATATGATTTAGTAGGTTTTAAGGTACTTCATTATATGAAATAGCATTTGAAGTCTGCTTTTAAGTAATCAAATAAATGCTGAAGTTTATTTAAATTGTAACTATTAGCAAAACTAAGTAGAGTTCTTTTTGAGGTTATCTTAATCTTATCGATGAAAAATAGTATAAAGAAAATATTGTTCTGCACAAATAAATTGCTATTAAATAAGCCAGAAACAAGTAATGTATTTAGATCTTGAACTTGATCTTTAATTTGGTCAAATCCAATATTAATTAAATTTTCATTAAGACTATTAATCATAAATAGCCTGGAAACTTGGCTAATGATATCAGGATCAGAAACGTCGGTCAATAATCGAGACTGACGGCAAAGACCTTTATCTCTGTCTCTGCAAAACTAGTTTCACGTGAAAACTTAGGTCGAGTTAATATAAAAAGAAAGTTAATTTAGTTTATCTGTTAGTTTGACATTGAATTTCAGAAGTGATCGTGTTTAGTATTTGTATTAAGTCTGAAGCAGTTTAAAGAAAAATATTCCATTATACATAACAATATACTTCAGGTTTAACACAAGTTTTTCATTTATCACAAAATGGAAGCCAAACACGGCAACGAATTTTTAAGAAAGGTTGTAAAGCTTATTCTCGATGATTGTTCTATTGTTGGAAATGGAAGGTTTATAAAACAAAACCACGAAAAACTTATGGACTTTATGTATCCCAAAGAATTGGAGGTAAACATTTCACATTTTGTTAATATAAGCACTTCTAGTCTATTCAACACTTAAATCTATTTACTACTTTTCAATCACTTTTTAAATGTTTCATAAAATTTTCATTTCGAATATAAAAACCAGCTTTTTCAAAACTTCTTTGCCATGTATCTTAATTGAATTTTAAATAAAATTTGTAACTTGAATAATAATAATAATTTATAAAACAGAAGACATTTCATACAAATTTGATTTCAATCTGATAGTCTTCATGGGATCTAACAATCAAGAAAGAAGGCGAAAGTGAAGAAAATCTTCTAGAATTTTGTCGTAAACTGATTTGCCAGAGTGTGAAAACATGTAAAAAATGATTTAAATCAGAAGTTCAATACTGAAAACTAATAAAGTTATCAATTTGAAGCTCATCCAAATTTCTACAATCAGCTTTATGGTGGTGTTGAAGAGCATGGACTGTCTGGTGCGTGGCTTACAGACGCTCTCAATACTAGCGCGTATGTATATTCTAGTCATTTAATTGATGGCTAATAAATTGAGGCTAATAAATGATTGATTGTTTATCTGATTCAAGAGCCACATGGGAAATATCACCTGTATTTTCGCTCATGGAGAAAAGTTTGATAGAATATTGTGGGAGATTGGTTGGATATGAAGACGGATCAACTGATGGCATGTTTTGTCCCGGGGGTTCGACGGCTAACATGTATGGTATGGTTCTGGCCAGACACCATGCATTCCCACAATCTAAACAAAAAGGCATTCAAAGTTGTGGTAATCTTGTTATGTTTGCATCAGAAGAAGTGAGTGAACTTTATTTGACATAAGTTTCAAGTGAAAGTATTCTTGTGTCACACAGAAATAAATTCTTATCTATTCTTACGTAATAGAAATACTAATAGCTAAGAAAGTGAAATTCAACTACAGTTTAATTACCGTTTTACTCATTTATGAGAAATAGAAAATTCATTTTAGGATTTTACAATTTTTTAGTCACACTACTCATTCGTCAAGAGTTCCATTTGGTTGGGAAGTGGAACAGAATCAGTCATCAAAGTCAAAACTGACGAAAGAGGACGTATGATTCCACAAGAGTTGGAAAAAAACATATTAGAAGCAGTAAAAGAGGGAAAAGTTCCTTATTTAGTTGCAGCTACTGCTGGCACTACAGTTTTGGGTGCTTTCGATCCAATGCCAGAAATCGCAGACATATGTAAAAAGTTTAATCTTTGGTTTCATGTGGACGCAGCTCTAGGAGGAACATGGCTTTTCTCATCAAAACATAAACATCTACTCAATGGTATAGAAAGGGCTGATTCGGTGACTTGGGATTTATAAGATGGCATGTGTTCCATTTCAATGTACTCTTATCCTCACTAAACATCCAAATATCTTAACTCAAGCCAACTCTTTGAGAGCTGAATATCTGTTTCCATCTGACAAATATTACGATTCGAGTTATGACAGTGGAGATAAGTCTATACAATGTGGACGAAAAGTCGATTCGTTCAAGTTTTGGTTAATTCTTAAGGCTTATGGAGAGAATGGGATGGAGAAGATAGTCGATAATGTTTACGATATGTCTCAGTATGAATTTTGTTTGATTTGTAATTGTTTTCATATTTGTGACTGTTATTAATGTGTTTACTGATAGATATGTGACCGAAAAATTGCGAACTCGACCGGGTTTTCAGTTGGTTTTACCTCAATTTGAGAGTAATAATATATGTTTTTGGTACACACCTGAAGCCATGAGAAATGGTAAGCCTTTGGGTAAAGATATGTTGGCAAAGGTTGCTCCAGAAATTAAGAAACGAATGATGGAAAACGGAACTCTTATGATCAGTTATCAGCCTTTGTCTACTAAAAGTTTGCCTAACTTTTTTCGATTGACTCTTTCGTGCTTTCCTCAACCAACAATAGAAGATATGGATTTTGTCATCAATGAAATCGATAGATTAGGTCAACACATCAAGTTTTCATAATTCGGTTGTTTTATAACTTTAAAACTATTGAATGTAATAATCTATAAGCGATTAATAAAGGCGAAAGCTCATTTGGTGCAAATTAGAGACAAGAGAGCTCTTTAAACGCTCTTTAGGCGCTAAATCTAAAATACGTGAAAAAAGGAAAACATTATGTTTATTAATAAAGAATAAATATTCTTCGTAGAAAACTTTATGATTTTTATTAACTTATAGAGGATAAAACTTTGACACACCCAAGATTATGATTTGCAAATTAAATAATCCTGAAATAGAATATTGATAAGAACTAAAAGTTATATTAATTAACGTTATAAAATACTAGTACTCTATTTTTAAAAATGACTTCAATAAGCCTAAAATTTCAAATTATTTGAGTAATCATCCATTTGTTTTATAATGTATAAATTTAAAAATTTTCCTAAAGCGTTATCTATAAAAAGCAGTTTATGTGATATAAAGACTAAATAAAACCAAATAATAATAGATTACATCATAAAAACATTTAAAAATACGAAGCTATTACACCATTAAATATAAATTGTAGCTTAACAGCGAACTTCACAACTTTTAATTAAGAATTATCCTCTTTTAACTTCTAATTATTAGTAAAGGTTAAGACAAGTCAAATTTAAAATAACTAAATGCCAATTACTTAATTCAGTATACAATTAATCTGTTTTAACATGACTTTTCACTAATTCTTATGCTATAAACCCTTACTTAATACAAGTCCTTTAAAGTGAGCTTTGGAAAATGCTTTAAGTTGAATATAAAAACCTTTGCGTTAAATATAATATAACAAACTTTAAAACAGATTAATTGTATACTGAATTAATTACTTAGTACTTAGTAATTGTCTTAATTTTTACTAACATTTAAAAGTTAAATGGATTTAATTCTTAATTAACACGTTTCGCTGTTTAGTAGACTAAGAATTTTATAGTAAATTGTTGTTTCATACTTATTAAGAAATATAAACTACTAGAAATTAATTAAAAAACCATTAAACACTTTAACAATTCAAATAAGAATAAGGAGAAAAATTAATAAGCGATAATATGTGTCATATTTACATCAATCAAAATTATTCAAATAAAGTTCAGTTTTGTTTACATATGCCTTTGCTATAATTTAGTCAATTATTCGTCTCAGTTGACAATGAAATGAACGATGATAAAGAACTAAAGAGCTTATAAAAATATACCTATGCTTTTCAACACATAAAATGAAATCAAAGATCACTCGTATAACATTTCTGAGTTCCCGGCTTAGTTTAATTTAAATGCTTACTATCTCAACGAAAAGTTTGAATCTTATAAAAAATTTTAGAATTTTAAACTGATACAAAAGAAATGTAAGTCTTATCTGACTTAACATCACTAAATTACTGGCTAATCACATTGCCAGTTAGTAACATTGTTAAAAAGTTTGATAATCAATTAAAAGATATATCAATATGAATAACATTACCTCTAAAATTCGAAGCACTCAATTACAGACATCTAGGCCTCAGACCACAAACTCAGCTACTGCACTAACCAGTTAGTCTGATATTTTTCTGATTATCAGTTGGCTAAGTGGCAAAATCAATGCTCGTTGTAAGAATTAAAAATATTCGAGTATTTACTGCAATACATTCGTAGATATTAGTCGTAAAATATTTTGATTGTATGAATCTTGATCTCGTCTCGATCTCATATGGTCCAGTACAATCTCGTGTCTTCCCGTGATTATTATTTTTTCAAAATTTTGCTTCTCATACCGTCTTGTCTCTTCTCGTCTCTTCTCGTCTTATTAATTTTACGGAAAACTGATTTCGTCTCGTCCCATTAGACGAGATATCTCGAGATTCCGCAAGATTTTCCACGAGACAAGATCTTGTTTTCATGACTAGTAAATATCACAACTTTCACTCTGTTATAATTATCATTTCTTTCGTCGTTTTTACTATGAATTGGTGAATTCAATCACATGAATTCAAAGTGTATTATAGATTTATCTAAATTTTCCATGAAGTCTCAGATATTCAAGTATTGACTGATTGTAGGATTGGTAAATCTATTCAATTAGTTCATCATAACAAATATTTAATTGTGTATGCATAATCTAGTTGCATGTACAATCGGACAAAAATGTATACGTAAATAGAGCTTTTTTGCGCCTAACATACTTAAGGATCACCTTAATATTTAAGTAATTAAGATTTTGAAAACTTTTATAAACTCAAGTTTAGGGCAAAACAAAACAATGAAGTTTTACATGCATTAATCGTTTTACCGATAAAACGCTCATAAAAAACACTTGTAAACAAATTTTCCTTAAACAGATTTAAAGATAAGCTTTAGATTTTTATGACTTATATTATGAAGAAATAATACTTATCAAATTAATACTGTATATAACTTTGATTGTGCATCAGATTATTTTTAACTGACTTTTCAATACCTACTTTCTCCAAATTTGAGTAAAAGCTTGAAAGTCTTTAGTTTTAAAAACACTTCACAGAAAATGTTGTAAACATCGTTTGCTTGTGTTTATATCAGTTCCAAAAGTTTAAAAGTTTCGCACTGTAAATCAGCGTAAACCTGTTTTACGAATATTTTCTTTAATGTGAAGTAAAACTCTGATATACAATCAAAATTATATACAGTAATGTTACATTATTTATTCAATCTTTCCCTTATTTGGGTCATCTCTTATTGGCTTTCATTGGTTTTTAAGCGCACGTTTTAACGTATACTTTTTCTGATTGTACATTTAACCAGTAATGTTTCGCTTTCAAGTTTTTCAAGCATTTCAACCATATTTCAATTTGTTCTAGAGAAAATTTTAAGTTCATTTTCGCTTATAAAATACTTCATACTACTGCATACAGGGTGATTCATAACCTTTTCCCAAGGGGTGCAAAAGTAACCGCTGATAGTATATTATTTTTGGTTATCATATATGAAACGGGGACCTGGAAGCAACTCTACCAAATTTGACTGATTTACTTGTAACTTTTACAACGACCCTTAATCATTGACTCCAATTGACTTCTATTGACTATTATGGACTTCCAATAATCCCCATTGATTTCCACTGTCTCCCACTAACTTTAAGTTTTGTATCTAAAATTCAGTAAAATTCATTCTATATTAGCTTCCCCCATATAATCACTTGAACCTGTGTCATCTATGACACCTACATCACCTGTAACACTAGTACCTCCAGCACTACTACCATTATTACGACATTCATTATTGTCATTGTCGTTGATTTCATTACTATTATTATTTTGCCTATTTCTAGCCACGGCACATTTTTAATTTAATTATCAAATATAAATATTTTTAAATAATTGGGACATGTGTATTTGAATGTGGGCAACAATAAGGAGACGTAAATGAACTAATGACACCATAAGGAGTCAATAGTTTATAATGAATCAATGAGAGTCCCCACAACTTTATCTCTACCAACAACTTTTTTCTCTATCGAGTTAGGATTCATTCAACCAGTGAGAACAGTTTTGTAACTGTTCGAATATTTCAATAATACACTCTCCGCTTTCATTAAAACAGTATCAGCTGCTCAAAAATGTATTCGTTTGTGAAAATTAAACCCAAAGTATTTGAAGGGAATCCAATTGCTTTGTAGTTTAAAGACAGATATTCATACGAAACGTTTAAAACCCATGTCCCACAGGTTTTAAAGTCGTTTGAAAATTGCACAGATTTGTTTGAAGAACTTTTATTTTCACATTTAACGCGTATTAGGGCTGTAAAGAAAGCAAATGACGGATAGACTGATTTTTAAACTTCTTAATTACGTTTTTCATGTAGGCCACAGTAAGATTTAGTTCAGCTTTTTATCTTTTACTGTTTTTGCTGTGCTTCTCCCCTAAGAAAAGGTTATGAACTACCCTGTATTTGACATTCTCCTAAAACAATTCTTTATATATTTTATTTTAAGAGACTGTTGGCTTCTTTAGTTTTAGCAGTGCTCAATTAGTCAATTAGTCAAAGAATGGATAACGTAGCATCGGTGAATTAACAGCCTTGGCTGTAATTCGTTAAACTAACTCAACCAGCATTAATGGTATTATTTAATGTTGAATTTCGTACCAAAACATTCTGTCTTCTGGGGCCACTTTCACTATTAGGCTTATCATTTATATCAATCTTGAGATTGGGTGGCAAACCTTCCAAAGAGCGAGTCACAGTAACGCCTTCCAAATAGACTTTCAACTTATCTTGAGGCCTAGCTTTAGCTATTTCTATCCAAGGTTCGATAATGGCTTCGGTTACTCGCGGACAGTCCGAAACACGAAAATTTCTCACTTTTTTAGCTTTTTTTAAAAATTCAATAACTCCTTCATCAGTAATTGCAGCCATTGATGACAGATGTAATACTAGTAACGTTGAAATAGTTGCTAATTCTTTGAGAGTCGAATCTAAAACATTGTGTGCATTAAGAAACCTTATCTGTTCCATATGCTGACAATATTTCGGTATTAATGCTATCGATCTATGTGTAAATCGACAAGTTTTGGCTTTAGTTCCGGCAATTGCTATACTTTTCAATTTATTACAGCCTTGAATCACAGGAATCAGTGACTCGTCGGTTAGAACTGATTGTTCTTCATTACGCGAATCCTCGGCTAACACTAAAAACTCCAAATCTTTCAACTTTGCAATGCCTAAGACTTCCGCCTCCATAAGAGCCAAAAGTCAATTTCAAGCTTTTCAATCTTGTCATGTTATCTGTTATCAGTTTCCAATTCGTTGACTGATAATTGGCCACAATTAGTCCAAAATGTATTAAATTTTTTCCATTCCCCGATACCAGAGCCTCGAGCGCAGGATTGACATCATTCAAATGATTCAAACCTATCCAAATATCTTGTATCTCAGGTCCCAGTTTACTCAGACAAAGACCAGTTATTTCTCGACCTGGATTTATGGCGTTCATTATCTTAAGCTTGTGTAAATTTTCGCATAAAATACTTAACCTAGACAACAAATTTCAAAAGTTTTAGAGTATTGCTCTTTAACCACCGTTAATACCAAAATAGGGTCAGAACTTTGAAATGGGAAACTTTATTTCAAATGGTTACTATTCTGATATTGGTACTTGTAACCTTATAATGCCCATTTAAAAGTGTATACAGTATGTACTTTTAATTAAAGGAGATCAATCAACCAATGAGGTCTTTTGAACAATGTATGAACGCTTATTGATGGGCAATACTGCATGCAGTTTAAATCTAGTAATCGATTCAAATAAGGTTCTAATTGTTTAGAAAAATCCTAGAAATTAAATAACTAGAATAATTACAAACCTATGTTCATCCAACTCGCAATTAGAAATATCAAGAAAATTGATTTGTGGAAACCTAACTGCCAAAATAGTGATTCCCTTCAAGTCAAGTTTCGACAACCGTAGAGGCTGAGTCTCAAGCTTCGGTACATTTTGCCTCAAAATTGCAATCAAATGATCACTAGCTGTGAAGTTTTTTACAATCAATTGCCTCATATTTGGATAGAAACTTAGCATTGCATTAAATTCGTAGTAATTCATTGCTGGTGGCGGCGAGCCTTTGGTCACCCGACCAGTGTATTGAAAGCCATGTCTTGAAGCTAGATATGAGTCAATGTTATTTCTCCAGTGCTTGCAAACTAGTCTTAATGGAACTAACTTTCTCCAGTTATTAGACTTCAAATATCTGGCAAAAATTAATTGAAATACTTCTGGACTTAGGTCATTGATATTTTCTGGTTTTGCTACTTGAAAATATCGCTTAGTGGTCTCATTATCTAATTCTTCTTCGAGACTTTGGCTAAACTTTCGTTTCCGATTATTTAATGCTTTTTCGCCGTCTATTTGTTGTCCGCAAAGTCTTCGGGCGTCATCTGCGATATCGACCTCATCAGAAAGTATGGACATATTATGATTAGAATCTTGTCCTTTCAATTATATCCAAGTGGATCCTTTCTTCAAAAGTTTCTAAGTTTGTTTTTGTTTTGATTCAAAGCTGATTTTTGACAGCCAGTTGTCAGAAAAACTGTTCTGTACTCTAGCGATGTTTTCAAGACTGTTCAAAATTCAATATTAAAGATAAAAATACATTAATTTATAACAAAAACTAATTAAGTATTATATATAATAGAAAAGTTAGATTTGATTGTGCTTGAAATTTTGGGAAAAGTAATTTTGGTATTAATACGTATCTGAAGATTTATGGTAGAAAGGGTTGAATTACATGAAACATGGTAGTTCAATCTAAACTAGTATTGCAAAGTTTCAGGAAATTTTGCTGAAAACTTTCTCCTAATTTTTCTTATACAACATTAATAGAAATGCTTCAAGGACTTGTACCATGATGCTCTATCATCCTTTTCAGAAGAAAATTATAAACTGAACTCCAGTTTTAAAACTGATCCGAAATAGTTAACATAACTTGTGAATTAGTAAAAGTTGTTAGATTGAGGTAATTCAAAGCAAAAGTTTCATATTCGGTCGTGTTTCACAAATAGCTCTGACTTCTAGGCGTGACACCGATTGTCGGCGCCCAGAAGGCGCTTACACTGGCTTAAACGAAAGTTTGATTAACTGAAAGTTTGAGATTCATTTTGGGGGCAGTAGCTTATTATTGCATAATTAAGTTGTATCTAAGACGGTTTAACCATTGGTTTAACACGTTTACGGTCGCCTATTATGTCATAAGATGATATCTATGACGCTTCAATTAGTCAAACCAATCATTTCTTTATTCAACACAATTCGAGTTATAATTATGACATTGTGGTCGTTACGACCTTTAGACTCGAATTGAGTTTAGTATATGAAATGATTGGTTTAACTGATTGAAGTGTCATAGATATTATCTTACGACATAATAAGCGACGATTCAGTTTGTTAAACCAATGATTAAACTGTTTTATTAGATGACTTAATTATGAAAAAGTAGCTTCCTCATTGAAATCTCAAACTTTTAGTTAGTCAAGTTTTCGTTTAGGCAGTATCAGCACCTCCTCAGTACAGGCAGTCGCAGCAATGACTCGAGCTTTAAAACTTGAGTCCAGTCCATAGCTCTTTTCTGAAAGTGAGTGACTAAGGCTCTGATATTTACGAGCATATATCAAAGTATATCATATACAAAGCAAATTCAATTGCAGAAAAAATTGAGCCACATTTCGTGCTCGATTTGAGTACTTTTTTTTGAGTTCTAATTGGAAAAAGTTTTACACCAATTACTGATATCTAAATATATTGAATGTGAATCCAATTTGTGAATAAATTAAATATGAATCCAATTAGTAAGCAAAAAGACTCATGATGAACAAAATTTTATTTTTGTAGAATGGAATATTAATAAATTATATTTAATTTTCGTTTTTAAATCAATTTTATATGAAAAAGAATTTCATTTTTCGCATAAATTTGTCAAAAGTTTGGATTTCAAAGTAATGAGTTCAAAAATTGTACACCTATTCTTATAATCAAATCGATTCAATGTTACATTTCCGGGTGAATCTGAGCTAATGAGTCTAAAGGGGTTTCCGACCCCCACCCCAAAGTGTGATATACCATTGGATTCAGTTCGTCAAGCTGAACGTTTTGATATCACACTTGACCACTTCTGATCCGAACCTGACCACTTCTGGACAACTCTCGACGGGAGTGGCTGACCCCGCCAAGTGGTATATCGTTGGACTCAGGGCACCGAACTGAGCATTTTGATACCCCACTTGATCAATTATCACAAGTAGATCTCGAGATATCCATCATTGTTTGGTTTAGTACCTCGTAATGGATAAACCTGGATTCCCGAGTCGTAACCCAAACAAGCCTGATATAAACTAAGGGAGAATAGGTTAGATCTCGAAGCGACCTAACTTATTATGCCTTCGTTTAAATCAGGTTTGACTTGGGTTACAACTTGGTAAAGCTAGGTTTGCCCATTTTCGAGGGGGTTGGGTCTCGGTGGCCAAAAGTGGTCAAGTTCGGGTTGGAAGTAGTCAACTGTGGTATCAAAATGTTCAGCTCGACAAGCTGAATCCAAATGATGTATCACACTTGGAGGTAGGGGTCGGGAACCCCTTTAGACCCATTAGCCCGGTTTTACCCACATTTCCCGATATTTATAATCACTTAGAATTTTATTTTTAAAAATCCGTTTAATTTTAAATATTTCTGACGTTTGCTTCTTGAAAAAATGAAAAGCTCATGTTTTATTTTAAAAAGGTACCGTTTAGAATGTACCCCTCCCCGAAGGAGCGGGACATACATATAGGTCAACACCCCCTTTGGGCGAGGAATATAAATATCAGGCATGAAGTGGCTGTGACAAGAGGAGGTGGAGCTATATCTATTTAACGTTCTATTGAACTTATATTAACCTGAATTACTATTGAATTCCTACAGGTTTATTTCATGACCCATTTTTCAGTTGCATTCAACAGAATTGTTAATAACATTTCACGACACATTTCAATCATGATCACTACTTAGGTCAGACTACGTTAGGACAATTAAGTTAGATTTGGCTAGAACGAATATGTCAGATTAGGTTAGAACAATTATGTTGGATTAGGTTAGGTTTGGACAATTATGTCAGATTAGTTTAAGTTAGGTTAGGTCAGGCTAGAATGTTATATTAGGTTAGGTTAGGACAATTATGTTAAATTAGGTTAGGTAAGGCCGATAATGTCATATTAGGTTAGGTTAGAACAATTGAATTAGGTTTGGCTAGGACGATTACGTCAGAGTAGGTTAGGTCAGGTTAGGTTAGGATAGCTAAATCAGATTAGGTTAGTTTAGAACAATTATGTCAGACTAGGTTAGGACAATTATGTTGAATTAAGTTAGGTTAGTTTATGTTAGGCTAGAATAATTGTTAGATTAGGTGTGAACAGTTACGTTAGGTTAGATTGTTAGGATAATAAGGTTATGTAATCTTGATAGATTACAAGACGATAGAACTTTTTTGTTAACTTCAAGATTGTTTAATTTCTATATTTTTAAATCTTATTGCTTTGCTTGTCGCAATGCTTTTTTTTAATAACTAATACTATGGGATATTCAATAACTCAAGTAGTTATAACTACCTCCCTTTCACTATAGACAATTTATAGTATTTCTATTCCTCTCTCCAAGTGGTGGTTTATATTCAAGCTCCGCCTCTCTAATCAGAACGTGTTCTAAACCGCGCCCAGATAAATCCTACACCAGTTTGCTTGTTGTAGAGCTATTGAAGGCTTTAAGTGATATATTTTGTACTTTGCGCGTTCAACAAGCTATATTTCACTGTTATACGCTATTGATTAGGTATTCTATAGTTATCAAACTATCGACTGGATGTCGCCTAAATTCTTCCTTTGAACTTCATATTTTTTCTAATATTATATACTTTAATATTTGCGCAACACCGAGATTGCATCAATAGATTAATAATGTTTTTTGCAATACTAAGCGTAATATAGATTGCGTCTTATTTGAAATAGTAAATATTTTGCTGAAACTCTATAAAGCATTGAATTACTCTCGTGTTTTGCAACAAATACATTAAATACTAGTATTATATACAATTACATTTTAAGTTAAAGTGCATTTTTAAAATATGTAGCCTGTTTTTGAAGAAGTGCTCAGCGAATAGACCTTTTACTATGCATTAAAAATACTCTCTATATTGAATTCAATAGAGAAAATATTTTTAATGCATATTAAAGGCCTATTCTCTAAGGCACTTCTTCAAAAACAGGCTACATATATACTTTGATGTAAAGCAAAGATTTTCATATAGAAAGCTATACTTATCAAATACTGTTAAGCTTTTTCATCGTTGAGTTCTTTTTTTAAAGCTGAAAATTAAATTTTTAATCTATTCGGAACAGTAATGAACTTTTATTCGTAATTTAATGACAATATAGTCGACTAAATAAAATTATATACAGCGAAGTATATATTTTAAGCTAAAAATGTACTTTACTTTTGGATGTAATAGTATATGTACTCTATTTTGACGACTATAACCCACGGTTTATATGAGATAAGTTTAATTTCTGAAAATTTTAGATATGTGGGCAATACATGAGGCGCTGGGCATGTATACAAATTTTTTTAACTGAAATCCTAGAATTTTTAAGATCGTGGTCAATACATGGCAGGCTATAGTTGCATAAAAGAGTATGTGATTTTTACCATTATATTTCATAATATCAAGTTAGATTATAAATTAAGAGAAAGTTAAGAATACTGTTCGACTTTTTGAATGTCAAATCAATTTTGATATCTGAAACGCTAGATTCAGGCTTAGGCTCATGGACTGTTAGAGTAACATAGTAGCTTTAATTTCAAATATATTGTTCACATAACTTATCTTAATATTCAGAGTCTCACCTTTTCCGGACTTGAAAGCTTCAAAATTTTAGTCGGATATCTGACTAAAATAGATTTTACGGTAAAGGTTTCGGAATCAAAACCAAGCCATATATTATTTTCAAGTAATCTAAATCTTGGCCATAAAATGTTTCTTTCTGATAAACTTGAATAGTTCTAGTATATTCAAATTTATAATTTCAGTTGAAGATATAATTTGTTTGGAACTTGATTTGGGATTTGAATAACCAATTTTCACATTGAGATTCTTTTCCGAAATTTGTACGTTGATATTTTATTCAATATTTTCACGTTGGTATCTCGTCCAAAACTTCCACGTTGATATCTCATTCAAAATTTCCACGTTGATATTTTATTTAGCATTTCCCCCCTTAATTTTCAATAAATCCCTGTAATGTTGTAAACCTGCATTTTGAATAGAAAAGTTTGAATTTCGGGACATAGATTCAAGCTTATTATTTCATAATCAGCATTAATTTCATTATTTCCGAAAGTTTAGAGAATTAGGGAAGTCTTATTTACGAAAAAGTAAAGACTTTGCTAATATAATATAGCCCTTGAATTTTGTGATAAACCTAATTATAATATTTTTAGTGACGGTTTTAGTATAAACCTAGTAGGTATAGTCAATGGGCATTAATATTTAATGTATTAACAAAGAGTAAAAACTTATAGATACGACAATAAGTGGTTATAGTTGGTTTTGGAAACTGTCCAAAAACTATCATACCAGTTTTAGTACAAATGTTTTACGTTTTAATACTGTATTAAGTTAAACTTTTGCAAACAGACATACTTATAATTACTATACCTTGACTCTGACTCTTTGATGCTTTTTCTGCTAGATCCGCTTCTGCTCAACAACTTGATAAAAACAAATTTGAAAAATTTCATCCACTAAATAAGAGCAAAAATGGAGAATAATCATTTTTCTAGTACGTCTGAGTTTTTATTGTATGGTCGTCTGGTACTTCCTTCTATTGGTTCAACACGTTTTAACGTCTAAACGTGTATTAAAATATAGCGCAATGTCCGTGAGCCCTTCTTTTGCTGACGACTGGGATTTTGATTCACTTTCATTACTCAAAACTCTAGTCACATGAGAGTGATTCTTTGATGCTTTTCATCGCTTTAATACTATATTTTACTAGTACAATACAAGTAAAATATTAGTAAGGTATTAGTAAAATAATAGTAAAATAATAGCAGAATAAAATACTGGTACATTTTATTCTACTAAAGTAGACGTAATATATTTACAGCAAAAGTATAGATCATTCACAAAGGTGTAACCCCTCCGTTAAAACCAATGCGAAGGTGACTGCAAAGGGGAGTGAGCGAGTCACATAAAAATTGAACATTAGAGTAACTACGCTTATTACAATACGTCACTCCAGTCATTTTTCTACTAAATCTGGAATAAAATATGATGCAATGTTTGAAAAACTTACACGACCTTGTTTTCATTTGATTAAGGATTCAAAAATATTCGAAGTCAGATTTTGAAATTTAACAGTGTTCCGGATCTAGTATTTGAAAGTCGCAACCTACGATTAACCGCTAATTGCGGTTTGATACAGGTCTCTATCTGCATGTTGCAATCAAGTGACAATGATTTTTCGAGAAATGCATTATATCATAGAACATGATGTAATGATTACGTTTTCCTCATCTTTTCAGCCTTTTCGCTAAATTTTCTTTTATATAACAATCTCTTTACATAACTCTTATTTCAGCCTTTTTATTATCGATTTGTAGGGTGACCGAAAGTTCTTGAAGTTTCTTAAAATTAGAAACTCTGAACAAAACTCATGAAATTGTAAGTGAGATTGAAGATATGAAAGCATAAAAATTCTCAAATTTTAGAAATAACAGAAGAGTTAACATGTTCACAAAAACTTTATTATACAGTTTTAATAATTTGTATAACAGTTGAACTTGCATATCAAATGATGAAAAAACAACCTATGATCAAATTCTTATTACATTTTCAGAAGTTGTGACAAAATTTTAGAAAAATTGGTTGAAGCGTACGAATAGACTAATAGATCAGACAATAGCACAAACTCCTGATGAAGCTTTCATATTGTCGTACTGATCATCTGCGGAAAACGGAACAGAATCACAACCAAATATTTAACTTAGTTTTTTCGTTAATAGAATCAAAAGAATGTGTATTCGAGTGATAGTTCAATCTGGCAATAATGTAATAGTGAAAAAACGTTTAAAAGCGAATCAAACTTATATTGTCGCTTTCTATCTTAAAAATTTTCGATCTATACTAGTTAGCTTGTTACTATCAATAACTGAAATTTACCCAAAATAAATCTATCAGAGCTTAACCTTAATATGATTATGTGGAATTGATTAGGCCTGGAGTCAAACTACGCCTACCACAGGATTATCTACGACTTATTTGACTGTCGCCTACTGTGTTTAATCATGTCAGTATTTAAGTACTTTTGATTTTCAAGCTTCTACATTTAACTGCTATTTTCAAGTCCTAAATTCCATAAAGATACAAAGTTTAAGCTTATTTTCAAGTGCGAGCTAAGACTGAAGACTAAGTTTGCGAAGTTTGCAGGTATGATATTAATCCCATACTTGAAGCTTAAACTAATGATTCCAAGTTTCATATTGGGACAGAATCCTTGGAATAAGAGAAGGAAATAGATATAATATCTATTTTCTTCTTTTAAAGGAAACATGAAACACTAACCTCGAGTTTAGTAACAAATCTTACTGTCTTACATTGAGCATTAAAATTAAAAGCTAAATGTCTTGCAATTAAAATATGCATAAAACTAATTTGTTGATACCTTCAGGTACTTGTGCTATTAGTGCATCAGCCATCTCGGGTGTTGTTGTAAATAATAGATCTTTAACTAGTTGTACTGAAATTTTGCGTTTTCTATATTGTTCCGAGACTTCGACTAAACGTCTTATATTTTCCTTCAATAGATACATAGAGATTAAAGAATTTGAGGAAAATTTACTTTAGAAATGATTATCTTAACAAACATTAACTACAACTTCCAAAAACAACTAATCATGAATGCCGTAGCCAGAAGTTTTGGTCCGAATGACCAAGTCTGAAATGAAATACTCAGAATTGATGAGTAAACACTAATCAGCGTTCAAAAATTTGCTATCAAACATTCCATCAACGTTTGAAAGTAAGCAATTGACTCATCAAATATTAATAAACACATTTTAAAAGATTCTTTTATTGGTAAGGGGCATGACTAATACTTCGTAAGGGAAGACGGAGATAATCGTAATAGCCTGACATATTGCAATTGTGGCAATTAGAATAACTAAAATAGTGTAGTTATTATTTTTTGTTGAATAGTCAATTTTTTGCATAGAAAGTGATGTCACCTTCAAAATTTATACAGAGATTGAAGCAAAATATTAAACTATTGAAAAGTGCGTCTTCCCTTAGGCATTCGTAAAGAATGTGTAAAATAAACTGCCTAGCTCCCTCTGGCTACGGCTAAGCAAACTACAATAGATTGTTCTTACAATTCTCTGCTGTTGTCTCGATTGCTGCTTCTTCATAAGCAAAAGTTCAACAATAATACTTTGTTTATTAGGATCAACTATCCTACCATTCATTTTGAAGCCATGCATGAGTTCGTTGCCTTGTCTATCAAGTTCTTCTTGAAGCATTTGCTTAGTATTCCTGCCATTGTGTTTACTAATATTACTAAATTTGACACTTTGTCTGCCCCATACTTGCATATTAAGAAACCCATCTTTTAGGTAATCAATCAACTGTTGGGTCACTTTCTTAAATGAAAATATTTTCTTAAAATTAAAATCTGGATTCGAAGTATCAGACATTCGATCAGTTTTGGTCTCTTCTTCATCGAGAAAAACACGAAATTTCACGTAAATATCCTTCAAAGCAAGTACAATAAGTCAACAAAACTCCTCTCAATGTAAATAAAAAGTTTAGTAAACTCTATTACGATGTTTGTATTGATATTTTTATGGCTAATACTCACTGTAAACCTTGACGGCAGTCCTCGACAACCATTAATTTTAACAACAAAATAAATCGCTCTTCCTATTAGTTCCTGAGGGCTATCGACATAGACATCATCTCTTTCGTCGTATTCATTGCCGACTTCATCACACGGCACTACTTCCACATTCATTATTCCAACTTCAGTCCCACTATAGTCAGTGATAGATAATTGTTCTTTTAGTTCAACCATAAATGCCAACGATTGCAGATAGACTTGAACTGTTCCAATATGACAATCTCTGTTGGGATCTTCGAGAAAGGGGTCGCGATCCTAAGAATTAATTTTCTTATTTAATTCAGAAAAATCACAGAATGATCAGCTTAAACATTGTCAAACTTACTGGTGGTAAATCCCATTCTTCTTCTCCACTTTCATAGTTTTGGTACATCTCTTTCATAACATATAGTCTATTCAGAAATTCATCTTTAGTCCACTCGAACTCTTGTCCGCTTTCAATATTGCGCATTTTAACAAAAACCTGTGTCAATGTAATTAAATGAGGATCAAATCAATGTGCATCCAATCGTTATCAGGACTATTCTTGAGATTATTACTGCGAATCACACTAGTTCAGTATATCGTGCATTGGGATAGAAATATTCATAGTAAAGGTGTTGGCTTTACTGCAAGTAACAAACTTTAAGTTTGGTGCAAAGCAGCAAAACTTTAGAACTTCATAATTTAAACAACTTTTCATAACTTTATTGATAGAAATAAAGTAAGTCTTTCCTGCTTTGCACCAAACTTCAAAGTTTGTTACTTGCAGTAAAGCCAACACCTTTACTATGGACATTTTTTATCTCAATGCACCATACAAATGTAAACTTAAAAACCTAATGATCTGTGGTAGCAACAAGAGTCTTTTGGTGTGTCAACCTCTGTGATGCTCATTAATTTTTGTTGAATTTCACTCTTGATTTACTTCTCTTTCTATATTTAATATTCTATATATTTCTTAATATCTGATATATTGTGATCTGATGGAAAGCATCACACGGTATCGCATCCCTTTGATTTCTATCAACGATTATTGAGTTATTGAGTGTAAAGTTGTATTTCTAGGCTATTTCTTAAAATGTACTTTTCTCAGGCCAGCCCTTGAATATATAACTCAATATCAGAAAATTTAACATCTAGATGTCAATACAACCCACAACTGACCCTTTAGATCCTTTATGCCTAAGATTAAATAAACACTTGATAGAACAATTTTATCTTTGAGTTTTTTGATTTTATTTGACACGGAAGTCATTATTTTATCGAGTATAAAGTGAAAATCCTACTCAATCAATGAATTTAAAAGAGTTCCTTGTTTAATTTTCTTGGAGCCAGGTTTGCATACACTCCTTAAAATTTCTTTTTAATATCAAAGTATAATTTTTCTTTCAATTTTTTCATTCGAAAATATGAACTACTACGCCTTTGCCTAAATATTATTGCAAGCTACGCTCATATTTCAGTTAAATTGGGATAAGATCAATAAAAATAGAAAACCTACCTTGAACTTATAAATTGTTACTATTTTTTATTCTTATACCAATTTAACTGAAATGAGCGTGATTTTCAACTATATTCGAGAAAAAGCGTAGTAGTTCAAATTTTCGAACGAAAAAATTGAAAGAAAAATTATACTTTGATATTAGAAGAAATTGTAAGGAGGGCACGGGGGCCCGACCCTAGGAAAATCAAACAATGAATGCTTTTAAATTCATTGATTAAGCAAGATTTTCACTTTATTTATACTCGGTAAAATGACTTCCGAGTCAAATAAAATCAAAAACTCAAAGATAAAGCTGTTCTGTCAAGTGTTTGTTTAATCTTAGGCATAAGGGGTATAAAGGGTCAGTTGTGGATTGTATTGACACCTAAATGTTAAATTTTCTGGTGTTGAGTTATACATTCAAGGGCTGGCCTGAGAAAAGTACATTTTGGGAAAATAGCTTAGATTTATAATAAGGTTTATAATAAGCCATAATTCGATTTCAGATACAGCTTGCAATACAATAATATGTTGATATAGTGGATTGCTAGAGACTGTCAATTCACATTGACTATAAAGAAGTTTCATTATGAAGAAGCACCGTTGATTGAATTGTATAAGTTAGGGTAGGACTAGTGCTTTCCCATATCGGGGATTCATTGTAAACAAGTTCATTATATCGAAGTATGACTGTATCAGAAAACAAAAAGCATTTGAAAAGTACTGATGAATCCCAAACTGAAAATTTACGAATAAAGTTAATCGAATGTAAGAAAACAGTTAGTACTTCAGTTCTTTCTCCAACTTTGCCCAAGAATTGAGGCGAAACAAGCATTATCTCAAATCTGACAAATTTCTCCAACTCTTCACTTATACCATTGGCCTCATCGATAGCTGGTATAACTTCTAGAAGATCCTTATTAAGCAATGCCTGTTCCATAGACTGGTCTTCAGTATTAACAGCAAAACCAGCTTTGGTCGCAATCTCCTCTTGAGCCAATTCAAAGGTCACGTCTGCATAAGTCATTTTCGACTTCAACTGTTGTTCAGGATGTATGAAAACAAACAACTGAGTGGTTCCGAACAAAAGCCTATCGTTATGACTGAGATTGACTTTGTGAGTGACCGGATCTCCATTCAAAAGAATCCTACAGTCCTCAGAACATCTTTCCATAATCACTTTACCACTATCTGAACGATTGATAACCGCGTGATGTTCTTGTATTGATGGTCCTAACAACATGATACTACAATCTTCTGCTTTGCCGATAGTGTTCGAGCCCTTTCTTATAATGTAAAATATTTTTCCCGACAGCTGTTCGTCAAAGTTGAGATTAGATAAATAGGGATTGTTTTGTTTCTCTTCTTCGATCTTATTTCTGTCCTCCTTCTCCGACTTGTTCTTAGACTTTTGTTCTAATTCCTGTTGAAGTCTTTCTTCGTATGACTGTTTCATAAGTCTCATTCTTCTCTCATTCTCCTCCATGGCAGCTTTCATTTCTTCTTCCCACTTGGCTTTGGCCTCTTTTAGAGCTAATGGATTAATGAATACAGAATATTATAGAAGAGAGAAAAGCTTTAATCATATAATGGGTCCATAATAGATAAGGCAATCTCGTTGTGCAATTCCCAAAAGCATTGAAGAATCCGAACAAATATCTAAATTGGACTCTGAATTCCTCATACATAATGCGCCAATTCTTTAAATTGACTCAACAGAAACAGCCTTTTCTACATTCTTAAGGGAGACCTGAATATAGTCTTACCTTCAGGTGAGAGACCATCTATTGGTGTGGCCGTTCCATTGGATAGACTCGCTGATCCCTTTTCGATAAGTTTCTTAAGTTTTTCATTTTCTTCCTTTAATTCTTTAAGTAACTTATCAGTTGAGTCGTTGTTGATTTTTGCATGATTTTTGATTTGCTTGGCGCGATCGGCTACAAACCAATTTAATAAACAGTTTAGGTTTCATTACAACCTATCATTATCTTAGACTTTACTCTTGTTCACTCGTCTATTGCTATTAATTCAAGTTTAATAACCTATCTATAGAAGTTCGAGCTTGATGTCTGATTAACCTTAAAGCCTTTGTACGACTGTGAATAAGTTTTCCAAATAATGATTTGAGTGGAAAATTTGTCACTATTGCAAACGGAAGTGATTGACAACTATACACAAAGAAACGAAACTAAGGCCTTGAATACGAATAATTTTTTTCTGACACATTAGCAAAAGTGACAAATTTATTGACTAAACAACAATGGTCAAAAAGTTTTTATCAGTAGCAAAATGTTTTTATGGTTAATCAGACTCTAAGCTTGAGCTCTCATAAATAACATTGGATGTGAGGCTGATTTCTAGCATTACTGCTATTCAACTACACTATAACCTGAAATCTAAAAAAGAGGTCAAATTTTTGTCTATCAGAGAAAGTCCTTCAGATGGTGCTCACCGTATCGTAAAGTCGAAAGTGTTTCGTCATAGTTGATATCAGCAGGACTGATGGCAGCGATCATCACAGTCTTACTATTACCTCCGAGTGCGTTCATTAACAATCGGGTCAGAACTGAGTCCCTGTACGGAACTTTCGTATTCTTTCCATTTGCTTTCTCTGCGAGTGCGTGAATACAGTTTCCAACACAAGAAAGCGATTGATTTATAGAAACTCCTTCTTTCATTCGATCACCAGTGGCCTGAGTTCCAGATAGTCTCTCACTAGATATTTACAATTATTAGATATGTATCACAATCAATATTAATTATAAGGGACAGAACTCTTCATTAGCGGATTATAAGATTATTGTGGTCTTAGTCTTATTAAAGCTGTTTTCAGAACATTATAGTTAGCAAACTTTGCCCTTAAGCTAATATTCAATCTTCCAATTAGTGTCTAAGTGAAATAATTCTCGTTTATTTCGAAAAAGCAAAGATATTACTATTTGTTGAAATTTGGAAAGCAATAAATATTGAAATAATAGAATCAATAAATTTTCTTAATTATTCTGTCCTAATTAAGTTAATCATAAAATTTTCTATAACTATAAACTTTCGTTATAAACAGACGTTTTCTAATAATCAGGAGTATGAGTTATAAATTTTTCATTGTAAATCTCATAAAATTGAAATTTGAGTTTGTGTAAACATACAAAATCTTTTATTTCGTAATAAGATTTTTAAACAACTGTAACGTTCTCGAGCAGATATTTCCTGAGCATTTTAAGCTTCGATTATAGGTATAAGTCTGGATGTTATGCCCTATTTTCATCAGATTTTCAATTATTGTATAAATTTTTGATGATCAAATATTTGACTTGTTAAACCTTCAACAAGAGTTATTTTAAGGAACATACGCTTGCGAATTATGCTCGCTCCATATTAAAACTGCAGCGCGCGTATTTAGATTTATGCTCCGCAACCTCTTCATCAGTAAACTACAAGCGCTGCAACCAGCAGATTTTAGATTCAACTAAAATAACTTGAAAAATGCTAGAACTAAACTCTCTCTATTGTTTTAAAGCTAAATAATCAAATCTATAACTGAATCAAGTTAAATTTTATCAAAATGTTTAAATTTTCATCGATAATACTCTTAAAGATTGAATAGTATGGGGAAGTTTTGGTAAGGTATGTGCTCCTGAGCTCCCTGTCATTACAGTGCTTTTTACATTGATTAAATATTTGAAAACTGGAGTTTTTTAAAACCAATTTCAAGCTGATTGAAAACATCTAAATCAGCAATTGATTTTGAATATAAATTTAAGTGGCTTATTTAAATATTTAAGTGTATTTCTTTCAAAATGATTCACTGATAACTAGACTTTCTTGTTCAATCTTTTTAGAATTTCATTAAACTCAGAAAAAACATTCACTTTGACAGTTAGAAAGTTTTGAATGAATACTTAATAATCCCATCGATAGCTCAAAGTTATTGAATCTGTAGCTCAGCAAACAATTTCTTAGCTTAATGAAATCCCTAAAGCCTTAATTGAACGACAGCAAGCTTTCCAGCAAAAACTTCTTAAGTAATTGATTTAAAATTATCTAAATTCAAATGAGAGACAAATACAAGTAAACGCTTTTTAGACTAATTCGAAAAGTTTGTTTTGCGGTATTATATGTTTGACTCATTAATTAAATTAATATTTGCATAGAATTGTAAGATATAGCATCTTATTTGCCGTAAATACCTTCCGGCAAGATCTACGAGGCTGATAGACGAAGTTTTAGTTGTTTCTTGTCCAGAGGCGTTCTTTGATTTCTGTATTAGATTAATAACAACAATGGTGTGAGCTCTAGAAGATGTCTCATTCATATTAGTGGCAGCAATACTGCGATTAGTCGTCCCTTCATTTATTTTATCCTCGATTTCTTTATAACTCGTAACATAAAATGATTTCAAGCCTTCAGCTATAATGATAGTTAAAAAATGTTCAGACGCACAACTTTTTCACTCTTTTTGAAAGTGATTAATGACTTTATAATAAAATATTTCATACCATAAAATCCTTTGGTTGGATGCTCTCTTACTTTGAGTCCTTTCTTCTTATTTTTATTATCAGTCGTAATGTTTAGTAAATCTCTAACTATTTCATTGTATATTTCGAGCATTGAAAATGTCACTTCGACTTTAGTTTCATCACCTCCTCTGTGTTCAATTGTCTGAAATATTTCTTCGCAAAATCGTGGAACAATGCCTTTAATATAGAAAATAGAGTAAAATTGCAATTTTGTTAGTCTGAAATTCTAGAAAATCTATTCGTTTGGAAAAGAGAAAAGATTTTCTCAGTATGTCTTAATATTTAACCCTTATTTGATCCATAACCGACTATCGAATATGATTTTCCAGAGCCAGTCTGTCCGTAAGCAAATAGAGCCGCGTTATAGCCTTCCCACGCATTGTGTAGTAGAGTGTGACCCAAGTCTTTGTAGACTGTTTCCTATCGACACGAAATCATATTTTCGATAAAACATATGGAATTTTATTTTGAAATTATGTAATTACAAAGTTTATTATAGCGCTTTAGATAAAGACTATTGTTATGTTAAGTCGGTTTACGCAACGCTGAGTCTGAACTTAAAGATAAGTTAAACAGCTGACTGACTGTCAGGAAACTTACTGACAGATAATGTTAAAAACATCACAAGTAAAAGTTTAGTGCTAAAGTACTTACTTCATTACAGTATATCTTATCATTGAATGGTTTGACATAAATAATATCAATTTTGAGTCAGACATCGGTTTCTGAATACTAGCCTTTAGCAAATAATGAAAAGTCAATTCGTATGTAGAATTAGTCGTATGAATAAATATTCTTAGCAGAAGTGTCGATTGTTTCGTAAATATTTGAGAGCCTAATAACATGTATGTGAGATATAAAAAATAAAGTACTGTCTAACATGCAATGATAAGTTATGAATATCTTGTTTAATACTCGCCAAAGGCATTACAAACTTTATTTGAATGGAAAGGATTTGCACATTAAGTCCTCAGATAATAGAAACTATTTGTATGCATAACATCCTTAGAAATTGTTGGTACAAAACAATCGCTATCTTTGGAGAGTTTGATTCAATGAATAGCCTTCTCAAGGGATATCTTTTGTCAATAAAATAATTAAGTTGTGAAAATAAAAGTTAACAACTTTTCTATTATATCTATCATTTTCTTAATGTCTTTATACTATTCTCAGATATAAAACTCTTTCAGTACTTGTCCTAAACTATACTGAGAATTATTATCATAATTTGTACAGTAATAAGACATGAGTGAGAAATGTTATTGAATACGGTTCAATCCTGATTATGGCAACGAGTTCGTACATCAAAGTGCTGTTCTCATGATTGGGGTTTGCCATAATTCGAGATGTCATAATCGGAGTAGAACTGTACCGATATTTATTTCTATTGTCTCAAATTAACTCTTGTATTTAAGGTGATGCTAACCTGATCTGCATATTTATACCCATTTTCGCTGTTGTAATCGGCCATACAAAGTCCATTTTCGGCTTCGGTGAATCCATCGTGAGACCAATAACTATAATCGAAAGTAAACTTTTTTGGTTCTTCCGCCAAATTATCAACGCTAAAAAGCATTGTAGTGTTGCCTTCCATAGCAATAATTGGTTGTGCATTCCGTTGTTTTTCTCTCTGATTGTAAACAACTGTCGTTAAGGAAAATATTTGTCGCTAATCAGTGCATCGAGGAGATGTCATAGAAATGAATGAATTATTAAAATCTGCTTCACTATAAGCTTTTAATAATGAATGAGTTAGTGATTTGGATGCGCTTTCTATGATTTTGGGGTTACACGCCCTTGTGAAACTTCCACTTCCAGTTAAACTAACTTTAAGAGCAATGCACTTTTACTCGCTACCATATTTTAGGTGAAATCTAAAACTCTCTTCCAAAATCGCATAGAAATCAAATGAATCTGAGTTAAGAATGTGGTCAAATCAATCCTTTGTCGAGTAGACGCTATATCGCTGTTTTGGAAGAAGTCATTTATTCTAGGCTTCAGTGTCGAGTTTTGCAAACATTTATTCTTAAGAACAAGGCTTGAATGTAATTTTTCAGCTGAAAACCTCTGATGCGAGTAAAGTTAGACTTAAACTGCTGTTTGAAAGAATTAATTTATCAGTTGGAAGTTTGAATATCTGTATACAAGTTCTGTTATCACTCTCGAATAAATGGTTGCTTTACTTTTCTGGTTCTCGAAAGATCTGGTTAAACATAATTGACTAGAAATATCTTTTAAAATATATTTTGAATAGTTTTCAGACACCAGATTGAAACTTTTGATTTGCAATAGTTTTGATTCTAATTTACTGTTCCCATATTCTAGATCTATTAAGATCTTTTTAGGCCTCAATTAATATTAGAAACATACAAATAATGTCTGAAGTATTCAATTTCTAGAGTTTTCGTTCCATTTGATCCACACTGAATTGGTCCGTTTCAATAAAAGATAAAAGAATAAAATGTTTGAATTACACGAGTTGCAGAAAAGCCTATTATTGTTTCTGACAGTACACTAATTATTATTTTGAAATATCCAAATGCTTAGAAAATGAAAAGATAAAAATTTGATAATTAATTATTTGACTTAAATTTATTGAAGTTAAACTTAAAGTCTCGCGCTCTTTAATCATACGAGAATATAGAACGAGATCATTAGTTAAAAGTTGATTTATAAGAAGCTTAAAATGTGCTTTGAGTTATTTCGCTAATAAATAATGAAATTGAACTATATCTAAAAGTTAATAAATATCTACTATATTCTCCGTCAAACTTTTCCGACTAATTAGCATTTTAATAAACATATCTGCCTAATTCTAATTTAAATCAATGGGCGTTCTCATACTTCCATTAGTTGTCTGACAAATCCTAAGTCCTTCTGTAACTGCAATACTTGTGGCTTTGTAATTGTATAATAAAATTATTGGTAGAAATTAATAACAGAATTTCCACTAATAATAGCTCGTTCGTCATTGCGTGACACGAGACCAATGCTAATAGAATGCTAACAGTCATCACATGATTATTAGGTGGATTTAATCAAGTTTTGGTATTTTTATATGCACTTAGACCTCATAAGTAATAAATTGTTTTAGATCGATAAAATCTAGTTTATCGGAAACGCATTTTCTTGAGCTATTTTTCATCAAGAACTTTGAAATATGACAAAATTATACCTTTCTAAATATTTGATAATGTTTTAAAGTTATTCACGTTCGTGTCAGAAATAACCGTTAACTGATATAATATGCGCAATGCAAAATAATATTTAGCATTTTATAATTACTAAAAGCATGAATTCGACATTAATGAATCATTTTTCACACATAATCGTTCATTTTGGTACAAAACTTTTGATTTAAGACAACTGCTCGAAAAAATAAAGCCCTGTTAACCGTATTTAATCTTAAGGCAAAAGACATTTATAAACAACGGAAGTTTTAAATATATTTTAAGTTTTTTTTAAATTTAAAGCATATCCTCTCTATGAAATGAAATTTTTATGAAAGAAAAAATTGAATGAATCACTTTTCAGTAGTATTGATAGAAAAGAAATATCCATGGAATCAATTTGTGTAATATCGATTCAAAAGCTTTTCTAAGCGTGTAACGTTCTAAAAATGAATAAAAGAAAGTTTACATCCAAAAATCAATTGACAACTGTTCCTAGATAACCGTTCAACTATTCAATAGTTTAAACTATAAGAACTGGTGTCTTTTTTGAGATTTTTCACAAATAATACAATATTGTTTCACAGAATCAGATAAAAAGGCAAAAGCAATATATTTTTCAATATGAAAAAAAGACAAACATTCAAATGTTGAATAAGTTGACAGTATATGAAAAGGATATGAATGGTCTGACCCGAACGGCCACTCGAACGTTTTCTGTTTCAGCCATATCTTATATTCGGATATAAAAGTTAGTCTCAAGTTTGTGATGACACCATCGAAATGAGAAACTCAACAATTATTCATGAGTTGCATTTGGTTGAACAAAAACTATCAAAATGTACATATCACTCATGTCATAATAAAACGAATTACTGACAAAATAGTTGTTAAGCACAATCTGAAAGTTGAAGAAAAGAGTTTGCAATTAATTAAAAGCTTAGCTAACAATATAAGCATGTATTGAGTGATATTACTTAATATAATGGCTTCTCATTCACATAATAATACACTGACCGAATGACTCTGTGATCTACATAAAAAGTATTGCAATTTACATATAGATTTTGTGTGTAAATTTTTTCCCATTTACCCGATTTTGCAATGTATGCGTTCTCTAATAAATTCGTCTCCCAGGGAAACATTGCTTTGAACAACAACTCAGCACTAAGTGACAACAAAAGTAGATTGCATACAAAATGATTATATGTTTATTCTAGTAGATCTTATGCTAAACACAGAGGCCTTTCGTTTGTGAAATCCAATGTGATATATTGAATGTTATAAGAAATTTAATTTCTCATAACTTCATAATAATGTTCATTACGATCAATTTATAGAAACTACTCTTGCATTGATCAATTTTTTCAGGCTTAACTTTCACTCTACCACTTAGTAACTGTAATTAACTTTTAATTGTCCACTATAATATGTAAATTTTGTTATTTATTCTTCGAAAATTGATCTAACCTTGACCTTTAACCAGTATTTAACTTTATTGAAAAGTAAACTTTGATGCAGGTATATGAAACCAACTTGTATGAACTTTGACAAACATGAATAAAATATTTTTACATTTGAGTAGTTATTCTTTATGAATAGCATATTAACGTCTATTACATAACGAATCCCATTCAAAAATTGTCGACACATTGAACAAGTGCTGAGACTTTACATTTTTTAAAAGAATAAATTTTAACTTACCATAAATTTCTATTAAATAATGTGTAATGAGATGTCAGGAAATAGTTTTCTGATATGGATATTTTTATGTGGAATAACTTTTGCTAAATGCTGAAGGAGTGGTTAATCATATTGAATTTTATTTAAAACTACATCGAGCATTTAAAATGCAAATAACATGAATGATTTTAACAAGAATGCACCACAAGTCAATGTTTACCAATTTGGAAAGGAAAATTTTATTCTATCCTAATTTAAATTACAATTTCTTTACTCCTTATTCACCCTTTTAATCGAATTGAAACTTTGGAGCAACAGATCAATTAAAAATCACGTTTAATATCCAGAAATTCAAATCAGATCATCGAAAATGAAGGATTGTTAGTTTTATCCTAATTTCACTTAAATTATTTCAGACATTAATTATGCTATTCAGCTATTCAACTGTCAATAAAACTGAAATGAAGTTAAACTTTTAGTAAGTTTTTCAAGAATCGAATGGGTTTAAAAACCTATCACGAGAATTGACGATCAATATTGAAGAGGAAAAACTTGAAGAACTTTTAGCAAGAGACAAGGCTTCAAATGATCGGCATTTATTATCTAATGTTCGTATTAGTAATAGCTAAGCAATTTTAATGTGCGAATTATGATTTAGCCTCAGGTATGTATTTTTAGAATCACGACTCCATTCGTAAATCGAGATGAATGATCGGCTTTTACTTTTAAGTACATCATTTTTCCATTCCTACTAAAATCAACTGAATTACTAAAAAATATTGCCCCAAGTTTTCGAACATTATACCTTCAACTTACTGTGAATTCAAATCAGCTTACTTTTAAGATATTTGTTCGCAGCTTATACCAGATATCAGTAATTTTAATCCAAACTTAAACAAAAATATTATTTGAAATAAAATCACGATTTAAGTAATTTCCGTTTACTTAATGCGAATTTTTGTAGAGTTCAGTAATTTGCTAGTGAAATCTGAAATCTTCAAATTTCGTATACTCCGTGCGTATTCAATTCCAATTTAACTTCATTTATGTTCCTCATTAACTGTTTTTCAGCAATAAGGAAATGAAATAATTTATTAATCGATTAAATCGATTAAACTTCGCAATAACTTTGTAAAAAATTAAATCAATTGTTTGCTTCTCGCCCGTCATCGCAAACATAGTAATTATAGCGATGAGTTTGATTGTTATACATTTGGAAAACTTCCTACAGAAGAAGTTGTTTACTCTTTAAATGCCAGCCTTTTGATGAAACAAACAAAGTTTGTATAACTAAAGGCTCCTCAACTTTGTACTCTATATAAAAGTTGATTTAACAATGATTCCATTAAAATGCTTATGAATTTGCGATACTTTAACGCAACTTGATTGTTAACAATGAGAGGCAGATATTTTCAAGATTGATAATCCTTATTGATAATCGAGTTACTCTTCTGTCTTAACACAAAAAACAAGTGGAAACCTGATAATTGAGATAAAGTTCAAACTAAGCCGACAATGCCACAAAATAAGATTAAGAGCAATTTTTTAATTCTGCTTCAATGTGTATTGTAAGTTATTTGTAATGCGACATCAATTTTGAGTTAACAGTCAAAATTGATTTAATTCTTGTTAGTTTCAGTTCAAACCAATCTTCTAAAGCGGTTTCTCACTGAAGAGAAACAGAATTTAAAACTTATTTTATGTGAAAGGACTATCTGATGTTCATTTCTGATTTGTTATATAAGAAGGTTGAAAACATTTTGAACAAGGTTTGATAACTGGTTCACATATAAGATAGAAATGATTGCTATGTTTGGTATTGTTTCTATAGCCTTATCAGCTGTTTGATAGCATGATATCATGCAACAAAACATAATTACTGATAATTAAGTTTATGAATCTTAGTCTTAATCAAAGTCTTTATAGAAGTCATTAATGAAGCTAAGAATATTCTATCTTAACTATTATAATGGTTGTATTACTAATTCAATACATAGGTTGTAATATAATTATGTTTTTCTATTTATAAGTTTTTCTATTGAATAGATTCCAAACACCGACTTATATCGTACGGAAACCTGTTGTGTGTCATTTTTAGATCAACTTTTCAAATATAAACGCATACCTACTTATAGAAAGTTAATTTATCCGTCAATTAATCCCACTCAGTAAATTGTTTCTCTAAGTATGAGTGATATATAACAATGAAATTAGTTTTGCGCAACAACAAACATTTGTACATTTTTGCGCTTATACCATGCATAATTTCCATTAGTTACGAACAACTAAATTATGTCTATGCCATAAATTCAAGTTTGAAATTGTCTTTTTATCTCTATCTTAGCCTAGTTTTCATTTTTAAGCATTTCGTGCAATAAAACATTTCTATTAATAATTCAAATTATGAGTGATATATTCGCGGAAATGAAAATTGATTAAAACTGCAATACATATCAACAATGAAGGTCAAGACTCTAAAAGTTAAGATGAAAATTTGTTGTGTAATTATGATGTAATCGTGTTTAGAGTAGAATTGAAGTAATATTTGTGTAATAATCATTTTACATCTCTATTAATCACTTGTAAACATGATTTATGGGTCTGGCTTTATTATTTAAGTAGTTAAGTATTTTACTCCCATACTATTCTCCCAATGATCGAGTATTCAAAATTTCTTTAAACACCAATTTTAATATCTTTTTCTATTTGCATTTGCATAACTTCACAACCACTTAACAAATACCTCGTAAATCTTAACTTTCTACTGGTCTTCAGTTTGAGGTACCATTCATTTGAGACTTCAATTGTACGAAACTAATCCCTGAATCCTTTCCCAGATCCTATCAGATTGTCCGAAGCTAACAAATATCAAGCACAAAGCAAATAGAGAGAGAGAGAGAGAGAGAGAGAGAGAGACTAAAATAAGTTAAGCTTATAACGGAAATTCAAAGAGCTATTCATTTTGCCCGTGCTTTTGATTCCTACGATTATTAACTTGCATAAGATTGAAAGAGCTAACAATTGATTTTGTAAGTAGATGTATGAAGTCATCATTTGAGAACTGTATTAATTTGAACCTTAGAATTGGTTGATTACTATGAATTTGCTGAATTGATTCACTAGAAAATAATAAAGAGTTGAAGCTTATGAGATGCTCATTAAGTTTTTTGCATGACTGGTTTGACCAAACTCACAATATTCCACAGAAAACTATTGTTATTTAAGGACCAATTTTTGTATCGTGTTATAAACCATGTATTGTATAATTGAAGCCAAGTATATATTAATGATTTAATGTCTGTTATTTGAGTTGTCATTAAAGAAACTGAAAAAACCAATTGCTTCCACTTTGATTTGAACAAAAAAGCTTAAGACTTAGCTCTAGAAAAAAGTTGCACATTTTTCAAGTGCTTCCAAATATAATTGACTCAATAGGAAGAATGCGTTGAAGAACAGATGCTTAAGAAACAGAAAACGACATTTGGAGGCATTTATTAACTTAATAGTTGTTGGACAAGATTTTTGTGTGCATAATTATGATCGAGTTTCCCAATTATCTTATATTAGATTTTTATAACAATGCCTAAAATGTGTTTCTATACGTTTCCTACTCCTGTGTATAAAAATAATTTAACACTTCTAACAGAAGATCACAGTTATTATCAAAGTATAAGCTATCCTATGCTTAAGAAGTATTCAAATTGGAGTATTTTTAACACAAATGCCGTTTATTGTTCTAGAGGGCTTAAGTATTTAACTAGCATCACATTAGAGTTTTATAAACATTAAGTGTTACTTTAGATCACAATTTACTTTGCGTTTCGAAATCTGTCCTCAAAATTAAATAGCTATTAGTGTCACTATAAAACATAGTTAAAAATAGTAAATATCAGTTATCTTCAGCTAATTTTGAATTTCCTTTTTCTAACTTTCGTTTTCGTTAAGCTATAATTTTTCGAAACATAAGCTTATATTTTGTAATCAATTCTCAGTTTAACTTTTGATTTTGAGCTTCACTTTAGCCTAAACATTATAATTAGGCTTAATAATACCAATTTTGGATTAAGTTCTATTACATGGACTTAAACTTTGGTTAAACTTTAGGGTTATACATGTTTTCATTAAATGCTTGTGTGATTATAAGTTAGTCTGAACTCCTGTAAATTTTTAATATTTGTTAACTTTCCTAAGATTGCTGTTTAGCATAAATTAAAATATGATTTAATTAGATTCCTAAGTTTACTAACACTTGATTTTCAACTTATTTATAGTCAAAGCAGTTTATCTCAATATATATATATATATATGACGGAATCGTTAGCAATAAATATATTATTGATTAATTTGATTACGTTAAGGACAAATTTATAGCTTAACACAGATTTAAATTTAACAGAATGTACGAGAGTAACTCAATGTAAAGCCTCACGGCCAATCCATGAAAATTTGCAAATTAAACAAATATTTTATTTTTGTTAACAATCTCACTGACTATGTCTGAAAATTTCAATAATTATTTTGAACAGTAAACCGGATCAATAACTTATTAATCTGTCTATTGATTTCCGCCTTATTTGATTGGTGGAAAAGCCTTAAAACATTGACTTAGTTAAGTTTATATTGACTACAAAGTTGCTTACACTATGAATAAACTTTTCGTACAAGCGGTCTCTCAATGCTCTCACAATACATCATGATTGCGATTATGATGATAATAAAATAGAAGTTTTATTACTATTACGCTCTTTGAATCTGAAACTTATTGCGGTTGTTTTCTATGACTTACACTCAGCCCGTAACAACTGATAATAGAGAGGCCGCCGACTGAGACCCGAGTGGAGAGCCTGTCATTACTAAGAAATCAAAAGAATATGAATTCCGTCAGACAACAACTTTTTAATGACGTGCCTCCATTTGAAAAGTTAACTCACTTATTATAATTCATTCCGCTATGCCTTTAACTAATAGCTAAAAATATTGTGATCGACATAGAAAGTCAGTTCATCAGTTGAAGCTTACATGAGAATAATGCTTAAAATGCTTTTCCTACGTTCAAGCTATTAAATGGGTTCAAACTTGACGATATAGTCTTCATAAGGTTTATGCTCTAATTTACGTAGACTTCATCAAATAGCAAACTTTATACCCTATCATATTAATCGATTTTTAGCCTATAAAAGATATGGTCAATTAACTTGTATATTTTATTTAGTTTGAAAATAGTTAACTAAGGCATAAATAATAGCTATACTAGACTTAGTTCAAAGTTATAAATATAATTTGATTCACTTATTTAGTTTGCTTTAGATCTGTATTTCAAATGGTTCAATAATAGGCATAGAGTTGAGTAAAAGTTGGAAACGTATACTTTATTTATGGCAACTTGTATTTTATGTATAAAATTTTGATATTGTAAGTACAGGTTTGTTATACAGATATTATAGGTATGATATTTAACTATAACAGGTAAATAACAAATATTAAATTTGCCAAAATCAAGAGTATATAAAAAGTAATGCTTTTCAAATTGAACTTCCCCTTATTTCCTCAATCAGATTTTGTTTTTGGAAAAATTCACTCATACATCGAATGAATTAATGATAATGAAAGCTCGTTCTGCTACATAAACAAGTGTATTAAATAATAAAATATAAAACTCATCTGTGTTATATTATGTGAAATATTGCTGGAAAGCGTCCCAATGCAGTCAATAATTTCGCTCAACTCGATTAACTTGAATTTTCATAAGAAAAAACTTAAGATAATCGACAACTTAGAGACCATAACGATAAAAATGTAGTCTTAGATATAATTTACATAATTAAACAAATTAACTTATAATAAATTCTCTGAAAATTTATAATAATTAACATTAAAAAAGTGAATCAATCGATAAAAAACGAGCTAAACTTATAAAAATTTTTAGTTATATAACATATTTATAATCATTTGTATATGAAAAACATAAAATTTCTAAAATACATGACTTATTACTTAAAGTACCGTCTTCTATAATATCGGTTGGATGATTCTTCGTAGAGTTCTGCTTTTTGCTGAACAGTAGGTCTATATACAGATTTTGTGCCACCGTTTGTGCGCTGCTGTCCATTACCATTAACTCGTTGCCCATTAGTTTTTTGACGTCCACTGGTTGCGGGTGAGGCCGGAATAACTTGTGCGCCTGAGCCATTCTTTTTTCCGTTTCCGACTTTTCGTCCGTTGCCATTGGCTGGTTTGGTAGTGGTCTCACTCTTAGCACCGTTTCCATTCTTCTTGGCTCCATTCTTTGCCGCTCCGTTGCCGTTCAATCGCTTTCCGTTTCTATTTTTTAACCAAAAATATCTAAACCTTATTGTTCTTGAAACTAAGTGCTTGTACTAAATATAGGTTTTCAATGCAATGCGATCTTATTTCGTGCTTTTGGTTATAATTAGATTTTTCATTAAATTTAATGATTGATTACTTCAGATTCAGCCTATTATTGAATCCTAAATCAGTACAGAAATATTTTGCTTCTATAGAGATAGCAAATCTTTCTTTTAAGCCATTAGTTCTTATCAATGAATAAACGTTTTCTATTCATGACCGCATTTATCACATCAGTTTTTTACAACTTATATCTATTATAAATGGATATTTTCCTTCCAACTCATATTATTTCATAAAAGTCATCTTCAATTTCATACCCGTTTCCGTTGACTTTTACTGAAATACCATCCGACCCGTTGGATTTTCCATTCGTTTTTCCGTAACCATTCTTTCCTTTAGCACCATTTCTCTGGCCATTACCACCTTTCAATCCACTCAAAGTCGTGGTCGGCACCACTTCCTCAGCAGGTGTTTCCTCAGAGGTCGCTTCACGAGAATCTTCACTGGTAGACGGCCCAACGGAAGGTAACTGTTCGGTGACTTGAGGCGAATCAGGTTCTTGTCCTTCAGCTGAATCTGCAGCTGTAGTAGTGGTTTGTCCATCAATCTTTCCAGCAATTTGTCCATCAGCTTGTCCATCAGTTATAGTGCCTTTATCACTACCCTTTGCCTCGGGAGTTACGTACAATTGCGCGTTAAGTTCATAGAATTGTGGAGCAGTTGCGCAGTCAAAGTCGAACCACCAAACACAAACGAAGTTCTGTTGCGAGAAGACTGTCCCGTTCGGGCACAAGAAGGCATCCGATCGACCATTTGGTTGACAAATATGAAACACTTGACATCTGGCCTCCACATCAGCATAATACCCGGGCCATTGTTGGTCAGTGCACTTGAATGCCGTTTCGGGTGGAGTGTAGAATATCGGATAATCAGTTCCGGGTTCGCCACGGATTGCGTCTCTTAGCCATTGGATCGGATCTCCTGAATGGTGGTCGTGATGGTCATCACCTCCTGTGCCGTGATCTTCCCCTTGAGTTCGCCCTCCACCGTTGATCGCCTTTTGTCCATCTCCATTGACTGGTTTTTGTCCTCCGTTTCCGTTCAATGGTCGCTGTTGTGGTTCTGTCGAAGTGAACCCATCATCAGTCGTATCTTCTTCCGAAGATGTGACAACGCCAGGCACCACATTTTCAGTCGAGACATCGTCTTGAGGGGCACCTGTTAGACCGCCATCTTGTTCTTTAGACTGTTGCGACACGTCTTCAGTTTGAACTGATCATAAAACAGATTGAATTTGTCTACAATCAAATTGATGCTTAACATGACAGTAATGTATAGGAAAGTGCACTCATTTTCAAAAAGGGTTATCTTAAATTAGGGTAAACATTGATTTGAATAAGAAAAGTTCTCACAACTTATGCTTTGTTATACTTTAATAATAAAGCAGAAAATAATCATAGTTTCGAAAGTGATCGTTGATTTTGTACTAAATTTGAATATTTTCTAAATGGGAAAAAGTATGTCTCGATATTTCTAATTATAAAACTTGCTCTCTATATGCAATGAATATGATATATATAAGAAGTGAGTTCTTGAACTATTTTATAAATAGATGGTGGAGCAGTTATTGCTAAACGTTTTCATTGTTATGCATAAATATGAAATTTTCATTTTTCTATTCATTCAAAAGCTCAGTTCAATCGACTATTTATTTGAAGGAAAGGCACTTCAAAATCAGATGAATTGAGCCTAAGTAAATGGGATAAGTTGTTAAATTTAATCTATTCATAATATATTTCACATACAGATTAACATAACTACTATATAATCATATCCTCCTTACGAGTTGTATTCACTATCCTATCATTAGAAAAAAGTGTTTTTACTGAAGACTTCCTTATCTGTATTTAATTATAAAATAAATTCATTTTGACTTTTAAAGGGAGAAAAAATTAGAAATGTTTCAATATTCAATTGCTTATTCATAAATTGATTAATTGAGACTTAAGAAAAGCTTTGAAAAACTTTTAAATAAATAAACGCTCAAATGCATTAATGAGAATGTAAAAAATCAAATACTATCAAACCAAGCTATCAATCAAGTGAGCAGGAATGAAAGTCACTACAAGCTTATATATACCTTCATCGTCAGTCACTGCTGTCTGTCCAACACCTCCGTAGACTGGTTGCTGAGGAATCCTTGAAAATCCATTGCCATTAGTACGCACTTGAGTATAACCATTACCGTTACGACTAGGAACTGGTTGTTGGCTAAATCCATTACCATTTCGTAGTGGACGCTGTGTTGGCACTTGTTCTTGAACTATAGGTTCTTCTATCTCTTGAGGTTGTTCGGGCTCTAGCACTTGTGGTACTCCTTGTTCCGGTTCATCTATTTCATCAATCGGTGCCTGTTGTATGGCTGCCGAACGACGACCTGCTAATTGGTTATTTCTAGCACTGATTCTTCGTGTTGCTGGTGCGGGAGGATAGCCATTATCATAATAAGTAAGTTGTGCTGATATTAGTGGCAGTAAAAAACCTATTCGATTCAATCTCAATTAAAATAATTGGTTTTTGTAAACAATATTGAGTTTTTAATTGCATTTTTCATATACTAGTTCTGTATATATATATATTTATTCATTAAGTCATTTCCTATAAACTAAAATATTTTTTCTGAATCTATTTAGTTGAATAGAAGATTTTTCGTATAATTATTTTAATTATGATCGAGAGTAAAGTTAAAGTAACTTTTATCTATCTATCAGATCTTCGACCTCTGAATTAACAATTTTTTAACATAACAAAAGCATAACATTTTGAGAATCTTATAGGAAGTTTAGTTATTCAGTAATGAAAATTGATGATAACAGGTATAAAATTTGACCAAATTCTTAAAAAATTGTACAAAAATTGATGCTAAGGTAGAAAAATTTCGAAATTTTTCCTATACACTGATTTTGGCCAAACATTTGAAAAATTATTAAATTGTTTAATGCCATTGAATAGTAGTTAATAAGCGATGTAAAACTTCTATAATTTAGCATAAAATTTGTTTTTTCGTCAAAGGAATTATATTTTTCTGATAAATAGATTTGTTGAAAACGTGACCCAAAAATTAAATTAAATTAATCTTTCATTTAAAATTTTAGTCTATTAGAGCTTATTTTCCTAATCAAATGTATTCTTAAATGAGCAGAAGGTTAGAGTTGAATGATTTGACACAAATATCGAGGATTAGAAACGCTTTTCTTCTATAAAGTATTTCATTTCTGTTGGAATCCTTTTGTAAATGACTTAATAATTTCTTAGTCAACAATTTGTCTCAGACTAATCGCATTATAATTTCAATTGAATTCAAGTTTTCAACAAAGTGTTTACTCACTCATTCATGTAATTCAATAGATTCTTAAGTCTGCACTACTGCCAGGGTCTGGAAGACAACTGGATTTTAAAGTTTTTACAAGTTTAAAACAAATAACTTTTTTAGTGATTTTTAACAAAACGTCTTCACGCATTCTCCCATTGAGTATTTGCATCAGTACTCAAATGCAAACTATGTGTTAGTGAACTGTTTTGTAATTTGATTTTGCTTTTTGCAAAGTCATACTACTTCTTATTTTATACATTTTTATAAGAATCCACTAGAAATTGTTCACACTAAACCTGATTTCACTTATAATTAACAAAATGTAAACTAAATTTGAACAAAATATTAATTCTCTTATTGAATTATTTAAGAGATGGTCAGAAAAGTTTAATTTATAGCAATCATGAATTAGAACTTCATAAATAGCTCGAACTAAAGCTAAAAGGATTCACGAAAAGTTATAAATAGCTGAATTTCATGAAAGTATTAAAATACAAATTACGTGTGAACTTATAACTAGAAGTAATTAAAATAAACATTTTACAATCTCAGTCTTGTTGAACGAAATTCTTACCTAAAGTCAGTAGAGATAGAGCTGAAATTTTCATTTTGATGCGTTTCAAATAATAATACAATGATGATAACTTATCAAAAACCTGTCAAACTTGAGAAAGTAGTTACTTAAACAGCGTTCAAATTATTGATTATAAGGCTAAAGATTTGGAAACTGCACAAATTAAATGCAAAGTATGAGCACAAATCCCATTCGCACACTTAAATCAAACGTTTTCTTTGATTATATAATTTCGTTATAATTTTTACCTGAAAAAAGATTTGACGATCGATCACAAGTTAACAAATATAATAATTATTTACTTTTTGAATTCAAACCGTAAAGAAAGTATAAGTTGAATGAACCGCAATATGAAGAGGGAAAACAAACTTCAACAATAATGAGGAATAATAATGCAGTAGATGTTAGGCTCTAATGATTACTTCTTTTGATAACAATTACAGGAAAGCAGAGAAAGTTTTCTTATTTAAATATAGTGGAGCACATGCTAAACTTTAATCAAATTTTTATCAAAATACTTTCCAAAACACTTGTTGTAGTACTGTTGCAAATCTGATGGTTAGCATGACTTTTATATGCTACGGATTTAAATGGGTTTGCCATCAGTCAAAGGGTGGCCAAGAAAGCAATTTCAGAGTTGTGGACATAAGAAACCGAGTTAAAATGTGGGCCGAACTATAATCTAAAGCTATGAGAAAGTGATGGTCTAGTGATGGGCCGGGATCTGCTCCATATTGGCTCACTCTCTAACTGAAAGCAGAAGTAACTGTTGCTTTAAGAACATCCTTCTCATGCATTTCTCCAAGACTGCCTTAAGCTATATTTTAAGCGGTTTTAGCTGAAGACCTAGTTTTGTATAGTTTAAAATACAATTAATTTTCTTTCATCTCAATCCCTGTTCAACTCTTCTCTTCATTTATCTGCTCTTTTAAAGGACTTATGCAATGAATAAAGAGTTAAATAAGTTGTATATAAAACAATAATGGCATTAAAAATAAGAAAAAATTTCTCTTTCATAAACAAATCTCCGCCAATGACATAAATAAATGAATGTGTCGTTTGGTTATTGAGCAAAATGATTGTTCATTTTGGCTTTTACTCGATAATCACCTGTATTGAAGCGATTAAGAATGTAATTGATTGCACATTAATCGAAATTATTATTGCAAACTATCGTGTATTGCAATTGTGAATAAATAACTAAACGTTTTTACATATATAAGAGAAATGGCAGAGAAAAGAACTAAATAGTCAATTAATTGATCACTAGAAATGGACCTTCACTCATATTTTATTGATTAACCTGTGGTTTGGATCATTAATGAATTATTTATTTTAATAGTGCTTTTCATTGTCGACCTAAATATAATTGAATATAATTGTCAATATTTGATCCCCTCTTTTATTACTATGAAATTTACAACTAATACAGAACTCATTAGTAATAATCAATTTCAGAAGCAGTTAAAATGTTTTATCAAGATGTTGTCTCGTATTTTAGTTTTATTGAAATCTTTTTGATAAGTTTCTCTTTTTTGTGCTTAACTCTTGTCATTATTAATTTGGGTGAATCGCAAGTATGTGCTGATTGGCATTTGAAAAACGATTCAATAGTTATTGAGTTTATTATCAATTATCTTAAATGATCGTAACTAAAACGTTGAGACAATTATTTCATTTGATAAGTACTGGTTTGTAGTTAATCAATGAAATTGAACTTAATTTTTCTTTATATTACTTAAATGGTAGCCATTGAAAGATTTCGTTTATACAATCTATTTCTCACCTTTAGATACAAGCATTTTCATACAAATTTCAAATAAAAGAGTCAATTTTTCATTAAGTTTACCTTTTAGTTTTTAACGCTTGTCCAAATAGTTAGACTTATGCTCTTTGTTTTAATTTCATACTCTCTAAATACCTAAGTTATGCAATCTTTTCATAATTTAATAAATTAGTTCAAAGGCATTCGAAGACTACAGAAAATTGATATCAATAATAATAAAAAATCATGTCTTCGTTTAACATATTTTTTTTCTTGTTCAAAAGTAAGTATCGTCTAATAAGATATAAGTTACTGAGCTTAGTTCTATCTAATTATTCGCGCTTAAAATTGGTCGCATATTTGCATGATTTTCTCCAAGTTGTAATCACTCGATAATTGTGTGACAACTATTATTTGAGCCTTAATATTCATAAAATTGTAATTTCAATTTAGAAATGCATAAAATTGAATTTTTCCTTTGCCAATAAAAGCCATCCTTTGCATTCTGTTGATGTGAGGGCGGTAGTCAACTTATCTAAAAGTAATCGCTTACGAATCTTAGGATCAGTTCTTTCATTTGACGATGACTCATATCAAATTATCATCAAATGGTTTATTTGAATTTTTATTGCTGTAGAAAAGTAGTGAAACTCCATTAAAGCCTTTTTTTACTTTGTTCTCGTGGATATTACTATAAAATTGAACTTTTACTGCTTTCAGCTCAATATCTATGAAATCAATATTTACATGGACTAATCGTTAATCCTTTCTCAAAATTACAACATTAAGAGATCTCAAAAATATCTGAACAGAAAATTGATGTCCGTATCAAGTATCGATAGCGTGCGAACAAGTTATTTATCGGTTGGAAAAACATATATTTAAATATAACATTTGCCTTATTTAAATAATGAATAAAATAAATACTAATTTCTGGTGAGAAAATAATTTTATGCTAAACATATTTGCACAGAATATTTAAGATCAATAATTGGGAACTCGAACACAAATGCAATAATAATAATTTGCATTATATCATTTTTCTTGGTATTTCAAATTAAAGTACCAGAAAATGATCACAATAACCTTTTTTCTATATTGACAAAACTTTCTCAATAAGATACTCATCTTAGTGATACTTCTTTATCCTCTCCAGAAACAAAGGCTATAACTATTTGAGTAATTTTTTGTAAGTTAGATGCTTGTGTTTGGCTACCATTAGTATTGAAATCGTGGTCTTACTGTTAACATAATATGATTGCGTGCACTGAATCTAATGCGCCTAAAATTGGTATGCCTTACAACTAAAGTTTTGTCAGCAGCTATATGAAAATTTCAAACTTGTGCATCTACGACCTAGAATCTGAGAAATCCTCTACAAGATTAGTTTTGACCAAAGCTTTTTAAGCTTCAAAAATAATCTTTTAATTAGAAATGATCCGTGTATTTAATGTTTTGGAATTTATTATTTTAATTTTTCAGCATTGTCTCGATCTTCCTGTATAGGTCTCTTTCAGATAATTGGACTCGTTTCTAGATTTAATTGATTCTATGTATTTTTCGTCCAATTTCTTATCTGAGAAAAATGTACGCTCTATCCAGGATTCATTCATTTCCTCGATGTAAAGCCTTCTCACTTCTACTGAATCTAATTACTCAATACCTCAAAACTTTCGTGTCAAAGTCAAGCTATAGCTGATTTTGGATGAAAGCATGCATTTTTAAAAATTTCAATTTCATTACTGTTTGCATATCTGATGACAGTTTTTGCAGCACCCATTAATTAGCAATATTCTAACATTTGATCGAAACTTTTTGAAAGAGCACAAATTTTTACATTGATTAAATCTTTGAGATTAGAAGCAGTCATTTTAACTAAAAAGGATTTACTTTGGTTTATTTCACTTTGTGCTGCGTAAAACACTGTTTTCAAATAGCAAATTAAGAGCTATTTGTAAGTTTGTATTTGAAGTACAATTTACTGATGACAATCTCATTTATCTCAATACAGTGTCACTAATGCTAACAAATTGGTTAAACAAATTTGCTGAACATCTATGCAATTAAGTGGTTTGCTGAAGAACCAAGTATTTGATTGCTTTCGATGCGTTCACCTATAGTTAAATATTTAATTTGAACATTTTTTAATCTTGATTTCCAATCAGTATTGTTGTAAATCTCACTAAAAACAGCTAAATGTTCGTAAAATAAGTATTTATTGCAAAATATAACTGTTCCGTAATTTAAATTTAAATCTGATTTACAGCAATACATGTCTGTCATATTGAAATATCAGATTATTTTTGGTAAATCATCAGGCTTTACATGTTTTCTCCTATAATTTTAACAGATTTATAGCAAAACATGCATTATTATAAGCATTTGTATTCTAAATATTAATATCTTTGCATTTTGTGTCGATAAGTCACTGAAGTTTTATGTGACTTGAGCTTCTCAGTGGAAACGTAGAAATATTTTTGAATTGCAAATTACCAGAGCTTGTAATTAGAGAAACAATAAATAAAATTTGTAAAGGAAGTCAACAAAAGGAGATTTAAATTTCAAATTAATCTTAACAAATAATTGAAAAGTTCCTCTATTGAAAAATAGATTCAGATAGTTATTTGAGGAAATAAATGGTAAAATTAAATCTTTAGTTAATTAGTTAGGCTTTCTATGACACTGTGCTTTTGTATAGCACTAAATACGTTAAAATACCAGACCCCAGTAATTTGCAATTAGACGATACTCGACCAGCAAGTGTCAAAACTATAAACTATATGATAATCACGTTCAGTAGAAAAACAACGAAAACTTGAAAAATACTATAGTCTAGTAACTAATTCAATTATGGAAGATTTCAAAGCTGTCTTTTGATGAACTGATGAAGACTACGCAAGTAATCCCTAAATCCTAGAATTAGACTAATACTTGCTAAAACATTGATATAGGATTTGTTTGAAATGACGCTGACTAGCAATACAATACTGTACTGTGCTAAGAAGTATTACGGCAGCTAAACTCAACTTGAATATGAGCATGATTTAGAAGAGTACCGATTAAAGAGTAAGTATAGATTGTAAAACTTAATGTGAGAAGCAAGTCTTGGTGAAAATGTTGGAGTGGCTATAATTGCTAGAATAAAAATAATTTCTCACCTTTCAATATGCTCTAATTATATACTAAATTATGACAGTTTTCATTAACCATCGATCAAAGCTATTTGTTTTTTTCTTACAAGTCACATTTGCAGAGAATTAATGTTCCAGTACAACAAACTTTAATTTGGGACATATAGTAAGCTTTAAATTATGGCAATTAGTTAAACAGATTTGATAAGCATTTTACATGAGTTGAATAACACCACACTTGTCAGAATACTTCCAATGTCCACGTGAACTTTTAGTTTTAAATTAGCTATAATTAACAAATGCTTGTATTAGTACTAATATGAACGGATTAAAGTCTAAAAGACCACAACTTCTCTTTTTCACTGTCTTATAACAAGTTGTAATTTACTGTTAAGTGTAATGTGAGACTGTTTTTTGACTGATGCTTAGTAAAAACAAAAATTCAATTATTATAGTTCACAACAAATTAAATGGTAAAAAGACAGAGTCAACACACTATTTAATGAGTTAATGAAGCGATAGTATCGAAAATCTTATCTGCAATCCGTTATGAAAGGATAATATGTTATCCTTTGACCTTTTAATGAGCTTTTAGTGAATATTTGGCAAATTTTTAGTGAATCTATTTCAATGCAAAGTCAATGAGAGTAAGATTAAAGTAAAGTCCATCAGATTTATGTAAAGGCTATATCTAATCTCGAAGGTCATAACAAAGTCCATCTTAAGTATAGTTACGTTGAAATCAGAATATTTTTAAGTGTAAGCTATTTTCATAGTTTTCAAACGTTTTACTTCATGTCAGACATCATTAGTCAATCCCCAGAAATGAGTTAAGCCATTTCTATTACTTTCTGTTTGCCGTTCGTTTCTGTCCATTTCATTATAAATAGATATTTCTTATAAGTGTTTCGTCTTATTTAAACAAATTTTTTGACGTCAATATTTGTTCTGAAAAGAAATTTGAAGATTTGCCGGATTATTATTTTACAATAGAAAACTTAAGTTACTTCATAGTTCCGAATCAATGATTATAAGTTGTACGTATATAATAATACACATAAGTATATGAGCAAAAATTGTAATTTCTTATTGAAAAACTTGACGCTTTTTTCAAGCGTAATATATTCATCAAAATTACATATTATGTGAGTAAAACCAAAAAATATGAATTACTTGTAATGCAAATCTGCGTGTCAATTTAAATATTGAATTGATCCAAACTTTTCGCCTTTAAATATGTTTTGAAGAATAGTTTTAATGTGATATTTAAATTATAAATAGTTGCATCCCATCAAACTTGAATTAAACCTTAAAAGAAATTTTTTCTATCGCTTAAATTTTGTTCCAATAATTACATATCGCTCTTCAATAGATGGTAATCAATTCATCATTTCTATAGGGAATGTCGTAAAAAATATAACTTTGATTCGTGGATAACAAGTCAAACGTGACTGACTTGTGATGAGATGCAAGTTGAATGGGTTGTTATAATAGAGATTCACTTTTCATATACCCATTGATGAAAATTCATTAAAAGTGATTGAAAACTGATTGTGAAAAGACTTCAAATAAATGATCTTAAGTGAAAGAATGGCTATTGGGAAAGTTAAACTCTTTTGACAAAACTTCTACACAAGAGATTAATGTATATATTTTTGAATTTTTAAAATCGCATCAATTAGCCTCAAGTTGTAATCTATCCAATAGGTCAAAGGTTATGATATTCGAAAACATGAGAGGCGTTAATATAAAGATATTTACGACTTAAAGATATTTACGACTTAAGGATGATGTATTGAGAAACAAAGAGTTGTTATCATTGTTAATAAAAGGTTCAAACTTAAAAGAAAAACAAAACTAAATGCTCTAATACTTCATAATTATAATAGTTATACTCGAGTTGTCATTCAATCATCAGCTATAATCTTTTTCGCTCATTTTATGGTCATCCTTTACGAGCTTTCGTGCTTTTATAATACTTACAATGATTAGTTTTAATAATTGTGAATATAAGACTATAATAATTTATATTCTATAATGAATGACATATTGTTTGTATTGTTACACTTTCCGCATGTCGTACAAGAGGTCCTGAGAAATGAAAATCTCTTTAAGGTCACTCTTAAATAGAGAGATCATAGAGGAATTGAAGTTAATTTTTCTTTAATTATAATTGTAGTAAGCAGTCCATTGCTCTGAATATGGTGTTCAGTATTTTCTTATTAGGAAATTACTTTTTGTAGTTATTGTAAATTCATTTTTTCAACATTTACATATGGATTGAAAGACACTCTCAGACTGTTATCTAATTGATCGAAGTTTTAGTAAAACGAAAAGTGCATTAAAATGAAACTGAAGTTGTCTTAAGTAAAAAATTTAGCATTAGAAAGAAAGTTAAAGTGAAAGGTCACTGAGGTTCAATTACAATCGTTAATGAATAGGAATAAGGTATTAATTATGCTGTGATGAAATTGTACATGTCATCATTAATAATTATGAACGTATAAAATGGGTTTTTCTTTTGACCAATTTTTTCTGCAAAATTGCTATCTTTTGAGTAAACTATCGGTTATAGGAAAATCCTATTGATCTAGGCCTTCCAATAAATTGATCATCTTATCCTAAATGTTTAGCTTCAATTACTAAAATTTATACTCTCAGTAGCTATTAAACCAATTTACGACAAAATATTTTTTGCAAATTCTTCCTATTTTTCAAAATCAATTGTTACAAATCAATAAAATGATAATATAAATGATTGTCAAATGCATTACTCTGTTCATAAAATTTGAGCTCAATTCTGATGAAAACAAAAAAATATTATGTAACTTATAAAAGAGGTTTTTTCTTGAAAAAAATTCAATTTTTATTTCTTTTATATCTATTTGCTTTTTGTGTTATTTTGTCGAACAGCTTCTTATGTTGTTTATATGAGAAGTCAATTAATAGCTGAATACTTAAGAGAAATAAATTATCAATAAAAAAGAGGCACACGAGGCTTATAATAATGACGAGAAAACTTCAGAGTAAAGTACTTCCGTGCAACAAAAAATTTCCACTTGACTTTCATAGTGAAAATCAATGAGCAAACTAAAAGTTTTTATTGTTTACATTCTTCAATTTTGCTTTGCTCTCAACTCGTGCCCCACTACAACATATTTTCACAGTTCTTATTGCAAATTGTTGGAAACACTTTTTCTTATAATTAATTAGATTTTAAGTCAAATAATTGATGAGGAAAATTGTTGAAAAATTGCATTTTTCCGTTTTAAACTTGATTAATGCGATTGAAATCTGTAATAGCAAACTCTTGAAATTGTTTCTGATCGGACTTCAATATTGAAATGAAATCTCGTTATGGTATGTTTTAATGCATATATTCAAAACATTAGAAATAAACGGAAAATGTATGATATTTTTGATGTAAACTATTCGGACTGACAAAATTAGAGAGAGGAAAATAGTAGAAAATGTGGGAGTACTTCAACATCAATGTCTTTCCGATCAGTATTTCATGCTTTTAAAACACGAAATATGGGAAACCAATAGAGTGGCAAAACTGGAGAAGAATAAGAAAATATACATTTATTTGTTAACCTATTAATATTAAGTACACGTCTTCAACTAACTCTAAATGCCTAAACAGCGTAGCCCGAGGCCAATATTGCCTAATATAATAGCATAGCTGCCAAAGAGAACATCATTTCCATAGAGTATTTCCATAATTCAGTATTACTTCGTTCTTCGATTCCTTCGAGTTGTTTCCAAACTAATAATACATAATTTCATAAACATGAAAAAAATTGGTCAATAATAATAATAATAATGAAGTGAAAGTCGTTCCTTCTCATTTATAATGCTCTCAATACATAGTTATCCGTAAATTCTGTTAGGATAAAATTTTAGCCTTAATTCGCGACTATATTACTGTTAGGCATAGAAAACAATAATTGACCATTTTCCACTATTTACCATTCGATTCAGAAAAGATAGAATTTTGCTAATCAAAATTGAAGCAAAAATTGTACTAATTGCTACCTATTTTTGACAAGTTTCTCCTATGAATTACTCAACATGTAGGCTTAGCAGATGTAAAACAAATAAACTATGAGAATATTATTTGATTAATTTGTAATTGCAAAATTGATTGTTTAGCAGAAAATGCGCTCAAAATATCAAACTTGTGCCATTAATATTGTTTGAAATATTTTTTATATAACTGACAAATTTGACACTTCAATTGTGAATTACTTTTTATTGAGGCGTTGTATCAGTTCTGTTCACTTGTTATAAATGATAGCCAAAACTCGACAAAACTCGCTCTCAATCGTAATCAATCATATTATCGACATGACTGAATGTGTGGTTATCTTGTTCTGATAGATGTGCCACCAATGCAACCATCAATTTGACTTTTGACTCATGAGTTTGGCTAAAAGTTTTGCATAGTATTAAGGGATCGATCTTTTATAGGCTTTGCCTAAAAACTTCTTCAGTCCTCATTCTAGATGTTATCCTTAGCTTAATTCATGTCTTTTTCAGAATATTTTCTTTGAACTCATTTATAAATTTGATATTTTTGAATAATGAGCCCTATTTTGAATAATAAGCGTTTAGAAATCGGGAAACAAATCATGAAATCAGAAAAAAATGCCAATAAAATATTATTTTAAATGCTTTTTATTTCGAAATCTTCACTTAATTTGATTCATGTTTTTTTGCATAAATCAAATCATAGTTAAGACAAAAAAAGATTGATTGCGATAATGATGTCATGAAATGAATATCATTTTTGTTTAATTTCAATCAATTAATTATAATTTATTTCAATCATTGTTGAGCTGTAGTCAAAATATTTTTAGTTAACTGTATTTCTATTCAGAGACTTTTAGTTCAAATAGTTTGGTGCTTTTAAAAGTTGATGAAAGACGAGTGTGAGTTAAAAAGAAGTTTTAGGCAACGTCTGAGAGGTATTATTGCGCTAAACTTAGAGATATTATAGGATTGCGTGCATTTTCATTGTCAGTGTAAACAATGCATTGTTTGTATTAAGTAATATAAATTTATTCTATATTTCTATTATCAAGAATAATGTTAAAAATTTTGCTCTAAGTTTTAATGTCTTTTAGACCCGAAATAAATGCCACTTTGCTATTTTAGGCTCACTCTTGTTAATAGTGGTTTTTTGAAAGCACTTTTCAAAAAGTTTTTACAGAAAATTCTATCTTTAAGTTTTGAAAGTGAAACAAAAATTTTCAATTGTTTGATAAATAAAGTTCAAGTTTTCTCGTCAAATGTCGAGCGGTGGATTATTTGTTTTAGATCTAGAAGGGAAACAAAAGTTAGGTTAAAACTGATTGGAAATAGCTAAAAGTTATCGAATTTCGTGATCTTTTATGTGCATTTGATTGCACTGACGAGTCTATGCTTTTAGATTGAACTTTGAACTGCGCGTTCTTCACAAGAACAAAACAAGTTAAGCCCAAAATAACCCAGTCTTTATACTGAAACTTTTTTAATATTGGTACATTTGGTTCTTTTGTATTTTCTCACTAAATAAGAATTTGAAACTGAAAAGAAAGCTTGAATCTATGTAAACTCACAATAGTAAGGGTTAAAATCAAATTCTTTTCAGTTTTTGATGAGAAAGTTCTCTCAGCTAGTTAAGTTAGTAGAGCTCTCTCTCTCTCTCTCTCTCTCTCTCTCTCTCTCTACACACACACACACACACACGAAGATAATTGTTTGTTGAAAAATAGAAAATTGTTGACATTAAGTCCAATGAAAATTAACATTAAAATAGATCAATAATTTTATGTTAATTCTAGTTGAATACTGTTTCAGCCGATTTAACAGTCCCGAGAAGATTCTTAAGTCAGATTTGTTTTATTTTGTCCACTCAAAACTCGTGGCATTAATTAATTGAAATTAGCTTATGCTTCTTATCAGCTAAAATTTGAAAATCGTGGCCCGTGGGTCATTCCTTACGCCTGACCGACAAGTGGAGTGCTATGAGAAAATTGCAGATTTCTATCTCGTTTTGAGGTTTAAAGACTCATCAGTTATTGTGATCTAAAAATTTGAAGCGATTGAACAAATATCTCGAAAGCGTAGCTGAGCTTAAGACTGATTTTCATTAGTAATAATTTACGTTCAACAACAGACAAGTTGATAAGACTTTAAAACACAATAAATTCATACTTTAAATCGCACGTCAATTGATGTTCACAGACATCAAACATTAGCATATATTAGAAATATTTGAATTGATTTGCACTCGAAAGTCAGGCATCAGCCACGAATTCCCTATTTGAATTCCCTATTTTGCACTAATTTCTTACTTATCTCCTTATTATGATATAAGCTTTTGATTAAACACAAAAGGCTTCTATTTTAATTCATTCACCAAATCCGCACTTTCAACAGGAAACGTCATTTTCCTCTCATTTTTTTCTCTCATTATTTTTTCTTCTTTTTATTCAGAAAATTCTTATAAAGTCATTTTCTATTCAAACCTCAGACTATTTGCTGAGAAGTAAGTGAACAGTATTTAGAGAACACAATGAGATGAACAAAGCCTTGAGTAAATAACAGTTCATAACAGCGTTTAAGAAAGAAAATCTTACGATCAAAGAGTTTTCTTTTTAAGAAATGCAAATTAGATTTTGTGCTCAAATACAGCGCTTAAATATGACGATCAGTATTTAGACCTCAAACTTCAATACAATTATGGTATTTGTGTAACTTTTTATCAATTTTGTTCCAACTTTTCCGATAAAAACACTTTCTATTTTCGTCTTAAATCTCATCCAACAGAAGCTTTAAGTTTTTACTGGCATTTCATTGAGAAAATCACTACTTTTTGTGTGGCTCAAGATTATTGGCTTGGCATCAAATGGGAAGAACTCGAGCTTCACCTCAGATTATAGTCCATTAACTCTTCAGTTCTTGCCATACAAAATAACTGATTGTATTGAAGACAAGCAAAACGAAATAGAGAGCGATTCATGTGCTCTGCAATCAGTCAGACTTTTATTAGAAATATTTAATAATAACTTTCAAACTGATACGAAGCACTCTATCCTTTCAAGTCATACATCAAGTTCTGACTATACTCCTATTCTTTCTCTTCCTATACACTCCTTGTTCTATAGAAATATTTTTTTTTCTTAAATCAATTAAAATATTCAAAAGCTTTCATTCAATTAATCAGAAATATCTAGAATTTGAATACAATCTGATGTCAAAAGTTGTTACGATTCAGTCATAAATATCTTAATTTAAAATCAATCATAAGTTAAGACAATGAGTTTGAGAAGAAGCCAACTATTGATCGGATAAATGAATAGTTTGAAAGTCGATTATCTAAAATGAAGCGTTAAAATAGTTGATCAGTAGACAGAAGTGAAAGTAATAATAAAAAAGTTGACTTCTATTGAGAAATTAAAGCGAGAAGTAATAACAGACCGCGATTTGATTTGATTTTATCACTCAATCTACTCTCAATCTACTTATGCTCTGAATGTTTGCTCATATTTTGAGTAACATTTTTGTTTGCAATCGCTTTTATTGATGAGCTCAAAGTTTGTGTTTATCTTTTTTGTGCAAATCAAATAAAACCATAAATAGACATAAAAATAAATAAAACAAATTTAGATAATTAATTGTTGACACGTGCGGGTAGTTCTGATTTTATAGTATTAGTATAGGTGATTTTATAGTAAAAATTTGTTTGAATCAAACTTAATCATCCCTACCATTAGATTCCCGGAACTGTCTCGGAATCGTTCAATTAATTCCTCAAACCTTAACCTTAATTGCTTGTCTTTAGGTTTTCAAATATAATTCATTTTTCACACAAATCTAACCTAATTTGATTAAAAGTGTGAACAACGCTCACTCTGAACAAAATCATTACAATTACTACTATTGGATTTTTCTACTTTCACTACTAGATCGTTAGATTTTTTTTCTCATTACATAGAAAATAACATTATAAAATGTTCAGATGTTCTGTAATTTCAAATCTGGCTCATTAACGGTACTTTAAAAATTGAATCTTAGCACTTTTACACAAAATGCTTTGATCTAGTTGTTAAATGCTTTTAGAGCTTAGCTTGACTTGAATATGAGTATGATCTGAACCTGCTTTTGTTCTTTAAATTCATTGTTAAAAGTCGTAAGATTTGACTCTCAAAAGAAAGAATAAAATTTATTCTTACTATACAAAGCTTTGTATACTTGAATGTCATCAGAATTTAAGTCTATTTCATCTACCATAGATAGTGTCGCAAATCAAATAAACTCGTTGAGTATTAGCTGAAATTCAGGTATAAATATCGGAAATTTGAAAGAGTCTTAAAGTTTTGAATAAATACAAATCTCATGTTCTTGTTGACTTTGAGGTTGGGAACAATCGAAAAGATCTGAAAGCAGCAATAAAAATAATCTCAGGCCTAATAGACAAAAACCACTAATAAAATAAATTGTTGTCAAGTTCGCAAAGTTAAAAGGTTTCGTGCAAAGAGCTATTGTCTGAAGCCAGACAGTTTTGTTTCTCAAATTGAGTTCTCTTAAAGTTAATTATATTGAGATAAACTGTCGATTACTAAACCATAAGTGATGCTTGTCTTTGACCATTAATGAGAAATAGAGCTAACGTTGAGAATTACCTGAACTTTTTACACATCAGTTAATGAAAATACAGTCTAAACAATTTGTAACTCAGATTAATTTGATGATCTTATTAATACTGGTTATACTTATCATTACCTTTTCTTCACTGACTTCTGTATGATTTTGAATAGCACTCTATATATTTTCTCGTTTCAACTGTATTTATATTAGAATTTGAACTTTTCTTCTGTTTAGTGTTTGGTATTTAGTTTAAATCTTACTTAGATGGTAGATAAGGAAATTTTTTTGTTTTATGATCTATTAACGAATCAATTAAAAAATGTGCTAATCATATTTCAACTTTTCTAACGATTAACATTTATTATTATGAATAATATGTCGTGTCTTAGACATAATTAAAAGAAAAAAAACATTTTCATAAGTGTTGATTTATGTGTAGAGCTATGATTAATTTATTGCTTCAATAGCTTTGCCATGCAATTAATTTAGAGGTTCTTTCATTACAAATTTTGTTTTACCGCTCACTAACTTTTAGGAAAAGTTTAAACTACTTAATATTTGAAGTCAAATAAACAAATAGTTCATTTCTGGATAATTTTTCAAAAATACATTACTTCTCAAATACTGGTATTTGAAATCCTAAATGTTCGCAACCGAAATGAATTAGTTATTGACAAGAATGAAAAGTGTGTAATCTAAAGACAATTTAAGCAATTATTAAACCTTCCGGAGAGTTGAGGTGTTTAATGCGTTTAAGATGAAAAACTGGATGTTCCTGGTTTTCTGGTTTTCAATTGCAGGTCATTTACAAGCTTTGTAAATATGAAAAATTCATGGCTATTACGTAATGATAGAGCTGAAAAAGCTCTGAAAGCTCTGATACCGACATTTATTATATTTGATTTCGTGATCAAGTTATAAATATGTATACACACAAAATACAGGTATTAATCAAAAATTTAATTTAATTCTATCATTTGATTGCAGTAATCATTCGCTTATCTCTACTTCAATTGCAATTGAATCCGATTTATTTGAAAAACTTATTAATTTTATACTCCTTTGAAGCCTTGACTTCGTTAACAGTTAATGATATTTATGCGTAATTTTAAATTTCATACGTTTGCGTCTCAATAGAAAACAAAACTTATTTGAGGTCTTAAGCGCTGTGCAGGCTTTCAACTATATGTTCAGTTTAATAATTGAACTATGGCTATAGGTCGGTGCTCAACGTCCTTACGGTCATTGGATTTTTTTTGGGTGAATGCGCGTTCAAAAGTTAACTCATATTTTTGCTTCTACACGGATAGATCATTAATTCATCAATACTTGAATAATGAGAATGTTGATAGTATGTAATCAAATCTGAAAGCTTGATTACAGTTGCCTTTGTACGGGATCTTCACTAACACTCGGAACAGATTTATACAATTTAAAATAATTTAATTAATTACAGTTTGCATATCCTGAGGATTTAAATTCTTTTCAGCTTATGTCAAATATTTAATCAATAAATTGTTGCATTCTTAAGGATTTTAAAGTTCTCATTCAATTGTTTTGTTAAAATGAATGAGTAAAATATAATCGAATTTTGGCCCACAATAAATGTGATTTGTTTGAAAAAATATTTTGAAACATTGGAATAAAAGCGTTTTATCAAATAGACTGGTGATTTATTTATTTAAAACATTAAAAGAACTTCTGTAAACTATTGTAAAAGTAGTTTGGATGTAACGCCTAAATGAAATGATTGTTGAAAAGTTGAAACACGCTTTTAATCACTTACAACCTGTCGGTCTAAACAACGTTTTGATAGACACGATTTGCATAAATGGTCCATAAATCTCACATTGAATTTTTCTACTTTATCTTATTTGTTATCCCCAAACAATTCTAGGTTAATGATGATCAAACATTTTCACCCATGATTTCATCGTTTTCTTTACAATTGAATTGAAGTCATTTGTCTGACTGTGAGAAAGGGTTCAGAATTGATTTGGTTCAGAATTGATTTTTCAACTGCATAGTTATTTAAATGTGTGATCAAATCCTATTTATTCAACTAATTACTAGTATTAGATGCGCGAGGAATGAACATTAATCAAGTTGAGAGTAAAAATCTGCCACTTTCTCAACATCTTTCTCAACATTTGACTATTGGAAAAGATTTTGAAATCAACCCAATTAAACTATGTTTGACTAAATGTGCACAACTGTCGACCTTATTTGATAAATTGTTTGATAAATTCAATGTTAATCCAATTGAATTTGTAGTATAATTAATGATAAGACAATTAGAAACTTTTATCATTGATGAAATTCGCTTTTATTGATTGAGAAGATTTCATGAATAAACATCTGACGATTGCTTTTTAATTGTTTATCCTCAATACAAACTAGTCATTTTGTAATTATTGATTTTAAATTATAGTTTTCAGTTACAAACTATCAAACTTTTCTTAATCAAATAACATTAATAAGAAATGTTAGATCAATTGAATTCTTTTTTTTCCCTTACAGTTTCCTCATTATATGAGAGTATAAGAAGAATTCATATTTAGCCATCTTAATGATGCCATTAATTCTAAACATTATTATATGAGTTATTAATATTTTACAACTCTATAGAGAGTACTATTTTTTCTAATCATAGAGTGAATTGTTGAGTTGAGTAATTAAATATTATTCTAATAATAAGCTGGAGCATAATATATTATACTAGTTTTAAGTATACCTGAGGACACGGACAAATTGAAATTAACAAGTTTTAAGATGATAAAAGCAATATGCAGTAAAACCTCTTTAACTTTCACTCTAATATAAGTGCTTCTCAAAATGCAATATTGAAATCCCACAGGAGGACACTATTACTGATTTTTAAAAACCACTTAACTCAATGTTCAAATTAAACAGGCTCTACTGTAACAGCATATTAGAGTAGCAAAAATGGTTTCTATCTATAACTTGAATCATAAATTTAAAAAGTCGTAAAAATGACAAATTGTCAGCTCTGCTATCAAAGAAATCTAGTCATAAAACATAATAGAAATAATAGAAGCATAGGTTTAATAATTATTTTGCCTGAAGAGAATATACAAAAGTTGTGCAATTAGATTACCGGAAAAGTAAATGTTTTATTTATACATAACTCCAATAAAAGCGTGGACTCACAGATTCCTTATGAAAAAATTAGATTCAAATTGTAGGTAATAGAGTTTTGTGCTATTTTTCAGTCGTTTTAAAGTGATATATGGAATGAAATAGTTAATTCTGGTGAGCAGTAACTTAAAAAAAACGAGGAACTGGTTTTTATACTGAAAACTTATTAAATTTGAAGAGAAATCATTTACAAAGTGTATGAGTCCGTAAATTGAATAGAGAGAAAAGAATGGATGTTAAACAGAAACAGTAAGTCATTTAGGGAGCACAATAGCAATAGAAAACACATAGAAAAGCTTAAAACGAAAACCTCGATAACAAATTCGAGCCCTGTTTCGCAAGAGGGAAGTCATTACTCGAATAGATAGTTTAAAAGTTAGTCTTAAACATGATTATTAAATGCTTAATATAATAGACAGATAGAGTTTTAAGATTACTATTAGACCTGAATTGAGTGATTAAGTAATATATGAAGGAAAGAAAATATTAAACTAATGCCTATTTTAATGCCTTATTCTGCGTCTGTTTGAGAAACTATTATTTTAATAAATAGTCCAATCATTGCTATGGGTTCTCATAGTTTTGACAACAGATCATTCACGAGCTCTACTAATCGTATTATGTTTTTCTCCCTATAATAATGCAATTATGTATTTGATAAATAAGACTTTTGAAAGATTGGACACGTCTGTAGTTTTTACTCTGTTGTAAAGTTAGACTAAAGAGCATTACCTATCGCGAGAAAGAGTATCACAATCTCTATAAGTGAGAAAAGTCACAAAACAAATAAATAGTCACTCAGGAAGAAGTCATGTCAGCTCATATCTATATGATCATAAAAAATCTCATTTAATATAACTAACAAACATTTTTTAAAAAGGCTATTATATGAAAAGTAATAAAATGTTCGACTTTAATGTCTCTCTACCCCAAACATAGATTGCCGACTGGTCGGACGTATGTTTTCGACTCTTTCTGTGATGACCTTTTTTGCAGTTGAGAAATGTTTTTGAGAGAGAGAGAGAGAGAAAGGCAACAAAAAAGCACTTCTTTTAGAGCTAGTGTTGTATAGTTGACTTGTCAGATGCTTGTGTACACTTTCATACTTATAATGACTGCTAAAGTTAATAAATCTGCCGCACTCATTACATGATACCCTTTAATAAATTGCAGATCAGCCGAGCGAACAGCAGAGCATGAATTAGACACTTGGCTTGATCTTAAGGATGAAAAAATATTACATTTTCTTTTAGACCGAGCGCAAAACTACTCTCTCAATGAGGATTTAGGCATAAATTTTGTTTTAATCTTATACAGTATCCAAATAACTGGGAAAATCAGTTCTGCTTTAACTAGACTTTGAAAAATATGGTCAAACAATTATACGCATGTTTCTCATTCTCAACTCTATTATTACTTCTCAAACAGAAAGTTTACTTTTCATGAATACATTCTCACTTATAAATGTGTCAATAATACACTGTAATTTCTCATTTATTAGACTGTTTATTAATTGTTTCGTTTTATTCGACGTCAACTTTATGAACAATATCTAACAAGTATTTGTTCGTGTTTTCGTGCAAATAAGTTTGTATCAAAATGATTGTAGTGAAATAAACAAAACTAAACAGCGCCAAACATCTAGAGTTTGAGCCTTTGGGCAAAGTTTGCAGAAGTGTCTTAGTTTGATCCATAAAAAGTTTACATAATAGAAAGCCTAAACTCTATATTACTCAATGGCACTTAACATGTAAACCAGTACACTATTGTTGTTATAACCACTAAACAACATCATATAAAACTGTCTCCGCTTTATTCAATCGCTTCGCTCTTCGCATACAACCAAATATTGACTGACCACTAAAATTAATGCACATAAGTCTAAACCTAGAAACTCTAGCCATAACATCAAAACTATATTATGCATACAATGCTTAATGCTTTTGTGAATTGAGTTGTCGCTGATGTGCATAACTCTTACTGTCCATTAGAGTGAAGTAACTTTTGTCTAACAATGAAAATTTAAGTTGATCACATTCTACCTAAACAATTGAAACAATATAATCAATACTGAAGTTAATTTTGAAGCAAATTGTGAGTTGCAATAAGAAAAAAACTATCCAATTATAGTATTATTTAAACAGATTACACAATAAATAAGTCATATTATAAGCTATATTACAGTATTAATAGAAGAAATGGGAGATCACATCCTTTTTCACTGAAGCCTAATCTTACTTTCGGATCAATAATAGTGTGTGTGTTGCGCAAACAATACTTGATGTACTAATATCAGTACAATATCTGTTGGATTAGTTTATATATTAGTTATATTAAAAAGAAGAGAACGACTAGAGAAAAACAGATAACAATTCATGTTATGATGACAAAACACTTCCGGCATTAATGCTAAACAAAAACTACTCCTAATACCCGATAATCATTAGTAAGCCCGGTAATTCGACAGATCGACGGATTACTATCATGAAAACAATTCTATATTTTCTTCATTAATGCTAAAGATTAGTGAAAATATGTTCAATATGTTCAATATGTTCAATATAGGCTGACGATTATTATCGCAGTTTCAATCTTGGTTCATATTTATGAATAAGTGTTATGTGATTTTATAGATCGAAAAAATGGTAATTTATTGATTAGATTCAATCAGTGGCCGGGAAGAGCGTTAATTAAATTGCTTTCGGCTATTATTAATATTAAAGCAAAGCGTGAACGCAGTTTGAAATCTTATACTTAATATTTTATATTTTTGCTAATATTGTTGATATCCTGCAGCGCGTCTTTAGAAATATACTACTAGTAAGTGGTTGATTGCAATTATAATTAACTTACCATAACATAGAATAGCAATTTTGATTGACATTTCAACTTTTCGCTTCAGATAATCAAACTAAATAAGTTTTAACTTCAACATTTCTTCCCATATCTCATTGTTTTTGGTTGAAAATTTGAGCTAAACTTTGAGTAAGAGATAGTAAAATATGCAAACCTGTATTTGGTATCAGTGTCATTAATAAGACATTGATTGAAACTCGAGAATAGTATTTTTAGAACTTTTCTAAATTTCATCAACTTTTTGGAAGTCGAGTAACTTTTCGATAACAAAATTTTTGCCAATAAAACAAGATTTTGATAGAGTAGATATAGAGTAGAGTTAGAGTTTGGACATAAGTAGCTTTGGGGGATATTGAGTGTCCATCAAATATGATTTGGATCAGAAGTTGTTTGAATCTAGTAGAGACTGAAATTGGAATGTCTCATGTCACATTTATAAGACATGAGACATAATACTTATTCCTCTTGCATTTGCTTTCCTCTATCTTTTGCTTAACTTAACTTCTAATATCCTACTACTTGCAGTTGCCTTCTAATTTGTTCTGTCGTAAATCTTATGAAACAGTTCCCTAAATCTATCCTAAATCTATCAACACTTTATTGAATATTATTTTTAACATAAGTAATAGAATTTAGATGAATGAAAAATGAGAGCTAGTATTGGAAAATAATATGAATCTTATCGAATCATAAACTAGAGCGTAAATCAATATTTGATATGTTTTTAGGCTAAGAATTTATTATAGGAACAAATAAGGGAATAATCTTAGGTCTCAGAATAAGCAGATATTCATCTTTCAAAAGATGATGTATTGTATGTTGTATGTTTTGCCTAAACAAATAAAATTATTCAGTCATTCATTTTTTCATCTCTCTCAACATATTTCATTTCAGTCAATCACAAATTATTGATCAGAGCTATCAATCAAAGTTAAATTCTAGGTTTGTTCATATTTTAGTAGATGCGATCAAACAGGAATTGATTTGTGAGTTTTAGGAGTGTTTTCGAACTGCAATAGAGGGCTATAGCGAGTTGTTTGAGTTCTAAAAGGCTCTAAAATAAGTTTTATTTGCTAGTTATAAGTAATTAAGTTCTGGATTGCGCTAAGTGTTATAAAAATAATTTACCCTCAAGATTAATGACTGCTGAAACTGAAAATTTGATGCCAACAATAAATAAAAATCACAGAAAAACAAAACTTTAATCACTTTCTCCTAAAGAAGCAGACAGTGATTACGCAAAACCATACCATACAAGTTGTCTCAACAGATAAGCTGCATAAGTATTATGTGATAACAGACTTGGACACTTAATATCTCTCAATAATAGGTTTTTCAGTCATTTTCTAATTAAGCTAATTAGAAGGTAATAAGTAATTATCGCATCAGATATGCAGTTTTTCTAAAAAACAGTTCAAAAAACTCTGAATTGAGTTGGCGAGCATCACTCTCAAACCGATTTCTACTCTAGCACAGTGGCGAAGCCAACAAATTTCAAGTGGGGTCACAGACCACATTGATTTTGATTAAATTTATACTTTTTGATTAAAATCCATCCTGTAATAGTTTTAGACTTGAGCTATAATCTATTTTTACTTTACTTTGTAGAAATCGTTACAACTAATTAGTAGAGTTTCACGTTAAAAATGTACCACTTTTTAGGTGAAGTTAGCGAAAGGTTTCAATTAAGGAGAGGGTTCATGAATCTTGGACTCTACTAGCTTCGCTACTGCTTCCACATGATCAAAACTTCTATGCCAAAAACTCCTCTTTTATCTAATATTAATTATGAATAATTATCTTAATATTATCCCAAAAACTAATGGATACGTAACACTAATTGGCGGATAACTAGTCTTTCAGTCTAGCAAACAGTACTTTCATTATATTAAACAGTGAATCCTCTGAAAAGCTACTTAAAAAATGATTCATATCCTGATTTATCTATTCATATTACAATAATAATTAATCGAATGATGAATTGTATTCTCTCTGCCTTTTTAAGTACCCAGAAAGCTATCTATACGTGAGTACTTTCAAATAAACGCATTCCGCATATTATTATTTGATACGTGGATAGCAAAGTATGCGGTTTTGTGTATCACTTAATATTTCATTATTTATGAAAATATGCTTTCATTTCTCTAATTTTTTTTGGATCACTCTCAGAACTATAGCATTAATTTCTTATTTTTTCGCTTTTATTTTTAGTTCACTTTCTTTTATTAAGATAGACAGTTATTAATTGTTTTGAAAGTTGAAAAACATGTATCAAATGCAAGTTTCCTCTGATATATCCTTTGATGAATTTGTATAATATTTTTTATTGAGATGAGACCAAACTTACTCAACTATAGGAAACCATTACGTTGCCAGTGATTACTGAAGAATATTGAAGGAAGAAATGAAAATTTGAAAAATCGGATTAAGTTTTAGGACATAGTTGTGTTAGTTTGTTTGAGAGAAAGATTAAAGATTTTTAAAGTGGCACACAAATCGATTTTGCCAATAATATTTGTATAGACTCTGAAAAAGATTTTCATATATTTTCACGCGTATAAAATCTCCAAAAGCGTATTTAATATGATTTATTCAGAAGAATATGAGCTTATTTTTAAAGCCAAGATATAACTGCAAATTGGACTCCATAAAAGTGAAACATTTTCTCACTTTATGAGTAATGGTTGGGATTCACGAGATCAGTAATAGTGGCACAACTTTATTCTTATCAAAAATAAATAGTGAAATAATTGCTTAAATTATTTGATTGATAACTTGCTATATTTGGCTTTTAATATCAAATCCAAAAAGCACTAGTCTAGTAACGATAATCTCGAAGCTCTTCAGATTATATAAGGTGTGCCGAGTTTTTCGTCAAATGATTCAACATTATTTGCATTAATTCCTCAATTTATTTAATTACTTAATTTATTTTATTCAAAAATGACATCTTTTCCTAAGCTTTAATCAGCTTTCTCTTTAAATCGCCTTGCGTTAAGTACTTTTTAAAAACATTTCAAATGTCTTTTTAGAAGTTCAGATTTCAAATTTATTCACTTGAAGAGCTAGGAATCCACGAACGCGACAAACGTTGTGTGTAGAACAGTATTCATTTCTAGAGTATGAATCAATAATTTTTCCAAAACCAGCACTTGAACTACTTTGTGTTTATGGCCAAAAATTTATAGTTGAAAATTGATTGAAAACATAACCGAATGATAAGCAACAGTTAAAAGCAAGCTAAAACAAACTAAGAGCTTTATTGACTCCATACTTAAAATTAAATATTCAAAGGTTATATTAATACAATAAGTAGTAATTGAATTGATTAGCGATTAGACCATATAACTAAAAGAGTCTATGCTTACAGCAAGGTTTATTGAACCAAAGATCTCATTCAGAAAATTTGTCAACAATATAAAATAGTATTGAACTTTTTGATAGGATTAAGCAAATTGTTTTGGTATAAACTTTGAAAACAATATTGACTTAAGGATGTTGACTTTTGTAATGCATGAAATCTTTGTTTCGAAAGAGCAATTGAATTAGATAAAAAAGTTTTTTCAACCAATTTATTCTCTATACACCAGCTATTATTATACTGAAAAAAATTCTGTTCTCGTAACTAGGAGTTTGCTCACACGCTATATAAGTTTGATAAGTTCAGTAAAAATGACATCACATATCATCACATATTTGATTGTAATCAATAAACAGACTCCTAATATAATTTCAGTCTTCGCGAGAAGAGATCACCAAATGCGGGTGCCACACTTTCCAGATTGGACAACAGACTCCTAAATTTGTTGACATTTTTCAGACTTTTCATCTTCTTTTTATATCTTTCTCAGAAAGAGGGCATAAATTTGATGTAAACCACATATTTTCTGATAAAGATTATGAAATTAAAAGTTAATAATTATAAATTTTCCCAACTTATTCGAATTTTATTTGTCTTTCTAGATTTATAGTGATATCCAGATATTCAGGCTTCCACGCTGCGAGCATAAAATAACAGGAATATTCAGGTTTGTGAAGAATCTGCAGTTTACAACTATGAATTTCGTAATACAGTTCTCCTTGAAAATTTTTTTCATTTTGAATTTTCCAGAGCTGGCAACCCTATCACAAAGTGAAGCTATCATTGTTGAGGTGCGATTAGGTCTCTGTACTTTTTGCTTTATATATCTATGAGTCTGTGTTGATGGCTATAATCATGGTTTCAAGTTATGATGTGTCGACACATTTTTCATATTGAGAGCACTATTTCCCCGATTTTTCCTCTTCTTTTTTACTTTTTCTTCGCGATATTTTCTTTCGAGAGAGCCTGAGATGTGATGGGATGTGAAGAGATGGGAATTCATATCAAATGAATCCATGCGATAAAACACTTCTTTTATATACAGCAGTCAATTGTGTAATAGACTACGACTTCTTCTTGTCTGCGAACTATATTAATTCAATTGTCTGTAGGTATCCAATGTTAATAATCCTAGTTTTCAACACTGATAACTAAATTTTACTTCAATACTTCCATCCATTTAATATTCTGTCTATAAAACTAATTTTAATATCTATTTATATCTATTTATATAAATAGATATTTCGAAGATTTCCAATATTTCCAAGATATTTCGAAAATTTTGAACGAAATTTTAAAAATAATTTTAAACTACTTATCAAGTGTTGAACGAATGAATCAGAAATTCTGACATCAATGACAATCTAACGATGTTTTGATTCAATTTAAAACATGTTTTCCATCAATTTCTATCCTTAAAGTCTTAATAACTTTGAAAACTAGCAAAAATTGTCTCTAATATATCGATTGAGAAACTACTGGTATTTTTGCAATAAGAGATTCAATAAATTACATTTTATGAAGCATTAGACTTTTTTTTAGTGTCGCGACTTTTTTCATTAATCCAAAGTTTCATTGAATTTCACGGTTCATTCTGTTTGTCGTTACGCTATTCTATCTCTTATTAATCTCATCATCTCTTAGAAAATCGATGCTTTTTAGCTAAAAACTATTTCCAACACTGTATACTAGCAGAGGATATTCTGGATAATTAACGAAATTCTACTATTTCCTAGAGAAACGTCGCAATTTTTATTGACTTAATCAAATTTTGAGTAAATTTTTCAGAGTTTATTTTCTCTTTGACTTTTAATGAATCCTGATAACTCAAAAATTGAAGTCTACTTCAAAGTTCTTTGGTATTGACTTATCTTATGTAAGCATTAGAATGATTGGAATTTAAGAATTTGTGAACCGAGCGAAAACAGCAATTTATTCACTACAGAATAAATAAAATGGTTTCAATTTTTAGCATTTATTCAGTAGAAGTACTGAATAAACAAAAAGAGAAAAAACTTGAAAGAAAAAATATATTTAAAGATTTATGTAAACTATAACTCACTACTGAATCCTTTATTAGTTCTTTTTATTCTTGCAAGTTTAGGCCAAGTTAACAACTTGAAAATCTTTCTCTAAAATTCACATGTAGCTCAACTGAAAAGTTATAATAACACAAAACTCATTAACATTAAGAAAGATTAAATTTCATAATAGCATGCTTTATGATTCCGAAAATTAATTGATTTTGAATGCTTTTCAATCATTTAATAGATTTGATTTGAGTCTCTATTTGAAATTTTTATGATTGTGATTATAGTTTTCATATATACTGTATTTAAATACTTAAACGAACACAGCTTATGGTAACTAATTCTCATGTTAGCTGGTATTAGGCTCAAAATCTTCTGTATCTTATGTGTTATTGACTCACAATCATGTATGTATACAAATATTTATCAGCCCGCATTTGCCCGCATAAGTAACACTACAGTTCTCGAAATTATTTATAAGAAGCATTGTTCCAGATTAAGCTTCCATCAGAAGTTGAGTAAGATTTATCTAATTCTAACTTCAATTATTCAACAATTCAAAGTTAGGGCTAGCCTTAGCTCTCAAGTCCATAGGATATAATGATTATTCAATTTTATTCTAGTTTTCAATTAGTATTGTTGTAAATCACATTCACACTCAAGTCTGAATAAGTTATCATATTTTGACATAACTTCTCAGCTGAATCTAAAAATAGCTCACGAATTGTTATGAATGAGCGCGATTCACAAAAATACTCTGTCACAACATTTTATCCATTCTCCACTTGACTATTTTAGGCTGAGCTGGGATTTCGCACACCATTAGATATAAATATCATTTAATCAGACTATTATTCATCGATGACATCCTTTTGTAAAGAATTTCAATTGACATCGAATTTATATGATGATATGCCTCATGTTTGAACATTGATTTTAACTATCAGTAATACTTAATCCAAAAATGATCCTATCTTATAAATAGCTATGATAGGAGTGACAGATAGGTTCGTGCTCCCACTTGGATAAATTTTGAAACTCAAATTCGCACTCGAGCTCACGCTTGGGTATCAAGCATTACTTTATGCCTATTTACGCGTAAGATTTGATTTAAAGTTTATCAAAATTTTCAGCCTGAACTATTCAACCTGATTTGAATTGAGGAATTATATTTTTAATCACCATACAAGGCTCCATCTTATGGAAATAATTAACGGTTGATCAATTAAAATTCATTAATCAGAAATTTCACAAAAAATTGGTGCACAGTTGAAGTGCTCATTTCCAAATCGTAATAATTCCTAGCAGTGTGTTTTTGAAAAAAACGGGAAAAAGTGAATGTAGAATTATACATTTACGATAGTAAAATCAAACTGAATGTAGTTTTCTATGGGGTTTAAGCCTTTTTCAATCTAAATAATATTTCATTTAACTCTTTAGCCGAAAATGCATAGGAATGAGTTTATCGCAATTTCCGAAATTTTATGACTTATCACGTTTTTGAAACAAGTGCTTCAGTTAAGCAGTCTAAGTTTTGCACGCTCGCGCTTTTGCCAGTCACCAGGCGCCTGAAACTCGAACATTGTCCATCACTGACACGAAACATCGAGCTTCAAAATAGAAGTAGAGGACATAATTTGCCATTTTTCCTATCATTAAACCCATAAAAAATAAATGCCATGTCATCGAAAAAAAATTACGTAATGAAAGACATGAGGATGGCACTCGAGCTGCACACAATGAGTGATACTTTTAGTCGAAATTGGCATTAAATTACACCAATACATTGAACGCCAATTCATTGAACCGAAAATCTATTGAATGTGAAGTCCACAAAAATATGAAATATCTTAACCCTAAGTGAAAGTGTATTAGCCCTGAAAGTATGAAAAGTATACGATTTTTGATGTAGGCCTTCATTCTTTTCATTGACTATTATTATTCTCTTATACTCTAATATCCATTGGCGTCGTTTAATGGCATATTATGGTCATAAATTGTCGTCTGATGTATAACAGTTACCACAGTCTCAACTAATATGATTGATGCTTGTGGTAAACATCAATCATTACCAAATACTATAACCATAAACTTTATTCGGGCTGTGATTTTGCATAACTTCTTATTTACTAGTTCTCTGTCTCAACAAAACTAAAAGACTCTTCACTTATTACAGATTGATCGACAGTTTAGACTCTCTTATCGATCGAATTTACGATTAGATATCAATTGATTAGTTTAAATGCTTTATTGATAATCAATTAATCAATTGATGGCGAAGTTATTCGCGTGTACGTAGATTTTATTGGAAAATTACCTTATTTTTTAGACTTCTATTAAACCAATAATTGACAACATTTAAGTGATAGAATAACTGTGTTTAAGAATATGCACAAATTAGTAATTTTCATTGAAAGCAACAAATTTGAAAATAAGCTTTCAGGGATTAATAATAAGAGTTGCCTTATTTCTGATAATAATCATTATGTTTTGTACTTTTGTTTGAAGCGAATTGTGCCAATCGTGTTTTCAGCACATTATTATATACTTTGATAGAAAGATAGTTCGACATAAACCAAGTCAACCATTAATCTGTTATTAAACGACACTCAAAGACATCGTTTTGACAAAAAGATCTTTCAAAGCTTTCGTTTCTTACTCTTGGGTTTTCTCTTCAATTGGAGCAGTTCTCGGAAACTAAGATAAGTCTCTTTTTCTGGAAAATCAATTCTGCCTCTTCTGAGAAGTGATTCTAATATTTCACCAATAAATTGTACTAATTTCTATAGAAATGAACGAGAAATTTAAAGCTTTTAGACTTAATACTATAGTAAATTATGGTTTAACCAAACGCAAAACACACAAAGTCACTGACTAATTATGCAGTTATTTACTGATCAAACGCATCCACTTATCCGAATAATCACTAGTCAAGAACTAAATAGCAGTAAAAACAATCAAAATTATCAACCGTTAAAAGAGAATCTCAAAAATGTTACCAATTGATAAAAAATGAGATAAAATGCATTAATTATCGAAATTGTATTGAAAATGACCGAAAAAATGAGAAGGTGACGTTCGAAATAATCGAATTTACTGGAAACAGATTCAGCTTTCAATCACAATTTGCAAACATTTAATATTCGCTTCTTTGCGTAGTCACGATATTCGTGACTTACATGATTTTTTTCCATACATTTCATCATAGTTTGCATCTCATTATTGACCAAAGTGGCAGCCATTATCTCCTCGGGAATTAAACCTTTATCAAAGCTTTTCTTCTAAGCCATCCATAGATCATTCGGCTTCTCGATAACTGAACCATTATTTAAGAATTTGCTGTCGATTTCGGTCTCTCTCTCTCAAAGCTTCTTGAATCGAACTATTCTTCAAAAGCGATGCTTCGAATTGGGTCAGATATGATCTGCATTCCTCTAAGTTCTTGATCGGTTCTCAAGTGTTATTTTTAGATGGATATGATTCGACCAAATACTCAATTTTGTTGTTTCTGAATCTCTGATCTTTAAAACCGAATACAGATTCGAATGATTGAAGTGTTTGTGGACACTTTTTTCGATATTATATTGTTGCAATTAATTATACTTTTAAGGCACCTCAAATCAAATTATAAATTATATAAAAATTAACGTTTAGCACAAACAAATTGTAAAGTTTTGTCTTATCTCCAGATCTATTTCTTACTCAATTTTTACTGACTTCTTGTCTTTTCCGAAAAATTAAGAAACTATTTTAAGGATGAATTTCATGATTTTTTAATTGATTCTGAGTTAAGATATGAGCTTGAATTTTAGATCATTTTGTGTTTTTAAGTGACATATCTACAGAATTATCTTAAAAACTAAAGAGTTTGACTTATCTAAAATTGATTTTAGAGTTGGATAAGTTTGTTCGTCGATGTAATCATACGATTGTAACTTTAATTATACGTAAGATCGACTTCCATTAAATGGTTTACAATAGTGAGCATTAGAGATACCGATTTTATAAAAAACATTTTAAAACTTTTAGGAGTCCTATTTTGTCCTCACAAAATAGCTCTTTTCAACATCAATCCACTGATTATTCGATCAAATTGTTCAGAATTCTCTATTTATATAATTGATAAAAAAAATAGTGAATGTCTTATTTTGAACAAAAATGTCCTTTTAAAAAACCAAAATATAAGCTTATTCTCAGAAACTGATTGTTAAGTGTTTACTTTAAATTTAGTAAAAAAAGATCCAAAGCAGAAATTGAATTTTTTATAGCATGATAAAAACTAGAAATACTTGAAAACTCCGTATTAAAGCTTAAAAGTGTTGAAACCTATTAAGTAAGTGATTGAGCAAATCGCATATCAAACATTTCTTCTAAAGTAAACAGAAATAGATTTTTGACCAAAAATCATAGACTAGTAGTCAGAAAATCAATGTTGAAAATAGTATTTATTCCGTAACCAAATAGTAAAGATTTAGATAATTATATACTTTAAAAGCTACAAAATGTGTTATTATGGCCATTAAATTGAAATAAGTCATATTTATGGGTATTATTATAGTTAATAGAAGTATTGAGATTAATGCAAGTTATTGTGTACTTTTTCAAATAATCAAATCTGTTATTAAATGTAGCCTAAACTGAAAAATGATGTGATGAAGAAAACGAACCCTTTCTTGTCTTTAATTAAGGCCTTAAGGATAAGTTTGACATAGAATAAAATGTAAACCAACAGGATTGATTGCAATTTAGTGCCACTTCGATTAGACTAATTAGCAAATTGATTAGAAAAAGTTAATAAAACAAAAAGTTTATTAGGTCACTGTTTGAAAAAAGTCCAATCGATTCTCTTTCCAAGGTTTACATCTCCAATAGCTTAGGAATAGTTATTCAGAAACTGATTAACACTTAGGATTATGTCATAGCAAACAATTATTAACTTTCTAGATTAGTTTAGTCATTAAATCAATTGAGTATTTGAGCAAAAAGATAATTTTAATAATAAGCTATTTCTCATGTTTTATTTATTCAAATTTGGAAACTCTTAATAACATTTAAGAATATTTGCTCTGTAAACAAAACTTCACTGTTACTAATAATAAGATTTAAGCGCAATTCAATTATTTTAAGAGAGTTTATAATAATTTAAGAAAACATGTGTTTTCTGTCACAAATAACTCTTTTTTTGTTTCATTATTAAAGGCTTTCAAGTGACTTAAGCTAAGCGTTGAGACATTCGCCTAATTATAGTGATTACATGACTCAATAATTGACTTTAGTTTTAAATATTTGTCTTCTGACTACTTCAACTAGTTTTAGTTCACTTTCTTATTTAAAATTTGACCAAATTGTGTTCACTTAGTTATATCCCTTAGTCTAACAAATGTTAATGTGATCGCAACATAATTAAAGTTTGGATTACTATTAAGTCAATTATGTCAAGTCTACCATTTTTGTGCTTACATTTCCAAATCTAATTTTAGGTTTGCGAGCAATAAATGCGCTTTTCTGGCAAACGTTACTATGATTAAACAAATGAAATTTTTGATGAGTTGGACGCCATAAACAGGCGTCTTTAGGTTCAAGATTGACCCGTAGATCCCCTATGGCTAGTATTAATGTAACTTTTGATTTTAGTATTATTTGACTTTAAAGTGATGCTATTTTATCGAATATAAATCAAGTAAAAAGACTGCTCAATCTATGAGTTTAAAAGCACTGATTATTTAACTTCCTAAATGGTCTAGTGGTTAGTGTACTGGCCACTAGTAGAATAGGGCCGAGTTCGTGTACACTCTTCACAATTTGTTTTTAATATGAAAATATTATTTTTACTTCAATTTTTCATCGGAAAATTTGACTTAAATTTCGACTTACTACACGTTTGCCTTAATATTGTAAAGAGCCGTTATCGATGTAAACATTAGAACAACTTATTTAGCTGATTAGCAATAAATCTATGCAACACATGATTATTACATGATTAATTCAATTTTATCTGTATGATTTGAAACCAAGTTGTTCCTCAATTATACATTATCAGTTGAGCTTTGCTGTATATAATTCTTAGTACATTTGATTTCTTACTTAAATAATTATTTAGTTTCATGTTCATTATTGGTTTTGTTTAGTTTCCTTTTGATTATTTCATAATTGATCATAACATCAGACCATGTTAAGTCAAACAAATTTTCGGATGTTATAATCAATTATAAAATAACAAAGCCAATAATGAACATGAAACCAAGTAATAAAGACTATTATATGTACAAAACTAAAGGATGTAAAGCAATGTTGAGCTCAATTGATAATAAATATGCCAATCATTCTAATGAACACAATTGCATCAATGTTACTATTCTATTACTAATTCATTGGTTTTCTTAATAGAGATATGAAAGCATTATCCCTATAAAAATAAAATGGGCTTTATCATATTATTAAGGCTTCAAAACAGGGTTTACGAAACTTTATTTTTCGAAATTTCCAAGTGTAACCCTGCTCACATCCACGTTTTCATCGGCAGTTTGAAATAAGAAAAATTCATATTTTTATCTTTTATTCAGATCAAGATCTGATTTATTATTCTCAAAAAATTGCGTGTCTTTTTACATAACCCATGTCTTACGCCGACTTACATGAAGCCCACTATAAGTCGATGAACTTTCAAGTTTAGAAAAACAACAAAATATGTATCATTTGACAATAAATCGACTGAAGAAAACATCTCTGAAAATATCCATATTATAATTGAGAGAAACTGAAACTCATATTTCCAAAATAGAATATCCTGGAGATGATTTAATTGAACAAAATGATAATTAACATAGAAATAGTGATGATTTAATATTAAATGACAGTTGAACTAAAGCTGGTATCCTTGACACGAAAGTAGCCTTGACTTTGAGGCATAGCTAGCTAATTGAAACAAAGTAGTTTTAGAGTCTGAAAACTAGATTTTCTCCTAAAGGCAAACTAAACAGAGGGATAAATTGTTACTTGAACAACGTAAAAGTTTATAAGGGAGTCAAGTCTTAAAAACATATTTATAACCAAACCCAAAGCATTCGTTTTATCAAATGGTCCCTGTTTTTACTTGTTTTGGGTTTTGTTGAGTCAAAACTTTTGACTGAAAACTATTTGCACACATGTTTCGATCCGAAAAAAGTCACTTTGAGTATTAAAGTAGAAGTAGTACAGACTCTACTTCACGCGTCTTCCTCAGAATTGGCAGTTATTCTTAGCATAGATTCCAAGATCTGAGGAAAAAAACTGCTTAAACATCAAACAATTTATTCAAAGCCTAAAAAAGAGGTTTGAGTTAGACTTTAGCTCTACGGAAGAGTTAATACTAATAGACATCTAGTTGAGTGAAGTTTGAGTCTTTTTCTGTGTTTTTTGTTTCAGTCATCATCATTACCATTAAGATGTCAATAGTGATAGCGCTAATCACTTTTGTCTTAGTCTCACTAATATCGCCATCATTTCAAATTGAATCATCACTAGTGGCCGAATCAATAGTGGATTTAAGTCATCCACTTAATAGTGAAACACTTCATTGGATTACTGCGAGACCTTTCGAGCTGAAAGTTATTCAAAATGGGACTACAAGGAGAGGAGACTATAATATTTGGTTTGATATCCAATTACCTCTTGTCATTTAATACTTTTTGATGCTTTTGTCTCAATTGCTTATATTGTTATGAATATTTTTTTATTAATATTTCAGAGAATAAGGAATTTGTTATATGTTGATTTTTGTGCTATGTTATGTTATGCTAAATACTTCTCTGAGTTTGTATATTTTTGTTGTCAGCTGACGCTCTCACTATAAATGCTTTGAAATCTGAATAAGCTGACAGAATCTGTCACTACTTTTTGCTATGTTTGTTGAATCACTTAAACTTCTATTTAGAGTTTTATCACTTCCTATGAAAAAGTCTTCAAAATATTTATTTTAAAATTTATTTTAAAAACTTTTTACTTTTTGTTGACTAGAAATTTCAATCAAAATTGTTATCGAGCAAAAGCAAAAATATTTAAATTAATACAAATAATAGATTGAGTTAATAGCCAAAACAAATAGCTTGATGCCTAGATATAAATTTAATAAATATTCATATTAGGGTACAATCAGATGAGATCTATATGGCATCCCATACGGGCACGCACTTGGATGCTCCGTGTCATTTCGCACGTGGCCAGTGGTCAGTCGCGGACATACCACTCGATCACTTGATAGACAGACCAGTAGCAGTGATAGACGTGGTTGAACAATCAGCTGCCATTCGAGATTATGAGACAAGTATTGAAGACATCAAACAGTGGGAAGAAAATAACGGAAAAATACCAGACGGATCGGTAATACTTGTGAAGACGGGTGGGCTAGATTCTGGCCAAACAAATTAGAATATTTCGGTACCGAGACTTCAGATACAACTTTGGTCCACTTTCCAGGCATGCACCCGGACGCAGCCCAATGGCTGACCGAAAACAGAAATATAGTCGGTGTCGGCATTGACAGTCCGAGTATAGATAAGGGCCAAACTAAAGGATATAAATCACACCAAATATTTTCCAATAAAAATATCTATCTACTTGAAAATATAGCCAAAACTATACATAAGTTGCCACAAAAAGGTGCCAAATTGACAACCTTGCCGCTGAAGATCGAAGGCGCGAGCGGTACTCCAGTCACTGTAATTGCGAGTATCGATTCTTTGGCCTCCATTTCAGCTAAATGTCAGCATTCAGTGTCAGTTTTACTGTTAGCGTTGGTCACATTAAGATATATTATATGTTAAATGATCACTTTTTCTTCATATTAACGTTTCATGTAATATTGTTTCAATACTTTTCGAGAACATTAAACATCATTTTGAACTTATTATTTGTTCATTTTTTGTTTCACTCGTTTAATTTGCGCAGTGAATAAATTTGAATTTTTAATCTATTTTTTGCTCTTGTTTCATTTACACTTATATTTAATATGATTACTATTTTTTCAGTTGAAAGAACTGTTTTAATAAATAGTTTGACTCTTTGATTATAATGACTGCTCGAATAGATTGTGATTTGGTTTAATTTTAGAGTGCTATGGAAATGAAATGGGTTTCATTTAAGTTGCAACTTCAAATGTATATCAATATTAAGTTGATATAAATGAATAGAGAGAAAAAAGAGTGGAAAAGACGAGAGAATGAAAGGCTATCTATATATTTGCGCATAATTTATATTAAAATTTGCTTAAGCGAAATAAGGATTTGCATAAATTTTTCAGATAACAATATCCATAAATTTAATTGAAAAGTATGTTTCATTAGGCAATAACACTCTATAACAAAAGCCACTCAAACAACAACTAATCTCTTTATCAAATAAGGAGAGCTGACTCTCTGATAAAATGCTAATTTATAAGATTTAAGCCTAGAATTGATCCTAAATCTGGTGGAAAATAAATGAGAAGTAAAAGTGAGTTAAACTGTAGTCTAATTAGTTGGACATAAAGCCTTAAAAGATCGTAGGTATGGCTGGTTGTGTTTAAAGAAGAAGATTAATATAAGCGGGTCTTTCCGTTATTAATAGTTGTATTAGCACTCTTGCTATCAAGGAATCTGTTTACATAAGCTGTTACCTTCTCTCAAAGACAGTCACCCAGATCAAAGCCCCATTTCTTTTCTTTTATTCTTTCCCCCTGATTCATGTACAATTGATTTGTTTCGTATCATTCAATCTATTATTGTTTCCTTCTTTCCAAAATAGATAGTTTGGGACAAAGCTATGTCTTTATGAGCGTAGTCTTCTTAGACGAAGGCTATGATAGAGGAAGAGCGAGTCAGTGGCCCAACAATCATATGATCTGATATCGATTCTAACGTATAGCTATAGTCATATTTCACGTAATTGCTAACAATTATTGGTGAGCGCACTAATAGCAGAAACCAAGATTTTGATGAAGCGTGTCTAAAGAACCTACAATCGAACCCAACATAAACATGACTTTGGTGCGAACTTTCAGCTATTTTTATAGCTTCTTGTCTCATAAACATAGCAAACATCTAATAAAATAAGAGGTTTTTCATTCTATCCCCTCCTCATATAGAATAGGCTTAAAACCACTTTATTGGGTTTTACTTGAAATTAATTCAGTTAACTATAATTGTATTGTACTGTAGGTTATTCTTTCTCTTACAAGTGGCAGTACACAAATGTAGAGAAACATCAAATACATGAGAAGACAACTCTTCAACGCGAGTATGACATTAGCGCTAATGCTCGCGAGGATCTACAATACATGTACTTGTCTTTAGATTTGGTATCAGAACAGACACCAGGCATACATCACATGATGCCTTTGATCGCTAAAAGCAAACTAATGGAAACACCACCAACGGATGGAAACACTAAAACCTTAATTATATGGCAAATGATATCCCTATTCTCTTTTTAAATTATTATAATTTTCATTTATTTTTAATCTCTTATTTATCCCTCCCTTTTTGTCAGCTATTTTATTTCTCAAATCTAACCACGAGCTCATCTTTTCTCAAACTTTTCTTCTTATGTTCAGACGGACGGAAGTAAGAAATTATTTACGATGAAAAAAGGTTTTCAAGGAGAGAGAGAGAGGGAGAGAGAGAGCGAGTAAGAGGGAAGAGTTTTTCTACCATTCTTTTATTTGAGTTGCTATTATTAAGAATGAACTGTATTTTGCCACAATGCCATCAATTCAAGAAAAAGAAAGTACAATCAAAAGCACTGTCTGTCTCACTCTAAAACACTTTATTATTTGGAGTTTTCATTGAGAAAATATAAATTTGATTCTCTCTAGCCTTGTAAGTAGATTAACAAATGAAATCAAATATCACTTTGTAATGCTTGAATCAGAAAATTAGGATTTACTTATTAAAATAACTTTACTGAAAAAGTTCATTCAATTCGATACTGAATATTCATCCTCCTAGATTTCCATAAATCTCAATACTTGAGACATAAATCAAACGATAGAATATTTGCTAAAAAGTGACCTAAAGTAAGGACATTTGAATTGATAGCATTATTTTTGTGAACATATAAGTTTCTGTTTGGTCGCTATTATATGGTAACCTAAATTGACTACAAAAGAAGGATTATAAAAGAGCAATATCTCACTAAATCCGATGATTCCTGCAATATTTGATCCCATCTTAAACTCGTGACAGTATCTCTTACTTTGATATTTCTTCAGGACTACGCTTTGGATTAAACACAAGTTTATATCCTCTTAGAGGTGCTTTTTTATCTACCATATATTTTTCTATTCTCATCGACTATCCATAAGACCATCGAAAGAGAGGCAAAATGATAGAAAAACGAAAAATTTAAAACTAGTGCAAAAGAGATTTATCGATATATCTATAGGAAAGAAATGTGAAAAAGGTAGAGGTAGTGCTATTGCTATCAAATCTAATATCGATGTGAGGCCGGTATCACATCGGTTCTCAATAATAGCATCTTTCTCTTCTCTGGAATATAAGTATCACCGGAAAGGCCAGAATAGAAGCAGAAATGATAGAAAATAAAATAGCAATGTATTCCGAACAAAATGCTCTCACCGTCACATCCAGCGGCGAGAGATAGGATACACATGTGCTTATTTTCACCAGAATATCATACAATTCTGAATAAGAAAAGTTGAATCAGACAGAAATATAGAAAAAGCAATGCATTCGAAAGTGAAGTCATCAATCACTATATCATAGTATAAGAGAGTGTGGGAGAGAGAGAGAGAGAGAGAGAGAGAGACCAGTCAAAAGTTTTTATTTTTTCTGCTGATTCAGTTGTACTGTATATACAATTGTGTGAGAGATATATATTTTAAAATAGAGCCAATGATTTGAAGAAATATCTCCTAAGAATCGGGAATCAATTGAGTTAGAGTTAAGGTTCTCTTCGGCCAATCAGATGACATGTGCTCTAACAGATTGATGAAGAGATACATTTAAAATGATAGGGGATTCACATATCTATTTGATTGATGAAAATGAAAAGAAAGTGCGGCCTCTAAAGTATAACTCTTTTTGAAATTTATATTTGTTTTTCTTTAGCTATTTCCTAATTTCTTTAACCTTATGTTAGATATGAAAAATTTCACCAATAATCTGGATTTAGATATATTTCTTGTTCACATTAATTATGTTGCGAACATATGATTCGAGTTAAGCCTACGTTTAGTTATCTGAAAATCTCTCAGATATTCTTTAATAATCTATATGAAGGTCGTCCTTTTCCTCTCCTCTCTCTCTCTCTCTCTCTCTCTCTTACAGATAAAAAAAATCTTGTTTAGGATTAGTGGCAAAAATGATTTTTAGCTGCAGTAAAAGAATCAGTTGATATCACTTTTGCTAACAAAGTCTTCGTCAACTGAATGGTAATATTGCTATACATGTATATATACTTTAGGGGTTAACAACTCATACGCTCTACAAAAGCGAGGGCTTTAAGAGCTCAACAACAATATCCATCCCTTTATTTCTCTTCATACTTTCCATGATTTCTAGTATAGTCTTCTCTTGTGTCTCAATATTCCGTTTGACATAACACTATGTTTGCATTCTGTCTCTTCTTTGTACAACCGAATCCTGAACTTATGTTTTTTGCTGACATTATGTTAGTATAGCTGCGAAAGTCAGAGAACGAGCATATTTGACTTGTTCCTCAACTGCGCTCACAAACGCACTAATAGACAGTATCTTTTCATTTAGTGTCATATCATATAACAGGAAAATGTTATAATGAGCTGCAACAAAGTTTCAAAAAACATGTTTTCGTTCACATTTCTTGCATGATAATAAATTTTTACGTCAACACAAATCTGTTCATAAGATAACATCTTCAACGTATTTTTATTTACTCATTACTTTTTTAGAAAACTCGTTAAAAAGTAAATGATTTATCCAATTATTTCTTTTACTCTCTATAGACTCTTTTGTTTCTCTTCGTTTTTTGTCTCTCAAAGCTTTAGGTTTCAAATGACAGTTAAGCCTAAACAACTTGTATTCTGTAGTAGTGTTTTTCAACTAGATTGTTAATAGTGGTTCATTTTGAGATAATATTGACCTATATCATATTATTTGTAGGTAAGATCAATTACCTAAATTTATCTTCTAGACAATCATTATATGGCTTCAGATCATTCAATTGTATAACTGAGTTGCCCTTAAAATACATCTAAATTCTATCCAAACTATGCAATGCTTTCGCATCTTCATTGCTCGCATTGTTTTGTAATAATAATAACAAGTTGTTTTGGCCAATCATTTTACGACTTGATGGTTGTCAAAAGAAGTAATTTACATTTTGGAATGTGAAGAGACCCAGAGTGTGATGCTTTGATAGTGCGATGGATTGTTCTTCTCGGAAAAGTAATATAAATGCCTATAATTTAGTTGTGTTTCTCCTTTTCGATTTGAGCTCACTTTTCGTGTTGAGGAATATGCAAACCTGAAGTATATAGAGATGAAAGCAAATCCGAACTATATTTGACAATTTTGAGCATAAGTCTCTCCTGAGTAATAGAATTGTAATTTTGCAGAAAAACACTCCCTTTATTGTTTACAATCAATACCTCATGGGATGTATTTTTTGAAGGAATGCAACTTTTTTCAGTGCATCTCAAGCAAAGATATCTTGAAAGCTCATAAAAGTAATGCTTAAACATTACTGATATAATGCTTATATTGTACACAAAAGATGCATGAAAATCTCATGTTAACTACTTTTACTAAACTTAGCTCATTGTTGTTTAATTCAAAACTCTCAATGGCAATAATTGGCTTATCTTTTTCTATAATAATAGGACCACACTCTCCAATTTGTCAGCGATTCTAATATTCACCAAATTAAACAATTCATTTGGATTGAGCAGAAAAAGCAGAAAAAGTTTTGCAATAATTTGTCAGCTATTTCAAAATGTGAACATTTTTGTCTGGCAATTAAATATTTGATGTTATCAATTCACAATTGTTTTTGTTTGCTTAGAAAAAAGTTTAATTAAAACTAGTATATCATTAAGGGTTAAATAGTTGACAGTTTAAGAGGTATATAATTAAAGATTTGCAGCTCTTTCTGAAATTTAGCACCAAAAATATTTAATCTTTAAAGTTTGGTCAACCATAAAGAGTACGGTTTACATGACTGGAATAGTTGGATAGAAAATGTGTCAAAGAGGAGTCGCACGAGAAAAGTGCACTATAATCTAAATTTAGATAATTTTAGATTCAGTGAGAGATTTAATTTATTGTTCAAAATTATGGTATGAAATCACGAACTCTTATTATAACTCAACTATAGCCAGCTTTCCATGAGATGAAAGTAATGCTGCGCTTAATTGAACTGAATAATAGAGTTATCAAATTTTTTTATTCAGTCAAATTCAACTAATAGTTTATATCTAGCGATCAGTTTTGTAATAAATAATTTGTAGCTGATCGTCTAGAAGATTTAAGTTTTGTATAATTTTATTAAAATGAGTGCATTTCATTGTTAAGATAAAATAAAAAGCATTCATTACTTGCCATTGATTTATCACTATTTTAAGCAGAGGTGTCTTCAAGAAATTAATTGATTTCTCTTCTTGATAGAAGTCCTCCTTCTGATTGATCTACAAGTTTAACGATTGAAACGAGAAAGGTGCGCATACCCACAATTAAGTTTGAAGTATTTAATAGTTAGTAGAAGTTTTGGAGCAAATAAACAGTAAATAACTAGTAATGAGTTTTAGAAACATTAGTTTTAGACATATATCTAGTGTAGTGTCACTCTTGAAAGATAGTGAAAGAGATTGATGTAGAATGAGACAAAACTGGAGCCAAATAATAAACTGAGTGATGATAAGTTAGAAATCGATATATTAAAATTCGATCTTACTGGTAATGATAATTTAGGTTGATTTATCACTATTAGATGGATGGTTATTAAGTTTAGTGGTTCTGGTTTGATTAATTTACAGAGTATTGAAGAAGAGTGTCAAAAGAAATATTTCTGTAACTCTATATCATTAATAGTTATAATTTAGTGTTTTACTCAAGTATGCTTATATACTAAACAATAAATAGTTGCCATTTATCTTTCCATTAAAATTTCAGTCTTCACAATATATTCTCTTTTTTCAGCTTCTAATTATTATCTATTCAAATCATAAATATTCATAATAATCATCAAATTGAAGTGATCATTAGATTTTCTTGCAACAAAACCAAAATTCAACTCTTCACTGACTGATAGATAAATGAAAATCTCAGATCCCATAAGAATTGTGACATTAAGTTCTTAGAATTGCATTAAATTAAGAGAAGAAAATTAAAATGAATCAGAATTTGAATAATACGAAAAGTCTTAATTACAGCTTCGAAGATATGGCACTGAAATGTGGATGATTCTCTACTGGAAACTAAGAGCTCTTCTACTATAACAAATTGAGCGCCCATTCAACATATAATGGAAATGTATGCTTAACTGTAAACTACAAATCTCAACTATTCCCTACACTGCTCTCTATTCTTGTCCTGTTCTTCATTAAGCATCATAGCACTCTTTTCTTCTTTTAATTTTAACGTGTAATTAAAAAGCAGATACTATTTATTCACTCTCTAAGAGAGAGAGAGAGAGAGAGAGAGAGAGAGAGAGAGAGAGAGTAAATGCGCCTGATCTCCCAAACCCCTATCCTTCGCTTTGCTCAGTTTTTTTCATAGCTTCGTTCATCTAATTATCAAATTGATCACATCTAATCAATTTATTGCATGCCTCGCCGCCCAACCCCTTAATTTTGATATAAAACTTTGTCGCATGTGTGCTTACAAGAAATCTTTTCAGGTGTTCTCTATTGAAGACGATCCGAGCACATCCTAAGGATTGATAAGAAGAGCTTTTATGTGGTAAATGCTGAAAAAAGGAAAAGTTATATAATGACAAAAGAGTGTATTGACTCTGACACGAAGAGGCGTCATTTAACAGAATAAATGTTTGAATCAAAAATTTCAATAGTTATTAGTCATCCTCTATAATCAAACATTAATTATTGTTTTAACCAAAAATATAATAATGATTGGATCCCCGAAAATATCAAATCTAATTCTTATCACGTCTTCATAACATATAATTCCTTATATAAGCTGAAAAAGTTATGTTTCTCTATGTTATGTTAAACTTAAGCTTTTGTGCGATTTTTCATTTCAAATGCATTTAGTATTCGTGACCATACGCAGTGAACTATAGCCCACACTTTGATCAGACAAAAAATACTATCTATTTCTACTTCACGTTATTCCCATTTACGATTTAATCAATGAATAACATATATATCTACTCCAACGTTGCACTCCTTTAAATTATATTTTTTGTTATATATTAAATATTTATTTTTAGTATTTGAATATCAAAATGATATTCTCTATGTTCATATGCAGTTAATTATTTCCTGTTCCAGGGTTTAGATTATATCTATCCTGTTATGATAAAAAAATTAATAGAAATAAAAATATCAAAAACTCATTAGAAATTAACTTTATATCATATACAATTCACTAAAGTAGACGTTTTTTATTGCAAGTTTGTTTATTTTTTCATCTAAAAGACTATAAAATCTATGATAATATTAACTGAGAATAATATCCGAACTGAGAATTTATTTCTTGTGAATAAAAAGAGAATAAATAAACTTTTTTCCTCAATTCGATCAAATGTTTTTCGAGGCATAAAATATTTTCTTTTAAGAAGAGTTTCTTATATTATAAAACATTTTGAACAAGAATTTCTATTTTTTGATAAAACATATCAAAACCTATAGTATATCTAAACTAAAAGAGACCTATTCTTTATAAATATCAATCTTATAAATTCCATGTATTGACTGCTTCTTTTCTGCACCATTTCTTCAGTACTATTGCTCGCGATCTCAAAAGAATCATATAAAGGAATAAAAGCCGTAAAAGTAGCCCAAAGGCATCTCTCCTCGTCTCGCATTTTTCTTATGAATTGTTGAATGCCTTCTCTTAAAGCCATTAGAGTTAGTGAGTGTAGAAAAATAAAGTAACTCAACCTTGTAGTGAATGTAAGTTAATTTTTATTATTTTATTATTATTTCTCTATCTCTCTGATGTGGCTCCAGACTTAGCTCTAATATAATGTAGGTTTGGTACTGTCTCTACTATCCATAACAAACCACAACCCAACTTTATTATTTTTCCAACCGCACTTCCCTTTTTATTTATTTTGTGAGACAATTCCGCAGTGACCATCTCTGGCTGATAAATTGTAAACGTGAGATTTTCATACAAATGAGTTATTCAGTCCAAATATATAATACATGCGGTTCAACCGATGTTGATCTAAGCAATACTATTGAAACTCATTTAAAGTGTTTGTATTTGAAAAATTAGGCTCAAGCTTCATTTCCTAGAATAGAAATGCAAGCACAGTTTTAGAACTTCATCAACTTTTCTCATGATTAGGGGAATATTCCTATTTTCTTATGAAACACTATAAGATCAATAAATGAATGAGATGAATGAATCCAATCACTATTCATACGAGTGACTTGTTAACTACAATCAATTGTTAGACACTGTTACGCAACTGATTCTTCAGTCGAACACAAGTACTCCGTAATTAAACAGTTGAAGTCTTGCTGACCATGAAAATGTTCTCAGATCAATACTGAAGTGTTGCCTACATCAGTTTGATTTCCGGTTCGTGTCTCAAACACAATCCTCTCAAAACTGATACTAAAAACATACTCTAAAACGTTGAGCAACTTTTAGATTTTAGTCTAAATTGGAAACAAAATTCAGCCTATTCATGAATTATTCGGAAAAAATCATTGAATATGAATTGTCAAAATTGCATTTTAATTAGATTACTGAACAAAGAAACACTAACGAAGTGTAGTTTCACTCGAATGAGAGAAATGAGTAGTTAAATAGAGTTTTGAATTGAATAATTTTAAGCTAAATTGAATTCAATTTCGACTCAAACCAAGCCATGTGCATCTTGAGTCATTAGGACATCTTTTACATGATTCCGCTATTTTTGATTCGGTTTTTTAAGAACCAATTTTCTCTTCCCTCTATCTTGGTTCAATGAACTCATATTCGCGAGGTTTTTACTGAAAAAGTGCGACAACAACTTTTTCCGAACAAATTTATATGGTCTGAGCAAAGAGCAGTAAAAAAAATAAAGAGCAGTAAAAAATAAAGAGCAGAAGAAATTATTGTGAAAATTTCAGATGAATGAAAGTAGGTCTTGTAGTCTGTAAGGGAAGTATCATTTGAGGGGAAAGTTAACGCTTCCAGAGAATAAAAGCCAACGCGACTGAGTCTGGGATACAGACTATTTCAGTTCTTATAATACCTTTCATGTGTTATTAATTCTTTGGATACTCGCTCTTAATTTTTTTATCTACAATGCCTTCAAAAGTATACTGTATCGTAAGGATTTACTTCAGGCTATATTTCAGCAACTCTTATATATTTATACCTAAATTTCAGTTCAGCTAATTTGATGACAAAATATAAGAAATATTTTCTTGTTTAACTTTACTTTTTGCCCAGAGTATCGTAAGAACAAAGCTCTTTTTGTTTAACTTTTTATTAAAACTTCAGCCGTGGACTGATCTTTAAAAAATATCTATTGACCTAACAGAAGATAAAATAATTTTCTTTTTTTGAAAAACTGCTTACAATAGTTATTGATTTAATTGAGCATAATTTAACATTGACTGTTAGCAGCAATTGTAAACTGCTGGATATAGAGATAAAATTGTCAAAGTTTCAATTGAACAAATGAGGAACAGTTATGTTTGAATCGAGTTGGAGATAGTTTATCGAAACGATTTTATTTTTCGGTAGATTTAGTTTCTCTAAGTTATTGCTAGAAATGGTCATAAATATGCAGCCATGCTTACAACGAACACGATAACTGCAGACTTGCATTTTATATTGAGTATTTTGTATATTTTTGTTTTCACATTCTTCTAAATCTATTGAAAGAAAATACCATCAAATTAATTCATAAGACTTTTATTCCCCATAAACATAAATTTGAATTTATAATTAAATGCTAATAAAGCTGTTTACAGATCAAATGGCAGTATTTTGAGATTTTAAGTCAATTATTTGATTGTTTTATATTCAAAATTGATGAAGTGATGCAGTTTTAACTTGAAATCTAACTTTAATGGAAAAAGCTTTTAGGTTAAAAAATTGCTTCTAATCTAATCGACTATTCAATTATTATGTTGGGAATCAAATTGAATAAATAATTTGTTTACTGTCTATCACTCATGAATATTAATTATTTGTATTAACTTGAAAACAACTGATCTAAAAGTTTGCTAAATAAACCTGAAAATTATAGGGTTCAACACTTGAACACTTCAAGCCTAAAATTGATCACTAAATTTCAAGTGTTAGACATATGATTATGATCTTCGACTATGAAGTGATAGATAAAGGTATAGTCAGAGATAATTAATGTGTTGTTATTTTACAATTTGGATTCCACTGAGAAATAGTGCTACAGGAATGATAATGTAGAGCTAGCCCTTAATGCAATATTCTTGTTTTAATGCCCTTTTAAATAATACATCAGACCAGAGATCAGGTGTGAGAATCAGTTGTAATGCTTTAGATCGAGGCATGATAACTATACTACATGTTAGTTAATAAGGAAGACTTCCTATTTTACTCAACAGAATTTGTTAGAAATTTACTGCTTTTCTTATTCTTTCAAATTCAACCGCACTCTAACTGTACCAATGATGAATCAAATAACTCTTTTTACAGCTCTGCCAATCGATGTTCTTCTACTCTTTGTGTAATTTTAAATTAATTTAACAGTTACAGCGCATTAATGTATATCATATATAATCTAAGTTGCCATCAATTTAGTAGTAGTAGAAGAAAAACAAGAGTCAGAACTAAGAACTGAAATTACGGTCGGTCTGACTGTAAATCATTTTATTCTCTCTCTCTCTCTCTCTCTCTCTCTCTCTCTCTCTCTCTCTCTCTCTCTCTCTCTCTCTCTCTCTTCACTTTCAAAATTGTAAATACTTCTAGAGAAAGAGTGTTAGATCTGAAAGTATTTTTTCTGATGAAGAAATTGCACTCCAGAATCCTAAGCATGTGAAGAGCAGAATTTGTTTTTGGAAAGTCAAAGTATTTTTCCATGTCATGAATAAGACTAGTAAATAATGAAATGTTTATGAAAAGGCATTATTTTTTGAGATTATTCCCGTTCAAGTGATATTGAAGGTAGAATATGATGAGATTTTTATAGCATAGCATTTTGTTGTGCCAATCATTTTTATTGGACACTAGATTCGAGCCCTAAGTTTTATCGAGTTTTCACCCTTAAGATTGCGAGCACTTGTCATTCTTGTAGAGCTATCGTAAACTTTAGTGGACTGTCATGTCATATTCGATGCGTTGGTCCACTCACTCATAATTAGCTCTTAGCAGATCTTATGATTCAATACCCAGGTCTCCAAATGATAAGTCAAATTTCTGATTAGAGCGCAACTCAACCTAATCATACATAGCTAGAGCACTTGCCAAATATGTATTTAGTCACAAATTATGTACGAGATATTGCACTACCTTGTTCCCTTTTATATGTACTGTCGTTATAAAAAGCAGTCTACAAAAACATAGTTCATTAAATGATTCACAAAATAACAATGAGTCTGATAAGGCTGTCAAATTAAAAGGAGAGTCAAACTAGAGGCAACTAACAAGTAGTATATGGATAAATACATATTCAGCAATGCTCTAGATATAACTATATTCAATATCTTATCTTATATTTTATACTATTTCAAAGAATTTTCCATTTAAATATTGTTTGAGCTGATTTTATTAGTCTTTACTGCTGTGTGACTGCCAGTATTATTTCGAATCACGCTTAATATTCGTTCCGTAATGTTTTATAAGGCAAGACAAGCAGCGTTTTGAAAACCATCTCTCAGAGGCTTGAAAATAGTCAAATTTAACACAATTTATACAAAAATAGAAACTAAACTTAAATATAGAACCAGATTCATGACAATATTGGTAATGCCTTTAAGTATAAGGTTTACGTTAATCCTGATAGTTAACCGAATATTAACAATAAATGAAAACGCGCTCAATTTTTAAGATTATATCAATCACTAAATATCTTTTGGTTAAACTGTCAAATTGTAGCCGATATTATTATAATTGTCATTCACATTTGAAAGTCTCAGTTAAGTTTAAATTTTGCTGAATCTGACTATTTTTAAGAATAAAATAAAAGTTTTCAAATGGGTTGAGCGAAATGCTAGTTTACAAAGTATCGGTGAGCATGATCTTCGAGATTTAAGCACGTTTTGTATATCTATTTTGAAGTATCGATTATTTTTTATAAGCTTACAGATCTCTTGTCAATAAAAAGCAACTTATATTTGGGACACTTTGTAGATAAAAATTCTTACAATTGCAAACTCACATCTAAAGTAGATGACGAAAAATAAGAAATTTTTACAGTTAAGCTGAATGTGATTTCAATTGTAAGTTACCTCACACACTGGATTGATGGCTCATATTATATACTATGCATTTGGGATTCCAACATATAAGAAAGAATCATCATATTTAAATTCAAATCAAACCTACACAAGAATACTGAATAAACACTATCTCTAACTCAGCTGTCACATGAAGCCTGCAACTCAAACTCAATTTGTAGCTCTTCTTCTGGTCATATCAAAGGTTATTAGGTCTAAGAAGTGATCATTAATTCATTGATTGCTTTTGCTTTTAAAATATTAATAAAGAGCTGGTATTAAAGTTTTAAAAGGGCTGTAATATATAGAGCTTCTAAAGACATTGTTGAGATTTGACATAAGAAGAATCGACTTTTACTTGTTCGCAAATGGGCAAATATCACGAACGCTCGAGTGTCTTAAAAGCAAACGGTGTGATAAATTTTAATATAATCACAACAGAAATAAAAGTTTTATGTAAAAATTCTGAGTCAATAATACTTTTAGGTGTTATAAAAACATTGCCAAACTCTTAGGCTATATTTTTTGGCCAAAAACTGTTTTTTCCTCTCTTTCCCATTAAATTATACTTTTGAACACTTCCCTAAAAAAATATTTTTTTCTTCCTACCAGTTGTCGATAGAATTTATTCCACACTCACAGCTAGTAATTTTCGGAAAAGAATTTTCATATTAAATATTCAGAGAATTTCTTATAAAAAAAGTATTAATGCTTTATAGATAAAAGAGAGTAAAATAATGAACTGATAGGTCTCTCGCAATCAACTCAAGACGATAGGAGGCATTAAGAAGCATCAGGATTAGTTTGTCACGATTGTAAATTGACATTAGAGTAGAAAAGTAATGGTTAGGTATGAAAGTAATAATAATGTATTTTAAAGGTAATGCAAAAATGCATATAATGTGAAACAGTCTAGTGCTGAATCACGATTCAGTCCTGCCTTTTATGCAAGTTCACAATGAATTCAGTGTTTTCCTCCTACTGCGCATTCCATTATATCCACACTACTGATCGATATATACACCTAAAAATCTCTCTGAAGTCTTTCAACTTATTCCTAGTTGTCTCTCACTCTGATTCTCTGTAAAGCCTGTGTGCGCGTGTGGATGTGGCACTTGCGTAATACTTAATACAGAGTAATAGATCGCAGCAAAAACCCCAATACTCTAGAAAACTGATTCTCTACTCTCTTGTAGTCGTGTGCTTGCTTTTCATTCTCATTCTGTATCTCTATCTCAACAATTTAACGATAACTCTCTCGATTGCAGTTAGTTATCATAAAAAAGCATTTCTTATTATATTCTTTCTCTTTCTCATTAATCAACAGCTTATTGGCTATTGTCCCAAACAATTATTGATCGGATTTTTGCTGGCATCAAGAAAAAAGTTCAAAATTATCACAAGTTTGAGGAATCGCAAAGAAGTTTGAAAGTGAAAAAAAATTATCTTTCGACTCGATTGACAAGAGTTGTGAAAAGTTTGATTGGATTTGCACTAATTTGCAAGTATTATGGGATTTGAGTACAACAGCTATTCTGCGGTCTAGTCGGTGTGTTTTTCTGGAATTGTCACAAATTTTCTATGGTCCATCAAATGTATTACTCTATTCTGTTGAGAATCTAACACACTCTATTCTGATAAGAACTTTGATCTGTGGTGTCATCATTTTATAAGATTAATTCGGACTGAAAATGAAATCCTTACCATTAATTGCGGTGTCCTATCCATCGCTGATTTTGTTCGTGGCAGTGTCTGTTTTGATCAATCTCGACAACAGTAATTGTTTTGCCACTCAATACGGATATGAAAGACCGCATGATGTAAATTACAATCAGCCAAACGGTAAGCGGAAATTTAATTCTGCGCTAAAACTGCGTTCAGTTTTCTTTTTTGCTCACTCAAAGAAATCTGTTTTCATTAATCACTCTGTAATAAAATTAGATGAACAAAATTGTGACCTTAAGTGTGGTTATAATAAGATTATTTCCATTTATTACATAGATCCAATCAATTATAACATTTCTTAAGTAAAAATTCACTTATTTGTCTCGAGGAGCCAATCTTTTTCTTACTCCTTATAAATGATCTCATATTTAAAATCTTAGGAACTTTGTCGAAAAGTTTAGCTTATTTTAAGCCTATTTGAACTAAATTTGTGAATAATCGAAGCATTTGGCGTTAATCTTGATTTTATGACGAGTTCATATCTGATTTTGCAGTAAAATAAACTGATATGAAAACTCATTTAGAGAAGAATTGCAGGCATTAAATGACTCTATTAATTAAAGTATCAATTAATTAAATGAGTCTAAGCTCAATATTTGTTATATCGAATGAGAAAAATGTTTTTGTGACTGTTTTACGTGACACACAAGTTTTGCTCACATATTGAATGTAAGAAAAAAATGCTTAAAAGTTAATTATAATAACAGATAAGTTGGTATACGAAAAAGAAAATTAATTCAAAGTCATATCTCTGTGAAGGTATATTAAAACAGTGATAACAATAAAAGTAATTAAATGTAGTGCAAAATAAACGCTATTTTATAATTAGGGCACAGTCTAACGCAATAAAAGTTAGTAAAAACCAAAAGAAACCATAGTTTGAGCATTGGTCATATAAAGCAAAGTTTTAGCAGTGATTAGGTGCGAGAAAAAAAATATCAATCAGTCATTAGCTCTTTTTCAAATAATGTTTCAGTTTTTCGACAATCAAAGCTTGTAGACATGAAACATTGATCTTTGAATATGAGCCATTTATCTACTGTTTTGTATGAAACCATCTTTCAAACCATGCCATCCATTTATCCATAATAGAATTGACATCAATAGCTAAACCATTAAAATCTATCTAGAGATGAATCGAGAAAAAACGTTTAAACTATTTGAAAGGCAGCAGAAAATAAGCAACAATATAATGTTTTACTACTGAATAATTGTTTGGGCACAAATTCTATTACATTTTGGGCGGTATTACAAGTGTTTCAAATCAAGTCTTTGAGGCAATGTTCAATTTAAGTTTCCAATTCTGAGCCATATGTTAGTCGAAGTGATTTTCAAAATGAATTAATTGGAAAAAAACGATCCAGATCTTTCTCGAACCTTTGTAAGTTTGGTGTTATTAGACATCTGAGTCCATAAAATGAGTTATTTACTAATCTTGATTATTTTCAATAGTTTTCAAATGTTTGCTAAAACTGCATTCTTCAAACACTTGCATCGAGTTTTATTTATTTAATATGAATTAATAAAGAACTCATACACTAAGTGAACTTCAATAAAAGTGAACTAGAAAGTGTTGCGGTAGTGAGCTTAAAAGTAATATTTGAAATTATTGAAATAAGTATCAAATTTAGATATTACTTTTCAGCTCACTACCGCAACACTTTCTAGTTCACTTTTATTGAAGTTCACTTAGTGGATACTTATGAATTTGAGTAAGACTGAGATGAAATATAAATGAAATATTTTTGATTACTACATTACTCTATCTGTTTTTCATGCGTTAAATTTGCATCAATTAGACTTATTTGTAACCTTAAGCAAAATTCAGTATTGGCTATAATTAAGACTACTCTTAAAAGGATCAAATGGATCATCAAATTTAATTTTGTCTCCTATTCTAGTATTCATCAACTTTTAATGCATATATTGTTCAGTCATTTATACGCAGCTTTCAATATAACTTTTATGTGATGCCATAACTTATACGCAATAGTTTTTATTGAACCATATTTGCTAAGTTTGTTGGAAAGTCAAAGCTATTCATACATAGAGCAGCTTGGAAAGGGGTTTCACTCTCTCTCTCTCTCTCTCTCTCTCTCTCTCTCTCTCTCTCTCTCTTCATTTTAACTCTTAGAAACGGCTTGACTCTGAGGACCAATTTAATTGTGAAAGTACTAACAAATTGTGTTATAGATCGATATTATTAACAAATTAATGCCACTTTATTTTGCCTGAATTTATAAGAAGTTTGAAAAATTGCTTCTTTTTTCTATCTTCATTAAAATGAGAAAAGAGTTGATATATTTTAGTCATATTAACATAAAAACACATTTACTCTCTTTAATGTTCATTAAGTACACACAGTCTTAAATTCATTTTAGTTTATAACTACTGTAGTCTGTATTTGAGTTTTTTGTGGCAATTTGTGCACAATTTTTTCAGTCTATTCTACTGATTCGACAAAGCAGTAAATAATTTTTTAATGGTTTTTATTGATTCGGTCTTAAGTATTCGACATGATGTATATTTTTTTATGTGAAATGCCATAAAAAATTTGCCAATAATATCATACAAAATCAAACTGTAAAAAGATATTGAATGACATCGTTGTACAAGACTGTGAAACGACATCAATTGCCTATTCTTCGAGCTCTACACTCCAAAGCTATTTCCTACCCCATACAAATATTTTGGCCCATTTCGCCGACTGTCGACTACTTCTTGCGGTAGAAAAGACTAAAAATCAACTTTCGATCCAACATAAGAAGTATTACAAATCAAACCGAAAAGAGTTCTGATAAATCATTCTTCTCCAGTATTCTTAAAAACCAGACCATTAGAAGTCTAGCTGAATGAGACTCGATTCCTATTAATGGCTAACTTTGTTATTGTTTGATAAAGAAATTCAAGTTTTCTGAAAATTTCAAAAGTTTTCAGTTCAGTTCATACACACTTTGGGTTTTCACACTTACATTTCATTCTTCATAGCCTTTTCATCTCTCTCTCTCTCTCTCTCTCTCTCTCGCTTACTCATATAATATGATTCTTTTTTCATTCTTTTTATTACTGGTATTTTATATTTTTCAGTAATACAACAGTACAATCGGTGATGTATTACATTCTCATTCTATTATAGGATGAAGTCCAGCGACTGCTAATGTAATTCAACTAAAGAAATGTTGCTTCCTTCTCTTTTCTGCTCAACTGATACGGCGTTACTTAAATAGATTTTAGGTAGTTTTTTATTTGATAAAAATTTAGATATTCAATCATATTAGAGTCACTTTTATAGTGTTACTCAAAAAGTTTCATGTTCAACTAAATATAAAAAATGTATTGTTTTGTCAAACTAATCACTTATATTAATGGCTTTATTACATAGTTTTCATTAAAAATGTTCATTAACTTTCCATAACTAACTGTTCGTAGTATTTATCGTGCATCAATTGATTGATTTATCTTACGAAAACAAGTCTCAAATTATGAATAGAAAAACGATTTTTGAAAAGTGAAATGTTTTTTGAAGTATGCAAACATAATTTTATCAATCCATAAAACTAATAAGCTGTGAATATAGAAATCCTGATTAACTTTGAATATCCGTAAAAAGTGACTGATATGATTTAATAAACCTTGATAGTAAGGTCATATCTATTATGATAAGAAATATTTACATATAGACAGAAAATATATTTGTTGGTAAAGGAAGGAAATGAAACATATATGAGAAAAATAATATCCACATATTTTTGGTTCGCGTGTTCTCTCCCTTTATTCATATAAATACTATCCGAAAGCGTATGAAACATTTACGTCTTTCTGACAATAGTGCTGTTATTCACATTTATTGTTCAATAGGTAACAGTATATTAGTTTGCATTTGTTTGAGACCATTTATTTATTAAATATAATCACACAACGCCACCAGTTTGTTTCTCAGTTTTTATTCTTCTTTATTAGGTTGAGGTTCTTGTATTTGATAATCAATTTTAGCCATCATAAGCGGAACTTGACTGAAATTCGATTCTGCACTTAACTTGCACACTCATAAAACTCTTTTTCGTTAATGCCATCCAATCTTCTGTTTTGGATCTATTGATAGAGTGCTATTTAGATATTGATATATTGAAACAACTTTTTATAAGATTCGATTTGAGAAAATAAGTTCAACAATTCTCCTCAAGAACTTTGAGACATTTCTAAGGAATAATTAGTAAATGATTAGTAATATATCGAGAATTGGAGTGACTGACAAAACAAATGGATAGAGAAATATTAAGGTTGTTAATTTGATAAGTTTAGAATTTGAGTTGAATTAAAATATAGCAAGTAAAACTACTTTGATGGATGTGATGAAGGATTGTATTTGTATGGAAAGTTTGCATAATTTTTCAAACTGATTGATTTTAGAAGTAGGAGCTGAATAAAATTGATTCTGCTCATACTTCTAGCTTAAGTGAGTTCCAAAAATTTCTTACTCTACGAAGCTCTAAGAAAATTGATTATTTTTTAAGCCTAATTATTCTCGATATCGTAAACTTATCCTTTAAACCAACGGATTGGATTTTATTAATATAAAACATCATTTTTCAAACTAGTTGTAATACTTGCTTGGAAAGATAAATTTGATTTTGTAAATCTCCTATTGTTAGAGAAAATGTATGAATATCTATATTTAAAATTCAATTAATTTGTAAGTCCTACATCATCTACTTTTTCAAAATATCTCAGACTCAAAATCAACAAATAGTTTAAGCAATCGTTTGGAAATAGGATCACATGTTTGATTTAAACGGATGCAAACAGAAACTAAATTTTTAATATCCGGTTGTGAGCCGTTCACAGAAACAATTGAAAAGCTGTCTAATAGAGATCATAATTTAAAGTTGATTTTGAAAAAAATTACAAACTATCTAATGATAGAACCGAAAAATAGTCTATAAAGCAGTACAAAAAATCAGATAAATTTGTGCTAAAACAATAAAACTTGGAAGCAATTAATCAAAGGCATTGTTTGGCGCAAATAGAAAATAATATTTCATATAGAAACAAAAAGAGAGACAATTTAGAGGAGATAATCATTTGTATAAGAAGTGATGTTGTAGTTATAAATTGATTGTTAAGAGCTAACAAATCCTTTTTTGTTAATTCCTTTGATATTTGGTGGTTATGTTGAATAATATAGGAACTTAGCTGTCTAGAGTAATACCAAACGCTTTGATCTACTGATGATAGAGCGACTTTTGGTGTGGGAGACTCCCAACTGTGGTCATTACACGCTTCACTTTATATAATATTGCCTATTGTCTACTTTTTGCTCAACAAAAACTATTATATATATAATACCAGGAATCATACTGAACCTTCTACCTAAACTAAAACAGCTGCTAATTGTTCACTTCTGTTATTTTTCATTTAGTTTTATCACGAGTATCGCTAGTCATTTGTTATTTGTCTCCAAAAAATTGCTTTAATTCTTTTAATAAATTAATTTACTTTCTATATCAAACAACACTTTATTCTATTGCCAACAAAATTAACTAATTCTTTGATCATTGCTCTGAATAATTATGAATAAACAGAATATTCCTAGACTGTTATTATCTTATGTGCAAATAGATTAAAATCTAAAAGCATTTATTAGAAGATTAGGTTTACTTTTTCTATCTATTGTTTGATCAACATTATTAAAGAAGAGTTGAATATTGCGAATGGAAGTACCAATATTTAAATTAAATAGTTTCATAGTTTCATAGTTTCATAGTTTCATCATAAGAGTGAATAATTATGAGTAAACAGAACAATGTGCATATATACATAATTTAGATCTAGAAGTATCAGTTAAATTAGCTAGACTAGTGTGTATCCGTGTCGATTAAGACAAACAAACTTTATAGCAATATCTATGACATACACATCACTTTTATTGAGTCTATTAAATAACATCTCTAACAGTCTTTTCTCTATTGCAATTGCCTATTGACTGATTAATAACGTTAGTTTGTCAGTCAGCAACAATACATCTCTGACCACATCTCTGTTACATTTGGACAATGAATGAGAGCTTATTTTTGCCTAAATACTCTTTTCTTTCTCTACACTCACTTCATTACTTTCTCTGGCTTTCAATCAATGTAATTATTCTTTATTTTCACTCAAATCCTTTTCAGCTCTCTAACGAATAGCTGAGATCACTCATTCAAATAGTATTTCTCTTGATTTAATTTTCAAATTACTTTTTCAAAATTAGTCTGAGCTATGACTGAATCGCTGCCAGTTGTGTTACTTAACTAGTCAATAGTCAACAAACTTGTTCTCAGCTTTATTTAAATTGAGTTTTCGAATCAACTTTTCAATGATTGGTTGGATATAAATAAATAATTACTTTACATTTGAACTTAATTTGAGTTAATTGATAATTGTTGTCAAAAGTTTTATTGAATTAAAAGTCCATTAGATTTTGGTTTTGCTCGCATCGAATTTATTAGCTTTTATTGAAGTCAAATCAAACTTTATAAATTTGACCTAATTAAAACTTTGTCAACAACGTACAAAGCATTTAATTTGCTGTTTATTTTTAAATTCATTTCTGATAATCCTATATAAATAAAAATGCATATAATCACTTATTTTTGTTTGGTTTGCTCAAAGAATAAACATTTGTTCGATGAGTTCAATTGACAAATTTCTGAACTGATTTCCCCTCAAGTAAATGATATAAAAAAGTTTTAAAACAAACTCTTTTTTGTTTATTCTACTAGTTATATAAAGTTGACAAACGAGTGCTCCTAAACATATTCCACTGACTCTAGAAAAGTTGACATCAAAGTTAAACATGAGAAAATATTTGTAAACGTTTCAACTTTTCATAGAAGAGGTGTTGTTGCGAAAAAGTTGGAGCTCATAGAAAATTCAGTCTTCAATCAACTAAATAGGTGCTTAGTTAAACATTACTACAATAGCTGTTAAGCATTCTTTAGTTGGTAATTATTAGGAACATGGACACTATTAATATAAAGCGTCAAAATGCTATTTCTGGGTCTTGTGTTCCTGCTATGTTTGCCATTCTCTTTTCAAAGATAAGTAGGGTTACCACCTTTCAATTTGATCTTAGGTCTCCACACTTTTGATCACAGTTCTTCTGACTCAATATCAAAGATCCATCTTCAATCTAGAATTTAAAGTTTATGCTACTACCTAACTTTTGAATTTAAATAATTCAATTCAAATTTAACAAGTTCAACAGTTGAATCCCTTAAGAAAATTAGTTTCTCGACAAATTTCAGAAGAATGTCACTGTTTTGTATTTATCGTGATAGCAGCATTGAAAATTAGAAACTTGGATGCAATGTGCGACAAAATATTTAGATATTTAGTGGTGAAGACGGAAACTTTCAAGTTAGTAACCTGACATTTTTCTCGAAAAAGTATTTCTAGGCAAACATGACAACCCTATTGTTTCGTGCGATTTGTGTCTTCAGCAACTAATTATAATTTTATTCTGTTTGTACTCCACATTAGTATGTTTTGTTTTTCGCAATTTGGAGAGAAACAAAATAAAAGTTAATGTTAGCATTTTGTGTGACTTCACTCTATTATAGCTAGTTTTGTACTTGTCTGTTAGCCAACTCAATCATACCTTTTTTGATTGCCTTTTAGAGATCGAAAATTAAACCCTAACTATAGAGCGAATAATAGTAAAGGGATATGATTTGTTTCTCTGTATATTTTAATCCGATTTAAAACTAATTCTCTTTTCTACGTCTTTATTTCTCTGCAAAACCGACAATACCATTATTCTTTCTAGTAATTCGTGCTCTTCTTAAGCTTGAAAGTTGAGTAGGAATTAGATTTACTTCAATTTTGGTATTGAATAGTATGTTTTTTATGTATTAAGAAGTTAAATTTGTAAACTGATTGTTTCTTTGAGCCAAGTTCAATATAAGAGGCTTCAATCTTTCAACCATAACTCGAAATATAATTCTAATTATTTTCTTTCTATGAACTAAAACTTATAAAATTGCTGTAAAAATCTTATTATATGCAAAGTTAACATAGTTTTTATCACGGAATAAACTAAGCCATAAAACAAGGAAAAGGTGTTTTCTAATTAAGAATCAAAAAAGAGCATTAATTTGGTGAATGTTGCAAAATTTTCATTAATTATAAACAAGGTTAGCATCAGCTCAAAGATTAACGAGTTTTCAAAGTAGAAACTTATGTCTAAACACAAACCCATCGAATTAAATTAATCTGACATTAAGACGAAAATTTGACAAATAATTATTAGATCGAAACATGAGTCTCAAGCTAAACTTGAAGCAGACAATTTTCAATTAGAAAACTTGTGTTCATTACTAATGAACATAAGGAATATGTTTAAAGGAGGAAATCCTTATTTAGGTCTCGAATGAAAACAACTGGTAATTAAAATCATTCAGATCTAACAAGTACTTTATGTGAGCTTATATTTAGTTAAATAAAATTCAAGCTGAGCCCAGCTATCGATCTTACGAAGCGTGTTCAATTCAGCCGTAGAGTCGCTTCTCCCTTGTCTTAATGTTTGTTATACGCATTTTGAGGACTTTCAAGTTTTTATGGTCACTCTTCATCACTAATTTTTTAAGTCATTCAGAATTTTCCAAGATCAAATGTTGGAGAAACAGTCACATGAAACAAAAGAGATTTTGATGTTTTAATCTGCCTGAATGGTTGTGAAAAGATATCGATTAGAACTGGTGTGAGAAATATTTGATAGTCAAAAATGAAACATTATTTGTATTGCACTATTCAAATAAAACATTTGTGACAATACAATTACAGGTATTAGGCAAATAAATCTATGCTTTTATTAACACATATACTTATGATAGTTATATATAGTGGTTATGTATAATTAATAACGTAATATTGATTCTGAAAATATAACACGACTAAATCGATAAAATTTGTGTATTGTATGAAAAACTGCTGTTTATTGTCAGACGAATTAGATTTCTTGCAGATAATCATCAATATCTCAGAACTATTTGCTCGTTATATATGAGATATAATTTGCTATAGAGGATTGTTGGGTACAAACAATCTCATGATTTAGTGCTCTTAGGCTAGCTTTAAGCAATGAAAAAGTTGAAAATTTTAGCAAATATTTATATTGTGTTAGAATTAAAATTTTTCTAAGTTGAAAAGAGGAATTTTCATGAATAATTGTTTTGATTGACCGAAACATTGTCTAGCAGGAAACATATAAAAGCAAAGCATAAAATAAGCACTGGATAGCATGTAAAGAATAGCAACAAAGGCAGAGCTTATTAATAGATATTATTGCAGTTACCGAACAGTTAATAAACATTTTGGTTTCTCTCAAACCGGCGATTTAGTGCTCTAACAATCTCTATACTCGTCGAATGATAGTGTTTGTCTTTCTTTTGAGTGATTCGCATTGATACTAAACCGTAGTGCCATTAATGCAATGGCTGACAATATAGCAGTAAATGTTATATGGGATGCACTTTACTGTATGCTCATTGAGATAAGAGACTATATATATAAAACTATGCGATATAATAGCGATCACAAGTGATCTACATTAACTCGAGTTCTAGTTAACAGTATTTTTAGCTCGAGCTCGTATCAGTGCTTCTATTCTCATTGAAACATTCTCATTGAAACCTAACTGAGATGTATCCAATATAAACCAATAATAACAAATCAATGATTCAATAACAAACAAGACAACTGAAGTTCACACGAACAAGTTGTGCTCAAGTTTGAATTGTTTGAACAATACCTGAGTTAGAGCTCGAGTGATCGCTTGACTCAAAATAGAAGTGACATTAACTATTTTAGAGTGAAAGGTTGGAATTACTAGTGAAACATGCGTTCGATGATCTATAAAAATGCTTCATGGCTGATGCTCTTCGCTAATTAGCATTTAAAAAATTTAATATTCCTTCCTCTTCGTTTAACATTACTGTATCGGAGAGTGATTGACGTCTAACTATTAGTTAGCGATAGTCAGTTTCAAATTGAGCTTTCTTGAAATCGACGTTTCGCTATTTTCTGACTGCTTGTCTCCCCTTTACTTTTAGTACTTTTATGAAACTAATTACCTTCTAGTTTTTAAGTCAATTTGCTTAATCGTTTTACAGTACTAGTTGTCTGTTACATTGAATTATTTTCCTAGAATTGTCTGAAAATTCTTCAAACATATTGAAAATGAAGCATAATTATAGTCATTGTGGAATTCAACAGAATTTAAACTATCGTAAAAATTCTTCAAGTGAAAGAAATATGATTTTAATTTCTTTAGTATGGATATAAAGTTCATTAACTCTAATCTGAAACTTAATTAAAAGATATTGAACGGATTTTAAATTAAAAGTGTTTTATCTGGATCTTTTAACAAGAATAAGCTGCAGAATTAATCGATAAAAAACATAAAAACTTTTCCAGACGATTTCATAGATCCCTAATCGAAAAATGTCTGAAATACTGGTCATTGGTTTGACACAATCGTGACTCAATCTGTATGCAAATTGACGTGAAAGCCTAACTAGTAAACTGAGTTGAAGTCAGTAGAAAGAAGGTTCTGTTTTTATCGCTCATTTTGATCGTATCATATTTTGATAGAAATGAATTTGTTCATTCGAAAGTCATTTGGGAAATACTTGTTGGCAAGTGTTTAACCACTGGAGGAGTTGACGAAAATTCCCAAAATCATAAAAACCGTTCAAATAACAATTGAGTGTAATTTCAATTTTTGATTTGACTAGAGATCAAAATTTAGAGTTAAAATCATTTTTCAAACCATCAAAAAAGTATTATTAAGTGATTTTTGTAGATGTATGACAAAATTCTAGCTTAATAACTATAGGGTTTTGACGGATTCTGCGATTATTCTGTATTTGCGATTATTTCCGTACCAATGAACTTAAATTGGAATCGAAAAAATGAAGCAAAGTCATAATCCTTCACATTTGAAAGTTGTCGGCAATCCTAACATAAGTGGGAGAGATATAGAAAACTGATATATATTTAAGCTGTAAATAAATATATGCGCAATGAATCAGTGCTTAGCTCGCATAGAGTTCAGATGAACTTCTCTATGAGATCATTCATCCTAAGGGAAAGTCTGGCTGCAAAACATTTGCTGTTAAATATGGCGTAATAATTTGCGCCTATTTCCAAATTAGTTCTTAATATGTCTCTTTATGTCTTACTCCCATACTCACAATACCAAAGATTGATCTTCTTCTACTAGCTATATATAGATAGTGCGATCCCTTTATACCGAAATTCATATATAACTCATATGAATCCTTGAGATATTAATCCGTTTTGAGCACTATGAGTCGATATACTTATACAACAATCGACACATTTGATTTGATTTGTTTATTTATTTTTGTTTGACGTCTTTATTCTTGTTTTGATTTAGTGATGCAGTTGAATCTAATCGATTTTGAAACACTCGTCTTTTCTCACTCTTAATAAGTAGTTACTTACTATTTACATAAAAAACCGTTTATTTCTTATTTCATTCGTTCAATATCTTGTAAAACTGATAGCTTTTATTCAATCAAATTATCGTTGCTATTGATAGTTGAGTTGATTTCAAATCGAAAACCCTATCGTTTATTTAACTTTATGAAAGCGCAAATTCTTCTGAGAGATCAATAGGTCATAAATTTCAAACGTTAGACAACAAATTCTTATATATTTATTCTCCTATAATACTTATTCTGGTTGAATTGAATTTTGAAATTCAAATGTTCGTTTTAGTGGATATATCGTTATCTCTTATTAACATTTTATTATCATTTTTTATAGTTTTGTAGGTATTATCAGATTTCATTCTGAAAGAAGCGATAATTTGCGAAAATACCACTTTGAGCGATCATATCTTCACATGAATGTTGCCATTAAGTGCCTCAACTTCTTATCTCTTCAAATACATTTCGCTCTTCGAAGTTATGACAATTATTGAGCAGAGCTTAAGATTTCACATAAGCAAATACGATCTAATTTAGTAGAAGTGAACTCAATATTGTTAGTATTGATATAAGGCTTATAAGAATAAGTTCTACTTTTATGCTTGTTTTGTATCGCGCATTCTCAATCAAACCAACAGTATCTCAAAACTCTTTTGCATTATTTATTTCCATCAAAATCTATCAATAATAGAGTTATGGAGAGTCTGCTTTTTAACTTCTTATTGCTTTTTAACTTCTTATCAATAAGACTGATCGATAAGGAAGAATAACGATAAAACTAGCGTTTAGTAATGGTCAGATGCCCAAAGTTGTCATTTAAGTCTAATTTCCAAAAACAATCCCCTTGTTTAAGTACTATTTGGTGGAATAACTCGTAAGAGATAAAATGAATAAAAGCCCATAATAAGATTTGTAAAGCTTTCTTATCAGTCAATACGGATATAGTTTAAAAAATACTTTCTCATTTCATTGAACTTCAAATCAAGTCAGTCTTTCCCACAACAGAAGATGTTAAGAAAAATGGTTCAGAAAATTCTTTCTTTTTTAGTTAAATCGACCTTCTCTTATTTTTTTTCCAGATATCAAAATATAACTTTCAGAAATATGAATATTCTGAGTAAAAACTATTCGAATCATAATCTTTTACGACAGAGTCTTTTACCATAGAAACAATTGAAAGTCGAACATTCGGTTGTTCATAGCCTGACTTTTGTAACGCAAATATTTATTCAACACTCAAATCGATAGAAAAACTATTCATAGTATTCTTAATCCGATTGAACATATGATTTTTTAATTTATTTTTCAATTTTCTAACTTAAAGAAACGCTCAAATATGAGTTACGAAATCATATGTAATATTCTTTTAGGGAGTTATTGCACAACAATCGCTCATATTTTTTGTATTCACAGAATATGAATAAAGAATAGCTTTTTTTCTGCTTTCAGCATTCATATGAAATTTTTGACGCAATTCATATTTTATTCAATCTATTTAAAGGACTAAATGATTGTGAAATAAATGAAACTAATATTATGATCCATTTTAAACTAAAAGTTGTAATACGAGCTTTAATACAAGTTATAAGTTTAATATTATGTTCTCAACATTAGCTCGTTCATTCCTCCTATCAAATCATTTCTAATATTTCTTCTACTTTATCATTTGGTTCAAGTTCAACTTGAACCCAGCAAATAAATAATACTCTAGTTCTCTTTCAGTTTACTATTTTCACTCAAATTACTTTTTACCTTTCTAAGAACCAGTTATAAACTCACGAATTTTATAGTTTTCAGTGCGTACGAAAATACATTATTCAGAGTTTGATAATGAGATTATCTCTCAAACAAGAAGATTGTATGAAAACAGTAAATGTAAAGAGAGTTGAACTTCGAGTATTTTTTTTAACAAATAGTCAATTTAATACTTGCAACGGTGGTGAGCCGTGAGTTTTTATTTGGCAATAAATTATTGAGAAAATTTTTTTTCAAAACATACTTGATTAGCGAGAAGTTTGAAGCAGTATATTCTCTTATTAACGACGTATGTAATTGCTATAACTTTACAAAAGAATCTAAAAAACTGTGAGTTATTAAGTTGTATATTATGCTAATTAATGTAAAAATTCCGAAATCGTATTTAGATAACTGTATTACCAAATTGTATATAATTTTGTTCCATCCTCTGATTCGGTGATGCATTTAATAATGAATACCTGCATGAAAAGAAAAATATAATAGTTATAAAAATGATATTCTCTGTTTCTGCTCTGAAGTCTAGTTTTTAGGGCTATAACTTTTGGACTGACTTTACAGAGTTATCTCATAAAATATATTGTCAACATATGCTGTTGATAGCATTGGAAGAGTTGACAGTTTTGCTATAAACAGACCATTTTAGCGATTATTGGAGTGATGCTTGTAAATACTAAAAGAGTCATGTCTTACTAGTGGTACTACTGTCTCACGAATCAATATGACAAGTCATACGAGGAGTTTGGACGGCAAAAGCTGTCCAAATAAATAAATATAACTGAATTGGCCAATCAAAATAAATAAATAGTTGAGTAGATAAGAAAAGTTTTAAAAGTAATTTCTTATATTGTAACTTATGCGCTGTGTATAATCATATACTATGTTTATATAGAAATGTTATATTTCTCTGCTATGAACATATTAGTTTTTCTCTTATTTGTTATCAGATATTAAATTCAATACTACTTTCATAATAGAAAACTTATTGAATTTTCAATTTATTTCTCTACTCTTCAATGCAATAAATATAATATTCTGTAAAAACTACTTTCGCAGTAAACATTTTCAACAATATTTTGTTTTATTGAAAAAATTTTTGGTTCTCTCTCAAATTGTTGAAACCATATACAATTTTTTCATTTAAATAAGCCATTAATAAAATATTAAAGATTTAGATGATTCACGCAATTAGTTTTCAATATTGGGCTCTTTTTCAATGTAATGTCTCGAGCCTTTCTATCAGCTCCATATCGACAGCATAACAAATAAATCTAATAGATTTACAAATCCATCGACCTCGCAATGCCATTAAGATTCTTAAAAATGATCACTCCTTTCACAATGAACTAATTGGCTGAAAGGGAAGAAAAAAATGATAGAATAAAAGGATAGTCATAGGAATGAAGCAGCAGCAACTAAATTGACTTAGTCGCGATTGTTGAAGATCCTAGTTGAAATTAGTGGTGTTTTTTTCAGCTGACAACTACTTTGTTCGTATTTCTGTTGGTGAGTGTAATGTGTGTTGGAGACACAAACTTGGCCTTGTTGTGCATCTCTTCCATCATCTTTACTTATATTGTTTTCTATTTAATTGTTAACGGTCTAGTTTTTCCTATCAGATAATGCGTAATAATCAAAATAACGACTGCCTTTATCAGTACCTATTATTTTATGCTTTCTGACAAATGCCGGCAAAACCATTTCAAATTATCAGCTCCAAAATTACTCGCATTTAATCTGATGCCTATCAATCGAAACCTAAAATTACCACTCATTATCTATGCATAAAGTTTAAGTGATAGCTCAAATCTAATCAAATCATTTAAGAGAATAGTTTAGTTTTGTTGAATAAAAGCACACCTTTATTCATTAATTATTATTATTACTATTATTGAAATAGAAAATGAACTTTACTTAAGCCAATGAATTAATAAATGTAATATTTATGAGTGCTTATAACAATTACCTAAATTAAGAGCGAGTGATGGTTTCAAAAAGTATTTATAAATTATGGTAGAGATGAATGCCCTGAGCAAATATTTCCTAAAAGTTGTACTTTCAATTATGTGGTCATGTATTGCTTAATGTTCAGTCCAAATGCATATCAGAATTGCATTTATGGTAAGTTTGGCTCAAAGTGTTTCTTCAAAACTCATATACAGCAAATGTTTAGCTGGAAAGCAATTTCCAATTTATTCCTCGAGCTTCTGCTTTAAGAAGTCATTGGTTGAGTGCTAGTCATAGCAATACATAGCAATAGACATGCAATATGTAGTCAAGTGCTCTCATAAAGTGAAACACAGATTCTGTTATTACACCAAATTCTGATGTGAAGCACCTCTCGTACAGCTTTTGATATAAACCTATTTCTCAAAACTTGAAATCATTTTTTTAAAAATCTAATTTTCAAAAACTACTATCCATTGGGCAAACGTGTGGTTAGACTAACTGTAAGTTTTTAGATGCAAAAAATTTCGTTTATACTGTTTTGAGAAATGTAACATAAGATTAGTTTATAAATATGTTCAAATACAAAATTACTAACTCACAACACAGAGTACATAAAACTGTTTTCACAAGAATCTAATCATCAGATACTAGCAACTATGTATTTTAATATGCAGTAAAACCTGTCCAACTTAAACATGTAGTGCAATGCTTTCTTAAAAACAATATAAAGACTGCACAGAAAACATGGTTTAATTGTTAGCGATTTTTAAAAACCACTTAACTAAACGTTTAAGTTAGACAGATTTTACTGTAATACGACTAAAGTAAAGCGGAAACCAATTTCTGACTTGTACCACACTAGTTGATTGTTTTTATATTCCATATAAATTTAGATTAAAAATCATTGTTCGTATCAGAAGGTATTATGTTTAAAAATAATATTTGATTCGCTTTCTGGGAGTATGGGTAAAAACTTGTCTACAAGAGTCTTGAACTCATTTGATAACAAACTACTTTTCGAAACAAATATTTCTGAGTGCTATGAACATGTCAATAAATGCATTACTTTGAAACGAAGGTTCAGAACTAATGGAAAGTAATAAGAAAAATAGTTTGGCTGATATTGGTCAATATGAATGTTTTATTATAAAGTTAGTTAGTTATAAGTTGGTAAATAAATAGTATCTGTATTTTTCTTCTATACATAGCTAGCAAACAAGACAAGACTACGGTTTCCAATAGTAAGCATTAGGAGCTAAAGAAATAGACTATAATGGAAACCAAGTTAATTACATTTGAATGATAAACTTTTTATCGTTAGTACCATTTGATATCAACTTTTCGGTTTAGCCTTTTCACTATTTATCTCATGAGGCGCACAAAAAGCTCCTACTATTATCTCTAATGGAGATCGACTTTTCCTATTCTGCTTCAGAACTAATTAAAATTCAAGTATATCTATGAATGTTTTCAATCCAGCATAGAGTCAAAAAATAGCATTAGCTGTTTGTTATTTAGTTCAAGCAAACTTATCATATATTTGAATAATTTGCATATTTTATAATTTGAAAATTTTAATCTTCATCATTATTCTTGAAAATTATATTCAATTATTCAAATGATATTCTAATTATTCTGAATGTTAAGTCAAGAATTTTTGAGTGTATTGTGTCTTATTTTTGCTTTTTATAATGTTTGTATTCAAATTATATATTATTTGAAGTCAATTAACGGCGTTTTAATAGTAACTGCAATAAAGAGACTAATTATAGGATATCGAGCACTCATCCAATCGAAAATCAATTAAACGGCTCAAAAAGTCTTCAATTTATCTTCTGGTTTCTAGTGAAAGAAATTGATTTCCAGAACGACAATCATTTTTATTACCTGCTATTGAACTACTTTAAAAATAGAGAATTAATCGATTTTTGTGATATAATCAAATTGAATGAAAAATAATTATCTCTGTTTGAACGCCACAACTCATGAAAAGATTGCTTTTAGAGAAAATATTTTTTATCGTTAGTCAACAGCAAGTTTTAGTGTTATTTTAATTTAAGAGAATTTAGTTTCGAGTTATCTGAACTGATGTTAAGAAAAGCTTAGAAACTAATTTGAGTATAAAATGTTTTCTTAATGCTTACATTAATGTTTATTTTTCACATTTTCAGAATAAGCTTCAACTGAAAAGATCGTATAAGCTAAAATCTATAGAATAATCATTATTCTTGCTCTCAACAATCAAATTAAACTGGAGCACATTTTCAAAATTCAAACATATTCTCCTCTTTCATTACTTATTAGACGATTATCTTGTGATTACTTTCATTTCTAACAGTCAGTCAACAATACCTTCAATTGAGCACTTTATAGAAAGTTTTCTGCTGTTCAAAACATATATTATCTCTGTTTTATTTAGATAATCGCAAGTAAGACATATTCTGTTAGTTTGAACAGCAAAAACTGCAAAAATAATAACAGAAAAATGAGTTAATAATTGATTTTATGTTAAGTAGAGAAGAATATAATTTTATATGAATATTTGATGCTTAACATTAAACAATGCATTTGACATGTGTTTGTGTTTAGCGATTTTATACTCGAAGCTAAAGGAGTATTAGAAGAAAGTTATGATCTATTTGTCGATCATATTTTCAAAGTAAAAGAGAAAAGTTTAATATGTTTAGTACTTATAAATATAAGATGTAAATATATTAAAAGTATGCCTAACAACAAAACATCTGAAGATCACTTATGAATTCGACAGCACTTCAAATGTTATTATAAAATATGTGATCATTCTTAAGAGATATCTTCAGTTTTCTATTCTCTACTCTGAACATCTAAATTTGAACAAGATTTTCAGTTTTGATCTTATTTTGAATTTAATTGCAAAGATCTATGCTTTAGTTAAGAAAAGATAGAACTCTTTGCTAATTGTAATCACAATAGATATTGAAGAGTTGAAAATATCTCAATGTTCTTAAGACTTTTGTAAACAAAATTATTAATTAACGATTGATATGACTAATGAACTGTTTGTGAGTGAATTTCTTTAAATGACAGAAATAAATCATAGCTCTGATAATAAAGTGCATTTAGCGACAGTCTTTTAATTATAAGCAATGGTAAGAAGGAGTAGAGACATAATAGACAGTCATTAAAACAGAATGTGATAATCAAGCGATAAAAGTTGGACTCATGGCAGCAAATGTCAATACTAGAAAAGTAGAGAAGTGATATCCATAAAAATAGATGGGTTAAAAAAAGTCTATAAAGTTATTTGGCATTATTCTAATTTGAGCTTGCTAGAACAAAACCTTGAACGGTCAACACCAATAAACTGAACAAATGTATGACTATAAGAAAGTTATAGAACAATAAATATGAAATCAATTTGATATGAAGTAAATGAAGGAATATTGTTCAAGTCAATTTGAGTGACATTTAAGGGAGAAAGAGATCTTATAAATAATTGAATTTGGACAATAAGCTATAGACGTGCTTAATGTTTAAGTTTAGTACAGAAGCATTAAATAAATAATTAATAGAATCGATTTTCTATAACAAATGAAAAATACTTTCACTTCGCTATAAGATTAATAATTGATTGCCTTTCTTATAGCTTAATCTCATCAAATTTAAATATATTCTGATCACAACTTCACTTTTTTACTCAATTAGTTTATATAACTCATGTTTAGTTAATTGATCGCTCCTCAAACTTGAACAAAACAAAGCTGAATGCCAAAAACACATTTCAACAACAATCCCTCCTCAAAGTCTAAATCTAGTCTAAATGAAATTTGACCGAACACCGGAGCAAACCTGAACCTTAAACATAAAAGAATTAAAGAATGTTAAGGTTGATATGTAAGATAGATTGGTAAGAATGAAAGTGATATTGATTTAAGTGGTTGTATGCGATAAATGTATGAGTATTGCTAATATAATAACTAGACACACGGATCATATTTGACATTTTCAGAATGGCTATAATTTAGTCTTTTTTTCAATATAGATATTACTTCTTATCTCGAATATCTTCAATTTATATTGTTTTTGTCTTGAGTTGAATGGAGAGATAGAATATTCTAGTTTGAAACATAGAATATTCCAGTTTGAGGCTAAATGAGCTCAAGCATGGAATTGAGGCAATAGTAGACCTTCAGTAATGCTATTACTTATAATAATAATAAGCGAAATAACAATAAATATAAAATTCAATTCAATAGGAAAATAAGAATGAATAGTCGCAATCAAAATAGTCTCGGACTATGTCTGACAAATATAAAAACAATAGCAATAGATATACATAAAAATATTTATGGACCCATTTTCGACTATAGACCTCATTTCATTTGTTATCTCAATCTATATCCCTAACAATTTCTTTTATGCTTTATTGGGGCCTGAATTTAACTCTGAATTTCTTGCTATCAAATCACAATTATTTTTATTATTACGTCAATCTTTGGATCTGTGGATCTGTGGATCTATGGATTGGAGAAAAGCAACCAAATGAGCGACAAATCAGATTTCTAGAGACCGGAAAAATAAAGGCAAACCTTATTTTCAAAGTAATATTTGGCTCTAATAATCTCGGTTAAAGTAGGAATAGAAGTTGGACTAACATTTAGTTGTAGTGACTGGTGATTGTTTGGGGCTTTGATTTTTGTTTTGTCGATCTATTTAGGGATAACCTAATAGACAATGACTACTCCGGAAAGCATCAATTATTAATTATTTCTTAGGGTTAGAAGAAGAGCAAAAGCTATCAGTTAAGGAATTGATCTACTCTTTTACTGCTGTATTTACTTCACTCGGACATAGCCTTCATCGCATTAGTAAATTATTTTCGATAATTCTTTATTAGTTTACCATTAGCGCTCGTTGAGGGGCAGCGCAAAATTCATCACTTTGGCTAATCATTAGACGACTGCCACCATAGTCCTAGTCATCTGTCTTAAGTGATATTTTCTTTAAAAATCAATACCTCTATTCTTATAACTTATTCTCCTGTTTTTCTGTTCCTATTCATATGAATATTAGACTGTTCTCAACATAAAGGTTTAAATTTATTCACGATATCAATTCTTAACATGAATGAGAAGCACTTTTATCTAAACAATTAATTTTTTATGAACTTTTATTATAAAATCCAATACACATATATCTTAATAAAAGAAAATTTGCCGCAACACTGCTTCAAATATAACTTTTAAGCATCTTTTAAGTTTTCTTTAATACACACGGAGTAGGACTAGAGAGAGAGAGAGAGAGAGAGAGAGAGAGAGAGAAGTAAAGAGTGAATGAAGTGCTTAGCATGAAGTCAGGCATCTCTAAGAGAACTGGTTCGGACAGCTAAGTGAGTTAGTAGTCCATTAATCTATATTAATTTACTGAATGCTTCTAGTCTTCTCTGTTTGGTTGTTGGATGCTCTCGTTGTGATCTATGTGTATCTGTTCCTCATCTTTCTGTACTTCTCCCTATCTCTCTATCTGTCTCTCACTGAGAAGTTTGTGCATATCCCTTATTCTCTGCATTACTGGTATTACTCCCCACTGTAATTGTAATACATATAGACTACTCAAACTCCGACAGTGAGACTATCACTGAGAATCAGTAGAGATCATTGTCTGTTGAACTCTCCTTTTTAAATGAGTTCACTAAACAATGTTGAAATGCTTGTGAGACCTCAATAAGAGGACAAACTGACGCTATAATACACTTTAATGGCACGAAACAATACATTAGTACAAAATAAATTATGTGATAACTTAAACTCAAATTGATATACCATTTAGGTATCAATTCTTTGTTTGTCACAATATGTCTTTCTCTTTTGCATTTCAAGAGTGTTCTCCCATTAAAAGATCAAATAAAGAGCAGAATATTTTCTTACTTCTTTTGCTTCTCTTACTTCTCTCTCTCTCTCTCTCTCTCTCTCTCTCTCTCTCTCTCTCTCTCTCTCTGCTCATAAAATGTTGTGATTAAGCGAAAAACACGCTATACAAAAAAACTAAGTTTTCTCTCTACAGAATTTCCTTATTTTATTCCTTTAATTTGTGCGATACTATACTTTTGGAAATCTAATGCTATCGTTAGAAAAAAATCGTGACTTGTTTTAAGCATTTTCTATTTGAAGGCATTTAAACATCCATTTTGGCAGTTTCTCTAGTGTCAAGATATATAGAGAGAAAAATATATATATATATTGTGGTGAAAAAGGATGAAAAAGTAAGAGTGAGGAAAGTTAGACTATCTATTTAACAGTTTGAGAGCGAAGACAGTCGAAACGCATATAAAAAGTTTGTTGCTGTAATTCCAATTGCAAATGGATATGTGATAGCGGCGAGAAATCGTAATTTATTTTCTTGCCAAAACTCTCTCCACTTTATGTGATCGCTATCTGTTAGTAATCACTATTTGGCTGCTTTTGCTATCTTCGAGTGTACGCCAGTCATTCGGCCCCAAAAGCAAATTATTATAAATTATCCAAAAAAAAATAAGTTCTTATATATGAATCCCTTATATAATAATAATAAGGCCTTCCTCTTTCTATCTAACGTTTAATAAGGGATTTCTGGGTTTTGAATATTTTATTTTCTTATCACACATATTACGACTCGAGCAGAGAAATAAAAATGTTATATAAGTTATTCCTAATACTATTTGAAGTATTTTCAAACTATAAAAGTGTCACAAATGAACACCTAAATAACTAAACTTTGATAGAGATTAGTTTGAATTGAGCATTACTTGCCTTACTCTTTAATCCATAAACTATTGGCCAAAATTCAATCACCTCTCAAACTATAATCATAAAGTTTAAGTGTCGCTAAATCATGTGTGACTTTAAGTTAAGCTTCAGGCATGTCAGAAATGATAAATAATTGGTATTTTCTCAAGTCGTCAGTGTACTACTTCCCAATTGTCAAGCTGCCGACAAATTAAGGTCTAACTTATCTATTGTTTGAATAGTAGATACTGTTTCCTTAGCAATCGTGTTATTAAATAAAGATTTGATTTGAAATTTTTGCTTAAAACGTAAAATATGTAACTGTCGATGGTGATTTAAAAGTGACGATTTCCTAAAATGATTTATACAAATAATAAGGAATAGTCATAATAATAATAATAATAATAATAATAATAATAATAATAATAATAATAATAATAACAGTACATATTCTCAGTAAATGATTGTTGGGTACATCGGCTTTATCAACTGGAGCGCAGTATAACAGTTAGAATCAATTTGTTTTGTTCGTCAAATTGTAAGTGCGAACAGGCATTCCAAGAGAGTAGTATCAAATAAAAAATAAAAGAGTTGCTTCTATTTTTATTATTCTTATCTTTCTCTTCCTTTAACTCTGCTCTGACTCCCTCAATTGTACGTATCTCTTATATATTTTTTGTCGTCCAATCCATAGGCGCAAACCAACAAACCAGTCAGAAAAGAGTCGGGAGAAACAAATTCAGTCAATGTTGAGCTAGTTCACTACTAAAGATATTAACTTATTTACAATATCCTAAAAAGAAGAGAAAGTTATGCGTACAGCTATAACTTAACGAAACACAATAACTAATTCTTGTCTTTCAAAAAGGTTTCACTTAAGTTTCTCCAAAAGGAACAAAAATTCCGATTCGATAATAAGAATATATATTCTTAGTGATTCTTCTGGACTCAAACTTCAATGTGAGTTCTGGGTTTCCCTTTGGATCAACGATTTGGCAGTGAAATATCGATCTTAAAGGAAGAGAAAGAGAGTAGGGGAGAGAGAGAGAGACCAAAACTGCTTATACTAAATGATAGCCTTTCATTTGAAGTTGTGCTGCATATTATCTGTTGAACACCAACTCATTGCTTAATGTTTGAGCCAATATGAGAGCTAATGGAAATATGATAGCAGGCCTTCATTTAATATTAAGGTATTGGCGTTCACTTGAAGAATAACTAAATCTTGTTAAGATCCGATTTGGCATTAGTGTTGATTGGTTTGGTTATGTTCTCCGTTTTCTTCTCTCATACTAATTTTTTTCACTCTATTCCTTACACTTTCAGTGATAATAAGCTTTACTTTTTTCTTCTCTTAAAGATTACTTTTTGATTGTTATACTAATGCTTTTGTTACTTAAGTAAAGAAATGTTTGCTTTGTGTTTAACTTATTTTTCTATCTGCCAGATAATAAGCAAAAGCATTATTGCATCTTTAAATCAATTGTATATTTTCACTCTTAAAGTCATATAAAAAATATCGGAATTAAAACCAGAAAAAACCATTACAATCTAAGTACTTCATTAACTTTTCTGATAATTTCTAATTCCTAATTACTATTTTATCAAACTTGGTAAAATTTCAAACTTATCAAGTTGAATTTTTACTGCTCGAGAGCTTGAGAGGAGTTAAACCTAATGAATTGTGTCGATATAAAATCGAAAAAGTAATAAACTTGAAAAATATACTTATACTTTTTTAGATCATTTACGTAAATGACTGATGTTTTATCATGTAATTCAATCAGTCCGACTCAACTCGCATTAAAGTTACAAATGGCGAATATTTGTAAGCGTTTCAGTTTATTCTCAATAAAAAAGAGGCAAAAGAGGCAAAAGAGGCCTGTAAATGATAACTGAACCAATAAAACGGTGAAAATATGGTAAATTTTTAACTCTGCTTCAACATTGACTGATACGAGAAAAAGTTATCAAATAAACTAAACTCCGGAAATGAATTGCAAGTATGTAAATATTTACAAATGAATAAAATGATTGCATCAATTTTGTTTCATCTATATGTTTAAATATGTTATAATAAAACAATATTATTGATGTATTTTCTTGGACATTAAAATAAAAAATAGACTAACAGCCAAAAATATTGTAAATGTCTTGCCGGAGGCTCAAACATAATAATTTTGTTGAGAAACATTTCGATCCTAAGGCAAGTAATACGAGAGAGAATGAGAGGAATGTACTCTCAAAGCCTTTGCACGTCAACTACAAGGCAATAGTGTTAAGCATTTGCAACTAAAGTTTATTCTAACTCTTGGGTAGAAGATATTGATGCAGAACCAGAATTGAGACGAGACCGAGAGAGAGAGAGAGAGAGAGAGAGAGAGAGAGAGAGAGAGAGTCAGGTTCGAGATCGAGAAAAGTAGTGTAAGTTAGAGAAAAAGAAAGATCTGAAATGCATGTGATAAACCCCTTCAGCGACATAGGCTTTTCTCTGCAAATGTATTTGCGATGCATGCCTATGTTCTACTACTTGGCTGTTAACGACATGCAATATAACATTCAGTCCTTTATTCGTCTGTTCGCTTCTTTCGCTACCTTTTCATAACTTTACGTTTACTGTTCTTTTTATTATTACTATTATTATTATTATGGACTTTATCAAAGAATATTACATTTTCTCGTAATTTCTTTACCTGAGCTAAAATAAGAAAAACCAAATCATGCGCCCTATATATGCAATTATTATTATTCCTGTTTTCGTTTATATTAAGAATCGCTTCTTTTCACTCGATGTGCTAGAAATGAATCATTCGATTCGATGCTTAAAATTTGCTATTTTCTTCTCTCATATCTATAATCTTATTAGACTTATATGCAGTGTAACATTCTTTAAATTATAGGATTTTTTCTCTTTTTGCATGCGAACAATAATAGAGCAATCACACAAAACAGATACAAATTGAACTAAATTCTCAATTGATAAGTCAAACGTTTTTTCAGATTCTGGTAAAATGAAAAAATTGACAGTTCATCTTAATAAAATGCTTTCAGAATCGGCATGAGATTCACTCAATCGGAATTTTGTTTTTCTCATGTTTCAAAATTTCAATTTGAGAAACTGATACATCTATTCCTGACTAGAAGTTCAACAATAGATTTATTTATTTCGTGAAAAGCCTGATCTAACAGCAAAATGTCATTGAACATATCCCAACTTTGAACTACAATTCAGACAAATGTCTAATTCTTTGCTTATTTTGCGAATGCATTGAAAATAATTAGAATATTGACCGCATATGCAGTCAATCGATAACTTGAAAACCAATCGTTTTTGAACACATGACTCACGACTTATAGCAAACGTGAAATTCTTGTAAAGGATGTGGTTTTGAATGAGAATGCATTGAACTACCTAAAGTTTTCGATTTAAAACAGAACTAAAATTGAGGCAACTTTTGAAGAGTGACCAAAATTTTAATTTGATTGATTCAGAAACAGATGAATACAGATTGAGAAACAGTTCATTCCATGTATTGATAATTAGAGTTGAACCAAATAGAAAGTTGTTTTTGCTCTCGGAATCGCGTGATTTGGACGGATAGACGTGATGTACAGTTCCTGTACTCGAGTTGATAAGACTTTTGGCTCAATAAGATTTGGTTTTCAATTGTCTATGTATTGAATGAAACTTTCGTTTCAACAAAATATTGATATCAAACAAATTAAATAAATTAAATAAATTATTCTGTTATTTAGTTAATGAACAAAAGCATGAATAAAATTACTATAAAAAGCATTGATAATCTTAAAAATTGAATGAAATATTAGTCTTTATTCTGTTGAGTAATTTGTTTGAACAATAACTTTTATGAATATAAAGCTTTAACTATTTGTCTGATCACAAAATTGAAGCCATAATTATTTGTTTAGTTTTAAATGCTATAAAAATATTTAAACTCATATAAGGTCGTAAGCAGTTAATCATTTCTTCTCAATTTACTCTAAACCCAATGAAAATAAAAGTTCATTTCTCTATAACAAATCAACAAAAGTTGAGTTCTTTAAATTTGAATAAAGCCCTTATATTACTAACAAAACTTAAGCTCAAAAATAATATTTTTCTGTCTTATAAATCACGGAATCTCTTCGCACTATAGTTCTGGAGAGAACTCGAGGGTATTTAAGGTTCTTTGAGACGAGACGGCGCGTGACTCAATCAAATTTCTGCCAGAATGAGAAAACAGGACTTTTAAAAATTGCCCAAACCTTAAATAACTCTCTCTCTCTCTCTCTCTCTCTCTCTCTCTCTCTCTCTCTCTCTCTCACCCTCCCTCTTCTTAAAACAAACATAAACGATTTGATTATTATTTTAGTTTAAAATTCAATTTTATTTATTTAGAAGTAAACTATTTAAATAAATATGTTATCGCGAATGGCGCTTCTGTTAATTAAAATTTCATCAAAGGTTTTACTTTTAAACAGCCGGTTAAGAAAAATTGACTACTTTCCATTCAAAACTATAAACTATTGAGGCATTAGTCCAGATGATATTTTATGACAAGAGATGTTTATGAATGAAAAATAAATTTACTAATCGTTAGATAGTCGAAGAAAGTTACAATTTATTTTTAAGTCCCTCTGCTTTTCGAAAATGGACTTTTAATCATATCTTTCGTTTCTTTATTTATTGATTTTGAATTGAAAACACTCATACTTCGTTGATAAGTTAGAATATTTTTAATCAAAAATGTTCGTTACGTTGAATAATATTTGTACGTTATATAAAGCATATTCCTTTGCTGATATGAAGCGTCTAATAATTTAGACAAATATTCAATACACAAAATGCATTTATGGAAACTATTCTCTGAACTATATTACAATAAAATTGATTACATAAATAGTACCCATTTGTATCTGATCTTCAACGTACTTTCACTGATGTCGCATAAGAAATGATATCTCTATTTGTCGTGCAGAATGCTGTGCATCTCTACATAGTTTTCGTGCTTTGGCATTGTATTCTTTAAAAGGAGTTGAAAATTTTATTGTAAATCAAATGATATGTAAAAAACGTTATGGTAGCATTTTATGTCAAATCCATTCGAAAAAGTTAATGAACTGCAGGTTTCACTAGAAGAATGTAAATCCTTATGCAGCAATGGGTCACATACTGAGCTCCATATTGAATTCAATGAGTTTTATTGCGCAACAAAGTGTACGTAAAGGATATTAAGTTCTTTTTCACTTTAGTTCATTGAGAACAAGTTCTGTATTTAGCTGTAATTTGCGTGCGTTCAGTGGCAAAGGTTCAAAGACTACCGAATTCACTATTATTAATATGGTTCTTTCTCAGAATAACAATTAACATGTTCCCAAACATTTATCATAACCTTTGCGTTACTCAACTTACACGAGCATCATTTCATACAGTTAACATTAAATTAATTTAAATTGTAAGCTTAAGCTTCAAAATTATAGCCAATTGAAAATTACTTAGTGACAAAGTAAGAAAAATTGGATTTATCTTGGATTTTACTTCTAGATATCAATTATATAATGAAAGTATTGATCGAATGATTTGAAGTTAAATTAATTGAAATAAAACTTGAGCTCAATGTAGTTCTATTAATGAGTAAAAATCTCCTTATAGTAAGTAGGAGCAAATCTTCGCAATCAAATTCTAATACATTATAAATGAAAGCTAATTATAGTTTTGTTGATTTCAGTAAACAGAATAGAAATTTTTCAATTCAACCCTTATGATTACAAAGTAGAGACGCACCAAAGCGAAAATATAATTATTTTCAATCGTCATTATAACTCGAATGACAAACTCTTCAAAAGTTAGACATTTCGAAAAGACTTAAGAAGAACTTAACGCAAAATCGTTAGTTTGCTGATAGAGAGCAGAAGCTGGACATATAAAAAGGCTTAATCCGATAGGATTTACAACTGTTGAACTTTCTCCATAATGCTGTTGTTTTCCCAGATTTAGATTCCATACAATTTATTTCCTTTAATTGATTGCATACTCAGCCCTTCTCTTAATCTTCTTTTTTCATTATAATATTCACTTCCGAAACAATGTTATTCATTAAGATTTTATTCTTCTTATTAAAAGTTTAAAAACTTTATTTTCAAATTTAATTAAAAATAGAAAACACTTTTTAATAACTTTGAACGCGCTTGAGAACTAAGCAGACAGAAAGACCAAGAATTTCCTTACTATAATACATCAGCGCCGTAACCAGAAATCAAATTCGGTGGGACTAGAATTTCAAATTTAGTTAAAACTTTTTTATTTAATTATTCTCATTTAGAGTTTTGAATTGTAGTTATTTAATAATTTAAAACTGTTAATAGAGTTTGTTATTTATGTATTAGTAAAACGCAATACGTGAATAATAAATAATTTTCATTCGGGTATTGGATTAGAAATCGTACATTAAGATCATTGACCTGATCCTGATCTTAATCCAATTTATATGTGTAGCTGATATTTAGTCATCGCCAGCATTTCTCGTCCCTGCTAATGTTCTATCATAATTATGACAGTTACTTCCAACTAATACTCTCTAAAAATTTGATTCCATAAATCTATGGAAAAATGTATTCATTTCTTCTATCAAACCTAAATCCAGTGTCCGTTTATATAAATTCACTTCTGAAGAGAATATATTTTATCGCTCACTCCTAATTTTGAACTAGAAGCTAAAAATACTAACTTACTTATCGATTCTTTTATCTGCTGGAAGACTAATGAAGCTGCTTAAATATTGACAATTAAAAAAAGAGACATTGAAATTTACCTGAATTTTAAAGTACCCGATGTCTGAGAGGCACTGGTAGAGTTGAAGTACCCACCCTTGGCCCATTGCTACAGACGATAATTTCGTGGCACAAAAACATTTTCTCATTGTAACATTCCCTTGTCCTTTGTTTTAGCTACAAGATTAAATTAATATTCATTGTTATCTAAATTAGAAAATTTCAATTTCTAGGGTTCTCAACAATGTTTGTAATTCATAATATTCTTCATTGTGTTTCAAAAATTAAGCATTTATTATGCAAGAAACGAATATTTTCAAAGTACTTTTTTCCTCTTGAAAAATTCTCCAAAAATTGACGTAACACTAGAGTTGAACCATTGTTTGCCTTGAGTTAGAAGATATAGTATACAATAAAAATACTCTATAATGCGATTTAAAGTGTAATTCAGTTTTGTTACTGCTGGCCAAAAGTTATTATATAATTATTTCGGATGAAAGGATTCGTGTCGAGTACAATGCTATTCTAGAGTTAGGAATGGTTGGCATTGATATAATATTCATAATTTAGATGCTATCTCATACGTTATGCATTCTTACTATTCAGCAATGAGTTATACACAATCTCTTATATAAACACTTCTATTTACAGCTTTCTTAGACTTACACTTTGTTTGTGGGAATCTAACATAAGTTTGTTAGAATTTGGCTCATTTTTGTTGCACAAACTTTTGTTTCTGTTATGATTTTCAAATGTGAATGAAGAACAAATTTGAATTTTACTTTTAATACGTCAAGGATTACATACACGTTAATGAAACAAACACAGACATGTCTAGTGACGGATCTGTTTTCTATCCTATGTAATAACGATTGCATCAATTGTTGTCTCACATAAGCTAATCCTTAGTATAGAGTTAGTGATGATTGAAAAAATAGTCGAATTTGTGTATACTTGGACAATTCTTATTGTTATGTTGATTGTCTACACACGATTGAACATTATTAAGTGATAAACTTAGATTTACAGTATTGTTCGTACACAATACTGGCTCTTCAATCCTAAGCATTCTTGCCATCATTTAGTCCATAAGATTTCTGTCATATAATAACTATTCGAAAGACTCTTATTTGGCATTACATAAAACTTCTTCTTTTCTATTGACTAACACACTGTCATCGACTGAACCAAATATTTAAAAGAGATCTGCAAATATAACAAAAACAGTACTTTTCTATTTAGAGGAGATAACCATTGAATCAATTTTCAAAATTTGAACAGAAGATAAGGAAGAATAACAAATGATTTGGTGTTTGATTTTGAAATTTTAGTCAAACGAGAAAATAAGTTAGACTTGAGACTAATGAAACTAATAAATGATAACACATTTTCAATGGAGTCATGAAATTGCAGCAGAAGTGATGAACTGAAACAACTATATTTTGGTTAAGAGAATATAATCTTAAATCTGTGAAAATTGGTCGAATAAGATCGAAATGAGATAAAAGCAGTTGTGCCAATGGAAAAACTTGTTATCGATTGTATTTTTGCAATAAATTAGTGTTCACACGAAATATAAATGCATTGAATGGATTATTCTCAGTCAAACGTAAATCATCACTTAGGACATGGATTTATATTGTGAGAAACTCAAATCAGTACCACAACTTGTGGCTAACGATAACTAATACTATTTTCACCACAATTCTACTCAAAACTTACCAAATGTTGCACTTTGGCCACTGGAGAGTGATTTTTAGATTGAGTTTGCTTTAGCAGATCTATCGCTAAAATGAGTCATTTTTGGAATATTCATTCAACTTAACAAATTTATCCTTATTTAGTTTAATTAAATCAACTTGTTTTTAAATTATGCGCTTTTACATCAAAATATATTTTCACGTAAAAGTTGTTATTTTTTTTTTCAAGTATTTAATTCAAAGATAAACTAATTAATGTGAATCACTTAAATATTTGATTCTTTCACATAATTTGAGTTCATTTTTATTCGTAGCCCTAGAAGTGAAATTATTTCAATTTTTTTACATCAGTTATCCGTTTCATAAATATTTAAATCTTGAACTGAAAAGAATAAAAATTGAAGTTTAATGTTAAGATAGATTTTCTCGAAGCACTCATATAGAGCTCACGTTCATTAGAAGAACGTTGAAAATGTTTCAAAATTATAACTTACATTAGTTTATTTGATGCCTAATTAATTATTTTAAAGTTTACACTTGACAAATTTGATCCATTCAGAACTCTATCACAATTTTGCCAATATTTGTCAACTATTTCTCTTCTCTTGTTAACATCTGAGTGAAATATGAATATATAAATAGTTGTGCTTCTAACTGAATAACTCAAACAATTAGTTGGTTAACATACTGTCTAATTGATTTGATTGTTGGCTAGGATTGAATGGAAGAATATGTTTGATAATAAGTTGAAAGCCTAATGGCTATGTTTGTATAACTGAAGTGAGTATCTTAGTGCACATACAATTAGTGGTATTTCCGAAATCATATGGGATTCAATTCTATATTGAGAACATTTTGATCTAATATCGTATACATTTATGATAAATTAATTTACTTATATTTGATGTCTGTCTATAAACTGAATTTGCATTGAATATAATTTGTTGATATAAGTCCTCTTGTCTCTTATGTTCATTTGAAAAATAGTATTCAATCTCTATTTACAAACCTTTTTGAAGATGACTGAACTGAACACAAATGACTAGTAACACAAGTGGGAGACTATTCTCATCAAACTTATTCGCTGCAGAGCTTAAACCTAACAACACATTATGTAAGCATAGCATACAAACGGAGACATTGCTATTATACAGTTTAAGCATCAATTTTGAAGCAATCAACTGAAGCATTTTTGTATTTTTATTTCAACTAAAGTTATTTTCAATGGTATGCCAGCGGATAATTTTTCAGTCAATTATTCAGATCAGAAATGGTATTTGACTGGCCATACGTGAAACATTAATGCTCTTAAAAATATGTGCCAATGCAAATCAAATAAATTCTACAGTAAAATAACTGCAATTCCTTGACTCTGCCATTGGTTCGATTTTTCATACCAGAAATTTTTGGCCCCGAAAACTTTACGCATATATATATATATATGGCTTATGTAGAAAACTAGTGCTGAGAAATGAGTCCATGTTATTTCTCTTTTCATTCCTCATTCAAATGCTGTTCTCCTTTATTCCCATCTCTTATATAAATTATTGCTCGAATTCCTTGCAGTTACCACATTCTCCCTCTTCCTCAGATTTATTATCATATGCTTTGAGTATTATATCTCTTATAAAATCGTGATTTTAGGCACAACTAATTTGAAACTTTAGGTAATAATAATCAGAGGTGTATATAATGCATAAGCTTTAAGAAAAACATAATAAACTACTAGTGGATTATTTTCATAAAAATAGGTAGCAAATACCTCATCATCGAAAATATGAGCCTTAAAGATGGAGAATATGATTTTTAGCTGAATTAAATTGAAAGCCTATGAGGTATAATGAGTAAGGGATAAAAATTGATGCTCTTCTGTTCGCCTTTTTCTACTCCTAAAAAATGCTTTAAACTAAACTATACATCATTTATATCCTATGTCTTGTCTATTAATGCTTTTTTCATCTTTTACAAAGTCTTTTCTTATTAAGAAATGATTTACAGTTTTTATTCAGCTACTACATTCTTCTTTTCTCAGCTACAAATTGTCAAATAAGTGAGAGTAAAACAATCTGTTGGCAAACTCTTAGTTCAGGCTTAAAATCGTTGAATTTATTATGGAGAATCCAAATATCTTATTAATTGGTTGGAAGCAATATTCATAAAAATAGTTGCAATTTGTTCAGCGTTAAAAACAACTAAACTTTAAATACGCTATCATTACAATAACTTATGATCATTAGAGTTCACTTTGATATATAGTTTAGCATAATTTGTAAACTCTTTTGTTTTGGGAGATAAAAAATATGTTCTTCTCTTGTCTTTTTTATATAATGCTTATGGGCTTAAAGTTGTGCACACGTATATCATGTAATTTCTATTCTTAGTTTGATTCAAAGCAAATTTTCATAAATCATATATAAGTTATTATAATCAAACTGAATCTTCAGACACTAACCCTGCTATCGCCTATTGTGAACTGGTTATTTTGCATTTTCTCAACACCTGACCAAATACACTTTCCTTTCCAAGTGGTGGCTAGAGTATTAAACTTGATTTTAGTGTCAAATAAATGGTAGAGCTCACGAAATTTTTGATATCAATAATGAAAGCTCGAGTGTGAACTAAGTGTACGTTTATCGGAAACTTTTGCAATATGCAAACGAGTCATGAAATGCTAGTAAAGACTTGATATATATGTAAAAAACAAATAAGAGCAGTCGTTAAAAAAAGATTAAGTATATTAAATGTTTTCTGCAATGATAAGAAATGAAAAACATGGCTTGAAGATAAAAATTCTTAACTGTACGAATGACTGAATTCGATTAATAATAATGAATTATTAAGGGAAAAATCACGTAAGATTTAAGCCAACCGTTAATAAATAATTTTTAGTTGAGTTTCTTTTTTTAAACATAAAATATTCAGATATAGTTAGTTAGAAATCTAGAAGTGATTTGAAATATTTTAGTTGTTGGTTGTAGTTTAGTGTGTCTGTGCCATGAATTGTAATATTTGGCGATGTACTGTATCTCTTATAGTGTAGTACTTCTCTAACTAACACATATTCACATATACTTTACCTTTAATAATGCATAAATTCGGAGAACTTCACAACGCTTACAACGCATCGTAATATATACGTGAATAACATATTCAGTAATATTCAGATCACATTTTCCATGCATTCCCTATCTTTCTATTATCAAACTTCTTAAGAGTTGGGATTCAATGTAAATCTGTGACGACTTGATTGAGAGAATGGAAGCGATGCAAGTGATGCATGAGCTCACAACTTCAATACTATAGAAAAGAAATAGAAGTTTTCAGAAATAAAACACACAAATACTGATTCCATCCAATAATTTGAATGCAATTTATACTAAGAATAAAAGACTTTTTTGATTTATTTTATTTTGCTTTTGTATATTTAATATTAGAGAAAAGTATAGTTCAATTTTGGCTGCGGTGAACATTATTGTTGTTTGAAAAGTCAAACAAATAAGTTCTGTCATAGATATTGACATATGGCTTGATTGTGAAAATCCCCCCAGAAGATTGCGAGAATCCCCCAAAAGATTGCAAAAATTGTCCCCAAAGAAGAGATAAGGAAAAAAACTAGGGCAAGTATATTAAAAAAGCGAAAAGCAATAATCATTTTTGTCATTAATTAACTTAAACAAAAGTTTGTTCAGTAACTAAACTAAAAGTTTGGAGCGCATTAAAAATGATAATAACACATTAATATTTAATGAGAAACTTTTTACCAACACTTCCATTCCTATGTTAGCAAAGAATTGAATTTGTCGTGCAGTAAATCAGTTTGAAATCATTGATCCATTGAGTCATAACTGGAATATAATTTTTTGAGTTTGAAAGTATGAATTATAGAAAGGAGAGCTAATAAGCACTAGAGACGCATCCATTGCCCGGTTGTGAAGCTACGATTTGTATGTTAGTATATAAATATTGCTATTGTTCAGAGTGCGATGTTCATGTATTAAAGCAGATAATACTTTCTCCGCAATAATTAGAAACTCCTGACTTGCCTCTAAATCTAATTCTCAAACTAATTAGGGCTTATATGGAAATTTGTTTAATTTATTTAAAACAGTTACGTTAGACTTCATTTTTGTAGGATTGCTGTTCAGACTCACTATTTTTCAAAGTTAGCACAGAAACAAATACCTGATCTGCATAGTCAACAAATTTGATTCTCTCATCTGAGGCTAAAGTTTTCTGTATTAAAGATAAACATATTAAACAATTTTCTGTTTTGATTGCTTACAAATTATTTGTGGGTTATATATGAATGAGATATAGCAAACAATCGACTGGTAGAATTGCATTAACTTTTGCTATATTTGATATCAATTTTAATAATAGGGATAGTAGTGACATGTTTTTTCTCTTACATACAATACATCATTAGAGGAAATCTTTGCATTCTGTCTCTTTATTCGCTACAAATTAGTCTCAAATTATTGAAATTATGCATAGAATATTCGGTAGATAAGCTGATAAATGGATTACTCATATATTGATTGCTATATTATTCGCACAAAAGAATTAATTGCAGTGAAAGAGAGTATTATGCAGAAAAAGCTAAACGCACTTCCTATCAATGCTATACATATTCTAATAGCTATGGTACTACAAAGTAATAACTTAATAACCAATACTTTCCGAATCGGTTTATCATAGCATTAACACAACTATTTATACTAAAGCTTTACTTTTTTGGTAACTTTTATTATTTGTTGATAATATTTATTGCTTACGTTTGTTCTCTGGTTTGGCTTTTTATCAAATTTATGGAGCGATGAGAGAGAAATGTTTGATTTCTATTGAAGAGAACTATGCGGTCGAGCCATCAAAACAAATAAACGCGAATTACTTCTAGTAGGAGTCGATAGCCTTTCGCAAAATAAAAAATAATGCCACACATTAACAGTTAGCCCAAAACGCTAGCCTTCAAACTATTTCGGTTTCTCTTTTCCTGTTTATCGCTCTCTCAGTTCTCCCTCTTATAAAACTGATGACTCGATTTACCGGTAGAGAAAAATTGTTGTGTAGAAACAAATCCGACAGTTTGTCTCAAGATACATTCCTACCTTTCTTTCCCTCCCTCCTCTCTCTCTCTCTCTCTCTCTCTCTCTCTCTCTCTCTCTCTCTCTCTCTCTCTCTCTCTCTCTCTATTGCTCACTCTAGTAGAGAATGGATAGAATCGCCTAAGAATAGGCTAACCGACACTCTAAGGACTCTAAGAATTAACCGGTTTCTGAGCCAATTTGTGGCTCTCCCCTTGCTCGTTGTGTTGATAGTCTGGTTCTCTTCCTTCCATTGTATTGTTCTTCTACAACTTTTTTGTTGATCACTTTTATCCATTGACTTATTACTTGTAACTTAGCACTTAGACAAACGAATTGAGTCTCTTTTATAATCTTACATTTTTAGCTGTAAATTGTGGCGCAACTATTGTGGCCAATGGTTTGCTCGCAATACTGAACACTTAGAAACCTAGCAATAAGTACTGTACTAAACAAGCTATCGATTTTTTGGCACAGTTTTCAATTACCTGAGAAGTTGTTGACTAATTGAAGCAAATTTTTCATTTTTCAAAACAATCTAGTTAGACATCAATCAAAATTATAGAGAATAAGTATTTTTCTCTACTTAAGCATAAAAATTTAATATGAGAACAAATTTTTAATGTTTTTGCTCTAATTATTATGAATAATTTTTTGTTTTATATAAAGCAATTTTAGGGCTAGACTTATCGCAGTTTAATCAAATAATCATTTAGAACCTAAAATATTTATCATACTCTAATATCGTAGACATTTTTCCAAAAGTTTCTTTCATATAGTTTTAGGATATAAAACGTTTCCATTGTTTTCAGTTTTAGATTAAACTATCAGAAAAATAGTTGTTTAACTTGAATTTTTATTTATTCTTTCAGTGTATGCTTTGAGGTAAAAATATATTTCATAGTCTAAATAACAAATTTGATGGAAATTAAATGAAGATTTATTGATTTGACGTGACTGAAGGCAGAATATTATGAGAAACTAAATTATATTCATATCGTTTCATATGCTTTCTTTTGTCAATGTATTGCAAGTTTGCAAAAATAGGTTTAAGTTATGAATTTTCTGCTTAGATTTCTGCTAATTTCAGTAATTTTGAGCCCATTGAACAGATTTTTCTTTTCCAGATAATAATTCAAAGTTTAGTTGATGTCGAAACATATTTCTCTATTTGATATTTTGCCTTATATTTCCTCTTTTTTCTAAATGTCTTAATATCTATTGAATACTCTACTCATATGATAATTGAATCGATTTGTAACAATCGTGCTATGAAAAGAACTTTGAATTATTTGTTACATTAATGCATTACAGTCTAGATGTTGAATAGGTAGGAAAATCTATAATAATGTTTGCTATATATTTCAATAAATAAGTGATTTGTTACGAACGTTGTTCGCTAAATTTATAATATGAAATCCATTGTTTTATTATAACTTAATTGGTTTTGTAGTAAAACTGTTAAGTGTAACGCAAATGAAATTTGGGTTAGCATTAAAGTTAGTCTGACTGTATGTTGAGTACAATAGCTGATCAAATATGCAAAATGCGATCATCAAAATGTAAATGCATTACTATATAAAAGGAAATAAATTACTCCGAAACATATTTACATTGAATCGAAAAATAATAAACAACAAACAATAATAAATTGAGTTATTTATAGAAAAGATGATATATGAAAACCTATTATTAATTAATGTAAATTCATATTCAATAATTCAATTTTTCATAAACTTTTCGTATTCACAACCACTGTATGAATAATGAATTGATGAAAGTTATGAAGTTTGCGAATAAATATTTTGATATATGATTCTGAGATTAAAATTAATTTTCAATGAATATTATAGACTTGCAACACTAGTACCTTATAGTTTTACAGTACATTATAGTTCTGTTGACTCACGACAACAACCAGTTTTGAATTTAGATTCTAGTATTCAAATTAGTGAAAGTACAGTGAATTTCTCAATCAAATCTTCTTTCATTCTTCTCTTGTATTCATGATTTTCGATAAAAATAAATTCAATTGCACACTGAATAACAATTTTAATAGAGTCATGACAAATATTCTCCGACGTTCTTAACTCTAATTATCTATAAATTAGACTTTAGATGAATTGAAACAAGATTTTTGAAATTGTATTTGTTCGTTGCTATTCCTTTGGAGAAGTTGATTTTAAAATAAGACTGTCCAAATAGTAACCCAAATAATGATTAGTTTATTAATATTAATTTGAAGAAACTACAAGCGATGCTAATATTTTTGAAGAGTGCAACCAATTATACTATAAGTTGACTGTATTGCTAACAAGAATTGAAGGCTCAGTTGTGAAGCATTAATGTTTTTCTGTTGCTTTAAAACAAATTTACTCTCAATGAATATTGATTTTTTGTGCTTTGTTAGACTTGAGTACAATGAGCACAAGCCATCACTGGTGTTAGTGTAGTGACAGTAAGAATAAAAGATAGGAATTATTGTAACGTTATTAGGAATAGAGTATTTTCTCAGCAATTCAAATAGTTTTTATAATCAAACTTTTTTGTACTTCAATACAAAAACAGAACAAAATATATAAAACGAATTTTAGGATAAAGAAAATTTCCTTTTTCTCACTAAGTATTAGAAATCCTGTTATAACAAAGTAATCATAAAAACTGTGGGCATTATCAGAAAGTGGTTGGATACTAATTGATTTGACGCAAGTGCATATTCTCTTAACTCTATATTTCTATATAATCGTTGAGAAGTGAATGAGAAAAAGTAAACCAGAAGATAAGAAGAGGCAAGAGTTTGAAAGAGTTGATAGCAAGACAATTTTGTGGGCCACCTCAAACAAATTGACATGAAGGTTAAATAAGCAGAAATGTTCTATAGTCACAAATCTACATAAAACGCTGGATCCATTTACTTGTTATTCTAGAATAAGATAAATAAATTTATTTATTTATTTAGCAATTTATTTGGTGCCTAAATCTTACGCAGTCTGAAAAAAGCATTTATTACTTGTCTTTATTGTTCCAAAAAGAACTGATGGGAGTATATATGAAACGCTTGGGTGTTTTGGCGTCCATGATAATCACTTGTGTTATGGATCGGAAATGATTTGGCTAGCAAAATCAAAATTGTGCCCAATCTCGATAAAGTTAAACCAACTTTTTCGAACATTAACTCATGAGAGGAATAGCATATGTACAGATAATATATTTAAAGAAAGCTAATTTGGAAACCTAGAAAAGGCGGTACTAAGACTTGCAGAACTTAATTAAACTCTACCTCTGACTACATGAATCAAACAATGGACTGTTTCTCTTATTTTAAAGAACAACCCTAACAATTTCTACGTTTTGGATCAATTTTTATACAAAAAAAGGACTAAAAAATGCTTACTATCAGTCATTCAACTATAAAAATGCCAATTAATGTACTGTATATTTCGTGACTCATTTCGTGCAATCAAACGATATTTATCTTCAATAGATTACAGTATACTTCACTTTCATAAAAGTTGAACTTTTTTTCTGATCTAAAAAAGTTTTTTAGCTGAAAAAATATTAAATTGTTTTTGATTAATGACATAATTCCTACAATATTATTAAAAAGTAATTCTTATGATTAATGCTATAGTTTCTTAAAAGAAAAATATTTGGCAAGATTTGACTGCTACTAAACTGTATATAATTTGTTTGAGAATTTTTTTGCAGTACTATTCGAAGGTTTTTTGGAGATGCTCAGATTCGATATTTGGTTTGTTGGTGTCTGAATTCCTTATTTGGTTTTTCTTTGATAGAGATTGGTTTCCATTTCTCGTTTAACTGTATTTCTTTCAAGTCTATGATGCGCTCAATTCGATCTTATTCTCAAATATCAACGGGGAGTAAAAGTAACACGAATGGAAAAGTGGAAAGAATTGCAATGCCAATCAAGTACATCACATTTCCATAAGAAGTACAGAAATTGTAGCTCTTTTACACTTGAAAAGTTAGTTTCTACTTCTAACTATACTAACGTATGTTTTGTTTGGGCAAAACTCGTACTCTCAGTCGAGTTGTATTAAATAATGATTACTATTTTATGATTTTTATGCAAAATTTAATTAAAATTGACATAAAGTTATATTTTGATTTATCTTTTGTCGAGTAGGATCTATAAAATGAAAGTTGCTTTGGAAGCAGAGCATTATTTGTTGAATATTTTATGAGGAAAACTTATGTTTTTTTCATTGATACAAGTTTTATATCTAATGAAGGGTATTATTTAACTAAAATTTTCTTCTTATACATCCTCTGAGAATTGGACTGTAAGAAAAATCCTTGAATATATAATGTTTGGCTCTCAACAATTCTTGGCTCTAAATCAAGTGTTTAGCGAAGAGAAAGGTCTGAAGTTTATTGAAGAACTAATTCAGCCTTTGAGGAGCATGAAAGTGAAAGTATATTAGATTTTAGAATTATTCATAATGATTTCGCACATTGATTTATTGATACGAAACCTATAGTGAACATTGAAGAATATTAATACAATACTTCTCTAATAATGCTAAGAATGAAAGAGATATTTGAAATGCAAATCTTTTGCAGCCTTTCTGTTTGAATCGAAACATTTAAAATCCACTGATTTTGAAATCCAACTGAATTTTCCTATTTTAAGCCTTAGAATATAATCTAATTTTAGAATTCAATTCCAGACAAATAGAATTTCTGAGAAATCTGGAAAACTTGGTATTCCTATTTCATGATCTTATTTCTGACTCAATAATTCTTTCTTCATTCAAAGCCGAATGCTATTATCAACGAATGAATACATTTTATCTTAAAACGAAGTAAGAAAATCGAAAAAATATGAATTCATGAATATTTTGATTAATCTAAAATTTTCTCCTGAAGCGAAAATTAATCAGAACTGAGAGTGTTTGAAAAAATTTAAGAGCATTCAACTCCTTATGACTATTTTTTTGACTAGAAAATGGAGCCCAGCTTCAGACAACCTTCTCTTATATAAGATAACAATAGAAAATGATGACATCGCTCAATGAAAGCTAGTTTTGCTATTTTTGAAACTGCTTTTGAAGCCTCTGCTATTATGATCGTATACATTCTTAAGTCCTGGACTCAAATTCTTTGTGACACATTTTCAAAGCTCAATACAAACGGCCAGATATATTGAATATTGCTTTTAGTTTAAAACTGTCCCTCGAGTCTAATAAAAACAGGACTCGATTTCGGGCCCATTTTCGTAACTCTCGTAGCGATGGGCAAATAGAAAGTTTGCCCTAAAAAATTTCACTTGAGATGCAGAACGAGTCGTCTCTACTGCCAAACGAATCGTCTTAATATTCAAAACATGAGTTCGACATTTCAACTTTAATTCTTGATCTCATTCTTAAAGCGCACCTGAAAAATACTTTACTTCTTCGAAGGCGTTGGAGATCTGTTTGAAACCCGAGAACTTATCTCAATATCGCTTTAGATCATGTTTTAGAGATTTTTTCCACCAATCCTTCTGAAAACTCTAACCTTTACTGGAATTCTTAAAGAAAATTAATTGCCTTCTCTTAAGGAAAAAAATTATAGTAATCTTAAAATCTTAGAAACTTTTCAGACCCTTAAAAACCACTCGCACTGCAATACACGCTACTACTCCGCACAAAACCATTTGATTTATTTTCTATTTAGGAGTTTTCTCCCGAAAAAAATAAGAATAAAAGTTATCAAAAGTTTAAGACGACCTCAATAAAATTAGAAATTTTATTTACTTTAAAGCTTATTTCAAAAACGTCTTCCCCAATCAAATTATTTGAAATTAAAATTTATCTGAAAACAAGTTTGGGCACACTTTGCCATCGGCTTAATTCAATGAGTAAAAGCTTTTCTCTTATTTTTACTCATCTCTTTGCCCATTTCTAAGCAGACGAAATGCAACATATTTTTATTGACCATCGCATTGCAAGTGGCAGTCGATGTATTTTTCAGATTACAGTATAAAAGAGAAACTTTTTCGTTAGAGCCTAAAACTTTGCTTCTCTTTTATATATAATATATAGATATTTATTTTGTTTACTATACTAGAAACGTTGAGGTAACATTTTTTTCTCTATTCCTCTCTATATTTCTAAACATCAAGATATATACCAGACGTCTCTCTTCCTATGCATTTCTCGCAATTTATTTGCTTTCCATCCAATGCTGGGCCCAAACGCTCAATGAAAATTCAGTGAATATTTCCCATTGAGCCAAATCTCATATGTATTGCGAGTACGTCACGGAAAGCACTAAAATTATTTATTTTTCGTATTATTTTCACGATATCATACTTGTATTAAACAATCCATTTTCAATGAATTAAACATTGAATGACTACTTTTGGGATTTGCATCTCAGCAGAACGAGTACTAATCTAAAGGCCATTGCGATTCTATTGTATTTTTATTCTCAATTCTATAAGAAGAAACGTTTCAGTCGTTCGCATCTCTAACATTGTTAACTTTAGTACCGAATCCATTATCCAGTATTAAGTTATAACCAGTCTTACAAAGGTTTCAGTTATAAAAGTATTATCTGTTCATATTTGCAGGCTTAGGACCATTTTACCCGTTTTGCATATCAAATTTTCAAATTAATCATATATAAAATTACCTCAAATAGCAGCAGAAATCCAGTGACAAAATTCTTTCGACACAATGATAAATGAATAACTATTTTAACTTGAATTTTAAAAATGTGACTTGATAATTTTTCTTAAAGTTAAAAGTTCAAAATTATCATCAGTTGAGAGGAGGCCATAGATTTAGAGCCTAAAAATCAAAATAATTATGGTGTGTGCCCTTTTAATCATTATTCATAAACTTCATGGATTTAAACGCTTGCATCTTACCATTCAAACGACTGTATCGTTAAATATTTATAAACCTGCAATTTCTTAAAATTTTCTATTTTACATAATCAGAGACTGTTTAAGGCTAAAATATATGTACTTAAACTAATGGCAAATAAAATTATGCCATTAAATAGTGAGTCGGATCCTATGATCATTACATCGATTTTGAAAAAAGCTTAGGTCAGAATCATATGATCTGCAATGATTACCAAAATGAGGTTTGCCTGAAAAGTCTTAAAAGTGATTTAGCAAGTCAATAATCATGCCTTAAAGTACTGATTGCATTAGTATTACTTTTGTTTGCAACCAAGCAATTTTAATCCGAAGTCAGACTAGATTTGTCTAAAGCCATTCAAATCGATTGACTACCCTTTTCACCTGAGATATTCTGCAGCCATGAGTTGCGTTCATAAATTCGATTGATTTTGCATTGAATAAAGCAGAATCATTGCAATGATCACAACGAAAGAATGAATTATAAATTTGCGTGTCTTTCATAATAGGATTTAACAATAGCTATGAATTCTTGATATAAAGTATGTAATTTAACAGGTTTCGCAATGCTTTCTATTGACCCAAACTCGAGTCAAAAGTATTTGCATTAGTGCTGATATAATGCAGAACACGAGCCAAATATTTTCCAGAGATAATCAAAGCTCGAGTAAAGTCTTTTGAAAATAAAAATGAAATACTTTGACTGTTTAACGGCGAATCAACTATTTTTTAAACAAAAGATAGCAATTTTTATGGATGCAAAATGAATTTCATTTAATCAAAAATAAAGTTTACATAATGTTTTCACTAAAAGTCCAAAATGTGCTTATTTTTCTCGAAAACTGTTTTGTCAATGGCAAGGTTATCACAAAATAAATTAGTTATAATTTTCAAGTCATTAAAATAATGTCTTAAAATAATGGAATCGATTTATGGGGGAAAATCACACGATCCACGCATTAAGAGAAAAATTTCAAAATGCTTCATTCTATCCATTTTTGCTCAAAATATTTTTGTGCTCATTGCATCCGACGTCAAACAGGATTTTATTGCTATCATAATTCCAATAATGAGGCAAAAGGAGAAACTAACTGATGACAAGTTATTATTCGACAGAACTCTTAAACTACGGACTAACTATTAAGCCTTTAGTATAAAGAACAATTGTAGAAGAATAACCATTGTTAATATCTGTCTGGGCCAATTCCTATCTAATAAATGGCAATTAAGCAATTGTGAGTTAACTTATTATAGTAAGTGGAGTTCAAATGTTTTACCCAAACTTTTGCAATCAAATTGTTCCGCACGCCTTTTTACATTATCTCAAAATCAGTCTTGCATTCACTTCACTTCTACTACATTTTTCTAGCACTACATCCCCACTGGTTCGCAACATGCGAATAAAAAATTGCATTTTTGTTTTTTATTTTGCTCATTCGATACAAACCCATCTCTTTATGTATTTATAACTTATGAACTTTTTTTTAGCAATTAATGTGTTCGTTTTTGTTTTGATTAATCTTTTGTTTTGTTACTAGTATTCAATTAGGTAAGTGAAACATTATAGTGATTAAATAACTAGATATGATGATAGATTTTTATGAGATTCGTTTTCCAAAAGTATTCATTACATTCTCAAAGGATTAAAACTTTTGCAATTCAAATCGAGTAATATATGGTAGCTCGTTTTTAATTTATTCATAAAGTTATAGCTATATTTCAAAATTTTTATTTTTATAGATCTCTCCAATAATTTATAGTAAAATGTTATTTTAAACGTACTCTTACTTTGCATGTTATCTCAAACAAGGTTTATTATATTTTGTTGTTTTTAATGACATTTTTTTATCATTTAGTTGCTTGTGAGTGAGAAATCAATTGTTGAACACTAACTGAATCAATTAAAGTTTGTTAGTTCGCAATTTTATGTATTTCTAGCTTGAGTATACTTATACATATTAATATTTTAATATTTAAAACGTTGATAATCAGAATGAAGAATATAGTGATAATTGTGATAAAATCTCTAAAATAGGTTCATTCAATTATAAGAAATATTAAAATGTTTAAATTAAGTACTGTCCAATTAAAACTTAAACAGATATTGAACTATTTTCACCAAAAAATCATTTCAAATCTAACTCGAAAAATAATGATTGAAAAAGTTAGATGGCTATTAAAATATTTGATAAATCCTGACCATTAAACTTGTAGAAAAATGTAATAGAATTGGAAACATTTGGGAGGCGATAATAAAAACGTTTAGAGATCAGTGTTTTCATAGAAGAGAATTCGAGATGAACGCTGTTTTCAGCTATTGAGTTAACCGTCATTCAAGTATAACAAAAGTGGAAACAATTTTTTCCTACAAAATCATGCCCAGAACTGAAACAAATGTTGAGCATTACGCTTGAATATGTTTTTCAATAATGGATTTGCTATTTTTAACTGACTAAGTGAAAGAAAATTTTATATATCAAAGTAGAAAAGTCTTAAGTATTTTTGATTTATAAGTACGTCAGTTCCTCAACAAAATGAATAAACATTCTAAAGAATTTACTTTAAATATTAAATTTATGAACATTAAAAAATATCATTAAATATTACTTCAAATTTGCAAATTGTAGCCAAAATAGTTAGGAATAGAGTCAGATTTCTAAAGAAGCAATTTAATGAAGACTTAGTATAAAAGAAACACTAAAAGAGTGATCGAAGTACTCTATTTTCCATAACAAAATGTAGTTTTAATACTTTTTAGGCTATCGAGTCGATCAATCTTCTCAAAGTTATAGCTTTTATTGGCTACTAATGAAGAAAAACTGTCTTAAATCTAGAATTTGTATATTAAAAACTAGAGCACGTATTTATGGCAGCCATTCCTCAATCTTTCGACTAGTATTTACTGCAGGTTTGAGTAGATCTCATGTTCTGGTCTTGTTTGAAGTAATGGCAGTTAAATCGATAATATATGATATAATAAGTCTGGACAAAAGAAGTATTTATTAATCCATTTACTTATAAATACCTTCTCCTCTATGCAACTATTATTATTGATTAGTTTCTTAAAGCCTAAATCCAAGAGAAGACTTGTCGAAAAATTACGACAAAATTACGACAAAATTACGACAAAATTACGACAAAATCTATGATTTAGGATAGAGTAGAAAACTTATAAATCTAATTATCGATTGAGAAATGATTCATTCAATAATTTAAGAAACAAGACTTTGATTGATGCGCAAAAATAGAATCGATTTCTAGAATTTGAACTTTTCATAGAATGTTAAATACATAGAATGCATTGAAATGTTAAATAATTAGAAACAATAGGAGAAAAAAGTGGGTTAAGTTAACATTTAAATAGTGACAATTGAATTTGTAATTTAAAGCTATTAATTATAAACAAAGTGAAGTAGTAATGCTTTTGAGTGAATAGTTGATAAGTAAAAAATGAATTGTTAATTTAAATAAAAACTATTGTTATAGAAGAGAATAAGATCTATCTTTAGTAGAGTATGTCTATTATAGTGAATATGATATAATGCAAATGAGTAATGACTTTGCTATAGAGAGTATAATCTGTAGTTGCGTTGTATTGAGATATTGAATAAAAATGCCGCAAATATTCATAAATACATTGATATAAGATTCGCCTTAAATAATCCATAATAATGAATAAAGAGATGTCACTTCAACTGATATGGTATTCTGTTAGCAAAACTATATCAATAGAAAGAAAAACATTCATTAGGATAAATAAGTTTATGGCAAAATGGGCTTCACTCAAAATTCAAGTTATTTAATCTCGTTTCATAGTGAAGTTTATAACTCTAAATCTAAATTTTTTTATCAGTTCACTTAATGATCTAGTCTAAATTAGATCACAGACAGATTCTATTTTAATAATTTAATTTGAATTTCATTTGTCAATCCAAAGGTGTTTTTGCTGGAGCATATTCATTTGAACTCGAGCATAAATACTGTATGCACGTATAAAGAAGTAAACTTTACATAATAAATGAATTGGACAGCAATATACTAGGATTAGGTACGAACACACGAATATACGGTGTTTTCCATTTGCTAATATGACAAAAATAAATAGTCAAACTCACACCATTAGGAGAGTGAAAAACAGACTTTCGAAAACCTGAATGCATTTATCGAGTATATTCTGTTATCTGATGACAATTTTGACCCATCCTTCTAAAGTTTTTCTCTGGATCGAACCTAAAAACGATGAAAAGAGTCACCTAAACATATGTTAACATAGCGTGCAATAAACCTGTAAAGTCAACATTCATCTGAATGTCTCCTCTCTAGTCCCCACTCTTCAAAAGAACATAGACATTGCAATCAATCTTGATGGAGGAGGAAGCGATTGGGAGCTCAAAGCGATGCAGTCAATCAGTGCAATGCATCTCTAGTAGAGAGTTGGGGTTCGCTATACTCTACTCTTTTTGCTGATGTTGTTCAGGGAATTGAGGGGTCCAATGATGAAGATGGGCAGACAATGTGAGCAGACTTGGAGATCATTTTTTCATTGTCACAAAATAGACAGGGCCATTAGCACATTATACCAATTGCAATAAAAGCCGTTTATTTGGCCAATTTTTATGGCTATACTATATAGTTCTATGTTTCAAGTCTCCACTCGCGGCCTACTAATGGGTCGCAAAGTCAGACAATTTTAAATTAGGTTCTATGGAAGTGGGCCGCGACCTGAAAAGTTTGAGAATCACTCCAGTAGACAACTAGGAATAGGGTTTTGTGATATATACTGTACATTATATTATAGTTACTCGAACTGAAATGAAATATAAGATGTCATTTTTCAGTTGCATAAGCTCTAAAATTGATTTAATTTAATTTTTAAGACTCTCGCTATAAATTAATGTTTATTTCTTAACCATTGATGCCATAAATTGTTTGGTTGAGTTAATTTAACACTTAAGTTAAATGATATGTTAGTAGAAAAATAAGTTATAGAATAAATTTTTGTTCAGTAACTTCTAAGTCATAACTTGATATGATTGTTGAAAGCCATCAAATATATTATTCTAAACTTTTTCTATTCCCTCAAAATCGGAAATTGCTTTAAATATTTATAAGAAAAGGCAGAAATAGTTATATTTTACAAATTTTTTCACCAAAACTCAGGGATCAATGGTTTTAAATTTCAAATCGAGCTGAAAGGATAAAAAGCAAAAGTATAGTCGAATAAGAAGATGGTCAGTTGAGTTAGGTAGACACAGATGATTTAATGGCAGTATTTATTATAAGGCATCGCATAGCAGATCGAATAAAAATCTATATAAAGAAATTATATAAAGTTATATATATATATATCTTATATAAGTCCATGTGAAATATGACCAAGTTTTCATACTGTGTGCCGACTCTCTGCTGACATATTGCTCTTTCATAACCATTTGTTATTTACAACACCATCCGGAGAAGTCTCACAAATAAAAAATATTAAACTAAGACGTGATGCGCGCCCAGACTGGACCAAAAATTAGATTTGAACTTTGCAACTTTCTGTTTCTCTTGGTTTCTAGGTAGAAATGAAAATAAGAACAGTTTTTCTCTTTATATATATATTTAACTTCTCTTTGACGTTATGTTTCTGTTTAGTTATTGATGAAAAGGAAAAAAGATGAGATTAAGTATCAAAAGTAAATTATATAAAATAATGATCAACTTGAAGGGAATAATGATGGCAATAAAGAGTGAACAAGTCATCTGCTACTTATTTAATGTACAAGTTTATGAGAAAAAATTTCAGACCACTCGTGACAGAATCTCATTTAACTGATTGTTAAAATTTATTATTTACTAAAATAAGTTGTATTAATTCTCATTACTATTGGTTTAAAAATTTATGTCTTATTATATGATAGAAAGCAGTGTTGAAAATGCATAAAAACTTATAAAAAATTAAAAATTTTTTAATAGATTGCTTTGGACTAAAATAGTTGAGGCATATATAAAATGAAAGTTTGGTAAAAAAAATCATACAGGACTGAATCAATTTTTCATTGATTTTATCTTTATTTGATTTATTTCTTGACCTTTCAATGCATTAAAACATGTTTTCAATAAGAAATAAACTCCTTTTAAAGATTTCTATTGAGAGAAAAAGCCAGTAGAAGATTGCATTCCATGTGTTATTACAAAATAGATCGAGATTCTTGCATTCAGAATATTCTGTTAGAGGAATTCGTAATAGAATATGACTATTTGTACAACATAACAAAAAGGCTTATACTCTATAATGACATTGATCTGAAAAATAATCCTAAAGATATAAAAACTGAAAAATAGTTCAAAAGTGAAGACACTAATATAATTTATAACTGCAGGAGATCTCAAAAGATCTTACTGTGACTAATTCTTTTTGAACGTTCTAATAATGTAATTAAATGTTCTGAAATAGCATCAACTCTAATGCCTTTCTCAGTGCAACTTTATTCTCAACCTTAGGAGCTCTCAATGCTTACATTCAATTACTTGAGTCAACATTTGGTCAGACATACTATTCATTGACTTGAATTCTGAATGCACTCACAAATACAGGACTGACTTTTTAGTTTTCTATTTATTTTAGTCCAAACAATTTCTATTTAAAAACATAGGCTAACAAGTTATGTACACTCAATGACTTAAGAATGGTGTGTTGCAATGTGCACATTTCTATTTTCACATAATAATTGGTGTGATATGCAGTCAAGTTGTTTACCATTTTAGACAAATTAAGGAACTGCAATGATAAACCAAGTTCAGATTGATATACATGACAAGGAGGATAACATAACTTGGTGCTTTTCTCGTACCTATGCATCTTTTTCAAGTCAGTTAATGTAATGATATAAAAACGTTATGAGATTTCTCTTTTCTCCATCCATAAAACATTGAAAGTGCTCTCTTTTAATACATCTATAAATACAAACTTAGATTTAATTAAGGATTAATTTTTATTCAAATGGCGAGCATATTATCCCTTCTAAAACTTTAGATCTACTCCATAAATAAGGCGTCTCTGAAAATGAAGAAAGCTTTAAAACAAAATAATGTCTTCTCTATAGAAGTTGCATTGTCTGCTTGTTTGTGTTAGTTTGAAACTGATTTTGTAAAATTTTTCTCGACAAAAAAGTCCTTTTAGTTTGAGTTAATGCGGTTCCACTCGATTACACAGTTTGTGTACTAGCAGTCATTTTGTTTTATAATGTAAGCAATAAATTTTTCGTCAGATGCTTACAATCAAAAAAGTTTAGACCCATAACAAACTTGTTCGTAGAGTTACTCGTGAACTTTTGCTAGTGTTTTAGAAGGTTGACAACTGGAAAACCTTTTTCCCTAATGCTTTCCAATGGAATCAAGTGCATTGTTTTGTCGTCATATTTAGTTACCCTTTTCTCAATTTCTCTTTATTTCGCTGTTATTACAGTGGAGTAACACTGTTATAGCGGTATAACGTTGTTTCTACTGAATTCAGTTTGATTTTGTCACACTGACAAGTTTGTAGCTTAAGCTAAATGTTTGCTGCCATCAGTTCTCACTCTACTATCTCCTTTTATTGTAATTCAATCATATATTAAAAAGCGTTGACCATTACCTAAAACTGACAGAGCGTAAACAGATACCATTTTTGATATCACACCTATCCAGAAGATTTTGTGTTTTTCAATCAAAAAAGGGTGGTTATAAACAAGCTGAACATTCGCGAACAAAACTGTCAGCCCTAAAAGTAAACAGCAAGTTTAATAAATTTTAAATTTATTCAATTTTCATGACAACATAATACATACAAACAGTATACTGCATTTTTCACTTTAAACAACTTCATCTACAGCACTGTCATTCGAAGTCTATGCTTGTTTAAAAACAATATTGCCTTTGTTTTTCTTATTGAATCTGTTTCTATAGTTTTATTTGGATTGTGTATCAACTTATATGAGTCTGATGTGAGTGACCCCTAATGAAGGGCTAATACATAACTCGCACTTGAACCGAAGCTAAACATAACAAAAAAGCAGCATAACAGACAAACATTTGGCTCATTTGAGATTATGTTAGCGATCATGTTTCACTATAACTTGATCCGATCTGATGTTTTCACTCGCAACCCCAACAACTTTGATCATATACCCAGACCAAAGACTTAAAGACTGTTAAAGTACAATAAGTACAATCTTGTTCGATAAATAAGATTATTGCTCTGTAGGATCGCATGAAATTCTCGTGACTAAACAAAATATTTGTTATAAGACTTTAGTAGACTTAAATTATACTAAAGATTTATATTAGTCAACCTGATCCGCAAGTGTGCTCTTTAGACTTAATTGAGTTTGGAAAATATTGATCTGATGGTTGATAAAAGTTTAATAAACTGAACTCGACATGGAATGTATTTTAGGATTACTATTCTGGTGGACAATTTTTAGAGCTTAGCCATTTCACTATTTGCCCACCTACAACTACAACTGATTGATAAACTGTTAATAGGCTTAAATGAAATAACTTGTCTCATGTCTTTATCATTCATGACTCTAGTAATAGGCCTGATAATCATTTTTCATATTATTAGGTAATGGACATCCTTTTATCTTATTGTTTAGCCCAAATTACTGCTATTTCCTCAACTAGTCTTTGCATAATAAGTTCAGTTTTCTATAGCTATTTATAGTGATATGTAATCAAAGTATGCAAATTATAAGTGTCGCTAAAAATGATGATAACAATAATGATTTAAGTGTTATGAGCAAAATGTGGCGTTTTATCAGTTAATTGCATTCGCAATTATTAAACGGAAATAAGCGGTGAAGGCATTACTTTTATAATATAAGCAAATTTTCAAAATATGTTTGCTTTTAAGCAAACTACATGTCGCTTATTATAACTTACACTGAAAAGACCCAAAACTACTTTTAATTTCGCACAAAAGCCTTTCCGCAACAAAATCTTAATTCTATACCTATTATCGCGAATCTGGTGAATATAACAGCTTAAAAATGCTGTATTGACTTTTAGTATAATGCAAATAGAGTTATTAAATGCAAAGTTATCCTAAATATGTGGAAAAATAGAGTGACGATAAAAATAATTTGAGGTTTACTTTACTCTAGGTTTGTTAATCAAATATTGATTGGGTTATGATTTAGGAGAAAAAAGTAAAAGTAAGAGTATAATTATCTATAATCAGATAAAATGGGAATTAACCTACAGTTGCAAATTGCATAACATAGTGTTAATGGTCCGGTAATATAGATTTTTTTACTTCTGTTTAATAACCACTCGTCGTATACTGTAATTAAGCTAATGTCCAACAATTTAAATAGTAAATTAGCTGCAAATATTCAGCCTTTTCTATTAAATGCTGTCAATAGTTGTCTCTGGCTCTCAAATCCCTTGATGAACATGAGCGTCAAAATGAGTTTTCCACCTCTAAACTCCTCATATTAAGTTTTATTCGTCCTAAAAAATGACAAAATACTCTAAAAACCAATAACAAAATACAATCTCGTAATAAAGTCGTATGAGCTAATGGTACGAAAACAAGTGATAGGACTTTATTACACAAAATTCAATTGAATGGTAGAGTATTGTATAGGAGTTGAATATATTTTCAGTATTGTATTGCAAATGAGCTGACATTTCAGTGCAATTGTTCATAGAAGTGAACGTAGTTTAGTTTGTTTTAAATGACTTAAAGGCATGATATAATAAAACAATAATAATGACTAGTATTTTGTTCTGTTCTCATTTAGTATTTTTGTTATATCAGCATTTTTCTAACATTTAACTTATTTACATAGCGGTCAATCAGTAAAGAGATAATACGTTTTTTGTTGAATAAAATGTTTTATTATATAGTCTAAAGAACATAAAGAATTGCTCATACAAGATATCCTTTTTTGTTATGTTAAAGTATGAGATACTTTCAGATGTGATACAATTCACAGTCTTGTTATCTGAGGGCGATTTTCTTTCACAACAAAGAAATGGTAATTCGATCCATCATAATAGATATTTAAAGACTATATCTTTGCTTAAAATCAGCTTTCGTATTCTTCTTTCTTTCTGCTTATTGACAACAATTTTTCTCTTCACAATAAATTGACAAACAGCTTATTCAAACTTGTCATGCATTCAAATTTATAGTACAATCTGAGACTTTTTTTTCTTAACTTTAGTTAGATATGAATAATGAAGTTTATCCAGTCTAATCACAACAAGTCTACAGATTCTTAGTCAAAAAATAGGAAACCAGAACTGTAAGTTGTGATTATATTGTAATTACTTATAGTTAACAAAAGTAGAAATCAATGGATTTAATTGAACCAAAATTTGTGAATAGCGTGATCTTTAGTCTAATCATAAGTTATATCATAATAATCAAATTGAATTGTATTAGCATTAGCTATGATTTGAAATAATTAGAGTTGTACGTATTGACAAGGTTTCAATCTAGTCAAATGTTTGAAATGATCGATGGCTGAAACGCTTATTTTGACGTCACTATTTCTAGAACGATAGTCAATGATAGTCAATAAGAGCTGATCAAAATTTAATCCCATCGAGGTAATCAAATTTGAAGGATTTTAGTTTTTCCATCAAACCAATGCGCTTCAATGCAATTTCAGACATATATATTCTGCAAATATAAAGTTTACGAACATTTCGAAAATATGTCATAAAGTGGTAAAATATTCCTGTTTTCCTCCATGTTGACCACCACCTGATTCTGATTGACCATCTGGTTTCTAGCCTGGATAGCACTCTATATTGAAAAGAATCTAGTTTTTAATTTGCGTCATTTGCCTGGATACTTGTGTTAAGGTTCCAATCGATACGTAAGCGTTGTTCAAATAAATCATTTCAACAGATTTTGATCCCTTTTCAGAGATAGTAAATTATTGCCGTATGATTCGAGATCTGAAGCCTCGAATCCAAAGTTTAAATTGAAATATTTTAAATTAATTAATTTGCTTATCATTCAGATCGATGGTTCATAACTGAGACTTTCATAAACATTAATAGAAAGTTTGGTTAAATTTGAAAATTTGTCATTAATAAGGTTGAGATCTTCAATAGTAAATGGAATACTCAAATACGAATGTGTCAATTGTGGCCCATTAGTTTAGGCCAAGTTATTGATAAAATTCGTGTTAACATCGAAACCATAAGAACCGTCTGAATCAAATAATTCGGCAGTTCTGACAGTTTTACTGAAGCTATAGTCGAATACACAATCATTAATTTCTCCATAGAGTGCAATCTCTCTGAATTGAGGCGCATTTTGAATTAATGTTTGAATCATTTCTAGATTCAAGTTACAATTGACAGTAAAATGCAATAGTTTTAGTGGAACAAACTCACAAACTGTCTCCATTTGTATGTGATGTGTTGAGAAACGTTTTGGGAAAGTCGATCAAACTCTGTTCCTTCGTATAAATGCCAGAAATATTCAGGTTCAATGTAATTGATATGGAGACACTCCAGTTTCTCATAAACAAGTCCAATTGACAGCAAAAAGTCTAGATCAATGTTAAGCCAGTGGTCAATAGTTGTGCGCTTAATATATGCAAATCTCAAAATATTGGGCAACAGAGTATTAATTTGTAATATTTGCCCAATTCTATGATGGGGTCATTAGAATGGTTTAGATATTTGGCAGTATTACGCCAGTTATGAAAAGTAGACACATGTCTAAAACAGATTGTAGTTATTTGTTGTGCTAATAGTTGCCGAACTAATGTTTGCCATCTCTCGCAAGCTAATTCATAGATTAATAACTTTTCTTCCAGTCAGAGCAATGAGAAGATGTATTTGAGTGAATAGTCATCCAAGTCATTGATTGTGAGATCATCAAAATTATTGTCTATTATATTTGGCAAAATAACTTCATAGTAATGCTATCAATTTAGGTCAAATTAATGTTTGTATTATAACTCATAGCAATTAATCTTGGCTCAAACAGCGAGAATGTCTATCTTATTATTAATATATTTGAATAACCGATTAACTGAAAAAACTACTTTGAAAGGATCTCACAAAACAGATCTGAACTATAAATATGAAATAGACTATTGGTATTTTATGACAAAGTCGACCTAAACCTTAAACTTTAAGGGATAGACAATTCGTTGAATTGGATCAAACATGTAAGAACTGAGCCTTACTTTGTTGATTTCTTTCGACACAAACCTACAGTTGAGTTTTTCAAAAATTTCTGAGGTCTATAGTCCCCTAGTTCCCCACTCACTACGACTGTGATTGGAACTTGACTTCTTGATTAAATTTTATTATAAGTTTCCAAATCAATATTGAAATTATTAATACATTAGAGTGAAAAGACAAAATTTCAAAGGATTATCTTAATTGTTGTACTAATATTGAACCTTATCAGCGAAAAACGATTTATGATTATATAAACGCAAATTAATTATGAATTTATCTTATTTAATTACCACAAAAATGATTAATAAAAGCACTTTCTATATGTACTGTATTTTAAGTGAATGACTATTTAAGTAAAGTAAATAATCCTCAAATTGTAGTTGTTCTTTGCAATAATAGTAATCGTGTTGAGTCTGATGATCTTCACTGCAGTCTTGGTTACATTTGATATAATCCAGAATTAATTCTTAGACTTTTTTCATTGGTGCGAACATAAAGGATAAAGTATTAACCGAAAAAATAGCATTTTGTAAATGAATAGTTTCCATGGATTTGGAGTCATTCTCAGAAAGTGATAGCATGTAGTTATCGCAAACTTCTCTCTTCGACATATCTTTATTATTAATAACTAAATCCCCAAACCTAACAAAATATACTTGAAATGAGATAATTCCTAAATCGTATCAGCCAACGGCTTTTTCCAAATATCTTCCATAATGTTAATCGAAAGTTGACATAAGTTTGAAAAATTATCGCCGATTAGATTAAGATCTCTAACGAGAAACGGATTACTGAGATTCAAATGAATCAATTGAATATCTGCCACTACTTCTTCCAAGCAAGTCAAGACTTTATTTGTGCCAAAAAACTTACAACTTTTCGTGGTACCTAAAAAGATGTCTTAACAATTTAGTTGATTCTTCTGAATATATCTTCATTAATACATTCGTGAAGTGATATTTCTTGTAAATTAGTCGAGCCTTCAACAAGTAATCCAATCATTCGTTTACTCACATTGCAATCAAGATTCAAATGCAATGGATTTAGTTAAACTATTTCTACGAATTGAGTCCATTTTCTTCTTACAAGATCATCAACTTTTTCATGAATTTCATTATTTACATTCTTATATTTATCATATTTTGAAGCAAATAGATTTGACCTTAATCTTCGAATTCGAATTTAACGCAATTGTAAGTGATTCAAGTTTTCCACAAATCACTTTAAACCAACAGTTCTTGAAACTAATGCATTACATATTAGGAAATTTGGTCCAAATTTCATTTGAATCAAATTAGTAATCGATATTCTGATCAGTGGCTAAATAAAGAATTGAATCGCTGTTGAAATCCAAATGTGTTTGATTTGTGAGCCATTTTCAGAGACTACTCTGGCCTCCTTCCCCTCCAACAGATCGTTGTTACTCTTTGAGCCAATATTTTCTCAACTGATGTTTACCATCGCTTACAAACCAGTTGATGGATCAATCAATTTTCTCTAAATGACAGAAAATTGCAAATATATTTAAGTGAATAGTCGTCTAAATCATTGATTGTGAGCTCATTCAATTCATCAAATATTTCTATAAATGATAGACAATCGACTGAGAGTTTAAGATTAATTTCTACCATCATTTATTTCTCATCATTGATGAAATCCATAATTTTAATTAAAAATGTGTTTATGAATATAGATAATCTACACATGAGCCATATTATTTCTGATAAATTCTCACGAGTCAGTCATACCTAGACTATGAAAAATTCATGGATTACTTTGTAAAGATTTTCTAATCAATCCTGACTGTCCTAGACATTTTTGATAATCGTTCAGATGGAATCATTGATGATTGCATTTCTTATAGCATTGGATAATTCTTCTCTGGGAATTGAATTTAGATCAAAATTCTACATTAAGTAACTTTTTGAGAAAATGCAATTAAGAGAAATGTGATTTAAAGAATGTTAAAATCAATACGGTCTAAGCTTAATATCTCTCTATAGATTCTTTATCTTACTTCTAACTTCTGATTAATAGAGCCTTCAATAAACTGAATAATGAACTCATTTGAACTAGTGACTGATTGTTATTCATCTATTTGTAAACTCAATAGAATTAAGTGAGACGTCTTTTACTAGTAAACAATTATTGAAACGCTAATGAGCATAAAATACACTGAGAACTAGTACAGTATTGGTTAGAGAAATAGCATTTATATTTATTGGAAACTTTTAGGCAGAACAACAACAATATGTTGTAGTGTCTAATATAATAAGTTGTACGAGACTTAATGGTGCAGTGAATCAATTGACAAATGTGTTGGCCATTTGTTCATATGATATGTCTCATAGTGATGGGCGTCAATGTTCATATGCCGCTCATTTTTCGCTAATACTTCTAATATTACTATAACTCTATACACTATATACTATTAGTATCCGCTCTCGTTTCGTCTTTCACTTTCCTTTAGAGTCCTGCTTTCAGACTTTTTAGTCACGCGGACTACTTTCGATTCCTAATCAACAACATTCTTAAAATTTCACTCAATTTTCAAAAAGTTGGTTAAGTTCTTGAATAAAAAAATTACTAAATTAAGACCATATAAATTTTTATAAACAATTCAATGCCTACAATTGAATTCAAAAGCTTGTGGTATTTGATTTTTAGTAAAAATTTGTTTTTCATTCAATGAAAATTATTTACGATACGATTTTACGAGCTTTATATGCCTTGAAAACTTATATCTTTACTAAGAAAATCAATGATCTTAAAAATATTAAGATAGAATAAGATTTTTGATATTTGAGTCAGCACTGATTGAATAGATTGACTTTTTAGGAATTCAAGTAAGAATATCGAAAAAGTCAAAAGTACTCTACTCCCAAAACCGGAAGAGAAAGTGAGGAAACGATCTGAGATCAAAACCTACTTTCGCTTTTAGCACTATTTATATCTCTTTCATTTGTATAATCTTATGCTGTTTTTGTTGAAATGTATATACTCTCGAAAATATATAACTTACTCAAAAATTTGAAAATCAGTGTTTGAAAGTCAAATTCAAAGCTAGAATATTTTGCCATGAAAATATCGAACATTTTAGTTTTCAATAATAAATTTGTGATCACTCGACAAATACATGAATATATTTAGAAAAATTCACAAACTATCCTACTATACGACAAACGAAAGAGTGGTTTACTGATCACTTGGATGGTCGCGTACCACCGTTTGGCAAATAACACTCTTGAGTAGAGTTTGCCTGCTTTGGACACGTGAATGAGACGTCTTACAAAATAAAATTGATTGTCCGCTTTATGATTGATTGCATACAGACATTAAGCCATTAAGCCATTGAGCCTCTATTCAAACCATACAACTGGTCAACTATAACGACTGCTTCGACTATATTTCACTAATTATTTACAAAAAAAGGCTTTATTTTTTCGTGCATTCCCACTCTTTCACATTGAATTGTATCAAAAGCTTTGACAACACATATTCATTGAGAGTCAAAAATCAATCTACATTTGATGCTTAAATTCGACAATTCTTTATACTGAAAGGGTTTGAAGAAAAAGATTTATCTTCTCATAAATCAATTTATTTGTATTTATAGAAAAGGTATTCATAGAACAAAAATAAATCTCAAATAGACTTTATTGATTTGTTTCAGAAGTATACGATATGGAGCATTATATAAAGAAATTAGTTATAAAGATGGTGCTGAAGAAAATTGTAAATAAGCTATTAAGAGCTGACCACTTCCTCTAACATATAATTTGGTTTTGAAATTATAAGCAAAAGATAAATGGCAAAATATCGTATTATTCAACTTTTATACAATAAAAATGTGCAATAATTGTATTTGTAACTCAATTTTCTTACCAGTCAGACATGTATTTCTCTATTTTGTCTGTCACATGGCATGCAAAAGCCTTTCCAATTGTATTCGCTATTATCTGTTCTCCTCTTAGGTTTTTTTTGTCGCTTGTTTTTTTGATTGACATTATGTTAAGGGAAAACTTGGGCTCTATTTCTATCTCTCTGAGCGTTCTGTTGTCTCACATGTTATATATATTTCTCACAACGTGTGTTCCTTAGTTCAGTTTCTAATGCATGTTTCACACATACAGACCATACTATCTCTATATTTTTTCCCCCGAAATGCGTCTTCCTTACAAAGGGTGACCATTTGAGCGCAAAGCATACACTAACACGTAGCAATAATGCAATGGAAATGCGATCGCTCGGATCTTTTTGCGTTCAAAGGTTAGCGTTTGTACCAGACTGGAATATTACTCGAATGGTTTTGCATTTTGCTCTAAATTTTTACGCAAATATATCTTACACAGATATTTTATCCAAACACTAAAAAAATTCATTAGTCTATTGATTCAAATCCTATTGAAGAGAGTTATTTATCTAAGTGATGACATTTTTCTGAGTAAACATAAGTGAAGTTACTCTTGACACGATTATTAAACCACTTATGGTTACTATTGCTATTTGATCATTAAGTTATATTTTAGCAACTTCTAGTTCGAAGAGTAAAACAATTTTCGATATGAATGCTTCCACTAACATTTTGAGTCTAATACTTTGAGCATAGAGGAAACCTATTCGAAAGTTTTCCGAAGATTTTGCAGAATTTTCCACAATTTTCACGCGTTAGGATCAAATCTCAGTCTATTGTGATTTGTTATGCATTACATAGCACGAAAGGAGAGGGAGAGCAAAATAGAGCTGAGACAAGTGACTGGAGAGTAAGAGAATATCTATTCTCTTGAAACTTGAATGTTTATATTTTGACAATTATATGTAAATTTAAGGAAATTGGTCGAATATCTTGTTTTCACCAAATAGTGTATTCGTTCAAAATGCATTTGCTTTTAAAGGATTTGCTTTTGACCGAAAATACAATAAATAGTATAGTATTAGAGTATTACAAATTCTGCAAATCAGATTTGGAGGTTGTGGTGTTCTGATATCTACTATTCTTTTTAAGTTTGAATCTCACACAGAGCATGGACGTAACAAAAAAAATAAATGAGTTTTCAGATGAAAGAAATCCTTTGAGAGGAGCACTTAGTTATCGATTTTAGCATTTAAACGTAGTTTGTTTCTAACTTCTTTAAGTACCTGTAAATAGTAATTATAAGTTGTTGGCCTAAAAGTTTGCATAAGTAAGTTTTGAAATTAGATATTAATGAGTGTAATTTGCATAAAACCATTTTCTAATGTGTTTTCTTGAAGATTAAGCGTTTTTTTTAGTTTTCTTATTATTAACTTTGACTAATTATACTGACAAATTTTTAATTACTTAATAACAAACAATTGGGTTGAGTCATAGAGTGCTAGTTCATTATGATTACAAGTATAAAATTTGATTGTCTGTTGTAGTGTCATCTGATGTAGAATGAGTTGATCACAAAAGTTCACAATTTTATAGGATCGATAACAAGTTGCACTGTTTAGACTACAGATCACGCCATTCTCCGCACCATTCCAGAGGCTATAAATCCAATTTAAAGTCAAACCCATTTCAGTTATAAAAATTCTGTATTTTATCCTACTCTTTCATAAATAATTTTCACATTTGAATTCTTCTGCTGGAACAGGAATCGACTTATGAAACATTTGTGAATACAAATACGATACTAATGGACAGCAAAAAACTGCTCCAACTAGTAATTCAATTGACTTCTATAAAAAGTAATTCAATATACTTTCTAGAAGTGCAGTATTTCCGCATTTTTACCTAAATAGAAGTCATAACTCTAGCTCTTATTATCTTTAACTTTGGTTTTCATTTAAAAAAGAGAAAACTTTGTGTTTTTGTTTCTTTTTAGTATAGATTTTGCTATTATTTGAGCTAAATAAGACGGCATATAATACTGCAATCCATTAGCACGTATTCAGGATACAGTTATCATAAATGTAGAGCTTTTTTGACTGTAGTTATGATTTTAAAAAATTTGTTCGAACCAAAGTCATTACCTTAAGCTGTACGCTATGCTAAATCACCATTTAACTAATATTTTTCTTTCTAATGGAATCGTTATTAAAGGTTGAAAGAATTCGTAAATTCAATTAAGATTCTTTTAGAAGTATTGTTCGCAACATTTTTCTAGTCTTCAATGAAAAAATCAAATCAATAATCGAGTTTATCCAATTTTAAGCTAAATTACAGTTCTCTTATTGAAAGCAAAACGCAAAACACGCAATCATTCTGTTATTTAATAGATTAAGTTATGAAACAAATTGTTTACTTAACGTTCCATTAGAAAAAAAAAGTAGGAAAAAACTTTGTTATCATCATATTTTTAACTTTGCCAGTTTGCTTATATGCAAAATACCACATAAAAGTAGAGATTGTTGGATGAGAACCAGTGTTTCTCTATTACCATATTTTTGAATTTGTTATTATGATAACAAGGTTTGAATTTATATATTGAAATATGAAACTCACTTTTATAGTATGCAAGTTTAAATGTAGTTTCTCAACAAAATATTGTTTTCTTACAATTTGTCTGTACCCTAATAAATTGAATTATGCAAATTTTCATGATTTAGTTCTTTATTATTCAAAATTGAACAATTTTTAAGAGCAAAAGTTTTTTTTCGTTTCTCATAAATATATACTGACTCGCGAGCGAGTAGATTATTATCAAAACACTTTTTGATCGTAATGTTTAAGGTATGCTTTACTTGAAATAATGATCAAGCTTGATTTTTCTGCTCAAAAAATCGGGCCAACTAGAAAGTTATAAATTTATGTGAGCACAACTTCTATGTTCATGAATATTGAATGGCGAGAATAAAGAATTAATACAAAACATTATCAACAGTGCACTAATAATAAGAGGATTTTGGCATTTTCTTCAAATAAAGGTTCTTATTTTCTAAGAATTTTCTTTTTCTTTCTGTATATTATTAAAAGTTTATAACGAGACATATCAAAAGTTACGTATCTTAAGAAATTACAGACAACAAACTTATCATTATCTCGAATAAAGTTTGTGCTGAAAGAACCTCTATAGTAAAGCAAAATCGTATTTTCTTCGCATTATTATTATTTTTTGTGTCAAATGCAATGAAAAAAATATCGAAAAACTTTTCTAACGACAGTAAAAGAAAGCCCAGTTTTGCATTTACACTATTTTTTCATTTATCTATTCGTTCTAAAAAGTTAAATAGTGAGAGAGAGAGAGAGAGAGAGAGAGAGAGAGAGAGAGAGAGAGATTTTCATTTCTTTCTTTACAATATGCGTATTTTTGTTTAGAAAGAGCTTTGAGGCATTTACATATTTCTAAAATGTTTAGTGCAATTGGATGTGCAAAACTTTGATTAATAATGTAGTCTATTATTTAGTATTACTTTTTTATCTTAACAATAATTGTCAATTTTTGAAGCAATAGGTATTTTATTTTTTATCTTTAGTAGCACTTCGAGCATTTGATGCATGAAAACTACATAAAAAGCTATAAATAAAAGAAGAGAAATTTTCATTAATTTTCTAGGCTTTGGTAAAAAAAATCTATTGATAGTAATAAACATTGAAAAATTATTTTGCATCACTAATGGTGTGCGTCTTTTGATTTTTCTCTCTTAATGGTATCGAAAATATAGGAGAAAAGGTCTGAGAAAAACATAATAATAAAAAACTTGGTATCAAATACTTTAAACTTTGTATTGTTTAATGATTCATGAAAAACATTATTTTGTCGTTTAAGGCATATTTTAGACGCGTTTTTTATTACTTTTAACTTGTATTAAGCTTTAATTACATTCACACTGAAATCTGGCGTTTAATCATTGATGATCCCAATGATGTATTGCCATTAGATATGAATGAAATACCCTTTACTGGCATCCTATAATTGATCACTCGGTATAAAACATATCGCAATCAAATACCTGTCATATTGATGTAAGATATACTCGTTTCACTTTCGTCTTAGTTATATTGAGAGAACAAACATCAATTTATTATTAGTTTAGCTAATGGAAAATACTTATCATTTACATTTTTCATTAATTCAATATCTCTTCACTTGTCTTTAACTGATCCTTCTCTAAAATCTAACCAAAATGTTAGACTTTTATTGTGCTTATGCAAATTCAAGGTTAAACTACTATTCAATAATGTAAGACAATGGCTGAAAATTCTCCAATTTAATTGATTCTCAGACTTTCGAATCGCTCTCTGAATTAATTTGATTGATTTGATATTTGATTAATATTCGATTGTTCTAGAGTATTTCTTAGTTTTCATTTCTAATTTGTTACAATTTTATTGGTCATAATGAACAATTGTGAAGGCAATGAGTGAAAATTTTGAAAATTTCAAATAATTTGGGTTTATATTGAATGAAAATATGAGCGAATGTTGATCATAAGAGCATAGCTTCAATTAATACAAAGTCAAATAGGGAGCATCAAATGTCAAGAGTGAGACAAAGCAAATGCATTTAATTCTATAGTTTATTCTTTGGTAGACTTAGTTGGAAATCGACTTTCATCATAATTCTTATATATCTAATTTGTCTTATTATCTCTATTTACAGATGCACCTCATGCAGAAGCGCGCACATCATCGTTGGCAACACAGAAATTTCTTTCACAAACTCGTAAGTAATTGGCACTAATGAGAGCAAATCCCTATTAATTAGGCTATATTTTCAATTAATTCAAACGATTGTGCACGCAATGTGCCCTTTCGCACATATGGTCTTGGGTTAATTAATTAAATATATATATATATGAAATATTTCAAATTGATTTGGTATTCAAATTTTAATTACATTTGCTCTGTTCTGCAAAAACAAGTATATTTGTTTAAATTTAAACTCATTGCTGTACGAAAGAGTCCTTATCACTACTACTCATAGAAATAGTGAACGAAACTCTCTTTAGAAAAGAAATTCTTTCGCCTTCAAAGCATTATATGACTATTGAATGAAACTCTAAACAAAAGAATTGCTTAATGTATGCAAAACCATATTTTATTTATTAAGTTAATATAATATTCTGTATTCTTGAATTCTTTAACAAATTTTTATTCTATAAAAAGATATTCTTTTGTGAGAATTCTTTGTATCAGATATTATATCAAATTAATGAATATGGATATGAAAAATTTGCGGCATATGCTTCAGTTTTCAAAAAATAAAGCGAATATAACTTAAACAAATAATATATTGAATAGAGATTAAAAGTCTCTTTTAATAGCAAACTTTACCTATAGGATCGCCACCTTTTCTCAAGCAAATTCTTCAGTTAAACATCTCAAAGGCTATTCTTATGTTAATTTTAGTTAGAAACCATTATTCTAGCTTAAAATTATGCAAAACTGGCTAATTATCTGGTGAAAGTAAGAAGTCTTCAGATTCACAATATAATACATTGATCTTCACTCAAAAGAGATTACCGAAAATCTTGAGAGGTGACAACCCTAGTTGCCAATGCTTAAGCCAAAAGCACCTAAAAGGGTTGAAGTCAAGAGAACAGAAACTAGAGGTGTCACTTCATAAGCTCGAGTTTTGAGTCTATCTAATTAAAAATGTCTTCCTGATATATTTAGCAGAAATAGAAAATAAAATCAATCCAGTATTTAGTTACGATAGAACCAGTTTGAAAAAGGATTTTTACCTCTAGTTTGGGCTCTCCTGACTAATGAAAACTAATCAGCTTTACTTTTAGCATAGTTTCAGCAAGCAACTACTGAAAGTTTCCTTAGCTAAGGCTTTATACTTTTCAAATTAAGAAATAATTTCATACATCCTAGTCATAAAATCTTCGATGAGAATTTGAATTTCTAAATAATATTCTGAGTAATGAATTATAATTTTTCGCTGAAAGCTAACAAACAATACCTGGATGCTATTTATATCAAAGTTTGATTGCGATTGCTCACGAATTTCCTTTAATGGCATCAATTGAATAGCAAATTAACAAATAAAGTAATATAAAATAAATTAAAATAAAAAATAAATTTTAGAAATAAAGCAGAGAAAAGTACGTCCGATTGGTTTGCGTATGGAGAGAATCAGGTAAGATAACTGAAAACAGATTTTGCATTGCGTTTATTCAACACAAGATTCCGCGAGCCTTTGCCCTTTGGTAATCAAGTAATCGTTTGCAGTGCAGCACTTATTGCATATAAACTGTTAATGCATTCCTGTTATGGCTTTAGACCCGTTAGTAGTAAAGGAAATGGAAAAGTTTATTCTACTTTATGTTTAATTCTTGGAGTCAAGCAAAGAGAGGCTTCTCTTCTAATTATTAAAACTAGAAAATGTGTTAACAGTATGTTTTCCGCTTAAACTGTACAACAAATTTATTATAAAAGCACTCTTTTGATATATTGCATTTTTGACTTTATATTTAATTTATGGCCACAAATAGGAAAATATTTCAATCCAAATGAAGAAAAAGTTTTGAAACTTATTCTAAAAATATGATTGTCAAGATTGAACACTAAAAAGTGAAGAAAAAACATTAACGAAACTACTTGGGAGAGTCAGGAAATTATGATCTAAATGAGCAAAATAGAGTTTAAATTTTCATATCAAAAATCCTGTTAACATATTTTAGCTTTAAATCATTAGGATATAAGGCGATTCTTGCGCTCAGTTCGAGAAACTATCGATCGGATGCGCAGGAAAAAGTTGCGCCGATATTCTAACAGCTCTAACCGTACAGATGAAATAATAGCATTAGGTTTAAAACCAGTAGAGCTCTAGCGTCCAATAGATGCTGCAGTTTCTGCAAGTAATTCGCTTGTGGCTGATGGCAATACTAGTCGTGGTTCTATAAATGCTACTAAAACTTAATATTACTTTTGCAACACCTTTAACTTAATACTTAACTGAAAATACCTTCGAGTCACAATTATATCTAAAGGATTCTACCACTTCTTTCCAACAACAACAACAGTATAGAGACTTAAAAAACGCTTTTCTTCCCTTAAAATTAAGGGCAAATAAGATTAAAAGGATTTAAAGTTAAGGAGAATGTGTTTAAGGATTAAAAATCTGATTAATATCGATATCCCGTTGAAGGACAATATGTTTAGTTATATGATTACTGTGTCATTATTATTATCATTTAACAATTTATGCCTTGTGGGATGTGTGGCTCAGGCACAGTCACCCGCCACTAATGAACAACCTTTTGGTAAGTTTTACCAACTTTTCTCATCCTATCTCTCCTTTCCTTTAACTACCAGTCCCATTCACTTCTTTGCTCATTCAACAAGAAAATCAATTCTTTCGATCTGTCAATTTTCAAGTTTTATTTTTCTCCTCAAAATTCTTTGCAATTCTATTGACGGAGAACTTGTTGTCTGATTATAAGAATTTTCTATTTTTCTAAACTATAACTTTGGCTGAAATTTGTTTATTTGAGAAGAAGGTTTTTGGTTAGAAAGTTTTCAGATAAAAAACTTTTTTGATAAAATGTGTTTTGTATAAATATGTTTCTAAAGCTCATAAAAAATGGCTTAACTTGAGTCGAATGTAATTTTGGAAGTTATGTCTTAATATTACTGAAATTTGGTTTGGGTAATAGCCAATTACTTCTCTTTTTGAGCTGTTTCTGTCAGTGAAAAGAAGGACTTGGTTCTAGAGTCCAATTTCAATAAAAAGTGGGCTTCAAGTTCCTCTTCAGTGTCTCAATGGAATAAAGAAACCCTTTTTCTTTTGTTATCTCCCAAGTTGGCCATAAAATTGCTGAGAAAATCCAGTGTTCGCCACATTGACCCGATGGAAATTGTTTGACATCCAAAAGAAAGTCTATTGAAGGCATTTCTTTTTTCCCAATTTTTTCTTCCCTCATATTATATACTTTTCTCTTTTGGTGATAAAAAATTTTTTCGATTTCCTTCGACTCTTTTATATTTCTTATACTGTTATTTGTTTCAAAAGTCTGTTTTATTTGAACAGAGCTTTCGAAAGATTCGTATAGATTTTACTTAAAGTTTTGCATTTCGGAACCAATTCCAAACTTCACGTTCGCACTTGTCATTTAGCATAATGCCATAAATGAAGATTTACTGACTTGTTGTTGTCCAACTGATCCGTTGACTAGAGTCCGAGACCTCTATTTGGCATCAGTTGTCAATTCGGGCTCTAAATTTTCGGTACTCTATTCGTTCAACTTTAAAAGTTTGTCAAGTCTTCAAAGTGGAGACATTTATAACTAAAAATTAAAGTTTGGTTACTCTCCTAAATAAAAATTGATTGACTTTGAATTAAAATTAACGACAAATAATCACTTAAAATCAATGGTATCGATGTCTAGCAAAGGTTGGGGCGAAGTTTTGAGGCCTGAGAGCGACACTGAAAAGAGTATCGCTCGCGCATCTATAACCACTTATTCTCATTAAGTGATAGCAGTGTGTGGCTCATCGTTCACCAAATCAGACCCATGAGAATATATGAGAGGCAAAATGGTCAAAATCGACCTGGACTCATATTACTTCTGCTAACCTTTAACATCATCTATCGAGACATTGACATCAATCCATTTGCAGAGAATCACATTTATTTTCAGAGCTAAATATCAGTTGAGACTATCTGTTCGTTTTTTCGGTGCAATAGGGCAACAATTTTGTATATATAGAGAGTTGACTATGGGAGAAAGTAATACTGATTGTAATAAAAATAACTTTTTCCCTCATTTTTATATAAATGAGTTTTTACATAGCATTCATCCTCCCTTTGTTTATTGAACCATAAAATGTGAATTTATCCGCAATTTATACGATTTTAGTCGTCACCATGTATTCAATATACAATGCATTTTGAACGCTTAATAAACTGAAATCCAATATAAGAAGGCATAGATTTTATTATATATTTATTTTGTTATATTTTGACACACTATTTCTTTCTACTCATTACTCGCAAAGAATAAAATAAATGACTGTTGAAAAATTGATCAAAAAGCACAGAATGCTTATTTGAAAGCACTTGAGCATTGATTTGGGCCTGAGTTCGTCGTTTGAATGACCCTCTTATATGGAATAATAAGGCATTGAACATAATTCTCCATAGATTCAGAGTTTGATCATTTACTTTCATCAAAGGTTGCATTTATAGTGAGAGTGCATGTACAGTGGCATTACATTACTAGTCGAGTTTGACTTTGAAAAATCAATGCACTTATCTAAGTAGAAAGCACCAAAATTCTATAGTCTATAGGGTACTTTGTTTCCAAAAGCCTATCTCTTCCAATATCAAAGATGCCTTATATGTGACTTAATTGTGACAGTCTCCCAAATTGTTGGACTATGCTTGTGGCGAAAATAGAAATTGAGCAGTTATTTGTGAATCTGCTGTGAATACTAATTACTTAATTGGTGTTGGAAATTTTTCAATTTATTTGCTAAGTGGGAGTGTTAGTGAAAAATAAAAGTTAATCACAAAAAATTGTCTAGTATAATACAAATTAGTGAGCAGCAATATAATTGAGTTATTACTCCTAATGGTATAAACTCCTACCAGACACCTAAGTCAGTACTAATATCTGTTAATAGTTTTTTAGAGCCAGTAGAAAATAGATAATCAAACAAACATTGCTTAAATAAACTAATGCTTAGATTTATTGAACTTAGCATTAATAGACCTTTTGTTTGATAGATTAAGTGTAATAGAGTTGTTATAGTAATAATTATTATTACTTTTTATTATAGCACAAATGAGAATATTTTTATTGCAAATAAACTCCACGAGAGTAGCTTCAAAACAAAAATCTGCAAATTATCACAGACATCATATCTCTATTTGCAATTTAAGATTAAAAAGTCACAGTTAACTGTTCTTTTTTATTATAATTGTTCAGTTAATGTTCTTTTGCTTTGCTTTTGGCTTTGTTTTACTGCAAGGCTTTTCACTTTTTATGATCATTAACTTATGCATAGTTTTTGCGCATAGGCATACATTTTCTATCATTTTCTATCTAAATATTAGGTACACCTGAAATCGATACCAATTTTTCTACTCTCTCTCTCTCTCTCTCTCTCTCTCTCACTCACTCACTCACTCGCATACTCGCTCGCTCACTCTCTCTTCATAAAATTGTTTTAATTAGTTATCGTCTGTAATCATTTAAGCTTTAGTTTAGTTTTTGTTTTTGTTCGTTTTGATGCCAGACAAGTGATAAATGAATACTAAAGTGGAACAAATTTATTTCTAAATTCTTAGCTATTAATTGCATTCAATACTATATTATTGATTCTTACTTTGAAAAGCTTAATAAAAAGGAAATTCTAATTAAGATTTCAATTGAATAGAGTTTTCACGAAAAAAAGAGTTCACCAAAAAGTGAGATAAGGCATAAAAAGAGAAATTAATGAAATAAACACATAATGAGATCGATGGGCATATCATCTAAAAGTCTAAATACATTTGATTAATTTAGGGACAGAAAAAGTGTGCTGTTTGTGATAGGATAGTGAAATGAATAGTTAAAATTAGTATTTGACTGAATAATTGCCTCTACTATCGTAATAGTAATAATACATCAAACAATATAAAGTTTGTACGTATGATGCAGTCAAATCAGTCCTACATATTACTACTCTATAAAGTTTTCAACTGCAAAAATCGAATCACGTTCTCATAAAGTTATGATACATTTGCGTATTATATTTAGTGAGAGTTATGTAATTAACATTTTACTAATTATTGACGTTCGTTCTCATGGCTGTGTCAGAGCTGAGCGATGAAAACTCAATCTAAACTTTACTAAAAGTTTACACTGAAATCATGCAAACGCTTTATTTGAACCTTAGATACAGTTAAGCTCGACGTATATTATTAGGAAGTATGGAAACTATGTTTAGTATTATAAATATTTATGTTATATCTAATAAACTCTGTTTACAATAACAAAGTTTGTGAATCAAGTTTTTTCTCAACAAAAAGAGTAAAAATCAAATTTTGAACATTTTTATCACTTGAATATTTAATATTTATAGTAATCTAAATATAACTGTTAACGCCATGAAGTTTAATAAATTTTGATTATTAAATCCTAGACCGCCGTATGTCAACAGAATTTATTGTAAGTTTACTTAATTAGATGGACGGATTGCAAAATAAGAGAGTGACAAATAATTATTATTATGGCTTAACACTGTTTGATTTGTCTGAGTTGATATCCTGTTACTTCGAAACACAACTTGTTTTGATGTGCTAAAACGTTTTTCTACTTTTGGTATTCAATGCTAATGTTTGGTGTTATCGAAAGCAGTTTTGCCGGTAGGGAGTGAGCAAACTGCTCATCCTTTTCATGGCATAAACTGTCATAAAAGAGAAAATAAGGGAAGGATGAGAATCAATGTTATTAAATGACGCTTTGATTAAATGAGTTTAATAAGCTTTGTAAGAGATACTAAAAAAGAGATAGACAGCAGAAGAAAGTTCAGACACCAGACATAGTGGTATTCGTTTTCGGCATACTTGGCAAAGTTAGTGAGGCGCGAACAAAATAAAACAATCAGTTCAATACTTTGCTTTATATCCATTTACTTTTTGTGTGTTGCACAACTATCTCGTAGCAGTAGTGGTTACCGAAAAGATACTTTCAGATACTTTCAGTTACTCTCATCATCGGAGTTCTCTTTAGGAGACTATATTATACTTTAGCATATTCTCTATGAATAGATCACGAACAGTTTAAACAATTTCTATGCTAAAAATATGATATCTTATTTTGAAAACTAATATTAAATAAAACAGCATTTTTCATCTCCTAGAAAATAAACCTGTAATAAAATCAAATATAGGGATAAATATATAAACATAAAAACCAAATGTCATTCAATCCATGCAGAAAATCTCAAGCTTTACTAATACAGCCTATTTTGGGTTCCTTATTCACTCATCGCTCTCTCTCTCTCTCTCTCTCTCTCTCTCTCTCTCTCTCTCTCTCTCTCTCTCTCTCTCTACCTCTACCTCTACTTATAGCTCGCTATATTTTGCTACCCTATCTCTATTTTAAATGTAATACTGTAGTAAATTACATGCTCAATGTGCTCAATCTGTTCAATGTGGCACAATTGGCTTTGTACTTTTACCGACTTTGTATAAAATTTATTTTTTGTCCATTGAAGAAGAGATGAGAAGGAGGAGTGAAACAGAGGGAAGAGAGACTTCAGATTTAAAACACGAATCTGTTTATGTAACAAAGAATTCGTTTTAAACCCCTGTATAAATCCTTCTCTCTTTTTAACATCTCTTTTCTCAATCTAATTTTGATTTTGATTTATAATTTAAAAGTATTTTTCCTGCTCTTTCTCTCCTTGTTTTGCGTTAGCTTTTTCTCTATTCCTTAAGCTGAGTATTCAAGAGCTCTACCATTGAGTTATCGTAGAGAGTACGAAATTTTGCTCAAAGTTATCTTAAATTTTCTGCTACAAGCTTCTATACTTTGGAAATTTATTTTAGAAATATTGCTCCAATTTCTTTACATTACTTGAGATTCAATGATGAAGAAGAAAAATAAGACCCCTTTAGAATAGAAACAAACTTTTCTTAAAAATTTATTAAAGCGTAATAAATATATTGTAGAATAGAATTTGCATAATTTTGTTTGGTATTAAATTTTCCCTAAAAATAAAAGAAACTTTCCGAATAGAATTAGTTTTATATATTCTCTAACATATTCTTTAGGCATATTATAATTCTCTACTACGCTCTTTCACTGTTTACGTTATCATTTCAGTTAAGTAGAATAGATGTGTATTGAACAATGTTTTCAAATACTTTGACACTGGAATTAGTCTAATGTAGTTAAAGCTATCATGAATCAGATCGAATAAAACAACTGAATGACAAAAATCATTCAAACAGTTAAGCTTAAAATAAGAATTGCATCTAAGTAACGAAAAGTGGCGTAGACTAACATAAATTTTCATTTAGCTCGCAGAAAATATTTTATTACTATTTTCTACGAAAGCATGGAAAATATGAAAGTTTTATAAGAAAAACTGTTTTCAGTTATAGATAACTGAATATTATTGAGTCACGAACTTTTCCAGTTTTCTAGTTTTTCATGTTCTTTAAAGTTTATTTTTTTGAGATACGGATAATTTAAAGGACTCGCCGGATGTTTTTGCAACCCCTGCTCTCTCTGTAAGATATGTTTGGTTGAAATATACTGTAAAATGATAGGAATACAAATAGTACAGTCATAGTGTCGGTGCACTATTTCATTACGAATGACTACTGAAGAAATATTTCTTTTTTGCTTCTCTCCTATTCTAGCGATGGGGATATGGGGCGATGGGGGAGCAAATGGCAAATTTGTCATTTATCATCACCATTCAACCGATCAATAGTTGAACTAAAAGAAAATAACATTATCATAGTAAGGAGAGGGATAGAGAGACAAATTTGAGTTTGGCGAAGTTTATGCTCCATATCAAATGAATTTAATATTTATTAAGCCTATTATAAATGCAATGGGGCAACCATTTTCTTCCTATTCTCCTTTTCGTTGCGCATCTATCGGATCACAGATCCTAAATATTTTGGCAACTCAACGCTTTCTACGTATTTTCGATTATGAATATTCTGCAACGAATTTTTCAAAATTTAATTTAGGAAACAATAGAAACTCTTTGTATTGTTTAAGAATTTGATGAAACGTTTGGGAAGATTAATGAAATTTTTAATATCGATAAAGCAATCTTTGTGTAAGGGTTTAGTAGAAAAGAAGTGATCTGCAAACTGCAATCAATGTCTACTAACCAGAAAGCATAAAGTCTTAAATAGATATAGTTTGACTCTTAATTAAGCGGCAGAAGAACTGTTTAAAATGAGTTTTGTAGTGACTCAATAATTGAGTTTGACACTTAATAGGCTTACAAAATATCTATTCATTATTGAACAATTTTATAAGGCTATATTATAATTGTAAAGTAGCAAATAATACTCTTTTCTCCCCTAATATTTAGATAATTTTAATTAAAGTTAGTGCTAATCTTTAGATAATTAAATATAGTGCCAGAAATGGCAACTCATATTTAAGTGATCATCATTGAATCTCAACCTATTGGCAAATTGATGATCAAATACAGTAGAAGCCACATAAAAAATACTACAGTCAACTGTTCACTATTACTCAGTTTATTTTGACTGCAGAACTTGATTGACTAACTACGAAAACAAGTCTTATTATAAGTAGAAGACAACGAGTTTATATTAGCGGTATTTTCGATTATCGAGCAATGTAATTGACTGATGAAACAGTAGTAATGAAGAGAGATAGAAATAGAGCAAAAAGTAAGAAAATGCAATCTTTATCATTTCACTAATACTCGCTTGCATTTTCTACTACTGGTATCCCCAAAGAGAGCTCGGATTCAACAGCAAACCAATAATGCTCTGTTCTCTTACACTACTCATATATTATCAGCCTTTTTAATTTTGTTCTTTATTACGTTTTTATTTTTACTTTTTGTCAATACCATGGCTGCCAATTATAGACGTGATGGTGAAACGAGGATGAGATGCTCTGTCAGAATAGAGACTCAATGAATCGGCATTTCTCTCTCTCTCTCTCTCTCTCTCTCTCTCTCTCTCTCTCCCTCTCTCGCTCTACTTTATGTCAGAAGTACTAACTCTTGATGCATAAGTCTTATCAACCATTTGCAATGATGCACTTTACACACCGGATTTAAAGGGTCTATTAACAAATAGAGGGACCAATCATAGGACTGCTGAACACTTTTATCAGAATATTCTTATGTTAAGTTTCGAGCACACAATTCTATTAAAGACATGGGTGTGTAATACACACCCATTCTATTGAAAGTACAAATACATTGACACCTAAAGAAATTTTTTGCGTTAATTGTTTTCAAAATTGTTTGATTTTGTGACCCAAATACTGATTGGAGGATAATTTCATAGAAGGGCTGTGTGAGAGTTGAACTGTTGATGTTATAAGAAGTAATTGAGTTTCGAAACACAATTTGCCTATAACTTAATCATAGGTTTTATTGTGGATAAAATTTTTGATTTAAGCTTAACAGATTTAATGTAATTTTGTCGAAACTTGCTTTCAATTTCAGTTATAGGAGAGCAAAGTGTTTCTCCACTTTGCAATATTGGCAATTTTTCAGCGCCACTTACTCTCTACCACTACTTCAGCCCATATAATACTGTTTAATACTGTTATTTCAGAAGGAGAGCAAAACTAATTTCGAGACCACTTGACTTGGTTGGGGAAACTTATGACACTGTTTATGGGTTAAGTACCAGAATCATGATTGTGTTTGGCCGAACATTGCATTTTATGATCATCACTGTATTCATCTTACAGACCATTATTATCTAATTTTGTTTTTTATTTCCTCAACAAATTATAAGAATATATTTAACAAACAAAATATAGAAAACCTTAAAATGAGTTTATAAAAATTCAAATTAATTCATTTTATCTTTCTTTATGAAACTATAAGTAAATATAAAAAGATGTTTGCTAAATTTATGGAAATCTTCTATTTTTTCTTTCATTCGTATGCATTTGATCTTGATTTTCACCAGAGTTCATAACTTATTTGCGACTTTTGAGAATTAACATTTCAAACTTTCAAATTGATTTTATACATATTTGGAGTGCTAGTATAGAAAGCAATCAACTGATTCTTGAGGAGAAAACAAATTTTGAAGTCAACTTATTTCAACTGTCATTCAAAGCATTGAAAGCATTTCGAAAATCAAGTATTCGGTTGTGATAAAGCGAGAAATTGTGCTCAGATCGAGCTTTATTTAGTAAACAGAATCGCAATTGATATGTGGCTCAAACATTATTCTCCCCAAAACCTTAATTGCATTCACTTTGATGTGAAACAATAGACTTGTAGTCACTTTGATGGCAAACTATTAGTGTCTGTACTCTTCTCTGTGACCAGAAATTCCAATGGAGACTAAACTGAGCGCTCGAAATAATGTCTATTATTTGCCATTTTAGTGATGGCATAGCTTCACATGTTCCATGTCTCCCATTTCCATCTGTGTCATCGTATCGTTTATGTTCTTATTTTTCTGGTTTTGCGGAAAGTGTGCTCTGGCTGTAGATCACGTCTAAAAGCGAGGCATTTGGAGAAGAGAAAAAGTTTGACTAGTAGTGTATCGCGTATTCTGGTCACGTCTATCATGTGTAAGCATAAGCATATTTTTTGCTCTCTATCTCTACTTGCTAGCTATAGTTGCTGGCAAGATATAATATTATATAAGATTTCTCTCTTGCGTCTCACTTTGGATATGAATGCTCACAATTTTATCTATTCTGCTTGTTTCTTAGTATTATGTTATTGAGCCCTACTCTGACTCAGTAAAAGCACTTATTAGTTGATTCTGGAAATCGTAGCCCATAAAAATCTCATCTCGGTTATTCAATAAGTTGTCCCTCAGTAATAATAGCTATAAATGAATTAATTTTGACCTGCATTCTAGCTTAGAATTTACAAATAGATTATCAAATCTGTTTGGTGTGATAGCTATAAGCCTATGAAAAGCCTTTAAACCTTGACAAATTCTCGAACACCTAATACATATTTAGCTTGCCTGCACAAGCAGTTATGAAACCAAAAACGTATTTCCAAACATTTTTGCCAACAAGAGAGAAGTCTCCCGATTGTGTGTCAGCGAAAATAATTTGTTTTTCAATTGGCGCGTATAAAATTTGAAGCCATTTCGCGGGCCAAATGTAATTCAATTGATGGCTTTTCTCTCTCCTGATCGCACGAGAAGTGTCTCACGTTGCAAATGGAAATCTAGTATTCTTTACTCTCTGCTTCTTCATTCCTATGTTGCGGTTTTTTAGCAGAACTCAAACTTGACTTCCTGAGAGCCAACTTTGATGATGGCAGTGGTCTTCTCTTAATACTTGTAGCGTAAAATAATCTCTTCAACTCAACTTTTTTCTGCTGCATTTTTGCCCATTGAGCGTCCATTTGAGCATTTCTTCTCATCTAGTCCTGTGACAAATCCTCTTTTTATATTCACAGTCAGTCCAATGTTAAGGCATAAGTAGAATAGAAAAATTTCTGTAGTCGCTCGCTTTTCAAAAAGTAAAAAAAATGATAAAAGGCTTTGAACCGACAAATCTCTATAAATATACTTAACATTATCATATAACTATCATAAAACTCTTTTCATACAAATACAGATTATCAATTGGTGAATAAGGAGTACTTACACTGTGTTCTTTACTATTATAACAAAAAGCCCTCCACCCATCCCATACCCATCCCAAACCCCAAACATACAAAATAAAAGTTATTAGTAGGAAACATGACTACTTCCTAAGAATAATAGTGAAAAGATCTCGAGGTGATGAAAATATGAGAAATATGATTGATATTTGGAAACAGATAAGATATCAGGAATAGTTTGTATTTAAAAAAAGGAAAGTTATCCTAGAGAAGTATGCACTTTTTTATTTTCTTCAACTATGCATATTCTCGTTTACATTTCCGAGTGGTAGCACTTCAATCCACACTATGCCAACAAACTTCTTCATCGGTGTAGTGCATCAGAAGCAAATAGTTAACACCCATTGCCATCCCTCTCAATCTGTATTCTATCTATTCTTATGCCAGAATGTTTCTACTGATCATATGCCTGGCATTGCTTTGCTCTCTATCAGTCAAATATACAGTTGAATCTCATGAGATGATACTGTAGCTCATCAGAAATGTTTAGATCAAATAATTGGAAAATATACTTAATTTTCTGATTGCTCAACTGATAGAGAAGATCTGAGAAGATTTTCTAAGTGAAAAAAGTCAAGCTAAAAGCTTTTATTATAATTAGGAAACTAACATATAGTAAATAAAATCCAATTTATCACTAGAATACGCACAACTGTAATAACTTTTCATCATATCAAATCTCGACTTTGAGTAGGGTTTTTCTTTTACACTTAATATTTGTCTGACGTGAATATTTTCAGTGCAGCGAATAGTGCAAACATCAACATTGCTCTCAATACAAGCTAAACCTCTGCACGAGTCTCTCAAAGTACTGCACTCTTATAAATAATGAAAGCTAAATATCGATCGTATCACAAACGCCAGCATTTTAGTAACGAATCGTTTGAGCGCACCAACTATTGTATGATACCTGAAAACCTATTGTGGTTGACATTTTTTATTATAAAAGTCTAATATCTATAAATTGCGTCCTAATTACAGATCTCATAAAAATAAAAGACCAATAAACCTGAAGCGAATGAAAATAGGTACCATAAACATTATTTAGGATAAAATTAACATTATTTCACATTTATATTTGCCGTGATTTTTGCCTTCTATTCAATGTTTTATTTAAGCTGAGCTCGTCTAATATCTGTTTCTTTGCCCTGTCCATATATCCATACGAGTTATTTATAATTTATTGTACTTGTAAAAGCTGTTAGCTAATAGTTTGTATCTAGACTTCTAGGGATAGCGTCGATAACGATTAGTCAGTCTATTACTGGTGTTGTTGTGACAAATATCCCCTTATTTTAATGCTATACACCTATAGGCAGATCAATAATCGACAACAAAAAAGTGTACTAAATATGTTCTGGTTTTGTGAAAAGCCAAGCTTTCTAAAGAATTATGGGTTCAATTTGACTCAGTTCACGAATACTACAAGTTTGAGCAACAAAATGAATGCTGACAATGAATTAAATAATATTTCAGTAGGGATTCACTGAACGTAAACGATTTCATTAGCAAAAACCTTTATATCTAACTCAAATGAAAGTATTTCTGATTCAACTGAGTCAGTCAATTTCTGCCACTATTATTAATTTGATTCATTGACATTTGCATAAAACTAATTATTTAGTCATTAAATTGACGTCAAACAAAATTCTGAGTTACCACTAAATATGAGAACTCTTTGTCTCTACCTTTTCTTCGAAACAACTTTTTCCATGTTTTGGACATCAATTCCCTCGGATGTCATCTTTTTTATATCATGGAATATATCCCAAGATTTGCAATATTGATCTAACTCAACAAAATATATGGACTTTTTCTACTCTTTTTTTGATTGAGACATTTGATACGATTGTTCAACGATTCTTTCGATTTATGTCCTGAATATTGCATGTCCTGAGAATTGGATACAGTACTTTCACATTACTAGCAATTGATTCAAAAAGATGGAGATTAAAATTTAAAAATAATTCTTATCTTTAGAGCAAAAATCTTCATGCATTATTTGAACTTATTTTAAGTACCTTAAAAGCACTTTCTTATACAATAGTCAACTTTACTTAATTCTTAACAAATCTTATTAAGTTTTCATCAGATAGGTTCAAATTCAAAATTTATTTAAGACAAAAAATAAAAGCATTAAAATTTGCGCTCAAGTAGAAAAAGTTTTTTCAACAAAATTGGGATAATTTCTGTACAGTATAATGACCTAACTATATACTTTAAAGCTACGATCACATTGTCTTTTTTTTTCTAAATGAGGAGATACGGTTAAAACATCATTTAGATAAAGATCAATTTAGTTTGCTGTTAGTTTCTGGAATTTTTCTTAAGTTTTGTGCGCTTTTGTCTAATGCCTAAACTGATAGGCACTAAAAAATGGGCGCACTTTTCGATTTATCTATTTAATCGAAAGAAATCGGATTGCCATCAATAGGACATGAAGAGGATGAGCTGGTTGTACGTAAAGTTTGTCGTGGATTGGGTCATGCTCGGGCAATATCCTTTTTTGTCCAATTATATTTGATAGGACTCGTTGCTGTTCGTGTTAATGGAGCGGAATCATTGAGTTGAGGCACTCGACTGAACCCAATCCAATACAACCACATTATATATCAGACGTTTTTTGTAAATATTATTTTTTTTCTCTCATATACCAAATCTAAACTCACGTTCATATATAAAACATATAAATGGAAAGAAGATTTTCGATTCTGTCTTCTTGTGCTTATTCGGGAAAATAATCTGTAGTTTGAGTAATAATTTTTCTGCTTGAGTTGAAAATTAAATAAACTTATCTTATTATGTCTAATGTATTTTTTTGGTTTTTCGCTCTTTACTTTAATTGATTTGGTGTTTAATTTGAAATGTTTAGAGAGAATAATAAGAGAAGATTAGTAGCGATAATTCACTAGTTATTGATTGCAAGTGTGACATCGATCGGATTGAGTAACTATTTAAATATAAAACAGACAAAAAAGACAAAAAAGAAAGAGAGCAAACGAAATGTGCAACAAATTATAGTAACAAACGGTTGATGATAGCAATTGAATGGAATCGACTTTAGTGTTGTATAAGTTGATATAGGAATAGGTTTTGAGAGCACTCTATTGTAATACTAGTAGCAAATAGTAATTGTCGACCCCTTTCACACTCGCATGACTTTTCTAATGTGAGTCTTTTTCTTTATATTTGCAATTTTCTCATTCCAATTCATCTAATATTTCCTAAAAACAGAGCCCTTTCATCAATCGACTGGGTTTTCAGCCCAAAATCAATCAAAGGAAGGAAATGTTTAGGAAATCAAACTGTTTTGTCCATCTGCTCCAGAATGGAGCCAAAACATGATAACCAGAAATACTTGTCAAAACACTTCTCAAATCAAACAGTTGCTATCAAAAGAGTGCAATACTTTCCGATTAATTGCTAAGTTAAATATTGCTATAATTAATAATAAGCTCCGAATTGTTTTAGCCTCAGAACTTATTCAACGAAATTGTTTAGTTTTGTCAGTCAATTAATGAGTAAAATGCAGTTGAGCTCACTATTTGCATTTGATTAGCAAATTAAAGTTTTATTTACATTTTGGTTGAATCTAAATGTCAGACCTGAGCCTTAAAAACCATTTCCTTACTTAACATGCGAACAATATGTATGAACTTAAGGGCATTGGAACAGAAAAAAGCACTTCTTATTCTTGAAGGCATATAATGCAAGAGTAACAACAACTTTATAATTTGATAGACTAGAAAACATATTTTTTATACATTCCATAGAAGAAAAAAATTTGCTTTTTATCGCAAGTTTCTATGCATACATTCATGTCTACATGTGTGTAATTGAGTGTCATATCGATCGCTGCGATTGATTGAATGTTGTTTACGAGGCATAGGTTCGGCTCGTATTGCAATCTTTGCTAAAATCTCCTCAAAATTTCAATTACTATCTGAAAGTATTTTTTTTCCGAAAACTTTTCTTCTTGTTTGATAAGCAATTTTGAAATTTATAAATTTTGATTATATTCATGTCTCACTCTATTTATCATCAAATATAAGAAGCTTTCAACTGAAAAAACTCTTATATTCCTCTATTGTTGAGAAAATTTTCTTTAATCCCAAAGTCAGAACTTATTTTGAATGAAGTCCTAAAAACCTGTTTCTTATCATATTGGGAAACGTCGTTTAATTAAATATTAAAAGTTATGAAATTGGAGGAAACACATTTTATAAAGAAAATCTTTTACTAATGTTTTGTCAAAATCGTGTTATTTTTATTCTCACACAAGTTAACTCAGTTTTTAGCTAATTTCTGAATCGCAACATTTCATTTACATGCCCGTTGGAAATGCAGACGAGTACAAATTCAAGGATTAGGTTTTGTTTTCTCTCTCTCTCCTAATGCTGATGTGAACTATATATAAATGTGCAAATTTGATGTTGAGCTCTTTAATTAACTCTGAGATTGCTATCGACCAAAAACAAATTTGATTGCTATATATTTCGGCTGTTTGAATGTTATTCGGGATTGGGTGGAGAACCTTTTAGTCATAGGGCTTGAAGCAGAATATTGTTGCCATAATTATTAAAATGCTAAATATTGAACAGTACACATTTATGGGAACCGCGTGTGTAGAAAAAAAAATACTGGAATTAGTATTCTTAACAACACTTGCTCTCTAGTAATTATCAGTTTTAGTATTGTTTGTTTTTACTACATTTCATATGTAAAGCGCATCTCTATCTCTATCTCTTTATTTCTTTTTATGTCGCTTTGCATTTGTTAAATTAGAAGAATTTATTTTGAATACTTTCTACTTATGATAATTTATTTTCATGCATTTATTAGCTTCTGGTAAGTTAGAGAAATAAAATTGTATTCAGAGTACACTTCTGAGGAATTGCATGGTTTAAGTAATTAATCTAAGAGCACGATTAGATGCTATAATTTTAATGATACAAATAATTCTGATCCGTAATAACAATAGTAATCTCAATGAACCGGAATTCTTACGGTCAACTGAAACTAATTAATTATTTAGTATTATAGGGAAAGCATATGCGGAATGTTTTACTCTGAAATCGCCATAAAAGCTAAATGAATGATCTGATGTTTATATATAAGCCAATTTACGATAGCGTCAATTACTACTGAACTTACCATTTCGTAGCCTCTATCTCTTCCCTATCTCTTATGGCATAAGCCTTTGGTCGACTGTTAAATCCAGTCTCAATCCGTTTTATTGCCTCATCATTCATTCCTATTATGTTTGCATTTTTATTTATATAACTCCTAATAAATTAGCCTTTCATTCAATTTATACCAGAATCTGGTTATCAGCTTTCAAGAGATAGTTAGTATCAGATGCATTGAGAAATAAGAAAATTATAAACCATTTGATAACATCTGGTATGTCTAATTATGGTGTTTCTTATAAGCAGGATCTACTGTATATATTCACCGTCTCTTTTAATGGGCAGCCAATGCATGTCGTATAGAGTATTATATATTAAGGTGAATAGCGTTGCTGCCAATCCATGAAGAGTTTGAGTGCCAGCGAGCAAAAGACAACAATTAATTTAGCCGAAAAGGTTGTTAATATTATTGTTGTTGTTGGCATTGGTAGTCACGTATTATGAGAAGACACAACACTGACTACTCTTGCTTTTAATTGTTTTCGCCCATCGCTTCTCTCTAGTTGTATAGCAAATACAGTCATAAACTGATAAGATTTGTCCTAAAAGTTAGCACCTTTCATTAAAGCACTTTTTTCTCTTTAACTTAATTGAAACATTATCTGAATATTTATTCTATTTTTGGCATCAATTTTCTCATCGAATTATCTCATGATTAATGGGATTGTCGACATTAGAATCACGTTATATAACCGATAGTTGAATGTCATACTGTTTCACTGAACAATGGAACCTCGATGTTGATGTTGAGGGTCTTTCTCTGGCAATTAATGCTTATATTGTATATAATAAAGATGGATGAAAGGGGGGATAGAAAAAGGGGCCGATCATTACAAAAGAGTGAGAGGATTAATGCCTATACAATAGTAATGTGTAATATAGTTATGAGTGAGTGCGGTCAATACTATTTCGGTTTGTTTGGAATGAGCATCAATGAAGATAACTGCATATATAAGCCTTATGTCTAGTTATTTAAGTTGATCAAGCAATCAAACCAGAATAGTGTTAGATTGAGAGCCATTGCATTAGAATGGAGAGAGACTTGTATTCAAAGGAAATGTGCTCAAATTGAATCACAAAAGAATGTATATAACTAGCCATGAATTATAAAGAACAAATTCTCTTATACATCACTCTGTTCAATGCATCAAGCTCACTAAATATATCATCAAGTTTTCATATGAATATCGTTGTTCAACTCCCTATTTTGCTCATTTACACTTAGGCTCAAATTATCTTATTAAGCTTTCATACCTTATACTTTTCTTAATTTAATGCTTTCTACATTATCTTTATTTTCACAATCATTTTTCAGTGAATAAAGTTTGAAATTTCCAAATTTTCATACTGTAGTTCACTTTGATACTGTAATTTATTATAATAAATAACAATTAATGCGATTGATACAAATTATAGAATAAGAAATAAATAAATTTCGCACGATCGAAACATTCATCTGTATGAGTTTTGTTCCATTATTTAAATGCGAGACAATTTGTTGAGTTATATATGGATATAATCTAATCACTGGCGTAAGAAACGTAATGCTTTTTTTGTTTTGTTCTTATTGCTCGCTCAGAAAGTGCTATGAAATATAGTTTCAGACTCAGAAATAGTATGAGAGCTTTTTGTTCATATTTTGTTATGATATCGCATAAAAACTTTGACAAATACGTTAGTAACGAAACATGAGAGAGTTTATTTTTCTATCTTTTCGCATCATGCAAAATTCACTCAAGTTTTCCTTAATTTTAATCAAGCTTAACAAAACTTTTTTTTTTTAATTAAGATCATAATCTGAAAATTTATTCTGTTCTTGTTTCAGGATATTTATTATATTAATCAGATTATAATAGATTATGATACTTTTCATGTTTTTATAAATTAAAATCTCAATTGAAAGGCTTCTAAAAGTCTTGTTTTAAGTCTGATTGGCTTAAGTTCGATCAAATTGAAGACATAATCTGAAAAAATGACAAAAATTTCAGGAACAGAAATATGAATTTCACGTTAAAAAGATAAGTTTTAGTTAGCTGCTAATAAAATAGTTAATTGAGGGAACGACTGAGTGATTTGTTGAGCGCAAAAAAATGCTGCATTAAGAGCAAATCAGAGTAATATTGTTCGCAATAGCATGAATGATCTGAATTGTGGTGAATTGATGTCAATTATTGGGAAAACTAGCCTTTATTATTATAAGAAACTGAGAGCTGACTAAAAGACTCGCGCAATACCCTACCCATATATGCAATATCAGCACATATCCACATATCGACTATTGCATGTGTCCATAGCTCTATTATTAATATTGATTATGCGATTTATATTGCCGCATAACGTTACTCACAAACACATACACTTCTACATTACTTGACGCCTAAATGATACATGCACGAGCTGAAGATGGCTATAAAGCTTTAATACACAGGGTATCATTGCGAGGCTTATATCAATAAACGAGCTGATAATGAAGGCTCCACTCTAACTATTGTCAGGTCTACGATTCAATTGACTCAATTGAATAAGTTTCTCAAAGCCTGATGAACAGCACAAATAAAACAATAGCAAAATATATAAATCCTTTACTTAATTAGTTTTCGAAATGATTATATAGTTTGTTATGATTTGTTTTTGGCTCATAGAAGGAAGTCATTATGAAAGTTAGGATCGATTTTTTTAATTTTTGGCGAAAAGAAAATTGATAATGAAGAGATGCGAATTTTAATTATTAAAATGACTTGAGCTTGTTTTTCATAGCCAGTATACTGTTTGGATATATATTTGATAATATATAGTAATATAAGGTTTATATATAAATTCTGGTTAGCTACGTTTTATGATAATCACGTTTTCTACTTTATAAAACGTGCCTTTGATCGAAAGTAATTTTGCATTATGTTATTCCAGACCTTTTTCTGTTATTGGCACAGAAAAAACGTATAGTTAGCTCTCTCTCTCTAAGACTAGTACTGTATCAAAAGAAATAAAAGCCATTTATTCTGACGTAGAGATGCCTTTCTTTATAACATTAATAATGACTTTATATATAGAAATTGCTATTGTATTCTTACTTGTTATTTATGTCATTTTTTATATTTCATACTGTCTTAGATCTTGACATTTGTCGCACAAGAGTTTTACGCATAATTCAAGTTTTGGTGAATTATTTTATGCATAAATATCACTGAAAAAATCTAATAAATATCAAGATTTGATGTATTGTATTATAAATTAATAATAGTATAGAAATCTATAATCATTATTAGTTTTTCTAAAAGTAACTCAACCAAAAAGTTTTCAACTTTTTGTAATAGATTTCTGGTGGAGAGTAACAGAGTTCCAGGACATGATGCATATCTGCAAATTAAATTTTCTCAAAACTTTATACCTACAAAATCAAATCCAATAACTCTTAATGTTTGAATTAAGGTTTTTATTATAATTATTTACATACTTTTTCTTCAAATATTGAAAATTTTCATTATTTGCACTTTTATCAAAAAAAAATACACTTAATGAAAATAACGAAATTTTCATAATTGGTTTGAGGTATTTTATTAGATAAGACTTTAATCCAATTGTTGTGCAGTCAAATAATACAATTTGAACTGGAATTAAATGATAAAAAACTGTTTTTGAATGCTATTGAGTCTTGAGAGTTTTTACTACTTCTCTCTGACGAATCTTTAGATTTGAAGCCTATCTGGTTTTTATTTTATCTTGTTTTTCTTTTGCTATACAAAAAAAGACTTTTTGGTAGTCTTTGTCTTTGCTAAGATGAGTGAAAAATTGTATTTGCCAGGAGTAGTACACTTTGAACATTGTGTACAGTTAGACGAATAAATTATCAGAAAGTATTAATCCCCGGAAGGATATACACACAGCAAAAAGTGAGCTCCTGTTAACTCATTCAAAAAGCATTGTTCTCCAGATTAATCATATCTAAGGCTAAAGTTGTCTATCGCTTACTCACTCGTATATAATTAGAAGTACTGATCACAAAAATAGTTCAATCTGTAAACCATTGGATAAATATTTATAAATCCTTATAAATATGTCATTTTCATAACACTCTAATAAGTATTGAGTGTCATATTCTCAGCATATTTCCAGATTAATTATTTACTTAACTATTCTAACTCATAATCCTCTAACTTTCTAGCCGTCCATTTGATATTTTATCTGAAAGGCTAGTTTATGGACTTTACAGAACTTCATATAATTTATTCATCAAATGTACTCCTATGTGAAAAGTGTGGTGCCATTCATTAGTCTTTAAGGCTTAAACTTATTTCCAGAATTTAATGCACTGCTGAATCGTTAAAGAAGTAAAAAAGTTTCTATCTCTTTTTTAATATTCATTCATCTTTTTAGGAATTAATTTGATGTGTTATTTGTGAGGCAAAAATTTGTACCAAATAAGACAAAAGATATTAGATTATTGAGAAAAAATCTTAAACATCTTATATAATACTCATTATTTATACAGTATTGTAATCCTATTATCTACTCTTCTACTAATATTTAATACTCTAATTACATTAAACAAAAAATTCTTTAATTTTAACATTCAATCATTTGGCAACAAATTGATAAATCGATCGAAACGTTAATCATATTTTTAAACAAATCTTAAGGCTTCCAAACTAATATACTTCGCACATAATCTCTAATTGATTTGACTCACAATTACAGCACATCAATAGACTAGTATAACAAGTTTTCTCTCTTTATTCAGCACCGAATAAGTTGAACAATTTGTAGTAAAACTTTCATTGGTCTTGTGCTAAACCTTTATTGCATTATATCATTATTGATTAGCGAACGTTCAATGAAATAATGAGTTCACTGCACGGCTTCTCTGATGCTATGCACACATTTTAGGATCATTTGTGTTAGGCTATAAATTTCATGTGCTTTATCATATTTTTGGCATCAGTTTTCCCAAAATTTATAGCAAAAATCATATTTTTCTCGCTATTTCATAGCATTCGCATAACTGATCGAGAAATAAATTTGCATTAATTGAAAGAATTGTTTCGATGCAAGTTATTTGTCGAAAACCAAAATCAGGAATCACTTGAATACAATACTAACTAAAAATATAACTGAAAATGAAAGCGAACCAGAAAGCGAATAAAGAATGAAAAACACATTAATATTGATTGAATTGTGAAACTATTCCTGAAATAATGTGATACTAAAAAGTATGAAAAACTTTTAAGGCTTTTTTATGCTCGAATGTAGAATATATTTTGTTTAAGCTTTTCTGTAGGAATGATAAACATATATTTGATATAGAAGAGAGTAAGTTGACCGACACCTCAGGATAGCTGTCAATTCGGTTGTATATAATAGTGTTTTTCGAAATTCATGTCATAAAGCAGTGAAACATCTATTCTCTAATATGATTTCTTATGCATACAAATGTATTAGAGTTTTACCTAAACACAAAACTCTGGTATAATGTGTTTTCTCACATTTGCATTAGAGGATTGTAAGGCTAGAACTATCCGAACGTTGAATGCCTTCGAGCGAACAGCTCATCATTTTCTTTTATACACAGATAGTCATAAATGTTATATATTTTTCTCTTATTCCGTTCGATATACCTCTACTCAGTTGATTCTCTTGCTTCAGCTTAAATAAGGTAAAGACATTTTCTCATTGCTTATTGTTTTCCCAGTGGCGGAACCGAAAGAACAAACTCATATTTTTGAACTGAAATTACTTTTAGGTTTGGAAATGGAATAATATAAAAGTTAACTCTACTCCAAATTAACACAAAACTAATAAAACGGATTGAAACTTTTTCCGCATATAAATAACTTTTTATTTTCAAATCAAAAATACCAAAATAGAAACTGAAATATTGTTCCGCAACTTATTCTTCTTCCTTATATTCGTTAGAAACTAAGATTTAGGATTAGGAGGGAATTAGAGCCAAATTATAATGGAAAGTGTTGTATAGGACTAGAAAAGAATCAGAGACAGTAACGGATGAAGAAGTGTTAAAAACAGGATCCACTGACGAAGAAGAAACCGAGCCCATGACCAATAAGTTTGCAAAGGATTTAATACTCATAAGAGAATTATATGTTCAGGCCGTTATGTGCTTTCACTGTAATATCTATATCCATATATTCTCTGGATATATATATATATATATATATATATAGAGAGAGAGAGAGAGAGAGAGGAGAAAATTCTCTCTTTTTACTACTTTTCTGAACTTTTTCTCTCTAGCGTTAGGAGAACTGTTTTGCGATCCCATCCCTTGTTATGTCTGCACACGAAAAACTTTCAATTATTAAGTTTTGATGATATTGAGTATTCATGCGGAAATGTGAAATTTAATATCTAAAAAAGTCTGTTTGCCAATAGCAGTGCAGAGTAGAGTAGTAGAGGAACCGAAAGTTATTCTGCTTCCAGGCTCGGAGTGTCTCTTCAGCTGATCTTTGCAATAAATTCTGCGATAAATTCTACATTCAATACTCTATCCTTCGCCAACACATGTAAACATAAATTATAATTGAAATGAAAAATTTACAGATTTATTCTTAAATAAAATTCTTATCCCTCGTATCTGTGTTGCAATTTTATTTTAGCTATAATTTTCTTCCTCTCGCTTCTTTGTGCATCTTCTCTGTATTTGAATAAAATTCTATTATTTTCTATTTCTTTTGCATTTATTTCTATTGAATTTGAAAGAATCTCTTATCTGAAAAGCATTAGGTTTTGTTGAGAATATTTGTGTTTTGATAGGGTATAAATTTCAAAACAAATTAGTACTGAATCATAAAAACCTTTTTTTGATCATAAAGGATATACAACAAAAATTGAATTGATCTAAGACTAAGAGAAAAGTATGATATATAAGAAGATATTTTAATTTGTGTTGCATTCTCATTATCTCTCTATGCGTTTCTCTGTTGTCTCTTACGAGTTGAAATTCCTTCTTCTGCTCGTGAAAACATTTCATGCTCTAATGTCTCTTTTCTTACTGGATATTTACGCTGTTTTTAATTAATTTGTGAGTAAAGAAACGTAAAAAATCTTACTTAAAAAGTTCTACTCTAGGTTTAAAATCCTATGAAAATTTGCATAAAACTCGCCGACAGCTCAGCATTTGATATTCAGTTCTTGAGAGCTACAGATACTATACTAGCATTAAAAAAGAGCTTCTGATGCAAATTGAATTTTTGAGAGTAAACAAGAATTATATTCCTCCGCACAATTATCATATATTAAATATAATGGCTCGGAAAGGTATCTGAGTTCCAGCTGCGAAAACATAAGATCATGTATCAGTCTAATGACACTGAATCAATGCTAACACTCAATATGCATCTGAATTATTGAATGGTTTGTGTTTTTTGTACTGAATGTGTATCTTAATGATTTGGTAATGAAAAAAGTTGACTATTGGTTGAGCAATCAAATATAATATAAATTGTTAGAAGGAACCAAATTTGATTCTTATTCCAATATGTAAATTAGAATTTGGGTTCGCCTATTAAATTAGTTATGCTAATCAGGCTCATCGATACACAAGCTCTATATCTATCCAATTTACGAACCCTTCAGAAAAAATTTGCATATTATAAAACCTGAGCTACAAATACAGCTCATCAGAAGATCATTTATGATCCACATTATGAAATCGTTCAAATTGATGGCATCATTAAGATCACGATTAAAAGAGATGGTAGAAAATAAATTTTTATGATCAAACTATTAATTTGAACTGAGCTTAATGCGTGTTTTTTGGTTTGGTTGGCAGTTTCAATGTTTAACTATTGAACTTTTAAGGTGTACTGTGAAATTCTGTGAAATTCTGTGAAATTTTTGTTATCCCTTTTGGTAACTGTATTTTCATATAATTGGTTTAAATTGAAGAGAATCTCTTAAACTTTCGAGTGATAACATATTTTCAAGAGGTCTTTATGTAAAGCATACTAATGCAGAACGAACTTAACACGATTTGAAGTGTATTGACTAAATATGACAGCTTTAAGATTTGACGAGAGAGGAATTCAAATTTTCTGGTGCTTCACTTCTCCTAAACCTACTCGAGTCCTCTCAACATAAGATTATAAAAATTATCATAAATTTGTGAACAGACACACAAAAGCTACTGAAAAAGACTTGAATCGGTAACAAAAGAAAACTACTTCCACTTGTGTCAAATTCAGTGCATAATTGAATTTATTATGTCTTATTTAATAGAGGTTTACGCAAATCGCGCACAAGATGCATAAATGCCAAGAAAAGACAAAGTCATAAAATTTAAAGTGCAGTAATATAAAAACTGTTTATAGAAAAAGAGCATACGTTTTATTACTATTAGTTTCAATATAAGGTACTGACTGAGTGCAACATTCTAAGAATAGAAAATTGTCAACTATTCTTATCTGAAAAACATTCAAAGATTGAATAATTTTCAGGATATATATGGCCCGTTGTAGAAACAACTTAATGGTCTTTGCTCAGTTCTTATTTCAAAAAATTGTACGTTTTATTTGTTTTTCTTTACTCAATTTGATTCTTGTATTTGAGAAAAAAGTTTTGACCAATGGAAAGGAGGATTAGTTGGAGGAAGTATTCATACGACATGATAGTGTTTTAGTATTTAATATAATGGGTTTAACAAGAAGACAAATAATATATTTTGATAGTTTGGAGACAATATAATAGTGGAGCCCATCATCATGACTATCGTGATGAACACTTAAGTGCTGAGATACTCCTCTGGCCAGTGATCGATCCAACACATAAACACTTTTTGCGCTCCGACGCCCTATTGCTCGATTAGGAGAAATAAATCTTTTTCTCAAATCTGATTTTGCTTCTCCTATAACAATGAATTTAGAATTACATAAATTATGCTCTAATATAAGCAATTATGTATGACTAGTACAATAGAAAATTGAAACTAACTTATTATTACGATTTGATTATAAATTGCCTCACTCTTTCTTCATTGCATTTTATGCATTGATTGCATAATTGCTGCAAAATTTTGTTGTGAAAAATTTATGAAGCGTTAAGAAAAAAGTTTATATTAATTGCTATTTTTTAAAGGCATGATTAATCACTTGTTTCGCTTAAGAAATAAATTTATCGTAAAAGAAATATTTATTAGTCTTCAAGAACTTAACATTTAACAAGTCATTGGTTATGAATTATTGCAAATATTATTATTCTTAAACTTCTTTCTTTAATGATTTTTGCTTTAGAAATAAATTACTTTAATTCTTATTGATCTAATCATTGACCGGATTCCTCATAAAAGTCTTTCATCATAGTTTTGTTCATCAATTATAATATAAGATAGATTTTTCTTAATAACAAAATACCAGTTTTGCATAACTTAATAGCCCTTAACATAAGAAAATACTTTCTAATAATGAAAATTTGTTGTCACGACTCAAACTTGTGTTACTTTAGAGTTTGAGGAGAAAATTCGATACAGTTAAGAAATTATTTGTGAGAAAATTTCGTGCTTATCAGAGAAAAGCTTAAAACTATATAATGTTTCATTTATTTAAGTAATTCTTTTCAAACTAAGATATTGTTGAGAAACAGCGCTCAGTTGGCATAAGAACTCGTAAGAAAAAGTGTCATATTTTATGCAATGCTTTCAACACCAATTTATTTTGTCATTTTGTTTAGTTTTATTTTCCATACTCTAACTTGTATTGTCTTGTCTTATATTGTTATAATGTTAAGTGCGTTTAAAGAGTAGAGCCTAAAAAAATATAAAGAGATTAATAATATTCAGCCAAACATAAACATACAGATGAAAAAAGCGAGACTCAAGTATTTTATTTCATTTCGTTTCTTCAGTCCCCATCACAAGAGCACTACTTTTGTTCTTTGAATAACTATATACACACTTTACAATTTTTACATTATTTATATCGATTCAAGCCTACAGTTCGGCTACACATCATGTTAGGTTTTTTATTGTGTTGCTTCAACTTCAACAAAAGTAAAACACATTTCTTTACATCCCTTTAGTTATGGTCTCTCTCTCTCTCTCTCTCTCTCTCTCTCTCTCTCTCTCTCTCTCTCTCTCTCGCTCGCTCGCTCGCTCGCTCTCTCCTCGATTATAGTCAAAAACTCTCTCGACAACCATCTATTTTATTTTCAAACATTTTCTTAGCCTCACAAGTTTATTGTCTGTGTATGAAAGATAGAGAGGTATTTAATTTATGTGACTCTATAACCAAATTTTGTTCAGACCATTGAATTACACTTTTTCGTTGTTGAGCTATTAGTTATTAATGTTCGTTTCAATTACTAAAGATTGACTCTAATGCGATTAATAACTTATACTTAGGTATAATAGGATGTAATACTTAATGCACTATCGGCTATAACTGTACTTCTTTACAGCCGAATTCTCGATCCCTTCTTTACCCGTTTCTACTTTTCTTTGCCTCTCAATAATTCTACAGAGCAATGACTAAGTGCTTGATATCCGATCCATGTTTTCATATGATGTAACTATTCATTTACAACAAAAACCCCGGATTTTCTACTACTATAACACTGAATAATCCCAAAAACATAACCTTTTATTCATAAACTGAAAAGATATCTGATAAGTAAGAATTATTGCTTCGGTTATATGATAACCTATACCTGCTATTGAAAAACTTGAATATTCTCAAGTTTACGATAACTGGATAATTAAAAATTCACTATTAAATACTACTCGATTACTCAGCTAACAATAGAATCCACTCTTGAATGAATTCATTTTTTATTCTTACTATCTGATGATAAAATATAAATTTACTGGTTTTATAACAATAAGAATTGTTTTTGCGCACTCACACCGAAAGCAGTGATTCTCAGGAAAGTATCAGATAATCCTCTGATGGCACATGATTCCTCTGGTTCTCTCATTCAAGATATAGCTATTTGTCTTTAGATTTCTATAATTTCGATATAAAACTGATATGGCCTTCAACGCATTAGCAATAAACTTAGGTAATGTTATATATTTGTCCAAAATATGAAACCGTTACGAATAGATCTTGAAAAATAAGCATCATTAGTATCTGAAAAATCGATTAGTTCTGTAAAAACTTGATATCAACATTTAGGTTCACAATAATTAATGATTTACACTTTCTTTAACTTTAAAGAGATATTTAGAGAATTTTTCTTTTACAAAATTTAAACTTTTTGATTAAATTCAATAATTAGTTATACATCTTGTTATAAATTAGATTACTTTTCACTCTAATTAACATTCACTAATCAAAAATGAATGAAAGAAGTTGAATAATTTTCGACTCGATCATTTGTACATTCTGATAATTAACATAAAGCGGAGAATAGCAATTTTGAAAGGCAAGCATAATATGGAAGGTGTAAGTGATCGAAGAGTCGCGTAATACATAACACCATATGAAGGACTTTAGTTTTATTTGACATTCTCTCTCTCTCTCTCTCTCTCTCTCTCTCTCTCTCTCTCTCTCTCTCTCTCTCTCTCTCTATTTAATACCGCATACTAGGAAAAGGCTATGCCATATAATAGTTGGGGTAGTATTGGTTGGCACACAAGCAAATAGTTATCTCATTTCAATCTGGCTTCTTATATGCTTGCAATGCCTCCAACTTTTTTCTTGATCATACATCACTGAAAGTAAGAGAAGAAAATGTGCCACAAATACAATGCAATATGAAGTCTAAAGCTTTATCGCTAAAAGAAGAACTGACTTGTTCTCTGGGAAACGGAGCAGAGAAGACGATCACATCGTGTGACAAAAATCGAACATAATTTCTGGGTTTTGTTGACTGTCGAATGCTGTCTCGGCTGTCGATTCTTTCAATTTAAATATTCCTTATATATTGAGAAACTTTATATTCTTATGAGAAAACCCTATGCTTTGACAAGTGCTCTACTATTAGATTAAGAGATTAAGCTAGACTTCTATTAGTCATTTATAGCAGAGGAAACTTTTGCATTTATTGAAAAATTCTAAAATATGGTTCTTTGGGCAATAAGTTATAGATTTGAGCAAACTTAAGTTCAATTGCCATATAGCCCAGTATTTTTGTTATGTTACTCTGTGTAATACAATAAGACCTTACAGCAAAGTGGCATTTCAGGGCTAGCTTTACAGATGTGAACCTAAACTTTAATGCAATCCAGGCTTTAATCCCAAACTGTTTCTTAACTCAAAAAAGCAATTTGTTTCGAACCCTCTTTTTTAAAAGATTAAGCTCTAATCAAATATGACATTTAAAAACTGGGAGTTTATGCAAACTTTATTAAAACTTGAATTTGATCATAATTTTTTCTAAGTTAGAGAAATTCATTTTAGAAAATACTAAGAAAACATTTATTTTACTTATATTTTATACACGTTGTTATCTTGACATTGAAAAAAGAGAAAAATATTTCTGCTTTTGTTATGGTTTATAACTTACTTTTGAAATAATTTAATAATAAAAAAAGAGCAAAACATAACTCCCTCTAAACAGACTGTTTCTCTCCCACTGCACGAAACTTCAATATAAAGAAGGGTTTGATATGAGCAAAATTTTTTATGGATGAAAAAGTATTTAAAATTAAGCTGCTTTAGCTCTCAGTGTAAGTCAGAAAGTATATGACTTTTATATAATAAACTCTTTGGATAACCTTTCTGATGCAGAAATAGTTATTTGAATGACTACGATATCGGTTACTAGTAGTAAATGTTTTTTGTGAAGCATTTGTTTTTGATGACAGTTTTCTTTTCTTATTTACTCTCAATACAAACACAAGTTAAGGAATCAAACAAAAAGAATTTCATATATAAAGTGTAATCATAAATAGTTGGCCGATATGTGTACCAAAACTCTCATATAAGCTTCTCTTCTGGGCTATAAATCCTTGTTGTGAGCAGAAGAAGAAGAAAAACTGGTCTAATTTATCATTTTGGAGTTGAGTGACCGTCGATGTTGTATAAGGAGTAGAAGCAGATAAACTTTGACTGAGAGGGAGCGCGACATAACACGCAGACTACATGGTCACTACATTAACATTACTTTGGTTTTTCTGTATACAAATGTATTAAAGGATATATTATGCCAGACAACTCAGCAAATATATTATACATTTACGAACACTTTATGCTAAAAAAAGATTTCTTTACTTTTTTTTCCATATCTTTTTATGGCCTAAAGATCGAAAAATGTTTCTAAATTTCTTTAATATTTCAAACTTTAGTGTTATGATTTGATTATTGGTTAAAGTGACTGGATTTGGTATACAAGTAATTTCTTCTTGTTCTTAGCTGAATTTCTTTTTGTTCTTAAAAAAACTTACCTTTATTTTCATTATACAAGAGATTGAAGTCAAATAACAAATAACTCTAACCCAGTTTGACGTGAGCTTATATTCACAAATTTACAGTCATCTAACTTGAAATTGGAGCAAAAAAATTGCAAACTTTTACAGTAAACTCTATTTCTCAAACTGAAGAAGTAGGAAAGAAAAGTAGAAAAGAAAAGTACGAGAAAAGCATAGGAAAAAGCCCATACTGTCAGTTGGATTATTCCTAGTCTTTTCTAACGTCCAGGTCTCTAAAGAGTAAGATAGAGAAAAAACACAAGAGATGAGAAGCGGAGTTAAAATAAAGGAAAGAAGAAAACTGTTTGGTACAATATTAGTGTTTTTATGGTTGTATATTATCATCAGAAAAAACCTTTTTTATTAGGCAGCAAAAGGCAGTATGAGATACACGGCTATTGTGAACGATATTTTTTAGATGTTTGGTGAGGAGGACTCCAGGTGTGTGCGTGTGTTCACCTATAATACATTAAAATCGATTCTTATATTCCTTCTCTCAACTTCACTCTTATATTCTTTCACACTCTAAGGCCCATTTTTCTGATCCTTTATTGTATTCGGATTTTTTCTGTAGGCTTAGTACAGTTTTGTTAAGGGAAACAAAAAAACACACACACACACACACACACACACACTCTCTCTCTCTCTCTCTCTCTCTCTCTCTCTCTCTCTCTCTCTCTCTCTCTCTCTGAACACAAACTTTATCTGACTCCTTTTATTACTCTCTTGTCTAGCTCCTGAATTGTATCCATATTTTTTTGTCAAATTATTCATTGAATAGAAATCTTGATTTATATTTATTTGATTCCAAGCCTTTTAAGATCAATGGAATGATATATTAATGTATAGTTAGAGAAAAGAAAAATATAATGTTTGTTGAGAAAAAATTATTTTTTACGGTACTAACTCTCTTTATAAGTTATTATTAGCTAATAAATAATAAGTAGTTTTCGGTCAAGATCTCTAAGAGTCGGAAATAAAGCTAAACTAATGGCAAACTAAAGCTTAAGTTATAGTGGGACTAAAAATTGATTGAGAAATCGAGTAGAAATATAAGTTACAGATTAGTCTTGTAACAGTACCAAGAATGAATTTCAGAGTAATATGCTTAGATATGCGAAAATCGATATGAAAATGATAGATAACCGGTTAAGTACAGAATTTAGTGAGGAAACTGACGCACGAAATCTCATACTTTCACATTTATATTTAATGACTAAGAAAAATAAGATAAAAGTAAATAAAAATATGGTTGAAATTTTTTCTTATTTTTCAAGTTTTATGGGATTAAAACCTTAGTGAGCCACGCATCAGAACACTTAATGTCCTCATATTTTAACCTCACACCACCCCTTGCGTGAATTATTTTGTAGTTTTGTGCACATCTCTTTTTTATGTATCTATACTTTTTGATTCTGCAAGAATCTGCGAATCGCGTTTCCTCTTCGTTGGGATCAAATCGTCTGTGCATGACATCGAGAAATATCAGCAAAAAGAGAAAATATAATAAAAATATAGCAGAAGGGAAGGCAACCAAATGCTCAAAAACATACAGAATAGTATTGAGCTGCTTTGAGAAGGGAGTAATATTAAAGCTCTAAAAGTTTTTGGGCCAACTTTTTTCCCTCTCGGCTCGCGATAACATTAAACAATAATGCGGATGGGATTAAAGATTATAATGCCATCAATATTATTATTATTATTACTATTAGTATTAAGCATTATGATCACAATATTACTATAGTCTATGTCATAAACTTTGTGATAAGAAGCCTTTGCTTCATGAAGCGTACAATTAAATACATTAAATGCTGTATTATATGGCCTTCTCTTATGGAAACTGAAACTTGGGCTTGAAAACACTCGTGCCAGAAGTATAAGACCCAAACCAGAAGCCTGTATAACTTCAATTAAAAATAAGGCCATTCAGAGCTCTCTTAAAATTGATCGTCATTTTTATTTTAAACCTTTCTCATGAACTATTCCGGAAATATTTTCTAAGTTTCAAGAATAGGATTTTTAATGTTGAAAAAGAGGATAATAGCAGTCGTTTTCGAGCAATGATTACTGGACGACTAGTCTTCTGCTCGATTTTTCCGATTCCTTAAATATTTGGTGTAGTTTTCCAATCGATATCCGCTAAATCTTAATGCCTTTAATGCATTAGTTTTGTTTGGGTTGTGCTAAAACCAAATAGCAATAAAGAAACCTTTTCTTTTCAGTGTTATTGAGTCCAAAAAACAAATTCTCAATTATTACAAATTAATTGACTCATTGCGAAACATTGTACAAACAAATTTATCTTTTGTATAGGATTAGGATTAGTCGGTACAAAAATAAAACAAAAGCACTGATTTGCATCTGTCTTTAAGCTAAGGTTTATTCTGACTCTCAATTGAAAAGTTAATTGAATTTTTCGTCAGTCGATAATGCAAACAAACGTATTGTATATTTATGAGACAAACACTCATTTTTCTTGTAAATAATATTTATATTGAACTGAAAGGTAAAACAAAACAAACTGAAAATACAGAAATTGACGCACTGAATAGTGTGAGAGAATCTCTCTATTTATACATATATTTCGTTTTGTCATGCAATGTATTTTTACCCTTCAACAAATTAGCTGACATATTGCGAAACTTTCACTATGAATTATAGATGCAAAATTATTTAATGTCCAAAATTTCTAGCCATCAACAAAAACATTTGGGAAACTTTTAGGCAACAATAAACTATTACTATATTCTATGATAAATAAATTCATAAACGATCCAAAAGGGGAACGAGTCTAACATATTCTTGCTTTGAGTCGTGAAAGTTTCGTAAAGTTAAGCGCATCTCATAAGAGAATAAAACATAATTAAAATAAATCGTTTTATTAATACATTTAAAGCGCTACAACAAGTAACGAGTAACGAGTATATTATATTTCGTAACTCAACTTAACTGTTTGGAGCTGAGTGAATAAGAAATTGGTTTCTCGACTTTATTTCAATCTTGTCAGTAGTTGTGATAACTGTAGTCCAAGCGTAAAATAGACTGAAATATAAGAAAAAGAAGTTCTAATTCTTGTATGATTCCTGCCGACAAACAGTGAATCGGTCAAAAACAATCTGGTGAATATTTGTTGGGCGGTTCAGCACGAAAAAAGGCTGCGATAACCTCCTAAAGCATAGTGTGTGACTTCGACTAATGTCCTTTTAAGCTAGGCTAGAGACTGACGCAATTTTGAATTATTGCCAGTTATTTATCACTTATACATATATTTTTTGGATATAATTCAAAACGGAACACAAGTATTCAAATCATTTATCCTGATTTTTAACAATAGTTTGCTTATTAAATCAGCCTATGATTAATGTTTTTATTCAGAAACTTTCATGAATTGTTACTATTGTTTCGTTTGAGTAAAGGCTAATTATTTGCATTAAGGTAATTAAATTACAAGAACACTAATTAAATTTCAATCTGACTCTATAGTAAATCAAATATTGAATAAGCGAATGTAAAATATTTCATCATACGAAAGTAACATTAAACTTAATATTATAAAAGGTAGCTTTATATAATGGCTTTTTGTCAGTCTCTATAAAGAGCCAACTATTCGACACTAACTATCACTATCTGACTGTTTGTTTTTTCCTCTCAATTCCATCTCTGACTTATACTCTGAGCTATCTTTTAGTGATCATGATGGGATCCCCTACTCGTCAGATTTTTCAGACTGTTTTCAATCTGTATAACACTACAGTCTAAAAAAATATCAGTAGAGCTAAAGTGACTCCGATGTAAGCTCAGAGAGAAATCGATTACAAATCCAACAAAGATTTGTAGCCAATTTAAAATTCAAAATAGGGTCATTAATAGCACGTGTCTCAGCCTAGACTCATCTCTAATATCTCGATCTCTTTAACAATCGCTTCGGTTTAGAAGCGTTTTAGCATTTTTATATATTTTTTGACAGTATAACTTAGTTCCTAACTCTGGTTTTGCTTGTGCAAAGAGAATTTGGTAACTATCAAACTTCAAATTCCATTCCATTAGCAAACGCCTATCAAAGTATTGCAATTACTTCGCTCTTTTTCCTTCTACTTCACATCTTACATAACTATTCCTTTAAATCTAATTTTTAGGCCACATTTTATGCAATATTTTTCATTTACATCACTTTTTGGTTTTCAACTTCATCAGAAATGTTGACATCAATTTTTATAATATCATTAAGACTTAATAAAAGTTATTGATTTTAAATACAAATAAAAAGAGGAAAATATTGAGATATCTAAACAGAACATTAAATGGCATATCTGTTAATATCTATAGTCTTGAAAATATTTGACAATTGTTTGGGTCCATCTGATGGAAGCCCTTTATGGATGCCATTTTGTCTCATAATCATTAAGTAATAATACTCGAGCTAAACTTCCGATTGAGCGAATTTTCCATCGAATAAAAGCGGAACATTACCAGTATTTTTCTAAATCAAAATATCGATTTTCTATTCAATTTTTTCTGTCTATATATTATATTTTGCGCCTCATTTGTGCTAATAGTCTATCTCGTATGTTAGCAAATAATAGATTTGCCCGAAGTACAGCTCAAGTTGAGGCTCAAGTTCGCAAAAACTAATCACATATTGTGGCCAAACATATAATGTTTCAAACAGTGTCTTAGTTTTATAATCTCGTATTTCTAGACCTAATTTAACCATGAAGTTGTTGATGGAAGTTATAAAGTTGAAATGAGTATATAATAGGATAAGTGTATGAGTTTTGGAAATGGTGGAGAAACTCCCAACCTAATTAGCGATGTTCTATGCAAATCAATTAGAACCTTATTCAGCCTCTTAATCGATCCCCGACTTTTAAACCTACACTCTAACAACTTTCCATCAATTGAAATCCTCTCAAAACGAAATTAGATTTTCAGCTCATATCCAGTGCTAGTTCAACTGCCCTATATCTCTCTTCTTATAATTCTAGTTACCTTTACTTCTGAATCAACTCAACAGAAAGTCTATTCAAACGATTCTAAATTTTTTTTTTGCTCAAAGTTTAGTTTTTATTATTTATGATTGAAAATACTCAGATTTAAATTTTAAATTCGCTTTTGAAAACTTTTTCTAATACTATTTGTTATCATTATAAACAAGACAAGTCCATGACCAGATAGACTTGCAGTGCATTTTCAAGAAATCAAATTCACAAATTTCTTAAGTTATTATCGATTAGAATCATGAAAAATAAGAATTCAAAATGTCTCTCAAGGCCTGTAGCTCAAAGTTAAGGATATCAAATAGTTCAATATTATTCAAAATCAAATCAAAATGTCAAAAATAAGTGCAAATAATTCTGTATTAAGAAATCGGAGCTGATCTGACAAATGCAGTTTGAAACATATGAAGCTGAACCTCGTTACAGGCATACTACTGGCTCTTATTCAATCAATTATTTCGAGATATTTGAACAGATAAATTGAACAGTTGAAATTTAAACTTGAAGTTTTCATAAATGATGCATAAGTTTGAAGATTTATTTTGAACGCTCTTTGTTCCAGCTAATGGTAATAGGATTTTGTGTAGCAAACTTTGCGAGTTAGCTCGAATAGATCTTTCTTTATATTAATTACTAGTCTTCATATTCGTCTTTCTATTGAATCATAAGAAACCGGAAGGAAAGTGAAGCACTGCTAGTAAATCCCAGGTTTGATGAACAGGATTCTGAATAAGCTCTTGTTTTCTACGAAAAGACGTTAATATTATTGTTTCATAGATTTATTTTGAATAGTTATAGACCAGCCAAAAATTATTCGAATAATTCTTTAGGAATTTTTTCAATATTGCCAAGAATTGGACTATTTGTTAGGCTATAAGAAAAGTACAATTTTGAGCAAAACCAGAAAAATGTTTTTCTCAAGTGTGCAAATTTTTAAACAAGAAATGCTGGAAATCAATTTTTCGACTTACTTCTAATACATAAATAAAGGTCAAAGACTTTTGCAGAGAAATTAACTTTTATAAGAATTATATATTATTGATTTAAGTTTTCGTCGCTCACAAATGTCACTCACGTTCCCGCTTATAAGAAGTCAATTCTTGATAAACTGCCAAATGACAAGTTTGAGATATTAAATACTGTTCAGTGATATATTGCAATTGGATTAGTTTGGAATTCGTTTTGATCTACCATTTATTCGCTGATAATTTCTTATATGTGATACTAAATGAGATAAAACTACTTTTTCAATACTTGTCTTTATGAAACCGGCGTCCAATGGCTTCATCTTAATATTTTAATTTTATAATAGTCATACTTACAATAAACAGAGTAGTTGTCAAAAAATCAGTTTCATCATAATCTTCTTTATCTTAATATAACTCCCGAACATACAATTGTATGAATGTCTGGATACCTTTCTAAACCCACGAAGCATTGAGTTTGATTGAGTTGATTGATTGATCGGTCAATACATTTATTTTATTAGCTTGTTATGCGAATATTGAACCTAGGTCTGAATGATTCAGTTAATACAATGTTCATTCATGTTATGTTTATAGACTTTCAAATGAGTGATTTAACATTTGCAAAACCACTAACAGCTATTTCGATGAGAAAATAAATCAATGATAAATAGTTAACAGTAATATCGCTATCATTTCATGCCTCAGGAAAGTTAATAATATGGTTGAAAACTCTTAAATTAATATGATTTGAATGGAACCGTATAGATTTTCCATACAAGTGCTCTATACATGTTATGTTTTACTTTGTGCGTAACTTTGCGTATGTCTGTTGTTTTGACTGAATATAAAACAGTAACTCTTATGAAGTTAGGTATCATTGAGCGCTTCAATGCAATCAATACCGAAGAATAAGCTGTAAGCCATGCAGATTTGGAAACAGTCTTTTCTTACAAATCTCATGAGTAAAGCTTTCAGTATCGACTGCACAACTATCCAAATCATTCCTACTGTTGTGTAACTTACTTCTAATCCATATAAGGAATAATTCTCTAATTTATAGATTGGTTGTCGTGTGTCTCCAGGTTTTCAGCGACTGCTATTTAGATTCAAATTAATATTCCGAGACTTCTCCCAAAATTCATTTAAATTCTGTTTTGAACAACACTGAAGTGATCTATTTTCTAAAACTATAATTTAGTTTTTCTTTTTCTCTAAATTGTGAAACTCCTTATAAATATGTTAAATCGGTTTTGATTCAAAAGAAGAATTTCTTTCTAAGTATATTTTCAGTTATCAATATGATTCAAAATCTAATACTTTAGTAGAAATGAACAGTGTTTCTGTTCAGTTTATGCATTACGAGTTCAAAACTTCATCTCATAGAATGTGATGAGTTTTAAGCGGAAAACATATCACAAACTGAGTAATAACTGAGCCCTAAACTTATCCCTTTTCGATTGCCTCCAACAGTTTTGCATTTGTTCACTATATTCATGATCAAATAGTGAGAACCAATTTTCAACCATCAAGTTTTGGATTGAAATTGAGAGCTGAGAAATATGTTTATGTTTAGAAAAAGAGAGCCCAATCTCCAAAGCCTCAAAACTGTTTATTCCTGTTTTTATCAGATTTCTCCATCTTTACATTTTAGTATTCGCTAATATATTCTTCACATTCTGACAATGTGTCACTTAAGACATGCCTATTTTGTGGCATCACATCAGCCAAGTTTGAAATGCATTTCTATATTTTCCTCATTCTTCTCTTGCTTAAGACTTTTCAAGAATCGGATCAAAGTATAGCACGAGTTATAGCATATTATTATTATTAAAGCAGTGCTAAAGCTATTTCCTAGCCATCAGAAAACTCATTAATGTTTGGAATTGTTTATCAAACTTCAAAAGATATTTAGCTCATCAAAAAAAATTTGCTTATATCCAGTAAATCTAAGCTATTAGAGCGCTTAGCCATTATTTTCAGTTCAATATGGTTTGAATTAATTTTTAAAAGCAATTCAAACGAGAAATAATCGATATTTTGAGCTTTAAAAAATTTCTCAATCACTGGTTGTGTTATGCTTGTGTTACCTTTTATTCAAGGTTTAGTAAAGGTATTGTTAGGGCTATTGTTAGAGGTTCATTGTATGCAGATTTTATTGTATACTTATATACAACTAATAGTATGGAAATATAGCCTCAAAACCTTAACTCTTTTCATCAGTACAACACCACACGATCTTCTATGAGATCGATTCGCAGGCATTTTGCATCCACTCCAGCGTTGATATATTCGATAATAATAATAGCAATAATGCAGGCAATGCAAGGGACTCTTTCATATATACTTATAAATTTTCATATATTATATATATATTCTGCTTGTGCATCAAAACCCATTTGGCTTTGGCACCAAATTAAATTTAGTTTAACCGTATTTCTCTTTTTTAATTTACAGCCTCAATATTGTACACGGCTGTGGTTCGCGGTAAGGTAAGTAAAGCACTTTACTACTTTTCCTGACAACACAAATTTTCAACTCTAAATTGAGACACCCAACCAATTAGTTTAAACTTAACTTCGCTTCAAATTGTATGACTTGACGCACTCTGAGGTTCTATTAATTTCTAGTTTATTAAATCGTAAAAAATCTTTAAAGCCTCCGTGTGGTGCAATAGCTATTATTTGACTGAACTTTATTTGACTAAATTGCTTGCCAACAATACTTTTAAAAATGGTTGCTGGTATGCGTAATCAATTTAGCTGCTTAAACTATGGAGGAATAATCAATCGCTATTGTACCCAAAATAAGAGATTAAAAAATATTTTCGATAATCATGAAAATATTGATCGTAAGAGTAGCTGAGAAAAAGAATTTTAGGAGCAAAGACAAAATGATTATTCAATTTATATCCATTTTGGATTTGAGTCAACTGTTATTATTTTGATGAAGCAATAGAAAGTATAACTTTAAATTAAAAATAAGCGAATAAAAGAGAAGAAAAGACAACAAATGGAAAATCTCAAACTTTATTAGATGCTTTCTCTGATTATGATTACTTTTATGATTATAGGTAGCACTGCCTTGTGATATAACACCTCCAACATTAGACGATCAGGTGGTACTTATTTTATGGTATAAGGATGAACAGGTGCGAAACATATAAGATAATAACAGAATAGGATCAACTCAATCAACTTCTGATTTCTTTTGCCATCTCTACTTCTCTACTTCTCTGCTCTTATCATCATATACTCACTCTAAGAAACTCATTTTCTCTCTTTTTAGTATTATTACTATATGTTTTTTCTTTTCTCTCTTACAGTTTTCTCCAATTTATACACTGGACTCAAGAAGAGGTACTCTTTTCTGACTCTCTTTTTTCTATATACCGGTATATCCTTAAATCCTAGAGTAATACCAAATCCATATTTTTATCCATTTTTCATCCCTGGCATAAGTCGTTGAAATGTTCAAACTTTACATAATTCTTAAGTAAAGTCCTCTTTCTTTTATCTAACTCCTCACCAAAAAAAGTCTACTTATAATATAATGCCTCAGCTTATATCCAGATATCTGTTTTGAGAAAATAATACTATCTTAATATCTTTAATTATGGTTCATATAATCAATTTTTGTTTGACTTTACTATTACGATATGGTAAGTACTGCACGAACTCTTCATTATATTCAGTAAGTCTCGGATCAATATATTCTGTCCGTTCTCTTAATTCACTGGACTTATCACAACACAAACAATATGCAGTACAGATATTCAATGAAATATGACATTCTCAACCATTACAGTGGACTTAATTATATTATGGCTTTATTTTTAATGCATTTCAGAATCAAGCATATAATTATGACTTTTCCTCAAATTATTGAGTCACAAAACCTACTTACATTACTCAATATAGTATCTAGATATTTTTGGATTTCTATCCAATAGAAGTTAATAAATATTCTGATGCCGATTTTGCATCTTAGCTTATGTCACATTTTAACAATACTTTGAGTGGGTTTTAAACTCGGCGTCAAATCCAACAACTCAATGTTGTTCTATTCAAGTCATTAGTGATTAAACATTTTTAAAATGAAACAAAGCAATGAGTGTTTAGTGTTTCGTCATATTAAAACTACATATTTTCACATTTTTAATGAAAACTCGAATGACAGCTTTGGTTATTCTAAATGAATGATTACTGTATTTCAGTGAAAGCTTTATTGATATTTATATATAACAGTTCTGATATAACTTCACATGTATTAATAGCAAGCTTACTTACAGTATAATAGTTTTCAAGAGCTTTCTTCCAACTATTATTCAGAATTTTTTCTGAAAATCTTTTCTCAGAAATCCTGTTCTGAAGGTCGTAGACTAATTTTGAACAGCTTTTGGAGTATATTCCAAGAAACATTTACGGAATCGTCTGCAATACAGATGTGCAATAGCTGTTGTTTTCTGTGTATTGAATTCTTGGAAATAATTGGCCAGGTTTAAATCAGTTCTGGAAAGTTAAGTTGTTTTTAAGCTAGAATCCATTCCGTGAAGGTAGAAAAAAGAAAATTTAATTCAAACAGAATCGTGGAAATTAATTGAAGGCATAAATGTTTTGAATAAAATATTTGAGCTTAAATTTAAATACATATGAAGTAAGTTTGGAATTAAATGTGGTATAATTAATGTTAGTTTTAATACACAGGTATAGCATAGTAAGAATGAATATAATAAAAGTGAATCGCAGAATAAATTATTCTTTAGGAATAGCAATAAAAACAAGTGCTCGATTCGATGCAATGGTGTTATTATGTAATTCAAACTTATACTCTCTGACTCTTTTATGTTTCATGCCTTTTATCTTATTGCCCATTCAATAGTGAATCACATATTGTATTCATGAACTTCGCTCAACTAAAACAATAAAATGAAACTACAATATCAGTCAAATTACAGTCTCTCAGATCAAAATTACTTATTTTATTTAATTCATAACTTTCTACAATTTAATTCATTTAGCTCTAACCAACAGTGCGAAAACTTTTGCAAAAAATCGTTTTCACCTATCAGTTAACAAACTCATCCTTTTAGTCAAAATTGTTCCGTTTTGTTAATTTTAAAACTGAGAATTTTATGGCCACACATTCTCCGGTCATTAGGATTTCTATATTTCTGAATGAGAATAAATTCAAAGATTTCAAGATTTAACTTTTGACAGTATATCTACTTTTATGGCCTATTTATTTAAATATTTGATGGTAGAGATGAAGGTTCCGATTATGAAAAATATGAAACACAAATCTTCAGAGCAGTCCCGTTGAGATCATTTTATTTCCAAAGATAAAAATTTAAATACAGCGTTCACGCCTTATTCTCTTCATTGAACACACTTTTTACACCCAGTATTAGAGGCAAAAAGTTCTTATAATAAAATGCATGTACGAGTGGAATACAAGATATGCTTTATTGTTAAGTACTTTTTGCTTAACTTTGATCTTTTGATGGGCAATAATTTATAATGTTTTGAAAATGTTTTGAGGGGTTTCGAGTATAAGTTACTTCTAATAGTATAATATATAACAAGAATGATATACTATAACCTGTGGTCAATACAGACTAGTCTTCAATATTTCACTCTTTGGCCATTATATAAGTGTCATCACGCGTTTCATTCAACTCATCTTCATTGAGATACTAAGAATTTCTTCTCTCTTTTTATATGTACTCAATTTCTTTCTTCTTCGTCGTCACTGATAGGATTTGGTATTTCATGTATTCCAACGTAATATCTCCAGCTTTACATTTCACCTGCAGGTGACAATCCGTGAATCTCTTCTTTTCCGGTATTGACACCATCTCTCAGACACAACTTTCCTTTTTCGAAGTGAATCTATGCTATAATTCATATTTTTTTCATTTGGCTCTCTATTTGAGTGCACTTAAGACCACATACTAAGAGTGTTTACAATAATATCTCATTCAATAATGCAATCAATTAATGAACTTCTTCAACAATTTGATTTATTAGAGGAAAAAAAGCATTTTATTGATCAAATAAGGAAGCATTTTTCGAAAAATTCCTGTTTTCAGCCACCAATTTTTGAATTACCTTAGTCTGGGTGCCTATTCATGCCGAGCTTATACAAAATTCTCCATTTGTTTAAAATCTCTATTTTGAGCTCATGAGAAATCCAGAGTTTAACAATTTTTTGTTGGTTTGCAAGATTTCTTCAAACAGACCTCTAAAAATAGTAATTTTTGTATACATAAGGGTTTCAGACTTTTTTAATTATGGTCATATTAGTATTTGAAAGTGGAAAAATGCACAAAAAGCTAAAAATTTGTATATACTCTCGGCAAAATGAGGCTGTCGCAGTTTATAAGTAGAAATAGCTGTAAATCTTTTTTGAAAAGAAAAGTTAAGGTTTTTCATAGGATAGAGATTTAGGAAGTTTAGCGTTCAATTGGAATGTCAATTTCAATTTAGCAGTATTTGAGTCCGATGTCTCAATTCCCATCAGCACCTTCAGCTTTATACATATAAACTTATATATTTTGCTACCTTTTAAAACTTACCAAACAATAGTGAAAGATAACTTCAGTGCTTGAGTTTTTATCGCATTCGCTTTTCAATTCTTATTGTATTTCCCGAAATGCAAGTTTTCATTGCATTGAAGGCAAACACTCATACTTTTATCTCGCATAAAGCCTTCAAAACTTTTACATTTTTAGAGGTATAATAAAAGAGAAACAAAAATTTCTTTGAGCAGTTCGGCGAAACATTATGTAAAGTTAATTTTCATATTTTTCTTCAGTCAATCCGATGGCTTCTCGGATATTGGTTTTAGAAATCAATACTTATTTATATACATTCTAAAAATGAAAAAGTTTAACAGAGCTTTAGGGAGTATTCAGTATTGTCTGGATTTTTTATTCATCCCTGTCAACTCTAAATTTATTTCTCTCTCCAATTATGTAAATATTATTCAAATGTCGCTATGAATTTAATTCTTGCATTCAAATTCGTGTTTAAGTTTCCATTAAAATTTGCCTCATTTTCTAATTGACTTCTTTAATTAGGTTCTATTCGTATACAAATTGAGACAATAAAAGTTAAATAGCTTATAAAAAGTACACTCAATCTGTTCAAGTCTTCCTCAACGATCGACATTTCAAGAGGGATTAGATTTGTTTGAGCCCAAAAGGACACGCATATTGTCATTATTATGATCATGTATTTGTTTGCTCTTATTAAATTAGTGATAAAAAAGATGAAATTTCATTTTTGAATATTATGAACACTATCGGTTATTGGCTCCGATATTTCAACTTATTGTTTAGTACACGCTTAAGAAAATTCAGGTTCTCTTAGACCAGGATTTCAAGTTTAAATAATAGACTTTGAAACATCGATATGAAATTTTCATACATTAAGAGACAAATTTTTGAAATCGAGAAGGTGTAATATAATATACTGTTGAAGTTTAAATTTGAACTAATTTAGGAAAATGAGACGTCGCTTGAATTTTAGTCAAACTAAACTCCACAAATATATTACTTAATGTTTGAGTTTGATGAAACGATTACTTGCAAAACACAAACTATAATTATCTAATCATATTTATTTGTGCAGATTTCAAGAAATTGACAACTTTTGCTTACTAACAGTTCATATGCATCTTCTAAATTTTCATAGACTCATGTTTAACGTTAACTTTTTGATAATTTATCTCTTTCAAAGCATAATAGGTAGAAAATTGAGCATATATCTAAAAATGATGCTCCACTTAGTATTCAAATATTGAGTGCAATTTTGTTCAAACTACGATCTCTCAGAGGATACATCTATACTTTGCTGTAGAGATCAAAGAAAATTAATTCAAACTTGATATAAAATTCATCGCAAATTCAAATATTTAAAAAATATATAAGTCAACAATTTATCAGAGAATAAAATAAGATTATACTATAGAGCCTTCAAAATAGAATGAAAGTAAAATTTTCTACTCTTAAAGTTCAAAAACTGTTTACACTTTCATATAAAATATTAGATTTGATTAAATTTAGCTGAAATTGTTATTAATTCGAATGAAAAGCTTTAGATATAAATTGGAAATAAGAAGATTCTCAGTATTTCGTAAATATAAGCTTTTAGTTGACTAGTTCGAAAATGATGAACAAAAGTTTTTCATCAAAACACTTTCATCAGATTTTAGCTTTAAAAATCTATTAAGGAGTTTGGGGATACAAAAAAGCTTTTTTGTTGAGAAGACTCTTCAGATGAATTTTCATTATAATAATAATGCCTTAAATACGATAATAGCTGAAAATATTTTGGTGTGGAATTTATAGCAAGGCATGCATTTGGTTCTTGCCAATACATTACATGTTAGTTCACACCCTAATCTTTAGGTCTGATAATAGACTGTCTATTAGAAGAATTCTACATCAATAATAGAAGTGCATCAATAGCTGAATACACAAATTGGAGGCTTCCGTGCAGCAGAAAAAGTTCTTAACTTACGCCACACTTTCCTAAACAATGATCATATAGATGGTCCAAATTTTAGTTTGCATATTTTTTATTCAATATCGAATCAGAATTTTTCACATGTATTGATGTTGCAGGCATTTGCTATGTGTGTTTTACCTGTAGGTCGATTTGGAAAGCTTAAAAGATTTACAATTCATTGGAAATTCAATAGCGCTCTGGTGACTAGTTCACTAAAACGAGAATTGGTTGTAATGTTTGTAGATATAAGTTAGAAGTGAGCAAATGGGTTAGGAATTTCATTGCTGGAAATTACATAAAGTATTAGGCATTTGCATATTATCATTAGCATAACTGTTATATTAATTTGTTCCTGACATGAGAAAATATACTTTACTACTGAAATTTATACGCTTCCAAGGAATGACTTATCTCTTGCTATTTTTTTGAGCACGAAAGGCAACCAAAATATATTTTTATGTGTCACACAGACATGATTTAAAGCCTAAATTTTTTTTATTGGCAGCATTAAAATCATTTTTAGACCATTATACTTAAGTAAGTTATAGGAACTCCTCTCAACTTAAAACTTGATCCTTTCGCATAGAGTTTAGGCAAACTTTTAGTACACACTCAATTACTAGTCATTATGAAGTCATTTAGTTTTTTCAAGAGAAGAACAAGAAAATTCATTAGCACTTCATTAAGTTTGAGACCATAAAACTAGAATTATTTATCCCATTTCATTAATAAATTACTATAAAGTCTACTAAAAGTAAATATCTGTAAACCCGAACGCAGCAAAGAGATAAATAAACAAAAGGTGAATTTTTGGGCAAAATTATTAACTACAAAAACTTTCGCCTTAAATAGGACCTCTATATCCCTGACTGGGACTGAATTGGCGGCCCTATATGTAGTATGGCACAAGTATTATAAGTATTTTGGCAGTTAATGATTCATAACGAAAATATAAACGGAAAATAAGTTATGGCTTTCTGGTTGAGTCAAGGCTTGTGTTCTTGGCGTTGACATTCATTGAATAGGCATCAAAAGGCAATCTCTACAATGGTGTAGTTGTATATTCACAGAAAGAACACTATTAGCCTTATCGCTGTCGTAAAGTGTGTCTTCTATGAAAATTTGTTTCGCTAACAGTTATTTGACTCATTTATGGGCAAAAGTATCAAAAAACCTGTTGTCAAGAAGGCATTAAAACATTATTTTGATTGAATGTAAATCTTGTGATGCATTAAAATAGATCCAGAATTTATCTATTGGAAGAAATTGTTGAAAATGATTTCTTTTGATGGATAATAAATTTGCTTATGGTATAATAACAATTCATTTCTTATAACTACAATTGTTTATAAATATGATCTGACAGTGAATAATAATGTATTACTTTTCTAGTTATTGAAGCTTCGATTCTTCCATTAATTCCAGACAAGAATACATTAATCTTAAAATCTTTTTTGATTTCTTTTTTCTCATTTATAGAGCACATGAGCTTATCTTTACAATACATTATTCTTAAGCTTTAGTTGTCTTTCTCATACGTGATCGCATTTTCAAACTAGATCTGCACAATTTTTTTCACAAGCTCACAATTGTCACCATATTGCTTGATAACTACCAGAGGCTATTGTTTCAAAAGCTGTAGAGCTCTGAAAATTAACAAAATCTCAAGTTTTTTTGATTTGGCTTAAATGAGATAATAAATCTCAAACACATTAACTTTTCAAAAAATGTCGATAAATTCTGAGCTTAAAAAGACATAAAACAAGAATAGACTATCAAAGTGAAAGTAAGCATAAAATTACCCTAAATTATAAAGTTTAGACCTTAATTTCCATAAAATTATTTATCATAAATCCTGATTCTGTAGTCGAAAATTTTGAAAATCTTTTATCTATTCATAAATACAACTCAACTCTTATACTGTTGATACAAAATCTAGTGCTCAGACAAATTAAATTATTAAGTCTGGAACACACTATCTATTATTCGCATGCATTTACTAATGCTTATTTTCCTAAATATTGAGTTTAATTATAACTTACAGATTAGAGTGTTGTTGTTGTTTAGATAGAATAAACAGAACTCTCGTAACTTTTTAGTATTTATATAATATTATCCAATATTCAGTTGGCAAAAGTCAGAGAAAGGGTATTAACAGCTTAACTATCATATCCAGTTAGAAAGCAATAAACATAAATATGTCATAATGTTATGTGAGATTTTCAGAACCCAGAATTCATGTCTCCATTACTATCTACAGAATACTTCCGATATAAGAATAAGAATTGTTGATATAATTTATTTTGGGATACAAAACAAAAACAAAAATTGATTGGCACTTTTCGTATAAATTAGATTTTTCGTGCAATCTATAATTTAAGCTAATCTTTGGAAAGACTGAATTAACTAAAGAGACTGCTTATTTTAAGCTTTTATTTATATATCGGATTAGGTAATCAACTAACTATGATGTCAGATATACTGTTCTCTTCTTCAAACTTTAATGGTTCACTTATGCTCTCTTATCACTGAAAAAATATTTTGACCCTCGTTTCCGATCGAACGGTTTAAATACGGCTTATGTTTCCAATTTCAAGAGTTATTGCCTTCAAGTATTGAACGTTTTTATCAATCATCAATAAATCTAATTTTAATCTCATTCTAGGATCTCATTTGAAGAGTCCTTCTGTTATCAATTATTCAAAACTTGATAATTAAAAATAATAGTGAATTCAAGTGAGCATAGGGCTATCAAACAAAACATCTACATTTTTCATTAGAATTAAACAATAAAGAGTCAGAACAAAGAATGCTGATTAAAGCATTTTGTTTGGGTCTTCTACGCTGAAAAACTAAACAAAAATTAGATTCTGGTTTTGGTTGTCTGACTAGAGCTTCAAAAAGGAAGGAGTTGTTCACTGTTATTGTATTATGGTTTTATATACAATGATTACACTTATGGTGATCATGAGATTTTCCTACTCTAGGCCACACCAAAGCAGAGGCAGATGTCATTTTTAGGATAGACTACTTTCTCATTCGATTATTATCATTAAGTTTTTTATCTCTTGCTCTTCTGAGCTGAGTCACTTTATTTCTTCACATACTGTTGTGTATAAAATATTATGATTCGTGAGGTTTCCTTTTATATTTTCTCTGTTTTATTATTGAACACGCATTATATAAATTTGTTCTCGCAGGTGTTAAAAGAGACTCTTTTTTGATAATGAATATTTAAAAAATTGGTTTTAATATTAGATAAGTTTTTTCTGGCAAATCAGGTAAAAAAGTTGGTTTATTAGCTAAAAGTTGACCCAATTCTAACAGTTCTAATAAATCTAGATTTTGTATAACTCTAATTTACTGCTCGCCTGGTGGCAAGCTTCAGATATACATACCTTTTTCAAGACATTAGGTTTAACACAACTTTTTAGACCAATAATACATTTTTTGTTGACAGGATTTTGAGCCTAAAGTTAGTTGAAAAAGAAACAATTGATCATCTCCAGACAATAATTAACAAAGATTTATATGAAATCTATTTTCTGAACCTTAACTGATATTTTATTAATTAGGATTTATAGACTTATACCTGACGTTAATGAACAGGCTAACGATTAACTTGTATTAAAACCGATTAAAGATCAGTGAAATATATCGGTATAAAAAACTCAATACTATTTACGTTTATTACCGGAACATCTCATAAGACGGCTGTGTGTCGAAGATATATGAAAAAGTGCCCAAAGGAAATATAAATGGTTCAGTTTGGCGATAACTCTCTCCAACTAAACACATACTAACTTAGATTTTGCTCTCTTCTCCTGGATCCCTTTGCAAACTGCCCAAATCCAAATTGCCTCATTTCTATTGTATGAAAATATTATTTATTTGTTACATTAATGAAGTCATCATATATTTGCACATTCAACACTAAACTGGAGATGGCAAAAATTTCTTGTAATTTTCAATAGCTTTACAAATATATAAAATCATTGCAACTATGAATATAGTCCTAAATAGCATGAATTGTGAAATTTTCATTCTCTCTCCCCCTCTCTTTTTCTTCCAAACAATATTCTACTGAAATATTTTGCGTTTATTCTGCAAATTTTTGTTATCATAAAGAGTCATCACCAGAATATGTTGTTGTTGTTGTGCAGAAGCGGTGGTTTTTCACAAAGAAAAAAGGATAAAAAAAATAGTTGTGCTCAAAAATTTCAACTCAATTTAGTGGAAAACTGGTGTAACGTGGAAAAGGCCAGGCACAGTAGAAGTGTAGTGTTGTAGTAGTTATAATACATATTCCTGTCATTATATCATATTATAATAACCCGAATGAAATTCCATGCATTTCACATGAGCTGCTTAACTGCCCAAATTTTCTTACTCTAAGTTTATGTTGACCTTCCATCAACATCATCGCTAACCATAATAAATAACTTTCTCACACTTTTTGGCATTACTTTCGAATATTTAACTTTTTCTCTTTCGCTCTCAAAAGTCCTCAAATCTTGAGAAAAAATACATAAAAAATATATTTATGTAACTTAAAAGTTGATCGAATTGAAACAAATTTGTTAGAAAGAGGTTACCGTTTCTACCTTGGAAGACAGCCTACTACCAAATATGAGCAAATTATTATAAATTCTTACTGACTTGACTGAAAATTCTAGATTTTAAGTAATATTTATTTGAGAAAAGTTAAACTACAAGAAGGGCTCAAATACTTACTTATTTGGCAGAGTAAGCACTGAATTTGACATAAGTCTCATGATTTAATCAAGAGATGGAATTTTATTTATCTGAAAACGATAATAGACTGTATTTAGCAATAAATATTCATTGAATATTAAAACTGCATGAAATGTATATTAAGTTTCGAAAGATCTTTGCAGTAAAAGCCATAAATCACTGCACTTATACAGTATATACCGGTAAAGACTTATTCTAATGATTCCGATAACTAATGTATATTTGGTTTTTTTGTAACATTTTTAGGTAACTTAGAACAAGCTCGAACATTAACATCATCAGTATTAGACGGTAAGTCATGCAAATTCATGATTGAGCAACATTTTTATCTAAATCATATATTGCTTTTGCATTGCTCTCAAAGTTGACTTCGATTAATTTAATAGTTACTCATCTCTCTCTCTCTCTCTCTCTCTCTCTCTCTCTCTCTCTCTCTCTCTCTCTCTCTCTCTCTCTATCCTCTAATTTACTCTTATTCCCAGCTCTTAACGATATCAAGTGAATTAGCAGCACTTCATTTCATAAATTTAAATTTTTAGGCCATCAGTTTAGTGAATAATAATCGTAACAACTTGCATTTTAGCCTAAGCATCAATTCACGAAAATGACTAAATGCCTGAAAATTATTAAAAAGATTTTTACTTCGTCTCCCCCCTCATTAATTTATTCCTTTCTATACAAAAAGACTTAATCATCAAAATTTTTAATTATCAAAAAAAACGAGAGAGATAGGGTTTAATAAATTGTTCAAAACTTTAATTAATTTGTTAATTAACAAATACACTAAATATTGCAATAATTGATGTCATGTTCGTTATTAATATTAATGAATTTTAATTTGACTATCCATTAAATGATAGGCCGCGCGTACTTCAATCTCCATAATCGGCCGGCATTTCTTCAGATCGATCCGATTCGCTTAACGGACGCCGGAGATTATCGATGTAGAGTAGATTTCAAGAAAGCTCGTACTGTTAATACAGTTATCTCGTTGAAAGTAATTGGTAAGTCATGGCTAAATAGATCTTTACTGATTTTTACTATCAGCCACTTATTAAACGTCTGAAAGCTTTTAACTTCTACTTTTCTCCCAAATGCTCAATAATTTTCTCCTTCTTCTGATTGATTGTCAGATTTGCAATTAAAATTAAGCGAACAATTTAGTTTAAGTATCTCTAATAATTGAAATTAATTATTCGCTTTATGAGTCCATCTCAAACTATGCCTCGAGAGGGGCTTTCAAATGCTTTAGCCAGCATAGGCCTTAAAAGTATTGAAAATGTTTTGTATAATATGAGCAAAATCGCCGGGTTTCTCTTTTAAGGAACTATAACTTCTTTCTAACAAAATATAATTAATCTTCTCATAACAAAGTCTGAAAAACATTATCAAAGATTTGGTGTCAAATATTGTTGATTGTGAATACCGTTTTTCTTATGTTCAATTGAATGAGTGCAAATTTTTAATGATCTCCCACGAGATACTTTGAATAATTTGGCTGAGTTAGACGATGAAACATACTCCGAATATGTGTGTTTCAGTACAACAATATTCCATTAAAGAGCGACAACTGAAGTCCAATAAAGCAAAGTAACTCGAGAAGCCTTTCTACTAGTCTTAGACTTAATAACAGAAATAGACCGTTATCACAATGTTTGTCACAAATACACCATTAAACAAAAAGTTATTCTATAAGATCAAAATTTAATATTCTTTCATAAAGATTTTTGTTTTTACATTCTTTTCCTTTACTCTTCCTATTAGTCAGAGAATAAGATCTTGTTTCTGCTGTATTCGTTTGCTTTTTAATACCTGTTTCTCAAACTCATTCATTAAGAATTTTAATATTGAAATAATAGTCTAGAATTTGAATAGAGAAATAGCTTAAGGAAAAGCTGACAGAATTTTATTATGAAATAAATTAAAGGAAAAAATGTTAGACAAAATGCCTAAAGATTATGAAAGGCTGATAGTCTAGACTAGCCCCATAAAGTGTAAGTTATTAAACTAATGGTGAATCGTTAAGATAATTGTGATTTATTCAGTAATCAATAAGTTCTGACAATAATTGAGATAATTTCATAAAAGCTCAAAAATGTTTCTGAGAAAGATTTGCCGGAATTTGGCATCAGAATTAATGCTTTTAAATAGAACTGAAATCTATTTGAGGATCTTTTTGTACTGATCTCTAAATTCCGTGTAAATCCCTAATAGAGGGTATAAAATATTCCCCATTTCATTATCAGTGCATAACTTATACACATATATAACGCTGAATATAATCAGTAAAAAAGGCAGAGAAAGACTAACTTGAGATGAAATCTAACTTATATAACGTATTCCTCAATTGCAGTACCGCCGGAAGAGCCGCAAATAGTAGATATGGACGGGAATGAACTGAAAGGCCTGATTGGACCGTACAATGAAGGAGACGAATTGAAGCTCATTTGCACCACCAACGGAGGTAATCATTGCTATGATTGCCTTTCATGTAATTCTGAGCTACAAATGATTGTGAACATCATTCCGAACCATAGAATAGCTAATTAACATCCAATGATACGTGAGACAAGACTTTAGCTATCAGTGCACAAGAAATGACTTTAAATACTCATCTAATGGTCTAGTGCATAGGAATCAAAGATAAAACACAAATTAAATTTACTTCAGCACAATAATCTATGCTTCTATCTACATTAAATTCCAGACTAATTTTGTCTAAAATCTAATTTCAGTTTAACCTCAAATTTCATACATTCAGATTTGGTTTAATAGGCAAAGATTTGCAGAAATATCAAATCAATAAATGAATAGAGTAATAATGTGTAGCTTTAAAATATTAAAAATAGTTGCCTGAATAGGCTGAAAGAAAAGAAAAGAAAACTCTGACAAAATTGAAATCGTCTAATTTTTAGACAGAAGCTAAGTGTTTAAAACATTAATATATAAATTAAGATTGAGTTCAGTATAAATTTGTTGAACACATTAATAAAGTGAGAAAAGAAAATTGTGTCATTTAAACTTTGTAGGAAATTGTCTGTTTTTCAAATCTCAATAGAAAGTAATGATTGAGCTTTTACACTTGGTTTTTTGTATATTATATTCGCCAATAAAACATAATCACGAAGGCTTATCACACACAGAGTGGTATCGATCGGATGTGCTCTTATTCTCTGAGCAATTCTAGTGCGCTGTTATTCCTATCTCTTATTGCACAGAAACAGTGGCGAAACAAAAACTTGCTATAACTAAAATAATACAAGTTTAAACATTATATCTCTGTTTAAATTTTCATTACTTTCAACGTTATATTACAGTTACAGTTATGTTAGGCTATTATATTACTAGAATTGGATTTTCGCTTCAATGCGGGTAATAGTATAAGTTAGAGAGAGTCCAATTCTATATAAGTTGAGCCTATTTTCTCATTTATATTTTTGTCAGCTCTTGGTATAACTTTTTCTGTTGTCTTTTCATTTATCTAGGGAAACCACGTCCATCACTGACCTGGTGGCGCGATTACTCAATTATTGATGATTCATTTGAATATAATGATAAAGATGGTAAGAAATCTTTTACCAATATGTCTCTACCTTATTCAACTTCATTTTTCTTGCCATTTTTTCGGTACTCATTGCAATCAAGCTTTACTGCTTTTTCTTACTTAAGGCTTCTGGAAGTTGTGGCCTCGATCTGTTTGAGAGAATAAGTTTAACAAATACTTTCTTTTTAGTAGAGAACAGAGCTAGTTGATTATAGGAAATAATGGTTAATTATTGATTGTTTATCTCTATTGAATTCCTGAAGTACAGAATACTCAGTAAATAAGCTTCTATTACTAGATATTTACACACGACTAAATATTAATTTTTCACTTTTTGAACAAAATTCATGATATCATAATCTGAATAGGACTAAAATAATCCATAATTATAATTGAACATTAATTCTCGATAACATCATTTGGAATAATGTTTTGCTCGATTAAGTTTCTGAAAGAGTAACCAGAAGTGATTTAAAAACTTAATCGCATAATTTATTCAGCATTAATTACCTTCCTTAATTAGCTGATTCACTTCTTCAATAAAGTTTGCATTCTTAATTTCGAAGAAAATTAATCATCAATTTTTAGGCATAATGTTCACCATATTCGGAGTCTATTAAATAATTAATGAGAAAAAACTAAGAAAAGTATCTGAACAAAAAACTTGAAGAATTTATTTTTGCAGATGATTTATGACAAGTTAGAGTTCATCGATAAATATTATTGTGGAAAAATAATAGTAATAATAATAAACAACTTTTTAAGGATAATTAATAAGAGTTTGATATGAAAGCTAACAAGCTATGGTCTCCCAGAAATTGATTAGTTATTATCATAACCGAAAAGTTGGCAACCCTTAGGGACTTGACTTGTAGTCTCGCGTCTGTCTTGAGCGGCAAAATAGATGTGTGTTTGAAATGTTTGTTGTTCTTCTGCTATAGTGACAACTAACCAGCTAACGATCGCATCACTAGCACGCCATCATTTACTGTCCGTTTTCACGTGTCAAGCAATTAATAATAATATAACAGTGCCATCTTCTACATCAATTACATTAGATCTCAATTGTAAGTGAATTTAGTGGTCAAACAAAACACATAATACAGTCTTCGCTCGTTTTTCTCGTTTTGTTAAGGTTTCCACAGAAAGTATAAAACACACTTTTATTCTTTATTTTGTTTTGCCAAACTTTTTCCATAAATAGGCCCTGATTTGTTTAGCTACTTATAGTAAACAAGCTCTACTAAAGAATAGGATTGTTTCTAAAGATGTTTAGAAATAAGGTAAAAAGAATCTTACTTTTGAGATTAGGCATAAGCTGATTAATTAGGAAATAGTCAACTCTTGTAATCAAATAAGATAATTAATTCTTTCTTTTTCTTGTATATACTCTACTCGTTCTATTGACAAATTTAATCAAATTCTTCTTCATTTGAACCAACTTTTCGATTGTTATAAGGATTTTCCCATTCATTATAAAAGCTCAGTAAATATCGAGTTTAGACTGTATTGACTGAAAACTTACTAAGAATTGATTGGTTTTTATTTTGAGTAATACGGATATTATTTAATGTGTTTTTACAGTGAAGCCGACAGAAATACGAATAACTCAATTGACACCGATATTAGTGGCTGATCGCGAAGCAATATTCGAGTGCAATACTTTTGGCTCAAGACCTAAAGCGATTCTTTATTGGCTGTTTGATGGGACACGACATAACACACCACTGAATGGTATTAAGCATGAGACCAAATTATTGCTCAAAACAGAACTTATTGTTAGGACTAGTATTACTTTGTATTGTCAGCTGTATGTAATGGCGAGGATTTAACAAAATTAACAGTTCCTTCTGATAGATGACCCAATTTTTTCTGGAAAAATAACTGATAAAACTTCAAGCTTTTACTCTGCTTTTTCAGTTCTCATTTTACTTCGCTTTTTCTGTTCAATTCCTACTTTTCTTTTGTTTGCTCAGAGATCAAGTGCACAAACATTTAAGTTCTAGTATGAGTTTTTTCTACTTATCTTATTCTTGAAGAAAAATAGTGAAACTTAATTATTTATACTTGTCTTATACTTACAATTGTTAATAATATGGCAAAAAAGGTGAACTGCAAACATCGACAACATTGACACTAACGCTAAAACACGCTCATAACGGGGCGATATTGACTTGTTTAGCAGAAAATGCCAAAATTACCAATTCAGCAATTCAGGATCAGCTCAAGCTAGACATTCAATGTGAGTATTCGAGTACCACTTCTTAATGTCAGATACATTTTGACAACTAATTAAATTTAGTCTGTAGTGTCTCTTTTTTCTGCGTCTTCTTTTCCTGTGCTCTGTGTTTAAGTTTGTCTCTAGTTCTCCTCTGGCTTTCCTCTGCATTAAATTTTCAGTCAGATTAATATTTAATTGACTTGTATTTATTAAATATAAACAAACTGAGAAATATGAAAGTCTCCGATGTGCGAATGTACACATCAACCAGAATCATAAGCTGATACTCCATTAGCGAAGTGAAGCTGAACTCAAAAAATAATTTATATAATTATTAAAGAGTTATTATTACAGTATCTCTTGATATAAATCTGAGCCATTAATGTTATGATAGCCTTAATCAATCACTGAATCGATATAAGAAGGAGAAATCCGGTTCTGGTTCTGTAGATGAAATAACTTTAAAGAGAGAAGAAATTGAGAAAAAGAAAATTGATTCTTAGGTAAAGCTAACTTATTGTATAAAACAGCACGAGTCCTATCCAATCAATTTTCAATGGTCTTCACTCTTCAGATCAATAACTTATTGTATCACATCTTCCACAAAAATGCTCTCAACTTCTTTTTAAGTCATTTTTTCATTCTAAACTTTTAACGCTATCGATGATTTTGCTGTAAAAATGTTTTACCGTAAAAATCTTTTATGAGAAACATTATCCGTCAGTCTGTGTTTTTAAGTTGAATCACTACTTTTACTGACTTATTGACCTTATTTCAACTAAATTACAGTATCAATCAATTACAGAAATAAGTGTATGTTTTGATGCTATATTAGTATTCATTAAACTATATGCCATTTATTCAGAAGAATAATTCTATAATTTTGGAGTTTAAGTACTGAAAGTCTAAATTTTCATAGACTCTTCAAATGAGAAAATATTTCATTTCGCTAATCACTCCATTAAGAAATAAAGGAATTAAAATCATTTTTATTAACCATAATAAATACAGTAAACTTGTTTACGTGAATAAAATTAAGCTCAATATAGACTTATGTGTTAAACTATGAAAAATTGAAATTTGTATCTAGATATCCCTCAACTATCCCTACAATTGGGAACACCAACAATATCACTGCAATCACTACAGGAAGGAAACGATATATACTTTGATTGTCACATTGATGCCAATCCACGTCCAAACGCACCCATTTTGTGGCGATTCAATGGCAACATTTTGCATCCACAACAAGGTATAAATTTCAAGATAAATTGCTAAAGAATCGATTGTTCGGGAGAAGCGCTGGAGTCGATCGATTCGGTGTAACCTAAAAGACTGCTACTACTCATATATTCCTTTAGCAGACTTTATACACATACACTGTATAAAGCCTTATAAGAATTATAACTTCTATATATATATATGAACTCTTTATATATAAATTTTTACTTTTACTTCTTATAATTCCAATAGCGATGCTATTCCTTAAGTTTGCTTTTCTTGCTTAAGATGACTGAACCCTGAGGCATTTTTATACTTTGATAGCCGACTGATTTATACTCAAAGAACGTACAGAATATAGAAATGCCAGAATTTTTTGTAGACGTAACAAATTTTGTTGGATTAAATTTACGAAAAATACTACTCTCGAATATATCGTAAATATCCATCAGAAAATTATCATTTTCGAGCTTTTATTTACATAAAGACTTATTTATATATTATCGTAAGACATTCTTAAAGGTCGAGAATTTTTTATCCCAAATCTTATATAAGAGCTTAAGTTGAGATTATTTTCAGTAGAATGGACTACAAATTTCAACTCCCAATAGGCTCTCATTTTTTGTTTGAGCAATTTTTCCTCCTCCAACATCTTTATTCTCGTTCATATTTTTCGAACACTTTTTTAACATTTATAAATCGGTGAAACTTAAACCGGAAAACCTTAAGCAACAAATTCAACAATAACTTAAAAAGCTATCTACAATTTTGTTGAACTTTTGCTCTGGTTTTTATAATTCCTTTTAACTTAAAAAAATCTATATTTAAGGATCAAATGAATCAAAGTCAAAGAAAGAAATATATTTGTACCCTTTGTTTACCATTTCATTTTATTCAATGGAAGTATGAGTTGATGTGGAGGAAAAATTTCAAGTAAAATATATTATATGGAAGTGTATGTACAGTATCAATAGATGTAAAAAATGTTGGATTTCTACTCTCCTTCTCCTGGACTAGTATTTGTTTATTCTGTACTCTCATTTACAAGTATTTTCTCGAATTCTTTGCCAAACAATTTTTTCTGGGCGCCACTTGTTCACTGCTGACAGGCATAATTCAGAGCAATGTTTCTTTGGTTCTGCAAAAAGTGACGCGTACTCAAAGTGGTACTTATCAATGCGAGGCAAGCAATCAACAAGGAATCGCACTTAGCAATGCAATCCATTTAAAAATAAGATACGCACCTGTTTGTAGTACTGAGTTCACGTAAGTCATCAATTCCTTCTATCTGAACGATTCCCATTCCTTCTTTGCTTCTTATTTCTCAAATGCAAAAAAATTCTCCATATTTTTATCCCTCAAAAAATCTTATTCCTCTTACTTTGCTCATGACCTGGTCCTGACATTTTACAAATGGACTCGTGTTTTGCCAACTCTAACAAATTATTAGCTATCGAATGAGGCGATAAAAATAAAGTTATGTTATTTTAGTTAACAATGTCTTGTTTAAGATATATATATATATATATCTATTATTGTCATGCCCTGGACTTGAAATAGTGGTGCTTTAAATTCTTAGTTCTAATGACTTTTATCTTTCTTGATATTCGTTCAAATGATATTTTACTTTACTAGACTAATAAATACAAACCTTTGAATCTAAACTCAGTCGTCATGTTGTTGATTGATTAGTGAATATGAAATAAGGATTAGATGTTGTGTTGCTTTAAATTAAGTTTATGTGCGAAACTTAAATCAAATGAGAAAATGAGGTGATACCAGTATTAGGACTTGAATATAAGTATATGTTTATTATGTTTGCTCTAAGAACTGAGTGTTGCTAATGTTGTTAAAAATTAATGCAGTATGTGGTGATTTCAAAGATTAAACTACACTAGAATTTGTATCCAGAGATCTGAAAAGACAAAATGGTTTGTGTTTTGTTGCCTTCGATAATGAGAATTTTATTTCAAGAGTAGTTAGAAGTTGTGCTGTAAGCTTTACTGAACAAACTTCTTGTACAATATTCTAAATTTATTGATAACCTTATATTTAAGCATCGTTTTACGCAATATATGATGCATTTATTATGAACCTATATGAAGAATATTCAGTTTGTAGTTTTTGCACCTTTTCTAATGCATGAATAATCAGAGAATATTTCATTTTGAAGGTCTAATTAAAAATGTATATAAAAAATCTTATTTGGCAAAACATTGTGATATTCCCTCAAAGGTTTTATAAAATCATTTTTATAGCACCAATATCAGCCTAAAATTAATTTCACATTTGAATAATTCATTCTTGATTCCGTATTCTATTGTAAAAATCATTGAAATTCTGCGCAAAACTTACCTGTCAGTAAATAATCAGTGAAATTATATCAAATATGAAATTTGATGGCCCCATTACCATTTTAAATAGTTGATTATATGATATAAAACAACATATGAATTATTAAAATGATAGAAATGAAGAAAAATAATGATCATTAACAAATTAATACTTATGAAAACTTTAGCCATTCTCTGGTTGAAATGCATAGTATTTCTACAATTTTAATGTTCTTGAATTAATGAGCACGTTAAAGTTAAGATTAATTTTCAACTTCTTATCTAAAAATAGTAACTAGAATAAGAATCATTAGAACTTATAAATTTTAATCAAAGAACCGTAGTTAGTACTTAATTTGCTTAATTAGACGACAAAATCTAAATGAAAGATTTCAATGCAAATAAATGTATTAAATAAATGTAAGTAAGATTAATATGACTTTCTGTTGGTTTTGTACGGGTTATTAACATAACATATTCGTTCTCAAGTATTAATGTTATTTTATCACTATTTGCCCAGTTGTTAATCTGATGGGAAAAAACATAATTCACTTTCCCTATAATAACAATAATCGAAATTTAATTTTTTAGGTGTAACCAAAGTAACAAAAAAAACACAGAATCATAATAATGATAAGTTATACTAAATTAATATCCCTTATGAGCAAAAAGGAGGGAATAATATGGAGAAAAGGTCTAGCTAAATTTTTTCCGTACATAACTAATTTGTTGTAACAATTAACTGTAGACTCGCCTATGGTGTATCACTACACGAAACTGTGCAGTTGGAGTGCGACGTTGAGGCCAACCCACCGCAGGTCTCCTTTCAATGGAAATTTGAAAGCAATACTGATTTAGTGACTTTCAATCAAATCAATGACACAAGGTACGAGGCAAACTCATTATTAACAATTTATGTATTCCTGTGTGAAAAAGTGAGTCATTCTCCTCTTATTTTCGAGGCGTTTCGTACAAGTGCCCAAATCATCGGAATATTTCCCGATTCGTTGAATTATTTATCAATTTAATAAAAAGTTTGATTTTTTCTCCTTTTTATACAAAAAAGCTTTTTCACTCAGAGTCAAATACTCTATGATATGGGAAATAATCATATTTTTATTAAGTTGAATGTCAAAAATTTGAAACATGAATATGAATGCTATTATAAGTTTAGTTTTTTATGTAAGGCGTAGGTATATTTGGCCTGGACTCTATAAGAATATACATGTATATACTTTCTTGCAGTTCGATATTGAATTATGCGCCGCATTCGCCACAAGAATATGGAACAATTGAATGTATTGGAAAGAACTCTATTGGGTTACAGCAGAAGGCATGCAAATATCACATTATACAAGCGGGTATGTTATAAGTTGATTATCTTATACTACATGGGATTTAAGAGACTTTTTTGTGATCAAATTTCTATGTCAGTCCAGTAATCACATTATCCATTCAGTTAAACAATTCATGTTTCGGCTTATTTACTACTAATACGAATCCGTTTCTTACAAAAAATAACCTATTCTTACAAAAATTTCTCGTCTACGGCAAATCAGATCGATTTAAAAATATTTTATTCTTTTATTGATTTCGAACAAAAGTCGATAGAAATAGGAGATTTCGAAGAATATTAACAGTCGATTTAATAAACTAATAAACTTTATTACGACTTTGTATTAGTTCAATACAATCTACTAATCGCTAATATATCGAAAATATTATCTTTAAATTGTTGCCTGCAATTGATTTTGTTCAAGTTATTGGTAATATGTCAATCACTTCTCTCAAACTTTAAGAATTAGTTTTATTCGACAACAGCTATTTTTCAGATCAAATTTTCGTTAGAAATTATCAAATTCTATCGATAATCGTTGTGTTTTAGAGATGATGTTTTATTCTTTGGCATAATTGATGAAAAACTCGATTCTTCAGGTATTTCTAACTTGAATACAATGATATCGAAAAATAATGTGAATTTTCATCAATTAAGTCTATTTGTTTGGTCAGTATGGAGTTCCTTTAGAGCAAACAATTCCCAATACTTAGTACAATTGAAATAATTATTAATATTATGGCCTATTCTATGGTTTATTTGATGATGACTCTAATTCAACGCTAATTCTTCTAATAGCTTACATTCGTCTCTGTTATTAATCATAGAAATGTTAGATTCAAAACTATTTGTTAATGAGCTATTATTTGAGTCAATTACTAAATCGAATCCGAAATATTGTTCGCTGTTATATAGATTAGTTGAAAAAGAATCAATTGCACTTGAGACTTTATATAAGAATTAGGAGTTTCTAATTCAGATTTGTTTGCAATAAAGTTATTGATTGCCCGCAAATACTTGCAAATCGTTTTATTTGATCTGTTGATGACATCAACCAGTTAATAAGTTGACATAATATTTTGTTTTCTTAAGAGGTTTAAGAAAATAATAATAACTCAGTTTTATATCTCTAATAAACTTGAATATTGAACACGAGCTAAACATCAATACAGTAAAGGGGTTTCATATGAAAACTTATGAATGAAATTGAACGATGACAATATTTAAATCTAACTTCAATCTAGTTAAGTAAAGGAAATAATTCTATTTATGCCATTGAAAACACTTTCCTCTAGTCTTCATTTTTTATTAAGTTATCAATAAAGTTTTAATTGAACAGTTACAAACAAATTGAGAAAATTTTTAAAGTTGAGGTCATAGAGTAAATTGAAGTTATGCTTTGAACCTGCTATAAAAACAGAATTTTATCGCTTTTAAATAGAAAATTACTTTAAAGCAAATAAAATTTGTCTGTATTGAGAATTAAAGTCTACAATACACAAGTCAAATTTATTCTTACATTCTGAGAGTGAAGTATTTTACAGAATAACAGAATGAATAATATAAAGGTTTATAACATATGCTGAAAATTGATCGCTTCAAATGCACATAACTTATCGCTAGTAAAAACTCAGATAAAGATCTAGTCATACACTTTTATTTGTTAGCCATTTTCTGATCACAAAAAAGTCATGGTCACTCACTCTGAATAAAATATTTGATTTGCAAGTATTGAACATGTCTTTGTCTGGTTTGTCCTATAGGTCCGCCTAATTTTCCATTCATGTGTCAAGTAGTGAATCAAAGCGATAACGCACTTGTCATACTCTGTACTGGTAGTGATCAAAATAGTATTATGGCTACCAATTGGACCACGAATGATTTACATTTTCAACAAAACACTAATAATAATAACCATTTTATCAGTTCATCAAATTCTCAAACCGTTTTCGTATATCCACCAACTTTTTATGTGTGCGAAGTCTATCACAATAGCGGCTCATATCTTGTGACTAATGTATCATTACCTGTAACTGTACCGCTTTCACAATTATCAACAAATTCATTATTAGCAGGTATGATATCATAATAGTTTTGAGTTAGACAAATATTTGCACAAAACTCATCTTTTAGTTTAGAGTTCATTATTTTTATTTAGAATATAGTAATCAAAAAGTTTATCAAAGGTTCTTTTAGTTATGTTTTAATTCAAGTTTTAATCACTTATAATCAAAATCTTATGCATTCTCTGGTTTTATTTATTTAATTTGCAGATTCTTCGAATGCAATATATGACAACAGTATAAATAGTTTGACATCTGCCTCTTCGTCATTGTCTACAATGAGTTCAGTCTCGAATTCATTCCAGTTATTTGTCCCAAACCTAACGCCTGCCACTAATTTCAAGCTTAAACTGTTTGCATCTAATAGCAAAGGAAAAAGTGATCAAATCTGGTTAAAGGCTCAAACTTTAAGACCAGCTGAAAGACTAGTGGATGCGAACAGTAGTGGAAATAGTGATGGCTCCAATGGAACCATTCTTTTTAGGGGAAAACCAATGGTTATGGCACTACTGATCGGTGCAGGAGTTGTGACTCTTATAGTGATCGCTTTGGGGGTCATAGCAGTGGTTCGCGTGCGTCGCAGTGCAGGCAATGCCAATCAATTGCATTCACAACAAGACGTTCAACAACAGTCTGCACCTACTGCCGCCACACTCTTCGAAGAAGAAGATGAATGTTGTTGTGATGATGACTGTTGTGATGAAATGCTATTGACTTCAACCGCAAATTTAGCTCAACAACAACAACAACAACTTCAGCAACAATTGCATCAGAACAGTAATACAACTAAAGGTCCGCCAGATATCATACCATCCTTTGGGTATATGAGTGGAGGTCTTGATAATAAAAACTTTGTTACTTATGGTAAACGCCTTTTACTAAATAGTAATTTTAGTTGTAAAACAATAAAATAGCTTCGAAAGTTTCAGACAACTTTTGTCAAACACTCACAAACATTTTTGCTTAACTTTAAACCCAATTCTAATCGATTGTTATTTCAATTGAATCTAAAGCCTATCAGCCTGAAGACGGCGTTCAATATGTGCCTACCGATGGTGTCCATTACGCAGAATTATCATTCAGTGGACAGCCTTTACCGCAAACTATAGCACATCAATCGTTAGCATCGATGCAATCGTTGTGTAAATCGGGACAACAACAATCTGTAGAATACGCCAAAATAGAGTTCAATAAAACACAAAGAGTTAATCTGATCGGTGGAAGTCCTAAATTTGAATCAACCGTTTGATTGATTTGGCCAATAACTCATGCGAAAGAAATGATTGCCAAACAAATCCATTTCATTTGTGATAAGAGGAAGACATAAAGAGTTCTTGCATTAAACTGTGCTTGAAATCAGTTCTCAAGCCATCGAACAAGAGATGGTTTTCAGCGATTGAAGACATTGTTGACTATAGTTTGACATAAGTCTGAATAAGAGTGCGATAATAATGAATACAAACTCAATGTGAAAGTATAACCCAATAGTGGACACAAATATAAGATGCGCACAAAATCTATTTGAATGAACACATCATTTCAATAATAATTTCAAGAATTTATTATCAATTCTTTGATAAAACTTTAATAAACTTTACTAAAATTTCAAACGACTGGATTAATACAACTGAAATAATGCTTAAAACAGAATTTATTGATGAATATAAAGATTAAAGGACATAATATGTTAGGCTAAGAGGACATGAAAAAGTTTTTCAATACATATTATGTTGTCTTCCTATAAATTTTTAACTTCAAATAATAGACTTAATTAGCAAAAGCAAAAAAATCGAATAATATAAATATGTTTCTGTCTGTGATATTTTTATTACTTGAAATCAAATCAAATAAAATATTTCCCAATTATTCAAAAACTTTTAGTATTGATTTAGATAAATCTCAATTTTAGTTATTAACTATTATCAGTTCTCTTGTCATTTCATTGTAGCATAACAATTTTTGTTTAGAAACTCAAAAGATCAAGTAAGCACTTCAAATTTGACTGCTCTTGTCAAAACCAAAATCCATCAGTTATTTTTCGAAATTCAATTTTTCAGAACTAACATTTATTAATCAAATTTAATGTCATGCAAACAATATTTAAAGGTGCGATTCAGATTCTTTACAAAGTATGTTTAAAGTGTTAGAAATTATCTTCTAAACAAAGCTTAAATCACTTGATTATATCATATCAAACTCTTTAAGAGCTGTTTTTTAAATTTCATTTTGAGTATTTAGTTCTTCTAATGATTGCGGGTTAGAAGTGATTCCTTTATCGTAAACATTATTTACAAAACCTCAACATGTGTTTTAAGCTTAAAAACAACGTTTAAGAGGTAAATCTTTGTTGGCTTGTCTTAAACTTTATCTTTATCCACAAGTTTCATCTCATCGATGGTTAAAACTTAGAAGAAAAATTATCTAGACTTGTGTTTCGAATAAAAAATATTTTGTCTAAAGCAAGCATATATTAAAGATAAAGATTGAAAATAATTGTTTCACAAAATGCACATTTGAATATTGACCTGAAACTAGATTTGATACAAGATTTATACTTTTGGAATTGATTTCAGACTCTTATCGTCTAATCGCTTAATTTGTGGATAATCGTCTTACAAATTCACTAATAAAACAATAAATAAGTAGGACTTTATTATCAGTAGCGAACCACTGTCATTTAGATCATTATTTTGAAAAATCAAATCAATAGCCAAATGAGATCTTATTCATAGAAATTGGCTCTGATTTACAGTTTTTGGTAAATCAATAACTTACTAGGAATCAATAAAATGAAGGGATATTTTGAACTTTAGTATCAAAAAGAAAGTCTGCATTTTATCCGAATCATGTCTGAAGGGAAAGTGAAATTAGATCTACACAATGTAGCACAATGGTGTTTGAATTATCCTTTGAATCCACAAAATCTTATATAAGTTCAAAACTTTGCAAGCTACGTCATCATATCCTATGTGTGAGTCTTACTACATAGTTTTTTCTCAGGTCTTATTATTTAATGGTTTGCGAGCAGGGTTTCGAAGTTTTGAACCTTAAATTTCTAAACAATCTCTGACAGTTTTAGTATTCGAAATAACATTATTTTTCAAATTTTGTTCTGATAAATATCCAAAACAAAGAATATGATCCATAAAATCAAATTTGTTAAAACCATTTGATAAAGTCTTTCTTCGCTCATAATTTTTATATGAGTATCCAAGCAGTAGAAGTCAAAGTTTGTAAAGTTATTGAACAGTTAAACATCATTAAGTTCAATATAATTGAACTAGCTATAATTGAACAGTGTTTGCAAATAAATAAACGATAACTTCAAAATTATAGATTTTCAAAGATAGTTTGCAGTTGAGAAGAACAACATAACTAATGGTAAGTATTGAGTTGAATAACCATTTTATGGGAATCGCAATATCTTTAAAACCAAAGCTAATGTATTCCCTGACTCTATTCAAAATATAAATTTCCGAAACTTTTCTATGAATCAAAAGATTTAATTAATAATGACTTTAAGCACCCGATTAAGTACAGACAAAATTACAAACAGAAGTGGGTAATTATCATAACCTATGATTCATAGAACAAACCCAATAATTGAAGTTTATGATTGGACTTTTCGTTCAAATAATGATAAGCTGCGTAAGCCTCTAAGTGATGACTTTTTGAGTATTTTTCCTCCGTCTCAACTTTCATTCTTGGAAGTTCTTCATCAAAATCTTTCTCAAATTTCTGAACAAATGTCGAAAGTAAAGAAGCGTTTTTAAATTGATTCTCTGATCTAACAATCAACTCATCCGACGATCTTTTCACACAATTGGATCCTTTTTTACTTAATCCTACGTCTAAACAAATAAAATCAATCATTTTGTATGATTCTAGCTATAATTTAGTTGGATTTTTAAATTTATAATTTTACTGTGAGATAAGTGAAAAATGAAAATTTAATCAAATGAATCGAAGCAAAATTAAAACAAAATCAAAGAGAATCTAAGGATAAGAACATAATACCTGCGAATAATCACTTCATTTGTTCAAAACTTGTATACACTTTTACAACAAAGATAAAGCCTAAACTTTACTTAAGCCTAAATTTTATTTAACACTTGTTCTTAAATCTCAGACTTTAAACTTGAAAAGTTGATTCTCCTTAAGATTCTTGGAGGATTCAAGACTTGATTTCTAGATATCAATTCAATAGTTTCATAGATTTATCCAATTAACTATCTATCATTGACAGTGGTGCACACGCTCTACGCTCGCCTAACGCTCGGCGCTCACTTTTTCGAGGCACTCGAGCGCTTACCAAGTGTCAAGTCAGCAAAGTTCATGAATTGAAAGGCTTTTGCAACACAAAATTTATTTATTCTATTTGAGCTGTAATTTTATCTGTATATAAATTTCATGAATATGATGCTGATTGAAAACAATTCAAACAAATACTTTAGTTTAAAAGCTGATATCATGTAAATAAAATGTTTATATTGAAGATATGTGAACACATTTAGTTTCAGACTCAAAGATTCTATGTGTAAATTCTTTAAAAGAGAATAAGTCATAAATTTATGTGTAAAAATTTATATTTAGTAAAAATTAAAAATATCAATACTCTATTTTTAATATGAAAAATTCGTACCAATATATGAAGCTCAACGCTCGCGCTCGGTTTACGTCATAAGGACGAAACTATAAGAGTGAATACAATAAGAGCGGTGTCAAAAGGGTGAAAATATAAATTAGAATAAATGAGTATATGTATATAAAAACTTGCAAGAGAACCTTAACTCCTCCCTATAGTCATACTAACTCAAACTTACGACCTCCCCCCTAAAGTCAACCCAACTTAGTAAAACCTTTAAAATGCAAAAGCCATCTAGGGAGCGGATAGTCCTTACCTATATGTATCTTAAGTAACTTTGACTAATAAGGTATTTAGAACATATACTCTGTGGGAAGACGTTCCTTTATATTGCAAATTTGGAGGTCCCACCGAGATGAAAGTGAATAGCTTGATTTTTTCAATTCCTTCTCAACTCTTGTGCTGGTCAAAGCAGTAAAAGGGAAAAAACTGCCTGTCGCAGTTCGAGAGTTGATCATAAGATGTTGGGTCGTTTGTTTATTTTGTTGGTGCAAAAAACGAGTGGTATTCAACCGACTGAGACTCTGGTGCCGTTATCAACAGTGATAACTGGATCTGTTCGTCGCGACTCCAGTGTGTGGTGGTTGATGGTAGTGTTGTCGGATCGTGGTCAACGCAATTAAGGTGTGCCTCTTCACAGAGCGTAAAGGTAAGAACTCACTTTAGCTAGCATGCGTTTACTTGTTAATGTGATATAATAAAGTAGTGTTCTCGAAACAAAATAAGGAAAAGTATACTAACCCCTACCTGGAAAAAGAGACTCGAACCCGCGCTAGATTTGGGAAGCTTCTCGGGAGTAATAGAGGAAATGGCGGTCTCGTTAGAGGATGTACGGCGTGTTGTTTGTGATGCAGTGACAGGGGTTTAGATACTTTAGGAACCCTCAAGTTAGATAAATATGATGACCGCATCAATTGGGATGCAACCGAATGGATGGATGAGTATTGCGACTTATCCACAGTTAAAAATTGGACGGATACTAACCGTTCCCGCAATTTTGGTCATTTTTTAACTAAAGATGCCAAAAATTGGTATCGCTTGCATGTTGTAAAATCAGCTAGTCCCCCGAAAGATTAGACTGAGCTGAAGAACGCGTATCCTTGAATATCACGCCCCCAAAGATAGGGTCAATTATCTAAGGGAACAAGTGATAGCAAGAAAGCAAAAACCTGGAGAAGATGTAATAAAATACATAACGCACAAACATTTATTATGCGTAGAAATGAACCCTTCAATGCCTTTTCCTGAAATGATAAGCTATATTGTGGGGGAATGAGTCCTCAAATAAAAGCCACGATTATGCATAAAGACAACCCAAATATAAGATTGAGAAAACTTAGAAAAATTGAGAGAAAATGCGCACAATATAGAAGAGGGATTAAAAAAGGCAGGCAAACTTGAAATAGAATATAATCAAAACCAGTCGAATATTTGAAGTTATGAAAAGAATTTTAAATTGTTAACCGAGTAAAGGAATCAAATATACGATAAGTTTGAAGACTTACAAGACTTGCGAAGGGAATGAGGACGTTCCTTCAAAGACAAAAGATCCGATCGCTACGGTCGCCGCATAGTTGACCGATCGCGAGATAATTTCCGAGATCGCTTTGCCAACGCCTTCCGAGATGGTTCTCGAAAAAGATTTAGTAGCCGCTCGCAAGACTCTTCTAGGGATAGATACCATAATCGAAGCGATTACAGACGTGAACCTTCATACGACAGTGATAGGATAAATATAGGTCAGACTTGCGAGACCGGACTTACAACAAATTGAGCGAACACCAATTGAGCTATTGATTTAACGCTAATAATAGAGATAGTGGAGAGCAGAGCAAAAGTCCGAAACATAAAAAAAATTCACTTTAGCCTAAAAAAAGTTGAGTTTGACGTTGCTAGAAAACTGAATGACAGTCGTAATATTAATGGTGAAATAAAGTGCTTTGAGTGTCAATAATTGGACACTTCGTTCGCGATTGCCCTGAAAGCTATCGCAAATATAGGAATGAAGCATCGCGAAGATCTAATGCTATGGAAGCACAGTCAGATAGCTTTGATAGCTATAGTGACAGCGACGTTTTGATATATCAAAAGGTTTTCGTTAAGGGTAGACAAATAATTTCACTTATAGATTCAGGATCTGAAATATCACTCATAGACTTAAAGCTGGCTAAGCAATTAGGACTAGAATTGAATGAATATGAAGGTAAGCCTATAAGGGGAGTGAATGGGTTACCAGTTAAGGTTGCTGGACAGGTGAACATAGAAGTAGTTTTAAGAAATCAAGATCATGAAAAGAAAACTAAGCTAACTCCAGCAGTTATTAGGGATTTTGATTTCAATCTTCTTCTCGGAAATGACTAACAAGTCAGCCAACATCTTGATAGACTGTAAAAATAAGTCAGTTGTTTGAGAACCAGCGGTAGATAGTAATATAGTCTACTATCCACCCCTAAAGATATTGACATAAGAGACAGAATACACTTACTGCACGATACTATTGTGGAGGCTAACCAAGCGTCTATAGCAAGAGTAAGCCCAAGTTGTAAAAAAACTAAAGGAGATTTCTCTTGGGTTGTTAAAACTAACCCCAATCTCTTCAAAGAGAATAAATTATGTGTAAAAGAATCAAAAGTTACTTCAAAAATGGTAAAGCACACATCCCAATGGTTAAATGCAACTCAGAAAGAACAACTTTAGGCTGTGGAACAATTGTTGGCACTTACGATGTCGGACCCTCTGAGTCAAAAAATGACTTTATGAAGAGCATCGAGAGTTCTGACAGTGACATTCATAGTTATGAATACTCCGAACTTGAAGAAGAAGAGCTTGTTAGGCAAGCCGAATATATTGATGAGGGCCAATCAATGTTTCTCTGTACAAAAGATTATCTCGAATGTTCTCACTGTGATTTACTGCTATGCGACTGGTTTGAAGACTTATGCCACTACTGCAATGGCTTTGGACACATTCCAAAAGATTGTAAGTACCGTATCAGACGGTATACTTCCGAAGCTTATCGTTTGAAAAAGGACAGAGAATTTGAAGGATTTGACAACTTCCGACAAAAATATTTAAGAGAAATCGCTAAGCAGAATCATGTCGCCTGTTAATTTTGCTCGAAATGATCCACTAGTAAGCAAACAGACAGTAATTAAAGGAACACAAGCCGATGAAACTGATATAGGCAGAATAAAAATCAAGGATGATTTTGTTAACATCAGTTCTAAACTCTCAGTAGAAGAAAGGACTAAACGGGAGAAATTAATATTAGAGTTTGAAAAATTTTCGTTGATAAAAAGAGTTTAGGTAAATGCATTATCGATGAGCATTCAATTGAGCTCATTGACCCAAACCAAAAGCCTATTAGATACCTTCCCTACATGTATTGACAGCTTTAAGAGAAGAAATAAACAGGTAAAAGAATGGCTTGACTTAGACATAATAGAAGAATGTAACAGCGCGTAGGCTTTCCATGTGGTTCTGGTAGACAAAAAGGCATTAGATAAGAATGGCAAACCAGAACGAAGAATGTATATTGATTTAAGAAACTGAACAAAATCATTAAAAAGATACTTTCCTCATCTCAGATGTTCAAACAAGGTGATGCAAAAGCAACATCATTGTTAGACTATAAATATGGATTCCTTCTAGTGTTGTAAAAAGAAAATTTCCGGAGAAATTTTCTCGAGAAACTTTCTAGAAATTTTCTATCGCACAAAGTTCTCTTATGAAAAATTTTCAATTTCCTCAGCTCAAAGTTACGTTTTAATTGAAATGTTTTAATTAAAGTGATATACAACATTAGCAACTTTTAAATATTCAAAATATTACTTATTTTGGCTTTGGCATTCAAAACAATCACGGTGTAGGAAAAATAGTCCAGAGAAACTATCTAGAAAGTTTCTCATCAAAAAGAAAATTTTAGAAATTTTACATCACTAGTTCCTTCAGAAACTTATAGCTGCTCCCTTTAGGGATATAGTCTCTTTTGTTACACAAGACATACAATATCACCTGAAAAGAATGTGCTTCGGTATGAAGACGGCTCCCACCTCGCTCATGAAAACACAGTATAAAATATTTGAAGGCCTAATAAATAAAATAATCGTTCTCTATTTCGGCGATGACTTGATCTTTAGTAAAAGCCAATATGACCATTTTGAACACCTGCGTATAGTATTCGAAAGAATACTTAAGTCAGGAATGACCTTAAAACCTGAGAAATGCTTTTTCTTTCAAGATGAAGTAACTTTCTTAGGCTTCAAAATATCTGAATAAGGAGTAGAACCTGATCCCGAAAAGGTAAGCGTCATAATGAGATTCCCAAAACCTGAAAATCTACGCCATGTGAGATCTTTTGTTGGTTTAGCAGGGTTTTATAGAAGGCATTTCAAAAATTTCGTAAAAAATGCTGAACCTCTTACCCGTCTCACGAAAAAAGAACACAACCCATACGCGAACAATATTCATAAGAATTACTCTAAACAGAATAGAAAACAATCTCTTTCAGAGAAAACCAGACCTATTGTATGGGGACCCGATCGACAAAAGGCTTTCGATGACCTTAAAAAAGACATCTGTACAGCTCCAGTATTAGTACAATTTAACAATAAGTTACCTATTGAATTATACACAGATAGGTCTTTAACTGGAGTTGGCGGGGTCTTGTATCGTAAAATTAACGACAAATTGCATCCATTTTGCTTTCAAAGTTGGCTGTTGCATAATTCTGAAAAGAATTATTCAATATCAGAAATTGAATACCTTGCCATTGTAAAGGTTACTGTGAAATGTTAACAATACCTTCTGGGAACTAAATTTGTTATTGTTTCTGACCATATGGCATTGCAGTGGATGTCGGAAAAAAGTCAATGAATAACAGACTTACTAGATAGTCATTACACCTACAGGACTTCGACTATGAAATCCAACATAGAAGCGGCAAATTGAACGTTGACGCTGACGCGTTGAGTAGATATCCTGTCCATGATCCTGAATTATTAGACGATAACATCGAGAAACATTCTTTCCGCTGTGAGCATAAATAGTAGTAACCATCGATCATTGAATCAGGATTTGCCTGAATTACAGTCTAACGACTACCATTTCAGCAAGATTTACAAAATGATAAAAAAAATCCAACAGAGCACATCAATACATATATTTTTAACAACTATGTCATTTATGATGAAATACTATACAAAAAGGTTAAGATTAGAAATGAAAACAAACCCGCCCTTTGTTTACCATTAGTACTAAGATTAGAAACACTATATTCATATCACGATGATCCTATAAGTGGATCACATCTTGGGATAAATAAGACTACTGATAAAATCATGAGCCGCTTCTATTTGCCTGGAACGAGAAAAGATATAGAAGAGTATGTTAAGAGTTGCAAAGCATGCCAGTCAAAAAAGAAACGCTTTCTACAATCTGCTGAATTTATGACCCCTAATTCAATACTCCTCCCGTTGTTCAATAGTCTTGTACTAAAACTTCCTTACATATCACACACTTAATCTCTCTATTCCAAATATTAATAAGGTAATTAAATTGTAAACAATAAGCTTAATACAAAAAACTCAATTTTATTAAATCCCTTTGATGTGTCATAAATAATCTGAAATTAATAATTTAACATAAAATTATAAAAAATTATTTAGACAATTTTAGCTATTCTCCACCATTGGATCGTGCTTTGTATAGAGACGCCATCTAATGTTTGATGAATCTGTAGCCTCAAATGGCAAGCCATCCAACAAACAAACCATGAATCGAACTGCATTCTCCACACATGTCTTTTCCTCTTTTCGTTTCCATCCAAACGCCCGAAATATGGTAGTCCCAAAGAAGTCTTTATTTAGAAGATAAACTGGGGAATGTTTATTGGCTGCTGACTCCTCTATCACATCAAAACAACACTATAAAATAGAAGATTAAAATCAATTTTTTAAATCAAATTTTAAATTATATCTCGATACTTACATTTACGCTTCCAATTCCGTCATTACTCACTAAGTACACTACTGCATGTGCGTACTTAGGTCTTCTAGAGTTTATCAGAGTTTGAGTCGACATCACCAACGATACCAACATCTCACTTCCAGCCAGAAATTTCAGCATTTCAGTTATTGCTCTCTTCGGATCGGGAAGAAACGACCCACCGAACTCTCGGCTATCCTTTTGCCACTCCAAGGCATCGGACTTTCTAGAATGAAGGCGACCTAGAATTTTATCGAAGACAGCAATCTGGTTCGCGCCTAAACCGCACCAGCGACCATAAATCTTTCGCCAAAACAAGGTTAAAATTTCGCAATAATCCTTATTGATTTCTAAGGGGCTTATAAGATTTTCTTAATCAAAATTATCAAGTTGAAAATATATATATCCCATACCTTTTAAAAACTTCATACGAGTAATATCCGTCCTTTACCAACTCCTCCAATACTTCATCAACGGTCTTCATGTGATCGCCTCCTTCAACTCCTAAGCATCGCTTCCAGTCAAAATTGCTAGTCTTTCCTTTCTGACACCTTCTCATCTGCCAATTGGCTAACACTAGCGTAACTGTTACCAGCTGGTGGAATAATTTTTGTTTTATTAACCCAAGCGTTGCGAACTACAACGTCCACCTGCTCAGCTGGCACCCACTGGTCTTCATCCTCACCAAAACCTCCATAACGGACCCTGTATTCGACTTGTTGATTTATCACGCGTTCTTCCACAATCTTCTCGATGTGCCACCATTCCTGGCTCGAAATGCCTTCTGGATAGAACTCTGGTTCCAACGCCTCCGGAATGAAAACATCTCACTTACCCAATTTAATCTTCTTCCAATAAGATAGTTAACCACCATTACTCTTGATATTGTTTCTTGATTTTGTCATTTTTCCACTCATCGTATTTGTTTGATCCTTCTGTTAGCAGACCTATATAAATAGAAAATCATTTTGTTAAAAAATACCAACTACGAAAATTACAATAAACAACCGATAGAACACCTCAGCTTATTATTAAAAAAAACACTCACCTTCATATTGTTATTAATCGTACTAACTCATTCATAATACATACATTATTAAAATATCTATTTTTAATGTTATTGTATTACCAAAACCAAGTTAACCTACAAAAAACTAATTTAATCCTAAATACATCAAAATCAACAAAAAAATTCACCAAAATAAGTTATAAACTGTATTAAATCTGAAATCACCAAAACTACTTAATCCAACAAAAACCCTACAAAAATCAACATAAAATTAATTGAAAACCCAACAAAAACACTTACTCTGAAAAATGCCCTCAATATCACTTACATCAAGCGAACAAAACAACAGTTCAAAAATCAAAATAGCGCACAACTTCCTTTAAACCAATCTGCTGTGAACATACTATGATCATGATGACCTCACCGGAACACGTGAAACATGTCTCACACAAAGTACGCTCAACATGTCACAAATAATATAATATTAAACTTGAAACTATTTATAAAACTCCTATTTTATCTATCCTATTTCTTAAACTATTTTCACATATTTTCTTACAAAAAAACTAAATAATAAATATAATCAATGTTTTCCGAGGCGAAAACGCTTCCGGTGAGGGTAATTTGCAAGAAAATTTTAACTACTCCCTATAGTCATACTAACTCAAACTTACGACCTTCCCCCTATGGCCAACCCAACTTAGTTAAATCTTTAAACTGCAAAAACACTCCAGGGAGCGGACAGTCCTTACCCATATGTCTCTTAAGTAACTTTGACTAATAAAGTATTTAAAATATTACCCTGTGGGGAGACATTCCTTTATATTATAAATAAGTTGAGCGAAGACTGATTGAATTTTTCCATCTTTCGCTGCCAATATATATTTCAAAGAAGGTGTAAACTTGGTGAACTTTCAATAAGATTGAAGTTCAAAGGTTCAATACACTAACATTTTGTGCTAAAATATTATAAGCTCACGAACTGTCCACCTGTAGTATAGACAGTAGAAAATTATTAGTCCCTAACAGTTAGTATATGAAAACCTATGGACTACTTCCTTGAAACAGTAGAGTATGCTTAAGGGTCAATCTTGAGTTCAAAATGATTGACCTTTCTGAGTGTGTTGAGTCTTTTGTTTTGATGGAAGTATATAAAGAGTTTTAGATTCTACACTTCTTCATCAATTCTCTTAACTCTTTTGAGAAGTTTGGTGCAATTAGTTTTTTTTGCTAAGTAGGTTAAGACATTTCCCGAAGATGGCATCTGGATACATTATTGAAACTTCAAGAATTTCCAACTTACTGGAGCTAGTCCCATCGTATACTTGTCCAATATGCCTCAACCTACTGAAAGACCCAATTAATTAAGCTGTTAATTTTCATATTTTTCGAGTTAATTCCATGCCGTGTACATATATTCTGTGAAGTATGTATATAAATGATACTTAAGATTACCTACAGAAGGTGTATTACTTGCTAAAGCCTTACTATCCCCCATGTACAGATGACTGAACATAGTGGAGCAAGGCCAGCTGACAAAATTTTACCAACATATTGGATCTATTTGAGATGAGTAATTTGTGATATAATGTTAAAAAATAACAAATATATATATTTCAGATAAACTGCAAATGTGAACGCAATGGCTGTGATGGTAAATTTGAAATAGCAGCTCTTCCTGGTCACGAGGATAGCTGTGAATACAGAGATGGAATGAACAGCAGCTACCGTGAATGTTAACAGTGGGTTAAAGGCGGACAATGGCTTCGTTATCACTGCGTGATCATGATTGGTAAAAATCCCAATACTTGGCTCATAAGTTATTTTTTAATAGTCATTTATTAGAAATAATTCATATCTATTTATATTTCAGAAGGAATACGAAGCCATCACTCGAAAGCAAAGATGTGGAATTACTAAATTGCACAAAGAGTTAGATGATTTGTCTAACAAATTTAACAACATAAATCATCGTTTCGAAAATTTCCACATCCGAATCGGAATAGTAGAAAAGACTGTTGTTCCTGGCAGTAAACGAGGATTCAATGTGGAATCTTCTGACGATGAAGAACACGGTATGTAATGTATATTTTTAATTATATTCAATTTTAAATTAGTAAATGCTATTCATTTAGCCCTAGCCAATCGGCTAGAGATGGACTTTAGCATGAAGTATGAGATTTGTAATGGCATCAACCTCCGTGCAAAATTGTACAAACATCAAAAGTTATGCCAAAGAAGGAAAATTAATAGAAAGAACAAGCTAAAGCCACACAATCTAATGGACGAGTTAACATTTGGTACATCAACTTCTCAGATGCATACTGCAGCTGATAGTGATGTGCCATTAGTTGTGGATCTTGAAAAAGGCTCTTCACGCACCGTTGAGGATCAGGTAACTAAACCTTCTTTCACTCAGGGTCATCCAAATGGTTCGATAGAAGTAATAACGCTTTAATTAAGGTAAAATCACCAATATAATTTAATGTGTCTAATATTAAATATTTATGTAACGTCCTCATTGCTTCAGTAAAATTATTTTAAAAATCAAATTTATTTCGTGTGATGTGACTCATGGCGTGATTTACGTGACTCGTGAGAGTTGCGATTTCACGAAACTTTTTACATTGTTCGAAAAACAGTTCAAATTTTTCATCTTTTACATAATAAACTTATTTATAGTAACAAATGATTAATTAACATGAAAAACCTCAAAAAGACTGTCTTTGCGGTAAGAACCAATCAGAAAACTCCATCCATCCCATTGGGTGTATTGGAGCGTTTTGATTGGTGCTTACCACAACCGCCGCACTTCTACTTCGTATGAAAGTAAAATAATTTGAGGTTTAGAAAAACAGCTTAACCGTAAAATAAATACAGAAAGCCCGACCGATCGTAGTCTGAACTTTGAGGACAATTTATAGAGACTTCGATAAAGATTAATAGACTTTCGATCAGTTTTTTTATATATACAAAAGAATAAGTAGAAAGGGTTGTTTTATTAATATAAATAAACTTTGCAACATTAACAAGCTTATTGAACTGATTATTTTTTCCCAAAATCTAACATTTTTCAGATTTATATTGAGGAGACCTGAGCAATATTTTAATTTTATTTTATTTAAAACAGTGTAATTATTTCACGTCATTTATGTAGTGCTTAGACCTTACAATTTGCGCGCCCAATATCCGTTTTTAAAAAGAAAAGCACACATTAGTCACTTCTTTGTAAGACACTTTTCCTTCACAATCTATGTAAATAAGCGCCATTTTAACTAAAAATTAATCATTTTTAATGTATAAATATTTTAAATAAAATTTGAAGCTTGTTCTAAAATTGCATGTTTTTGTGATCTACGGATCATTCCACACCTCAAAAGAGTCGGTCATCACAATATTTAAACGAAATATCGAGTAATGTGACCAAATTTTAAAAATAAATTATGAATTTTTGGACAAACAGAATGTTCTACATTCAACCCTCCTTATACCGATACGTCTATAACACGACAACTTCTCGAGTTCGATTTTATCTGATTTCCAAAAAATTCTTACGTAGAAAATTATATAATAAAAACCTCTTCTATTCGACACCTCCATACTCCGTAATCCAACAGGTTTTCTCCCATCTAACATTCATTAGAACCTCTACAATTCGACACTGAGGTGTCTATTTAATACACTCGAGATGTGTTTCTTTGATTCGGATAAATCATTTCTTATGATAAATAAATTATCCATATTTCCTCAACCAAAGCATGCTGAGCCGAGTGAGAAGTGAAAAGTGGGAAGTGAAAAGTGTTTAAGGATTTGGGCCACCACATTCTTAATCCCTAAATACTTTGTACTTTTAGTGAACAAAACACCTGTTCAAAACACGTGTTTAGGGTGTTATATCCAAACTATATAAAACTGTAAATCTTACTATTAACTGAGTAGTCTTGACCATAAATAGTCAACTATGCATACTATTTTATTCTTACACTTTAAATAAAATTTGCAGTGCGCATTTTATTTTACTTTGGTCGTTTCATGCTGTGTATATCTAAATTGAACTATAAGTTTCAAAGACAACACATCTTTATTGACATTTAGGGTTAGTTTTGAAGTCTATTACTGGAAACATCTCAATTTACTATCTATAGTTGAAATTAACATAACAGTATTGCATAGAACGCTACTATCGCGAGATTTAATTAGAGATTGTAAAGTGATTTAGTCGAGATTTCTTGATTAGAGTTTACTTTTCGGGGCTCACCTCGGGAGGTCACTTTTAGGGGTTCTCGAGGTCGTTAAATTCATTTCCCGGCGATCTGAGCTTCATAACCTGTGGCATTCGCGAAAAATTCCATACTTTTACGTTCCACTCCAGCTATGTGGCAAAACCTGCTTTCCTGTCATTAGAAACCATAGAAAACAGCTCCACCTGTAAAAATTTTATATCACAACTTAAACTCATTTACTTATGCTGATTTTATTTTTCATAATTTACATTAACCGATGGAGTTTTTCTTTATGTTAATGAAAAAACATAAAAATCGGTTAACCAAGTAAAAAGATATTGAGGTTTGAATACAGGCAGTTAGTTTCTAAATTGAGTGCACTCAATTTAGAAACTATGTAGTTATTGAACATAAAATGCTTTATTTTCTATAAATGATAGCTTCAAGATCTACACTGTGTTGAGTCTAAAGTCTGAATGCCTTAAAATATTGCTAAGACTTTTAAAATAAAACTTTGAAGGATAATGATGACGTGTGTGCAATGTCTGTGGTCTCAAAGTTTAAGTATTGTATGAATTACTTTAAATAAACAAAAAGATCAATACTGAGAAATCTTTCGTTTTCTTAGTACAAATGCAAATTGAAGTTCAGTAGCTAACCGCTTTTATATAAATATAGTTATAGTTTATATACACCCTTGGAAATAACTATCTTTAGTCGATTAAAGTCGAATAACTTTTGACTGGATGATTCGATTTTCAAACTGATTTCAGTAAATTGTAGCCAGATAATGGACATTTTTAAAAATATAATTTTTTTGAAAAATCATAATGATAGCAAAACAAATGGGCATCAAAATTAATTTTTGATTTTGATGAAAAATATTAAATTTCTTATTTATTTTTTTTAAAACGAACTTAATGAAATTTATTTCAAATTAAATTTATTAAGGATTAAATTGAACACACGAATGTTTGAAAATTTTAGTTATTTACAATATGTACAAGAATAGAGCCAAAAGTGAAACTAATAGCTGGTGTGACAACTGGCCGCCTCCAAAACCTCTCCCAATCTTCTGGGCATCGAATTCAATAAATTTATAAAATATTGCTGCCATGAAACGTCACACATCGTTTGGTGGGCTCTCTCTATAAGCCGCCCACAACTCTTCCTGAGAGTTTATCACCGGGCGCTCACTTCTGACCAATCCTTTAATCATAGCGCCCACATTCTCACCAGGGTTCAGATCCGAGAGAGACTATAATTTTAATAATTTATTATTATTAGTATTCAATGTTATAATTTCAATAAAATCACCTTGGATGTGGAAGAAAAAAGTCTTGAACATCTCCAATGTTCTCAGTAATCCAATCCCTCACATGATTGGATTTGTGTACCGGATGGTTGTCGTGCAACAATAGTACATTTCCATCATCGAAATGTCTCTCAATGTATTGGAGAAGAGAGTTCTCCAAGAAATCAGCGTAAGACTCCTTAGTCAAACGATTGACGCGATAAAGGGGTCCCATTCCGTGAAAAGAAAAGCTAAGATAAAATTCATTAATCAAGTGTTAATTTAATTGTGAATTATTAGCAGGCAATAAATAAAACACTGAATCAATGAGTGTTCTGAGTCACAGCAATATTTCGCTCGTCATATCGAGTTCAATTTTCGCGCCAAACCCAAATTTGATTCCCATCTCCGGTGCAAATACTAAATTCATCAATGAATATGACTCGAGACCAATCAATAAGCGTCCAATCGATGAACTGTTGACCGTAATTCTAACGTCTTTCTCTGTGAAAATCCAAAAGTCTTTCCTTAATGGCCGCTACTCTATGTCTGACGCCTAAAGATCAAAAATAGAATAATCTAATTTATAAATTCACCTAGTCAATTCACCTTGATCGCTGAGTCTTTTTCGAAGAGTTCGATCACATACTGAAGCAATTCTTTCATTATCTTCGAGTTCTGGCAATTGTCTCAATTCACACATATTCGACCAATTGTTTTGGAGGGCGGCCTCTCTGAGTGTCTGATCGTCTTCTGGTGTTGTCTTCTTATTTTGCCCACCATTTCGAGAAACAGTAAGGAATAACTCCTCGTTATCGTCGAAACGACACCATTCATAATAAGTGGGTTCACTTATACCTTGAGAAATGAAATTTTAATAACTGATTCCAATTATTGAATCGATTAAATACTTACCAAATCTACGAAGAATATGTGATTTTCTTGTTTTCTTTGCTCTTGATTTAATAAATTGTCTAAATTTGATTTCGCGTTCAGCGATAAAAAACCATTTTTGAAAATTCGATTAATTTGTTTACAAATTAAAACTTTTAAAAAACTATTTGAATTCGAATTCGAACAATAATTTATCAATAAATTACGGTTAGTATTAGTTTCACAATAGAAAACCTAAGTTTTGTTTTTTTGCTTATTCTTATTTTTAAGTTTGAGCTTTCATGGCCCTTTTCACAGTTATCCTGGTGATTTTTCAAAAAAATTATATTTTTTTAAATGTCCATTATCTGGCTACAATTTACTGAAATCAGTTTGAAAATCGAATAATCCAGTCAAAAGTTATTCGACTAAAGATAGTTTTTCCAAGGGTGTATGTATATAAACGTGTGTGTGTGTGTGTGTGTGTGTGCGTGTGTGCGTGTGTGTGCGTGTGTGTGTGTGTGTGTGTGTGTGTGTGTATGTGTGTGTGTGTGCGTATGTGTGTGTGTGTGTGTGTGTGTGTGTGCGTGTGTGTGTGTGTACTAGCACACGCCAAAATTTTTTTAATCACATTTATTTTCAAATAAATTTACAATAATTTCAATTTGGATGTTCAAAATAATCCCCTTTAGCATGAATGCACCGGTTCATTCTATCCTTCCGTTTCTTAAACACATACAACCACGTCTTCTTCCGGAGGATATCAAAATAACTAAAAACTGATTCATCAAGCTTTTGCTCTGAATGGGAGCGCTGTCCATGAAGTGATTTTTTGAGCACAGCGACTAGCCAGAAATCACACATAGTCAAATCAAGGGAACAAGAGGATGAGATATAGTTTTGATCGGGTATATTCGGGCTAATGGGTCTAATGGGGTTGCCGATCCCCCACTTCCAAGTGTAATACATCGTTGGATTCAGTTCGTCGAGCTGAACATTTTGATGCCACACTTGACTACCTCAGACCCGAACCTGACCACTTCTGGCCACCGAGACGTAACCCCCTCGAAAATTGGTAAACCTGGCTTTACCAAGTTGTAACCCAAACCAAACCTGAGTGAAACTAAGATATAATAGGTTAGATCGCTTTGCGACCTAACTTATTCTCCCTTAGTTTATATCAGGCTTGTTTGGGTTACGACTCGAGAGTCACTCAGGTTTGGCTTGGGTTACAACTTGGTAAAGCCAGGTTTACCAATTTTCGAGGGGGTTAGGTCTCGGTGGCCAGAAGTGGTCAGGTTCGGGTTGGAAGTAGTCAAGTGTGGCATCAAAATGTTCAGCTCGACGAACTGAATCCAACGATGTATTACACTTGGAGGTGGGCGATCGGCAACTCCATTAGACCCATTAACCCAGATATACCCAAATAATTAATATCTGGTTTGCCGCCAGAAGCATTTCTGTCCGCCTGTAAGCGCCTGGGCATTGAATCCATCAAATTAACAAATAATTACCTCCAAAACACGTCATTAAATAAATTTTTGGAATATTAGTTCCTTCTCCTCCTTCGATCTTGGTCCAGGCATTGAAATAATAGTTAATTAATGATAATTTATTCAATTTATTAAAGAAACGAATTGAATCAAAAATATTTGAATTGATGGCAGTTCTAAATGAAACCAATAGGTCTTTAAAATAATAACGTCATTTTTCATTAGTTACAATGATTTTGTATCAAATTAGTTAAATCTTTCAATCTTTAATGTCAAAATTCTCGAAAAAATCGAATTTTTAATTTTTCTAATTTCTCAGTTAATTAGTATAATAAAGTAGATATTTCTCCGTATTCGTCAATCGGAACATTTCATGGTAAGTTTGCAAAAAACGGAATTCAAATCAGTTCACCCAGTAAAAATTTATATTATTTTTGTCCCCACAATTAGAATTGAAATCGAGTGGATATATTTGAATAAATTTAGTGATTATATTTGACCTTCGTAAAAATTTCGAAAGCATTGTCAAAATAGACTCAGGGTCAGGGCCTAAACAAGAGGTATTAGAACTCAAATCATGATGTAACTGCGAAGTTACCATTAAGGTTAATTCAACAATAAATCATTTAGGACTAGTGACGGAAAATTTCTAGAAAGTTTCCCGGTACTATTTATCCTACGTTGTCATTGTTTTGATTACCAAAGCTAAAATAAGTGATATTTTGAATACTTAAAGGTCGCTAATGTGTATTTCGATAATTATGTACTCATTGGGTGTCTTGGCGTCTATTCTCGATGAATTGATGACATAGACGAAAATAGGAATTCCCTATTCTGAAGTCTTTAATAATAAGATTACAGACTATGCTATACTTTAACCTTTCAGCCTAAGGACTACGGCAGTCTTAGGCTTAGGCTCATTTCCCATCTCTAGTACAGGGTCAGCAGATACTACTTACTACTGACAACTTATAGAAATCTCGATAAAGATTAATAAACATTTGATTAATTACTATTCTGATATTCTATTGCTATTGCACGCTTCAAAATATTTAGCTATTGTTTTACTGGACCTCTGATTCGAACTATGAAAGAGGAACAAATGTAATATAACACAAATCTCGAATCATTTGAATCGCGAATTCAATGCGTAAGAAGAACTTGAACTTGTCTAACTTGTCTCGCGGTTAAATTACTTTTAAAGTACAATAAAACTATGCATTTGTTTACTCTTTTCAAAATTATTTTACTGAGTGAATCCGGGCTAATATGTCTAAAGGGGTTCCCGACCCCCATCCCAAGTATGATACATCATTGGATCCAGTTCGTCGAGCTGAACATTTTGGTACCACACTTGATCACTTCCAATCCGAACTTGACTGTTTCTGGGTACCCAGACCTAACCCCTTCGAAAATGGATAAATCTGGCTTTACCAAGTTGTAACCCAAACTAAACCTGATTTGAACTACGACTCGAGGAGTCCAGGCTTATCCATCACGAGGTTCTAAATCAAACAAAGATGGATATCTTGAGAACTATTTGTGATAATTGATCAAGTGTGATATCGAAATACTCAGCTCGATGAATTGAATCTAATGATGTATCACATTTGGGGGTAGGAGGTTGGGAACCTCCTTAGACCTATTAACCCGGATTGACCCATTTTGCTGCATACGAGTTAGACAGGTTTTACTGCCTCATATGGTATACTATAAGGGCATAAAATCATTCAAGGTTGAAAAACATTTTTAAGTTCGCAATTCGTAATAAGTTTATTAAAACTATATTAACATCATATTGAGATTATATTAAGATTAATTACAAGCTCACAATTATTCAATTTATACAAACATACAAGTAAACACTGAGTAATTTCAATTATAAATGGCTTCGAATACCTTTATTGAACATAATAAATAGTTTGATCGAAAGACATACAGCCGATTCTCTCTATAATGAAATGGAATAAAGTTAATGTACACTTTTGAAAAAACGGTTCACAGACTATATGGTATCCTTAAGTGAACTGTTGGTCAACCGATTTCTAGTGAATTTGAATCTTCATTATAACGAGAGACGACTGTATTACTGCGTTTTACCGTCAAAGCAACTACTCCGATGAGGAATAAGAAAGCATTTGCAAAATATACATAAATATATTAATCATGTCCAGATAGAGAGTGAGTGCCGCAAAGATATACTCTTCCGATGAAATCTGAAGTTTGTGATTGCTACCCATTATCATCTGCGTGTCCACCACTAAATACTAAAAAGTTAAACAAATTTATTGAATTTCAATCAGATCTTCCTCTTCCTAATCAAAACTATCAAATTATAAGATTTTCAAAATATTTTTAATAAGACGCAATAGAATTTATATATTGCCAACCATGCCAATAATAATCTATTGCATTATATTGGAATATAAATACATTTAATAAGTTTGAAATAATTTCCAAATTAAAATTTCACGGATATCAAGGATAAGTGCGAAATCTTATAACAAATTCTTCTTATAAAACTGTTACTTTATAAAAATAGTGGTTTCAATTTTGACTTATATATTGGCTTTAAATACGCCTTCGAATATTATAATTTATACATAAATTAGATTTTTGAGTAAAGAACTTTTGTTTATACTTTAGTTCCGACTCGCAGCCGAAACGAGATGTAAGATGTAAATAAACAGATTAATGATATCCATATAAAGGGTTAGAGACGCAAATATATATTCTTCAGATGAGACTTGGATGCTGTGAGTGCCGCCGATTAGCATCTGGGTGTCAACTACCAAATACTGTATTCGGAATAAAATAATAGTGCAAAATAATAGTAGTTTCAAATCAAGTCAATACTAAAGCAATAGCGATAGTAGTAAATTAACATAAAAAAGAGATAATACAGTAAACTTAATACAAAATATTTCCAAATCAACATCAAAACTAATTTTTAGTTATGGATAACATTCAACCCATACAAAAACTTTTAGGTTATTCAACGCATAATTGTGATGGAATTGTTTTAACTATCATATAATCGATGGCCTTCTCGACGGATTAAAGAATAAACAGTAGAATTAACCTCATATAAATACTTTAAAATGAAGAATAACTACAAATGCATGATTAGCAAACTTTAAAATAATTTGACATATAGTTAGATTAGAATTAATCTTGTTGATAAGCTATATAATTAACTGTCACTTACAGCTGAGAAAAGGAGTGCTCCGAGGGCCGAATATACCAAATGGGCAACTGGACTTCTCCAAAACATCAAAACAAAACCGAATAACATCAGAATTATGAGTCCAACAAATAGGAGTCCATTAAAAACAGTGAAATCAATCTTAGTCTGGAAAGCAAATGCAGTCAAAGCGAGAGTTACGACAGCAGTTATGAGAACAGCTGTCAAAACAATTTGATACTCATATAGAGATGCAACAATGCCGAGAAGAAACGATTCGGCAACTGTAAAGATCATTAAAGCAATGTAATTGTGAGGTGTCTGTCTTCTCATTTCTCCACAACATGCCAACACCATCATTGTCGAAAACGCAACGATACTATAGATACATATTTTTAAAAATTTTATATTCTCATTTAGGAATTGAGGCTTTAGCATGAATGTCATACAGTGTTGTTGTAAATGACGCTCGTGTTTAAGGCAGACTTAATCTAGATCTAAACCTAACTTAACCTAGTCCAATTTAATTTATAAGTATTGCAACGAGGCGTCGTCGACAACAACAAAGGTTGTAATTCATAGTAAAGCCTGAATTGTTAGATATATTATTCGTACAATGCGACCCATAGGATCCATGTGTTCTGTTGAGACCATTGACGGACTGTGTGTCTGAAATATGCAAATTATATATTGATTATTAACTCTAAATTGTTCAATAGTTATACGCAAACTTATGAAAAGTTATTTTTTCGAAGAAATTAAAAATCAATAAGTCATTAGAAGAAAAAAAATTACTTTTTGCATTAGAGCAAACTAAAATTTTTGCTTAGGAATAGGTAATGTCTGACTAAACAAAATAATTATGCTTTATAGTTTCAAGCAATTTTTAGCTCTATCATATTCGCAATAAAATCATAATTTTTGATCCAATTATTTTGAATGAAAATCAACTTAAATTGATTTTGTTTGTTCCTTAAACTTATGAAAACAAATTGGTAATTAAAACTTTTGAATACTTACGGAACCGCAAACACGCAAATAAATCCAAAAGTAATTATTAACTGGACCGAAAGAATACCATAAACTTTGCGAATAAAAGCTATTAACGTGGAGGCAATAGATAATCGTTAGGCTTATTACAACAAGTGTTCAATGCAAGATAAAAACAAAACAACAAAAACGAAATTCTCAGTTTAATACCTAATCGAACAGCTTTTGCACCGAAACTGCTGCCGAAGCCTTCTCCTTCGTAATTAGATCCGTACTGACCAGATTCTGCAGCTGAATACATTTCTTCACTATCAATATTATTACTGTTAATCTAAATAAGTTGATACTGTCAACTGACGACTTTAAACTACAATCAATTTTTCTCGAAATTACCAGAGAACAGAGCAACTCATCAAATGTCGGACCACAGTATTTACATCTACATATGCAATGCGTCTCTATAGAAACCTTAGATTAAATCAATAACAAGCGCCAAATTTCAACATTTAATATCTATATTTCAAATTAATTTTAGATATTGAATTATACCTTCAAATGGTTTTCGAAACATTAACTTTTGGTGATAATTAAAAAATTTGCATTCAACTTAATCATAATTGTCGAACAATTGCATAAAATCGTATTTAACCGAATCAGACTTTGAAATAGATAACGTTTTTTATATTATGAGAACGAGCTATTAATAATCTATTTACAAGTCCAGAAAGATATTTATAAATCAAAGGTTTTTATATATCACAGGTTTTATGTGCTCTTATCTCAGTTCTAGTTGGCTCAAGATATATTTTTGATAAATACGATAACTAATTGTTTTTTATGCCAATATAGGGTAAAACAGACTCTTCAATCAATTTCAGAAGCAATCAGATTTTTATTTAAATTTCCTAAATAAATAGCAAATTAGCTTTTATATATTTATACACAATTTGTTTTGTTTTTAATTAACTTATTTAATACAAACTTAAAGTGTACTTTTTGGCAAAATAATAATAATAATTGTTACCAATTTAATGATTTAAATGACTTTCAATTAATATAACGTTTAATACATTCATTGTTTATTAAAATCAGTCTATGCCTCAAAAAATTGCCTAAACTCTTATTACATATTAAGATCTGAACAAATCTTCAATTGAATTCTTTAAGAACTCTTGATTTGGCTAAAAATCCTAGAGACCTAATTCTTTGCGGTTTCCTGACAGGGGACCGAAATAAGACTGTACGTCAGAATCAGATACGTCTTCGAGTTTCGGTGGCTTCCAAACGGGAGAATTTGTTTTGTCTATTAATACTGCAAGACAAAAAATTCAATAGTTCTAGTCAAAGCAGTTGAGATAGAAATTAAATAAATCATATAAACAATAGCTTACATGCTTTGACACCCGAATAGAAGTCATCCTTTTCCATAAAGTGTTGAGAAATCCTAAACTCCATTTTCAAACATTCAGGTAATGTCAAATTGTGGCCGCGTTTTAACAGTTCAAATGTCACTTTGAGGCTTGTTGGAGACATTTTGCTCAAAATTTCGACTTGTTTTTTTGCCCAGTCAGACGTGTCTTTATTTAGGTTATCGATAACTTGTTCGACACTTTGGGCTTCACCGAACGCAGAATTGATTCTTCCGATAAACTGCTTTAGAGAAAACTCTTTTTTATAGTCTTCTTCCCATTGTTCCTGATATTTGAGTAAAACTCTATCAATAGACAGGATATCAGGCGTTTCGATTCTTAATATTTCTTGTTCTAAGTCGTTTAATTGAGCACTTGGAACAAAATGAGTGGCGATACCAGCTTTGAATATGTCTCTGCTCGTCAGTCGATGTCCAGTTAGAGCTAAAAATAGGCCCAACTTTCCCGGAAGTCTTGGAAGAAAATGGCTGCCACCTACATCGGGAAAAAAGCCGATCTGTGTCTCAGGCATTGCGAAGACTGCTTTTTCGGTCACTATTCGGAAAGGACCGTGAACTGTCAGACCCACGCCCTATCAATGATCAAAACATTAGAATTCAGTAGATAAATCAATCAAATACTCTATGCATTCAAATTGATACGAAAGTCACTAAAACTGACAAATTGCGTTACTTACTCCACCCATAAAAATGCCATTAATCAAAGCAACAAAAGGTATTGATAGCGAACCAATAAGATTATTGAGTCTATACTCTTCGCGAAAAAACTCTTCACCTAAGGTTGATCCTTTACCAGATTCAGCGATTGCTAGTCAATAAATGAAATATTTTTGGTTGATAAATATTAATATAAATTGGGTATAAGTATTTATCAAACCTCTGACATCTCCACCGGCACAAAAAGCCTTATCTCCATTGCCTTTAATAATGACCATTTTCATAGTGTTATCCACTTCCCAACTTTTCAGTTGTGGATAAATTTTTCTGATCATTGATAGATTTAATGCATTCAGCGCTTTTGGTCGATTCAGGGTTATTATACCCTTATTTCCGTTTCGTTCGAGTATCACATCATCTGATTCCGAAGCAGACGTGGACATGTTCTTGTGTTGATGCGTCAGATGAGAGCTCATACATACAGTAAAGGCACGACGAGCACAGAAATACCTGAATATATGAATTTGAAATAACTTGGGTCAGAAAAAACACAAATCCATCCTAATTTTATCAACTTTTTTGATAATACATCTCATAATTTTGTTTTGTATATGAAAAATATTCAGCCACTGATCGTTAGAATATTTTAGAGAGAAAAAAGATTTATTTCTTTCAATTAAGTGATATTTTAGATTTTAATTTTTGGAATTTGATTGCAATTAAAATCTCTTCCTAATTTTATTGATTGTTATGCTTGTGACTAAATAAATTCATAGTTTCAATGGTAGTGAAATTGAATTAAGTTAATTAGTAGTTATTAATAATGTAAATGTTTGACCGAAAAAGTTAACATTTAATAACTCGATTATAAAAATGATAATAAATCAAATGTTGAAAACCGTAACTTCAAGATCATAAATAAAAATATAATCAAATCATAAAATATTTTATCGAAGTTTTTCCTGCTCGAGGCTCTTGTAAGTGTTTATAGATTTTTCTCAATTCATGTTTTACCAAATAATGAACGAAATAGTTATTAAAACACGATAATAAACTTGACTATCAGGTGTCTGAAATTGTCAAGTAAGAGCATAATTGCGTGTCTGAACGTTACTTATCAAAATATATGTGCTCTAATAATGAGCATATTTCTAGATTTATAACTTTGATAATTAAGTTATTCCTTATATCGAGAAAAACAAGTCTTAATTAATTTAATTTGAATACAGTATCGTTTGAAAACTATTTAAAGTGACAAAGATAACTAGTGATACACTTTGGTTTAGATCATTTGATTCTTGGACTCAAGCCATAAATAATTGGCAAAAGTTAATTTAGAATAAAGATCATCACTGTCAACTTGTGTTATAATCATCAGACGTTAAGACGTCTTCACTAAAAATAATGGACATTCATTATGATCAATTGCTTGCAAGTTTAATATTTTAGAGGTAAGAATTTAGAACTACTACTAAAATCGATAACTAGGTGACTGAAGAGCTAACACAGTTATCCTATTTGTTCAACTCATAGACTTGTATTAAAGCATACGGTTCGAGTGAAACTTCAACTAAACAAATGTTTACCTTAAATTCGAAAAACTGACAAACAGCAGCAAAAAACCAATCGATAGCAAACATTATAATATTTTTAGAACTTGTAGAATAACATTGAGACAAACAGTTGACAATTTCACAAGAGAATAGCGTTTTAACTGTAAGTTTGCTTTGTGTTACGTAAAATATATTTGTCATGTTTTAGATAAATAAAAGAAAATTATTTTCTGTTTAAATCAATTTGATTAAAGATTAGATTCTGATTAGATTTAGATCAAATGGTTTCTGCATTTGAGACAATAGTGTCTTAAAAACTATAATTTTCGACAATTTCAATGAAAACTAATTGAAAACTTACAAAAACTATTAATTTGTTGCGAAAAATAACAAGAAAACTATGTATCTTAAGGAATTTAATCTTATCTCAGGCTTTGATAGTAAGATCTCTATTGAATTGAGAAAATGGGCGCACAATACATGAATAGGGGTAATAATATATGAATTAATTCAGAGAAGTTATTAATAACTTTATTTCTGACAAATAAGTCTTAGGTTCGCCCAAACTTCAAGGAAGTTTAGCTTTAAATAAATTGATTCAAACTTTTCCTCAAAGTCATAAACTGTTTGAAAAAAGTGAATAATTTTCGACAGTTATTTATCATCACAAAAATAACACTAAACAGTTATTTGAAGAAAACCCAAAAGTAAGAAAATAAGTAAAATAAGCTTAATATAAGATATAGAAACATAAAAATTAAATGATTTTCTAAATATTAGTCTGATGTCACGTGATCTAATATATCGGAAAAACAATGATATCTAGAACTTAATATAGAATTATAAGCGGAATTGTGACAAAAACTAATTATGAAATAGTTGTAAATTAATGTCTAAAATACCTGTGAATTGAAACACTTGCCATTACATCAAATTAATTGATATTCACGTCTAATTGATGTCAATTTATAAGTAACTGATTAGCAAAATTGATAATTATTCAAATCAATTATTAATTATTATATTTTATAATGAATTCTTTAATTATTACTAAATTTTGAAAACCACAAACTCGTAAATAAAAGTCGTTTCGATGCGTTCGAGTGGAGAAAAAATTCGAAAAGAGAATTGATGTGAAAGTCGACTCTAATTATTTAGCGTTTTTCATCGGTTTCAGTTTGTATGCAATAATGTATTGGTTTATTGACTTTAATTACTTGTATTACTTCTTGTACGTATGGGTAATATGCCCCCAGTTGTGATCAAAACCAATTTAGTGTTGATTTTATTGCTTAACAAAACAATTAATTGCTTTTCAGTATTAAGTCTTCTATTCGTATAAACAGTAACTTTCAATAACAAAACCGTTGCTTCAATAACAAGAGAAACAAAAACAAATTAAAGACAATTATTATTATTATTATTATTATTATTATTACTTATTATTATAGTATAGAAAATAAAATTAAGACAACTTTAGAAATAATCTCTCGCTTGAGGTCTAATCACATTTTTCGTTATTATTTAATATAGACACCAAAATAATTAATTATATTCCGTTAGTATTTACTGTTGAAAATGAATGATTTTCATAACTTTATTATTTCTACAACATATTCCCTATCAATGGACGAGGTATTAGTCTAATAAAAAAAGGTCAACATTTAAATAGTGTTACTCAAAGGGATTCCGTTTAAGAAATTTTTGGTGCAATTTATTAATACAAAAGATCGGGAAATTCTTTCTATCGATTCGAGAAAAAATATATTGACTTATAAAAACACTATTGATTTTGATAGAAAAACTTATTGATTATTGATGTCATTTTGGGCGCTCTTAAGCAACAAATATTTTCGATAGACTGTAAAGTAATAGAAGTTTTTAAAGGGCAAAATGCTATTTAAACGCATTTAAGGGGCTATTCGTTGGGTGTCATGTTATTTATGGATGAGTCTATTATGGCCTCAAAGCTAAACACCATTTTATGAGAATCAATACAATTGACTCAAAGATTAATTCTGTGATCAAAACAAACACTTCTTCATCAAAAACAAAAACAAATTATTTTTTATTTGATAATTAGAATTATATTTAATTTACAGAAACTAATGGTATATAACATAAGAATGATTTAAATAAATATTAATTTAGATAACGATTTATGAATAAATAAATAATTTATTATTTTAATGGAAAATTGATTTAATTTTGTCTTAATTTAATCTGAATTAACAGAACGTTTATGACAAATGTGAACAAATATATGGCCAAAAGTCTTGCCTAATAGTTGGTCAACAAGTGATGGCATCACAAAAATCACATGAAATCAACTCTTCATCACTTTCACAGTCATTGACAGTCATATCACCATCAATAACAATAAGCCATCAATCAGTTTCATCAGTTGAGAAATCAGTTAAGCCACCAATCAATCGATCGACTAGTACGGGATCAGATTTGAAACCTAATCGGATATACGAAGGATCGCATATTCATTATTCACCGGTGGACAACAAGCCTCTGTGTTCATACTCGACTAAATTGTGTAAACAAAGACGTATTAATGGCTATGCCTTCTGTATAAGACATATACTTGAAGACAAATCGGCACCATTCAAACAGTGCGCACATGTGGCAAAGTACAACCAACAGAAGTGCTCGAATGCCATTCCCGCCAATGAGGACCGACAATTTTGTAACTCTCATATGCAAATCGCAGGAATGGCACCTAAGAAAGAGAGAAAGGATAAGAAATCGATGGCAATCAATAAACCAGTTACTAATGATGTTAATTGTAATAATAGTAATGACAGCAAAGTTTTGATGAATGATAAGTTGAAGAATTTGAACGCATTTATCAAACCCGCCATCAAACTGAATGGAGATAATAATACTAATAATAATAAGAGAGTCGACGATAAGTGCACCACAACTGCAAAAGAAACCTCTATTTCTAGTCATTTGAATGATTCTAAAGTTAATAAGAAATATATCAAAAAATCAAAGCGAAAAAAGAAAGACAAGACTAATGTCGATAAGTTTATATTCGCCCGAAAGAAGAAAAATGGTGACAATCTTTTTAGTTATCATATTTGGTCGTCAAGTGATGAAGAAGAAGATGATTCTGATGTGAATAACTGTAAATTCAATGATAACAATAGTAATGAAGATCTCTTTCCGGTCATATTCGGAACCTTAGACCCGAGGATAGATGAGTTAGAATCAAATGAACTGAAGAACGAATTAATAGCTCAAAAATGGATTCTGAAGAATCTGATATCAATTCGTAAGAAAGATCTGTCACTGGAGCTGGAAAAGACTCGAAACATCTTATCATCACTTAACACAGCAAATCGATATTCATATCTTGATTACAAACTACAAGAGAACGCAAAACGTTCTCCGAATTCAATCAAAAAAGGCATTTGTTGTTATTCATCAGATGAGAGTTCATGTCTTCGACCATCTCTTCCATTCACTCGTCATTGTATCGAACACATTCTTTATAATGTGGATCAATTGCTATTTTCCAGATGTACCGCAAAATGTTCGAAAACATTGACTCAATGTTCGCAATCCACCTTTGATATCATACACGAAGAGCCTCTTTGTCAATACCATCAAAGTGTTCCATTAGATACTGACGAAAAACCTAATTCTCCGCTGAATGATGGAAAAAATATAAAGAGAAGGAAGAAGACAAAACCAATGGCTTTGACTCGAGTCAGCAGAAGAGGCAAAAAGAGGAGAAAATTGGGAAACGATTTACCGATTATTGAAGATAGTATTGACAGTAAAATTGGTGACGAAGACTCCATCCATGAAGAATCAAATGACATTAATTTATTAGCACAAAAAGTTGAAGTCGAACATGAAGACTCATTACCTCAGACCACTTCATCACCAGTTCTACCACTAATTCCTCCACCATTAATGAGATTGCCGTTAATGCCGACCACAACAGCTTCGGTAGTGATCGACACTTCAGTAATGCCTCCGCCACCACCTCTCGAGCCAACAGAGGAAGCACTGGTAGCCTCCATTGTCGCTGACTTGCCACAACTGACAAACGACGCAGACTTTACTGAAGTATTAAACAAAATACCAGACGATGCGTTCAGTGATTTTCTTCTCGAGCATCAAAACGGAGAAATTCCATCGACGGAAGAAACAGAAGCTTTAGAACAAGCGCTAGCAATGGTTAACAAAGATGTTCAGAATCTGGTGGCTGTTGCAGGAATGAATGGAAACAGTTCACAAATTAACGACATTAGTAGTCAGTCAGAGATTCTCGGATTTTCTAATTGGTTGGGAAGTCTTACAAGTGAACAAAGACAACAACTGAACGGTCTGATTGATGGCGCCATTGCCTCAAACTCATTGTCACCAATTCTGAAGAACGCTTGCGAAGCATATCCTTCAGTATTAACCACGCCTTCGAGTGCGCCACCGATTATGAAGAACTCTACCAATAATTCGAACACATTTCCTGTGGTTTATCCTATTAATCCACTGTCAATACCAACGACGAGCCAAGAATTTGTTCCAATATCATCACCGGTTCCAATACTGAACACAAATAACTTATTAATGAATGGCTTGTCTTCACACCCGAGTTGATTGAGATCTAGTAGTTATTTTTCAATTCAAATACAATAACAAATAGAGTTACAAATACTGAGAGTAGTATTGGTGTCAAGAGTACTGTTTTCTCATTAATTCAAGCTTTCGGTTATCTTAAAAGATGTTTTTGATGTAAATTCAGTTGAATATAAGACTATATATTTCTTATTTAAGATACAAAGCAAGTTAGTGGCAAAATCTCTCACTTACAGGTATTTCTCCCACAATTAACACAATTCTTTGATCATATGATTCGATTAGTAATCAGTAAATTTTGAGCCACTTTTCAATTGTGATAATTCTCTCCATGACTTTCATCTAAGCTAATTTCTGCTGATTTTCATGGTTTTCATTATTTTCAAAATATGAGACAAAAATCCAATAAATACTAGTTATCGTTCTTATCATCCAAACTGATGTAAATGTATTTTTTTCATAATTTTTTCAATTCATTTGACTCATTATCGTTTTGAAGTTTTTGCTAATTTAGTTGTTAACAATTCATGTCATTATCATTATAATTATGATAAGTTAGAGTAAAAAAATTGTATATAAGTATTAAAAGAAGAGAACGTGAATAAAATAAAGTTTGTAATAAAAGTAAAAGTTTTCCAAGAATTTCTCGATATGAGAAGATTAGGCAATGCTAAGAGTTTTCTCTCAATTATGTTTTAAATCCTTTCAGTAATGTTCAAAAACTTTAGGGAAATCATTTTGATCTTCAAATCTGAGAAATAGAAGCAGGTTAGGAACAAAATATGCTTATTTAAGAAGAAAAAGATCAACTCAAGAAGATAGACAATATTACAATTTACTTCAGCTGTTTTTTTCATTCACTTTTCATTCTAGATAAACTGATGTGAAACTTGTAAACTGACGAAAAGTTGAGCTAAAAAGCCTTTCCACAAGATTTAGAAATAATAATCGCACAAATAGATCTAATTGTGTAAAGAAATCGCTGAATAAGTGGATTTTAAGAGTCAAATATTTTTTAAATATTTTCAGAGATTTTGGATTATATGAGAAATTCAAAGAAAAATTTTGTAGAAACAAATGAAGTTGAGGTTGAAGAGGAAGGCAGAGAATCACCAATTAGTGACACAATACTAAATTATGTCTGTTCTGACACTAATCCTGCCCTTAACTTCACTTATATTTTTTAGGGCAACTACTGCTTTTAAGAGAACTTTCGTAGTTACATATCATGATTTTAATTATTCCAAAGTTGCTCTGACAATAAAGTTGATTTTTCAAATACTTTCAACTATACCTATCTTCCATAGTTACGAATCTCATTCAGTCGCTATATTTGCATTGATTTTGCTTATTTTGATCTTTTATCTTTGTTTTTTGGGATTTATCACGATTTATGGCAGATTGTAAATTTTTATATATAGGAGGAAGAATCGTCTAACGATAAAATCAAAGTCATCTCGAATCTTTTAGATAATAATAGATAGGTAAATATTTGTTTTTAGCGAATCTTGAGGCTATTCCTAATCCTAATTCTTTTCAACAAAAATTATTTTCCTTATTTTGACTTTTAGTAAGTTTAAAACTAATACTAATTGTTTATCAGAACTTGATATAAATTTAAGAGTGATAATTAAGTAATAGAAAAGTTGCAAAAAGTAATATTTTATACCCAATTGAAAATTATCTTTAATTTATTTCTAAGAAATTGGTTTCTATATTTTATGGTGCGAAACAAATGCAAAAGTTCAAACGGTGGATGAAATCTTAGTTTAAGTTTGATTTTGTTGGAGACTAAGCTCGTCCAAAATATTATAGTACATCAAACTTATTAGAATATGTAATCATTCATTCTTTCTCTTAACATTTATGAACATGATTAAAGAAGATGCTTAAAACACAAAAGTGAATGAGAGAATGGATGACAACAATCCACAAATCTATTATACTTGAAGTCAGTCTCTAAACGTTTACTAGTTGATCGCAACCAGAAATTGATGACTTTGAATTCTATGTCAGCTATGATTTCGCTACAAGTTGTTCTCAACGATAAAACCGATTAGTATGAATGAGTGCTAAAAAATTTTAACTTCTATTTAACAATTAATTTAAATAGTATTCCATTGACCTTATTAGCTAATGCTTTACTATTTGAAGCTTAACAGGATTTTGATGAATAATCTAACTTTTTGCCTAATAAACAATATCCATATCTTCCCAACCTCTAGTTATTACAAGTACAGTCTATCTCCGATTTTAGCAACCCGGTTAAAGGTAAATTTGGATTTTAGCAGTCGATTTTCAAAGCACTTGCTACTTCTATCAGGTCCATACTGTTAACGAGTTCGGATTATGGTAAAAAGGTTTTAGCAAAACCCCGATCTTGATGCTAGACTCGAATGCACTTGTCAGTGCCCCGATTATGCAGATCTAGATCCAAAACTAAAAATTTAAACTTCACAGAATTCCAGACTTTTAAATAATTTTGATTTTATTTCAAAGGAATCATTGAATTATTTAATAAGTTGGCTGAAATTCATTCAAAAATAGCTAATATTAAGGACTAAAGGCCTTTTTGGTTAACAAAAATTTTGCCTGTATTCAGATTTTGACGAAACTCGATTTTTACATTTCATAGCACAGATGAGTTGCCGAAACTGGGGTCAGAATGTGTGCCTAAAAGCAAAATTTTAGAAATAAGAACAAAAGTTGATTCAATTAGATTTGTAATAAGACTTACTGCTCCGCTAATGAAACAGTCGATATAATTGAGACGTAACTTAACTAATCAGCTCACTTATGTTGATGTTTACTGATATGTAATCGGAGAATAAACGCGGATGACCTAATATTCAAGTGAATTACAATACAAGACTTGATATCTGTCCAATAAACTGGCAAATACAGCAGTTTATTTTTCTTTCAGCTTAATTATAAGAACAAAATAAAGACTATCAAACCATTGTTTCGCTTGACTTCATTACATACTGAATAGTTTGAATTAGGATTATAAAAGATTTCAAAGATATTAAAACCCTCTACCATTATGTATTTGAAGGATTACCATTTGTTCTACGAGTGAAGCGTTAAGTTCAATTCTTTAAGGTGAACCAAACTTATGCCAAGATATTCATTTTCCTAGAGATGATAAAATTGCAAGGATTTTTAAAAGTAAATCTGTGGAACTTTTGTACAGGTAACTCAAAGGTTTATAGTTCAACATACAGTGCCAATTTCGAGTTATTTGATATGGAAAATACTGATAAATAGTTATCACACTACTTTATAATAATTGTGTTAATACCTTGATTTGAAACATTTCACAGAAGCTTCTGATAAGTAAAGTTCTCAGTCTGTGTTATATCTTAAATGGAGAACCAAACCGAGAACGACAATAATGAAGAAAATGATCAGGAATATAGTGGTGTGTCATTCTGTCATCCGAGTCATAACTGTCACCGGTATTTCTTTCTTATATTCATGTGTACGTTAGGGATCGGTGAGTGTCTCAAAGTTTTGCATTATTTAACACTATTGACAAAGAAATTCAATAAATTTTTGCTAAAGTCATATAATGTTTCGATAATGAGTAGGAAACTATTTCTGTTATGACGTGCCCGGGGCACTACAGGAACAAACAATCGCTGATCTAGGCATCAGAACATCAGAATTCACATTATTATATGCATTATATAACTGGCCCAATACAGTCCTAAGTCTCTTTGGTGGATATCTAGTCGACAGATATTTTGGCATCAATTGGGGTGCAATTATATTCTGTTTATTCACATTCTCGGGTCAGTTCATTCTTGGTTTGGGAGCTTTCCTGGACCAGTTCTGGATTATGTGTTTGGGAAGATTTGTATTTGCGATCGGGGGTGAGAATTTGGCGGTTACCTCAAATATGAGAGCTGTTAAATGGTTCAAAGGTCGGGAGCTAAGTATGGTATTTGGTCTACAGTTGAGTGTGAATCGGGCCGGAAGTACTATCAATTTTTATATTATGGAACCGCTTTATAATTATGTTCATAAATCTGTTACTGGGTACAAGTGTTTAGGAATTGTATTTATGATCGTTTCGATTATGACTGGTATTGATTTGCTGTTAGCATGTATGCTCGCTGTACGTGACCGAAGAGCTGAAAGAATTTTGAAGATAAAAGATAAGGGAAGTGGTGAAAAGATTAGAATTAAAGATGTACTCGATTTTAAACTCGATTTTTGGTCAATCACTTTTATTATAGTTTTCTATTATGTCGCGATATTTCCATTCGTTTCATTAGGCATGTAAGTCAAAACTAGACAAGAAATAAAATTTACATAAGAAATATTTCAGTCTGTCACCACTTGAAACGCTTTATGCAAATGGTGTTAGGAATTGATAACGTATTTTAGCATATAACAACATAATTATATAAATTGCTAATCACAATTAATGTTCTCTTAAATTAAAGCCCATTTTATAAAAGAAAGTTTGGTTTCACTTCGAGTCAAGCGAATGCCATAAACAGCGTAGTATATCTGATATCGATGATTATTTCCCCATTTTTGGGAGCATTTATCGGTCAACTAGGAAAAAATATAACATTCGTATTGTTGGCAGTATTGGCCTCTTGGGCTTCACACGCATTGATGGCATTCACAACTTTAAACCCCTGGTATGCAATGGTTTTATTAGGCATTGGATATTCAGTGCTGGCCTGCACTGTATGGCCGATGATATCACTTGTGATACCAGAGACCCAATTGGGAACTGCCTATGGCATCGCACAAGCTCTACAAAATCTAGGTCTTGGGCTCATTGTATTCGCAGCCGGATATATAGTCGATGGTAAAGGATATTTCGTTCTCGAAATCTTCTTTCTGGGATGGCTCTCGCGTTAGTTATCAGTTTATATTATTAGATGGAATCAGTGAAAATTGCAATTTCATATCTTCAAAAGTATATTTAATGAGAAAATAATAATTACATATCTAATGAATATACTCGCCTCCCGTCTGGTTGACAAAGGCCCAGCGAGGTCAGAGGTTACACTTACCAGTGGCACTATTTTGTAAATTGACTTCTTTCTTACAACTTGTTCGAAAGTAGCATCAAACTAATATGAATTTGCAAATTTTTAAAGTTTTTATTTGACTTGTTTATTTTGACTTGCGATATAAAGAATTTGCAAGAACAAAGAGACAAAAAAACTTCAAGTTATGAAAATGAAGTTTAACTTCATACTGTGTACGAAAAAGTTACAAGAGGCAAATCAGTCTAAACAATATCGCCACTGGTAAGTGTAACCTCTGACCTCGCTGGGCCTTTGTCAACCAGACGGGAGGCGAGTATATTCCTTAGAGATATGTAATTATTATTTTTCCATTAAATATACTTTTGGAGATATGAAATTGCAATTTTTACTGATTCCATCTGATACAATTATTACAATATTGTAATGAGTCTTGTATTCCTGATCATTAGTCGCAGTAATTTTCATAATGATTTTGTTCGTATTCGATGAAAGTAGAGGAGGTCTTCTCAATATGACACCAAAACAGAGAAGTAAAGCGTTGGCTAATTTGTAAGTGATTTTTAGTCACACAACTATTCCATTGTCATTAGGCTCAATATTTAATCACGTGAAGTTTGGCTTATATTTCGAGACAAACTGATGCGTGATCTCAGTTTTTATTGATCTCATATTTTGATTAACCTATCTAAATATTTGGTTTCAGAGAGAAAAATAAATCTGCGACTAAAGGCTTAGAGAAAAAATTGGATTCTTTGGGCATCGATGGCGTCTATAAAGAGTCAAATGATTTAGAACTTAAATAATATTTTAGACTTTGTAATAATTAGAAAAATCTAATTTAAGTTATCGAAAAAATAATTACATTTGCAAACCTTGTAGTTTTAACTCTCATTCTAAAGTTAGTATGAACAAAGAATTTTTTTCCATCTTCTTCATAAAGATTGCTGTTTCAATAATATGCTCTGCAAAATCTTTTCTTTGAGAAGTGAAGTTTTAAAGCCTATCACGAATGTTTATACCTTAAGAAAATAAAATTTTCAATTTTTAAGTTTGGGAAATAATAACAGCTATTGAATGAAAAGTGTTTTAATTCTTAACTTAATGGTAGTGAAAGTTTAAACATAACCAAGCATTAAGACGCTATAGAACTTTAAATAGTTCTCAAAAAGCTAATGTGTTAAGTTCTTGTTAGTTGTGATCTCATTTTATTTCAATTAATTTGTTCAACTTTATATTTGACTTAACAGTAGGAAAACTTTAAAACTATTTTGAATAAATTCATTAAGGCAGGATCAATTCGGATATATATAGATTCGAGACAATATAGTTCTAATCGTGTTAAAAATTTATTAAATAAGCTGGTTTTGTAAGTGAATAAGATCATAGACCATCTGAAAGAACAAACTTGATGATGCATTGAGTAGCATTTCTGAATGAATTAGAGATGTTGAGGAAAAGGGTGAGAAAGAACGCAAAATGTTAATGTTTAGTCATTTAACACCTATATTCTAACAGAATTTCTGACCCTAAACTAGGGAGACTGGATCTGTTTCACACTTACTCGTACACAATTTCATAATTGATTTGTTAATTTTATTTGAAACCTTTAATTCATGGTATTGTCTCGTAACATTATATTTCAAAATTCAAGAATGCCTTCTAGTGATCTTCATAGATATACAAAATTAATTCATACACAATATTTTATTAATTTTTCCATCATTCTGAATATTGATATTCTTAGTTGTTAGTAATCTTTTGATAAATTGACTTCGGCATAAATTATAGATTAACTGGGAATTGAATTATAGCCACTTATACCCAATCATTCTATGCCAATCACTTGCGATAAAGACGACATCGAAATCGAAGACTTCGAATTTTTCGCCTGACCATTCAGTGTCGGCCTCTATAAATAAAGCGAAGTATTTTGTAAGCTTTACGTAAACAAAATTGCGAAACACGTAAACAACTAACAAGGCACCATATTTCGGTGTTACCTCGAGATCCTAATGAGTAGTATATCATTTTAAAGGTATTTTAAAATCATTTAAAGATATATTGGTCTCCCGCACCCCTCTCGAGTTTTGGACCCTTTTGACCCCTTTAGAAGTACGTTATTGGTGCATATAGGGTCCAGTCATTAAGTTGAGTGTAATATATGTCAGTATAATAAACAAAAGTTATTTTTTATATTTATCAAGTTTTGATATCACGTCATAGTAGCGCTGTGCTGAGGTTCCTATTTAGTACTTTATATGTTTTTTATTATAAATTATTTGAGAGTAATTCTAATTAAAAGTAATATTAAATAATGAAATAGCAGCACAGTAAATCCTGGTGAAATTATAGCAGTCGTGGCAGAATGGAAAACCTCAATACACAGGGCGTTTCTTTTAAACAGAATTTTTTTAAATTGGAATAACTTCCGAACTAATTGGAATATTTTGATAATTCTTTTTTTTAAATAAAATTTGATTCGGGCAATTTTGTTTGATATGAGTTTGAAAGTTTTCGGATGGGAAGGTATTCTAATTTGCCGCGCGAAGGTCCAAGTATTTCATAGTTGCCGATAAGCTAGAAATTTTTTAATTTGTTTTTGAGAAAGATCATCAGTTGAAATTATCATCCTGAAAATTTCATCGAAATCCCACAAGGGGCTGTTGCATAATTGAAAATTGAAATTGTTTGATTTTAACGTTCAAAACGCGTGCTTTTCTGGATTTTTCAATAAAAAGCACTTTTATCAAGTGTTTCATAATTTAATCGAATGAGACTTGCCAAATTTGATTAAAATGAGGTTTTTAGTCCAAAAATAAAACATTTACCCGATCAGAGAATCAACCTGATATTGAATCATTTACATAATCAAAAGGGTTTACGAGAATAACAATTTAAAGCACCAGAGCTCCTTCAGCCATCCCAGTGCACACCACGAGGAGGCGGAGTTGGATTTTGTGCACCTCAGGCAAGTTTAGTGAATATTGGTTCATTATTTTATTGATAGATAGACTGATAAGTTAATTGTGTGATAAAAGTGTTTTTTATTGAAAAATCCAGAAAAGTACGCGTTTTGAACGTTAAAATCAAACAATTTCAATTTTCAATTATGTAACAACTCCTTGTGGGATTTCGGTGAAATTTTCAGGATGATAATTTCAACTGATGATCTTTCTTAAAAACAAGTTAAAAAATTTCTAGCTTATCGGCAACTATGAAATACTTGGACCTTCGCGCGGCTTTAAATTAGAATACCTTCCCCTCATCCGAAAACTTTCAAACTCATATCAAACGAAATTGCCCGAATCAAATTTTATTTTTAAAAAAATGAATTATCAAAATATTCCAATTAGTTCCGAAGTTATTCCAATTTAAAAAAGTTCTGTTTAAAAGTAACGCCCTGTATATAGAAAAATAGACTAGAGTAACTGGTATTCCACTGAACCGGGAAGGTCGCGCTCGCTTTAGATCGGAACGCTTTCAAATTCAAACCAAAATAGTTAAAGTCTCAAATTATGCTCAAAGAAGAATTTGTTTGCAATACTTTTTGTTAAAATATCAAATGGTACTAACCCTTATTACGAACCAGATTAAATGTGTCAGATGTCAGGAACTACTTATAGACTCAAATACTCTTTGACCAGAATTTTTTTCTAGGATTTCTGTACTTTATTCTATATTTTAAAACTATAATTTTACTCATTTTATTTCAATTCGAGCTTTATAATTCTGAATTTATGGCCTAGAAAAAATCTATTGCATCGGAATTTAAGTTTTAATATTTCAATTTTCAGAAGATTCTCGGTTATATTAATTTATTTCATTTTTTCCATTAAAAATATTTTCTGTTTACAACTAGAGCATTTTACAATTATGGAGTCAAAGGAGACACTATGAAAAACTAAATAAATCATATTGATTGAATGTGTTTATGATAACTGTATAAAGAATTTGTGAAGAGAACAGATATTCTAACGAAAATGTAGAAAAGTGAAATGATTCATTAAAATTCTCTTTTAGTTGTCTGAACTTGAATTCGACGAAAATCAATCATAGTTCAAACTTTAACATTAATGATATAAACTCAGTACATCTTCATGACCTTGTATTATATTTTTAGATTTTATTATTAAATAAATTGAATTAGACTGAATAAGTAGGCAGAATTGATGTTAATTTGTTTTATCGATGCCACATAAGCTAAAACGTAACGACGTATCATGTGTTCTATCAATTATCAGAAATATATAAGTTCATGGACTTTTTATGAATCAACATGCATTTAATAGTCTAGAATATTTTTCACATCCTGGCATCACGCTATATTTAGTATATGAATCTATGAAGCGATTTTGTTGTGTAGATTTTACTGTAGTAAAATATGACATGAACTGTTATCTAGCATTAACATTAAGTAACATGAATTATCGAAAGAGTTCTTTGTTTATAATCAATTTTTTGACATACTTAATAATTGGTATATATTTTAAAATTTCATCCTATTTTTAATATAGTATATTTTATAATTTATCAAATCAGTTACTTAGTATATGTTTCTAAAAATTAATAATAGGATCAGCATGTGATGAGGGATGGATAAATTATAACAATATAAAGTGTATTAAATTAATGCAATCAAATGAAGGAAGCGATAAATTTCGATCAATACAACAATGTATGAAAATGGATGCAAAACTGCTCACAATCCATTCACGGGAGGAACAGTTATTTATAACTCTTTCACTGGGTGAACAGCAATCGAATTCATTTATAGGGCTTAGCAGAATAAAGTATTCAAATGGTTCTTTAAGTAATGAATTTGTATGGGATGATGGAAGTCAGGTTACTTTTACCAACTGGTCTCCGGGAGAACCTAATGATCTAAGCAAAGAATGTATTCAAATACAATTCTCACAATTTATTATGGGGGAATGGAGTCATATACATTGTAATATTAATAGGAGTTTTATTTGTGAAAAGTCTATCAATAAAAATAATGGTGAGTAAATAAGAAACAGCTTACTAATTGATTTATTCTTAAAACATACGAGTCCATATGATTTCCTAATCGGGACATTGTATGGGCATACACTGATAAAACGAAACAGTAATTAATATAATTTTATATTTTCATCATCCAAGCAGATAAACTATTTTTATATATAGATAAACGCCTTTAAACAAAATTTACTCTGAAACAGTCGTTCATTCAAAAGAAAAGTACAAAAATAGTACTTTTAGAGTAATTATCAATCAACTCTCACTATTATATCTGATTTCAATAACTCATTCACAACATTAATACGACAGTCAAAAAATCAAAATGTGTTCAAATTTTGCAAACACTGTTTATATTGTTTTCTCATTTCTTTTATTTGTGTTAATAAAATCCCAAATAATATCTTTCCCAATATTGAACTTGTTTCGTAAAACTTTTCCATAAAACCTATAAGTAAGTTAAGTTATTAGAGCATTTAATGGACACCCAGTATATAACAGTCAAAGTCATATAGAAATTAAAGTTTAATATTTTTTTAATTGATTTCTAGTAACCTCTGAGCTGAATCAATTTATAAAGTGCTCAGAATCAAATCAAGATTACATAAGGTATGGCGATTCATGTTACAAAATATATGACATTAATTTTTTTGACTGGAATAAAGCTGAGCAACGCTGTCAACAGGATCATGCAAACAGTCATTTATTGTCAATCATCGATGCTTACGAACATGCTTTCATTCAATATTGGACCCGAAACAAATTAAGTGGCAAAAAATTTTGGATTGGATTAAAATCTTATCACGTGTCATCTCAGGTATCTATAAATATTTTGTTATAATGAACTGGTATGTAGATGTATTTATTTTAAGATAAAATATATTCGAAGCGGCTACTTCTGCATCGAGAGGCACATAAATGGCACTGTAGATTAGGGTGACCACATCTGTCTCAAATGTCCCCCTTCTAGTTTAATATACAAAAAATTAACATTCTATTGAATTTTTTGAAAATATTTATAACAACGCGTATATATCTTATCGAATTTTGCAGCATTAAGTAATTATTCACTACTTTTTACATAATCGCGAATTTCAAAGCATGACACTGAAAAATTAAATCAAGCACATATTTCAGCTTTAACTAAATTTACAATCGTTCCAATTCGCTCATCTATCCATGAGTTCTACTACTCTAAAATTACATGAGATTACACTAAAAATTCTTTCAACAAAATCATTAGCAATAGGAATTGCTATTACACATTCAACAACTTTAGCTAGATTTTCGAAATAATTTTTGCTAAAAATTTTGCGCTTCAATTGTTCATTAGTTAACTTTCAATCTTCAAATGAAATAACTTTAAAGATTTGATTGAATTGGCAACACTCGTCGAATAATATATCTCTGTCTACAGAAATAAGTTTATTTAGAGACTTACAAATACCAATAATTTAATTGTAATTTACTTTTTTGAAGTGAATTATCAAATTTTAAAATATCAAAAGGGAACCCTTATACATTTTTAGTCCGGTTTTGGCTCAGACATAAGGTGGTAAGCCTGTTAATAGGGTGACCACCTCTGACTTGTCTAATGAGGGGACAAAAATATCAAAGGGGGACCCTTACAATTTTAAAAAGTAAAATGCCAATTTGATTAATCATTACAAACAATACATTTTAATATTAAAAAATTGAAAATTATTAGTCATGATTGATTTCTAAGGTATAGATTTTGTTAGAAATTACATATTTCAAAAGTTATTCAAAAGTAAGAAATACTGGTTTATATCAGGTATAAGCCAAGGCAGAAAAGATTAATTCTATAACTTTTGGTTTTAAACCACAGGTATTCGAAACATTAAACTGGGTTTACTAATCCATTATCATTTAAAAATATTCTATATTTGAATTTCAAGAAATATTTTTCTAAACATATTTTTCAAAATGAAAGTTGATAAACGGGATAACTAATTGTCCTGTCGAGAGTTTTTGATCTGACGGGATTTCTGTCTTTTATCTTTAAAAAGACAGGACTGTCCCGTCAAAAACGGAACGGGTGGTCACTCTACCTATTAATGGGCTAGTCATAACTGACTTACCTAATTACTATCTTGATTGAAATTTATATCAATAATCGATAGATTTTTTTACTTTTAGAATAAATTTCAAAAATAATATTACACTTTCGATATAATATTTAAAAATTTGGAATTTAATATATTTTTATACGTTGAATCTGAATATTGAATCTAATTTTTTCTAACTATCTTCGTTTTTGCCCTGGAAGGATACAAACATTGTTTCGCATGCTGTATATTGAAATTCAGAGACATATTTTTTCGAGAGTCAAGATGCTCGATTGAGAATCTTCAAGGGTATGTCATTTATTGGAATTCCCAAGAGACAAAATTTTAATTAGTGAGAAAGATAATTCTCGCTTAATAGGAAGTCTCTAAATAAAAATTTTAGATATTTAGGTGCTAGAAATGGATATTTTCGAGGGTTTCTTACTCTGAACCGAGAAATCTCTAGAGTTCTGACTCTCAAAATTCCCCAAAATTTATATGCGGGTAAATTTAGTGAGATACAAAATTAAAGAGAAAATACATTGATGTTGTATTTTTATTACTACGTTTGTTTATGCAAGCATACCTTTTAAATGAGGAACACCTGATAAAAACGGCTGATTTCCAAGCGTCTTATTATGTAGTACCATGAATTTCGAGACTCTCGTACAGACCTCTACTGAGAGTCTTTAGAAAATTTAAATAATTTTCTTATATAAAATTCAAGTGTAAAAGGGATGAACAGGTCCGATGGTCAGGGGTAGCAAAGCTCAGCTCATTATTTTTTGAAATTAAAGATCAAATATAACAAGGAATCCTGTAGTGCACACTATAGATTTAAGTAAGAAGGAGGAGGAGAAACTCACTTGTAACTGGGCGGGCGATTTGATATCCCCAATATAACTTCCTAAGATAGTCTCATAATGTGACAAAATATTAAATCTTAGTTATGTATAGTTTTGGATTAAAACGCGATTTTTTGTTACTTCTTTATAATGGAGCCTATGGAGAAACCAAAGTTTTCGAAAAATTATTTGACCTCCTTGTCCCCTTGCGAACGAGATCAGACTTATGCTATATCGCAGGGGAAGGCTTGAATTTATTTTTTGAGTAAAGATCGAGATGGGATTCTAACTCTGCCCTATAGAACTGAGCAAATAAAGTTGGCCGGCTCTTTCTACAAGTTCAGATTGCAGTTATGATGTTCTTGACCAATTACCATTAAAAATCCTATAGTAAATGTTAATAAAAAATATAACTATATGTTAATATATAATTAATTACAAACTGTAGCAAAAAATTTATGTAATTTGGATAGTATATATACAAAATATGGTAGTAGTATAGAATATGGACTAGCGTCCGAAAAATGAGGCAAATCTCACTCCCGTTCACTCCCGACCTTTCAAAGTCCATTCCCGCTCCCGACCACTCCCGCCGTCTAAATTTTCACTCATTCCCGCCACTCCCGTTCACTATCGCAGTGATGTCAATAATAATTAGTAACTATTAGTTTAATTAATAAATTATGCTTTTATTAATACCAGTGTTACAGGTTATATCAAATCAAAGTTAGATCTGATAAAAAGTAAATGATTAACTGATTCCGGACTGATTTTTGAGCGATTATCGGTTAATGTAAGGCCGGCAGCGCTAAAGTTACGTTCAATCGTGAGGTTAGTGGCAGGTATTGATAGCAGTTTTTGAGCTATTCGGTGAAGTCGCGGATATTTGGATGAATTATTAGCCCAATATTTAAGCAAACCATCACTGAAATCAAATAATTGACTAGAAAAAATATATTTGTCTAATTCTTGACGTGATGTGTTTTGCTGAGTAAATGAGACATCAATGAAGTCTTTTAAACATAAATCCATATCTGTTACACTCTCAATATCATCGTTTGCTTGTACCACTGAAGTCGTATTGAATTCGCTTATTAATTGTGAAATTTTCACGATTAATTTATTTTTATCTTCAAGTGTAAGCAAATTCTTGAATTGCCTTAAAGGCGGGTATAAAAAAGTTGCGATTTTATGTTTATCTGAGATTTTGAAATATTTTTCTACATTTCTTTTATAAATTGCTTTTAATTGTTTCATCGAATTTGAGTCACTTTCGGTTTCATTACATAATAACAGCATTTTCTGCTTAGTGGGCAAAACGTGGTCAAGTGTCGGTTTCTTGTCTTTACATAAAGACATTCTTAGTTCATATAATGGCTTCAGAAAAACAATTAATTCACATAAAATTTGTTCATCAATGGCATCCATTATATCATAAATGGTTTTGTTATTCAATGACATTTGTTTTATATCAATAATATTCTTATTAATTGATTCCAAAATTAAATATCTCGAATCCCAGCGAATACTTAGCGATTGCTTTAATACTGTTTTTAATTCTTGCTGAAGACCTGATTGCTTGAAATAACGTACCAAATGTTTGCATTTAGTTATAGTTTGATTAATAATATTCTGTGGATTTTCGCTTTTCATTGCTTTAAATGAATTCTTATGAATTAAGTTTATATTATGCGCTGAACAACTAATTTATTCCTCCTCTTTAAAGGCTGAGACCAGTGATTACCCGTTATCTGAAGTAAAATACTTATTTTTGTTGTCTAAATTAAAGTCACAAAAAATTTTCATTACATCCCTCTTTGTAGTCTCCGCTGTCTTGTCTGACGTTTTAATTGTCGCCAAAACTGCTTATAATCTTATAATTTCTGATGTATTGAATAGTTAGAGTTACATAACTTGTCTTATATACTTCGTGTGTCCAATGATCACAAGTTATGCCAATTGTGTCAATAATTTGCAAGTTATTAATTAGTTTTGATTTAATAATTTCATACATCGGTTTTATAAGATTAGAGACCGATCTATCGCTTGGCATAACGTTATTTAAAGGTATGTTAGGGTATTTTGAACCGATATTAATAAGTTTTTGAGCCACTAATTTAAAGCCGTCACCATAAATAACATTGATAGGTCTCATGTCTTTGGCAATGAAAAGCACTAAAGCATCCGTTAATTCAAATTTAATATTTGTTTCATTGTTTAAAGGAATGTATAGATGTCTCACAATTGATTCATTAGATTTTACAGCACTTACACCACACTTATGTCTTCTCATGCTATTAGTTCCCCTGTCACCTCTGCCAGGACTGTACTTCACAATAACTGCACACTTAATACACTTAACATAATTGGTCTCTTTATTATCATTTAATATGCGTTGAAACGACTTAATATAATCAACAGTTGTCCCAATATCTTTATATGTGGTTTTCGGGTTATTTGATAAAATCATTGAAGAAATCAAATCTTTATCATCGTTTTGATTATTTTGCAATACATTTGTTTCTCTCGATTTGTCACCAAAAATTCATTAATCGTTTTTTGTCTTTTTCTCTCAGAACTATAATTGTATTCATCTATTTTTAAATCATTATTTATATCATTACTTGAAACACATTTAAGACATGTTTTGCTTTGTTTCAGACTTTTTCATGAAATTATGCTTTTATTACAGTATATCAAACTTTTGATTCATTGCTAATTACTATATTTGTAATGACATCTAATGTTGAGGGAAATGACGGGAGTACCTTTAGTCTGCAGACTCCCGTCACTAAAAAATATATTCCCACTCCCGATAAATTGGACGGGATTCCCGGGGAACTCCCGTCCATCGGGAGTCAAATTTCGGACGCTAATATAGACGCCACTTGATTTTATAGGTGACACCACCAATGGGTAGCTAAGAGCACACCATCAACAAATATCGAGGTCATATCGCGCGAAAATTGACCTTTGACCCTAACTTAGGTCCTAGGTTGGGGTAGGTTGGTTAGTTTAGGTTATGCTTGATCACCTTAGACCAGGCCAGCTTAGGTTTGGCTTGGTTAGCTCCAGTTAGTATTACTAGACCCTTATAATTTTTTTAGTTCTTTTGGCCTTATCCATGGAACCAAGGATTTTCGCGCAGTATGCCCTATATATTCGTGAAGGGGCCACATTATGCTATCGATTGATGGTACTTTCATTTGGATTAAGTGGCGTCCATATTCTATACTTTTTCCCAAAATATTTATATGTAGTTATATTATTTATAGACATTTACTATAGGTATTTTAACAGTGATCGGTCAAGAACACTATAAGCTGCAATTTGAGTTTTATAGAAAGCGTCGGTCAACTTTGTTCGATTAGTTTGATAAGTCAGAGTTAGAATTCCATCTCGATCTTTGCTCAAAAACTAAATTCACGCCTTCCCCTTCGATATAGAATAAGTCTCATTCCGTTTGCAAGGAGACAAGGGGGCCAAATAATTTTTCGAAAACTTTGGTTTTTCCATAGACTACATTATAAAAATGTAACAAAAAATCCTGTTATTCCCAAACTATACATAATCGAGATTTAATATTTTGTTACATCATGAGACCATCCTAGAGGGGTGTATTGATGACTTCAAATCACTCCGCCCAGTTACAACCCAAAGTTTTCCCATCCATTCTTTATTGTATAAAATGGCCTCTTAGGAGGTATTTCCGCGTCATTCGACGGAGAAATAGAATCGATTGAATTTATTTTGATAATTTAATATTAAATATAAGGTAAAATACCAATGGAGTGATGGATGGCCTCTGACTTATTATTCGTGGGCTAATAATAAACAATACAATGGTCTAGGAGAAGAATGCGTTGAACAATATAACGGCGCTTGGAGAGTAAACTTTCATTGCTATGATAAAAATGCATTTATATGTAAAATCAACGAAAAGCAAGCTCCTGGTGAAGAAGAATATTCGAATTACATTTGCCCAAAAATGAAAATAGACAATAAACAAGAATGGGTTAATTTATACACAAAGTCAAAGTATTGTTATTGGCATAGCGGTGATCAGTATTTAAACTGGTATATATTACATAAAAATAATAATTAATTTTCATTGTTAACTTAAACCTGATCTGTACTCAAAATTTTTCTTATGAACAAACTTTATTAAGTTATTCATTTCTAAGTTTACCGTATTATAATTTATCTATAGAAATAATGATCATTTTGTCCAAGATAAATAATATGATCATTGTAATAAGTTTATTTAATTATTGATATTTTTTCAATTATAGGCGTGATTCTCAGACTGAGTGTAGTAATCGTGATTCTCATTTAGTATCACCACACTTTGACAGTGAAAAAAATCTCTTGAGATCATTTTTGTGGACTAGAAGTGTGACAGAATATTTTTGGATTGGACTTTCCAAAAATAATTTAGGTGATTACATCTGGGAGGATAGATCGCCATTAGATTTTGCGAATTGGGGAGTAAATCAGTCCACAAATGTATCTAAATCAGATTGTGTTTCGATGCATTATCGTTATATGACATGGAAGAATAATGATTGCTATCAACATAAGATACCTTTCATCTGTAGCATTGAAAAAGTTAAAGAAAAAGAAAAAAAATTAAGCAAAGAAAATTCCATCTTAGAAGAAAGTGTGACATCAATTAATACCACATGTAATGATGGATGGATTAATTATGATAATAAAAAGTGCATTAAGGCAATGAGTATATTAGATAAAATATCAAATTATTCATTAGCAATGAATGAATGTGGAAAATTTGGTGCAAAACTGCTAACAATACATTCACGAGATGAACAGTTATTTATAACTTTCTCATTACGTGAACAAAAGTTACGATCATTTATTGGATTGAGTAGAAAAAAGTTAGATGGCTTTTTTAGTGAAGAATTTATATGGGATGATGGAAGTCAAGTTACTTTTACTAATTGGTTTCATTTTGAGCCCAGTCAATTGGATGAAGGATGTGTCGAAATTATATTTAATAAATATATTGTCGGAGGATGGAATGATGTTTTATGTGATGCTAACAAAGGATTCATTTGCGAAAAATCTATCGGTAGATTCAATTCTTTAGTAAAAACAGTTTAATGACTACCAAATACTTATTCATATGTAAAACATGAAGCACACTAATAAGGGACACGAAGTGATACCTCTACTTTTCAAAAATGTATATATTTTTGAAAAGTACTCATCGAGACGAATTTAATGGTATATAATACTGTTGCCCCATATGAGGGTAAAGGCTAAAAATTGAAGATCAAACTTTGGATGGTTAATTGCACTTACTAGGTTAAGGGTATACAAGAGTCGCCTCTAGTACCTCAAATTTTGAAAAAATTGAATTCCTGTTCGGTCCAGCAATTTCTCTGCAGTCAAAATTCGATCGATTGTTTTCCAAGAACATGTTTTACAAACTGTATTTGATATTATTGTGAGAATATTCTTACAATGTGGAAGTGGCGGCAATTTTGCGGGAATACATTTTCTTTGCAGTAGCCTAATCCCGTCTCGTACTTAAAAATTTTAGTCCCACTCCGTCCCGTTCCTGAAAGACCCACCGAACTTCCTTTTGGGACTCTAGTCGCCACTCCTAATCCTATACATATTCGAAGTCTACTCGACGAAAAGAGGTAGTTGATACCCATCTTGGCACTACATCAACCTTCCTTTGACCATCCTGACCACTTGACCACTTTTCATTCACTGTTGAATAGACTTGTTCAAGCTTAGTCAATGCTTTCATCAAACTCTGGGTCCGAAATCTGGTCAATGGGTGTTGGGAGTCCCCACTCAATGATGCTCCGCATTGGTCAAGATATACACAAAGTTACCAAATCCTAACCTAAACCAAAATAGCCCACCCAAACTATCTCAGGTTCTCCTACCTAGTAAATACACTTAACCAACCAAAGCTTGGCATTTGACCTCATTTGAGGCAGCAATGTTATATGCCGTTGAACTTGTCTCGGTGAGTACTTTTCATAAACATATACATCTTTGAAAAGTAGAGGTGCCACTCAGAGAGTCCTTGTAAGATACTATATCTTTTAATTTGTCCAACTCGTTTCTAGAAAATTCAACTAACTCACAACTAAATTTATTCAAAAATTGTTCAGAAGCAAATAAAGATTACATCCAATTTGGAGATTCATGTTATAAGATATATGAAAGTTCATTGGACTGGAATGGAGCTGAATCATTCTGCCAAAAGGATAATGAAAACAGCCATTTATTATCAATCATCGATGCTTATGAGCATGCATTCATTCAATACTGGACTAAAAGAAATATGAATAGTACTAAATTTTGGATAGGCTTAAAATCGTATCACATGTCACCTCAAGTACTTACAAAATTCTTAACTCCTCAAGACAGGTTTTAAATAACAATTTATTTATAAGGTAAAATATCAATGGAGTGACGGGTGGCCACTTGTTTATGCATCATTGGCCGATAACGAAACTGATATAATATCAGGTTTTAGTGAAGGCTGTGTTGAGCACCAAAATGATGGAATCTGGAAATTTAACATTGACTGTAACCGAACAAATGCATTTATTTGTAAAATTAATAGAAAGCAAGCTCCTGGTGAAGATAGATATACAAATGCATTTTGTCCATTATTGCAGGCAGATAATACGACTAATAAACACAAATGGATTAATTTATATTCAAAATCAAAATATTGTTACTGGCATAGTGATGATCTAAAACTAAACTGGTAAGTATGGCATAATAAAATTTTCATGTTGACTAATATCCATATGTTCTGGTTATGCTCTTCCGAGTCAAAAAGTCTGTTGATCAATCATCTAAAAGAATATAAATGCAACTATTACTTGGAGGATGCAATCATACTGTAAGGTTTCATTATCTGATATTATTTGAAAATACAATTCACTCTACTACTGCAGCAATTTACCTCAAATTAAAATTTATGAACTTCATATTGAGTTGAAGAACCATAATACCTGCATTTCTTTATAGCTACAATCAGTTCAAGCCTGATGCTGAAATATGTGAAGCAACCAAATTCTATCTGAATAGCTAGTGCTTAGTTATTATTTTACGGTTTTGACAATAAATACTTTGATTTGAACATTGGTAACAAATTATTAAAAATTTTAGTATTTAATGCAAAAATTTTATTATTTGATTCCCTTAAAAATCGAATTCAATCCAAAAATCTAATTAAAACTATATTATTGATTCATTATTGCATTTCATTAAAATCAGCTGTTGAATGATTGTGAAACATTCCAAAGCAGAAGTATCTCTAATTGTATCTACAAGAGTCAAAGTCATAAACTATTAGCTAAGTATTCCTTTAAATGCAACTTTATATCGTCAAGAGATTTTAAGCCGAAAAGATATGCCCAATTGATTATTTAAAGCATGTGAAAACTATAAATACGGTTTTAGGGTTAAGCCATGTTCATGGCAGGCTTTTTGAGTGATAGCGAAACGCATAATCACTATAATTATCTTCAGGCTAAAATAATTTAATATATTGGATTATTATTTATTTATAGGCACGATGCAAGTAATGAATGCAAAAAACGAAATGCTACTTTAATATCAATCCATTCTGAATATGAATCACTCCTGATGTCACCATTTTTATGGAGTAGAAGAAGTGCAGTTCTATTCTGGATTGGACTCTATAGATTTGAACATTTTGAATGGCAAGATGAATCACCATTAGATTTTACTAATTGGGGAAATAATAAACCACAACATCAGCCAAATCTGAACTGTGTTAACTTGTATTATTTTTCTGTCGATTGGGTCAACGATGAATGCTTTAAACAAAAGCTTCCTTTTATCTGTGGAGTAGAAAAAGTTGGAGCAACAGATGATAATTCTACAAGATCTCAATATTCTTCAGGAGAAACCATTGCCTTGATTGTTATTGCAGTTTTATTGATTGTATCAGTTCTTATAGTAATAATTATCTACTTGTATTTCACTAGAAAGCGAATCGTTAAAAAAAACCAACAGCTAACTGCATCCATAGCTATGGATAAGAGAGGATCGAAGGATAATTATTACAATTATGCTTCTGATAATGAAGAACAAGAAATTAGTGAATACAGTGAATACGCTCGGTATTATACCTCAATGTTTAATGAGAGTGCAGATTCTCCATGTGGTCAAATATATGATGATACAACTACAGAATATCAAAAATACTCAAACAAAGAGTAGTTGACTAAGTCAATATTTCACATATATGTTATGCAGATATGAATTCTCTGATTTTAAATCAGTTTTTCATCCTTTTAAAATAGTTTGTTAAAAGGTTATCTTTAAAATGCTTTATATTTTATGTAATGCTTTACTAACACTTTCAAGGTATTAGCTATCATTGCATTAACGTTTGCTATGAAATGCGGCTCATACAGTATTTTAAAAGAATAACAATTCAGACCTATTTTGTTTATATGAGATATGTTTAAAAACTTGTAAAGAGAGTCAGTCTTTGGGTGAAGGCCTCGAGGAGAAGACCTCATTATGCCTCCGAGTGAAAGTGGAAAAGTGTTAGAAGGAAGTAGAAATCTTTTAATATGTGAAAACCTTTAAATATGTTTATAATATTTTCATGTATCAATCAAATAATGAAATCACGTCTAAATCTTATGTTATATTCCTTTTATATATTTGTTATTAAATATTATTTTAAATACTTATAATTTTTTAAGAAAATAAAAGATTGCAATCAAACAAAGTCTAATATTACTAAGATCTTACTAGAATATTTGTTTCAGAACTCTGGATAAAAAGTTAATTTTAGTCCCCAGTTATGCGTTTAGGTTTATAAGCTCGAACCAGAACGGCATAACATGTATAATAATGCTATAAACGAAAAGATTGACTGTCAGCTCCTGAGTATTTTAGCATATATAAATTTGATATATTCTGCTAGTTAAATTCAAATTCTCTAATTCTACAATAGACTTTTTTTTATTCCATGTATTCTAGTGCATGAATCATGGTTAGTTTGCTATAAAGTATAAGCACAACATTTTGCACAACGCGAATAAAAACATTGTGATCACTTACTGATATGTTACCGAAGTTTTATGGATGTAATAGTGCGTATCAACTTCTCTGCAGACATATTATAAAAGGTATCATATTCACGCTTCCACAATTCTAACTTAAAATAGATATAATTTAAATTTGCTAATTTATAAAAATTGAAAGTAAATAAATCAACTTATCTGCAGTTCATTATTCAGATTAACCTTGTCGAAAGTTTTCAAACTTGCGGTACTTCAGAAAACTCTCAAAGTTCATAGTTAATTTAATCATTTGCTAAAATATGCAAGATATAATCCAAAAAATTTACGAATCTATTCGAAATTTACGAAAGGTCCCACATAAATAAATCTCTCTTTTAATGTTATGAATTTTATTATCTTCATTAGAATCTGATTCTATTTTGAAACGTTCATAGTTAAGAAAAGAAAAGTAAACAAAAACAAAAAACTAAAATCAGAAAACATTTACTAGGAAATCGATTGCACGCAAATATTTCTATATATAAACAACTTTTTCTACTATTAAGTGCAATCAAAATCCTAATCCTAAAACTTACCTGTAATTCCCTATTCCCAAACTGGTGTCCTGAGCACAAATCCAGTGAGTCCACGTACCGTCTGTCTGAACTCGCAAACTTTGTGAGTCCACATCTAGTCCGTCTGAGCCCTTATTGGACTTGTGCTTACGACACCAGTTTCCTATTGGACTAAGGCTAGCCCTCGTCCAAAAATTTGTATAAAAAGCCTCAAATTCAATAAAGATCAGTCAGTTTTCCTTTGCTTGTAAAAGTGCTGTTTCTTTTTATTAATTTTTCTTTGCAAGCTTTGGCCCCTTTTTAGACTTAGTTGAGGTAGTGCTTATCGTCGAGCGCTCCCAACTGGTCTCCCTCCCTCAAAGAAAAAGCACAAACACTCTTCCCTTTGCCACGGGCAGACGCCCAAACAGGTCCGCGAAGGCACTCAATCGCTGACCAACTCTTGTTCTCTGCTCTCGCTCCGGAACAAAGCATTGCTACCGCAAGAGCTCTGGACCTGTGAGCTGAAGAACGGAGAGTCGGCCTTTAGCGTCGCCCCGCGACAGTCTGTTTGTTCTTCGGCGACGGCATAATTTAAACCAGAATTTCCTAAGAAAAATTTCTAGAGTCTTCTTTTTCACTATAAGGAGTTCTGCTTCTTTATGAAAAACTTAACTTGAGAGGTACTATCGCGAGCAAAAAAATGTAGGCTTTCGCACTTAGCGCTTAGAACTTTTACTCGTTGTACCATTAAATATAACCTTTACTTTTTGCTAAGTTCTTATTATTAATTACAATAAGATTTTTAATAATATAATTCCTTAACATTCTAATAATTTTAAGTTGTTTCACAAAATATAATGAATTCCAAAAAACCAAACTTGGCATTTCGTTGTATTCGGTCTTATCCTTGCGCCAAATAGTGAGGCAAAAAATGTGCACAGTCAGTGAACGACTGAAAGTGAGGCCACAAGAACCATTATACCTTTGAAAGGATTTTTCATTCTTACAAAACTTTTCGACCTGAGAAGACTTTTGTTCCATTTATTTTTTTTCTTATTTGAGGGTATGAAATATGAATATTTAGGAGAAATTTAGAATATGCTTTTTATCATTACCATTTCTTTATTAAGTTACTTCAACATTATTTAATAGGAAAAATGGTAGTTTAATCTCTTTATAGGTTTCAATTTATTTTGAAACAAATTACTCATGCCCGGAATGTAATAAATAATCTGGAAACTTTGTGAAAATAAAAAAATGAGTTTAACTGTATCTATTTCTCATTATGTTCAGAAGTAACAAGGAATAAAAATTGAAGTTATAAATGATTAAAAATAAAATAAAATATATTTAATTATGATAAAATAGTCTTTCATATTAAAGTAATGCATCTTGAAAAATGTCCACATCGTTCACCAGCCGCACCTGTTCGCACAAGCAAAGTCTCACATCTGCTCTACAGTTTCATAGCCGCGTATGCTCATAGCCAATATTTCAATAAAATTATGAGAAAAATCCTGAATTCTATTGATTTTATAGTCTTTAACGTCCTGTGAACCAAAATTTTGACTTTTTGAAAGCGCACGCTATGAAATTGAATTCGAATTTGTAGACATATATTATACCATTTTGAAGACAATTTATTGATTCATAACTGTTCTAATTTTCTTTGATATTGAGTCCAATCATCAAAAGTTATGTCGTCTAAAGGAGAGATGACCCGATATCGAGTCATAACATTCTACAATAATAATTAAGATAAACCCAAATCTTATACAGTAAAACATTTCACGGCTGAAGGTATGCCTCACAGTTCCATAAATAACATAATTAAAACATATCAGGAACGATTGACCACTGAAGAGAGAGTGGGTCAGAGTCGCTATTTTCAGAAAATGTTAACATAAAAGGTCCAAGAGCTTTACCGAATGATGAATCATAAGGATAAGTTTACTATCCTTGGAGCCACCCGTAAGTTCTTCGTGAACAGAAGAACTATCAGATATTCGTTGGAAAAGAGGCTTATTCGTAGATATAAGAAGTCTCCAAAATATACCAGAACTCAAGAGATAATGGCTAAGAGACAGTGCGCTTGACTGTATCGCTATTGTTGAAAATTTGATTTTGTTATTGATGATGAAAAATACTTTATCTCATTCTTTAATAATAGTTACTTCGCGTCGCCACAGAAGTCAACTCCTGATAGTATCAAATATGCACCGAAACAAAATTCGAGCCGAAAGTCGTGCTTTGGATTGCTTTTTCGAAGAACGGTCAATCATTACTACAAACGTCTGGGCTGGTGATCGACCAAAACGTGTACAAAGAAGAATGTCTTTGAAAAAAATTGAATCCTTACTTGAAGAAAATCCATTCTCACAATAAATACATCTTCTGGTCTGACAAGATATCGGCACATTACGTCCGAAAAGTCACATGATACTTAGAAACGAATAAAGTAAGTTTTGTAGCCAAATACCCGTTACCCAACAAACCTTCCCCAGTGTCTTCCGATTGAAGATTTTTTCGGTTATTTGTGACGAATAGTTTACGAAAATGATTGGTGTGCAAAAAATACTGATCATATCATAAGAAGAATAAAATTTTGTCCCAAAAATGTTGACTTAAATGTTGTCAAAAACAAGTATAACTAGTGTGACTAAAAGAATCGGAAGATGTACTGAATTGAGGCCAGTTGTTCATTAGGTCATTTTTATTTCTTATATTATGTAGTTTTTTGTATAAAAGTTCATATTTTTGAGAAATTTTATCGTAACAAAAGATGAATTTAAATCTTGTCTAAATTTTGGTTCACAAGATGTTAGTTCAAAATTTGTGGGATTACCATTATATTAGATCATAGTAGCTCATATTAAATAAATAGAAGTTTATCATGTTTCACTGCAAATTTTTTCTAAAATACAGGGTGATTCAGGCTATTTTTTACACTTTTGTAATTAGTATAATTATTTAATTAGAAGCTTATGAATGAGTTGAACGTGTTCAATGTGCTCTCCATTTCTTTCTCTAATACATTCTAAGCAAAAATATTAGCCATTAAATACTTTTAATATAATTTCTTTGGTAATCATAGACTATACCTCATTCGCAACTTTCCTGAGACCAGCCAAAGTTCGTGCCTTCCTTTTTGTGAGTCTTTGTTTTAAATATACAAAACAACAAAAACCCGAAGGACGTGCTTCAGACGATTTCACGAATATGCTGCCTTTATTTATAAATTTAATTTCCAACTTCTTTTCAACATTCTTTATCAATTCGCGATTAAAGTTTGCGAGTTCTCAAACCTCAACTTTATTCGCTAATTGGATGAAAAAACAGAAAGAAGTTGGGATTTAAATTATAGATTAAATAACATTCTCGTCACGGTTTTGCGAGAATGTTACCTTAGACACGTTCAACTCATTCATAAGCTTCTAATTAAATAATTATACTAATTACAAAAGTGTAAAAAATAGCCTGAATCACCCTGTAATCTACAGAGAGTGAATTCTAATGGCTGATTGAATAGGAAAGATTTCTAAGACCAGTATCCTCAACAACCTCTCAATTTATTTGTTCGTTTGCTTATTGGGAAAATAAAAAGAGGTAGTCTACGTCCTATAATTCGTATGGCTAAGGTTTACATACACGGTGTTATAACTAGCCTTGATGTTATTTCGCTTTATTTTTCAAAATTTTTGTATGTTTTATTCGGTTTTATAAATCCTTTGACGAATTTATTGTTTATTCGTTAATAAACATATCAGAAAATTCGGTTAACCGGGAAGTTTTGTGGCACTCGACCATAAAAATCGGGTGATGGTGCCAATTGATAGTACTTTATGAGACGAGTCCAAAAAGGTCACCACCATGAGGCTCCGCCCGCCCGATATCGAGCCACTCCCACTGACTCCACCCCCACAATATGGGTCTCAAAGGAAAGGTCTCAGTGAGTAGAGTCCATTGGTAAAGATCGCGTGATTATAGGATGCATACTTCCTGAGAAATTGACTAAAAACATTCCTATATTCTACGATCATATTGCAATACATCGAGAATTGACATTGTTGTCAATTGGTCGTAGGAGTGTTTTTAGTCAATTTCTCAGGAAACATCGCGATGCAATGAACTGAAATTCGCTGAACCTGAGGTGAAGTTGTCGAATGACGAGCCCATGGTGACTGCTGGCTCGTCATTATGGCACCATCCTGTTTTTATCGGTCTCTACTTCCAGATTAACAAAATTCGTTTGTTTGTTATTTAAAAAATGACTATTGTTATTTGTCACAAAATTGTTTGAATATCTTTGTTGTAATTTGAAACTGAATATACAGTATATTGCGATATAATTCATGGCACAACTCATTTGTTTAAATTTTAAGCTTAATTTATTGAAAAACACAAGGTAAACGACACTTAATATATACGTGCTTATCACTTTTATAGAGAGACTTCTCCCAAATTTGGGGAGAGGTTTACAGGAGGTTAAGCTAATAATAGGGGGAACAGGTGGCAATGTTAGGTAATAGCTTGAGCTGGGACTGTTGAAATACTGAGAGTTGGGATTGCATTTCGCTAATAGACCCGCTTCACAATTTATGTCTGTCAGTGGGAAAGAAAAGTTTAGTGCATGAAAAAATGGGAAAGTCTTTGCAATATTAATACTTTCATCACTTAATGAATTGTGTTTTGTTGTTTGAATATTGCGAAATTCATTGAAAGATGATTTGACATTATAGTTAACACATTAATGACTTAATTTAAAGCGATCTGACATAGAATTGGAAGACGCAATTGGTTTGATATACAAAAATCAGTAACTTTTAAAGAACCCCGATCAATTTTGCCCTAAACTACTATATTATCATAGAGATAGCAAGTGAATAAGAATTTTATGTTGAAATTGTATACCCAATCGTACTATTGTTTGAGTTATGTTAGGTTAGATTAGGTTAGTAATGTTACTAGTATTAGTAATATTAGTAGTAATAGCAATGTTAGTAGTGTTAGTAGTGTTAATGAAAGTCAAAGCCGAGCAGTGCCCTTGTCCCTACTCCATTTTCACATACACATAATCGAGGAAGTGTGCGGGTTGGGACTCGGACAGGTGACGGCAGACCCAGAGTGGGCCAAACGACTACGCTTAGACGAACTCATAGTTATAATCAATATGATTATTGAACATACCTTACAATATTACGTTACTATAAGATTACTATATATAAACATATAGAAGTATAATATTGTAAGCTAAGTTCAATATTCATATTGAGTATCTTATTCAAAACTTTAACTCCCTCTAGCACAAAAACTACTCGATGGATTTTGTTGAGTCCAGCAGACCATCTTCCCTTATAATGTCTACTTTAAAAATATGCAATAAAATATGGAGTGAAAGTTATCCCAGGAACCCATAGGGAGCGTGCAAACTTCTTTGTATTATCGAGTTTGTTCATTAATAAACACTCATTGAATTCTTTTTGATTCCTGACTCTTTATCGTTAACTATATTGAAAAGTCTGAATAATAATCGAATGACTGATTCAATGATTTAATAGCGCAGTGTCTCTTTTAAGTCCATAATTATAAAATGATAGAAAATACACTAGTTGTAAACAGAAAATATTTTTAATGAAAAAAATGAAATAAATATAATCGAGAATCTTCTGAAAATTGAAATATCAAAATCTAAACTCTGATGCAATAAATTATTTCTAGACCTTTTAGAATTATAAAGTTCGAATTGAAATAAAATTAGTAAAATTATAGTTTTAAGATACAGAATAAAATACAGATATCTTAGAAAAAAATTCGGGCGAAAGGAAGTATTCGAGTCTATAGGGGCTTCTGACCCTTCACCCAAACAAAATTGAAATTCTGTCTGATTGCCGACATTGCACTTTGTGAGTTTGAGAATATCACTATTTCTGACACTGTTTATTTGATGGCTATTAATTCTGTCTGAAAATAGAACACAGCAGACCTATTTTAAAATTTTTACAACTTCTAGATTATCTTTGTAGACATAAGAAGCCGATCCGACGTTTGTATCATTTTTCGAGCTATAGATGACTTATAGTCACGTTTAATTAAATTTTCAAATTCTATAATATAGTGTCGCTTCTGTCAGATGTGGTTTTGAGCATATTGACACTAATAAATAATCATTAAAATCGATCTCTCTTGGAGTTGTTTTTTGATTGAGAATAACTTGTTTATTTGATTTATTTTTAGTTCGATGGTTATCAATACAGATATGGTTGCGGCTGGTTCATAACTGATAGTGCAGTGAGCCTAACATTCTAATAGACAAATCTTTGCATTTTCCTTAATGTTATAATCTTTGTTTATTTAGTTTATAGGTCTAAATCGACAAACAATAGAGTACTACTGGTTCAATTGCTGTACAATAAATAGCTTTAAGTGAATCTGATTATTGACCCTTACACGGCGAGTACTAACTGAAAATTTATTTTATTCAAACATTTGTTGTGAATATTTTTGATATGCTCGTTGAAGTTTAGCTTACTATCAATTGTTTTTCTGAAGTATTTGTTGCTTTTTAAACTTTTATTTCAACGTTATTCATGTGGGTCATCGGCGAAATATACTTTCTTTTGTTGGTTATTAAAACAGTGGTTGATTGAAAAGGATTGAAGTCGAGTTTGACTTTATGTTCCATTCATGAATTAGTTAAAGTAAACCTATAGTTTTTCTTCAATCCTCTTGATGTTATTACCGCTTATTAGTGCAATGGTATCACCACAGTATCAGATTATTTCGCAGTTTTCTAGAAAATCAATTTGAAGTAGATGGTCGTATATTGTTTCACAAACCCGGTTCGAGTAATGGGGACAGTATTTTGTTACATTTTTGCAAGACTCAATGGCCGACTTTTAGAATTGCTTCCCTACTACCTTAATAACTTTTAACTAAATCAAAGAGATTCTTTGGACAGTTTTTGTTACCAGTCGATTAATAATTTGGCCACCAACAGTTATCAAAAGCCCCTTTTATATCAAGTTTTACGATTAATAGGAATTTTTTCTGGTTTGGTTTTTCGCTAAGTCTATGACATATTTGAAAGCGTTATCCTGTTGATTTTTGTGGTATAAAGCCAAATTTTTTTTCAGAAAGTGATGGTGATGGTTCACTATAGAGGTGATGGTTCACTATAGAGGTGATGGTTTATTCTATTAATTCATTTTTCTAAATATTTTGCAGTACTTGGTATTAATGATATTGATCTATACGACGATATTTCATGCTTTTGTTGAAACGGATATTTCAACAAAAGATTGACTATTGATTTCTTCCAGATTGTCGGGAAATAACTGAATTCAAGGCGCTTATTGAAGGATCTTGTCAATATTTCTAGACAAGTTTCATGAAAATGTCTTAGTATTTCGTTTGTTATGCCATCAAAACCAGAGCTTTATTTGGTTTCAAATTATTTTAGTTTCGGTAATTTTAGACTCACTGAACAATAAGTCATTTCTATTATTATAGGAATTTCTAGATGTCTTCTTATTTTAGATCTTGTGGTTTTTCTCCAGAAGTTGTATCAAGAAATAATTTGTTTGTTGGAAATTCAACTGATGCTTTTAGTATCAAGTTAAAGTTTTAGTCATATTAAATAACGTTCGATACTGAGTTTCGTGTAAATTACTTAACCTTCACAAAGTGTTGAATTTCTTTCCGAGGAAAAAAATATATCAAGTTAGTCTTAGTAGTGATGTATATGCGGTTCTGCTACACATCCCTCTCGTCCTCTCTTATACTAGAAAATTTCATTATTTAACCTTTAAAATCATGAAAAATATGCATTAAAATTAAATATTACTTAAATTAACCAGTTGACAGCGAGTAAATTAGTGAATCATTATCTTTTAACTCGCTTTACCTATAGAAAAACGAATAGTACTACAATTCCCGACGTCAACTGGTTAAAAAATGGATATTGAATATTTATTAATGATTAAATTTGATAATGAATCTAGACAATAATATAAAGAAAGATTTAGTGAAGAAGCATTAAAAAATTATCGTTATTTTACAACTGAAGAGAAGATAAAAAGATATACAGTTAATATGATATTTTGGTTAGAAAGAAAGCCTAAAATTAGTAAAAAACTAAAAAGAGAGGAATGTATAAAATTATATATTACTACAAATAAAATAGATATGTTATTGGAAAAAAAATTGAAAGAGATTTAATAAAAGTATTAAATAATATTTATATTAAATTTCCTAAATATGTTAGAGAAGTAGTTGTACTTAATAAATTAGCAATAAAACATGGTATAATAAAGTCTTAAAATGGAATTAATCATGTGAAGACATTCCAACTTACTTTACTTTTTCTTCGACATTTAAAACAACATAAGGAGATCCTAAAGGAAAGAAAAATGGAAAGGCTAAAGGACTTGCATAATACTGTAGATACAATTGTGGAGGCTCGACAAATCCAAAAAGCTAGAGTTGACAGAAGAACTGAAAAAATTTCATAAATCGATCATTGAATGCAAGTTAACGCTTTATTCATATAATTTGAAATAATAAGTTATGAAGAACAAAAAGAATTTCTAGTCTCGTTTATACGCAGCAAATTTGTTATCCTTCTTAGTTTCTAAATTGTATTTTGATTTTCTATAGATAAAATATAGTAAAATTATACAAAACACAATTGAAACACAAAATATAAATGCAATACCATAATTTTCTATTTTCAGAACAAAGTCGTTTGATTTATGAAAAAAAATCACCAAACTCACCTGGTATTAAAAGGCGGAGTAAAACGGTAAAACAAATTAATGTTTTTTTATTTGATTTAGTCATACAATTTTTGTAACACTAGTGTTACCCGTGTTATGGGTATATTGATTCATTTTAAGGTTTTTGACATGAGTAGCATCTAAACCTCTATTTGCTTCAATATTGATGTTTTCAAGTGTAACATTTTCAATGGGGGATTCAGGAAGTCCTAAAATAATGGTAGATAGTTTTGCAGTACCAGATATACCACTGATTTTAATATTTTTAAATACAGGCGTGGCATCAGTGAGAGGCTTAGGTATCATTATTTCGGTTTGATTTGCATGAGCGATTGTATTTGTGTAAAAAAGGTCTAAGAAAATTGCTGTGTCTGCGATATTTTTCATTTTTAAATCACTGATATGGATGTCTTCCACTACACCACCTCTGCCTCGTTTGGACTTTATATATATGCCATAAAGAGTACCACTAATATTACAATCAGTAGCAGTAACATTTCTAACTCCTCCTGACATATCACTGCCAATGGCTATAGCGCCATGTCCTCTTGTCATTGTGCAATTTTTGATGACTACATTTTCAGTTGGTTTTCCAACTTGTCGTCCCTGTAGGTCAATACCAGACTTGATAGCGATACAATCATCACTAACAGTAAACTTTACATTAGATATGAATACGTTTTTGCAAGAATCGGGGTCCAGGCCATCAGTGTTTGGTGATCCAGATGGCGCTTCGACTGTAACACCAGTAATGTTTATGTCTTCACAATAAACCGGATGAATATTCCAAAATGGTGAATTTCTCACGGTTACATCTTGTATGAGTATGTTTTTAGAATTAATGGGTTGAATAAAAGGCGGTCGTAAAAATGCCGTATTGATATGAAGCACTTTATCGCGATGGTCACCGCTATGATCGTCATAAAACAGAGAAACCAATTTGGTTACATTATTTAAACGCAAGAATTCTTTTTGCCACTTTGTACCTCTTGTGTTATTATGCGCGTATTCATTTTGTAATTGTCTCCAATAGTCCCACCAATGTTTCCCCTGACCGTCGAGTATTCCATGTCCTTGAATTGTAATATTCTGCACTCCATTGGCATAAATCAGTGGCGAAAAATTAATTAATTCAGTTCCTTCCCATCGACTTTTAACCATTGGTAAGTAGTCATCAAAATCAGTGCTGAAATTAATAACAACATTGTTTTCTAAATGAAGTGTAATATTACTTTTGAGATGTATTGGTCCCGTTAAATATTTTCCAGCAGGAAAATAGACAGTTCCACCACCGCTTTTAACTGCTTCTTCAATTGCACTATGAATGGCTTCAGTACTTTTAGACACTGCTTTTGTATCAGCGCCATATTTTGTTACATCAAAAATTGGCTCATTTTTGCATATTTTTATTCTTAATAATACAATTAAAAAGTTGACAAAAAATAACTTATGAATTGTTTTATGATTCATTAAAAATAGACTTAGTATTAGACTCTTATATCGAAGTCCTGCTGATCTCATTAATGTAAAGACCACAAAAAGTGATATAATAATAAAATCCTCGAGTTTATATATGTAAGTCTTTAAGTAAGAGAGAGTTATGGGAAATTTTAGCTGTAAAAGCCATATAAGTGCATAAATAATAGATTTGTCTTAAATGATTTTTTTCGTTGTGACCTTCTCTTAGATAAAACCGTCATATTTTATTACATACTATAGCAAACGGATACCATTTAATGACAGGTGCAAATTGATAAAATTTGTTATTTTTCATATCTATATCTTTAAAACAGGATTGAATGGTAAAATATAGAAAAATAAAAGCAAACAGCTATGTTATAGTTTGTATCTCAAGGTATTTTTAAGTAAAAAACTTTAAATCTTTGCGTAAATTTTTTGTTTTCAATAATTATCTGATGGGATTTCTAGTAAAAAGACTTAAAATTATTTGTATAAAATATGCTTATACAAAATGTGATTACGAAAGAAATACTTTATATTCTCATTTTTCTATTTTTAATAATATTAAAAAGTTACCAAAAAATGAATGAGAATTTTATTGTGATTTATCTTCCGAATGAAGATGGAGGAATTGTCTTAAGGCTACTCTTTTACTACTACTTATGGGTTAAGAGCCTGGGGTACGTCTTACTAAAAGAATCTTATTCTAACTATAGTCTTAAGACATTTTACGTGATTTTTGACTGGATAAAAACAGTTATGATTTTTAAAATTTAGACTTGAGACATTCTTAGGACGACATTTAGGATAAGATTCTGTCGTGTTAACAGACTAACTGTTTGCATCTTAGGATACTTTATTAGCTGTCTTTGAATTCCTACTTATTTTCTACTTTCAGATCCGTTTCATAACAGAATCTTATCCTAAATTTTGTCCTAAGAATATCTTAAGTGTAAATTTTAAAAATCATAGCTGTTTTTATCCAATCCGAATTCGTATAAAATGTCTTAAGACGATAGTTAAGATTTTTTAGTAAAAATCAAAACAAAATTACATGAGTAGTGTATAAAGGGCAGTTCTGGGACTTACAAAAGTACAAGTCTACGAAATTCAGAAATTCCACCCAAAAACCCCAATTCTCAACATTTTTCAAGTAAAAAAGTATCAAAACTTGTTGGGGACCATGATTTTTGACAATTTTCTGTCGCATACTTCATTCCGTCTAAAGTACGAGTCTAGGAAAACCCTAGTTTTCAACAAATTTCAGTAAAAAAGTGTAAGAAAAAATTTGCAAAATGGGTGCCCTCCCATCTCAACCCATTCCGGGATTCAGAGACCTCGCGACCTTATTTTAAATTCTTTGATGTTCGGGATTCGGACGTCATTTTTATTTTATTTTACATGAGGTCTCTACACCCCTCGCAGCTTACGGGATTCTTTTACATTCTTATCCCTTACAGCCACTTTTCATCCATTACACTACTTAACTTGTGGTTAGGTAGCAAGGGACTCTCCCATAATATCACTGGTTTCATGCAGCTGGCATTCGAACTCGGGCCCTGAGCTTAATACATACTACTCAAGTGAAATCTAGCACTCTGCTAACATTTCTACATATACTGTCAAATGAGCTGCATTTCTTAATTACGCTAGCACGACATTACAGCGCACAAACTAGAGCGTAAACGAACACCGCGTACGACATTACCGCGCAAGTCACTACAGCGCAAGCAATACCGCGCACGACACTACCGCGCAAGCGACACTATCGCGCAACGACACTACCGCGCAAACGACACTACCGCGCAACGAAACTACCGCGCAAGCGACACTACCGCGCAACGACACTACCGCGCAATGAAACTACCGCGCATCGAAACTACCGCGCAACGAAAATACCGCGTAAATAAGACTATCGCGCAAACGACAAGAAACTCAAAATTTTACTTAGAAGGATATGCTAAATTATTTTAAAACTTCCTTACACTATTATTATACCTAATGCACTCTCGCAATGAAGTCGCTTGAGCAGTAGTGTCGTAAGCGGTAAAGTCGTGCGCGGTAGTTTCGTTGCGCTTTAGTTTCGTTGCGCGGTAGTGTCGTTTGTGCGGTAGTGTCGTTTGCGCGGTAGTGTCGTTTGCGCGGTAATTTAGTTGCGCGGTAGTGTCGTTTGCGCGGTAGTTTCGTTGCGCGGTAGTGTCGCTTATTACTTGTAGATCACACCTCAGTGGAATACCTCATAATTAAATTAATGATTAATTAGCAGAGAGCGGGATAATACCTATCATAACTATTTTATAGGTTAAGAGTTGAGACTAGAGTTAGTGTATGTCAGAATCATGTCCTCAGAGTCATTTTGGCGAACTTTTATCATAACTATAAATAACTATTTCAAAGGTTACTAACTATTTGAATGTTAAAAAACTATTAGCTGTTTTTTCTAAAGTAATGACATTTGTGAGCGTATTGTCACTGAAAGACAAACCTCAAAACAATACTAGTCTTTAATTGTGATCAAAAACTAGTCCATAAAATGCCGAAACAAAAAGAGTCTCCATTAACACGAATGAGAAGATATATCAAAGAGTTTGGTGATGTCCTGACCGTTCAGACGGATGACAAAACCAAAACACATGTGCTTTACTGCCAGTCCTGGTAACAGCTGTCAACTCAGACCAGAGATCACATGTTGTTCAATATTTACACACTTCTTCTCACAGAAACAAAGTCAAAGACTTGAAGACCAAACAGATCTCAGTCACCGAGCTTTTCACTGATAAACAAAAGGAGTTTAATTCCGATTTATGTAAATTCATGGTCGCACTCAACATCCCTTTCCACCGCATATCACATCCCGCGGCCAAAATTTTTTTGGACAAATATACAAAATTCAAAACTCCGGCCGACTCTACACTTCGAAAGGAATATCTGAAATCACTTTATGATCAAATGATTGAAAAAATCAGGAATCGTTTGGCCGATCAATACATTTGGTTACAAATAGATGAAACCGAACATAAGGGGCAAAAAGTAGCGAATGTTATCATTGGATCACTAAATGGTAACAAAGATCAAAACGAGAAGTATTTATTACATATGAAGTTTTTGAAGAGCGCTAATAACGTTACTATCAGTCAAACAGTTAATGACACCCTCAATATTCTATAGCCTAACGGTATTAAATACGACTGCTTTCTGGTATTGTTGACAGATAAGGCTAAATATATGGAAAAGGCCGGTATTACACTATGCGGTACTTACCCGAAGCTCACACACGTGTTTTGTGTAGCTCACGGCTTACACAATGTTTGCGAATATTTAATGGTTCTGTACAAAGATGTGAACCGTTTGATCACTTGTGGCAAAAAAGCCTTTAAAAAGAATCCAAATAGGAAAGAATTGTTCAAAACATTGCAACCAGATATACCTCTACCCCCTGACCCGAATCAAACCCGTTGGGGACTGTGGTTAAAGGCAGTCGAATATTATTCCCAATATTTCAATCAGTTTTCAGAAGTGGTTAGAGTTTTGGATCCAAAGGAGTCGGCATTTATCGGAGAATTACAAGAATTATTGTCTAAACCGCAGCTCAAGAATGATATCGCTTACATTCAATTTAATTTTAATTGTTTATCAAAAGCAATCATTGAGTTAGAGAAGAGTCAAATATCATTAAATGACAGTTTGAATACAATCAATTCAGTGGTCGACCATTTGGAAACTTCTCGCGGACAAAGAGCAGAAATAGTTTTGACTGAATTGAATCGAGTTTTGGAGGCAAACACTGGTTTGAAAAGACTTCGTTTAATTTCAGACATAATCAATGGCAACAATAATCTCTATCTGGATATTGATCTGAGCCCTCAAGAGATAATATAATTTAAATGGTGTAAAATCACTGACTGTGATATTGAACGAAGTTTTTCGAAATACAAGTACATAATGAGTGACCAAAGACTGCGATTTGAAGAAGAAAACCTCAAACAATATCTTATAGTTCATTGTAATTACAAATAATTGTATTTTAATTTGATTTCTCATTAAAAATAAATAACTATTTGGGTAACTATTTGGGCCATTTTTTAATAACTATTATAGTGGCTATAGGGACCTGAATACGTAACTATAATTCCTAAGCCTGGTAATAACCGATTTCAAAAATATTTTATGGCACAAATAACACGTCATGTGACTATTCTATTTGCCTCGGTGTAGTTTCTGAAAAATAAAATTGACAAAATTGATAAGATTTAATGTTTTACTATTTTATTAGAATAATAACAAATGACTTTATTTTTAAAAATTTAAGTTATCAGATCTTAAATAACTAACTTACGAGAGAAGTTCAGGATTATGTAATAACTGATTTCAAAAATATTTTTGTGGCATAAATAACATGTCATACGATGTTTGAAAATGCATATAAAAAGGCTGACCGTTGGACACTTACAAATTATGACCACTCAAAAAGTGATTTCTTATGGTTTACTACTATTGATTCCTATGTATTTTTCCTATTAAATATGTACTCTAATTCAGTCAAATTACTCAGTGGATGGCAATAATATTGTTAATAGGGGAAAACCTTCAAATCATTTTGAACATAAAAAGATAATCTGAAATTTCATACTTAAAAGTAAGTTTCTATATACCAATAATTCTATTTTTTCGTATTTATCATATTTCTTTAAAAAATTCTTTAGAAGTCCATTGAATTTTAAAGATATGATAGATACGAAAAATTAGAATTATTGTCTGATAACTTAAATTTTTAAAAATAAAATCATTTACTATTATTGTTCTACTAAAATAGTTAAACATTAAATCTCGTTATATTTGCCATTTTTATTTTTCAGAAAACACACCGAAATAAATAGATCCCTACAATATCTTCCAAATTGGCTTTATAAAAAAAAATATCCATATTCAGAAGTTTCTTTGATTTTATCACTAATGAAATATTAATAGAAACGCTATAAGAGCTCCTATCCATTTCAGAAGGCATAGTAGCATAGATTTTTAGTCAAAGTTTTCTGATGTTAATAATTTCCTATAGTCAAATGATATAAAATATAATTTAAGTTTCTTATTTTATCATATGATATGTTTACATCAAGAAATTCGAATATTTTTAACCGTTTATAGAATCCAATCGGACTTTGAGTGACAAAAATGCATAGATACAGATAATTTATAGTTCATAACTAAAGCATCTATAATTCAGGACTTATAACCCTCTGATTCGGGAGAGAAAAGCAGTTAAAAAACAGTTGGGGGCTCGTTCGGGAAACTCAGGTTACTATTTTATTATAGAAAATTTTTAGTTACAATCTAAAACTTGATTGAATTGTATTACATTTAAGTGTTCAATAGCTTTTAGAGTCATGCTTTGCCGACTATCGGTTAAAATTCGCTTAAAATTGCAAAAAAATCTAATATAAAGTCACAGGATAGAAAGGTTTTACGCTATGAAAACTTAAATTTTTAGAAAACTCAAAGAATCTTGCTCAATTCGAGACTTTACCCTTGATTCAGGAAGTTCGGGAAAATAAGGATATCATCATTTGACTTCTTATTGCTCGATACGTGCTCGTATGTCGATTTTCCGCTGATTAAATTTCAGATGATTTGGGGTTTCCCGAAATATAGACGCTCTATTCATAACGCAACAATCTCTCAATATTATGGTCTATATATTATGTTTTAAACAAATATTTCAAGAACCTCATAATGCAAAGATCATCGAATTCTTGCGTTTGCATAATTATTGACTTGAAATGACAGATAATTTCATAATAGAACTGGATTATCTTTATTTACTTATTCAATATAAGCTATATAATTGTTACTTATAATTAATTGTTAGAACACGAAATTAACGGAATTTTCTCCTCAGTTAACAATCAGTGTATACACCAGAAGAATCATTTTCATTTTAGTCTTAGTCTGTTTATTGTCCGTTACTTTTTGTTTAGTCTGAAGAATGGTTTTGGTAAAGGAATCAATGGTAAGTGTCAGTCAAAGCTAATTACATATTTACTTCAGTGAAAACTTTTTCTAAACATTAATGGATTTACTCCTACAGTATCGAAAAGCCAAATAGAGCGCAACTGACATCACCCGCAGAATAGATTGAACAGCTCGTATTAAACTTTCACACCAAATAATTTTAAAATATTTTTTTCATCAATTTTTTATACTTTCATATTAATAAGTAAGCTCCTTGAAACACATTAAATTTCGTAATTAATAATCAGGAAATAAAACATATTTGCAATGATTCTTATGATTTGTTCGTTTTGACAATTTTTTGAGTAACACTTTTAAGTTGACAATTCAAACATGAATTTTCTTAATAAATTTTCTATGATTCTATTACTGGTAGTGAATCCAATAATTGGTAAGTTTTAAATTCTGTTAAATTTTCTAATCAACAAATTTTTGGTCAAGTGTTTAGTGATGACGACGGGAGTCTTCAACTATTGATGGCTCTGATGAAACAATTCTCAGAGAAATTGCAGAACACTATGGGTTTGATTAAAGCTAATAAATTACAAGAGACAAACATTGAGTTGGCAGGAGTTAAGGATGCATTGACTGGTATTATGACTATGTTTAAAGAGAACTCGCAGTTGTCTCAGTTGCCGCTCTTCTCACAAATTAATTCTCAATTAATGCAATTGTCTTCAATCACTGATTCACTTAATCTCGAGTTAGATACAGGAAGTAATCAAATGGTTGATAATATGTTCGAAAAATTGAAGAACGCCTTCAGTCTTGTCACTCAAGTCAAGGATAAAATTGGAGAAAAAGTTTCCTCAGCTATAGGTTAAACCATTTTTATTTAGAATCCGGCACAACTGTAAGAATTGTACTAAAATCGTTACTTGTATAAGAGATCGGTTTTAAAAATAAAATTTTATTGATTATTATTTAAAATTACTCTTCAGTTGTTTTGATTCAACCTTAATATAGTTCTGGAGCGAAAATACCGAAAGAAATGTCTGTAAAGCCTCAATAATTAAATTAAAAAATTTATTTACAAATCCATTAATGCTTTTAACTTGCAAATTATTACTATTCATTCAACTGAAATCTTTTGTATAAAACTTAAAATAAAATATTAAATCATTTCTAGTTCTCGAAATAAATTCATTGGAACCTCAGCTCGTATGAGATCTATTAAAATAGTAGATTATCTTAATTTAAACTTGATTTCAGACCTAAGTATTATTTAAATATTGGTATAGTGGATAAGTTTAAGTAATGAGGGCGTTTCCAAAATTATTTTTGGCTATTACTGAACTACCTTATTAAAATATATTTTAAACTTTGTAAACAAGTAGCTCTAAAAATATATCATAGAAAGACAAGTTAATTAAATTGAGTTAATGCTAAATAAGTTTAGATCAAGACATTGCACAGGCATCACATATAACTATTATAGATATATTTCAATTCTTTATACACTCATATTTTATTTGAATGATTTGTATAAAATATTGTTATGGTAAATATTGGCTGTTACCAAAATTATGATTGATTCTCGTTCATTCGTGTATTGCTGAAGCCCCTTTGAATACGCAGATTTGGAACAATACACTCGATTATGAGAGCCCAACAGTTTCTGCTGGAAAATTAGTACTCTACCATTTGAAAAGTTATGGATGCTCACAATCAGATCAATGCTTACTAGAGTGACCAAGTCAAAAAACTGTTAAATGAGGGACAAAATGATTTTGGCCCCCTTACAAATTTTTTTAAAGAGTTTTAATCTGATTGAAGTTACAAATCAAAGTTTGAAATAACAGTTATTTGAAATATAAACTAAAGATTTGATTGAGAACTGCACTTTATAAGAGTTACACACGATGTGAATAAAACAAGGTATCAGATAATCGGATTAAAACTCTTTTTATCTAAAGACTAAAGACTTCCACATATTTTAAGATAGAAAACGTGTTGACAACAAAATTGCATTATTTGTAGAAAATGAAAATATACAGTGGAAATCTGTTAAGATAAATATTAAAATATATGACATTTTCCGTCCCGCAAGGGGTACATACGGTATGCATGACACAACTCCTAAATGTGGGACAATCCCGCACAATGCAGGACACTTGGTCACCCTAATGCTTACCTAAATGTATTTCAGAATACAGTCATATTTTATTGATATTCATTCCCTGATAAGAGATGATCAGATTTCGATAGAAAACGATTATGATAAAGCTCGTAAAAGTCTAATAATTGCATAATTTAACAAATTTAAGAATAACAAAATTTCTCTTTTATTGGAAAGCTATTTTTCTATCTATTAATTTATTGATACGAATTATTCTTTTCTGGTTTCAATAGTTTGATTTCATGATAAGATGTTGCTCAACATTAGTAAACGTATCGATTCTTAACTGAAGAACATTGTGCCTTGGGTAGTGTTGTAAAAAAAAGTTTCTAGGAAATTTTCTCGAAAAACGTTCTAGGAGCTTTTTAGAAACTTTTTTGAAAGATAATTTCTCATCGAAAGAAGTTTGACAAACCCTGTAGTACGATTCTGGTACGAATCCTAAACTCGATCGTTACTTAATTATAAGATCGATCATTATAATCTTTAAATTAAGCCTTGATCTTCAATTAACGAGCGCTCTAATCATTAATCTGATCGATCATTACTTAAAATCGTACTAAACTTGATCTTAAACTTAAAGAGCTTAGAGAATAGCCCCCTGGCTATCAATTATATAATATAAGATATAATTATTTGTTATTATTGATACATTAATGAATAAGTGGGGACCCCAACCTCCGCCCTCACTCAACACCCATAAAAGATTTGCGATTGAGGTTTTCGGCGGCGACAAGTGACGCGAATAGGTTCGCTTGGTTGAGCCGTGATTTCATAAGAGCAGATTTTTCAGCTTCATCCCCCGTGTGGATGGTAAGATGAAATTCAGTATTTTATAAATTGACTTTTCAACTGATCTATATGTATTTTTTAACGCTGATTCCGAATATGAAATCCAAATTTTTTTAAATCGAATACTTTTTGAGAGATTCGACTTGAAATATTTCATATAGAATTTTTCCACTTTAACATTTTTCATTATATAAAATGTAATTTCGATGTAGAATTTAACGCTGATTACAATTATGAAACCCGTTTAGTTGAATTTAACTCTCATTCATGTGATACAAAAGGGATTAGAAAAAGGAGTCACTCGTACACAAAATCTATCAATTGACTAATGTTCGAGTAATTCAGGCTGCATCAGGAAATATAAACACTAAAATTTCTGAAAAACTAAGTTGTTGCTCAGTATTATTTCTTCATTTCAAGTCAAAGACCTTAAAATAGATTTGAGAGAGCTTCGTGATACATTTCTCGATGAATAGAATGCGACGACATTTAGAAGTTTGAATGAAGTATGGAGGCGGCTTTTCAAGAAAGCAATTATTTTTGACCCTTTTTATGAAAAACACTATGAATCAAAATTTTGATTATTACAAATCCTGCAACTCTCCGGAACTGGTCTGAATCGGAATTGTAATTTAATCAATATTTATTAAGTGAGTTTCCAAGAAATGTAGACATGAAAATATTATATCATTAAAATAATATGCGTACAACTTAATTAAATATTCAAGAGACTGCACAAAATATTCTTTCAGTTTCCTGTGAAAGTATTAATGTCGAGAAATCGTTATCTAAGTTGAGAAATATTCAAACAAATAATAGATGTGCAATAAAGCCTCAAAATCTGACAATGTACTTTATTATGTATTTCAACGGTGATATCTATGGATTATTCAACAATTGTCAGTCTTGAAAAATGAAAGAATCAGAAATTGATATAATTCGTTTGTCTTTAAATTGCTAAACTGTTTGATATAAATCTTGGGAACACTTTTAGTTACTAACGGAAAATCGGCGTGCCTAATTATAGACTGTTATTGAGTACAAGTTAAGATGTTATTTGCTGAATAACGCTTAATTGTTGTTATAATTCAAATTAATCGAATAAAGCATCAGCTATTATTTAAATCACTCGTGTCTAATCTATTCGATTTTAGCAAAGATAACAAATGAAAGATGATTATAATAATAGATAATAAGTCAGTTTAAAATTGTTCCCATTAAATACCATAGAATAAATAATATTTGATTGCTTAAAGACTTGTTTGTCTTCTATCCGTTCCGCTGAACCTGATATTAATCGATGTTGATCTCTAACATACCTAAAATGAGTGAATCCAACAAGTATAACGAGTATAACAACAATCAAAGAGATAGATATAATTTTAGGTTCATATTATAGTAATGGAAGTCAGCGATTTTCAATATATTCTCAGATCAATACAATGAAATTTCTATGATTTTCAGCATGAAAACCATAGTCATGGCTGTGATCTATAAATAATAAAAATAGTCATAAAATTGACATCAGATTAAGAGTCATTTCTTACTTCATATCCACGAAAGTGGTTAATCATGAATAGTTTCCAACAATAAAATCCGATTCTCTTTTGACCCAATCTCTCAATAAATGACAAGAACTGAAAATAAAATTATCATATATTGAATCAAAAGTATTTTATTTTTTGTGAGTTTTACAAACTTTGATATGTACAGAATTAGTCAAGGACAACTTGTTAGGTGTGAACATGATTCCCAATAATATATCATAAGTTATATTAGTTTGATAATAGACATAAGAGGCACATCTTAGGATTAGTACCAGAGGGAGAATGAAAGTAAAAGAAGCGTAAGTGAAAATCAGTTTCATTATTAAATCAGTTTTTGAGAATATGCTAATAAATAACAGTAAACTAATTATAGAAGAGTATAGAAGCCAAACCCAGAATAAGTACTTTGACCAAAAACTTTTATTAAACGAGTCGATTTCCGAGTAGATTGAGTCCAAAGTCTTTATTATAGCCATAACTCTGCTGTTCGTCAATTCGGATTTCCTTTTGGTAAAAATCTTGATTTTCTCATTCACTCCTTTAGCTTTAATCAAAAGGTAATAACAAATGAGGTAAAAGTAGACGATTTGATACACAATAATCATATAGAGATAATAAACGCTAGAAACGAAGATGAAATTCAGAGGAAATACATAGAAAATGAATTGATTGAGAGAACAGTTGAAAACTATCGGCAAGTTTACACAAATCAAAGCAATTGTTATGACTACTGGTTTTGAGAAATTATCACAAATAAAGAACATTCGCTTAGCTATTTTTATGAATTTGTAGATTTTGACTTTATCTGAGAGTCCAAGACTTGGAGCTGAATTCAATCCTGAAATCATCTCAAATGGTTTCAAATAAGTCGGGAATTCCTTATTCTTGTAATTTCTATAATGAAGCCATTGTGTAACGAGCGCTAAGAAAAATGCGAGAATGGCTACGATATCGTGATGAATTCTGGCGTTCATAAAGTATGAAAAGTCGACGATTATTATGAAATAATCCGGATTTTCTTCTGGCAATAGTAATGAAATGATACATCTGACTAAATATATTGAACTGATTATGGCAAACAATAATGGATTATGAAATTTGCTTCTTTTCTTCAATCCATTTGAGAAAAGAGATAAACCGATGCGATATAGATGAGATCCGGCAGAAGTAACCAACAATTCTTGCGCTAATATTTGTGAAGGATCAAAATTACTTTCTGTAATAAACGCCATTTAATTTTAAGCTTTGATAAGGCTTTATGAGATATGATCACAATTTTTCTGAAACATGAATATTGTGATTGAAGTGTTTGAACCATGTTCAAAAGATATGGAAACAGTATTGGGCTTTCTTTTATTTTATTGATATTCATTTCGTGATAAGAGATAATCAAATTTCGATAGAAATGGTTGTAATAAAACTCGTGGAAGTCCAATAACTACCTCATTTATCAAATTTAAAAATAAAAAAATCCAAAAATATACAAATTTCTCTTTTGGAAAGCTATTTTCCTGTTTATTTACTTATTAATACGAATTCTTCTCTTCTTGATCTAATGGTTTAATTTCATGATAGGATATTGTTATATTAAAACAAAAAGTATTTTAATTTGTTTTGTAAACTTTTTATTTGTTATGAGAATTAAAATAAAACTTTTATTTTTGTTATGACTATAAAAGGTTATGTTTGGTTAGCTTTAATTGTAAAATTAAATTCTTAATCTGAATTCATTACAAAAGGAAATTAATTGTTATGAGAAGCTAATATTGGAATGCTTAAACATCCCTTTTTAGAAATAACATTCATAAAATCATAACTCAAAAATATTCTTAACATCCTTTTATTAACCCTTTGAAGGAACTGTGGGGTCTTATTTGTCCTAACAATATTTTGAAATTTTGTTAAAAACAAACCATAAATGCAAAAAATCTAAAAAATTCTGTATTCTATCACAAACTATTTCTTAACAAAACTACATAATTGTCATTTTAATATTACTTATAATTAAAATTCTAAAAATAAATAAGTAAAGCAAAGTCTGGTGTCGTACCCCACCTTTCTATTCACGTAACTTTTTTTCATAATATATTTCAATGCAATTTGGATGAATCCAATAAGAAAGGGGTTAACTGTGATGTCAAATGTTATGACTTGGATACAATACGATATGTGAATGGAATAGTGGGGTATTTTTGTTTAGTCCTTGAGTTTTACGCATAATAAGCCCAGATTCGTCCAGGAAAGTTCCCGATTTTTCGACCCCATCTTTCCCTTTAAGTGATTCTAAACACAATTCCTTCGAAGGGTTAATTAGTCAGAAAAGTATAAAAAGCGAGTAATAGAGTAGAAATTAAGTGAGAGAAGAGAAAGAGTGAGAGAGAGAGCTTAGACTCTGAGCGACACTTTTAAATCTTTGTGCATTATAATGAGATCAAATACAGTTTTCAAGGAGTTGATCTCACAATGGATAATCTATCTAAAATCATTTCAAGAGATTAACTTATAGATATTTAAATTGAAATAAAATCCATATTGGAGTCAAAGACGAAATTAGACATTCAAAGTAGAAAAATTGAATGACGTTGAATGAATTCGAATGACTTAGAGTATGAGTTCATTCGATTAGTATAGTCAGGAAGATTCCAACGATGCATAATTTATGTCTACATCGGAGCTAGATTATAGTGATAGTGCAGGACTAAAGTTGGCGAGGTTACACACATACTACATATGTGGTTGAACTCCACCGACTGAGTAGAGTTTGTGGCCCCACCCCATGGGTGGCTACGCCTCCTTTCAATATTTCACAACTCGATAACGGGTAGACAGAGGCTTACGGAGTATGGCTCAATCAACTCGGATTTGAAAGTTGCATAAAAGCGCATACATAGACCAACCCTACCTACATTCTAAATTTTTTTATTTTTAAAACCATCAATTTTCCTCAAATATTAGTTAGATTATTGCAATGGTTTAGAACAATATGCGAGGACTATGGTCACATGATATATATCATTGAACTTTTAGAGTTATGTTCAGTTCATCCCTAACTTTTGAGGCCGCGCCCACTTAAATTGCTTACATCTTCGAAACGAGTAGGCGAGCTTTTTAAGAGTAGGCTCTTTCGACTCCTCATTGCATTTTATAGTATAATCGCAAATTTGCTACCTCACCTTCATATAAAATGTAATGAGGTGTCGAAAGAACCAGCTCTTACAAGCTACGCCTACTCGCTTCGAAGATATAAGGAATTCTTTAAAAATGAGCATAGCCTTAAAATTAAACAATTTTAGTATGAAGATGTGGTCGATTTGTGTATACGGCCATATATAACATTCAACTCTGACTTAATTGAGCCAGGCCGCGTAAGTTTTATTCTACCCGTTATCGAGTTATTTGAAGTTTTTGGAAAGGGACGCGGGCATCCATGGGAGTGGGGTTACAAACATTATTCAATTGGTGTAGTTCAACCATATATATGGTATGTATGTAGTCTTGCACAGTTCAACCTGCACTATTATTGTCATAAAATCTAAATCGGGAAAACACCCATTCACTTGAAGAAATTATATGGAAATGGCCTGGAGGAGATAATGAAAGCAACCTTACGGTCACATGTATTTAATTTGTCTTCGGATTGCTCTTTGCTATTTTTAAATATAGCTCGAATCGAAATTCGACTTATTAAGTTGAAGAAAATAGAATTTTCGTGGTGATCTTGAATGACATCGAGTATGATTTCAATCGACTCGTAAAGTCAAGACGAGTCCAACGATGTATAACTTATATGCATACGATGTCGAGAACATGGTCGTCTACGTTTAATATTGTTCTGTCAATATTTGTTTGCTTTGTCATTTGCCATAGTATAGGTTCAGAAATGTGATAAAACCTTCTCATCTTTACAATATCATCGATTGATTTTCTTTTGAATTCGACTCAATAGGATATAAGCCCTAAAGAAGGTCTTTAAATTCAAAGTTACTTTAACTAAATATTAATATTTGTCTAAAATTGATATTTAGTATTTAAGTAGGACGTCGGCGATAAATCACGATTCAATTGAGTCTTCTCTATTAGAATCAGAATAATCTAAATCTTTTAGAGATGATCTGTTGGATAGCAAGCCTGGTGTCAGCAGTCGTAGTAATTCAAGCTTCAAACTCGATTTTCAAACGTCAAGCATAAAAATTGCAATTTCTTATTATTTATTTAATTTTGAATTATGAAATTTGAAAATTAGCTTCGAAATTCATAACATCATACATTTAAAATTAAGATTGTAAGAGAATAGAAATTTGAATTCTAAAATTGAATTATAACTATTGGATAATAAATAAGATATGAGAAATTCCGATTTGGTCGAGACTCATCTTAATTGGACTTATGCAGTATTTGCGTTAATCCAGTCGATAAATGAAGCAGTTCTGGCATAGACTCCAGGATAATTGGGACGAGCGCATCCATAACCCCGACACAATACCGACCAATACTCCGTTATCAGTCAATGGTCCTCCAGAATCGCCCTAAAATCGAAGTCATCAAATATTAGATCATAATTTAACGGAAAAGAGCTTGATTATAATGTATTTCATATATTTCATAAACCGTACTCTTAGAGATAATTTTTGGGTAAAACACGTCTGAACAGATAAAGATATACGATCGTCTTATTTTAAATTTAGGGTCAGATATAAGATTCGACCTTCTCTAGAAGTTTCATTTTAGATGTTGGAATGGCAGGTATTGTATATGTCTAATAGCATTAATCGCAGCATCATCTAAGTTTTACGTAGCCTTTGATTAATGCACATTTTAAGGCTTTTGAATAAAATTATTTTAGTGTATGATTCGAAAAATTGAATTTAGAACTTACTTGACACGCATCTTTACCTCCAGCGGTCTCTCCGGCACAAACCATTCTATCGGTGATAGAACTGGTTCCATAAGCTGTACGACAATCAGCTCTCGAAACAACTGGCACTTCGACTTTGAGCAGAGTCGTCGAAGTACTTCCACCTTCAGATGTAGTTCCCCACCCGGCACACAAAACTTTAGTTCCAGCCTCAGGATCTGATCCAGTACTTGGTAAAGTAACCGGTTTGGCCTGTTCTTGACCTAAGGTCAAAGGTTCTGCCAGTTCAATAATACCTACATCGTAATCGATGGTCGAAGAACTATAACTTGGATGAATAGTTAGTTTAGTCGCTTTAATGGTCGCTCCACTGCCCGAGTTAAGTGTATTATAACGAACAGAGACTGAATTCACGTTTTGTCTGTGGAAGTCAACAAATGATCTGTATGTGGTCTCTGATAAAAAGTATCAGTCTCGATACAGAAAATAGAAAAATATTCACCCTTGAAGACAGTGAGCTGCAGTTACGATATACTTGTTGTTAAGAATAGAACCGCCACAAAAGTGATATGATGTTCTTAATGATACAATCCATGGAAATTCACCCGAAGCTGCTGTTGATCCACCAACAATTCTGGTGTTATTCGAGGTATTGACATCTGGAGTGTACCACTGCAATTTGCTACGCAAGTGTTCGGGAAGTGGAAGACCACCGAATCTGACGTAAACGTCGTAAGGAATTGGTCGACGAACTGCCTCGGAAGCAGCGAATAGTAAACTCACGATTGCCAGTACTTTCATTGCGGACTTCTTAATAGTTAGTCAACTCTATAAGACTCCAAATTGAAACTGAACTCCAAACAGCTCTCAATCGTATTTATATGCCTGTTATATACGGATTTTCGTCTCAAACAATTATCATTAAGTTTTTAACTGAAAAATGAGTCACAACTTTTATTCTGCTTACTCTTAATTTTTATTACCCATAATTAATCAAATTTTGTTCCGTTTGTGTTTCGAGTGAGTTTGTTTGCACTCAACTTTCATAAATCAATTTAAATTATCTGTTTGATAATCAATTCTAAGCTGTAAATGTTATTCCAAAAGTTATTTATCCTATTAAAATTTGATATAACTTTAGCAAGTCATGAATTTTCAAACTTCGCTCAAACCAGGTTTAAAAACATTTTGTGTATTGGAGAAGATTTTACTTGAATAAATTGATTCAATGCTTAGCATTGAGTATGTAAATAAAAGCAATTGAACCTCATAAAAATTTGATTGTAAGAGGATGTTAATTTCTTTTTAAGATATCTAAATTCTGTCCATTTTTAGCAGACTTAGATATACGAAAGTTTTTAGGACTATATATAACTTATGTGATTAGATTTAAAGTTCCTCTTCCAGAATTACAACTATTCTATTTTACAACGATTCCTAATCAATTTTATCCTTATTACTAGAGTTGATTAAGGTTATAGAGAACACAATCATTCTCATCACAATTAATGAATACGAATAAAAGTCATTTTGAACATTAATCATCGATATATTATTAGTTAGTGATTTTGACGATTGTTTTTCAAAATGCCTACACTTAATCTATGTTAAGGTATCTGAAAGAAATGATTTGAGTAAAGTTTTGACCATTCGTCTCCAAATTATATAAGAGACCGTCATCACTATCTTCTTTGTTTTATCGTACATTTTATTATTGAGCTTATATACTATTTTTACTGCAAATTGACTCCTAATTTGCATATTAATTTTATCGATTAGTGTCAAAGATCTTTTTATAGACTTCTTATGACACGTGTACTAAAATTACACTTAACAATGCTTAAAATTGCTTAAAAACTTTTTTTGTAACAGATCTATGTTAACTCTCATATTATATACAACTCTTTTACTTAGATTGCAATAACTAACTGCTTTATCAATTATATTATAATATGCTTTTTTTAATTTTTTGCATTTTATTATATCTACTAACAAATTTATTTTTGTTCTATCGAAGTTATGATTAGCAATTTCCTGCATGGGATATGATAGGACAGAATGAAACTCCTTTTGGCATAAACGGGATAGGATTGATCGGGATTATACCGTGAAAATAATGGAATGGGACGGTATTACAAATTCTGAAACTCTTGATACTTCTAGTTTGGATATTATTAATATATAATGAGAAATATTAGAATATTAGGTTATCATGATGTAGGTATCAAGAGGAGAAAGTTTTTCACTTTTAAGTCCACATATGATTATGATGCGAAAGTGAAACCTGTATAGAGTTATCTTTAAAAAATGATGTAAATCTCTATTGTGCTTAACAAGTTTACTTTTATAATTATATTACTAATTTTGAATTTTTCCTGCAATTATATGAAATTTAAATAATTATTCCAAGATTTTATATAATATAGATTTTAATTTATTTTAATCATAGCAGTTAATGTATTAAATCAATGTATTATATAATCCATATTTCAGTAATTTTAGTCTGATATTCTGACCAGTTCTCTGTAACGCTATAACTTTTGTTCAATTTCCCAGACTACGTAATCCACTAAACTTGAGTTTATTTATAAATTTTAGATATAAAAAGCTAGACAACAAACTTAGAAAAATAGTAATTTTCAATTTTTTAAGTAGAATTTCATAGATTTGAACAGTAATAAACGTTGAAATTTCTTATTTTAGTCGTAGTTTCTGATTTTGTTTATTCAAATTCAACTCCAGCCGAGTTGGATTGGCGTACAAGTGATGCTATATTGCTAGGGTGACCACCTCTAGTTTGTCTTATGATAGGACAAAAATATCAAAGGGGGGACCCTTACAATAAAATAATTAAAATGCCGCTTTTATCAGTCATTACAAGTATTTAGGTGTCAACAAACAATACATTTTGATATTAAAACATTGAAAATTATTAGTCATGGTTGATTTTAAAGGTATATATTTTGCTAGAAATGGTATCTTTCAAAAGTTATTCAAAAGTAAGAAATACTGGTTTACATAAAATATAAGTTAAGGCAGAAAAGATTAATTCTATAACTTTTGGTTTTAAACTAGAGGATGATTTTTCCGAAAGTGTACTCTCGAGTCTTAAACTTAAACTCTCGAATTTTTTTAGTATGGAAATAAATAAATATTCGATTATCCAATTCTTTATTTATTATTTGAATATCGTAAAAATATGATGCATTTATTAAGAAACCATTATTTATTAAGGTGTTTATAATTTTTATTGAGAAACACCAACTTATTAATTAAATTGGGATTCAAAGCTGAAAGCTTTTCTCAAATTAACAGAACATGTGTTTTGTCAGACTTTCGCACATAGAGGTGTTCTACATATAAATTCTCGCAAAATAGAAGTATTTTACAGATCATTGCTTTCATAAGTTACTACAATTGAGATAAACTCATTAATAAGTTAATAATTGATCTCAAATTGATGTTTTTTGAAAATTTTCGAGTCTCGACTGCATTCGATTGAGATCGAGAGTTTCGACTCTTGAATCATCCTCTATTTTAAACCCCAGGTATTCAAAGCATTAAACTGGATTTCCTAACTCCTTATCATTTGTAAATAAATTCAATGTTTGAATTTTTAAGAAATATTTTTCTAAACACATTTTTCAAAATGAAAGTTGAAAAACGGAACAACTAATTGTCCCGTCGAGAGTTTTTGGTCTGACGGGGTTTCTGTCTTTTATCTTTAAAAAGACGGGACTGTCCCTCAAAAACGGGACGGGTGGTCACCCTATATATTGCCAGTTACTGATTAGGTCTATATTTTCATATTGTTTAATCTAATGCTTTTAGTTGATAAAATTATGATAAAATCATTTAACGCTAGGTTTAATAACAGGGCCAATGTAGACACGCATTTATTCTCAATGCGTTGGACGCATTATCAGCAATTCACAAGATAGAAGGCGGGAATTAGTGCGATTAAGTCAGCAACAAATATATCACTGCAGTAAGACTTAATAATATTTTATATGAATTAGAGGAACGTAAAGGGACTTATCCCTCAATGCAGTGAAACGAGAAAATCGCACTCAAAGTTCGCATTAAGTGCAAAGTTTAGAAACATTTTTTGCGTTAAGAAAAACTTTATTAAGTTATCAATTTATTCATACTAATCTAATTAAACATAATCTTATACAATTTATTAGTTAATATTCAAGGTCTGATTCATTACAAATAGTTTTTGAATCTTCAGAATTACAATAAAATTGTGAAAAATAATTGACATAAAATTTAAACTTATGTCATGAAATGCTATTGCAGTTTGTTGTGTTACGCATTGCAGTTAACACGTGTTAATAGCACTCGAGTTCAATTTAAGTTTTAATTCCTATTAGTTAGCATTGAAATCAATAAATTTTAATAAGAAATTACCGCTAAATTTTCCATTGAAACATATGCTGAATTTTTTTCTACATATTAATTATGAGTTGAACTTCTTGTTTGAAATGAATTCCAAAAAAGAAGTTAACTCGAGATAAGTCCCTTTACGTTCCGTCAATTCATATGATGTCTTATCCATTAGAAATCTTCGCATACAAACGATTTTCACTAATACTTTGAAAATTCCACTTGATATTATTTAGAAAGCTATAGTAATTAGAATATTTAATTAAACAAGAATCCGGTCTTTACTCTTGATAATTAACCCTTCGTCACAACTCTGTGGTAAAGTGTTCCCAAGTGTGACTTAAAAAACCAGCTAAATTTAACATAATGTCGTGACTTCTTGAGAATTTAGGTATTCCTCAGTCATATACCTGGCTTTGAATGACAAAAAATCTAATTTAGACCTATAACTTTGTTTTAAAAATTTTTTCTGGCAACATGTCTCTCTGAGGACAGAAATTTCACCAACATCGCAGTGCTATGATATCGTTACTAGCAATTTGAACCTCTGTTGACGCTGTGGCAGATAACAACTACAAACTAATTAATTAGTAAATTAAAACTTCAGAAACAGGAGCTGACCTTGACTCTCAGAGTATCAGGACTAACCTAGAACAGGCATAAAGCTTGGAAAACGTGGGGTAACATTTTACCCCACAGTTAATTTTGTTTTCGGAAGTTGTGGCAAGGGGTTAATTAAAAAATACTTGTCATTATAGCATCGCTTCTACATATTTTGCGTAAGATTTAATGCTTTTAAGTGTCATTAACTCCAAATTAAAAGATGATTATCATATTTTGCACAACCATGTAAATTATCTGAATAATAATTTTTTAACAGGTGGAAATTGGTGTCCATGTGGACAGGCTGGTAATGCTCCTAAAACGTATGACCTCATATCCAAAGAAAATATTGATTTGCTAATCGACTCGGAAGAGTCCTATCCGAGTACCGGTCAATGTACACACTAATGCCGCTTTAATAATCGAGAGCCGTCCTCACTTATGGAGGATACAAAATGTGATCAGATTCTAATTATGAATATCTTCTTAATAAAATGTTAATTGTAGGTCTAGTGGTTGTTGGAGTAAGAGCTGATACACAAGCTTTTATTGATTACACCAAAGGTATTTCAGATGATCTGACTTGTAATCCAAATAGACTCAATCATGATTTATTACTTGTCGGTTATGGTACTGAAAATAGCAAATACTATTAGATTGCTAGAAATAGGTTACTACCTTATTTTAGATAAAATAGTATATATTATATTTGAAAACTTATTCGATAATGATTATTGATTTTGAAGTTGGGGCGTGGATTGAGGAGAAAATAGATACATACGTATTATTAGAGATAAAAACTTATGTGGAATCGGTAATTCTGGTGCTCAACCGTTCATCGGATAAATTATTTAGTAATAATTTTAATTACTCAAAAGATCAGCTCAACAGACTATAATTATTAAACATGTGTACCTTTTATGAAGAAGAATCTAATTTTAGTAGATAAAACTTTTGTTTTTCAAAATTTAAGGTTGAAGAATATTTAATAAAGTGTAGATATGAATTTGAGTTACATTCTAATTCTCTCACTTTGCATCGAGATTAATAATTTGATGACACTTAAATAATATGCTTGAAATTGAGGCTATTGTTAATACTATATGTCAGTTCAATCTTAGGATATCGAGTAATAGAGAAGCTTATCCCCTTCACAATCGAGTTAGGTAGTTGCGGTAAGATACAGTTAATATATGGATGTGCCTTTGACTTAGATGTAATTAAAAGAAAATAAACTTTTAGACTTTATCTCACCAGAAGACCATTTTTCGGAATGTTCTTAAAGTAGAACAATGGTCTGTTACTACAGGCTTTCAATTTTTAATCTCATGATTCTTATTCAAAGCCTATTTATTAACACTTAGAAAATTATGATAAGTACAAAACTGTTTTTGTGTAGCCTTTATTACAGCTGAAGCACTTATTCACGATATTCTTTGAACATTGAGCACATCTTTATTGAGTTTTTTGATCAAGGTTTCGATGTAATTTTATCATTTAGTTGAAGTAAATGCACGTGGGTAATTCAAAAATTTTTCTCCCTGATATATAAGCGACCAAACTATAAGCAAAGTCCGATGTTATTTTGTGAACATAAACATTACAAAAGTTGATAGGCGAAAGTACAGGTCAATTGAAGCATTTATATTGATAGTTCAGTTTGATTAGTTAAAATGATCTCTATTGAACACAGAGCAGCAATTAAATTTCTTGTTTTGAGCAGTCAGAATTCAACAGGAATCATAATTTCTGTCGAAAAAGCTTATAGAGCTGATACTCCAACATATGACAAAGTGAAATATTGTGCGTGTCAGTTCAGACTCGGTCGAATTTCTATGGAAGACGAGCCGAGGTCAAGTAGGCCACTTTCTGTACGGACTTGTGAACAAATTGATGCTGTGGCAAAACTAGTTGAGGAAGATCGGCGATTGACAATCGAGCGTATAGCTGAGATATTAAATATTAGTACTGGTACTGTGTATACAATCCTTCATAAGGATTTAAGCATGTCAAAGGTCAGTGCTCGTTGGGTACCGCATATTCTCCGTTATAATGAAAAGCAAAGAGTTGAGTACAGCAAATTTGGTTTGGAAGTCTTTAAACAAGATACAGATTATTTTATGTCACAATTAGTAACTTGTGATGAGGTTTGGGTTCATCACTATGAACCCGAGCTCAAGAGACAGTCGATGGAGTGGATCAAAAAGGGCCAAGGGCCCCCCGAAAATTCAAGACTCAACCATCGGTTGGAAAAACTATGGCTTCTGTTTTTTGGGATTCGAAAGGTGTGCTGTTAATTGAGTACATCCCACATGGCAACACAATTACTGGCGCATATTATGCAAACCAGATTAGAAGATTACGAGATGCTATCAAACAGAAAAGGCGCGGAATGTTAACGAAGGGGATTCTGCTGTTTCAGGACAGCGCTCCTCCAAATAAGTCTGATATTGCATTGGCTGCAATAGCTGAATACAAATTCAAAACTATTGCCCATCTCCCCTATTCGCCAGACTTGGCCCCAAGTAACTATCACTTGTTTCCCAATTCGAGAAAAGACCTGAGACGGAAGAAATTTTTAGACGATAATGAGTTGAAGTCTGCTGTTGACCACTAGTTTGAGTACCAGTCAAAAGATTTTTATTATCAAGGAATTTTCAAGTTACAGGAACGTTGGCATAAGTGTATCGATGTTATGGAAGATTATATTGAAAAATAAAAATATATTTGCCTCTGAAGAACTACATGTTATAAATCAGGGAGAAAACCTTTTGAATTACACACGTAGTATGACCTCAAGTAAGAGCGGTATTCCTACTTAATTATGATATTCGCTGAGATTATAAGTTACTGTTGAGATAAAATATTAATTGGTAAATAAAATACAATCTGAAAATCTGCCTACTTTACACTCAATTGGATTCGACTTAAAATATCAATTCTAACAGATCAAATTAATAAAATATATATTTAGAATTTGTTTTTATTAAGAAGTGTTGATGGTTTTTTCAAGCACTTATTCATTTTTTCAAATTGATATTTTAGTTAAGTTGGATCCAAATAAGTGTAAAATAGGCAGAATTTCAGTTTGTATAGTATCTTAAAAGTAACTCGCATTAGTTTCACATTATATCTCCTCAATTCAGCATACTAATCTTAGTAAAAGTTTGTTTTAAAATTTACTTAAGTTGAAATGCTTAACATTAATAATAAACATCACATGTTTCTTCAAAATTTTGTAATTTAAATCAACACATTTATCGTTTGATAATGATTATTTCGAATAAATTTAATTTGAATATTTTTCTATTTATTGAATAAATGAATGATTTGTGCACTACTCATACACATGCCTCATGCATCATATAACTTAACATAGATTAAGTGTAGGCATTTTGAAAAACAATCGTCAAAATCACTAACTAATAATATATCGATGATTAATGTTCAAAATGACTTTTATTCGTATTCATTAATTGTGATGAGAATGATTGTGTTCTCTATAACCTTAATCAACTCTAGTAATAAGGATAAAATTGATTAGGAATCGTTGTAAAATAGAATAGTTGTAATTCTGGAAGAGGAACTTTAAATCTAATCACATAAGTTATATATAGTCCTAAAAACTTTCGTATATCTAAGTCTGCTAAAAATGGACAGAATTTAGATATCTTAAAAAGAAATTAACATCCTCTTACAATCAAATTTTTATGAGGTTCAATTGCTTTTATTTACATACTCAATGCTAAGCATTGAATCAATTTATTCAAGTAAAATCTTCTCCAATACACAAAATGTTTTTAAACCTGGTTTGAGCGAAGTTTGAAAATTCATGACTTGCTAAAGTTATATCAAATTTTAATAGGATAAATAACTTTTGGAATAACATTTACAGCTTAGAATTGATTATCAAACAGATAATTTAAATTGATTTATGAAAGTTGAGTGCAAACAAACTCACTCGAAACACAAACGGAACAAAATTTGATTAATTATGGGTAATAAAAATTAAGAGTAAGCAGAATAAAAGTTGTGACTCATTTTTCAGTTAAAAACTTAATGATAATTGTTTGAGACGAAAATCCGTATATAACAGGCATATAAATACGATTGAGAGCTGTTTGGAGTTCAGTTTCAATTTGGAGTCTTATAGAGTTGACTAACTATTAAGAAGTCCGCAATGAAAGTACTGGCAATCGTGAGTTTACTATTCGCTGCTTCCGAGGCAGTTCGTCGACCAATTCCTTACGACGTTTACGTCAGATTCGGTGGTCTTCCACTTCCCGAACACTTGCGTAGCAAATTGCAGTGGTACACTCCAGATGTCAATACCTCGAATAACACCAGAATTGTTGGTGGATCAACAGCAGCTTCGGGTGAATTTCCATGGATTGTATCATTAAGAACATCATATCACTTTTGTGGCGGTTCTATTCTTAACAACAAGTATATCGTAACTGCAGCTCACTGTCTTCAAGGGTGAATATTTTTCTATTTTCTGTATCGAGACTGATACTTTTTATCAGAGACCACATACAGATCATTTGTTGACTTCCACAGACAAAACGTGAATTCAGTCTCTGTTCGTTATAATACACTTAACTCGGGCAGTGGAGCGACCATTAAAGCGACTAAACTAACTATTCATCCAAGTTATAGTTCTTCGACCATCGATTACGATGTAGGTATTATTGAACTGGCAGAACCTTTGACCTTAGGTCAAGAACAGGCCAAACCGGTTACTTTACCAAGTACTGGATCAGATCCTGAGGCTGGAACTAAAGTTTTGTGTGCCGGGTGGGGAACTACATCTGAAGGTGGAAGTACTTCGACGACTCTGCTCAAAGTCGAAGTGCCAGTTGTTTCGAGAGCTGATTGTCGTACAGCTTATGGAACCAGTTCTATCACCGATAGAATGGTTTGTGCCGGAGAGACCGCTGGAGGTAAAGATGCGTGTCAAGTAAGTTCTAAATTCAATTTTTCGAATCATACACTAAAATAATTTTATTCAAAAGCCTTAAAATGTGCATTAATCAAAGGCTACGTAAAACTTAGATGATGCTGCGATTAATGCTATTAGACATATACAATACCTGCCATTCCAACATCTAAAATGAAACTTCTAGAGAAGGTCGAATCTTATATCTGACCCTAAATTTAAAATAAGACGATCGTATATCTTTATCTGTTCAGACGTGTTTTACCCAAAAATTATCTCTAAGAGTACGGTTTATGAAATATATGAAATACATTATAATCAAGCTCTTTTCCGTTAAATTATGATCTAATATTTGATGACTTCGATTTTAGGGCGATTCTGGAGGACCATTGACTGATAACGGAGTATTGGTCGGTATTGTGTCGTGGGGTTATGGATGCGCTCGTCCCAATTATCCTGGAGTCTATGCCAGAACTGCTTCATTTATCGACTGGATTAACGCAAATACTGCATAAGTCCAATTAAGATGAGTCTCGACCAAATCGGAATTTCTCATATCTTATTTATTATCCAATAGTTATAATTCAATTTTAGAATTCAAATTTCTATTCTCTTACAATCTTAATTTTAAATGTATGATGTTATGAATTTCGAAGCTAATTTTCAAATTTCATAATTCAAAATTAAATAAATAATAAGAAATTGCAATTTTATGCTTGACGTTTGAAAATCGAGTTTGAAGCTTGAATTACTACGACTGCTGACACCAGGCTTGCTATCCAACAGATCATCTCTAAAAGATTTAGATTATTCTGATTCTAATAGAAGACTCAATTGAATCGTGATTTATCGCCGACGTCCTACTTAAATACTAAATATCAATTTTAGACAAATATTAATATTTAGTTAAAGTAACTTTGAATTTAAAGACCTTCTTTAGGGCTTATATCCTATTGAGTCGAATTCAAAAGAAAATCAATCGATGATATTGTAAAGATGAGAAGGTTTTATCACATTTCTGAACCTATACTATGGCAAATGACAAAGCAAACAAATATTGACAGAACAATATTAAACGTAGACGACCATGTTCTCGACATCGTATGCATATAAGTTATACATCGTTGGACTCGTCTTGACTTTACGAGTCGATTGAAATCATACTCGATGTCATTCAAGATCACCACGAAAATTCTATTTTCTTCAACTTAATAAGTCGAATTTCGATTCGAGCTATATTTAAAAAATAGCAAAGAGCAATCCGAAGACAAATTAAATACATGTGACCGTAAGGTTGCTTTCATTATCTCCTCCAGGCCATTTCCATATAATTTCTTCAAGTGAATGGGTGTTTTCCCGATTTAGATTTTATGACAATAATAGTGCAGGTTGAACTGTGCAAGACTACATACATACCATATATATGGTTGAACTACACCAATTGAATAATGTTTGTAACCCCACTCCCATGGATGCCCGCGTCCCTTTCCAAAAACTTCAAATAACTCGATAACGGGTAGAATAAAACTTACGCGGCCTGGCTCAATTAAGTCAGAGTTGAATGTTATATATGGCCGTATACACAAATCGACCACATCTTCATACTAAAATTGTTTAATTTTAAGGCTATGCTCATTTTTAAAGAATTCCTTATATCTTCGAAGCGAGTAGGCGTAGCTTGTAAGAGCCTGGTTCTTTCGACACCTCATTACATTTTATATGAAGGTGAGGTAGCAAATTTGCGATTATACTATAAAATGCAATGAGGAGTCGAAAGAGCCTACTCTTAAAAAGCTCGCCTACTCGTTTCGAAGATGTAAGCAATTCTTAAAAAGTGGGCGCGGCCTCAAAAGTTAGGGATGAACTGAACATAACTCTAAAAGTTCAATGATATATATCATGTGACCATAGTCCCTCGCATATTGTTCTAAACCATTGCAATAATCTAACTAATATTTGAGGAAAATTGATGGTTTTAAAAATAAAAAAATTTAGAATGTAGGTAGGGTTGGTCTATGTATGCGCTTTTATGCAACTTTCAAATCCGAGTTGATTGAGCCATACTCCGTAAGCCTCTGTCTACCCGTTATCGAGTTGTGAAATATTGGAAAGGAGGCGTAGCCACCCATGGGGGTGGGGCCACAAACTCTACTCAGTCGGTGGAGTTCAACCACATATGTAGTATGTGTGTAACCTCGCCAACTTTAGTCCTGCACTATCACTATAATCTAGCTCCGATGTAGACATAAATTATGCATCGTTGGAATCTTCCTGACTATACTAATCGAATGAACTCATACTCTAAGTCATTCGAATTCATTCAACGTCATTCAATTTTTCTACTTTGAATGTCTAATTTCGTCTTTGACTCCAATATGGATTTTATTTCAATTTAAATATCTATAAGTTAATCTCTTGAAATGATTTTAGATAGATTAACTCCATTGTGAGATCAACTCCTTGAAAACTGTATTTGATCTCATTATAATGCACAAAGATTTAAAAGTGTCGCTCAGAGTCTAAGCTCTCTCTCTCACTCTCTTACTTTCTCACTTAATTTCTACTCTATTACTCGCTTTTTATACTTTTCTGACTAATTAACCCTTCGAAGGAATTGTGTTTAGAATCACTTAAAGGGAAAGATGGGGTCGAAAAATCGCGGGAACTTTCCTGGACGAATCTGGGCTTATTATGCGTAAAACTCAAGGACTAAACAAAAATACCCCACTATTCCATTCACATATCGTATTGTATCCAAGTCATAACATTTGACATCACAGTTAACCCCTTTCTTATTGGATTCATCCAAATTGCATTGAAATATATTATGAAAAAAAGTTACGTGAATAGAAAGGTGGGGTACGACACCAGACTTTGCTTTACTTATTTATTTTTAAATTTTAATTATAAGTAATATTAAAATGACAATTATGTAGTTTTGTTAAGAAATAGTTTGTGATAGAATACAGAATTTTTAGATTTTTGCATTTATGGTTTGTTTTTAACAAAATTTCAAAATATTGTTAGGACAAATAAGACCCCACAGTTCCTTCAAAGGGTTAATAAAAGGATGTTAAGAATATTTTTGAGTTATGATTTTATGAATGTTATTTCTAAAAAGGGATGTTTAAGCATTCCAATATTAGCTTCTCATAACAATTAATTTCCTTTTGTAATGAATTCAGATTAAGAATTTAATTTTACAATTAAAGCTAACCAAACATAACCTTTTATAGTCATAACAAAAATAAAAGTTTTATTTTAATTCTCATAACAAATAAAAAGTTTACAAAACAAATTAAAATACTTTTTGTTTTAATATAACAATATCCTATCATGAAATTAAACCATTAGATCAAGAAGAGAAGAATTCGTATTAATAAGTAAATAAACAGGAAAATAGCTTTCCAAAAAGAGAAATTTGTATATTTTTGGATTTTTTTATTTTTAAATTTGATAAATGAGGTAGTTATTGGACTTCCACGAGTTTTATTACAACCATTTCTATCGAAATTTGATTATCTCTTATCACGAAATGAATATCAATAAAATAAAAGAAAGCCCAATACTGTTTCCATATCTTTTGAACATGGTTCAAACACTTCAATCACAATATTCATGTTTCAGAAAAATTGTGATCATATCTCATAAAGCCTTATCAAAGCTTAAAATTAAATGGCGTTTATTACAGAAAGTAATTTTGATCCTTCACAAATATTAGCGCAAGAATTGTTGGTTACTTCTGCCGGATCTCATCTATATCGCATCGGTTTATCTCTTTTCTCAAATGGATTGAAGAAAAGAAGCAAATTTCATAATCCATTATTGTTTGCCATAATCAGTTCAATATATTTAGTCAGATGTATCATTTCATTACTATTGCCAGAAGAAAATCCGGATTATTTCATAATAATCGTCGACTTTTCATACTTTATGAACGCCAGAATTCATCACGATATCGTAGCCATTCTCGCATTTTTCTTAGCGCTCGTTACACAATGGCTTCATTATAGAAATTACAAGAATAAGGAATTCCCGACTTATTTGAAACCATTTGAGATGATTTCAGGATTGAATTCAGCTCCAAGTCTTGGACTCTCAGATAAAGTCAAAATCTACAAATTCATAAAAATAGCTAAGCGAATGTTCTTTATTTGTGATAATTTCTCAAAACCAGTAGTCATAACAATTGCTTTGATTTGTGTAAACTTGCCGATAGTTTTCAACTGTTCTCTCAATCAATTCATTTTCTATGTATTTCCTCTGAATTTCATCTTCGTTTCTAGCGTTTATTATCTCTATATGATTATTGTGTATCAAATCGTCTACTTTTACCTCATTTGTTATTACCTTTGATTAAAGCTAAAGGAGTGAATGAGAAAATCAAGATTTTTACCAAAAGGAAATCCGAATTGACGAACAGCAGAGTTATGGCTATAATAAAGACTTTGGACTCAATCTACTCGGAAATCGACTCGTTTAATAAAAGTTTTTGGTCAAAGTACTTATTCTGGGTTTGGCTTCTATACTCTTCTATAATTAGTTTACTGTTATTTATTAGCATATTCTCAAAAACTGATTTAATAATGAAACTGATTTTCACTTACGCTTCTTTTACTTTCATTCTCCCTCTGGTACTAATCCTAAGATGTGCCTCTTATGTCTATTATCAAACTAATATAACTTATGATATATTATTGGGAATCATGTTCACACCTAACAAGTTGTCCTTGACTAATTCTGTACATATCAAAGTTTGTAAAACTCACAAAAATAAAATACTTTTGATTCAATATATGATAATTTTATTTTCAGTTCTTGTCATTTATTGAGAGATTGGGTCAAAAGAGAATCGGATTTTATTGTTGGAAACTATTCATGATTAACCACTTTCGTGGATATGAAGTAAGAAATGACTCTTAATCTGATGTCAATTTTATGACTATTTTTATTATTTATAGATCACAGCCATGACTATGGTTTTCATGCTGAAAATCATAGAAATTTCATTGTATTGATCTGAGAATATATTGAAAATCGCTGACTTCCATTACTATAATATGAACCTAAAATTATATCTATCTCTTTGATTGTTGTTATACTCGTTATACTTGTTGGATTCACTCATTTTAGGTATGTTAGAGATCAACATCGATTAATATCAGGTTCAGCGGAACGGATAGAAGACAAACAAGTCTTTAAGCAATCAAATATTATTTATTCTATGGTATTTAATGGGAACAATTTTAAACTGACTTATTATCTATTATTATAATCATCTTTCATTTGTTATCTTTGCTAAAAATCGAATAGATTAGACACGAGTGATTTAAATAATAGCTGATGCTTTATTCGATTAATTTGAATTATAACAACAATTAAGCGTTATTCAGCAAATAACATCTTAACTTGTACTCAATAACAGTCTATAATTAGGCACGCCGATTTTCCGTTAGTAACTAAAAGTGTTCCCAAGATTTATATCAAACAGTTTAGCAATTTAAAGACAAACGAATTATATCAATTTCTGATTCTTTCATTTTTCAAGACTGACAATTGTTGAATAATCCATAGATATCACCGTTGAAATACATAATAAAGTACATTGTCAGATTTTGAGGCTTTATTGCACATCTATTATTTGTTTGAATATTTCTCAACTTAGATAACGATTTCTCGACATTAATACTTTCACAGGAAACTGAAAGAATATTTTGTGCAGTCTCTTGAATATTTAATTAAGTTGTACGCATATTATTTTAATGATATAATATTTTCATGTCTACATTTCTTGGAAACTCACTTAATAAATATTGATTAAATTACAATTCCGATTCAGACCAGTTCCGGAGAGTTGCAGGATTTGTAATAATCAAAATTTTGATTCATAGTGTTTTTCATAAAAAGGGTCAAAAATAATTGCTTTCTTGAAAAAGCCGCCTCCATACTTCATTCAAACTTCTAAATGTCGTCGCATTCTATTCATCGAGAAATGTATCACGAAGCTCTCTCAAATCTATTTTAAGGTCTTTGACTTGAAATGAAGAAATAATACTGAGCAACAACTTAGTTTTTCAGAAATTTTAGTGTTTATATTTCCTGATGCAGCCTGAATTACTCGAACATTAGTCAATTGATAGATTTTGTGTACGAGTGACTCCTTTTTCTAATCCCTTTTGTATCACATGAATGAGAGTTAAAAGTCAACCAAACAGTTCGGTTTAATAAATGAAATATTTTTTTTTTCAGTTTCTACTAAGATTTGTTCTCTTAACTTTAGATCCATTAATATCTTTTCTATCAATAAACTCCATAAGAGGACACTAGAGATCGCGAATCACTTTTGCACTTTCGAAGAAAACCAATGCCGTTCAGCAACAGTTGGAGGTGTTTTGCAGTCAATATTATTGTTAGAGCAAACCGTGTTGAAAATTAAAAACAAATTGTTCGCATAATTAAAAATGGCAACAAATTTTATCATAAACTGTCTAAATTCAATAAAAGAATAATTTTAATACTTCAGTAATTAAAAGATTTATTGAATGAGATATGTCTCCGATGTGCAGTAGATGAGGATTTGGTAATTTAATAGAAGAAAACGCAGATTTCTTATCAGAGGCAGTATCACTGCAGAGAATAATAACATTAGACCATTCCAATTCATAATAAACCAACACTGGTCAATGACGACTAACTAGGCGCAATGACCATAAAAGTCAGGCAAGGAACCCTTCGGGTAGTACTCGATGAGAGAAGTTCATTCCTATTTCCTCTTGAAGCTCCGCCCACCAGTTCACAAGCCACGCTCACTTTCTTAAAATAGCCAGAAAGTAAGCCTTGAATGAGGAAACCACTGTTTAAACACCATCTACAATTCACATAAGCTCTTCCTACTTCTATCTACCCACACTATATAGTTCTATATGTTATTCATACTTTCTTAAAATCTATATAACGCGGATAGATAGAAGTAGAAAGAGCTTATGTGAATTGAAGATGGTGTTTAAACAGTGATTTCCTCATTCAAGGTTTTTGTGGCTATTTTAAGAAAGTGAGCATGGCTTGTGAACTGGTGGGCGGAGCCTCAAGAGGGGATAGGGATGAGCTTCTCTTGTCGAATACTACACGATGGTACTTTTGCCTGATTTTTATAGTCATTGCGCCTAGTTAACCATCATTGACCGAGTTTTTCGGGAGCCTGAGCCAGACTTGTCTAGCAAGTCTCTTCCGCCGTCACAATGAGGAATTGGCTTCCACTGACAGATGGAGACCTCAGAGATAATCTTGAACTTCAACTTGTGATAATGGTTTTCAACTGTATAAGCTATGTAAATATTTTGTTCGTCAATGAAGTTATAAGTGAAAAACATATTTATACTAAGTTCTAGAGCTGAGCATAAAAGACCTGAGGTCTTTTGAGGTCCAGGTCCGAGTCCTGGTCCTTAATATTAGTTACGGTCCAGGTTCGAGTCTTAATAAAATGGCTCGGGTCTGGTCCAGGTCTTTAAGGAAGACCTCTGAGTGAAGACCTCATAATATAATAACATTAATGATTGAAATGAATATTTATTTGGCGATAAAAATACAAATTTTAAAGTGTTTCAAATAGCGGTAACCATGAACTTAAATACATGCATGACGTTATTGTACTATCATTAAGACAATTACGCTTTTTTGTGATTAAATCACCTGATTTTGATATCTGCTCACAAGGAACACTTGAAGCAGGAACAAGAAGTATATCGAAAGCTAATTTGTATAAGTTTGGGAAGTGTGATATGTTGTTTTTCTACCCCAAAACTGGATCCGATTCATGTCCTTCAGTCGGAAAGTTGATATATTTTTTTATCTCATTTGAAGAATCAGTTTTACGCTTTTTGTAAATACTCGTGATAAATAATTTTGATGGCTCTTCAGTGACTGATTCAGCAGGAGATGCGTAAAACTTATTGAAAAAATTGGTAAATTTAGTTTTCATAGAGCAAGTTGAGTCTTCAAAATAATCAAATTTGAGTCTTGGATCGACTACAACTGTAAGCTCTGTAATATCGTTTATCATTATTGTTTTATATTCATCCAACTTCTTAAGCATAACATCTGCACAACTTGAAATATCTTTGAGATTAGATACTTCATAGGTTTTAATGTGCAATTTAATTGATTGAAAAATGGGTAAAAGTAAGCAAATACTTGCATACTTTGAACTGAAATAGCATTTGTTGCCTCTTGAAATGGTCGTAATAATGATTGTTTCTTTCAATAATTTCCATTCATTGTTATCCAAACTGTATTAAAAGACCCATCACTGAAACATAAATATTTAATCGTTTCACTCATGGAAATTACTGAATTTAACATGACCAAGACTGAAGTCCATCTAGTTTTGACATCTTTTTTCAGTGATAAATATACGTTTCCCAGTGTTTTAGTTGTTAATTCAAATTTTTGCTGTTCTTTAGGTGACGTTTTCACAAAAGTTACAAGATTTCTTATCTTCTCTATGAGTTGATTCAATGGTGACTTCTTGAGGCCACTTCAACAATTAGATTTAAAACATGCGCAAAACATCTCAAATGAAAAAACTTGAATTTCAAAAAATTTTCAGCCTGAAAATTTAACTTTAAAATGTTCATTGCAGATACATTGTTTTTTTGCATTATCAGTAATTACTGAAATTATCTTGTCTCTAATATTAAATTTGTCGAATATTTCAAGTAGCTTTTCATATATTTACTTACCGGAGTGTGGATAAGGAACCATAGAGAAGTCAATTAAAATATTTCTCTTCACAAATTTACTATCGAAAAAAATGTGCAGTGGTCGCCATGAAAGGTTTTTGGCTATTCGATGGCCACATATCAGGGGTTACTGCATTTTTTGAGTATTTTCATTCAAAAAAGTAAAAACTTTTTCAACCATTTATGTTTTTTCATTATACTTCTTTTCACTGTGAAACGACTTGGAATTACGTAATTTTTGTTTAATGATTTACAAAACGTTATAAATTTAGGTTCTTGAACGATATCAAATGCATGTTGACCTTCGACAATAAACGATATGAGCTCTCTTTGCGGACCCAACTCAATTTCACTTTTATTCTGTTGAGAAAGTTCTGTAATATCCCTTTGATTCGACGGTTTTTCGTGAAAATTTGAATAATATCTGCTTAATGTACATGAACTTGATTTTGTTGAAAACATCGCATCACAATATTTGCACTTAATATTTTTACTTCTCGCATCATCATAAAAATGCCCCCATTTTTAAAAACGAATACTCTTTATTTCATTAAGAACATTCTCACTTTTATCTGAGTCTAGTATGATAGAAGCCGAACTCATTTTAATTAGTATTTTAATGATATTTTGATTAAAAACTGAATTGAATTAAATTTGCATTCAACAAACACAACAGAAAATGACTTCATTTATTGCATTATGTGAGCGAAACAATTCATATAAACTATTAATCTGCAATTTGATACTTTTGTTTAAATAAACAAAATACACTTGAGGTTCAGGCCCGGGTCCAGGTTTTTAAAAGAGGTCCTCTGAGAGGTTCGGGTTTGCAATTATTTGAGAGGTCCAGGTCTAGGTCTTCAAACAGAGGTCCAGATCCAAGTTCAGTTCTTTCAGAAAGACCTCCAGGACCTGGACCTGCTCAGCACTAGTAAGTTCAAACCCAAATATAATCTAAACAAATAGGGCAATAGCATAATAAAGTACGCGACAAAAAAATTGACAAAAATTATTTTTGAATTTATTTTTAAGACATAGCAGATATTAATATGGTAACAAAATTAAAATATGACCTCATATCCTCTTTAGTTAAAACAGCGATAACTAGTGCTTAACTGTATTCCCCTTCTTTTCAATACACTCTTTCATTCTCTTTGGTAAGGAATTTATAAGTGACTCCACAAGTATGTGAGTCAAATCATCCCAAATTTGTTGTATCTGTTCTTTCCATTCGGCCACAGATCGCGGTTTCATGGCCTCCAGTCTTCTCTTCATTATTTCCCATATGTTCTCAATGGGATTGAAGTCTGGAGAGTTGGCTACCCAGTCTAAAACCTCAATCTTGTTGTCGGCGAAGAACTTCTTAGTTGACTTTGAAGTATGGGGTGTGGCCATGTCCTGCTGGAAGATAAAGCCATCAGGATAAAGGACTTTCATAGTTGAAAGCAAATTAGACTCTAGAATATTTTGATATAAAATAGAGTCCATGTTATTTGTGACCATAACCAGCGGTGAATTTCCTCGTATACTAATGGCACCCCATACCATTATCTTCGGGGACCATTTGGGAATTGGGGCCATTTTTCTTGATTTCCCTCACTGCTTTTGAGTTACTCGATAAAACTGAAAGTAACTCTCTTCACTAAAGACCACCTTCTCAAGTCCAGGCCAAGGTGGTCTTTAGCCCATTGCACGCGCTTTGCCTTTTGAAAGGGGGTTAAAAGTGGCACTTTTTGTGGTACTAATTTTAGGTATCCGGCTACTTTAAGTGTCGTTGAATGGTTCTAGGGGACACTTTTGGAGTTCCCTGTAATCTGGCCTTTTCACAAATTCTACTGGCGGACTATTTGGGATGATGATGAGTCAGCATTGAAACCCTCCGCTTATCATTTTCCTTCAACTTTGATGGGCGGCCTGATCCTGATCTTCTTTCTGGTCCTTCTCCTGCTTCAAACTTCTTCAAATTTCTATAGCAGGTCTTTAAGGATGCGCCCGTTAAGTTGGCCATGGTTTTAGAGTCTTTGGTCCCGTTGTCGAAAAGAACTCAAAGTGCGATTCTCTTCTGAAGCTCCATTATACTCACCAAAGAAGACAGTTGATTACACGTCTAAACTACAACTTTTTCAATCATATAATGCATGCATTTTTATTATCTGGACTTTTGTCTTCAAGTTTTACTTAGTTTTAGCCCTCTGGGGACATGGGATGAGGAAAAATTGCACCTTAAAGTGTGAAATATGTTTTGTCAATTTTATTGTCGCCTACCTTATCTAGTATTCTTTACAATCTAGGTGACAGGGCTATAGCTTAATATCTAGTATTATTGTAATTAAGGCGATGAAAGGAGTAAAGCGATACCTTACTTGATAAGCTACGTGGTAAAACAAGTGTTATACAGAAAAGTGACCCTTGGTCATGACCCGCATGATCAAGATCAAAAAAGTTGTCATATCCGTCGAGCCGGATCTATCGATATAAGTTTTGTGCTGCTTTACCTTTGGGAAATTTTAGGCATCCTCCTTTACAAAATTCGACAAAGGCAACTCGAAACTTAATTAATTTTAAACGAATCTGAAAAAACATCTCCAAACCCATCATCGAAAGGTGGTAAAAACTTGATGCGTAACCTTATGACTAAATTGAAAGCTGTGGGTCATGAAGGGCTGTTAGCACTTTTATAAAAGGATGAAGATATTGACATGAATGATTTACTCTTCTTGGAACAAGTTAGGTGAGCGTTTGTATAGATTCTTGAAGTCGGCAAATTCATTTTCCGATGTCCCAAGCTCAATAACCCACAGTGTTTCCGAGAAGATGGAACTTTTAAAAATATGACTACTGCTACGAGGTAGCACGTGGTTTCTACCCATAGAAATCAACGGCGAACGTGGTTTTTCGTGATGTATAAATCCTATAACAAAAGTCATTCATTATAAACCAATCAAATTAGGGTTTATTTTTAATGAGTTGTTTATTATGCTTTATTTTAATCTGTGCGTTTTGTGCAATACCTTTAGATTATTTGAATTATACTTTGTCATGGAACACCTTTTAATCAACTTCATTTTCGAGGTAAGCCTTCTGCGTTTTTTATTGCTTGTTCGTTTGACATGAATCGCGTGGCATTCGGTTGTTCAATTTCGATGAGCGCTCTTTAACTATGGATGGGGCCATTAATTTTTGCATGCGTTTCGGTCTGATAATTTTTGCGGAATAGTTAGTTTTGCATACGCGCTACCCTGAATGTGGATCACCGATGAGGAAGGTAGATTATGACAATAAACTTGATTGGCTATTGCGTTGCGTAAACAGGAGTAAATTTGTACATTGCAGCAACAGTAAGCGACCTCGGAAATGTTCACCTGTTTATCAATAAACAGTAACTCAATGGAGTTCTGTCATTATTCACATCTGGATTTTCGACAAATTCTTCATTCTACTACTTTGCAATCGGCTTTTTTTGTCAAATCAAACGAAAAAAATCACGATTTCCAAGATCATTGATTGGTTCAATACTATATATAACCATGATCTTTAATTCTGAATCTTTTGATACCCATTTTGTTCTGAAAAATTCAGAATTCATTTTGGATCAAAAAATTGTCAATATCTCGAAGACGCCACGTTTAATCAAGTTGTGCTTATTGACAGTTGTTATCCTCTCATCAAGCCCTTTTAAAATATATACAGTTTATCTTAGAACCAAGCTAGGCAAAGATCCCATAAGATTTGGACATCTTTTTCTTGAGGTTTTCTATCCCTTCATTGATTTTTACATATATTATGGTCCCTAATTTATTTTTTATTAATGATGATGAATTTTTGATTTGAATCAAGCCTGAAAATTTGAGCTAATCGATGATCACATTCGAAATTTACACGCACTTCTCTTTAATTCTTCTTTGAGCCACTTTTTTGATCAAAGTTTCATTTTGATGTCATAAATGATTTAAATGAGTATGTTTAGCCCTCGATGAATCATTCTGTGAATTTTCGTACCCAATTTTCTTAAATGAAAGACTCGTAAACGGTGGAGTAATTCAACAGTCATTGCTTTTTCAATTAATGCGATATAATTTTACATATGGTTGTCACACCATTTATTCTAACGTATAAGTGCGTTTTATATACGCGCGTATTTAAGGTGAAACTACTCTATTTTTTGGCGCGAAGTTCACCTTAAATACGTGCGTATTTAAGCCTCATTAAGTGAGGTCAGCTCCAAAAAGTCAGTTTCACTTTAAACGCGCACTTTTCATGACACATTATAAACATATGTAATTGAAATGAATTGTGATACTTTTTTTTTAATAAAAATTAACATTTAATTATCGACCATTAAGTTAAAACAAATTCAATTAAAATCCTTAATCCTCAAAATAACATAAAGTGCTTCAAAGTAACAAAAAAAATTATATGTCATGCAGTACGTATTTAAAGCGAATTTATTAGTGTTTCACTTTAAATACGTGCGTTTTAAGACCATTTTTGTGGTCCATAAAAAAGTCCAGTTTCGTTTTGAATACGCGCGTATTTAAAGCGCACTTATACGTTAGACATAAAATGAAAGGGCGAGAAATTTTATTTAAATCATAATACCTCATGATAGATTTGGACTTTAATAACAAAAATAATCTAACTTAAACTTTCAAAAAAAATCTTCCGGATTTCTATGAAATAAGCTATACGCACAAGCACCGTAAAAAGATTATGGAGATAATTGAAGCGCAACATCGAATGCGTCCAAGATTATACCAACATTAGAGGCGAGTTTTATTAAAGGAGTGGATGCGTTTACATCGTTTTATCTACTGTCAATAAGTTTTGAAATGTTTGTCAGCGATAATCAACGGACTGAACAATGATTGCGATACCTCATAGATGTTTCATGGAATTTCCCCACAATTAGCTTCAAAGAAAGGCGCATTAGATTCAGACCCTGACTCAGATCTCGAACATAGCCACAATGGGTCTCATGATGAAGATTCCGACGATTATTAATTATATTATCATGCATTGTTATAATCTATTATATCAATAAAATATGAAAAAAGAAAATTGTATGCTTCATTTCGTGCTACGCGCTATTTCGTGTTTCCCCGTGTTTTGCCTTTCAAGCATCCTTGTCTACATTGTGGAGGATCTGAACTTCAATTGCGATGGTAATCGTTTACGATAAAGCACGTTTTCTGTTGGTTTCCATGGGGTAGAAGCTGTATGCTGCCACCTAACAATAATTATATTTCAAAGTGCGATTTTCTCGGAAACGTCACAGGTTATCGTGCTGGGTACATGGGAAATTGAATTTACAGACCTCGACAATCGCTAAAAGTAACTGCCTGAAGTGGGCCAAGAAGAATAAACAATTACAATTTTATTTTGATCTAATGATATTATTGATGATGTATCTAAAAGATATTTGCATCAATATGGACTACAATCGAATAATAAAATTCATATTTTCAAAGCTAAGGATAAAAGAATTATTAGTAATGGATACCTTATACGTGCAGATACTTTTGATGATAAACTCTAGTAGTACTCGATGTGAGGAGTCTAACGATATGTCACATGACATGTTTTATCCATAAATTACGTGAAAATCTTGACTTTTTTAATAACTATTATATACCCCAGGCTTGTTCGGGTTACGACTCGAGAAATCCAAGTTTATACATTACGAAGTACCAAACCAAATAAAGATGGGCATATCAAAATGCTCAGTTAGATGTCCTGAGTCCAATAATTTATCACTTGGCGGGGTCAGCCACTTCCGTCGAGAGTTGATCAGAATTGGTCAGATTCGGGTTAAATTAATTTTTATTGTGTAAGGATTTTGCATTAATATTTCCAATTTTTGTATTTTTACCTCTAACTTTTGTTTTTGTATTGAAGCTAATTTTAATAAAGCAATTTTAATTTCAATTTGAGTTTTAAGCATATTTGATGCGATTGAATAACTATGGCTTTTACTTGTTTCAAACATTCTTTTACGCCTTTCACTATGTGTTCGAATGTCAATGACTTCAATTGGACTTTGGCTCTTATCTAATGACACGCTATTACTTGAATGTAAAGTTCATTAAATCACTTGATTCAATCGATTCGTCATAAATTACAATATCTTGGCTTTCTTTAAGAGCACATGAGCTGTCAAATCCTCCCTTAATACCTGTCAAAGCAGTCGCGCCTGTCAATAGTATAACCTTTTTATCCAAAAATGAAAGACTTTTTTGATCTCAGCTTCAATCAGACAATGAATCCGTTTCATTGACGCCACCGCCCGTTTTACGTAACTCTGAAAGTACTACCGAAACCTTCTTTTTAGTCCTACACTTCAATTGAGTGAATTTGTTTTGAACGTCACTAATAGACTGCTTATAAATTGAGACCGCATTTACCTATAATTAAATTTGGACTATATTTTCAAGCATAGATAATTTGAAACAGTTTACCGCATCAGTAATTTTACTCCATAAGGTCTGCTTCATGGCATGTGTTACTTCTTCATTCAATAACCAAATAGTTTGCTATAAATAGTAGTTATTGGGTTTATTAATGGGATAACTCTTCATTCGAAAACTTTTTAGCTCTTTCTGTATCATTAACTAAAGATTTTAGTCTTTGAGGGTACTGCTTTAATTTTAAAATTGACTTCATATATCATTCAATAGAATAGTTTAATTTAAAAGAGAAAAGTTATGACTATATTTCATCATTTAAAAGTCTAAAACTCGTAAAAATTGCAAAATTTTCAATTCATTAGCAATAAGTTTTGTGAATTGCAGTTTGTAATTGATTGCAAATACATTGCAGATTGCATCGTAGACTTATTTCAATGTTGCAATTTCTGTGATGTTTTGAGAATTCTGCCCCTGACCTTTAGATCATTTTTAATAACAATTAAAAATATAACTAATATAAAACTATAACTATAAAAATATAAATGTACAAATACAAAAAATATACAGATAATTATAACTGCTGGTTAAAATAATTGAACTACAGATCGGCTAATAGTCTAGAAGTTTGATAAGTCATGAACAAAGTACGAACAAAAGTCCATAAGTCTAGTTTTTCCATTAGACTTTGACTTCCATTAGTCCCGGAGGTTTTGTGGACCTGAGACATGGATTTCAACAGATTTCCGAGACTGACGTGGACTTTGGACGTCTGTACATCCACGCCCAAAGTTTGTTCGTTCATTTTGTTCATCACTATATGTAAAATATCTTCTGTTTTGATTTATCAATAAAAAAGTTATTAGGTCGGCTGAAAAGTAATTGCGCATTCATATATTATCAATGAATAAAGTTGTAAATATGTTTACTACAAATTACTACGCAGTTGTTAATTTTCAGCTTCACGATGCAGATCACTTTGATTTTACTGCTTATTATTAATGATATTGCAATGGCCCCAACTACTGACCATCTTCGGGTAGAGTGACCACGCCATAAATGCTATATGGGAGGACTTAAGCAATCGAAAAAGAGGATATAGGAGGACATTTTTATTTTTTATTCACATTATTTAGTTTAATACAATTTGTGTCTAAATGAATACTTCTTATATTCCTTTGCTCCTCTTCTGAGACATTGTGATTCACAATCAATAAGAGGGATTGTTTTGATTAAGATTTTTATAACTACGTCACATGTATTTGATAAGTCAAACATATGATTGCACTACACTTATGTATAAACCTCCTAATTGTTCCCTTTATAATGTATATATATGCGAAATTATACTATCTTTGACTACGAAAAGGGCATAATTTGACTTTTGTATACAAAACATAAGAAATAATTGCAGTCTCAGGAAATTTTAATGCTTTTTGTAAAGGAGGACATTGTATTGTCCTCCTCTGACCCCCGGGAGGACAGAGGACAAAATTGGTCAAAAGAGGACTGTCCTCCCTAAAGTAGGACATGTGGTCACTCTATCTTCGGGCCAGTATTACCAATTAAGAACAGAGGGCGTCTATAAAGTGCCGTGTATTACTGTGCTCTACTGTCCCTGAAACTTCCAAAATGCTAACTAAAATAGTCGGTCGAAATGCCATTAAGATGAGACAGATATATAATCTTTACCATCAATTTCGGGATAAAGGGCGTACATGAGCCACGAGTGAGAGACCTTGCGTTGCAACAGATGAAGAACATCAACATTCACTTGAAGAACTCTTAGAAAAACAAAGAAGTTGGACCACAGAAGATTTAGCTTTTCAGTTAGGCACCAGTAAGTACAGTGTTCAACAGATTCTGAAGAAAATAAATGTGCGCAGTGTCATCACGTTGGGTGCCATACACTCTTACAGATGAAGAGAAAGAACTTCGAATAAATATATCAATAGAACACCTTGAAAGATATCATCATGATCCCGAGTTCATAAATAAAATTATAGCTATCGATGAAACGTTGATAAAAGTTATGGCCCCAAAGATACTTCACAATCAAAAGAATATAGATATCCTGGAGAGGAGCCGTAAGTTTGATTTTCAAAAAGTTGGAATTTTTAAATTTATGCAAATGACCTTGAAATTAATTTCAGACCAACGAAAGTAAAAGCAACGTTGAAGTATTGGAAGCAGATGATGATAGTAGCTTTTTATCAAAATCGGATACTGGGTTATCAAATTCTTGCGAAATATCAAACTATAAACAATAATGTATATGTTCAATCTTTGTAAAGAGTAATACTCCCTTACATTGAATTCGGCATCCCATAATATTGCACGATAATGCAGCACCCCATAAACATTAGAATGTCAAAGATTTCTTCACTAGACATTTATGGGAGGAACTAAAACACCCCCTATAGCTCTGATTAAACCCATGTGATTACGATGGCATCTCTAGAATTAAGAGGCCAAATAAGGGTAAAAGATTTTCAAATGAGCTTGCTTTGGGAGCTGCTTATGAAGAGGTTACTCGTGAAATTAATTTTAAAAATGCTGTCATTGGAATATCAAGGCTACTAAAACGTTGGGAAGTTGTCATAAAGCTTGAAGGCGACTACATTATATAATACCAAAATATCATTTTTATATCTGTTTTTGAAAAGGAGATATGAATGTGCAACTACTTTTCAGCCGACCTAATATAAACAATCGAATTTGTTTGAATCCTTATTCCAAGCACAATATATCGGGCGTTCGGCAATAAAATTAACTACAAGATTTACAGCTAAATGCTAAATGATATAAGCAACGATTTTTAAGAACTGTATTGACTGATAGTAAACTTTAGAAATATTAATTTTTAACTTTTATTCATTCTATTTTTATGAGTAATTCAACAAAAGTAGTGTTTAAAGAGAAGAAAAAGCAGATTAAACTAAACGTTGGAAATTTTTTCCGTCACTCTCAAAACAGACCTTAGCTCTTTGAATCATATTCGAATACATTTATTTGCAGGACCTTCTCTTTTAAATTTTTTGCAAAATTCCTCACGAACAGCTTTTATGAGATTTAGTTTTAAAAAATATATTCACAACAAAAAATTCTCTCATTTATTTCATAGCCCACTTCTGGTTTTATTTCATTTATTTGTGAACTTAATCTATAAAAAATCCAAAATTAGTCTCAATCATTGACATTATTATTCATAACTTTTTATCAAAACGACTTGGAAAAAAAGTTTTGAAATACTTTTGAATTTAGTTTTGACGCGAACTCCCGATACAAGTATATAAACCTAGTCTCAAAAAATTGAGAATTTAGTTGTATGAGTTTATCTTATTCTAAAAACTTTATTTGTTTGAAAATAATCTCAGGTGATATATCAATTGAAAGCTTATAAAAGAGCCTTTAAACGATGTACCGCACATCGAACAATCATTCGGTTTATTTGAGTTATTACGCAATAAATTTGAATACAATTTCTAAAGAATTGAGTAATCGAATCAAAGTCAAAATGTCAATCTTAAAACTGATCTACGATTCTAATTAATTCAGAGAAGCTTTCTGATTACCACTTTTTTCAAGATTTCCACAGTTAATAAAAAATATATAATTTGATGATTTGATTTTGATTTTCGATCTTGAGAATATGTTGAAGAAAGTGGTGTTCTGAAAAATTCTCTGAAACCATAGGTCAGTTACCAGAGGAATTACATAACTTGTTTTTTAAAATGTGTCTCATCAAATTAAAAATTTAATTTTATAGAAAACGTTCGAGCTAATAACTCGAATTTCTGCGGTTCTGTTGTCAGATATATTCTCTTTAGCTGTTGTATGATTTTCGTCTTATTCGCTTATGCCTTCGAAATTTTATATGCAAACTATTCTCAATTTTTTTTTAACGGAGTATACTATTAATCGCAATAATAATTGTCGGTCAATTAAAGTGATACAAAACTATTAAAACTAATTGTGAATAAAATGCTAAGCTTTACAGAAGAATCAGTTAACAACTTATTACACACAAATGTACTAAACACAAAAAACGAAAGACATTGGAAAAGACAGTAACTGCACACTTTGGTTACCTCTGTTTGCCGCAATTGCATTACATGAGGTCGGCACAATTGGCTCTATGCTCCTATACGCATGAATCCAAGTTACTTAAGTCTGTATAAGTGGTAGTAATGATAACAAATTACAAGAAAATCATGTCTAAAAGTTTTGAAGTTAATAATTAGATTAATGACCATTCGATATCAAATATTTATTTAAATTTACTGTGTACTTAAGTAATTACAACTTTCAATCGAAATAGTAGTAAACTGATCTATATGTCAGCGAGAGTTTAAATCAATACATGAAAATTTTGTTTAGTACTGGCGTTCTGTTGAAATGAGATACAGACCTCTGAATATGACCGATAGTGTCAAAAGATTATGCCTATAAATATTCAAATTCATAAGATACAAGTATAAGTGAATATATGTATAATTAAATAGAGATGAGACATGAAAATATAAAAACAATGCTTAAAAAAATATTTTAAAATTATTTGGTGAAGTTTAATACGAGTTGTTCAATCTACAGTATACTGCGGCTGATATCAGTTGTGCTCTGTTTGATTCACTTTTCCATATACTAGAAGTAAACCACTAATGTTTAGAAAAAGTTCTTATTGAAATAAATATGAAATTAGCTTTAACTAACACTTATCTTTGATTCCTTTGCCAAAATTATTCTTCACTCGATACAAAAAGTAAACGCACAATAAACGAACTAAAATGGAAATGATTCCACTGGCGTATACACTGATTGTTAACTGAGGAGAAAATCCAGCTGACTTTGCGTTCTAACAATTAATTATAAATAACAATTAAAAGCTTATATCGACAAAAAATACTAACTATTATAAGATTCCATATAATTATTATGATTTCAAACGGACTAAAACCAAAACAAAGATAGACCAGAGCTTTACTTTCAATTCTAATCTATTGACAGAGAGAAAATCTCAGATTTTGATCATGAATAGCAAAATGTGAATTCGTTTCAACTATGATTTGAAAATACCCCTAAAAGTCCGGTTGCAGTCCATAAAACAGTAATAACAGTTCCGACCGAGATAACAATGATTTCTTCTGACGTCCAGGTGGTCAGACCATTCTGTAGCCAAAGAATTAAAGTACTCCCACAAAATTGCAGATCAAATACGAGTAGATTTGAGCAGAGGAAGTATGTTTTATAAATTAATTGAGTGCTTTGATTGGCTCCAGCAGTACTGAAAAGCAATTTTCCTGACTGATACGCTCGGCTATATTTATATCCATATAATATCAGGACTGGACTCACGGCGCAAGTTAACGATAGTCTAGCCTTTTATTGGAAAATATACACTATTTCTGTTACTTATTACATTTATTGTAAAATATTGTGGTTCTAATGCCATTTCTCTATGAATTATAGGTATCTTACTATTTTTAACGCTGTTTTTTCTGTTGAGAAAAAATTTGCGATCACATAGACTAACACTATAATAGTTGTCAAAATAAATGCCATCAATTCGTATGAACTTTCGGTTAGCATTCCATGCAATACATAAGTTATACAGAATACTAAAAATAATTGAAATAAATTGTATTTCTTAAATGTGGTTTTGCACCGACATTAATCTTAAACTTAAAACACTTGAAACTAACTTGTTGTCCATAATAGTAGTAATGCAAATGTAAAGTCATCCGAGTCTTTCTTTAAGCTTATAATTCTTTCTAAAGTTAGTCCTACAGAGATTAATAGACTCGTTAGCGCAAAAATTAAGTAAATCTTTTCGCATGTTTTGAATGACCGCCAGGTTCGGGCCTATAATTAGAGTTTGGAAAATTTTAGTTTTATTCAGTGAATTTGAGGGATTGAAAATATTCAACAGCTTATATATTTGAGAATATTTTTCTTATATTAAGGTACAGTCGATGCCGTTTATGGTGAACATTATACTGAACACAAATACCTTAAATCTGTATATAAGTATATGATTATAGGAAGTCCCCTCACAATCAGCGTTTCTGACTGCTTAATATAATTGGGAATGAGTGTAATTACTAATTCTCAACTCTGGTAATTAGCTTTTGACTTTCAGAATCTCTCAAGTTATCACTAACGGATATCAAATGATTCAGTTTTGCTTTTTTATCATTTGTAAAGTTAGATGAATCAAAAGTATACCGGATAACACAGAAATCTAAAAAGTTTCCCTGAACAAAATTCTTATTTCTCGTGATTACTCAATAAATTTTGAGTCACATATCAGTAATCATAAATTAATTAGTGATATTAGAGTTCTGTAAATTTATTGTCCTCTTTTTGGTTTAAATGAATTTTTTAAGACGCCAAATTAAGCTATACATACCGAGCTTAGTTTTATAGGTTTCATAAGCTTTATGACTCCCAATTGATTTTAAATGACAAAAGTATAATAAAAACCAATAATTTTGAGTTTAAGTCAACTAAATTCGAAATAGAAATTTGTTTGGAAAACTGACTTCAGACCGCACTCAACTTTCAGGTATTTTTTGAGTGCCATTACTTCATGCTATTCACCTTTTCAAATCATAATTTTCGAGATTAGGTATTTTTGACAAACTATTGGATATTTTTGGCGATTTTCATGCTAAATTTGATCACTAAAAAAGATTCTTGAATTTTGGATTGAATGTGGATGAATCTTACGCTATAAATTTAAAATCGATTATTGCATATGATTCCTGAAAATTTTATCTTAAAGACTAATAAATAACCTTTAAATTGATATATAACATGAAACATTTATTTATGTATAAGATGGTTAAATAAATTATTTTGAATTGGTTCAACTTTTACGCATTTATCTATTATGTAGCTTATTTCGAAACTTGTATGATTAAAAACCTGATTAAACATAATGTTTACATGAATAATGAAAGTTAATGATGAAAGTGTACCTGAAACATAGCGTCGAAATTAATTTTTATTTGCATATTACAAAATAGATTAAACATTTTAAACATTTTGAACATTTTGACGAGTTTATCTCAATGTTGAATAGCACTCAAAAGCATGAATTATAATTCAATACTAATTTTGACAAGACTTATAACTCAAGACGTTAGTCTCTGAGTAGCCTCTGTTTCTCAGCTAAGATCCATAAAGGACTTAACTAATATGAAACTTTTCTTATAATTAATAATGAAATCATTAGTAATATAATCAAAGATTCATTATTAATGCTTTATCGTAAAATATTTTTAAACTGATATTGTAAAGATATTGTTGCAGCTGCTCTGTATATAATTTTGATCGTGCATCAGATTATTTTTAGCTGACTTTTCAATACCTACTTTCCCCCAAATTTGAGTAAAAGTTTACACTAAACTTAATTTTACTAAAATAGTTTTTTACGCAAATAATTAAAATGCTGTGAACATCGTCTATTTGTGCTTACACTAGTTCTATAAGTTTAAAAGTGTCGCACAATTGCGGTGCTCTGCATGACTTTGCAAATCATTATACCTTTTAAATACTTCAATTTTTACTTTCATTCAAAATTACAGCACTATTTGACAAAAATAATCAAAAAATAAGAGTTTGTCTTCTGAAAGGAATTATTTTTCCGGAACGACATGCAAATACTGCTTCCCTTACAAAATATTCCTCTTAATATTTTCAGATTTTTCCCCTCTAAGTTTTCCTTTCATTTTTGCACATAAACTGATTTGATTTATGATTTCAAAATAAACTTTTTACTTCATTTCATGAAAATCAATATTTATTTTACAGAAACGTGTTAATTATTGCTAAGAGTTTAGATAAAAGCATTAAAAAACTTGGCTATAATGAATAAATTTCAGACCTAAAGGTTTAAATTTTTTCTGTAAGTCCTTTAAGTTTCTAAGCTTTAAAGAGATGCTACACAGAGGCCAATGCATTGAACTTCTGAAGAAAGTTATCCATCATTTTAGGCTTGCTACACATAAAATTGGTTACTTGAAAACTCAGTAATGGAGTCAATTATTAAAATAGATGTACTAATGACTTTCTCCAAAGATTAAAGGTCTCATCAAAATAAGTATCGAGTTCAAATGCATTAAAATATTGTTTAGCTCAGAAACTTGTTTATTGTCTTATCGTATTAAAAATGAATTCACTCAAGTCAAAAGTCATGAAAATTTTGAAAATTTCGAAGCATTAGATCGATAAATGATCGAACCAATCGAAATAACTATTAATCATTAGTTACTCATGGGAACAAGCGTTTCCTTTCGATTGTAAAGTTATCGTTGTTTTGTGATGAATCAAATAATTGACTTTTATTGACACTCTTATACCTTATTTGACTCTTAATCTAACATTAATAAAATGTAGTCATGTTGCGTAACAATAATAATGCTATCACTTTCTAAATTAGAGGAAATTATAGATTAGGATAAAATTCCAGTTTTATCTACTTCTGCACATATAACACGATACAATTATAAGTTAAATGCTCATACAATCAATAACAACTTTATTACGAATTTGCTTTATTTAGTCCGGAATCCGAAATGTAGGCAGATGCTGGAAAGAGCCAATTCTTATCCAGAAATTTTACGAATTAATGCTGACTCTAGGCGTAGGATTCGAGTGTAGGCAAATAAGTTCTACCGATAAAATATAGCCGCATGAATATCGCCTATAAAACTATCTCCTAAATTGTAAGCATATTAATGGAAAATTGCTTAAAAATATTCTCAGAATCAATTTAGTTATCAATTATAACTAATCGTCTCAACCTTAGATATCTTCAGCGGAATATAAAATATCGTACAAAGTATAGGTGTTAAACTGAAATATATAAATTGTTAATTTTGAAACGAATTTGAATACTGATATTGATACAGTAGCCAATATATCTAATTATACTACCGAAATAAACTTATTAAGCTTAATTTTATATAAATTAACTCAAATTAAACTAACTATACATCGAGAATTTATGTTCCCTATTGCATTAAAGCTATTATAATCAGGCGATATTTTTGTCAGCGACATTACTGATTGGCGGTACTTTTGACGGTGACACTTTGACGCGATACCAGCAAATAGTATTGCTGTCTCAATAAAATCTAAACCTAAACTGAGAAAATGCACTAGAACTTGATATTGTACTCGATTTTGACAATATCGGCGCATTTGTAATCCGAAACTGGCCTTTTATCTGAAAAATACTAATTATTTGTGATGAATATCACTTCAATAGAAAATAAGATATAGCTCCCATTGTTAGTTTAGGAACGTGCTAGCAATTCGGCATTTAACTGCTCATTTTATTCAATTTTCTCAGTTTCTATCAATGACTTGACTTCAACACATTTATTTAATTTAAACAATAGATCAAATATCAATTCTGCTTCGTTTCAATTTAAGTTGTTTGAACAATTGATTGAACACAACAGTTATAAGCATCATAAGAGAATGATTTCTCATATATTCGTAGAGTCGTAAAGATAAAATAATACCATTTACAACTTAAGTTAGTTAAAATAACAACTTTCAAATTACTAAAATGAATTTTCCCTAAAGACTTGAAAATATCAAACGCTTTTTCACAATTCCTTAATTGGCTTAATTATAGTATAGACTTGGGTTTGATAGAGCACTAATAAATTACGAACACAAATAAATATACTAATCTATTATGACAAAATACTAGACTCTATACGTAATAAACAATAACATGAGTTCATACCCAACCGCAGCACGTTTGTCTCTTTTTGGCACTTATTTTAATGCCCAAAACATCTGCAATAGTAAGGGTTGGCTCTGTTTTGTCGTTTTGGTGTTCACTCTCAACAATTCGACCACTAACTGCTTGCGCTGACATTATTAATAACTCATAAGAAATAGTTAACACAACGTTAACTTTCCACAAGATTAGTTTCTATGCAACTTTTACTCATTGATAACTTATCCTTGAATACGATACTACACGTAACACAACTCGTAATATGATATGTATTTATAACTCAGAAATACAGTTATACACATAACCCCATCGTTCGGATATAAAAATCTTCAACTTTGAAATTAAACTGAAGCAAATTGTATGAAGCATTTTTCTTCTGATTACTTCGATTTGCTTGTAGCAAAGCTTTTTTGTACATATTTCAATCTATTATTACGTGATAGTCATAAGCTTTTATGAATAACTGACTGTAAACCCTTTCGATAGATGGAACTCAGAAATAATTTTTAGATTTGTGAAGCAGCCATCCTTGGTAACCGAAATTATCCTGTCTCCAGCCCACAGGTCAATCCCACTTTTTAATCTAAGCGATTTGTAGTTCATGAATCATAGAACGGACAGACCGATAGACAGACAGACAAATAGTTATTTTCATTATATAGATATTTGATGATTGATAACTCAGTAATGAGAAGTCCTACCTTTTTAGGAGATTCTCAGTTGCCTTTTCATTCATTTAACGTCAGCTCAGATTTGAAGAGAACTTAGATATAACTTACGAATTTGCCATCTCTTCAATATTCATATTTTTAATCTCGCAAACAACTTAATTTCAAAGATTCTCTTTTCCTACAGATCAAAATTGATTTATTCAATTCAAAAGTCAATAATATTTATGATATCAAACGCCTATTCTGGTGATGAGTCTTAAACTTATAAAATTTCAACTTATACAGAATGTGAAGAATCATCAAAAAACATTCTTAAAATTTGACGCCTTTCAAAAACTTAAATATATGTCAACTTTTTATAAATTTGCCAATCACTTGCAATCAAAAATTTATTCATATTAAAAAATAGGATGAAATCAATATTGTTTACAGCAATAATTTCAGCCTATTTCTTATATTATATTAGGGTTATATTTTGTTTAGAAATTTTCAGTTTTCAAATACACATTTTTGTCACGTCTTTGACATAAACTTCATAAGAATTGTGAGAAATGAGTTGAAACTCAAATAATCTGAAATCCACGAGAAAAGTTTTCAACTAATATTGAGGTCAAATATATATTCTGTACGACATTCACAAAAACATGCGCTTAAAAAGTAGAAGAATATGAGAGTTTGTCAGATAAAAGAAATGGTTAGTATTTATCAAAGAATATAGTATTGTGCGCATTGAAATTGGCAAATGAATGTGTTTTATGTTGATAGATTTTAGTATACTTGTCTTTTTACTCGAGGGATATTCTATGAATGGCCATTTCGGTCTATCACAAGATGAGAAAACTGGAAGAGATCTGCTATCAAAATAAGAAAATAATGTGGGATCCCAATTCCCTTAATATCGAACTGCAGTCAATGACTGAATACAGTGATATTCTTGCACTCTCTAAGACTAAAGTAATAACGGGCGTTATCCTTAGTTCTGCTGAGGATTATTCTTACTTACGGTGAAGCTATGCATTACAACCAAACTGTATTAACCGATCAGGACTTACATTATACAAGTTTATTAAATTCCTGTCAAATCTGCGAGAGAGCAAATAGAATAAACAATTCTTGTTTAATCAAATCCTACAATAAGCCGAAAAACTGTATTCATTCAAATTAAGGTATTTGATGGGCGAATCAATTTTCTTATCGTAAAAACTCGTTTGCTATCAATAAATAATTATTGTTTGCTAACATCAGCGTAATAATTGCTCTTGTCGTTATCCTAACGATAACTTATGGGCAGGAATTGAAGTGAGAACTACTACATAAGTAAAAAGAGAACTACAGAATAGGTTTCTTTTAGAGAATTATTTGGCCAATCAATTAGTTGGAAGCACTCTCTTGGGTACTATAACAAGAGCTAAAATAGCAGAAAGTATAACATCTTCACCTTAAGAAGAATTTCTAACAATTTCTCAAACCGTATGTGAATATACGAACCAAATTCCGTATTAATGACTGACTCTTAATCACATTTATTGGAGAATAACTGCACTATTATTGAGAGGGAATACAAGATTAATACTGTTTTCCGATCACGTTCTACACTTACAAACCCATTGCGAGTACTGCTTTTATGAACAGAACAAATCATTTATTTTGTCATATTTTTCTCTTATTCGTTATTTAGTGTCAGGAATGCAATTCAAATGCGACAAAATCTATTTCGTCAACTCTTTTTGACTAACTTCCAAAGAAAAACAGATGTGACTTATCCTAAATTCAATATAAGACACTAAATAAAGCTCTTTCTTCATCGGTAAGAAAATATGATCAATAAATTCATTTTTCAGAACAAACTGTGTTTAACAATCGATCCAAATGTCAAACAAATATTTAGGCGTAAACCGAAATATAAAAGTTTGGACAAATAATATATCTTCTAATGAAATAATCAATTAATAACCAAGTGTAATGATCAGTGAAAGTACGAAAATTCAATAATATAAATATGTTTTTGTCTTTCATGTCTTTATTACTTGAGGCCAAATTGAATCAAGCTTTCAATTATCTTCAAAGCTTTATATGTCTGCTTAAATATTTCTATCCTTTCTGTGGCCATAAAACTAGTTTTCGATTTTCTTCTCTTCAATCATTGAACATCTAAAGTTAAGAATTAATAATTGAGTGGTCTGTTGAAAAACAAGATAAGCGTCTAAAGGGCTTAAATGAGAAGAACTGAAAAGTCTCACATTTGTTAGACCAGTTAAAGGGACTGTTTAACCATTTACTGTAAAGCCTAATCACTAAAAAACGGATTAAAAGTTATTTTTTATTTAATTTAACTAATTTACGCAACTTAATAGCTTAATAAATGATTGATTTATTTATATTTTCTCATACTACGCATTAGTTAACGGAATGCGTGTTAAGACTGAAGTTAACACCTACTTTATTAAAAGCAACTCTATATTAAACTGACTTTAATATTGATTTCAATCGGTTTCAGAGAACTTTTCAACTAAATTAAACTTATTTTTCCTATTGAAACATACGAAACTACCTGAAAAGCATACGGTAGGAAAAATGAAACTATAAATATATTTAAAGTGAAAATAAGTTGAAAAAAGTAACTGCACCTTTAATCAGATATTACTAAGCTTATATCTACTAAACTATTAAATAAGAAGGATAGGATCATCAATGATATATCTGAGCTTTAAACACATTTTTTATTCCTAAAAGGATAACATTTTTATTAAATAAATTTGATCGAGTACGAAAAATTGGTAATAAATTATCAAAACTTTATATAATAGAAGTCATTTTTACGACAGTTATTAGATTTACATTAATAATTATCCTCGATATACATACGCTTAACTTTTTTCGACGGCTTAATATTGATCAATTCGATCAAAAGAAAAATGTTTCTCAATTGAATATATAAAATGTTTAATGTTATTTTGATTGAAAGTTTTATTAAACGAATTTATTATGTTTGCCTTATTATTGAGTATGCACTCATCTATAGCGAGAAAAGTTTACTTTGATATTAAAAAATCTCTGATATATCATTGATAATCCTATCATTCATGTGCATACTTTAGATAATAGTTTTCTGTAACTTCTCGTGTATACCGCTTAGCTTTCTATACCGTATATTTCTCAGATAAAGTTTTATATATTCACATTGAAAACACAAGTAAAGTTTGAGTTTCCTGATTTCACTGAAAATTTAAAATATCTTGAAAATAAATTGAATATTTAAAGAGAACTTATCTTGTTCTTCCAGCAAGTCATTCAATCATTACTTGATATGAAATAAACAGTTCAAATATTAAATTGAAGCTTAGATTATAAACACTGAAATATATGTAGCTGATTGCTTAGTTCTGTTATTGAAAAATCATTGAAAAAATCAAATAGATTAACCCAAAACTCATTTTATTGATTAATTTGGAAAATAATTTATAACTTGTGTGAAATAATGAGAAGTAATGGCTAAAAATTTGTGCGGCTAACAGTTAAGATCATAACCATAAATTGATTCAGTATAGGCATAATAGAAATTTTTGTTATTTTTGAACAAATTTATCTCATTTAGAAATATGTTTTCTGCTTGGGTCGCATGATTGACCCAAAAACATTGACATAAATCTTTAAGGTAAATGATCTAAATAAACAAACTTATAAAAAATATTTTGAGAAATATCAGTTTATTTTGGAGCTCAAATTTTCATATGAGTTATTGATTTGATGAAAGTCAGAAATTCTGATGTTATCGTAGTGGAAAAGCATCAAAATGTCCAAAGCAGCTACCCAAAGCTGGAATGATAATCATTTGAAGGTCAGATCAAAATGAATTCGTGAACAAATAACTTACAGTCGAAAGATGTAGAGCCATAAACAACAGTCGAATAAGTATTGTTTGAGAACGTGATTTCGCTCAAAGTCAAGACATGCTACAATTGATTCAATGTAGAAAATGGTTTTACGACCAATTGCTATTAAAAAGAGTTAGACCATCTTAACACTCTAGTTTTCACGAAAATCGAAAATATATAAGAGACGATTGCGGATGGCTGTAAATATCACATATAAACCCACGAGTCTAAGTCTAGATGAATAGTCAGAATAAATGGTGGTGTGTTGGATAGCCCTTTATTGATATCATTCTTATATTCTCTAATGAAAACATAAATTATATCAAAAACAATATGTTATTGATTTGATTTGTTGCTTGAGCAATAAATTAGTCAAAGAGTCCTTCAACAAAATCAATTTTTTTATCCTAATCACACATCTGAACAATCAATCATTTTGAATGATGTTAGTAATAGTTTTGTTAAATTCTTAGGAAATATTTGAAAGAAAGAGAATAAGAACCGAAGAGGTGTTTTATGCTAAAAAACGTCAATTTAATTGTAAGTAATCTGGAGTTGAAAAGTTTTAAGTTTCAATACTAATTCTAAATAATATATGATGACAAATCCTTCCATATTTTGATCAAGCACCTGTTCTCCAATTTCAAACTTAAAACTTTGATTTTCTCGAACATTTCAGTATTCCTCAAATGATTTAAGTTTTTGGCCCAAAATATTATTTATTCAACTTTTATAAATTTGCCATATTTATTGCTAAGGACAACAAATATTTACATAATGGACTACTAATTTCTGGCATATATCTCGCATTGAAATCCATCGAAAAAACGCTTGGTGAATTTTTCCAATCGAAATCTTACGAGATTTCTAGTCCATATTTAATGGCTAGAGTTTTGCTCACTTATTATTTAATATACAGTAGAGTTTGTCTGTTTATATATTCGTATTTGCAATGTTTTCATCCTTTGAGGAATGCATTGAAATTTATGAAATATTATTTTCCTCTTGTCTGCTGTTGTGTTGTTTCAATCTCTTATTATAATGTATGGATAGTTCAGCTAAAACTTAAAAAGAGCCCAAAGTCATCGATCATAACTGACTCATTCAACTTATGTGATACGCATGAAAATTATTAATGCCATAATCGATAACATCTGAAGACATAAAGTCTGTAAACGCGAAACACCAGAAGATAATTCTTTTTGCTGCCAAATAATGATAATTTGTGTTCGGTTTTCAGAACATTTTCGAGAAGAAAAAATAAGTAAAGAGAAAGTGATGTCAACTGCTTTTTTTCAGTTCACTTTCACGGAATTCTTTGATCTCTGAATATTCAATAAATCAATAAATCTATAAATCTATATAAATATCCCGTTCTGTTGACAAAAAATTTCAAATACTAAAAGTACCATCCATATTTTCAATCCTAATATCAAAGAATTTATCTATAGAATCAAGAAAGTTATTAAATATCATATTAAGAATATTCTTGCAGTGTATAAAAATAGTTTAACATTGAAAACAATGAAGAAAAGACCGAAGGCACTATAGACAACGTGTATGTGTACTTTATATATAGTGATCTAAACAAACACAAGAGGAAATTGTTTGCACTAAATTCTGCTTTTAACAAAAAAGGAAGCATCTGAAGAGATCACAAATTGCGACCAAGTACCCAAAGCAAATAGAAAGTAAGACAGTAGTTATAGTGTTGACTAATCCATACAAAGTGCTTATTGTAAATTGTATCCATAATTTAGATCTTCATGTTTAGGCAGTTTTCCTTGATTCAAGAATATAATGAACAATATATTATTGTCAGCAGATGCCAACAAATACCTAACCAATATTTCTACCCAAAGAATCTGTAAATAAATAGCTGTCGAGTGCAATCAATAGGAGTCTCTAGAAGTCCCTAAAAGGTAATTATAGTCGAAGCAGAAAAGATAGTAGCTTTTCGTTATTTGGCATTCGGTCTACAAGGGATCGATCGAAACATCTTTGGCAAAGATGGAAGAAGGAGCGCATGAGCTAAATTTCAGTGATGATAGTCGATCGAAACTCTATAAGAGAGTGTCTCTCACTATATGGGATTGTCTTTCAATAAAGAGTGAGGGTTAGCAGTTTCAGACCCAAGTTTTGGCACATTAAACACCATCAACTTTAGTTTAATGTTTGATAAGCTTTGCCTATCATATAATGGTTCAGATAATTGGAGAATCACACAACTTCTTATTTAACCTCTCCTAACGTCCTTTTCTTGTCTACTAATGTTTCAAGAAAAATTTTCTTTTCTCTTCTGAACGCTTCAACTTCTGAACACTTCAACTGGAGTTGTGGATCTTTTGTTTTCGGGTCTCTTTTCCTATTCATCAAACATACTATCGCTCTGTCGCTTGAATGAGAAAATCTCAGTCTGTCAACACTTATATACCAATACAATTATATTCTGACACCAATTATTGATTTTAATAACATCACACATTCTTATTCCGATTCGCATCTAACACAGAATTAACGGTAAGCTATAACTCAATTGTTTTATTACTTTCACTTACTACTAGTACAAAAATGCTTTTGCTGAAAATTAGTTTATCTTCTTATAAGGATTTCACTCCTTTAAATATTATCAAATTTTCTTCAAACTCATATAAGTGTCAACTTATGCCAAAAGATGACACATGTCAATACTTTTGTTCATTACAAGCAATTATTTATGGCGTCAGATCTAAAATTTAATTTCAAAACTGTTTTTCATTCGATAAGATTTAACACTGAATCAATTTTTTATATTAACTGAATTTGAAACTTCGATTCCAAAAGTACTAATCCATAATGAACTTGTCAAATATCCGTAATAACAAAATTTATCAAAGTCTTAATATATAGCAATAAACGTGATCATTAGAGTAAGCATACGAAGGCATTAAAGATTCAATGAAATAAATCAGTGAATAGGAATCAAGTTTCGCTTCAATTCAGAAATAGCTTCACTTAATGATCTTGTCTTTTTTGGACACGCGATTCACTTGTTTTCAGGCCCTAACAAATTGATTTATTTTCTTTCTACTTGGCATTCAGGAAAAGTTGGTTTTGTTGTTGTCCCCTTTACTCCTTTAACCAGAAATTTTAGTTATTGTTGTTAAAAAATGATAAAGAATTTGAGCATTGTCTAGATAAAACTCCAGTGTCAGATGGAAAGTAAGTTTGATTTTTTCTCTAAAAAGTCGGTCAGACCTGACAAACTAATGACTTTCAAATCCTAAACGTAACAATGTCTGTAAATCTTGTTTAAGCATTCAACTTAACATTCGCCCATAAATACTTTTCACTCCTTTCCTGTCAGGTTTTATTCAATTTTAGCTCAACACAAAAGTCAATTCTATATTTTCAATTGAAGTCAAATGAAAGAGGAATAAAAGTTTTGTTGAGAAAATTTTCCTCTACTCTTCTTCTTGCAGCTTCTGTTATCTTATTTTCGCTAACCTTTTAGTTACACTTATGTGAACAAAATTGCTTTCAGTTTCTAATCCATTTCAATCATGAATTATTAAGTGTAAGAAAAATTCTTTGAAGATTAAAAATTATTCTGAGATTTTTAGGATAAAAGCTGTGCTCAAGTGAAAGCCTGAAGCAATTTCTTGGGTTTTTGTCATTTAAGTTATTTATGCTCAAACATTTCAAGTGTACAAAATTCTGTCAAAAGAGAAAAATGTTCTAAAATTTCACTTTACTATAGAGGAAAATACAAAAAATACTATTGGCAAATATTAAAGGTTAAGTTTCGACTGCGTTTCACTTATGAATTATAGCTCTGTAGCAAAGAAAAGCACTTTCCATCCTCTATTCTTTTCTTAAATTCTGAAACTCTTCAACTATAGCTCCTTAATACTTCATTTAAGATTCCCTACTCAATAAGTGATCAAATTTTCTAATCCTGGCTAAGAATCTTAGACCTAATTCTCAAATTTCTTATCTTTTGATCGATTTTCTCAGTTTCAACCTTTTTCCTGAGGTTTTAGATTTGGGGCATTTCTGGTAACTTTTACTCAGAACACATCCGTTATTCAAATTTTTCGTCAGAAAAAATAACTCAAAATGATATGGTTTTTTGTCAATTTGCTGTTCCTTCCCTTCTCTGTCGTAGAATTTTTTCTTCCAAAAAACGTCAAATCAATCAAAGTTCAAAATGTTATCTATTATGCTATATTGTGTAATGTCGTGTCGTGTTTTCTCCATTAGAACCAAGAATTCAGAATCAAAGCCTTATATTTTATTCTGAACATCAAAATTCCGACCTCGAAAAAGCTCTTGATTTTAGTTATTTCTGACTAATAAAAATGTTCGATTCTCTTCATAAAGTTTTCATACAAAGGTATCACTAGAAACATCTCATGACTTATTCCTGATTCCGCCCTATACTCTACTAGAAATCAACATTTTTAGGATTCCCCAGTACTACAATCAAATTTGTACACTTCGATTGAGTTAAGTTTAAGATTCTTTCATGAATTTATTAAATACTGACTTAATCTCAGTTTACGAGTTATTTCGTCAAACTTTCAATAAAACCAAGCTAAAAGCTAATATTTTTATAACTTCAATGCCAACTCTAATTGAATTAAAGTAAGAAAATGATTTCTTATTTGAACAAATTTGTGACTTTTTCATAAATATTGATTAGTTTTTCATAAGCTGAAAGCAGAAATGGGCTTCACTCCCTTATATCATTTTTTCTAATGCTTTGTAACAACAAAATTCATTAAATGTAATACAATTTTACAACCCTTTATCAGAAAGCCAATATCGAATCGATTTTTTGTTTAAGTTTGACCTCAATATCAGTAACTGTTCAATTGATAAAAGTTTTGTCATAAAAGGAATAGTTTTGATAAGAAATCATTGAAAAATTGCTACGAATTTCGAGTTCTTTTATCAAATGCTTAGAAAGAATTTTCTCTAAGCTTTAAGTTCAATTCTCTGTTTTAAAAAATAGCAAATTTTCTTTCAAAAGATAATCCTTCGCATTAGACATGGTTTATAAAGATAAGATTATATTTCAATATTTTTTCGTTTTCAACCAAAAGCTTTGCATTCATAACAAAAAGTCTGCTCTAAAAAGTGATACGAAAAATAAATTATATAATTCTAGTGAAACTGTGCCTATCAAAATAGATAAATTCATTTAACCCATAAGCTGACATAAATGAGAACTAATTAGTTTTGGTTATTTAAAACTGGAAATTAAGCTATAGTTGAAAATGACAGGAAATGCCATGAGATACACCATAAAGTCATTATTATTAACTAGATACGAAACTAATGAATATGAATATTCTTGACTCGGCAATTACTTTAGACATATTTCAAAGAACATTTGTTTTAAAAATAAATTGAACCAATTCCACAATCAATCCTATTGGGAAACTAAAAGCTCAAGTTTAAATACATTTCAAGTTAAATCTGTTATATTCTCAACATTTTATTTTATTTTTTAGTATCATTTCTTGAATTTATGTCAAATCCCACTTATTTCTAGACACATATCCATTGTGTCAAAAGTGGTACTAAACTTTTAAAACAACTTCGATTGAATTGAATTTAAAACGAATTCGAAGTGAAGAAATGTTTAGTAATTTCTTTTGAAAAGAGTAAGAGTATGTTTTTGATATTTACCGAAGCTTTCAAAGTACAGAATAAAAGTTCATTCAAATGTATCAGAGAATATATTAAACATGATATATATAACATTAAAGCTTGCTCAAATTCTTATACAGTAATAAAAAACTATATTTGTTATATCTGTTGGTATTTGAAATAAAGTTCTTAAACTTTTCACAACATGTTCTTCATGTTTGTACTATTGATTCAGATAGCTTTATATAAAATGCCTGATTTAATTGTTCTTTAAAAATTTTTGAAGTCATTGTGAAATTCAATCGATAGCTGATGTCAAATGAATGAAGGCATTAAAGCAGTGAAAATGCGAATCATTGGATGCAAAATTCACGGCTTAGAAAAATAACTGTCTCTTTAAAGTGTTAGCATTTAAAATGATTACGAATAATTTGGCTCTTATTAATGCTAATTATATTAAATTAGGATTAAATTCAGCAAAAACACAAACGCAAATAGGATTATATTGAGAGAACTTAATCCTTTTAAAGTAAAATATTTTCTAAACTAAACAAAATAGATTTTTCAAACCTATATCTTTTGAAATATGTTTAGTTCATAAACTTATCCTAAACTTCATTAATTTCTATATTCTGTAATGTATTGTGTAATTAGATCTGAAATAAACGTGAAATTTACAATATCTTTTACTTTTTATGTAATAATCATATTATGATGAATGAAAATGTTGAAAAACCAGAGAATAGATATAATCAAGTTATTAATTTTTAAAGACTGCATTATATTTAATGGTTTTTATAAAACTCCTGCAATTCACTGTAAAGAAAATAATATCAACAGCGACACAAGTACTAAACTGAATATAGAAAACCCTATTTTTTTAATTACGTCAATCCTATTGATAAAGAATCATTTGAAAGAGTTATCAGAGCACGTTTGCTTTGATAAGTTTATCTCTGACGAGTCAGATATATTTGTAATCTAAGGGAGTATTGATTAATATTTCTGTGATACAGAACAACAACAGTATGATTTTCATTCTGCCCGAAAAACTTAACTGAGCTGAAAATGATTCGCTTCAAAGCTTTTTCACAGGTCTCTCAAAGAACCAGTATTTGAAGGATGAATCAAAATATACTATATCTCAAGCTTTTGTATACTATCGCGGGTTTTCAACTCCATTTCATAGCCCACCAGTGGGCCACGAAGTCAGAAAACTTAATATCTAGCTCTTTGAAAAACATGTGATAAGTCTCATACTGTACAAGTGAGCCGCGACTCAGAAGCAGATTGAAAACCACTGTTGTATAGTATCGGTCATTACTTCTAATCTTCTGAGATTAGAAATAAATTTAATCTAATGTCTAAAAAATGGGATTGCCTTGCATAAATTTTCGTACATAGCCATAATTCTTTAATTTTCTCAAAACTTATTTTCATTTTCCTGATCTAACCAACAGTAGTGGAGTTGGACCGTAAATAATACTTTTGAGCTTAATATAATCAGTAAAATACTAATAACTTATGAAAGCTGTGCACTAAGAATTTTTTATCCATCATTCAATATTGAATTATTGTTTGAAATAAAAAAGCTCACTCTATGTGGTGGTTCATATAATTCGAAAAGCATTCTTTCATTTTTGAATTATAAGAATGCATGAATTCCGCATTGTTTGAGATTCGACAAAAATACTCTAAAATATCTCAGAGGTATTCGTGATATATGAATGTATTGCTAGTACAGTACATTTAAAGACCAACTGTTTTTTGTGCCAGATTTTGGTTTCCTTCAAAAATCTACGAACTATAGACATGAATAGAAATATTGAGAGTAAGCTCTTGTTTCTTATTTCCTATGAGGTCGTGCAAAATATTTTACTACTTAAACTGAAAATTGTTTATAGAAATATATTAACTGTAGTGAAAGTTTTGAATAATCGCGTGCTTTTATATAAATTCTATCCGTTTTTACAACTGAAAAGAATAATCAATGTATTTTAGGCAACAATTCTTAGTCGATTCCTTACTTTACACTTTTCTACTCACTCAAGTTTGAGTTTTGCTGTGAAGGCATTCTCTTAGTTATTGTAATTTTAGGCTTCATCCACTTTTTTATGGCACTGTGATAATCTTTTTTTGCTATATGGATGGTCAATGCAATCTATCGTTAATTTGGTTCAGTATAAACTAATTTTATGGATCGAAAGTAATGATCACAATCGTTAAACGATCATTAAACAAATTTCATCAAATTGTGAACGATTTTCATTTTGTGACCAATCAAATGTGCACAAAGATAGAAACGAAAATTTCCAAGAAACAAAAAATAATAAAATACTGAAGACTTAATTTGAAATATGATGTTTTCGTAAAACAGTATAATTATGTGATTTTTGCAATACTTTTTGCTTATTGACCGATGATTGTTGCAGTTAAAACATGAATTTATTCAGTCGTTCATTCGTTGATATAAGCCATAAGCCATAAAATCAATAGTTGGAAAGGAGCAAAAGCCAACATATCTCTAATAGAAACGTGTTATTTGTACGAACTTAAAGACTCTCTTCAAACGTTGAGTGTAGTTGACTTGATTATTTCATGACATTTTCTGCCCGAGGAATAGATCTTAAATTTACTTCTTTTACTTCTATCGATCATGAAAATCATAGCTTCCAGGAAAGCGTTTACGATTATTACGAGTTTTCTTCGAGTCATTGAAAACCCTTTGGTTAAATTTGGATTAATTTTGTAGATTTGTAAGAAAGTGATTTTTAGTGTGGACCATGGAGATTAGATAATGTGTGTTATCTTGAGAAACAAATTGGAGGGCAGAAAGTATTGTGCAGAATGCACACATTAGAAGTAATCTCTTAAAACATTTTGTCACTTGTTTAGCATGTCTCTCATGTGTAACCCATTTAATAAAAGCCTATCCGACAGTCAGTGTGATTTAGTGACACTTGAAAAAGCTGCTACTGGTTCGGTATTAATCACACACTGATTGACAAAAGAACTGTAATTAATGCCTTCTGATCACTATGATATATATGACAGAAAGCAATTTATACGTGAAATTCGTATAACATATCAAATGATCTTTTTTTCATTTCGAGTCAAAAAGTCTCATTATTTTTCTCTTTTCTTTTGGTCAGTGATACTCGTTTTTTGGTGATGATAAATCATTTACAATAACTTCAGGTCTTAATATCATTATTATAAGTGCACAAGTGAACAGAAGTAAAAAGAGAGAAAATAACCCAACCGATGGCTTATTACTAGAGCTGTCATTAGAAAGAATACTGAGTTACAAACTATTTGTGTGAATTGATTCTGAAACACAATATGGAAATAATGAAAAAGTACGCTATTTCATACATAATTAATAAGAGTAGGAGCTTATCTTTCAATGATAGCTTTATATCAAATGTTTTATATACTCTACGTTTTCCGTTACGCTATTAACACAATAATAATTATTTAAGAGAATTGTAGAGAAAAAACTTATGTTATCCTAACTTTATTCTTACAACTTAGCAGATTTAGCCTAAGAAATACACAGTCTATAAACAATGCATTTGTGACAATTAAGAGTTTTTCTATATGAGCCTATTATCTGCAAACAATTTATGGTAGATCTTATTTTTATTAAATCTTTGTAAGACTGGCCACTCATACACTTAAGTCTTGTTATAATAAGTGATTTATCGAGAAATATTCCTGTCCTTAAGAATGTCCTTCTGAAAGAAAACGTTGTTTGCAATAAAAATTATAGACGCATAGTTCTTATTCCTAATAAGATTATCCGTTCCTTATATTTGAATGAGTGGTCAAAAAAGCTAAAGTATTTCTTATCCTGAAAACAAAGTTCGAACAAGAAATTATTCTGAACGCATTGAATCACTCGAGAAACTGAGCAATAGATTAGTTTCTAAGTCAGGGATAAGAGAATACAAATGATAGAAAGTATTCGTTTGGAAAATTAATGAGTCAACAAAAGTTCTACTTTTTTGTTGTAAGCTTTGTATGTCCATTAAGTTATGGGTTGTGTTAAGTAAATTCAAAACAATGCATAATCTAATGGTGTTCGGAGTACTGTTTGATCTAAACCGCCCGCAGTTTCCAGATTCGCACAACTGTTTGCACTTTCTATTAATCATCCAATGCAACTCAACTCTTGGCTTATCGGCTGCAAATAAATAGCAGTATGAAGGGTATGAAAACTTATTCATACTTTTCATCAAATTTTAGTCCTGATTCCACTTTCAATCCACTTCTAAAATCTACTTTAGTTTTAAGAACTTTCAGAGAATTTTGATTTCAGTTTAGCGCTATTTCATTGAAGACAAGGATCGAACAGAATCGGCAAAAGTTATGCACCAGACAAAAATCAGAATTACTTATAGAATTATAAATTAACTTGTATTCGATGATGAAAAAGAAATAAATTAGTTTTATAATGACTTGATGAATTTTTTAGATTTGTTTGCAAAAGATCACGTTTGCACAAATTTTTGATAGAAAAAATACACATAGAAATTGTATTTGATCGTAATCAATCAAGAATTAATAATTAAATTGTGATATACTATTCAGTTAATGATTTTCAAATGATTGAACAGTTTTGCTCAACTTTAATTATATGAATATCTGCATTGGAATAGTTCTCTCTTCAGTGCTTTTTCTCTTGAAGAGTATTATTAAAAGCAAGTCTTGAAAGATAATATCACGAGAAAGTAATTATTCAGAAAAGAGCAACTGATAGGAGAAGTCTATGCTTTAAATTACAGGATCACTACATAAGTGCTTTTCTATAGTCTAATTGATTATAACTGCTCGACCGACTCTCGACTTTCGTTTCTCCGAATTTAATGCTTTTTTCTATATACAACTCAGTGACCGATCACTTCTCTACTGAGGGTTATAAAAACATGAAAGCTCACAAATAGGTTTTACTAACGCCTTTAACAAACTTGATGCGCTTCAAATATCAATAAATAATTTTAATGCAATTTATTCCATTTTTCAAATCACCTCTTTTTGATTACCAAAATTGACAGAATAATATTTACCAAACTCTAAAATCTCATTCAAATACTCTGAAATGATTTAAATTGACTTAACTTCAACTAAAGTATAAGAATTAAAGTAATTATGATTAAGTTTATTCAGGATAAAATAACTTGCAGATTTATACTATTTTTGCAGTTTGCCTCTCGATCCAAACGCTAAAGTTTTGGACATATTCCCATTTTCTATGGTTTCTTATGTTATAGTTAGTGTTTTCTATCGATTCTGTATAAATGTTTGTGTTATAACTGAGTTATTATTAATGTCATGATTTATTACTAAACGAATACAATGTTGACCAAGAATATCCTTACAAATGAAGTTTTATCTATTGTTCTTCTACTCGCAGAATAAATAATCCTAACCTTTATTCCAAGGACTGCGGAATTTAGTTCTGCGAAACAAGATGATATCATCTAAATTAGAATTTCGATGTGCTTATGCACAGAACTGAGATTTTGTTGAGAAACTTAAGAGCAAAATGTTTGCTAAGAGCGACATATGTTTGCTATTAGAAACCTGAAGCCTATGCAAAATTTTCATTAAACCATTATTTGAAAGTGTAAGCTTTATATAAAAAACTTCTGAGTAAGGAAAAGGCTTCTTTTGTCAACTTATCGCGAGTTAACTTACGAAAAACATACTATCAAAAATTACTTATGCTCCTGATCAATGCTTTCAAGGCACCGAACATTACAAACTTTACATGCTTACGGAAATTCATTAAAATCATTGTTGAAAAGCTAGATGCTCAAAAATGCTGAAAAATAGATATTTGTTCTATACCAAAGAATTGCTTGAGCTGAATTCAGAATATTCTGGGAGTTTGATTAAAATTCTTATAGTTGGTACAAATTGCTGAAATAGCAGGCATTGAGGTATTGAACGAGCCAATCGTTGGAATTTTTCCCACTTAACTTGATATTCAATCTTATTTAATCAAAGTCATTATGTAGAAAATTGTCTTAAGATTCCGTTTCATTAATTCTAATGATGAAGCCTTGCTCTAACTTTTTGTTGTTTTCTCATTACTCAACATAAGAGCAATACTCAATCACAATATAATTTAATTTCTACAAAAGTTTCGCGATTAAATTTCTTTTATTCACTGAATGCTTTTTACTCAATAAATTGTGAGCTGACTCTCAGATGAAGTTCAGTCAGATTAGTAAATAAGGGATCTTTTGCTGTGAAAGTATTACAATAACAACATTTTGAGCCCTTCAAGATTTTAACTAATTTTGAAATATGAAAAATCAAATCCTTTCGCATTTCCAAAATCGATATTTTAATATTCTGTCTTCTCTTAGCTCTCAGTTTAAATCTAAGAAATTCAGAATAAAGCCTTTTCATGCGATATCTAAGCATAAATTTTTCTATAAATAATCAATTGCTTGCATTTTCAATAGATATTCAGTAAATCTGAATTTATGACATGGAGATTAGTAATTATAATTAAACTAAAGCATGATTCAAATAATTGGACAACTTATTGTGACATCGAATCAATATAATTGCCTCTTTTCTAATAAGAATCATGATTATTTTTTCAAAAGGCTGTATAAATAATCAAAGCTCAAACTTAAGCTGAGATTTAGCCCTTATTCCGATTGTATGTTCAGAACTAGCACTTTATCGCTATAATAAAGCTTTAAAGTTGCAGTTCATATGCTTCGGCACAATCTTACGATCTGCATGTTAGCCAAGTATTATCTCAATAAATCATCTTGACTTACATTCGAGTATTTTTCTTAATACCACTTTTCTTTGAAAAAATTTCTCATATGTTCAGATAAGTTTTTACTTTACGAGAATATTCATAATAGAGCGGAAAGCTTTTTCTGAATCTCTCCAAATGCAAATCTTTTAGTAGCTTAGTAAAAAATCAAATTATTTTTAGTTTTATTTGAAAGATATGGCAATCGGTGTCAAAGTCAAAGCTTGAAAAAGTAATTTGTTTGGGATAAAAAGTCTACTTCATAACAATCTATTTGAGAAGTTAGGCAGTATTTTCCAGCTCAGACAACTTCCTGCATACAACACCAATTTATTGTTGAGTAACATCGCATAACATAAGTATTCTAATTAGCTTATTATTAAAATAATTTCAATTTTATGATTAAAATGAAGTCCAGACTAAAAGTCTAGTTATATTTTAATCTTCTGTGACTTATTTATAATGTTTGAGAGAATTTGACTAAACTGAAAACTACTTCTACTTTCTCTACTCTCACTAATTGAAGGCTTATCTCACATTTGTACAAAATTTGATAAATACTCCATAAGAGCAGAATAAGTGAAAATTTTGAATGCATCAGTGTTTTTAAATAGTGTATTTCAACTGAGTTCTGAGTCAGCGAATTTTCAGATTTTTCATAATCTTTTCAACATTTTTATCTCAAAATTCGAGCTCATAGTTTGAGTTTCTTTTATCACAAAAATGAATATAAATAAATAAATGATGAATGAAATGAAAAGGTAGTATAAAGTTTAAACTCTCAGCTCGAATTTTAAAACAATAACCTTGAAAAGACTTTAGAAAATCTGAAAACTTGCTAACTCACAACTCAGTTCTTAATACAGCATTTACAAGGATTCGTTGACCCAAAACTTTCACTTATTCTGCTCTAATAGGATACTTTAAAATTCCTATAAATTTAAAGCAAACTTTCAATTGTACTGACGAAAAACTGAAAAATAGTATAAATCTAGATTAAAAGCTATTTGAATTAATCAATTGTTTGAGCATCTAATTGTTAACTACTGTACTAAATGATAATCAAGTTTAGTGATGAGCGTATTTTACCGAACAAAACCTAATTTGAACCATAGAGATTTGAACCAAATCTGAACGATTCAACATTTTAATTTACGTTCAAGCTTTTAGACGTTTATACCCAAATTGCTTTTTACATAATTGGACATTTGATGATAGCCTTGTGATCAATTAGGAATCAAATGCTTATTTGATTTTCAAAAAATCGATCCTAATTTCTATTGATTTACACAAAGCTTTCGATCGAAATTGTCTGAACACACAACAACTTTGAAGCGACTTTTGGAGGTCAAAATGGATGTAATTCTGATCTAACGCACAGGATTTGTCATCTATTTGGACAAAGTATCAGGACTTTTAAAGCCTTGTTGTTTAGATCGAATATATTTAATTAAAATTCATGTTTGACTTTAATTTTCGGAACTTTCTGGTTGTTTGGTTATAAGCTTTGACTTGGCTGCAAATAATCAATAAGTTTTATGGAAAAATTTATTTAGGTGTACAACTTAAGTTAATGACATTTTAATTATACGCTTAGGAATAGTGAGCAATAAAGTTCGTTCAGCTGTTTATTTGTTGACATTTATTTCTTAACAATAAAATTTTATCTTGACTCAGACCTAAATGTTCACTTTGAATGACTTAATTGAAGATATGTTTTCTAACAAAAGTCTTCTAGAATAGTGATTGATTGAAAAAATGCAATTTTTAAATCCATAAGCTGTTCGATACAAAAAACCTTTGACTACACTATTGCTGGTAAAACATCAATACTTTGATTCTAATTAATATTGATCTAGAGCATAGAACATTTATTAAATTGTAACAAATGTTGGATAACTTGATTTTTCGCATGTAATTCTTTAGCAAAGAAGAGGAAAAAAAGTTTTTATCGCTAGCTTATAATTTAGTGAATGACTGGTGAACTCTGAGAATAAGCCATACTTCTTGTTTCTAAGTATTCTGAGCTAACAATATATCATAGAGAGCTTGTATTCTTTCAGCAAAAGCATACTATAAGGCAGTTGCAAACACAGCTTTCATCCTTCATGACTCCAGTTCTCTGATTCTGACTCTTTCCTTCACTAGTATAACACTATTTCTCATATGCTCTCTCACTATATTGTCGATCCACTCTTTAGGTAAAACATTTCATTCGCTATTATGGATCGCGGAAACACATTCTCTTGCATGAAATACACTCTAATCATATGTAATGTGTTTGGTTTCATACTCGCCATATTCAACGCACTGTTCGGCATCGGATACCCACACGAAAGATGGCCGGGAGGTTATACGGGCGGACAAATGGCTATATTTTCCCTTTTGTAATGGCCTTCACAACTGTCGGCTACTGTGGAGCACATCATCATAAGGGATATCTATTAATAATTTATGGTTTCATAATATTCCTCTTTTCAATTGGAAATGTTGTTGTTTGGATTATATATAATGATAAGTCAGTATTGGGTTCTATGAATCATGTCTACATTATATTCTTTGCTGCTGTAGTTTTCTTTCTTATGTTATTCTCCTTTTTCTTGGCTTATAAACTGAGACAAACCGAATCTAATCGATCCTCAACTCCGACTTCGTTTCTACAACGAGGCGACAGCGGGAATCAGCAAAGAAGCAATAATTTTAGTAATATCCAAACACATCCCTGTCCTGTTCCCGGTTGTAATTATGGAAAAGTGATCACTTCCTGAATTGAAACTTTTTGAAAACAAAGGAATTGAATTGTAGATAAGAATTTTCAGGTGTGCTCTTCATTATTAACCTGTTATATCAGCATTAGAGTACATCCGATTCTAGATTAAGGTTTGAATCAATTTTTAATATAGTGTACATTTTAAAGAATGATGTATTAAAAGGTATTTATCTTATAGTAATATATGACTATGAAATGAAGAAATACTCGATTATTATAAGAGTTTAAATTTTGATAAAATTTATTCTAGTTGTTAATGAAATGTGCCGAACATTAGTTTTAGGCTTTTTAAATAACTCATGGATCAATAAGAAGAAATGAATTATATTCTGCTGTCATATAAGGCCTGGAATTGAGAAATAGATTTCACTGAAAAAGGCGTTTAGCGATTCAGTCTCTCAGGACATTTAGGCAAATGCCTTAATGAGAGATCGATTGAAAGTAAACCGTAGCTAACGGAGGAGTTAGGGGGCTATATCCCCTCTAGAATTTCTTCTAAACTTAATTGCCAGTCTTCACTGAAAAAAATGTTACGCAAAACTGAAACCTTATTTGATGCTTCGATCGACTGCTTATTGTTAAACATTATTCAAAGCTTTGATATGAAATAAACAGATATTCGAATGTTGATTAGCGTTTGCCTCTACAAGTATGAGCAGTTATTTGATACTTTTAGCCCCCTTCGTGAACTAAAAGTCTGGTTACGGCATTGATCGTAAAACAAATAAAATATAAGAGAAATGGAACGCACGACTAATCTCGAGTTCAAAATACTTGTCAATTATGGTATAGAATACTAATCATAGAATCGCAAACAATAGGAAGACAACTGTATATAAATTTAGATTTATTTTATTAAAAAAACGACTCATATCTACATTGAATTGAATTTATATTTTGTTTGCAGATGAATGTGAAACGAAATTTAGTTGATTTTAAAATCACTATCGACTATCACTTCTCTTAAATAAACATTAAATTTGAAGGCATTCCGACAATAAGAAAAGCATTCTCCATTCAAAATACTCCAGGCCTTTATGCTAGCACTTTTCTATTTAAATTTGAATTTAAAATTTCATCTAATGTACGGTATATTTTATAGCGTGTCTGAAATCAATGTTTTCAAAACAGAGAAATAAACATTGGTTTAAGTTTTAAGTATAGAAACTGTTTCAAAATACATTGATTTGTAATATTTAACAAGTAATTATTTAACAACCATCTACTTACTTGTAAATACTTTGACGTGTAAATACATTAAGGCTATTAGAATTACATGACTTAACGCTCAATTATACTGAAAAATGTTTACTAGCACATTTTGTTCACCTCATACTCACAACAACTCATCTGAAGTATTTGTTTCTCTGTTTTGAATACATTGATATTAATAAAGTTAGCACGAAAAGTTAAAAATACAATTTGATTATAGATATAAGAATGTTGGACTTCAGTTACATTACAGCATTCAGATTAATGATATTTTTGACTGATTTTCTTCTTAGAAATCTCATACTTAACACATTTGGGTTAACCATCAAAACATTTTATTAGCTGACCAATCAATCATTGTGTTCATTAAAATTAGTCATAAATAATCAATTATATAAAGTATTTTAGATTATGATTTGATAGAAATGACAAATATTTTAATTATGATAAATCGAAATTAAAAAAGATAGAAAGAAACAAAGAGGGTCAAAACATTTGATTTTAGGGTTAAAAAGACTAGCATTATAGTAATAATATGTGTGCTTTAATTATTCATTATAATAATTTAATATTAATAATGATAATCACATTACAATATTATCTCTTCTCGCGCGCAATAATCAAATATTTAACGAGAACTGAGTGCCAGAAAAGCAAATATACCGGTATTTAAAAGAAAAGGAGATAAATCTTTTTGTTTACCTAAAAAACGTTTTCCTAAACACAAAATACACAGTAATGTATGTATTAGACGAATAAATTAATATAATATGAATACTGTTTGAATAATTAATAACATACGCGCTGTGATAAATATTTATTATTATGAAAGGTTTACGAGAACAATGAAAACTTATTACATATAAGACCAAACCATAAAACTGAGTCGATTTGTCAGTTTAGTTATTAGTCCTTAATTTATTGTACTTTTCAGACATATTTTTAATTTTGTTTCAACTTTTCCCTTCATTTTTGTCAATAGTAAATGTTTTAACAATTAATATCAATATTATTTATGTTTTATAAGAACGACTAAAGAACCAATAAAATAAAGATTATATTATGTTTTTTATTAGATATTTTATAGTGTGTCTGCTTTAAATAAAATGTTTATGTGTTTGATTCTTAGTTTTGAAACTTGACTTCCTTGTGGACCGATATTCTGATGCAGTCTTCGTAGACTGAAAAGCTACTTCATATTGAATGCGCTGTCTATTTCTGCTTGTGCCACAATCAATCAAACCATTTCTCGTTTCAAATGTCAGTCCGATATTATACTAAAAATTTTACTTAATTTTGGATACAAAGTATAAATAAATTAGCTCAGATCTGAAAAGTCGATGCCTTCGTAGTATTAATATTGAGAATTTAATATTTTTTTCGAATCGGGCAAATTAGATTAGAGAACAAAACTGTATGCTCGCTATATTAACTTATCTTTTATTCGTAACCTATTTATGAATTTTGCGACTCAAGTATAAAAATCAATTACAGAACAGGAATGTTAAGAATGTCAGTAAATGTCATTGTGTTAACGTTGGGGTTAGATATTTATCCATTAAATATTTGAATAGAGGACTATCGATCACAAAGTAATGCCTAAACACAAATAAATAAGTCATGAATCCTTTTTATATTATATAATACACGAACATTATGTTAAGATATTCCTGCCTAACTTCCCTGACACTTTTTATTGATTGTTATTATTAAATTTGCTTTCTCCACATTTTTAACAATTTTCACATAACATACTTGATCAAAAATTATTTGTATGCATTTCAGTTTGAATCAAGTGACAGGTAAAGAAAAGATCCTCAACAGTGAGTTACGTTCATTCAAAATTACCCATGGCATTTTTCAGTTTGTGTATATTTTATTTGAAAGCAATAAATAGTATTTCAATTAATGAGTTAATAATTTTGTTTGTACCATCTTTTCATAGATTCCTTTGGTATCAAATCAATAACCATTTATTTTATCTAGTGCTTAATTAGATAACAACTAGAATCTGTTTTATCTTAAAGTTTTAAAGATGGATAGCAATGAATCTCTGGCATCAGATCCGCCACGATCAGGTTCAACAAAAATGAAGAAAGAAAGGTGAAAAAGTCGAAATCTCCAAGTCTACCAGGAGTTAGGTCACATTCTTCTGATGAAAGCATCGCAGAACAGATCGGATGTGATCTTTAAGACTTTGGTGCCGAAAAGGTTGTCGAAAACCACTTTATGTTTATAAAGAGTGCTCGCACGACCAGGCATCACAAATTGTAAAAATAAGAGTCAAGAAAAAATTTCTATTATTTAATCGGACAGCAATGAAAGTACTGGAGGAATAAGAGTAGAAAAGGAAATTAAGAAAAGAAAAAGAAGTTCAGGTATAGCCGGAAAAGGACGCAGGAAAAGATCAAAGAGTGGCTCTAAAAGACGCTAAAGAGGGAAGAAAAAAGAAAATGTCTAAAAAGAAGATGAAAAAAGGTCGAGTGCTCACTTGCAATGGCTCTCGAATAAAAGTTTTTACTTAGAAAAATGTTTTAGTCATTTGTTATCCTTTGTGATTGCTTTGTCTATTTATATTCATAACTCATGTCTCGAATAATGTTTAAAAGTTCAAAACCATTTGCTCAAAAAAAAATGCTCGACAAAACAAGTTTTCAATTTTTTGTAAGCTTAAACAGACAATAGAATTGAAAAGTAAAAGCTTCGATAGTCATGGTTCGAAAAATAGTTAATTAACTAATCTTGTTGCTAATTCAAATTTGAAAATATTAAAAAGTTTGCTAAGAATTTGATTAGATAATTGTATTGAAAGAATCGTACTTAGAATTCTTTTTGGATAGTTCTGATTGGATCTTCACTGTAATAGAGTATATCTTTTTAAGGATCAAATTCAGTCAATCAAATAAAATTAAAAAGTTTGAAAATAAATCTGATTCTTCAAAAAGTACTTAAAGACTACAAAATAGATGTTAGAAAGAGACAGAATCTGACAGTTGGCGTAAAAATTCACGAATGCTTTATTCAAGAGATACTATAAAATGACTGCAGAAAGTATAACAACTCCAATAAAAGTAGATCTAAGCTAAAGATCTTTTTTCATTTGAAAAAAGCGCACGTAAAACGACTCAAAGCTTTTTATCTTCGGTTATATTAAAATATATCACTTAATGCTTTTAAAACAATCCTTAAAAAATGTTAAAACATTTATTTGTAGTCCCAAAAGAATTTTTTAATTTGTTTCGCTTTATGTTAGAGTAAGACTGCCTCGTAAGTGATGTTAACCAAATCAATATATCTTTTCTTCAACCTTCACTTATTAATGAACCAGTTTAATACCAACCTATTCAATGAGAGGTTTCAATTTAGTGATTAAATTGCATAAATTAAGACTTTTCTCTTACAAGCATGAATCATAGTGATGGCGAGGGGAAACATTCGCTCGATCAAATTGCAAATGCGATCAAAATCTAGTATATCTTCAACTTATACAGTGTTTCCATTATAGAATGTAAAATTGTTGCCAAGAAATTTTGAGTCAAATTTCAAATTGAAAATAGCAAATCAATATTCGCAATTGTTCAATAATTAATGCTAGCAGGAAAAAATGAACGCAAGTTTCATATTTTTTTATTAATTCATGAACTGCGTGTTATTCAATATAAGTCTTGGAATTCCTTCAGTTATTATTATTTGTGTGCGTGTTATTAATGGATTTGATAGCAATCACATTAACAAATGATTAATGATTTTATCTCTTGGAGTATCACAATTTCATATATAATAGAACAAATTACAGCTCTATTCAGTAATCAATTTTAGAGATAAGCTAGGATAACATAAAGTGTTTAAAAAGAGTTATTCAAAATGTGATTGAAAATTGGTTAAAAGCAAATCATATAAATAAAGGTTTATTAAAGAGTCCACTTTAAATAGAATAGGCTTTACTCGAAATACTTGATTTGATCTCTCAAGTTAAATGAAGTATGAAAATAAATGAACAAATTTTTTCTCTTTTTTCAATCTTCTAGTGATTGCACTAATAAAACAATAATGCAGTTGTTGATAGCCAAGCTGCGCAGCTTTCCAAACCTATTATCATTATTCCTGTTCCTATTCATAAATTATTTAAAATATTTTTTCTTTTATTTTTTAGGTTTTCAGCTCAAATCATTACCAAAGAATCTACGATAAGTTATGCGCTCAAACTAAATTGCCTTTCTCAGTTCAAACGTGTAATCAGTTTAGTCCTGACCTGACTTAACTTGAGTAAACTTATAAATTTAGTTCTTTTATTAACTTGAAGAACAGTTTGCTTAATGTTTTTAGCAAAAATGCTTCAAAACACTACTTGGATTGTCAGAGAAATTCGATCCCATTTATTATTCTGTAATGAGGTATATATTGGAAAATAGCTATTTATTCGCTTGACGTGAACAAATTTTTAATATTTTTCTCATACATATTAACAGTAAGAAAACCTGATCCATATTTTATTAAATAAATATTAAAGTATTGGAAACTTATTTACACAGAATAATGTCTATAGAGTTAAGAAAGCTTTTGACCATTAGGCACTGCTATTGGATTTCAGCTGGAAGTCAGTTTCTCTAACGATAGTTTGTTTAGTTCTAATGATTTCAAAATCTCATATTACATCTGAAAGCACTGCAGTAATAGGTTTTTTCATGTCTTATACCATAATTTGTTCTAACAGTCATTCACCAATTTTTCTCAACAAATTCAATCCACTGTTGGAAAAGAGAAAAATCCATTTATTTATAAATACCTGTTTCTCAAACTAAAACAAAATATCGATCTATTAACGTTCTATTGATTTTTTGTGATTTAAACTTACTCAAACACCAAGCTTTATAACTTTCATACCGAATTGCGAATCATTTTTAACAAACTTATTGACTGAGACAAATTTTTCTCAGATCAATCGAAACTAGCAAATTTGCAATTTTCTAGGCTTTCAGCTAAATTTTTATACAAACAATCAATAGAAAAACTAAGGAATGGAACAATTTGTTCAGCACTTATTTGAGATCATTAGAAGAGTTTTATACTTTCTCGAGCAAAGTACGAATATAAAAACAGAAACTTTGACCAATCATTATTGTATGGAAAATTTTCCTCTATAAAACTTACGTTTACAATTGTGAAGTCTATGCCTCACATGAGACTTCATTTTAGCCAAGATTTTTTCCCAAAACTTTCTAAGAATTCAGTTTTTTCATTGCAAAAAAGGCTCAGTTTTTGCAAAAGTGATCTCAAATGTTGAGATAAAAAAGAAGCTTAAGGTTCAAACAACTGAATGATTAGTTATACACATAACAAGTGGATCGCGCTTAGAGAACAGATGGAAAAAATTTTTGCAAACCATCAATTTATCCGAAACTCTGGTGAACTGAGTTTTGCTTTTCATACAGAATCGTCCTGATTTTTTTTGATCCTCTGAGCCAAGTCACAAATTTGATTCATATGAGCGCAAATACAGACTTCTGCCATATATTCTCACTAATCAAATAAGTCTACTTCCATTTTTTTCGTAATCAATAGCTTTATTTAAACTAAATCTCGAGTCAACCAACAACCATAAGACCCAAAACCATTCCTCAAATATTTTTCTTAATCACTAATTAATTCCATCTTAAACGTTAATTGGATCAAAAAGTATAAGAAATAATTTGATTTGTCCATGAAAATAATGGTTATTATAACTGTTTTACTGAATTATTCATTTAGATGATTAGCTCTATCACCAAAATTGCAAACTTCATCTTTACTTGTTTACTATACTTGTTTTCTCTGTCAAATATTATTATCGTTATTATTATTACTTCTATCAAATTACTGACAGAGAAGGAGAGTTGAGTTTATTCAAAACTTTTTAGACGATCAACTCGTCTCTACCCTGACTGGAATTCATAATAGTTGCACATACTGTATTCGCATTAACGTATCCACTATTTTATTTCACTTGTTACCAAAGTAAAGCAAAACCAGGCAAATCTTAACGAGTCACTATTTTTTACTAGTTTTATTCAAAATAAGTATAGTAATACAAGTGTTTCAGCACAGAATCACTCAGCACAATTTGAATATTTCTCTATTTTTGAATTACTTATTTAAATTTCGATTCGTATTATATTTCAATTACTCAACTGAGAGAAAACTTTCAAACTGATCCTATAACTTTTAAAACGTGACTTTTGAATGCTTGATACTTCACAATCAAATCAAAATTATATCTTTCATTAAGTAGAAAACATTGAATGACTCCTTAAAGCTAACAATGAAGCACGAAATTATAAAATATCGAGCCAGTTCAACTTTTTCAATATGAAATAATAGATGAATAGAACCGATAGAATAATGTCCAATTAAGGATAACTCACTCTTAAAACAAAGATTTCCAATTCAGTTTCATGGCTTTCACTTTTTGAAAATTAAAAATTTATTTCTTGCTATTCATTTGAACTGAAACTCTAATTATTTGAATCCAATACAACGTACGTGAGCTCAGTTGAGGTTAAATTAAAGTAGAAATTTTCAACTATTGAGACGACTCAACCATTTTGATTGGTTTTTCACCCAAAAATACTAACTTTTCAGTCAGAAATATTGCAATCCTTCTGTGACTTCAAGTTATCTTCAGCTTATTGTGCGAAAAACTGAAGAATCATTGTTTGAAAATAGGAAACCTCAAAAATTTGATAGAACTTAAAAAATGGACTTGAACAAAATTACTCGACTTGGAATTTCGATCACATCATTGCCATCCAAAAGAAGTATAGAAATATTTTATTTGCCTCTCAGTTCGGCCTCGCTCCGCTGATTGTGTATTTACGCCGAAAATCTATATGTTATTCAAATATTCACTTCAGTGCTCGCAGAGCCAGATAAACAGTTAGGTTACGAATATTAGCAAAATTTGAATGAATAAATACTGCATGAATCATATGATAAACACTATATTTGAATGCATTCAAGATTGCTACTTAGTATTACTGAAGTTTATATCTGAAGGCGAAAATAAATAGATTAAGAAATATAAGAAAACTTTTCGAATAAGAATATCCCATTCATTTCGTACTAACATTATATCTGAAAGTCCCCAATAAGCAAATCTATTCTGCGTTATTGGCAGGCGTGCTATGTATAAAACGCAAGCCAGAAACAAACTCACTCGGGACCTAATACAAGTTTCAAATACAAAATCCGAATGTTCTTGTTCCTAATTTTAGCTGTTAGTAATGCAAATGCCAACAGTAATGCAAATCTTGTTGCTTATCGGCGACTTTCAGAACATGCCACACTCCATTATTTTGTGTTTCTGTACAATCTCATATTTTCATTCCTATATCTATTACTGTACATAGATTAGCGTAAATTAGCTGAAAAATATTAGACTTGAAGGGCTTTATACTGATTCGAGTACTTAAAGAATTAAAAATAAAGTTTCACTGATAAAGTTAATGAAATACAATGAGCATAAGACCAATCTTCCAAATGAGATGCTAATGAAACTTTCAAGTGAATCAAAAAATACTAACCAATTTGAATAATTCAAACTGTTGTCTCAAATGAAATTTTCAATTAATTAATATGACTATTTAAGAATAGAACTGAATATTTATTCTTTGCGACGCAACATATCAGTGGTTTCCACACTTTTTCGACTCGCGGATCACTTCAATAGTATCGATCGTGTGGTTTCCATAAACCACTATGTTCAATTTGATCTCTTCGCGGATCTCTTGTGATCCACTAAACCGAGTTTGGCAAACATTAGAATACATTACTCAAAAAATGCAAATTAAGAGTTCATATAAGTTACACTTTCATTAGTAATTACTACTATCTTATAACCTGAATACTAATCAAAAGCTCCGCTTATTGCTACAGAGCTCAATAGAGAGAAGGACTCAAAAGATTTGGAACTCATTTGACGCAAAATTACACACTCTATAATAGTTTTGCAAATTTCATGTACCATTTAAAAGTCTGCAAACATTCGTCAACTCCTTTATAAATTCTTATACATATCCTGTTTAATACGGTTTAACAAATATGAGCTATGCTAAAAAGTCATCCTCTCTAAACGAAAAACAATTTCATTTTGTTCTTTAGATTATCACAAATGAAATTTTTTTAATGCATTATTTACTTCATGAGTAGTCAGTGAAACATATCATCAGAATATCCACAAATGAGTTTCATTTTTTCTTCCTTTGCTACAGCGATACTACAAAAGTATTAGCAGAGATACAAAAGCAATGTTAAAGTTAATGACCCATTTCTCTTAAAGCACTTTTCCATTTACTTCTTAAACTTTCATATACCATCTCTCTCTCTCTCTCTCTCTCTCTCTCTCTCTCTCTCTCTCTCTCATACTTATTATCTGTTTCTCTATTTCAACTATAAATAACAGAAGCAAGGCATATGCAACGCCTGACACGAATACACTATAATTTTAAGTATCTCTTTTAATGACGATTTTTGTATACATAAATGACTTGAAAATCATTTCTCTATTAATAATTCCTTCTCTAGTCTATTAAAATTATTAAACTGCTTGAAATTACTATATTATCCATAGTAATAAAAAGTTGAATACTCGTTCAACTGCTTTCAAATTAGACATAGCTCATCTAAAAAATAACTTAGACTGTATACAATTCACTTTGACACGAAATGAAGTAATATATTATGCAAAATACAATGAATTCGTCAGTAGATGACTGGCTATGCTTTCTCCAATATTAGGAATTCTCATATCTGCCTATTTCATGTTAGCGTTAATAATGATAAATGCTAAAAGAGAGAATCATTGCCTATTCGCACACTATTTTCTTGCAAATTGTCAAATAGGTTTCAACCTAAAGCATGGATATAAGATAAAACCTTTAAAATTGAACAAATAGTATAAAAAACATCAGATATGATGAGAGAATTGCAGTTTGCTTTAGGCTTGAATTAATGCAACTAATATATAGCATAATATTTTGCCTAATTATTATTTTAAACCAGAACCTAACATTTTTTATAGAAATAATCATATCAGGGATATGTGTTTGTTATGCGTTTAATAATTAAAATAAGTTCCTTCGTCATTCTTTTTATAGTTCTTATCATGTGATAAGTTCTTTAGGATTCTTAAAAAGTTTAGCATTTAGAGCTTAGTTCAAAATATTTTTGGTCAACCAAATTTCAGTTAATAAATTGAGTTTCGATTTGATATGTCAAATCAAAATTGAATTGAAATTATAATAAGTTTGGATTCAATTTTTGGTCCAGTTTAGATATGACTGAATCATTAATGGAAAGAAAACAATGTATAATTCATTACAGTATTTATCTGTCCTCTCATTATCAGCTAATTCTATATAATATTCTGGTAAAAATTAGCCCTTAATTATAAATGACATAATGATGAGAGACACTGATTTATGCGAGGCATTATAGACAAAGACATAAGCGTTTGAATTGAATGCTCATCCACAAAAATGGATGCTTTCATAGATTCTTCTAATTGAAAATATGTATTTATGGCAACTCGCGATAAGTGTTTCGAAAACTAATAGTCAAATTAATATTAAGCTTGAAAGATATCGTCAATTAACAGATTCTTCTAGTATTAATTAAATTTATATTCCATCTCTTGAGTATATTTCAAGTAATGTAATTATCGAAAGTTCCCATGATTTGATTCGAAGCTGTTTGAGAAGCTTTTATCGCACAACTTTTGCAAAATAAAAGTAACCTATAACTAAATTTTTTCAATATAGGAAATTCTAATCAATACAATTGAACGTAAAGTTACTCTAGATTCTTTTGTCATAATATATCTTCCAGTAAATCATAAATAATTAAATAATTTCTGTCACGCAATACAAACTTATTTATTCTAGCTATTAAAAAATCTATTTTGTTAGTACGATAAAAATCAGTATTAGTTTTAAGTTGATATATGCGCAAAAACAAAAATCAATTCAGTGAAAAACTTTAGCAAAATGAAAGTTAACTTTTTCAGAAGTAGAAATTAATTTTGTTTTAGAAAATGATAAATCTTTAGAAAAAAATGTGCAAATTAGTTTTAGTTTTTTTGGTGTCATATTTAAAGCAAAATCAGATAAGATAAAAATTTAATTTGAGAAATAAAATTCAAGTTTGAAACAATAGCGGAAGTGATACATTTAACTTAAAGCGTTGAAGGTCAAAGTTGAAATAGATCTCTTTGAGAATTGCGTCCAAGATTGAAGTATATGAGTTGCACGAGAAATATGACAAAAATGGAATTTATTTTGCCAATATAAACTCTGAAACTGATAAACTCTAGCATTGAGTTCTCTGGTAATTCTCCGGGAGGATATACTCAATATTTGATTTATGTTCTCAAAAGTAATCCAACAAATTCTTTCTCATTTTGGTAGTCAATAGAATTATTTGGCATTTCTTAGTGGGAGGAGAGCTTTGATCGATGTTTTAGTTTTGAAAAGACTACAATGTTATCAAATATTAGAATAAATTTATTGATTTTTGGAAGTAGGAAACACTAGTTATATGGTTAATATTGATCATCAAAACCATTAATAATATATTTATAATACCTCACTACTAATCTAATTTCTTCAAATTCTATTTAATGATTAATAAATTATGTTTATCATCATAAAACATAAATATCACCTTTTATTAACCAATCAAAATCAACACTCAACCTTCATATTCTGAACTCTCAATTCTGTCTGATTTATTTACTGTTCGAGTACAGAACACAAACTTTTAACAAGTTTTACCATTATGAAGTTATTTCAACTCCAAGTTTGCCAATAACAAAGTTATGTTTTCGACTATACAAACATGAGTTATAATTGTAGCCATTGAATAAGTGGTGAAGCTAGTAGGAACCTTCTGGTGTTTGGGCACCTCCCAATTCAAATCTCTTTCTAACTTGACCGAAATTTTATACATTTTTAATGTGAAATTTCCTCAATTCGTTATAATTATCAAAAAATTAATTAAAAATACTAAATAACTCATATTCAAAAGTATAACACAATAGGTTTTGATCGAAAGAGCATATATTCATTCAAATTAAATATGATTAGTGTGCCTTCATTCGGTATTTTGAACTTCGTGTACCCCCGCTCGAAGTCTTACGACTTGGCTACGAGTCATTTAAAAGTCGGTATTCTTTGAGCAATTACATACAGATCCGATTGCATGTTAAATACTTTCAATAATTAATTTCTCTCATGAAACGAATTATATTACATGCATTCATATTGATTTGTGAGAAAATTGTTGAAGCGCATGCAGTAATAACTTGCATGTAATTTCTCGAGCATATAATACTAGAGTCATGTAAGTTATATGAAAGCTTGTCATTATTAAAAATTCACTCAAAGCAGTCCAAAACAGTATAGGCTTCAATTTGTTTTGCACCAAAATATTTGCTTTGAAAGTACGCAAATCTGTCCTTAGAAGTATTCTGACTAAGAGTTAAGAAATGCTTGATGAGATTTTAAACAATAGTCTAAAATTTATCTTATTCTAAGTTGTTGATATCATACGATAACGGCTAAGTTTGTTGGGGTCTGAAAATGAAATTTTAAAAGTTCAAAACATTGTCTCACTCAGAAAGTAGTTTAATTAAAGGTATAGGATTAACGTATCTTATGTTTGACGTTAATCTATGCAAGCATTAGATTTACTAGAACTCGAAAGCTTCTGCTTATCAGCTTCTTAATTGTCCTCAATCGGTATTACAGAACGCAAACTTTGGCGTTGCTCATATGACACTAATGCGCACTGTAATGCACGATGTGATGCCTATGCATTACTTACTATAAAGTTGTCTTCATTGTACAGTTCAGTGCTTTTCAATGCATAGGCACTACATCGTGCATTAGTCTCAAATGAAGCAATCCTAAAGATTCAGTTTTGTAATACTGATTGCATACAAGAGCTGATAAGCATCATTTTTTAAGTTCTAGTCAATGTAATAGCTGCATAGGTTAACGCCAAATTAGAAATATGTAGATCCTACTCTTTCAATTGAGCTCCTTTCACCTTGTCAGTCATGATCGGTTGACCAGAAAATTTGCTCGAATCATCTTCTTTCGTTAAATTTGACACAAAAATTGGCCATTCGATTATCCTATATTAGATTATGTATTGCAAACTCACAAATCAATTCTTATCAGACTGAAATATAAGTGATTTTTAAAGTTAGTCACTCTAGGAAAGTGTAAGTTGGCTACTACTAGGCGATAAACATGATTTAATCAAACAAATAAATCTAATTTCTACTTTATCAATGTGGTCAATTTGAATGAACAGAAACCAAATTCTTTACCATATCTTATGTTTTACAACTTTTTAACGGTAAAAATAACGGTAGAAATAAACAGACTAAATAGTGATCTGTAATCTCAATCTAACACCGCCTACGGTTTGTGTCATTTGTCGCTAGACTTTTAGAGCTATTCCTCTGATTCAATAGAAAGGAATAACTATTAATTCTCGACGGAGTCGAAGTTTGAAAACTAGTCTTTTTTCTAGAATGAAAGCATAAAATTGTATATTATCATAAATGAAAAATGATTTTGTCATTAATAATAGCACTTCAATTGTATTGAATTGAGGAAATAAAAACCTAAAACTTATTGATTAGGTCTAAAAAATCTTTTCTACTTATTGAACTTAGACGTGATTAAAAATTGTTATCTCTAGTAAAGTTGAATTTTATGCTCCAATTTTCTCAATAAAATTGAGTTTTCACTCGTGCGAAAGAATAAAATTATACACTTATCATATATAAATTGAACATATTTTTTATTGAGTTTTTCATAGTAAGAAATGTAGTTTATATCCCAATCTTAAGGGTGATCAAAATAAAAATTCATCCTCCAAATAGTTGTTTCAAAACAATACAGACTTCATATCGATTTGAACATTGTTGAAAAGCACGCATTTGCATAGTTCTTATGTGAAGCCCATCTTTGATCACCATTACTTTGTTTGACACTTGTGTTCGCGATAACATCAAAGTTGAAACCAAGAAAGTCAGATTCAAAAAGATGTCTATCTAATCATAGAAAGTATACTTCTGTATTAATGAAGAATGTTTTGCCAGAAGGTTATGGACACAAAAAGTAATGAACGGAACTTTGAAGTGCATAAAATAATTGTTAAGGAATCTATAGTGGAAGCTCTTGTTTGTCGCTAAAACAAACACTAGCAAATAATAAGAAATCATGTTGAGAAGGCATTCTTGTCAATATAGCATGCCATATATCACGTCAGTTCAAGTCTCAAGAGTCAGATCAAACATATCTCTATTTCTGACCAATTTCTTATAACCCTTAAGAAAAAATTATGAGAATAAGACCTCAATAGGTATTAATACATTATTGACTTTTATCAACCAATTCTCCCAAAAATAGCTAAATTTCGAATAATCCTTTAAGGTTTATTGAGCTAAAGACATTATATTAATTTTTACGTAAACTTACATTAAACGTATCATAAATTGTAAGAATTACTGCTTAATAGAACTATTATTATTATTATTATCTATTTTATGCACACATTTTTGCAGCTTTATACTAGAATACCAGCATATGTTTAATGTTGTGATAAGCAAATTCAATGCTCAAAGTATAAGCCATTTATTCAAATCATTTCAAGTTTCAGTTCCCGTTCAGATACAGACTTAGTCCATGATTAGGATTGAACCTAAACTAAATATTTATTTAGCAGACCTTTACTGCACTAATTTATACATTGTATTAGCTCCTCAATTCAATTCACTTTTTAGTCAATCTCAAACATTCATTAGTTTTATTGACATAATTTAGTTTAGGTTTATTAGTAGATTGATGTAAAAATGCACTCACCCACAGAATAGGAGTATCGGACAATCATTTTACAAACAATTTTAACAACTATAGATCGAGATAAAGGAATCTATTTATTAAGCTTATTCTGTGTGAATTGAGAAATGACAAATCTAGTTCTGACTTAAATTTACTTTTGCATACTTTATCCGATCAATTGGAGCAGTTGTTTATTTGGGAATTGTCTGAAACACTGGTCGAAGATTACACATTCTACTTGAAGCTTTACATCCAAATTGAATTATTAAAATTCTCTGCTCAAATCCAAACCTACAGAACTTAAGACCTAACTCATTATAGATCTGCATAAGGCTTATAAACAGGAAAAGAATTCATTCGAGAAGAAACGGTTTATGCGTTCTGTGAATTCCACCTCAGACTAAAGTGAATGCTTATGGTATTTAAAGTCTTAAGAATAATTTTAGATGACAGAATGCAACTATAATTCTGTCTTGACGACTTGAGCGATTAGAGCACATGATTTTGCATAACTTGATAGCTCTGAACGGCATAAATAATAACTATTGGAAGGTTTCCCAACTTTATTGATTATTTAATAACTGAATTTCAGTCTTTTCTCATGCTCTATTTCAATGCAATCTTTTTTACTTTGCATTTTGTATTTGATAGCTTCAGACTATAATTTATATATTTGCCTAAAAGCCTTAAATTTTATATTTTGAATAAGAAAATAAAGTTAGCATAACTGAAATAAAACGCTACCAAATTTACTGAGTAATGCGTCTATTTTTATGGGTTAAACATATTACGATACTCTATCTTATATTACTAGTCCGACATTTTTCCAATCATTATCATTCTTTTCGACTTCTGGCTCTCTTTCAAATTTGGTTTGCCAAAATCCTTCACTTCAAACTCTAAAAACCAAAATTATTATTCACTTATCATGAAAGTTCATTTTTACGTAAACGAAAGAGCGATTCAATAGCTTTTCAACTAAATTCATTCTTCGAAATATGATTCCGAATTTTCAACTCAAATGCCAAAAAATTGATATGTCAACAACCAACAAATTCAATGTCTAGTTGCCTAATTCTTACGCGTCGTCTAGATCAACTAAATTTATCAATGACTTTAGTTTTATTCTGAGGATTAATAGACACATAATTGTTTCGAAGCAATCTATAGCTTCCTTGGTTAGGGCGATCCGGGCCACAATCTTTCTATCGATAGTCACAGATCTTTTTATAAGCAATGGAATAAAAGATAAATATTTGACTTACATCCATTTCACGCACAGTTTGATACAAAAAGATTTATGCAAAATAGTCAAGCTATATTTCATGTGATATCCGAATCGCAAAATATTCTTTCGTTAAGTAAACGAAGATTTACTAGTGCTGTAAATCATAGTTTATTCCGTAAACCTCAGGCAATCTTAGTAGTTATAATGAATTATCAATGATATCGTCAGGTTGTCCAAAATTGATTTTAGCCTAATTGGTTTCTGCATTTTTTATGCATTGCTGTCCCTGTCTGCTCAGGACTTACATAAACAGATGTTGGAATTGGTGTTCATTTTATTATCATGACATATACAAAGTGATCGCTGCCATTCCTGTCAAACCTATACAAATATATTTTGTCTTAATGGTCTCACAGACACTCGTTATGCATTCGATCCGAAATACAGGAAAATCTTTATTCTGCCGATCCATCAAATGATTGCTAATAAAATAATTGTCTAAGCACTATTACTATAATTGATTGATCAATTATTAAGTAGTGTTTAAAGCAGAATATTTCTACAGATATAGAAGTTTCTGAAACCCACAATTTTTGTTGCGCTCAATGTTTCAAATAAGCGGATTCTGTCTAATGCTTAAAGTAATCCCAACAATATAGTAATACTCGGAAAATGCTGCCTTTTTGATGCATTTCCAGTTTCGCTCTACTAAGCATTGTATCCTTCGATTCCAATAATGTATGTCTCTGTATGTGACATAACACAATCATATCAAAATGAACAATCTCTTGCGCGCCTTCTTTGCACACTTTTTCCCATTACTTGCTCAGCAAATGAGCTTTGATTGAAAAAGGGCTCCAAGTTTTGCATAAGTTCAATCATTCTTAAGACGAAAGCCTAAGTACTTTCAGAATTTAGTATTACAAATTTTTTCAATGAAACTTCTCTATAAAAGACTTAATAATAGTTATTATTCTTGTAAAAGGACTTTCAATTCGAAGAATTTCCGTCTATTTATATATCTTTAATAGAAGAGAGATTATTCCAAAAGAATTTAATATTAAATTTTTATTTAAGCACTGATTTACAGCATATTTTTTATCTCATTTAATTCATCAGAACAGCACAAAAACAGAGATAATGTAAATAGGGGTTTTTATCTCATGCTAAAGAAAGTTTTTCAAGAAACAATTTAATGTTAAGTCCGATTTAATTTGTTTGGAGGCGGTCTATACATTGTTGATTCAGCACTATAAAGCTCTATCTCTCATCTTATCTCACTTAGAGATAACACTTTACAGCACTCACTCCACGATAAGTCGTTTGAAGCATAACTTTTTATTTGATGAAAAATCTGAATTGCCTTTAAGTCAATTTTGCTATCATTGCGACACATAAGCGCTCAACACTTCCTTATCGTGGGGTAAGATGAAAGGCTTTTCATAAAGAAATATTCAATATTCAATGTATCTCCATATTTGGGTTTAAAATATATAACAGAGAATAAGAGTGGCGTAACTAAACAAAGAAGTGATTCAGGTTGAAGAAAGGATAAATAAATAATGAATACTTTTCATAAGGGATTTGGTTCCCAAGTACGCTTTCATTTAATCTTAGATATAACCCAATTTTTACTCAATAGTTAGTGAGATAAAAATAATATCAATGCTTACATTCTTCTCAGCTATTCAATCAAAAAATTGACATAAAAGAAATCACCATTTGTTCAGTCTTTTGAAAGTATTCCAGAACTTGATCTTACGAATCCGCCACTCGTTGCAATGTTTTGCAATTTTAAATAAACTTTCAACATATGACTGGCTTATATGATATAATGATCAGAACGATGTGCTCTCTTTCCTATCATCCAATCTTTCACTAGTTTGCTCGACTGCGATATCTCATTACATTGTGAGCACATTTTCCATTTTGTCGATTCTTTCATGTCTACATTCGTTTACATCCATTCAAGCGTTCATGAATTCGAGAATTCTGATTATAATTCTTGTTATATAGGTGTCAAAAACACCGCACAATCAACTTTTATAAAGACTTTTCTCTTAACAAAAAATATGGAGTCAGTAAAAAACAACAAAAAATCAACTTTTTAAAGGAGAACAAGAGAAAACTTAGAAAAGAGATTATTTTTCAATACTGCATTTTACGGCCAAACACAGACATTAGAAATAAAATAACTAAAATGGAAGCCAGGCTTTTCTTTTAGCGATATATAGACATCAATTATTAAGAGAAAGACCATTATTTACTATAAATTGAATCAAAACTTAGATTTACTGAATTAAGACTTGACCAATAAATGGATTAGCAACAGCTGTATTCTAGGGGCACACTTAACTGTTATCTGGCACTCAACGTACTATTCAAACAAAGTCCGAATAATAGCAAACTCTCACACCACAAAATATATGAGTGCTATTTCTTTTACCCTGGAGTCTAGACTAACCCTCAAATAGTTTGCACTTAAAAATCTACTTAAAGGCATTGTCTCCGAATACGGCAGTAGATGATCAGAGGCTAAGAATCAGTCAAATGAATGATATCTAAGATACTAGATCTCAAGAAATGTCTGCAACAGCAATCAATTATTATTAATATTTGACATCCGTAACTAATTCAAAATTAATGGGGCAAAGGTCGGAGTTATGAACACAAAAAGCCTTGATAAACGCCACAAAAATGGACCAAACATCAAAATAAAAGATTTGCGAAAATTATGATTTTGTTTACCCAACAAATCATAATTCAATTACTATCATTATTCAATTTATCAAAATATGATTGAAGAACAAATTCGCAATAAATCTATCGTCTTTCATGAAAAAAAAATAATTGTCTAGATTTCGATTACAGAAATGAGTAATAAAATTAATACTAAAACTTATGATCTGCCCTAAAGCTCAAAACTTAATCTTTTAACAGTATTCTTCTTCATCAGAGGTCAAGATCTCTTGTTTGATCTCAGTCTTGATTTCAGTTTTAATTTCAGGCTTGATATCAATGTCCGAATCGTATTCGTCTTTGACTTGCTTGACCTCAATTTTAAATTCTTTCTTAATGCTTGGTTTACGATCGCTTTGATCTTTAAATTCTTCTTTAGTTTTGCGTTTCATTCCTTTCTTAATAACTTTCTTAAAGCTGTTTGATGGATTCGTATCCAATTGTCCGTGATCGCTGTTGTCCGCTTCTTGCTTAAAGTTTTTCTACAACAAAGTCCAACGAGATTTAAAAAACAATTAAAGCAATACAAGAAACCAACCTCTTGATCACAATATAACTGAAGAAACTTTTGTTTATCAACTTGCAGTCCCTTAGCGCATTGCTTGATTTGATCTTCAATTTGAATGAGTTGTCCGCATCGTATCTCAAAGTCATGTTCAAACTGTGGGTCAGTTTTGATTGAATCAATCATTTGTTGCGTTTGATTGACTAGGGCATTGTTATAATCAATAAGTGCTTTAGTCTTATATTTTTCAAAATCCAGTTGCGTTTCCATTAGTTGTGACCATTTCTGAAGTCGAAACAAGTATTGCCTCAGTTTGTCGCCTTTTAATTTGTTCAGTTCCTTCTTATCTTTTAGTTGAATATGAAAAAACTTCATCAATTGTAATTGCTCTGTCACCTGTTTTGGTTTATTAGTTTTGTTTTTCGACATAACTTGCGTTTGGGATGGAAAACAATGCTTAAGAAGTACTAATATTTTGAAAACTATTTAATTGTAATTTGAGTGTGCTACTCAATTCTATTGTTTCAATTAAACTAAACGCTAATGGACACAAGCCCTTTAACTAAAGGCGCCAATTGCTATTGCTTTTTAAATATACATTCAACATAATTAATGTCCTTAAATTTTAAGTAAATTACTACTCAAAAACTCTTCAATTTAAGCTAGTTTATAATTTTCTTTCAACATTAAAACTACTTTTTACTCTTTGAGTGATTTTATTTTACTTCAATACTCGTTGAAATATTGTTATTAAGCTTAATTTAATCAAAAAATGTTATGCAAATTATTAATAGAGTGGCGTAACCTTTGGATGTTGCAATTGAAGCTCAATAATGCTGTAAAGAACATGGTATCTGTTACGCTACACAATATAAGAGATACATTGTTTTTGATTTGTCAGTCATTCATCAGTCATGCGCTCTGATAATTAAGTGACGCAATAATTAGATCAATTTTAAAAGTTTTTAAACTTTTTCTCTTATCAAAAAAATACGTCCATAAGATTGAAATTATAAAAAAGGAGTTTAAGTTTATCGATAATTTGACTGAAACTCTCATAAGCACCTCGAGAAGCTTTATGAAATATTGTAATCTGTTTTATTTCTATAAGTACTTTAGAAAATAAGTTCACTCTTTATATCTTAGAAAATACTCAATTCTGAGAAAATCTTTTTATGCAAAAAACATAATTTTTCATAAATATTTAAAATATTTTTTGCATCAAATATACAAAAGATTCTCCCAAAGGGGTTCAAGATTTTTCTTAGAATAAACAGAACAATAATAAAAAGCAAACAAACGGTTGTTTACAGATTCAAGTCGTAGCCAGAGATGTAAAACTATTTTCATCAATTTTTATATACTCATTGAATATTTTTTGGATAACTTTTGAAAATAATTATGCTCTGAATAACTATTGACAAATTAACAGTCAAACTTGACATAAGCTAAATTGGAGTTTTAAATATGATATAATGAGAAACAAACTTCTTTCTGGGAGGGGAGCTAAAAGCGTCATATGAAATGCTCAGATTTGTTGAGGCTAACTCTAACCAACGTTCGAATATCTGTTCATTTCTTATCAGACCTCCCATTAATGTCTAACTGTAAGAAATGAATTGGTGAGTGAAATGAACACGGTTTTAAGCAATCTCCAATATTTGGTTTTGAGTAGAAACCTATATTGGCATTCTACCGTAAGGATGTAGAATTGGTAAATCCACTATTCCTTAACATGAATTATACTTCATTAAGTTCAGTAAGCGGATCTAAGACCTAAAAACAATCCTTTACTGACGTTGAGGGGGCAATTCATACTAAGGAGTAGTGGGTTTGCCAACTCTACATCCTTACGATAGAATGATGCCAATACCTAAACTTGGAAAAATGTCAGAAGCTATAGCCCTTCTAGCGCCTCCCACTAGCTACGACTATGATGTGGAAACTTATTGATATTTCTGGAAAAATCATTTCATTTTAATTTATGTTTAAGTGAGTAATCAAAACAAAAATTCAAAAGATCACTTATGGATGATGAATTTAACAGAAAATAGCAATTCATATAAAAGTAGTTATTATTGATGCATCGCTAAATATATTATCCAAACACTACCAAGTCTTGTTGTCTGCTTAAAATTTTGCTTCTCTTTGAGCTTATTTGAGCCCTACGTGACAACCTAGGGCTACCACCCGTTTAGGTTTTTACTGAACAGTTCAGACTTCGAGCGATCTGTCCAGGTTTTCAAAAGACCTATGTCTGGACATTTATTGGAAGAATTTGAGGAATTTTCAACAGAAAGAAAATAAATCCTGACTTTTTCTTATTGTAATTGAAAAAGATATATAGATTGCATTCTTATTTTTACCTTAACATTCGTTGTAAAATATGACATAGATTTTTTGAATATTTAAACGCCTTGTATACTCAATTGTGACTTGGGAAGATTTTATTAGCAAAATACAAAAATGTGATCTATAATCCATGATTCGAATAAAAAATCTTGAATTTATATACAAGGATACTTCCTTTGGAATATTTTGTCCAGATTAACTGGTTTCTAAAGGTGGTAGCCCTGTTAGGTCCATCAATATTTCAACATATGATAGTTGATTGACGTTATTTTTGTGGATCGTTTCATGAATTATGTTTTTTAACTGCTTTTTCACAACAGCAGTGTACAGGGAAGGGAACAAAATTGTCTAAGATTTCGCACATAATTTGTGGATAAATGCAAACAGTTATTGCCATTTGAAATATGAAATAAGTTTAGCTCAATTTCTCAACGATTTAGTTCTTTCAATTTTGGTCCTCGTAACTGGTTTTGCAGATCGCATGTCCGTTTGTATTTCCACTTCTTCATTGAGTTTGTTCATTAAATCTAACTTTTCTTTCTTCTTTTCTTCTTGCTCGACCTTTTCCTTCCAGAGCCTCAAATTCGTTCTAACGATTAAAAGAGTAAAATCAAAAGATTTTAACAAAAATGCCTTGAAAGAGAGGAGCTTCAACCATGTATAATGTATATTACATCGAATATCTTTTCGTATCCATAATAACTTTGAGCGTTCCAAGTCAGTGCAATAACTCCAGTTCAGTTAACCAATAGATTTGCAGATAAACTATAGTACTGATTGTTGAATGAGAGATCGATCAAAAATTTTATGACAATATTGATAGAAAAAAATTTAATCTAGTAATAAATTGCCTCATTCAATAATCAATATTATGATATAGAGTGGATACGCGGAACACTAGTTCTATCAAAATTTTGTAGATTTCCGAAGCCTAGCGCGTTATGCGCGCCATCCACCTTTACCTGTCACAACTTACTAAACTTGATATACTATCTCAAAAATAGTTTAGTTTAGTAGGGATGGGGTAGGCAAGAGTAACGGTGCGCTTAACGCGCTAGGCTTGACGAGGCTATCAAATTTTGAACAAGCTAATATTGCATATATCTCCTCTGTACCTAATATTATAGTTTATAGGTAAATCTAGTCAACTGAACTCAAGTTGTTAAAGCACTGACTTGTAGTTTTCGCGAAATTTCGCCTATTCCTATGCTTAATACATTGTACTTGGTCTTAAGTTTTCGAAAAAATAAAAATTTCATTTCGAAAGATAAAATGACTGAAAACTATAATTACACGCAATTGTTTAAATAAACACTCGTATTTGGCAGGAACTGGGTTAACATTTTGAAGCACGGAATGGATATATCAGATAGAAAGGCGACTTGAGATGCCGGTTGTTCGTTTATTCTGTCCCTATCCATTAGAGGTATCGGTTTTCTTCCCAACTTCTTCTCGACATCTCCCTGTGCATAAAACTCTTCACAAAGTACTCTAACTTGTTCCACTGCTTCCTTCCATGGTCTGGCAGTTGAATTGAGGTCAGCCGCAGTCATAGCTATAGCTTCGAGTAATAATCTGTATTCGAATAAACAATGCTTAACACTCTAATTTTGGTTATAGTTTGATTTAAGGTACATATAGTGTTTAGGTATAAGAAAATGGTGTCTTGAGCTATCAAAAATATGTCTTTATCCACATATTACATGTGATATGTTGAAAGTTAGGCTCCCCTATATTCTTCCTATTTATATCAATGCTTTTATAATCTATCAACATTTCAATACACGATTAATCAATGATTGGCGTTATTTTTGTGAGTTGTTCCATAAACCATCTTTCTCTTCACCATCGTTTATAACAACTGTATGTAGGAAAAGCAACGGGATTGCCTCACACAATTTGCGAACAAAAATACATATTCTTCACTGTCTTAGCGGTTACCATAAAAATGTTCTCTTGCGGCTAATGCTACGCGCCCCATTCACCTTACCTTACTTAATTAAACTCAACTAAATCAGCAGTATTGGTCATATATTTAGTTGCGTTAGGTTAGGTAAGATAAATGGCGCACACAACAGTCATAATGATAGGACAACATTGTTGTGGTAACCATATAACTCTCTTAAACCAAGACCCTGCACGAATCAAACAGATTCATAGCCCTAATTTATTTTGAATTTGAAAATCTTACTTGTGTTCATTACTATTCCAATCAAATTTTCCACTATTTATAAGTGCCTCGAGTTTCGCTTTATTTGGAAAGAATAAGGCTAAATCTGTCGCTAAAATGCAATGTTTAATATTTGCCAAAACTTTTTTATAATCATGCGATGACAATGACTTCAGTATATTATGTCCATTTTGCTAAATATATAGACAAAAATTAGTTATCGTCCGGTTTATGGTACACATAGGGTTTAGATACAAGATACAATGTTACATTCATGGTATTGTGTTGTGCCTGACACTGTTTAGTGCCCCATTCACCTTATCTAACCTAACTTAACTTAATATGCTACCAATACCACTAATTCAGGTTAAGTTAGGTTAGCTAAGAGAATGGTGTGCATAGCACTGCTAGACAAGAGAAAACACTGTGAAGATAACAAGTCGTTCAATTATACCCAAACCCTATATCGACCATAAACCAATCTTATAGCCCATAAATTGATTTAAATAAGGAACATTTATCTAAAAAGCATTAATTACTTGTAATATAGAAACAGTCTGATTGAAATGATGATGTTCTAGAGGTGATGTGGTATAAATGGCAGCTAATGGTGCAGAAGAATGTATGAGGAACTGGTTGGTAGTTCCTCTATGGTCGAGATCATGACATAGACCTGCCACAAAAAACGCCAACTTCTCTAATGAGGTAAATTTGTCAGAATTGTGGAAAAACGAATATAGACTATGAGCCACACTAAAACCATGTGTCCAATTATGGTATTGGACTCGACGGTAGTTCTTTTTGACAGTTAACGTAAACCTATACAGATCGTCATTTTCTAGTCTAGGAATTCCACTGAACTGCTCAATTATTTTGATTGTTGCCAAAACTTTGTGCTCATTAGTTAACTCGTAAGGAGAAAATGACGGGCTATTCAAAAGATAATCCAGTTTCTAATAAATTATTTACTTTCTTTCTACGATTCATACTGTGTAACATCAGGTAATTTAAAATCCTTGGCCTGTTCTTTAGCCATCACAAGCTCCTCATCACTACTTGTGTTGTGATAGGAAAGTATTTCGAGCGCCACTTTATTCTTCTGCTCTGATTTACGAATTTTATCGTAAAGCTATCATTAAATCAAAGAAACCGAAAAATCTGATTATAGAGTCATGTTAAATAATGGTGTACAAAAGCTGAGGCTAGTTTTCAGGATCTTTCGAGCATGTAATCTTATATTCAAATGCGTGCATAAATAAAGCAAGAATTTGTGATTTTCGCCTAAAATGATAGTGTTATGGTCAATGAATGCATTTTAGGTTCAAGACTAGCAGAAAATTTTAGATTTTCATTGAATTTTCATGAAAAATGAAAGCAATGGAAAAATGACCATGCCCATAAGCTCAAGCTCAAAAAAATGAGCTCACGTGCATGATTAATAATAAAAGCAATATTACTCTGGCGTGATCGAGTGCCAGGCCACAATAAGTAGCGAATGTTGAAAAGTTTTCTTCATCTACTTTGGTGAAATTTCCATTCAATTTATTCACCATTTGCACGACACCAATCACTCTGAAAGGAAAGAGTTGTTCAATTATTTGTCATTTTTATTGTCAAGTCATTGTCAAAACTTATTTCCAATACAATCGCAAATCTATAAACCCGGTATAAAGTAGTTTTTACTTCCTTTCCTTATTTTCATTCTATTCATAAATATCAGAAAAATGTAAAGTCATTTAAATGAGTTTCAAATATTGTCCCATAAACTATCGAAAAGTCAATCAAATATCTGAATGAAAGACAGATCTATGAATGGAGGACTCTCAAATTATACTGAAAATAAGTTTCGTAAGCCTGAATAAAATGCTAGTGTATTGTGAAATACATACTTGTTTTTAATGAATATAGGCATACATAATAGATTTTTAGTTCTATATCCAGTCAATTGATCGATACTCCTATTGAATCTGTGGTCTTCGTACGCGTCTGGAATGTTAAGCGATTCACCAGTTTTGGCCACATAACCAGCAATGCCAGTTCCAATCGGAAATCGAATTTCTTTTTTAGTCGTTGTCTCTTCTTTAATGTCTTCGGACAGCGATGACTAATTGTTAAGAATTGGTAAGAGGCATGAGGGAAAGAGAGATAACACATGTCATTGTTATAAAAGACTAAGTGAAGGATCACTAATATAGCTATAATGACAAGACGCTAGAAAGGCATTAACTAACTTTGAATGTTTCGTTTGACCTTAACTTTTTTATGTGAGCCACAGAATATTTGGTCAATATTTACCTTACTTTCGTCTACTTCAAATATATGGGCATAGAGTTGTTTATCGGCAGCGTCCACTAAAAAAAGTGAAGTACGATCTGCGTTTACCAACTTTTTTGCGTATTCCTAATATTATGACAGAAAGAAATGATTGAGGATACAATTGAAGAGCACTCTTATGTGAAAAGCTAGAGAATCTGAGAAAAGTTCTTATATGTTGTCGTCATAGAAGTTTGAATGCAGTCCAAAACTAATTTGTAACTAGATAAATGCTTGCGAAACTAACCATAATTTTAGCAATAACAGTGTCCATACTAATCATATCTTGAAAAATTGATCTAACATTAAAAGCAGAAACAGACAATTATCATTTAATAAAAGTTATGAAAAACAAGTTAATTATATATAACTTACCTAACAACCGTCAAGAGAAACGTATTTAACTTTCTCTGACGCGATAAGTTAGCAAATAACTGCAATCAAAAAAATCAATCAATGATTATTTGTAACTAATGTTGAATAATTCAGTTAACCCGTAAAAAACCTAGCCTTGAAATTTATTTTAATTAATTGATTACCTCTGCGTAATGTAGAGCTATGCCACCCCATAGTAGATAACTATTGGTTATCTATAAAAGTATGAATTCAAAAATTCAAAAATTCAGTTCAAAATTAACAAATGAGATTCTATTTTTTTATATAGCCTCAAATTGATGTCATAATCGCAATTAGTCGAGGTTAATTAAGGTGTAATTTTTCCTCTAACACTTTGCACATAAATTAGTTTTTTATATTAAACTACCTCTTCATCTTCCTCTAGGAAAGGATCGGATCCTTTAGTTCTGTATAGTTCAAGAACACCTAAAGTTATAGCAAATAAGTTGACAGAAATTAAGTGATAAGTTTTCCCTTTACAGAACTAACCCATTAAACTATTATCTGATTGTACAATAGGTAGTGCTAGGATTGAAGCTGTATTTGATGGCGCATACGGTGAACCATCTTTGAAGCGGTAATCCTAAATGTGTCAAAAAAAATATCATTGAGAAAAAAATTGGTTTTATGTAGAATGCAACTCATACATCATCCTCAAGATTCCAAATGATAGCTCTTTTCGTTTGCGATACATATGCCGCGAGTGTATTCTTCTTTTCTTCTGCAAATCCATTCAAATTTGTTTCTGAACTATCTGTCAATCTTTTCATCTCCTGTTCATATTTGACAAAATTTAGAATAAGGACTCTTTGTCATAAACATCAATTAACTTTCTTCTCTGCGAATGATTCAAAATTTGGTTCAAGTTTTTTCTATCTATCAAAAGTGGAACAAACTCTTATCGATCGATCGAATGCTCCCTCTTTTTCAAAATTTAAAGCTCAAAGTTTGAGCCCAGAGTTTATTATAAATGTTTCATTTGATAAACGCGTGATTATAACTTTCGCTATTTTTATTATAATCTCAAACTTTCAAAATATTCTAAAAAATTGTTGACATTTGAGGAAGAAAGTAATTCGTCATTTCAAGAATTAAACTTGTTTTTGACTTACATTAGAAACAAGATCGAAGATAAATAAGTTCCAATGATTTGAATTGACAGCAAAAGCGACTGTTGAGGCCAACTCTTTTAACACATTAACTTTATTTGGCTTATTATTCAAAGCGTTAGTCAAGTCTTGAAGCATTTTTCTCTTGTCTGAGTTCGCGTACAACTTAAGAGTATAGTCAATCAAATTTCAATTTTTAAATTAATCTTAATCATTCTAAAATTTACGAATACCTTAGCTCGAGCTATGCTCGATCTTCTTTTATGATTAATCTGTGTCTTTTTCAATAGCCATCTCTCCAACTGTTCCGTATCGATGTGTTTCATCACATATTCTTCAAGCAAATCTGGATTCTGACTCAGAATGTTCTTCAAGTGTTCTATACCTGTACAGTTTGTCATTTTGATAAACAATTTTCATACTGAACGTTCAATAAAAGAATATTGAAACAGGAAATAATGCTTATAATAAACTCTATTGCGTTGGATCTAAGAATTTCCATATAATAAAAGAATTGAGCAGTTTTACGGTCGGAATATTGTCTACACATTTAGGAAAATAAGCTGAAATTAGTGTGAAAATAGCATATATTTGCAAGAATAATAAAAGTTTACAACGTGTACTTAAATGTAATAAATATGTTAAATGTTACTTTTGGAAATTAAAGCTAAATAAAAACTTAAAGGTTAGACGTCTAACGCATTTTGTTATTAGTCTAATGCATTTTAGAAGTGACATTCTTTCAAAGCAATAATAAATATGACATTTAAAACATTTTATACCAAATATTCGTGTAACAAAACAGGCATAGTTACTCAATATTTTGCTAATAGATTCACATAGAGGCACATGTAATAGGATCGAAAACTTTCAAGTACTTACTCATGATTTACACATTTATAGACACAAAATACAGTAAGAAAACACTAATGAAAATAACGTAGTTGGACAATATGCATGAGTGAACCTCTTCGATGAGTAAATAATAATGAAATGTGATTCGCATTCATGCAAACCAATACTTAATGCATGAAAAGTACAGCCTTCGAAGTCAAGGTAAGAGCTCTTTTGATAACTAATTGAATGCTTTATGGAATTCAGAAATAACTAATAGAAATCGCATTTATTTGTCGACAACAATACACTTCATATGACTCGGTGCGGAGATAAAGAAGGATTAGACAAAATCTTGACAGAGACATGTATTATTACACGACCTTTAATTTAAGTGTACCCAAAGATTAGATTCTACTTATTGACCAACCACTGAATGACAACTTTATCATTCTCGCACTTCTCAGGAAATCAAATCAGTTTTAACTTTAATCACTTTCTGGCCTAAGACTTACGTGAATGGAAGTAATACTGATTGCAAAAGTCAAGTTTGATTAGCTTTTTAGTTGCTGTTCAGTTTTGCGCTCTAAAGTTATTTGCATTTAAAGTTATTCAGTGTTAAATTTATTCATTGTCTTGACAGACATAAAAATCTATAATTTATACTCTATTCATGCAAAATAGTTTATCATTCTGTGAAATTTTGCGTCACTATTTTCAATGAGGACAAAACCAATGAGTATGTCGAAATCACTAAATTCGGTTTTTGTTTTTTAAAGACAAATTACTTGTATAAACTTGTAAAAAGTTGATAAAAATTCATCTCATAAAACAGTTGGTCAATTGATTAGACTTCGCTTTATGGGCAGATAGTACGAAATTCTTGTTTATTTTTTTCATATTTATACAAAAAAAACTTTATTCCTACGATAGATTAGAGGCACAGTCAAATCCACTTATCATACTATTCTTAAAAACCTGGTTAAGTACTGGTATTAATTGAAAGTCAACAAATGCACATCTAATAATAGTGCTTAATGATTATAGTTGAACTTGAGGCAACTTTTGAATACTTTGAGCAGAAAACTCTTGATATTACGGCCAGTATCTGAATCGAATAAGGGAAGCGAAGCGTTGATCGATCGTTCAATGAAATGTCATCAATAGTCATATTCTACTTATATGGCATGATATGAGTTGTTGGCCATTACATCAAGTGTTACAATAGTTTCGAAAGATTGATAAGATTCGAAAACTCATGGCCTCAATCAAAATTAGTTGTAGTACAAGATGAATAACTGAAAAAATAAACACAATGTCAATCATTTCATAATCTTTATGCAACTGGTGTGGAAAACATGAAGTTTAAGAAATTATACCTCAACTGTTTAGCTACTATTCAGAAAACTTCTTTGTTCAATGATAACCCATATCTAGAGATATTGACAAAAGTTGATATTCTATCATTCTAGAATGCCTCCAACTTTGATAAGTTTGGCTTAATTTTTATTATGTGGCTTACGCTATTCACAAACATAATTTAGGATTAGTACTATAAAACCACTATCTCTGATACTATTTCAATAGCACGTTACAACACATTACAACACATTACAACACATTACAACACTGACCCAACGATTAAGTATTTGGCTAACACTCTCCTATTTTTGGTTCAAGCCAATCATTCTAAGTTTATGACCTGATAAATGATAAATCCACATTCAGTTGTTCACTTGCTAGTTAAGCAATGCTCAACTTTATCTAGTACTTAAGCTTACTTCAATTGATGCTCCTCCAGAGAGTTTCATATATTTTCGATTATAATAGCAAAGTTAATCGTTTAATTATAAGAGTATGATTAGAATGCTTTAATTGCTATTTCTTAGTTGATCAGTTATTCAATAATTTTAATTATTTTCATTACAATAATCTATCAAACTATGAGCTATTTTAGATAAAACCTTGCATTAAATAATATCAATTTTTATTCTAATCTAATGCGATGCATATGAGACAAACACGACTAATTCAAACTAAACATTAAGTTCAAAAACAAAATATTCTCGGAAAATATCGTTCAGTTTCAAAAATAGGTTTTTTCTTCAAGTTATGAAACAAATTAATAATGATCTGTTCTCCTCCAAGAGCAGAAAAAGATAGCAATTTCAGCAGAAATGATAATGAAAATGGTTTTAGTTTTAGACTCAAAAAGTCGTCAAACATCAAACAAATTGTAGGTTCTCATGATTCAAATAAACAAGATAAGAGTTAGGGCCCCCGACAGAGTCGAAGCCCAACGTTTTTGGCTAGTTTTCTATGAATGAATTTAATCTGACTCTATGTCAGACTTTGATAAGAGTTATATCGAATTAAGCTCTAAAATGAAATACATTTTAACAAAGAGCAAGTTCCGAAAGTTGTTAATATTTTGTTTGAATAAAATCAGATTCAGAGTCTTTAAGATTTTGTGATCTGATTTTTCTATCACTTTCGTGCAATCCTTAGCCCCGTGGATTCACCATCAGTACTATAAGGTCCAACATTTATTCTGGCCTCTCACGACTTTTTGAGTCTAAGTCTAAGGTTGAATACCAGAAAATAAGATGAATACTTCAATGTTTATTGTTTTTACTGGAATTAAGTGTTACTATGGAATTATCAAGATTAAGATAAAGAAAATTAGGATAAATGAAAGTTCAATTACAAGAGTTTATCAGAAACTTATTCAACAATTAGATTAATTTTTGCATATAGCTATAGTTATTATATGATAATTAGAAGGTCAGGCTCGAACGGTTAGGCTTTTATTACTTTTTCAGGTCAAGTCTTGTAGATATTTAAGTGCATTAAGTTATGTGCATATCAGGAGCTCAACTCCTAAATACGTTCTTATCTTTCAATCCACGCAATTCTTCTTTCCATTGTCATTTCACTTTTTCGTACTTTATATGACATAATCGTTGAGTTTCCAATACTTGTGCTCGTATTACTCATATTTGAATGAAGCTAATCGATTCTGAAAGCGAAAAATTATTGCTCAGTCAAAGTTTATTGATAGGTTTTATTGAAGACGTTTCTGACAGACAGTTTGATGAAAAGTTGTTTGGACAGCAGCTTTAAATTCAACAAAACTAGCCCTCAAAATAAATGCAGATTTCGCAAATTTCAACTTTCACTTATCTCTTGGATACAGAAAATATTTTCCAAAAATCAGTCTATAAAATTCCAATCAATTTAAACTTGTGGTCCAAATTTTTATTTTGAAAACATTTAAATCAAATTATTTATTAAATTAGAAAAATAGACCTTTGATTACAATATATATTATATTAAAGTAAGCCTTTAACAGTTTTTGAAAATAATTTCTTTTGACTTGATAGTTTTCTTAAAACGTTGAACATTTGTACGTTTGTAAAAAAACTCAAACACTGGAGATGATCACAGTGAAAAATATTAATAACAAACAAATATTTGAAACCTCTCAATGTAAATAACTAACAACTATGGAGTATAATCAAAGTGTCAATTTATGACTGAAATGATTCGAAATAAAAGTAAGCGGAAATTAGCAAAGTAGTTAGCCTGAACCATTAGTCCAACAAACCCATAATCAACCTAATACGAATCATTAGTTGAGATACATTAGATTTGGCCCTCTTTCAACCATTCAAGAAGCAATGGCGTGAAGTAAGTAATGATAATGTTAGCTCCCGCTCTCTTGAAACTAGTCATCACTTCAGTGACAGCTGATTTCAGTTGAAATACGCCATGATTTGCGCTGTGAATGAGACTTGCATATTCACCAGAAACATGATATACGGCAATCGGAAAGTTTTCATATTTGTGGGCAATGGTTGATACAATGTCTAAATAAGGCAATCCTGGCTTAACCATAACCATATCGCAACCTTCCTCGATATCTCGCTCAATCGCACGAACAGCTAAGCCACGAGAACCAGGCGGCAGTTGATAGCATTTACGATCACCAAACTTTGGCGCAGAACCTGTCAAATTGAAAATAATATATTATTCTCTGAAACCTAACAAATTATTCACTAAAATGTTGTATCAACTAAAACAATTAAAGACCTGCTGCATCACGAAATGGTCCATAAAAACAAGACGCAAATTTGGCCGAATATGAGAGTATTGAGACATGATCGAAGCCGTTATAACGCAATGCATTTTTAATGTGACTGATTCTGGTATCCATCATATCACTCGGTGCTATGACATCAGCACCCACTTCGGCATACTTAGTGGCGATGGCCGCAATCTTCTCAATGGAGCTGCTATTATCCATATTTCCACTGGCATTAAAAACACAACAGTGACCTTCAGGTGAGAATGTACAAAGACAGACATCTACTATAATCAAAAGTTTCGGCAACTCTTTCTTCAATTTTGGAATCAATCTCAAGACTGGATTCCTTTTCTCGTCGATGGCATAAGCGATTTCTTTCTCTTCGATGACCGGAAATAATAAGACAGATTTGAGACCTAATTCTTGAACTAATGGTCGCAAGTAATCAACGCATACATTAACTCCCATTCGCTTATTGTCTGGTAATGAATCGATTGGAATGCTTTCGTCGTCCGAATTGATTATAAAAAGTGGTAAAACAAAATCGTTGGCCGAGAAATTGGTCGTTCCGCGCGATTGCCACTCACGCAATACATGGTGTGATTGACTCGAATGCAAATAGTGGTTTAGTTTTACTGAACTAGTATTCATTGCTTTAGATCTGTATTCAAAACGATTTGATTATTAGTTCAAAGTTACTCAACACGATTTATGTCAACTTCTGTTAAGTGAAAGCAATCAGAAACTAATCTTACTTTTATGTCAATTTCGAATATGTCACTTAAACGAAGTTTTACTTCACTTCTAAAACTTCCTTCCAATGAACGACACGTTGTTGTAAACGATTTACTCTGAATAACATTTTTCTCACATAATAGAGTCCGACATCACTTCAAACTGTTCATTTTATTATTTTCTTTACAAGTAAAGTCCACATTTTTCTTCAAATAGGATTGAAGTTCAAGTTTTTTGCTACTTTTACACTGCTTTTCTTGTAGACAACTTTTTTTTAAATGTAAACAACTTTTATTTTTCATGTTCACTAAACGAAAAGAAAGGGTTTGTTAAGCACTTTTTTCTATTTTGTTGATCTCTATTTTTAAGGGCTTAAAAAACTTAAATTAATATAAGAGTAATGTTTACATTAGGGAATTGAAAATGCCATAAATTTCTACAACTAATCGATAGGAAGTGGACTCGCATCAGACCTTTAACCTTGATTGAGTACTAAAATCAAAACATCGACAAAACTTCGAAATATGATCACAAGCAATCAATCAAATGAATCGACCAAATTATAAATAAAAACATCATTTTTTAAATCAAATCAAATTTAATTTAATGAATTAATAATAAAAGTACAATTGGTTCAAATCTCAGTTATTATAGCGAAAATATTGCAAAAAAGATAGCGAAACAAAAAGTTAACAAAAGTTAATCTTAAATAATTGATTCAATATTTAGGTGTCACTAACGACGTTGGTGGATTAAATCGTTGATCTTTTGATCTTAGGCCTCGGTATTCATTGCCGATTGTTGTCCACTTTGGTCTTGGACTGACAATTGAATAGCGAGTCTGGTCTTGAAGGTGTCAATCAGTTGTGCACTTATCTCGTGTTTGCATCTAGTACAAAATACTTTATTTTCTTGTCGAAGCGATAGATTAAACAATTCTCCTAAACAAAGACGATGGTAGATATGCCCGCATTCTAGAATTTCGGTTTCGACCAACGGCTTGATTTGGTAACAACATAGCGAACAAATAGCTTTATTGTCGTTATTGCCAACATCGATTTCCGTCGTATTCAAGTCTCTCATCAAATGTCGCAACTTATGCATTCGTTTCATGTGTCTCTTCATATGCTTTTTCGGGTTTTTCTTATGTCCAGACCATTGTTCACCATCACTTGATGAAGAAGAGCTGTCATCATTCCAGTCATGATGTCGTGGACTCTCACCCCAGATGTGGTGTCTATGTGGGCCGTGAGGTCCGTGAGGTCCGTGAAAGTGATGCGCATAAAATCCTGATTTCATCATTTTAGACCATTTGCCCATTTTTATAGTCCTGTTAGGTGACAAACACTTTAGTAAAAGTAATTCAAATTAAAGTTTTAGCTCTTATAGTTTACAAACTCCCTACAGTCTTAATAGTTTAGAGATAAAAACTTCGAATATGACAAAATGTAAGACTCGCTTAACTTGAAAATTTGATAATTTGGATAACTCGAACAATTTATTAAAAACTGAGTTCTTTTAAGATTTTACAAACAATTTCAACTAAACTTAAATAAAGAAACTCTTAGTAGAAATGTTGAAAACATACCTTTTCTCAAAGATTTCGATTTCGATTAAGAAATTCAAACGAAAGTCAAACGAAATTTGAAGGGTCAATTGATGTTACTTATGTCAAACTAGAGTTAAAGACAAGTTTGCAGAACTGTTTAGATGATGCCTCATAGGTCGCGTTATATATACTAAACAAATTTAATGTTGCATTGCGTTTCATTGCAATGCATTTCTAAGCATTGCTTCTCATTGCGTGTAACTGCGCTCGTCGGAGCTTCACTGCAGTGTAACTGCGTTTTACTGCGTTCGACTGCAATACAACAAACCTAGTTATTATGTACTCTAACTTTGATTCTCTAAATACCTGATAACTTTCAGATTATTTGGCAACTAATTAAATTAAGTTTCATTGTGGTTGTAACTGGTTTTAGTACCTTTCGAATGCATCATTAGGCATAATGTTAGATGTTTTGAGACTAATTATATTTATTAAAGCTAACAGACTGTTAGAGAACCATTGTTAAGTAATCGAAAGTTTCATTTCGATAGAGCAATACTACAAACAGTGCCAAAGTTTTCAATAAGTGTGATGAAAAAAGTATTAACTGTAAATGCATTTAATATTTTGTAATTGTAGCAGACATGAATAGAGGAAAACTGGGAAACTTGTTTTTCAGTTAAACTTGTTTTCTTTTACTCAAGTTGTCTGATGTGTTAATAGAACCAGTTCTTTTTGTGCCAACAAAACTAAACTTTGCAACCAATCCAGATCTCGGCCATCGCGTGTAGCTCCTATTCAGGTTTAACAAAACCCCTGCTTTGGGCTAAACCATATTTAGTTGTCATGACAACACCCTCTACCAGTTTTCAAAGGTCACAGTACTTCAATTGGAATGAAATGAAAAACAAATTACGTCCAATAACAGAACCAGTTCTAACCGGTTCTCAATAAATATTCAAAATTGAAATAATCTTTAATTTCAACAAAATATTTCAGAAATTGCCTAATTTCGAGTTGATCTAAAGCAAAAAGTTAACTAAAAGTAATATGAAGTGAATTGCAATACTCGTTAGGATATTTTGAGTGGTTTAAAACGATTTTTAGTTTCGTGGAGGTACTGGACAAAGTAATAAAATAAATGAGAGTCGGCACGTAATTCATGTAAAGGGAAATAGATATGTTGCAGTGTTGGCACCGAACGGTAGAGACTCAGGGTGATTGTGAGTAATATTGATAAAAATACTAGTATTTGATGCTCGGAATGCAATGTTAAACGTATTGTCGGCCATTACATTAACAGTTGCCTCAATGCCTATCAAATGGTGAACGACTACAAAATCGCAACGCAATTGATATGATATAATACAACGTACTTATAGAGTGTTAATCAATAGGACAGAAAAGATTTAATGTGCACTTAAGAGAAATATTTTTTGCTACACTTTATATAAAAGACTTAAAATATTTCCAATAATTTCAATTCAAATCATTAATAATTTGTTCCGACATTCAAATGATATCAAAATCCGATACGTTTTCATCAAATTTAATCTCATATTGAATTGAATGGTAATAAGAATTCACTGATAATTAAGAGAAAGTTTTTAACACAAATGTGATTATTATGTGTAGAAAACATAAGCTTTTTTTCAATACATTTTTGCCTATTTTTGGCTCGACTTATGATATGAACGACTCATGAATTTTGTCAGCATTTTATGGCGTTTCCAATGCTTCCAGAAGGGCTACAAATAAGAATCTCTTACTTCTTAATCTCAATTGAATGCGAAAATCAATTATCAAATGAGCCCATATTCGCCTCCATGTGTGGGCGCCTCCTATAGAGACCTCCACTTAAAACGCCGTAACTGACATTTTGCACTTATCGTCAAAACTCAATAGTATTTCTATACTAGCAGTCGATGTCAGTTAATGTGTTTTAGGAAAACTTCTAGAGTACAACACAGGACGAGGTAATAAATAACACATAATTTGTTCGCAGAAAATCTACGCACAGTTAGACTGAAAAAACTTCATTTCTCGACCATTTTTTACTTCTCGAGAAATTAAGTTTTTCCATATCTTTACTTATTTTCCCATTTCGTTAACAATTTTTACCTAATTTCTCAAACATATAATTCATATCAATATTAATTTATGATTTATAGCAATTTTTATTGATATTAATTATGAATTTTTCCACAACTTGTTCAGTGATTTAATGGATTTTTGTTGCTTTCAGTGAAATATAGTGCAGTTTAGTGATTTCAGTGATCAATGTTTTTAATAATTTCATATTTATTGTAATGTTTTCAAAAGTGATTTTGGTTAAAGTGCTCAAAACAAATATCGTTAGATATTTGTCTCTTCTGTTGTGTTATTTTGACATCTGTTCACAAAACCCATTAACTCACATTGAATACTCTCGTTGGGACTGGCATTAATACAGCATTTGTGCTGATTATTGTCAGTTATGATGTTTTGCAAGCACTCTATAGGTTGCCTTGTCTACAATGCGGGCCCTTTGAGTTAGTTTTCGCATAAAATAAATTGAGAATAAAACATAAGAAATCAATATTTGAATCCCTTTTGAGGTAAACGCCGGACAGGTCTCTTATCAAATTGTCTTAATTTACACAAAATAATCAAAATATATATGTGTGTATTAATAGGCAATTATTTCATTTAAAAGATTAGTTGCTATCGAAGAGACTTATTTTCGATGGCTGTAATGTTATAAAAGTGTTTTGAGTGTCCTTCAGATTATTTATACATGTTTTTGGCAGCAGTATTACTAACACAAGGTTTGCGCAATGGATACTAAATGTTTATTTCAATAGAATTTTGTATTGCAATCCTAGTCGGAAAACGGCTTAAGTGAGTGCCATCAAACCAGTCACTTATCCTGTTCTTCCGGCCAACTATTTATTTATTCAGTTTGAGTACTAGTAGTAGAGATGTTTTGATACTTTTATCTGACACTTATGTCATGCGCATGAGGTGTGGCTTGATTAAGACATGATTTATAAATGCATTACTTTTAATAGCTATTTATGAGTCACAAATTGTACATAATCTTTGGACTATTTTTTCTTTTGATTGACAAACAAATTTTATCTTTTAGTTCTCAATCGATCTATTGTTCAAAACTTTGAAGTTTTCAATTTCAATATAACGTGAGGTATACTAAAACGTATGCAAATAATGCATGCATTCTTTAAATTGAGCGCAAAATCATAGTTAACATGAAAATCTAGTCGAGTTTTATGTGCTTTTCTAAAATTTAAACATTAAGTGAATCAAAAATTTTCTACTTATATATGGTAAAAGTAGCGCAAAGCTTCACATAAATTAAGTTTCGGTTACAATTGAGTGAAACAAATGCATGCATTTGGCGCTGATTTCAACTACAAGACATGATCATTTTTATTCAAGTATTTTCAATAATCGTTTAAACAACACAAAAAACTTTTTTTTTCATTCCTACAGAAACAAAATGATGGAAATGACAGAACAGACAATCTTTGAAAATAAGAAATTAAATGAGACAATGGATGAGGAAGAAGAAGAGGGAGAGATCTTGGAAGATGGAGAGATTGCTGAAGAGGAAGATATAGCAGATAAAAAAGAAGATATTAAAACAGAGGAAAAAGAGAATAATAGCACTAAGGAAAGAGATAACATGAGCAAAGATAGGGACTCGCGAAGGAAAGATGATTCAAATCGAAAGAGTGATGACAATAAAAGTAGAGATAAAGACAGGGATCGGAATAGAGATAGAGATAGGGACAGGGATAAAGATAGAGATAGACGTCATAACTATGACAGAAATGATAAATCAGATCGGGATCGAAAAAGTGTTGAAAGAGATAGAAAGGCATCCAATGATGAAGATAGAGAAAAAAGAAGAAGAGATCGCGATAGGAAAAGGAGACGATCCGAGGAAGAAGAAGACAGGGATAAGAGAAAGAGGAGTAGGGATCAGAATAATTGGGATCACAATGAGCTGAATAATTCGAGAAACAGTTTTGATGATTATGATCGAAGGTTTGAGGAGTTGGACTTTAGACTAGCCGATCCTTCCTTCACCAATGCAGCTTCTATCCATCATTCTTCAGATGATGAAGAGTTCAGTTTTGATGACAGAGATTTCGAGGAGATGATGCAAATCATGGAACATAGAATGCCCACCAATCGGATGACAGGATCAATTGATGGCTTGCCTTCTGACGAGAAGAAAACTATGATGAGAGTCATGGCTCGTATGTTAAAACGAAATTTAGATACAGATAAGACCCGAAGAATAGCCAGACTTAAGGATAAGCGACGGAACGAACGGAGAGAACGAACTCCAGGCCCAACCGGGACTCGAGCAAGTACTCGACAGACTGAACGAACGGAGAGAAACCAAGCTTCAAAGCCTCTCTGTAAATTTTTCATCGAAGGCAAGTGTCACAAAGGAGCCGAATGTCCATACTCACACGAAACTTCACCGACGAAAAAGAAAGAAATTTGTAAATTCTATTTGCAAGGCTTTTGTGGCAAAGGAGAAGATTGTTTGTTTATGCACAATGAATTCCCCTGTAAGTTCTTTCATACGAATGTGGAGTGTTATTCTGGTGAAAATTGTCGCTTCAGTCACGCTCCTCTTAATGAGGAAACTCGTCAAATTTTGAGGAATTATTTGGATTCCGGGCAATTGCCCGACGACCCCAAGCCGGACAGAAATGAGACATCGGTTAAAAATGAAGGCATAAAATCTGAAGAAAGTACTACAAACACTTCGACAACTGCTGATAATAATACTGCTACCACTACTACTAATACCAATAGTAGTTCACAAACAACTACTACTTCCTCCTCGAGTTCTACTTACACGCCAATGAAACCGGTAGCCAAGAGACATGCCGTTCTTGGAGATCCAACTAAAGAAATGAAGACTTCCTATTATACTTGGGTTTGGCAGCAAGAGATGAAAGAACTTGAAATAGCTTATGTCGGAAATAAGCGTAACTTATTCTGCATTGAGAGTAAGTTTGTTATCAATGAGAAGCCTTCAACACCTCGTATGGAGGACGACGAGGAAGAAATTGAGGCACAGATTAGATCCTACTACATGGAAACAATGGGTAATTTTGAGAATGAAGAAACTGAAGTCCCCAAGCAAGCTGTCAAAACTGAGGAACAAAAACTGATCGAAGCTTCAGCTCATGACGAAGATCTGAGAACTATACTAATGAGACCAAGAAATACAGCCAACGAATCAATTGATAATAACTCCATAAAAATTAAAAGCGAAGAACAAGCTTTTGATGAAAAGTCTCAGCTCTCAAACGATTCTTCATTATCTCAGTCGATGCCACAAACAGCTGAAGTTCCAAAAATCTGCCAAAAGTTGCGCGCGATTTATATATGAAGATGCAAAATAAAATGCAAACAGAGTCTGAATCAAAATCTTCATGGCTTTCAGATTCTGACGATGATGACAAAGACGAACACGTATTAGCGGCTGCTCTGAAGAACGTACAGCAGCAGAAGTCAAGCCCAAAATCTTCATCACCTGATAAATCGAAGCGACCGATCGATATAACCAAAATGTTGAGTGCAATCCGTCAATCATCTAGTGCTACAAGTCAAAATACGTCAACAAAACAGTCAGAGTTCTGGCAAAACATATTGAGTGGCATCAATCTGGCTGGTTCTTCGCCGTCAGGCAATAATACCCCGCCCCGCAATGACTATCGCGATCCGAGATTGAAAAGAGGAAAGGAATCGATGTCTCCGTCAGTAGAACCAACACCACCCGTCAAGATATGTGATCCGAACGTTACGATCGAGTACAAACTGTTACCCGTTACTGTTACTGATATCGACTATTCCTGTTACGTTTCTATCTATCGAATCGATTCTCGTCTTAAGAACGACCCTCGGCTTCAAAAGTTTTTTGCCAAATTGCCGACTTCTGAAATCGATAATCTTTCGCGAATAGTTCCACCACCGCTCAAGACAGCGCCCGTCACTCCTTTGAGTGTTCTTAAGTCTAAGAAGAAAAATGAAAAAGAGAAAAAGGATAAGAAAGTCAAGTCTAATTCTCCAACTTTGCCGCCATTGCCTCCTCTAACGATATCACCGTCAAAATCTGCTCCCACGCCCGGTATTATTCCTCCGACCCCACCGCCAATCATGTCTCCTTTAGAGCTGATATCTTCGAAACCAACATTCACTGTTGGAGACGGTAAAGGCGAGGATAATAATGAGATTAATGATAAAACTAATAATAATCATGAAGTAAATACTAATGTCGTCATAAAAGAGGAGGTTGAAGTCAAAAGTGCTAAAAGTCCACTACAATCGGCCTCTAGTCCCGAACCTTCCAATCAAAGTGAGGACAATAAAAAAGAAACCAAAATCGATACAAAGTCTTTCTTTTCTGATATTCTTCCTGCGAGTATTAATCAATCAGAAGTTAAAACTGAAGCCAATCCATTATCATCGAACGCAGCCGATGTTTTAGATAGTGAAAAACCTTCGTTATCATCGTCTTCGTTACCACTCTCGTCCTCATTGCCATCAATGACATCAACCACTGATTTGTACGAATCATCATTAATTCCAAGTTTGACAAATACTGAGATGAAAGCAGAAGAAGATGACGAAGAATTTGATAAAGAGGAACAAATGGAAACGATGACTAATAATTCAACAGACGACGACTTATATGACAATTTGTATGCACCCATCACTGATTCATCTAAAACTGGTCCACAATATTCCGCTAGTTCTTCTCTCAGTGTTAGTGAAGATGAATTAGATTTGATTCGCAATGAACTGCAGGCGCCTCTCGTTGATTCTGATCCTGAAATGGAAATCGATATGAGAGAAAGAACTGATTCGGTTTCTGAAGTCGAAAGTGATTGTGAACTCATGATTGCCAGTTCTTCTGAGACAGAAGATAATAATGTTGATAATGAATTGATTAATACTAAAGAAAATACTGAAACCAATTCTAACAGTTTGATGTCGAGCAATAACGATACGATTTCAGAACCAATTAATCTGACTTTAAGTGACTCACCAAATGATGAAAGCAGTGATCAATCGCTCAAATCTGTTTTCTCCACTATTGATCCGACGGCGTCACCCTTTTGTTAGATTATTTACTTATATTAATCAAAATCATGGCAATTGTTTGAAAAGTTTATTTATAAAATAAATTTTTGGTCTAATAGTGAAGTTTTCTTTATGTCTATTATTATACTGTTTCGGACTTTTCTCTCTTTTTTGCAGTGTTGTAAAAATTGTTTAGAGCTGACAAATATGTAAATTAGAGTAAGACTGTAATTACATTATAATTACCACATTATGAATTCTTATTTTATTTGAATTTAAATTAAAAACGTATACAATCATTAATTTAATAATTTACTAGACTTTCTTATGCAACATTTACTAGTAATCTGAAACTTTTAGGTGAGGTATAAAATGCATTTGGAATGCGTTCGATTAGGTCATTAACGTTTTGCATAACTTGCAAAATAATAATTAATAATTTATTAAGAATACATGCATTTATCATATTCCAATCTTAACAACGTTTTGATCAGTAATTATCCGATATTTTAAACATTAAGTTTCAAGAGTGTACAGACTGAGACAAGTTCTGGTATTTTTAATGTTAATGTATTTGTTTTTAATTTTCAATTGATTCAATCCAAAAGAACTATGAATATAAAATAAGACTCTAAGAACTCATATACGATGAATGGTGAGTATCCCTTAGACCTGTTGTTTCAGAAGCGTATGAATTTCCAGGTGGAGGCATTGCTATTGGAATCGATGTCTTCTCGCCCCAGGGGTCATCTGGTTGTGGTTGACTAGTGACAGTTGAAGACTTTCCTCCTTCACTCCATTCATTCTGCTTTTTTATTCAATATGCAATTAAGACATCAAATATAATATTAATCAAATTCTATACGAACCTTCTTTAGCTCAGATGTATCCTCTTCTTCTGCTGCCTCCTGTTATTACGAGATAAATTAGTTATCAATTACGCCAGTTGATTATGTTAAAGTCTATTCAAAAGTTTCTTTATATTGTAAGACAGTAATTGTAGCTACAAAGCAGTAAATGCTTAGAATTTGTCTAAAGCAAATATTTTCGATCAAAAATTTTGGTGGGTGTATAACCTGAGATCCCAATAACATCATTTTCATATTTCATAATGAACTGTAGTTTTTCAACATTTTATTAACTTCTATTATCTGTATTTTTAGTATTCGACTTAGAAATTAACGTACAATTTTAGTCTTCTAATACTCTTCAAAAAATTAGAGACTATAAAACTTATTTCACTATAAACTTCGTTGAGAGAAAGATCGAGGATTGTTTGATTGCCTATAAAATTTCGAATGTATGAGCAGATCGGATGAAAATCACACAAGAGCTGAAGAACATGCCTGCAAATAAAGCTAAAAAACTTGAGTTATTATCTCTAACACCTTCTGTCAAATCAAATTTTTAATCTGATGAGACAACATTTTTACAATCAAGTCTAGTAATGCGGATTAAAACTGGCCTATGACTCGAGTGTTTTGGAGTTGTTTTGAACAAACCACTTCTTTCATATTGCCCACGCTATTTGTAAATAAAAAATATTAAATTTCAACTTCAATTTTGAGAATGTGCAGTTCATTGATGTGCCACTGCATTTTAGTTCAGTTCTTCACTTTAATGTCATGGTATGGTATCTTCGAATAAATTACTGAGATTTCTGAGATGATATATTCTTAACCAGTTCAACTTTTGGTTTTTTAAATCGATATCACGTGAATTCTGAAATTTTGGTATCAGTTCTCAACTTTGATATGAGTATAAGTGTAAAGTTACAAGAATTCGAAAATTTTGGCGATACGACCCAATCAAATTGGATGAAAAACCAATACGTATAATATTGATCGAAAACTCTTTTAAAAAGCTTCAAATCGGTATATCATCAAATTGGGTTGCTCTAACAAATCAAATTTTTATAACTGAATATTTGCATAAAACCAAACTCAATTTTCTTGAAATAAGATTTACATTTTAGAATCGACCATCGAAATAAATCTCGTCGATACAAATCAAGTTTTCAAAAGTTAGAGTTGATCATGAAATATGAAAAGTTTATATTCTCGAAGTCCATACACCGAAAATGTTTTATATATTTTAAAATTGTTTATGCCATAGTTTGGGAATGAGTAAAAATAGTGAATATCCAACTTTAATGGAAAAATTTAGCCCACACAAACTAAAATCTCAAAACAACTAAACTAAATCGTTAGTAATTTTTATAAAATTTTCTCCAGAAAACTATCTTCAAAATAAGTCAGTCTTAAACTGAGCAATAAACATTGAGACATGTTCTTAAATTGATAGACAATAGTTTCAGTTAAAACTATTTGCAATAATACTTTGTGAAAACATTAAAACACAAAACAATCTAAGAGTCAAATGAATATTTACCGGATTGAAAGAATAATCTTCTTCAGGATGTCTCGGTTTACATTTACCACAACAGAAGTTGAAGCAGCAGCAGAAACCACAACAGCAACAATAACAACATGTGAGAATACCGCAAGCCACGAAAAGTGCTTTACACCAGCCAGAGGTCAGAACAAAGTATGTATTGACATTTTCTTCGCCAAATTGTTCGGCTATATACAGACCAAGGGATCCGTAATTATCGTAAATATTACGTTTCGTTATGTCTGACAGTATAGAGTTGGCTCTATTAATATCTTTAAACTTCTCAGCTGCTTCCGGATTGTTTGGGTTCTTGTCGGGATGATATTTCAAGGCTAACTGTAAAATACATTTAATAATCATATCAGTTTTCATTTCAGTCCATATCTATTTAATAGTTATACTCATTCTAACTCCAGTATATATTAATAACACAAACATTTCTTAATTATGCCCTCCTCTTCTATTTTTTCCATTACTAACTCAATAATGATTTATTTACTTGGATTTAACTTTCAAGTCATCAATAATTTAGTTTGAATCGATTTGAACTTTCAAAATTGCAAGCGTTAGCCTTTGATTGTTTTGAATTTGAAATCAATTACAAATGAATTTTGAATGAGTTCGCGATCGATACGATTGTGGCTTATCAGTTGATAAGATTCTTATGGATATTACTGTTTGTTTAAAATAGTGCCATATTCGCTATCATTCAATGCATTTTCAGATAATATAATCAATTTAAATGCTAAGAGTAAAAACAACGCAAACAAATTACGATTATTGCTTCACAAACATCACAGTAATTATTGCGTTTACGGCTTATGACTCATTTCTCATGTCATTTATATGGTATTGAAAAATTGTAGAACTATTTCCTCTACGTTTGACAGATTAGTGCTAGCAAATTATTATTTCTCTTATTATAAAACTTCAATACTAAGCTCCCAGTCAAACTAAATAATTGAATAGAGGCATCACAACTAACGCTAATGGACTATATATATATAATTTTAGTCTGATCATTCTAAGAAAACCAATATTACCAAAAACTGACATTATTCATTTGACTCAAAACTTAAACAACTCAATTACTGATAGATTAAAAACTAAACAGATATAGACAAATACGACTAAAGAGTTAGAACAAAATAAGTGACAGTTTATTACTCTTCTATAAGTCCTCTTGATTTCGTCAGAAGTTGCAGTCTTTTGAATGCCTAATATTATGTAAAGCGAATCTCCCGTTGCTCTAATCGCAACAATAACCAAATAAATCAATAGTTATATTAAAATTAGTTATAATTTAATTGTTAATCGTTAGAACTGATTGAGAAATACATACGAAAGACGTCTCATCGGGTTGTTATCCATTGCTGATGACATTTTAGTTAATTATCTAATATCTTCTATCTATGTAATGGTAATTTAATTTTCAAATTTTTCTCATCTGAATCTTAGAGAATGCTCGATAATCAAGTCTAAGTTGACGTAATTTACACTAATATATATATATATATATCAATAATATATCAATATACTATTAATTAAGAGTTATATTGATACCAATATTAATATAATGTTTGTATTGATGTTTTGGCTTCGGCTTGAATAAACTAAAGTAATCGTTCAATAATGTTGTATTTTTTGCCAACAAAAGAGCGCTCTTTTCAAACTATGACTAGGAATAACTGACAAATACAGCTTTAAAACAAAAGTCAAATGACTTGCGCATTAACTGTCCAAAGTTATAAAAGTAAAAGTTATAAATATAAAAGTAAATCCAATAAATTCATAATAAATTTTATAAATGATAGTTAACTGTCTGCAAGTTAGTCGATTGACATTAAAACTAATAGTGATAAAACAACACTAGTCTGGTTCATAAGATCGATTCACGCTAAATAGCAATTTTATGGACTATATATTTCTTAAAAGGGAATGTCTATATATCACGTCATCGTTTTAGTAGCCTTTAAATGTCTGAAACCTTTATAATTGAAAGTTTGCTGCAAAAGTGACATAAGTTGGCTTAGCTGATTTCTTGTCTTTTCAAATTAAAAAATTCAAACCTGGCTTTATTTAAATTCTCGACTTGATTTATATGTTTTAGTGAAATATATGTTTCATTTAGTTCAAAAAATGCCTCAATTTGATTGAAATCAACATGAAGTCAGTTTAGTAAAGAACCAGGTACTTACTAAGATGTCATCTACTAACTTCTATGCACAAATAATCTTTTTGAACATTATAACATTTAAAACACAAAATATAAAAAACTACAATATTAAAAACTAATCTAAAACAATCTAAAAGCGTAAAGAGAAACACTTTTGTTTGGTGGCAATAGTTACACACAAGTGATCGACTCTGATTATTGTGGGTAGCCAATGCAATCTTCGAACTCGGATGCATTTCTCAATTTACAGAAGTGTTTATACTACTTTACACGTGCCTTTACAAAGCAGAGTCGGTAACTTGGCGGGATATCTGGTCGGGGCGATCTGACATCAATACACCCCTTCGGTGGTCCCATATAAAATGTTAATAATTTATTGCTTGGAAAACAATCAATTTAATATGAAATTTTTAAAAAGTTGTGCTGCTGGATTATCCCGCCCAGATACCGCTTAGGCATCTTGCCAAGCTACCTATTCTCCTTTCCAGAAAACTTGCAAAAGTGCAAAATCAAATTTTCATAACTGAACTACATATGTATATTAAAGAAAGTTACTTTCCATAAGTCTTATTAATATAGAGATTGCCAACTTGTCTCACTATACAACTTGGTTACAGTGAGACAAGTCCTAACTGTAAACCACTCTTACCATTACTATAGTTAGAAACTGAGAGTTTAGGAGCATATTATACTTGACGTATAACTCGTCAAAGTTTTTATTTTAGTAAACCTTAAAGCCTGATGATCTACTAGGTAGTGATAGACTATTTTTATCAATAAATGTTGAGCTTTAATAATTGATTTAATTACAGTAGACTAGTGAGATATGTTCTACAGGAGAGATTACTTTAATTGCAACTCTGAGCTTCTTATTAAAGTAATAGTACTGTAGATCACACCTGAGTTGAATGCTATGCTCGTCGTATAAAATGCTTTACTGTAATCATAAAAGTGACACAGCATTAAATGCTACGCATCACTAAATCAATTTATAAACTAATCATTAATCTAGCAATCAAATTTACACAAATTAGTTCGATTAGATTAAAAATACTTATTCTTAATTTAATACTAGTCTAAAAATAAACATTTGTGAAACAATCACTTTTAGCTGGTTTGTCAAATGCAAGCATTTGTGTCGTTTTAGTGAGTTAAGCATTGAAGTAGCTTATCTTGTTCCTATAGCAAATAATCCACTTCTTAAGAACTTGTCCACGCTGTTATTTATCAATCAAAACAGATTAAGCTCGTTAAAACTTCTCTCTTAATTGATCTTACTTGTTAAACTAATTTTGCTCATTTGTTGTTAGTCAAATCGTACCAACAAAAGTTTGAAATTTAGTTTTAATAACTAAGTTTAATACTGTTTATCAAATTAACTTTAGTTTGTTAAATATGTTAAATCTAATTTTACTATTTCTCAAAAGTAATTATAGGAGCTGTCATCTATTGGCACGATTATCAACTTTTCCCAAAATGACTAACATGTCAACAATTTTGTTGTTAGTCTTTTCCAAACATTTCTCATAGAGTTTGGTAACAAAAACTTCTATGCATTCAATTCATACGCTCGTTTATAGCGCTCCCAAAGAATCGACGTTTGTTGTCAAAAATTTGCTTTTGTTCCGCAATTAGTTTGACTAAAATTCTGGTTTAAATAATAATCTGTTCATTAATAAGTTATTTACTATTTAATTATTAATCGAAACCAATTTGAGTTAATTTCAATCATTGACGTAATTGTTTGTATTTCAATATATTTTATAAAAATTAATTTTAGTCCAACACAAATGACGACATTTTGAACTGATTTTTTCATAATTCTATCAATTAATTATTTATTTTGCTATTTGTTTATCATTTATGATCGAAATATAGCTTTTGTTTACAAAACAATAATACTCTAAAACACTTAATTATTTGAACCAATCATTCCATAGATGAATAAATGCATTTTCCGTAAAATGCACTTAAATAACAGTAGTTTAGACTTAATTTTATTATTGATAATCAATAGTTTCGAGAAAAGTATTGAATTTGAAAGTTTGATTACTAAATATGAAGTAATAATTAATTATGAAAATACTCATTATTTTGATATCAAAAATTTGTATCTTTAATTGTTAATTATCTGTTTCATCAATCATAGAATGGATAACATTATTGATGAAACAATAGTCGCGACCTCAACCATAGAACCAAATGTGGACCAAATGTATTGCGAAGACATTAATGACAATAATGTTATGATCGTTACTGCTAACAGTATTGAAGACGATATCCAACAAGACATTGATGACGATTATGACAATCAAGATATCAAACAAATTAATGAGGAAGATGTCGATGAAAAGATCGACCAACAATTGGATAATAACGAAGAAGAAGAGCAACAACAAGAATATCAAGACATCGATGATATAGTTATTGCTGAGGCAGTCATGGTATCAATTGATTTTGATTATTATTTTGTTGAATTTGCTGTGTAATGACGTAAATAATCAATCAGTTAATCGAAATGTCCTTCAGGTAACTCAATACAGCTGTAAGTTCTGTAATCGACGCTTCGATTCAATCGATAAAGTCAAGAACCATTATCTCATGCGACACAACAGACAAACAAAACAAAATACGAAAAATAAAGTTAAATCAGAGACAAACACTAGCAATGATGACAAAAATAGAGAATTAACGAATACGAAGGCTTCGATTGCAGATCATTCTTCAATGGCTAAGAACGATAAGACCAAAACTAAACCTAAGCCTAAGCCTAAGCCCAAGCCTAATTATAAAATACGAATTCTCGGAGATATTAACGAAGAAGATTTGATTCCTTCAAAGAAGAAACGCGGACGAAAACCAACAGGAGTCAAAAGAAAATACCCATGCGATTGGCCAGGATGTCATTATGTGGCTCGACACTCAGTATGACCATAAATGATTGAAGTAGAAATTTGAAGTAACTCTAACTCTACCTTTTAGGTTCATCTCAAAGACCACAAACGCACACATACCGGAGAAAAGCCTTTCAGGTATTGATATAAAGTCGGAATCATGCGAAACTAAATATTTTGAACTTATTGCAGATGCAATTGGCCCGACTGTGGACACAGTTTTGTTCAGGGATCAGCTCTCAAAGTAATTAACAATATCTTTAATCTATCCTGTATTTGGATATCATAAGCTTATTTTTGTGTAAATAGACTCATATTCGTACACATACTGGTGAAAAACCTTATCCTTGCGAATGGCCCGGATGCACATTACGGTAGGATTCCGTTACTTTCAAATACTCATAACTATGTCATTTCTCTGAAAAATACTCAAAAGTAGTCTATTTTTTGCACCTGTACTATTTTATTAATTTATAATCATTCATATTTTTTAATTTTAGTTCAGTCAATCATATTAAACGACTTTGTTTTTTAATATACTATAGATTCTCACAAAAGAATAATGTTAAAGTTCATATGCGAACACATACGGGCGAGAAGCCATACGAATGCGATTGGCCCGGATGTGAGTGGCGTTTTGCCATCAAAGGAAATCTAGACGAGCACAAAAGAGTATGTTTAAGAAAATTTGTTTATGAACCTGTATTTAATATTTTCACTTGATTTGCAATATTTAGGTTCACGCTGGAGAGAAGTTTTTCATTTGCGATTGGCCAGGTGTGACATTTTTATGATCTCATTCATTTTTAGTCCTCATTGAAATAATTGCGTTTTCAATATAGGTTGTACTCGTAGTTATACTCAAAATTCTCATTTACGAAGACATCAGTTGGTTCATATGGAAGACAAGCCGTTCGCTTGCGATTGGCCTAATTGTAATTACCGTTCGGTTCGTACCTGCGACGTGGCCAACCATAAAGTGACTCATACGGGAGAGAAAAGATTTGTTTGTGAAATTGCTGATTGTGGCAAAGCATTTACTCGCGGACATCACCTGAAGAGACACATGACTGTTCACATGAATAGCTTGGTTGAAGCAGAAGAAGAAGTCGAATAAAATACGCTGACAACAACAAACCAATCATAATTTAATTTTATTCTATTCGAATTACGTCTAATTTAGATTGTTTTTCTCATTGCCATTTTTTCTCAATTTTTTTATTTTAGACTTAATTCTAATATATTTTCATAAACCACGTTTTCATTTCTATGCAATCACTATAAATATTGTAATTTTAACATTAAATTTGCCGAACGAACTTGAAGTCATGTTTCAGGTTCAATTTTGCATTCATTTTTTGTTATTCACCCATACTATTGAAGCATCAGAAAGCCCAATAAAAGTTGTCACTCATCAAATTGTAAGTTACAATTCGTTTAAAAATTCAAGTCATTTTAGATTTTTGTTCATTTCAACTCAATAAACAAGTCTTGAGAGTTCATTAACTACAATAGTATTTTCTTCATAGAAAATGTGATATAAACTCATATTTGCAAATCATTATTTGAAAGCTAAATAAACCTACGATTTTGTCAAGCAAGTCAAAGTGAATAACTTATACATTATTTGTCCTTTTTATGCTTATCATCAACTGATAGTCTATTGTCGCTTTTCAATTATTGAGGTACTGTCATAGCTAGATTTCTTGGTCTCACGGCTAAACGCGCCAAATCAAATATTTAGATTTGTTGAGACAAACCCTAATAAAACATTAAATATCTGTTCATTTGCTAACAAACATTGCACTATATTTAATGATAAGCAACTGACTAGTGCATCGAATAAATACAGTTTTAAGGTTTTTTTGTAACACTTTATTTCAGTACAGACTCGCATTTAAATTTTGAAAAAATCTAGGGTTATAGACCCCTAGGTCCCCTGAAGCTAGGGCTATAGACTCAAGATTTATAACTAACCAAATAGGTTCTACATGTTCAAAATAGAGAGCAAAACAATGTTAAAAACATTTGTTCCGAAAGTTAGTTTCAATGATTAAACAACTTATGAAAGCTTAATGCACTATATAACTTGAGAAAGTACTCTATACTTACAGCAAAAATATGCTCTCACTTACAAACTGGTGTAAGCTTTTATAAACAAATTTCTTAAGTAATTAAACTTATTACTTCAATTGTTTTAACTGATGCTATTCGTAGAAAAAACTAAACTTACTCAAAGGTTAAGTGTAAAATAAAACAAATAAATTCCAATTAATTTGAATTGCTCTTTATTCTTGGAATAGTTAGGCAAAACTTTATTCAATTAATTGTTTTATTATGTAATTTGAAATGTCATCAGCTTAAACGCCTTCAAAGGATGTGCCGATTATTGAATATCCTCTTATTTAAGCGAGAGCGAACCATTTTCACAATCATTTTGAAAAACTTTTTAAACGACACACAGCTTTGCAATAATGCTGAGCGCTGTGGCGAAACTTCAAATTTCCTCTTTATTCCTCTTGAATATAAGCAATAGCTTTGTCCATACCTACGACGTGAATGGATTCTGTGGTAGTCCTGGAAAACCACTGAATTCGAAGTTGGAACCTGATAAGGAATGGTACAGTGAAGGAGAAGAAGTCACTTTTCAGTGTAATGAATATTGGAATTATTTGTCAGTAAGAAAATGTGTTAAAGGAAAATGGACTGGAAGTCCTTTTCGTTGTGGTAATTATTAATCAATTTTGATTATTTCCGTCAAAATTTACAAAATTTTATGGAATATGCCCTAATTCTATTAAGTTAAATAATATTCATTACTATTCAGATATATGAATATGATGCTAAAAATCTTTTATTTTTGTAATTTAAGGCAAAACAATTGAAGGCAATGACTTAAATTATATCAGGGTTGAAGATATATCAAAAGAGTTACCTGAAGTCCTATTCGAACACAACGTAACACTTTTGCCTAACTATAAGTTTCCCAATTCATTCCTTTCGAGTCGATATCCAATCTTCTTTCAAGTGGAAAGTAATCGTAAAATTCGTTGGGTTATGAGGTTTGAAAAACCAATATCTTTACCATTCTTTCGCATTAACTTTCAATACGTAAACGTAACTGTTGAGGAATCGCAAAATATTAATTTAACAGCAAATGCAGTCGTCAGTCCATATAGGACTTGTATTCATGCTAACAAAGGTTCTAAGAGAATGTGGAGATTTGGCACTAAAGTTGAAGTTTATTTTGAATGTGATGCAAATTCAGAATCTGATTATCTAGAAGATGTGAAAAATCCAGGAAATGAGATAATAATAGAGACACAGACCTCTAAAGGGGTTCGATATAAGCTGATCGCTGTCTTTCTTGCAAAGAGTTATGGGACGAGTCATTATCCGATGTGCGGAGAACCTGCAACCTCATTCGGACAATTGGCTCGCATACTATGGCCGCATAGAGACTATTCTTTTGATTGTTTGGATTCAATGAATTATGTCTCTAAAACCAATCCCGATTTACCAGGTATTCAACTAATGGCTCTCTTTGGCATAATTTTTAGAACAGACTTACATTAAGTTCTCTTAAATTCTGAAATTAGACACAACAATACATTTCCAAAATTGTATTTATGATATGAAATGGAACGGAACTTATCCCCAATGTGTCCCAAAAGTTTTCTGTCCTGTGCCTTCAGTTCAAGAAAACGAAGTCAACCCAACTGTTAAGATTACTGAAGTGAAACATGTCTTTTATTTTAATGAGACTCAATGGTTTGCTGTCGATGGATCAAAAGTGAAATATCAATGCAATGATCTTGAAAACCAAGTTTTATTAGGAGATGCTACTCATAAATGTAAGAATGGTGTCTGGATTGGAAGAAAGCCTCATTGCTTAGGTTTGATGTTTATTCAATTTTACTCATCATTTCAATTACATATAAAATTTTAATTTCTTAATTTTTATCATTTTCAGATTTGGCTCAATTTAAGAATAAAAGAGTTAAAAATAGAGCGATTGATGATAAAGATAATGAAAATTCATAATATCTATCTAACAATTTTGAATTTATATTCGAATAATGATTTATTATGAATTTAACTCTAACAGTACAGACACGTTTAAGTAACTTCGTATAGATGCATGTACAATTACAAGGAAAATGTAGTTTGCGTTTAAAAACGGAGAGCTCAACTTTCACAATAATTGCGCTTTACTTTATTATCAAATAAAATTTTTTTCGGTCTATTCATGTTATTTGAAACTGTAGTGTAATGCACCTACTGTAATTCGTTAAGATTAAGCGACACATACTATGAGGTCCATTTAAATTCACTTCAATTGAACAGAAGATTTGGCAATAATTTAAACAACTGTTTATCTACACAATATTTTGACAATTATAAAATTTTAGTATTGAGTACACATATCTGTTGATTGATTCTTTTAACAACTAATGACAATCTGTGTAATGAAGAATTATTCGCAAAGATTGCAGCAATACTTCTTTACACATAACCCTGAATTAATACGAAATCATGAGAAATAGCATTAAATAATTCTTGTGCAATAATTATGATAATATTTTTCAAAGATTTTCCATAAACTAAACTATTAAGCTACAAAAATCTTCTTCTCAAGGATCTAAAGATACTTTAACACGAAAGTGTGATTTAATTCCCACACAAAAGTCTGATATAAAGAATAAAACTCAAAACAAATTTTGTTTTATTTTGCATAACCATAGAAGAATGGGTTTCTCAGTATATTGTTCAGCGTTAATTCTAGTAGTAACTTTGTTCCACAGAACAGAGTCTGCAGACTATAAGCTGGTTTGGGCAGACGAGTTCAACGGCAATGCTATCAGTGAAAAGGACTGGAGGTTCGAAATGGATTGCTTGGGTAATAAATTATAAAGGTTGTATTTTTTCAAAGAGTTAGCTAACCTGATTTGCTTTCAGGTGGAGGTAATGGTGAATTGCAGTGCTACACAAAACGCAAAGAAAACGCATACATAAAAGATGGACATTTAGTAATACATGCGATTCCTGAACAATATGACGGCCATTCTTACACCTCATCTCGACTTCATCTAAGGCGTAACGGATGGACATACGGCAAATTTGAAGCAAGAGCTAGACTTCCGAAAGGTAAACACTTGTGGCCGGCCATTTGGCTCTTCCCTCAAGACATGGTGTTCGGCACGTGGGCTGCCAGTGGGGAAATCGATATTATGGAATATAGAGGGCAAAGAACTAATCAGATTCAAGGAACCATTCATTATGGCGGCTATTGGCCACACAACGCATGGCACGGAAGTGGAGAAAAGAACTTTACTGTTGATTTTAGCGCTGATTTTCATGTCTTCACCTTTGAATGGGATCAAAATGAGATGCGATGGTATCTCGATGGTAAACAATATCATAGCGAAAATCTAAAAAAGAGCTTCTGGTCTGGAAATGGACCCAATCCTTATACTAAAGATGGAGAACCATTCAACCAAAACTTTCAATGGATTTTGAATATTGCCGTCGGTGGTGGTTTCTTTCCTGCTAATGTTTATGGAAGTTTTGATGTGAATGATGCTAAAAAATGGGAAAAACCTACAATGGAAATAGATTACGTTCGAGTCTATCAAACTGCTGATCAGATAGCTCACCAAAATAGTGCTGTGAGTCGTTAAAGTTATACAAATTACAAATTCAATTAAATTTATGAATAACTTCTAAAATTCAATAAATTTATTAAATTTTCATTAGAAATTCCTCAGCTATTTATTCCTTTATTTATTAAATAACTTTACGTAAAAGTGTGACTTAGTGTTAAGAAATTAATGTGTTCAAAATTTTGATATACCTTAGTTTAACTATAGAATTATCGACAGACAGTTGAATATTCAAAAAAAAAAAATAATTATATTATTTGAAATGATATTAAAATTTAGTAAATTTATCATAAGAGTTGACTAAAAGAGTCTAATCCATAAGTCAGGACCCAGACGTAACACAGAACCCAGACATAACACTACCAACCGAGCCAACCGTTACTGAAGGAGAAACAGTTGCAACCGAAGCCACAACTACTTCTGGTCAATCACTTCTTGATGCAAATGGTTGCTGCCCAGCTTATACTGGCAAAGTTTGCAATTTCGACGATAAACATCAATGTGTCAAAGATGATAAGGGACAGATCATGCTTTGCGGACTTAATGCTGGTGCGTGTAATGGCCAATGCTTTGGACTTGATCACTATAGATGTGTTAATGGAAAATTAGAGCAAAAACCATTTTAACAATAAGCCTTACGCTCACCAAACGTATCACAATTTACTAAGATAAAAGTTCCTATCTTACATTAATTACTATGCTGCATCAAAAGTATTTAAAATGTATTGTTATCCTTGTATTAAAAACTTTAGAAGTAGTTCGCAAAGTTTCAGTATCTTATATCTAGTGGTCATTCTTTCATGCTCTAGTATTTGATTAGAATAAAAGTTTTGAGTCTTTTACTCTATCATTTGTTCTCTGTAAAATCAATTCAGTTTAACAATCAAATAGAAATAATTGATCGTTCAACATATAAATCAATCCAGAGTTAATTTGGTTCGAGTTTTTGGTATTCGTTTTTCTCTGGATCAAGTTTGAAGTAGTTTGAAAGCCTTCTTAAGATCATATTTTATAAAATTTTCAATATAAAGTCAAAGTAAACCCTAAACAACCTAATCGTGTAGTTATTTTGTGAGTTTTCTAATCAAACAGTGATTGGCGCTTAAAGTATGACTTCAAATTTAATATAATTAAGTAAATTCTATTAACTAAGTTAAAAGTGTGAATAATGTTCAATACGTACTTTATGAATGAATATTTTGTTATCTAAAATTTCAATAACTTTCAATTGGATCAATACTTAATTAAAAAATAAAATAGGAAGAAAACCAAAAATTCAACTAAATATTACATCTAATAATATAATAATAAATGGAACCAATTAATAGACAAACCCAACAATTAGCCAGTAAACAAGAGGTACAAAAACCAAAGGATCAAACAGTGATTGCTCAACAAAATGTTAAAAGCGTGGGTTCGCCGAGTCAAACAAATCTCGATAATATTGAAGATAATTTAATGGACTTAATAAAAGAAGAGAGAACTAATTCAAATAATGATTCGGTCGAACAACAAAACGATAGATTGCAAACCCAATGTAATTATCAAAATAATTATATATTTTTTAATCTCTTATTCTTTATAACTCAATTCAATTGTTAATTTTTTATTTAAATAACAGCTACTAATAAGTCTGACAAGAACCGTAATAATCGGACATTTGTTCAGATATTACACGAAATGTTTCCGGTGCGAAATTCAGTCCGTTACGTAGAAGAAGGCCGTTCAGGACCTGCACACCAACTTATGTTTCAGATTGCAGTTCATGTGAACGGACTTGTCTTTCGCGGGATTGCGCGGACAAAACAGTCAGCTAGGCATGAAGCCGCAAAAAATGCCATTCAGTACTTAAGGGATCAAAAGAACGCAACAGGTCACCAACTCAGTAATGACAATAAGATCAGAAGAAATAGTGCCAATAATAGGAATCAATACAGATATATGCCGTATATTAATAGATATCAAAATAATACTTACAATAGTTATGATTACAATCAGTTTAATAATTATACCGATTATAGATACGGACTTCAGTCTGACCAAAGGCAATCACTCGTTGACTATGCATATGAAGAACAATTTAGACACGATTCAGACCATAATAATGATTGTAGACATGAAGCTCAATATGAAAGTCATTATTATGACGAGCCAAGGATTAAAGACAGACAACAATTATATTATAGACAATCGCGACCCTTACCGCCAACGAATGTTTATCATTATTCTTCATCTTCTCAGCCATTAGTACAAGCGCAACATTCAATGGAATCATTGCATTCACGATCGTTTAACACATCAGCCACTGAATCGGGTTTTAATTCATCTGTGAATAAAAGTTGTATTGATTTTACTGTTGATGACTATAACGACGACAATTTTATTGAGTTCACAGAACGTTCCGGTGACAAGTCAGATGAAAGTATTGACGATAAGTTTGACGAGGAACAGGAGTTAATAGCAAAATCGTTGAATAATAAAAGGGAGAGAATTATTTTGCGAGTTATGAGTGAAACACCTGTTCATCAAAACCCGATTTCAGTGATTCATGAATTACATCCAGATGCCAAATGGGAATATGTTGAATGTGAGAATCCTTCTCGAAAACATTCACTTATTTTCAAAATGAAACTTCAACTACCACTTGCTAGTCAAAGCTTCATAGGTTCGGGTCGCACTAAAAAGTTGGCCAAAGCCGACGCCGCCTCTAAAGCATTGCTACAAATGTATAATATTTCAATAAGTCCACAAAATTCAGATAATCCTGAATGTTTTACGCCTAAAAGTACAATACAAGTAGCTCAAGAACCACTTTTTCTGAAACAGGTATTCAATTGGATTCAATTTGAATTGAAAAGTTTTCCACTTATTAATTTTTAACTTCTTTTCGTTAGGATATCGCTAACAGAATTGGTGCTGCAGTTATGCAAAAAAGTAGTGAAGTCTGGGATAAATTGACTGATATTAAGAAATGGACAGTTCTTTCCTCTATTGTACTGACAGATGAAAATGATATTGATTTTTATGATGTTATTTGTATCACAAGTGGCACTAAATGTGTGAAAGGCGACAGTCTTTCTATGAATGGTTTTGCTCTGAATGACTGTCACGCGGAAGTTCTGGCCAGACGTTGTTTCCTTAACTATATTTATCTTCAAATTGAAAAAATAATCGAAAATAATTTTGAAGGTCTGAACTTAAATGGTTGTTATTGATTTAGATGCAAATTAAACATTTTGTATAATAGATAAACCAGAGTTTATTTTGGAGCGACGAGAAGATACTTATGGTTTTCGATTGAAAAAAAACATAAAAGTACATCTTTTCATAAGTACCGCCCCCTGTGGAGACTCAAGAGTTTTTAGCCCTAAAGAGGAAAATGTAAGAAGTTATCTTATTCTTGACTAATTTAAATTAACTTTAATGGTGGAATCTCAAGGAGGGTGATGCGCATCCCAATCGAATGACTCGAGGAGTGTTAAGAGCCAAGATTGAAGGTGGAGAGGGAACTATTCCAGTCAAGAGAGACGCTATTCTCACTTGGGATGGAATACTTCAGGGACACCAAAGGTTGCAGTTTATGTCGTGTTCTGATAAGATAGCGCTTTGGAATGTTGTCGGAATACAGGTTTCTATAAATTGATTATTTCTAGTGCATTATTGTTCTGATGAGATTGTTTTACTCCGAAGGGTGCGCTGTTAAGTCACATTATAGAACCAATATATCTGGAAAGTGTAGTTCTCGGATCGTTATTCAATTACGAACATTTAATTCGTGCAATTCATGGCAGGCTTAATCTTAATTTTGATTCAAATTCACTAAAAGGACTACCCAATCATTTCCTGCTCAATTGGTCTAAAGTAGCAAAATGTCAGTTAAAGGAGGACTTTACAAGACAGGTATAAGAATCAAAATACTTTCTTCAAATAGTAGTCTAACTCAACTTTGTATTTGAATTTTGATTAAAGTTAATAAAAGCTCCTTCTTATGCAATAAATTGGATCAAAAATGACGATAAGCCAGAAGTGATATCGTGCGATAGCGGACGCATTCACACAGAAGGAAGTGTTTCTCGATTAGCAAAACGTTCATTATTCGCACGATTTTGTTCACTATTAGGCCGAAAGACTCCAACTTTGCCAACCTGTACATTAGGGCCTAACATACCAGTTATTTACAGAGACGGAAAGACAGCTTCACTCGATTACCAACGAGCAAAGACTCAATGTATGCAAGCATTTCAGGAACAAAATCTGGGTAATTGGATTCAAGTTCCTACCGAAATAGATCTATTCAGTCTTTGACCCTTATTTCAATGCTTAACTTTTCTTCTTTTTGACACGACTTTGATTTGTTTTAAATTTAGTCATTCATAAGAAATTACTTGTTTCTTAATAGTAATTCAATAATTTAAAATTGATTTCAAAAAATCAACATTATTTATTTATATTTATCTCCAAACTTTGTTTTCGTTGAATTTATGTATTTTATATTATGTAATAAAATCTTAAATGTTTTGCGTTTAATTACAAATGATCAATCATTTGATAAAACTTTGCGCAAAGTTTTCGATTATTGCCAAAGATTTGATTTATTATTTAATACGAAGTGACGAGAAAAATTCAAATCAATATTAGAAAGTTGTGGCTCTTGAATAAGAACTACTTTTGCGACGCAACCAAAAAATGATAGCAGAAATGATTGAAAAAGCAATAATAGGTATAATGAGTAGGAAAGTTAATATTTGCCATAAGTTGAACGCATTGATCGAGCACTTATGAGGATAAAAAATATAATATTGGCATTCATTTCTCAAATCAGGAATTATAATAAATGGCAACTTATTCATCAGAACAGTTTCATTATGAGTGCACTTGTCTTTCGCGGCGTTCATCCAACATTTGCTGAGAGCTAAGAGACCACAGCATTTCAGGTTATGAGGTAGTGCATTAATCGAGTCTATCTTATAATCGGCTAGGATTTGTCGGCCTGTACTGTTAGCCTGATTGTTGCACGAGGAAAACTCCGAGCTTATTTTAGCTAAACATTGCGCCATTGATGTGTATTGTCGTAAATTTTCATAACTTATTGCATCAAATGATGGCTTTTCAACTACTTTGAATGAATACGATTGTATTGTAACACAGATTAAAACAAATATGATTTTTAATACTTTTGAAACAAACATTGTATACATATAAACGTTTACATAAAATCAACTTTAAGTAAATATCACATATGAAACTTTGCACAAGTTTGAGAATTAGGAGTAAGTAAAAAGCATAAACTTGTAATAATGAGATTGAGGAAAATTTAGTCAATTTGGAGAATGACAAACTTTTACTCTAAAATTATGTGAAAATAAAACACAGACCTTGGATGAGTATCATCACTACAGTGAAAGACATCACGCTAGGAGTAAAAAAATAATACTCAAGTTAACGCTAAATCACTTAGTTTGATATTTGTTTTCATAAAAATAACATTAACTCTGGTGAATCGTTTATGACTTTCCCTTTCCCTTTAGATTGAAGTTTTTATAATTAAAAGTTAACTATTTTGTCCACTTATCCCCACCAAACGCTTCAAACGTTCAAAACATAACAATCATTTTCAATTCAATTAACAAATAATTAATCACTTATATCTGTTTTAATCTTTAAAAACTTATTCAATTGAACACATTTCACATTCAACTCAAAATAGATTAGTAAATATTTATATAATCTTAAGTAAACTTCTATTGAAAATTATTTTATAAGTGCTTCTTATCCTCTACTTTAGTGTTTCCATTACTTAAACCATTTTTTAATGCTTCAGAACGAGAATCGAGTCTTTTTCTCAAACTTTTACCTTCAAATGTGCCATAGTTTGATGCCTTATTAATCTTTGCCGACCCAATGGCCAAATATAACGCGACGTAAACTGTTTGACAGAAAAATAACTTAGTTAGTTGAAAGTTTATTGTAAAGCAAAAACTGATTCAGTACCTATTAATATAAACACTGCTGTGAGAGACATTGCAATCCAATTGCCTGAAGTGAATACTTTAAATACAATATAAATCGAAGGAATACCAACTATTAGAAAGTTTGTCAGCAAAACAATTAGGGGTTTCAAACTGCGTTTTTGAGGTACAGCTATTCCTGGAAACACACCGTTTTTCATATGATATTCCATCAATTCATCCTTTAAAATAATACAAATTCAATCAACTATTACAACCGTTAGAAAGTTTTTGTCACACCTTTTCAGAGTAAATATCATAAAGAAATTTTGTCAACTCTTCATCAGTATCTGTTGGAACACTACTTATAGGAATTCTCTTAACATATAGATCGCCATTCATTGGTAAACCTCTTAGAAAATTAGAAATAGTTGGCTCAGAGTTAGTTTCTTCGTCAAATGCCAACTGAATGTTATAAATATTACAATTCGGATCTTGTTTCAAACAATGAGAAAAATTTTATTTTTTGCAACATTACGATAAATAGAAATAACTCACGATTAGCTTTCAAATATCTGACAGAATATGCGAACCCTTTGATTCTGGGCAGTAAGTGATGTTTATAATGGACATTGAGTCCTCTATCTTTAGCAAATTTCATACTAGCTTCGTATTTATTTTTAGTAAATCGTGTTCCCTCTGCGGCAATCATTAATAAAACATGGTCTTTGTGTGCCATCAATCTATCTAAAGCAGGTTCAATATTTTTGGAATCTTTTTCCCAATTTCTAGCTAGAAATACATATTCTCCAAAAAAGAAAGTCCAGCCAATGATAGGCACAACTTTCAACTCTTTTTTACCGAAAGCTTTCGCACTTCCTAAACATTTGACTTTTTCGCACGCCATCCAAAGAAAAGGTGCGTCGAGTTCGTAGCGATGGTTAGCCACTCCGAAACAGTGTTCATTTCCGAAATACTTCATTGATTCTTCATCGCCATAAAACAAAGTAATTGTTGAATTTGTAAACCACTCAGTTATGGCTACAACTTCTAAATGTATGGATTAGATTGTTGATTAAAATGAATTGAAGTTGTTTTTTAGTTTTGTTCGCTTTAATCAGTTAATGGATAGGTAAGAAAGTTTGTAATTAACCGAAGTGATAAAATATCGATGCGCTTGCTATTTCTAGGTCTGATGCCAAGCCACATTTAATCGATTGATTTTTACATCTGTTGCATTTTTACTTGAACAACTTGAGCATTTGATAATCTTATAAAAATAGCATGTGCTAAATCATCTCATTTTGAGTGTTTTCCACGACAACTCACTTAATTGTTTAGACTTTAATTTCGTTTATAGATATTTACTTAAAGTTGCGCAATAGGTCATGGCAAGTAATAAAAATCAAGATTATTACCAATTATAAATAACTAAATCAAATCTATTTTCTATTTATCAACTACTGAAAGTGTGAATTAGATACAGAAAATTAGAATCTATTAGAAAAATGGCATATATTTTATACGAGTAGCAATTTTACTGAAGATTCTATTTAAATTTTCATATCAATTATTAGTCCTTCAACTACTACATAGATAATATATACTTAACGATAAGACAAGGGACTTTAGAGCTTAGTATTTGGAATAATCATAAGTTATGGCAAGTTATGAGGCAATTGAATATCACCACACGTCAAGTATCAGCCTATTTATATTTTAACCAAATATCAAAAATCAATTTAAATCATTTTTTAAAAATACTCTTTTTATATAAACTATTTTTTCATTAAACTTGATTCAATAAGATATAGATTTGGCATAAGGATATGAGATATATTTATGCATTATTTAGTTTAAAAAGTGAAAGTAATAGAAAGCTAACAAGAAATGCAACCAAACGTCAGTTGATAGAGAAAGCGCCGCATTATAGGGTCATTAAAGTACTGTTAGGTTTAATAAGTTTAGTAACGCTTTAGTGGACAAAACATGCAAATTATTCTTAGAAATAAACTGAACAAATAATCAAAATCACTTACGGACATATATTATATATTGCAAATAATAATTAATTTTACGATAACAATCGATGCTAATAAGTCGGACGGTGAGATAATTAATTAGTTGAACAAAATTAACAATTAGACTTGATACGAAGACTAGAAAGGAGACCAAACTAATGATGATGTCGTGTTTAACACTATGTTTGTACTGAAGTTCAATAGCATTTTGTTCGCTCATGATCACACATATGCAAATTATGAACTAATAAACTATAAATGAATTATAAATTTTCACTGTTATTCGATCTATGATTAAGTTTGACCACTATACTCATGTGCGTCGCATCATTTTCTAATATTAATGAATGAAAAACTGGTTTTCTGATAAACATTTCCTAACTGAAGGTCACAGATAGCAAATTTTAGTAATGCAATCAAAGGCAATCACAATGAAGTTTCTATTTTTTTTGAACTGAACATATTCTATCAATTTGTAATATTAGGCAACAATCGTCATTAGGAAGTAAATTCTCATCTAATATCTCACGCGCGATTAGATTGTTCCTATAACTCCATAGATTAAAACTAGAAAATGTTACAAATACTTTGTTAGCGTTTCAATCTATTTTTCTTATCAACTAACTTCTCATAAATAACCAGTTGAAACTTTTTACAATTTTTCCATTACCTCAACAAACAAACTCTAGAATTTGCCATTATTCTTCTTCAAGTTTTCATTACGCATTTGAGAAAGTTTCAAAGTTTTACTTTCAACTACTCAAAACTTTGCACACTTTAAACCTAAGCATAACTTTAGAAGTCGACTACATTTTTATATGATATCATTTTGTGAGCAGTTTTTGAAATGCCAGTCACGATGAATCATCAAAGATAAATCAAACAATACACCAATTTTTTAAAGTTATAAATCATTTTTTTATTTGAAAATCATACGATAAACAAGTCAATTATTAGTTTGCCCCAAAAGCGATGGCTACTTATATTTTCAAATTTTTAACAAAATATTAGATCTTACAATTAGTCATGGCCTTGCTCATTACCGATCATTGCTCATCAATTGGTGCAGCTGTTGCATTGAGCAATCATAATACTTTAACGAAGGCGAGCTGTTCCTCTTCAGCTACATTTTGCACATTTTCTGTCATATTTTTGTTGAAACAACAAAAATATATTGCATTTAACTTACACTTGAATCTTAATCTAAGTTTACACAGAAATTTGGTTCTGATATGCGTTCTCGTTTAAAAGTTACTGGTAGTTGAACAGCGTCAATCACTTTTGCGACAAACTAATACATAAATTATGATTTATTCGTCGCTCTTCAACGAACAATTGTTATCCTCTTTTTCGTCAGTATTCATACGCCGGACTTTCATCCTATTGAATAAATAAAAAATGCCTTAAGTAAACTTATCTTGGTGCGCATAGCTTTAAATGATGAGAATTTAAGAATATAATAGCATTTCTGAAAGATTATAGTCTGATGTGTTTGATTAAGTCTGATTCTAATATTTTGATTAATGGGTTTTTAGGCACCTTCAAATTAAAATACATAGCGTAAATCTTACCTTCTATTCTGAAACCATACTTTGACCTAAAGAAAAGTTGAATAAGTTTATTACACTTAGTCTGTAAGCTACTATGAATTATTGTAGGCATTATTCATAGCAATCTGTAATGGTGTTAATGACATCTGATTACGCTCAAGTGAAACCTCGATATCATGATTAATGAGAAATTAATTCTGTTTATGAACTTATAGGTAAGCTTAGAATAAATAGTTAATAAATATCTTATTGTTTACTTGTCTTTCAGTTAGATTCAATTGAACGGCAATTTCATATCTTCTCAATCGAGTTAGGTAATGATGATGAGTAAATTGTGTCTCCAATTCCTGTAGCTGTTCTTTGCTAAATAAGGTCCGCTCCTTTCGGCCACTTATGCCAGAAGTAAAATTCATGTTGTCATCATTATAAGCCATCTCTTCATTTGGCAGTAGTTCCATTGTTTCAGAAAGACTTTACTCAATATAGTTGTCTTTCAAATGACTTAGACTTCTATTAAAGCTAATAAATTTTATTTTTAAAAACACTTGAGGATTGTCTATAACTTTCAAAAAGTTTTTACAAAAACAATTTGTTTGATCTTTTTTTCAATCAAAATTTTTTATTCAAAAATAATCTAAATTTAAAATGACTTTACAATAGGTCCAATACCGAAGAAGTGGAAATTGTGGAATGATGGTAATTTGAAAATAGTTGTGCAAAATTGTTATTTAAAATGCTTTGCCAAACCTCACAATAAAACACAGATGTGTCACACGTGCAGAAAACTTTCAACGCAAGACATCTGTTAAATAGATTGAGTAGAAATCCCAATATATTTTAGTGAGTTTCAACCTAACTAAACAAAACCTAAGTTTCAGCTTCATTTGATTGATCGTACTAAACATTTTTTTCTGAGCCTAACTCCTATTGAAACATTCAATAGAATGAGTGTTTAACTAAAGATTTGAAAAATTCAGTTCTATTTGTAGCTCTTGACTAATAAGTAAGCCTTAGTTACAATTGAGACTTGAAACAATCCTTCTATATTGCGCGCAGTTATATTATCAATAGTATCCTATGTTTAGACAAAGAGATACTGCGAGCCATTCAAAACAGTTACAATTTGAAACTATACTAATTGAAATGCTCTCTAAAAATTGAAATTGTTTAGCGTCATGATCCATTAATACCCTCTATAATGTTTGACTCTATTATATAAAGTTGTAACTTTAAATAATTACTGGTTTTGCAGTTTACAAATCTCTGATTATTGTTTCAAAGTCTAGATTTTTAGTCAGATTATATAGAGAGCTATAATTCTGCAAAATGCCACAACATAATGCTTAGTTTAGACTTTGAATAGTTAAATATATTTAAATATTGCGAGCTGATCGTAAACAGTCAGAATTCGCATCTAGTACTCAAACATAGCTGACAGTGTGACCTTTGAACAGTTTGATATTTTAATAACTTGTAAATTAAAAATAATGAAAAGTTCGTAAACTAAATTTCAAATACAACTGACACTCTTGAAGTGATATTTATGACATGTAAATTTAGTTATATTAATACATCAGAGTTATCGTGAAATGATGAGCAAAAAATCAGTTAAGAAGTGCCAAAACATCTGAACTATTTATAGAAAGTTTGCACTTAATTCAGTTAGTATTGCTTTCCTATTGCAAATGTTGCATATTTTTTTGGCACTTATTCTAATTCATTATTCAATAATATATTCAAGAGCAAGACATGTCATTCGTCTATTAGTTTCTGAACAGTATGTTAACAATATTAGCAGAAGATGGTCAAAATAGTGATAATATTCACTTTTTTAGCCTCCATTCAGAAGATATTGCTATATATTCTCTCTTAACGGGTGAGTATTTTGTCATTTTCTCTATTCATTGAGTTAAAAATCTTAATAAATGTTTCGGATTTTATCTGTCGTACAGTTTGTACTCTTCTTCTGATAATATTTTTGTTCATAAGTATATCGAATCAAATCTCTATTTATGCGAGTCTTGTATTTATAATAACGGTATTTCTTCTATTGCGTGGAATTCTGTGTACGTGGAATAGGAATAGAAATAGGAATCAGAGCTCTTCTCAAGTTATCTCTTCTCGAGGCCATCGCTCAAGAAGAATAGGTATTCACTGGACAACTCCTCATAGTAGTAGGCAATCAGAAAACTTAGTCAATAACGAAGAGTACATTGAGATCCAACTAACAGATACTCCACCACAATATGAAGACCTGACACCACCACCAAGCTACGCAGATGTCAATAATTTGACTCATGATTATAATAACCCATCGTTTATAAAAACTACTCCAATATAAATATTAAGTAGATTTAATAGATTTTTGAAATTATTTTTCATATTAAATTCAATTTTTATACTGATAGAGTAAAATAAAGACTGGTTTAAAATCTACAGAATTTCGCTCTTAATGTTAATCCTAAAGTATCTGAATGTATGATATATTCTTTTGATACAAGTCTATTTTCAAAAGATCTGATCATTTAGGAACTATTAACTAGGAAGTTGTATTCATTAATACTTATTGTGATTAAGCTGATAAAATTGATGATATATTTACTTGCGATGTAATAATAGCTAAATCTAAGCCAATTGGAGCTAAAACATTTTCATTAATTATTCGGCATTTCATGTTAAAGTAAGTCTTTGCTTAACTACTTTTGTATCGTTATCACTGATTCGGTGAGTTGATAGCGTTCAACATTTTGAAACAAATTGTTTTGGATTCTCGCTATTCATTAGCTAAGTTATTTTATAAGATAATCCATTTCGAGCTCATCAATTATATCTCATTCTCTTTGGTCGGTTATTCAACGACTGACTCCCATTAGAAATGGATTGGTCATAAAGGAATACTCAGTTGGGTTTTAGTTGCCGTTTTGATCACATTACCAGCTCTACTTTCAATGTTTTTACTTATTGTTTCGAAAGAGCGTATCTTATTTTGATCATCAGTATTTGAACTAATTATTAATTTCATCCGATTATTTACTGAAATTATTTTACTTGAGTTTACTTCTTTGTTTGATTATTGATTATATTTTTTTTGTATAAGTAACTAAACTTTCATACACTTTGCGACAATAGTTTAGGTTAATATCAAATTTGTTTCTATGCGATTTCAATTTCAGTTTTTAAAAATTAATAATAAATAATCTGAATAAGAATTAGTATCAAATTTTTTTCTCAATTGTTTCTTAATAAATATGTTCTTAAACCCTCAAATTCATTCCATTGTAGAATCGATAGTATATTAAGAACGAGACAACTTTGATGCTACTGGATAATATTGTTATCCTTGGATATACCATTATTAGTTATAGCAATGTTGGCCGCATTAATTTGTTAACTTTAGCCATGATCAGATACTTCAAGGGGTGGGTAAGAGTTGTCCTTACTGTTAGTTGTAGTAAAATTTTTGAAATTTACTATTTTGTTGATAAACTCTGGTGTCTTATATCTAAGGTCTTGCTTTAGTAACTCACAAAATGAGAACATATATCAAGTGTAACACTATAACTTCTACCCAATTATTTAATCTGATCAAACAAGCTTAATCCCACGCAATCATGAGAAATTTTGACTAATTTTTTCATTTATTGTTTCAAATAACTTTCATCAAATACTATTTAAATATGTTGGTAAAGATGAGATTTGAGTGGAGCGTCAGATCTGCTAAAGCGCCCCAAGTGTGAGGCGTGTAAAACTTATATCACTTTATTTTTGACGGGCATACGTTTCTTTAACTCAACTATTCAAAATTATTTTCAGTTTATTAACTCGTTTTAATTTCGTTACAAACACATAAATTTGTCTGAGACGAGAGGAAGTTGACTTAAACAAAGATAAGATATAAGTTACGCGTAAAAGAGGAGTAAAATAGTGTTGGTTTACTGGAAGACTGTTGTAAGTGCTTTGACGCGATTATAGGTAGTAGTGCAACCGCGAGGGGTCAGCGCATTCTATGTCTAACTCAAAGTGCAAGTGAGGCAGTGTGCTCAAAACTAATCCACAAAATATTTTAGTAGCATAAATATTACCAAGTACCGCGACTTTAAAGGTGTATAAAAAGGCTGATCAAATGACACGAACGAGTTATGACAATTGAAAGACTAGTTTTCTAGCGAACAAATGCCGTTACTCACTATATGATAAAAGTATAGTATTCAATACAAATCCATATACCGATTTAATGCGAGTTTAGAAATTACATGAACTTCAATCTCTATGAAAGATTACTAAAAGATGTTTGAAACTTGAACATTTCAAACAATTAATACTATGGTTAACGTAAAGAATATATCTGTAAATGGTGAAACAGTAAAAGTGGCACTTGAGAAAAATGTCTGCTGGAACGTTTGAAATTGGAATATAAAACGTTTACAACTGTTCTCCTTATTCGTGATTAACTATTATTTTTAGAGTCTTACTAGTTCAAATAATTTATATACATGATTAATCCAATTTGATTTATATGATTTGAAACCAAGTTGTTCTTCAATTTTACATCATAAGTTCAGCTTTACTGCATACAATGAGCTATAATTACTAGTAAATTCTATTTCTTAATTTATTGCTTAGTTTCATGTTCATTATTGGTTTTGTTGAGTTATCTTTTGATTATTTTATAATTGACTATAACATCTGACTATATCAAGTAAAAAAAATTTCTGATGTTGTGGTCAATTATAAAATAATCAAAAGAAACTCAACAAAACTAGTAATGAATATGAAACTAAGCAATAAATTAAGTAAGAAATCAAATTTACTAAGAATTACAGCTCATTGTATGCAATAAAGCTGAGCTGATAATGTAGAATTTAGGAACAACTTGGTTTCAAATCATATAAACCAGATTAGATTAATCATGTAATAATCATGTATTGCATACATTCACTGCTAATCAGCTAAATAACACAAACAGTTCCTGTGATTTATCTGAGTGTGAAAATAAATGATTCCAATGAAGAAAACTTTGAAAACTGCTATTCTTTAAAATTGATATACCAATACATGTATTATAAAGTATGAGAAAGTTTTAAAGATTTTGATTAGATTTTTCTATCATCTGCTTATAAATCTTTGCTCCCGGAGATTAACAATCAGTATTAAAAGGTTCAATATCTACAGTGGTGTTTGACGACTTTTTGAGTCTGAAACTAAAATTGTTCATTTTCAAAGTATCTTAATCATATATTTTCTTGCTTACAAAGCAACAAAGTATCTTTATCAATCGTTTCAAAAACAACTAATAAAAAATTGATTATCAAATGTGAGCCTATTTTTAAAGAGCAATTATTAATCATTATTGAATTCATATATTCTGAGAGCTAATAAATGAGTTGAAAGTATGATTTCTCTGACTTTTATTAATCAGAAATTTTGGAAAAATAGGACTTGCTCAATGTCAATGATAACAAGTGCCACTTTTGCTATTTGATCATTGTGCATTAATTCTTATTTTTGCTAATTCTCAATAAATATTTATATAATAAGTGTTTCCCGAATTAGCTTTTCAACAAAAATTGTATGACTATTTTTCCTAGCTTATCACAGTTTTCTCTTTGTTCTACTATTAGAAAACACTTTAATACTGATGGAAAAATTTATATTTCAATTATCATAACTTGTTCTTATCTTTTGGTCAGCTTTTATATGCCTTTTAGGTCATGATCAGAGAAACTAAAAATAGGTTAAAAATAAGTTAAATCATGAAATATTCAAACAAACCCTCGTAGCAATTGTTTAAGTTTTTACCAAAAAATAATCAAATGCCTAAACACTGAATGAATCGTTGCTAAATAATTGACAGCTAACCTGAAGTTTAAATCTTCATTTTATTTATTAACTTTATTTGATAATAATCTTTAATTTATGTTTGACATTCTAAGAAATAAATATATCTCGCTATTAAAAACACGTTTTATTTATGTTGTGCTTTGCTTATGCTTGTTATGATTTTTTTGTAAATTGTTATTCAAAGTTGAGAAAAACATAAGAAATAACCAAAAATCACTCATTTGACTATTTTTTGACGAAAGCTACAACAAAGACTACTCGGGTTTGTTTCACTATTTGATGATTTAACTTATTTTAACCTATTTTCAGTTTTTCCGGTCATAATATGACACTATATTGATGAGATCAAAATATTGTTAGGATTAGTTTGTACATCCTTAATCTGCCTGCTCGGTTGTAAATAACTTTAAAAGAGTTTAGTAGACTTTGCTTTTATTCTTTGGGGAACATAAAGATAATTTAAAGCTTCACTGGTTGTATAATTTACTGAATCAATTGTGCCTTTTATAACTATAACAAATGCTAGGCAAATATCAATATATAATATAAATATGCTTATTTAATCTCTTTTTAGAGCCTCTTAGCATTTATAAGTAAACCTTTTACAATCAATCTGTCAACACATCCGCGTTTCAATAGCTAATACACATACTAATAAGAGAGACAACAATTATTGATATTATCATTGCAGGCGATTCCTATTCAGTCACTAACAATGTTGTATTAAACGCATTATACAATTACAAATTTTCTTTAAACTTCGCTGTTATTTGCGTCAAACAACAAACTATATGACAGTTCAATGACGATAACTGCTTTAATGGTTAGTTAGCTAAATCAAAAAACGTTTGAAAAGTTTGATTCGAAAACTACTGCTGTTTCTTTTTAATTTACATCTCATCGATCAAATTGGTTTTGTCTGTCAATCCACAAATAATAAAACCACTAAAATGGTTGCAAAACTTGCTTCAAATTCGTAATTGTAATAATTGATAGCAAAAATCCATTGAATTTAATTATACGTCAACAATTTAACTTTTACTTGACGTAATCCTAGTTCGTTAAGAGGTTGGTATTTTGCCAAGAACATCCTTTTTTTCATCTTCATCTCAAGTAAGCGTAGGCAACATTCATGTATTGATTTTGAAGATCTATCAATCAAATTATGGAAAGGGCAATAAATGAATAATTTATTAGGAATTTTTACATTTTCCATAAACAGAAAATGAGTTCAGATATTTATAAAAGACAACTTTGGATTAATATTGAAGTATTATAAATTCATCAGTTTAATTAGATATGTTGAGTGCGAAAAATGTTATATATTTGAATCCTTAATTTAGCTTAGAGATAGCCTTTAATGAGTATCGAAACATTGCACTAAAAGTTGAAATTAGAACAACTAACCCTTATAAATAAGATCATTTTTCGAAATCCACTTAATTCTGTATCGATTCAGGAAATGCTCATTGTAATTAGTTCGTAATTCAGTTTTAATGTAGATGTGTTTCTAATTGATCGTTTACAATTATCAAAGTAGCTATTAGATCAAAATATATAGTCATTTACAAAGTTACTTAGGCTGTAGTTTTAGTTTCAACTTAACAATTATGCTTAAGGAGTTTCGCTTAATCCTAACTAAACTTAATGGAATATAAATTATAGGAAAGTCTAAAATAGTCCATCTCAAAACATTTAAGGATTTCATTTCAATCAGTCCGGAATCAACTCTTACGGCACTTTTTATGAACTTTTCAATGACTCCAAGCATTGATCTAGTTACTGAAAAACTAAACAAAAATAAAAGAAATCTAAATGTTAGTGAAAACACGTTTATTAAATAACGAGATTAATTACGTAAATATATGCGATCATTAGCTTTAATAAGTTAATTTTATGCATTTTCACCCACTCGACCAAGTATTAATTAATAGTTGAGAGAGTTGAGTCTTGAACAATTTTCTCAATTAGCATAATCATTTTATCTTTCAAAGTTACTAATTTGTTACTAATTTGTTACTAATTTGTTTCGATTTCAAGTTTAGACTTCCAAATCATTCAATTGACGTTCAATTTTATTTGGTGTTTAGTGAACATCTGGCACTTGAAGCGTAACACTCAGTTGGTTATTCTGTACAATCTCAAAGAGTTATGTCTTTCTTAGCTCGTAAAGCACAATAAAACTAATTTACTTTCTGTTCAGCCGAACAAACCGTTGGAGAGTAATTGGTTAAACTTAAAGAGAGGGCTAGAATTATGAAATAAATTCAACTTTAAGGCCTTAGAAAATAAATTTGACACTTGTGCGACCCATCGTTTCAATTTGTTCAGATTTGACGAAAACCATTTTCAAGGTCTGAAGTGAAATATACTTTTAGTTGGCCATTCAATAAAATACTTTAAAAAGTGATTAAAGTCAAACAAAAATAGGACGCTGATTTAACAATTCGATTGAAGATTGCACTTTCTTTTCATGTTTGAATAATTGCATTATTCAGTCAAAACGGACCGTATGTTAAAATGCTTTTTATGTGTTAATTGCCTTTCAATCGATTCTAGAAAATAACTTTTACTGATTGAATGCCAAACACAATCAATTTAAAATCTTTTATTGCTTAATAAAATTTTACAACTCAAAATGACAATGATCAAATTTGAAAATATGTTGTTTTCAACAGCTAACTTATAACTGTGTTATGCTTTCGCAATTTTTGGGGAATACAATCCAATCGAAATGTTTTAATAATAATTTACAAGTTAGCGGTCGTCAATGCCTAACTTTCTTAATCATCAACTATACTGAGTTAGTGTTAGTGTTAATAAACAATCTTTAGGGCTAACTCTCTTTTTCATTTCATTATTCAATTCGGCGTAAGTTCTTAGAAGGTAATAATGATGTTCATTTTCAAGGTTATACTGTGGATAATAACATTAACAATATACTATCTTCATCTTATTAAAACATATTATTTTACCATCATATAGGATATTTCAAAGTTTTTCTAATTTAGGCTCGGCTTCAATGAGCAAATACTTAATTTTATATGTTTTTTGACTGTTTTCCACTTAGTATTCAAAGTATTGAAGAGTTAAGAAGTTTTCCATTTATTCTAACTTGAAAACAATCTGAGATATTTACGAGAACTGTTTTGTGTAACTAGCCGTAATGGAATCACGATATGATATACGATATTTTACGATTGTTTATAAGAAATTTGCACGCTTCAACAGATCAATAGAAAAAAGTTAATTATTCAGTAATTAATCCACAGAAAATGATAAATACTTAAAGCTTTAAAACTCTAAAGGCCAAACTAAAGTTATTTTGTTTTCGCTTTGTAAACTTACTCAAATTTTAAATATTATCTTGATAAGCATTTAAAAATAAAAACTGATTAACAATTCAATTTCATATACAGTAAAATATTATTGAATAAAGCAATTAATTGTACTGTTTTTCTTGAAATAAAGGTTAACTGGAGCCTCTCTGTTTTGTTACCGCATAGACTCGTGTCAATGTAAATTATGTTCACATTTTAAATGCTATAATTCGACTTTGAGAAACACATTACTCTTTCTTCTTTTTTTTAATAAATTACTATTCAATCCTTGGCCTAAGTCTTATGCAACTGGAAATGTTTCTATCGAAACCTACATCAAACACTGATAAAGTCAGAGAACTTGATTATTGGATTATTTTCGGATAGTTTCTAGTCAGAAAAGGCTTTAACGCAAAACTAAGTTTTATAATTTATTTCAGATCCAATTTTAAAGCTATCTTAGCACTGAAAACGTATTTTTTGTTTACAATTATCTCTTCAATCTGAAAGCTATAAGTCATTTCCATTTTTTATCTTATTCTTAATGCGAAATTTATTACAAATGTCTTGAGGCAACTACAAAATAATTTTAGTTAAGTAACTTTGTTATGTGTTTCTCTTATTACCCAAAACAGTGGTGATTATTATTGACTAAACAGTAAATTATTAGTTCTTCCACTTAACTGTTTTGCGTAATAGAAATTTCGGTCGATTAGAAAACGTCTACTGTCAATCATTACCACAATTTCTTAAGTAATTTTATTTATAATTGAATCATGATTATTCAATATAAACAAGAAAGCATACATTAATCATAGGTGCTCGTCGAAAAAATACAAGATCGATTGAAACAGTCACTTCTCACATAATTTGACAAACATCTCAAATCTTAGAGTTTTAGAAAATTTCTAAAGTGCTGAACAACTTCAATTCTTGTCAAGCCTGGGAAACAAATACTGGTTTTTCTCAAATCCAACCGTAAACAAAAGAGTTAAGAACATAGTTGAAGCTTCAGATTCATAGTTTGAGTTTGATGGTTGATGAGCTCACGAAGAGTCAAAGAAAGCAGATCATTAGGTAATACAAGTATATGAGAGCTTATTCCACGTCCGTCGCGATTAGTTTGCTCTAATAGCCTACTTATTTTTCTCAACCGGATTTATTTTTACGTGAATCATATCGAAACACATAATGTTTGACTTGCAATCCCAAACAAAAATAATTTGATTGCATCAGAAAAGTTAGACTCCTCTTACGTTTTCTTTATGCTTATTCATATGAACTGAAAGCCTTCAATTCGTAGAAACATTAATATCGGTGAGATAACTATAGGGTAATAATATACTTGAGCAACAATTGCCATTCGTTTGCTGCCAGTTATTCCTCTGCTGACAGTTTATTCACAAAACTAATGTAAACAAGTAACTGAATCTTTATTTTAATATAGCGTGTCTTAGGCTCATGTTACAAATATTGGAGCAATACATGTTAAAATTAACTTGAACTAATGATACAATCAAGGAAATTAACATCAGATTATTTTATAACACGACCACTTTTAGTAAATCTTAATTTAAAGCTAGAATCAGGTCTTTGCAAACTTTAATAGCTTTAAAGAACCTTCATTAATTGATAAAATGTTAAATATTAAGAGCATTTCAATTTATGCTTTTTCACCAATAATGTGTCACTCTTCTCATAATTCAGTTAGTTTTCATTCTCTTTTAAGAAGTAATCGATCCAAAATCCTTAAGACAAATACTCTCAGCACAGAGTTGTTTTTTGCTCTTATTTTTTCTTATTGAATAAATTTTCAAAATCGATGAAAATGTCTCAGGCAAATCATCACTAACTTGAGGATTAAGTCGAAAACTTCGTAAAATAGTCAAAATAAATTAGGAAGTGAATTAATTTGTTTTATCAAACTTGTAAACTGAAAAAATGTTCCCATTATGAAAAGCTTAATTGATGCGGCTATCGATCTGTTTAACTCTTATCGATTAGTTCAAACTGCTTTATAATGTCGTTAAATTGCCCAAATATGTATTCAGATAGAAATTTTTCAAAAATCACTTGCATATTAAAAACTTATGAAATGTTTTTCGTTTTATCGTTCGTCATTTTAATCGTTATAAAAAACTGAACAAAACGAAGATTATTTGCTTAAACAGTAACAGATTAAAATATATATACAATAATTAATTGAAAGTTGCTACGGTTTTATATTTCAAATATTGAGCTATTAAACATTTATGGCAGACGTTTGTATCTATTTAGATCCAAAACGTTGAAAAAAAGTTTTCATATGTTCTCGTGTTCGACTGGCGATCGTGACGAGCAATCAAATTGAGTAAAATATTATTTTTAGACTCAATTAAAATCAAACCTAAAAATGTTTGCTCGAGCAAAAAACTAGAAGAATAAAAAAATCAGATCCCACCCAAATCAGTCTAAAATTACACATCATTCACTTTTTCTTCATTATTATTCGAGTGTTCACTTTCAACTTCAACGCGTTTCATTCTAATACGTCTTCTGTAGAGTATAATAACGATAGCAATGGCACCACCAATGAGTAGGACAAAGAAAACAAAGAAAGAGATACCGATAATATGCGGTACGTAGCAATAGAAGCTTCCCTGTTGATAGTCTTTGCACAATTGTGAAATGCCAGGCATGAACTTAGTTGGAAGATTATACAACTGCTGGACGCTGTCGTTTTTACATTTGTTTTGAGCTGCTTCGACCCAACAGTCTCTTACAATCCAAATGCCGCAGCACTTGAGCAACAAACCAAATTCCGAACTTTCGTCGATATATTTGAGCACAACTTCTCCTCTTTGGTGTGCATCACTATTGCATTTACTGAAGCCCTCTTTGATTGTTGTGAAACATTCAATTAAACTGTTATATTCAACTAATTTGTCCAAACTGAACATTTCTAATCCTGGAAGTGGTTCCGCACAAGAACTTAATGATACCAATAATGTGAAGAAGAATTGTGAGGATAAAAACGTGTGATAAATATTTAAAAACATGGTTAATTAGAAAAAGTTTAAACTTTAAACAAAAATATTATTATAATAAGCAATTTATAGTTTGTTAAACCACTTGTCACCACAATTGACAGAACATGACAAGAGTTGGCTCAAGACTGCTTTAAAGCAAATTAAATGCAGTTGGTTTCTTCACTCTCGTTTCTCAGAGTGATCGTACTATTAGCCCGACGAGTAGTCACATGCCTTAGTTTTTGTGGAGTATAACAGGTTTTTCGACAAGGCTTTTACCCTTGAGCCAAGTGAACAACTGTTTTGCAGGAATTCTATTGCTATTGAAGCAAATACTTAAGTGAGCCTTCATTAGGCATACCAATCATGACCAGTGCAAATCCAAGGGTGGCTTTGTTGGTACTCATCCCTTCCCCTGTTAGACTTCTTTTTCTTCTTGGAAGACCCCATGACTCGGGTTTACTTTCTTCTAAGTTTAACACTTGCACAATAAACTATTAAGGAATCAAATCCTATTCTGATTTCAGATACCTCATTCTAAGATTGTTTCTAATCATAACCTTAGCTAAAATAATTGCTTCACTACACATGCATTTACTTGCATTTCATTAATAATTTGCGTCTATCTCAGCAAAAATACTCAATATCTGATATGCAATTATACAAAAGTAATCACTGAATAAATCTATGATTACAATTCAATGACAATTTTGTATTGCAAAAAATGACGATTTACTTTGTGGTAATTCTTTATAATTATGAGTTTATCTTAAGGATCGTTAATAACTAGAATGAACTTAGATTGTGTTCTTGAAATCTTACTCGAATTATTTGTTGTTGACCTTCAGATATATTGTACCCAATTAATTAAAATAAGTTATTGGATTGAATATGCAATTTTTAAGCAGCCATATCATGTATTTTCATATTGATTATCAAGTTGTTTATGACTGAACTTTTATACCAAACTTAAACCTGGAGGACCTATCAGAGGAAAGCATACCGGTTTTATTGTAGATTTGAAACCTTCTCTGTACGCCAAACAAAATATATGTTCGAAACTATAGTTATTTTACAATAAACAACTTTTTCTACGTATACCTCCATTTGAAAATAGGTTCCAATCAACTCAGTTTACTTCAAGATCAACAGACTAGCAATCATTTCATTCATTTTTTCCCTCAGTTTGAGGCATCAGTTTAAAAATAATACTCTATATTGGCAACAAATCTGATTAGTTCAACATTGTCGTCACTTTCATATCTAACTACAGTTCTAGATCTTAGCTTCTTAACTTTCTCCGATTCCATAATTGAGATGAAACTAAGTGTTGTTTAGATTTATTTAACTTTGTCGATCTTCTATTAAATTAGTTTCCACTCGAATGACTACACAACCAATTGAAGCTATTCATTCAATGAAATCTTTTGAAAGAGGAAACAATGCAAACTTGATTAAAAGTATGTTACGACGCAAAAATATTTTCTATCAAATTTATGCCATTATTATTATTTCGAAGTAATCATCTAATACTTTGGTTGCTTACGTTCAAAGAATGTATGGTTTGAGCTAATCAGATCTTGTTGACTTGCAAAAAGCTAAATACGATAATAATTATTAGGTTACTCGAATTTTATAATTAATAGATGACTTGGGAGATATTAAAAGTAGATAATAGCTACGGCATTCAAGTAGCTCTTATAAATAAACAAAACACTCAAATTTTCCAAACAGTCTTCAAAATCTAATGGCAAACCTCTCAATATAAATAATTCAAATAATTTGTATGAAGTCTGTCAAAATAATTGTGACATTTGAAAATATTTTGCTTTTTAACATGAAATTGACTTTAGAATTTCAAAATCAGAATTAATAAAGTTTTGCATTAAAGATGAATCGCCAAAATCTACATGGATTTATTCAATTTTAATAATGATTTTCTCAAGTTTAAGGTGACTCAGAACTGAAAAGCGCAAAGTTTTCAATAAGATTCTATGCTATCAATTAATGCAAAGGTTAGAGTTTTGATCCCAACTGTCAGAAGTAATGGATAGCTGATGCACGAAAGTCTAAGAGAACTTCATTCATAATGCAAGTCACTTACTGTAGGTTTGGAAATTTTCCAAACTTAGGTATGCAGTTAAAGACTTTCCTCAAAAACATTCTTTAATATCAATACCATAATTAATATTGAAACGTCGTGAAAGAATAGCCATTCAATTCCTAAAAAGTCTTCGGTTATCAGTAATTTTAGTAAAAAATTTCAATTTCAAGTGAGAGTAAAGCAAACTTTGATAACTAAGAATAGGCTAATCTCGAGTGTTATAAGTTTTATTTGTATAATTGAATAAGAAGAGCGTTGTTCAAATATGAATTACTGCAACCAAACTATTGATATTGAGAGTGCGAACCTGTACTACTACTGTGTGTACAGAAGGATAAATCACAATTTTTCAGAAGAATCATTATAATTTTAAATTGATCTGATTGAAATGCCTACATTTGTTAAAAATGAGAAATGCTGCTAAAGATTTTGCTCAAAGAAAAGGTTAATTAATACCGCTTTTAATGACTCCCTTCTGTTTATCTCTCAATAAGTAATGATTTCTAAACAGAAACGAACAAGAAGGAAGAATTTTGTTCAAATAATTTTTTTCTTGAGCACTTTCTGTAAATATTGAAAAGTTGTCCTTCAATATAAAATTGATGAACAACCAATTTGGTTAATGTAATTTTCCAAAGAGGAAAAGTCATAATTAAAGGTTGAAGTTTCTAATGATCATATAAATTGTTTGAAATGTTTAAGAAAAAGGCGTATAAAGTCTAACCCTATCCGGAGTTGTTTATGGCCTTAACATTTACACGAAGTTGGCTTATAATTGGCAGATAGATAGGAGACTTGTTTTAAGTTCAAATGCATTTATTACATTAAAAACACTGAGACGTTATTATTTCTGTGCATAAGTTTGCTTTGCATTTATATTTTATATTTCATGCCTAATAACATTACTAATTTGTCAATATATGTCTGAAAAATAAGATGAGCCTTTTATTTGACTTTATTTTTAAATCTCCGTTTGACCTCATTTTAATGACCTGAAAGTGAAAGAAGTTGTCGATCAAAATATAATTTTGTTGTCTCTTTTGCAGACGTGCGGTTTTTAGGTTTCCAGACTTAATATCTTTGTGCGAATCTAGTAACTTATAATTTGAAACGTGATAAATGACTTGATCTTTCAGCTTAATTGGTCTTAATCTCAATAATAGAAAAACCTATTGATTTTTATTCTATGTATCTCATCAGATAATTCATTAACTAAGCAACGATTTTACAGTAAATTTATAATTTTTTTTTATTTCATTCATTAATTGGAAGAGCTATTAATGGGCTAAATATTTGTTGAAAATACTTGAGGCAACTTTTCTAAACTTTCCTCATTTTGGAACACGTTTATTTTGAATAATTTATTTAGACTTCTTTAGGCCATTTCTATGAAAATCATCTACTAAATGATTCAAACCAGACGAGCAACTTTTTAATTGAACTTTTGTCAAATTTTCTGTAATTTAACCTCAATTACAAGACTGCAATTGAAAGACAAGTTATTCTTCAATACGTATAAACAAATGTCTTCGATAGCTGACATTCTTGAGATAGTATGAAAACATTTGTCATGAGAAGTATTGCAATGATTAAGTAATTGTTTGCGTGGCATTAGCAAATAAACTTCAGTTCAATTAAACCAATTCCATTGAAAGTCTTAAATGATTGAATAGATCTGAGCAAATTGTTTGTGAAACCACTTGCACTGAACAATGTACTGCAACTCTATTATGATTAGCGATATTTGCAATATTTGGTGCAATAAATCTCCATTTGTGAATGCTCTCGTTTGTTTTACATACTCTTAACGTAGAACTAAACGAAAGATTCTCTCAATCTTTTGTTTATAGTCTTGAATCTATTTCTCAATAACACAGTTGAGAACATGTTCTAAAACTGAAAATCTCTCGATTTGAAAAGTTTGAAGCCTCCAATTGATTTAATTGATAAGCGATACAATTGAATCGTTATCTATTTTTATCATCACCAATGCATTCGATATCATCTAATTCGATAGTCATTAAAATGGTAGATTTTAAGATATATTTGAAGAGATTTTCGAGCACTATATTTTGATACCAATAAAGACATAAAAGTAGTTTGTAAATGTTTAAAATGCAAACCTCAAGTTCGTTATCTTAATCAACTCTTACAGCTAAATTCAATGACTTTTGCAATGTATGCACTGCTATTTCCAGTAGTTCTATCAGAAATCTATCTCCAGTTATTGCATTGCTGTTTGCATTTTAAAGTCTAATTTGATTTCCCAATTTGACATGCATTATAAATATTTAGTTTGTATTAAATTCTGGATCACATTGCGTTATATTTTATTCTACGATTGAAACGGAAGACATAATGAATTGATATTTGATAGTGCTCGCACTATAAGGTCGCAACGAGTCATAAGTAACCAAATTTAGAAAAATAAGCACATATCAGATCAATAGTAGTCTAATTATTCAAAAATATGAAAAAACCCGCTCATGACCATGTATCAGAACAAATAATGGATAATTAGCATAATCTGATTTAGATTAAACTCATAATTATTGTTTTTAAACTTCGTACTCGTTGAATAATGTTTTAAATTGGAAATGGCAATGCAATAAGTGAGAACAGTTTTTCTGATAGCACTACTTAATTACTACCTACAGGAAATAGCAATGCATAGCGTTGCAAATATAACTCAATTTGGCTGTGAGATACGAATTTTTTGAAAATTATGAGTTTAAGTGAGGTAAAAGTCGTTTATGTTAGAAATAACCATATTTTCCAATGGACAAAATGAATAATTCACTAAATTTGTTTGAAAGATTAGTTATTAACGGAAAATTTTTAAATTTGTCTACAAACTTTAGTATAAATATCATTTAAAAGCTAAACTGAGCATATTAGACCTTGCTTTTCAGCCTACACCCGTATTTTTACACCGATATTAAATTTAGTAAATTAATCAAATTATCTATTAAACTTAATATTAAATTTAATGGATATAGAAGATTTAGTAAGCTCAAGATCGTTACATAGAGGCGAAGGCATTCTTTTGACGAAGAGCGGCAAAGCCAGTAAAGATCTTCTGGTGTTGGGTATCCTCTACTCAAACTCCCGACTCAAGTTTGTTCCTAAATTGACGGAAAATTTCTGTATTTTTCAATATTAAATTTTGTTAGTTTGTTATAATTACGAGAGATTAAAGTAAAAATATCTTATAATTTAAATTTAAAACTACAATACAATAGGTTTTGGTTGAGGATTTAATGAGATCGATGCACCCCCACTCGAAATTTTCTGGCTTTGCTGCTGTTGATTAATGAAAACTGTGCTTCATTAGTGCCTTTTCTTTCATTCCTATCATAAATCGACAAATGCATTACTCTTACACTAAATGGAGAACCAATTCTTTCTAATTTCCTGGGTTTTGATTTGAGAAGAATAGGTTCGTAACACAAGCGTTCAATGGGTTTACAATTTTTAGCTATTACTCGAATTGTTTCAAAATCAAAGCTAACACTGAAATAAAGGCACTGAATATTGTAACGCTTTCCTGTGGTAGTCGCCAAAGTGTTCCGATTCGTCTTCCAATTTACTGTTTGTGTGGTCAAGGCTTTACTTATATTGGCGCCAATCAATCAATGAATCCCACTATAACGACGAGAAGTCATCAGATGTCTAAAACTGAGTCCTTCTCTTCTTTTCAGCACTTCATTCATACAACTCATGTACTGTTGCAAAACTCTTTCGATTTTGAGCAACTCTTCAACACTGAGATGAAAGAATATCCTTCCGATCACATTATCATTCATCATATGCTCTCTTTTGATAACTGAATTGCTTTTCTTTGAAATAGTCATTAATTTGTTTTGTTTTATTTTCTGATTCTTTGCTTTTCTATGGAATACTTAAATAATGTTCAAATTATATTGTAGTATATCCTGAGATTTTGAAAGATGTCTGGGAAGGACTAGTTTTAAGATTAATAGATTTAGTATAGTATTGTTGTAAATGAACTGATGTTAAGTTTAAGCTTAGGCTTAAACTTAGGATTAAGCTATGATTATAAACGCAGACCTATCATAAAGTATTATTGATGATTACCATCTGCAACAATACTGCACCACATTCATACGAAAATCAATTCATAACTATTATCTCCTTCATTAGCTTGTTTCAACTGTTTTTGCCTCAGTTTTGAGCAAACACTATCTCAAAGAGTGCACCACTTCTTATTGTTTGACTAATTCAAACTAAGTTTCATATGAATATTACGTCTAAATATAGCTAATAGAATAAATCTCATTCTTCAAATTAACAGATCATTAGTTGAAAATATCTTCAACTTTTAATGACGTTATTGGTGAACAAATGTATTTCATCATTGCTTGAAATTCAGTAATTTATCAGAAGAGCTGTAATAAAAACGGTATCTAAGCTATTTTCTCAATTTTTGCGTTATTCCTCAATCAAATAAGACTCGATTATTTTCTAGTCATTTTAAAAGTGATTAGTCACAAGTTTTCGCTCAAATAAAAGTAAGAAATATATTTTAAAGTTGAATTTTCATTCAATAAAACTACTTTTAGGTTTGTTTTAAAAGAAAACTTGTTCAAATCGTTTTGATTCAAAAATTTTTTTACAAAATTTACTTTCTATGACTATTTTGTAATTAATGTTTAAATTAATTTATTAGTAAGAAAATCTTGTTTTCTATAATCATTTGCGGAAGTGCTGTCAGTTGACAGACATTGAAAAAATGAGTTAAATATCGAATTGAATGCTGTTTAAATGCTAAATATTGACGTGAGCCAAAGGGTCTATTGAAATGATCACGAATCAGTTTTAATAAGACTGAAATCATTTTTTATTCAGCATAGTTGTGTCGTAATTTGTGTTCAATTTCAGTTGATTATCAAATTAATAACATTTTAATCCATTCATTTGTCAAGTAATTTGATTGAAACCTAAATTGAGTTTATTAAGAGTTAGTACAAATGATGCTGAGGCAAGAGAAAAATCCATTTCTTTCGTTAAATCTAAGGTTCGGTTCTTTATAATCTGTTTATTTCTTATCAAAGCTTCAGTTAATGTTTAATATAATAAGCAATCGATTGAAGCATCAAATAAGCATAGTTTCAAATTTTTTTGTAACACTTTTTTTGGTACAGATTTAAGCTTTAGTTTTGAAAAGTGTCTGAGGTTGTAGCCCCCTATGGCGCCCTAGTCCCCCGCTTACTACACTGTGATTACCACAGTTTAGTTATGAAAATCACATTGAAATCAATAATTTTATTGAATAATCTGAATAGATGTTAATAAACATATAAAATAACTAAATTTTGCAAATATTGTCAACTCAGCTAATATTAATTGAAAGTAAAAATTAGATCATTTAGCAGTTAAACACTTCGTAAGCAGTTGATAATTGACGTGACTTATTGCAATACCGATAAAGTTGCATTCAGTTATTTCCTAAGTTTGTTTGTTTGAAATTGAAGTTCTTATCAGATATAATGGACTATTTCTTCTATTAAAGTTTATTTGTAAAGAGAAGTCAGATATATCTCTATAGTATCCGAACATAAAGATTAGGTTTAAACTAATTTCAACTAAGATAAAGTTCATTAATGATTAATATTTAAATAAGTTAATGCTTGAGCGAACTTTCGGAGTGAAAAATACCATAATTAGGGTAGTAAAGTATTAACCGATTGAATGATGTATTATTTATTAAATAATAGTTAAAATGGGTTTCAATCTATCGCCTTCTATAAACTTTTAATTAAAAACTTACGCCTTATTGCATTAAATGATTTTTCTAACATTCGATATGATATTTTTTTGTGGATCAATTACTCCTCAAAAATATCTTATTTGTTCCAGAATAACAAATATTCGTATTTATCGATTACTGTTTAGCTGTCTCATATCATTTGTCATCATTTAGACGAATTAGGGCCAACATTTTTGGTAACAAACTTAGTAACAATTGGATAATTTAGTCAATTAGCATTCAATAGAAACCTAGTTAAGATTAGTGTGGATAACATGAATGAGCCACTAGTAGTGCCTTCGAGAGCAGCTCTTTGTCTTACAGGAGTGCCAACCAATCAAACATATACCATGCGAATAATGAAGGACCTAAAAGAGTTCTATGAGAGTAATATAGAAAACATCCAAGTCGTTGCCGAAGAAGACGACATATCAGTAGTTCACGCGCTCATTCACGGTCCCGAATCGACTCCGTATGCCAACGGATTTTTCTATTTCATACTTCGATTCCAGAGTAATTATCCAATAGTTCCACCAACTGTTAGACTAATGACAACTGATAAACAGAGAGTTAGATTCAATCCTAATTTGTACAGCTGCGGAAAAGTATGTCTTAGTATTTTGGGTACATGGAGTGGTCCTGCCTGGAGCCCAGTTAACACTCTATTGACTGTGTTATTGTCCATTCAATCACTAATGAATGAAAAACCATATCATAATGAGCCCGGATTTGAAGAAGAAAAGTCTGAAAAAGTTCTTACACCAAAAACAGAGTCGAAGCTTATAATCAAATTATAACTCATGAAACTATTAGGGTTGCTGTCATTGGAATGTTAGACGAAAACAGCTCTGATGCTAGAAATATGCCTCAAGTCTTGAAAGATATGATGAAGAATTCGTTTAAAAATAATTATAAGTACTTTGAAGATCTTGTCATATCAAAGCTCGATTTGACGGATAAATCAATGAATGATCCGTTTTGTGATTACAACAGAGGAAGGTTTGTTTATAAAACTCTTTTGGAAAAGTTGCGAAATTTAAAGATTAGGTTCGATATTAGTGACAATCAGATTGAAAGTTGTGAATCAACAGTTAAGCCCTATTTAGAACTCGCGGCCAGATACACGAAGAGCTGCACCAACTCACAGGTCGAAACCGATTCAAACGATAATTGGGAAACTATTATTCATGATATGAATATAGAAGACATGGACGAACAGTTCTGCTTTGATTATAGCGAGGAATCAGATGTTAATGTTGAAGATGAAGGCCACGACCAGAAAGATGATAGATAAACAGTTTTATCAGAAGATTGATTTTTATATTATAATTAGTAAATAATTCGGCAGAAAAATTTGGCTTTAAGAAATGACATGAACTTTTATTAAATAATTAAGCTTTATAGCAGTATCATTCTGTTATACTGTTATATCGTCAAGCCGTAAATTGTATTCACTAATTATAATATATAAGTTTGCTATTCATAAGAAGATGGAATACTATTGTTGTTATACTTGTCTAAAGTTGATATGATTTATAATTCATTAATATATTGCAATGTATTAATATAATAATAATTCATATCTTATTTGATTGATCTTTTATAGTAGATTAATTTTATTTGTTTGAATACTTCAAAACGATCCTTTTGCAACGAGAAATTAGCAAAAGATAACTTAATTATAATGTAAGTATTGAACTAGTCAGTTGTATTTAGTATGTATTGTCGAGTATTTGAAGACAAGGTCGAAGGATTTAGTTAAGAACTGTGCTTGTATAGTTGCATATTGTACACACCTAATCTTATTCGAAAATGATGAACAGTAAGTCATGTAAGTAAACATCTATGTCTGCAGTGGTTTGCTATAGCTTTTAAGTATAATTCAAGTTATGTTGAAATAATTCAGACACAATTCTTCAATAAGTTCTCATTAGATACTCATTCAAAGACATATTTGGATATAGCTTATTGTTTGAAGATATTGAGACTCGCTTTAGTTTGAGATCGTTGCGATCAAAGGCTACTAGAATGGTTGAATACTTATTTTGAAATTGAAAGGTTGTTTCAGAAACTGAAATAATGCGACACTTATTTTTGTTGCGTAAAATGAAAAATTGTATACTCGAAGTGTCTCATTTTGTCTTTGGTTTCATCTTATTGTTTCAAAACAGACCAATTACTTTTCACGCATTGAGCACAAAAATAAAGAATCTAAAAATCTTTATCACTTTCTTATTCAGTGATCTGCAAAAGTTAGATTGTAGAACCAACTTGGTCATCAAATTTTCTCGTCATCAATTGTTTAAATCTAGAAGATGATTATATATTCTAATTAGAATATCTAGTATAGAAAAGTGTTTTCGTTTCAAAAGTTGTGAACAACTAATTTTCTATACTCTTTATTGTATATTATTTAGTCGATGAAAAGAAATTTTCAGACAATTTCTAATTTACACGATAGGTCTAATACTCAATATAGTAAACTATTGTGTATAAGAAATATTCTGCGAGCACGGGATTCAATCTTGAGTGCACTGAAGTTAGACTGATTTGATCGGGTATTTGGGTATCAGTCACTTACACACAAGTGATTGTCTCTCAAATCTCGACCAACTATTTCACGGCATTGTCATAAATACGAGCCTAAGATCCAAACGATTACAATGAAATCCCTGTCGTCACAGATTTTTGCGTTCGTCGTTGACTTTGATATCACTATCAGATAATAAATTTTCGTCTCCTTTTTTTATGAATTATTCTCTCTCTCTCTCTCTCTCTCGCAGTCGTAAAAATATACTGCAATACGTTATATAACTTATTGCAACTTTTTCTTCATGTCAGTACAAATCCTTTTTCCTCAGAACGGATGTGCCAATTGTGAAAAATGGACTTCGAAACTAGTGACTCAACTTGAACGCTATACTATTTCTGGTAATGGAATCTCAACAAACTGCCAGTTAAACCTATTGACTAATTAGATTAATCGAGATTTTCTTCATTAATATTAATTATGTAACAATTAGAATAGTCTAAATTGGATGTTTCCGTTAAGTAGGTTTTATTGTAGAAAAAATTCAATGTAAAGAACATCTATGAAAAGTGTTTGGAAGTCTTGGAAAGCTGAGTAGCGTCAAGTTAAAGAGTTGTTTGACGTTAAAAGTAAATAAATGTATGGCTGGAGCGTAAGTGAGGACTTCTAAGAGCTCGAGGGCCAAAAACTATAGATAACTTTTATGTAAGTAAAAGCTTAACAAAATACAAGTTTTACTATCAATTTATTAGCTCTTCCTTAACATGAAAAGCAAAAACTTGGACATACATTGTTTCCAATCAGATATTATATCACTTCTACATTATTCTCTACCATGTCATCAGCGATGTTGTCGTCTGATAGCTTCTTCTTATTCTTTACTTATTCTTTAGGTTCTATCGAAGCTATTGAGAACTACATTGGAATGAAGCCGTTCGGAGAAATCGATTGATGGAAAGGCTGATTGTATAGTTCCCAACAGGAATGCGTGTAACTGGTTATATATCGCTTATAATACAGTTTAACTGCTTTACTGTTTCTTTTAAACTTCGCTTTTATTCTCACAATTCTGCCCCAAATTACTCTAAATTAGGATTTATTGACTCGTTTCAGGAATATTTATTAAGTTAGAATTGTTTAATGGTTTCTTTTCTGATAAAATACTTGTGTACAAATACTGAGACTAAGCCTTAGTTGTTATAATTTTTATGGCAAACAGAAATTCTGTATTGAAAATACAGAGTAGATATTGAGTTGGGGCGAAACATACAGCGCATTAGCCAACTACAGATCAAGTCTAACATCAGCATCAAGTAAACGGATTCTAAGCCACCATTAGATATATTCTTCTCATTCCTGACACAAGTGCGAGGATTTATAACAGAATCACTGGTTTCGGTGTTTATCACTTCCAATTAACTGAAGTATCAATGACTTAATGATACTTCAATTCAATAATTGACTTCAGCTCTGAACGGAAAATAGATTTGTTTGGGATTTTCCAGTTTTTAGTGACTGACTTGCAATGTTCTAAAAGTTTTTATTATATTTGTTGCAAATCTGAGAGTTTGCACTCAGTAAAAGTTCTGCACTGATTCAAGTTATTCGAGAATAAAAGGTCAGAAGTTTTAAAAGTGCATCGAATAACAGATTTGTATTGTTTGGTATTTTTAATGGTAAGTCAAATTTTGATCTTATAAAAAGATAGCACGAACTTTACAATGAAAACTAATGGAGTTTTCAGAAGTTTTATTCTTAGTTTATGTTACTTTTGTGCAGCACAACTATTAATTTTTCTCAAATAAATCAATTCAATTTCACATTATTTTTGAAGTATGAAAAAATCTATTCCTAAAAATTATAGCTGTCAAAGAAATAGCAACAAATCATCGAAGTGATTAATTCTAGAAAAATTTGAAATAAAAAATTTGAAATAAACTCTCGAGTTGTGCTCTCAATAGGTTTTCATTGGAATTGAAAAAGGCAATTTGTCACCCAATGTGAAACATTACAATTGAGCGCAAAGTTCTGCATTAGATCAGAAACATAACATGTAGAAAAAACACCATTCAATCTTAGAAAGCATTGCAAATGATTAAAACTTTTGAATATAAAGAGCAAAATGTAGAACACGCGATATTTTTCTATTTTAGTTCTGTTCGTGTAAAAAATTCATTTTTCTGCTATGCCTATAGGATAGAGTTTACAATTTTTTCAGACTTGTTCAGGATTTAGCCAAACAAATGTCATTCAATTCACTGGTAATGTAATTATTTGTCAGTATTGCATTAAATTTTTTAGATTCTCCTTGGGATATGAAAAATGACAAGTTTAAAAATGATTCTCTAGTAGAGCTTAAACTAAACTAAATTTGAGCTAATAGTAGAAACAGTGAAGGAAATGATTTCGAGAATGGCATTTACATAAGAAAATAGATGCAAATTCTATTTGTTTTAGAAGCTATACTTTCAATTCTGAAAGATATGAAAATGTTTTAATAGCTTAGGGGCTGTCAAGTTTTTAAGACAAATGTTTGATTACTTAGAAACTCATTAGCGATTTTCATAGAGAAATACAATATCAATAATTCGGTTCTGCTGAAAAGCTAAGCACAAAAATCGCTCCTAACCTTAATTAGGCTGAATATAAATACAAATGAGAAAATTTGGCCAATAATCTTGCGCAAAATAATGAGTCCAATGAAGAGTCTTAATAGGTTTATTAATGGCAGCGATCAAAATAAAGAACTAAAGGCTATAACGAAAGTGATTCTAATATGAATCCGAGAAAATATCAGTCGAAAGGCATTTTTTCTTCTTCAATAAAACTTTAAATCCATTATGGATTAAGAACAGCATTACTATATTAAGATTTTATTTGATGTAATAAATTAAATTATAGATCATATAACAGTAATACTTTGCAATTTAGACCAAATAACGTTGAATTTGATGCAACATCTTGTAATAATTCAAACTGGATGCCAGCTCAACTCAGAGCAGTTTTCTTTATTCTCGAATCTATGATCAATAGCGGTGTACTTTTGAATAATCTAAATGTTTAGATAACACTTCCGGTAAAAAGAAACTGTTTTTCTGCTTAAAAGTCAGTATTGACTAGAATAGAAGCTATAAATTGTTAGATAAACTGACAAAATAATTATATTTAACTTCTAGAAGAAAGATAAGAGACATGGAATGACAAACATTGATGTTATGCAAGCAATTAATGGATTGCAATAAAATATAAAATTAAAGAATGCTTAACAGAAACACACGAGAATGACTAGGCAATGATTCTAGGCAATGATTCTAGGCAATGATTCCTAATTATTTTTAACTTTCAACCTGATCAGAGTCGGTCTAATTTGATGTGAAAATTTAATGAACACCAGAACATAGCTTAAGCTTGATTATTGAAATAACTATTGATTATGGCTTAGGCTACAATTACTACACGATTGAACAGAAATACGTCACCCTATTTAATATTTAAACTAAGCTAAACATTTGGACCAAATTATTAAATTTGTTCCATCATCTTTAGAGAAACAACTAAGTTAGCTTTACAGTAGACTTATGTTTGTCTTTCTTTTATGGTATTCTTAAGGCAAACTTAATTTTTATAGCAGTTTAGACCATCTTTGTGTCCCTTAGATCATATTGATAGAGGAAACTATGATTAATTTTTATTATTGGTGGTGACATTCTAAGCACAATAAGACTCACATAATTAGAAGTTATGTCAAATACTAACTATTGGCGACTCTTCTTTATAACTTATACCCAGCCTAGGCGAAGAGACCTTCATATTCCTAGTTTCAATTGAATTGTTTCCTCTTGCAAAATTAAAACTGATTATCATAATAGAAAAGAAATTTCATCTTTTGGCAGTCGTGTTTTGTTAGGCCTGTAATCAAATCATGAATTAGAGTTTTCATCTTTAAGTCATATTTAATCTTTTCTGTCACATTAATTAAAATGTTTAAAAACTTAGCTTTAGAGAATGTTGTACTTCACATAAATGTTTGGTAATAAAAATGATAATTTTTGCTTCAATAACAAGCTTAACAGTCGACTGATTCTCGGCGTTCTCTCATTGATTTCAATTAGATGAACAGCTTTTAATTAAAGTTGCTTTAATTTTGTCGGCATTGCGCTACACAACAGAGTTGTCGATCCAAATAAATTGTCTTTTGTAGTCCGTTCTGTTGTGCTGGCATTCAAAGACATGATAATACCAGTAATACTGGGGATATTTATCAGTCATTCCAACAGGAATTGGCTCTGAATTGATTCATAAGAATTTTGCTTTTATGCAGAAGAAAATCAGATACAGTACATGATATTATCTATAACCAGCATGACTTAATCATAATCATGCTAAAAGAAGCGCTTAACCTATTTGTTACCATATATTCCGATAGGTCTCTACTCAATCATTCTATCTATGAAACACGACTTTATTTTCTACTGATCAAAGTTACCCAAATCAGATACTTGTCAATAAAGACAAATGGTGCGCAACAATTTAAGGTAAGTGAATAAAATCAGCCCTAAGTTTGTTTTTAAGACTATATTTTTCCACTTGACAGAAAGTGAGCTATTTTTTGTTTTGAATCAGTCACAGATGAGTCCATTGAGAGTCAAGATTTATACAAAAAGCTTGAGATTTATTCTTGAATTCTGCGATTTATGCGTACAAAAAGTTATATGAATTACTATGAATTCATATTTGTTTCACAGCTTTGATATTGTGCTCACAACGTTTATTTGAAAACTTTAGAGAATTCAAAAGTTCTTTTAATATTTATGTTTTTACACAATTCTATATTGACTCTCAGCTTACTTCGAGCTAATTCTAATTGAATTGAAACTAAAGAGAATAAACTGAAAACATTATTTGGTATAGGATGAAAACAATTGTTAAGTCAACAGAAATGACTAATTATAATAATTAACAAAGTTGCAAGAGGATTTTATTTGCTTTTAAAATAAAACAAATTAATTATTTTAGTTGATTTTAACAATTAATTTGCATTACTTAACATCCTTCTCATGAATTATTACTTTGATGTCATGTAGCTATTCTTAGTAAATATTACTTTTGCAACCATTTATCTCTTTCAACTCTTCATAATACCTGTATATACAGTGACCAGACATCCATGAATTTCCTGGAAAACCCGAAATAAGCTAGTTTTTACCAAAATACAATATTTGCTTCTCCTTAGTATTCTTCACAAATTTCAAATTCTTAAAAATAATTCTTTTGCACACCTTTAATATTTTTTTCGTGCTTCACAGAATCCTGGACTTAGAACCCGATCACCCTAACTGTGTATGAAATATTCAGTGAAATATTTTCACACATTCCTGAATCATATATATTGCAAATTGTAATTGATTTTTGTGGACATTCTGTTGAGATTATAACTTTAACAGAGATAGCTTCTGTTGCCTTTAATTTTGTTGCGATATTAGATAAATCACATATAACAGTCTAATCATGTGCTCTATATAAGAGTAGTTGTGTCGTGAGTCAAGTCATAACATCAGAACAACTTGATAGATAGTTTTAGTGGTTTCAAATGTAGATTTGAATAATATTCACATTTTGCAGGACAATCAAAATTTCGATGCAAGAGAAAAGAAACGAGTTTTTATTCTATTATTCAAAGAGTTTTACATTACCCATAAAAACACTGTTTCAAGTGAGTCCATCTCCAGATTTGTTGTAAGAAAATTGAGGTAATTAAATAGCACAGAATAGAGAGCAGAAAGTGTATAATACAATTATTAGAAGAGTACTAAAGTCAAAAGTAAACATTGAAAGACTTAATAACAAATTTTCAACTATATTACGCCCACGTTTGTCAGACTACAAGCCATTATTGAAATGAACCAAACGGTACAATGTTATAAAATTTGATTCTTATCATTTCATATCCAATAAATATGAGACTTGAAAACTAGTTCAAACGGAGTATAAGCTTTTGAACAGTCTTCTAATCACGACTAATAGAAAGTTTATGTTATTTTACTTTCTAAGAAATGTAATAAAAATAAAAGTCAATCAAAAGATTGCATTTGAAATTCAGAAAAAATAAGAATAAGAGGCACAAAGAGATTTAAAAACATATTTCATATGAAAAACTCTACTTTATTTTGATTGCTTCATATGAATCGGTCTAAGATTTAGTGAAGAAAACTTTTAAATCTTAAAATAGCTTAAGCAATCTTAGTCTAATGTAAATTCTGTTGACGAATCATTTGAAATTCAAATTGTCACTCAATAACAATATAATTGTCATTAACTGTGTTTTATGGCCTCCAACTTAAGTCAATGAACGCATGAATTGGCGAAAAAGATTTGCTGTCAATAGTGTTTACTCAGCAATTGTGAACATTAACTGTTTTATGAAACATCAAACAAACTCCCAATTGGAGACAAGTAATCAAATTTAGAAATACGGCAATATTAGCTCGACTTTCAATTGAACTTCGATAAGATCTAATGCTTAATATTTGAGATAAACAAGACTACAATCTTTGCTATTAAGCTGAGTACAGGTACATATTAGATAGAAGCAAGTGAACTGGATGTTTAATGAAATATTTCACTCATCAAATCTAATGTCTGTTGAGCAGCAAAAATGGTGTGGGGTCTCAATTGCCAAAACATTAATGGGTATATTGTTTGTATGTATTGGGCATATTGCCTGTATATTTCGGTATATTGCCTGTATATATTTGGTATATTTTGATGGAACTCAGTGCACACATGTATTTCGGGTCGTAATTCAATAATACTTAAGTTAAATGCAGACTAAAATTCAATAATACTTAACGCGCTCTAACTTAAGCTCATAAACTATTATTAATGAAAACATATAATGCAGATGCTATGGGATTCCATTGAATCATTGTACTGTTATCTAAAATCACGCTGGTTAACAATGCTCGATAAGTTCAAGTCATATGATTAAGACATACCACAATTTAATTAATCATTTATATGAACGTCATTTCCAATAATAATGAATAAGTATTGCTGATCTTTAAGTGAGGGGATTGGTACTGAATCGAGATATGAAATTTATATGCCACTCAGGTTTCATTATTGTCTTCAGCATTTATTTCTATTGTCAAGTTTAATTTAGGTGCAAATGCAAGTCAATTTTAGATAATACGTACGAGTCACGACCTAACAGAGCCTCGACATAAAGTTGTTGCAGTTGTTGCAGTTGTTGCAGTTGTTGCGAGCAAACTACAAGAAAATATTTTCACGCCTTTCACTCCCAACAACAACATAGGAATAAAATCTAACTTTAAACAAGTATTTCAGACGCAAACCATTGATCTGATAGCTCGCAGACAAATCGAACTATAAGAGAGAAATAGACAAGCTGAAAGCTCAGTCTAGAAAGAGCTGTCTTTTTAAACAGAAATAAAGTAAATTCAGTTGTAAAAAAAGTTGATAAAAAGATATTATTCAAAAGAGTTTTCTGGCAAATTGAAAAACTGAAAATTTGTTTATGCATTCGCTAAGATTTGAAGGGATGTGATTTGAAGGGATGTTGGATATAACAAGAGGAACTCCTGATAAAAGCTTCGATCATTTTAAATATTTTAGTTTACATTCAATAGGCTAAGCATATAAGCAAAAAATATATCTTCAAAACATTCAGAATTCAATCTCACAAAAGCAATTCACGTTTAGTAGGAGTTATATAAATAAAGTGAAAAAAAGTTTGAAAATCGATTCTCAATTGTAAGCAGAAAAGCTGACAAGAAACTGGATGTCACATTAAGTTCTATCTGATGACATTAACGCGAATAAGACAGCGTCAGATACAAATACAAACACAAATTCTTAATGCGACTCAGCAATACGCGCAACACACATTTCCTTTTTTGTTTCAAACTGACCAGTTGTTAAACTTTTAACTTGACTCTCATCTTTTTATATCATTATTAATGTCGACCTCGAAAACTCTAATATGACCGACTGCTGCGATCACTTTCTCATTGAGATGAAGAGCTCTTATTCTCAAGTATGGGTCTATCATATCTGAATTTCTGACTTTTTTCAAGTCTTACTGACTGTGGTTATTATTTGAAAATAAAGTTCATAGAATATTCTTTTGAAGTAGAAAATAAATAATGAAAAGCTTATTTTGAGGCAAAATGATTGCAAAATATTGCGCAGAGAGATATTTCGCAATTTTTAAGCCCTTTCTGTCATTATCATTAATATTAATTGAAAATAAAGGTTTTCATACAAGATTGATTTGCTATCGAAAGCTTAGAATATTTTTTAATTCTTTGAGAGCGTCTCGTATGGCAGAAAAGATTTATAGTCTTCTGTGGCTTAAATTATCAAGAATTTGATGGAAGTGTGGCGACAACTTAAGCATTATTTCCTTAAAGAATAAAGGAAAGGAGAGAAAATGTTCTCTTTTTTAACTAACTTTAATTAACTTTTTCTTTATTGTCGCATTCTCGCTGTTGTACACAATTATTGATGCTTAAACTTGTAATTCTCCGTCCAATCCATTTTCAGTGTGACATTTGTTCTATAGATCTTGTTTAATGCTCAACTCTTTGTCGTATTTTTGTGTAAGTATCGATGATTGGCTTCTTTACTATTCGAGATTCAAACAATTCGTTACATTCTTATAATGAAATATCAATTTGAAAGGCTAAGCATAAAAATAGAAGTTTTCGCTGAATAACGGATTAGATAAATTTCAGGTTAGGGAAGCTCTTAATATAAGCGTTTAATGACTTTATCAATACAGCAGAAAAACTTATCAAATTTGAATGATCTGATAATTTCATAGTGACTATGACCGAAGTGGTGATATTCTATACTAATTTGTTTTGACTCTAATGGATGTTCAACAATGCATAGCGTCAAAACATTAACTCAACTAAATTTCTCGCTAACCTTTTCGGTTGAAACTGAAACCATTAATTATTTGGCTAATTTTACGCTAACATTGTTATCAAGATTGAACTTATTTTGTAATTATGTCTTACAATAGATACTAACTTTGATTAAGTGAAGTCATTGATAGTATTGGATCTCGTAACTGAGCTAGATGTTTATTCATACACCTGATCTTTTCAAATAATAGCTTTTGACTAATTAGATGTTTATACAAATTCATTTATCAGTATAAGTGTAATTAGCGCTTGTAGGCCAAATCAATTTGTTATTTCTAATTGTACTACACCAGTAATCTACTAGAATTATGTCAATTTACTCTCACTGTTATTCATCTTTAAATAACACCCCTTTTCAACATAGTTTATCAAATTTCTACTACAACTCTTTATTTGAAACTTAGTTACAAACAATATGAACGTTCATCTTTCTAAAAATGATTACTTTCCAATTGATAGGGTATATTTTAGATGATCAAAACTAATTTATTTGTTATAAGAGTACTTTTATTAGTATTGCTCAGATGATAGTTTGAGCTGTCGATCATTTACGAATAGTATCTTCAAAGCACTCATACTTGTATTGAGTATTTTTCTAATAAGTATATGAAATAAAATAAGCTGTATAAACAAATACATCTAACATATAAGTAGTCTTATTTCCTTTGAAGACAAAAACTATTCTACTAGAAAAAGGACTCCTTCGGATATGTTCTCTCAGAAAGCATCTAAAAGCACGTCATTATCTTCTAACTTTTTCCCAAAATCCTAAATATTTTTCATTCATTTCGATAGTTTGAGTTCGGGTCAGCGAATACTTAGCTTCAAATATCAGTAAAACATGTGAGGCTATTGTGAATGTCAACAATGAATGATTAAAGTGAATATCGGTTTCAATAAATGGTTTCGAATCATTTTTCAAGTGGTTCGCAATTAAAGGATTAAACTATGTTTGATTTGAGAGCTTTTGCGCAGATTTATAAGTAAAAAGAAAATCAGCTTTCAATCAATGAAATCCTAAGAAAATACTATTATCTGAAATACTGACAAACATGATAAACAATGTAACAGTGCGTATAGTATTACATAAAAAGGTCAAAATTATATTTGAACAATTGCCACGAGAATAGCATAAGAAGTGGTCTGATGGCTAGTCATAAGATGTTTGACAAACGCCATAATAATAAATAAAACTTGATGTTGTAACGTTGCAAGCCAAATTTAGAACAATTACATGACTTGTACGATGTATATCGAGCTACTAATGCCTGTGATTACATAATATTATGTCATTCGTTTCATTATCAAACATTAGGCTTTTGTTTTGAACCTCTCCTAAATCCAAGTTAATGTTTGCATTTCTGAATAAATAACATACGCATGCAATAAGACTATTTGATGATAGATGATTCAGTTTGAGTTTATATAAATTTTACAAACGATAAAAGCATATTATGTTTGCAATTTTTTGGTAAATCAAAGCAAATCATAAAACACTATTCCATGAATTATTCAGGCATTCTTTTAGACTTACGTGACTAACTTATATAATGCAAAATTAGAGACTATGAATCTATTAATCTTGTGTTTTAATGTCATTAGGATATTGATTAATGGTGGGATGCCTACTGCAAATATTCCTAAACAATTTCAGTCAAAATATTTATAAACACGAATCATGTTCAATACTTAGAAAGCAAATTACATCAAATATTCTATACCAAAGTCGTAAGCAAACTGCTTATTTTATAAATTTCACCTTTCATCTAAATTCTTGCATATTCTCGCAACATCTTCAATAATACTATTTGATTGATTTCAATTTAAAAGTTTCTATATATTAAGAATTGAACTGTGTTCACAGAACTAATCAATTAGTAGAATGGAGAGGAACAGGTCATAACTCACGTTTTTGGAAATTAGCCACAAATAAAAGCTGAGAAAAACTTTCATATTGTGGGATAAGTTTCGTGAAATAACAGTTGTTTTTAATATTGTCTGATATCATAATCACAGCCGGAAATGAAAGCTCATTTATCATGTTGAATGATGTAATTGGTCTTATATGGTCTTTAACTCTGATCTAAAAAATAATAGTTACTCAAAAAAACGCCAACGAAAAGTCAACTATTATTTGATTTTTGTTAAATTAGTTCAATGAAAGTTCTGGCTCTTTCTTTATCAGTTCGTTCATCACTCATGAAGATTATGATATAAAACCCACGCAATCAGTGAATTAAGAAAAAAGTCTTCATGTGTCAAATGGAAAAAGATTTGGCCAAAGATTAGCCAGAATTGAATGTGTTTGGAAAATAAAGCTTTAAATCTAATTAACATCCGTTTTACTAAAGTTGCAAATTTCCTATTGAAAACACTTTATAGAAGTAATGAATACCTGAATTTTTAAATCCAACTTTAAAAATAAGTTGCCATTCAAAACTACTGTAGTGTAAATGATTGTAGAAATCTTTAGAGAATGCGAGTTGCATTCAAAAAATTGTTCCAATGGTATCTTCTAATTCTTGTTTATTTGTGTTTCAAATTCAACCGAAAGATATGAATAAATGAAGACATTAGCTTTTTAGCGCCTTTAATGCTGCTATAAAAGCGCAATAATGGGCAAACAAACTTGCTTTGCATTCATCCATAACTTATTCGGGTTTAACGCCTCCGGTTATGAGAAAACAGAAGAATCCATAGTTTTCCTGGAAAAGCATCCAGAACTTCTTTTCTAAGTCATCGAATGTAAAGCGCAGCAGAAAAAACTTTTCGATTGAGAATAAGACTTAAGCTGTTTCTTATTCCCGATTCCCATCGCTAATACTATTCTAGCAGTTAGTTGTTATTTCGCGATTGATTTAATACAGTTTGGGGTTTGGGGCCATCTTTGGCAGCAAAAGTGGCATTCATGTCAACTAGTATAAGACATGGCACTTGAAGAACTAGGCTTAGAATATAGTGAAGATATATTGTGCCAAAGTACAAAATCGTACATCACATCAATATAAGATTAATAATATTTATGTGTAATTGATTACATTGGACCAAAAATCAGTTAATCCTTATATGAACTTGACTTTTAGTTATGATAATTAACTTTTTGTCTGACTTTCCATACATTCTCACTTCAATTAAAGTTTATTATTGAACTGAAATTTTTAGCTACATCAACAAACTAATCATTTGTCGTGTAATGAGTGAAGTAATTAATCTATTTTATTGAACGAGAGAGCAAACATCGAGAACATGCTATTATACTTGAAATATACTGTATTGGTAAGATTGTGAGGCAAACTTATTTTTGATGCTGTTGTGTTATCAGTGACTGCAATCTCACAAATGGAAGTCATATTTGAAATGGAAAAGCATTATTTTGCGGATGGTTTAAGGGAATAGTAGAGCACTAGGAGAAAAGGATGAGAGAGAGAGAGAGAGAGAGAGAAAGGAGAGAGAGAGACCAGTGAATCGGTCCGTAACACAAAGAGCACGTAACTCATGGGAATTTCAAAACAGAGAACAGGAATCACCAAAAGAGCCAAATATTAAGTTTGAATTGATGCAAAGGTTGTAAAACTAGTTTAGATTTTGAAATTTAGTGCCACTTAAACAACGAGTTAGCAGTTATTGCGCTTTTTATTGGATATTAGCGTAGTTTAAGTTTTTTCTAACTGAAAATCCATATAAATTATTATTAATTAGTTATGTGGAGAGAATGTTGATCAGTGCCTGAGTTGTATAATCAGTAAAGTGAGACATAAATAATCAATAGTTGTACTGTTGGAATAATCAAAGCTCGTGAAACCAGAGAACAGTTTCTCAACGTTCTTTTCTCTATTGACAGAATGGATCAACTCTTAAGAAATAAATTAATGTATGAATTGTGGCTAATGTTAGCCTTGCAATGAAAGACTATAGCGTAATGCAGCCGCATTATTGGTTCGGTCACTACTCCGTAAGAGATAAAAGGATTTGACCGCTAAGAGATTGAATAAGAATCGGCTTTGTAGTCATTAACAGTCGTGCTTTACATTGCAGTTTGCGGCTGAGAACCAATCGCTATTTACTTACATTTATATCAATTTCTTTTATCTTCATATTAATATAGCTCTTAGTAAAATAGTCTCTACTTTTTTCTTTTTCTAGCAATCAAATAACTTTTTCAGCTCTTCTTATTTCATATTTGCTTAACAGAGAGATAATAGACTTTGTGCGAGTTTCGGCAAAGCTAAACTTTTGTTGACTTTCATATCTTGAAGCATTATTTATTAATTATTTATATTAATCTTCGATGAAAATTACTAATGCTTTGAAGAAAAAGAAGTAGTAATGTAGATGGTCGTAATGTTATTGGTGGCGCCTATTTTGGTTGTAAAAACATATATCTTCCTTTATTTACTATTCAAGTTATACCATCAAATTTCTTTTTATTCTCTACTAAAATATTTGCCCAAACAAAACTTCTATCTTAAGACAACTTCTTCTACTCCACTCTAAATGTGAACACCTATTAATTATTCAGTTTAAAACTTTCCAGATTAAAACATGTATTCTTTAATATTGGATCAAAATGGAGTTACACCTAAAAGCTATATAGAGAAGAATAGTTTATTTAGAGAAATACTAGTATTTGTGTTTAGTTAAATTCACTAGTGATGTATTACAAAGTGATGTTAGTCTATATTTTGAGTTGAAACTGAAGCATAAAGCTTTGTAGTATTTTATAAATACTATGTAATCCCCATGTTCTTCAAGCTCATAAATGCTATCGTCTTGTAGATATCAATAAATCCGGAGCTATGTGAAATACAAGCTTATTTTAAACTGGTTTGACCCTTGTATTTATGCTTTTGAAAGCTACTTGCATCAAAAATATGTTTCTTAATATCTAATGCTACTCAACTCTCGCACCAAATTCATCTCTATATTTATTCTCATAATTTATTCTTTAGAATATTCAAAAGTTCAAAGTCGATTTTATAATTATATTTTAGATATTCATGTAATGATATTTTATAATAAAGGTTTTCAATCGCATCATAATATCAGTAGTGAGTTGAATATTTTGTTTGTAAGCTTTGTAGACGCGCTGAGTGCGTTGTCGAGCGTGAATGTGATAATCATTTTAAATTGAATCAATCTAATCTTAATGTATTCCATCAATTTTTTATTGCACACTATTTAGTAATTAGTTCAAAATAGAAATTCATGTATTCGCAAAGTTATATATATAGAATAATAATAATGTATTGTAGTTTTCCTAATTTATAGTGACTTACATTTTTATTATGTACTCTATTGGTGCTCAAATCAAAAATATGGATGATTTATGTTGAAATGAACAGCATAAATAAGTTTTCAACTCAATGCTCTGATGAATACGTATTGGAAATATATTTTAGAATATCAATTTTATTAAATGAACCTATTTTTTGTTATTCCTCAAGTCTTCGAGAGTAATTCTGATGCAATTTTTTCTTTTGTTACCAACAGTAATATCTCAAGTTATATTACCTTGAAAGCAAAAAGAAACTTTATTATCGAACGTGATCGACAACAATAATTTTGTGCCGCAGACATAAGTCCCGTCTTATGTGAAGTGAAAGTTGAGACAAATTATATTTGAGCAATAGCTTCATTCTAAAGTTTTCCGTTTTTCAGATGGATTTCTGCTGAAAATATGGCATTAAAAGTAATTGATTCCAACCCTAAAACCAGATGATTTTCTTTTGGTCTGACTTTAAACAACTAGAAATTGCTATTGAATTTAATATAGAGAGCTATCAAATTAGCCATTAAAGGGATAAGTCAACAATCGGTAACAGTTCTATCCAACTAAAGTACATTTTTACTACTTCTAAATTGTTATAAGATTATCAGAAATTCGTTTCAATTGGTTACAATTTTGACAGTTTCGGTGGTGTAACTTAAAACTCAAATTTCAAATCTTAATAATGAATGCTTGAAAGAAAAGAGAATTGCTCAGTAGTGAAACTATTAAGGACATTAAGTTAATGGAATATAAAAGTATAGTTGAGAGTGATGTAAAAATTGTTATTTTGTTTTTATGCTGTCATTAATATGATATATCATCATTGTCAGAACTTAAAACTGCGATCAACCAGACTGACTATAAGAAAACTTGTACTGCTACAAATAATCATTGTTTCCATTCTATATCATCTGCAAGACTATGAATATGATACTTCACTTCAACTCCAGATTCATTAATTTCCTTAATAATTTCTTTTTGACAATTTTTTTCAATAATCATATAAATCACTGAGAAGTCCGGAACGACAGACGGACGGACGAACGAACGGAAAACTAGCAGAACTATAGTCTGGTTAGTTATAGTGAGCTGAATGCATTCTATAATTGGAGTAGTAGTTTGTATAAATTTGAGTGGTTTTATGCAACACATGCATAGACTAACGTTTAATATAATTCAATTTTCCTCTGAAGAACTAACCTAAGCATGACTTTCAACAAAGTTCAAGATACTTTTGAATCACAAATTAGGCTAACTTTCATTCGAGCAATACTTGTTTTGATAAACTCTTGAACTGAGACATATTTATCTGGTTATGAGGGAATTAATTATTTCGTATGTGTAGGGTTTGGATGAAGAGTTCTAAATGTAAATATAATGACAGGAAAGTAAGTTGCTCACCAGGTAATTGAGCATGACTTGTGAAATGCCAGTCACTATACGTCACATTCGTTCACTAGTGACAGATACAAAGTTGAAAAAATGCAAAACAAAGATAAAAGTTTTAATTAGCCAAACAAAAACTGTTTTCAAATAATAAATGAATTCTCTGGGAATCACCAGTTATCCAAAGGGATCAATGCATTATTCTTTTACTAACAGTTTTGTGTGTAAGCTTAGTTTAGATACAATTCTAGTTATTCAACTGTTAGATTTGAAGGCAATAGTTATATTTAATTTAATTGAACTTAAGCTATTCATTCGATATGCAGGATATGTAAGCTTTCAAAGTTATTTACTATTGACAGTCAAATCGATTGTGTAGAGTTGATTTTGGGAGGTCTGGGTAACGTTTGATGAGTAAAACAGATAAATTAGACTGTTTTGTATGGAGAGTCTATCCATTGGAATACGAGTTATGCAATGTGTATAAACGTGTATCAACTTCAAACAACTATACTCTACCAATAGACTTGCTGCTTGATCATGTGTAATAAACCAATTATATTATGTCATACAATCAGTCATCGATATAGGAACAAAATTACTGCACATAAGATAAAAGAGAACCACTCAATCAATTATTTGTATTTGTTTGGTATATATCCGTATTGCAGCTGGATATAAGATAAATCCTTTCCCTATGATCTCCATTGAAAAGCTGTTTATTTATTAGGAGTAAATTATTGACTACAGAATAAGAATAATTGTCAGTAATATGTAAGAATTGATTGAAAATGATTGAAAAGAAATATTTACTATTTTACAAAAGTTTTCAGGTATGATGATCTTAGGCAGAAGCTTCAGTCAATATCTCTCTTCCGAGAGTTTATATTTTGTGTCTTAGAAAATATACTTTAATTTAAAATTGATGCAAATTTCTTAATCAAATCTGATATAAGATTCAGTGGAGTAACAGCTAATATAGGCTCTGTTGGAATTTCAGGCTAAATATACATTTGTTTAAGAAGTTGTAAGTTTATCTCAAAGAGGTTTCTAACTTTCATTAAAAATCTAAGACTCAAAGCAATAAGAAATAATAGATTATGTGCATTGAGTTGCGCAAAACTGACAGTAAAAAAATACAGACTAGCAAAAAATGCAAACTCTTAGCAAAAATTAATATGAAGTTGAGCCTAATGAAATCACATGAAGATGCAAATATAAAATAATTGAATTATTTAAAGAAGCAGAGGAAAAATAAAAGTGTTCTGTAGAATATAAACTTAGGATATAAACTGTAGGATATATTCTTATATACAGTATTATCTTCGATGCAAAGTAATTTGAAGCAATGTTGAGAGTGCTGCGTATCTCAAACATAATTATTTTAATTGCTTGGTGCACAAACATTATATCTATACTGAAGTAACACTACTTAGTTTGCTATCAATATTTGTTTTGCTTTTTCCATCTTATCTTAATGAATAACAATAGATTGTGTTTTATTTGCTATCCAGTTATACACTTTCTGCTCATATTATACCATTTCAATTCTGGTTATGGACATTAATCGTAAGCTTTAATCGATTGGTTTTGCTTTGATCTTTAAAGAACAGGAAATTTACCAAGCATTTCAGTCAAAGCTCGCCCTTAAGTTATATATTAATCAAATTTTCATCTTTCATGTGTCATATTTCATAGTCAAACTGGTTCAATCATATTCAAAAATCAATTTTAGCGCTTTTTCAATCAACAAATAGATCAATCGTTGCATTAAATAAAACAAATATGATAATAAGCTAGTTGAGATGAGATGTGAGCGAAATAAAGGGTCAGAGCTTGTATGAATTTATGTGATTATGAATTATTCAACTTGGACGCTATAGCGAATATGCAGATTGAATACTCCGCCAAATTGTTAACGGCTGGATCAATGAGTAAATCGCCTCAAGAGATCTCAAGACTCATCCAACTTATTATTTTTATCTTTTTTGCTAAATAAAAACCAGAGGAGAGAAAGAAGAGAAAAATTGGTGAAGATATAGATTCTTACTATTCCTCATCAATCTTTTGCTATTTGTTACTATCTCTCTCACTCTCTCTCTCTCTCTCTCACTCTCACTCTCTCTCTCTCTCTCTCTCTCTCTCTCTCTCTCTCTCTCTCTCTCTCTCTCTCTCTCTCTCTCTCTCTATTACTTTAAGTAAAAATCAACTGAATCGACGCAGATTTGCTTAAGAATTGCATTATTTGTTTTCTTTATGGTTGACTTGATATCAGTCAATATTTGTGACTGAGAGAGAAAATTGTAACCATAGAGTATTGGGTATACTTTGGCTCTCTTAATGTCACTTCTTTTGGGGACTCTTTCTCTTCTATTTTTCACAAATGGGAGCCATAACTCAACGAACTAATGTTCTGAGAGAGAATTATACGAATTGAATCCTAAACCTAAAAGACTTAGAGCCCAGCAATGAATTTTCAGCATAAATACTCGCTTTTCCATCGCCAGCGAGAAAAAATATTACGTCAAAGAATTAATAGCTTTGCATTTTTTAGTTTTCTTTTCTCTCTCTCTCTCTCTCTCTCTCTCTCTCACTTGTTTCCTTTCTTTTTGTCAAAGCATATACAATTCAGTACTAACTATCGTATATTTGTTGTAAACATAAATCAAATATCAAATAAAACACATTCATTGCCAAATAAATAGTAAAGGTTTCATGAGCACGCTTTCAAACCACCAATCTCAACCTTCTCAGCGTCCTTATCAACAATCAATTATTTACACTGTGATTTGTTATTGGTTTCTCAAAAATATTTTTAAGTGAGCATTCTTAGACATGGTCAGTTTCTTTTGATCAGCTTACGTTAACATAGCATTAATTCTGAAGTGGAATATCATTTGAGATTTTTTTTCTAGTTTTATAACTGGATACAATTGTTGCGCAAAAAGAGCTTGTTTATTTTTCACATAAAAAGCATATTTGTTCATCTGTACAAAAGGACATAAATTGGCAAATATGATTGCACAGCCAAAAACTTACTTTTAATGATACTATTTATCAACCTTTTAAATAAACACTCTCTAAAATAGTTTTGTGCCAGCTTTTCATTTTTAAATTTTATTTCTCATTTCTGACTTCAGTCTCTGGTTCAATAAATTGAATCGGTTTTTGGTTTGACTTCAATTTTAAACATATAATGACACAAAACGTGTGGACTTTCTTAGGAAATAAAAGCGGCGCGAAATATATATATTTCTCTCTCTCTCTCTCTATATATATATATATATATGAGAGAGAGAGAGAGAGAGAGAGAGAGAGAGAGAGAGAGAGAGATGAGAAGTTATAAAATTGAGTTTGAGTCGATTTGAGTCGATTGTAATGCTTTCGAATGCAACAAAAGTAGAAGTAATAGAAAAATGCCAAATTGCAATGAACTTAATAGAGCACAACAAACAAGAGTTGTCAACAATATATTTATATAAATAACTTTATTTATTACGTATATTACATATTTTTATGACATGGAAGTCCATGTTATTTGTTTGATTGATTTATTGCTATCATAATATTGATCCCTTTTTTATATGAAAAATGTATGTTTTCAAAACTAATTACACTTTCCATGAATAAACTTGTTTTTGAGTGAAAAGTCGAATTGATTTTTTGGAATCGGATCCAAAAGAGCAAACGTTTTTGCCCTGTTTTGTATATGCTCGGCAGTGAAGTGTCTTTTAAAGTGATGTTTTTGGACGCTTAATATGTTATATTTGATAAATATCTAATATATATTATGTAACATGATTGTGATTCTCAGTAAATTGCTTAATGATTCGTAAATTTATTTATAAGCCATGCTTTAGAAATGAAATGATTAAAAATTGAATATTTCACAAATGTTTTATGCATTATAGGAAATGGAGTTTTAAAAATAATGCCTTTTTCGCGTTATGATTATTAAAACTTGCAAATAAGTTTATTTTAATTGAGTTCTTTATCCTTATAAGTTACTAAATAATCCTCTATTCCTCTATTCCTCTCCCTTTTCTTCAGATCTCTAGAAAGAGTTATTATTATAATACTATTGTTTGCTGTAGTCATTTGTAGTATGATATCCTGCATATCAGTCATGTATTCACTAGTGTATATTCATTTGGCAAAAATATGATTCCTTTTTAGCTTAATTAGTGTTCATTAGAGTCTAACAGTAAGTCTCAGGTTAATGCATGACATTGTCCGAATACCTATATTATTGGTGAACGTTCAATAATGAAAAAGCTCAAAGCTGTATCACAAGTAGATTACTTTCAATTTTTAAGGGATTATAAGACCCTTTATTTTGATTTTGACGAGTTGAGTCCCTGCTAAAGACTGATTAAAGATTTAGATAAATTTTACTTAATTTTATTCAAATGAGAGTCAATTCAGTGTTGATATGCTTTAGTATATTAAAATGAGTGTTTTACCAAAAGTGCTCTTTCATCTGCATATAAATAGTTACTTTTGCTTTCTTTAATAACGCTGAGGTGCTCTTCTTTTTGCGCAATAGTTTCTGTGTTATGTCATTAATGTAAATCGCAAACAACAATAGTCACTAATGAAATTCTTAAGTGCAGACATTTACTATTGCAAACTCTGCTCAAACCTTGTCATTATAGCAACAAATATAAGCTTATTATATGGACTGCTATCTTATTAAATATTAATGAATATGTAGTATAATAACTTATCAAAATAAATTTGCCATTAGTAAATCAAAATTGTTTTTAACTAGAAATGTTTGAACAATCTTTTTTATAAAATAAATTAATGTTCAAATAAACAGATCAATTAATCATTGCATATTGAGTTTAATCTTTAAAAGAATTTATTTTATTTTTCATTTAACTCCAGATTGACTTGACTCAGGAATTGCTTCATTTATAATTGAGAGCAGAATTATTTCGTTGATAAACCTCACTATTAAACCGATTATACCATCAAAGTTGGAAAAAAATTAGTTCAATAAAACTAAGCTTTCATTCAAACCTATCTTTAGCTTTAGGGGCTTAAAACCTAATCATTATTAAAATTACGTGATTAAACATTTTCCACTAAAATAATCTGTTGACCTTTTAAAATAACAACTTAAAAATGTGAAAAATACAAATAATATATAGCAATTTGAATTTAGGTAATATTTGTTACGTAATTACTATAGGATTAATATAAACAGAATGTTTTCTCATTTGTGTCCATATCTTTTTTCACCTAATCGTTAATGGATTTTGCCTGTAATTTAAATATAATTATTAGCAATGAATCAGTCGTTGCTCTTTTAACTGTTGAGCGATTTCAATTCTCTAATCAAACGTTTTCTCAAAGTTCCGCTATGTTTAATAAGTTGCCAAATTCTCGTTAAAAGTTCATTGAATTCGGTTAAAAGCATTATCATTGAAATTAATGGTATCCTATTTGTTAGCGATGTACTCATTACTAGCATCCAGTACTCTTACTGCTTAGATTGACAAATGAAATAATGCCACAAACAGGTTAGTCATGATTTCATATAAAACAAGTAGATATAACTTAATCACAGATACTATTTGGGAGAGTAACTTTCAGACTTGTGAACATTTTTTCCAAACTTTATAACTAATTACTTCTCTTTTAACAAAAGCCTAATTAATGATAAAACTCATTTAGAGTAATTGTGCATAATTTTCAATATTCTACTAGTATACCCGAAAAATTTGTAATCGTTGATAGCAACCAGAAGCATTGCGTTGTGATGGTATGCTTTCCATCAGAGCGTAATATATAAGATATTATGGAACTTATAATTATTGTAGTAAGAGAAGAAATTACTAATAAAATTTAGCAACAAACTAACGAGGTTCACGTAGCAACCACCTTGTTGCTATCGCGGGCTATCAAGCTTTCAAATGTACTTAAATAGCATTGATTTAAATTTTTTATGGCAGAGTTCAAAAGTTAGGCTTTCACAACTTATCATTGATCTGATGGAGGTTTTTTCTGTTTGACGACTTCCATAAGATGACAGAACTGTTAACATGAACTTATGTTAGATGAGAAACAATTAAGTGTTTTATAGTTTACCTTAATCTGAGATACGAGTTAGTCGCTTTAGTGAAAGTTTCTTAAGGAAACCCAGACAAATGCATTTTCATTGTTGAAAACCTTAGCGATTCTATGCCTACTAGAGAACTGATGATTACATAATGCTTTTATCCTTAACATGAAATGAAAGTCATGAAAAAGACACACGCATTAAGCTACACAAAAGTTTTACCATTTATTTGGAGTCGAATTGCCTATAGATAAATAACTGCATTTATATAAAATTATGTCATACACTCCGATTTTTATTCGTTTATTTGCCCAATTTGCAATTTAGACTTTGTTTCAATCGATATCTTCTACTATTTATGATATTCTGAAGAATAGTTTTCAGGCAAATCGAGAACAATAGTTCATTAATCAATATTTTCATGTAATTTATCTTCTGCTTTGATTTTCGATACATTATATTATAAGATATGATAAATTTAGCTAAGCACTAATAAGCTTTTGTCATCAAAATCTATAGAAAATTACCTAAAAATTCATGAAAATCCATTGTAAGGCATTAAGACAGTAAAATGAGCTAAAAGATATTGACAAAGAACTGAACTTGAGATAGAAGCGGAACTTAGAGAAAGCTGAATAAGCGATTGAAAGCGCCATAAATTATTACATATTTATATATATATTGGATGCTCTCATTTCCAATTCATATTTGGATTTTTCATCATTTTTCCTCTCAAGAAAATGCTATTTTGCTGAAAGATTAAACTTTAATATTTTGTTTGTTCAGATCTGAGAATAAATATCATAGACGACATCCGCTTATCAATGAGGGACCATGAAGTGCAGTTTTTTACTATTGAAACTATTAACTTTGATATACACCGCAATTGTCATATCAAACATATTTAGTACGCTATGTATTGGATTTGAGAATATAATTGCTAATGCAGGTAAATATTACAACTTTTATAATTGCTTTTTTCTTTACGTATATAAATAAGTTGATCTCTCTCTTAACTCTCATGAGAAATTACCCAAAAAACATATTTGCACTTTCATTTTCAAACTATTCGACTCTTGTTTCCAGAATAATACTTTTCCAAATCTATTCCATGAAAAATACTTTTCAGACTAGCAACAAATGCGAAAAGAAGGTGTTCTGTAAAAACTGATAAATTTGGTTGTGCACAAGTTCTTATTAAGTATATTATTTGTTATTGTTTTAAAAAGTAGAGTCAGAATGAGGATATATGTCAATACCATTAATCTCGATCGAAACCTATTACCATTTTATTTTGTTTTTCCGACCGATAGCTTATTTTATTCACGAATTCAACCATTAGATGACCATTAATGCAAACAATAATTTATCTTTAAGTATAAAACGCATTGATTTGAATATAAAATACTGTTATATTCACTTCAGTTTGAATCGATAATAAAGTTTCCACCATTAATATTAATAAAAACTTGGAATAAACTTAGCTATTAAAGTGCTAAGTGCGCTCTACAGTACACTACGTGTTTCCGATCGATTTTCAGTTATTTCATCCATATTGCTCAACACTGTCTTCGCCAAAACTTGTCAACTCTAACAATGTTAATTCTTTCATTTTTTTGTTGTTTACAAAATATTTGAATAACATAGATTGTCAGTCGTAGGATGACAACCCACGTTTTTCTAACGGATTTGTGTCTCAAATTCCTAGTCATGCCATCCAACAATTAAGACAATCTTTAGAAGCAATGTTAATCTTAGTTTATTCATCACATATACAGCTCACGTTAATAGTTTGAGCCTAAAATTTTGCTAATATCTCATGAGAGGGATAAGACGTTGCAAACTTAACTTTAACACAATTTGGCTAACTGAATACGTGGAAAACAAAGTTTAGCTTAACAACAAATAACTGATAATAACTAAAATAAAGCTAATTATTTGTATTTGAATAACTTTGAAGATTACTAAAAGCCAAAATCAATTTGTAATTAGTGGTAAAAATAACCGAATTTGAAGTTGATTGCTTTTGTTTAACTGAGTTGAATATAATTATACTCGTGAAACAACAAATTAACATAGTTTGCAGGAAGACAACTGTAATAACGGAAAACAGGGTAGATAATGACTCTCATGAGATGAGTTTCCAATATTGTGATCATCTTTGTTCGTTTATCCTCATCTACACATTTACCCTTAATTACAAGATTATTTGATATCTAAGCTTGTAATCAGGATTGTATTAAGATGAAGTTGCAATTGAAATGCATTCTACGCTTGTATTTACATCTTTTCACCTAATAACGAGCTCGACTCATTCGATCAACCACTTTCATTCTCTTAATTATATCATTCGATTTAAGCTTTTAATACTAAATCCTACAAACGCATTGTTTCCAAACTATTCGTAGCTCATTATTCTTAATGGTTAGACTTGCTCTGCAAGATTGTCATTAAGAGTACAGTCCTAGAAAATCAAATATCGATTCAAATTGGAGATTTGCTTGTTATGATAGATTGAGAAAAATTTGAGGAACGAATGTAATGTAAAGATTTGATGTTAGAGGTAGCAAACTAAAACTTTGAACTAAGTCTAGTTTGTGCATCCTATACTAATAAATCCATATAAATTTCATCTAGGATCTTTATATAAGCTTACTATCAGTCACTAATGTTTTATTGATGTCATTCTACTTTTTCCATCAGTTTTAGCAACAAATAGCTTTATAGTAACGATTTTATATCATATTATTTCAAAAATGTTTATAAATATTTGTTTCTTCTGTAGCTTTACTGTCGGGAATCAAATTATCATCTCATGGTATTGAAGATCAAACTGGTAAGTATGAATACTTTAATTTCATACTGAGATAGCATTGGATTTCAAATTAGTCTCAAAAAGTCCAAAAGAGCGTAGTTCTCAAATATATTGAATAAAAACATTGATTTACTAAGTCTTACGCAATAATATTCTCATTTGTTTCACGTTAAAACACTTGCGAAGTATTTTTATTAAATACAAAGTTTTAATTTAATGGAACAAAACTCAAGGTATCTAGCAGATAGTATCTAGCAGATAGTGTTTGTAGTAGATAGTGTAGTCGAAAGTTTATTTTATTGAATCTAAACTATTTATAGAATTATAAACTCTTAGAGCACTAAAAAGAGGCCAAAAGAAGAAAGAAAACTAAACTTATTTCTAATTCAACTTCAAACTCGTGCTCAAAGAAAGTAGTGATGTATCGGTTAAGAAAAAAAGTTGAAAAGTATTGAATTCGTGATTGACTGAAAAGTTGAAGATTGTGTTTCAAAGAATGTGTTCATGTTACTGCAATATGTTGTTACATAACTACTTGATATCCTAATGCATCATTTGTTCAATAATGAATGTATGTGAGTAAAACTCAGCCATAAGGCTATTATTATAAATTACTGAAAGAAATGCTCACTTATGCGTGATCTAACTCACAATCTAATGGAAAGTAAGCTTTGCTTTTTGTGCTTTAATAACAGTGGAGATACCTATTATGCAGGAAAATGAGACCTGAATTTGAGACTTGAATTTTCTAAATCAATCAATTAAAAGTTGTTTTAGTCCGGCTCTCATTTTGAATCTAAAATTTAACCTAATTTATGTTGACATTCGATATCTAGAAACTGACACTAAATAATCTTAAACTAAAAGGCCAGCACTTTTGACCATCCTTTCAACAATAGAGTGATGATTGAAGCGACGACTTCTCTCTCTTACTTTCATAGCAAATACAAATTCAGAATTCAATTTCTATCGGAAAAGAAATCATACTTCGTGTGACTGCTCAGCAAAAATACATGTTATGAGTCAGTCTATGCCTCCATTTGAGAGCTAGATATGAAATATTGAAATATTAAATCATTCAACAGACGTCTGAATCTGATTTGCAATAGTATTGTCCAATTGAACAATGAAGAAACGAAAGTCAAATGATATTTTGCCGCAACAATAACTTTCGACAATACGAACAAATTGGGAACTGAAAGAAAAATTATTCTAGTTTTCAACTGAACACAGACAACCAGTCAATGAAGTCTAGCTGACCTAAAACTTGTTCAACAAAAGCAATTGAATGGCTAGACTGAACAGAAAATTAAGTTTAGTCTCTATTAATTGAGTGGTAGTCTTCAGTAAAACTAGTCTAATATGAGGTGAAATGCAATTGAAAAGTATGTTTTAGAGGACTAAAAATCTAATCCTGGTTTGATAAAAGGGTTTCCTTAAAGTGATATATTGTTATGCGTTAAGGTATTATAGATTTAAATGAATAAATTACAAGCTTTGAATTTTTATAGGGAGAATTTGCACAAAAATAGAGGGCTATTCTCCACTGCCTATCAACAGTTATAAAAGAAAAGCTTATCCCTTAAAATAGTTGAATGATCGTTAAGTAAAGAAATATCTCCGAGATAAATAAGACATCAAAGTTAAACCTCTAAATACAATCGTTAAGAGTATTATCAGGTATAAAATGTCTAATACAAGCACTGAAACTACTCGTTAAGTGTAATTATTTGTTGAAACATAGCAAAGTTTGAGAGTAAAGAGAAAATATGATTCACTATAAAAAGAGTACTTTTGCTAATGTTCATTGCGATACCTCTAGTCTCTATTTCTTTTTTGTATTTCTTTTCTCGGGTCAGTCTATCCTGAATACAAAACAATATCTGGCAGTCGTGCAGAATTACCGTGCAATGTGACAATGCCATCATCTGATGACGCCATAACATTGATTCTTTGGTATCGCGGCAACGCTTCACGTACTCCCATCTACACCGTCGATGCCCGCGAAGAACTTTTATCAAACGCCACACACTTTAGAGGTGACATCTTCGCAGGAAACAGAGCTTCCTTTGATTTAAGTGTAAGACCAGCTCTGCTGAAAATTGATCCGGTCTTAGAGGATGACGGCATGGAATATCGATGTAGAGTGGATTTCCGATGGGGCAGAACAATGAATACTCATGTATTCCTTAATGTGATCGGTATGTTCTTCTAATCTTATATTACTTTTATAACTAATCTTATAATTTTCTTAAGTATTTTAACATCAAATTGCTTTTGGGCGCTACTTTCATCTTTGATCTTGTCTCTACTAACAGAAAGTTCTTATTCTTCTTAATGGACTCAATGAATTATATTGACAAAAATACAGATCAGAGACTATTACATTATTTATAAAGTCTTACAAAGTCATAACATCGAAATTTTGATTTTATATATAATTCAAAGACTAGAGCTTGCCATAAATTGTTTGATCGCGGACCAACTCTTAAAAGCTGGGCAAGTCTCAAGTCCATAAGCCATAAATAATAGTCCAATTTCAGTCAAATATATGTCAAACAAGATGACTATATATGCTTATGTAACTTTATGAAAGAAAACCACTTTCCAAATTATGCTTGCCTTATATACTATCTCTATACCAATTGATTACAGTTTGCATTCCAATCAAAATTAATTCAATTCACTCCCCAGTATTATCATTTAATTTAATAAGATTATAGTAAATTTCAAGTTTTTCATTCTTTCCAAAAGTTAGACTTTATGTTCAGTAAAATTGAACTCATTTACAATTGAAACCTAATTTAAATTACATAATGGTCTTTGCAGATCAGATGCCTTCGGGCCGTCTGATGGAAAGTGCTTTTGAGAAATAAAATATAAGAATAAGATGATAGAAGATAGAGATTTAAAATTTTGTACCAACTCTAAAGTAAATCTCATAGTATTGATTATTGAATTATCTTCATGAAAAAATTTATTGTATAAAAACTTTGTTGACAACAAAGAAAGAAAAGAAAACAAAGTAACACACATATCTTATAGAACGACACACTTTTAGGTTGCTTTGAGTTATAGTAGGGAAAGTCAAATTTGTGAGAAACCAATCATAGATTTTTTTGTTACCAATTTGTTTGTACCCCTAAAGTACCTCCGCGTTCGATTGTCATAAAGGACTCAAACGGCACTTTTGTGCAGAACCAGCGCATTGGACCGTACAACCAGGACACGGATGTGATGCTCACTTGTGAGGCAGAAGGCGGTGAGTCAATGAGCCAATGAGTCAACTAAAACATTAAAGACAAAAATGATAAAAGGCTCTAAAATCTTAGGCAATTACTTGATGTCCTATTTGGACAGTACACTCAAGTACTTAATAATCCTTGATGGCAACCAGAAGTTTAATGTTGTGATGGAATGCTTTCCATCAGAGCATAATATAGAGGGTCTAAATAAACTTATCTCATACTGAATATAGCAGTCAAAGTAAATTAGAAATCAAATTTGGCTACAAATTGATGTGAGTCTCAGGAAAGTTGACAGCAACAGTGCTATCCTTTTGTTGTCGCTATCGAGGATAATTAAGTTTTGAACTGCACATCCCTTATGAGCAATTTTGACATTTCGGACCCTCTTTTTCTTTATTGCCTAATATTTGTTCACACATTCCAACACAATAGGCATTCCTCCGCCAGCTCTCCATTGGTATCGCGATAATGTGATGATTGATGGCAGTTATGTAATCAACAACAATGGTACGGCTCACAACGATTTAATAGTATATAAATTGTCGCGAACCGATCTCGATGTGATGTTCATATGTCAAGCCAACAATTTTAACTACACTTATCCGATTCGGGCTTCAGTTTCAATTGACATTAATTGTGAGATATTGCGCTCAATTACAAACAGTGATTGCTTTCTCATCATTAAATCTTTATGTCATTTCTCTCCTTATTCTCTCTCTAGTGAGTCCTTTGACTGTTCGTATCATTTCATTGAAGAGTATTCTGTCAGCCGGACGCAAAGTTGAGATTGTTTGCGAGTCTAGGGGCTCAAGACCGCCAGCTATTATCACTTGGTTTAAAAATAACAAACAACTCACACATTCTCTGTATGTTATTTTATCTATTTATCTATTCTGCTCTCAAACTTATAGAAATGTAACTTTTTCCTCTAATTTATGTATACTAGGGAAAGTGTATCACCTGATGGCAATGTGACCACAAGTGTACTGAATCTGATGCCAACTGTTAATGATAATAATGCCTTTTTAATATGTAAAGCTGAAAATTCGCGTCTTCCCAATCAAATGATCGAAACTGGTTGGAAGTTACATGTTTATTGTGAGTCAATCTACAGAGACACTTATATTCCACTTATTCATGTTTCGCCATAAGGTCTCGCATGCACACTTACAAACCTAATAATCGTTCGTAGCAACCAGTAAAGATGCGTTTTCGTGCCACGCTTTCCATTAGACCGTTATACATGAGATATTGAAAAGCTTTTCATATTCATTATAGCAATGAAGGAAAATCAGAAGCTAAGTTTGGCAAAAGCTGATCTGCATGACAGGGAGATTTGCATAAAAACCACCTTTTTCTTGTTATTATCGAGAATTATTAACTTTTCAAGTGTAGTTCTCACAGATCGTGCTCGTCAATACTTTATGAGTTTAGCTTAGTACTCAATAAAACTCCTTATCTTGGGCTTGAAATTAACCATATTTAACACAATTTGAACTTGACTAGATCTAAATTTAAATGTCAGTATAATCTGCAACAGCTTCAGGAGAGATTCTTTAGTAAAACTAATCATTTTGCGAACGTTCAATTTTCTCATTTCCTTAAATGACTGCCTAAGAAAATGATTGTTTATCTTGAGTTTGTTTTGCGATTGCTGCTAGAGAAAATCCTTTGAAAAATATATGACAGAATTGTTTCTACGAGTAAAGTTGGTAATTTTACAGCGTAAAATAAAAGTTTTGTCAAAATTGGCTCGTGGCATTAAACCAAATCAACAACTACTTCATGAAACTGTTAGGATTGAGCAAATGCTCAGTTTGATAATCATTAAATATTCAACTGATATCGAATAGTAGAGATATAACTGAAGGCTTATAGGATATTTTTATTATTTTGGCTTTTGATCAAAAGTTGATGTAAACTAAGTCAAAACGAAATAAGACATGAACTTGGGAAAGCATTCTCAAGTGATTTGATCATTTCGAACCGAAAACTCTATATCAGATCTGATTCAGTGCTATAATATAAATTACCACAACTTGAATATAGAAAAACAGTTGTTGCAAACAAATTATGCCGTATATAAATCTTTTTAAGAAGTATATCGTTTCGGAGTAGATTTTTTTATGGAATCAACTAATTTAAAATTCATTAGCGGCATACATGAATCTAGATTTTGCATAAGTATCGCAATGATTCGATATATTACGGTTAATACTAAACCTCATAAGCAAACCACTCAAGCGAATATCTGAAAAAATTTGCTTCCGAAACTTATGTTTTTCAATATCTATGTCGCAAAATTAGATGGAATACTTTGATGAACTGATCTCTTTAAACACTAGATGATCCTAAAGTGACGTTGGTTATCGGCAAAAGTACAAAGACAGTCATACTTAGAGAAGGATCAGAAGCTATGATGGAGTGCCAAATCAACGCCAATCCTACTGCCAGTGATATTCAATTTTTGCTCAACGGATCGATTATCTCACCCGATGATCAACACAACGGTCTGTAGTTTGTGCTCAGCAAATCTAATATGAGTTTGTTGAATAAAAAATGATTTTTGGAATTTCAGGTATTTTCATAGATAATTCAACGCTGTTTATTCAAACAGTGGAACCACAACATCGGGGAAGATACAAATGTAGTGCTAGTAACTTAGAAGGAAAGGGAGAAAGTAACGAAGTCATGCTTGATGTCAGATGTGAGCTACCAATACATCACATAATAGTTCATAATTTCAATCTTTAATTCTTCTCAATTTTCCGAATAGATATACCAATTTGTAAGAATAATCCAACTAAGATAACTTATGCTATGGCTCTTAACGAAACTTTAAAGCTGATATGCGTTGTTGATGCGCAACCTGTCGGTGTTTCATTTTATTGGACATTCAATAATTATGAGCTTACGGATAATTACACCACTAGAGGACCCATAAGTGAACTCACATTTACCACTAGATCTAATCATGATTTTGGGATTGTGTCGTGTTTGGCAAAGAATGAATTAGGGATGCAGCGCAATCCTTGTCTCTTTGTCATCACTACAGCTGGTCCGCCGTCACCATTGAGTGGATGTGTTGTTACGAATAAGACAATGACTTCTATTATTATTGATTGTATTCCTGGAGATAGCGGGGGTTTAGACCAGACATTTTATGCTCAAGTTTACGATAACAAATATGAGACTTTAATTAAAAATATTAGTGTTTCTACTGCTCCACTATTTTTTATTAATCGTTTGACTTCTGAAACGCAATATGTGATCGTTTTGTTTGCAGTCAATTCTAGAGGAAGAAGTTCATCCTTCAAGATGACTGCGTCGACACTTTCTATGCTTAACACTAAATTCGGTTTGTTTCTAATTAAAGCTATTTTAATTTTAATTTTTATTTTCGAGCATAGATATTTGATTTGGATATCTTCTAAATTAAGTTGACTGACAAAAACCCTAATCTTGCTTTGAGGCTGCCAAATATGAAATTGTTTCTGAAGGAATCATAAGCATACTGAAATCTAGAGGAATTCATATGACAAGATTTCCTATTAATGTTGCCCTGCCTTAAGGGCAACTTAAAGTTTATGTAAGAGCAAAGGAGAGATGCAAACTGTGCCAAACTAATGATTTTTAATGTAAGGGATAAATAGAAAGAAGAGATAGTTTGAGTTGTTAACAATGTTTGATAGGAACAAACATTAATTGGCATTAAATTTGAGATTACCAAAATGAAATCTGGTTATAACTGGTTGTTTATCAAATAAAAATAGTCTCAAACGTTCAGTAGTACTTTTAAACATACTTTCCTAATTTTACTACAATACTGGTTAGAATTAGGAGACTAACAATAAGAGTATCATTCTTGAAAAGCCGATTAAATTCACTTAAAATTCACTTAATGTGCACTTTCTTCCACAAAACTACTTCGATGGTTCTCATCAAAATCGTCAGTCTTGCCAGTGAACAGAGTTTGAGCTAAATTTTGAAATAATTAGATTTTGTAAAATCAATAGATGATTTTCTGAATGAATAGACAAAAAGTTAGAGATTTTTTCTTTGCGGATTAAGGCTACTTAATATGTGTATTGTTGAAAATCATTCTAGAGTAAAAGTAATTAAAAGCTATCAAATGCGAAGATAAATAGCACTAAGTACTTTGGATCATTTTTTAGAATAACTGATTAAATGTGATTTACAGCAATACAATGCTTATACTCTACTAAATACCTAAATAAGCTTACCTCTAATTATTCTTTCTGATTGATTAGTTTCAGGTTCTCATCAAGAATTAGACTATGACCCAGTTCTTGCTATTATTATCGGTGCCTTATTATCCTTCGCACTAATTGTTATCATAGTTATCATTATTTGCAAAATCAAACAACAGGATGAAGAAAAAGACAGAAGAGATCAGCAAATTGAGCAAAAGTTAGAAAAAGTTAAAGTTTGCAAATGTTTAAACTAATTATTTAAAATAATGTTTTTGTTAGCAGCGCTTCGTTAGCAGATAGAGTTTGCAACGATTCTCACGAGAGTAATGAAGAATCGATAAAAAGTCCTGATGTTATTCCATGTGGTAACAATTATATTAAATAGATTTGACAAAGTTTAAACTGACTTCATTTTCAATCAGATCGACAATCAATATCAGATCCAAAATTGCAACTCTTCATAATAAGTGAATTACAAGCGAAAACTGCGATAACGAGTTCATCACCTAAACCAAAATCAATTTTAGTCAATGGATATATTCCTAATGGAGATTGTGTTAATCCCATTTTTAAGGTTAACTATCAATTAGTAATTAGTCACAGATCCCTAAATGATTTACTAAGATTTTGATTAGATTGTTTCTAATTCCGTTAATCTTATTGTAAATGAATTGTATTGTTTCGTTAAATTAATTGATAGAGAAATATCTTATTAATACTTATTTGTAATTGAATAGAGTTCAGAAGGTTCAAGACGTGATCTTTTGTATTACGAGACAGAAGCTGATGTTTTCGTTGATCAAGCAACAAAATTCGAGGTAAATCTTATCTAAAGTTAAACAAACTTCTATAAAGTAGTTCAATATTTAGGAATTCGATGGCACTGATGTTCAACAAACTGCTGTTTGATTTCAACTTCAAAACTACCTCTTTTTCTATGACTAAGCTATCAAAACATTATATTTGCAAAAACAAATCAGTCATGAAACCACAAAATGTTGTTATAAAACTCGATTTTATGTACACTCATCACTCAAATTATGGTATTATCAAATTAGCTATAAGATAAACGTAAATATTAGTTTCAGAATGAAAAGTTTATTGAAATTATAGCTACTCTCTCAATAGTATGGGAATATGAATAAGAATGTGGAGAAACAGCACGAGTTTGAAACCATAGGATAGAGTCAAATGCATTGAAAGTTTTACTTCACTTTTATTAATCATATTGGTACTGTTTGAAATGTTAATTAACTATTAATTAGCTTTGGTTGAAAATTGTCAGATGATTACTTTGAATTGAAGCTGTTTGTTTATGTAGAAATTAGTGAAAATAGTTATACAGTTTCACCTTACTATTATCAATTTTAGAATTGAGATATCATTCTCCTATTACTCAAAGCACACCTTTTGTTGTTATCTATTAATTTGAAGACTGAAAATATCCTTTCTAAACAATAGTACAAACAATAATCGATTCCTATTTAAGCAGAATACAAGTTTCGTGCAGTTGAGCACGTCTTTAGGATACAAAGAATAAATAAAAATAAACATTTACTCAGAGACTATACGGATCGGGATTTCACTGTTTTCTACTTCTATCAACAATTTCTATTAACAGTTATCATTTAATTCCTAGCAAAGTGTTCACTTATTCCATCTCACATCACATCTTAAGTGCAATTCAACTAAATTGTGATAAAAGTAACTTTATTTTAACATTTATTCCATGTCAACATTTATAACGAATTTTTCAATACTTATTTTTGAAGACTTGTTCACACCAAAAGTTTAATGCAAAATAATTGTTTAATAGATCAATTTGATTACTTTATGAAAATTTCATTATATTCAAGCTCTTAAATAATGCAAAACATGGAAACCGTGTTTCATTTGTATTCAAATTCAAATTCAAATTATTAATAAAACTTTAATCTGTCATTCATTTCATTTTTCATTTGCTCCAATTTAATTAATTATAACAATTAGAAAATTAGAGTTAATAAATTTAATTCATTTTTGTTTGACAAATAATTGACGGTTAAGTTTAATCACCAACAAGTAGTAGACTCTTAACTCGTAGTGAATTGCTTCAAAGCTATTGAGACTACTGAACCAGTTCAGATAATTGATTGCTTAGCTTAAGTTATATAACAAAGAGTCTTTTAGAAATTATTCAGCCGCTGACAAACTTGATTATATGGACAAAAATTTCAACCACAAACAGATAAAGATTTGTGTTAATTTACTTTAGTTTAAACAGTTTTGTTGGGCATGTTTTCTCAAATGCTACATTTAATGATCTTAAATTTTTAATCGTAATATTCTCATTAAAATTACTTTTTCGCAAATTCTATATAAATTTCAAAACATCATCATAAATTATGGTATCTGATCTTAGCTTTCCTCAGAACAAACAACTAAAGGGGATGATTAATCTTAATATTTTCCATATCTTTATCGGAAAACTAGAGTTTGGTAAAGAAATACTGCTCAACGAAATATATTGTTGGGTTTTAATGTTAAAACAAATTTGGACCATTACATGAGAGAATGTGAATGGATAAATAGGGATCAAAGTTGTCACAAAACGCTGAAAAATAGCAACAGAGGTCATAAACTTTAACAGTTATTAGGCATTAGGGAAAAGTTTATGACTGATATTTTTCAACAACTATTTGTGATGTGAAACTATATGAGAAAGTTATGCTCAATTTCAAACATTTATGGGAGACTTATTCGAATCACAATCAAATTGCATTTATAACCACTAAATTGTCTTCAATAGCTCAATCTAGAAATTAACAGTGAAAACACTTAATCGAAAACCCCATTGAGGCAAAATTGTGCCAAAAATGTCTTCTGCTGCCAGTTATAAGCTTTATGTCAACTCTCGCAACGATTTTCGATTTTGTGTCATTTTTAACAGAGCTATTGTTCTCTTTAAACTGACATCTTTAATAACGCCATCAACTGTATCGTCGAATACATCAAGTTTTCAAGTAATAAATACAGCTGAAGCAATTTTTTAGCGATTGAGCCAATAAGGCATTTCCTATCTTCTAAACTCTCACAACTTTCAGCCCAACTTTTTCAGGTTTACGTCTGGCTTAAACAACTTGAACACTTTGCAGCTTTTATGATAGAAAAGTATTTTCTAAATCAAACTTTAACTCCATTAAAAATTACTAAAACTCATATTTTCAATATTTGATGTACTGTTTCATATTTAAGTCAATCAAATGTTTGGTTTCACATTATATAAGTATAATTCGTGGCCTCAACTTTATAAGACAAATATTTCACAAAATCAGTTTGGAAATGAATAATATGATCCCATTCCAAGACCTATGACCTGCTTCAATCTTTTCTACCACTTCGAGAACGCCTCCGCCCACTGATCTGAAGTTATACTTTCAAAATGATGGCATGAATATGCTCTTCATTGAGTTCCATAGTTATAGCACAAGGCAACAGAGGTTGAATAATAAAATGGTTTTATTTTCGTATAGAAAAGAGTTAGAAAATCAATTCCTTTTGGGGTTATACTTGTGGATAACTAAAGTTTTTGTTTACATATACTGTTTGATAATATCACCACTATAGGGCTGGAGGCTACAAATTTTTGACTTATACTTATAGTAGTACCGCAATACAGTGAATGATCTGCAATTGATAATTAACATCCACTATAATGAGGATTCATTGTAAAATGTTCGCTACACTGACTTATTGCTGTAATGATATAGCTTTTAATTATTTCTATAGTGCTGTTCATAACAGAAATTCAAAAATTAGTTCGAAAAACTTTTAGGAAATTCATTTTTTTTACAACAGCTATTAAAAACGATATGTTTATGATGATAATTGCAATTTTGATGGGAATTTACATGGCCTTCGAATGAGACAATATGAAGCGCTTCAATAAGCTTACTACAGTAGTACCTTCCTATGGTGGATCGCTGGCCACCCAATTTCACTATAGAGTCTCCACTACAAGGGATTTACACTATTTGTTTAAGACTTTCATGAATTTAGTTTTTGCTCAACATTATGTTAGTAAGTTTTAAAGGGATTCACGAGGTGCCAGGACTTCAATAAATACCAAGAATGTGAAAAAAATAAGTTTTTATTGAGAAAATGATTGTTTTTCTAACTCAATTCTATCAACTGAAGTGTATTTTTCTTCTAAAAAGTCTGATTTCGCTATAGTTAGGATTCGTCAAAAGAGGTTCAATATAAAAGGGTATTACTGTACAGTGTTATTTCAAATTTATCGAAGCATAACATCAAAATATGTATTATTTTATTGTTGGAAAAGCGAAGGTTAGACTCGATTTATAAATTGACCATTAATTTGAATGAAGGAAAAAGTTTGATAGTTATGTAATCGGATTCAAACTTTGTTATTTGCCTATTGTTTATACAATAGTTGATATTATTAATGAGTTGCTAAATACGCACGTAAATCATGACTAAATATGTGTCTGAGTTGTCATTTCAAGTGAATTCTGCACGAATGCCACAAGCATTTAATATGGATGATTCAAATACTAGTACTAACAGGAGGTAAGATAAATATATTATGTATATGTATTTCATTTAATATTAATGGATCTCATAAACTCAACCTGTGATTGATCTCTGCTTTCAGATCTGCTCAAACTTTATTCATTCATAGCTCTCTAAGTCTTGAACATCCACAGACTTAATTAAGAAACTTCTATATGATATTTTTCCTTTTTACCAACCCTAACTTAATTAGCATTAATAGAAATGCTTCCAAATGTCGATGTGTCAATTATTTGATATTTATGCTTGTAAAGAGACAATTTTCGGAAATATACTCAACAAACTTCAACAGAAAATTAACTCAAAATATCTGAGTTTAAGTTGAGTTGAAAAAACTTGATACAAATTAAAATCACCAAAATGCCAGAATCTATCCAACGCCAAATGTTTGAAAAAATACATCGCAGAGCTTCAATCAAAGAGAGTTTTACGAGATCACAATTAATCTATGTTACACTTAATTCTCGCTTAGACTGCAGAATGTTTTCATTGAATTTAATTAAATGTGGAAAAATTTATTATTTATCTTCAGGACTAGTAAAATGAAATGTTTGAGAACAAAAACAAAATTAGAAATACGTTTAATGTGTTGCTTAATATTGTCATTGGCTTTAAGCGGAGCTTTAGTTATCGTGATATTAATTAAATATTGGTCATCAACATGTTCACCAAATAACTGCCCAAAATCAGGTAATTTCAATTTGATTTGTTTGCAAACTCAAACTGCGAGCTTATACCAAATTGACTACTTTTATTGTTTGTAGAATTATTAATTAATTTTGGAGAAAACTTTTTCAAGCATTTGACTTGCGCTTGAATCGAGTGTCCTTTTAAAAGTAACACTCATGTCATCCATTAGTTATTATCCAATTAGTGAACTTCTCATATTACAAATTAGTTTTATCCCGAAAGGACGTACTTCATATAATTATCATACTTCAAACTTATAATCCTATTAAGTAGTCATATAAATAGGAATATGTTTTATATTTGATTTCATGTCAAATGGAGAGCACTTTTAAATGGCTTTTCAAATTGAATTTTCTTTAGATTTCAGTTGTACTGCAAGATACATATTCACCAAACGAGATTACTCTAAGTTTGATTTCAATACAGAACCTACTATTCACTTTAGCTTATAAGTTAATATTCATAAAAATAGATATTGCATTCAACCTGATTCTTGTATTGACTTGAATCTAGGTTTAACTCTAACTAGAATATAGCTTCACCTGTATTGACTTTAATCTAGATATAACTCTAACTAAAGTATAGTTTCACCTTTATTTTAAACCAATATGATGGAAAATAATGAAAAGTTGAAGCAGCACTTTCAAACGGCTGGGAATGTATTTACTCTGACTTATTTATGAACTTTTAGATGATTAACTCGTTATTATGCAATAATTCTTGTTTTACTAGTAATCAATTTATTGGATGACAATTATGTCAAATTCTAGATAAAATAACTTTTAGCCGACAAACATCAGTTTTCATTGAGAACAGCGTTGATCAGATCGACCTTAACTACCAGCCACATTCCAAGGATCCAAAAATAAATTCATTGATTATTAAGTCTCGAGATTCTATTGAATTACTCCGAAACACTCTGAGTATTCCGTGCATTACTGTTGGCGTCAGTATAAATGGCACCAATTTATGGGCTGAAGGTATCGGTTATGCAGATATAGAGAACGGTGTCAAATGTCATAAACACACAAGAATGAGATTGGCGTCTATTAGTAAACCCATCACTTCAATTCTGGTCGGATTATTAGTAGAAAAGGAAAAATTAGAACTCGACGCAGACATCAATCAATATCTTCCTATACAAGTATTTCCTAAGAAAAACTATCAGAACAATGAATTCAATATAACTTTAAGACAATTAATGTCACACACGGCAGGAATTAGAGAAACAAAGTCTCAAGATTTCAATACTATTCATAATTATTCGAATGTGACGCAAACTCTCTCCTTGTTTGCAAACTCAGACTTGATTTCAAAACCCGGAACTGAATTCCATTATTCAAATCCTTCGTGGAACATAATCGGAGCTATAGTTGAATCGGTTTCGAACGAAAGTTTCGATGTTGCAATAAATTGTTTGCTTAATCAGGGATTGGGTATGCTTTCAAGTATTGCTGAGGATCACGAAATGATAGTTCCTTATAGAGCTAAATATTATCAAAAAAATAATATAACCCAAGAAATACAGAACGACCATATAATCGACGATATATCAACTTCAGTAGAGAAATGGTGGCCCGCAGGAGGTATTATATCAACCGTTGGAGATTTATTAATATTTGGTAATAACATCATCAAAAGTTATGAAGGAGATCATGGTATGACCGAAATTAACTATTTAAAGCGTATTATTTTAGTGCTTCTAATATCACAATCTTTCAATTTGATTCGACTATTCGAGTCAGAATGTAACAAATCTGGCAAAAATAGTCAGAGTTTTGAATTTTTGCTTCGGTTGCCAAGGCTTGTATTTCTGTTACTATAAGTCTATTCCCCAATGCCTAGACTTCAGAAATTAGAAAAATGATGACCATACATAAAGCACCTGAAGGGTTGACTTGTAGTAGATAACTATGAAGACAGTCGTGCAATCCTGTACAAACCCTTCGGCAGTAACCTAACCTAACCTAATAATGGATATAAGGCAAACAAATTAAAGCAAATAAATTAATGTTGAGATAATTCTATGAATTAATCGAAAATTCAATAAAATTTGCGCTCAGGTTGGAATACAGAACTAAGTTAGACCTAGGGATGCTTACACTTTATCAAGTGAGAGCTGGACAAAAGTTTCAAATGGAACACCATAAGATAATTTTTGAGATATATTTCCAATAAGTTTGGAATCAAATAGGGACCAAAAGAAAAAGTTTAATTTCTAGCTTTAAACCCGCAGTGAAGACTTAAAAGATTGCCTGAAAGCTAGAGACTCAAGCGTAAAGTTGAAGAGTTGGCATTCCTAGTTAGCCTATCTTAAGTTAAACTTGTATAGTGTTATTAGAACAAGTTGTAACAATGTAGAAGCAAGTAGCTAAAACCGAAAACTATTACAATGCGTAAACGAAAAACATAAGTACTAATATGAAATTACAGTTAGACATAATTATAAAGCCTCAGATCAAAGCTCTTATTGAATTGTTGAGAAGTATTAGAATAATGCTTATTTAATTAAATGAACGCTTCTGTTTATTTTGAAGACGGCATTCTCAACACTTCTACGTTGAATGAGTTGGTTAAGCCTCACTCTCCTGAACCTATTGACGAGAATAATTATTATGGTATTGACTCATTTCTTTAATTAAGCTGTGTTTGAGCAGAGTAAAGTTTAATCTAGTTATAATTTTACACAAAGGTTTAGGCTGGATAGTTTCAATTGCTAATCAAACAAATTCAACTTTTCAACACAATAAAGCTTTTTGGCACAATGGAGACAACAACGGGGTTTCGACTCTGCTTATAATCCTACCTCAAAGTCAAATGGTTATCACTTTATTGGCTAATTTAGGTGGTGTTGGACACGAACTGCAAAAACTTGCAGCTCTTATTACTAAAGATTTTCTCCAACTTTTGTAAATATTTGATAAGAACGAACAATTTTTTGTTTTGTTAAGCTTCCAATAATATTGATCTTTAAAAATGTTTGTTTATTTAATACTTTCACTTCAATATAAATACTGAGTCATTATTTAAGCGTGTCTTGATGTCCAATTCGGCCTTAATATTGAGCGTGAGTAGAGCGTGAGTAATATGCCACAGCATTTTTTACACATTTGGCCGAAACATTGGGCGTAAAAACAAAACTTCAAGTATTAATTGATTTTATTAAAATGCACTAATATTAATACATCTTAATTGCCTCATTAATATTGAATGTTTGTTCAATGTGTTCATTCATCTATAAAAGCACTTGCATTTTCAGTGTTTCTCAATTCATGTAATTTCTTTTGCTCATATTCAAATCTCTCTATTTCCTCAAAGATCTGCAGACATCACAACTACCACAAGGAATACATTAGATAGTAAGTGCTATTTTAGATGATTTTGGATATTTGTGTTCAATACTTGACTAACACTGAAAGACTTGTATCTCTAAATTGTGAGATATTCAATGAGTTTGCGTTACATAATAGTGCTCAAAACAGTATGCAATTTAGTTCTCTAAACAAAATATACTTTTTAGGGCAAAGTTCTCATTGTTTTCAGGGCAAAGAGCCTATTGTTTTCCGATCATTCGGTGTACATAATGGCCTATGTCGAATCAATTCTGAATTTGGTGTATTAAGCATAGACTAAAAAAGTGACTAGGTAAATACATAAACTGAAGTCACTCTTTTGGCGCTAATCAATTCAAAAGAGCTCTTTAAGCGCTCTGTCGGTGCTAAATCCAAAGTTCATGAAAAACACAAAAATTATGTTAATTTAAGAACAAGAGAGTAAAATATTTTTTGAGAAAAAATTATAAATACTTGAGATAAAAAGTCTAATTTTTAAACATATATTTAATGATTTTTACTATAAAATAATGGGGAAAAATATTTCAGCTATTTTTGATTAGTTTTCTAGATTTAGGATTCAACATTTAGGATAATCTGTAGCTTAAAACTTAATGCGTATTTTGAAGGACATTTTTTATGTATGTTATCAACATGATTGAAAATTCTTTAAGTTTCTAGATTTACAAATTATGAAACAAATGGACAAATCTTCAAAATTATTTAAAATTTTAGGTTTGCTTTAGTAATTTTTAAAAGTTGAGTACTAACAATATGTAACACTGACTAGTCCAATCAATACTCTACTGTTGAGTTGATATGGTTTGCAAATCATAATTTTGAATGTCAACATTTTTCTTGTGTAAATTTATAAAAGCTGTAAAGTTTTCTCTAAAGAATATTTAGTTAATCAATTAATATAATTTTAGCGATTTACGTGTATTTTGGATTTAGCGCCGAAAGAGCGCCAAAAGAGTTTTGAACAATATAAATCCAAAAAGTAACAATTGGTTCACCTTTTAAAGTTAGTTATAAATTATTCTTATGTACTGAGCAATAAGTAAATTTCGATTGTATTTTCTAGACTTCGTTAAGACATTTAAGGTGAATAGTGATTCTGATTGGTTTTTATTCAATTCTTCTCAGCCCGATGCAAGTTTGGCTGAGACCGCATTTAATAGAATAATAGTAGTCAAGAAAATTCAGCTTTTTTTATATTAAATGTGCATCGTTTAGATTTTTCATGCAATTAATTCAATTAGATTATACCATTATCATATGAATAAAGTTTAGAATCTCGTCTTTAAAAGGAAATGCGATTAAGTGATATAGAAAAAGCACTTGACATACTCTCAGTGGCGTCACCAGAAAATTGCAGAGTAAACGCGTCTTAGGTATATCTATTCGATAACACCACATCTATTGTGCAGCAAATGTGAGAAATAGATTATTTTCTCAGTGTATCAAGCAATTATGCATCGTCAATTAAATTTCTGTCAAATAAGTTTTATTTCTGTGATTATTCCGAGCTCAAGTTGCAGTCAGCTTAAGTTAGCGTGAAGGAGACTATGTCCCTCGACTCCTATACTGGTCAAGCTGACGCAAATTCTCGAACTTTACTGGCGGTTTTTTATTACTTCCATCTGAAAAACATCAGAAATGATTTAGAAAAAATAAATATTTCTCCTAAGTTCTTTGGAGTATGCATCAATATGTATGATTTGATTGAAATTCTCTGAAAGTCATTTGCATTTTCCTTTTGGGTTTACCACAGCTTTGATCGCAAACTTGCCGACATTTGTTTGTGGCCCAAATGTTTCACAATTGTACCATTAAATAGCGTGTAAACATCGGCCCAAACATTTGTTTGCATAAATCAAGCGCTTCTTTTTGATGATTACACTCGTCAGAGCATTTTGATTGCTTCACTTCTTGGATCTAACTCTAACAAAACCAATTTCTTCTACTGAACAGGAATACATACGAATTGTACATCTTTCTTTCACTGCACTTTCAAACCTAATACTTTTTATTGAGAGTTAGAACTGAGCTGAAGAATACAAACTGTTGTGATAATTTACAAATTTTCACCAATACATTTGGGACCACTGTTATTGACTCGATAACTCGAGAGCTGGTGTTCATCAGCGATCATCAGAGTATAAATTACATTAACATATTTAACCTTTTGGGAGTTTATGGATTTAAAGCACTTTTAATTTTGTCCCTGCTATTGACAGTGTTTTTTGAGCTGTTGCTTCGCAGAGAATAACATTACAAATACAGTATATTTATAGAAAAAATATCTCATTTCCCTTCAATTTTTCTTACATAATCTTACATTTGCTCTTAGATCACATTCTCTTACGTCTATACAGCCAAACATATATGTTAGAGATGTTTGGCGAAATAGCACGACAAGCAAAATGTAAGATTAATTCAATTTGAAAATGAAGCACTTCATTAATAGTTGATTTCTAGTGAAACATCGCGACCGATTCTAGTTTGCTATAATCAAGTTAAGTCAACTTTCTTCAACTCATACTCCACTTGAGCGCTATCTGCAAAAGTTTGCACTAAATTCTAATTACTATATTAAGACTACATTTAAATTTGTGCCAAATATCATTTGATAACGCGGATGTCGTCGTTTCAAAGTCAATTATAATATGTATGAAAGATATCAGATCGACTTGAGCCGAGCCAATTCAGTCAATTCAGTCATTAGTTGATTTGCGATGCGTAAAAGTTTTTATGACCTTTATTTGAACTCCTAAGATATCAATCATTATCTCAATTTGTAGAAGTATTTCAATGTAGACCCCATAGAAAGTGCTTAAGCAAAATAATAATGAAATTTTTTCAAAATACTTATCTATACAAGTCCGAACTTGGTTTTAATGGCATTTCAGATGATTTTTCTGAACCCAATTCTGTGCTTATGAATTATTTTCTTATGGAAAGTAAAGATAAATTGAATGCAATATTTCACGTCTGATCATTTGTAATTATTGATGAATTTGATGAAAATAAGGTTTAGGTAATGTTAATGATTGAAAATTTGAAACATTGCTTTATTTTCTAATTTATTTGTCGTTTCTTTCAGCTCATATCCTTAAGTATAGTCAGATTCCAACTTCAAACTCCTTACGCAGCAAATTATTATAAATTTCAATTTAAATAAGACAATTATAATTTTCAACTTATTCCTCATTTCATATTCTTAATAGAAAAATGTTTTCGCGAATAAATTAGAGTAAATTTTCTACTATAATCAAAATATTGGTTATTTGAAGATGTTTGGCGTAATTTGGTAGAATATTTCTATAATATAAGTAGAGGAATGTATGATAAATTGATTACTGAAGCTAATTAGAAATTTGCATATAGTAATGAAAAAAATTTGACACTGAGCTTTTGTACGTTGCTGTTAAGTTGAAAAATAACTGCGTCCAAAGTCACAAATCTAGATCTTATGGCTCAGCTTTATTAAAAAGATGGTCTAGTTATTAATTAAACAGCTTAATAATTGAATAATCAATTCAAATTTTAGTCGTGATAAACAAATTATTTTAGAGTAAAGCCATCAATGTGAAACTTTATCCACCTAAATATGAATTTATTTTCTCAACTCATGCTTAATATTACTTCTCATAGAGAAGGTATTAATATTAAAATTAGTTTTGATGGAAACAGTTTGGGACCAAATATTTGGAATAACTTAAATTAAGCAAAACAACTACAGTTGAACTACAACCCAAACACTTATTAGTGAAGTGTGGCTCTAAAAGTAAACTTAAGCTGGAAGAGAGAGATCGATAGTGGAGGAGAATGAATAGAAGAACATGTTCTGCACAATACTGTTATTCAGAGTGTCGGCAACCGACCGAACGCTAAACAGCGCAAGAGCTCTAACTTAACATTTTAGTACCGCTCAATTCCGTCAACCATTCACTCACTATTTTAGAGGAATTGCATTTGCAGCCAATGCAACATCACTTTGATCGCAAACCACTGCAAAGTCAATGGAATATATAGTTGAATATTGCGATTACGAGATAACTGTCACAACATCACAGAACACACTTAACAATCACTATAGACTTGTGTCAATCATAAGGCTGTGAATTGTTGTTATAAATGTTTTTGTGTTTTGTCGTGATTGTTGGGGAATTAAAAAGTTTACTGATCAACTGTTATATAAAGTGATATTAGCTGATGCTGACACTATGGAAAACAATCTTAATGTTACACTTAAGACCAACAAAAGTGTTTTACTTTAACTAACCTTATAGTGAAACGCTTTGACGCACTCACTAAAGCCTAACTGTAAGTACCGTTTAATAAATCTTTCTTTTGTTTAGAGCCAGCCTTAATTAGAAAAGTGTATACATTATCGTAATGATAAGTAAATTAGAAAAACAAAAGGCTGTCTTAATAACAGTAGCGATAGTGTGTTGGTTAAATATTTTAAGAATGTTCACAAGTAAATAGTACTTAGCTTTCAAAACACTTTTAACTATTTTGCTTTAATCTAATTGAGTAAAAAAGTTTATTAAGTTTAAAAATATCTAAAATTACATTAGTTCAATAAGATTTAAACTCTCACTCATTGACGATGTCTGTCAAAATCTGTGAAACAAATTTCAACTTTAAAAACTTTAAAATAGATTTATTTTAAAACTCTATTGAGTTATGGTTTCAAACCAGAGATAAAGTGTTTGAAGTGAGTTGAAAAGCATAGTTGAAAATTTGTTTAGAAGGAAATTAAGTTGAAAAGCCTGAAAAAGATCAATAGAGGAGTTTTGCGATTAGACTTCGAAAAAAAGTTAAGCAATTATAGAGCAATAAAGAGGATGAGGACTAGTAGAAGTGCATGACTCAGTTATATCTCAGTCACTACCTCAAAGTCGATATATCAATACGTCAATATAAACCTACTAGTAATGGATAAAAGTTAACTTCATTTCAGGCCTATTACCACCACTTCAGATCACCACCGAACTTAGTTTCATCAATTTTTTTTCAACCGATTCACTCTTTTCCTCTTTGCTTAACAGGAATTGACTACTGAAAAGTTTTTTGATATATTGCGTAAGTTATTTAACTGTGAGTTTGAGTTGAACAGAAATTAAGAAAAAGCTCAGAAAATAACTGGTTAGAGAGAGAGAGAGAGAGAGAGAGAGAGAGAGAGAGAGAGAGAGAGAGAGAGAGAGAGAGAGAGAGAGAGAGAGAGAGAGAGAGAGTATGTATTAGGTCACCAACATATTGAGAAATTTGATTCTCGTCAAATTCATTTTTCACAATTTGACTTCCGTACATGCCATGTGCAAGTATTTCATATATAACCTTCATATATCTGTGCTCAACAAACAGAAATAAGACTATCGAGTAAGAGGAGAGTCACAGAAAGAAAAGAAATAGCAAGATAATTTGTTCATGTCAGCATTACCAGAGTTCATACAGTGCGAACTACATCAGCACAACATAACAGACTCTATCAGCTTATTCATCCTATAAATGTTCCCTTACAGTTGGTTCTAGTTATCAACAATACTGAAACCATTTATCCCAATCAAACCCTTTTCGTTGTTTTCGTGTTAAATATAATTAGAAATCATACCAGAATCCAATCTAAGTGATGGAGAACATCTTACTGGCATTTGTTTGATTTATTCATAATTTTGAGCAATAAATTAGTGTAAAAAAATTAGCATATTTTATTGTATTGGTTTGGAGTGTTGCGATCAATATATAAAGCGAATAGTTTAGTAAGTAATGCATGAAAAGAGAACAAAGATTTTGACGGAATGTTTTAAAAGCGGTAACACATTTTGCCATATTTTTGTTCATTTTTGGCCCTCAAAGTGCTATACAGTGTTTAGTATTTGTTTTTTATACCTTTTTATCCCTATAAACTTGGAGTAGACTTAAAGGACGTAAAAAGTTTTGCAACACATTTGCAACTACTAACCAAATGCATTTTAGACCTATCTTTAAGTTTAAAACGTTTTAAGTGTAGGAAACGTTGCCATACTGTGCATTGTTTTAAAGTGAATCATGTATTACTTCTATTAAATTATTATTTTGTTCAAACATTTAATAGACATAAACGTTCGTACTGTATAACACATAACGCTTTTGAGCCATTATATTAACTTTTCTTTTCCTCTTAACTGTTTGTATCGGATCTAAACAAAATCAAATTTCAGTATATCTTACAGAAGCATGTTTTCAACTAGTTTGATTTCATACTTTCAAAGCTATGTCAGAGTCTGCCATCATTTCGATAAGAATGTGAAATAAGAAAAATGAATAATGAGCTCACATTGATATAGCTATTTATATGAATTTTCTATTTGCCAAAATATTGCTCAGGAAAATATGCTGAGAGAGAGAGAGAGAGAGAGAGAGAGAGAGAGTTAGTTGTTAGACGCCAATTCGTGTGCCACAACGTCTTGCCCATAATGTCTTACTAGTAATAGACTAGCAAAACTATTACATCTTATGTTAATCAAAATATCACTCTAACTTTATGCTTATATTTTTGCGAACATGTTTCAGACATAAGTTCGTTATATGTCACTTATATTTGCTGTTCAGAATAAATTTGATGAGTACGTCAACGAGTAATGCGCTCTCGCTCTTATTTTAATCAAACTGATGGATATTTTCTATTTTTACTTAAACTTAAGATCAAATTGAGAGATGCGTCAATCTTTCACTAGAATTCAAATTATTAAGACTACTTAAATTTGAAGATTATGTTAAGTCTGTAATTAGCAAAATGTCAAGTTTGTCTTATTGTAAAAAAAACTTAAATTTAAGTCTAAAACTTTCACTTAAGTTGTTGTGCCTATTTGTTAATAAATATACAGCTTATGTTTTAATATGTTAATGTCATATTGTTTTTATCTTATGAAGAGCTGCATTCATAAAAGTTAAATTGAATGAACTTTACAATCACAAGTTTTCTAAGAAACTACACAGCCTTTCAAAATGAGATGCTTTCTATAAACGAGTGAATAAATTAGTTAAAATTATCGCGTATCACATCAGTATAAAGAGTCGCTTACAGCTTAAATATAGAATAGCAAAAGTTTGGAAAATCAACGCTCCACTGCATATCAGAACATATATTTCTTTAAACTCCCAAAGAAATTCTCTCAAAGTTCCAAATGCTTTCCATGTTTCAAATTTCAATAGGATTTTCGACTAATTAGAAATAATTTGATGTCCTCAAACATCGGTTTTACAGAGTTAGAATCACTTTTCCATCCATTCCATCAGAATTGGATGGAATTTCTATTAATAGAATTTTAATAAATTTTGTTCATGCATTAGATAATCAGAAGATTTATACAGAATCACAAATATTCGATATGATGAGAAAATTTGAAATAATCTAAATTTTTAAGCAGAGATGTTTTACGGGTATTTGAGTTTGGAAGCTATTGCTCTCAAAATGATTAAATGCTAATATGTTTGTCTTAAGTTGAGAGCGCAGCGCAGTGTATATTAACAATGTTAACTTTGCTAAAAACAACTCTTTTTCAAACTTATAATTTCAATCATCGATTTTTAGATCAAATTGATCGCTAAGTTTTAATAGAGTTAAGCGCACAAGTGGGTTGTATTGAGAAAAATGATGGTCGAATTGGACTAATTGATCTCTATAAATTATAGTGACATTTGCTAGTAAAACATTTCTGGCAATATTAGCTGGGATGCTTTTATTAATCCACATTTTGCGACACAAAATTGCTGCTCCATCACGTTCTCATTTCTTGCATTTTTGTTGCACATCAAAGCCGAAGAATATGCTATGATATACATAAATATATAATTATTTTCTGCTCTTTAGACATCACTCAACAATATTAAAGGCATAAAAAATGGCATAACACTGACAGCCATTGGATTTGAAGCCAAAATAATTCGGATATAATGTTTTGATGCAATTTTATTATTTATTAGGCTAGAGAGAAAATATTAGGTTGTCCGGATCAAAAGTTGTATTACATTTTGGGCTATAACTTTTAAAGTACTCATTATTTTTCAGTGCCATCTTGTAATTATTTAGTTGAATACTTATTAAATATAGAAAAAACATTGAATTTAATTTGAGTGAAAAAATGAATCGTCCAGAGCTCCAGAAATCAGTTACTGACTATGAACAACGAGTTTTCATCAAATTCGGGAGTCCTCCTCAACAGGACTGTAACGGACATCCATGAAGATCGATGGGAACGGGTCATTGAGAATGAGGGTGAATACCTTAACTAATCAGGAATGATGTACTAAAATTTCATTTGAATCTGTTCACTAATTTTTGAGATATTAAAAAAATTAAAAAACAAGTTTTGATCCGGACAACCTAATATATGTAAAATAGCCAAATAGGTTGAAAAAATTGAGCACAACTACCATATAATGAACTAAATTGTGAAGTGTTTCCTCTCTTTGTTGTGGTTATTGTTGTTGAAGTGAGTACAAAAAAGTTAGTTCACAAAATGTTAGTTATATATATTTTCAAATAGAATTTTCGGCAAAATTTGTTAGGAGAGTTTAAATGAATGCAGTTGTGTGGAAAACATCTATTCGCACACTTGTCATTAATCACAATTTAATTGCAGTTAAGAGTTAACTGCAATGTTAGAGTATGAGGAATAGCGAAGTAACTTATAGTTTATACCAAAATGCTATTAAGTCGAAGAAGAGGAAGAGAAAACAGTTTTATGAGTGAATAAAAGGTTTTCAGCAATATTTACTATTAAATGGAGAGCAATATTTTTAGTTTGTTGCGCTAACAAAGCTATGGTTGTTTAGGGTTTATAAGTACTTTAGTATATATACCTGTTTATATTTGGATGGAAATAGTATACCAACCAACGGACTGTTAGGTATTATTGATAAATTATTATTATAGCTTGAAAAGTGACACAGCTCACAGGTCCCAATCCTTTTTAAAGTTTGATCATAACTCATCCTGTAAGAGATATTCTCCTTCCATGCTTGACATTCAGCTACTCGTATGTGAATAGTAGCCTATTCTTGATTTTTATATACATTTTGTATACACTGTACTGCGGTGTCCATAATAGTGATTGCGTTAGAGTATCGCACAAGACATTCACATTAATAAAAAATAAGAATAAAAAACAAATACAACTCATATACCAGAATAAAAGCTTGGAATAGATGAGAGTGAAGCAGTATTTGAAATGATATCTCATTTGGAAATGTTCTGGTAATGCATTTTGGTTTGTTTTGTAAAAGTAATCCATCTGTAGTTGTAATACCTTTACTATTGAACGTTTGACATGATTTTCTATTCTATCCTTTATTAGACTCTAAAATACATCTGATCTTTCTCTTGAGATAGAAATTATGTTTTTTCTATATATTTTTGTTTGTTTTTCCAACTCAATTATTAGTTTGCGTTTAAAAAATGCAAAACGCATTCAAACATTTGCATAAGAAAATTGCTATTATTATTATCATTTAAATAAGTCGATAATTATGTACACTTTGTGCGTATACTATTTATCAGGATTTACATATTTGCATATTTTTGCCATAAGTTTGAAAAGAGTGGAAAAAGTTTAATAATTATCTGTTTGATGAAGTGCTCAAAGTTTCAATATTTATAGAACTGGTTCATTCATTATTCATAACGTTCCGCAGATGCGAAACATCTCAATAGCCTTCCAATAATTTGCTAATGCATTATCCTTCAATACTGGGATTAGATCTGTTTTTATTCAATATCAGTATTGATTTTCGACTTTGCAGTAAAAGCTGACATATTCAGTAAACGTTATTTTTTGTGTTTATCGAACAACTAATCCTTTGCTTATTTCCAATCGACAAATAACTACTGCAGACAATTGTTATACTATGATAAATGTGTATCAAATGCTAAATAATAAAAATATGACATTCGCTGAGTTTTGCAACTAAGAAGCTTTATATAAGATAATAGCCTGACAAAGTTCTGACAAATATTGCTGCCATAAAACAAATTCTATTTGAGATCATTTTATGCATTAGAGTATAAAAAGAGAAAACTATGTTTTTATTTCTTCTTTTCTTTGGCAATTAATAAAAGTGAAGTAAAACTTGTAATTAAGCGCGAGATAGCATGAGCCTATGCAATATTGGCCCATGTAATATCTGGGATGCATAAAAAATATCTTATCAAACAATACTCTCAAACAATATTCCTCTCAAACAATATTCTCAATAATAAAACAAAATATTAAATAATATATCCAATTTTCTTCCTTTATCTCAAGTTTGCCTTTGAATTTCAACAGAAACTCAATTTAAAACCCATTCAAAGCAGGAATAATTCGATCAAATCTATCGCTCATATTTCCTGAGAGAATCATAAACTAAGATAATAAAAAAATTTCGAACACTCGGCTCATTGTTGGCTCGAGTTTGAAATGTTCCACTGCTGTTTACAGTATTCTCTTGATGTGATACAAGATAATTATACATTTTTTCAATATTAATCTGAAATGATATGATTTAATTTAAGTCAATATTTTTATCGTTTTTAATGAGCAAAGAATTTAATAACAAAGAGTTGACAATTAGTAAAATAGCAGTTATAGCACGAGAATAGTTATTACTGTTCTACTCAAGCCTCATTGTAATCCTAGATGATGAAAGAAAAATAGCCTAAAACTTCATTTCAATTGAACCTCACCATTAATGCTAGTACTGGATAGGCTTTTGGGCTTTTTTTTGTTTAACTTTCAGTCTAGTTTTCGAAGTCTATAATCATCTTCTATTCTAATATTTGAAAACTTGTCTGGCATCCAGTTTTGCATCGAAAAGCAAAGCAAAAACTTGTATAATAGTATGTAATCTTTTGTTTCATTTCTATTACAGTGATATTTGAGAGAAGAATGGACTAAAATAGTAAGAATTTTGTCTTACGACAAACTATACGCTAATTTATTATACTTTTAGTATAGATTCAATTTTCTTATTCACTTATAGCATGTAAGTAAATAAGAGGTTCAGACACAGCCGTAGCCAGCGGGGGGCTAGGGGGGCTATAGCCCCCCCAAAGGTTTTTCAAAGTTTAAGTTAAATCAAAGGTTTGATAATAAATTAACAGATATTTTAATGGGAGTTAACGCTTGCTATCCAATATCCAAGCATTTCATGAACTTTGAAATTATGAAGCCTTTTGCTACTCATTATTGTTTGAATCTAGAAAATTTAAAGTCAAATTCTGAAACTCCAAAATTATTATTCTATGAGTGCGAAGATACTTTTAATGTCTATAAAAAAAAAATTAACTGATTATTCAAACTCTATGCCAGATTTATTAAAGTATTTTAAGATATCATTAACTATAGGATGTGTTAATGTTTCGTGTGAAAAGAGTTTTTCAACATTAAGAAGAATTAAAACTTATTTGAGAATTTCGATGTCTAATGACAGATTAAACGGTTTGGCTCTTATTTCGATTGAAAGAGAAATTGCATTATCTATTAATCTAGATAATTTTGCCATTGGATTTGGTAAAAATCATTGTAACAGAAAAATTATATTGTATTAAATTTTGATTAGATAAAGCTTAACTGAGAATTTTCAGACATTTAGCCCCCCCCCCAGACCAAAAAGCTGGCTACGGCAGTGGGTTCAGATATAAAAAAAAAGTCAATTTAACTTCCAAAATAGAGGAACATACACATTTCGATCATTCAAAGCAAATTTGAAGCCTTGCGCCAAACAATAGCTATACTTTGCTAATATAGCCAAAGTGATAACTTAATGGTTTGGGACATAAGTTGAAAAATAAATCACTTATCAAATCGAAGCTAAAAAAATGTAGCGAAAGAAGAAAAACACATGTTTGGCGAATGTTAAAGGGCAGAAGAGTATATGCGAGATTCTGCATATGGTTTTTTCTCACAACAGAGAATAGCGGCTATTAATCCATCATATTTGGCAGAGAGACCTTTCGCGAGCTTACATGCAAAAGAATTCTTCTTACAAGCATTAATAGTGTTTGTTAGCTCTATTGAAAAAATAATATTATACTTGTTATAGTGAAGGCAAGCATTCGGGTCTAGGCAAAAAACTGGTAGAACACTTTGATGATGTTGCTCAGAGTACGCCTTAATACTCAATTTCCCATTTGGATCAAACCGAATAGCGGTAGCGTCTTTTCGCTTTTTATTTTAGCCACTTATACACACTATTTCATTGCATTGATAGAGAGCCCACTACTCAAAGCAAAAAACAATTACTGGATCTCTGCTTTATTTGGTTTTATTCCACGTTAAGCTCAATATTTGTTTCTTAGTATCTAACCTATAACTGCACTCATGTATGACTAGTTTTACGAAAATTTTTAAACTCCTTTGCGATAACTTGTAACAATTGATCTCAAGTATAAGCTTGTTATATCAAACTCTTCAGCAAACACTTCTCCCCTTTTCTTTACTTATTTAGTAAACAAAAAATAAATTAAACCAACTTGTGATCAAAGTGAAAAAATGATTTTCACCATTTCATGTCTTGGAGAGAGTAATTGAATTTTATTTTCAAATGTATGTTGACTGAAATATTCAATTTCGATATATTGTATATGATGTGAATTCATTTAATGAGAAAGCATACAAGTGAGTCAAGTCCTTCTCTAGTATTCTGATCGACACGAACTTCATTCGCGATTAGTTTTCTCTAAAATTGATTTACTCCTAGAGATGCTTCAGACGTGACACAATTTTGATGCACTTCACAGATAGAGAACTGAGGCTGAAATGCTTTTCCTCCACTTGATTGTGTACTACAAGTACAAGTGTTACCAAATATGACCGTATGACTAAAACAATTACGTACAATTGGATAACATAGGCGCAAAAACTTGCCAGGCAAATAGAAAATTATTCATCTATTCAAAGTTCAGCTCCACATCAATACTAATAGGGATTCTGACTGAACCTTCCAAAACGAATATGGTATTGAAAAATGACTCAAAGTGTATTCCTGGTTATTGTTATGCTTTGAGATATAGTTAAAATTCTAGTTACCACACGTAAAACTGCAAACAACTATTTGATTGCAAATTCATGTCATGTGTTTCATTTTGTTCTCTACCGATTGCTCTGCTTCTTAAACTAGTGCTAAATTGGTTCTAAATCAATAAAAACTTCAAAAAACATTCCAATACTTTAAACTAAATTTTTAGTTAACAAAATAATTGGGCCGAAGGCTATAGATTTTAATTAAAAGAATTTCAATTTTATTCGCGATAACTTTTGTTTGACTCCATAAATAAATACATATTCTGTACTGTTTGCAAGCTTCTGTATTCTGTTATATTGTGTTAACAGCTTAATTATTAGCAGAATTTTGAAAAATATTTTCAAATACCTAAAGTTACATCTTCTGTAACTTTCAATAATAGCCAAAAGGCATTCGCATTAACATTTGGATGGAGCAAACAAATCAGATTTAGTTTAATTAGACACAAGTTACTGTATATTTTCTCCCACTAGATAGTAAGTCATCTAATGCTTAATCAGTTGAGAAAACATTTCAACAATTCCTAACTTTTTCTCATTTTTCTCCAATTTTAATGGCTTTTACTTTTGAAATCACTTTCTGTCTTCACTTTTCTCATCAGCATATTTCAAAGTTTTATTTTTGTGTCCGATTCTGAACTTTAGTAGCTGACACATTTTCTATTAACCACGGCAATTCTGCCTTCAGTTATAACTTTTGCTTTCCTTTTTCTTTAATATTTTCTTCATACCCTGGCAAAATCGGATCCATTCATAAATACTATTCAACTTGTGTGCGATATCATCACTATTCAAATATGAAATAACTATTGAAAATAATGTTGCACGTTCAGTAGTTAAGTTGTTAAGGCACTTTTAGGCAGCGTCAGGTTTTCAGGGGAAGTTCGTGTATATTCTTACAAGCACTACGTAGACGCAACTACTGGTGCGCGTTCAACAATTAGCTCAACTAAACTAATAGTCATAGACTATTCAAGAAAATTTTAAAAAACAAATTTTCAAACGTTCTTTTATCTTGAGAAAAAATTTCAACATGTCTTGAAAGGAGTAGAATGAAAGGCAAGTTTTCTAAAAGATTGATTTAGTAAAAGTCCAGTACGCCGGACTTGATATTTATCGGAACTGTCACATTATTTGACTAATTTGCAACACAAAGTCACGTCTAGTCATCACGTTTTTACCTCCATAGGAGACAGAGTAAATCTGAGGGATTCGCAACCAATAAACTACTGAGTTTTATTCCGGTTTGAAGGCTGCAAGCAAAAAATCTGAGTATAAAATATTTTCTCTTTCTCCAAAGACAACTCTTTTTCTAAGACTTAACTCGAATAATATTTCGAATCATAGGACTGTCATGTATTGCATATCAAATTTTAGTCTAAATATCTATACTTTTGTCTGTAAAAAGTTGATATGAGCGTCGATTTGAAGTTTTTATGGGTTTTTTGTTAAAGGATTAGAGAATAGGTTTGAAAAATGTAAACTCGCATTTTCATAAATCATCATCTGATGACCAAAAAACAAAACAGAAATTCTTTCTTTTTCTATCCAAACTGCAATCATATTCTTCATTGTAATAATGAAAGGCCTTCAATCATATTTAGTGTTGTTTTTGTTTTGAGTCGAGATCTCTTCTGAATTATCAGAAACAGCGTGAGCTGGGAGAACGAGTATATGTTTTCTGACCTTTTTCGAGCTTTTATCGCCCTTTAAAGTAAATGTATCTAAAAGTATCAATAAATCAAGTGTTGGCTTTAAGAATAAAGGATTTACAGAGTTTACAAGACGACAAACTCCATTGTTCGTTCGCAAACTCGACCGTTTGGTTAAACAAAAGACTTGTGCAGCAGAGAAGCGCACAGAGTTCGAGACCACTATTGAAAAAAAATAATAGTCAAATACTTGTGCCATCCATTCCACCAAAATGTTTGGTAAGAAATCGGCTGGAAATGACTAAAGATAAGAAATCATCGAATCAAAGGCAAAAAGAGAGACTAAAAACAAAAAATATAACAGTGAGTGAAAAGCAAGAAAAACGCATCTGAAACCAAAGACCAGATGGTCTCTCAAAACAAATGAGTTCTTCACACAGATGTGAAAAAAGAGAAAGGGTACAAAAGTAAGACAAAATAACAGCAAAATAGTAGAAAAATAGTAGAAAAATAGTAGAAAAATAGGAGAAAATAAGCGAAAATGGGAGAAAATAAATATACGTTAGTTCAGTAAACTTTGACTAGTGAATCGTGAAATTTATGTTAATTCAAAAGTGATTATACATAAGCTGACAAGCTATTAAAGAACTAGTTCTCTCAATGATGACTTACTTGACTATAATTATTCATGCGCTAAATAAACCTAATTATTGTTAACTTAATTTTGCAATAAGCAATTTACGACGCGTGTAGTTATCAATTCCATATTTTGTTCTACCTTTCACTTCAATGAAGAAATAAGGTTTGTTTTGGGCGCTTCACTGATAATCGTTCATTGTTGTGCACGTTTTTTCGTACTAGTATTTATTCACATCATAAGACCTCAGGATTTCTCAATGAAATTGCATTCCTTGATAATAAAAATAATTTTTTTCGCCAAATCCCATTTAAAGTTTCGCTTTGAAGCTTCTTCTAAATTCAATTTGTAAAGAATAGACTGCTTAAGCACAATAAGTTCAGATCTAAAATTGAATCCATCGTTGACTAAAACGGTTTCGAAACCTGCGCCTTCTTATGAGTAACTACAGTAAAACTTGTCTAACTTTCACATGTAGTTAAGTGGTTTTTTAAAGCCAATAACAATTAAACTACGTTTTTCTATGGGATTTTATATTGTTTTAGAAACTACTTAAATGCGCATTGAAGTTAGACAGGTTTTACTGCATGTATAAAGATAATAAGATTCATCAAATTTTCGAGTTTGATAAAAATTGCATGCCTTGCGCAAAATCTAATCTTATCCAACTGAATCCTACCTTATTTCGCAATCTTCTGATAAGATAAATGATTTCTTGTCAACACAGTCAATAGGATGCTTAATTCACAAATTACTATAATTATTGTCTTCGATTTCTCTTATCTTATTTGTTAACTGAAGTGATGGAAAATAATTATAGATTTGGTGATTAAAATGAGAATTTGATCGAGAAAACAAGGTTATGCTGACAGTCAGTATAATAATTAAAGATATCTCGGCAATCGTCGCTTTCAATTGTGCGACTGAGAGCTCATTATGATGTAATCAAGCATTAAAATGCAAAAATCACTCTTACATTAATTGCACGTCAAATTACTTCTAATCGAACATCACATCAGCTTTAAAGGCAGATCATTCTTCCAGAAATGCCTCTAATTCTAGTTAATGCCAGTTAACTAATGGGATGCATTCTGCTTGAAAGCTAAAAATTACTTATATTTCGTATAAAATAATTGACAATCGCAACGGAAGTAGAACTAATCTGTTTCTAATCAGTATTCCTTCGGTCGTCGATCTCTGGTTTAACCTTTTGAATAATTCGTAATTAGATCATTTGATTTTGAACGTTGGTTAGCAAAAGTTATATTAAATATAAAAGCGATGTTTCTGTGGAATAAAACATTTGACCTCATATTATGCATTCTTGAATTTAGTTTCAACTCTAAGAATTGCTCAAATAATACAAATACACTAATCCACTTAGGACATACTCACCGGTTTTTCAGAAAAAAATGATTAGAAACTTGAATATAAAGCAAGATGAAAGTATATATGAGTTAAGGAATAAAGAGAGTAAAAAATATACAATGTATATAATGATGGAGCTTGATCCTTGTTGGTTCTTCAAATTTTGCCTTAGAGCTGATTTGAGTTGCACTTACTGAATAATTTAACCATAATCATTATAGCATTTCTTACTCCATTCAAACCTGAAGTAAGTCCTCTTCAATTATATATTACAACCTGTCTACAATATAAGCACCTTTTGTTTGTATTTGTCTTTTCTTAATCATCTTATGTTTCTAGGTTTTATTTTATATCTCCTAACCAACAAATGTTTCACTTTATATTATTGTCAGTAGAAGTTAATTACTGATTACGGAATAAAAAAACAAAATTTAATAACTATTTGCATCAATATTATATTGATGTTAATGAAACAATTTTGCTACTTTTAGAAATTCTAACTGACATGATCTGATTGAACTAAAAATAGTCGAAGTTTAGTTAGAAAAAAAGGATAGAATGTCACATATGGTAGTGTGATAGTCGAGATTGGTTTGCCCTTTTGTTAGTTTACCGAATTCCAGTTGGTTAAACACAATCTTTTCGCCTAATTCCGAAATCGATCACATAATCGTTGTACAGAAACTATTATTTCCCTAATTAGAAAAACTAGATTATCTTTAAAAATTCATCGTAATATGCCTCCCAGAGAGCAGGAATACCAGTCACGAGATAATACCAGAAAGTTTATAAATATATCCTTAGGTTGTAGAAACGCTCATATTTCAAAACCGTTTAAAATCATATCTCATTCAAGTCATGAACTGTTGAAAAAAGATCTCTTTTCTCTTCATTGGTTTTATTGCTTCCAAACGATCTGTTACTACAGTGAATTTGAATTTATGTTTGTGAAAGTGATGGAATTTAAGAGACTATTATTTTTGACTTTATTTGCAAATATATGGTTTGTTATTGATGCTGATGAGTTCATGCCAGCTATTGTAGGCAACAGACTTGTCCTCTTTCGCGTCACTCAAGACGAAAAAAATAAACTTTTGAGTTCAGTGCCAGTCAATGATATAAAACATACAACTGTTATACTCAAAAATGACTTAAAAACTTCTAAAATTTCCGGTGAGAAAAGTGGGTTTAAAGGTGAGAACCATAAGAGTGAGAATACCGATGACAAAGAAGGTGGATCTAATGAACAAAACTCTCAGAAAAGCTCAAAAGTGTGGACTGAAAAATCAAAAAACGATGACGGATTGAAAGAGGATAGGAGTGATTCAAGTAAAGCTGGACATGGTATACATGAAAATAGTTATAGTGATAGTGGTTACAGAAGTCATTATAATCGTAATAGAGGCCATGGCTTTGAGAAATCATGGTCTTGGGATAAAGAGAGAGGTATGAAGAGTTCGCATGGAAAAGATATTCAAGAACATGATAGTCATGGAGTTGAAGATAAAGGTAGTCAACATGGACTCAAACAATGGTCTGCTGATGATCGTAAAAATAAAGGCTCGCTTTCTAACCACAACAGTCATAAGTCTGGACAGTATAGCAAAAATGGCAACTCTAATACAAACAAGGCTAACAGTCAAGTAAAATGGAATCAGAAGTCAGACTATTCGAGTCAAGATGAACGTAGCGATAGTCATGTTCATAAGGATTCTCCGAATGTCAGTAACAGATATGAATCAGAATCAGAATCAGATGATCATAATGTTAATAATCATAATGGTGAACATCAGAATTCTGAGACTTCACAGATTAAGAAAGATAGAGAATATGAAGACAAAAATCGTGATTATGTGCAGAGTAATCGAAATAAGTTTAATGAAGAGCAACAAACAGTAGAAGGACCACATGACAACTATAACAGGCATGACTCCCACAATCCAGAATCAGAACACTCTCCATCGTTCGCACATAACCCTGAAAGCACTTATCGTGAAACAAGCGCTCGTAATCCCCAAAACCATAAACGCCATCAAACATATGACGGTCATTATACGAGTTCTTCTATCGTTGGCGGAGTCCCTAAATCAGACTCTAAGAAATGGCAAGTAAATAGTGATGAGAACAGTGCTGAGAAAAAGCCAAAAACAAATGTATGGAGTTATGAGAGCAAAGAAGATAACCATAAAAACAATAGGAAGCCTGTGATGAAGAGCTGGAACAATGGTCAGAGAATGCATGGATATTCTTATGCGATAACACAGAAGCCAACAGTTAATTATGGAAGTAGTAATTTCCAAACTAACAACAAAACCTATACCATCAATCATTAGCTTGACTAAAACCAAAACCCATTCCTTACCAACATATACCAGATCCAATTATTAACATAATAATTTATATCTCTCTCTCTCTATTAGCTCTGTTTCATGCCATTTTTTCTCTGTTCATCACTCTCACTGATATTTAGTTTTATATCTATTCTCGTCTATTTCCTCTATAAATAACATGGCTTTCAAAATACTAAGCCTGACTTTTTCATGAATATCCACTGTAGATTACAATTTTTGTTTCATTCCATGTTCACTCTGAGGATGCTATTCTGTTGATGCCAGTCATGCTACTCTCGATAAATATATGTGCTCGAATGAGCCTTCAAACTAGAAGTTATCATTTGCAATTATGTTTGCAACTGTAAAAATAGTTATTTTATAAGGATATCTACTGATATGTTTGCCTCAATACCAGTAATCTTTGGAATATTCTCTAAAATGTTGTCTTAAAATATGATACAAACTTGATTTTAGATGAAAATAGAAATGTGTTAAATTATGTTTTTACTTTATACTAGTTTTAAGAATAAATCTGAAAAACTATTATCAAGTGATATTTGAACACTTTTTTAGATTTATTTATTTTTCTTATTTTTCAATTTTACCATTTCTCTCTTCTGCATAATATGCTGACAAGTTTTAAGAATATAAGAGAAGATTATTTGTGAATACATGGCAACAATATATACTTATATCTTATTTAACTACACAAAAAACTTCAATAGAAATAAATACACAAAAAAGGTCGTAACCAATTGAATGGAATAAGACTCAGAGAAATGTTTCACAAATAATTTGAATAAAAGAAGTTAAGTCTCTCATAAGGAACTATAAGATGCATATAATATTTAGGAAAAGATCGCAACATAACTCAAGTGATAGTTTGTGTATACGTTTATTTGGAAGCTATTATGGCATAGACTAGTTATTGCCTTTTTTGTGTGTGTTTGTGAGTCGTTAAGTAGAGCATGTCGTTCGCCTAAGATATTAGGATTTACTCCTACTGAAAGCTTGTGCACAACGTTTTCTTCCTTCTCGCTATTGTTTGCAAATGCAGTCCAAGCCTCTTATTATGTGCTAAACTTATAAAAGAATATCAAAACAAAAATAGATGACAAACTATATAACTTGAATCAATTTTTCTCTTATATCATAAAAGATTAGAAAAGTATTTAGTTTTCTTTCTTTTCTCCAAAAACCACTTTTTCTTTCAGTTTCAGTTTTTTTAAAGGAATCCAATTTCGATTTTGTAAGATTTATATCAATTATTACTAAGGCCTAAGCTATTCATTCATAAATTTGTTGTTTGGAGAATAACCTCAAGTCTGGGCTTCATAAGTTCATATTTGTTTTAGCAGCGAATGTGTCGCAGTATAACAAATATTGAATTGTTTGTTCGCTGCGGAACATCTAATAGTGGAAGATAAAAAGAGCAAATATTAATGGAACAAATGATTGGGTCGAGCAAAAAACTAGTGAGTGTTAGAGGAAACCAGCAAAAGTAAAGATGCAATCCGATAATTAATTTAACAGTTCAACTTTGGCCAATCTTCTTCTCCAGCTAGATAATTCCTAGAAGAATCGCCTAATCACAAATCATTTGCCAAAGTTAATCAATCTTTGGATTAATGCTACTCTTTAGACTATTGCAAAGAATCAATTTCTGCTAAAAACTGTAAATTTTGATGGCTTTGCGGTCAATTAGCTTTCAAACAGATATTTTCTCGGAATAATACGACTCAGTGAATAGAAAAAAGTTCCCTAAAAGCACTTTAGCTTTTCTTATATTGATTGGAGTGGATAAATTTTTCAGAATCTATTAAACTTAATTTTCAGCTTTAGGATAGAGGAAAACAGTGTATACTTTGCATTGAGATGGCTTTTAGAGTGAAGTAAAGTCTATGAAATGATTAGCACGAGAAGATGCATCTTTTGTAGGCAAGTAGTCATCGGTATTACTCATTGACAGAACATTTCAGAGTCTATTTTCTCAATTCCTCCAAGACATACTTCTAGCAAATTTAGTCAGTACATTGACCAAAATGCAGCTCTTCATCTCCTACTGAATGTTGGCACATGAAAAAACGAGTGCTAACCGATGCCAGAGCGTAACGGAGCGAATAAATAAATGCACCATTCGCTACATTATTAGCGTCACTCAAACATGACTCTCGCAATCTCACACTTATATAAAACCAATTGAAAAGTTACAGTTTCCCAAAATGAGTGCGAGTGAGCGAAAGAGAGAGAGAGAGAGAGAGAGAGAGAGAGAGAGAGAGAGTGAGTGAGTGAGTGAGTGTGAGTGAGTGTGTGTGTGTGTGTGTGTGTGTGTGTGTGTGTGTGTGTGTGTGTGAGGACTAAGTTGGAAGCAAGTATTATAGCATACCATGAATCTCTCTCTAATGCATTCTCATAGTAAGTGACGAGTTTGATATCTTAGAACCATAGTAAATGCGTTTTAGTCAAATTGTATTACCGCCTAATGCCTTATTCATTGTAATAATATTCAAAAATAATCGACTTTTATATTGCTTTTATGTTTGCCAAAAAGTAAACTTTTTCTTTACTCATAATTTTGAATTTTATACAATAAGTTCCACTTTTTCCTCATGAATATATTGTGATTTGGTTCTCAAAAGCTTTTCATATGTATTCGCATATATTGCAAAAATTGTTATATATTTCTAGCGCATTGAAATTCAGAAAATGTCTGCTGAAAAGTACTGATTCTCTCAATGGTTTGGTACAAGTATATTCCGCTTAAGGCTAGAAAATTATGTCAGTCGAAAAGTTCATATTCTTTATTCATCTGATTCTGCATAACAATAATCAGACTCTATTTAAATAAAACTGACGAAAATTGTGTAATTTATATTAAAACTATTTCTTTAACACTCTATTGAGAGTGTAGGCTTATAATTGAAATGATCACGTTTTATGTTAATAACATTTATTCAAAAGTCTAGTTATGATATTCAGGAAGAGTCGGCGAACAGCTCTTTCAAAACTTTTTCTAAATCAATAAAATATTCAGCATTTCATACGATATTTACACTACGAAAAGGTTACACAAAGAATACGAGTTTACGGAGAATATGCATATAATTTTGAAAATTGCAAACTTCAAGTACATTATGTAATTGAGTGTAAAGCAAAGAATAAGTTTTCTCAATACAAATTGCTTTGAAATGCTCAAAATGGAAACCTATTTCTAACCCTAATATGATTGCATGTAAATCGTCAGCGTTATTCAGTAGGAAAGAGAGTAGATATGGAGAAGTTGATGAGCACTGAGTACTGTGGTATAACTTCATACTCTACCCTCTTATGGCATATGTTCAGTGATGATGAACATTTTTTCTCAATCTTGTCTCGAGCACTGAAATCGCGCAGATATTCATCATTAATGATGCTATTTTCATAAATAGTGTACATTTTTTGAGGGTCTGATTTTATTTTTAATAGCACTGAGCTCTCAATTACCTCTCATTGAAATAGTTGAGAGGTTATGTATTCGTTAATGGGCACGTCCTTCAATATTGACAAATCTCTTGATGGAGTTTAGGGAACAATTGCTTATAGTGAGTTTGTTCTAATGTGATGGAAAAGAGTACTCGTATTTCTCCATCATATAAAATAACTTATATTCTAGTGTAGAAAATAAGTCGGTTTTCTCTATGCAGTTAGAGAAGAAGATCTATAATTTCCATCTTTCACAAGCAAAAAAGTTGACAACAGTGTAGTTTTTCAAACCAACCAATTTCCGCGACAAAATCTTTTCAGTATAGAAATACATTAGAAATTGACTAACAAAGAGCCATTCATAATACTTCTAACGAGACATTTATTTTCAAATGCTTAGAATTCATTACAAATCTTACAATTTTTCTTCTTTGAGGTGAAATTTTATTTTTGGATAACAAACTTAGAGCTTGTTTAGCATTAAGAAATAGTTTTCGCTAATAATTAGTTAGCAATTGGTCAAAATTTTGAGCTCAATTTTTAGGTTAGGTTAGGATTTGAAAAGTTAGAACTTGAAAACATCTTAAATTACTAGTTGAGCGCATGAAAAGCAAACTCTGCAAATCCAACATCAAAGCACTTGAAAGATGTTTCCTTTGCTCTAGTTATAAAAATTCTGTGCATTCAATACACGGAATATTAGATAAACTCAATGAAAGTGTTATGGATATAGTAGTTTTTGACTTCTCCAATATATATAATGTCGTGTATGCCATTGCGGTTCTTACAAACTCAAGATTTACTGCTAGAGATGATATGTCCCGATAGCAAAATCGTTTCAACTTCTCAAATATATGTCAAAAGAGCTCATTTAGCAAATGTAGTTGTTGGCGCCGCTAACACTGATTTCTTTTTACGATACACTCTTGGAATTCAGTTAAATTACATTGAGATTACAGTGGGTGGCCTGAGATACACATCATTATACTGTATTACAAAATGTTAAACTAATATTATTCTTCTTTCTCTCTCTCTCTCTCTCTCTCTCTCTCTCTCTCTCTCTCTCTCTCTCTCTCTCTATCTGCTACTTTTTATGCCTACTCAATTTCAATATATAAGCTATTTTATATAAATCAGTTTAGTCTAGACTTACTTTTTTAATCTAATAAATTACTTTTGTATGCTTAACATATCTCAGCAAATGTGCCTAAAGTTGAAATAATTATTGAAAACTACGCACGATCACCAGTCAATCGATAAGATCAATCATAATAATTGATGAATATGATATCTAGTAATTAGTGCTGGAGCAACATATTCGCTGTGAAGAATATTCGCTCTGAAGACAATCTCAAGTTAATTAATGTGAAGTACTTAGTAAATTGGTACCAATATTTTGTCATTTACTCCTCTTGGACAGAGATACTAGATATGAATGATGCAATATTTATATAGTTATGTCAAACACTGGCTGTAGTGCTCAGCCCTTCAATCGACAAATGGATAAGTTTTAGCTTTCTCTCCAATAATCATAACTGTTAGCCAGTGTTAGACACTATTTGGTCTATATATTGTAGAGAGATCCAGAGGGAATTATGCGTTTGATGTCGTGTCCAAAGAAGAAAGAAATGAACAAAAATGAACGAGAGGGAATTGTTTTACTTAAAACATTTTGCTCTGTTGCTAAACCCAATACCTTTTGTTTCTGTTCTTCAGCTCCTTTCAAACCTCTTTGTTCGAGTACGAATGTGATCAAAAGATCTCTTTATTTGAGCAATAAATAGAGCTTTTAATAAATTTGTTTTGGGTAAAAATGTATGAAACATTGAACTAAATCACTTGATCAAGTGTTAAGACGTTTTATAAAACATTTAAATTCAAATTGGTATTTTGGGTGTTTAAATATTCTTCACCCGAGCTATGATAGAAAAGTTAAATTGGTTTATAATTAGAAGCATAAGCTCAACAAAGGAAAAAGATTTTTGCTATTTTCAGGTAATTTATGTGTAGGAGAAACAAATTTAGACTTAAATTAATGGATGGGCTCGGAATCTATTGACCATAAGGGATGAGCAGAAAGCTGTGCCACAGTATATAAATTCCTGAATCGACGGAGATCATGATTGGGTTAATATTTCTATTCAGAAATTTGCTCCATCTTATATAATGACAAAATAATGATAATATCATTGAAAACTCTTTCGCTTCTATGAACAACAGGATCTTCCGATCAATATGTTTTGGTATTTGTCATCTGAAACATCGAAAGTTTGCCAAGAATATGTTTGATGTTGTGATCAAATGGACGCAATTAATATCGCATTACTTGATAGACCGGTATTAGGGCTGAGATATGCAATAAATCAAAATCCAGTCTAAGTGTTAATGATGTATATGTTGTGCTACCCTAAAGTAAATAAATTGCATTTTTACGTTCGAACCTTAGCTACTTCTAACACTGAATCAGCAACATTCGTACCATTTTAAACTCTCAAATCAATCATATGAATATTGAATAATCTTATATTTTTTTCTTTCTTCGAGTGGAACTGCATAAATGTTATTATGAAAATCTTCCAACTTTCAGATTTTGATCTTGTTTTACAAAATTTGCATAATATTATGTACGAAATATAAAGAAACAAATTCAGTAAATAATTGCAAATTCAATTTGATTCTCAGAAATTATTCAAACGGAAAATGAAAAATATCGAGAAATCAATTAAATTAAATTGAAGTTGAGCAAAGATTATCGATAATTAGAGGCAAGCTTTGAAGAAAGCCTATAAAAAAGAGCTCTGAAATCAATTTTGATTAAGCAAACAGTTTAGGCGCATGATATCAAAAATCAATTTCTAACGTAAATCCGATAAATATTATAATATATTAGAAACGTTACCACATTTGTCTCAATAGATCAACGGACAGAGCATTAGCTAAGAGTTAGCTGAAGACAAGAAACAATGTTTGACACAATATTTCACACAGACGTTGGTTTGAGCAGAATTTCCATCAGTTGTCGACTCCGAGAAGATATTCTCGTGATTCCCACATTGTTTCTCTGTGTCATGAATTGATATCTTGATTGCCTGTTCGTATGATCTGTTCGTATCTAACTGAAGAGTGAGTCCTCGACCTGCATTAGTATCATATTTATTATATCGAATATCGATAGAGCAGTGCTAAAATTGCTTATAGTATGGCTCACTTCTTAAACTAGTAATTCTAGTTCTAGACGTAATAAATCGGTTGAATTGAACCGTTAAATTTGATGTCATTGAATGACTGGACTGAAATTGTCGAAATTGGATTATTTTGTCTGAAGTTCAACTCGAAAATCATCTTCAAAAGTGTACTCAATTGAAGCTATTTGGAAATCAATAGAAAAGTCTATTAATAGAAAAGCGAACAAAAATATGATTTATACTTTTGATTAATTATTGATTAGTTACTAGTTGGTTGTCAGTGATATTAATTAGAAAAATTTGTGATTAATAATGTAGAGTGAATTAGAAATTTAGATATAAGATAGAGAGAATTTCCACTCCATTATGAAGCGATTAGTCATATTTGAAGCATTTCAATACGAACAGAATAACGATACCCTCGTTGTGATTCATATATTTTGAAATCTAATTTTTCTCTCTCTAGTAATCAGTTATTTAAGGCTTACTTAAGGCTCGTCATTAAGACTTGGCAAAGATTTAGTGTGACTTCCTGTCTACTAACGCTGTTTGAAGCGCTATTTAAGTCTAACTATTATTGATATCAATTACATTAAAGGCATCAGTTTATAAATAATTCTAACATTAGTGCTGACCGCGATCATATATGTCTTCGCGTTTGTTCACTTGCAAGTTTTCTTCTGAGCGACCAAAGTATTTGTCTCTACACTTAAAACCCTCTGACCTGCAATGCACTGATAAAAAGTTAATTCTTTTGAGCTAAATTAGTTCACTTTACGCATAGATGTTGCAAAGTATTGATTATGACAAAATATTTTAAACTATTTTAAGTTATTTTAAACTATTCTTGCAAGTTTGTTTGTAATCAGTATAATGGTAAAACCATTACCAGAGGCCTTACATTTTTGACAATAACTTATTTACAATTCTAGGCTATCGTAACATAAAGTAAATATCTTTCGTTGTAATCAAATTCAATTTATTTTGCTTTATAAATAAAAACAATTGAATTTGTGAACTTTCTCTGAAAATAATATATTTATGAATTCCTGTCACATACAATTTGTATATCAGTATTGATTCTCTATCATTAGGATTATATGAATGCCTGTTTGCATCCCTACTCTTCTACTCTTTATTTTAATCCAACTGATCATATTTGTTTTGGAATGTTATACGATATTTGTCTTTATCTCAGTATTGCTTGCAGTAAATATTTGGATAAACTAGAAATAGTCGAATCTCTTTTATTCATCTTATGTTTTATCAATATAAGTGTTAGTCGCAAAGGATGGTCATTAACAGATCAGAGCACGAATTGCACGATCGTTTCAGTTCGAGTACAGAATTTTTGATCAAAGATACAGAACACAAAACGATATTTTCTTTCCAACTTTCCACACTTAAATTATCTAATATTACTTTTTATTCAATCACATTATAAAAGTTTGGCAGAGGCTTCAGCTCAAAATTGACAATACGTTTTTCAGAAGTTTGTTGACAATGAGTTTGAAGGATAAATATTAGAGCAGTTTTTTAGTCATTCATTATAGTAAGAAGAAAAGTGAAAGCAAACAAATGAAAGCTAATCACACCAAAAAAAGAAGTCATGCTAAAGCCTGTCATTAGGATTAACGTTGACTGCCATTCTAAGCCAAACTCAATTATGAACTTTCTCATAGCTCAAATCAGTGGCGTAGCACCAATTTTTGTTCGCACAAGCTCAATCAGATTATAGGCATTAGATGAGTATTGAGATTTTGCTTGAATAGTCTTATCTGCATGCTTTACGCTTATAAATCCGTTATAGAAAAAAATTTCACTTCAAACAGTTCCGTCACTGAAATAGCTTTTTAGTATAATAGGGTTTTATGCCTAGAATTCTCAAAAGAAATATAGGAAGACTTAATTTAATCAAAAGAGTCTATAAGTACTCAATGCTTTAGACCAACTCAATGCTAGCACTGAACTCTTTATATTTTCCTATTAAATTCCAAACCAAATTTGCAGCTAAAAAATGCTTGAAAAATTTGACAATTTGTTTAACTTTAATTTATTACTTCAATTACCTTAGAAATGTTTTTTCCTTCACAATCTTATTACGACTCATTCTCTTTATATTTTTGTCTGAAACTTAAAAAATTTTCTTCAAAACGATCAAGACTTTTGAACGCGTAATCTTTTTTGTACAGTAGAACCTGTCTCATTTAAACATACAGTTAAATGCTTTCAAGAACGGACTAAACAAATTCATAGAAAATCAATTTTTATCTTTTAGTCTTCTTCAAAAAGCGTTTAACTGCGTGTTCAGGTTAGACAAGTTTAACTGTACTTAGTTTTATAAGAGATATATCGCACTGTGAGAATATTGTTTATTATGGCAAAAGTTTGGGGCTTCATTGGACTTATTTTTTAAATAAAAAATTTCAATAAAAGTAACATAAATTTCACAATGAAATTCATAGAATTTTTATTCAAACTTGTTCTAAAATTTATATGCCTTTGAAATATGAAATCTACAGAACGCTTTTGAAGCAATAAAAGTGGTTTAATATTACAGTAGATTTGAAATCGAAAAGTAAGAATTTTTACATTTGAAATGCTTTTTATGTGAGCCAAGTTTTGTTGAATTATTGCCGTTTTTTGCACATCAATAATTCTCATTCTTATCTATATTATAATTAGGTTCATATTTGTGTTGCACTTTCCGATAAGTAAAAATTTCGTTAATGAAAAAATTTGATATAAATTTCAAATCCCAATAGCAGGAGAACATAGCAGAAATGGCTCAATAATTCATACCTTCAATAGCTTATTGAATGACTCATTCAATCTGATGCTGACATAAGAATATCTTGAAAATTTTCAATTTCAATGCCTTAGAGTAATATTTTATTTATAAAGTTCGTTAGTCGAATCTATTTGTTCAGCTCAACTAAAGCTTAGGCTTATATGTATTGAACTGATTTGCATTCGTCCATCAATAGCAGTAGCATTCGTAACAAGATATATAAAAAACATTTCAGGTTTAGTAAAAAATGTTTGAAAAACCTATCATAAAATCACGAACATCATACTTATGATAATTTGGCTGACATGCTTTTATTTGAAATATGTTATGCTCTTAATTTACTCAGAAATTGCTTAAGCTAAATTATGTAGTTAATAAATGTAATTTTGCCAATCTCACACATTCATTCCAAAAACTATAAATGCTACTTTCAAAGTAAATTTTGAATTTAAATCATCTTAAAAATTATGATTTTGCATAATACTAGATGATCGCTAAAGGCAGTTAATAAGATTATGAGATGAGTAATTTCCACTGTTGTTTGATTTGAAAGTTGAAAACATTTGAATTTATATAATATAAATTAGTACTTATAGAATATGCATAAAACATTGTTAAAACAAATGAACACATTTATCTGACAGAGGGCTTATTCCATAACAACAAAACGCAAACTTGAATCAATAAATTTAAATCTTTTTAATATATAACTTGCTATTTTACTGTTTTTCAGATCATTGTGGAAGCACTCGATCAGGTTCTCGATAAATTGAGTTGAGATTCCATTATTTTTGTCTTCATTGATCAACGTTTTTTACGAGAGAGAAATGAAGTTAATTTCAATTCTTCTAATGCTATTTCAATGCAAATTCAACACTGGAGTAATTGTGAACTCAGGTAAGAAGAATAAAGTAATTATTATTTGTTGAGCTATTTGGAAAATCCGTTTGGTATCGGCTTTTGTAAGGTTGAAGAACTTTTTGTATGAAGTTGTGTGCTGATCAAAATTCAAATGCATTGTAAATTTGGTTAAAAATGCGAATCGCATTTGCAATACCACTTTGTTATTTGATTTCTATCCTTCTCTAGCGCGGCAAAGCAAAATTTTCAATCTTTTTATTCTAACTTAATTTAATAGCTTTATTCAAATTGTTGCATCCATCAAAAAAGTAAAAGTGAACAAATGCCTCAAATTCTAGTAACAACTCACTCAATATATGGTGAGCGAGATCTGAATGCATTTAGAAAAGGCTGAGGCAGACTAGGAATTTAAATGATTTCAGGGTTTCCTAAAGAATTATCAACGCCATGCATCGATTACTGAATTAAAGAATCAATTTTTGACATTTATTATATAAAGTTTGATGTTTTCTCTCCCGAATAAAGTAATCCATTTTTCAAAACAATAATAAAATTGTCAAATGTTTGAACAGGATTTAAGTTATGGATTACATACTTGTATGAAAGCCTAAGATTTTGTGGAGTATTTGTTTCATGAATAAGTCAGGATTGTTTGAAAGAACGAAAGCCAACGTTTTTCCAGTTCTTTATGCCCGATATCACATTTGCAACTGTGTAACATTTCTTATTCCTTTGAGTATAAATATTTTGTATAATAATAATAAATTATTTTTTCAAATTCAAATATGCAAATCGTATGATTTTGGGCTCATGAGTCACACATGCTTTTGATCAATTAGCTTAATAGATGAACTTGAATAGCAGTTGAAGAACCACTGATTAATTTTAAAAATAGATTGAATTGTCAAACTTTTTATTGAGTGGAGTTCAGATTAAATGATCTACTTCTGTGCGAGAAACAGTGCTTTGAAAATAAGAAAATAGTATTGTTGCTATATATGATTTGAAAATTTGAAATGAGTACATTTGGATGTATTGTAAGATTTGAAAAAGATAATAACTGATATGATGATGGGATTGAAACAATTACTAGTTGTGAGGTAGTAAAACAATCAGTTAGTAAGACCTAAGAAGGCGATTAAAATGAGAACCTATAGAAACATAAATTAATAAGAAATCTCATAAAAGTATATAAGTAATAATAATTGTAATAGTGTTAGCATTCATAGCAATTCATTTATTCTCTCGATAATAACTTAGTTAAGCCACAAGACTGTTTGGAGTAAAACGTGTTGCAAACAAGATATAATAAACATTTGTTAGGTTTTAGTTATATAATAACACTTTGAGAGATATTTATTTTCATAAAGTGATGTCTGGTGAAAAGCCATATGGGATCAAACAGAAATATAGTAATCAAGTTAAATATAAGTTTACTTATGACCAACAAATTGAACAAATAATTCAACACAAACTCATAGTTTCCCTCAATCTTTCTTAAAGCTGATACCAGGAATGAATGTTTTCTTAAATTACATCTCATTATTAACATATATAAATGCAAGACATTTATTACACAAAAAGACTCGAGTATTTAGGGTCTGACTGAACCGTAAACCATAACAAGATTTACATTAGAGATAGGAACACAACAATAATATTGAAAGAAGAGCATTACAAGAGTAATGGTTATACTGCTGTAAATTAGAAAAGAAATAAGCAAATTTTAGTTTACTTTTCAAGCCATTACTTCACAAACGATTTGATTGACTTGTTTCTAAAGCTGTTAATGATTGTAATACTCAATCGTTTCATAAACTGGTGTGGGAGTAACTGATTTAGAAATATAATAACTAACACATTAACATTGAAATAAACATTAAGGGATAGCTTCTGGTTCATTTAGTTTAAACTTTAATTTTGTGTTTTTGTTAACTTATTTTTGTTAACTTGTTTTTGTTAATAGACTAGAAAAATATTGCGCACACTTTCATTTATTTAATTTAACTCGTAGTTCAGTAATGGTTTAATTAATTCTATCTGTAGACAATTGACTCGGGTATTCACCTCAAATATAAGACTTGAAAATGTTTGAAAACACTAATAATTGCATAAATTATTGATCAACACAAACACAGAGCATTTATGGCAACAAATTTCATTCTAACCTCACAAGATTATTCTTTACTTTGATAAATATTTAATAATTGTATTGTTTAATTTGAGAAAAAGTTGAGTAAATTGTTAGTTTCAAAGTATAAAAATATGACTTGTATTCGTTTTGACAAATGTTGGCTCATATAATAATCGGTGAGTTAAAGGCAAACAAAAGCAGTATTGCGAACGACACACGATTGAGTTTGATTGAGTTTATTACGAGGCATTCCTGGTAATCGATTTTGATTCTCTTTCAGGCATTTGTTTAAAAAAAGGGAAAGCAGTCGAACCTTTTTTACGATTTGCTGTTAAACCAAGACATCAATTTTATTTTAGTTTATATGTAAAATTGGGGGTCAATAAGAAATGTTATATATAAAATGAGTTGTGCTTTACTGAACAAAAACTCATATTACAGTTGACACTCTAATGCAATATTGAATCTCTCTATGCGCAATTACTGCCAGAGACTTTTAAATTTATTACTTCAAATGAAGTGACCCATAAATATTATAGACTTCTTTCTATTTATACTCAATTACTATTTGCCAAATACACACTCGTACTAATACATTATTATCAATGTTTACTTCAATGCCGTGTTTGGGTCATTTTCTCAAGCCTAACAATTTAATAATCAAATTATACGCCAAAACGAATACATTGAAACAACTTTCGATACTTTACTTTATCAATAACTTTGTGATAAAAGAGCTGAGACTAGGATTTCTCATAAAACAGACAATAGGAAGTGATAGACATCCAGAAAAGTCCTTAAGGATGTTATAAAGTATATGAAATCTCACTCATAGCCCTTCTGAATAGACCAAAAGTCACATGTTTGCCGTTGAGCAAAGAATGTCGAGACCTCCTCTGTCTATCTTATAAAAGATTTGATATAAGAAGATTTACCCTTTTTCAGAAAATATTTTATATATAAGATGATAAATACAGTATTTATTAGGCGTTTTTTCTCAACGTGCAATCAGTGCTTTTTTGTATGTTCAACTTCCGTCCAATTCCTAGCCTCGAGTTAGAGACTCTTCGAAGCCTTTATTGCCTCGCAATTCTCCGAAAAGTACAGCAATAAAGGACCGAATATACATTGATTCGATTTTTGCAATCTAACTCAACCAACACTCAGTATGAGAGCTATAAACTCAACTAAAACCAAATCAATAGCTTTTGCAACAACAAACTCGAACCAATTGATAATTATTGAGAGAGTTGGGATAAATTGTTACAAGTTTAGTGAAATGATATGCTTTTTATCTATAGACGATCAAAGTATATAATTAGTTGAGCCAAATATGCAAATAATAGTCACATATTAGGATCAATTCTCATCTGATTTAATATTCAATTTCTCTTCAATTGATCAGATTTATGGAAATTTGATTGCAAAAGAAAGAGAGCGATGTTTAGGTCATTAATATCGAATGGCAGAATAATGTTATCCAACTATTATTTGGCGAGTTTTGTATAGCAATACTCAGATCGCTGTTCGTTACTGTGTCTGACATATGAGAAAATGCATTTTGCCATTGATTGACTACACAACTAGTGAACGATAGATTTGAAATATTTCTTTCTATCAACTCCAATCCAATCAGAGTTATGTCAAACTCCTATTTTTTGTTTCTATTTAGCTTTACATTAGTTTTATTACTCGATTGGCCGAGTATCCAATTTTCAAAGACCTTATTTTTCTGTTCCATCTAAAGCCTAACATATCTGAAGCCAAGTTTAAGAGATTTTTCTGTAACTCAAATCGAGGTTTTTGAGTGCTTTTCCACTACTTAGTAATCGAATAGAGTTGAGAAAATGATTTACTCATACTTCATATTGAATTTGATGTTTGTTCATCTAATGGCACACAATTTTGACACCTACCCCATATTTCAATTATAACTTGTGATACAATTCATATCTGAGTAGATCTGAGAAGAAGGATATAAGAAAAGTTGCGAAAGTACTCTTTCAACTGTAAACTCACTCAAATGTGGCTTCAAATCGACTTAAGAAAGACGTTGAGATCTTATAGTTTGAAACCGATCCCATTGAATAATATGAAACTTTTTAGGTCGCAAACAACGATAATTCAGTGAGGCCCTTACATTATTCGTAACTGTTTATTTTACATAAGTAACTCGTTTTTGTCTGTGGCTCAAATATCAGTATAAATAAATTATAATCCAATCACTTGCACTCTATCGTTAATCAAGTTTTAATCAAATAAATGTTCGCTTTAATATACAACAATTGATAGCAATAATCACATTGCCTAAAATTGCATCAAAGCTCAACTGATACATTCAATCTGACAAATATCTGAAATAAGAATAACGTCTCACTTGTCATTCAGTAAAATGAAAGCTTATTACTAATGGATTTAAACAAACTTTTGAACTAACTTTTTATTACTGGTAGAAAATTGATGACAAACTGCGATCCATCATAAAAGAATATACAACAGCTCAAAACAAGTAGAAGAAAGTAAAAAGAAAAAATTTAGAGCAAAAAATAATAATCAGACGATGAGAGCGAGCACTGAATCGAAAATTAGTAAGCGATACATCACTTGCAAAAAAAAGTTTGTGATTCCTATTTTGCTGCGATCGTCTCATATAATGCTAGAAAAGTAAATTTGTAATAGGAGAAATAGGTCATGCAAGATCCACTAATAAAACATTATATTTAGGATCAGAGGCTATTAAACTACTTCAATAATATACACATTAATTATCACAATTAGGAGTTCACATTTGTTGCTAGTCAGCGTCAATAAAGGTTAACAATGAATCTACGCTATTTTTTTAACGGTAAAATATAACTCGCTTTTTTCTTACAACAATTTTTAATTAATTTGTTAGAATAGGCTCTCAGAATCTCTTTCAATAATAATTTGCAAACAATCAACTTGAAGTCAATTAGGGAATTGAAAACTTTTGAACGTATTTTTATCAGGCACCTAGATGTTTAGACATACATATCTTTTATTAATTTGAAGATTCGAGATGAGCTGAGCTGTTGAAGATAAATCTGAACGACATGATTAGGTCTAAATAGTAAAAATGAATGGCATCTTTGAGTGTGTGCTATAATTCTTAGCACATTTTCTAACTGTAAGTAATTTAATTGTGAATTATCTGTATGATTCTCTTCATGCTCTAATAGATAAAAATCAGTGCAATTCAATATTATATTAATAATGTATAGTTATCGACACTTATTCAACAGCACACTTGAGACACTTTTATCTTGATTGCATAAACTTAACATTAAACAAATAGACTGAACATTCTTATAGAGGTCTGCAAATTGTTATTCCTGGGTTTAACCAAACCGTTCAACTGAGTCTATAATATTGCTATTAAATGAGACTTCGATATAATTAAGCCATTTTTTCAAAATACATTTTGGATGCGGTAATTGTCTGATCGAGTGAGTCACTTTTAAAAGGACTGAAAAAAGTTTAGATAACGGAATCGATTTGTTTAGAAAGTTGATGCATTAGATCAAATACTCTATCATTTGATTTCATATTAGACTCCAAACTCTGTAAGCATTCATTGAATGAAAGTCATAAAGTGATAATCACTTACTTATACTAATGGATTGAGTTTGAATTGGGAAAAGCGGTTTTAATGCATTGAGTCATAAGCATATAATCAATATTCTGGGGCCAAACTTAATGCATTCAATGAAATCATTTCGAAATCGTATTTATTATAGAATAGGATTAGGAAAATAATAAAATTTTTGCATTAATCGTATAAAGCTGGAATGCAAACTTTTAATAACTTTTAATACTAATAGTAATCCGTTTTTACAATGCTTTAAATATGTTGTCATAAGTGTCGACCACTGTTACGTCAACTGAATCTGAACTGAAATTTTTGTCATCAAATCATATCTGGCGAAGACTAGTACCAAAGTATTTCACTCTATCAATAGCTGAATTAGAAAATTGAATTTGAAAATTTTGTTGCAGGAGTTTGCGATACAAGGAATGAAGGGAACAGATTAGAGCTGGCGTGTTGGTAAAAAGATTTTCGAGTTTTGGTAGATAACAGACCTCTTGATAGAATTGGAGTTAAAGCAAAGCTAATTTATAGCGCCATTATATGTTTTTGCTGAACGGAATAGAAGAAACTGATATAGTATTAGATCGGTTGCGAGGCTTTTTCCGAACAGTGTAACTGAATAGTCGATTTTCGCATTATCGCACTTTACTATTTTCTCTACTAAATAAATGATAATGGTTTACATGACTTCCTTCACCGTACAATCATAAAATAAGGTTCAGATCACAGCTAAATATCAGAGCAGACTTGACGAGCAGTGATTTTAAAGGGACATATGTCTAATGATAATTATTTATTAGAGTAACGTTAGTCGTAAATTGAGATATTAGGAGTCTCCTTGTTGTACTCTACTTCATGCTCTCATCTTAAGTATCGCGCAATATAAGTGACACATTAACAAAAATGTCTTCATCGAACAGGAATCATAAGAAATTTCTACTACTTATTTAAGATGTTTTGTTGAGTTTTTGCCTAATTTCCTTTTCTAATTTTGTTTGACACTGGATGGGAACACTTATGTTGGTTTTGATTAATCTAACTTCAAGTCTATCAACATTTGGCCATAATTTGATCAAAATTATTGACTCAATAATTTGTGATTAATTTTGAATTAAGAATTTTTTCTCTAATGTCAAACTCATGCGCCTAAATCGTAAAGCTTTGATAGCAATCGAAATTTGAAGTCTGTTTTGTCCTGGCATTTTCTTTCCTAGAAAAATACTCTTAAGTCAGGCTTTCAAAAACACATTTTGTATTATTGAAAAAGAAAAATCTTATGATATAATCGAGATTTGATGTAACATTGCCAACTAGTACTTAGAAGACTTATTTGACAGTTATTCTCAATTATGAAAGTAGATTAAGTCTAAACTGAGTTGAAGTTTGAAATTCTAAATAAATGTTTTGGTCATTTTTGCAACTATACCAATTAGAGATGGCTATTAGTTATGATTTGTTTGTCCCAAATATTTATAGTGATTATTAAATGAAAAAATATTCAACTGATCAATGTAGTTGCTGTAGGTAACCAAGAGTGATAACTTAAGTTTACGCAATATGTTTTTAAATGCAAACATAATGCGTTTGAGTGAAATATCACTCAAATGGATTATAGAACTGCAACTTTGCTAACTCTCGTTTTCCACTACTTTACGCGCAATTCTCTTCAACAACATATTGTTGAAACTTCATTCCTAACAAACGAGTGTTGCACTACATTTAAGAAAAATAACCGTCAAAATATTTCAAAATGAGTTCATTGGGAAACATGTAGCAAAATATCTTTTTGATTAAAGTTGGTTTAAAGTTTCAGCCTACTTCTTCCATAAATCTTTTGAGCATTTGTTATTCTGGAAAATCTAAAATGAAAAATAATTTGATAGATACAGAAAAGAAAGTCGAAACCTAAAAAAGTGGAAAAGGAGGTAAAATCAATTTTAGCATGCATTACAACTTTTTAACTCCTAAAAGCCATTTTGACTTGCTTTGTATGATTTACATGATCAAAAGAACCAATAGAAAAGTTGTTTAGTTGCTGAAAATCAGATAGGAATCATGTACCGTAACAGTGGCAAAAATTTTGAAAATAAAAAAAATGAAAGAAAATAGGTATAAAAGAAAAGGATTAATGTATATCTCAATGTAAGAAGACTGGAATCCTCTGAGAAAACAGACTCGAAACTGAGGATCTGTTAGAGTCGGGGCTTTAGTGTTACTGTTAAAAGAAGAATAAATAGCCACACGAAAAATGTGACTCACGATTCTGTGTGTGCGTTAGGGATGCAATCTTTTATGTGCAAAGTGGACACTCTGCGTGTCCTAACATTAACTCCCAGTGGATAACATGTCTAATTGCTACAAATGAACCAGACCAGCAAATAAGTTACTTTAGAATGAGTCGCACTAACCACTATCTCTCTCTCTCTCTCTTTCTTCCTCTTAGCTGCACCTGGAATCAAATTGCGACCAGGGAATGGACGTGAAGATCATAGCGGTGAGACAAATCTTATTGAACTGCTATTGTTACCAATGTCTTATATGAGTAAAAGTTACATTAGTTTTGCTACAGTTAGCTTTTAGTTATACATACTCTTCAAATGTTACTATATAAATGTTGAATCTTGATTTTCCTTATCTCATTTTGATTACTTCAAATACAACAAAGTATTTAGGAAATCAATCATTTTTTGTTATTTTATATTCAACATTGGTATTTTATCTCTGTCTTATTGATTGAAATTTTATTTTTTGTTCATTTCGATTCATGACTTTTCAAACTTTTCTTTGTTGTGTGAGAATATTTTCGATACAGGACAAGATCAAAATGAAAATCCATCGGAATAGATCAGAAAAACTTCTATAAAGAACTTAGATTTCCTTGTGAGTCATTGATTGAATTTGTTACTTTATGAACTTTGGAAATTAAAGGCTGGCAGACAATTTGTGCAAAGCGATAATCAATAGAAAATTGCCATTTATGCAAACGCCAGTGCGAGCAGTATTACAGAAGTAGTGAGTGGAAAAGCAAAACATTTTTGTCATTCATGAATAATTTGCTTGATTAAAGTCTACGCTCTTATCCATCACAATCAAATCATAAGTAGGCTGTATAGAAACAAGTGTGACTTATATCGTATGTAATGTCAGTCGCTGTTGATGCCGTTGATAATATAGAAGAGATGGTTAGAGACGCGACAATTTAATAATGCTATTGAATCTCTAGTCATGCATTAAACTCAATCTTCAAGCTTGTGTTTCAACTACTGATCGGTCACTTTCGACTTGAACTGCACACTCAAATTATACGCACCAAACAAAGCCCATTATAAGTTTGACTAATATCTAAAGTGAATGTTCAATTTACTCTTTCACCTAACTCTAAGTTTAGCCTAGTTTTCATTTTTGTGATTTCATTTTTCTATCTGTTTCTGAAGGGCATTTAAATAATTGATTCGAGTTTTGCGATCATTTTGATTGTTGGAGTGCGAGATTTAGTTGAAAAACATATTTATATTCGGAATCTGCCAAATAAGCAATTATACATGAGAGTTATGAAAGTGAAAAGGATTATCACATCTTAACTTATCGCGTCATTGCCATATGTAGAAACCAATAGAAAAGTATAGCCATAATGAAAGAATGCCATAACTAATATTTAGCTGTCAATAGCAAAGAGTGAGCAGCATCTAGTTGGCATAGGTTTTTTGCAGAATTGCTTGATGGCACTAAGAACTACTGGTTGCAATCAATAAAAAACAGAAAACCTTGTAATGTAATGTTAGGCTTATAAAAAGCTGATTGTCATCATACACCAATTCTATTGCAACCTTTCACTTCATATTAAGTTATAATCCCTTCGATAGAATCTATATTCAATTGTTTATTCTCTGATACATTTTTATCTAAAAAGTTACGCTCAGTTTTTATTTATGCCTAACTTCAATCAAAAGCGGCTGAGACTCAGGCGAAAAACTCAATAGAAGTATATGTTTGATAGAGATTGAGGACAAATCAAGATGTGAATGGATGGTATATTTAGCTTGCCTCTTGTCGTAACACAATATTCGCTTACTATCTGTCTATTCTTATGGCAAATATAACTCCCTTTCACTTCACATCAAATGTCATGATATTTCAAAATTGAATTAATTATACTTTGGTTTCCTTCGCATCCAATTTGCATCAGAGACAGAGATTTTGATTTATTTTATTCGATACTTAGATGTGATTAATTTAGTTGAGTTGAAACTTGCCTCAAATATATTATGCAATTTGTTAGACTTGCAAAGTTTGATGCTATATAGAGCAATAGACGTTTATGAATTTGAGCAATATGATTTTTTAGAAGTGTCAACCCAAAAATAAGCTTTCGTTTCACTTTTAAGAGTAGTCCAAAGACCTGTTAACCTGTAATAAGGACTGTGATCATTGAAAACAGCACTTGAATATATTTTCTATCGGTAAAAAATGTTATTGAAAGTTGAGTCATGCTATTGCTTACAAAGTTATTGAAGCTGTCTTTCAAAAGGAAAGGAAATATTTTTGATCAATTTTTTCTTAAAAAAACATTTCAATAAAGTCCTATTCGGAAACTGAAACTTTCTAAATGCTATGTGGAGAAAAGATAAGTTTTAATATGAATTTTATAATATATTCCTATCACAAACTCTTGAACGCATCGATTGATATTCAATAAACTGAAGTAAATCCTTTGAAAAATATGAGCAAAGAATAGATAAACTTGCCATACAGTGAAACTACATGTAAACTGAATTAAATATGGAAACTATTAATTCTGACATGAAAAATTGATAAAATAATTGCATACTCTGTAGCGTTTAGGCGATATTGAGCTAGATTTTTTTCTCCCAGCATAAGTCTACTCAACATTCAAATCCTTAATCAATTCTTAAATTTCTATCCATTCTATTACGTGAATAATCTGTTGACAAATAAAAAAGATTTAGTTTGTGTAATATTCATGTCATATACAAAATAAATCTTCTAAATCGCATGAAAAATTTACTACAGAAATATATTAAAGTATGAGTTATAGACCATGTTTTAATATAATAATATTGGTGTTATTTGATGTTCCCAAGTAAGGAATGACTCTATAGAAAGGGTTTTACAGATGAGAATCTTAAGTATATTTTTATAATATAGTATTTCTGTTTAAAAATGATTATTTTAGTATATGACTCAATAATAAGAAGTTTAGAGCAGTATATTGCATATCTACTCGTTGGAAAGTATATAAAATAAACTAGTATAATAGTATATATAATACTAGAACAAGGATAACTTCAAAATGCATAATAGCGTATTATAACCATATAAGACATCATATAAACTCTACATTCTTCCCTAACCCTCCATCACACTGAGGATCACTGTGAAAAATGGTCTCAAACAATCCACTATTTCAAGTGCTTCTCCACTCCTACTCTATATTTTTTAGTCAACATCAAGTATAAAGGCTCTGATTTTTATATTATGCACTGCTCTCTGATTAGGAATTCTGTGACAAAATCAGTTCTCTCTTATGGTATTGTAATGATATACTCGTTTTTTTGAGTCACCCAAAATCTTTTCATAGCGTTTCCTGTTTTATGAATTAATGTTAAGCGCATTCATCACTGTTTTGGTGAGACTATCGTTCGAGTCGTTAGCGCGGAATTAATGCTAGGATTAAATCAGACATAATAGAGCAAAATAATTATTAATGCCTACTTTCATGAACTCTCTGTTTCTATTGTTGTAAAACGTTTTTTCTAGTAATTTATAACTTGAGGGAGTTTTTCGACTTTTAGCATTTTTCGCACAATTTATGACAAGATTGATATGAATGGTTGTAAATAACATATTTTCAACTGAAGTATCTTTCAAAAAGCAGTTTAGTCACATTTTAGATTAATTGAATTTAATCGCAGAATGTAGCAAATTATATGTTTTATTCCGATCATTCAGAGATGGATTAACGATAAACTTGTCTTATAGAAAAATCTTATTTGAAAAATGACTTTAAAAGAAATATTTTGTTTGAGGGATTGTATGAAAGTTGAATCAAAAGTCGATTTTATCATGAGTTATATGGATACAAAGATATAAATAAGTAGATTATTTCAACAAAAATACCATCTGCCTTAAACTATTCTTTAGAAACTATTCAATATTATTTTCAACTATTATCTACACTGAAAACAGTTCATTACAGTTCATAAAATTCAAATCACTATAACTGAACACATAATGAGCTTTATTTCTGACGCCAGACTGAGTTAGATTGAAATGGTATTAAATTTAGTTGTTTTATTGTTATTTAGTATATCCGGAATATAAATCGATATTAGGTGGTAGGGCAGAACTGCAATGCAATGTGACATTACCATCGCTTGATGATGCCATTACTTTGATTTTGTGGTATCGCGGAGAGAATCGCACTCCTATTTATAGCATCGATGCCAGAGACAAACCGCTCGCTTCGGCCAAACACTTCCCAAGTCCGGATGTCTTCTCTGCAAATCGCGCCATATTCGACCTCACCACTCGTCCAGCTTTGCTCAAAATAGATCCGGTCAAAGAGAATGACGCTGAAGAATATCGATGCAGAGTTGACTTCCGTTGGGGAAGAACTATGAATACTTATGTCAGACTCAATGTTATTGGTAAGTACGAGAGAAATCGACTCAAATGGACTATTCAATGGGTGATTATATTCCCTAATCTTCTCTGTTATCAGTGCCTCCACGAAAAGTTATCATCAAAGATGAACGTGGCTTACCATTGCATGATCTTATTGGGCCTTATGATGAAGAATCCAATTTAAGAATTTTATGTCAGGCGGAGGGAGGTTTGTATCCAAACGTTATTTGTATCCAAACATTACAATCTCTTCTATTAAGTTATACCAATTTTCAGACAATACACAGCGAGTTGTCTGCAATTCTGAGAATAGTATTGAATTTAATGTTTTGTTTTATATGCTCCTAAAGTGAAAAGATTAATCAAATAAACAATTACTTAATGTCAGCATTAATATGCTAGAGAAGTTATTATGTAAATGAAAATTTAATTTTATGATATGCCTCTATCTCATGTGTAATGTGATAGATTGTACCTGTTTTAACATCACATCATTACTAATATAGTTCTCGAAAGCAAAATAGATATATATTCATTTTTTCGAAAGCCTACCAAAACTTATGAGATTTTCAGCGATAAGACCTAATTTCCATAATAAATATATTAATAAAAGCTGATTTTGAGAGCATAGCAAATATTCTACTTTATAGAGCTTTTGGTTTGGCATAAACAAAACTTCTTCTAATCTATTACCAATAAAATAATGACATAATTATGTAAAGCTAATTGTTACAGGGGACAGAAGAATGAAAACTTGTAATTAAACTACTAAAAGAGTAGAATTAAGATGTGATAAATTCACTTTTATAAGTAATTCTATGGCTTTTCTCATCTTAAGGCAAACCTCCGCCCGCTCTTGTCTGGTATCGTGAAAATAAAATGATTGATGATTCGTACACGAACAGTATTGATAATAAGACAATACATAATGACTTATTAATTATTAATTTGACGCGAAGTGATCTGCACTCTCGATACTCGTGTCATGCTATAAATCCAAACTTCACTTCTCCCATATTCACTTCAGTCACTTTAGATATTAATTGTAAGTTCACATTTTCATATCTTATTCCGACACACCACGAACGAGCATCAAACCATATATTATTTTTTTTCAAATACTATTTAGTGAAACCATTAGACATTTACATCAATTTAGTTGAGAATCCATTATCAGCCGGTCGTAAAGTTGAGTTCATTTGTGATTCGAGCGGTTCTCGACCGACAGCCCAGATAACATGGTTTCGAGATAACCGTCCATTAGTTCATCCGAGGTAATTATTACTTTACATGAACGCATTACTATCCCTACCGAAAACTTCCTCTCAAGTCAAACCCATTTGTTATCTAATCATTTCTCTGAATTGTTCAAAGTAAATAGTTTAAAACCTATTTTATTGAGGTTTTGCACTCATTTAGTAATCAAATTTTCATCTCAGTTAGAAATAACAAAGAGAGCAAAGTTTTCAAATGATTACCAGTGCATTTTTTGTGAAAATGTTGGCTTAAATCCTAGTATAACATATCTCTGGTTCAGTGGTTTGCCAACAGTAGCGTTAGATATATGGGGAGAACTGACTTGAGAACACGATTAATTATTTTATGTTTGTTTTTCTCCCATCTTTTACACTGTTCTCGCATATGACTGTTAGTGAGAGCCAGACTCACGATGGAAACACGACAACGAGTAGGCTAACATATATTCCATCTGCTGATGATCATGGAGCTTATCTGTCGTGCAGAGCTGAAAATTTAAGATTGGCTAATAGTTCAATTGAAGCTGGATTGAAGCTTAATGTTCATTGTGAGTACTCTTTCCACAACTCATCATCACTTTTCTATGCCATTTCTATTGAATATAAAGATAAACACCAGATTATCGCTTACAATCAATGAAAAAGAGACTTATCTAAAGCTAACTTTCACGTTAACATTTAATATCTCAAAGTAAAGTATATGAGATTTTCTCTTCTATTGTTCGCTTTGATTGAAGAAATAGTAGCGCTATTTAAAAGGGATAAATGCATGAGAAAAGTGCCAATGGTTTCAATCTATGGATGCATTATTTACTTTCAGATGCACCACAAGTATCATTATTGATGGGATCAAGTACTAAATCCTCTCATATCGGAGAAGGCGACGAGATATTCATGAAATGCCAAATCAACGCAAATCCGAGCGCAAATGTGATACAATTCATGTTCAATGGTTCTCAACTCATTACTAATTCAAGAGGTAATTTAACTCAATTCTACTGATGAATTTACTGAATTTTAGAAAAAAAAACTCACTCTGTTGGTCCAAATGTTTTCAATTATCTTAATTCTGTCCCTATTTTGAGTATTTGTGGAGAAATTCTATTTTCTAGAGTTTAATTAAAATTTGAGCCAAACTTATGCCTAGTACTGGAAAGTAGAAAGAATTGGCTTAATCTATGATTTATGTGCAGTAAATCTTTGTACAAAACTGAATAACTTATACTCCAATCGATAGGCTCTATAATTCTTGTTTTATCACACGAATAAATATCAAACTTGTTGTAATCTAAGATTTCTTCTTCTATCTTGAAAGGGGTATTCATTAATAATTCAAGTCTAGGCATCAAAAGCGCTCGAAGAGAGCATAAGGGACGCTATCAGTGCTCTGCAACCAATTCTGTAGGAAAAGGAGAGAGCAATGAATTACTGGTCGATGTTAGATGTAAGTAATTAAATACACTATTTATATAGCGAGCTCAACCAATTTTATACAGCTAACATTAACGTAGTTTGTGTCTGCGTCAATACAACTTTATCTATTCTCAAAGAAGATTTTAAATTCTGATTTCACTCCTTTCTCTCAAATTCCATTAACAAAAAGTTCATCTAAGGTTTAGCCCTAATTCAACTCATGCTTACGATAAGCGCAGAATCAAGACTTGTACCAGAAATTCAGCTTTAATTTAGATAATAGAGCAATCAAAAATTTTATTTATTAGTTCTAATTAAGTTTTATTTCGTGCTCAGAAGTCATTATATTTTCTGTAAGTCATTTTTGTCAGAATAGTTTTGGGTTTCAAGTCAGATGTGGCGAACAATTGTTAATATCCATCGCTCGATAGTTGCGTATCAGTGAAGAGCACAACGAAGTTATTACTGACTGGCGAACATTATTTTCAATATTGCTCAAGACTTGTGCACAGGATATAACACAAAACTAATCATATTATTTAAGTTCGTTCAAATGGAAAACTTTGCCAAACTTAATAATAATTTGTTAGCAAAGAATAAAAAGAAGTATTGGAAGTGAAGTTGAAAGCATGCCACGAGATTAGTTAATTGAGTGATACAGTGGAAAAGTTAATTTATAACATTTTTAAAATCGTATTTCTCAACTTTTCAATTGTTTCAACGGAAACTTCTCTTTTTCCTGTTCTGACTTCTTTTCTTGAATTTGTCATTCATCTTTTATACCAATCATTTATAAGTCATCATATTATATATGAATCTATTATCAAATTTTCTTAACTATTCAAAAAGAATTCAATTCAATTTAAAGTTGAGTTTGAAGAAATTTTATGCAAATCAAATTTACATAAATTTGTTATTGAAATAAAATGAGTAACTTTTCTAACTATTGAGCAGAAACGCAAACCAAAGACATTGAATTATGGTATAATAGGAAGAAAATTTCAGAAAGAAAAAAATTCAGATACCATAGTTTAACAGCTATTGTTCAAAACTACAGCTCGCTTTTCAAACTAAAGATTAAAGTATTTTTCGAAATAAATCTTTCCGATAACTAATCGTTTCATTTCATACGACAGACGCACCAATATGTAAGACTCAAAAGAGAGTATTTGGCGCAGCACTTGGAGAAAAGTGAAGATCAACTGTCAGGTGGAAGCCGAGCCATCAGACGTAGCGTTTCAATGGACTGTAAACAATAATGAGCTATTGGGTAGTTTTATTAGCTATGGTCTAGAAAGTACATTGACTTTCATACCAAAAACTAAGAGAGATTTTGGTGTTGTTGCGTGTCGCGCCAAGAATGCTGTCGGCGTTCAAAAAGACCCCTGTATTTTCTCAATAGTGGCCGCGGGTCTACCCTCACCGGTCAGCGGATGCCTTGTTGTTAATCAGACTTCTTCCTCAATACTCATTGACTGCATATCTGGTGATGACGGAGGTCTACAACAGAATTTTCATTTAGAACTGTACGATTCTCTCAGTTCGAAATTGATTGCAAACATTAGCCAAACAAATAGGGCTGAGTTCACGTTAAACGATCTCTCATCTGGCACTCAATTCCTTGCAGTGATTTATTCGTCTAATTCTAAAGGAAGAAGTGCTAGCGTTGATCTGACTGTTCCTACACTTGCTTTGCTCAATAAGAAATTTGGTAAAATTCACGTCTCTTTCTGAATTATTAATCTTCCTGATTCTATTTGCTTCAATACGCAATAGTCTAAATTTGATTTTTATTTGAAAAGTTTCAGCTCTTAATTGATTTATGAATGTCGCACTCTATTAATTAGCCTAAACTTTTCCATTAGAATTTTTCTTTATTTTATTTTTCAACGTTTTTAATTTTCAAATTGTTACTTTGAATTGTTGAACCAACCAAACACACTATTAGGTCAAATAGGAGATGAACTTTGATTTTGAATGTGACGAAAAATAAGATAATCTGGTTTGATTTTTAAATATTAGTTGCGGAAATTCCTCAGAAGGAAGATATCAGTACTCTATTGGCAATATTTATTGGACTGGTATTAGTGCTTATTCTAGTGATAATAATCGTTGTGATCATTTGCAAAATAAGAAGAAAAAGAAGAGATCAAGAAAAAGATAGGCATAAGAGAGGCCGTAGACTGAATGCCAAGTGAGGAAATGAGACAGAATCCGATATAAAAACAGTTTTTCCCAAATTCTTATCTTCGTTTCATTTTGTTTGATCTCTTTGAATAGTTCAGCAATATTTCTCAGCTCTAAAGATGATCCGAGCGACATTCAAGATTCGTCTAAGAATCCAGACGTAATTCCACCAATTGATGGCTACGTCGGATTCGCAAACGGAGATATAGCAATGGCTGATGACTCGAGATATCAGATCCAAAATGTTAATAGCATTAGCAGTAATCATGTTTCCATACAATCTCCGAGAAGCAATGCTCATTCACTTAATGATTTTGTAAGAAAATTGTTATCTTATTAATCAATCGCATTAAAACTAATGTCAAAGTTTCATACAGCTTCGTCTCTATGACATGTAGTTAAGTGGTTTTTAAAAATCAATCAACTTTGAGCTATGTTTTTCTATGGAATTTTTGTGTTGTTTTTAAAAAACCACTTAAGTGCATGCCAAAGTTAGAAACTTTTGCTGTAACACAAAATTTTTTCTTAATAGACTATCGACAAGCAAACAGGCATTTTTCCGGGATCTGATCAATTCTCGTGCATTAGTTTGACACCAGATGCTATTGTCAACTATATTAACGTAAATTACGCTAGTTTTAATATTCTTATTTCATTTTTCAAACTTTATATTAATGTTCTTTCAAAATGCAAAGCATTAGACCCATAGAATTAATATATAGTTGAATGTGCGTTATATCAACTTAAAGAAGAAATGTCTAAATATAGCAGAATATTATTCTTATATTTGTTTAATTTATTTATAGTCAACACCAGAAGAAGCGAAAGCAACACAACGTCAGCGAGTTTTTCCACTCTCGACACCAGTTTGATTGTTTGCTTTTCTTCATTTAGAATAACTTTTGCCAAAACATAGAGTGCCTTAAGATCTTCTGGAATAATCTTATGGGTACACAACGACGGAGCATAACATTGCAAACTGATTGTTGTTTGAATAGAATTCGGGCTAAAGTCAGAGCAATCAAATGCTAATACGTGGGAATCATAGACGCTATACTCTCTTTTGGATTGAATTTATTACTTCATTGAAGACAGGCTGCAATCAGTTGATTATTATACAGTACCTTCACGTTCAGCATTATTGGCCCGACTTTTATTAATCTAACTTAACTTATATGTAAAAACTATGAATCACTTTCCTTTTATAGTCTTTGAATATATTTAAATGACTTTATTTTGATTTTGTCCAATTTTAACAATAAACGTATTTGTTATAAATTGTTTTCTCAATCGCCGATCTATTCTCGATTTTTGGCTACACAATCGATATGTTTTGTGATTGTGTCAGTACAATTACTACTAACCGATATTTATGGTACAGTCTCCGCCGATATGTTTGGACGATGCGCCAAAATGATACTTTCTTACAAACATTTTTTTCATTGCTAATTAGTATTATTAATAGAAAACATAACAGCATTTCTATTAATAATGATAATTAGTAATACAATAAATGTTTGTAAGAAAGTACCATTTTGGGCGCATCATCTAAACTGATCGGTGGAGACTGCACAATCTATGTACTCGAATCACAATCTAAATATAATTCAAGTTGAAAGTATGGATTTTCTGCTGAACCACAACAGATCTTCATTTAAGCTACGTCATTAACAAAATAAATGAGCTTTTAACATTTTAAAATAATCAGCCAATATGCATATTAGAAATTAAGCCAAATGCAAACTGCAGTCACTTATAGACTTTTACGAGATTTTAATAATGCTGAAGAGGAGAAGTATTGCAATTTCAACTATACGCTACTTCCCATAGGTTAATCTCATAATAATTGAATTTTGGTCCCTCCCTCTCAAACCTTAATCCCTAAAACCTGAAATCCATCTCTCTCTCTCTCTCTCTCTCTCTCTCTCTCATTTCCCAAAAATCCAATTGAGACAATTTGAATTTATGTAAAGAAAATACTTTTATGTTGAAGCAAACCTTAGTTTCTTAGCATCAAATAAATGAATATAATTAAACTTTGATTTCAATCAAATGATTATATAAAAACACGTCTATAAGTTTACAAATAATTGTTTAATTATTATTTGATTTTCGACGATTGATGCGAAAACTTCGCTTTGATTGCAACCAACAAAGTTTCCAATTCCACTGAATTTGTAGCAGATTTCTATTCAGTTGCACTCGAATTGACTTTTGATTAAACTGTTTGCTATTATTGGTCGCACTATTCACTTGACTGGTAGTCTTTAATATATTCTGGACTAGTTTTTCTTGTTCTGGTTCTTTCAGAGTATAGGTCCCAGAATTGTGTTTATCAGACATATTAGACTTATTCTTGTCTTTTGATTCTCCACTGTACGAACTCATCAATTATTTTATAATTGAGCCGTTGCCATACTTTTACTAAACTATCATCGATTTAAAAGATGCAAATTATTCTTTACCAAAATAATGCTCAGAACGATTCAATTAAATTTGAATAATTCAATTTTAAAGGCCTCGAATAAATTTGAAATTTGTGACAAGAAAAGGTTAAGTTTTAATTTTAGTAAGATTTTATATGATTAATAGGACAGTGATGTCCATGCATTTACATGCTTCTTTTGGTAGTTTAAATCGTATGCAAATATTAATCACATAAAAACGAACCAAATGAATATAGTTTTGCAATACATAAAAATGTATATTTTGAGGCGATTATGTTTTGTATGCGTGTTTAAGGCATCACGCTTTTCATTTGACATTTTCCCTCATCTTCTTAAGCCGTATTGCAATTTCATCAACTGCAATTTATAACAAACTGACCAAAACTGAACCAAACGAGTTTATGATATCAATTGTTAGTAATGTGAGAACATATTATTACAGTATTGAAATCTAGTGAATTGAATTTCTTTAAATTTATTTTTATCTATTTCTACAGTGCATTAGTATCTTATTTTAGTCGTATTAGATTTTGCTTTTAACTAAAATGCTTAAAACAAAGACGAACAATAGCGCAAAACTCCACCAATATGTAAAAGATTTTGGAAATGACTTTTTTCAACTGATGGTATTATTTTCTATTGTCAAGTTTGTGAAAAGAGTATCAAAGCTGACAATAGATTTCTAGTTTCTCAACTCATCAAACTGGAAAACATACTAATAATTTGGAAAAGTTCAGTGAAAAGAACTCAGCAAAGCAAGCTTTGATAAAGAAGCACTTAGTAGTAGCTTTGGTAAGAAATTTAAATTTTCGCACCAGTTATGTAAAGCATTACTGGCGGCTGACATACCATTTAATAAATTTAAAAATGTCAAGTTTAAGGATATTCTTGCGAAATATACAAAGGAAACGATTTCTGATCCTTCCACTTTGAGAAAGAACTATTTACCAAAATATTGCTCAGAAACAATTGCAACAATTAGAGAAGAACTAGTAGATCAAAATAAATGGGTTTCAATCGATCAAAGGACTCATATCAAAGAACGATATGCAGCGAACGTAATTGTGAGAAAATTAGAAAGTCGATTATACGCTAAGCCTTTCTTTCAACTTCTGAAACTTTAAATAAGACAAATCATGTCTCAATCGCCTAATTATTCAATGATGCGCTCAAACTTTTATGGACCAATGGAATCAAATATGATAATGTTTTACTTTTTGTTACTGATGCTGCAAATATATGAAATTAGCTGCAAAACAACTTGCAGTTATGTTTCCGAAAATTATTCATTTAGCCTGTTTAGCGCATGGAATGCGTTGCATGACCGGAGCTGTTCACATCTTATCTAGATGTAGACAAATTAATTTCAAATATCAAAAAGTTTTTTATTAAGGCACCATAAAGAGTTTAAATATTTCGAGAAGCTCCTGATTTCAGTTTGCCACTACAGTCAATAATTACAAGGTGGGGAATATGGATTGATGCAGTTTTATATTATGCAAATAATTTTCAAAGTATTAAAGTTATTGATAGTTTAGATCCTGAAGATGCAGCTTCTATTGAAGTGTCAAAAAATGTTTTATCTCAAACAAATGTAAAAGAACACAATTGGCTTATATTTCAAATAACTTCAAGTGCTTAAAGAATATTCTCAAGAAATCAAAGAACTTGAAAAATCAGATTTAAAATTAGTTAAATCAGTAGAAATAGTTGAAGGCATTGTTTTTCAAATAAAGGCGTCCTGGTTTGAGAGGTTCAACCGCTCAAATAGCTAAAAGGAAATTAGACTATGTTTTGACCAACAATTCAGGCTATAAAATAGTTTCAAGTATTGCAAAAATACTTAGTGAAGAAAATAACGCATCGGTTTCAAATTTAGATGTCAATTTAACTGTTAAAGAAGTTATGATCTGGCAATTCTTACCCATAACTTCATGTAATGTTGAACGCACTTTCTCAAAATATAAGAATTTACTAATTGATAAACGCACAAGTTATACATCTGATAATCTAAAGATGACATTTGTAACTCTTTGTAATCCCAATTGAACACATCTTAAAGCTTTTGATATGGATCCAATCTTAACCAATTTTATATTTTTAAGATTTTAAGTGTATAAATATCTTTTGAAGTTTTTGAATACATATATCCACTGCCTTATCGATTCAATGAAGCGCTTGCTATTTGAAGTACGCTTTTGAAAGTTTTGTACATCAAAAGGGCATAAGTCTTATTAAATATTTCAAATGGAAAAATCACTACTCGTTCAATTTATGAGATCATAGAATCTTATCTGATGATATCTTATTTATAAACTCTAATATAAAACTTTTGACAGTAAACGAACTTATAACCGGTATCGATTACTCAATACTTCAATAATACTGATATCTTTTATAAGCTCTTTCGTCATCTGAACATCTTAAAAGCGTACCTCTTCCAGTAAATGCTTCAAATATACATATTCACGCTCATACACGCACAGTAATACTAAATACACATTGATTCGACGATAAAATCCGTTCAATTTTAAGTCTTTATACTAAGCAATCAAAACATAGCAAAATATATTGCTAAAGCAAAGTCTTATTTCAATTCAAAGCAATGCCTGCATTTTATATATTTGCTCAAAATTTCAGTTAATTCTGGATTATTAATCTTTCTATTTGGCCTCAATTCAAAGTTGTGTATCCTAACAATTTTTCCACTGAACAATTTACTTACATTTAAGTTCTAATATGCCTTCAAATCACACTTATTTTTAGTTTTTCTAAAACGTTAAATAAAAATTATGATTAGATTGAAAACAATTCTAAACCGGTTATATATACATGATTATTCAATTTTATTATAAGTACAATCTAAATATGAACAATAGATTAATGTATTAAGCGAGAAAAGTTCTTTAGATAAGTTTCAATCATCGAAATGAGCTCAAATAATCATTTTTGTTTTGATCGTGTTTGAGGAAGGGTAGAAGGAGGAGATGCGACCACTGCTCCCATGGCTATGGACAAGGTTTCGCTTGGTGACGATGGTGTTGGAGATTTGGACTTCGATTCCTTTGAATCAACTTTTGATGAACTCGTTTTATTATTAGTAGTTGCGCCATTTGATACATTCTTAGTTTGATTAGCAGCTTTTGTTTCTTCTTTGGAAGCACTTTTTGGGTTGACTTTAGCTTTTGCCTCCTTCTCACTTGCTTTAGTTTGACCACAGCAGTACGACCCCATCTTTTCAACAAATGCATATCAATTATTGATTATCTTTGACTTCTTAATAAATGTTTAGATTAATTCAATAAATAGAAAATAATTACCCTCAAAATCGTTTTATTATTATTGATTCAACGGATCCGAAAAACAGACTGAATTGTTTATTGTTGTACTTTTTAATAGATTGTTTGATCGATTATTAATAAATGTTAGGTTTTCACGCGCGATATATTTTAGAAATTTTATTGCTTAATATAAAAATGTAATAACGAATATGTATACTCATATTTTCACGTAAACTCAGTTATTAGACTTGAATAGATTTCAAACACTATTGAATAAGATGGATAATATATGGACACAAGCCTTCATTTTGCTAACCTGTGGATCTATTTGAGTCAATTTTGCATGTATTTTTCAGCGAAAATGACGCATCCAGCAATGCAAAACTCATCCTATTCATTAGCTCAGTTGAATATTCTCTGAATAAACTTCATTAAAAGTTCACAATCAAAATCTTGCCCTCATTCTCACGAGTATTAGTCATAAAACTTTCAGCAATAAATCTATATTTTATTGAGATATGATGTTCAACAATCAACTAATACTCTGAAATATTAATTTCTTCTGAAACAAATATATTTCTAATAACAAACATTTTTATTAAGTGTTGATATTTTAAAATGCGAAGATAAAGCAAAGAGTAAATTTCTAAACAAAAGACAACAAAAGTAGATATGTAAATGAGTAGATAAAAACTTCAATATTTATAGTTATATTTAGTAAAGTCAGCTCTTGGCCTAAAATAGTTGCGTTGTTGGGATTGTATTCTACGTTTGCTATATCTAAAATCTTGTCTAGATAGATTGTCGGTTTTCCAAATCAGTAACTTGTTCTCGAGTGCTTTCTTCCTCATAGTTTTGCCAATCACGAATGAACCATAAATAATATCATAGATAGTCATAATAGAAGCACCGATCCATAGAGAGAATAGACCTCCCATTGCAGCGAAGAAGTCAAATGAAACCATTTTGGGGTTATGTGTGTATGAGATCTCTTCCTGATATTTTGCGGCCAAAAAAACTACTGTTGTGTTGAAATCTTTCCCTTCAACATCGAGTTTAATACCATACTTCTTCCATATTGTGTTTTCGAAATCATATTCCAATTCAAACTTTTCTTTCGTATAATATTCTTCATTACAGTCACGTCGACAGTAACTTTCGCAATTAGTGATTACAGCTTTGTAATCACTACTTTCTGCTTCTTCGCAAGGCTTGCATTTGCTTGCAGTTTTATCACAAGGTTTAGCCGTACAGTTGCATACAGTATGATTTCGGTCATCCGATTCCATGATAACCACTAAATCCATAGGAACGCACTTACTACGGCTCGTATTCTTCCAAAACCTCTTTTTGCATTTCTCGATACAACCAAACTCTGAAAGTGAATCATCAGCTACCTTGCGCTTTCTTGTGTAGTTATAACAGTTGGTTGCATATGGATATTCCAAACGATTAACAGTATATTTACTGTATAATATTCCATAAGATTTGTTTTTGAAAACCCTTGATTTTGTCATCTCTAGATCGTACAGACTGATATCAGGCATCGATTTTGATGTGTGGATGTATACAAATATGTCGTCCAAAGGGTTGTCGATTGTAAGCCACGCTAGCATAGTTTCTTGAATTTCTAATTTTTGAGTGAAGTTCTCTGAAATATTGAAGTTACTTTCATTTATCAAAAAGTTTGTGTAGAGTCTACTGAAAAAAGTCACACAAATTCGCCTATGAGTGAAGCTATTTATTCTATTAGCTTTATAGTCACAATCTACTGGGTGTTTGCTCTGAACGTCAGTACAGTTAACGCTCAAACTACCTTTAATTATATTAAAAAAATCATTCACATCTTTCCCATTATTAAAAAATTGGTGGATAACTTCCAGATCAGACGATTCTGTATTTCCCAAAAATTCAAATCCATCTGAACTCTCTGAACTAAGTACTGGGGACTTGTTCTTGAATTCAGGATCTTTCTGTTGGAGCATTTTTATGTAATCTCTAGTTGTCATTTGCCTGCAAACACTAATAGATGGAACTTGGAATTTTGCAGATCTTGCAATTTTGACTTGGACCACTGTATTATAGCTATAATATTCCAGACATGAACTGATCACTTGATATACACACATTATACAACAAATCATATAAATTAGTGATCTTATCATCAAATTCCACTCAATTTTAGGAACGACAATTTTGATTCTTCCCAAGCTTATATCCATGTTCTCAACAAGTTATAATAACTTTTATAATAAAAATTCCTTTCTTCTGTAACTGATTGACAGCATGAATCTGTGCTAATAGTTAGTAGCGACTGCTTTCAATTGTAATATCGAGAAAGCAATCAAAGAATACATCTATATTTTAAGTTAATGTCAAATATAAAGAAAACTTAGTGAAAACTAAAATCAATCGAAATTCTCGTGTATTCACGTGATTAGAGCAAAGGAAATCAAAGTAAATTTTCTACAACTACATATTTTTGTATTAAACATGCGATGTAAATGAGATTCTCATCGTATTCATGAACGACAAAATTGTGCTGACTTGAAAACAATAAGAGCACTGTGGAACTTGACATTCATTATTGTAAACGTATTGCATAGTAAATCAATGCCAATATATGTAGACTTTTTTATTTCTACACATCAAAAAAACAAACCAAACTATTGGAAAAGTTAAAAAATTAATGTAAATTAGGATTTATTGGCTTTAAACTTACTTAATCTTAATCTAAGTTTGAACTAGTTCTTGATTTTGAAATGCATTAATTTTGATTATAATAGAGATGTTAAGACACATAGTTCAGAAAATCCAAGGAATCAATGTGTTTAAATGAAATCAATCTCAAAAGAATCATTAATCACAGAACTATTCATTCAAAGATCCTACATTCAGAAGACGACAATGAGCTTGATCGTAAAATACGTTAACTCAAACTACTAACTTTTATGTTTTCACGTTATATTATATTATTTTTATTATGTAATCTTTTATTAATTTGATAGTACTATATGAAAATCTGATCCAAACAAGACTTATTTGTTAGTTTTTAATAAGGAAATCACCAGCTTTATTTTCTATATATCACATAAGTCGGTCAAAATTTACTTTCCTTAAAGCTGTCCGCTCTAACTTTAATGATTGAAATCAATTCAAATACAGCTGTAAGAATTTTGCCATCACAAATAGAGCGTAAATCTTGTTGTACTGGTATAAAGTTTAATATACAGTCTTGGGATTTTACTTTGAGATGCCGTATGCAAGCTTTCATATAACTTATATAAACAGCGAAAATATATGCTGAATAATAGAAATTCAATTCTAATCTGCTAATAATGCAATATTTTGTAGTATTAGACAAAATATCGCATACAGGTTATTATATGCAATATTCTCGTGCGATATTTTGCCTGGTACCATAAAATATTGCATTATTAATAAATCAGAGCTAAATTTCTATTATTCTGCGTATTTTCGCTGTTCATATAGATTATCTGAAAGCTTGCATACAGTGTCTCAAAACAAAATCTCAAGACTGTACCTTGTAAAGTTGAAGCTGACAACTAAGAGTCTTATATACACTATAAACACATTCATTGTATTTGAACTTTTGGTAAACAATTTGTAATACACAGGTTAGAAATAGTTAATAATCAATACTGTTAGTTTAGTTTAGATTTTAAATTACTTCTGTTCTCATACTTTAGTATTCTCTAGCTTTACTCTAACTTAAATAGTGAACTGAATATTCTCTATCAGAATAAACGAAAACTTGAAGAAAACAAATTTTTATCAATTGACGTGACCCATGATAGTAGACTGACTAAAATAAAAGGCATACGGCAGATCTATTAGTCCAGATTACGCAGTGCTTTAAGTCAGTGGGACTTTTAAAGGGGGTTTATGTATATCCTTACACGCATCACATAAACCCCCTCTAAAAGCCCTGCGTGCTTTGAAGCATTACATGAACGTGACACAAACAGATTATATACCTTCATAGCAGTTATGTGAGCGAATAAAATATAGTTGAAGGTTTATTCTATTAGTAAAACAAATGTTTGAACCGAAACTAGTATAATGTGGTTTAGGTTTTACTGGATAACACAAATAAGCAGTCGTATAGTAGTCATGAATTATGACAACTGTAATAAAATTGTTGTGTAATTGTATAAGGCATTTAGATGTCATTTGTATAGTTCAGTTTTATAACTTTCTTTTGTCGTTAAACTTTCACAACCATTCACTTTCAATACAAAAGTTATATTTATTTTTAATTTTCGTATTATAAAAATGATCCATAAAAATGAACTAAAGCTTTTGAATTTAGCAGAAATTTAACTAAAAGTTAGTGCAGACAGTGATGCCATCAATGGATGCAAAGTATCACTATTAAGACGTTCTCACGTGTAAACAAACTTTTCAAAAACTTTCCAAAACACTTAATTCAAAAAACACAATGTCTTAATTACATAAATCACAAGGGCTTAAATCAAATCAATAAATATTGACACAAATCATCCAAAGATAATGTCGACAATATCGTCAACATCTTCGTCATCTTATTCAATACCACAATCAGAAACTATTTCTCGATTAACACTAAGCGATTGGATTCGCCATAAAAAATGCGATTTAAGACCAGAATCCAGAATAAATGCGTTTAAACTCCAGGCCCGACAGTCGATAGATAACAACAACTTTGAAGACGCCATCAATTTCTATACAAGAGCTCTCGAATTGAATTACAATCACCTCAGTCTTTATATGAATCGTTCGTTTTGTTACGAAAAGCTCAACAAATATGAGTTGTCTTTGAGTGACGCGCAAAAAGTCATCGATTTTAGTGACCATAAGTCTAAGTCCAAGATTAATAACGAAGATGCTCATCGGTATAGAAATAAGTTAGGTTTTGTTAGAAAAGGAAGAGCCCTCAAGGCTTTGGACAGATTTCAAGAAGCCATCGACGCCTTCAATCAGGCCAACAAGTTAGCCATCAGTTGTCCATTCATTCATAATGAGGTCAGAGGTATTAAGATTCAAGTCATCAATCGTTTGGGTTACGATCGAACAGATATTGAACTGATTTGCGATCAATTCGATAGAATCGAAGATATTATTAAACAGTTGAATAGAAACAAGGAATTAATGGTTAAGAATGAGTCGGAACTGATGCCAACCAATCCTTTCAAATATAGATCTCTTTATGTTAATGGCTTGAGATCCGATTGCGATCATCAGGAGTTTGAACAATTGATGTCATCTTGTGGTCAAGTTCTCAGGTGTAAAGTCTATTCAAATGGTATTCAAAGCAAAGCTGTTATTACTTTCATAGACGAACAGTCAGTTCGCGAAGCCGTCAAAAAAATTCGTTTAAATAACCAATTAGTTCGTGATCAAAATCTGTTAGTTATTAGATTTCGTCATACATGGCTTGAAGAGGGATCTGATCCTCAGCTTAACTTCAAAGGCGATGAAATTGCAGGAGAATGTTATAAATGGAGAACGAGTGGATGCGATGATAAAGAGTGTAATCTACTTCATATTGCTATCTGCCATCACTTAGATCAACAAAATGTCGAAACGGAATCTGCTAAAAAGGATGTTAAGCATAAACGAACGCCAATCAAGTTTGACATTGACGTAAATTTATCTGAAAACGGAGTCGATTTAGATGAGCAAAATGTCAAAAACAATGATTCTCAAAACATAGATTCTTTTAAAAACAATGTTAGGCGAAAGCGAACTCCAATTAAGTTTGATATTGATGTACTTAAAGATGAAGTTAATTTGGATCAAAACAATGTTGAAAGAGATTCTCTAAAAAAGACTTTTAAACGTAAGCGCACCTCAATCGAATTTGACTTTGGCTTACCTCAAGTCGAAGTTGATTTGCCTAAAATTGAAGTCAATAAAAAACTTAAATGTGATTTGACTAGCAATAATCGATCACTTACTTCTTACGACGATTTGTTTGATTAGTTAACTCTTCAATTTAATAATCTCTATTTTGAATAATTCAGATTTATATACATTGAAAGTTAATGTTTAAACGCATGGCACAATTTCAATACAGCTGGATGCCTTATATTTTTTTATCTTATATTACTTAATGATCTATACATTTTTCAATTTGTTTAATGAATTTTCGCTGCAATAAAATATTTTATAACTTGTGATCAAAATAAAGTTTTGATATTTCGATAATTTTCAACCGGTTTACTCATAATAATATTAAAATCATTGTAGTTTTGATTCTGTTAAGGAATTACATGGTATTTATATCTTCTAGTTTCTAAACAATTTATGAAAAACTATTTGATCCTGGAATTACTTTCAAAATCTATAGGGAAAAATTTGGCGAAAGAACACTATATATTTTGCTGTAATCGACTTCATGAATGCTATTCCTGAAGAGAAGAGGACATAGTTCGTGTTTGGCTAGGCCTAAATAGTTGGCAATATTTATAGCTGACTGATTGGTATCTATCGTGTAATAATAAACTTCATTGTTGATGGCGATCTCGTACGAAAATATAAGTGTTTTGACTAATTGTTGAGCAATTTCATAGCTGTCCGCATAAACAGGGGCTAGAACTGCATATCCACCACTATTTTCTCTGATACATCCGTAACCAACAATCTTGTCGTCATCATCCAGAACAGCCATCGGAAGACATTCAGGTTCTTTTAGTGATAAGCTCAAAAGTTTTTCACGTCTGAACTTATGAATCTTTTCGTCATAATCAATAACTCTTTGCAATAAATCATCAGTTATTGATTTTGGTTTAATAAAATCATTGGTTGTGTTTAGATTCTTGTCAACTATTCCGCTATAAATAGCCATTTGTTGTTTTGCATCCAATTTAAAGCCTAATTTATCTCTATATAAGCTCAGTTTTTCGGGCACTGCAAATAAGCAGCAATTTCTGTCTCCTATGTTTTGCAGTACATGATTAAATAATTGGGAACCAATCCCTTGTCCCATATATTCTTTGTCGACTCCATAAAGTCCAATAAATGCAAATTTAGGATTAGTGAAGGGTCCGCCACAAACTCCTATGATCTGACCTAAAAGAGGTGCAACACTTGATTAGAAGTAACTTTTGTAAAGAATTTAGATTTATAGCAATGAAACAAAGCCATAAAATATAAGCAAGAAAAACATTTTCAACTAAACCATGATCGGTAACGGCCACAAAAAATGCATTTGAATCAATTTGAAGAAAAGTGAAAAGCGAGTATCTAGCTTCAAAAAGTCCATGAGCCGCAAACACTTTAAGTGCATGATTCACATCATTTTTGATCATTTTTCGTATATTATAGTGAGGCACGCATTTCACTTCTTCCATATTTTCCTCTCTCAAGACAAGATATGTTGCGTAATGTTTGAGGAAATATGTGCGCAAGACGTCGTCAGCAAGTATCGGATCAATACAAATCACTGCCCAGTTCACAATTTCACTAAATAATTAACATGTTCTCATTAGTTGTCGGTTAGATTTTCGATGTTTGTTTACTAGATTTGAAATATTTGATTAAAGATTAAGGACATTTATATTAAGGGTAACTTAACCTTTTTAAATCAAACTATGAAAACCTGATTTTTTTGAGGTTTTATCGCTGTCTCCTTATCTCTGCTGCCTATAGACTTTGATAGTTTGGAACATTGAATTAGAATATCGACGTTTTTTAGGCTCAATACGAAGCAATTCATCTCATTTGAAATATGGGCTAAAGCAAAAATATTATAATTGACACAAAAGGCTGCAGAAAAAATGAGAGGATATGAAGGAAATTGAATTATGAATAGAAATACTATTTTTTATATCATTGAAATCGTATCCTTATATTTCTTGGAGCAAAGAATTATTTTATCAATTCTCAGATGTTTAATCATCATAACACTAAAAAACTGTCTCAGTTTGTCTCAAAGGCATGGAAAATTTTTGTCTTCAAAGTTCAGGCAATCAACAAAAAAGTTGCAAACGTACACTTGAAAACTTAGTAATCCGCTGTAGTAACGAGAATAAAGCCGTTGTCTTATCAATCTGCCTCTGGTGCGCATCAATTTTTTGCCAAATTTGACTTCTAATTTGCTTTGATCTACTATACTGAATATATTATAAGCTTTTTAATATCTCCCACATTATGGTGTGATGGAAGGAATTCCAGACAACGCATCGCTTCTGATTGCTATCGTGCGTTTCTAAGTTTTTGGATTCTTTGCTTCAAAGCTGTATGATTCTACTTTTTTTTCAAGCCAATTGGTTTTTCAGCAGAAGCAATTATAAATTTACAAGATTGAAATCCAAATAAATCATACTTAGATTAACATAATTATTCTGTTAGCTACCTTCCATTAATTTTGAGTAAAGTGCAATGAATTCTATAACATTCATTATAAACATGCTCTGCGTATGTTCCTCTTATCGCAATATTTATATATACATATGTTTGAAAATGTGATTTGTTCTTTGAATCGAAAAATTTCTCTCATGTACATAGGGGCACAGTTTAGCCGTTTGTAAACTCGTTGCATATCATTACTCAAAGCTATTCGCAACTTGAGGCAAAAAGTTTTGTCAGATTCTGAATTATCTGAATTCTCTCCACTGATAGCATGCGCGCATTCTCCTCAATAAACATCATTCTCATTGTCAAATGGATTATTTATTATTTGAGCAAATAAGAAACTAGAAGAAAAGTTAATAAAATTAAAATTAAATGATGTCAAACAATGTATGTTCTGTTACAGTGTATAAAATCCAAGAGACTCTGCCAATAAGTCACTGGATTGATATTGAGGCCAAAGCTTACAGATGATCGAAAAATGAAATCAACTTTTCTGAAAGGAGGATATAAGAAAGAATCTATTCTGAAATTTAAATTTTTCTTCTTCAGCACGAATATGATTTCTATTGATTGTTAGTTCCATTTCAAGAAAGAATATTCTTACCAATTTCATTGGGTTAGTAGACTTTTATTTGTTATGGATTTCGATAATTGAATCGATACAACTTCTAGAAACTTATGTTTATTCTACTATTTTTTGTGCTTTTTCTTTGCTCAAACAATCATCAAATCGATTTTAAAATCACATTAAGGATATTCTAAAATTTGCATTATATAAGTTATTCCTTGCTTATTGTATTCGCTTATTTGCCAATAAAAAGATATTCTATTTTATCTTTAGAGAAATAAAAAAATTGCAAGAATGTGCATTACGCTAAAGGAGGTTGGACATCGATACAAAGTTTACCTATTAAATTTTAAATAAGTTTATTTAATTTTTATTCCAGTTTTTATTTGTCTAAATCATGGTACGAGTTTATATTTTATTCACATAGAAAACATTATAATCTAAAAATAGGTTTATACAAATATGTGGTAATATAAACATCAAAAGTTAGACCATCATAAAGCGAATCAAGTGTTAGCTCAAATTGATTATATGATATATACAGAATCTATGTCTAGAGCACTATCCATCAAATAAAAGCATTCATTTTTAATCTCTTTCCCATTTCTGGCTTGTTATGTGAACCACATCAAAGATTTAGTCAGAATAGCTCTAACGAATTTGTAGGAAACTCATATCATTCCAATAGCGTCATGAATCATGTATTAGATCGCACACAATATGTTTTGGCATAGAAACAGACACATCGTTTCCTAACAATATATTTTATCATAATATCAATTATATTGTATAACTAATTATTAAATTAGGTAAAGCTCATGTTTAGTTGATTTGACTTATTGAGAAAAATGTTTTCAGTTTATAAGTTAACTTTGATTTTTAAGAATTAGCTCTTCTCAAGCAAGACATTTGTGTGAGCTATTAGATGATTTATGATTTTCACTGTCGATCACATATATTAAGCAGAGATCTGTCCAATAAATACTGCACACGCTTTTCAATGATTAGGAAAAATCAATAATTCAAGTTTTAAATCAATTTAAGGAAACTGAACTCGAAGAAAGAACAGAGTTTATTTAACTCTTGCAAGCTTTCAAAGCATGGAATGCGTGCCATTTGATAGTTATGCGAAAATAGCTAATGTTTTTGATTTAACATTTGCTACTGTATTGAAACTTTATGTCAATATTTAACTAAGTTTAGATCTGAATAGAATTAATTTTTCAGGCACAGCAAAGGATTGAAAGAGGCATAACTTAAATTAGGCTTCTTTTCGCTCAACTAAGCGATACTATAGTGGGTGAAAGTTTTTTTTCTTTGTGACATTCCATTGCATTAGAAATATTAAACATTTATTATGTTTTATAAGAGCCATACTATTTATGACATTACTTTTCATATTAAATTAGAGATAACTTTTTCAGAGAATTATGACTAGACTTATGAAAAAAATGGAAATACTTTTCGAAGAAATAAGCTACGCTTTAATTCTAATTTCATACCATTTTAAAATTCATGAATTCATTAAAATCTAGCAACAGAATTCATTTAGATTATCTCAGTATTCTCTTTTTCAAAATTAAATTTTCACCATCTTTAGGGCTGCTAAAAAATTCTGTTACATAAGTATTCATTTTCAAAAGTATTAAACTTTGCAGTCCTCTCAGTTTTAATTAGAGGCCATTTATCACGAGTTACAATGCATTCAATGATAAATGAAACTTAAATTTTTGAACACAGGCTCAAAAAGTAGTTTCTATTGTTTTATCTAATACGCAGTTAAAGACTTTGATTAATTTGAAATTATCTTTTGATTTTTCCTATTGTCTAATCAAATAATATCAAATCGCAATATTAAGGGCAGTGACACTTGTTTTGATGGATGCTTGACAAATGATGGCTATTTCCTCTTTAATAAATCACACAAAATGCCTCATTTAACAGACTATACAGTATATCGTTTTTCACATCTCTAGCTATTATTAGAGTTCAACAATTATGCGATCGAACGTAAGAGCATAAAAATAGCATAATTATGCCTCGCCTTGCAGCCTATTTTCTTTGCCAACTTTTAGTTTTCGTATAAGAATTTGATAGTAAAGCATAAAAGATCATAAAATGTCCAAGCTTGAATGCATAATTGTTGGTCTCTAGCTACTACACAGTAGTGACTGCGAACAAATCGTTTAAAACTGACAGACTTTTAACAATCGAACTTAACGACAAGACTAGAATATTAAACTACACTGATGTAAAGCACATTGACAAACACGACAATTTCTTGTTAGTCATAAATATCAAAATGAATAATTGTCTCTTGACGATCAGTTTGTGTGAAAATTGTAATCAATAAATATTTAATTATTCAATTTATTCAAATAAACATTAGTACTAAAGTTGTGATTTGACTATAAATTAGTGATAATTGCGTACTTTCGCTAAGAATACCAATCAATTCTAGAGATGATTGTCGAGAGAAATCTCAATGACTTTTTAGCTGATTGTTTGTGTCATTGTTTTGGCGAGTATAGTGTTATCATTATTGGTTGGCTTACGCCTGAGCTACCAAAACAAGAGAGTTATGACATTTTCCATTCCTTTGTTCTTATCCTGCTTCTAATCAATATGGCTCGCAATAGAAGGCTAGTAAATGCCATCATAAGGCCAATTTATTGTTGTAGGAAATTACTTTTTGTGAGCGCAAACTTAACTTAAATTACTTTGAAGCACTCTATATCTAATGTACCGGTTGGTACACAACAGAAATCGCTACTAAATACTAAATGCTTTTAATAAGAAACACTATAGCAGACTTTATTACCCTTTTGTCACAATTTTTAAAATTGCAATCAATTTTGCATTGTTAGTATCAGGTACTATTTCTAAGTGCTTTCATCAGAACTCTACATAGCTTGCGTCTGTAGTCTAAGTTCAATTTTCTAGTTTTCATATTGACTTAATTGACTTATTTGTGACTTTTCAGATACTTTGTATCAATCAATAAAAAAGCTTTCAAATCCATGTCCAGTTTTAGTTAATATTATAGAAAAATCTGATAACTTACTAAAATATAAGGACAAATGAAGAGATAAATAAGAAGCAAAATTGAGTTGAACTGACAGTCAACAATAATACAAAAAATACAAGAATTGAATGAATGAGACTTACGCCTGGATTCTGACTCAATTGAACTTGGACTCTTAGAAAAGAAGTGATTTGAAGCCTAGAAAAAAATTTGTCAATAATATAATTGTTGATGAATTTGGATGAATTGAAGTCTGATCAGAAACACTCATAAAAGTATGTGAAGCAGTTAGAAGCAGAAGTTAATGAAATATTCATTAAATATATTTACGATATGTTCCATACATTTATTTATTAACCTATTTTCTCGTCAAGCGTAGTAATCAAACTTGGCGTTTATTTCCTGCTTTTAGATTGCAATTCAATCATATGTTCATTATTTAATTCTAATAACACTCTATTGTGTAAGTCATAGAAGTACGTGATTGAGACATATTTGATGTTATATAATACATTAGTATAACTGTTGGCATGTCAATACAATTCTATTGAGCCAAATCAACATTTACAGTAATGGCTACTCTTTCAACTCAGGTTTCAATCTCTTCTAACTTGATCCGAGTCCACCCTTACAAATACTGTGTCTTCAATAAATATTAAATTCTGCGGCAATTATTCATGAAATATGGAATCGCATCTTATCAAATTACTCTTAAGATCAATTTTTTCTCTCAAATCTAGTCATTTATATGCGAAAAACTACTTATTTGTAAAATAAAAGTCATGATATATAGCTTTCTTAGAAATATTTATCTACAATAGTGTATTGAATGATGAAATAAGAGCTAAAGTAATTAATTTCATAATACTTGTTTCGATTTTCGTGAATTAATATAAAAAATATTTATATATGAATTTATGTCAAGCTCTGGCCTAATAATCATATATCTGTAAGACAAATGCAGAAAAGGCATAAAATCTATAGTTTATGCGTTTGACTTATGCTTTGCGTGTTAGGCGATGAGTTTGTGTGTTCACATCAGAGCTAATTATTTGGCCATCAAAACTGTGCGACAAAGTCATTAATCCACTTGTCAGTGAGAAATTAGGCTTTGATTGATCACTTATCACACAATTCGGCACTAAAATCACTAAAAGCTTTCTACATAGACAACAAGAATATTCACGATTCTTAAAGTAAATATTTGTTACTTTCCTCCAACTCAAGACTTGGATTCTCCGAAAACATAGATATGAGATGTTCTCAGAACAAAGCAGATATGATCCCATCAAATCTGAAGCATATTTTTAGTGAAAGTATGAGAGCAGAAAAAATTATATTTTCAGGTAAAGTTCAGTCCAACTTGAGCTCTTGTTTACGTCTGTTTTATAGACTAGTGTTAAGCCAAATCCGAAATATTCAGCTGAATAAAATCAGAAACTGGAAAATCAATTCCATATTCTAAGATATGATTGAAAAATATTTTTTTTCTGGTTCATGCTCTTCATAAAAAAACACATTTATTTATCAAAATGCTTTCAACAATAACTTTCACCATATAATCATTGACTTCCTTTGGTTATCTCCAACTCCTAAATCCTGATCAGATTAAATTTAATTTAAAAAACAGAAAATTTTTTGAGGCATTTTCAAAAATATGATTTAGTGATGAGCTCTATTCGATTGGAGTCAGTATTTAAAGCAGTATGAGAGGGGAAAAAATCATTAGGCTAAAGTATTAAAGTATTACTTAAGTTCTGTTGATTAATAAATGATAAGCACAGTGAACATTTTCTGTCTCATTATCGGAAAGCATTTTTGCTCAAGTTTCTCGATTATTGCTATTTCCACAAAAATTTGAGTCTAAATGTAGCAAAGCTTAGCATTAAAGATCAAATTGAATTATTTATCTGGAGTTTTCATTATATAAAGTATAAATTAAGTTAAGATAATTAATTGGAGTGCATGTGGATATATCACTAACAAGTATAACAGTGTTTACATACGCCATTTTCGGCTTAATTGACTTTATAAGAGCATAAGTGTAAATATTAGCTGTGTCTCCATAAGAAAATGTTTTTTTACCAACAGTAATCATAGATTATTTGCTAAGACATTAATTTATCCCAGAGAAAACTTTCATTGACAGCAGTTCTCCTAAATGTTTATTGGTCAGTACTTTGGTTATTTTTCCTTTATCTTCAAATAATAACTTTCGATTGAGATCTAATTTCTCGAATCACTGCCAAATCAAATAAAATACTTCATAAATTGAGTCTCTTTGGTCTTATACTTCTGAAGTTCTGATAGCTAAGAAATTTTCGAAACTCAGCTCAAAGTTTCAATTTGTGACTTTAAAATATTTTAATTTAAATATCATGTTGTAGCCTGATTCAATTTATAACAACTCTTTAAATCGTAGGCAAAAATGATGTTTTTCGATAAAAAAATTCTTTCAAAAGAGAAATTCAGTTTAGCATCAGTGCTACAACACACTAGTTCTCGAGAATCAGGCTTATATTTAGGTTAAGCTTTGGTTAGGTTTTAAATTTTGTTAAGCTTTAGTATTTTTTTGCTTAGAATAGGTCGCTTTTTGAAAGCCTACTACTTTCTACTTAAACTTCACTGACAAAGTATTATTGCAGAGTGCGATTCACTGCAGTGCAGTTGGGATACAGCACTAAAGCGCAAAGGATTCTATGACATTTTCATTTTCAATTCAGTCTTATTTGTTCAAATTTAATTCTTAAAACAAACCATTTGAATAGAGCAACTCACGTTTTCATACAAATTGCTAAACATTACTTAACCTGAGAGTAAACGTTTTTACAAAACCAATTATTTTTATGTAGTAAGCAAAACAAAAGTCATATTCACAGTAATGCTTGTCTTCAACTTGACCAGTAATAAACTAATGCACTTGCTTAACCTCCTTATCAATGAAGAAGTAATTGATTTAAATAATAGAGATTTATTATACCTGAAAGTCTAGTTTGATTTCTAACAGAACAAACTTATTTGATGAAACAGTAAACTCAATGAAGCTATGAATGGCACGCAATGTATTAATAGGTGAATTTTAATAGACTTGATTAAGACATTTGTGTTTATTGTTAGTTTATCTTTGGTTAATACAGTACGGGTCTGGAATAAGTCGAGTCAAATGAGAACTATTTCTCAAGCAGTTAATGTGACGAGAAATGAGACTTAACTATAATAGACAAATACTGTAATACAGTTGAAGAAGAATTAAATGAGAACCTATTATTGTGATTACACACCAAACTTCTGGACTAAAACCAATTAATGCTTTAGGTATGGCATGACTGCGAGTTACTTTGATTGCATTAATTAAGTACTACTTCTGGTCACTAATCAATGTCTGCTCTCCGATTCATTATTTCAGACTCAATTTGAACAATTGAAATTTTTCAAATTCAACATCATCTAACTATTGCACTCAATTCTACACAATTGTTCGTGTCATACTTATTCAATAAAAGCTCTCAAGTCATGTCTAAAGTCTGTAATCTCTAGATTTAGAGTAAAGTGAAAAGCTTTTTTGTAACGAATACCTTTAATAGGAAGTAATCTCAAATTGTCATCAGATATTCTATTGTAATTACTGTAATCCAATTAAATTAACAACCATAAGACATACCGTAAAGTGAAACTAAAGACTAGCAATTATTACCTTTGATGAAACTTTAAGTCTTTAATATTTTCATTGCCATAATATTTTTAATTTTCTCGACAAATTCTTCAATAAATTCTTATTTCTTCAGAACTTATGATGCATTCTAATTGTGCTCGTGTGTTTAATCTATCTACCAAATTTTATTATCTTCTTATCAGCAGTCTTTATTATTAATTGCTTATTGAATATCAAGCTTTTTCACTGATTAGAGATTCATTTAAATTGTATTTTTTTGTTCGATTGAGAAATAAGGTAACAATAAATCGCACATACCCTCTTCATATCTGCCGAGTCTTTTCTATACTGTGTCTACTTGAAGACCCGTTTGACTACAGTTTACAAAAAAAAATAAATAAAAATTCAAAATGATTTAACAATTAATGATGATTAACTTAGACTTAATAATTAAATCTCATTATTCGTTGACTTGTTTCTAATGTTCGATTAACAAAAATAACAGTATCAGAATAATAATTAACTAAATAATACACATAGACTTTAATGACTAGACATTTTGAATTTAAAGTAACTTTTCTAGTCCTCAATGGCTCTCATATATCGATGAACTTTTTGAAATTTGAAAACATTTCTATAATCTCTGATGTTATTAGCATGTAGTTAATTAAGCAGATAATTTTTTCGGATAATGAGATTGCTTTGAAGAATAGTTGTCTTAATTAGAACTCTACTCTAACTAAACTAATAACTTGAATCGATTGATCGTAATCCTTAAGATATTTGCTAAAGAATACCTGAAATTGCATTCTCTGAAAACGTTGAATCCAATAGGAAGTCTTTTAAGAGAATTTCAAATGAAATATATTCAAAAAATCGTAAAGATTGATGGAAGTCTTTTTCAATTTAAAGTTTTGCATAGATATGAGGTTCAGGTACTAGTATTGGTTATAGAATGATTGATTCAAAAAAGCTACTCAATCTTTATAGACTCTAAAGATCGCGAGATTAAGTGGCTTTGTCTCTGACAAAATGCTCAGAAAAGTGCTCCAAAAGAATGAGAAATTTATTCACTTGTTTATATAGACATTCAATTCTGTTTAATTCTGCTGCAATTCAAATATTCTTACTAGGAATGAGTCTACGTTTGCATTGATAGTTGCGGCAGCAATGGGTGAACATGTGATCGATTCCATCACCAGATCAAAAATAAATATTTGTCTTAAAGTGCACTAAACCGAAGCAATGTTCAAAAAAAAAAATTATTTATTCGTCTATTTCTGCAATAATTGATTGAATTTGGGATTCTATACGGTGTATTTTTATTCGCTTATTGTACATTAGATAATGAGAAGAGTTGCGACTTTTGGAAATAACAGAAAGAATGTAAGAAAAGTTGATCATAAATGCTAATATTGATTCAAACTATCGAGAAGGCATTCTCCTATTGATAAAATCTCATGTTTGCAATAAAATATTTGCATGTCTTCAAAAATATATTGTGACAAAAAACAGTTTGGAAAAAAATATTTATAGAACAGATCCCATACGTTAGAAGCTTTAAGGTGTGATGTCAGGCATGTATTTAATGTCAATGTATTTCTCTGAACGCATAGCGGAACTCGAAGATCAAACAAAAAATCTTTTGCGGCTCTTCAACAGCCTTTATGCATCAGCGAAGTTGCCATTAGGTGAGGTCGAGTGCACCTCTTCTTCACTACAGCCATCAAACTTACGCTCAAAGAGTGATCGCACCAAATAATAGACTCAAGACTTTGTCGAGTCTTACGATAGATAACAGAAAATCTATAAAAATTCATAATTAATTGGCCTCTGTTTTGCAACATATCTCGAAAGGATGTTTGAAAAATTATAGCTATTTGTTATCTAAAAATAATTGCTCACAACACTATTGACAATGCATTTGTTGCTCTGTTATTATCTTTATGTTGGATGCTCTGAAACACAACTACCGATTACTACTTTGTCTACGCAAACATTGGGTGCCATTAAATGTCCACTTCTATGCCTTAACATTCGTCAAGTTTGCAAATGCCGTTTTGGCTAAATTCTCAATAAAGTTAAAGTTAGGTCAGCTAAAGAAGAAAACAAGTCTCGTGTTTCTCGTGAGACATCCAGCACGTCTTCTTATGGTTACCATAATTTAATTTGATATCCTATTGCACCAAAGCTCATAGAGTTCATGCACTTCTAGCCTTTAGCATAGACTTTGATGTGTTTTCTATTGTTATTATTGAGTTATTGTTATACATTTTTGCACTCATGTCAATAAGTTTATTGAATATAATGTGATTTTTATAATGTAAATAAACTTAATATAACAATTCAGTTATTTACTCATTAATTTGAATTAGCTGCAAGCGAAACTGTATTCAAATGGTTGGATCGATACAAGCTTTAGTTAGAGTTAACATCTAACAGAAACGATCATAGACTTGTGCCACTTAGATAACTACTTTCAAAATGCGACCATTTTTCAATTGTTTTTGGTTACTCTTTGGTTATTTATTATTTGACTGAGTTATGTTGAAACATACCAGCAATCGTTCAATCAGAATATCTACTCACAATTAGTTTTGTTACGCTTAATTGGTTTGCTTTCAGCAATATTTCCATTTAAAGCCTCAATTTTTCCGTATACACATTGTTTAAAAATGTTAGTTAAGTCTTTCAGCGTATTTTAAATGTAGACAAATATTTGGTTAGAGCAAGAAATGACAGTTTGCCCTTTCGTTTCTACAAGATTGTTCTTACTTAAAAGTTTTCAATCCAATCTTCTTTCTATTTGTCACTCAGCATTAGGAAACATATGTTTGGTATTTTTCTTTAACATTTCAACTGTTAAGAGATAGATATAATACAAGTTACCTAACCTGCAGATATCAAATAATAAACTATCACAAGTTACTCAAACAATATTTATATTTATTATTTGTATGATTTATTGTATGATTTATAGTATACCTATAACTACAAGCTCTTAGCGAAGTTTACGCTTTATTTTCTTTATTAGGCATCATAAAAGTTTTTAACTTTTCTCGTACATATCAAGATTGAAAGACTGTCAGATTTATACAATTTCAAAAACAACCAGACACTTATACAGTGCGTGGAGATAGAGATAATAATAAATAGCATAGCCAGCAATAAAGTTTTATAATTTTATTCATTAATAAAATTTGAGTACAATCTAATGCTATAAACAAAAGAGAACTAGCAATATTTAAATATTGTTACTGTAATGAAAAGTCACGCAAACTATAAATTTGAGTCAATAATAGTTTAGGTTAAAGAGATATAAGAAACGTTCAAATGTATTCATATTTATTGACTACAGCAAGAAATTCAATTCTTAATTGATTATCAATTGAAATGAATCAATTTTTCAGCTTAATCATTCAAATCATTGAGATGGTAGTTGTGAACTGAATTTAGTGTTCCAAAAAGTTGCCATCATCTCAGTATAGTTAAAAAGATATTTAAATTGATTTTTTGGGTTTATTTAATGCGAGTTTTATCGATTTGTGAGTTGCTTTGTGAGTTATACTCAGTCTATCATTAAATTTAATTTCTCTAATTTGTTGACAATTATTAATGACATAACCAACTTCTAAGTCTATCATTTGAGTAAAGGCTCTTCAATTGTTGGGTAAATTATAAAATTGTATATTTTTCTAACTTTTTCTAACTTTTTAACTTTTTCTAACTTTTGCCAACTGATACATGGCCTCGACTTTCTCTTTATTAAGTCATATGTCTAAATGTTTGAGTTTCAACAAACTCAACTCGACTTCTTAGTAGAAGTTATCATTTATTTCCATATAATTCATGTTTAAATGAGTTAAATTTTGCTATTCCTTTAGTTCCTTCTTTCACTATGAGTTGAACACATCTCTAAATACATGTAATTTAATAAGACATGTAATAAGATATAACATGTAATAAATAGTTTAGATTCAGTCAAATCTCTTCATTTGATCGCATCTTATAGTTGTAGATTTTAAATGATTTGCAAACAGTGTGTGATTTCTTAAATTGAAATTGAAAAGCATCTAAGTTGATCGAAATTTAGAAACACAAAATTTGTTTGATTCAATGATTGACTGGTAGTAAAAATGAATACATTTGTTTAAAACCATGTTCATGACTCTCAGTAAACATTTGAAACAATCTAATATCTTTCAATTGATCACATGCTGTCATGTTTTTTATGAGTTTAGGCACTCATATCAAATTGTTATCAGCAAATAGAGAAAAATCAGTTCAAATCCTTTATTGACTTGAATCAAATTCTGACATAATCTCAAGACAAGTTTATATTCTTTGTACTATATGTCAAAACTAATAGTTTGAACTTTTACCTAAATCTTTACTTAAAAAATAGTAAAACTGATTGATTATTAATAACTTGATAGACGAGACTTGAGTCAAAACGAATTTATGAATAAATTTAGTCTTTTTCACGCTTACAGTCTTTTTAAAATACTTTCAAATGCGATCAATTGAATAAGAAATTTAAAATAAAATATCTATAAATAAGTTATTTGCAAATTGATTCTCTAATTGATTTCGAATAAATTGAAAGAATTATTTGAGCAAAATATATGAATGAAGAGATTAATTAGAAAAATAATTTGTTTATTAGATATCGATTGTGTTGAAGTGCATCGAAAATTTATTTAGCCTTGAAATGACCGAACAACTCATTAATACTGTGGATCGCATCAATAATTAATCATATTAAGTATCACTTTTAATCTCATTTCTAATCCTTTAGTTTGCATTCATTAAATTAATATTAAATAAAAGATTAACGCAAACACATGCGATGCCATTAAAGCTGAGATAGAGGTGATTTTTATAATTGATTAGCTTTTTCATTCACTTAACACTTAGGAAAAACAGTATCAAACTTTTCAATTTAAACGTTTAGTAAGTTTTGTAATGGCAGAAAATGTTGCAGACTATTGTTTTTGTGTTAGATCTTATAAATCAACTTAATCTAATGTAATTAACAATGTCATAATCAGTAACCAACTTTCATACAATTTTCATAAATTAAATCTCCTTAAAATAGAGAGAATATCTGCGAATCATTATTGATATAAGAGTGGCAAATACGAGAACATCCATCTCTAAAACTAGAGCTCATTCTATTCTGAATGCGCCGATTATCTAATGACAAGTTTGATTGACTTTTGTTCTGTAGGTTTCATATTTTTCAATACAATGCTTTCGTGTTCAAGAGATCAGTGATAAGAATTGAATACTTTCAATGTCAGAAATATGATAACTATTTTAATAAGAATGTAAAATATGATGCGCCCAAGAGGAACAAGTGTCTTAAACGCTAAAACTAATCCTTAAACGGAACTACTCTTTCAGTTTATGCTTGTTTTCATAAGGGAGATGTTTTCCATTAGAAAATGAATCAAATTCAATCACGCATTCAGGGATGGAAATAAGAGACTTTAATTTCAAGATAGAACCTCATCAACTCATAACCTTCTTTACGAAGTTTATCATCAAGTTCTTAATCATGATTTGCTAGAACTTTAAAATTGACTCAAATTTATGGGTTCTATAGATTCAATGCTTCCGCAGAATCGCATTCAAAGGTAATAATATGTTAGAAGAAATAGATTGCTAGTAAAAGACTTGATTCCAACCTTTTGAGCGAGTGAAAATTTTCAATTTCTCAGTTGCTGTCTAGCTTGCATTTCGAACTTTAAAAATGATTCCTTTAGTTTCTGCTATAGTTTGTGGATTCTCTTAAAATTAAAATTTTGTGGACTTATCCGGCATTAGTAGACGTTCTGATTATTAGATTCGACTGAACAGTTGTTGGCAAACTGTCCTGAAGTAACCTTTCCTAAACCTTGTTTTTCCATCTTATAACCAGTTTGACTCAGCAAATACATTTTATGATGTGGTTCATGATTAATAAGTTTAATCTTCTGAAATCACAAAAGGCTTGAAATATATTTCTGACACTGTACAAATGAAAAGCTACGAAATTGGCCAATATATTCTAAGAAAGCTCTTTCATTTTGTTTCAAAAGGGATAATAAACTTGATTTTAAGATATAAAACGATATACTTTTAGAAAACAAAATTTTTCATTTGAAAAGATTCAATTTTATTAATTATATAAATTTTGTCTAGTTAGTTTTATTATAAATGAGTGAATTCTCAAATCTGTATGCGTAAAGAATTTAGGTATAATATAAAACCGAGGTATTTATCGAGTCAAACTATTTATTAGAGGAAGGAAACAAGGTTTAGGAGAGTCGACTTAAGGACAGTTTAACAGATCTCAACTAAACAGAGTATTTAAACCATTGCAAATTTTAATCAGAAAGACAAATATTTTCATTAAATGTTTTTGATTGAAATTCACGGAAAGACTACATACCAGTACATGCTATCATATGCTTTGATATCCTGCAACATCAATGTATTCGCATGAATAACAATACTTTTTCTAGATATGAGAATTTGAATTTTATATTATTGCGAAATAAATCAATAAGTGCTCAGAGAAACATGCCATCTAAATATCGTTTGGCTTTTGGACCGAATGTTCTCCGCTATGTTTGACTAATGCTGCTCTTAATTAACCTAATTATATGGTAAACTGTGTTAGGTATATCTAAATGTCATCGCGTTCTGTAACGATATCATATGATATCAAATTAAAGAATCCATCCTTTCAATTATATTATGAATAGGTGTAAGCTTCATGAACTTTATGAAAAATCTCGAAATGGCATAGATTACTACCAGTTATCATGAATTTTAGTTAATTTTCTCTCATTGTATAAATCGCGAAGTTACTCCGCGATGATATTGTTGAAAGCGTTTTAAAGCTCATTTAGGCTTGAATTAAACATTAAGTGAATTTGATAGTGAATGATTCGCTAGAATCAGGATTTGATCGAGTGAAAACATAAATTTCAAGTTATTTTCATCGAGTTCGAGAGGAATTTCAACTTTTAAAAACAGCTTAGGTTTCATGAAAATAATACGAGATTGTTCGGAATATTTTTATAACTTGAATCTTTTGTTTTTGATTGATTAAAGCTTCTTTCTTATAAAGCTGAAAACCGAACCAGAATCTCATATAAACACGTTTACGAAAGCAAAGTGCCTACAGCAAACATAAAATGCTTTAGTAAATATGCAATAATAGGTATGTTTACTGTATTTGGCAAAACTTTCTGAACATGATATGAATGATTGCTCAATCAATGTATAGCTGTGATATTTACTATCTGCAAGGTTTGTTATATTTGTTAGCATTACTCTTATCTGAGTAGCTTTAAAAACACAAATCAATTAACTATTAAATGATAGCAATTTAATAAATTCTAACTATGAAGAACATCTTAAGTATCTTAACCTATATCTAATAATAAACCTAGTCTATGATGCAATCATATTTGAAGAACAAAATCGATTTTCAATAAAGTTATAATCGCGTGTATTTCTTACTTGTAATGAATTTAATGCAAATTATCGATCGGAAAAATACACTGGCGTTGAAACTAGAAGTATAAATTAGTCAGGCTTTCGAAAGTGCTCTTAATTAGCTGAAAAATTCTTATCCTGTAAATGAATATAGATTTTTTCTATTGATCATCAAGTAATAACTCTCACTAATTATCAAAAATATACCAACAAAAGTGTTGATTGTCATCAAATTTTATGTAGTAGTAAATCAGTCGTTAAGAATATTTTTATTATTAAGATAACTTTCAATATTGGTTGAGTATTTTTTTTAATTTAATTTTTGATAAGCAATAACTTTACTAATGCTTAACGACAGTTTACGATCAAATAATACAATTTTAATAAAAGCATAAAATAGTTGACCTATATCTTCAAATGGATAAGCAACAATACAAGTTTAATTTTTCAATAAATGACAGATTTCATTTTTCTTCAAATTTCCTAAATAAGGCAATTACTAGGCTTCTCACAAGTTTTTATTGCGATGTTCTCTCTATTCAAATTTTATTATCACTTGCCATGAGATCCTAACACGAACTTGAATGGCAAAATAAGGAAAACTCAATACAATTTACACATTACGCGCCAACTTTTTTTTCAATCGTTTTCAAACACTTCACTCAAGAATAACCATAGATATGAGTAAATAATTATTGAAATGCTTTAAAGTGACTCGAGTCAAAAAGCAAACAGAGATAACTACAGAAATTGATTTGAAACGTTGAGAAATATTATCGACACAATTGTTGGTAACTTCTGCCTGTAGTGATTTGACAAACAAGAAAGCTATGGCTGTAATAAAGACTTTGGAGTGGAACCAGGCCGAAGTAGAAAATTTGAATAAAGATCTTTGGTGGCAAAACTTACTTTATATTTGGCTGCTTTTTTCTTCTCTCATATGCTTATTCTTTTTGGGCATATACTCAAAAACTGGTTTTCTAATCAAATGCTTTTTCATATGCACTTCTCTTTTAACTCTTCTTTCATTCTTATCTTAATATTTGTCACTTCACAAACTAATAATCCTATAATTTATTGTTGGAACTTATGTTCGCATCTAAGAAGTTGTTCTTAACTAATGTGAGACATATCAGGTATTTGAAGAATTAAACTAAGGAACTGAACTATTAATCAATAGGAGCAATTTTTCCATTTATTCATAGTTCTCATAATTTACTTAAAGATTGAGTAAAAAAAAGCCGTATTTGATTGTTGTAAACTAATTGTTGTAAACTATTTTGATAGATATGAATGAAGTGTTGATTCTCAACTTATACTGATTCCAACATTTTTAACCACTTATAGATGACAGCCTTCACAATCATAGAAATATGTTGAAGCATATAGAAGCATCTTTACATTAATCTATTTTCAAAGTTAAAGTTTGTTCAGCTTTATAATTATAATATCTATTGTTGTAAATATTATATCTATAATTATAATATTATATTTTTTTAGCGTTGCACATAATTAAGTAGTTTAAGAAACACGAATCACTCAACTCTTGCGTTCCCTAAATATGATACAAATAGCAGTAACTATAGGAGTTTTATTATAATGAGTTTCATATTAATCAAATACTATTGTTTGTCATACAATCTGTGATATTCTCAAGTAGTATTGAGTGGTTGTGCAGTCAAACATAATATGAGTCAATTTGATTAAGTGGATGACAATTTTTATGAAAGTAACCAAGAGATATAATAAAAATAAACATCCAGCTTATTCTAGATTTACGTTCGTTTCAAGTCAATCAAAATGATTGTTTCCATCTGTAAATACGACTGTTTATTACAACCTTCGCTCTTATTGAAGGAGAATTTGAGTTTTAATTTTTAATCCAAAGTTGCAGTCATTATGATTCTTAAAGAAAGCCGATTCGCTAACATTAAGATTTGGGCTTTACTCAAAAAGTTGATTTAAAATTTACCTTCACATGTAAATTTGTTGCCATACTATTTTTGGAACATTTAGATTAGCTCTATATAAGCTTAAAAGCCAATGAAAACGTTAATAACTTTCGCATTCTTATGCATTTTCTCTTTAAAACTTACAGTCGATCATAGATGTCGAAAATAGTGTTCTGTTAAAACTTAATACTAAAATAATTAGCTAAGAGCCACCCTTCGTAACAAATTACTTGTTAGAAATTTAATGATTACAAATCTAAAAAAATAATAGTCTAATTCAATGAAATAATGTTGAATTTTACTTAACAAAATTTGATCTAATTGCACGTCAAGTTTCTTTAAGCAGTTATAGTTTACGAGTTACCGTCAACTCCAAAAATGATTAAAATCTTTTCCATTTGGTTTTTCCTAAGAGTCTCAATGAGCCAAACTATTTAATCACAACTCTCTCTCTCTCTCTCTCTCTCTCTATTGTTATTTTGCAATTTCTTTTAACGACAATTACATCCAGCAATCACTTATTCACTGATGTAGAAATTAAATTTGGTATTAATTTGTTTTTGTCTTTACCCCAACTCGTAAACTTTCGATAAATTGCATCAATTGTAAAATGAATGCCATACATAAGATGTAAGAGAAAAATAAAAGATTTTTTAGAAAACGAAGCAATCACTTCATGCATAAAATGAAAGTCAGAGCATATTATTTATGATCTATTACAGAGATTTAGTCTACTCTTTAAATTTAAATGAGATATAATTTCTCGAGACAATACATTTGGTAATTAAATTTTTTGTTTCAGATCTAGTCATAAAGATTGAACGACAAAATACTGAAGAAGAACTGAAATAGATTCAATGTAGAGATAAGTAAAGAATAGTACTCACAGATTTCATTATGACTATTCCTACCAGTATATCATGATCACAATGATTGTGATAAAACATTCTCTTAGTAATTTTGCTAGCTAAAAATGTTCACCAACTTCAGTAGTGCCGTAGACTATAGAACTTATTGATGCTCGAGCTTAGAAATTCTTAGAGACAGAATTGACTACTCGTTTATAGTAATAGTCGAATGTTAAATAAAAAGCTGCTTAAACTCCTTCTAATAAAATTTCAGTAAATCGTATTAGTTTACTCTAATATCTAAGAACTCTACTGTCAGACTCATTCTGTTTGATTAAATCTTAGGCTAATTTGAATATATTGGATGAAAATTTGAATATTCATATAATTTACTGCCAATTAAGAATTCAATACTTTTTCAGTCTATATGTTAACTGTGAATATGAATAGCTCTGAAATACTGAAATACTGACTCTTTTGCTTTAATTAGACTTATGAAATTTTGATTGCACTGATTCTTTAAGTTAAACCATTTTAATTCTAACTGATTATCATTCGAGAGACTGTTTTTGATGACTTAACTTAGTATATAAGAGAAAAATATTTGTGAAATAGACCAATGCTTAGAATAAAGAGACACTTGAGAGTGATATTAAACCATAAAAGCAAAGTTGAACATGATTCTGAAAACCTAATAGTCATAATCTATCTTTGTTGTAATCATTTATTTTATAGCTTGATAAATCAAATATTTTGTAAGTGTCTCACTTATGTCATTGTTTCTCGAAACTTTCTTACTCCCATAATTTGATTGAACAAAATCAACCTTTTTTTCATCAACTACTTCACCGGCTTTGTATTTGACGAACAATTTTATGCTTTCAACTCTTCTCAAAAACTTGATGTCTCGTCATTTTGTAAGCATGAAGGAGTAATATTTTATCGATTTGTTAATAACTAATCCAACAAATTTTCAAAATGACAGAATAGATGCCTTTCGCAACGCAATCATTATTAACTATTGATTGCTATTTGATGATCCGCAAAAAATTTAAATAAATTTAATTATTGATGAAATTCCGTTAAAAATATCTGGAGTTAGTCCAAAACAACGAACCTTTAGATAAAAAGTAAAACATTTGGATATAACTACCAAAGTATGTGACGGATGGCAAGCAATTTGTTTGGGTTGTTAACTCAGGAATCCAAAGGGGTTATAATTATAATATTGATCGGAAGGGAGCGGAAATCAATTTGAACTTTTGAATAGTTGAAGCAATAGATGAAGCGATAGGCAATAAAATAGTTTTTCTGGAGAGATTTCATTTCACACAAGTAGTTATCGAGCGAATGATTTGATTAAAAAACAATAGTTATATAGGCGTTCATAATAGAAATATGAATGCGTTAAATGCGTTAAATTTGTATAATTTATTCTTTTCAATTTGCAAATCTGTTTTTGCTAATGTCAGCTAAACTGTATTTCTGGTTAAGATATGTTTCATTCGACCCAATATTATCAATAGAAAGCTTTTACTCAACAAATGATATTTTTTTAATAGCAACAAAAGAAACGACTCAATGATTTCTTTCTTCAATCTTAGAGTCAGTGAAGTAGAAAAGATTTCAGTTTTTAGATTATCTAAACTATTGCTATTCAAAGAAATGCGATCTAAAAGTTTAATTGAATGCAGAGAAAAGACAATTTGTAACATTAAAATCCTAAGATTGCAAAACACACAACAAAACAGGAGTCAATTAGTAATTGATTCATTTGTTATAAATGATATTCTTTAGCTAATAACATCTTTAGGTCATTGAAGTTGGCGTAGAAGAACAAGCATTAGATGCAGAGGCGAGAAATGAAGGCAAACAGTAGCAGAACGGCGCCGATGCAGTTGTACTAACACTACTGTATGTTCAATATGTGTGTCTTTACAACTGCATCCCATTCTCAGCATCACTTATGACTCTTTCCCATATCTCTAACGCTGCATTCACTTTATTCTCTCCTCTTCTCAACATTAGGGCTATCGCTGCAAATGCTTTTCATCAGCGTTTAGCCTATTTTTATATATCACTTTATGTATATTGACAATGAACTCAACTGATCAAAACTTTATTGTTGAACATTTTATGGCTTATTGTGCTGCTTATTGATTATAGAAAACTTACTCACTATCAATACATTGATTGAATTGATTCCTGGAAAACAATTTTCTGGAGTGACATTTCCGATATTTTATTCAATATCGTTCAATATATTTAACATATTGAATAACTTGTTTCAAGTAAGTTTATATCATTGCAGTGCTGCTAAACTTTTCTTATCGGGAGCCTAAGTCAAATTTCAAGTATCTTTCAACTGAAACATTTGAATTTTCAGCAATGACTCAAACTTTAACGACTTCTCTATCAAACTGTAACGTCGGCTGAAGCAATGAACACATATTTATTGTTAAAGTATTGAGGAGTCAGTTGTGAATCCATACAGGTTTATAGAGATAAAGTGGCATAACTCTGGTAAGTAAATCAAGTTAGCACTGAATCATCTTTAGGTATTGCTTACGTTTGCCAGTTCTAGAAAATAATCAAGTCTTATGCCGTCAGTTAACAGCAATTTGTTTGTAAGACTTTGTTGTGCAGTTATAGTATGAGAATCAGTTGAGTACTTGTTAGATATAATAGTATCTCTAAATCTGACTGCACTTTCAGATCCAGATAATAATACCCTATATTATTAACTCTATAATAATACCACACAATTTTACGCAATCACTACTTCTTTGCTTTCATTTCTTTTTACTTTATAGTTATTTAGGTTTCATTCCTTATTAATATTAGTCTTAAGCTATTTTAGAGCCAACACTATTCTAGATGTGTATGAATCTTTAAATGAAGTCAATTAGCAAACCCAAAAGCATAAAGAATATAGTTATTTATGACTTTTCCCCTGTTATTAAGAGCTCTCAAAATAATAGTTATCAGATAGACAAGCTACTTTCATCCAACCATTGCTCGTCTTTCATACATACACATTCTCTTTCTTAGAATTGTTTGGCGATAACAATCGTTTGTCTCAATTTTGTAACTGATTCTTTTAAGAATTAACGATTTAAGGCAGTTTTTAGTTGATTCGTATGTACAGACGAGGTACTGTAGAGTGTGTTTCACAGAATGTGTTTCACAGAGTGTGTTTCACAGAATGTGTTTCACAGAGTGTGTTTCGACCTATTGGTAAGAATGTGTGCAAAGCGTGAGTGAAAAAGCTAAGCATTATCTAAACGTTGATTTGATAGTTTGGACATACATTGTTGTCAGTCATAACTAATAAGTGAAAACACACTGCCACTGTCAGGTCTGTAGAGAGAGGAAAAAAAATAGAGGAATTATTGAATAGAAATTTTTGGGAGTACTATTTGTTAAGTAATATCACATCTGTTCAATGTTGAGAATAAATCGATTAACTCATAATCGAGTTGCAGTTAGTTTATCGCCAAAGCTATAAAATGATCGAAAAAGAACTTTTTCTACTTTTTCTCTTCCAAAAAATAAATTTCTCCAAATATAAATCGAATAAAAATAGCTTTTAGAGAGAAAATCAAATACTTCTCGATTTAACGCTAAAATATGCACTTTTTATTGTTTTCCCTATCTTAAAGTGAAAAGTGCTTATATAATTCTCACATTCACTACTTTAATCACAAGCAACAAATATCAATTTTAAACTATTTCTTCAGTATCTCATCACAACACTTGTTCTGAGAGCAGATTTTCAGTCTGATTTCGACTTAACTCGAAAAATCAAACTATATGACAAGTCTGAAAAGATTTTTCTCTGACTTTTTCCAAGAATCAAGAAGAAAAAAAATAGTTATGTAGTGGTCGGGATTTCCGAGAGCTTATACTCTCGAGTATAGAATCTTATATTTTGTAAAGAAGCTGAACTTTCAAACTTTCTTTTTCATTACTGTTCAAAGATAACTAGAAAATGAAAATACCATACAAAATACATACTTAAGTTGAATTTCTTTCATAAATAATACAGGCATTGATATATATATATTCAACTTATATTAAGAATTGTTTGATTTATTCATTTGATTTATTTGTTTAATAATATTTGATGTTTAATAAATGAAGGAATCTCTCGATTTAGTACTTTCAAAACCTTACATAAATCAGTATTGAGTTGAGATTAATCTTAAATACCATAGGGTGGCAAGTTTGAGCGATTGGACAACCATAGGGAAGATGAAGTCAAGAGTAATAGAGTTATATCGGAGTGAGAAATAAAATAATATTATATATGAAGTGCTAAGATTGCAGTTTTACTGCAGTTAAAATAAAGTTCGGAAAAATCTAGCACTAAATAAGAAAAAGTTTAGAAAAAGTTAGCGCAAGAAATAGTCTATTTGTGATAAAAGAACATTAGTTATAGAGTAAATATCTTATGAGCTCTATTCAGGAATTTAGCTGAAAAAATAACAAGAAAAATATTCTCTCAATGTATACTATTGTAAATAAATGATTCAGACTTGTAAAAAAGGTTAATATTCAAAATGTTTAGTACAAAACTCAATTCAAAAGAATTTTTTCTTCCTAGAAGAATAAGAATTTGTCTGATATTGTTATCATTGAAACTTCGCACGATTTTCTCATTTCAAGCAATTTTGAGTTTTTTTAGAGCAGAGAAAAAGCTTTAAACAAATATGACTTTGAGGTAAAGCTATTTTTCTGAATAGAGAACTAGACGTTTCACAGAAAATAAATAGTGATGGAATAAATTTTCAACAAAAATATCTAAAGTAGTTAGTCGTAAAGTTAGGGTTAGTGAGGAGTACTTACGTTGCAAAAATACTAACTTCAGAATCCAGTCTGATTTGCATTGCATTCACACTTTATAATATACGGACAGAATATTTACTCATCAAAGCTCTGGAGTGCCGTAAGCAAAACTATTCAAATTTTTGCTGCGTTGCTCTCAGAATAAATACGATTTTTTGGGCACTCGAGTTCAAATCGTAAGAGAATAGAACATGACTGCATTTCCGACTTACATCATTTGTATTGTGGGATAGCACTAATTCAGCCAAAGCTTAAGATTAGAAGTGTAACTTATTTTCATTCAGGTGGTCACTTCTGCTAATACAATATCATCACGAAATCAATCCAATCAAAGGGATCATTCATTTTGCAATAGATTTGAGAAAAAATTTGTTTTTATCATATTTTGCAAAATTCAAAGTCAGTAAAATGGGGCATTGCTACCATAGTATATGATTGATTTTCTAATCCGATAATCCTGATTTTATTGGGCTTAAATCATATTCGTATTGAGTGGTATTAATATATTTTTCAATATAAAGTTAGTTCAATTTTGGAGATTTCATTAAGCTCTGTATCACATCATTTATAGTCTCTAGATATGAAAAATGATAGTTTTTTTACAATTTTATATCTTGACTTCGTATCATTAGGAGAAAAGATTTATGGATTTAAATTATTGACTAAAAGTGTCCAGACATGCATTTTGCAAAAAAATGTTGACTTCGATTAGCTAAATCAAAATTGTTGAATGATCAGTGAAAATGACTACAGATGGTCACCCTACTTATTGAATGCTGGCATTTAAAATCAAGCTATCAAACTATGATCGATGTTAGTTAGCTGGCAAACATTACAAGCATTTGTATCGGAAAAGAGTTATTCTTCTGATATTTAGGGGCCGAACATTTATAGCAGCCATTGAGAGCCTTAATAAAAAGTTATCTACACCTCAATATATCTATACAGTATACGAGATTTCACTTCTATAATAATTACAGAATATTTCAATCTTGCCATAAAAAGAAATATCAAAAAATAATACTCCTCTGGGATGCATTACTAGACATTATGAGCAGGGCTTACAATTTACTGTTATATTGCTTCTAACCCAACATGTTTTAACAAAAACTTGACTATATTTTTTAGTTTGGTTATAGCTTTGCTCAACAACTCTTTACGCGACCCTTAATTTACATAATTTTATATCTCACAAGTTAGAAAATTTCATTAGGTTTAATGTAATTGCTGAGCAAAACACTTTTTCTGCTAATATTCTTTATTTTTCAGGCCATAAGAATTACTTTTTTCGTCACATATTCTAGAATTAATTAGAATTTAAGTCCAAGTTTAATAAGAAGTTTTGAGTACTCTGCTGTGAATTCAAGTTTAGATAAATTCGTCAGTTTTTATGTAATTTAAAATGAATCAATTATATCGTAATTATTGTAGCAATTTAAATATTGTCCTCAAATTTGTGAAATATTGATTCAGACTTCTTAAGTCTAAATAATAAATGACTTTTCTATTGCTTATACAACCGATAAAACAAAATTGAAAACATACATAAGATACAGGAACGTTGAAAAGTATGGGTTAAAACTTAACGATTGCGAAATATGATGATTATATGGAAGAAATATTATTTTGATTTATTGCTCGTATAACTTCCTGACAGAGTTCTATCTTGAAATATTATAATCAAAGCATTTAATCTGTAAGTAATAACTTTTTTATGCAAAAATCACACCATCAAAACTCAGTTCAAAGCCGACACTTGTGAAATGTTGCTATCCATTAATTCCTATAAAACTTTGTTATTCTCGCAAGTGTTAACTAGTACTTATCGCATCAATAACTAGTTTATGAATTTATGTATTTGACACAATTAGTCACATAAATAATCAATGCACTAATGAACGCACTTACTTGACTAACTTTCTCGATCAAATATTACAATAATATTAGGCAAAACTAAAAGTTATTTCTTTGCAACACTTTTAGTCTATTCTCTTAAAGTTGTATTTTATTTATATCTCAGGCCCTAATGATATTTCAGACTTCTTTGTTATACATACCATTAGAATAATAAGGGACGCGTACCGAAGGTTTAGGTATCCTAACTTTTGTGACTATTAGTACGTGTATTGACTCTTTTCAAGCGTGAAATTACTGCAAGCATTCTCTGTGTTTACGTGATTTGACTAGCATTTAGACAGTTTTGAGAGATGCAAATGGGAGACACACTAAACAATTTGTATATGTCATACATTCGCAACCATTTAAATGCATTATTAAAGTTTTAGTCACTAAGTTTTCATTAGCGCTAACGTGCATTAGCAGAGGAACGCACGTTTGTGTCCCATTTTTGTCATGACTTTCAGTTAGTTCCACACTTATTAATGCTTTTAGCCAAACTCTGCAAAAATTAAATTAAGTTTTAGACCTCTTATTAAGTAAAGCTTAAACTCTATTAAATAGTTCTCTCTTATAACAGTTCTTACATTCATTATCGTTGTGTAATTTTTATAATACCAGTTTTTATATCTGCCATTGCATCTAATTCTCTACTGAACAACTGAGTCAACTGATAGTATGTAAAATAACAGAAAAGAAACTTATGAAAAGCAAGCCTAACTTCATTGAAATTATGCAAATTTCAAAAATAACTTCTTATAAGAAGCGAAAGTAAAATAGATATGAGTTAGTGTCTGATAGTAGTTGAGGTTCTTATACTTGATGCTCAGTCGTCACATTTGCACCCGATTTTTTACGCTGCAATAAATTGCAATAGCTATAGGGTTCCGGTATGTTTGCCCAAAAACACATTTGCTACAATAATTATACTCCCGGATCGCACCATATTTCTCTCAACTAATTGCACCCAGTCCTTCAATCGTCATATTTTTCTAGTATCTCTCTCAACATTACATAGCAGCAATATTGAAAGATTCAAGTTTTTATGCAGCCAACTTATTTCTAAGTTGAAGTCTACTTTTAAAGTTAATGCTCTATTATGCAAACATTTGTTTTTAATAAAGTTAATAACGAACATAATATCTCAATGTAAGTCTTTTCAAGTCAATGAATTCTGAGCCTTTTAAGGCAAACAACTCGATGCAGGCTGTGATCAATATATAGTCAGAATCTCCTATTTCAAGCTCTTAAGATTTGAATTTCACTCGAATTATTCTAATTTAAAATCAAATAAAGTTCGGATGAAAAATATGAAACCTTGTGTCAGTATCAAATCTTTTATCAAATTTGATATTGAATTTCAATTTTTCAGTTCAAATATTGAGAACTTGGTTGAAAAATAGAGAATGTTCCATACTAGTCATCTTTCAGTTATTCATCATTAAAAGTGGAATTTATGGTTTGAGGTTTAATGGTGTTCGCTATTAAAAGCAGATTATTTTATTGTTAACTCATTATAAAGAATAGAAATAATGTATGGCTTCTCGTCATTATTTGCCAATTGAGGCTCACGGAGATGATAGACTTTCTCTCACATTGTTCGAGCTAAAGAAAGAGATAAAGTGTTTTTGCTCTGTAGGTGTCATTTGATAATGTGGAGGTATTTTCGGTAATTCAATTTAATTCCAACAATAACTAAACTCTTTTGGCCATTCAATATAAAAAGGAACATAAATGTGACTTAACTTCGAACCATAAATTTAGACCAACTTCTATGAAAATCAGTTCAAATTTTAAATGATTCACTTCCTCAGCAGAGTTATACAGTTTTAACCTGAACTTAGAGTGCTTCAGATCCAAATTTGAAACGCATACTTCATTTTAGAAGTTCATTATTTAACTTTTGAATCTTGACTGAAAATTTAAGAAAAACAACGTTCGGTCTGGATTTGTAGCTCAGCTCAAATCCCACATTGAACCAGAAATTCGTTGCACTTTTAAATGAGAAAATATATCGATTAGTCGCAAACATTTCCACAAGGCATCAAGTATTGGAGTGTATTTCTCAGTCAACTTATGAATAATCTATTTCTATATTTATGTATTCAGTGTACATAAATTAGGGTCTCGACTGTATAGTTAGCGAGTTTTGCCAAAATATTAATAACTGCAGTGGTGTAACGATGGGTATAAGTTATGAGAATTAAAAATAATTTTTTACACTATTTTTAGTCTTGACTTGTCAGTCATCCGTTATGCTATGATTGCGAACATAATCACTACATTTATTATAATTTTTCAGACTTCCAAACTTAAAAAATCCTTAAACAACAACATTGGAGTGATGACAATTTTAAGCTCAATACTTCCTAATATAGTATATTCACTATTATTTTCGATTAGATTTCATTTCATTTGATATTTTGTTGCTTTGAACTAAACTGAAAGAATATTTTCAGTAAATATTCCGTATTCTGTAAAAGTTGAAGAGTCATAAAAGTTCGATAAGAGATACTCAGAAGAAAAGTAACATATATTTTTGCACATATTCATCGTAACATCACTTCAATTGGATTTGATTTCAATTTTTGAGTCAACTTATGTTACAGTATTCTGATAAAATGAGAATTTTTCCATAATATTTTATATAAAATATTTTTCCAAGTTTCAAACCTATTTTATACTTGCATTGACTGGTATGACAAAAGCAGTCGATTTTGAACTGTCCATAAGCGTCGATCTCGAATAAAAACATTCCGCGATAAGTCGATTTTTTGGGAAAGAATCGTTTGTCAAATTACAAATGGAATATTTATGTTGTGATTTAGCCTAAATAAGAGATTTGAGACTAAGCTGTGTTCAGTAATAGTGTCGATAACGAAACTAATATAGCTTTCTATGAATCCCTTTCGCTTGTTATATAAATACGGAACGCATCCAAGTCTTTAAGAAGCGGAATCAAAGCGTTCCCAGTCATACAACACAAGACATACCGTGCGCAAACATAAGACATTCGAAGAGTTTGAAAGCTTAATGCATTTCTCAGTGCATAAATGGGCAAATAATTGGTGTTGCGGAGAGCAAGAGACCGAAATTTAATCGCTACTAAACCTAAAATGTTAGCACAAGTTATCAGCTGAAGAGGATATAAGTAAACTTTATCTGATATAAGGCATGAAGCAAGTCATAGTTTATTAATATGGCTCATATTGCCAGAGCAGACAGTATTAGATCTAAAAAATATAATTTTCTACTCAGAATCTCGTTTCATTAGGTCTTACTCTCAATATTGCAATTTCAAACTTCCACAGAAGGCTCTCAACTAAATGGAAAATCTTTTTCTTCAGCATTTATCGAAACTTTTTCTCTAATAAAAGAGATAATAAATTTTGACTTCTTTTAGGAAGACTTCTTTAGACTAAGAAAGTGTAGCAAACAGTAGAATTCGATTCTGACTAATGTCTTAGTGAAGGTTCAGGTCAGAAATGTTTTTTCTCAAAATGATCTGCATCTAAAGTTTTCACGTCTTTTATATATTTTTGTGATCTTTCGTTGGTTCAAACCTTTTACTGACCATTAGATAATTATGTGTGAAACTTGATGTCGCGGAAGTACTTCAATGCCACCTAATGTAAGCACATTGTGAAGACCTAACAATAATTGACAGTCTCTGCTATTTTCTGATGAGATTTCTTGTCAAAAAAAGTGCAAAACACTCTGACAGTCACTCCGGTCTTTGCCGAAAAGTTATAAATAAAAGATGCTAGAATCAATAAAAGAATGTTAGATTCGATTCAATGGCTATTATAGAAGAAAAATAATTGCAATTAAATAACATCAATGCTATTATTGATGGAAATGCTCTGCTTTTTCTATATTCCATTACGCTATGTAACTATCAATAGTTATCACATCAAAGTTTAGCCAATACACAAAAATAAGATACTTGTCAATGTCCTAGTATTGAATTAAAACCTAATCGATTTTTTCATAATTATTTTACCTTAAGCTCATTCTAGTCTACAATATAGGCCTACAAGAATAGGAATAGAAAATATGTCAAATTTGATCTTAAAGTTTCGATAATAAATACATATCTCTTGGATCTAACTTGATTCTCAACTAGAAATTTACAAACAAGCCATTGAATGAGTCCCAGAATTAGAGCTTATAATAAGGAAAATAACTTACATAAGGAACTTATCCTTCAGTCATGAATGTGCGAAAATCTACTAAAAACTATCCAGAATAATGAAATTTGCCTCTAGATGATAGTGGAGAGGATGGTTTATTAAATTGAAATTATTTATGACCTAAAGCTTGAAGGCTTTATTGATAATGTGTCTTGCAGCCAGGTTTCATAGACTTAAGAAATCAAGTTTTTGTTACTTTCCAGAGTAAGCATTTCTTACTTCAGTATTTCTCGGCTCTGTCACGACCAAAATCAAATTAAATGATAAAATAATAATCATCTGTTTATGATGCGCATAACTTGACAGAGTTGAAGCTATTGATCATTAGTCAACTAAATGAGCATATCTTAGATCTTATAATCTCTGAGTAAAAGTTGTTCAATTAGACTAATTGTAGGCAACTAGGAAGAGTTTTTATGCAGACGAGTCAGTTATCCATACGCATTTATCCATACGCGTGGGAGGTATCAGTCAACCCTTGAGGGTGATTAAAATAGCAATTTTTCTTGTCTTTGGCGTTGCTCCTAAGCGCTGATAAATTTAATCAAAAATATTGCGAACGAAACGATTAGTCGCAATGAAAAACATCAAACTATAAATCATTGACCAGTTTGTTTATTAATCAAACCAAATTATGATCACTAAAACTCAAGTTTTTCGTTGTAATACAACTTTTTGTAAAATTTGGTTTATTAGCTAAATAGTCGATTTAAAAAGAATTTACTGCTGTCCAAAATTTAGATATTTTAAACTCTTACTGAAGCAAAAGTTTGAACTGAGTATATATGCTTTAAATTTGTGAAACTTTCCTGATTATTCATAAGAAGCAGAATTGAACAGATATTTGAGAAGATTGCTTTAGCTAACAATTTTCAACAACCGATATTTAATTTTTCTATAATTTCATCAGTAAATCAATTCTACTTAGATAACAGAGATTTTAGTTTGATCCAGAAGACATGTGTCTAACATTAAATGTTTGGCAATAAACTTAAGTAATTGAATGTATTATCGATAGTATTTGGCTTTTTCATTGATTACAACGTATTGTTTAGTGAGAGACAGTCTCTCGAAAAAGTTGAAGAACACTTTTTTCTGATGGAACCACTTGGGGATTGGCGAAGAGACTACTTCTAAGGTTGAGAAACTAAGTTAATTTATGATACAAACAAGTAGGTCGATATTTTATAGGTATTTGTACTCTGTTCGCCAGATAAGTTCTTTACTTATATTATTATGTAACTGCTAATTTTATTGGTTAATATTATATTAATGTTATTAGTCTTCAACTTAAACTCTATAATTCATAAACCTCCTATTGATTTGCATAAGTTATTCTTTTTTTCTCAGTCCTTTGGCATTACTGGACGAATAGAACTCTTGAAAGCGAATCCATCTTATGAACATTCGATGTCTAGTTGATTCATTAGAATCATATTGACTTAACTTGTTCCTATGAAAATTGGTTACCTTGCGTGCATTATCATAGTTTTTGATTGTAACTATTATTAGAGTAGAAGTAAAGACCTATCATTAATATCTAGTGAGAAATTTTCAGAATTGTCACCTTTTGCTAAATTTTTTGTTTGAAAAGAGTTGCTAAAATTTGTTGGTATAAACTTTACTCTGGTAAATCGACAATTTAATTTTTTACGGTCGAGCTATTCTGTGAAAACAAGTTTTTTCAACAAAATTGCCAGTAAAACCTCATCAAAAGAAATAAAAACCTGCAAACAATAACAGTGGATGAAACCGTTTTTTCAAAAATAAAAAAACTTCAAGACAAATAAATTTAATGAATGAGAAACAAAAAACAACGAATTTTGAAAATTTGGCACTTTTAGTTGAAAACTAAAAAATCCTTAAGTATAGTGTGAAAAACATTTAGAGATTAAGTTAGCGAAGAGTGGAGTTTAGTTAAACTAAAGGGAAATGTGACAAAAGCAACTTGTGATATAAGATGATAATACTTAGTGTGTGAAAATTTGTCAAGTCTTTAAACAAGTAGAGCGTCTTTACTTATCTTACTCTTTTTCCTACTACCTTTCCATCTATTCCATTAGCAATTTTTCCAACTCAATAACTACTACTTTTGTTTTACTATTAGTATTGCATTTTTTAACTCAAACTTTCAAACTTAGTAAAGATCTGCTGTCGAAATCGTTTCGTGACTTTGTGCTCATTTACTGCATGGTTGCAATAGTGCTTTCTCTCTCTCTCTCTCTCTCTCTCTCTCTCTCTTTGACTCATTTCTCTCTTAAGAATCGAAGAGATGTTTCTCTCATTTTTGTGTTAGAGTCTCATTCATTCTCACACTTGACACTCACTTCAAAATTGATTCCCATAGTAGTTATAGCCGTTTGCTTGATGCGACGCCCATTTGATGCACGACTGTACCCATTATCAACTTTTGGAACAATTGATGTGCTGCCAGAGACGAGTTTGATTTTGAGACTGGGCTCACGCTGTTCGGAGTCAGGGCTAGAACTATAACAATGCGATCACTATAACAATACTAACGCAGTTTTTCAATTTAACACATTTACAAATTGGTGGCAATACTAATACAATACACTATTGACTGGGACTGTTATTACAGTTTTCTTAGACTAACGCTAAATTGTAATAAAAATTCACATAAGTTTTCATAATGTAATTGCTTATATGGCAACACATTTTGCTCACATGCTATCGAACTATTGTTACTTATGATCTAGACTTTCAAGTTAAACGTTTTCCTTTCTTTACTATTCAGACATTCAATTACGTTCTTATTCAAAACTATTTTTTATTTCTCTTTCCCTAGTCTTAAATTAAATTTTTTGCCTCATCTATCATAAACCATTTAAGTATTGAAGCAGTTATTAAGAATTGAGTCCTGAAGTGTTAACTGAAATGGTAATTTAGAAAAGCAAAACAAAAATATATTTTTATCGATTTAATTAATCTTAATGTGTAGAGAAATCGATTACTGATCATATATCTATTGCTGGTCAAGTCTAATGATTACCGTTAGACACCTGTAGACTAAAAGTAAGAATTTAGTTCCAGTAAATGTATTTCTTCTGCAATTCTCTTTCAATACAATTAATCTTCGTTTGCAATCGAAGCTCGCCTTTAGATTAAGAAAATCAAAGCATTCATTATTATTCCCAAGATATTAATCAACAAAACCGTGTTTTGCTGACAGAATAGGAGCTCATATACTCAATATAAGAAGTAAAACTTTTCTTCAAAAACTTTCCAAAAACTAATTTTCATATTTTCTCAGAGTATCATTTTGATCAATATTTTGAATCTTCCTCAGTCTTTCATTTTTCCATAAGATAGCGACCGATCAATCAAACGATATCCTTTGCTTTCAAAACGATTCATTAAAGAATAGGTTCTCCACTGTATGAAAAATCCGCAAAACATAGCTATTAGATAAAAAAGATGGACAAGCCTTCAAATATGCTCTCGATATTTCTCAATGCTTTTTAATTCAATTGTATTTTAGACAACACTTGATTGCTTTAAGCAAAAAATTTGATAGACAAATAAGTTTTTAAAACTTTATTTATTCAAAATCAGTTTGAGCATTGGTTCGTTGTGATGCCAAATCAAGCGATTGTCACATTGGTATTGAAATACAATCACGATTAACTCGTCATTACTTTGATATCTGAAATATTTAGACCGCTTGTGTCATGTTGTAATACAACTGATGTCAAAACGATATGAGTTTCGCTGTATTTGATAGTCAATCGTTTCTTATGGATATGATATGATAGTAAAGTTATTGCATAACATTGACACAATACATTCTTTAGCATGAATTCTTATGAGACAATATTAATGTGCTGTATAATATATAAGATTTCTAGTGATTAACCGAAATGATCCAGAATCTTATGAGATAATTCAAATATTTCAGAAGTCTCTTCGCTTTCTCTCATAAACTTGAACAAACAAATTGAAAATTGATCACTAAAATTAATTAACCTATTAATTGGCAGTACATTATCATCAAAATAGCATCTTGTTTGGACCAACGTCCAAATTAGGCAAAGCTAAGTTTGTCGTAACTCATTTTAAGACATTTCAAGTATTTATTATCTCTCTATCGAATGATCATGTGATCAAATGAGAATCAGTTTCATTCTAATCAAGAAATTGACATATCATTGAATCTTATATTAGATCTCAGAAACATCAGTAGTTTAGTGTTTGGGTTTCTGTTGAGCAAAATAAATAGAAACTGTTGCCTTTTATCAGTACCCCAGGTTGAGATTTAAAAAACGATCATTGAATTGGGCCGAAATATTTTCTTCTTAAATACTTCTTATTTGAGTGTTGGTTCCCAAAGCGTAAAAGGAATATCTTCAATATTGAAAATAATATAGAAGTGACTATTGTTAGGAAAGTTTCAATGTATCTTATCTTAGACTCTGCTATAGACTATCATGCATTATATTTTTTTCTAGGAAATTGCACACGTATTGCACTCCAGGGTATTCTATTCCAGCCCCCATAGAGTTACTTCTCTTCAAACTCTATGTGACTCTCAAATGAAAAAAAATAAATGAGGTTTACTATATACCAAATTGTGAGACAGTCTATGGCTATGCTGCCAATAGAGTCTTGTGGGACAAATTCAGAATAAGACCTGTTTAAGAATAAAGTGACTGATTAGCTCGAAATTGGGCGAATCAATCAATAACTCACTTTTTATGAGTTTTGTAATAATTTTGCTCAATCTTTTATCCGTCTTGTATCTCATATAGCTTTTTATTAGTCTTATGTTTGATACAAACTTACAAAATGCGCCTCTATTTCGATTGACTTTTGAGTCAATTTCAACGATTATCTATTTCAATTTTTAATGAGAGCCTGAATTATTTGTCTTACAAAAAAAGAGTGCATTCTTTGAAATAGAATGACGTTTCTCTGTCCATTCCGTTATCGCCTTAGAAAAACCTATTTCGTTATCAAACAACATAACACCCAAGCAAATTTTATTGTATGTAATGGTAAAGATTGTAAAAAAACCTTTTGCTCAACAAACTGAAAAATACTCAAAGAATAAAATCCAAGAATAAGTCAATAGTGAAAAGATTGTAAAAACATCATCAGCTCAGCACTACATTGGAAATGATCATAAAATGATTGCCACAACAATTGTATTCCTGACAACAATGCATTCAAGTCTGGCATTCAATTGTAAAACTTGAATAGTGTTGCAAATTACATTTATATTAGCAACAACTAATTAAACTGCAAACATCTTGAAATCAATTTTTATAGCAATCTATTTATTTAGATTTAATCAAATATCGATTATTTTCTCTATATTTCATCTCATTTTGTGCTTCAGAGAGAAATCGCTTTGAACAATAGAAAAAAGAAAAATAATATCTCATTTATTTTTATTAATTTTGAGGTAAACATTTGTCGAAATACTATCAAGCATTTCCAATCGATACGATGCTAGTGAATGAGCAAACAGAACAGGATCTTATATTTTTCAAAATTTGGATCAGTTTTATCCCTGAAAGCATTATTTGAAGGTTGTTCAAAACTGACTCAATTGAAATCAGTTGAAAACCTATGATTTGAAGAGAGATGGGTGGACGAATTTGGCTCTGCTAGCATTTAAGCCTCCAGGAGATGATGCTCTAACAGAACTACTCTCATAAAAATCATATGTCAGCCAAGTTTGTTATATAGAATTTTGATCCGATTTCGTAAGAGCTGCAAGCAGAACACGACCTAATCCAGTATAAATAAATTTGTCATTTTTTCATAAATGCTGTAGAGTGCTATGAATAAAATTAGGAAATTAATGATCAAACCGCAAAACTGGAATCATGACAAAAATGGTGTTGATAGCGTTAACTATTTATGACTATAAGCACTAAGACATAAGCTTTAGGGAGCATTACAAGTTTGAGATTATTTTACAATATTCCTGCAAATTTGACACTATTTTTATCCCCAGTTATGTTTTTTTGCTCTACAGTCAGATAATACTCTTTTTGTAGACATGACATAATCTTTAGTCTCGTTCTTTCGGTATATCTATATCTGTTCTCATATAGGAATCATATTGAATTTGTGGCAGACATTCTCACAAATTCATATCGTACTTGACATCTTTCAAATTGTATGCCATCTAAGCGAACAGCGAATCCAATGATTATGATTACATTTTTTATTGTTGTTGTGGTGGGTCACACAATTCTGTCACTTTTCCTATACGCTTAACATCCAATCTGTCTGTGATTGCAATACCCAGAATGTAATTCAAACTACGAATACAATATAAAAATGATCAGACAGTTTGTTATTTGATGCCTACATAAAAGGTTTTATGGACCCACTAAAGAATTGATACGAGAAGTCAGTTCTGCTCAAATTCCTATGACATGAAAGTGAATTTTCTATCAAATTCATAAATATGCATAAATCGAGATCACATCAAATTAAACTAATGGATGGAAAGCTTAGGTCAAAGATAGAGAGCAAAGGAAGGAAAAATGATTTGATATGTTTAGAGTTAGTCTCACTATAACTTAATTTGTTTGAGTCGTAGTTTAAGATAAAGGCAATTCGCGCGATATATAAATAATTGTATAACAAGTCTATTATTAAGATCATTGAATTCTCTAACAATAAGAAAATAGTTTTCCCGATAGAATTCAGTAGAGATTGTCATCAATAGGCGTACAAAACTTGATGACTTGTAAGGAAAAGCAATTATTTCTGTTCTCAAATGTTTATCAGTCAATATTCTGCTGCAAATATTGTCGGGTGTGGACAAAATATAAATACAATGAAGCGATTCTTAGTATACTTCCACAATAAAAATCACTCCAAGGAATAACATAATGGTTGTAACTATAGATGCGTTCACTCCCGAAGAATGCATCCAGTGAATAGCCAACTGGGGGCTATTGGCATGGCATCGCATTTTGATAACTAGCAAATGAGGTACAAAATACACAAAACTCTTTCCGATTATTTATGGAGACTCTGTTTATTGTGATTTTTATGTACAAACTTGTGATAATATGATCTATTGTGTAATCGCATTACATTATGTCAGTCTTAGGATTTCGTCGATCGAAACGTTTTTAAGTAGTTTTGTCAAAATATTTATACAGTTAGAAAACTTTGGCCTCAGTGCTAATCAGGCCGTCATTATTGCGAGTCCAACTCAACTTTATTATGATAACAATTTCAATGAATGATTCATGAGGACAGTTGAGGGAATCCAAATCTTAATTATTTACTTTACAACAGCCAATGTGCACTTCAAAAATTAATGATTCAGGATAGCAACAAGAAAAAGCACGTTGCTATGTCAACCTTTATGTGGTGCGCATCAATTTTTTGTCAAACTTGATTTTCAATTTTGTACTTTTGTAGTATTGAATACTGGTTTATTTATTAGTTTATAAGTTTGATAATACCCTCAGTACTATGATTTAATGGAAAGCATGCCATGAAACACATGACTTCTAGTTGCTATCAAACATTATTCAATTTTTGAGTGTAATGTTAACGAATAGAGAACGTTGTGAGACAGTGACGCGCATACCTAAGAAGCGAATATCTTTTTCAAATCACTGTTATTATTGTGCGTCATATTTAACAATTCAATTAAAATAGGCTTTCAAAAATTCATATTCGTAATGATAATGACTCTGCGCTTAATTAGAGTTGTGATGGGTTCATCAAATTTATTCACTTTTCCAGAACAATAATAATACTCTATGAGAAAATTTGAATATATCTTAGTTTAAACTTTTTGGCAATTATGATATCGATTACTTCGAATGTTTAATAGTTTCGAACCAAATCATAGTTTTAACATTTCAGAAATTATTAACGTATCAAATGAATTTCATAATCGAAGTGTAAAAAATTGTCATCGAGTATAACTATATTTTTCAACGAAAAAATATTGTGATTTCTGTGTTTAGTTTGGATTTTGAAAAATTAGAATTAATTTTTCGTTTTGGTGCAATTCATGACGAAAGTGATCGTAAAATTAAAATCGATAAGTCATTCAATAGATCTATGATTTCAGAGCAACAGAACTGAAAAAGGATTCAATCATTAAATTCTTCAAATGATTGGGCGAAAATGAATGTAAAGATTGGTCAGAATTTTAGCACTAATGCAAATGCAAACATGAAAAGTGAAATTTAAAACTTTATAGAATAGAGACATGAACTCAACGAATGAATCCCTATTTAGAAGAAACATGTTAATATGCGAACAAATAATCATTACTCAGATATAATCAAACATGTATTATATTTTTTATGAATATCTCAATGCCTTTGAGAATAGAGAGAGAGAGAGAGAGAGAGAGAGAGAGAGATTCACAAACATTACTGTAATTCACAGACAAAGTAAAAAATTTGGACGTCTTAATTGATTTAAGTAAAAACTTCTCGGCATTTGTTCAGTCTGGAATTGAAAAAGTTTCAAAAGATCCAAAAACAGATCATTTTCTCAGAAATAACAATACTATTTGTGCGCCCTTTATAGTAATTCAATTACAGAAGTATTACTACATTTCTTTTGTTTAAGTTGTTTATTGTTATGATAATAGAAGCAAACTATCGATAATTTACTTAAATTACAGCATCTTTTCAGAAGTAGAGGTTTTCACACTTCAGAATTTATTCTTAAGTTTTGAGCCTCAACCAAAGGCTCATTTAAGATCTCTAAAATTTTGAATACATTCGTAAAATCATATTAAATATTTGATAAGTGCTAATTCACCAAATATGACAACAATTTTAATATAAAACAGACATACATTTAGAAGAGAAAACTTATTGTGACATTAAAATTCAACCCATTTGAAAATGGATTTTCTTTTGTTTGAGTCATTTTATTATTTGATTCGTTTGAATGTTTGATTCATTTAATATTTGATTCTTTTAATATTTAATTCATGTAGTATTTAATTCATTTAATATTTAATTCATCATCTCTTTCATTGTTGATTTGCATTATTAACAATTTCTTTCTTAGAGTCTGTAATTCAGTAATAATACGAAAAATGGATACAAACTTATGCCTAATGTCTATATATAAGAATATAATTGAATTTTCTATAATTTGTGATACTTTGCCTAATGACCCAAACATTTGTCATCTCTATTGTGTCCCGCATTATGTTTCATAATGTGTCTCATACTGTATCTCAAACAGTGCAAAGCAGTGAAGAGTCTTTATAGGCGACCATTTATGGAAACCTTTTAGGTGTAATGCAATCAATTCATTTATATTTGTCCCGAAATCTAAATTATTTCAAAATACTCTGTTTCCAATGCAAATAATAGATCCAATTTTCACTCCTCAAAACACTTCCGCTCTTCGGATTGTTTCAGTTTTAGTCGGACATCAATTTTAATATAAATGTTGAAATGTCTTCACAAACATTTAATGCAATCGTTTAAATACATTTTATATTTATATACTTCACAAAAAATTTTGAATCAAATGCAGATCAAAAAAGAAATTCTTATAAATCACTTTATTAGTAGATAATAGTTTTGAAGTAAATGACCGCCTATTATATTATAAGTTAAAGTTTATGTCAATAATTTAAGAAATGAATTCATGTTTTTATTACATGTTAACTAAGATTTACTGCAAATATCTCTTAAGTCTAAAAGAGTTTATTTCAACACTTGTTTAAGTATCTATTGATTAGATTTTATACATTTTACTGTTGCAGTTGAAAAGCATTTTCTTAAATCAATTATTTGACATTCCTTTGAGACTAATAAATATTTTCTCACTTTTGTGTTTAATGTGTGTGAGGACCGAATTTTAATAAATATTAAGATTTGTCTTATGAATGAAAAGTTGAATTTATTTGATATTCGTTTAATTTTCAATTCATAGCTTTACCAAAAGGTTTGTAGAGTTAAGTGATTTTTTGTTTATTTATAACATGGATTAAGTGTAAAAGTTATTATACAAACAATTGTTAGAAAATGTTTCGCTACTCTTCAAACAAACTCAATGTTGTCTTTAAAAGTAGAGTAAAGTTATGTGAGTTATATATGAGAGCACTTTTACTTTAGTTAAGCCTCAATGAGTTGATTGCATGAACAAAATGTTCACTATATAATTACTGTATATAACTGTATAACTGTGTGACTGTAAAACTATATAACTATATAACCGTCCAATTTATTTAAAGATAAATAAACCAAATTTATATCCAATGCTATTGTTATCACAATTACTCTGAAATTGCAATTAAAAAGATTATAAAATACTATTTTATGATAATTACTATTCTTATTACTCATTAATGTTATTCACGACCGAACACTCTTTTATGGAGTTTTTTATTTCAGCTGCAAAACAATGCGATACAGTTTGATCTCATAACTTATTCATTTTCATATATTCTTAGTCTACTCTTTGTTTAAACAGTTCTCAAATCTGTTTTTATTTATTATTACAGAAAGTGAAGGCGTTGTTGGCACGAAGTGGTCGTCTTAGCATTTGCTCGATGTGCATATTATGATCAGGTTCTCATCATTGATATTATGATGGAATTGCATTCACTCATACTATGATCAAGTTGTTTTCATTCGTATTATGATGTGCATATTATGATGAAGCTGCTGTCATTCATATTAAAATTATTGCTCACTCTAACACAATACAAACGTTTCCTATGCATTAACGTTAACTCAGGTAAGTTTCGATTCCAGTTTAATCTTATGAGTTACGAAACTTCTTATTTTCTTAAACGTTTCTTTTGGTTTATTTCAAATGTCTAACAGTTTGTTCTCATTTATAAATGTAATGCTTTTCGAATCGATTTTTGTTCAGTATTCAAAATGTGATTTTTGGGATTCAGTGCTAAAATTACAGTCAATTTTACAAAAATTGCTTCTAAATTGTTGAAAAATAACTTTTGAATTGGTGTAAAGTATACAAATTGTTTAACAATAATACATTTTCAAACTTCAATATTAATAAAAGCAGTCGATAGCATGCAATCAATTATTTTCAAACTATTAACAAATTTTCAAATTACGAATTGTCAGTCAATAAGTTTTTTACAAAAGCAAAAACAAGTCAACTTTTTCAATATCTCGTCTAACGTTTATCTTTCTTAATCATATGAATAAATATATTTAAACGCATGAACTATCGAATGAACAAACAGTTCACAATAGAATATAATTTTATCAAAAATCCATATTTTCCCAAAGCGTTTTCATTGAGTGAATATTTTGGAGACATTAGTTTTGATCAAATTAAATAAATGACGAACTTTTATGAGGCAAAACTCATAATTTGTATATAAGTATAAAGGATGTACATGAAATTAGTTGATTTTTAACTGAAAAAAGTTCATTGTCAAAATAACATCAATTTATTTTTGGACAAATAAAAACTGTGAAAATTAGGTGAAAGTGTAATAAACTGCATAAAAGTATTTTTCAAAGTGAAGTTCTGTAATTTAGAAGCAAATTGGGCTAAATATGGAATAACTAACTCGTTATTCTACTTCATATTCTGTTGGTGTGACTTATTTTCATATTCATATTGTATTCGCAAAGTTTTCTCAAGCGAACAATGAATAAGAATAAAATTGATTCACTATATCTATATTGAAATGAAACCTTTTCGCGACACTGTATTGCATTCGAGCGTCAGCGTTATAGCGACTGAGTTGCGACTCACTTCCATATAACAATTGCATTTCACAAGAGATCGCTTCAAAACGATGACATTTTGACAAATTGTAATAATTTCAATAAATACAAATTGTGCATCAAATTCGTTTCTAATGACAAAAGTCTGAAATCTTATTTAAACTTTGAAAATTTTGTCATATTCTTACTGAAGACAAAATGCTAACACACCCACAATTAGATTCATATAAAATACTTGTTTCAGTTGTTAAGTGACATTTCATTCAACTTTTGTGCCTCAATAAAACTGAAGTTTTAAATATTTTCAAATTATTAGTTTTGAGTTGACTTTTATGCTTTCATATATTGATTAAAATTAGTAAACAGAACGAAAGATAGAGAATTGTTTTTAATCAAATATTAGATTTGTCAATCCTGTTAGAGATGTTTAATAATCAGTATTTTCAAATTGAATATTGATTTACGATTTCTGAACAATTGATTCACAAATATAAACAGTAAATTTACAATTTCCATAGCAAGCATATAAAAACCAATTTGTATTCATTCAATTAATGCCATTATTGTGTTTAACAGCCTTTTGAACCAAATCAAAGTGGTTTTGATTACTTTTCGAAATTGTTTCCTCAACAAGTATTCAGTGATCGAGAAAACCTTTTCAGTTATCACGAATACTAAGCGAAAGTTCAAAATATTCGATTCATAATTATTTGCATATTTTCAATCAAGTATTAATAGATTCACAATTTGTTCAAATGATACTTATATTTAAGTTGTTTTTACATCACAATTCATATCATATCGATATTGAATGTGGACTTTTGTGTCTGTGGTCAATCGAATGACTTTTGGTCCTAATCTAAACATTTCTTTATTCAATTGGCCTCAATATGTTTTAATGTTTTCAATATGTCTGTTGTGAGTATGAAAGCATCAGAGCCTTTGTTCCTAATTATATACAGATCAAGATTTTAATTCACACAGGTTTCGTTAAATCTGTAATTTGTTCATCAACTCTAACACAGAGCTTTTGATGATTGAGCAAAAGTTAAATTTATAATTGGATAACTGAATTTTTGTCACAATTTGTAAAATTGTTTCGTTAAATTTGTCGATTATATGTAATGTATTGACAAAGTGAAAAATATTAAACCAAAAATATTTATAAGAGGATTGAACAACAATTGATTGCATTTTATCACTCGTTTGTGTGATCTCTAATTCCATAACTGTATGAATAGTTTGAAATGTGACAGAATTATCATTAATGAGTAAACTAATGTGACCATAACTTCATATTAAGAACTGCATAACATTAATCCAGTGGTTCTACAAATCACAAACAGCATCACAACTGTTTGACAATCAGCACAAATAAGAGCCCAATTGTTGTGAACCTGTTTTCATTACAGTATAATATTAACAAATAAACCATCGAATTAATATTAATAGTATTACAACGACAACAATGACACGACATATCGAAACTATAATATCGAAAAGTGGGACCACTAATTGGATATTGACTTTTGTTTACAGTGAAGCAGTTATAACACTCAAGTTATCAAATGAGTGTTTGAAGTTTGAAGAACTTCTCGTTGTTCATCGATATCGTGACAGATATGCTTAACAAAAACAAAGTTAGCTCTCTTTCAAAATTTGACACATCAATCATTGTTTGACAATCGTTGGTCAAAAATGTATTTGTTGTGAGTAAAGCATTGAAACTTTACTCATAATCATATTAATAATCTTATGCCATATTTGAAGGAAAACTATTCATCAACTACAGGGTGTTTATTAATAATGTTAAAGATGTTTTTTGCGGTTAGCTTTTATAAATGTTATTTGATTATAATAATAACCCTGAGCCCTTTATCCCATACAATGGCAAAGTTGTTGCGTATCACGTTGTTTTCACATCAAGTTTTGAAAATATGGCTACACTCAAATTGAAACAATTATCATATTACAGAAGTGTATCTCTAATAATAAACTAATAAAACTGGTTCAAACTAATAGTTCCGTGTGAGGAAGAAGATCAGAAGAATTTATCGCAAATTCAAAAACTGATAGTGTTTGCGATGACAGAACCGGTAAATGAGGTCGACCTATCAGTATCCGCAAAACGTTCCTCTTTAAACGCTTGACTTTTGCGACGTTTCTTGGAGTTCGGACACTCACAGATCGACTCATTTACCGGCTCTGTCATCGCAAACGCTATCAGTTTTGAATTTGCGATAAATTGCTTCTTCACACGGAACCATTAGATTGAACCAGTTTTATTAGTTTATTATTAGAGATACACTGCTCTAATAGGATAATTGTTTCAATTTGAGTGTAACCATATTTTCAAAACTTGATGTGAAAACAACGTGATACGCAACAACTATGCCATTGTATGGGACAAAGAGCGTGGAATCGTTATTATAATCAAATAACATTTATAAGTCATAAACAAAAAACATCCTTAACATTATCAATAAACGACCTTATGTTCTAATACGAAATCATTTAATTGATGAATGTCTATAAGACACATCTTTGCAAATATAGAGCCAATTATTGTAGTCCACGTCTTATTAAGTGCTTTTATTTCTCAATTTATGTTACAATTCATTGTTTGAAATGTAAAATTGAAATATTTACTTAAGAATCGGATGAGCTTTGTTTCAAAACCACTGCTTTCAAGCCATGTATTATTACTTAGCATATAATCCGAGATACAAATAGTGGACACTTCTAAACAAAATTAACCCAATTGTTTGAAGTATTTAATCTCTCATAAAAACATTGCAAAAATATATTGACCGCATTAGTGCAATAGTAAAACACTTTCCTATCGAATCAATTCTGGTCATGATTTGAATGAATTTGTTTAAAAAAATAGAATTTCTTCAAAATGATTGAAAATTTGAAAAAATATGATTAACTAAACATTTTGAGCAATTTTTTTTCTATAATTTAATACTTTGTTTCTTTCAAAGTCTTACAGTATTTGTTCAAAATTAAAGTATTTTTATATTCAATCAATACTTATGTGAAACTCAGTCTTATGTGAATCACTTTATTCTTCATGGAATATAAAGAATATTTGAATATTTGAATATATGCTACTTTGAACTGACTGAAAGAGAAAATATTCTTTATCATTATGATTTATAGTACTTTTGCTTTATATCATTCAATCATATTTCAATTGAAATAATATGATACATTCAAAATTTTTCAATTAACTTATTGCATTTGCAATTTATAAGCTATAAACAAGTGCTGTATTGTAATTATATTGTAATTAAATTGTGAGCTCTTTTTCTTACAATAAGCTTCAGTCGAAATCGAGTTATTTAGTTCAATCCAGTTTTAAGCTTTTGCAAAATTATTTCTATTTTCAAATTATAGATTATTTTGAATCCATTACATTAACAATATGTTTGAAAATAAATTGCATCTCAATATCAACAAGATAATAATGAAAAATTGAGTTTATGAATTTTTGATAAATATTCAGTCTCAATATAATTATAACTTAATTTTGAAGTTGCTTCGTTTACTTATTATTCAACATTTGGTGCTTTCAAAAATACCCTTGATATGAATGTTTACTAGAATGTAAGTTGACAAACATGAAACTTACTTAAGCTAAAAATTGAGATCTCATTCAATTGTAACTCATTGCTTATTGAGTTTATTTGAAGCCGGGCTTCACTGCAGTACACGTAGTGTCCCATTGAAGAGCAAACTTGTTCTGTACTAAACATTTCTTAAACAACGAGTTATTTTGTTTTGTTGTAACTAATCATCAAAAGAACATTTTAAAAGAAAAAGCTTCAGAACTATTCTAAATTCTTCCTCTGATGTCAATTTATTTATTGGTTGAGTTTGGACTTCACGTCACGTTTAAATTATAGTCCATATGGGTTTGTATGGTTTGTATGTTTTGTATGGTTTGTATGGTTTGTATGGTTTGTATAGCTTTCAAATTTAGAGCCAGCCTTTCATTGACTTCATTTTTATCGTTCAAAAACAGAGAATCGCTATAAAAAGTGAAGCAGAAAAACAGTCAGACAAACAGGTCTACACTGTTTTCACTCAAAACCAAATTTTCAGGCGATAAAAAGGCGTCGCAGATATTTATTTAGGGAGTTCTCACTTCTTTTTAAATTGTGTACAATTTTCCAATTCTCCCTATTCTACAATTTTTATACCATTTTTCATTTTTCTATATTATAGTTTCCTTCAGTTTAGCATTCGTTGGAAAACTTTACAATCAATTTTCGTTTCGATAAAATTACAAACTTTTTCAATCAATCCTTAGACAAATTGCAATAATTTGAACAAAGAATCAAACTCTGAACCAGAAAATGAAGTCCAAACTATGTCTGAAAACATCGCAGTGTTGTAGTTTGCTTTATTATTATTTACTTGTGAACAACTGTTTTCTATCACTGAATGTGAACAAATGCAGAGCATTTTTCAGTCATATATAACGACTGTAGTGCTGGTAATATAACACACTTTCAAATAAGAATAGGAATTAAATAGCAATTTTTAAGACCTCTATTTCATATTTGCGTTCGATCGCATTGGTTTCGTTCGCAAATGTTCAAATGTTCAAATGTTCAAATGTTGAATTACTCCTCAACCCTATCGTTTAATAACTCATATTCTAACTATCGATTTCACTCTTAGCGTATATGATTCAATTTTCAATTCAACTTTTTAATGTCGACCATTCTCAATGCAAATTTCATGCAATTAATATTCTTATGTTTTTACTATATTATTCATATACATTTCAATCTTATTCAGTTCAAGCGATTTGTATTCGTTATAAAAAATTAGTCTGAATTTTGTTATTCGCATTTCTCTCATTAATTTTGTTTCACTTAAACAAATTCATTTTGATTTCTGTGAAATTTCAGTATTGATCAAATTGAGTAACGAGGACAAAATTGATAATTGAATAAATGTAACTGAGTTTCAATTATTTATCAAAAACATTGAGATTCGTTGTAATGATGGCAATAGAAAAGGATTATTATTTGTGAAGTATTTCATACATTTTGATAAATTAATCAATGAAATAATGAAGTAATGCGATGTATAATTTGATTAAACATAAACTCGCTTCCAGTTGATTACCGCTTTGATCACTTTAGGGATAAGAATATTCTAAAGAGAAATGTTCACGAGTTAATGTGCATATGTATGATCATTAGCTTGTGTTAGATTAAGGCATCACTTTAAAACATTTACTACTGACTGCATCAAATACTTTTCAACCATTTTTTCTATATGTTTCAAATTGTCATTAATTCCTCTGAAGATCAAATATTTTCATCATTCTAACCACCTCTACTCTAAGCCATAAATTTATTCATTTTTAGTTACAGGTAAGATTTTAGATTAACTTTTTAGACTAGAGGCAGATTAGGTGAAAAAGCAGTTAATTTCAGTTTATCAGGCATTCAAAAATGACTCTTATAATAAAAATTCGTCTAAATGAATCATTCATTCATATCATGGATATTTTATTGCTTTAAACCTTTTATTGAGTGTTTTCAACAATCAACAGATCGATAATAGAAAGTAAGGATTAGTTTAATTTGAAACATAGATGTGTTGAGACACATCCGATGCAAGCTTCAGTCATTGGTCTCAATTAGACAAGTATTGCACTAAAGAGAGGCAAAAATGTAGAGCCAATACATGAAAATTGCTTAGCAAATGCTAATGATCGGCTTTTTCGCTCAAATCATACTTTTGTCTCGTATAATAACTATAGGCTTATCTCTTATCGCAAGTCAGCCATCACTGACAATAAATCACATAAATTGAGATTAACTTCAGCGATACCTTCACGAATCGATCAGATACTGTGCGCGTCAGTTCCGAAACATTATAATAAACAGCTCAATATTATCGTTATCAACTTCTACTCATTAAAATACAGATCAGTTAAGTATTTTTTTCTCTCAAAAACATTTAATAAATTGTGTTTAAATCCTACTTAGATATCAATATTTTAATAAATCAAGTTAAAAATCGATTCTATGAAACAATAAACATAATTGAAAATTTGATTACACATTTCGTGAACCAATTGCTTTGATATGAATTCAAAATGATGTGCCGTAATTGATGTGATTCACAGTGATTCTTAACTTCAATATTGAAGTGGTTATTAACTCAAAAAACTTCTCAAACTTTCACTATTCAGTAGTGATGCCGTCTTTTATCGCATTGCCGCATGTTTTATATCCTAATAAATAATCATCAAATGTGCCGTAAAAGCAATCAAATTAATGAACAATAAGTTACTTTGAGTAAAATATACAAGCAAAACACTTTAACCTGTTTCAATTGCCTCAATGCTGATGCCTTCTCACAAGCCATGGCATCTTCTCTTTAGTTGTGCACTATTTATCAGTCAAATTGTCATAATGTTAACAAAGTTTTCATTTTGATGATTACGAATTGGTCAAAATTACTCGATGTGCATGTATTACAATCTCAGAACAGAATAGTTCACATTTGATACATATTTAAAAAGTGAAATAATATTTAAACGCTCCAATACAAAAAGAAATAGAATAAAGATTGAGATCTTTGTTCGTCTTCAGTCCAAATTGATTATCCTGTCGAGAAGAAGGCATGAGTTGAAGGCTTCTGAACAATACTTTTTAATGTTTCTCGTATTCAAAAAAAATTTGAAAAATGATACTTAACAAAAAGATGGATGTTGCATTCATACAACGGATGTAATTCACGGCTTTAATACGAAGACAGTCGTGTGTTCGGTGACATTATTTACAAAAAATGTTTAACTCAAACCAATACTCACTAATAAGTAATTAGTAATAACTGAAAGTTTAATCAAATCAAATGAACGTAATATAAACTATGCTTAAACCGGACGAATATTTGATAGACCGAAATGATCTACTCTTGAGAAAAGTATATCCAAATTTGATTTGAATTTTTTGTGGTCATTTTCATTGATTTGTTCTCACAATTGTTTGTTAAGAGTTGAAACAAATTTAATTTAAGAGAAAAGTTGACTGAAATATATGTAAACATAAATTGCAATTGCAAACCGAAGCGTTTATTGTTTAGGTACGTTCAGCTTTCCATTTCTAGTATATTCACATCGATCTAACTTTGCATTATTCACATCAAATATAAGTATTTATTAGACAGCTCACTCAAATGGCCAAAAGTGTCACAATTTTTTAGGTGTTTTAGAGTCATTTTAATAGCTATTCAGTGATTATTGCACGCGCCTACACCACAAATGCATATTTACTATGCAATCAAATTTATTCAATTTTTCCAACAATTATCTCAAAACACAAACAAAAGTTGAAAAAAGACTTAAAAACAATTTGCTTTCACTCAAACTAATTAATTCGGTGAATGAAAAGTGCGTCAGCAAAACAATCAAAAGCAACCATTTGTTCAAATTATACGAAATTTTTCAGATCACTATTGTTTAGACTTTAATTGTAGCGATTATTTGAGAGAAACGAACTGTTATAATGTCAGTGACTTTTTGAGAAATTCTTATTCACTCAATTAATTGTAAGATATGTCAAATGTTTTTTTGTTTTATAGCCACAGGTATCAAACTGCGCGCCCCCAATGGACGTGAAGAACATAGCAGTAAGTTATGGCACAAAACATTACTTTAAAATACGTGTTTTGTGTATTTATTACATTTAAAACTTTGTTCAAAGTATAAATAGCTCACCAAAACTTTTATATTCATCTTATAAAACTAAACACTATTTGAATATTTGATTCCTGCTGAGTATTTCCAAAGTCAAAGTCAAATATGTTTCGCCATTAGTTCTACAAAATTATATTTTTTAATATAAATGTAGCCAACTTTTCAAATATGAGCTCTACGTTATGAAAGGTATTGTGATCGGACAGATGTCAGTCAAATTGAATTTAGCTCAACAAAAATATCAATTTCTTCAACAGATTTATATCACATTTTGATCAAATGTTAATTCAAAATTGATTTAACTTAAAGCACACTTAATTAATAGTTAGAACTTGATTATAATTCCAGCAGTTTTCGAATTGAAAAAACTAGAACTAATATAAAAACAGTCTCATGTAATTTAGTTTACTCTTTTCCGAGAATAAGAGTTTAATCAACGCCACAAATTCACAATGATTATATTCACTCACTTTAATACCTTCGATAAGGGTATAGTTTGCAGAACAGGACCCGGCATACAATTTAACGATCATTTATTGGTGATTTTCAAATTTGCTTAAATCTTAAGATATAATTGTAGGCAATTGTTATGAGACAAACTAAATCCCAAACATTAATGCACTGAAACATAATTACGAAATTTCAAATACAGAATAATAATCCTGAAAATCAATAATTACTTTACACTAAAGTTGAAAAGAAAAGGAGAGAACAAAATACTGAACAGAGCTTAACGAAACATAAAAGTTGTCGTCTCATACATCATACCAAAACACTTATACAAAGGCTTTTATTTTAGCACATACGAGACATAAACACAATTATATTCTAAAGTCAACTTTGTTCATTAAAATTTGATATAAGAAACGATTTTTTGTCGATTTGTTTCAAAGCGTTTCCCGACTATAAGGCATTCGCTGGCGGTCGCGCAGAATTACCTTGCAACGTTACTCTACAATCAGCAGATGATGCCATCACTTTGATCTTATGGTATAGAGGAGATACATCTGGTGTACCGATTTATAGTGTGGACGCCCGTCACGGATCACTTGAAAATGCCAAACACTCTCCGATGTCGAGCGTGTTCGCTGGCAATAGGGCCACATTCGATCTTTCCGTCCGACCCGCCATCTTAAGAATCGATCCCGTTCTTGATCAGGATGGCATGGAATATAGATGTCGAGTCGACTTTAGATGGGGAAGAACTATGAGTACTTATGTCACTCTTATTGTGATCGGTACATTCAATTCGATATGATTTTGATTTATATATTCCTTGTAGTCAATTGATTGCAAGTCAAATAATGATTGTCTACTTCTCTCTGTTTTGTTTGGCTTTCAGTGCCTCCGAGAAAAATAATTATCAAAAATGAGAAAAATCAGCCACAAAATGGCCTCATTGGACCGTACAATGAAGGCTCTGATGTGAGATTAATTTGTATATCAGAGGGTGGTATGTGTTGTACCTAAAAATGTGACAAAAATCAATGTGTTATATGATTATTTATTGGTCAGGTAAACCTCCTCCTATTGTCTATTGGTATCGCGACAGTGTTTTGATAGATGACAGTTATGTAATCGGCAGCTCTAACAATACGGTTCACAACGATTTCATCATAAATAAGTTGACGAGAAGTGATCTCAATTCTGTTTTATCGTGTAAAGCGAGCAATAATCTCACCAAAGCCATCACTTCGAGCGTTTCCATTGATATTAATCGTAAGACAAACCAAAACAATATTTGAATTCACTTTAAGTGAACTTTCAATTTGTTTGTGAAGTGAAACCAATTGATGTGGAAATAGTGAACGCGAGACATACTCTCATAGCAGGTCGTGAAGTCGAGATGACTTGCGAATCGAGAGGCTCACGACCACCGGCACAGATCACTTGGTTTAAAGACAACAGAGAATTAACTCACTCGAGGTATCGCACAATATAACGGATTATAAGCATTGAACCAATAGTCCAATACGTTTTCAAATCAATTATCATTAAAGCCTATTGTGGACCCTTAACGATTCAATAGTTAGACTAATATATTTATACATCACTTATTTTTAATTTCGCCAGAGAAAGTATTTCACACGATGGAAATGTGACCACTAGTATACTCAAATTGATTCCATCAGTTGATGATCATGGAGCTTATCTCGCCTGCCGAGCGGAAAATTTGCGATTAGCTAATAGTTCAGTTGAAGACGGATGGAAATTAAATGTTCTCTGTATGTAATTCACTCTACTTTATTGTTAACATGAAAACTTGTTTCGTTGGACCCGCTTTTAGAAGTTTAGTCTAAAAGTGTAAATTCAATAATAACATACTTATTTATTAGCTTTTTGATGACTTATTTTGCTCAACCGATATATTGTTCGAGTCATGAATAGATATTGTTTTGAGCACTAACTCCATTCAGAGTCTAAAATCTATTTTAGATTTGTGAGCAGATAGGAATTGAGCTATAATTTGAACAAGTAAAGAAATTTCGTCAATACTATAAAAGTCACATTAAACTGTTAACTCAGAGCTCTAAACAATACATTGTAAGCTCCAATACTCCTCTGGAATCCTATTCAAATACCAATTCCTTACTATCGTACTAATGAAAACTTTTCATCACCTAAAGTCTAAACTAAAACTCCTAGTCATCACAGTATTGAGTAATTTAGTTGAATTCTAGTCAATTTTAAATGAAATACTTTCAGCAAAATTCTAGAAGTATTTTATCAACTTCTTATACCAAACTATCTGTCAATTGTTATCAAATTTATAAGGGAGTATAGAGTTTCGTGGAATAAATTTTGCCCATCAACAAAATAACAATACATCAATCATTATTTTATTCATAAAAACAAAAATTTCGTTTCACAGTCAGTTAAACTATTTTCCTAAACCCTCAGTCTCTCATATCAGAATTCATTTTGAAGTCATTTCTTGCGTCAAGGAATAGAAACTTTTAGATATGAGGTATTAATCAGTACTGACTTTCAAAAGATAATCTTTTTAATTCTGAAAGAGAGAAAAGAGTATTGATTTGAGATGTTGGATTGTATGACATAGAGATAGTTGAGAGTGGTGTATTTCTTAAGCAGGTTGTGTATTTGTATATAATGAATATTTGATTTGTTTGTTGAGATGCACCGAACGTAACAATAATACACAGAGGGAATAGGATTGATAGCACTACTGTAAATGAAGGCCATGAAATTGTGCTCGAATGTTCCGTTAGAGCTAATCCACACGCAAAAATTCTCCAGTTCCTCCATAACGGCATCCAATTAGTTTCTGACTCTCAAGCAGGTAACGCAACCCCTCACCTTCGACTTTTCTTTTTAAATATCTCTCTCTTACCTTTGAAGGTATTATTGCAAATAATTCAAGTTTGGTAATAACAAGTGCCCGTTCAATACACAAAGGAAATTACCAGTGCTTAGCTATCAATTCGCAAGGAAAAGGAATGAGTCAAGAAATTAAAGTTAATGTCCAATGTAATTATATTCAATTCATTTCTTACTGACTTCACTATTCATCTTTCACCTTTTGCTTCTATCAAAATAGCCAATATTCTTTCAAAACCCTATCTCAAAATTAGTCCCAAAATCTATCTCAATATTCAATATAAAGCTTATTGTTTCGATCTGTTTAGACTATTAACACTATCGTGTTTTTATTTGCTTCCTATAACAGATGCTCCAATTTGTTCACAATCGCTAACAGTCACGAGAGTTTTATCATTAGGAGAAGACTTGAAGCTATCTTGCTTAGTGGACGCCTCGCCATCTGATGTAACATTTCAATGGACATCAAATTTAAGTCTATTCAGAGATGATAACTTCGTGAGCGAGAAACTTTCGAGTACTTTGACTTTCAAGCCATACAGCAATCATGAGAACGACGTTATATCGTGTTGGGCTAGTAATGTAGTCGGAAGAATGAAAGAGCCTTGTCGTTTCACTTTTATAGCAGCCAATCCTCCCTCTCAAGTGACTGATTGTGTCAGCCTTAATCAAACCACTTCTTCGCTAACTATTGATTGTGTTGCCGGATATGACGGAGGATTAGCGCAAATCTTTAATTTAGAGCTTTATAACGATAATAACGAATTAATTATGAATCAGACCAATACAGAAAAGCCGGTTTTTGTTTTAGAAGATTTGGGCTCTGGAAATAATTACATGGCTATTATTTACTCAACTAATCAAAAGGGCAAAAGTGACAACTTTCAAATTAAACTTCAAACTCTTAAATTACTTAATAAAAAATTCAGTAATTATCATCTTATTCTTTCTGATCATACTTAATCTCTAGGATTTTTTTAATCCCTTTTTCTATTGTTAGTTTTAGAAACTCCACAACAGGACGCTTTTGATGTTATCATTGGAATGATAGCCGGACTTCTTCTAGTATTCATACTTTTATGTATTATAATAGCGATTATATGCAAAATTAGAAGTCGTGACGAGGAAAAAGAGAGAAATACTGATCAAAGTTTGGATAAACTGAATCAAAATCAAAAGTAATTTGTTCAGTTTGGACGAATTGTCTTATTTCATATGAAAAGTTAAGTTTGAATTGAAACTTGAACCTTCTTCTCTTCTCGTTACGATAGTCTGTCTGTATTTCTGGTGCCAAATGGAGATAATGTGGCAAACTATGACAGCACGAGAAATCCTGATTTGATTCCTGAAATTTATGGTAACACAATAGAAGTGAGAATGTGATCTATCTCTAACTTGTTATTATGCGTTTTTCTCTCATAAGGTTCCGAAATGCAGTCACTAACAAATCATTCCTTAAGAGCACAATCAAATGGCGATATCAATAGACCGAATAAATTGATAGCAGACAAATCAGTTTTTGTTACAAATCAAAGTGGAGTTGGAAATAAACTTTATCACACCGTTCAATTTCACGCGGTAAATCCTAAGCTCTAACTTGAAAAACAGTTCTTTTCCTCTATTTCTCTTCTTCTTTAAAGGATCAAACTGTTGACATTTATCCTGATTGTGATCAAACCAATACTGGAGACTATAAAGTAATTACAAATTAGGAGTTATTTCTTGATAGATATTGTACAAACTTAATGATTTCGAACTAATTACAACTTTTATTTATAACCCCATCAAATATTAGGTACAAACAAATACGCAGAGGATTAATGAATATCCGCTTACGACTGCTGTTTAGTATAATTTCAAATCATTACTAGTTTTAAATATAACTTTTCGTGCCTTAACTAATTAATTACAATATTATATAATTTTTACGTCAAATAAATCTAACATTTATATAGCGATCAAATTTTATATACACCAAAATAAAAGTTTTACTATTTTAAATAAAAACCTCAACATCTAATTAAACTACGCTTTTATTATCACTAAAGTGTCAAATCCATTCAATCTTCACATGAATGACCTCCAACTGTGTCACTGAACAATTTGATGGAAACTTATCCTTTGCCACAGATCTCATCAAAAGCAGTGCCTTTTCAACTTAAAGCCTATTAGACTATCTAAAATGTTGAACATTGAAAAGGAAAATGTAAAATATACTCTAATTACATAGAAGTCACTTCTTTTCGCAGTCAACTAAGAAGTAATGTATTCAAAGAAAATCTGATTCTACTTTTCTGGTATATTAATCACTTGGAAAAGAAACTTTTGTTAGGAGTCAGTTTGATAGAAGCCAGTTTCGTCTAATCTTCTCAACACTCAGCTTCTCAAATAATTTTCTTAACACTCGGTTTTACGAGACTTCTAACGTAAATACAAAGCGAGGTAGTTTGGTTGGAATATTTATCTGAAATTCCTCTAATAATTATTAAGTGTTTACCTGTCAGGATAGGGTCACGTAGCGTCATCTTCAGCTCAGGTCTGATTATTATGGTGAAGGGTACTAACTCCCATGCGGCACCTCAAAAGCATAGGATAAAAACATGAATCAGACAATCAAATAAATTTAAGGATAAGAAAGTGAGTTGAAAAATCGAGTTTCAGCTTAGCTGACTCGTCAAACTGGCATTCCACTAAACTGACTTCTGTCAAACTGACACTTATCAAGCTTTGAGACTTTTGATTAGTTTAGTCCTTTGGAATGGACTACAATATAAAGTTTAATCTATTCAAATCATTCAAATTGAACAATATACAACATAGTTTTTAACGATCGACATTAATTTTAATTACCACATAATAATTGCAATTAAGTTGTATTAAGTATGTTTTGTTCCAAAGCAAGACCTCATAAAAGTTTTGAAGCTAATGGTATCAAAATACATAATTTGTTTATAATGTCTTCCAAACTTTCATTTATAAACTTTTACCAAAACCTGAGCTTTTTGATGGTCTTAATAAGGCGTGTCATCTTAGCGATTAAGCCTAGTCTGCATTGGTACCTGTTAAGCTGTATTAGCATTGATAAGAAAAGTAATTACTTGGGTTGGTCTGAGATTTTCAGTTTCCATATATACGACGAATACACGTTAGTCTGCTATTTAATTATTCAAACAATAAATTGCAACTAATTTTTAAACATCCAAAGTTGACCCAAATCACAAAAAATCTGAACTATTCATGCAAGTTTGGAATAACTTGTCTTAAAATGAATCAACTTATGAGACACTTTAAGACAAAGACGTATTGGATATAATTTATTGAAATGTGGACATATAAAACATGCTAATTGAGCACAAACTCAGTACAGGAGTTTTTAATATAAACAATTATTCAAATTATTGACTAATTGTTTATATTAAAAGATTAAATGGTTGAATGAATCACAAATTAATGTAACACCAAATATTTACTTAAGTGTATGGAAGAGGAGTTTATGTACAAATGAATTGAACGTTCACTTCACTGCTCTTAAACATAATTATGATTAAATTGGAGAAGATTAAAGACTAAAGTTAATGCTTAGATAGAAACAAATGCAAAAACTGTATCTCATCAAAGAGAAAACTTCTCTACAAGTTATTCAATATATTTATGTATTTTTGATAAGTTTCTCATATATTGAAAAAACTTCGCCTCGTCATGTGTTTTTTTTTACTATATATAGAATATTGTTGACCTTTGCTTCAATTTACTTTCCAATAATTGGAAAGTTTTATAATTTATAGTTTGATAATTATTATTAAATTAATTGCTCACATGTGCAAAAATGTAAGAAATATCCGATACGTCTTTTCACTTAAAGCGTCATTTGTTATTCTTCATATAAACGAGAACATTGTTTTGGTTTAGAGCTAATAGTTCAAAATAATCAATTGATCTGTTTGGAGAAATAAGTGATAGTTTAATGCTAAGTCACTGTAAAAACAGTTTTCATTTGATATTGTTTACAAATTTGTAAGCATTGTATTACAGTCTCGAATTGATTGCATTTCTCTTTAATCTGATGCGTCGTCTGATCTTAGTAAATAGTCATCAGTTCTTGTTTATTTAAAGTATATTCAACTTTTCCTTCTCACAGTAACAATCGATTCATTTCTCAACTTATGTCAAACTTTTAGAACCAGTCCTCAACTTATGATTGGCTCGCAGTGACTCAAAAGTTAGACTTAATTCATAAGGGAATCGTTATAGAGTTTGACATTTGCCTAAACAATAACTGATTTCATCTGAAAATCTTTATCAAAGCGATTGGTTTCTTCAGACTCATTTCTTTCGATGTTCAAAACTGTCCAGAAGTGAGTTTACTAAATGTTAGATCAAATGTTTTGTCAAACTGTTGATCAGACTTGCGGCCAACTCTTAGCCTTCAAGAAGAAGGACACCAAGTTTATTGAACAACAACATTCGTCAATTAATAGAAAGTTAGACAGAAAAAACTTATTACAAGAATAGAGAGAAATAAACAGAAGAGATTTGAATTGATTAATAATCGCCGATTCAGTCATAATGATGAGTGGAGTTATTGCAGCTATTATTGTATTGAAGATATCAGCGAACACGAGACTGACTTCTGTCCACTCAGTCAACCAGATATCATCCAAACTTTCATCGTGTCTTATCCATTACCAAAATATGAGTTCATTTTGAAGAATGCGGTCACCAATGCTTTCAACTTAATTGAATCGATTGATTATGACTTCGATGCCATCATTGAATTGGACAACGACTTCTTTGAGGTCAAGCTATTGAATAAAATATCCTCATTTATTGGATCAGACGCTATTTCACACTCATTACAGGTTTTGAATTATTTTTCTTTCAGTGATTATATCAGTCAGTCAAAAGTCTTCAGCCTAACACATTTCCTGATATTTTTGAATGCTCATTATGATAGTGATAATAAGCCATATCTCATGAGATCTCATGCTAAAAATTGATTGATTTCTCATAGTAGTGATAAAATTATAACTGTTAAAGAAGAGGTATCAATACATAGACCCAATAGAAAAGAGAGAAAGAAAAAAATTTTTTAATGTTTTTTGACATAAAGTTATCTAATTTTTTTACCTTTGAGCGAAACTAGCTAATTTTTGGTATGCAATCTTTTGAAGCATACCACTATTATTAGTAAAAAAATGAGCGTTCAAATATATCAAGAAAGGTGTTAGGCCGAGAACTTATTGACTGACCTGATAATTGAAATCTTGACAAACTATTAACTATTTTAGGTTCAAATTCTAAAAATGATCAAAGAATTGGTTCGTATAAAACAACTGAATGATCTTTTGGTGAGAAATATTGCCACCTCTTGTTTAGCTCACAAATTGGTTTATTTGGTTGAATGCGGTCACGAAGAACTTGTCGAACAATCAGTCGGTGTCATCGAAGAACTGATGAATCAGTCAAATGTCCTGATATTTCATATCTTAAACTGCGGTTATATTAATGCACTCAAAAATAGAGGGAGTCAATTGAAATGGAAGACATCAAAAACATTAATACAACAACTAAGAGATGAACAAAAGCTTAATAGTTTGGCGTTTAGTCGGATCGCAAGATTAAACAGTGATAATAAAAACATGAAAAGCAATCAAAAACTGTCTCGCGTACTATCGCGAGCTGTTTTGCAACTGTTCTGCACAGAATCCAATCAATTGACTAATTTTGCTCAATGTTTGGTTCCTTTGTTACAGAAATTTCTGACATCTCCTGACGATGTGGTCAAACAGAACGCATTGTCCACTCTATCAATGTTTGATCAAAACGACATCACCATCAATAGAATAATGACCACTAACTTTAGTCCGCATTTGTTTTACTTGATTACTACCTCTAATGACTCGATTGTAATACTAGTGTTACAGCTGCTCAACAGAATTATTGGATCTGACCGTAAAGTTGTCAAACAGAAAAGTTTTCTCATACAAATCATTCATAACTTGAATAACTTGTTGATAAAAAGTACAAATAATCAGATTATAAAAGAGGCGATTGCTTGTGTCATAACAATTGCAGAAAGTCTTCCAATTGATTCTCTATTTTTCTCCGAGAATTTTGAAAAGACTGCTCTAATCATAGATTCACTTTTGAAGTTAACTAATAAGCTTAGAGTCAGCGCTCTTTGTGCCCTTCAAAAAGTTTTACAGACCTTTTCAGTTGTAGAGCTGCAATATTTATTCCGTTCTTGCAGTTTGATGGTGGCAATTAAGCAAATGCTTCAGACTTGTGATCAAAACTGTCAGATCATTGGTTTGCAAATAATTTCTCATATTTTTGAAACCTTCTCAAAAGCAGTCAGACCTTCACTCATGACTTCATTTAAGAAACTATTCTATGAAAAGGGTTTCAATGTTTTACTAACTAAGCTTTCGTGGCATAACAATCGACAAGTTTGCAAAAGTTCTGAACATATTCTGAAATCATACATTGATCCCAACCTCGATCAAACAGAAGACAAAAGCATTTCACCTGTTCCTAATGGAAACCAATATGAGTTCGGCATCAAATGTAATATTCCTTATTTTTTATTCTAGATCATGCATCATATTGTGTTAAAACTAGTGTTGGATCGGTTCGGGGTTTTTTATTTTCATTCAGTTTCTAATCAGTTTTCTAAAGAATTTTTCATTTCTATTCAGTTTATATTCAGTTCCAGTTAATTGATCTAGCACTAGTTATAATTTAATAATAATTGTAAATCTACTAAAAATTATGTAGAAATCATGTTTTACTTATCATTTATAAAGAAAATTCAGAATATACTGGTTATCAAATATTTTGATGACCACTTTATATCCATTAAATTACTAATTACTGACACTATTTTATATTTTTATTTTGATCCTTTATCTAAAACAAAGTACAGCTAACTTGTAAACTTTTTATTTCAATCTAATCTACATTGTATTTAAATCTCAGATATTAGACTAATTGGTTTTGAATTTTACTTGAAGGTGTCATACATATTTGACTATAACAGGAGTGCACAATACAAGAGAAACGTACCTCTCTTTTTCAATAGTGTAATAAATAATGAAGAGTATAGCCTCAGGCTGAGCCTAGGTTCTAGGCTCGGCTATAGAGACTTTTCGAGCCTGAAAAATATTGAAAAGTTGTTCAGAGAAATACTTGATGAACATATCAATAAATACTCTAAAACTGAATCTATTGATAGAGCTCAAGCCAGTATTTCATCATTATTAGATAATATATATATAAAAAAAACCTAAAGTTAACACTAGTGAAGAAATTGATAAATATTTTCGAAATCCAAAAGGGCCTGAAACAGAACCGATTGATGATTAGTGGAAAAGACACCAATCTTCATACCCTTGTCTTTCGAAATTCGCATGACTGTTACGAGTATTCCGAGTGAACAGGTATTCTCAAAATTAGGAATAATAATAACTAAGTGGAGAAATCGACTGGCAGATAATGCAATTAAGAGCGTCATGTGTTTAAACTCTTTCAATAATTACTTTGATTAAAATATAGTTTTCAAATATTCACTTTTGGTTTTAACTCTTTCTGTATTATATTGTTATTTTGACTTTTGAGCATTAATAATAGATGCTATTTCAGATTTTTTGTTTTATGATAATTACATCAATGTTTCAATTTAGGCTCTAGGCTCAGGTTCAGACTCAGACTCAGGCTCAGGCTCAGGCTCGACGTTTTCAAGCCTATGCTCATCACTAGTAGCAAAGTTCGCAAAGCTTCTATTCGTTATTATTATTCCAACTTAAGGACGGAAAAAATAGAGTGACATCTAATGCCTAGACCATAAAACAGAACCAAGGTTTTAGTAGAACAGAACTAAATTTTCAAAAGTTAGTATAGTATTTGTTTGAGGTTTAGTGCATTAGATGTCACTTTATTTTTTCCATCCTTAAGTTGGAATAATAATACGTTCAAAATAGTATGTCATCATATCTATTATATGATGATGTTTATACATTCATATAAAATATTTGAACTATGAGGAAGTAAAAAACATAATAAATCGACTTATGCAATTTTAGGTGGAATTGTACCGTTTTTAATGTCAATTAAAGTATTGTATTAAAAGTTAAACAAATTTGCATATTATGTTTTATGATACCTTGTGATTAATAATTAAAACACTGAGCAACTCTTTGACCAGATTTCATTTTCAAGGCTTCCTGACTATTCGTTTATATTGATTTTTTAAACATCAGATTAATTTCTAATAACTATTAAAAAGTTTAAATCTTCCACTGAAACTCTTAGTATCTATTTAATGATGAGCAGAGCAAAGCAATAGACGTGAGACCGATCCGGTCTTTTGGACCTTTAATTACTACTAGTCTGTAAAAGAGATACCTTTCTCTTGCATTGTGCTCTTCAATTATTATTTAGCCTATTTATCATTTTCATTTATCGTTTGAAAAACTATTATTAAGGTTTTAAAATTATGTGCAATAAATACAAGTTTACGACCAGTTACTATTTGTTGAATTTCGAAACATTTATTGATCAGTAAATGATTACTGTTTTATAGCCTTCAACGTATTTAACGTAATGTAGAATAGTTGAGGTATAACACAAATCTCATATAAAGCACTATTATCAACTAATATTGAGGAAAAACTTGTATTCAATTTATAAGAATGTAAGAGATACAGTACTCTTACATTACATGCGTAATCTTATGATTGAGTTGCAAATGAAATTTCCTGAATTGCAGTATCGAGTTACTGTAAATCTACCACTACCTCACTAATCGAATAATTTACTCAATCAAGGCAACTCTACAAAGTGCTCAACTCTTTTATAAACTGCCTCTGGTCATTAATTAATATCTAATTTTATTCCATTAAGATTTTTATCTTTTAAGTTCTGAAATTCTGAATAACTAATTTTTTACTCATAGTGCTATACAAAAAGTTAGATGCATACCTATATGCTTTGTCATAAACACGGTTTAATTATTCAAACTTCACGCAAATTTTTTTTACTTTTTTAAGAAAGCGCGACAAGGTATGTTTTCGATAATAACTAAAAGTTTTAACGGCCGTATGAATATTTTATATTTTATTTGAGTAAATTATTTCGAAGCTCAAAGGTAATGGATTAGAAAATTATCTTAAAGAAATACCTTCAAGTCTATACATGTATTAAATGAAAGCAGTTTTGCACTTACATTGCTGCGCTGATTTATCAACGAATCAGAGTTTTGCTCACAAAAAAGTTTAATATGCAGGTTTAAAAGCTTTGAAAATCTTTTATCAAGATTCCTTTGAGGACGCTAAATTTGAATTAGGATTATTTTGAGAAGGTGAATTAATATATTAAGCTACAAGTAATACGAATTAAATCAATTTAGATACATATAAGAAAGCTGATTTGGTACTGGTTTAAGAGGACGAACATCTGAGTACATATTGTCTGACCGAACAGTTACAAGTTAGTCATATAAATTTAAAGTTCGTATCAGAATAACTGTTTATTCTATAAACGATTAAACAACGTTTGGATCTTTAATTTATAATTTTCGAAAGGTCACTGAAACTTGCATTCTGTAAGTTTAACTTGCTTTGAAATTTTAATTTAATCAAATGCTTTCTCTGGGTAACAAACATTAATTTCAATCTAATGACTTATGAGTGTGTAATGAGTATGAATATGAATAAGTGATTTTGAAATCTAAATAATTGATCTATTCTTACGATCGGGTTTGGATTGGAGCCATATAAAGTTGCTAACCTTGTAGTTAATTTTAAAAATCATGCGTAGAAAAGCTTCAATTTCAAATTACTTAGGATTTGTATTTACATAATAAGTTTTGATCACTGTTAATACAGACTTGTTAGTAAATTTATTAGTAACAAATATTTAATTAAACTTGAAAACAATGTCAGTAAATAAGGAAATTGTTGAAAATTTGAGAGCAAGCTTTTTAACTGCTATCGAAGAAACTCCTGATCTTTATCACAACAATGATATCGAACTAGTTCGAACTAACGACTGGTGGATCGAACGTTTCGTATTAGTGACTAAGTCAGAAGATACCGCTTTGAAGGCTTTGATCAAAACCATGCAATGGCGTAAATTTTATGGAGTCAACGATTTCAATGATCAATATTTTCCTGAAGAGATTTACAAGATTGGTTTATTCGGAGAACCTCGCAAAGATAAAGAGGGTTGTCCATTAATCTGGCATGTCGGCAAAGCAGTACACAAATCTGCAGAGTTGGGTACTTTGATCAGACAGTTCACTGTTTATCAATTCGAAAAATTAGATCGCCAAACATCACATCAGGGATGGGTTATTATCAATGATCTCACTGGAATGGGATTGTCGAACGTCGATCTTGACTATAGTTATTTTCTGGCTGATGTGCTTCAATCCTATTATCCTCGTGGAGTCAAATACATCCTCGTAATTGACTTGCCGTGGATTTTGAATGCTACCTCAAAGTTGATCATGGCATTTATGGGCGAAGAGTTGAAAAATTGTGTCAAATTTATTAATAAGAAAGATACTTTCAAATATCTAGATAGTGATTTCATTCCTGTTCATTTAGATGGTAATTTCAATGAAGGTTTGATTAAAATTCCTAGAGGAGTCAAGCCTTTAGGTCAGTTGACTCACACCGAATTTACCGATGATCAAATTAAGAAAATTTATTCAACTTTTAAGAATAAATTGAAATAAAATCAGTTTATAGTTATTTTAATATTATATCTAAGTAAACTATAATCAGAATGATTATGGTTAGAATTGCTTAACAAATTTTACGAAAAGTTTTATACTTTCTATCGTGAATATAATTTTTATCTTGAAAATAAATTACGATAAGGATATATGTTACTTATTCAACGCTGGTTTAAAGCAATTATTGATTTTCAAGATTATTATTCTGTATTTAAAATTTCGTAATTATATCTCAGTGAATTAATGTTTGAGATTTAGTTTCTCTCATAAAAATTGTCCATAATTATATCTTAAGACTTTAGTAAATTTGAAAACACCATCAAAATAAGTAATCGTTGGATTGTATGCCGGATCTTGTTCTGCAAACTATACCTTTATTGAGCGTATTAAAGTTAGACAGTAATAATGATTCTCACCCCATCTTGATCAAGCATTGATTCTTAGAAAACAGCAAACTAAATATCATAAAATTGTGCTATCGGCCAAAAAAGTATATATCAAAATGTGCGCTTAAAAACTGCAAAAGCCAATGAGAATTGAACCAAGTAAGGTGAAGATTGAACTGAATAAGGATCATATTATTCTCATAAGTATTATTTCTAATATGAACCATGAAATACGAAACTTATCTTCAGATCTCTATAAATGTTGTAATTTGTATCGAACTTTAACATAAGTAACTTAAATTCATGAAATAAATAATTGAGAAAAGCTGAATGCAAAGTAAATAATTTATGAACTCTTTATCAGTAAAACAATTTATGCAAAAGTTCATTACTTTGCTTTGCCATAAGCAGACTTAAACTAAAGTTTATAATAGCTTTCAAAATCTTTATTGTGCAAATATCAAAGTGATCTCCAAATATGTAAGGCGCGAAAAGGCTTTATTTAACATATACTTTTTTGGCCGATAGCACTTGTCTTAGGTCGAATTTGATTTGATGGTTCTATTTGAAAACTGCTAGAATTGTAATTAAGTTATAATCATTAGGTATGTTTAAATTAAATCCATTTTCAAAGCAGTATTCATTCAAAATCTTATACAAATATTTTCAAGGAATATAATGTTTTTTGGGTTGGGCTATAGCAAACGTGGATGGGCATGTTCCCGAAGTCGTAGACGCATAAATTATATATCGTTGGACTCATCTCGAACATGAGAGTCGATTGAGACCATACTCGAGGACCTAATTTCTGCAACGTGAGTGAGTATGTTCCCAACGTAGAAACATGAATTATACATCATTGGAATCTTCCTGGCCATACTAATCGAATGAGCTCATACCCGAGATCATTCAAATTCATTCAACGTTATTTAATTTTTCCGACTTTGAATATCGAATTTAGAATTGATTCTAATACTGAGTGTATTTCAATTTTAAAATGTATAAGATTAATCGCTTGAAATAACTTCAGACATAATAACTGGGAAACAATACTCAAAATCTTTTTCAATCTTATTTTAACACTTAGAATTTTAAAATTTATTTCATGTTATGGCTAATAAGATCATAAAAAAGGCTTAGAATCGAAGATTATTTCTAATCAATGTATTACAGAATTATTTTGACGTTATAATGGTTTTGTGAAAAAGTGCCAATTTAATCTCTCTAAAATTATTTCAAGCGATTAATCTAATACACTCCGTATTAGAGTCAATCAGAAATTCGATATTCAAAGTCGAAAAAATTAAATGACGATGAATGAATTTGAATGATCTCGGGTATGAGCTCATTCGATTAGTATGGCCAGGAAGATTCCAATGATGTATAATTCATGTTTCTATGTTGGGAACATACTCACTCGCGTTACAGAAATTGGATGATAATGGTCTGGAAGTGACCATGAAAGTGACCTTAAGATCACATATGTTTAATTTGTCTTCATTTTTCTAAGTTCTATTTGTTAAATAAAGCTCGAATCTAAATTCGACTTATTAGATCGAATAAACTCGAATTTTCAGGTTGACTTCGGATGACCTAGAATATGGTCTCAATCGACTCGTATGATCGAGACGAGTCCAACGATGTATAATTTATGCGTCTACGACTTTGGGAACATGCCTGTCCACGTCTGCTATAGTCCAGCCCAAAAACTCTTTTCACATAAGACATCAACACAAAAGTATAAAGGGTGCTCGGGAAATAATGTTGATGAAATGTTGATGACATTTGAAATTACAAAAAAACTTTTCAACCTCTATAAAAAACAGATTTTACCAAAATAATAATACACATTTAGATTGTTAATCATTAGATCTATATGGAGCTCGTACCCACTGACATGCAATTAATCGCAAGTTTCTGCACGCCTCCGCCATTAACTTTTGTGCACTCTTTCCCAACCTTGTACGATATTCTTCACCATACAAACCTAAAATTTTGCATGTCTTCGGCTTTGACATTATTCTTCTTATATTAAGCCTTGCATATGGCCAAAAATTCTCAAAAGGGCGGGTCTAAGGGAACATTAGGGGCATTTTCATCTTTAACGATGAACTCAAGTCCAATATGCGATAACCACACGGTTACCTCCTTCTTATAATGAAATCTAGCTATATCCATTCAGAGTACGACATCCTTCAAATTATGAGGTTTGTTATGATGAATTTTGATGAAAGGAATAAGTCTCTTCTTTAGGCACTCGTTTAAATAAGTTTCCCGATTTATAGTCCCTTTGGTGACAAAAGGAACCAAAACATTATTAGATTCATCGATTACTTGCTACACTAAGAAATTTTCGTAAAATTTTTCTTTCTCCTCTAACCGATACTGGCCAGGTACATGTTTAGGGTCAACAGGCACGTAGGTTTCACATCAACGACAATAATTTTGGTTTTTTTGCTGAGTACTCAGTTACGGTAAATCATGCTACATTTAGTTTTAGCAGATTTTTCCTGATTTTTTTGTATCGCGGGACAGTTTCCTTATAAGATTTGAAGCCCAGTATTTTACCTTAATCTCGTGCAACCAGAATGGGCTAATTCCATTCTGTGCGACCGCTTTGCGTTCGGAAATACTCGGATCAGATATAAAAGTGTTTTCAATGGTTTTAAACAGTTTGCGCTGGTCTGGCCTCGGAGTCCGACCTGATGGAGACTTCGTAGTTGTCGCTCCTGCTTCCTTATACCTTTTTATTATCCTGTTGATGGTGGTATGTTGATATCTTTCCTCCTTAAAGTGTAATCAGGTCCTAGTTTTGTCCCTACTGCAGGTAGTACTAACGTGAATCATGGGAATAAGAAATCAGTGTTTGAACATTTGAGAAGTGTCAATTGCAATATAGTCAAAGCGAACTGCAAATGCAATGTTATAAACAATGCAGCAAAGTGTGGTTGCAAAACTTCATCCTTTGATGTGAATCTTTTAATTATGAAAATATCTAGTGAATTCTCTTCTCAAGCTAAAATATAAATACTTTGAAAGTTGACTCAGAATTCATGAACAATGAATATATAAAATTGCTGAAACACACTTCGACTCGTTGGTTTGCATTATTAAATTCTTTAGACCGATTGATTGAAACTGGCCAGGAATTAAAAGATGTTTCCTCACTCAATGTGGAGGTAAAGTCACACGTGTTATATGGATATTTATTAAAGATCAAAGTACTGAAATTTCATCAGAAGATAATTTGACTCTTCCAGAATGTTGTATATTTTATTCAAAGTTATATGAATATGTTCACTGGATCGATAAAAATATTGAAAAGTAATTCTATTCAAGCAACAAATTAATTAAGAAGTAAAATAAATATCAGAATAACTGATTCTTTTTTTGTCACAAAGTAAATTTTCGATTTAGAAAATTAAATAGTTTTGAAAAAACTCAAATTAAAAACTGAAGAATTAAAATTCTACGAAAGAAGCTCGAAATATTCGGAGAAAATTTTCGATTTTGAAAATTGAATTTTCAAAGATTTGAATTGACTTAATACGAAAAATATTGATTTGAAAGAGATTGTTAGTACAGCTAAAATATTGAATGTTGATATAAGTGGTCATGACTCATACGGAGAATATTGTATACTATTTGACATTAAAAAGTCCGACAGACTTTACCCTATAAAGAATACTTTCTTTCAATATAAATATTTTGAAAGTTTTGAAACTGATCAATTGTTTAGATGCAATATTATTATTAAGGGTTCGAAACACTCGTTATCATATAGTTAATTCATTTTTAAAGATTGGTATTCAAAATTTCAAAAGTCAATAACTCTCGAAGCGTTCAACCGATATGCATAAGGCTTATATTTCTGGAAACTGTGTGCAAAAACCTTTCGGATGATGTGAATCTCATCATCTGTTCCAATAGGTTCATCGAGGAACAGCGATGATATGCACATCATTGAAAAGCTCTTGCAGACAGTTTCCAGAAATATGTCTTGAGCATATCTACTGAATGCTTCAAGAGTTGTGAGGTTTTGAAATTGTGAAAACCATTCTTTAAAAATCATTTAACTGCATGGTGCGTTTCGAACTTCTTAATGATATTATGAATGCAAAAATTACAAAGGGAAATATTTTATTTTAAAAATGTGTTAAAGTTAATGATTTAAATCAAATTATATTAAGAAATTCCCGAAAGTTTAACGTTGTTTGTTGTGTAACGTAAGTATTAATATGATTTATCATATTAATACTTTTCAAATCATCAATTATTATCTATTAAATAAAGCGATGTCTCACGAGATAAATGCGTCAAACTCCTCAGTAAAGGGATGGCTTCGAACATTTTCGACAAAATCTCACACGAAAGATACCGATCGCTGAAATTTCTCGGGTCCTTAAATCAAAAGAAATTCAGTTCAAACTTTATAAGACTTAATAAAAAAGACTATTCAAAACCTGAAGGACCTTAAGACAGACTTGAGACCAAAATAGCGCATTTTCGATCAAAACTTCATTATTTATCAATTGATTTAAGTATATATTATCAAGATTATCACCTATTATCAAATCATCAATTAAATTATCGAGAGATTTTCTTTGTTTTAAAACAAACCGCATCGAAATCGGACCATCCATTGATTTTTTTATTATCTCTCAAAGAGTTCTAGATAGTTTTGTAAAAGATTATATGTGCTATAGTCAAAATTATGATTATCACTGTTTATAAGGTTTGCAATTTCGAAGTTTATACTGTATTTTTTATGTGCTATGAAATATTAGAAAACACTGTAAACTCGTGGCGGTTTAAATTTGCCTATTAAAACTTTCATTTGAACCTACTTTTTGAACAAATGCATTAATGAATAGGCCTTTTACTATGGATTAAAAATACTTTACTGAATTCAATATAGAAAGTATTTTTAATCCATAGTAAAGGCCTATTCATTAACGCATTTGTTCAAAAAGTGGGTTCAAATGAAAGCTTTAATAGGCAAATTTATACCGCCATGAGCTTATTTATCAAAATGCAATGCCTTACATATTAGTTAACACCAAAAGTGAATTAATTGGAAGACTTTCTGCAATTGTAATGACACAATCATTTCTTTTAAAACCGGATTAATTGTATTTTTGTCAATAAGTTATTTACGCTATTAACGACTTGTATAAAAAACTTTTACATTTAGGACTTAAACCATTAAGAATATAAATATAGAAAATATCTACCAATATTAGTATACTGATGTAATATTAGTACAACTATTGTATGGTTTTAGGTCCACAAAAAGGCTTTAATGATAATTAATTTGTTAACGTATTGGACTAATGGATCAATGCTCATAATGCATTATATTGTGAGATACCTTGAGTGAGTTAACTCTCTGTTGTGTTTAAACCAAGTGGTTTGTGCCGGTAATCGTGAGCCTCTCGATTCGCACGTCATCTCAACTTCACGACCTGCTATCAGAGTATGTCTCGCGTTCACTATTTCCACATCAATTGGTTTCACTTTTTGACTTGCAATCGATTGACTACAAGGAATATATAAATCAAAATCATATCGAATTGAATGTACCGATCACAATAAGTGTGACATAAGTACTCATAGTTCTTCCCCATCTAAAGTCGACTCGACATCTATATTCCATGCCATCCTGATCAAGAACGGGATCGATTCTTAAGATGGCGGGTCGGACGGAAAGATCGAATGTGGCCCTATTTTGCCAGCGAACACGCTCGACATCGGAAAGTGTTTGGCATTTTCAAGTGATCCGTGACGGGCGTCCACACTATAAATCGGTACACCAGATGTATCTCCTCTATACCATAAGATCAAAGTGATAGCATCATCTGCTAGTTGTAGAGTAACGTTGCAAGGTAATTCTGCGCGACCGCCAGCGAATGCCTTATAGTCGGGAAACGCTTTAAAACAAATCGACAAAAAATCGTTTCTTATATCAAATGTTTATGAACAAAGTTCACTTTAGAATATAATTGTGTTTGTGTCTCGTATGTGTTAAAATAAAAGCCTCTGTAAGTGTTTTGGTATGATGTATGAGACGACAACTTTTATGTTTCGTTAAGCTCTGTTCAGTATTTTGTTCTCTCCTTTTCTTTTCAACTTTAGTGTAAAGTAATTATTAATTTTCAGGATTATTATTCTGTATTTGAAATTTCGTAATAATGTTTCAGTGCATTAATGTTTGAGATTTAGTTTGTCTCATAACAATTGCCTACAATTATATCTTAAGATTTAAGCAAATTTGAAAATCACATATTAATGATCGTTAAATTGTATGCCGGGCCCTGTTCTGCAAACTATACCCTTATTAACAGTGAAGAGCATAAGCTATCTTTGAGCTGAGCTGCGCTTTGAGCTGAGCTGCGCTTTGAGCTGCGCTGCGCTTGAAGCTCAATTTTAGCTGTCTTCGAGCTTATAAGCTCGAGCTTCAAGCTCATGCTATGATGAAGAAGCGCAGCTCAAGCTCAAGCCTAAGCTTAAGTTGTTGAGCTTCGAGCTCAGCTCATTTGAAGCCGACTTATTTAATAAAGAAAAAAGCAGTATTCACTGTAAAATAGCAATGATTGTTGAATTGCTTCTCATATGTTAGAAAATTAGATATTAAATTAGATCTATCGAATTGAATGATGAGATGCATTTCTGAATTATGAATCATTTTTTTCAAAATATATTTCAATTTAAAATGAAATTTAGTGCAGTAACTGTTTATTTGAAGAAAGAATTAATAAAGTTTTAAGGCCTTAAAAGTAATATTATTTCTATTCATTGATTAAATATCTTTATATTCAAAATAAGATAATCTCAAGTAATTTTTGATAATTATTCAATATAAGAGAAAATTGTTGTTTGAAACTGTTTCCAACATGACTTTACAAGAAAGTGAAATACAATCAGAAGACTCACAATCATTGATAGGTGACACAGATGTCGAAATTTGAATTCATTGTTCAAATTTTACGATCAAAATTCATATATTTTCGCGCAAATACTTCATTATAACTTGAAATAAATACTTGTTACAAAGATTACTACTCATTATTTTAATTTTTAATTTTTAACATAAGCTCAGCAGCGCAGCTCGCAGTTTGGACCCGAGCTTCTTAGTACAAGCGCAGCTCAGGCCAAATTTGACAGAAGCGCAGCTCAAAGCTCAACAATTTTGAGCTGCGCTTATAGAAGCTCGAGCTTGAAGCTCAAGATTTCGGACAAATGCTCTTCACTACTTATCGAAGGTATTAAAGTGAGTGAATATAATCATTGTGAATTTGTGGCGTTGATTAAACTCTTATTCTCGGAAAAGAGTAAACTAAATAACATGAGACTGTTTTTATGTTAGTTCTAGTTTTTTCAATTCGAAAACTGCTGGAATTATAATCAAGTTCTAACTATTAATTAGGTGTGCTTTAAGTTAAATCAATTTTGAATTAACATTTGATCAAAATGTGATATAAATCTGTTGAAGAAATTGATATTTTTTGTTGAGCTGAATTCAATTTGACTGACATCTGTCCGATCACAATACCTTTCATAACGTAGAGCTCATATTTGAAGAGTTGGCTACATTTATATTAAAAAATATAATTTTGTAGAACTAATGGCGAAACATATTTGACTTTGACTTTGGAAATACTCAGCAGGAATCAAATATTCAAATAGTGTTTAGTTTTATAAGATGAATAAAAAGTTTTGGTGAGCTATTTATACTTTGAACAAAGTTTTAAATGTAATAAATACACAAAACACGTATTTTAAAGTAATGTTTTGTGCCATAACTTACTGCTATGTTCTTCACGTCCATTGGGGGCGCGCAGTTTGATACCTGTGGCTATAAAACAAAAAAACATTTCAACATATCTTACAATTAATTGAGTGAATAAGAATTTCTCAAAAAAGTCACTGACATTATAACAGTTCGTTTCTCTCAAATAATCGTTACAATTAAAGTCTAAACAATAGTGATCTGAAAACATTCTTATAATTTGAAATAATGGTTGCTTTTGAATGTTTTGCTGACGCACTTCTCATTCACCGAATTAATAAGTTTGAGTGAAAGCAAATTGTTTTTAAGTCCTTTTTAAACTTTTGTTTGTATTTTGAGAAATTTGTTGGAAAAATTGACTTAATTTGATTGCATAGTAAATATGCATTTGTGGTGTAGGCGCGTGCAATAATCACTGAATAGCTATTGAAATAACACTCGAAACACTTTCAGTTATTAGTAATTACTTATTAGTTAGTATTGGTTTGAGTTAAACATTTTTTGTAAATAATGTCACCGAACACACGACTGTCTTCGTATTAAAGCCGTGAAATACATCCGTTGTATGAATGCAACATCCATCTTTTTCTTCTGTATCATTTTTCAAATCTTTTTTTGAATACGAGAAACATTAAAAAGTATTGTTCAGAAGCCTTCAACTCATGCCTTCTTCTCGACAGGATAATCAATTTGGACTGAAGACGAACAAAGATCTCAATCTTTATTCTATTTCTTTTTTATTGGAGCGTTTAAATATTATTTCACTTTTTAAATATGTATCAAATGTGAACTATTCTGTTCTGAGATTGTAATACATGCACATCGAGTAATTTTGACCAATTCGTAATCATCAAAATGAAAACTTTGTTAACATTATGACAATTTGACTGATAAATAGTGCACAACTAAAGAGAAGATGCCATGGCTTGTGAGAAAGGCATCAGCATTGAGGCAATTGAAACAGGTTAAAGTGTTTTGCTTGTATATTTTACTCAAAGTAACTTATTGTTCATTAATTTGATTGCTTTTACGGCACATTTGATGATTATTTATTAGGATATAAAACATGCGGCAATGCGATAAAAGACGGCATCACTACTGAATAGTGAAAGTTTGAGAAGTTGTTTGAGTTAATAACCACTTCAATATTGAAGTTAAGAATCACTGTGAATCACATCAATTACGGCATATCATTTTGAATTCATATCAAAGCAATTGGTTCACGAAATGTGTAATCAAATTTTCAATTATGTTTATTGTTTCATAGAATCGATTTTTAACTTGATTTATTAAAATATTGATATCTAAGTAGGATTTAAACACAATTTATTAAATGTTTTTGAGAGAAAAAGATGCTTAACTGATCTGTATTTTAATGAGTAGAAGTTGATAACGATAATATTGAGCTGTTTATTATAATGTTTCGGAACTGACGCGCACAGTATCTGATCGATTCGTGAAGGTATCGCTGAAGTTAATCTCAATTTATGTGATTTATTGTCAGTGATGGCTGACTTGCGATAAGAGATAAGCCTATAGTTATTATACGAGACAAAAGTATGATTTGAGCGAAAAAGCCGATCATTAGCATTTGCTAAGCAATTTTCATGTATTAGCTCTACATTTTTGCCTCTCTTTAGTGCAATACTTGTCTAATTGAGACCAATGACTGAAGCTTGCATCGGATGTGTCTCAACACATCTATGTTTCAAATTAAACTAATCCTTACTTTCTATTATCGATCTGTTGATTGTTGAAAACACTCAATAAAAGGTTTAAAGCAATAAAATATCCATGATATGAATGAATGATTCATTTAGACGAATTTTTATTATAAGAGTCATTTTTGAATGCCTGATAAACTGAAATTAACTGCTTTTTCACCTAATCTGCCTCTAGTCTAAAAAGTTAATCTAAAATCTTACCTGTAACTAAAAATGAATAAATTTATGGCTTAGAGTAGAGGTGGTTAGAATGATGAAAATATTTGATCTTCAGAGGAATTAATGACAATTTGAAACATATAGAAAAAATGGTTGAAAAGTATTTGATGCAGTCAGTAGTAAATGTTTTAAAGTGATGCCTTAATCTAACACAAGCTAATGATCATACATATGCACATTAACTCGTGAACATTTCTCTTTAGAATATTCTTATCCCTAAAGTGATCAAAGCGGTAATCAACTGGAAGCGAGTTTATGTTTAATCAAATTATACATCGCATTACTTCATTATTTCATTGATTAATTTATCAAAATGTATGAAATACTTCACAAATAATAATCCTTTTCTATTGCCATCATTACAACGAATCTCAATGTTTTTGATAAATAATTGAAACTCAGTTACATTTATTCAATTATCAATTTTGTCCTCGTTACTCAATTTGATCAATACTGAAATTTCACAGAAATCAAAATGAATTTGTTTAAGTGAAACAAAATTAATGAGAGAAATGCGAATAACAAAATTCAGACTAATTTTTTATAACGAATACAAATCGCTTGAACTGAATAAGATTGAAATGTATATGAATAATATAGTAAAAACATAAGAATATTAATTGCATGAAATTTGCATTGAGAATGGTCGACATTAAAAGTTGAATTGAAAATTGAATCATATACGCTAAGAGTGAAATCGATAGTTAGAATATGAGTTATTAAACGATAGGGTTGAGGAGTAATTCAACATTTGAACATTTGAACATTTGAACATTTGCGAACGAAACCAATGCGATCGAACGCAAATATGAAATAGAGGTCTTAAAATTGCTATTTAATTCCTATTCTTATTTGAAAGTGTGTTATATTACCAGACTACAGTCGTTATATATGACTGAAAAATGCTCTGCATTTGTTCACATTCAGTGATAGAAAACAGTTGTTCACAAGTAAATAATAATAAAGCAAACTACAACACTGCAATGTTTTCAGACATAGTTTGGACTTCATTTTCTGGTTCAGAGTTTGATTCTTTGTTCAAATTTCAAATTATTGCAATTTGTCTAAGGATTGATTGAAAAAGTTTGTAATTTTATCGAAACGAAAATTGATTGTAAAGTTTTCCAACGAATGCTAAACTGAAGGAAACTATAATATAGAAAAATGAAAAATTGTAGAATAGGGAGAATTGGAAAATTGTACACAATTTAAAAAGAAGTGAGAACTCCCTAAATGAATATCTGCGACGCCTTTTTATCGGCTGAAAATTTGGTTTTGAGTGAAAACAGTGTAGACCTGTTTGTCTGACTGTTTTTCTGCTTCACTTTTTATAGCGATTCTCTGTTTTTGAACGATAAAAATGAAGTCAATGAAAGGCTGGCTTTAAATTTGAAAGCTATACAAACCATACAAAACATACAAACCATACAAACCCATATGGACTATAATTTAAACGTGACGTGAAGTCCAAACTCAACCAATAAATAAATTGACATTAGAGCAAGAATTTAGAATAGTTCTGAAGCTTTTTCTTTTAAAATGTTCTTTTGATGATTAGTTACAACAGAACAAAATAACTCGTTGTGTAAGAAATGTTTAGTACAGAACAAGTTTGCTCTTCAATGGGACACTACGTGTACTGCAGTGAAGCCCGGCTTCAAATAAACTCAATAAGCAATGAGTTACAATTGAAAGAGATCTCAATTTTTAGCTTAAGTAAGTTTCATGTTTGTCAACTTACATTCTAGTAAACATTCATATCAAGAGTATTTTTGAAAGCACCAAATGTTGAATAATAAGTAAACGAAGCAACTTCAAAATTAAGTTATAATTATATTGAGACTGAATATTTATCAAAAATTCATAAACTCAATTTTTTATTATTATCTTGTTGATATTGAGATGCAATTTATTTTCAAACATATTGTTAATGTAATGGATCCAAAATAATCTATAATTTGAAAATAGAAATAATTTTGCAAAAGCTTAAAACTTGATCGAACTAAATAACTCAGTATCGACTGAAGCTTATTGTGAGAAAAAGAGCTCACAATTTAATTACAATATAATTACAATACAGCACTTGTTTATAGCTTATAAATTGCAAATGCAATAAGTTAATTGAAAAATTTTGAATGTATCATATTATTTCAATTGAAATATGATTGAATGATATAAAGCAAAAGTACTATAAATCATAATGATAAAGAATATTTTCTCTTTCAGTCAGTTCAAAGTAGCATATATTCAAATATTCAAATATTCTTTATATTCCATGAAGAATAAAGTGATTCACATAAGACTGAGTTTCACATAAGTATTGATTGAATATAAAAATACTTTAATTTTGAACAAATACTGTAAGACTTTGAAAGAAACAAAGTATTAAATTATAGAAAAAAAATTGCTCAAAATGTTTAGTTAATCATATTTTTTCAAATTTTCAATCATTTTGAAGAAATTCTATTTTTTAAACAAATTCATTCAAATCATGACCAGAATTGATTCGATAGGAAAGTGTTTTACTATAGCACTAATGCGGTCAATATATTTTTGCAATGTTTTTATGAGAGATTAAATACTTCAAACAATTGGGTTAATTTTGTTTAGAAGTGTCCACTATTTGTATCTCGGATTATATGCTAAGTAATAATACATGGCTTGAAAGCAGTGGTTTTGAAACAAAGCTCATCCGATTCTTAAGTAAATATTTCAATTTTACATTTCAAACAATGAATTGTAACATAAATTGAGAAATAAAAGCACTTAATAAGACGTGGACTACAATAATTGGCTCTATATTTGCAAAGATGTGTCTTATAGACATTCATCAATTAAATGATTTCGTATTAGAACATAAGGTTGTTTATTGATAATGTTAAGGATGTTTTTTGTTTATGACTTATAAATGTTATTTAATTATAATAACGATCCCACGCTCTTTATCCCATACAATGGCATAGTTGTTGCGTATCACGTTGTTTTCACATCAAGTTTTGAAAATATGGTTACACTCAAATTGAAACAATTATCCTATTAGAGCAGTGTATCTCTAATAATAAACTAATAAAACTGGTTCAATCTAATGGTTCCGTGTGAAGTATTGATCAAAGCAATTTATCGCAAATTCAAAAACTGATAGCGTTTGCGATGACAGAGCCGGTAAATGAGTCGATCTGTGAGTGTCCGAACTCCAAGAAACGTCGCAAAAGTCAAGCGTTTAAAGAGGAACGTTTTGCGGATACTGATAGGTCGACCTCATTTACCGGTTCTGTCATCGCAAACACTATCAGTTTTTGAATTTGCGATAAATTCTTCTGATCTTCTTCCTCACACGGAACTATTAGTTTGAACCAGTTTTATTAGTTTATTATTAGAGATACACTTCTAATATGATAATTGTTTCAATTTGAGTGTAGCCATATTTTCAAAACTTGATGTGAAACAACGTGATACGCAACAACTTTGCCATTGTATGGGATAAAGGGCTCAGGGTTATTATTATAATCAAATAACATTTATAAAAGCTAACCGCAAAAAACATCTTTAACATTATTAATAAACACCCTGTAGTTGATGAATAGTTTTCCTTCAAATATGGCATAAGATTATTAATATGATTATGAGTAAAGTTTCAATGCTTTACTCACAACAAATACATTTTTGACCAACGATTGTCAAACAATGATTGATGTGTCAAATTTTGAAAGAGAGCTAACTTTGTTTTTGTTAAGCATATCTGTCACGATATCGATGAACAACGAGAAGTTCTTCAAACTTCAAACACTCATTTGATAACTTGAGTGTTATAACTGCTTCACTGTAAACAAAAGTCAATATCCAATTAGTGGTCCCACTTTTCGATATTATAGTTTCGATATGTCGTGTCATTGTTGTCGTTGTAATACTATTAATATTAATTCGATGGTTTATTTGTTAATATTATACTGTAATGAAAACAGGTTCACAACAATTGGGCTCTTATTTGTGCTGATTGTCAAACAGTTGTGATGCTGTTTGTGATTTGTAGAACCACTGGATTAATGTTATGCAGTTCTTAATATGAAGTTATGGTCACATTAGTTTACTCATTAATGATAATTCTGTCACATTTCAAACTATTCATACAGTTATGGAATTAGAGATCACACAAACGAGTGATAAAATGCAATCAATTGTTGTTCAATCCTCTTATAAATATTTTTGGTTTAATATTTTTCACTTTGTCAATACATTACATATAATCGACAAATTTAACGAAACAATTTTACAAATTGTGACAAAAATTCAGTTATCCAATTATAAATTTAACTTTTGCTCAATCATTAAAAGCTCTGCGTTAGAATTGATGAACAAATTACAGATTTAATGAAACCTGTGAGAATTAAAATCTTGATCTGTATATAATTAGAAACCGAACAAAGGCTCTGATGCTTTCGTATTCACAACAGACATATTGAAAATATTAAAACATATTGGGACCAATTGAATAAAGAAATGCTTAGATTAGGACCAAAAGTCATTTGATTGACCACAGACACAAAAGTCCACATTCAATATCGATATGATATGGATTGTGATGTAAAACAACTTAAATATAAGTATCATTTGAATAAATTGTGAATCTATTAATACTTGATTGAAAATATGAGGATAATTATGAATAGAATATTTTGAACTTTCACTTAGTATTCGTGATAACTGAGTACTTGTTGAGGAAACAATTTCGAAAAGTAATCAAAACCATTTTGATTTGGTTCAAAAGGCTGTTAAACACAATAATGGCATCAATTGAATGAATACAAATTGGTTTTTATATGCTTGCTATAGAAATTGTAAATTTACTGTTTATATTTGTGTATCAATTGTTCAGAAATCGTAAATCAATATTCAATTTGAAAATACTGATTATTAAACATCTCTAACAGGAGATTGACAAATCTAATATTTGATTAAAAACAATTCTCTATCTTTCGTTCTGTTTACTAATTGTAATCAATATATGAAAGCATAAAAGTCAACTCAAAACAAATAATTTGAAAATATTTAAAACTTCAGTTTTATTGAGGCACAAAAGTTGAATGAAATGTCACTTAACAACTGAAACAAGTATTTTATATGAATCTAATTGTGGGTGTGTTAGCATTTTGTCTTCAGTAAGAATATGACAAAATTTTCAAAGTTTAAATAAGATTTCAGACTTTTGTCATTAGAAACGAATTTGATGCACAATTTGTATTTATTGAAATTATTACAATTTGTCAAAATGTCATCGTTTTGAAGCGATCTCTTGTGAAATGCAATTGTTATATGGAAGTGAGTCGCAACTCAGTCGCTATAACGCTGACGCTCGAATGCAATACAGTGTCGCGAAAAGGTTTCATTTCAATATAGATATAGTGAATCAATTTTATTCTTATTCATTGTTCGCTTGAGAAAACTTTGCGAATACAATATGAATATGAAAATAAGTCACACCAACAGAATATGAAGTAGAATAACGAGTTAGTTATTCCATATTTAGCCCAATTTGCTTCTAAATTACAGAACTTCACTTTGAAAAATACTTTTATGCAGTTTATTACACTTTCACCTAATTTTCACAGTTTTTATTTGTCCAAAAATAAATTGATGTTATTTTGACAATGAACTTTTTTCAGTTAAAAATCAACTAATTTCATGTACATCCTTTATACTTATATACAAATTATGAGTTTTGCCTCATAAAAGTTCGTCATTTATTTAATTTGATCAAAACTAATGTCTCCAAAATATTCACTCAATGAAAACGCTTTCGGGAAAATATGGATTTTTGATAAAATTATATTCTATTGTGAACTGTTTGTTCATTCGATAGTTCATGAGTTTAAATATATTTATTCATATGATTAAGAAAGATAAACGTTAGACGAGAAATTGAAAAGTTGACTTGTTTTTGCTTTTGTAAAAAACTTTTTGACTGACAATTCGTAATTTGAAAATTTGTTAATAGTTTGAAAATAATTGATTGCATGCTATCGACTGCTTTTATTAATATTGAAGTTTGAAAATGTATTATTGTTAAACAATTTCTACACTTTACACCAATTCAAAAGTTATTTTTCAACAATTTAGAAGCAATTTTTGTAAAATTGACTGTAATTTTAACCCCGAATCCCAAAAATCACATTTTGAATACTGAATAAAAATCGATTCGAAAAGCATTAAATTTATAAATGCGAACAAACTGTTAGACATTTGAAATAAACCAAAAGAAACGTTTAAGAAAATAAGAAGTTTCGTAACTCATAAGATTAAACTGGAATCGAAACTTACCTGAGTTAACGTTAATGCATAGGAAACGTTTGTATTGTGTTAGAGTGAGCAATAATTTTAATATGAATGACAGCAGCTTCATCATAATATGCACATCATAATACGAATGAAAACAACTTGATCATAGTATGAGTGAATGCAATTCCATCATAATATCAATGATGAGAACCTGATCATAATATGCACATCGAGCAAATGCTAAGACGACCACTTCGTGCCAACAACGCCTTCACTTTCTGTAATAATAAATAAAAACAGATTTGAGAACTGTTTAAACAAAGAGTAGACTAAGAATATATGAAAATCAATAAGTTATGAGATCAAACTGTATCGCATTGTTTTGCAGCTGAAATAAAAACTCCATAAAAGAGTGTTCGGTCGTGAATAACATTAATGAGTAATAAGAATAGTAATTATCATAAAATAGTATTTTATAATCTTTTTAATTGCAATTTCAGAGTAATTGTGATAACAATAGCATTGGATATAAATTTGGTTTATTTATCTTTAAATAAATTGGACGGTTGTTATATAGTTTTACAGTTACACAGTATAGTTATATAGTTTACAGTTACAGTAATTATATAGTGAACACATGCAATCAACTCATTGAGGCTTAACTAAAGTAAAAGTGCATATATAACTCACATAACTTTACTCTACTTTTAAAGACAACATTGAGTTTGTTTGAAGAGTAGCGAAACATTTTCTAACAATTGTTTGTATAACTTTTACACTTAATCCATGTTAAAATAAACAAAAATCACTTAACTCTACAAACCTTTTGGTAAAGCTATGAATTGAAAATTAAACGAATTTAAATTCAACTTTTTATTCGTAAGACAAATCTTAATATTTATCAAAATTCGGTTCTCACACACATTAAACACAAAGGCTCCTCTTTGTTTGATCAAAATTCATTTGATCAAAATTCACTTAATCAAAATACATTTGATCAAAAACCTTGTTTAACTACCCCGAGAGTGAATTGAGCCCTGTATTCAATAATGAATTACTCTGATTTGAAATACCCATTTTATGACATTTTCTAGAGTTACTCAAATAAAATTAGTATGATATACTTGCAATTTTTATTTTTACATCTGTAATAATCTTTATCTTTATATGAACTATACTTTTGGTAAATATAATTGTCAAAAACTGCTAAATCAATTGATTTAGTAGACTTGATAAAATAAAGCGAAGCATTGATTATAATTGAGAAAAATCACCAATTTATCAATGAAGTTATTTGACTGAAAAGTAATATGAGTGAAAGTTATATGAGGTTTTATTATTTCAATACTAGTTATTTAAAAAATAATCTTTGAAAGTCACGTAGTCTCTATTCCTTAGGGACAGCTCTGGTATTTAATCTAAGATTTCTTTAATCTCTGAAACACAACATATTATTTCGTGATTATTCATTAATCTCACAAATTTAATCTGAATCCAGTTGAGAGTTTAGTTTATTTGTGAGTTTGAAAACGGAATCAATTTTTTGAGAATAAACAATTTAGGGGATTGGAAACAGAGTTTAATTTTGATCAAATGAATTTTGATCAAACGAAGTGCTCCCAACACAAAAGTGGGAAAATATTTATTAGTCTCAAAGGAATGTCAAATAATTGATTTAAGAAAATGCTTTTCAACTGCAACAGTAAAATGTATAAAATCTAATCAATAGGTACTTAAACAAGTGTTGAAATAAACTCTTTTAGACTTAAGAGATATTTTCAGTAAATCTTAGTTAACATGTAATAAAAACACGAATTCATTTCTTAAATTATTGACATAAACTTTAACTTATAATATAATAGGCGGTCATTTACTTCAAAACTATTATCTACTAATAAAGTGATTTATAAGAATTTCTTTTTTGATCTGCATTTGATTCAAAATTTGTTGTGAAGTATATAAATATAAAATGTATTTAAACGATTGCATTAAATGTTTGTGAAGGTATTTCAACAATTATATTAATATTGATGTCCGACTAAAACTGGAACAATCCGAAGAGCGGAAGTGTTTTGAGGAGTGAAAATTGGATCTATTATTTGCATTGGAACAGAGTATTTTGAAATAATTTAGATTTCGGAACAAATATAAATGAATGCATTGCATTACACCTAAAAGGTTTCCATAAATGGTCGCCTATAAAGACTCTTCACTCCTTTGCACTGTTTGAGATCTAGTATGAGACACAATAGAGATGACAAATGTTTGGGTCATTAGGCAAAGTATCACAAATTATGGAAAATTCAATTATATTCTTATATATAGACATTAGGCATAAGTTTGTATCCATTTTTCGTATTATTACTGAATTACAGACTCTAAGAAAGAAATTGTTAATAATGCAAATCAACAATGAAAGAGATGATGAATTAAATATTAAATGAATCAAATATTTAATGAATCAAACATTCAAACGAATCAAATAATAAAATGACTCAAACAAAAGAAAATCCATTTTCAAATGAGTCGAATTTTAATGTTACAATAAGTTTTCTCTTCTAAATGTTTGTCTGTTTTATATTAAAATTTTTTGTCATATTTGGTGAACTAGCGGCTATGAAATATTTAATATGATTTTACGAATGTATTCAAAATTTTAGAGATCTTAAATGAGCCTTAGGTTGAGGCCAAAAACTTAAGATTAAATTCTTGAATGTGAAAAAACTCTGTTTCTGAAAAATGCTATAACTTGAGTTGTCGATAGTTTGCTTCTATTATCATAACAATAAACAACTTAAACAAAAGAAATGTAGTAATACTTATAACTGAATTACTATAAAAAGTGCATAAATAGTATTGTTGCTTCTGAGAAATATTTTAAGGTCTTTCGAAACTTTACCGATTCCAGACTGAATAAAATCCGAAAAGTGTTTGAGATATTCATGAAAAAAATTCACGAGAAACACTCGTTATCATGTAGTTAATTTTAAGAGTGGTATCCAAAATTTCAAAAAAATATCTTGAAACTTTCATTTTATATGCTTAAGACATATTTCTGGAAACTGTGTGCAAAAACCTTAAAAATGATGTGCATATCATTATCTGTTCCAATAGGTTCACCGATGAACATCGGAGATGTGCGTATCATTTCAAAAGTTTTAGCACACAGTTTCCAGAAATATGCCTTAAGCATATCAGATGAACACTTCAAGAGTTGTGATTTTTTGAAATTTTTAATGCCACTTTTTAAAAATCAATTAACTATATGATAAGAATGTTTCTCACTCGTTATACAATCACTTATCGGTACCCATTGTGGGTCTGATGACTATAGGTGATATAGTCGTCGGTGAAACGTCCTGGACCCATAGTTTGAGGCAGATTCAGGCTCAGTTGTGTACTGTTTAATTCCTGATAGTAATAGAAATAATAACCACTTGATTCCTCTTCTACGAACTCTTCTCATATGAAAGGCAACGCATATCAAATGAAAATTTCAATCGTCGATTTCACTTTGTCACATCTCTTGAACCACTCTAACATTTTTCCAAAATTATTTCCTTATTTTTATTGATTTTTAAGCGAAAAGAAACTAAATGAAGGCGAGGGTCAAACTATTTCTTGAAATTAAGTTTTGTTCCATAGATGTAATGTTTAACAGTAAAGAACTTTTTCCTCCGGAACCAGAAGTAACTAGGGTCTAATAATTTGATTGAAGATGTATCAATATATTTACCATCAAACTAGAAGATCAAATGTTCTTGCCCACACACAATGGCTTAATGTGGGTTCCAACTTATAAAAATGTAAGAGATACAGTAATCTTACACTACATGCATAACCCTATAAATGAGCCGCAAATTAAACTTCTTGAATCTGCAATATCGAGTTATTGTAAACCTACATTAATAGAGTAATTTACTCGACCAAGACAACTCTAAAAAGTGCTCAACTCTTTTATAAACTGCTTCTACTCATTAATTAATATCTAATTTTTATTCTGTTTAGTTGTTTTTTATATTTTAAGTTCTGAAATGTTAATAAAAAATTTTGACTCTTAGTGTTATTGAGAGTTAGACCTATCTCTATGTACTCTGTCATAAACACAGTTTAGTTATTTCAAACTTCGAAGGTTATAGATTACAAAATCATTTTATTGAAATACCTTCAGATTCACATATGTATTAAATGATAGTTCTGCGCTTACTTTGCTGTGCAGACTTATCAACGAATCAGAGTTTTGCTCACAAAAAGGTTTAATATGAAGATTTACAGCTTTGAAAATCTTTTATCAAGTTTTCTTTAAGAAGGACACTGGATTTGAATCAAGATTATTTCAACAAGATCAATTAATACATTAAATCTCGTGTAATACAACTTAAATCAAATTAATAAAAGGAGTTGGTTTGATACACGTTCAAAAGGACGATCATTCGAATACGTATTGTCTGACTAAATAGTTACACAAGTTATTTATATGAGCTTAAAAAAGTGTGCATCGTAGTAACTGTTTATTCTTTAAATACGTAAAAGTTATGATCCTTAATTTATAATTTTCAGAAGGCCACCAAAACTTATATTCTGTAAGTTTAATTATGATTAAAGTTGGGTTTGGACTGGAGCCATGTAAAGTTGCTTACCTTGAAGTAAATTTGAAAATTCATACTTTAAAACGTTTCAACTTTTAACTTACTTAAGACTTGTATTCACATCAGTTTTTAATCACTATTAATACAGACTTGTTAGTAACTTTATTAGTAATAAATATTTGATTAAACTTGAAAGGCATGTCAGTAAATAAGGAAATTGTTGAAAAGTTGAGAGCAAACTTTTTAACTGTTACCGAAGAAACTCCTGATCTTTATCACAACAATGATATCGAATTAGTCCGAACTAACGACTGGTGGATCGAACGTTTCGTATTAGTGACTAAGTCAGAAGATGCTGCGTTGAAGGCTTTAATCAAGGCCATGCAATGGCGTAAATCTTATGGAGTCAATGATTTCAATGATCAATATTTTCCTGAAGAGATTTACAAAATTGGTTTATTCGGAGAAGTTCGCAAAGATAAAGAGGGTCGACCATTAATCTGGCATGTCGGCAAAGCAATACACAAATCTGCAGAGTTGGGTAATTTGATCAGACAGTTCACTGTTTATCAATTCGAAAAATTAGATCGCCAAACATCACATCAGGGATGGGCTATTGTCAGAGATGCCACTGGTGTTGGATTGTCTAATGTCGATATTGACTACAATTTTTTTGGAATTGATGTGCTTCAATCCTATTATCCTCGTGGAATCAAGTACATCCTCATAATTGACGTGCCATGGATTTTGAATGCTCCCATAAAGTTAGTCCTGGCTTTTATGGGCGAAGAGTTGAGAAGTCGTGTTAAACTTATTAATAAGAAAGATACTCCCGATTATTTGGATAGTGATTCCATTCCTGTCCACTTAGATGGTAACTACAGTGAAGGTTTGATTAAAGTTCCTGAAGGAGTCAAGCCTTTAGGTCAATTAACTCACACTGAATTTACCGATGACCAAATTAAGAAAATTTATTCAACTTTTAAGAATGAATTGAAATGAACTTAATTTAGATTTATTTTAATATTTTATGTAATCAGAATCACTCCTATAAATAAAATTTTTGTATCGATTTTTATGAAAAGTTTTACACTTTTTATCTTGAATATAATTTTTATTTTTTATACAAACTACAATAAGGATATCGTGTATTAATCCTTTAATCACATTTATGACTAGTATTTAGAAATATATTTAATAAACCGTTAAAGCGATTCAGTTGACATATCATTAAAAGTTTGCTTAAAAATTGGTCTTTTTGGTATTTCAAGTTTACTGAATAGTATTTGAATAAATACTTGGTCGTTAAATAAGCTCATAACACAGTACATCTGATGGTGGTGGACAGGAATCAACATGATAATGTTATCCACTAATATTTTAGGATATTATAAGCTAAATATCAAATTAGTTGATGAAGGGCGTAACTATTTTTTCGTGCTTTAGTTTCATGGTGTCATAAAAATTCATCCTTACTCAACTTTTTACTTACTGTGAGCCCCATGTCCTTCAGCGGGGACATTAAACTTTACTTGAATATTACTTGAAGCCTGAATACATAGTTTACCAGTTATAATAAAAGATTGCATTTGATACCGTTTGCACGTCATATTCAGTCAAGACTTAAAAATCTACTTTTTCAATGAGAATAAAGATTTGTTGAAGATAGAGTTTTTTGACTTTTTATTCTGAGGTCTAAAATGCAATAATCAGGATTCACTCTTTAAAAACAGATCTTTTCATAGAAGTCTCATTTCATCAACTGATTATGTATCTAACACACAGCGATATACCTTTTATATATGAATCTCTCTCTCTCTCTCTCTCTCTCTCTCTCTCTATTTTCAAAGGCATTGTGATATTCATGATAAAATATAATACATATTTGATTATATCTGAAGAGGGACCGATTAATCGCTAGGATTCCGATTTCAAAAATATTTTTATAGAATGTATGTCATGTCATGACATCTTCAAAAAATATAGTTAATAATGCTGATGATGTGTTGTGTCCTTGAAAACCTTTTTCAATAAGTATCTGAAACGACATACAATACAAGAGAACGTTTAAACATTATAAATTCAATTATAAAAATTAAATAAATTTCTAAACAACATTCTTGAAGTCAGAGAAATAAAATTTTATAAGAATACGGTGGCTCAGAAAAAGCAATATCAGATAATGCTTTCTGACATAAATATATTATCTATGAAATTATATCAATGAAAATGAAAATATTCATTCTCAAAGAAGTGTTTTATGCATAAATATGTTGAAAAATAAGCTCATTTTTTATAGCAAAGCTGTTACAGAAGCATTTCCTAATACATTCTTAAAGCAAATTTCATTAACAGTATGAAATGCAGTCATTGTCCAACATATTTATGCATAAAACACTTTGAAGATGAACATTTTCATTTTCATTGATATAATTTCATAAATAATATATTTGTGCCAGAAAGCATTATCTGATATTGCTTTTTCTGAGCCAAATATACCGTATTCATTGATTTATTATTTATAAAAATTTTAATTATTTCTCTGACTTCAAAAATGTTGTTTAGAAATTTATTTAATTGATTTATAATTGAATTTTAATAATATAATGTTCTAAACGTTCTCTTTATATTGTATTATTGTATGTCGTTTCAGATACTTATTGAAAAAAGGTTTTCAAAAGGACACAACTTCTACATCACTGGCGGTCAGCATTATTAACTATATTTTTGAAGATGTCATGACATGACATACATTCTGTAAAAATATTTTTGAAATCGGAATCCCAGCGATTAATCGGTCCCTCTTAAGATTGGCTTTAAACTACTAAAATTTCCAAGCAATCTATGCTATAATTTCTAAAATGCTTAAATCAAGTATTAAGTATCTATCACTAAATAGGTTTTGATGTCTATGTAAAATAGCGCCGCTCTGTAATCTCTGAAAAAAATATTTTTAAGTTAAACTTATTTGAAAAATTTATTCAGCATTAATCAGAATCAACATTAAAAACAAAACAATAGTAAATATAAACAAAAGAAAAAACAATTTCATTTTGAAACTTATGATTACCTTGAAGCTGATTTATTTGAACTAAAATACTTTTAATAATAAACAATGAGTAGCAAAAGATATTCAGTCAATCAATGCTTTAGTAGTAGAATCTCTAATTCTAATCTAATATTTCATTATTTTCCTATAAATGATAAGATTTCAAAACCGCAGTAAATCTAAACACATTATAATTAAATCAAAATCTAATTTATACCTACTACAGTTGTCAGAAATGGACCAGATTCTGTCAGAACGACAAAATTTCAGATTTATTTTCGAACCAGAATTTCAAAATATTAAGCTAACGATTCATTTTTTGCAAACATTTTGAGGAACATAAATATAATAATCCATTGAAAATTTAGACTTGTCTAATGCTATTCCGACCATAAGGAATAAAGTAATCCCAGAAACAATTGTTTCAATATCTGGTTCAAAATTTTTGGATTCATTTGAGAATGAGATCAAATTACAATCAAATCATAGCTCAGTTGAAGGCAATTGAGTTCAAATGATTTATTCGAAATGAAGTTAAAATAAATGTTAATAAAAGAGATAAAAAATACTTTTGATCAGTTCTCTTTTGACACTATTATGCACAGTCAAAGGAAACACTGCGTTACTCCTTTGATTATATTTAGAATCAAATTAGACACAGCGATTGAACCGAATCATTGACTCATATCGTTGTGTAATTTGAGCTTATTTGTCATTTTAGAATTGTAAAGTCAATAGAGACACTGCGACTATTTTTTAGTACACTTCATGACATTTGATGGAAATAAGTTTTTAATACTATCTTTTTGACCGATTCGAATGAGAAGATAATACTTTTATCGAAAATTCAATTTTTCATATTCATATTTTCATGCTATTATTTTAACTAATTCCGACAAAATTGCTTGAAAAATTGAATGTTTGAAACTATTTCACTCTATCACTGAAATTATGTCAGAAATTCGATTATTTAAACTAAAATTGACTAAAAGTCGAAAAATGTTAGAAACTTGAAATTGAGGCAAAATATCTCCACTTCTCATAAAAATCAAAGTTATATTCAATGTTTTTAGATTGAAGCGTGAGAGTGAGAGAATGTTTTTAAAATCAAGGTTTGATGATGTCATGAGCTTAATTATCAAGGTAAGCCAAGATACGGATCGAATATTTATCGAATTTATAAAATATCAATTGATGAAATCTTTTTTAAATCAAGTAAATTGTCTTTGGAGTATAAGAATGAAAATTTTTGTGGAGTTTTATATCATCAATATTCCCCTGCTTATAAATTTGTGAGAGAAAATTTTTCAGCTTATCGCATATTAATACTCTTTACAGGCATGTAGACAACATTTCTGAACCCGGTTTTTCTGAACCTGTCAAGAAAGTACTCAAACAACTTGTTTCCGGGTCGAACTGAGGACTACGGACAAGGGTTGTTAGAGATCTCAGACCCCTATGATATATATATATCGTTATACTCGTCTCAGATAGCCTTTTTTATCGCACCTGCACATGATGACCTTTGACCTTCGGTGTTACCGACGGTTGACCTTATGTATTACCGACGGTTGACCAGAGGTCATAGGCTATTGTGTATATGCTCATCTTGTCTCAACTAGACCTTTCTATCGCACTATACACGGTGACCTTGTACAATTAACATAGGAAAAAACTAATATTATAAGTGCATGCAAATTCTTAACGATCCTTCATAATATATTTATCGCAGTGCAATTAATCTAGCTTCGTAAAGATCTAAATTAGTTTTAAGCAGTACATGCACCAAAAATGAGACTATACTTAGAAATACTAATCATCGGATGATTAAATCGTCCCATATATGCACTCATATATTTAAACGTCTAAATTATAAATTAATTTGCGGGCATAAATATATGGCTAAAATACATTGTTATTTCTGGATTTGCGTATATATTAATTGGTTATAACAATAAGAAATCATATAAAAACATGATTTTACACACTGATCCGGTCTATGATAATAACAAAAGTTACTTTTTTACTCTTATTTAAATTATTGTGTCTGAAAGCAATAGAAAAGTCCGATTGAGACAAGAAGCATTAGCATACACACGAAAACCAGGATCTCTTGGTAATAACGAAGGTAAAAGATCATTGTGTGTGAATGAATTAGAAAGGTCTAGTAGAGACCAAAAGAATGAGCATATACACAATGACCTATGACCTCTGGTCAACCGTCGGTAATACATAAGGTCACCCGTCGGTAACACCGAAGGTCAAAGGTCATCATGTGCAGGTGCGATAAAAAGGTCTATCTGAGACGAGTATAACGATATATATATATATATATCATAGGGGTCTGAGATCTCTAACACCCCTAGTCCTTAGTCCTCAGTTCGGCCCATATAGCAGAGCATTAATTTAGGATCATGAGAGAGAAGAACGGTTGTTCTCACGGCCTTGCTTACAGGCAATTTAAATCTGCATTTAAGATATTAATGATTCATAATATGTATTCTGCATCTGAGAATTCAACAATAGTTTTGATTCAGATTGTATTTTTACTTATGTTTCTAGAGGCTCTACAAAAGAAAAATCACAAAACAGTCTATAAACTCTTCAATAACAGAGAATAAACAAAATTCTGGATTTCTTTGAATGAAATTTCTAATTTTGATAATTATTTAGCACCAAACACTCACACGTATATTTCAGGATATATTGTTTCTCATTTGAACGGCAAATATAGTTGCGAACAATGCTCTGATAGCGTCATTAGACACGATAACTCTTCGAAATGATGTGCTTTACGGTCGGATTTCGGTTTGCAGGTATTTGCTTAGACAATTCTCATTTGCCAACTTTATCCCCAAAAATTGGTATTTTAATACAAACACTATCTGTGATAGTATTTAGTGTATAGTAGTGTTAACCACGTACTTTATTAATTACAGGACTTAATAAAAGTTAGTGACACGAAATCATGTGTAGCTTAAGAAGCACTCGTCCAAGAAGTTATTCCATTAAAAGATATCAAAAGAAGGCTGGTGTACATCTTCAGATGAGTACTTTGAGTATAATATCGATCATCACCACGGATCAGTTGATAATGATACTCAAACCACTCATCGAAAGATGCACACCAGCTCTCTTCTGATATCTTTTGCTGGAATAACTTCTTGGGCAAGCGCTTCTTGAGCTATCATTACAACACAAAATCGTATCGTTTTATTATAACCTAAAAGTTATTGAAATTTTTTGGGGCTTTTATTCGCGCATTTAGGTATTTTTAAGACGGAGATTTCCGCTGCCTGCAAAACCGAAATCCTACTGTGATTAACTTACACTAAAAATCTTATAATGATATACAGAAAACTCGTTATTCCAAATATAGCTGCCAAATATATTTCTCATATGATTAGTGTTATATGAATACAATTAACAAAGACCAAACAAACAATAGGTATTAAAACGAAGCTAAATGAAAGTGTTTAATGAAGTTAAATTTGTTTGGATTCCAGAATACCACAGAAATGTTTTCTTTCAGTATAGCTTTAACTTATTATTTTCTATACTAATTCAATTTCACGCGAAAGTTCAAAATAGGTCGTTTAAAACTATAATCAAAAGTAAAATAAGAAATATTGAAAAAAGTTATTTGGTTAGTCTTTGAATTAGTAACTGAATTGTGAAAAAATGTTTAATATTTAATATTCAGAATTGCCTCACTTAATAAATTATATATATTTTGTCCTTTAGTATTATTGGCTTGCTCATTTATAATTTCCTCAGAGGTTATAGAGCAGCGCTCCTTTACATAGATATATCAAAACCTATTGAGTGGTAGACACTTAATACATGGTTTTACGTCTATTAATCTCAAACTGATGCTTTCTGACAAATTTTTAAGGGTTTGCTCACTCATTGGATTACTATTAAACTTAAAATATGAATCATTTGATTTTGACGTAGTGAACGATCCAGTAATCACTGATGATCAAAAGACTCGATGCACTTTTACAAGCTAAACTAACCTAATCTAAGATAAAGTTAAAAAAGTTCAAAACATGTTTCAGTACAACAGATATAAGATATATTAAATACACATAAGAGTTACTCAGCCCATAATTTCAGTGCCATTCAGGGATTAGTTTTGGAGTTGCAGTTCAGACAATCAATTGATTTAGAGTAAGCAAACCATAGTTAAGATGAAACGAGCTAATAGAACCCCTTTCTCCATCTTCCGGCAACCGGCGTTCAACAATATTATCAAGTGTTCAAAATTTCTAAATTACTAATTATCTTAATTATAATTGATTTAAACTACACATCATAAATTCATAAATTCAAAAGCATTAATCAGAACACAATAGTCACTATCATTGTTGCACTTGTGTAAATATGTAAATTCATTGTATCCAAAATTAATGTTATTATGATTATTAACCGTGATGATAAATATATGTAAATACCTTGAGTATTAATCCGTTAGGATTATCCATCAATCTATCTATGATCTATCATGATCTATCATGATCTATCATGATCGATACCGTTATCATTATAAATAAATCCTTTAATCTTAACAAGTAATCCTGTTTTAACCCAGTCCCTCTGATCCACTTAAGCTGTACCGTGCTTAATCGAGCACGTACTCTTCAGTCTTTATCCCTGTCCATCACCCTACAAAGCAGCGACACGCCGGTATCTTCATACTTGTTTTGGAGAACTGATCAATGGGGCATCTTAGCCACCAGACCCGTTTCAAATTAATTGCGGCAAACATGAATACTCTATTCACGTAATCTTTTTATATACTGATTGATATACATATTGAAAAGTTAATCAAAATATCATTACCGTATTTGCAACAAAAATAAAAAAATCTTCTAATTAGACTTTAAAATCAAGAAATACGATGAATATTATTTTCAGGATTTGAATACTTTTACGTTTTGATTATTTTTCTACGATATTCAGCTACGAAAGTCCTGTTTTGAAGTTTTTATTGAAAATGAATTAGTACAGAAAATAAATCGAAAATATTTTGAGCAAATAAGTCTAAACTTTTTAGAAAGATTATTATATTTATGTTCATCAAAATGTTCTGAACAAATTACTCTTCGGCTCAAAGTTTAGAAATTTTTATTAGAAAATAGTTATGACTTCCTAGTTTTCACAAAATTTAACCCATTTTTGACAACTGTAAGGGTATTATTCTATTTTTGAAAAAGTTTATATTCTTATTTTTATTTCGAAAATTAACGTAATTTAGACTTTACTGGAAAATAGTGAAAAATTAAATCAGAATTTGATATTCTGTTACTCTGACAATCATTAACAGCATGTTTATCAGTCATTGACTATTTATTCGTCAATTTAATTAATATCAATAAATCAAATGTGATTTCGATAACTTATTGCGGAATTAATCTACTTTTAATTAATTTTAACGATAGTTAAATTAATTATATTTTATTATTTGTAAGTGAGCAAAAAGTCCATTTCAAATAAAGAGAACTCAAAAAAGTCCCATAACTAATCCCTTAGCGGCGCTGAAATTATCTGCTGAGTTACTCTTCTGTGTATTTTATATATCTTATATCTGCAGCACAACATAAAATCTTTATTATCACATGTGTTTATAATTAATAAATTCAATAAAATCATGCCAATAACTCCAGAAGCCGATAGAATATTGATTGTTATCTTGTTTCCCGACTCTATTCTAATGTTTCATTAGTTTACATTTGTATCTTTTTTGTATAACTTATTCACGATATGTGAGTCAACAAATATCAATCATAATTATCAGTTGTGAGCTAAGTGTTGATTTCTATACTCGAAATTTGAGTTAATATTTAAACTATAGTTCTCTACTTAAGATTATTCAATTTTTGTGCTGTTCCTAACTTTTTATCTCTACGCATCATGGATTAAAGTAAAACTATTTGGCGTCAATTGTACAGTTGTATCAGAGTAAATTCTTCCAGTGAAAAAGTTAACATTTTAGGGATTAAATTTCAACTTAAAACAGTGAATTAACTTAAGCCAAATAAAACTTTCCTCCTATCAATGATTAACTTCTATTTCATTGCAAAAGATGATTACAAATAACTGATTATGGAGTGATTAAATGCTTTTTTGCTAGTCATTTCATACATATTAGTCATAAAAGACTTTTTTTCATTCAAAGCTGTAAAGCTTTGGCTTTGACTGAACTTCAAAAACTTGCTCTTTGCTAATCATTTCTTAAACATTAGCATATATTACATATATAACATTGAATAGAATTTGATTTGCCACATTTTAGAAGTGCCGTCTAGTTTGCAGCGCAATAAATAGCTCTAGTTTCGCCAATTTTGAGTCAATTTTAAACTGTCAATTATAAATCTTATAATCGTATGCAGATTGTCCAAAATAAAACTAAACTCAGATAAAGCAGTTAAAGGCTTTTTACAATTTGATATTTAATCGAAAGTAATATCAATTACTCATATACTGAAAATTTGACCAAAATCAACTTTTATTAATCTAATGTGGTAAACAAAAATAGTGTTTAGAAATGTTCTCTACAACATATGCTTGTTAATGTTATTAATGTCAATAGTAGTCGTATTTGTTGGTCCTTATTTTATCAAATTTATCAGCAAATTCTTTCCTAGTTCGATCACAAGACTTAGTTAACAAATAAGTTTTATAAATAAAAACTTTTTGTTTTATTGAGAACACTATTTTAAATGCTACTTTTGTTTTTATCTTAAACATTATAATTAAAAAGTTTACTGTTCTTTTATTTGTTTCAAACTTCATTCATAAGTTGTATCTAATCGATGCGTAATGTTAAAGAAAAATTGTACTCAAAATCTGAGTTTAGTTTTATTTTGGACAATCTGCATACGATTATAAGATTTATAATTGACAGTTTAAAATTGACTCAAAATTGGCGAAACTAGAGCTATTTATTGCGCTGCAAACTAGACGGCACTTCTAAAATGTGGCAAATCAAATCCTATTCAATGTTATATATGTAATATGTGACATTAGTCATCTTTGACTTTATATTCAAAGTTAGAAAGCTTTGGCTTGATTGAACTTTTAATAAACCCCATATTTCTCTGATATTACGCACTCAGTGTTTTTAATGAAATAAGAATTTTTATCCGTCTATTAGAAATTCACTGGAAGAGTTTATTCTGATACAACTGTACATTGATTTGGAAAAAGTTCCCTTCAAGATCAAATTGTTTTGAAGTCTACGAAAGCAGATTAACTGCAAAATAAAAAGATAGAAAATCCAATCAATTATAGGCTGAGTAAATACAGATCTCGATAGACGTTAATAGATTTTTGACAATTGAGTTAATCGTAAGACAAACACAGGATAATTAAAATAATAAGCTTTATGAGATGAATTAAAACCTACACCAATCACCATATTGTATGAAAAATAAAAGTTTCAACTCAAATGTGCTACTAAAAAGTCGAGTTTTACTTGTTGAACGCAATTATATGAAACCGTTTATAAAAAAGAAATTGCAATATATTAAAGTTCATATTTAAAAGCACTAAAAGGTCTAGTAAAAACCTATAAATTAAGTATATAACTTTATGAATATTCACTTAATGTTAGAACCTTTTGATATTACACTATATTATAGTACATTTTATACCAATCTTTCCCTCTTTCACAAACGCTTTCATACGTTTTATATTATTTTTTTGATAGAATAGTTTTGAAGTCATCATTATACAACTAATATGCACTCATTAGTGAAACATTTCTTTAGTTCAAATACTATTTGATAGGTTAATTTCTATATTTCACCAGATGTTAATGAGAATATTATTCGCATCTATTTTATGACACATGATTTTACTCATTTATGTTGCACTTATATCTAGCAATCGACCAAATGATCAAAAGTTATTAATCAAGATCAAGTTAATTTATTGAGATCTTTACTGTTCATATCTAAAGTTAAGCCTTAGATAAATTAGGATTTCGACGTGAACTTTCTCCAAAATAACATACATACAGAGAGTAATTTTAGTGCATAGCAAGAGGCTTACTCATTAACGCATTTCTTCAAAAAGTAGGTTTATATGAAAGCTTGTCTCAAAGAAGTGCACAAATTAAGACTTTTTTCTAAAAGACTTAACAACATTTCAATCATAAACTGAATTTAGTTTTGAACTTTAGCCTCTATATGATTTTTACTTTTCCAAACTTTTTCAAATATCTCTTAGTTTGGATTCAGGGTTTGAACAAATTGATTAAATCAAAACAAAAATAATGCTTTTGTCTGAAAAGTGAAGTCAAAATAAGTCATGAAAACAAACTAATAAATTAATAATAATGAGTGAAAAAAGTTTGTACTATGATAGATTATGGGATTAGAAGTCTTGAAAACTTTGAAAAGAAACTCTTATGGGACTACACTGCACTTTACATTAAAATTGGTCTTATGCTTTTAGAAAAAAAATTTATTCGTGCACTTCTTTGAGGCAAGCTTTCATATGTGCAAACTACTAAAATTATGTAAAGATCACGTTTTGTTTGAAATGTTTATTTGAGGTACTTATTTAATTGAGGAGATCAGCATATTTTCCAACCCAATCTTCTGCTGAAAGTTTTTTGTTTCTTATATACTGTCCGTTTTTTTTTAAAAACTAAACTCAGATTTTGCAGTCAACACTTTATTGCTGTTGGAAATGCGAGTCAAATGTGAAATCACTTACTCATTGACTGAAAATTTGAATGTTTCAAAATAAACTTTTAATAATGAACTGTAATGTTACAAGCATATTTCAGAACTGTAATAGGCGTTGCCTATTATGCTTTTTATTCGCTACACTTCCAGTTTCATCAAACTTTGATTCAATTCTAAGAATAGTTGCATTGGTCGGCCCAGTTTTACTAAATTTTCCAAAATAATTCAGCTCTAACCTCATCACAAGATTTAGTTAATAAATGAGTTTTCAAAATAAAAACTCTTTCTTTTGTTGTGAACACTATTTTTATGATTAAAAGTGTTTTTAATTCAATATCAATGACTAAATGATCAAATTTTGTTTTAAACTTACTCATTAGTAAGTTCTGATTTATGAGTAATAATAAGGAAAATTTTTTATGAGGATTTGCGTTTAGTTTTTAAAAACGTACAGTATATCTAAAATATATCACAAAGAATATCACAAATATATCTATATTTATTAGTTACTCATGGCTAATTAGAAAATTTCACTACATAACCACTCTAACAATAGATCGTACAAATAAAAACATGTGAATAATTTGTTACAAAAGCGTGTAACTTATACTCACTAACTCCCTGCGCAACTCTCAAAAATTTGATTTTTATAGGTTCAATTTTTCTGAACTAAATTTCTTGTTTAGAAAAATTGGTGTTTAATTAGTTAAAAAAGAGTTCAACAAGTTAATTGGAATCTCTAATTATTAGCTTGCTTATCATTTTCATTTATCGTTTAAGAGCTATTTTTAAGTCTTGATAAATTATGCCCAATAAGCGCAAGCTTACAATTAACTTGAATATCTGTTGAATTTCGAAATATTTATTGGTCAGTAATGATTACTGTTTTATAGCCTTCAACGTAATTAACCTAATGTAACATGATTGAGGCAAATATCAATACAAATCTCATATAAAGCCCTACTAACGACTAATATTGAGGAAAACTGGTATTAAATTTACAAGAATATAAGAAATACAGTACTCTCATACTATATGCGTAACCTTAATAAATCAAATTTCCTGAATTTGCAATATCGATTTATTGTAAACCTATCACTGTCGCGTTAATTGAGTAACTTACTCAATCAAGACAATTCTGCAAAGTGCTCTACTCTTTTATAGACTGATTCTACCCATTAATTAATATCTGACTTTTATTCCATTTGGTTTTCTTATCTTTTAAGTTCTGAAATTTGAATAAATTTTGATTCATAGTGTTATACAACAAGCTAGATCCATCTCTATACGCTCTGTCATAAACACAGATAACTATTCAACTACACGCAAATCCTTATTACTTATTTTATGGAAGTGAGACAAAATATATTTCAGATAATAACTAAAAGTTTTAACGGTCGCATGAATTTTTCATATTCATTTTAGTAAATTACTTCAAACTTCGAAGGTTATATATTACAAAATCATTTACCTTCAGATCCATACATCTTTTAAATGAAAGCAGTTCTGCGCTTACTTTGCTGCGCGGACTTATCAACGAATCAGAGTTTGTTTACAAAAATAAGGTTTAACATGCAGGTTTTGATGTTTTGAAAACATTTTATCAAGTTTGCTTTGAGAAGGACACTACATTTGAATTAAGATTGTTTCAACAAAATCAATTAATACATAAAGTCTCGTGTAATACGAATTAAATCAATTTTAAATACATATAAGAGTTGATTTGATACTTGTTTAAAAGGAAGATCATTCGAATACATATTGTCTGACTAAATTGTTACAAGTTATTCATATTAGCTGAAAGTTTGCATCCGAGTAACTTTATTCTTATAAATAGTGAGACAACGTTTGGATCTTTAATTTATAATTTGAGAAGGTCGCCAAAACTTGCATTCAGTAAGTCTAATTTACTTTGAATTCTTAATTTAATCAAACGTTTTCCCTAGGCAACAAACACTAATTGTAATCTAATGACTTATATGAATAAGTAATTTAAAAATATAAAAATTTGATGTAGCTTTACAATCGGGTTTGGACTGGAGCCATATATAGTTGCTAACCTTGAAGTTAATTGGAAAAATCGTACTTCTTTAAGCTTCAAATTTAACTTACTTAAAGTTCGTATTCGCATAATCAGTTTTGATCACTGTTAGTACAGACCTGTCAGTAATCTTTATTAGTAATAAATATTTAATTAAACTTGAAAACCATGTCAGTAAATAAGGAAATTGTTGAAAAGTTGAGAGCAAACTTTTTAACTGTTACCGAAGAAACTCCTGATCTTTATCACAACAATGATATCGAATTAGTTCGAACTAACGACTGGTGGATCGAACGTTTCGTATTAGTGACTAAGTCAGAAGATGCTGCGTTGAAGGCTTTGATCAAAGCCATGCAATGGCGTAAATCTTATGGAGTCAATGATTTCAATGATCAATATTTTCCTGAAGAGATTTACAAAATTGGTTTATTAGGAGAAGTTCGCAAAGATAAAGAGGGTCGACCATTAATTTGGTATGTCGGCAAAGCAATACATAAATCTGCAGAGTTGGGCAATTTGATCAGACAGTTCACTGTTTATCAATTCGAAAAATTAGATCGCCAAACATCACATCAGGGATGGGCCATTGTCAATGATCCCACTGGTATGGGATTGTCTAATATCGATCTTGACTACAATTATTTTATGATTGATGTGCTTCAATCCTATTATCCTCGTGGAGTCAAATACATGCTCATAATTGACTTGCCGTGGATTTTGAATGCTACCTCAAAGTTGTTGCTGGCTTTTATGGGCGAAGAGTTGAGAAGTTGTGTCAAATTTATTAAGAAGAAAGATGCTTCTGACTATCTAGATAGTGATTCCATTCCTGTTCATTTAGATGGTAATTTCAATGAAGGTTTGATTAAAATTCCTAAAGGAGTCAAGCCTTTAGGTCAGTTGACTCACACCCAATTTACCGATGATCAAATCAAGAAAATCTATTCAACTTTTAAGAATGAATTGAAATAAAATCAATTTAGATTAATTTTAATATTATATATAATCAGAATGGCTTCTATAACTAAAATTTTTCTATCAACTTTTACAAAAAGTTTTACAATTTTTAACGTGAATATAATTTATCTTTTATATAAATTACAATAAGGGTATCGTGTATTTTTTCTTCAATCACTTTTATGACTGAAGTTTTAAATATATACTCAATAAAATTTTATAGCGATTAAATTGACATTTTATTAAAAGTTTGCTGAAATATTGACATTTTAGTATATTAGGTTTTCTATTCAAACATTAAGTAACTAAATCAACTTTCCAAAATAGTTATCAGGTTTTATTGTGGCAGATAATTACGTGTCTCCATGAATTGTAACATTTGTGTTGGTATTTTTTCTAACAATTCTTGTGCAAACTTTCGTTGAGTTTCCTCATACTTTGAGTCATGATTCAAATAATTTCTCAGCATAGCAAACTAAGGGTTATAAGTAATCAAATGAATAACTAATGATTGCTTCGTTGAACACTTAAGTACAGTAACAAAGAGACAATTGATTGAATGCAATCAAAACAAACATTGAAAGGAAGCAAACATTTAGTTTTTTGTATTAACGATAAATTAAAATAATAGAAATACCTGAACATTGTCTCTGTATGTTCTCCAGCCTCGACAACAAGTCGAATCTCCACTCAATCGTTTCAAAGTAGTAAAGGCCGAATTACCGATGCCTACAAATATGATAGAGAGAGGCATTGCCGATGCCTTCACTATAGCTTCCAAAGTCTCGGCATTATCACTATTACTTCCGCTGGTAATTATAGTCAAAACAAAATAGTGCTTTCCATCCTGAAAATTTTTCGTCAATTGCAAAACATGATTGATAACAGAAGCGAAATGTCTTGGGCTGTCTGGTTCTATAGATCTGAATATTGATCTATAGCTACTAATTAACTCTTCAATGCCATCACAATAAGGTAGTATTGAATTGATATTCATATTGAAGCAATGCGACAACTCATTTCTTGGAAAAAGTTTGGCCCCGAATCCAAAGGCCCCGTAAAGTCCCTGATAGTCGTAGCATTGAATGATTTCGCCTAAGCTTCTAATGACAAATTCAAAGTTATTAATACTGTCACTATTTTTATCGATGTAATGAAACCATTGAGAATCTTGAGTGAAATCTATCGCTGCCATAAAATGGATTTGTGTTCCGCTTCGTATATAATCAAAAAATGTTGGAATCTGTTTGAATTCTAACTCCTTTAGTAATAAAAATCCAAAGTTATTTCTCATACTCTTTCTTTTAGACTTGACGTCAGCATACTTTATATTGAAACCATTAGACAATTCGAACGCGTTACTGTGTGGAAAGTTACTTCTTAAGTTACTTAAACATGTAGTAAATGATCCAATAAAGTCGTCGTTTGTATGTCTGTCCCAATCATAACAGTCGAATTTCAATAATTTATCATAATCAGAGTCACACAGATCTTCCACTCTTATTGAAAGTTGTGGCCAAGTAGGATCCAAAGTATTATGAATGACTTCGCTTTTATAAACTTGAGTCCACGATCCGTCAAAGTTCTCTTTAGATACCGTGAAGAACGGGTCGGAACTACCCAAAAAGTCTTTTCGTGGCAAACTTCTAGCTTCAAACTGCATGTCAACCATCTGTTTAGAAGCAACTACTTCATCGATGCTAAGCCATAGCTCTCCAGTCACTGATTCTTTTCCTTCATCGGATTTGAGTCTCAATCTTTTTTTAACGACTTCTGCTTTTGCTGCAACAATAGCTCCCAATAAGACTTGTAGTTCTCCCAAAAGCTCATTGTCTGCACAGATATCATAATCCCAAACTTCAAGCTTTAGTGATTGCAATTCATTAAATCTATAAGCAATCGGGACTTTGATACTCCAATTAGGATTACGACTGCCGCGAATCACTTCTGTTCGACCAATTTCTAAGTATTTCTTTTCGCAAGTAGTCTTCAAGTATACAATACATTGTGGATCAGTTTTGTTAATACATCTCTCAATGAAATCTCTGCCTTTAATGGTAAGTTCTAGAGTTGATTTATGTACTGACATTATGTTGGAACAACTTATGCTTTACTCACATCACAAAACAATCACTTGACTTGTAATCTGAAAATTTACAACATATTTATCATTTAAAATCACTTTTCAAATTGTTTCCCGGATATCAACCTCATGTTCGCTTCCTTTAAGTTAGTTTCCAAATAATTAACTGTCAATAGTGTGTTACTGCGGCTATTAATAGAGCTCTTTGTGCATTGACATTATGCTTTAATTCCTTCGGATTTTCAATTCAACGATTAATTTGTCATTCGAGCAGAAAATAATGTCTGAATTGAAATTAGCTGTTGTGTGCCTACTTTTTTCACGTCAAATACTTTCATTCTAAATAATGATTGCAGAACACGAGAGCATGCATTCGGAAAACTTAGCTTATTTTCAATCTAAAATCTAAACAAAACTTTTACTTATCATATCATATATCTATTTGGAATGAATAGCTACTTAGATCTATTCGAATCCTTATACTAGGAAATTAATTGTTTGGCCGATGTGATTTGCAAAATTAACAATAAATTAGATTTTAGTACAAATTATGATTTAATTTATTTGAATGAAACAGACTTCATTCGAAATTTTAAGACAATTTGATCGAATAAAATTTACAATAAATAATCAACAGCTAACAACGAATTCTACAGTTGATATAAATATTTAAAGTGTATATAATTTAAAAGAGGCAGTTCATGAAAATTATGAGTATAAAACAATTACTTCATCCTATTATTTAAATGATAAAAATCATCTGAAATGTGTTGCGATTCAGGCAAAATAGAAATAACTAAATATTTAAATTAATCTTATTTTTTGGTTTGTCTCTTTCTCTGAGGTTTTTGTGGAGCGATTTGTATTTGTTGTTGGGCTTGTCTTCTAAGCGCATTCGTTAATTGTTGTTGAGGTGTAAGCGTTGTGATTGAATGTGTATTTGATGGTTGTATTTGAGAAAATGTGGTAGAAGAAGATGTTGGCGCGTAAGTGTGTGGAGCTAATGGTCTTAATATTGGAACAGTTGGAGTGTTGCTCATCTGGAGAAGTGAGACCTGAGGCGATGCCGTTCGTATCTGGCCAGTTGTTTGCTTTAACTGATTTGTTATGAATTGTGCATTCAACTGATGAACGCCTAAGCTTCCAGCCATTCCTATTGGAACGGATAGGACATTACTACCAGGAGCTCCGGTTGACATAAGGACTGTTGTTGGAGTAGCCGCATATGTGACCGTCACATTCTCGTCATCCTTCTGCTGACTCTGATCCAGACTAACGATCATACTTCCAGGTGTTGTCATTATAGAAGGTTGTTGTCCTGAAGGAGTCGACATCATTGTCAGCGAAATTGGAACAGCTAGACCTTGAGGTGTCAGCGATACTAAGTTATGCAAACGGAGATTTTGTTGAACTGGAGCTAAACTCAAACTCGTTAGACTAACACCAGTTGGCAATGGAGTCGATGTAGCTATTGGCTGTGTTGCATCCGAGGAATCGACTTGTTGTAGACCTATCAAAATATTGTTTCAAAATTAACACCACTTTGAAATACTAAGTTCAACAGCAATCACGTTAATCATAAACAATTATAAGAATCAACTTCATTCCACTCAAAGAAACAGAAGATAAACAAAACAACTAAAGACAATTGTATAGAAATAAACCCAATTTGAAATTTAGCCAAAGTTTAACTGACGAATCGAACTCTCTCTGTTGTCAATAGATTCCAACTAACAATAATTTTAAAACTCTCAATCTTTCAAACTAATTAACTGATAATCATATTTCATTCAACTTGCCTTTAATTTGAGGTTTAAAATATCAAAATCAATATTTTTGAGATATCTGCCAATTTGATTGCGTTCTGTTTAAATTTCAAACTCATCGAATAAACATATTTCTATCCAATATAACAGTCTTTTGAATTTCGATGTATGGAATGAAAAACTAGTATATGGAAGATATATGTTTATCCATTAAGTTGCAAATCCAAACACAACAAACAATCAATCAGAACAAATCGAAACATCTTGGAAATTGAATTTTAAAAACATTAATTCTAACATCTTAACTTTCAGATCAAAGGCAAGTTAAATGAAATTTGATTACCAGTCTATCAGTTTTGAAGAATTGGATGTTTTCAAATTATTGCTAGTCATAATCCATTGGACAATAAAAGCGTTACAAACGTTAGTTTTTTAGAAAAGGGTTAAAATAGGAGTTGAACAGTACGGAGAGTTGTATTAGTTTTGGTATTAGTAAAGTTAGTACTTTTAGCGATTCCAGCGGATGGTGTGAGGATTACAGCAAGTGCTGATTCAGCGATAGTTGTCGAACCAGTAGTCGCATGAATCCCACTCGGAAGCAAAGGAGAACTCGAGTCAGATGTAGCTTTAGATGGAGGCGAAAACACTTTTGAAAGCGTTTCATAGCAATTAGAGTTACAGGCATTTTATAGCAAATCTATTGTTAGTAAATGACTGCTAACCTGCGGGTATACTAAGAGTTTCCACGGGCTTAGGAGTGACTGTTGCGGACGAAGTCGGAGATATTATAGGGCTTTGTAAAAGAGCTGCCGAGCTAAGAGGAGGACTCTGCTCTACAGATGCTGTTAATTTACACTTCTTTGGTGTTGTCGTTCCTAAATTCATGCCCTCATCTTCGAGTGGATCTTTAGTTGCTGTGGTTGTCATTCCTGTAGCAGTTGCTGCAGGCGTGTAACTCACTTGTGGCACTTGACCTGGAATTTGATGAGTTATTTTCACTGATTTACGCCCGTTTTCTGTTAAGATTTCCGTGAATTGGTCGATATATCGCTTCGTTGCCTGCTTCGTGCCCAATTGAAAACTAAAACATTCAATATGTTCATGAAATCACACTGTCATTAGTTTAAACATTAAATAATTTAAGTGCATACGTGCAGGTCGAGCCTCGAATCTGTCCCTGTTTGTCAATATAAAGTTGACCAAAGTAGGTGTCATCATTAGGTCTATGAAGTATTGTTACATTAGTTAGCGATCTTCTGTTATCATCCATGAAGTCCATTATGTATTCTTCTACTTTAACCTTTATATTATATCAAAACACAAATTTGAGAAATTCCAATCCATACCCAAACCTGACATTTACTAACCAATGAATTATCGCTAGTTATCTGTGGTTTTGGCAACTCTTTAGCGAACTTCTCTACACCAATATTTTTAACAGTAATTGGTTCGATTGGGGATTCGTTAATATTGTAGTGAATCTTAAATAAATTTCAAACAATATCAAAAAAACAGTAATCATTGAGTAAAATGATAGGAAATGATAGTCAATAATTACCGCTTTATTTAATTTTGACTGAGATGATGTTTTTGTGTTTCTTTTCTTTAAAAATTCATGCAATCGAAGACTTTTAGGGCCAGCCATTGACTCAAACTTTTTAATTCGATTTACAGTGGTTTGAGAACATCTCTTCGAAAGTCTGTGTTAATAATTAAATACAATCATTAAACAAAAGTTTTAAGACTGATCAAAAGCATTTCTAACTTTATAAAATTATTTTCTCTAAACATTTGTTTCTTTCTCCACAACATATTTGATAGAATAGCAACCGTTGGGTTCGGATCGAGACATAATTGTGGAGAAGTGGCTAAAATGAGTTGTGCTTCTAGTTCAGCTTTACTTTCATTAGTCCACAAATACTCATTACTAGTGTTATTAACAATATTAATCACATCGTTGGTCAGGCTTTGAGTTGTCGGCCTTAAAAGAACCCAATTTGACGAATAATGGTGTGAATGAGTGGCGGCAGAGCGTCGATAATCGCGAACCTCTATGATTAGACACCCACTATGAAATAAATTGCTATTAATAAGTGGAGAATTCTCGATAAGATCGAGCAGAAATGGTGGCAATTCTTCATTATCGATATAGTCTAATAACTGATTTTCTTCATACGGCAATCGTATAGTTTCGATTAAATCTTCGCTATCATCAAGTTTAAGGCCAACACTATAGCCATCATTTCCAGCAAACAGATTAATTACTAAATGATTTAGTTTTTCCTTTGCCACCAATTTCTTTAAGACAAATGAACCACTGGTTAAATCCTGTAATTTATCAATCAATTATTGACTAATAGTCCGTAATGAAGTTCATTAGGTTTTAACCTTAAGTTTAGCATTTTTCGACTTTTCCTCAATTATCAAATCCAACAACCTTTCATCAATTGATTTATTATTATTATTGGCTTGTTTACTATCTTTAGGCTTAAGTTGTGTCAAATCATTTTGAGACATTTGAAATAAATACTAAACAATAGAGACATTTTTAAGATTTTAATAACAAATAAATTGATTAATGATTTCTTACATCTGCATAATTGAACATTTGCTCCAAACTTTTCGGCATTTTCTTAAGTCTCGAGTTATGAATAATAAAAATATGTAAATATATTAATAATTAATAGACTATTGAATAGTTATCTAGTATTAGCTGAAATTCATTGTAATTATTGTTGAAAAATATTGACTATGAAAAAGTAGTTTCCAATTAGCTACAAGTGAGCGCCGATTCAGGCAACATTTGTGGACATTTAATAACTTTTAATTAGATTCAACTCAACTTTAGCGCTATTTTCAGAACATAATTAACATGTTTTGGGCTAAAAATAAATCAAATTAAATAAAAACATTAAAAACAATTAAAATTTTGATAAAGTTCTAAATTTTTCAAAGGCGCATAAAGTTGGGCGCACGCGCTATTGACGAAAGCATTGAATGACACCATTTATAGTGAATGACGTAGACAAACGCATTATAACCTGATAATTGCATTCAGTGCATTAAACGTACCCTTCAATTGCGTTTGTGTTCGCCATATTTCCATTATTGTCGAACCATTTTCGTAGAAAGCCGTCAATTTTTAGTTATTTAGACAAAGTATTTGACCACTTATTTGCACAACTGTTTGTTAAATAATATTCTAAATTTGACTTCAAATGTAATATATTTAAAGAACACTAAGTTTGAAGTGAATTCTAATTAATAATCGAATGAAAGAACAATAAATAGAATCATATATTCGTGAATGCATTTAATAAATTGGCTCAAAAGGTAAACAGAAATACATCTCTACAGAAAGAGCGAATCCTACTTTTTGGGTAAGTGTTTCGCAAGTTCAATTAATTAATTGCAATATTTCACTTATGCTTGATTTAAATGATTTATTATTACTATTATTATTGAAATGGTATTGAAATTGTAATTGCTTTTCAATTTAAGGACAACTCAATTGGAATCGAATGCGATTTGAAGAGAACTCAGATTGGGATCAGTGACAACAGCAAAATACGTATTGATTGCGATTTAGCGGAAAATCTGTCGAGTCTTCCATAAAACAATAGAACGAATTGCAAGCTATCTATTAATTCATATAATTTCATGGCTTTTATTAATTAATAATTATTTATAAAAGAGAAAATATTTTTTACTATAAAACGAATACTTTATTTGCTTATAATTATATTTAATAATAATATTAGTATTTCTGGTCAACAAAAGTTAGGCTTTTATTATATTTTCTCAAAAAATTCCTCTGATATTGACTGCAAACCAAATAAAGAGAAGAACAATTTTTTCCCTGAAAATCATTTTATGGTTAAGCACATCTTTGCGTTTAATTATCTTATAAAAGCATAAACTTGGTCAACTTTTTGCAATTGTTTTATTGCTATCGATTCATAAAAGTTGGAACTATTGCAAAACTTATCACTCTTATTTTTGTTGATTTCCATTTTGTTAATGACATGTTTTTTGTTAAAACTTTAACTGTTTTCGAACTGTAAATATCAATACTTTTGCAAAATTATTTGGATTATAACTAGATTCAATTATAAAACATTTAAGTTTTGAGAAATCCTATAAATATATTGATAAATAAAGAAAATGTCAGTACATTATAAGTTCAAAAGTAGTAAAGACAAACATACAGTTATATTCGATGGACTGCACATATCAGTGGCCGATCTCAAGAAAGAAATTATGAAACAGAGAAAGATCGGAAGAAGTGCTGATTTGGACCTTCAGATAACTAACCCTCAAACCGGAGAAGGTATTCAGTTATGATTTTGACTTTTTGAATTTGATTAACTAATGATTTGCTTATTTTTGAATTCTAGTTTATGAATCCGATTCGACACTTATACCAAAAAACACATCAGTGGAGGTGGCCAGAGTTCCAGTCAGTGGAAATCAGAAAAAATCCTGGTATCACGTTAACCAAGTTATAGCAAACTATTCAGAAAATTAACAATAATCTTCATATTTTACAGGGATAGACACGAGAACAACTCATCGAAGGGAGTATGAAATTAATAATTGAGGATTAAAGTTATATTTTAAATATGATACTATCTTTTTTCTTTTTTTATTAAACTTTCTAATAGGCAAACAGTCCGAGTCATATAGAACTAGACAAAATAACAAAGGTAAGTTAAAAACTATTGTAACGAACAGATGACCCGATTATACTTTTATTGACCCATTAATTTGAACAGAAAAACGTTTTCTAAATGAGGTTTTTAGCTTCACTCACTAATTCAGAGCATAATTTTTCTTGTAATCTCATAGTCCTCGAATCTTTCGACTTCTTATGGAACAGAAGATGAAAAAATAAAAGCAATGATGTCTCAGTCGACACAAGAATACGATCCATCAAAGTATGTCAAAAATCGAGGTATTGTCGGTCCTCTACCCTCTAATTACACTTGTTATCGGTGTGGACAACCGGGACATTACATCAAACAATGTCCCACTAATAATGTAAGAATTCGATTGAAAAAGTTGATATATTTTTTATGATTAATTGTAATAATTTGTCATTAAAGACTGATGTGAAGCGCAGCACTGGAATACCTCGTAGTTTTATGATACCCGCGAAAGCTGACCAAAAAGGAGCTCTTCTAACAGCCAGTGGAGACTATGCAGTGCCTATTATTGACCAGTAAGTTTAGTAGTTTATAAGTTTTCTGATAGTTGTTCTAATGATTTTGTTCATCCGCAGTGAAGCCTATAAAGTAGTAAAGAAAGAAAAGGCTCCCTTTCTGCCTAATAGTGAATTGGAGAAAGAAGAACCAGCCTTGCCTGAAATACCTGAAGATCTCAAATGTACTCTTTGTCAAGACTTACTTCAAGATGCAGTTCTGATACCATGTTGTGGAAACAGTTATTGTGATGAATGTAATAATTTCTATAGTTTAGATTTTACAATACTCTCAGTTTTGTTAAAATTGTCATTAAATAAATATAAATCATATATTTATGTAAACAAATTTTATCCTAAAGGTGTGCGAACTCTGTTATTGGAATCAGAGAATCACGAATGTCCGACTTGTCATGAGGTTAATGTATCGCCCGATACTTTGATACCTAATAGATATTTGCGTATATCTGTCGCTAAGTTTAAAAATGACACTGGATATGAAAGGGATAAATATATTAGTGATCACATCAAAAATAATCAAATTAAGCAATCGCAAACAGAGACCAATGTCCAAAACCTTCAGACTAAAAATCTTGTCGAGACAAATTCAGAAAATGCTGAGATCAAAACTCGATCCAGTCCACAGCGGCCTCAGTCTCCCTTTCAGACCAATTCCGATGTCACTATGGACGAAGTTATTTTAGGGTCGCCTAAAAAGGAAGAAGTAGCAAAGCCTGTAGTCGAAGCACAACCTGTAGCTCAACCTTCGACTGAGTCAAATAAGACGCCTTCACAACAATTAGATGAAACTAATGACTCAAATGAAGGGTAAGTTGTAATAAATTGTTTTTGATTTGTCTAAAAGTAGTTTTGTTTAATTAATTAGAAATGCAAATGATTCACAACAAGAGACAGCGACTGGTTCTAATACTCCATTAGTTGATGAGCCCCCAGAATCATATGAGACCAACGAAGAACAGACGAATCAAACGGAAACCAATCCAATTGTAACTTTACCACATTATCAAAATCAGCCATTGTTAACAATCCCTGCATACGCTCGACCGCCGCGAATGATCGTATGATTACAAAGATTTACTATAAGTATTGAAACCAAACTTTAGTCAATCTATACTTCTATATTTTAGGGCCCGATTCGTGCAATCCGTACTACAGTAGGCCAACAGCCAAGTCATGCACTATTAGGTAGACCACCAGCAATATTACCACATCCTCGAAATGTATATCCCAGACCTGGTCTGACACAAGACGCTCGCTATTACAGGCCAATAACTGACCCTCGAGGCTTTCCTATAGGTATGGCTCACGTGCCGCCATACGGCTATACGCCTCAAATGAGACCACCCGCTTATCACGATCCCTATGGATATATGGGTCCGCGATCTCACATACCAACTGGTCCTATGCATCACACTCTTGGCCACCCCCAGGCGATGGCTGAAGCGCCGCCTCCGGGTATGCTTCATTCCTATATCAAGTTATAGAATTTTTATCCAAAAATTGATCCTTAACTTCTAATTCTTTAGGAACCGCACCACTTCTGACGGATAACATTTATCCTTATTCTAAACCTGATTATGACGATTATGAAGATCGAGTCAATCGATTTACTCGACAGTTAGAGTCCCGACCAACACGCCGTCCAAAAGCCAGGAGTATTACACGTTCGCGATCTCGTAGTCATTCACGATCAAGTAGATCGCGATCCAGTTCTGAATCATCGTCTTCTTCATCCTCCTCATCATCACGTTCTTCGAGGTTTAGCTTTAGTTCCAGAAGTTATAGTGGATCATCGCGTTCCAGATCATATTCACCGCGAAGACGTTCACGTTCTAGAGATCGTTATCGAAGACGTTCGCGCTCTCCATCACCGCGATATAATTATAATCGAGATTTTCGCTATCGTAGGTCGCGATCACCTCATTATAGCGATTCTTCGCGAAGATATGGCCGATCGAGACGTGGCTACGAGAATGACAGAGAAAAAGATAGTAAATATCGCGATAACAGAATCAAGAGATATGAACAAAATGATTCGTCATATCGTTCGCGTCGATCTGATGACAGAAACAAGGATTCAAAGCCGACAAATAGCTCTCGATGTAATCACAAGTCATCGAATGAAAAAAGTCGAACTCGTGATGAGGTCAGGCATAAGAGTCGGAGCAAAACTCCACTCAAAGACGAAAATGAAAGAGTGCCTGAAACTAGAGAAAGTATTACCAAATCTGAGTTGAGTGAAGTCAAAAAAGAAACACAAGAAGTTGAAAGTGATGCCAATAAAATGACGCCAGCTAATAATGAAAGTCATAAAGAAATTGACAATAAGTCAGTTGTTTCTCCAGAAAACGACAGAACTGATGAAACTGATGATAAAAATGAGAAAAAGAAAGATAAAGATAAAGATAAGTCAAAAAAGCATCATAAACATCACCATCATCACAGACATCGCAAAGGATCAGAAGATAGTAAGAATGGTAAAGCAACCGACGAGTCGAAAAGCACGTCAAAGAAGAAGCATAAGCATAAAAAGCATAGCAAACAATATGAAAGTGTGGACAAGGCTAAAACTAGTGATGATATGAAGGAAGAAATGAAAGACACTTCTGAAGAGAACTCGAACCAAGATTTGACATCCGTGGATAGTCGACAAGAAGCTGATGTTTCGCATTTACAAGTTGTTAATCAATATGAGACAGATTTGGGTTCAGTTAATCAACGAATTAAAACTGAAGTCAATAATGATGCTGTTCTGAATAATCTCAATGAACTTAATCCCGAAAATATAATTAATAGTTATGAATTATACGATGGAATTGATTCGATATCTGATAATAAAAATTCAAATTTGGATGAATTTTCAGCCGATTTACCGAATTATAGTACTGTTGAGTTTTCTACCGATTCTAATAAGACTACAAATGAAGAAGTGGCCAAAAAAGAGAGTGAAGCAGTTGTTGATAAGGTACAGTTGGTCGACTATACAGATAACGAAGATTTAGCTGAAGCTGCGGGTGACTTGCGAGCAGATTTGAATTACAATCAGTTGAATAGAAGTGATTCGGAAAATAACGACAAAACTGATCCCAAAGTTGAAGTTCCAAAATGCAAATGGGATGAAGACTTCAATGATCTTAGATTTGAAGAAGATTACAGTGATTTCGAAGAAAGCCAAAAATCTGAAGATCAGGACAGCAGAGGAGCACAAAATGATAAGTCTTTGCCAAATGATATCCTGCAGAAAGCAGAAAAAGCCATTTTGGAGAAACCATTGAGGGCTGCGATCATCGAAAAACGGGACAAAACTTCAAATTCAGATAAAAAGTCAAAAACATCGAAAAACGATGAAAGGGAACGAAGAGATAAAGACTCGGATAGAGAGAGAAAAGATAGGGAAAGAGATCGGGTGACAAATTCAGATAATTCAAATAAAAATTGGTCAAAAAGTCAGCTGAGTGAGAGCAAGGAAGTGAAAAATAATGATGAATCGTCTAATGATTTGAGTGATAACCATCCTCGAAAAGTCAAATTGGATCGTTCTAAGTTTGCAGAAAAAATGACACTTTCCATAACTATCGATAATTCTGAAAAAGAAAAGACTAGTTCAAGAAGTAGTCGAAGTTCTAATCGAAACAATGATAAAGATTCTAAAAGTTATAGCAGTTACAAGTCTTCGAGAGAGAGATCTAAAGATCGGTCGAGAAGTGAAAGGAAGCCGAGTAAAGACCGTAAGGAGTCGTCGAAGTCGTCGAAATCGAGAGATGACAGTCGGCACAGATCCCATAAAAGGGGTAAACGTTCTCGTTCGAGGAGTTCGTCATCACATAAAAGATATAAAACAGAGAGAGAAAGTCATAAGAAGTCCAAATCGAAATCTACTTCTAATAAAAAATCAAAATGAGTTTTTATTTTGATTTTTCTATTTAAAATGTATAAAAAGCAAATTTGTATCATTTGTATTAGCAATTAAATTGAAAACTGTTTCATTGCATTACATTGTTTATAAGATAAGTCTAGCATTCAATAAATTTCGGACCATTTTCACCCCCTTTATTGTTAGCTAATTTTGTTGACTTCCTTAATTAAACTTAGCAAAAGTCTTAAAATAAATGTAAGACTTATCTTAACTCTAAATAATGTAATGCATTGAAACGAGTTCGAAAAAACCTAAAAGTGTTTTAAAATCGTCAAAATTTTGATAATTTATGAAAATGTAAATAAAAATAAATGCAAAAATTTGTTGTAAAAGTAAATAAAAAGCAAGAAACGGTTTAAAATAAAAACGATTTCTTAATCGATGTAACGATTTAGGTTGTATTGTCTTACTTTTCGTGACATAAATAAAATAGGATTTTATGAAGCCAAATATGAGTCATTTTATTTGCTTGCTACTTAAAACTGAAATGAAATCTTATTAATAGAAAGTTATGAACTATTTTCAAGTTAATCTAAAGTTGAAAAAAGATCTGATTGTTAACGAACTGAACTTGACCTCTGCTGATCTGAACTTTGGAAAAGGTGTGTGAATCTCGTATTAAGTCTTTGGCAGAATTAAATGCTCCTCATTTCTTGTTGGACTGTTGAAAGGGGAACATATTATTTGAAAGTGATTGTTATTTCATATTTTTTTCTCTTAATAATGAAGTTTAAATTATCAACTAGTTCCAATAGGGTGCTATTTTTAATGCTTATGCTATTACTAAATTTTGTAAGAAGTGATGATGAAAATGGGACCGAATCAGATATGGTTTGGATTGTGGACGGTGTCGAAACTCGTTTTAGTGGTCATGCGTCAGATGAAGGTGAAACTGAAGTCAAATCACACTTAGGTCTACAAAATTATGGGCAAACCAAACCTTTGTCTCAAACTGAATCAGACGAGCACGAAGACGAAGACGATTACAGTTTGGCTGAACAACGATGTTCCGGCACTTGTGTTCCAGCCTATGAATGTCACGATAGTGAAAAGATGATGATGATGATGAAAAAGATGGTGTCGGAGTAATTGATCCGAGGAAGAAAAAGTATGGCAAGTGCCCGAAGGGTCAAGTTTGCTGCAGTCACGAAGTTTCTAATGAGGATCTTCAAAAATGTGGAATAAGTCGGCCAAATGGTGTAAAGAATCGAATTCTTTCAACTAGTTTAAACGCGGAATCAGAATTCGGTGAATGGCCTTGGATGGTAAGCATGAATGACAGCTGTCATTCATCTATTGATTCGAATTTTACAACTTTTGTAACTTATTTCGAAGCTTCGATAAATTTTTATTCTAATTGATTTATTAAAATGGATTGATTTTCAGGCGATTTTATTGGAATTTAAAGATTACATCAATAAGTATGTTTGTGGTGCTGTTCTAATCAATTCCAAATACGTACTGACCGTTGCTCATTGTGTCTTGTAAGTCATTTCATAATAAATACTGATAATGAAGTACTAAATACCTTTTCTAACAACTAGTGGCTTAAAGAAAAATGATCTAAAAATACGTTTGGGTGAATGGAATACTCAGGTCACTAATGAGGCTCTGCCGCACAAAGATTTTACAATCGACAAAATAATAATTCATCCAGAATTTAGTAATAAAAGTTTGCATAACAACATCGCAGTCATTAAGTTATCAGATGAAGTCAAGTTTGAGCCTCATATCAGACCGATATGTCTTCCGAAGCGATCCCAAAGTTTTCTTGATCAATGGTGTGTCACAACCGGCTGGGGTAAAAATGCTAATGAAGGAGGAAAATATGCAAATATTATGAAAGAAGTGACAGTCCCTGTTGTCGAGTCTGGTTTATGCCAAGAATTACTACGTAAGACAAAACTCGGACATAAATTTAAACTTGATCCAAGTTCCTTATGCGCGGGTGGACAAGAAGGTAGGGATTCGTGCAAAGGAGATGGTGGTGGACCTCTTGTGTGTCAACAAACTGACGGATCTTATACTCTTGCGGGACTTGTTTCGTGGGGCATCGATTGTGGTGAGCACGGTGTACCTGCTGTTTATAGTAATATTGAGCAATTAATGCCTTTTATTTCACAACAAACTGGAATCACTCTTAATGAATGAATGTTAGTTCTAAGAATATTTAGCTTTAAGCTTATTTCTGGTTATGTATATAATTTGCCTTATAGTTCAGTCTGTTCTTTCAAAGTTTATTTCAAGTTTATTTTTAGGTGAATAATTGTTTAATATAACTGATATTTTATCAATAATGTACCAAATGTTTGATTAATCAATTTTATTCATAATAAACTTTTAACAATTGAGCTTATTTCTGCTTAAAATGAATCGAAGGTTTGAACGTTTTTCTTGAATACGTGGGACTATGTTTTCTTATTAGATTAGTTTAGAGTGAATGTCAAAATGCTTTAGAGAGTAAATCAATTGAACCCATTATTTGAAGAAGTGTGTAAACTCATAGGCCTTTTACTACGCATTAAAAATACTTTCCATATTGAACTCAATGTGCGTTGATTTGGAAAAAGTTCACTTCAAGATCAAATTGTTTTGAAGTCTACAAAAATAGAAATTGCAATCAATCATAAGCTGAACTTTAGAGATGATGAGTAAGTATAGGCCTCGACAGATATTAGTAAACTTTTGATCATTAAGTTGATCGCAAGACAAACATAGCATAAATAATTAAAATAAAATTTATAAAATGAATAAAAACCTGTACCAATTACCATCTTTATGAAAGATAAAAGTTTCTACTTAAGAAAATTTGTTATTAAAGAAGTTTTATTTGTTGAATGCGATTAAATGTTTTATATTATTTAACAGAATAGGTTTGATATCAAGTTTATACAAACTAATATACACTTGTTAGTGAAGCATTATTTAGTTGAAATACTCTGACAGGTCAGGTATATTTCATCATCAGATGTTAATGAGTAGTAATCTTTGTAACAAGTATTTATTTCAAGTTATAAGTATTTGCGCAAAAATATATGAATATTGATCGTAAAGTTTGAACAATGAATTCAAATTTCGACATCTGTGTCACCTATCAATGATTGTGAGTCTTCTGATTGTATTTCACTTTCTTGTAAAGTCATGTTAGAAACAGTTTCAAACAACAATTTTCTCTTATATTGAATAATTATCAAAAATTACTTGAAGATTATCTTATTTTGAATATAAAAATATTTAATCAGTGAATAGAAATAACATTACTTTTAAGGCCTTAAAACTTTATTAATTCTTTCTTCAAATAAACAGTTACTGCACTAAATTTCAGTTTAAATTGAAATTTATTTTGAAAACAATGATTCATAATTCAGAAATGCATCTCATCATTCAATTCGATAGATCTAATTTAATATCTAATTTTCTAACATACGAGAAGCAATTCAACAATCATTGCTATTTTACAGTGAATACTGCTTTTTGCTTTATTAAATAAGTCGGCTTCAAATGAGCTGAGCTCGAAGCTCAACAACTTGAGCTTGAGCTTGGGCTTGAGCTGCGCTTCTTCATCATAGCATGAGCTTGAAGCTCGAGCTTATAAGCTCGAAGACAGCTAAAATTGAACTTCAAGCGCAGCGCAGCTCAAAGCTAGCTTATGCTCTTCACTATTAATGAGAATAGTTTTTTGTATTTATTTTATAAGACGCGTGATTTTACTCATTTATGCTGCATTATATCTAGCAATCAACTTAATGATCAAAATTTTATTGATCCTTATCGATACCTTTATTACTCATCCCTAAAGTTCAGTCTTATATACACATGGAAGTATTTTTAGTGCATAGTAAAAGGCCTATGAGTTACACACATTTCTTCAAAAAGTAGGTTCAAGTGTGTTTGGAAGCCCTTACTTCTCGTGATTGAAAGTTTTCTTAATTTCTTATCTCAAATTCTAGTGAAGGATTAGTAAACTTTAATACATAAGCCACTATCAAGACTAAACTTTCATAGTTCAAAGAACTAATTACATTTAGAATATAGCAAAGTCATTTTTATACTCTATATCTAGAGGTCAATTGTTTTAAAATTCAATTTTTATGCTTATTTGTAAAATGGCTGCAAAAAGCTGCCATAGAAAATGTGATGCAAAGTGAGGTACAATTATGCTGTTTCTGCACAATTCTTTATATCTCGAATCGAATTAAGGACCTGTTCAAGGCTGAATAATTATATCAGTCAGCCAATCAATAAGATAAATTTCAAACTCCAAAATGTTGGTCCGTCAAACTTTGTCCGACTGGAGATACTTAGGAAAATGTTATTAAATGATAGATGACGAGAACTAAAGCTTTAACCTGTACTACTCAACACTGCAACCAAGCGATATGATATCACAAAAAGCCTTATCGAAATCATTAATTACTATCGTGAAACACAGCAACCACTCGTATACCTGTAAAGTTTAATTAGACTACTTTTGGTGCCAGTTTTCGATTCATAATGCACTTGATGGAAGTCGTTAACTATTGTGAGCTTATTTTAATATATTCTTTTTATGAATTGTCACGTGCGATGAAATGGTTGTACTAAATAATAGCAATGGCTCAATAATTTATCACAAAACTATTAATTTTAATCAAATGTCTAATGGAATCAATGGATTTAAGGTCAGTTTTTACAAGACTAGAAGTTTATTAGTTTATCTTAATTGTAGATTCATTACTAAGTAATTGTAAATTTTTGATGCTATGCATAGAATCAAATTTAGTAAGGTTTTCAACTTTTAATTTCTATTCAATTCTATTGCAATATTCATATTGAAATAGTTGTTTAAATGAGTGATTTCTTACTTATTTAGTTTAGAGATAATGTTAAAAAACTGCTCACTCCTCTTTATTATTTATCACTTTCTCTAGAATTAATGACCTGATAGAGTAATAGTTTGAATTAGTTGTTAACTTTTATATTAATAATCTCCAACTTTCATATGCTTTACGTTAGGTTAAGTTGTCATAAACTCATTATCCTTATAAACCTAACAAACATTTAGTGTAATCTCAGTGTAAAAACATTTAAAATGAGAAAGTTTGTTTGTAAGTTTATGTAAGATTGTTTCAAATTAAAATGACTTATATTAAGTTAGGTTAGTAGTAATTCTGACTCAACTGAGCTTTAGCGTGAGAAGTTACAATAAAATGAATCACTCACTTAATAGGTGTATACTTTCGTAATCATTTAACTTTAAGCAATAACTTATCTTATCTTATCTTACATAAAACCCAACTCTGTCTTGTGATACAGAAGGTATTATTAATCAGTCAATATCAAACTAGAATTCAAAGTTTAATTTCAAAAGTTGATATGAGGTCTGCACTTGTTCCTGAATATGTTTTACAGAACTGCTCAGAACAATAGTACTCTAAGAATATTTTACTTCAGCATCAATACTACCTCTACACCATCTTCACAGTTGTTTGATTCCCAGAATTGTACTTTTTTTAAAACATAAATTCAATTGAAAATAATTGCAATCAGGCATTTGTAAAACATGCGAAAGATTGAAGATATATAAGATTAATTTTGTGACATGTTCACTAACCCTGACATAGTTTTAATAGATCCATTTACACAAATTGATTATTCAATGAAATGTAATTTTGTATGTTAGAAGAGTGAAAGTTTCGTAAATGGGCAGACAGATAAAAAAAGCTACACAAATCGAAAAACAAAGATATCAAGAAAAGACCCTCCATGGCATATAGTATTGTTCTGTTATCTCAGTTATACAATTCTCATTTTGTTTGGTTATCTCAGAGATTTTCTGAGAAGAACTGGGTTAGAACGAAATAGGGCTGCTGTCGAATCAAACAGAGAAGTAAGTCCTTTCAATTCTTATCCACACGAATCAATCATAATTTAATGTTAAGATAGCTATAACTGTTGTTTGCTTTAATTAGGGTTATGTGCCTCTCTTCAGAACTTGGGAGAGATTTTTTAGTGTAAATATATTTAAAAGAGCATGTGATGCCTTCAGTCAACCAGTCGGCAGCGTTCCAGCAGGTATTGTCCGATTACTTGATCGACAAACTGATGACTACAATTGGACTTTTAGGTAAATACACTTATCAACTATTTCAAACTAGTTGTTCAATACGATTATGCAATACCTATTCATTCATAATATAGTATAGCCTTTTGTCAAACTTATTTTATCTCTATGTGTCAAATTCAAACTTCAGTTACATAACAATAGAATAATAGTATCAAATAATAATTTCTTCGATTTGCTTCATTCTTCAGATATACAGGTGAAGAATATCGAGCAATAAATTTAGGTTCTTACAACTATTTGGGTTTTGCTCAAAACGATGGTATTGTTGCGGATCATGTTTATGAGAGTACCCAAAAGTATGGGGTTGGCGTCGCGACAACACATCATGAAATCGGTATGTATTTGGGTCTTTGATAGTCCTTAATAGCAGTCATTATTACTGTACTATTTTCATTGCTATACCCATTACTACCTCAATATAGTGTTAACTTTTTTATTCGTATTTGGCAGGAAAACTAGATATTCATTTGGAATTAGAGAAATTATTCACTAGATTTTTAGGCGTTGAGTCATGTATTATATTCGGTATGGGATTTGCTACAAATTCGACTAATATTCCAACACTTGCGGGTAAAAGATGTCTTATTTTGGGGGATCAACTGAATCACGCGTCACTTAAACTAGGCAGCTATTTATCTGGAGCCACGTACAGACCATTTCGTCACAATGGTACCTAAGCAAAACTTTAAAAAACCTAAACTCCTTATTAATAATCCAGTTTTGAATAGATATGAAAGATTTAGAAGCAAAACTACGTGATGCCATAGCATATGGAGAGCCGCGGACAAAGCGTCCTTGGAAGAAGATCATCATTATTGTTGAAGGAATTTATAGTATGGAGGGAACTATTGCCAATTTACCGGAATTGATACGATTGAAGAAAAAATATAAATCCTATCTATATGTTGATGAGGCCCACAGTATTGGAGCCATTGGTCCCAATGGAAAAGGAATTGTCGACTATTACGGCTGTGATCCAAATGATATCGATCTACTTATGGGTACTTTGACTAAGAGCTTTGGAGCCGCTGGAGGTTATATTGCAGGTCGAAAAGAAGTAATAGATCACATTCGCATTTATACACATAGCGCCTATGCCACAAATATGTCACCTCCTGTTGTTCAACAAATCATGTCTGTTATTAAAGTGCTTTTGCGAGAAGAGGGCGGAGACGATGGTTAGTAATATTTCGGCAATTTTTCTTCCAAACAACCTGAATAACCTTTAATTTCTGAAATTAAGGTCAAACGCGAATAAGGACTTTGTCTAGAAATACAGTGTATTTTCGAAAAAGATTGGAGCAGCTCGGGTTCATAGTTAACGGACATGACGATTCACCGGTCGTGCCGATCATGATCTATTTGCCCGCTAAAATACCGTGAGTGACCACAACTTTCCTGTCCATAAATAACTCTGTATTACTAGTGATCTAATTTTGCTCATTTTTAGTGCATTCGTACGCCTTGGTGTTAAGAAAGGTATCGCAACGGTCGGAGCCGGGTATCCGGCCACATCCTTGACAACTTGTAGAATACGATTCTGTATGTCTGCGTCGCATAACAAAAAAATGCTCGATAAAGCTTTAGATATTATTAGCGAAATAGGAGATAGCTTTGGCATCAAATATGCTAAACGTCATAATAAACATACGGAAAATATTATTTATTAATAGACTTTTTGATTCAATAATTGAAAGTTAAAAACAATAAAAGTAGAATTTATTGTTTTAAGTTTTCGGAGTATTAAAAATGAGTTGAGATCAAAAAAAGTTAGAGATTTGAACAAAAATGATCAATTCATATAAAGCAGGCTCACTATTTACCTATTCAAGAGAATCGGGATACTCGATCGCCAACTCAATAATTGATTGTTGGCTTCTAATCGAATAAAGAAATTCATTACTGTTTGACTGACTTATATTATTTATTTGATTTTTCTTTAAATAAATCATTTTTCATATACAGTGTAGTAGTTATGAAGGTTTGAGATACGGTTGCAAAATCATATGATATAACTTATAAAAATGATTGATTTAATCGTGTTTTAATGCATCGCGGAGTTTAGTTTGAATTTATTAATATTTGAGGAATTTGGTGCTTTCAGTCGAGTTCCATGGATCCACAAAAATATCTCTCAGTAGTGTATGCGTTTTCAAAAGAATATAAGAATTTTTATTGTCAAATATCTCTTCAATTTTAGTTCAAATATCGTATTTTTAAGCGAAATCAATAACTTATTGTGAAAATTGAATATTAAGTCAGATGTGAGTCGTGATCGATTTGTAATTAGACTTTCTCTCGAAATACATAAAAAATGAAGAAACTAACAAGCATTTCTTTATTATCAGTCAGTTTAATATTTAAATTTTTTTGCTTTCTCGTGTTTTTATCAAGTAGTAAATGATTACTTCGAACTTCCATCGGTTGTTAAAGTAATGAGAAAAAGTGTTCTAAATTGCCTGCCATTTAAGTTTGCGCAGTCATTTTTTGGGCAAATATAAATTCTTCTCACACTCTAATCTGATTAGAAAACAATATATTTGGCAGGAATATGAAGAATAAATACAATAAACCAGGGGAAAAATGCGAACCCAATTGTGGAAAATATATTTGGCAGATATTCCTCAATTTCAAACTGAAACCAATATGTACGTCAAGAGTTGAAAGAAAAAATTCTTAGTCCACCATCAAACCAAAGGATTTCATTTACTGTTCGACTGAAGATTACACTCTCTTTTAACTATGAAAAGACTTAATGGTAATTGCGAAAAGTTTAAAGTTACCAAAACTATGTATGAAAAGTACTTTAGAATTTGTTTTGCCTATTTCAGTAGTAGAAATAAATTAATTCGAAAGATTACGATTTTATCAGATTTGAGATAAGCTCAAGTGATTTTAAAAATTATTTAAAAATAACCTTAAATTATATTTGTTTTGGTTAATACATGGTTCAAATACTTTGATGATTCTAAGCGTAAACGTTAACAAAACTTGTATTGTCCTTATCTTTCATCTGTTCAAGTATTGAGAACTACTGCCCGTAGTCCTATGGCTGTGGTGATCATCAGTTTGATAGTAAGTTTTGCTTAAAACATTTTATTTTCATAACACTCGAGACAAAGCTATTTTGATTACAGGAAGAAGTCCAAAGAACTTGAAGCAAGCAAATCTATCGCTAAATACGGAAATGAAAAATATAATGAAGGATATTTTGATGTATTTGTCGAGATTTAGTTTGAGTGGTTTTAATGAGAAAAAATAAAACCGTATTCAGAATAAGCTAGAAATTTACCTATTTTTAAGTATAAGCGGACTATTTTTTCCGCCTTAAGTTTCGTATATTGGAAGATTGATTACAGAAATATTTATTCACAAAACTGATCGATTTATGTAATTTCCTATTATACCAGCATTTGCAATCACCATCAATGAGAGCCAGGAACAAATTTTTGATCAAGTAGGATTATACTTCCGAAGCTTGTCTTTAGTCATGGTAAAATTTATGTGACCTTTACCAGATGTACGACAAAGGAAAAAATGAAAATTAAAATAATTGATTCCCCACTTCAAGGCAAATTGAGAAATAATGATGTTTTCACTGTAGATATAGTTTATAAGGAAAGAACGATGAAAATAAGTCTATGGGATTCTGCCTATTGATGCACCTGGGAACTGATGATATATTTTAATAGAGGATATCAGCTTGATCAAAATTGCCAATGGGCCCATCTTCGTACAACTTATAGTTTTTACGCTAGAGGGCGTTAAAGTAAAATATTTTAATTAATAAATATAGCTAAATTATCATAGAATTTTGCAAATGAGACATCAATTTTTATGTAAAAACACCTCAGGAATCGATTGGTGACATTCCCTAACCCAAAAAATAAACAGTTTGTAAAATAGACAAAGTTTAAATAAAATAAATATATTTAACTCCCTCTATCTCATAAACTGTCAGTTTTTCAAGTTCGGGAATGTCACCAATCGATTCCTGAGGCGTTTTTACATTAGAATTGATACTTTTTCAGAAGCGCCCCCTAGCGTCAAAAGCTAGCCATAGGCCGGGTTTTGCATCACTCTTTTATGTAATGTGATATGAAATAATAAAATCTGATTTATATGTGATTTATTGTATTGAAGAGCTTCCATATTAAATTTGGTTAATTTTTAAAAATTAACAAAATTTTAATTCCCGTCAACTTTAACGGGGCACACTCTAGTCTTTGAATAATATGCTATTATGAAAAAATAATGTTAATAAAGTAATTAATTTTACATCTATGGCAATATCTCTCATTCATATTAAATAACTAATATTTAAAGTAATTAACTTATATACAAATTTATATAACAAAGTAATATTTCTCTATAACTTTATATGAAATTTTTTAGTTTTGCATTCAAACCTTGAAGTATTGCTGGCTTGCCACATTCCTATTACCAGAAGTTATGCGTAGTGTATAAGTGAAAATCAGAACCTTTGATCGTCGACTTTACAAAAATATGATCGAGCTAACAGCCAATTTTATTATTAATTTATTTTAATAAATATATGCTTTATACCAGACCTTTTTAGTTCTAAATTTTTGAATTAATTTTTGTTTTAAAGTTATTTATCAAAATATAATTAATTTTAGTTAAAGTTTGAAAACTGAAGCAGCTTTAATTAAAGTTTAAGTTTTTATTTCAGTTTTTAAGTCTTAATCAATTTATTATACACTATAAATTGCTAAATGATGTTTATTATAAATAAACGACAATTCTGTCACTTGATTTTAAAAGCATATGAACGGAATTATAAGATAAAGTGTTCAATTTTAATCCAATTAACAAAATGCATTCCCTGTAATCCGTTCCTGGAAACGTTTTTGAGAAACGCTTGCATTAGAACTCGAACGTGTAAACCCGTTGAATACCCGTAAAACCCAAATCCGTACATTTGGATTTTAAAAACTTACCTCCGAAAACCCGTACACTAGGAAGTTGTGGATTTCTCTTAGAAATTAAAACGTTTATTTCAATTCATGTGTAGGAATTTTTGGAGGAAAATTTTAAAAATCCAACTGTACGAATTTGGGTTTTTTACGGATCCCCAACGTGTTTAAGGTTTACATCTTCGAGCTCTAGCTTGCATAAGCAGGTTTAAAAACTGAAATAATTTGAGTTTTTCATCTTTAATTTAGTTATAAAGTTTTTTCAGCTCATTAAATTCTTTAATTTTAGTTAAAGTTATAATTAATTTTAACTTTAACAAAAAAGAGATTCAAGTTAACTCAAATTTTATAGTTAACTTAAAAAGGTCTACTATATACAAACATACTGTAACTTTTGACGATTTACGATAACAGGAGGTGAACTCTTATCGAACCGCTTTTTTTGTCAGAGAAATCCTTCATTTTGTGCACTAACGGGTCTAAGGGGTTCCTAACCCCCTACCTCGAAGCGTGATATATCATTAGATTCAGTTCGTCGAACTGAATCCAATGATATATCTTGCTTGGGGATGATGGGTTGGGAGTCCTTTAGACCCGTTCTCCCAGATTCACCAGCTCTAATAATATTTAGTGATACTAATAGTCGAATTGGAATAACATGTTATATTAAGTGTGATAACAATTCGGACCTATAAGTAATATTCTAGTTAAAAAGCGCTTATGCAGGCCTTTACCCTGAAATAAGATACCCTTATCATAGATCATTAAAAGTCGCAATATATTGCAATATAAAGGAATGTCTTCTCACAGAGTATATGCTTTAAATACTGTACTTTATTAGTCAAAGTTACTCAAGATACATATAGGTAAGGATTGACCGTTCCCTGTAGGGATTTGCATTTTAAAGGTTTTACTAATTTGGGTTGACTTTAGGGGGAAGGTCGTACGTTTGCGTTAGTATAACTATGAGGATGAGTTAAAATTTTTTTTTGCAAAAGCGTTTTCCTCTCTGAAAACAGCATTTTGAGTGTTTTTATCGTTAGGAATTTAAAAAGCAGTTATTATAAAATATTGATATCAAAATTGATGAGTGGATACAAATAGTATAAGTTTAAAATAATACATTTGGTAGTTAACTTTATATAATTATGAATAAATGTTTATTTAAGGGGATAGTAAAAAGATTTCTTTATTTTTGTATGTTCTTAGTTGGTCTATTTAGGTTTTTGCTTTAAACTTATTTTATAATAATATTTTGAATAATTTTATAGAGAGTATATTTATATTTACACGGTTTGTATTATTAATAGTAACGATGAGGTAAGCATTTTGAAATTACAAATGGTATTAGTTATCCTTTTGTCATTTTTGTAGATCTTTGTATTTTTGTAATATTTTCTTCATATAGTGTATTGTTTTGATGTGATGGAGGAGTCGACAGCGAAAAACATCCTCCAGTTTACCTTCTACATAAGGTCTTCTTTGGGACCACTATGCTACAGGCTTTTAGATGGCACAGAAGACATATGTTTAGAACATGGCTCTGTTCATGGCTTGTTTGTTGGATGGTTTGTCATTTTGTCATTTGAGGTTACTAATTCATTAAATACTGGATAGCGTCTCTCTACAAAGCACGTCCCACAGACAAGTAAAGCTAAGATTGTCTAAATACATTTTTATAATTTTATTCTAAATTTATTAATTTCTGATTATGTATGAAAAAACAAAGAATTTTAATAAAATCGAGTTTTTTGTATTAAATTTCTTGTTTATAATTTAACTACTTATTAATATTTTTGGAAAGAAGGATTAAATATATGCTATACAGGTAAGTTTTAGTACGAGACTATTGAACAACAGTGGAGTATTGAATTCGATAGCCAGCACTTTTAGAGGTTTTTGAAGATCTGGCTAAGAGCAAACCCATACATATAGAGCCTTTTTTGATGGGGAATTTAATGAGGATTAAGTATTTGTATAGCTCACCAACCACAGCCAGTAGTTTTATAGTTATAGTAGTTTAAAAATTTTGCGTTTGCGAGGAGTTCCGATTATAGACTCATCATCTTCTTAAAATGAAGTACCTTGGGTAGGAGACAACTATGAGTATTTTATATCATTTTGATAGAGAAAAGGATGAAGAGTTCGAATATATAAGTTACAATAACCTCCGACGAGTAATCTGAGGGTTATAGCATTTTGAAGTTTTGAATTCTCAAAGATTCACTGTTATGGACCTATCATTTTTCTTAGTTTAAGTATCTTGGGTAGGGGACAATCTGTGAGTATTTTATATCATTTTGACATAGAAAAGAATGAAGAATCAGAATATACAAGTTATAATTACCTCCGATTAGTAATTTAAAAGTTACAGCATGTTAAAGATTGAGAATTTTTTGATTTGCATACTTTTTAATGGATTATTCCGAGTTGTGATTTTAATACCTCGCTAATTATGTTTGCCACACTTGATTGAAAGTAGAGGTGATTTATTGAGCATTCCTTCTAACAAACTCTTATTTGGGCTGAATGTGTGAAACACGGACTTGTGGGACACTTGTCCATGTCTCACCTAACAAACGAAACGTTCTGCACGAGGCTCAACGTTTTTGACAACTCACTATCAATTTATGTGAAAGTCAGTTTGAGGGGCTCTCCTTTTAAATTTTGATCTTACTCTCTAATGGAATTTTACGATATACAGTAGATTATATAATATGATGATAAATTAAGGTCATGGTAATAGTTGTGATAGCAATGATTAAGTAATTGAATTACTTAGATTATTTGTTATTTTTGCTTTTTGTAACAGCTATAAAAGTGAGAATTGAGAATAAAATATGAGATTGGCGTTGCATTCACATTGTTAGACTCGGTCTACTGAAGCATAGAGTGGTGGAACTAAAATTCTCCTTCGCTTAAGGGCATTGGAGATCTGACACTAACGAATACATATTTGAATGCCCATTACTAGGGATGTGCAGAGGCGGTTTTTACCGAAAATTTTGGATTAGTCCGAATGCCCTTAAACGTTACCATAGACATAATTTAATATTAACCAAGCATAATTAACGCAAACTATTTTTCCCGTTTTCCCCGAATCTGACTATTTCATACCGAATTTCCGAAAATACTACTTTCTTCCCGAAATTACCCTTAATTTTGTAAAATTAACCAAATTTACAGCCAATTTCAGTTGTATTTCTGACCCTTGCATTGCTATTTCCAGTGGGCAGTCCTTTAATAGTACTTTCCCCAAAAATATTTCCAACGTTTGCATTGCTATTTCCATTATAAGGTTTATGTTCATTCTACACGATCACTTAACGATCAATAAGACTCCCAAAGTGTCAAAATTTGATTCAAACTATTGTTTCTCAATTCAATCGATCTAATTTAAATTGTTTCAGTCAATATTTATGTTAAATTTGATGTTTAAAAACACTTTACATGTACTGTAAGTTGATTTTTGACACTTTGGGAGTCTTATAGATGGTTAAGCGATCGCATAGAACGAACATAAACCTGATATTGGAAATAGCAATGCATACATTGCAAATAGTTTTGAGAAGTGCATTACTTAAGTACTGCCCACTGGAAATAGCAATGCATGGGTTGGAAATACAACTGAAATTTGCTGTATCGAAATTTTAAAATCTTGTAATTTCACATATATCTGTAAATTTGAGTACTTATTTAAAGTATAATATGCAGTTCACCAGATTAATTGTTATATCCAAGAGACTAGTTATCTTTGACTCATATTTACCAATGAATTTAAACAAAAGCTGTATTTTTGTTCTGAATTAAACGAAAGTTCGAATGAAGTGACAACAAGTGAAGTGTAAACGTGACATTCAAGCTTGCATTGCCTACTGAATTCCCAATTTTACATTAAATTTTATTCCCGAATTATTCCTGAATTGACTTAATTTTTATTCCCTAATAACTGCCGAAATTTCCTTGTATTATAGCCGTCGCTGCACATCCCTACCCATTACCCTTGCTTTATTACGCATCTTAGTTTTCTAACAAGTGGATTATAAAAATCAAAAGTAAGATAATGATCAGTTAAGATATCTTCTGAGTTTTTCTAATCTGTTATTTTAGTCACAGGTTCTATACATTGTTCAAGTTTAACTTCAAGTCTTAGTATTTTACATGTTTTATCCAAGAAGCAAGAAAGAGGTTCATGATGGCTTTTAACTTGTTATTGTAAGGTAACTGCAAGAAATATGAGAACTGACAAATTGTTCGTCCAATTCATCTTTAAGCCATTTTACTCCTATTATGGTAATAGTGTTCTTTATCATTATGAGAGAGGCAGCTACAGAAGCCATGTCTAGCTTTTTCATTTATTAGCTATTGCGTGAACTGGTATGATGTTTTGGGAGGTCTTGATTTATGTGGGTAGGGGTTGGTCTACTCTTCCTTATTTTGCTTCGAGAATACTCTACCTTAACTCATACAACATTAACAACTAAACGCACGCTAACTAAAATGAGTTCTTACCTTTACGCTCTGTGAATATGCACACTTTAATTTCGTTGACCACGATCTGACAAAACTACCATCAACCAACACAACACTGGACTCGCGACGAACAGATCCAGTTATCACTGTCGATAACGGCACAAGAGTCTCAATCGGTTGAATAACACTTGATTTTTGTACCAACAAAAAACAAACGGCCCAACTTCTTATGACCAACTCTCGACCGCGACAGACAGTTTTCCCTTTTACTGCTTTGGCCAGTACAAGAGTTGAGAAGGAATTGAAAAATCCAATCTATTCACTTTCAGCTCGGTGGAAACTCCAAATTTGCAATGTAAAGGAACGTCTTCTCACGTGTTTTGAATACATACTTAGTCAAAGTTACTTAAGATAAATATAGGTAAGGACTGGCTGTTCCCTGGAGGATCTATGCATTTTAAAGTTTTTACTAAGTTGTGTTGACTTTAGGGAAACTCATAAGTTTGAGTTAGTATAACAATGAGGAAGAATTAAATTTTTTGCAATATCTATATAACTTTTGGGTGTACTTTAGAATATGGCTCGGTTGGAAGAGGGGTGTGGAGAATATGTGCATACTCTACTTGGAATAAGGTGTCAATATATTAGGTATCAAGTGACTATACTGAAAGTGATAGAGTTATGGCAGTTTAAATTTTAATTTTCGCCATAAGAATCCATTATGAAGAAAAGGTTTGATATTCCAATTCTATAGCAAGTACTTGAAATATCGAAATTATAGGACTTATAACTATTAATTGTGATTTGCCTTGAGGAGAGAAGTCATATAGTTTTAGTTTCAATGTACCTGAATGAGTAGCAAGCGAGAATTTGACTGAAGTTTCCATTGAAATAATATTACGAATCTAAAATTTCTCTATAACTATAAAATGGTTAAGTATCCACGATAGATAGCGTTTCTGTAATAAGTTTCTATGTCAAAATAAGTGATACGCTTATCACCAAAAATAAACAAATAAGTCCATTTTCTTATGCTTTGTTTCATAAATTATAATAATTGAATTTTAAATAATAAAATGCCTGGTTATGATAAGAGTCAGTTTACAAATCTACCATTAAATCATAATGGTCTTATTTGCAAACTTTGTAGCGGAATATTTATGGATCCTGTGGAAGTTCCCTGTTGTCGTCGAACCTATTGTTCTGATTGTATCAATAAATGGCTAACAAAACATCCAATGTGTCCTAATGACGAAAGTAAAATAAATATTAGCCAATTGTTAAGACCTTCATCAAATATGGTTGATATTATAAACGGTCAAATGATTACTTGTCGTTACAAGCAAATCGGTTGCGAAGAAGTTGTTGAATTGAAGAATTTGCCACTGCATTTAGATAATTGTGATTATAATCCGTATAGAATTTGCAAAAATTGTGATTCTGAGATGGGGCAAAACGGTGGACATGATTGTATAAGTAATTTGAAAAACAAATGTGAAAGATTAAGGTCTGAAAATGAAAGAGTAAAGTCTGAAAATGAAGGATTACGATCTGAAATTGAAAGAGTAAGATTAGAAAATAAAATAGTAAGGTCTGAAAATGAAAGAATGGAACGAAAGATTCAGACTTATAACAAAGTATTAATAAGTGCAGGAGTAGTAGTGGTAGTAGCAGGATCAGTGACATTTTATTTTATTAAAAAATTGTAAATGATAAAAATGATAAAGTGTACGTTTAATTATCGATTTTGTGAGTTCAACTTTATTAATCTTTAGGCTTTTGCTTCTCCCAATATTAATTATATTTTATTATATAAACTAAATATTTTTTATTTACTGTTATCAACATTTAAAAATTTTTGAAAAAATGAATAATTATTTGCTGAATATTTAATAAAATAACATATAGACTAGTAAGACTAGTTTGTCTTCCACTCGGATTTGATATTGAAAATGTTCTATCCCCCTTACTATTTAACTTCTATATAGTTGACATCCCTACTCCCCCTTTTCCTCTAAAGCTAATAACCTGACGCTAAATACGGTGACGATATCACTATGCTCCTCCTATCCCAACAAACTCATAGCTACTTCTCACCTCCAATCCTTCCTTCCTATCATTGAACAATGGGCCTCTAAAAACCGCCTCACTATCTCTCCCGACAAATCTTCCAGCACCCTCTTCACTCCGACCGCCATGAACTCGATTTTCAACCTCCTCTCACTCTTAATAACTCCCGCATCCCTACCATAAAAAACCCCAAGATCCTTGTGGTAACTTTGACCCCTCCTCTCCTCTTTTTCCCCGCACATCTCCCACCTTAAACAAAAATCACACCAACGTCTAAACTCATTGAAAGCCCTATCCTCTATAACCTGGGGTCAAGACAAAGAAACCCTTATAACCCTTCACAAGTCCTATATCCGTCCCGTACTGGAATATGGAGCTCCCGCCTGGTACCCCTATCTGCTCAACTAACCTCCATAAATTGCAGATCATTCAAAACAAAGCCCTCCGCCTAGCAACTGGTTCCACCCAAATGTCCTTCCACTCCCACCTGCATAATGAAACCAAAACCCCTTCCGCTAACCACCCATATAAATCTTTTGGGTACCCAATTCTTCACTAAACTCACTGACAGTTCCCATCCTTCACACCATCTCACCCTCCCTTATGTCCCTCCTAGGAAAATTTAAAATGCCCCTTCCTCCCATTTCTCATACCTCCTTTCGACTCACTCTGACCCCTATCAAGCGATATTTCCAAAGTAATCGCCAGTCTCCACACAAACTTCACTGCCCACAGCATATCATCCCTTTCTCCCAATTAACTCTTAGGCCAAAACCCCCCAGAAATAAATCCCTCCTAAATTTCTCTCACTCGAAAAGCCCGCTCCATCCTCTCCCAACTTCGCTCGAACTACTCCTCTCTACTCTGGAACTACCTTTACCGCACAAATAGAAGCAACATCGACTAATACCGCTTCTGCCACTCTTCCCCCGAAACCACCAAACACATTTTCTCTAAATGCACCAGCCTTTCTTCCCTTCGACACATTCATCGCATATACCGTTTTTCTCTCTGGAGAGCACCTGAAGACGCAATCGCCTTTCTGGAGGCCTCAAGACTCATGAATCGCATTACAGAAGTGGAGGCAACAACAATTATGACAAGAATTCAAGTGTCAAATACGCAAATAAGTTTGTGTTCCTAATTCTGACTTTCTTGTTAAAATTAGAACTTGAATCCATTTTATTGCTTCAAGTTTTTCATTTTGTTCACCATATGAAAAAATGGAACCTAAAAGATTGATAGTTTCTTAATGAAATACTGCTATAAAGTATGTCCTTATTTTTGTGATGAACAATATTTTGGAGAATTTTTTTTCACCCGAACTGAATTGGATTTTCATCAATTACATTTATGTCATATATACCCCAAAATTCTTATTCATCCAATATATAATAGAGGTTCTTTAATTGTTATTTTTCAGAGTATCAGAAATTTCAATATCCTTTGTGCTGAAGATACTGTATTTTTAATCAATATTAATAATAGGGCAAATCACGCGTTTTAATTCTAACTAGTTTGACTGGAATTAAGTTTAATAAACTTATGTATTATCTTTAGTTAAGTCAGAGTGTTACTGACTTTCAGAAATCCTTTTCAGCTACTGTAAGCTCTTTTTAAATGTGTGATAGAATTTTTGGAGACCATTGAGACTTTTAAAAACTATCAATTGATAGTCGTCTCAATTACTTACTCAATACTAAAATCTATATTAGAAATTATTATGAACTCATTGGAAACTTTTCCTGAGATGACACATTTATCATAATATGCACGAAGCAAATACGAAAAAATTTTGAGAAGAAATGTTCCTACGCTATCAAGAAAGTTGGTTATAGAGATACCTAAACTAATTTTTAATTTTATTCATTCAAATAATGACGGTAGAAAATTACTACAATATCCAACATATGATGGGTTTAACAAATGAAGCTTTGAACGACAATTTATTGAATTAAACCTCAAAGTGAAATTAATAATTTACTTGAATTGATACCCAATATTTAAAGATGAGAATAACTAACCGAAAATTTATTTACTTTCATTCTCAATCAATGAATCAACGATTTGATTGAATTGCATAAAGTCAATGAGAAAATGTTTATCATTTTGGTTCTAAAACTTTCAAGAGAATCAGAAAACTCAATATTTTAGCAGCTAATACAAACAAAGGGGAATGTCCATTTTGTCCCTCTAGTGCGCCGAAGCCCCACTTATGTAAATTGATAGATCTCAACATGTACTCAAATAATACATGTTTTAGCCTAATTAAGACACTCCTGTGACCCCTAGTGGCCATAAAAGTTATATCCAACGCATGCATTTTTTCATTTTTTTGAATTAAATAAGCGAAGTGATATATATTTTCAGTTTGAATATACAACAAAGAATAAATTAATAATAACGAAACAAAGAAAGCAAAGCAAAAAGACTCGTTACAACCTAAAGCATTTGTAATGTATACCTGAATATCTAAATTCATTTAAAATATTCAAAATCATTGAATAAAAGTAAAATAAAAACTATAGAATAAAATAGCATAAAATATAATATAAATAAAATCAATCGCTGTCAGTATCACTTAGGACTAGGCCGGTAAAAAACTCTCTCCGGCCAGGGGGTACTTCCTTGTTGTATATTTAAAATAAATACCACAGCCAGAGCATTGATGAGAATGAGTTGATGAAAATGGGGTGATGGCGATAAAGATTATGATGATATCACAGACTCGAAGGTAGCCATATACCCCCGAGGCCCGTCGGACACCTCAGCTGACGACATTGACCAGAAGGGAGACTGTAGCATATTTGTCACTGAAGACCCTCTATCTAAATCTTCAGCGCAGGCTTTATTTGAGAGGGTAGTGCCCGAGATCCTCCTACGTGTTTCCTGAGACATGAATGACTAAACTGTTCGCCAATATCTTTTGAATAAGCTATGATATGCATATGAGATGGACATTACTCGACTCAGCTCTTTATTCTGCACTAAATGATGTACGTTTGTAGAGCTCGGCCAACGAATAATGGACCAGTAGCTAATTGCGAATAACTTTGTAACCTTTGACCTCTGCACTTCGAAACCAAGCAATTTGGACTCTACTCATCACTCTGAGTCGAACGACACCAAATTCATCGAAATCCGAACTGTGACCACTTCGATACAAGCGCAAAATGCATCTGTTGGTCACAACTTTGATGGTCACTACAGGCCACAGGGATGTCCGAATTGAGCTACAACCTATATATTATTTTAGTACTCGTTGAGATCTATCGATTGACATAGGTGGCACTGTGGTCCACTGGAGGGACAAAATGCAAAGTATTTGGGCATTCTCCTTCGACTATACAAATTATAATCAAAATATATCTCTTATGGTTTATAAATCAGTTCAATTAAATTTTTGATATCTTTATGAAGCGTGCAGTCATTGTAAGTCTTCTGATACTCCATCTGATTCAATTTCTCGAAACGATTATTTGCGTAGATGCTCGAGAAATATTTCGAGGAAACTTTAGATGTAGTTCATCGGTAATAAATGGACTTCAGCTGAATTGGTTGGAAAATCAGAAAATGAGATTTCTTGAAGAAAACGAAAGCTTTATATCGTAAACTGAACTTGATAAAGAAATGATCGATAAATATGAGCAATTTGCTATAAAGATTGCATTTGGATTAATATGTTAGTAAAAGTATAACTCATAAGAGGCTGATGAGTGATGAGCGTAATTTATATGAATCATGCCTATCATTCATTCCAAAATAGAGCTATATAGAAATAGTTGCATGCGATTATTATAGGATACAAAAGTGCTGATGCTTACTACGTCGAAACATCTATTATATCATTCATTTAATAATTATATCATTATCAAGCATTTGGATTGTGGTTCGCAAGATACAAAACTGTTTTTCTACTTTATTCCGAATGTGTTCACCAATAAATTTGATTCGTTAAAGAGATCACTTGATTTGAACTGAATTCCAATTTATTATCGGAAAATCAAGTTTCTAAAGCTAACTGACCACTAAATCAATACAATAGTACCTCGATATAGTGAATGACTGGGCACTGACAAGTCGAATTGACTATAACTCGGTTTCACTATACAGAAGCAATTATTAGTCCAATAGCATATGCTGAGAAAGGACTATATCGAGATATCTGCTGTACTGTGATTTAACAGACGAGCTTTCGCCTTTTGAATTAAAGATCAATAAATAAATAAACAAATCAAGAAAATTTAGATAATGCGCTTATAGAAAAAGTTGAATACTTTATAAGGGATCACTTCGAAGTTTCGAAATATAAAGTTTCGAAAACCCTGTTTCTAAACTTTATACCAGAAAAAAGAATTCGACTTTCTAAACTAAAATAAGCTAAATTTGAAACTAAATATTTTCAAATATCAAATAGATTAAAATTGAACATTAAATTAATAAATAAGCCTTATTTGTGGAATAAACTTGTTTTCACTATTATCAAATTGCAGAGAAACTCCAATAGATTAAGGGATTAGCAGACAGAGTTTTAAAGATAATAAAAGCTTTAAGTCTCCCATTCATTAATAGACATCCTTCCGCAAAGGATTTTCTATTTTTTAATGTTTTCTTGAATAAATTATGAATAATTGAGTTTATTTAATTAATAATGATTGCAGTTCTATATCTGCAGTTCACAATAATTCGATGTTTATAGAATTAAAACCTACAAAATAGAGATCATTATGAGTACAAAACTAAAGGATGTAAAGCCAGGTTGAGTTTAATTGATAACAAATATGCTAATCATTTTAATGGACACAATTACATCAATGTTACTATTTTTTACTACCAATCCATTAGTTTCTTAATAGAGATCTGAAAGTAATATCCCTATAAAACAAAATGGGGTTTATCGTATTATTAGGGCTTCAAAACAGGGTTTTCGAGACTTTATTTTTCGAAATTTCGAAGTGTAACCTTTATAAATATAAGTATTAAAATTTAGCTCAGTGTTCTCTAATTTACATAAATAAGGAAAATCAATATAAAGTTTATGAAGTTTATATAAATCAAATCGTCGGGTCAGTGTTATTGTGTGTTATCTTTAATTCGAACAACATTGCAGAGGGCACAGTTTAATTTAACACTCACCCGACCAAATATTCGGTTAACTTTAAGATATACATTCTTAATTAATCGATCTCATTCTCAATCATCCAACCATTAGAATCTTCTCCATTGTCACCACTTATCTCAGTTTCATCGTTGACCAACTCTTGAGACTCATTCTCTGATTCTGTTTCACTTTCAGAACTCAATTGAGTGTCGAAATCAGTTTTCACAGTATTGCTTCCATTCAAATGCTTAGCAATAACTTGTTGGTAGTGTTCAATCAAAAGACCGGTCAATTCACTCATATCTTCAATGATTTCATCCTTCATTTCTCTGAGGGCGATCCGCAAATTCTTGACTTGTTTGATCAAATCTTCGATTGTATTGTTGTGGTCGCTATTCGATTGAGCACTGTCTAACGCAAAACTTTTGCCAACTATTTCGTCTGACATTTCACTGATTACCAGTTGATTAATGTTTGAATTCGTAATAATTAAAATTATTGGATAAAAGTTGAAACTTATTTGTGTCAAATACAATCGAATAGTTAATCAGTTACTGAAGTGGAATCAAAATTTTCGAATAATTTTAAAAATCACGCTCACTATTAAAGTAGCAGCTTATTCATAGCTAATCAATACCTTAAGCTTAACAGCACTTCAGAATATAAAATCAATATAGTCACGCGCTACTTCAATCTATGCATTTCTTATAAATGCTAATTTTCCAACTTTTATCCCAAACAACAGCCGAATTCAGTCAATTACTAAAAGAGCAGATTTTACGCAAACTCATTTAGTTAATGAAATAAATCAGATAATTGTTCAATAAATTTTTTCATAAACTTTATTTATCAATTATACAAACAAAAACTTATCAAAACATTCATAAAAGTTCAATATTTAAACTTTTGTTTTTTATTAAAATAATCACTTCTTTTTTCTTTTGTTAGCTTTTAGTATCCTTTCTTCTAAACTTTCTATAAGGTAAAAGAGAAAATTATTTAGATAAAAGTAATAAATATTAGAAAAAATTCAAAATATACAAATATAAGTCTTACCACAAAAAGGCCTTTCAAGTAATGGTTTATAAACTTTATGTTTAACTCCCGTACATAGAGGTTCGATTTGACAGAAAATGTTCAACAGATCATCACTTTGACTTAGATCAGTTTGAGGCCTAAGTTCATGTAAACTAATGAGCATTAATTTGATGATATCAGTCCTAACCATTTCCTGAGTCCATAAACTTTGCAAATGTTTTATCAGATCAACTAATGCTTTGCTGTCATATATCCACTCCTCAACATCACATTCACTATATTCACAATCAAAGAGTACTAACGGAAAGTCAGCGGACATACAGTATTGCGGTTTTAAGGGATAGCATTCAATATTTAATAGTTTATCAATTATTTCCGGCTCTTCTTTACGTTCGCCGATAAGGAATAGAATAGCGACTATACATCGAATCTGATGCCACAAAAAGGCAGAACCAGTAATTGTCAATTCACACATTGAATAACTGCTATTCAACTCTTTATAGTTATCATTGTTCGCAAACTCATCACAACTGTTACTAATTGAATGGTGTTTCAAATCAGCCCTTAATATATTTCTTCTATAATTGGTCACACCATTATTGACATCCATTTTGCAAAGATTCCTAAAATCGTGTTCCCCTAACAGATAATTCAAACCAATTCTCATACGATCGATATCAAGATTTGCTTTAGGAAGACGTACTTATAAGTCCGTGATTTACAGTCAAACCTGGCACTAAATCCAGGCATAACTGGTGCCCAACAAATCACTCGAATATCTTCGGGTAAAACATTGTTCAAAATGGACGTATAGTTGATCTCCTCCCTATTGCAGTCTCTATCAGCTGCTTTTGTCTCATCTTCCGGTTCATAATAATCAGGAGTAATAACTCCTTTACCAGAAATCAGATTGGATCTGACATCAAGTGATATGACTTGAGAGAAAGCGGAAACTCCTTTGTCTGTTCGGCCACATCGGTGGTAGTTTGAAGCCTCACGACTTTCAATTAGTCTGGTTCTGATCAGAGCCTCAAAAAGTGCAGATTCTATGGTCTTATTAGTGTCTTCTTGTACCACAAACCCCTTGTAATTCCAGCCCAAATACAACAATTTGATTGCTATGTGTCTTAACTTATACTTTTTGAAATTGAAAACTCGCGCTTTTTTTGGGTGCGGTTCGACTTCTGATGAGTTTTGAACGTTTTTCTTAATTATATTTTTCAATTGTTTGACATGTGATTGCATTGAAATCACTTTTTCTATCAATTCCTGTGATTTTGCCAATTAAGAAAAAGAAATCATTTTAATTAAAACTTTTGTTTTTACTTATTATTATTGAATTAATTAGTCAAATATTAGTCAATACTTCTTTTGAACACTTTTCCAGTTCTTCTTTTGAGACCAATTCTTCATTCGATTCCATGTCTTCTTATCACTTGATATAATTTAATTGATTAAAAATTTTATATAAATTAATATTAATTATTTTCTTATTATTTTATTGAAATGACGCTTTCGGGGTTTTTACCCTAAAAAGTCGCCTTGTAAATTCTCCGATATATAAGCGTTGCTGATAAAGAAATACCCCCGAGTTCTGCCCCCAATGTTCTCATTTCCCTCAAAAACTTTGAATACAGACTTAAATCGTAAATAAATCGAATCAAACATAAACGTATGTTAAATAATACCTTATTTTGAATGATTTTGTTGCCATTCGAAGTAACGAGTGCTCGAAAGAATTAGGTCAAATTTTAGTGTAATAGAAAAGTTATCTATTACAGAAATCCCTGTTTTTAGTACGTCATTAGAAAAGTCACGAATCAATATTTCTTAAGCACAAATTACGAATCAATATCCCGATAGGGGAATATAGTTCTCAAATAGCTTTGCATCGAAACACTCAAAAATAAATCGCTGTCTTCCAAAAAAGCAATTTACTTTTGAAACTTGCCAGTACTGAAGTGAACAAAATCATATTTTGTTTGAGCTAACGAGGTCCTAGACGAATTTCAAGTGTCTCACATAACAATAGGAAGAGTTTGATTCAACTTTAGGGGTTTGGCATATTTCGACGTAAGGGATGTTTGATTGACAATGAAATGGGTGAGAGGATATTAGGCGTCTCGAGGCACTCGTATTGGTGTCGCTGTAGTCGTATTTGTGGATTTGGATTTAGTGCACAAAAGGAGCATTTAGAGGGTGAGCAGCGGCGGCACTGCTCGAGTGCAGGCTGTGTGAGTGCAGTAGTGGTGCAAATGTGAATTGTGGTGCCGGCTCTCTGTTGTGTGATGTTCGCCATCACAGTCACAGCACTGCAAAGAGAGTCAAGTGAGACGCGATTACGCTCTCATCTTATTTTCTGCTCTCATTTAGCACTAATGCAGAATTCATTAAACGAATTAAAAGACAAATTAGTGCAAGCATTGGACCACCACAATAATGTATGTATTGATCATAACAATTGTATTAAATGCTATTTATTTGAATCTAAATATTATACTTAATGAATGCTTGCCATTGCATTGACTCAATGCGTGGCAATGAGTGCTACTACTGCATAAGTCATAAACATTATGCCGATTCACTACTGCGATCACCACTACTATCGCACCAAACATTCATACAGCCAAATACTAATCCCTTCTTCCTAATACGTCTTTTTTCCACTTTTTCTCTATCCCCTAACGGCTTAAGTCTATTTTGCTTTTCATTTTTCATATTGATCTTATTTTTGATTTGATTTTTATTTTGATATCACATCAATTTCTAGCATATAGTTTCACAAATGATTGCTTTTTCATATTCAATAATTACAATATTTATACTATTTTGAGATACTTTTTTCATATTTATCCCCAAACAGCAAAAAATGTTGTCTTTCCAAAAACTATTAATTCGATATTTATCTAAATTCTTAATGTTTTCCTTCAATAGTTTAGTTATTTTTTACATAATTTAAATTGAATTCAAATTTCTCGAAAGTGTGTCCAGAAATGTTAGATAATTTTGTCAATAGAAATAAAAAAAACAGATATTTCATGTAATTTTTATCTTTTTTTTATAATTATCAGAAAAAAATCTTTTCATACAGATATGAATATTCGAAAAAAATTATAGAAAATAATTTTTAGATTATTGTCTGATGTGATAATCTTAGAACAATTTTTGCCTGAAGACCATCACTTTTTACTCAATCTTTATGTAAAGCTAACTAAAAATTGTAAAAAACTTGAAATTAAATGAACATACATGAATAAAGAATATATTGATTTGAATTGACAAAAAGCGTTAATTTGTTATGAATTAATTAATTTGTTGATAGGTCGTTGATATGGCGCAAGTTATTGAGGTTATATCCATTCTCGAGAGAACTATCATTACAAAAGATGATTTGGAGGTATTATATTATTTTATATTCATTAATTTTCTTAAAATAATTGTTGTCTTTATTTCACGCTCTTATGAATGTATTTATAATTGAAAACTCGGCTATAATTGTAATAATCGATAATCTATTTAAATAACTAATGATAGCAATGGTCTTGAATAAGTAATATTTGGTGTCAATTTTAGTTGAATTACTCCAAAGTTTGTCTTTAAGATGGATAGTAGACAGAATTTTGATTTGATTTGATTTGTTTTTGTTTGACCACAACTGACTCTATTTATGACTTTAGAAAACAAGGCTCGGAAAGTATATCAACGAATTACGGAAGAAGACTATCAATGAAGCACTCGCGAGAAGGGCTAAAAAACTAGTGAAATCATGGCGAAAGTTGATGCAACTATCGGCAGATAATAGTATCGCCAGCCCTTTAAATGGCGAGAGAATCAGCCCTACGGGTCCTGGTCCAGGACAGATCAGTCCTGGTAGGCTGTTATCAGCAAGAAGTCAATTAATGCCCACTAGTTTGTTGCCACAAAATGGCAGTAAGTTTTGGTTTTATTCAATCTCAAGGCTTTCGTGACAGTTCGCTTCTCTTACGTAATAATGATTGGAGAAGCTGAATAATTCATAGATTTGTTGTAATCAGACGATCTGTTTAAAACGTAATTGCAATTATTTACAACTTGGTTGCCTTTTAGTTTTCAAATTAACTATCAATACAAATATATTTTATGTAATCAAAGATAAGTAGCAGATGATAACAGCTATGATTCGAGATAGTTATGAAATCAAGGTTTTGTTTATTGATCACAACGTGATTTCAGTCAGCTTTTAGGGTTCTAGTATTATTAAAGGTCGACAATAATTGAGAAAAAGTTGAAGTTACCAAACAATTAGTACTCTTTAAATTAACCATAACTCGATTTCAAGTTTGATTACAACAATAGAAGAATGAGAAGTGAGCTTCAGCCTAGAACAGTAAGAGAAAGCTTTGAGAGTTGAAGAGAGAAAAGTAATGACAATGAAGAAAAACTAAGCAATGGTAACATTTGAATTTGACAGAGTCATCGGTTTCTCCGGCCTCAATGTCGACAACCAGTTCATCTCGTTTGATTGCTAGTCCAACCGACTATTGTAGTGCTTCGAACAGTCCAATGTTGCCGCCATCGCATTCCTCATCATATGCACCATTATCTTTACGTGCCTATAGTAAGCCCGTAAGTCCTGTTGGCGCGCATTCAACTTATGATATCTCAAAAACTAATGCCGCTAATAAAAGGCCGCGAAAAGACATTAAATTCAATTTCAACGGTATTTTCGAGTCCGTACAAGCTCACGAACCGAAGAGATCTGAAGGATCGGTGGCCTCTTTGAGCCCAGTTGTCTCGCCAGTTGTAAATGACAACAACAGCACAATTAGTAATACAGAAGAAGATAATAATAAAATTGTTAAACAAAGAGGAAGGAAGAGAAAAGTTAAAGAAGTGAATGATCCCTTAAAAGACAAATTTAACGATGCTCTACGTATTAATAAATTACAAACCACTGAAGAATTAGCCCAAAAGTTCAATATTGAAATACAGTCACATCAAAATAAAGATCAAACACTGAACGAGCGAATCGCCAGCTCTTTCAACACTAAAACTTTTCCTAAAAATGCCTCCGATGTTGACGACGAAACTAAGACTAAATCTGAATTGATGCATAGGTTTTTGTCCAGTACCACGAGTCCCACCAATAGGGAAGAAGAGGAACAGGAAGATAAAACTAATAATTACCATTCGTTTGATACAATTCGTGATAATAGCGATTACGCAACGCCTGCGATTTCACATTCTGTACATTCAAGTGAACATCCATTAGCTTCTACTTCATCGTCTCATAATGTTGTGTCTCATGATAGTATTGGCGACGAGATTAAAGACATTCTCTCACAGTTGCCACCACTTAATACTAATGATATTGTTTGGAGTGATAGTGAACTAAATGATAATTTTGATAATCGTTCTAATGATCTTAATATTGACAACACCGATAGTAATAGTAATATTGATTATGAAAATGCGGACCAAGTCAGTAGTGAGTTAGATAACGAGGACAAACACAGGGGAAAGAGTCTGAAGCAAGTGAACGAAACTCATGTCGAGAAGTTGTTAGAAGAAAAGTGGGAATATGTGAACGGCACCTATGACAGTGAGACTGAATGGAGAGAATGGCATCAAATGACTAGTGGTGTGTCTTATAATGGAGACATTCTGCATATACTGCCTTATGTTAATATTGATTGATTCGTGATAAACAATGCAACTCAAGTGCAACACTATTCGTAATATTTGAATCAGTTTATTGAACACCTCTAATAAACACCCCTTTGTGTTTAACTATTTTTACTCCTTTTCTTTCATCGCACGCCAGTGTTTGATGAGATATTCATTTTTATTTATCATTTCTAACTAAAGCAGTTCTTTTCAATACATTCTAAATTTGTATATCGGGTCAATCATTGCCACGTTTTTTCTTCGATTCTTGTTTAACACATCGAAAACAGTTTTCGCATTATATTTCAGTTGATTTCATCGAATAAAAGTTGTAATTCGTTTCAAAATAACACAAACAGAGAATTGAATATTTCCATAAAATTGTTCTAAAGTCACTTCACTTCAAAATGAGTTTGAATGCTATCGGCACTCATAGTGAGGACTAGAAGCAAAAATTGAATAAGTCTTACTCAATAAATGGTTTAATATTGAACAATAAATGAAAGCTAATACCTCAGTTGATAATACGTGCTAGACGAACAACTCACAGCTTAAGACAAAAGTTATCATAATATAATCAGCAACTGAAGCCAAGTTGAGGTATTGAGCAGTTGCTGACTGATTTTGGTGTAAAGTGAGTTTAGAAGCAGAGTTGACATAAACCTTTATATAACCCTTTGATGAATTGTTAATTTGAAAAACTGAAGAAGTTCTGGTCCAATATATTGTTTGGCACTATTTTGTAAAGTACTGTACGTTTTAAACTATAAATAATTTGTTTTGTTACAGTATTACATGCATTAAAGTAAAACTGGATATCGCTCTTGTATTATAAATATTTAATAATTAATTATTAGGCAAATAAAATAATTATGTTCTTATTCTAATATAGATTTTCTATTCTTATCATTCGTTTCCAAAATATCCAATAACTGACATCCGATTTGGAAAAGTCCACAAACTAGTTATCTATAAATAAGTCTCGACAAGAATAAAAGGTTTCAAACCTTATATTTATAGTGAGAGCTCTAGGCAACAATTTGAAAAATCCCAAAAATAAGTAGTATTTATCAATTAGTAGTTACAAAATTAAAGTTGCAAAATGGACTTCTAGACAGATGAACGCGATAGTGCTGTCTCTCATGAGTTGCGTCAACCGATAACGCATTTCAGACAACTTTTGGCAATTTTAGTTAGGAATTAGTTTCACAAAAATCAACTCATAAATAGTGGGTTCTGCTCGATGTAAGACACTGTCTCAGGGTTCGGCAAATTCGTTTGAAAAGAACCGTTCAATTGTAGGCAAGTCTGCGCAAAATGTAATATAAAATGTTATAATCGAGGTCAACGTTCAAAGGATAATAAAACTGATAAAATTGCTCAGATTAAATGAATTACATAAAAATGATATCTATATTTAGCTTAAGATTATTTTTTTCAATCAACTAAATGTTGATTCAACGAAACGAGCATGTGCAAATAATTACTCAATTATCAAATGCAAGACTATTTAACTTGTTTTCAAGTTTTCTATTTATAATCGGTTAAAATGCGAAAAACATCTTAAATGAGTCAAAGTCAATATTGCAGCTAAAATATTACAGTACTCGCTTAAGTGTTAAGTTTTTGAAGTAGTTTTTCTGTTACAAAGTATGCGAGATGGACTGCTATCTAATTGAAGTCTTACTTACTTATTGGTTCAATTGAAAAACTATCTCATAAAATTGTGACATGTGTGCTTTTTTGAACAATTTCAACACAAACCTTTAAAAACACACCATTTTGTGGTAGTTTTTCAATACAAATCTCATTTATAGAAAGATTGGCTTCAGATCACTTAATAACTTCCTTAAAGTTACTTTTAAGCACAACTAATAATAGACGCGATAAAAAATGCAAAAAAACTTACAAATCAACTCGTTGTTTGAGTTGAAAATCGAAATTCATTTAATCAGATTTCTGTCTCACTTCAAACTCAAACAAATTGAGTCAAAATTGAAGAAATATTGAAAAACGTGAAGTATTTAAACCATTTAATGAATAGCTTTTAATACAATAGAACTAAAAATCAATTTAATACAAATAATGATAAGTTATTACTACTGTAAAAAGCAGGCAAATAGAGATAAAACATTAAACACTGATTGGAATGTAATGTGATTAGAGAAGTAAAACATACTGTATTTGCTGCAAAACAAATATAATTATTTTTTCTGAACTTTAAAGTCGATAAATCAGTTTGACTTTTAATTTAAACCCTAAATAAATGCATAGATTATGAACACTAAAAACACATATCGTATAAAAATGATGATCAAACTAAAAAAAATGCTTTCCTTTAAAAAATTATACAATTCAGGATTCAGATTGAATTTCATTAATAGACTTATAATTCAAACTTTTTATAACTTCAAATACAAATAATGTCAACACTTTATTGACTTTTCTTTTATAATACGGTTTTTGAGAGTCATAAGTATTGTCAATCACTTTCTTATTTTTCTTTTAAAATTATTTAAAACTGCTCTCAAACGAGTAGTTAAATGTCTTAATATATATATTTATAATATATATTTAGGAAGGAATCAAATGCTAATTATTTTACAATTAGAAAAACATTCATTGAATTAAGTTTTGAGCGTCAAGAGAGAGAAAGAGAAACGATTGGCATAGAAAATGAAAACAATGTTTTATCTTAAACTGATTACAATTTGTTGGCACAAGTATTACTTTCAACTTTAACGTCTTAAATAAGTTTGAAACCAGATTCTGAATCAACTCTAATCAAATCTGAATTCTAATGAAATTAGTTAAAGCGTTAAACCCATGAGTCTCCGGCTGGCATTGTTGGCGGATATATGGGCTCGTTGTGGTCCACCATATAATTGTCACTTCCGAGTAATGCTGTTTGTGATGATGTATCGTTTGGACGTGTCGTTTGTTTCTTCCGCTCACGATTCACTTGTGCATAAACTGGTTCTGACGTCGGACTACGTATATATGTCTGTCAATATAAGTTCAAAACAATTAAATCATTTGAATAGAGCTCAAGTTGAGTCAATGTTATCTTATTATTAGGGTTGAGGATCTTATCGATAGAGAGATAGACAGCTATATTTAAGTTATCTATTCATTCAATTAGTTTATAATAGCTTTGATTCTCGAGACGTACCCAAACAATAGAGTTTTAGTCAAGCAGAATATAAGTGTTTAAGATATGAAGATATGATGACATTTATGAGCAATTTTTTAATTAAAGTTTATAAGAGCTAAAACAGTTTTTAGTTGAAAATTTTACAGATGTTTAGTTAATGGTTTTTAATAGTTAGTATCCATGAGGTGGAGGCGGAGGTTGCTATGAATTAGTGAAAATAGAGGATCAAATTTAGTTGAGAAAAGTATTCTTTCAATTCATAACATGACAATTAATTCTAATTCATAAAAAAATATAAATACCGCTCCAGGAGGATATATAGGTATTCCTCCGATTGGTGGACGGTGTAATAGTGGTTGTTGTTGGTTAGGAGATAGTATGCCATCGCTGTGATTCATTTCTGATAAGGCTAGTTCTTCCGGCTATAGATTTCAAATTTGATTCATTAGTCACTTATTTCAAATATGAACACAATTGTCGACAAGGTTTAAATGTTGTCATTAGTAACAATTGCACTCAATGTGTGATTAAGAGAAAAAGGAAACACAATTAGAATAATTGAATTAAGTTGAAAGAGTATGAAATTAATAATTTATAATATCCTTTTCCCGTATAATTAGAATACATGTTGTTCTAGTGCTAGCGTTACTCCAAATGTCAATTACAATATACATTCAATTATAACAATGAACCCATTCATTTAAGTCCATAGGGAACCTTTACTACTCTATCAGACCATCTTATTGTCAAAATTGCATTTCTTTATTATTGTACTAAATATAGTCGAGCTATGGATTAATATAGAAATACATTTCGTGCGAAAAACTAATGGAAAATCATGTTTTTTATGCTATTCTATCAGTTATTAGATCCAGTTCTGTTACGGTTCAAAATAAACTTTGAATTAATGAAAATCACGCCATTTCTTATGCTTTAACATTCTAACTGATAACAAAATTTGAATTAACAAACAGAAAAACTAGATTTGGTTAAGGTTTAAATAGAAGCAAAAACAAGAAATGGAGAGAACACGAGTTAGTTAGATAAGATGTAATAAAGAAATAAAACAGCTGCAAACTGTAATCAATACAAATCTGATTGATTTATTCGTACCCTTGCATGCAGTTGACTCATATTAAGATCACGTCCTCCTCCTCGCGGTAATGTTCTGTCTTCGTATCTCGTTCCTCCAACTGTGCTCATAGGACGTGTTAATGTGTTATTAGCGCTTTGAGAGTTAGATGAAGAAGAAGTTCGAGAAAGTAATGTTCGTGAATTAATTAAAAAATGTGATTCTTTCCAACCCGCCTTCCTATAGACTTCCCTTAGTTCTACGTGTTGCCACATATTAAATAATAACTATAAATAACACAAAAACACACCAATTAGTCACAAATACATCAATTACCTAAAGCTACATTCTATTTAATCTATTAGATATGCCCATAATCATTTATAATCATATACTGAAAAATCATTCAACATATTTCTAATTAATATTCAATCATTTACTTGTGATGTGAACTTGAAGACTCTCGGGCAAAATTTGCCCTTTTGTTTCACAATAATCGTCAGTCTTTCCATTCCTCCGGCTTCCAGTAACGATTTAGCGAAATCAGGATTCTTAGCGATCACTTCATTAAGTGTGGCTAGAACCGCAGCTACAGTATCGTCACTTGCATTCGAGTCGTGTTGTGGGTTTCCATTTGGTAATTTTGATACTAAATCTTTCAGAGCGTATTTGCCGATCAGTTCTTTATTTCTTGAATCCATCGCAAGATTTCTGAGAGCAGTAGCGACTGCACAGACCACACGATCGACTTCCATGCGCAACAACTCGACCAGAATTGGCAAACCTTTTTCTTTGCGAACAGCACCTCGAATATCGATGCTTGGCTGCCAGAAACATGCGGCCAAGTTCTGTATTGCACCGGCGGCTGCCTCTAACGTTTCTGGATTTGAACATTCCGACAATAGGGCCAAATATGGTTGAACTACTTCTGTCTGCCATAACAATTCCATACCACGTGCCGGCTCTGAACGCGGTCGTGGGACTGGCGGTGATGTCGGAGTTGCAGCTCCACTGCTGGCATGAGGTCCAGAAATAGTCAGCTGCTGTGTCTTAGCGTCTAATGAATTAATCGGTGAAGTCGTGGCCGATGGAGACGTTATATTAGATGCCGATTCTTTAGATTTTTTCTTAGAAGCCCCAAAACAGCCTAAATTATCCCCAACCTTATTACCAATTCCTCCCATTATTGCTGCCGCACGTGATGACGAAGAAGGCGATAATGAATTATTTTGATTTGCGTAATAGTGTTTATCATAGTCCGGATCAATCACTTCCTGACATCTATAACTTAAATTACGAAGAATACAAACACAGTTCTCAACTGATTTATTGTCCATATCATTCTTGCCAATGGCTGCGCGCACAAGAAATAGTAAGGCATCAACAAGTCCTTCACATTCACGTAACTTTCGTCGAGCGTATTCTCCGGCAGACGAGACATTTCTCAGAACACCAGATCCGTTCCTGAAGACTGTTGACCAATAAATATCACCCGCGTTGGCCATAACTCCCGGTGGAGCTGGAAGGCTGGGGTCAATACTTCGATCCCAACCCGAATGAGGAATAATAATCACATTCACTAAAACAGTCAGAGCGTCGTCAATAATTGGCCTCTTTAGTTCTTCAGAGGAACTTAGATTCCAAAGCACACCCGTTACCAGTTCCCTAATTTCATTATCAGCTGTTTTTCTTAAAAGTCTGACCAGGGCTGGTATTCCGCCAGCATTACGAATCGCACGTTTATTTTCATCATTCTGTCGGCCATAACTCAAATTTCTAAGAGCGCCGCAAGCGTTACGCTGAATTTCTGGTACTTCTTGCGATAATAAATTGATCAACGGAGGAATACCACCCAATGCTCTAGCCTTAGACTTCATATTATCATCCATAAAGCATAGATGTTGCAAATAAGCTGCCGCATTAGCTCTCACAATGTTGTTGGGATGACCTAAAAATTCGATCACTTCATGTAAGTCTGGATCTCTCCACCGAACGTCACCTAAGGAGCCGTCGGGTGCTACCAACTGATCCATAGGAAAGCCTTGACGACTGACTGGTGGGTTTGCGTGATATGCCGTCTCGTCTTCTTCAAAGACCGAATGCGGCACTTGTGGCGGTCCGTGTATTGATCCGCCATAAGTTGCGTGATCGTCATAACTCGGACGCCTATCTAGATAACCTTGCGGCGCATCATCGTATGTGTTGTAAAATCCACCGCCTGGAGAATGTATTTGTTGCTGAGGCCCGGGTGCGTAACCATAAGGACTATGTTGTGGCTGTTGATGATGAGTGAAGGTTGAGTCGAGTTCATCATAACCCGATGGTGGTAAATGATTCATCGGCGGCCCCATTGAGCTTCTCCTTATGGGTGGAGGAGACTCGGACATAAGCGATGGTGTCGTCGATGTGTTCAGCGGATATTCTTGATAGTTGTGATAATCCATTTGATATCCGATTTGATTGTTACGGGAATATGGATCGTATAGGCGTTGCTGTTGTGCCGCAGATGGTATCGTAGAACCAGAGCCACCCGGAGAGGGAACCATTCCGTAATTGATACCTCCGTTGGCGCCACTATAGCGTTGATCATAATTAGCGTAATCTAATTGTTCGTTTGCAGGATAGCTGCCATAATCACCACCAGAAGAAGATGGAGGAGCAGGTGGAGGACCCAGGGATCCAAAAGGGTCACAATCAAGCGGTTGACCGTCTGGACCAATGTGACGGACTTCACGCGACGTGTAAACTTTAGTGACTGTTTTGACCTTTAGATGAGGCAATCAAATAATTGTTTAAACATAATCTGCATAAGTGGTTTTATGGAATGCATATGTAAATAATTAATTACTTGTTGTGTTTTCATTTGTTGAGTTGTCCTACTTATAAGCTGAGCATTTTCAACATTAGGTATAGAAGTCACTTGCGATGAATGTTGATTGTTGGCAGCACTTCCGCCGCCACTACTGCTCGCATCGTCCGCGTCATGGTGTCCGTTTGCGCCCGAACTCGAGCTATAACTAACTGTATATGACTCTTGTTGTATCTGTGGCTGTGATTCTTGTACAAAGTGTTGAACTTCAGGTACTCGATCAGGATAATAGTTTCTGTTTAACAAAAGCATAACATCATAAGTATTAGTGAAAAACCGGTTGTCTAACAATATAAGAAAATGTATCAGAAAATAGAAATTAAACTATAGACACAATGAACAGATACCTCTGAACTTGTTCAACCTTTTCTGATACAACTCTTTGCTGGTCGACAATCATTTCAGTTTTGCGATTAATCACACTATTTGTTATACAAGTTGGTCAAGTGGTTGGTTAATATTAAGTTGTGTTAAGTCGTTAAGTAGAGCGAAAGAGTAGAGTAGAAGTTAACCAAAGCAAAAATATAATTATTTATCATTTTATTTTTAAATTTTCTTTTTAGACTATAAGTTCAATTTGATTATAGTCACATACGTTTATCGTTCAGATATTCCCCATTTTGCATATAATCAAACATAACTATAAATAAAATCTATTTGAATAAAACTGATCTCAATGTTTATCATTTCATTATCAATGGGAACACTGATAGCGCTTATTAGGCATTAACACTGATATGACTAAGTATAATACAAATATGACTCAGATATATGATTAATACAAGCGGAGCACAACGTATACGAAATGCAATCGAAATAAACATTTTTTCTTAGCACATTCATATTGAATGAGAAACACAAAATCCATTAAGAGCCAAATGGGGACATGAGATATACTTAATCATGCAAATCCATAACCGATTAATACAGAAAGCATGCGGATTAGTGTGTTACAAGTCATATAACTCTACATCAGATTAAGTTTACACTTACAGTTGTGGCGATTCCATTGTCTTGGTTTATTATTGATCTTGTGGTAAGTTTAAAATAATGTCATACTTTGTTCTCAATTATTTTAACCTGTAATATATAAAAATATAGATTAGTCTGCGAATTAATCGACATTTCAATTGCTCTTTTAATGGTGTATACGATATACTATTTACATAAAGCTATTTATATAATTAGTTTGAACTGTTTTACAGCCAGCTATGCGTTCCCTTTATTTTCTTATTTTGTTTCAATTAGGTGTTCAGTTGAGACTAGAACTCAAGCTTAAATATTGTAATCAATTTAAAGTTAAGAATATGTCTTCAACTAAATTCATCAAATGAAAGGCAGTAATGAAGTTCGGAAATAAATTGAATGTATAGAAAGAAGATAAATAGTAAGAAAAAAGTGGTTCATATTTCTGCTAGAGATAGAGAGGAGCAGTGAATTACTGGATGTCATACTACAAATGATGTACAATCATAATAGCCTAAGGCTAGAAAATCCTCCATCTTGACAGATAGCAAAAGTATTATGCACCGCCAAATCGTCATCTATATTACTATTTCTCTGTATTCCTTCTGCAAATCATTGTCTTTCACTTTTATTTTTATTACAACCCTATTAATCCTTTAGGTTTATTTCATTTTATATTAATTTAAATTAATATTAACTTGAAATTCATATTTAAACAGATAGTCAACAGTAAGCTAACTAAAATATAATTTTATACTAGCTTTTCTCATTCTAAACTAACTTATACCTAAAATAAGTTTTCAATTGAATCTTGATTCATTTGAAAAGTCAATTTTCGTGATTGACGTGCTAGAAGGTAGTAATGAAAAAACCTTTTTAGATTCGTTACCTGTTATGGCATTCGTGATTCATTATATTTACTTATAAGTCAATAATACTACAGGTTCATTTCAAGTAAGTTACCAAACATCACATTTCTATGACATTAACAATAATTGTCTATTATATAAATTGCAAAACTCACTCAACGAGTCAAATAATGCCGGAATTGGACGAAAATCATTTTAATATACATGAAAATTGATTAACATCGAAAGAGCGACTGCTTAAAGCCGACAAAATCGTTGCACTTGAGCAAAAATTTCCATAAATACAAAATACACAACACACAGCATACAATTGACTGTATTTAAATCCAATTATTCAATATTTAAATGCATTAAACACCGATTTTCTTAATATACAGATTAAATTGCAAGATATTTCATTGAAATTTTGATTTAATAAATAAGTTGATTAGAGGTGAAATACCAGTTTAAAACATTTTATAACGTTATCAATACTTTCTATTTATAAGACTAGATATCACATTAATATTATTTAAACACTAAGTCAATTAGTGAAATACACTGCAAGTGCACAATTTCTGTTGCCATTAGTCAAAGTGCAGCAGAAACTCTACTTGTTTCTCATTTATGGTAAACTGTCTGCAAAGTTTAGGGAAGCTTTCGAACGATCAGAGTCAAGAGAGACGATAGAGAGAGAGAGAGAGAGAGAGAGCCAGAACGAGTCCATATCTGATCCGATAGGGTATGCGTTATGATTAGTAGTACCTTTGGTTTCAGATTTTGTGTTATTGACCTTTTCTTTATAATAAATGATTTATTCTAACAAAACTACTACAGATACACAAATACCTATAATGAATATACATGAACAGTGCTATAATTAATACTATATTCTAGACTGTTTCAACAATTAGATGTCAATACGATGACAAAAGCATTTTTTGCCTAATAAATATAATTGATTAATAGTTTATTTATTCTAAACTGACACTTTGCAAGTTTAGCGCTCAACTTAATTCTTACTTCATTTTGAATGCCAGGCCTAACACTCGTCCCATAAAAACGACTCTTAACTAACATATAATTTGCTTGATTTCATGTTAAGTAACATCAATTTGAAGGAAAGACATAAAAAGTAAGTTATGGACAACCAACAAGAAGTTGGGCTGATTTGCTAGCAACTCTTATAATCTATTGAGAATAAGTCATCAAAAAACAAGCCAATGATATACAGTTAACTATATTTTTCTCATTCCTTTTCGTCGCAATCGTGCGCTTTTCAATTCATTTTTTCTTTAGACAATATATATAAGACTTGCATTTCAGTCATCAATAAAACTCGATTTCTGGTCCTATCGATGGAAACAGTACTTCATCAAAGAATACTTTCATTTAATCCCCAGTCGAATAAATCAAACCCAAAAAATTTTATTGCTCTTAAAAAAGAGATATTCAACTGAAAGCATGATATAAACTAATGATATATAATTCTATGATTTCCTAACAAATGATGAAAAAACAAATTTTTAAGATTACTTATTTCTTCAATGCTCAATAGAATACATGTTACATAAATTTGTTTCAAATTCAATTCATTCTCTGCCAGTTAGCTACACGAACAAAAATAACTGACATCTTATCACAATCGCTAATACTTTGAAACAGGATTACAAAAATAGCAAAATTTATTATCCATTAAATTCTGCATTAGAGGAGAGTTCGAACAAAAGTTCAAGTGGTAGGAAATCACGTAATATTGTTACGAAAATTGCCATCTCACAAAAATATGAAATTAGACCACAGTTAAAACATTTTCTGACAGAATCTCAACAAGAATCCCAGTTTTGTGCCCAACAGTTAAATTCTCTTTTTTTTAATATATTTTGATCTTTTGTGCTAATACAACAATTCTTTCTTTTCCGTTCATTTTCTACAATTGTGATATAGTCTTCTTTATTATCTGAACGCAGTCCAATAGTTGTTCTTCATTAATAATGAGCGGTGGAGCGAATCGTATTTTATCGCCATGTGTTGGTTTGGCGAGCAGACCGTTATCACGAAATTTGAGACATAAATGCCAAGCATCATATTTTTCATTAATCACAATAGCATTGAGCAACCCTTTACCGCGAACTATTCTGACTACTTCTCGGGGCAACTTGTTCAATTCTTGGCGCAAAAGTTTGCCCATCTTGTCCGCGTTTTCGGCCAAATTCTCGTTCTGGATAACATCCAACGCAGCAATTGCCACTTTGGCGGCCAACGGATTGCCGCCATAAGTGGATCCGTGCTCACCAGGCTTAATGACTAGCATAATCTGATCGTCTGCCAGTACCGCCGACACGGGATAGACTCCTCCTGAAAGTGCTTTACCTAAACAGACAATATCTGGCTTCACATTTTCGTGATCGCACGCCAACATTTTTCCAGTTCGTGCCAGTCCTGTTTGCACTTCATCTGCTATCCAGAGAACGTTATATTTAGTGCATAAATCGCGTATCCCTTTAAGATAGCCGGCATCGGGCACCACAACTCCAGCTTCACCTTGAATTGGTTCCGCCATAAACGCACAAATGTTCTTATCACTCGCCAGCCTCTCCTCTAATGACTTCAAGTCATTATAAGGTATTGTCTCAAAGCCAGGCATGAAAGGACCGAATCCTCCGTAAGATGACGGATCAGTTGAAGCAGAAATGGCGGCAAGAGTTCTGCCCCAAAAGTTGCCCTCAACGAAGATGATCTTTGCCTCATACTCGGGAATACCTTTCACAGTATATCCCCATTTTCGGGCCAGTTTGCAAGCAGTCTCACAGGCCTCGACTCCAGTATTCATCGGCAATACCTTATCGTAACCAAACATTTTAGTGATATATTCTTCGAACTCACCCAAGGCTGAATTATAGAAAGCTCTTGAGGTTAATGTGAGAATTTCCGACTGTTGTTTGAGTGCATTGACAATGACTGGATGGCAATGGCCCTGATTTACGGCTGAATAAGCAGATAGAAAATCATAATATTTTTTTCCCTCTACGTCCCATACATGTACACCTTTTCCACGCGATAGAGCGACAGGCAACGGATGATAATTATGTGCACCATATTTTTCTTCACGATCAAACACTTGCTGCGAAGTAGTGATCACTTTGTTCTCTGCTTTTACCACTGGTCGCGCCACAGAATAGTTACGGACCGTTGAAATCACTTTTTTTAATCCTATACTTCTTATTCGATTCATTCTCTGCTGTTGGTCTTTTCCCAATAAACCAAATGATAATTAATATCGTTTGATATAGACTGACAGAGACTCTCAGCTCTAAACGTTTCCCAGAATTAATGAGTCCAACAATAGCAGCGATATTTAATATAAGGTTTGAAGTATCACACTTTGAAACAGTGTGAGAGTTGATCCTTGAGTTGATTTTTATTTATAGATATTGTATCGATCTCAATTCAATTCAAGGCAATAACTTTTACAATAACTGGTAGTTAACCCTTTTAATTATTAAATTATTATTATTATTATTATTACTATTGCTTCAAAATACGTCGACAAATTGTAATTTCAATTTTTCAATATTTTAAATATTACACACGTTCGAGTTATTCAGCAGTTTTATACTTGTACTGCTCTGCTATTTACTTAAGGCTATAATTACGATAATGAATAAGCAATAATAGCTGTGATAATATTTCAATCGAAAGTCAATTTTGATATCACAGCTATTGACAAATTGTCACATTGAGTCAGATTATAGACGCGAAAACACTCGACAGTTCGCTTCAATTAAACAGATACAAAGTTCTCGACAAACAGTAATAAATAATTGAAGTAAAAATAATACTAGATAAAACAAAATCTGTTAAAAGGCTGAAGGAGAGGGAAACAACGCATCTTTTTCCGATTTCCTAGCAATTCAAGGTTACAATTAGACGTTGCGCACTAATAATACTAACAATTTAAGACGATCATTCAGGTTTACTTTAATAGCTAAACTTAATAACCAAGTTTTCAAATAAGAACTGAAACAGTAGTCACTCATGAACATATGTTAACCTGATTTAACTTCTTCAGTCACGCTGAATGCATATTAAGAGATGCGAATGAGAGCTTAAGGAACATTATATATAGATATACGGAAAATTTCCACTGCTCCCAATCCTGCTCTTTGCATAACATCTGTGATCTTTAAGTGCATTTTTTTGATAGTGTCTACAAATTTTCCTGAAAGAATGTACAACAAGAGCAATGAACAGATGGAATTCTTTGACATTTACCTTAATACAAATGCAATGGAGAGGTGAAGGACTCGCAAATAGGTATTAACTTGAAGTGCATTTGAAAACTTAGTTCCTCTACAAAAAATCAACTCTTTTCCAGATACAAATCAATGAGTTTTCAAGTTGAAAGACAAAAATCCAAACACCATTAAAATGCAAATTCCATAACAAATATGCTTTTTTCACATCATAAGTCCATTCAATTCAAAATCCTATTATCTCGAGTCGTAACTGCTTTCAAAAAAATCTAATAAATATTTTTCTCCTCTTCTACTCAATCGTAAGGAATTTCAGACAACTCTTTCTCAGACGACAGGCATTTCTAAGTTATTAGAAGTGTTAGAAAGGAAAAGAGATTGCATTTCATATCAATTCTTTTGCCATTAAAGTGAGAGTTAGTGTTGAATGAAGTATTTGATGGAAACTTTGTACTCAATCAAATGGTGCTTTTGACGATTGAGACTAAGAAATTATACTAAGATTAAGAGCAAAGTGCAATCACTATTGGTGCCTTTTGATTTTTTAGTACAAAAGTTAACTTTACTTAAGTTGCAGTTACAGTAACTACGAAAAAGTGCTTTTATTTCTAAACCAACTATTTCTCAAACACTCACTGATGCACAGAATAAAAGGTTCAAATCATTTTGAGCCCAACAAAAACAAGATGGAAAACACGATTTACTCATGTGGTCAGAATTGCATAAAATTTATTGCAGTCAACATAACAGGGGCGTAACCGCCAATTTTGCAAACCTTAGATGCAGAGAACAATGGATTGAAAATATAATAAAAGAAAAGTCAGACCATAGAAACAAAGTAGTTTAAGAAATAAATGCTGAAAAGCGTTTTTAATTTCGACGTACGCAAAGAGGACTTTAGATTAAAATAAATGTTTATTTATAATGAAAGGTGAGATCCTGTAACACAAAATCGCACTTTGAATAACAGCATAGAGTTTGAAGATATTTGCAGATTGTTTTCTAGTCACATGCTTTTAAGTAATGAAAATATTTCTCTAATCTATTTTATGTCAACGTCTTATGCAACAAATTCATTTTGATAATCGATCTAAACCTTCGTGTTTTAGAGGCTATTCAATTTTAAGTCGAAAACTAGAATATAAGACAACTATCAATACTGATAACTGATCAGTTATTTTTGGCCATTAAATGTTTAATAGATTTCTGAACACTTAAAATGATATAGATTTCTCATGGCTATAAAACAGAGGTTTTCGCACTTTGCTTAATGACCAATTTTCAAGATATAAATATTGCTCCAAACAAAAATCAATTTTAATCATCGCATTCACGTTCTGGTTCTCAAATTTTGATTTTCCTAAAATCTAGATTTTGTTTGCTCGTGTTTACCAAACAATAATTCTCGAGTTATCACTCATTCAATTTTGGAAAAAGCTGTTTGCCCAAAATATTTATTATTATTATTTATTTGAGACGTAGAACTAGTTTGTTAGCCAGAAATGTTCGGATTTAATCCAAATACTGAATGAATGAGTAAATACTGTCTTTTGAAAAAAAATTGCAGAAACTATTGTAGGTCTGATATGAATCTTTGTTGAGCTGGACGTAGTTTAAGGACTTTAATATTATAGTGATAGCAAAATACATGTTTAATCTACAGGTAATATATAATAATCTGTTGTAGTGTCTCTATTTTGCAAAGTTTGAAATTCAATATTTATTTTATTTTATATGAATTATTATATTTAGTAAAAGGGAGTCAAAGTGAAAGTGAGCTCAAACAAAAGCCAACCTCTAATGCAAGTATAGAGTATGCAAATTGTTTCTTAGGAAATTTTCCTAATGTTATGCAAAACTAGAACTACAATTGAAGTGAAACCCATAAGATATTACCAGAAATTTGGTGATTTGATAACGACGTCGTGAGTCATGTGATTAGTTGGCTAGAAACTCAAGGATAACAGGATTACTTTAAGAAAAACATTAAACCAATCATTAAAAGCTGATTGACTATTCGTTTTCAAGCCAACAATCAAGAGTTCATCAGTTTTTGGGGTACTTTTCATGGCATAATACTTATGGTATACTATATTTCAATTTAAATTTATTACAATGACTAAAACTGAACAACAAAAAAATGTTGATCTAAAGCTCTCTCTGAATGGTTAGCGTAAGAAATGATAAATTAGTGTTTAAAAAAAGATCGATTGTGTGAACACTTAAATATTACTAAAAGTTGAGCTGCCAAGCAGTCCAATGAGAAAAACAGCAGGAATACCATTCTGTTCAATACTGTATTATAAGACCAGATTTTTTCTTCTTTATCTATAGTATGTCCTCTCGTGGTATGGCTTTACAAAAGGACATTCTCTTACTTAAAAATAGAATACAGTCAAACCTCTTTACCCTAAGCTCATGCAAATTATTGCTTTCTACTCATCCTATTAATCAATATTTTCATTACTTTTCCGGCTCTCCATCTTATTTAATCAGTTACTGCCTTATAATTATTGTCTTTTTTGACACTTCATGTCATCATTTGGTTGAGAATATAACTAATGGGTTTCTGTGTAGTTATGGACAACATATGACGCGAACCGTAGAACACACTGCTCTCAGCTAAAAAGTTACGACTTTAACACTGTTTGATTAACGATTTGAAAACAGTGTAGTCTATACCCAACAGCGAATTAGTCTTCATTCAAACTGATCTCTTCGCGAGTTTCAGTACTGTTTAGAAAATTTAATTACTTTAGGAAACAATAGAAAATATGTCCCTAAAGACAATATAATAAATGAAGCTTTCATTAAATTATCAAAAGAATCACTCGTTTATAAAACATAGTAATAGTATAATGGTATAGGAAAATCTCTTTCTACACAAAATTGTCTCTCATTTCGTAAGTATCGGTTCTTATTTGATTCAATTCAAATCAAATCAAAGTCGTCTTAATTCGCGGAAAACTATTCGCATAAATAAGTTGTTCTGACTTCTCATATAACTTAATAATAGAGTATTGACTGTGGTTTTGGTCAATATTTGACCCTCTTCTACGAGTGACATCTGTTTTGATGAATTGAAAACAAAGTTGAATGCCAAACAAGTTTCAAATAATTTTAGGAGAGTTTCATTTAAAATGACACTCTTTATAATAGATTTAACAGGATTAAACGGTACACAACATTAACTTAGTTTCAGACTTGATTTAAGGATTGGCCTGAGTTATGTAATACATTTAGCACAGCTGTCAGATCAACTAAATGAACATTTTAGGCCAAGCTTTACACTCAATTCGTAGCACTTGTGATGTAAGCAATCCACTCACAAGGCTCAACTATGAATCGATACTCATTTATCAAAACCATTTTCAAAGTTTTTTTAGCAAATTATTCATATTTTAGATACTTTGTTAATGATTGATAGGTCAGTAGTCTTGAACTAAATAACAGTAAAGAAACTGAAAACTCGTAAAAGAGTAATCGTAAACGATAATTATCATGCGTCAAATAGTACAATAAAGTTTTATAATAATACAATAATGAATTGAGCTTTTCTCTCAATTCTCAGCAAAAATATTCAAATCAATTACAATTTTCTAAAGATTTCGGTTTAATCTTTGAGAATAAATGGTCAAATAATTGAAAATAAGAATAAACAGATAGATATTCAAATAAACTAAATGGTTTATTCGCAGTTACGAAAGTGTACTTGTCGTGAGCGATAGGCTGACATTCAACATTGAACTATCTCAAATATTTCATATAAATAGTAAACGTAATTATCAGATCTGTTTGTCAGAGACAAAGATTTAATAAATCGATTGTTTCACTTACCATTTGTGTCATTCACTAGTCATTGGACGAACCACTGAATTGCTTTAGCTAACTATTTTTGTACTGTTTATCTCATAAATAGTGGACATCAACGAAAACAAACAAAAAAATTCATAGAATAGACAAATCAGAAAAGTATTGGGTTTGAGATCAAAAAGTTTAATGGTGGAAACGTACAAATCCATAAATTACGTCCACTTTAACTCATGCTTATCTAGAGTGTGGGCTTTTAATTCAAGCTTATTTTTATCATTAATAAATGTTTTATTTTCAATTAAATCATTCAAAATACAGTATTATTTCATTAATTATTATTTAAAATGTATTTTGACGAACAAAATGAAGTAAAAATAACTAAAGAATCTACAGTTTAATCAATTTCTAATTTGGCAGCCAATAGATGTCTCTTTGATGCGAATTTTGAGCCAAATTCAAAAAATAGCAAATCTTAACGAATCGCGTGTTTACATATTTTGCCGCCAAAAATATTTTAGTGTTTGTTTTGGTCTAATTTTATTTTAAATTCAAATAATTCATTAATTACAATTAAACAATGTGTTGAATGACTAATAAAATTAAAAAATAACTTAAGTCAACAAAAATTATTAGTAATGAATCGGAATAAGAAAGGATTCAATCTATTTGGTGGTGAAATGCCATTCATTCTTCCGCCCCCTATTCCCGAACCGCCGCGGGTATGACATTAATCATATTATCTATTTGATTTTCAGTTATTTGATTGATTTTCACTTACTTTTAGGTAATATACCCGAAGCCAATGGTTCCGGACTTGTCGCTAACATCCGATATGTCGGCTAATGTGTCGCCAAAAGTGAAAATTAAAGATAATTTTGAGAAATATCGGACTATATATCCGTCGCCACCATACCCTGAGTCTCCACCTAAATTTTGTTTACCAACGCCTCCAAACCAGCATTTATTACCACCAACTAATAACCACTTCGTCAATCATTTGCCATCAAAAGTCAAACTCAGTGACAGACCAACTGATTGCTTGTTTCCGACTCGTTTAAAAGAAGTTCAAAACGAAACAAATAATGAAATTAATGATAGAATTGGTTCTGATGTCAATCATATTACAAATAATGAGAGAACCGACGACAAACTGATGTCAAGTAAATCAGTTAAGCCCAAAATAATAAGACATTTGACTTCAGCCCCGGTTTTAAGCAAAAATAAAGTGGAGAAAAAGTGTTCTTCAGTTAAAACAAATCATTTTTCACCACCCAATCGTCCTCAAAATACAGTTAATCCTCTGACAAACGAACAAATGTATGAACTGATTAAGCAACAAGACATTCAATTACAGCAAATAAGTGAACAAATTCAAGAACTGCTTCGTATCCATAAAGTCGACGATAAAAAGTCAAATAATCCAAATATGCGTTCAGTTATGACAATGACATCAATAGCTCTCGACAACAATGAAAATATAAGTCCTGTAACTAAAACAAAAACTAAGAATAAAGTATCGAAAGGTGCGAAGAATGTACCAAAAACTCCATCGACAACTTCTAAAGACATCCGAGCACTTCATTTGCAAACCATAAGTGAATGTCAAACCGAGTCGTCAGATGTTGACGTCGATCTGAATAGACTTAATTTGACTGAAAGTCCAACCCGAAGTCCATATTTAGGCCATAGTCCGAGCATTGAAAGGGTTCGCTGCCATGAAAACGGTGCCGATTGTGATGACATCTTCTATGATCATATGATTCATAACATTCATTCAATGCTAAACAATCCGAGTAGTGACGAAACCGATGAAAGCGGACGAAGAAGTAGTTGTAGCCCGACACCACCTCAACTAAAGCGAGAACCACAACATCGCAAGCATCAAATTCAGTTACAATCAGAACAGACTCTTTACATCAAAAGACTTGCTACCAAATACTCGATCGACGACAAGTCAGAGCACACAAAACCTAAATATAAACTGAAAAGACCAGCACAGCTTCAACATGAACAACATCACATGTTAGTACGTGATGAGAGAACTGATTTAAAAGTTTATGGTTTGGCAAAAAATGCATCGATTGCTACTAAAAACTATCTCGAAAAGTACGGTTTAACTTATTCGCCACCAAAAGTTCAAAAAACGCCCGATTTTTATGATAACCATAGCAGACATAAAACTTCTAAAAATCGAATTTTAGATCTGGAGGCTCTCAAAAAGCAGCCAAAACTAACGTGACATCGACTCAATTGTCTAGTTATTTATTAAAATATTTTCCTAAGTATTGACTCGCAAATTGATATAATTTTAAGTTTTATTTAGTATTATAAATGTAATAATCAGTATTCATTTAAATTAATTCAAGTTTACATCATATCATTTTTGTTTTATATACTTGTATATTGGTTCTCATCTCTAATTAAATGAGTTTCAACTAATCAAATCTGGCTAAATGCTTTTCTTTATTTCTCTAGAATTCAATTAAACTAAATTATGTTTCCCTAAATCTTATCGACTGTTGCGCCTCATTAGGCTCTAATTGATTGACTTAATAATTGCTTTTGAATATCTGTTGAATCATTTATCTATTTTTTATGAGAAAATGCTTGAAGTCAATCTAGTAAGCAGATAAGTGCCTTGTCTGAGCAATAACATCAGTTAATGTTTATGCGGTTAATAGCACGATAAGTGTTAAATCAAAGCAACCTTTACCTACATTCAGTTTCAATTAATTATCTGTTTATTTTGGTTAACTTTCATGTTATGTTTATACAAACTCGATGATTAGATAAGAATTACAAATAATATTCATTTAATAATTGATATATAATTTGTGAATAAAGTAAATATTCAAAGTCTCGATTCATTGATCAAACACCAAATCATAAGATATTAAGTTTGAGCTGAAAAAAGCTATATTTATCTGTTGACAAAGACTTGTTCATTAAAACATTAAGTGATAACTTGAAAACTTTTGAGACATCTGAAAACTAACCATCTCTAACATCGAAAATAGTTGAAAAGTTGAATATAAGTAAGAGTCGAACGGAGGTTTTTATAACCGATCAATTATGATGTAATCGGAATTGTCATCTAATGCGATAATCGGGCGGACACATAGAGGGGTTGCAGGGACAGGGGCAGGTGAAACATAAACAGCCGGTTTCTCTTAATGGCTGTCTAAGCATCCGGTCGTATACTGCTCTCTTAAGTCCTGCACAACGAAAATATATGATATGATAAAATGTCAAAAATAAAACTTATATCATATAAATTTTATGACAGAAACAAGTTCTCAAAATGCACTTAAGAACTCACTTGCATAGGGTCTTTCCCACAGATTTCCATCAGAATCACATAGGCTCAAACCTAGTTTTAAGTAATTAAGCAAAGATAATTTACATCGAATAATAACTGAATTTATGAATTTGTTTTACCAATTATTACTAAAATCAAAACTAATATCACTCTATCCATATTGAACTGGCGAATGCTTGCACTTTAGTTGAAATAACGATCCGATATGTTGAAAGAGTGGTAAGCAATTGTAATCATATTTACCATGACTTATTCAACTGTATTTACTCAAAGTTTCAAAAGCTAACAGATTAAAGTTCGAGTAAGCTAGAAGTTATCATTAAAGCTTATTCATAAGTTTTTTATTTAAGACTAATTTGTCAATCCTGTCATTACTCCGACTTATCTTATCTTTGACTAAATATAACTCACTTTTGATCTCATAAAAATATTTGTTCCCATACGACCAACTATTGATTGTATACCTGTACAGGTGCTCTTATTGATAGTCAGAATATTTCCACTGATTTACTCAGCAAAGGTACAAACTCGCTACAATATATTTGTACTGAACATGAGATTCAATTGTGAAATTTAATAAGTAGTTTTTAACGCTACAAATATAATAAGGTATTATGTATGCTAATTGTTATTTAGGTGATAATTGCTTTTATTACCCTCTCAGTGATCTACGTCTTGACTATGTGTTGGCGCGTATAAAGAGTTTTTTTTCTGATAATAACAGAATTTAATTTGTCAATAATCAACAATTAGAACTTGCAAACTTCGGACTAGTTTATATTTATAAAGACTAAAATCAGTTAAGAATGGAAAGTTTATGTGAAAATTTTCCAAGTTTAGAAGTAAAAGTGCTTATATGAAATGTAGAATAACAAGTGAATAAGAATTATCTTATTTTACCTTCAATTTACATACTTGAAGCATGACAAAACAATGAGCAATCCTTTTTCGCTTTTTGAAGGTGATACAACGCTTGTTTGCTTTTTTTTTGATTACTAGTTTGATAACAACTTAGAACAGGCATAGCAATCAAAGCTCAATGTTATTGCCTTATAATTTTAATTAAATTCAGATCTCAAATATTTAGTTTTACTAATTAACATGTCATTTCAATTACAAATAGTAGTTATTTGATTAGCAATTAAGTAGTTATTCGTTAGTTTCACGATAAAATAAAGTTGCTCTCCATCAAAAATGGTTTTATAGATTCAAACATTTTATAGTCTGGTTAATTGATAAAGTTCACATCTACAGCTTTTAAGGTAACTTTTTTTTCAAATCACTTTGAGATTTGAAAAGTCTTTTAGAGAAAATTTTGTGAAGATAATTATGAAACCGTGATAACTAGTTAATCAGAACTTGAATCAACTATTAAGGTAACATTTGAAGCATTTCTATTGAAGGCATTCAAGTCTTAAAAAGTCTGGATTTCTGGATTCGGTTGAATTAAAATAATGCCAATTTGTTACCGCACTCATTTAGCTGATGGAAGCAAAACCATTTGAATGAGTCGACACTTTCACAAGGATTTCAATATAAATTAAGTAGTTCGTTTTAGATAGCTTCTTGTGATTGAAAACTTATTGCAACATTTATTGGAATGAAATAAAAGTCATTCAAGTGTTAATGGTGTTGATCTAAGTTTATTTTGAATATTTAGAATGAATTATTGTGATTGTTTCGCATTCTCTAAAATAGCCTCAAACTATTTTTAAGTCATTTGCATTGAACAAAACTACTTAATAGTTTAACAAAGATTAAAACCTCATACAATTCAATCATCTCGACTGATGTTATGCAAAAATTCAATGTCTATGACCAATTAGATTGATCATAAACTAGCCATCTCTGTTCATTAACCTGCCGAAACATGTTTGTCTAAGTCTTATATTCATATTTATCGTGATCAGAGTAATGAATACACTCTAGCAAGTTTATAATGAACGGATCGGTGCAGTCGAAAGCGTTCACTATAAGCGAAATTCACTATATCCCAAACCAATGAACTACAGATTCTGTGTTTAGTGCAAAACATAAAGTTCACCATAAAAGGATTTAGGTGTAATGTTTTTAATTTTTTCACAAAAATAAAAGTTAATGTGTAATTAAAATATAATATGAGTAACTCGCATATTATTGAGATGCTATGACTGCAGTTAAATTCCTTCTTGTTTCTTTTTCAACCTCACATTTAAATTGCTAATTGAATTAGAAATAATTTCATGATTATCCCTAATATATGTCTTGAGGTGTTTTGCTTAAGTGAATGATTCATTCTTCATACAAGAGAAGCTGTATCTCTCACTCGTTAGTCTCCGGCTTATTGTTGAACAAAATATATGAGATTACTAACTATGAACCGAATCAAACGCATATTTCAGTGTCGATCACACAAGATTCGAAAGCACTATTTAACTTTTGTGAAAAGTCCAATTATTTTGAAGTGAGATATTTGTCTGAAGCTAAACCTTTACATATCTGTATAGTGGTATGAGAAGTCCAATTAAAAAGTTAAAAAAGTCATTCTATATTTGTTCACATCTTGATAAAAGGAAATGAAATATCAAATTTTCTGAAAAGAGTTTTTCATAACCGACAGATCAGAGTGTTTGAAGAAAATGAAAGATTTTGGGAAAGGTTATGAGAAAACTTAAGACATAATTGCTTAGCACAGAGCACACACAACTGAACAACACACATTCTCATAAAATAAAAAAATTCATTTTTTCTTCAAACCAATTAATTGTTGATATGAACGAAACTGAAGATAAAATCAACTCTAAAAATCTACAGCGGTGTTAGTAATAAAAATCAAGTTTTAATAACTTGAAATAATCGGTCTGAAGCTGAAAATGATTTGGCAAAATAAGCTTAAATTAGACGTAAGTCGATTTAACGAGAGGACAGTTGGGAAGGCAGATAGGAATCTGAAAATGAATGAAAGACAAATTTGCATTTTAAATAACAGCTCTGCAGTAAAGTGTCAATCAATCTTAAAAACCTGTATCCGAATCTTTAATTAAGCATTCTTCCATACATCCACGCAATTCTCCGATTTGGTAATCATCCAGATTACTCAATAATAATTCTGATTGAGTTCGATGAACATCCAAATCTTCCTCACCTTCAGCACCATATTTTGGCCAGCAATTATACCCACATTTAGCAACAGATATAGTCATTTCGCTCTCAGCTTCATTTTCGGCGTATGCCACTTTAAAAGTCAATTATAATCGGAAGATCGTTAAAGAGTTAGTTCACTTCAAGCTATGTTGAGTGAAATTAAGGCTTACGTGCAGTTAATGAGATCGATATGAATATAACTCCAATCAGTGAGAGTTTAAATGGCATTATTGAGCACTATTTAAAATGCAAGCAACAACACATTTGCAAAGTTATCAATTTTTTTAGTAATCTATTCCTAACATCTGATGTCTCTCGTAAGTATGAATTACAAGTTTGATTCATAATATATAGCAGTCTAATAAAAACAAATAAGGAAATAGTTGCTAACATTTAACGTAATATAACTTACTCAGAACTTGATATCTCATTCATGGTGACTTTCCTCTCACACGCATAACTCAATGAAACGCTGTTTCAATGCAAAAATAATTAATATCAATAAGAATTTATAAACTAATAAATTTAACCAATTTCTAGTAAGTGTAGTTATCAATTTACGGTTAATATGAAGTTATTTTTGTGAAGTCGAAATGAAATAGAGCCAAAGTGTTTTTTTATTAAGAAGTTTATTATCTAAGAAGACGGTCAAATTTTTAGTGAAATATACACAATTATAGGCAATAACAGCAAAATTGACGCAAAAATTTCAAAATAAAAACACAAGAATCTACTCTTTAAGTTTGGGTAACCTTTTTAGATAACTTCAGTAAATGAGAAAAATAAACATTGAGCTATCTCACAAGTGACTTGACTTTTAACAATAATAATCATTTCTTGAAAAAACACAATCATCTGAAAGAGAAATTAAACGTTATCTGAAAGCTTAAGCCAAGTCTAGAAAGTTTGTGTTTGTAATGTGTTCGTGTATATTATGACAATCAGTATTTAGTATTACAGATCGTGTTCAAATACAAGTCTTTCACGACTAAAAAATATAAATCACATTAATTGCTTTTCTTATAATGTTATTTAGCGTTTAGTTTTCTCATTAAAATCAGTTTTCATTTAAATCAGTTTTCATTAGAAATTAAAATCGATCGTAAAGTTATTATTAATTTTCGATGCGAGTCAGAGAAACACATATTATGAAACATACTTTGCAATGGAATTGAAATTAATCTCATATTTATATTTATATATATATATAAGTTTATTTACACTAGAGTTTATCTGCAAAGATCATTATATCTGTTTTGTTTAGCTCTTTTTCAATTATGAATACGCTATGATTGATGTGACTTTTTGGATAAATATCCATAGATATCTTAAATCCAATAATCAGTTAGTTTCTCATTAAGCTTAAACACTCTGTCCGATATCCCAAACATGTTAACTATGTCATCATTTTCTATTGAATCGAATTTTGCCGTAATCCAATTTCTTATTAATCATTAAGCTTATTATGACTCATATATCGATTAATGTGATGTTAAATATTATTAACTCAAATTGGGAGGAATATTTTGGCAGTGGAAACATTCGATTCATTGAAAAAGGACCACAAAAATGAATGCCTATTTTAATATGTTATAAGCAAAGTTTCATAATGAAATAAAAGCAAATTCTTCTTAGAATTAGTAAAGTTTGTGACTAAGTGCAGGAAACATGAAATTATGAGATGTGAAGCAGATTCAAATAATTTAACTAAACTTTTAGCTCTCTTTATGCTCAACAATAGAGTTATATTTTGTTGATCTCAACGATAAATATATATTTGAATATATATTAATCTTACATATCTTTTTGTAAATTGTCTTATTGTTGGACCCATTTTCTGGAATCAAGTGTTTTAAAAATGTTGGTTTGGTTTAATGCATATCAGTTTAGATGACAGAATTGGATAATTTCTTAACTTTTTGTTATTTTGTTGAAAAGCTTCAATTTGAAAATTTTTATTATTTCAATTATTATTATTATTATTAAACTATAACTTTTAGATTACTGTTTAATATAACTTTGCAATGATTATAAAAATGATCATTAATGTAGTGTTGATTATGGGAACCGATGATGAATTAATTTTGAGATCTCTTTTCTTCATTAAAACCTGATCGATCACATGAATCACACCATTGATAGCTTGTACGTCAGGTCTGATAATTCGGGCCCGTTTTCCTTCCCATTCGATATATAGATTACCTTTGAGTGAAAAAACAAAACAAGAATCAAATTTTGTGTTATTAATTGAATCATTTGTATGAATGACGCATTCGTATGTACTGTAGCCTTTTTAGATAATGGGTCATTGGGTTTGCAGATAAATATCTTATGCCAGATGTGCTGTTCAATGGCTTCTGAAGCTAAATCATATGGCAAGTGGTCGTATGTCTGTACAGAGATTGACCTCACATTAACTGATACTACGATAAAAAGTGTCTCCTATTATGTTGTGAAAACAAAGCCTGAAAACATGCCCCTTCTCCCTAATTTATAGTACTTTAGTTGGGCGCGGATCTCATATCATGTTCCCAAATGTTTGCATGCATTCGACTCTGCAAGCCATATAATAACGATTAGCCATTTTACAAAAGTATACATATAGTTAACTGGAGTCCGATTATTCTGTCTATTTCTGTCTATTTCTGCATTCATACGACATTTTGCTGTTTCCCTATTCAATTAAAGCATGAAAACGTTGCTTTGCTTAGATGACTTACAACAGTTGTGAAGGTAATCTTCAAGTATAACTTATTTACTGAAAAGCTCAAGGAAAATCTTTTCTTTCTACCAGATTCAAGCGGTTTAATATGAAAGAAATTTTCAACTCAGCCGTCTGTTACTTAAGAACTGTATTTGGTGCAGAAATCAGAGATAAAGCTCTGCAATAAAATCAGCACGTAATAGGAAAGCGTATATTTTATTGAAATAAAAAAACAAATTAATTATCTGTCTGAAAAGACAGTTTCTATTGAATGGGGCTCTACATTTAAATTATTCACTTGTTTACAGATCGAATAAGCCATAAAAGAGGGATCTAATAAAGAAAGTCTAAACTATGTTTGCATTTGTAATACATTATATATAAAACTAATTTAATGATCAGCTATTGAAAGCTTATCTCTAATGTTTGCATATTTACTTAAAAACTTTTGACCGAAATGAGGCAAAAGTAGCTAATAAAAACCTCTGATCTGTCTGTTCAGTACAAGAGAATAGACTTTTTCATATTATCTATTCCGGTTATCTTAACAACTACTGTCCTTATGCAACAGTGGTTTTAACCACTTCTGCGTTCAGCCATTCGAAGTGCTGCAGAGCTGGTGGAAAGCTTTAGGTAAAATTGAGTCTTAATTTAGATGATCTGCTCAAATAATATTACTTTGTTTGTTCCAAATGGTATAACAGGTATTAATGCATAATTCATATGAGAATACGTTATTAAAGCAATTTTAGCTCTTGAAAGGGCTGAATAATTTTGGTAAAGCAATAATGAATACATGGTACTCCTCTTGGACATGATTTTACTTGTAATACTAGTTAAGTGATCAAATGTGAGATCACTTCTATGGTCTCAATTATGATTTCATATTGCTATCATCTCTTGTGATAAATGGCTTCTTTTCATATCAAAGTGCTAATAATAGTCTTTGAATATTATTTCAAAAGCAAATTTGTGAATAGCTCGTCTAATAAATATTTTGGCAATTGCCACAAAATATCAAAAGACTACTTATCGCAGCAAATCTTAAGGACTGAAAGCAGGTTTAACTGATTCGAAGCTCTAGAAAACTCTTTCAGTAATTCTAAAACTATCTGATATTTTGCTTAAGATATTATATGTTGGGATAAATATTTTAGAATAAAAGCTATTGAAAACATTTTGAAGTAAAAAGTCATTGAAACATATCTTGCGCGGTGTTTCGATGGGAAAAAGGTCGGAAACCGGAGATATAAAGACTAGTGGTGTTAGGGATGAGAGAGAAAATGATATTTGCTCGCTCGACAGTTGAGTAAATAAAATTAAGTTGAATTTGAAAAGGTATATATGAGAGGCTGATGACATGACTCTGAGGTGAATAGCATTTGAAAATTTAATTGATGCCATAAAATGTATAGAAACAAGTTAACTGTGACTCACTCTCTATTGTGGTTAATACATCCTATCTATTTTTCAATTAGTTTTCCTATTTTTTCACCTCACTTATCTAATTGTTGTAGTAGTAGTTAATCACAATTGATGCTAGAATCACATACCGAGTCCGAACGAGCCCTTTGTCACCTTCAGCAAACCTTCGACTGTGTGTATGGTTTCAACGTTTGTCTCCAATTGATTAGAAGATATTTGTTGGTTAACTACCAGATGACGGTCCAATATCTAATAAAATTGAATAATTTAAATGACATAAAACTTGTTACTCGCAAATTTAAGGTGTTTTCTTAGATATGCCATGTTTACTTTTTATAAACGTTAATATTTGGACAAAATAATTTGCTAAATGCTAGCTATTTCAGCATTATCTCAAGCATCAAGTCTGAACTGAAATTTTGAAATGTTTTTCGAATAGTGCATATCTCATAAACATATCCTTATTCGAAATTTAAGACACGAGACAAGTTATGATAAGAGAACATATTTGTGAGTGATTTGAAAACGAAAATTTGAAGTCAGAATTGAAATCGAATAAATAATTGACTGTAAAGTGGTTGCTATTAACTAAAGCTTCCTTGTTATTTTATAAAGGTCAAGACCAACTTTAAATCCTTATCAAAAGCAAATACGAAGTCATAAGAGGTTTATTGTTTGCGTCTCTCACAACTAGAGCTTATCGTTCATAACAGCTTATAATTGGCCACTTAAATAGTTTTTTTCTCTAATTACAGCTAATAATTAAACAATTGTTTTACTGCTTTGTGCAATATTGGTTTAGGTTTGTCTTTACTAGTAATAAAAAACAACCAAAATAACCCAACAAGGACGAATACATCTGACAAATAAACGCCAGCTGCAGATTGACAATCATTTTCAGCTCTAAATATCTTAAAGGAAATAAAAACCTGAGGTTACAGAAAGGTCAAAGATTAGAGGTTAAGGAAATGGATAGTACTATTTTTCGAGTTGGTTCACGAATCCTATTGATCATTATATATTCGCTCAAATCCTAACCCTCAATGATGATCCCTGACACATATTATTAAAAGATATATTGTTTTGGTTTTGTTAAATATTTGATAAATGGAATGATTTATAAACTCTCGTAAGCGTATTATAAGCCTGTCTTAAGTCCTAATAGATGAGTAATAGTAAAAATATTTAATCTTAAAAAGTCGTACCTTTCTAGTCTGTGCGGGATAGAGCTTACTACTCAATTGTTTATGTTCTGATGGGTTTTCTCGTTTAAACTCTTCCCAGGCCTGGTCGGATGGGACAAAATAAGTGAATCTTCTGTCTTCTCTGCGCAACTGTTCGTTCCAGTTTTGGTTTCCCTGTTTGCCCAATTCATACGTGAATGACAATTCCGGGTCTGTTTTCAATTTGTCATAGATATTCTGGAACGGCATCCCTAATACGCGATCAATTATGTGGATTATGCCATTTGTGGCTCCGATGTCTGCTTGAATTGCGGTCGCGTTCACACCTCCGCCCTCTACTGTCAAACGAGTGTTCGGTTCGGTTCCGACTACACGGAAATACAGACTTCTTTCTCCATCAGATGACAATACCTCTGGTTTCGCACCACTGCGTATGTCATCAGACGAAACCGATTGCTGCGGAACCATATGAAGACGAAGAAGTTCTGTCAGCTCTTTGATATTCTTTGTCAAATAGTCGACTTTGTCGACATCGCCTTCGTTGAGATTTAAAAATGCTGAATCGGTTGGCGCTAATATAGTCTTCTGGTCCAGTCGACTGATTTCTGCTCTGACTTCTGGTATAAGATTTATCAATCGATTGAAAGTACCCAGACGTCCATCTTTTTCTTGACGAAGAAAATCATCAATACTGGTGTCGATTATCATTAAGGGTTTTTCGATCAGATGAATCACACCATTCTTTACGGGTATATTCGCCTTCACAACACGACTCATCACAACTCCCTTGTTATGTTTCGGATCAGATTTGATGGTGTTTGACTGAACGTAGTAAGTATGCTCTGGGTTTATGCGCAATGTTCGGTTGATCAAAGATAGTTCTACTGAAACTGTCCCATCGTATGCTGCCGAGTGGTAGCTCTCTTTTCCCATTACGTTCAGAAATAACACGTTGTTTGGTATGACATGTCCGAGGACTACATATTTATCAAAGACATCACCAGGTCTTGTGAGATCGCCGACTGGAACAAAGAAAGTATGATTTCCTTGTCTTTCGAATATAGCTTCTTGTCGCGCCGCTGATATCTTCGAGTAATATTGTCCCCACGACTCCTCGATCCCATAGATCGATGGTTGGCGGATCAGGTCTAACGCGAACGGTGGCAAGTCTGCCGATGGAATGTATGGCTCCAACACTTCGTCGATTATGTAAAGTAGTTGTTTGTCGTTTCCATTCTTTGCGGTGAAATAGCGTTCGCTCAAGATCTTAGCGTTATTTACGTAATAATCTTTTTTGTGTAACTGTTGATAGTAATCGTGAGTGTTGGCTGGCGGCCGATTCTCTTTGAAACTTAAATAAAGAGGTGCTGCCTTTTGGAGTGATGAACTCACACTATAGGGAAATAATTCCTGTTTCACCAATAATCCAACTGCAATCAACAGAAAAATTCATTTTAGAAATTGCATCATATGCGATAACTCAATAACTTCTATTTATGTTTAGTGTATCTCAGTCTGTCTGTTTCTAGTCTTTCACCATTTCATTGAGAACTTTCTTACTTTTGTTTATGCAAATTACTAAATCACATTAATGCAAGTTAGTTTATCATTTTAATGATCACTCGCATCAACTTTATTGCGTAATCCAGTTATTATGGATCGAAAATCTTGCTGACTATTCAAATTGAGAAGCTAGCCATGAAAGCACTTAATTTGCAATGTTATGAAAACATGCAAGTGTTGCTTTGAGAGACATATAGTATGCTAGATCCTATTGATATTATTGATTCAGTTGATACAAGTCTGAAGCCTGCAGTCAGATTTGCTCATAATAATCAAGTGGAAGGGTCTTATCAGATTAAATAAGAAATATATTATTCATAAATTACAGAAAATGCGGAGCTTTGCAACAATGATTTCTCGCTGAATACATGTTAGGCCAAATGTTAGACAAAAACCATTGTCGTATTTGAATAGAACTTTTTCAAATTACACTATGAATGATGAAACATTGAAATATACAAAGAACACTAATAAACGATAATTCTCCTCATCGACACTTGAAAAGCATAACTTCTTGTATGTATATCATTCTATGCATTGCTAACAGGGGGACGAATTTTTTCATCATAGAACTGGGTCTATGGTATCGGTGCTTTACTTTAGCCTTCGTTTATCCTCAACTATGCTATTATACAATGAATTCTTTCATTCTAAGCATATATTCTGTGTTATATAAATAGCTAATTGCTTTATAATTGATTTAAAGCAGTTGTGAAGCTTTTGTTGTTGTAGCTTTTGTAAAATGCTCTTAAAGTAGATTCAAATGGCGAAAATGAATGCAATTTGAATTATGTTTGAAAGATTAACGATATTTATTCAAAGTTTTATGTTAGATAATCATGAATTTTGTCAAACCATATAATCTGAATGATGCAAAATTTTAGACTAAATAAGAATGTTCCTCATTGAAAGTCGTTGAGCATTAGTAATTTGAGATCTTGTTATTCTTCAAGTGATTTACGAACATCTATTAGAGACAGTTCCTACAAACCGATGCCTACCATAAAGAAGTCCATTATTGGCAGTTCGTGTCGTTCAGTAGTTTTGTGGCAAACATACAGTCATGTCAGTAAAATAAAACATGTTTTATCACATCTGCTTTTTAATTATAGTGAATATTGACTGCTATAATTATGCTTTTACTCGAATGACAATTTAGCTGAGCGTAATTTTAGTAAATTCTGTAGGGCATTCTATTTATTCAATAGTCAATATGGGGGCCTCCACTTTTCATGGATATCATTATTCTCACTTATAAATACCATATTAAATCGGTTAATCATTTTGATTCTCGTAAACAAACATAAATATAAGAAGATCTGACAGAAGCCACGAAAAACTCAACATAAGAAGATTACTCTATAAATGAGTGAGAATATAAGTTTATGGGAGTGAGTTGTAGGAATATAATGTGTTTTGTAATATTATGAGCCAATATAGCAAATTATAGGGATTATACTGACCGACATGATAAGATGCGAGTTCTTTTACTTCTTTCTTAACAGATTTTGCTTCAAATTTTGCAATAGCGTCATTAGTCGGTGCAAAAACTGTCGCTGACTTATGTTCTAAATAAACGCTCATAACTGGATCTTTGTTGACCAATTCTTTGAACTAAACAGAAAAAAGAAAAATCATTAAATCTCAGTTAAATTGAATGGATCTCAAAACAATAAAAAAACATTTTCTGATGTGAAACATTAAGAAAATAAAGCCTTGAGCTGAATAAATCAATATTATGTTGATAGTTATCATGTTAAACAATGCGCAACTCTTTAGATTGATTCTCGAGCGTTAGTCCCTCAACCAAATGGAATACATTTTACGGTAGTTTCTTATAAAATAACTCTATTTTATGATAATTAAGCCTTATATGTGCTGAAAAAAGTCACATTCGCGATTGTGGCGTGTGTTTTCTGTGACATCAAAATAACAATGTCGGATACGAGATAACCATCGATGAGAGTCTGACTGCGAGGACACAAAAACCAAATATTTTTTCGAGCATTTGAGAAGCAAAGCCAAAAGGCATGAGAGTATGAAAAAAGTTAGGTTCAATTGCATTTTGTCATGCATTTTATAGAAACGACATTTTGGGGATGGAAGCCATCAAACCAACATTAATATATGAAAAGAGAGGGGAGACTATAGAACTGTAAGCTAGAGGACTGTAAGGGCTGTAGTGAATATTAAAGATAGAGCAACTTTTCAACTTCAAAAATTAAGCATTCATTTTCTCATAAAATCAATATTTATTTTAGAAAAGTTTTTTCTCTTCTAAAACATGGGCTAAACCTTGAAGCTTAGTTTGTTTATTATTAGTTAAATTTTATTTTCAGTTGTTTTTCAATCTTGAATGGCAGGTAGTTTCAATTGATAAAGATATGTAAAAAATATTGTCTCATGCAAACTGTAAAAGCAGGTCGTCGTTCACACGAACTATTATTAGTTTTTTATACTGCTAGCGATGATTCACTGAATTGCCAGATCTGGAAACAGGAATCGATCGCATTAGATAGTAACAAAACAGCGATAAAGACTATATATATATATATATATATATATATTGGGGTAATATAAATGTAAAATCAATTTTTTGCCTCCATTTGCCGTTTATTTTGTCATTAATACGCTATACATGAACCCGAGTGAGCAAATATTTTCCATCGGTTTTGCGTACCTTTTCTTTCGACAATAGTTAAAGCGAGAAGAAAATGATAGAGTTTTTGAATTTGCGTTTCTGTGAGAAATCAGAGAAAAGCATAACTAAACTCGTCTGACATGAAGAAGAAACCGGCATCCACGCAATTGCACCTTATAATGACTTTAAGAAGTTTAACGTATTTTAAAACATTATATTATTACTAAATAACTTCGTTGTGTTTCGAGTTTGTTGATCTCAATCAGTCGTTTGACGAATAATGAAATTTTTAGAGAAAAGCTTTTATTAAACTATAGATTGACAACATTTTGAAAAGTTGTTTGAAAAAAATGTCAGCTATTTTCTTATGTTTATTTTTTACGTGCTTGAAAAAAATAGAAACATCTTCTTGAAACTAATTAAAAAAGACTCGAAGCTGAGCGATAATTATCTTTAAAGAATTTTTCAGTAAAAGTTCTAAATAGTGTGAAACGGTATTCATTAGTTTTAGGTATTAGTTTCTGATGCGCAAAATAAATTATATCGAACTCATTATAAGTTAAATTTTATGGTCAGCAGTTTGGATCACTTAGATACCCATTCTATAAACAAAAGCTATTTATTTATTTATTACATTGAGGTGAATCGTGTTTTAATTATATTCCTCTAAGTCATGGTTATGAGGCTATTGGCTTTGCGCTATTGCATTGTTTATTTTCAAGTTTAGGAAATCATGTTTAATACAATAGCTATGCATTTGCATAATTTTATTTCATTCTGTTAGTTCTTCAAATTATAGAATAAACGTTTTTATTCAAATTCAACTTTCAGACCCTTTTACGAAAAGATCGATTAAAAATTCAATTAAACCCCTTATAACGGAATAAAGACTCGAAACATATATCGATTGGAACAGTTGTAAACAAGTAATGCTTTAAAATGGATCGCAACTTTGCGACACAACACAAGCCGGTAAACGGTAGTCAAGAGAATGCAAGTGCTATTAGGCGCCAAAGTGTGTCAATCAATCAGAGCTAGCCTTTCAGTTTGATTATCAGACATGAGAACACTGGAAATAATTGGCTTTAGATTTTTACAATTTGATAAATACACCAACATTTATTCGGGTGTTTTGAAAAGTGTACGTTTTCCTGGTTTATCTTTCGATCCGACAGACTCGACTTCTTATATTTAGCGAGAAGTCTGACCGACGCCCAAGACCTTATATTGCATTTCCTATTGATTTTTCTTTTCAGATAAAAGAATGAACAAATCAATTATATTGAAGTTTATATATCTCTCCTACAAGTACGATATAAGTTAGTGGTCATCGATAACATTATTATCTTGTGCTTATGAAGAGAAAAATGAATTTTATACTCCTATCTGCTTCGTTTTATCTACAATTGAATAGAAAAAATGTGGTTTTTATTCATTTTTTCGATTATGTCACACAATTTGGTTCTGCCAAAAACCTGTTAAAATTAGGGAAAGAGATATTTTTAACAGCGCACTTGTGTAATTAAATGTCAAATCTCTCTAAGCGTTTACAGATTAACAGATATCTGAATGAGTTTGTCAAAAATATTTTTGTTAATAACAAAAGCAAAAGTTCGAATCAACAATTTTTGGATCACATAAATTGTACTTTCAAATACTTGAGATAAAGCCAACCACATTCTATGAGAATTATTGCCTCGAAAAATATTAACTGAAAAGCTGATTAAAGATCTTTTTTCTGTAGTGAATACATATGTTTGAATAGTTACAATCAATTAAGCGATAGTAGACTGTCACCACAGTGGACTAATTTATGACTGAATCAAATGAATTACAAAAAAGAGAAGAAAAATTAGAAGAGAATAGATATTAATATAAAGTTGGAGCAGAGATGAGAAGATGGGAGAGGAGAGGAAGTTAATTCCAGTAACTGGTATTCTGCGCTCAAATAATCTGCAGTAAATGTAGTGTAGAGTTAGTGCCATTAAGGCATTTTAGTGGAACTGGTATCTAGAGTGACACTTCTAAAGTGACTCTGTCATGAAATTTCATAATACAATCTCCAGCTTTACTTACATTCCATTAGGGCCAGTAATTCAGGGTCGGATCAATTTAAATTTATTGATGGAAAGAAGTAGCGCTTTAGCTTTCAACTATGTCAAAATAAATAAGGCAAGTATGGGACCAAATTAACATTCAAACTGTAACAACATTGTGACTTTCTATTGAGGCAACCACTACAAGTTGCCATAGCATATTTTCAAGCTTTTTGCTGTTCCGGAGATATTTTCGAGTCTTTCGCTAATAACCAAAATGCCTCTAAAAGGTGGACAGACGGGTGGAGAGTCTAAATTATAAATAAATATATACAATGTATGCCTTATGTTTTGTTAGAGTCCTTATGTCTGGTTGGGTTCTATACACCCAACACTACAATTCGACCTTTTCGTCCCCTTTTTTTGTTGTAGAGTCTGTTCCCCTCTGCTTAATTCCCTTCGACAAAGTCAGGGGTAAAGTTGAAAATTCACCTTTTCTTCGTAATAAGTATGAATATGTTTCACAGCAGCTTTCACTACCTATTTGTGTGAAAAATACTAACACTTCAAATCTGGTACTATTATAAAGCTTGTTCCTCAACTAAAGTTCGAGTTGAAAGTTTACCAATTCAAAAGTAATTTGATATCATCAATTTGATAGTATCGAGCTATGATTAGGTTATAATTCATGATCATTTACAGATCACTCGTTAGGATACCATAAACAAATACCTTAGATTTAAACAAACTCTCACCACATAATTATAGAGCAATAGTAATGTTTTCTCATATGGTTCGATATTCTTGGCATAAGTCGTAAAACTAATTCAAATTTTTTTCAGTTCAGGTAGAAGTTGTAATGGGAAAACATGTAATTAATAGTTGCGTTTCGGTTTTTAGTTTTAGATTTCTCACAGAAGGCCTCGACGCCTGTATCGGTGACTGTATATCTCATCTGTAGAGGATAAATGTCAGAACTGCTAGAATTTATTCTTTATTTGAACCCTTTTTCTTTGGCAGTTTTATTAGTCTTATGAAAACGTGAAGAAATAAAATCGTATTGAATGGTATCGAGGCGAATCAAATCTACAGAGCCTTTAAACCAGTGGTTGAGCCCCACCCCGATTGGTAAAAATGCCGGTTAAGGTCGCGCTCGTGTAGCTGTAGAGATACTTTGGATGACTGAGAATTATATGAAAGTGAATCACATCACTGAACGCAAACGCAACAAAATGTCGGAAAGAGGAATAAGTTATAGTTTAAGCAATATAGTCTTCGTAGTGGCTCAAATCTGAATGAGAGCTAACGCTTTATAGCATACTAAAGCACAGTGTATAACTTTATGCTTTGAATTGGACAGCGCAGCGGGCACTTTGACGATAGCAATATGAATACTCCTCGATAATATTTATTAATAATAAATGCACGTTAGAAATAGTTTGGCATCTGCATTTTGATCAATTTGCTCTGAAGAGAGCAAACTATTGGTTATATTAATCTAGCGGAAATGTAATATTTCGAGAGTATCTCCCATATATTTAAGGCTTATTTATTAGCGGTTGCCAACAGTCTAGTCAATAACTAATTAGTATAATAGTAATGCATACATAATTTGAATTTATCATAATTTCAACCTTACAGATACATATCTCGGATCAATTAGAAAAGGCTTGTTTTGATAGTGAAAAATTAAGTAATAGTATACTATATTCTTTTCGTTTAGTGAAGATAATACTAATTAAACCGTAAATAGCATCGAAGCACGTATGGGGTGTAACACACAGTCGGATAATATAAACTAAAAAATCGCATTCGATTCTCAACTTTATGTTTGTTAAAACTGCTAGAAGTTTTCTTTCCCTTCAAATCAGCTCATTTCATGATAAACAACTTGATGAGTTAACTTATATTTTGAGAATAAAACATTGTAGGATTACTAATACGTAAGTCAGTTATTCATAGATAAAACCTTGAACGTGAAATAAAGAAGAAAATATCAGTTTTTATCTCAATAGCTTTAACCACACCACAAAAAATAGATTTTAAACTAGAATTCGAGTTGCCTCTCCCTATTTTGATAACTGAATAGTTAGATTTAACGGTTACAAAATGGCTAGAGATTTAGTTAATTTAGATCGAATGTGTTATCATATAATTGTTTATTAATATTACTATTATTATTATTATTATTAACGATGGCATAGAAAAAGCAGCAATCAATTTTATATTTTCAACTACTTGCTTGGTTGAGTCACACTTTAGATAAATGATCGGAAACTATTTCAGTCTCCGAATGAAACTTAGTTCCTCTTATTATTTGTGTAAATAATCTGATAGCTATTAACTAAACATTTACTATAGAATTAAATACGTATAATTTAAGACTAAAAGCTAGAGAAGGATAAAAAACAGGAACAAAAGGATTATCGGAAGTTAAAACTAAGCAGCACTAGGACTGCAGCACTGGATACGAGAGTGATTCAAAAATTCGTAGCTCAATATAAAATGGTATATGCAAGTCAATCCTTCCTCTATTACTTTTCAATATAATCCCCTGTAATTTAACATATTTAGTCCGTAATCTATTGAAATTAGAGGAGAGTATATTGAAAAGTAATATACAAAAAATCGATTTTTATCCTTCTATACTTAGATACTAATTGTTTGAGTCACTCTCGTATACTGACTATAGTTAAGGATATGGATTTGTTGTGACAACCTGTGAACTAAATAAATTGTATTGTCCATACACAAAGGCTAAATATAAGGCAACTTCGTTCATTTGAACAAAAGCAACAAAAAGATGTATTTGAATTTAGTAACGACTCACCTTTGATAGATCGGGATTACTACTGATTTCTTCATAAACGGTCTTATCACTAGCGAATGCAGTCCAACATAAGCATAAGCTTATGCAAAATTTGAGTAAATTTAATATATTCATTTTTCAATTCTTTCTAATTATTTAATCGCACTAAACAATAAGCGCACTAATTATCGAGATATCCCAAATGAAAGGTGTTGTGATTTATAAGACAATGAAAGTTACAGCAAGTTGTGAGGCACTCAAATTGAAATAAAGTCAAAGCTTAGACTTGAAAAGGTTGAAATTTCTTACAAACACAATAGATAAAAATAAATTCAGTTCAATTATTAATTTACGAAATAGTAGTTATTAGACAATAATGAATCAGATTGTTCTGAAATTTGAAAAATGAAGCGAAAGAATAGACGAAAAATACTAATTGTATTGAATTAGGTGTAGCCCAACCCAACCGGCTTTTGGTAGAACGTATAATAACTTCTATGGTGAGTCTCTTCTACCAAACTGGCTTCACTTCTCCAAAAACTTCACAACCGCCACAATAGTAATAGTAGTGAGTAATGTTTCCCTGGTTTGGCTCAACAATCAACGTTTATAACAGACTGCAGCCAGCTCTACAATGTATGCCTTCTCGCGCTGGCTTTGTATAATAGGAACCCCAAAGCAGCAATAGAAAAATAACCTGTCGGATCAACTCCACAAACACTGGTAAAGGTTAGCAATGCAGGCAAAATCCAGTACTTTTCTTACATTTAGCAATTCAAATATGCACACTATCATAGACACATTCGCTTTAACTCACTTTTGCTACACTATTGAAGCCAAAGGTTTTTTCCAAATTTCAAACTACCTGCTTATCAACTATTATTTTGTCATTTGAATCTTTGTCAATTTTCAGGGCAAAAGTTGAAGACGGGGAACAGAAAAATAAATTTCTGGTTCAATAAATACTGTGTATGCATACGAAATAGAAGTGTTCGCCATATATAAACCAGAAGAGGCAGTGATGATAAAACACCAGCAGATTTCTTTATATTTTTCCCTAATTTTAGTGCGCTAGTGCGCGAGCAATTTTATTGATTTTTTCCATCTTTTATAGTATGAGTTTATATAATGCTTTATTCGGCAGCATTCGAACTATTGCTCCACTGCAGCTTTGCTACCATTGGTCCTTTGGTTGCTCACAACACAATTTCTAGTGTCATTGCTATTCCCTATATCTTGCTTTACAACTTTATTCAGTCTAACACTACCTGGACAGCGATCTCGTGGATTGAACACAAAGCAGAGTTTTTTTTACAGCTAACTCATTATCAATTATTTGTAATTGAATACCTGCTTCTGTGAGAAAAGGTTTCCAATTACATAATTTGCACGCAAATTCTCACATTTAAACCTGAGCCAAGATTTTTTCTCTAAATTTCTGTCTTCCCTAAACTTTTTATTATGAATTTGATGGTCTAATCTATTTTAGTGCTTCAAATGTGTTATAAATAAACTTTTTTGCTGTGTTACTTACCGGCTGTTTGTTAAAAGAAGATGTATAGTGCATGTCATTATCATACATTTTATTTCACTCTTCACAACATTATACTCTTACATTTGATGAGTGGGAACCACTAATTCATTTTGGAAATTGTCCAAAAATACTTTCTTGAATTCTATGAATTTTTTGCGTACTTCTATAAGTATACAGCAGTGAACACAAGCTTTACTAACACAGTAAATACTTGGTTACTAATTTTTACTGGATTTCAGGCTAAAGTTCGGTTTATGGTTCATATATGGTTCTGGTATAAGTTAGCCATGTGGTAACCACAATAGTGTTGTTGAATGCCTAGCGCGCTGCGCGTGTCATTCTTCTTACCTAACCTAACTTAACTAAATATCAATACAGATAATTCAGGTTAAGTTAAGTTAGGCAAGAAGAACAATGCTGTGGTAACCACATCACTTTTTTATACCCGAATCCTACATGAGCCATAAATCGAGCCATAGTTGTATCGTGTAATAAATTTACATTTAGAATGTATTTACACTAAAAAATATGGCAAAATAATGATCGGTTCAGATAAGAAGAGGAAATTATTTGAACAGTAGAATTGCAGTTAATGTTTATGAGAAAATAACCAATCAAATACTGTATCATTACGATCGTTTTAATGAGTTTTTGAGATTATTTTTATATTTTATGTTGAGATGTAGTGCTCTGCAACATCAAAAGCTAAAGTTAGTTGAATAAAAGCTTTGAGTTAGTTAGGAAACAATTAAGTTTTTTGTAACGTTAAAAAGTGGTGTCACTAATCTACTCATCATTTAAGTTATGCTGTAATTTAAATAAGAGATTTGAAATGACTTCTTTGACAATATTCATGCCGGAATTTGATGGTAGCTTCTCATCTATTATTGGTATAATTTGTTGGGAAGCATTACAAGACAATCCTAAAAAAGGTGATTTAGGTTTTCAAAAAGCTAACGGTTGAAAAATAAATAAGGCACATGTGCAAATTTCAGTTCGATTTCACTGAAATTTACGTCAAAAATGAGATTTTTATTGAAAATTTCATGTTTATTATAAATAGCTCATAAAAATTAAAATGATTTAGTCGAGTAGAAATGTAATCATTAAATTCAATTAATTACAGTAATGAAAAGAAAAATATTTTAAATTATATTAATAGGCATTTGTATAGGATTTTCAAGAGAAATAATTAATTTATTGCGATTGATAACCCGCCGACTTTCCGCTTTGTGATGATGAGGATGATGAAGATGATGAGGACGAGACTGAAGATGAGACTTGTCCAATTGAATAGCTGTTACTCGATTGTGGCTTTGAATAGTTGCTCACAGACGATGAGCGCTGGTATGAAGTGCTTGGGTAGATATTAGAAGCCGATGCCTGATATCCACCATTTGATGAACTCGAGCCGCTTGAATAGGAGGGATACGAAGATGAGCTCAACCCTGAATACGAGGAACCAGTCCCTGGTTGAGACCCAGTTTGCCAAATAGCAGATGACTGAGAGGGTGAGCCACTGCTGCCTGTGTTCCAGTTTGCGGGCGATGATTGTGCATATTGTGAAGACGAATATGACGACGGAATCGATGTTTGAGGATTCGATCCGTACTGTTTGTAATTACTCCAGGCATCATTTTGTGCTGTTGGATAGTTTGGCAGCACTACTGGCCTGTAAGACGAGGCCGAACCGTATAGATTTTGTCCTCCGAGGGCTGATGCCATTCCTGAACTGCTGGGAAAGCCAGTGGAGCCAAATCCAAAGGGCGGCTGACGGAACGCATATGAATAGCTGGAACCCGATGCGAGATATGGTGATGAAGTTTCACGCCTAAGAAATGACCCGCTTTTGATGAGAAAAGGCAACTTCAAATGAGCTGCAATAGGCTTAATAAACAATTATTCACCTATAAAACAACGCGTTCATCAAATTCCTAAGTCTGCTCGTGAGCGACGACCGCCTGCCGCCTGCCATACTCGGCCTGAGCATTGAGAGGAGCGATTGTCCACTTGAGCTCATCCATGACGGCGAAATTGACCCCCAAGTGGATGGGGCTGGCGCTACAGATTGTGCGGATTGAAGCCAAGAGTAGGGCATAACAGCTCCTATCTGTCTTGGTTCTGGCTTTTCTGATGGTTTGTCATCAATAACATTGACATTTGGAACCAACGATTGCGATTGTTGTGACTCTGCAACTGTTAGTGCCAATGAGGCCAATGAGGCCACCAGTAATAGACACACCTGTCAATGATAGCCAAAAAGATTGATAAAATGTATACTAAGTTTAGATATGATATATTATATAAATAATTATTGATTGTCTATCAACCAGTGCCTGGTCTGCACAAACTATACACTCATTCACATCACACGTCAAAAAGAAATATTTGGTCATTATTTAGAATTCACATCACATAGTCTTTCGAATTGAGGTCAATGTTGAGAACATAGTTTTGTAGCGCCGGTTCCGTTTCGCTGTGTTGGCCGCACGTCGCTCTGAAGAGGACATTACATAAACGGAAACTTTTGTTCCTAACTGTTATGCTAGTGTTAACATTGAATTTCTAAAAATGGCAACTTAACTGCTCACCAAAACTAATTGCTAGACGCTTAAGGTTAAGGCTAAATCGATTCTACTGACTGTGCCAGACTAATTGATCTGGTCCAAAATCATTTATACCCAACTTTAATAACCTTAATAACTTTTATAGCTTTTCTAATCTTTCTAATTTTGTTCCTTTTTTGTAAATATTTTGAGAAACTTACTTTTGAGAAAAATATTTCAAACAATTATATCCACCAGTTTAACACTAGTCTTAGTAACTATATCAATGATTAAACCGACACTTACTTGTCTTATATGTGGAAAATTCATTGCAATATTTCAAAAAATTGATGAAAAAAATTTGATTCAAATATCGTAAAATCACTTTTCAGAGAAAATTTCTATGAATGAAGACACAACTTTTGGTCTAAAAGCACTTGAAATGAATTAAATAATTAAGAAAAAGAATGAATGAAGAGCTCGAAGAACTTGTCGAGAATAGTGTTACATAAGGAATGGATTAAAAATACGGTAGAAAACTTTTTAAGTGATAAGTTTTGAAAAAGTTGAGCTTAGTTAAAAAGTTCAAAAATAAGTTACCTTCCGCAATGTTTGTGTCATATATAAAGTGGGGTTCGCTACCCCCAGTTCAACCCCGATTTGTGGGAGGGAACAGTCACTCGTTATGGCAATATGTTAGGGGTCAGGACGTCAGGTTGCAGAGTATACCGGAGCTGAAAATAATATGCTGTACTAAGTATTCTGAATTCAAGTGTAACTTGTTATTATAATATTTAAGCGCTAACACTCTACCTCACTAACTATAAATTTATGCAACTATTACTTTGAAATTCTGATACTTCTCAACTATTCTCAGTCACTAATTTCTTCTAGTTATCAACTTTTAACCAGATCACTACTTTTCTTAAAATATCTTATATTCATCTATCAGTTTAGCATAAAAGCAAAATTTTCTGCACTCGGCTTAGTCTTCCTTCTGACCATATCGATGACCAACATTTGAATATGATGTTCTTGTGAATGGTTTTGCAAAATGTTTACAAAGCATTGAAAATTATGACATTGACATTGACTTTGATATCGATAACTGGTTAAAGAACGAGATAATGAGAAACATAAATTGGTATAATTACGAACAAAAAATTTCATACAATAATAAAAGTTTTACCGAATGACACATAACTGGAATTCCTGAGCCTCACAGTCAGAAGTTTGTGAATCAAAACTGGTGTGTTTGTATTTAGTATAGAAAATTGATTAACTGATACTGGAAATAGTTGTTGAAATGCTTTTGGCTATTAGTTCAGACAGGATTATTCTGATTTCCTATAACATTAAATTATAACTTATAAGACTCCTATTAAGGCATCATAACTACAATTGCTTTCTGGCTTCAGCTCCTCTGTAAGCATAATAATACGAACAATCTAATACATATCAATTACACTACTTATTATCAATTATTTCTTATATCTAAACTTTTATTATTATTATTGAATTGCATTTTATATGATTATTTCATTTATTTGCTGTAACTATTCTCTATGTTTTATGTTTAGTTTAGTTAACTAGTTTTAGCAGCTATTTCAAATTGTCAACAGTCAAAATATGTTTCATTTTTAGAAATTCACACAAAACTTCTAAATTATTTCACCCAAAATTATTTAATTCAGTCATTTTTGGTTATTTTTACTGCAACTAGAAATGTGTTAAAGCATTCTTAACATTAAGTAAACATGATTCAAATTGGTGTACATTATCACATAATCAGAAACCATTTTTGTTGAACAGAAGTATCATTTTTTCGAAAAAAAAAGTTTATAGTACTTATTATTTAAATGTGAAATCATATAAACTATAATATGGGTTGAGTCAAAGTTAGGTTGCAATCATTAGTATACCAAATTTTAACGATAATGATCATTTTTGAATTTTTGTTGTAATTTGGCAATAAAAATACTAAACAATTTTGAGCATTTTCAGGATAGTTTATTTTAAACATGATTAAGTGTGAATTAATTCAAAATTTAATGAAAAACGAAAATTGTTTTATCTAAATGTTGTGCTTTCTTTAAATTGAAAACTAATGTCCTAAAGACATAAATCAAATTACAGACGATTTAGAAAAGCAAATTTAGAAACTTAATTGATTAAGTAATCAATATTGCAATTTCAATATAATACCAAAATCATTTAATTTACTGATACACGCGATGCACTCGCTTAAGTGACCGAAATTTAAGTCCAAAATACCAGTAGAAAACGTCATTCAATTTGATCTAACATTTAGTGATAGTTAATTAATGTTTTATGCAATAATAATTATTATTCAATACTAGATATTAGTGAGTTTTACAGTGGAAAAAATTGTAGATAATAAGTTATCTACTTCTATAAATTAGTTTGATTTGTTTTTTTCTTAAACAAGTAACGAAATGTTTGATTGTTAAACAAGCAGCAAAAATAGCGTCAAAGCTGGCGACCCATTCAATCACTTTTTAAATACGAAAACTCACAACTCTAATTATCACAGTGACCCAGCAAAACAGAGTATGTGTAAACATGACAGGTAAGTTAATCTTCACATAGTGTATAATCTCTAACTTGCATTCCTAACTCTGTGTCTGATTCTGGTCTCTCTCTCTCTCTCTCTCTCTCTCTCTCTCTCTCTCTCTCTCTCTCTCTCTCTCTTTTTCTCAAAATAAAACTTGAAAAGATGCTGATTTCGTTATCCATACAAAACCTGTAAGCCAGAGTCAGTTCCGGAATGTAGTGCTGGTGCAAAAGCACACACACAGTAATAGTAAGTTTATTTTGTTAATACAATAAAAGGTAATTGATTGCGTCATTTAGAACTTGATTCTTGATCGTGAACTCATTTCGAGTTAAACACTGGGAAGCGATACCGATTACTCTCGGTATACGCAATCTGATTATCATACAACATATTAATTTTGCCTATTCTCCACCTAATCAAACAGCAAACATATCGCAATTAGTTTTACAGAGTACATGCATCACAATTTGTTACACATCGCATAAAGTTTATCAAACTATCTTATAATCATTCCTAATCATCCTGTTTATTTATTTCGACTCAGTTACTTCTATAATCGCTTCAATTGACTATTTTTTTACCAATAGTTTAATGCCTCCTCCATTGCAAAAAAGATGGCAATCATTTGATTCTTTAAAGAGAAAATCGGTTTTTATTAGCTTAAACCTCAATTTTTATGTGTTAATAATTTTACTTAGGAAATGGTAAATCCCAGACATAACGTTTTTGCTTTTTATTGTGACCGAATAATTATCTTATTTGAAGAATATTTTATCATTTGAAAGATCACTCAACGAAAACAGAAAATAAAAATTTGCATATCTTTGAACTTAAAGTAGGAAAAAATAACTTTAAAGCTTAGTCTGTCAACCAAATCAATTGAATTAACTGAAATAATTAACAACATAACGATCTATAACAGATATCCCTTCAGAACAGTCTAGTTTGAATAAATTATAGATTGATAACCCTTCAGAAAATTATCCGTGAACATCAAATCGAACAAAATTAAGATATTCTTTTGGAGTTGTACTTCAGTAATTGGGTTCCGGAATGTATTACTCGGGAATTAGCTAATTAATCATCAGCTTCATTACAAAATTAGTTGTCATTCCAATAATTAGATGCATGACATCGAAAGTTTGTCTGGATTTAAATTAACAAGTTAGTAATTAGGTTTCGACAAATTTTCAATTGATGCAAAAAAAAATTCGTAACAAAAGTGGTTTTATCTCATTATAAACTTTGAGTTTGTTAATCAAAAACTTTGTCTTTAAAACATAGCAGAGAATGACTTAATGTTAAGACATTGTTGTTATTGGTATTGCTCGCAAAATTCAAATCGATAATAAAACTTGAAGTTCAACTTGAGTATAATGAAAAAACGTTTAAATGCTAAGTTTAAAAACATATTTGTCATCCAATACTTAATAACCCATTAAGTGATTTTGAAAATTATGTCATTCAATAGTGGTTTTCATCAAATGAACAAAAGAAAAATAGAGGTAATTATATAATTAACTAAACTTTGTCATCACTTGTGCACTAAATATAGCGATGACTCGGTATAAAGCATTGACACAATAAGGCAACATTTCTCTGGTATTACTCATTAGCTGAAAATCAACTTTTCCGGACTGAAAAGCCGTGTCTTAATGTAGAGAAAAACGTTTGATTCCTAAAAAAGTAGATTCCACTCAATGCGAGTTCATGGAGGCATTAATTAAGGCTATTGTACCCGAGTTTCCGTAATTTTGCTGCAATACATTTCGCAAAAGGTTTAAAATAGAGATTTCAGATTTTATTTTCATTAACTCTTTTTGTGCTCTCTCGCCAATGATAAATTCTAAGATAATATTTAATAACTTAAGAACAAATCGAATGCGTGACAACTTCTTTTTATATTTTTAGACTTCAAATTTAAAACAGACTTTCGAGTGTCAGTACGATAACATTAATTCTAAGTGAATTTGATGCCAAATTATCTATAAAGTTATAGGTCTTACAGTTGGTTTCAATGTTATAAAATCACATTAATAAGGATTAGCAAAAAACGCACATAAAATTATCTGAAGCAGCATTTCGATGGTTATAGAAGTTTTTGGATTTTTTCTTCGCAGTTTGGTTAGCTACAAGAAGGACTCAACCCTTTTCTGTATGGAGTCATTGGAACAATAGGCTCTTATTATTATTAATAGAAATTTGAACTAAAGGCAAACAGTCAAACTCTCCGTCCTTGCAATAAATCCTTTAATGCAGATATGGATGAGGGAAATGGTGTTGGCATTGAGACCTCACAGCTGAGGGGGTAGGGGGTGAGGGGCACCTGGAATAGGCTATGGCATAGGGATTCGGTTGAAAAAGTGGTTCCGTACAAATGAATAGATAAATGTGGAGAAATTTTGCATTGAAAATAAGGCTTATGCTACTTCTAGCATTTTTTTCAGCTATCCGTTTTTGTTTCCATTCAAAAACCTAACCTTTCTTTCGCTCTGCACTCTTATCATTGCTTTATGCCTAACATCCGATCCAAACATATGGCTTGAAAAAGAAGTTTCGCAACAGTTTTTTTGTCTAGAATTTGAACATCATTTTTGCATCAAAATGTTTGGTTTGCTAGACGAATGAAGAAACTTATTGGTGTGTAATTCATTACGAGAAAATAGTAATTAACGAAATAAGTTAATAGGTCTGAGAAATTTGTTCGTCCGGAGAAAATAGACCTGAACTACAAAATGTATGTTCAAGTCAGGCTCTTAGGCGATGATCAGCAGTCTCATCATATTAATTGCCGCTCTATTAACGAAACTATGGATGAGTTACGAAGCAAAGTGGCGAGAAAGTGGAATCTTGACAATGCATCGCTTGTCAGACTCTTCTTTGATGGAAAAGAGGTAAAAAATTAGTTTTTAAATATACTTTTCAGGATCTAAAATGGGAACATCAGTACTTAGACAGAAAATTGTTACTTTTTATTACCAATAAAAGTTTCTTTCTTTCTCCAACTTTATGCTAATATTTATAGCTTGTTGATGGCCATTCATTATATGAATACGATATAAAGGTTAATAATGTTATTCAAGTATTGTTTCGATGCGAATCTAATCTAAATAAAAGTACTGTCAGCTCTGTTAGCGACTCTATTGTCGATCAAAATAATGATAGCATTAATGAAACTTATAATAAAGACGAGGAGTTTCTTGAAGAGGACCAATACTATCGTATTGGCGATAGAGTCGATGCCTTGAACGCAGATATGGGCGCCTGGTTTGAAGCAAAAATAGTCAGAATCTCATCCAACTTGTCATCACTGGAGCATAGATATTATGTAGACTTTGAGAAACACTCTATTGACGCTAATGTGCCTCTCCTATTACACCAAATAAGACCTCAATCATCAATTAGAATATCGTTTGAAGATTTGAATGAAGGCCAGTTAGTTTTGGCCAACTTTAATAGCAGTTCAACTAAAGAAAGAGGTTATTGGTATGAATGCAAGATTGAGAAAAAATTAGATCCTCAAAGGAAATTATTCGCCACTGTATTTATGAGCGACGTAACTCTCAAACGACAGCAAATCCAATTCATTGATGAAATTTACAAAATTGAAACCAATGTCAAAAGAAACCTGCGCTCAAAAGATGATGAAGCGTTGCTCCAATTCGGCAGTAAATGCAAACGTAAGTTACAGTCGATTTTCTTTCTTTTTCTATTTGAAGACAGCCCTTTGAGGAGAGAACAAAAACAGGATTATATTATGTAAAATCTATAAACTCGATAAAAATCATTATGGTTTTGCTCTTTCAGCTCATACAACTAATTCAAACTTATATGAGCGTGAAATAGTTAAGTGACCATAGATTAAGTCGAGCAATACTACTCTATATTTATAAGCAATCTTTTAATATAAACTTTGGGAAGAACTCTATTTAAGCAAAAAATCACTTCGAGTTATGAATCAAATTATTTCTTTTCCTCGTTTCAGCTAATGCGCTGTCAACCGGATTTGAATAAAGCAAACTTATGCTCTTATTGAACAAATTATTATTTTGACATGTTCCATGTGCAACACTAGTAACCTCTTTTTATCCCATTGTCTACTAAACTCATTCTTATAACGCACATCTCAACACTACTTTGTTTTTAACGCTAACTCTTTTCACCGAATCTATTTCCAAACAAATCCTTATTTCCATTTTTACTCACATTTAATCACCAAAATTACATAAATGTTTCCTTCTGTCAAATATTTGTTTTTATGTTTTAACAAATGATTGATCGAAACATACTGTCAGTTACAAAAACACAGTTTTCAAGTTAAGGACAATTTTCGCACTTTTTGTTGGGTTACTTTAGGTGTAATAAGTCGAGGCTTTTATTTATTTGTATATCGAGTTAAATAATTATTAGAGTCAGTAGTTTAGAGCAACAGCCGCTTCCGTCCATTTATTCCTAATATCATTTACTATATTTAGCCCTAAAGCTCCGCTTTGTTTCAAAAACAAAACTTCTTCGTATGCAACAACTGAAGCAATTAATCTGAATGTTTTCACGCTATGCATATGAAAAAGTTAGACGTAATGCTTTGTCAAAAGTTAAGCTATTAATAATAGGAACTCAGATCTACTTCACCACAATTGAGTCAGCTAGAAGTAACTATTCGCAACTCTATGACTATTGGAAAACTTACAATAAGCTACTGTAGTTATGCATTTATGATATAAGTTAAGAAAAAACTCTCGGAAGCTGAAAAACAAGACTTGTGAACATTACTGAGTTATATATCCTTTTATTTGTAACCCTTTACAACTTTATTGTTGGCTTTCTTCAGTGGAAATCTTATACTTGCATGCAGGCAATCATTTTTGGAAATCAAGATTGCTCGATTATTTTCTATTTATATGAAAAATAATCAAAAGTCTTTGAAAATTTATTCCATTTGATTGTAAAATTGTTTTATCAATTGTTGTTTATATAGTTATTTAAGGTGATTATTTTGTCATTTTTAGTTAACTCGACACTTAACCTAATTTTAGATTCGATTTGAAAATTAACTTATATATACTTTTTTGACACAAATAAAATTTATTAAATAAATAATAAAGTTGTAAATTCAAACTTTGAACAAAGATCAAGTTCAATAGTCCCGTATCTTATCGCACTTTTAAGCGACTTTGCCAAAGCTAACCACTGAATGAATGCATCGTAACTTATTTTTTGTTTTTAATCTAATAACTATAAGATTAGTTCTAACATTAGTCTTGAGGAGGAAAATAGAGAATCTCTGTATAACTCATACGCTTCGTTAACTTTCTTGAACTTTGCTTCGAATCCTCAAGTTTTAGTGCTCAAATTATTCCGTAATGTTTTTCAAGTAATCGATTTACATTTTCCTAATTAGTTTCATTCGATTTTGATTGGATTTCATTTTTAGACTAACAACACTTTTCTGCAAAAAGTGATTTGCCGCTGCCTTTAAAGTAAAACTTTTAGATGTTAGTTGTAAAAAATCATCATTCACTTTACTCTAGTTCACAATTCATTGTTTAGAGCTAGTGAAAATCAAGTTCACATCATTTTTGCAATTAAAAAACCAAATCATTTAAACGGAACAGCACCTAATTCAATATAAAGTTTCAAAAAGAATGAATCATTTAATTAAATAGAAATTAGTTTTCAATCCTTTGAAAGCTCCAAACACAGAATAAATTCTACTGACCTTAACCTAAATTAGTCGAGAAATTAGAAACTTTAATATTAAGTCAAATTACTAAAGACTTTGCAAAAGTATTAAATTCTCGATAAACATTGCAATATAGGTTATACTCCGCCCGATTGCGATCAATGTAACGACAACTCAACACTTCGATGCAAAAAATGTTCGTGCAATGAATGTGGCGGTAAGAATGCACCGAGAAGCAAATTATATGCGATGAATGCGACTCAATATATCACATTTGGTGCTTACCGAAACCGCTTGTTCAAGTACCTCATGATGATTGGTATTGTAATCAGTGTAGAAATAATGATCAAAAAGAAGTTTCAGCTCTCCAGTCAAAACATTTGTTGAAAAGAAAGAAAAATCTGAATCGTGTCGGAATCAAAGAATGGGGTCGAGGAATGGCTTGCATGGGTCGCACCCAAATCTGTAACATTGTTGGTAAAGATCATTTTGGCCCAATTCCTGGTGTTGAAGTAGGGACGTGGTGGCGCTTCCGTTTCCAGGCATCGGAGGCTGGAGTTCACACACCACTAGTGGCCGGAATCCACGGAAAAGAAAATGTTGGCGCCTGTTCTATTGTTTTTCATGCTCTTACGATGAAGATATTGATTTAGGAGATCAGTTCTATTACACAGCGTCAGGAGGTAAGGATTCTGCCGGAAAGTGTCGAGTTGGAGGACCGCAAACAAAAGATCAAGAATTGAAAAGATGTAATAAAGCGCTTGCAGTTAGCTGTTACGCACCTCTTAACGATGAGAAGGGAGCCAATGCTGGACTTGACTGGCAAAAAGGAAAGCCCGTTAGAGTTCTCAGAAGCGGTAACGCTAGAGGAGCCACAAAAAAGTCACCCTATTTGCCTAAAGTTGGCGTAAGATATGATGGTATTTATAAAGTTGTTAAATATTGGCCACAAATCGGAGAATCGGGTTTTCTTGTTTGGAGATTTCTCATGAGAAGAGACGACATAACACCTCCTCCTTGGACTAAAGATGGCAAAAATAGAATGAAGAGACTTGGTTTGAGTATTATATACCCTCCCGGATGGAATCAAGACACGGCCTCTAAGAGATCGTGGAGGATGGACGAGAATGTGTTCGGAACTAAGAAGTTAAAAGTTGTACCATTTTCTATTTCGAAAGATATTCTTAGTTTAATCGAAAGAGATAGAGTTAACAGCAGTCTATGGCAAGCATTGTTATGTTACGCGAAACAAGGCAAATTGGTACTTTATTTACTATGCAAATTTACTCATTTACTAGTCGTTAGATTGATTTTATTCTTGTCTCTAGGAATTTTATCAAAAACTTGAAGATAGTTTCAAATGTGTTTGCTGTTTGGATTTGGTTAAAAATCCTGTCACTACTCCGTGTTGTCATAATATTTGTAAAGTAAGTCAAGATTTTTTTATAGAAATATAAGCTTTTACTTGTTTTCTAACAACTTTTCTGTCATTTAGCTATGTTTGGATCGATCTTTTGAATCAGGAGTCGATACTTGTCCCATATGTCGAACATTGTTGGTTAAAGCAAAAGAAAACTAACCATTAATAAAGCTTTGAATGAAATATTGACTAAATTGTTAGTTTAAGTTTGACAAGTGTTTCACTACTGTATAAGTATAGAACTATTTGTAAAGTTAACTTATTTGATCTATTTTTCTTCAATCAAAGTATTTTAACTATTAATTGTGCTATTTATTTGCCTCAATTAGTCTTAAAATATTACTTAATGTCACTTATAATCTTGTCATTTTGATCGCACAATTAAAATATTAATTAGTTTTACAACTCTCGCGTTAATCCTATGCTTTGTGTTTATTGCATTGAGGCCTTAAAAAATCTCTCAATTGATAGTTAGATCAAGAATTGGCATCAGGTAAGTATAGATTAAATAATTTTATTTGGAAAAACAGATGTCTTAGTTATAAATTATTTGATTTGAACTTCAGCTTGAGTTCTGAAGTTTTTTTAAAAGGTGGGTAGGAGTGGTCTTGTCGTTCGTAGCGTAGAGTACTGTTTCTATTATTTTAATCTAGCGAATTTAGATTGAAATATAATTAAAAACAAACTACGTTTTAAAATGAACACTTTGATAACTTTGAAGTAATGCTAAGGTTTTAAAGTAGGGCTCTTTATTAACAGTTTTTAAATTGAAATATATGTATAAGCATTATAGACTATACCTATATCTACCCACTGTTTTTAAAAACTTCAGAGTTCCTGTTAACTTCTCAAGAGAAAGTTGACGTTTTTTATGTTCACTGTTCTCTTGTTAAGGGGTATCACACATTTGATACCTTTTGTAGCTGTTGCAGACTTCTAATGAGGTCTGTAAAAGGTTAAAGTGAAACATTATTTACAATTTCTAAATAAAAAATAGATTCTGTTTTAAATGTCAAAAATTAATTCAATTTGATGGTCAAACGAAACGTGAATTCAATTTTAAAATGTCTGCAATTATCGAGATCAACGACTGCTTCGATGAATTAAGAGAACAAAATGAGAAACTTTTAAACAAAATTTATTTTCGAAAATACTGTGCGAAGACTATAGAAACTTTGTTAAAGTGTATTATAAAAAGCATTATAATAAGGAAAATATTATTTTTAAAACAAGATTTGATTATTTGGAAAGTCAATTTAAGCAAATTTTTGGTCAAAATGAAGACGAAGATAATGAACAAATAAGTGTTAAGAAAACTCGTTCAAAACAAGTCAATAATAAGGATCTGCAAACACATTCAAATAACGGGCTCAAAAATGATAATGATAATGATGATGATGATGATAACTCAACTAACGAGCAAACGATTGGAGAAAACAGCTTAGGAATATCTAACACTGCTAATATTTCAATTGAAGACAATGTTCACTCAAATACTCAACAAGTCACTGAAAATTCAACGGAAGAAACGTCCAAAAGAGCAGTAGTAGTCAATAAAAATAAAGTTAAGAATCCTATTAAGTTGAAAGTTAATACAAATAATGTTTCAAATATTTTAAGTAACAAACGAAAATTTCATTGTCGTAAAAATAAGTGTCGTTTTACCACAATCGATAGTGAAATCTTTCAAATCCATCGAAAGAGTCATTTGGGAGAAAAGCCTTTTAAGTGTCACTTTGATGGATGTGATAAAGATTATAAACAAAAATATGATTTGACAACACATATCAATAAAGTACATTTGAATTTAATGCCATATAAATGCGACGAATGCTCACAAACATTTCATGGAAAATCTTATCTAAGGGATCACATCACAGCCAAACATAAGGATATGAAGTATAAGTGTGATCAATGCGATTATAAGTCAATACGAATGTCTAATTTGCATAAGCACAAGATTGCATTACATTCTGATGAGAGACCATTCGTTTGTACTTTCGATGGATGTGATAAAAAGTATTCACGAGAAGGAACGCTAAGACTACATATGTTTAAGCATACTGATCGACCGCTCGGTTGTGATTGGCCCGGATGTGAGGCCAGGTTTGTGACTAACCGTGAATTAGAAGGACATTTGCGTCAACATACGGGTGATCGACCCTTTAGTTGCGATCAATGTGATAAGTCTTATGCCAGTAAACCTTTACTATGGGCTCATAAACACGCCAATCATCAGGATAAAAGGTTTGTTTGCAATCATTGCGATTATAGAACTAATTTAAACTCTCAAATGATTAAACACATGCGAACACATACTGGAGAAAAACCATTCAAATGCCCAGTTGTTGGTTGCGATAAGTATTTTAGTCGTAAATCTTCAGTACTCGTTCACAAAGTTCATGTTCACGACAACCTCAGTCTATTTATTTGTCAGTGGCCTGATTGCGGACGAGCTCTTAAATCGAAATCTCAGCTCACTATTCATCACAGGTTTTATATTTTATTACTTATTGCTTGATTTGACTTTTTAAATGTATTTTATTTTTGTTTTTCAAGGACACATACAGGAGAAAAGCCGTTCGCATGTGTTTGGCCGGGATGTGAAGCAAGATTTACGAGTAATAAGAACTTAAAAGCCCACCGATTCACTCATACAAAAGAAAGACCCTTTCGATGTGAAGGTCAAGATTGCGACAAAACGTTTGTTACCCAGTATGAGATGAGAAAACATTTTAATAGTAATCATAATTATGATCAATAGCTAATTTCTAGTTTTTATATTGTATCGAATTTGTAACAATTTGAATAAAACCTGATCTACTAAACAGTATTTAGAAAATTTTGGATATAATGACTATCAATAGTTTAATAAATAGTACAAGGCGAAATCACTTCAAGCGATTATCAATTCAACTAAACTTAAATGGTTTGGAAAATGTTCAAATTTATTGATAAATTATTTGAGATTTTAGCAAATATATTGCTTATAAATGTTATGAATAACATGTGATATATACTTTTGTTTCGATTTCGTAATTGAATTGAAACTTGTTTCAATTGAACTACAATTGATTAAAATTTATTAAAAAAAACTAATTGTATTTTAGTTCTAAAAATATCTCAAATTAATCAACTCAACGACTATTGAGTGAATTAAGAAAAGGGAAAGACTTTTTAAACAATTACTGTTCGAAAAACATTGTACGAAAATAGTAGAAATTGGCGTCTGCTTCGTTTACTAAAAAAGCAAAGTTTTCGACTCAACAATTTATTTGATTGAGAGAAGACTAATTTCTCAGTTTATTCTATGGGCTTTTATAGTGGCAACAAAAAAGATCACTCTTGTACTGTATTATACATTGTTAAGCGGTCTTTTGATGTTTTGAAATGAGTGGTTCTGTAAATCTTGGATGGTTGCTTACATATGGGCTTATTTATTTTAAATGATTTCAAAATAGTTGAAAATGTGTTTGTGCATACACATTTAAAAACAACCATCAAAATAGTGTTGTATATCCTTTTAAAACACTTAAAAACTTTTGTTTATAGACTAAATTTCAATATGAATTTAAATTAAAACTTATAATTTGAGCCAGGTTCAAATGGTTTGATAAAATAATTTAGATTTGAATAAACATTAAATGAATAAAACTGATTTAACCTGTTAAAAGAACCGGATATCAAAATAGGACCTAAAGTTAATCAGGCTTGGATCAGAATTGAATGGTATTTGAGACAGTGTAGTTTGTTGAGCACAACTCCCATTAGAATACAATATCTTCAAATATGAATCGAAACATTGAGTCAAAACTTCTCTCAAAGTACTTTTCAAAATGCGTAACTGTGATACATTACTTAACCATATTTTTTAACCGAGTAAATCAATAAAAAAATACAAAACCATTTGTTTAGTTACGGGTCAAAAGCAAAGTTTAGTTATTATAGAAGAGTGATTATGTTTGTTTTCTAAATAATAATAATTTGATGTCTGGTACCAAACACTTGGCTACAACCAATAGATTGACATTTAAATGGTTTTGTATGATCGCATTAATGATAATTAAGACGTGTTTTACTAGTACCTACGTTGATGCGAATGGCTTGTGACACACTTCTGTAGTCAACTCTAAGTTTCTGTTTGAAGGTCTGGTTAAACATTCGGATCAATTGAAATGGTCAAGTAGTCTATATTGAATATTTTCAATTTTTCAAGTCTTGTCCACTATTAAGTATAATTTTATTTGTATTTTGAGCAAATTCAAACGGTTTCACAGTTAAATGACTTAATTTATGCCTAGTAAGTAGCAAATTAATGTCTCAAATTGACACAAATTAGATCGCAATATGCTTTGGCTGTCATTCTATGCTTCTAATATTGAGTCTTATATCCAGAGTTGCCAACCGTCCCGGTTCGCCCGGAATTGTCCCGGAATAGCACATTTTGTGCCGTATCCCGGGTGACGGCTGCCCTGTTGCTCAAATGGAATCTTGTGCAGATCTGGATCCAAGTCTGAGTTCGGCTATGAACTCTCGGGTTCAGAGCTTTGCCGAACACCAAACTTGAACGCCTGTGAATGTCTTTCAAAGATGTTTCTTCATTGGATCCATATTCTCAAACATTTTATTGCGATTTGATTTCAGTTTTTTCAAATCTAGCAGAAGGATTGTATTTATTATTCTCAAATGTATTATTAACATTGACTGCATCTAAACCTGCGTTCCTTACGACTCAGACTACCGGGTTCCGGTTAAAAAGTCTGATTCGGTGGTCAAGATCGGGAAAATTATTTCAACTTAAATTCGGTTTTTAAAAATTTGAAAATACACAAGAATTCGGTTGAAATCGAGTTTAAAAGACTAAAATGTGTAAAATCAGTTAAAATCGAACAAAAAAGTATATTTTGCCTAAAAATAAATGAGTATTGATTTAAGGTTGGAAGATCAATTAAAAACAGGGGATATTATTAAAACTGACTGAGTCTATACTGTAATCTATACTGAATATATGGTAGAATTATTCAATTATACTTTACCAAAATATGAAATGATTGATCAAATCAAACAAGTGTTTTGAAAACATTGTTTTAATATAAAATCTAATTATTTAAATAATATAATAATAATATGGTTAATAATTAATAATATTAATATAGTTAATAACATGATATCTATCATATGTTCTTAATAGATTTTCATGTAATTTAATTCTGACTTAAAATCTAGAAAGGTTCAGATCTACCAAATTGAATTTGATATTCATTAAGCCATCTTAAACCCAATTTTAACCGTTTTAACCGAATCAGTCATCGTTGGATTGGGTAGTTGAAATCAGAATCAACAGGCGGTAGTCCGACTTAAGATTGTATAACTTATACGCACACAAAATTTTTTCATCGGTTAGAGAGATATGTCGCGATTTTTATATTTAAACGGCATTTCTTCCTGTAATTGATGGAAAAAATTAATGATATTTCAGATAAATGCTTAACTCAAAAAGTATGTTATTAACACATTTTTAGATTAATTTTCTATAAATTCATGAAAATTATTAGTAATAGGCTATTAACGGTTTAATATTTTTATTAGAATCAAAGAAAAATGTTTAAAAACTATTTTCGGACTTGGAGGAATCATTGATGTTCTAGGATTTGAATAATTTGCCTGAAAGAATGCCGTTCATTTGTTTGGCATTAGAGTTTTAAAAAATAGTTTGAAAACGAAAAATATGATCAGAAATGCCGTATGATTTCTCGTATGAGTATTGAACTGCCTTTAGAAGATAAAAGGTTTACGCTCAGGTTAATCAATCAGATCAAGCAAATGAGCCAATGAGGCAAATATTGGATAACATAGATCGCATTTAAGTGCACTCAAATTGAGATCAATTTGATTTTTATTGTTTTAAGCTAAACTTTGCGTTGGTTTTGAAGTGAAAATTCGCATATGGACATATGTCCTTATGAGTCGTACGTGTTACGGACTTGATCTAATAGAGAACTCGTCAACAAAGTAAAGTGACTGCTCAACCTATTCCTAACTATAAGCTATTGACGGATAACTTTTGCCAATTGTTGGCATCAAAATTATTATACTTCTCTCTTTTGGAGCTTAGTTTCAGTCGACATTTTGCGTGACGGAATCTCAATAATGATTACCTATTATTATCTTTGTTGGCAATCTATTCACAACTGTTTTGTTTGTGAATTCAAACAAACTGATCTGAACAAACATTCAAACTGATCTTATTTTAAAATCTACTTATCTGTTCTTTCAAAAGAGCATCGAATTGTATGGTACTTAAGCTTTGAACGAATGTGTTGCTCAACGTTCGAATCTTTATCTTCATTCTTATGTTGTAATTGATGTGTTTTATTGGCCTGTTCATCCGTGGTCTCAAACTTACAGCTGATTCGTTCGTGTTTAAATTCAATATTTAAAGGATCTGGAGATCGAATGCTTTCAAGTCTTTAGTACCAAAATGTCATTTGATCGCTTTGATCTTACGAGGGAGGTTAGGGACTTATGTAATAACTAATTTCAAAAGTATTTTTATGGCATAAATAACATGTGATATGATGTTCAAAAAGGTATATAAAAAAGGCTGACCGCTAGACACAAGTTATAACCATTGAAAAAGTGATTTGCTATGGGTCATTATTATTGGTTTCTGTGTATTTTGTCTATCAAATATGAAGTCTAATTCACAGTCAAGTTGCAGACTAATTTGAAAATAGTTGACATGAAAAATATTTTATCGAACAAAATATATAAAACATTTAACTACATTGAAGAGATAAAATCGCGAACTTATTTAGTAACACATAATTGCTTTCAGTTCTATGTTTCATAGGTTAAACTCTTATATTTCATTTTAAAACTGATTGGAAGAGTTCTTCAGCGCGTTTCTCGAAACAAATCTTATGATAAAATCCCTTCTCGAACAAGTCTTACGATTTTTCTGTTTTTCAAAGCAAAACTGTCTTAAGATTTGAAGCTAAGACTAGGATAAATCTTAGAATGAATTTACACACTTAGGATCACCTTAAGTCAATTTTAAGATTTTTGTTTGACTAAAATAATATTTTTTAAATCTTAAGTCAAAAATCCTAAATATAGACTAAAAGATAACTAAACACTTGTCTTAATGAGTTATTGTTGTCAAAATTTCTAACTTTATGTTTGCTTTAATGTCAAATAAATAGAAAATTTAATATTACAAAAGAGCGTCTTCTTGAAGACAGACAAATATTGAAATAATCACTGTTTAAGTGAGAAAAAACAATGTTTTGGCAGCCATTGTTCTAAAATCTATCCTAACTTTATCCTAAGTTTAGGATCTGCTAGAATTCTTTAGTGAAACACTTTTAATCCTAGGATTCTCAATATACTAAACTTGCGATTCAAATCTTAGGATAAGAGACGATAATGAAACGCAGCGCTGGACTTCAGTCAAAACTGTTTTTGAACTCAATTTAGAACAAGTGTAGACATCTGTCTGTCAACACTTGCGACTATTTTAAATTGACTCAACACTCCAAGCAAAAAAATACTGCGCAAATGTTTTGGCCTTTTTTACATGCAACAATCTGCGTGTTTTAAACGCAATAGCAGTTTTAAAACGGTCTATAATTCAATTATTGACATCTTGTTTATGATAAGACAATTTACTTTAGTATTACATCGGTTTAGCGTTCATTATATTCGATATATTTGATTAAATATCAATTTTAATTAATTGCGTAATTGATACAACGAGTTGATCGCAATTTAATTCTCAATAACCAGCTCAACAATGTCTGACAGCGAAGAATCAGATCGTAATTCAGATAATGAGGTCTTTGTTTGCTATCATTTCATAAAGCCAATTATTTTTTTTAAATCTATTCAAATGAGATATTAATTCAAAATTGCTTTAAAGGCTGAGGAAGTGGAACGCGGAGGAGAAGAAGAAGAGGAAGTGGCCGATGAAGAAGAACCAGAAGGAGAGGACTTAGATGAAGAGGATTACGATGAAGAGGAGGATGAAGACGAAGAATATGACAGCGGAAGAAGAAGAAGGAAGAGAAAGAAACCACGACACGGAGGCTTCATATTGATGAGGCAGAGGTCGACGATGAGATCGAAGACGACGAAGAGTGGGAGGAGGGCGCGGATGAGATTATTGAGAAGAATAAACTCTCCGATGATTCCTCTCAGAGGGATATGGAATCACACCGAAGACTACAAATGATGTGGAATTCACAGAAAGAGGACGAGATTGAAGACTATTATCGCAGAAAATATGCCGAATCTTCTGCTGCCGAAAGAGGTTATGATGGAGAGGTTGATCTACCCGACGATATCACCCAACAGGCACTTATGCCAGGCGTTAAAGACCCCAATCTATGGATGGTTAAGTGCAAAATTGGAGAAGAAAAGGCAACTGTTCTCCAACTCATGAGGAAATTTATTGCTTTCTCAACCACTGAGGAACCACTTCCGATCAAGTCTGTTGTCGCACCTGAAGGCAAGTCTCGAATGCTTTAAATATTTGGATAAGTTTTACATTTATGTCATGATAAGGCTCATCTATTATTTAACTTTTATTAGAGTTAACTAAATTAATCAATTACTTTGATTGTTTCAGGCATTAAGGGATACATTTATATCGAGGCTTATAAACAAACTCACGTCAAACAAGCGATCCAAGGAATGGGAAATCTTCGTATTGGACTTTACAGACAGACAATGGTTCCTATCAATGAAATGACTGATGTCTTACGTGTCACTAAAGATAACTCGCAAATAAAAGTGAACCAATGGGTTCGACTGAAAAGAGGTCTATATAAAGACGATTTGGCACAAGTCGACTATGTGGACACCGCTCAAAACCAGGTCCATCTTAAACTTATTCCTCGAATCGACTACACGCGACTGAGGGGTGCCTTAAGAGCTACCAGTAATGAGAACGAGAATTCTAAGAGAAAGAGAGGCAAACGTCCGTTACCTAAGCTCTTCGATATCGATGCCATTAGAGCTATTGGTGGAGAAGTTACCAATGATGGAGATTTCATGATATTTGAGGGCAATCGCTATCGGCGAGGATTTCTGTATAAAGCTTTCACAACAACCGCTTTACTTATCGATGGAGTTAAGCCTACTTTGAGTGAATTGGAAAAATTTGAAGAGCATCCGGAAGGCATTGAAATACAATTGAGTGAGAGTACCATCGCTGAAGATAAGGGACACAGCTTTGCACCTGGAGATAATGTTGAAGTTTGTGAGGGAGAGTTGGCTCATCTTCAGGGAAAAATTGTGACCATTGATGGAAATAAGATAACAATGATTCCCAAGCACGAAGATCTGACAGAACCACTTGACTTTCAAGCGCACGAACTCAGAAAGTACTTCAAAATGGGTGATCACGTCAAAGTGATTGCAGGTCGTTACGAAGGAGACACTGGACTTATTGTTAGAGTAGAAGATAATCAAATTGTTTTGTTTTCCGATCTAACAATGCATGAGTTGAAAGTACTGCCGAAAGATTTGCAGTTATGTGCCGATATGGCGACCGGTGTCGACACAATGGGTCAGTTTCAATGGGGAGATTTGGTGCAATTGGACGCACAAACGGTCGGAGTGATAGTTAGGTTAGAAAAAGAAAATTTTCAGATCCTGAACATGCACGGAAAGCTCGTTCATGTTAAACATCAAGCCGTCACCAAAAAGCGTGACACTCGACGAGCCGTCGCTCTTGATTCAGAACAAAATCAAATACAAGTTAAAGACCATGTCAAAGTGATTGATGGCCCGCATTCCGGACGACAGGGAGAGATTAAGCATTTGTACCGAAACTCTGCTTTTCTCTATTCAAGAATGATGTTAGAAAATGGTGGTATTTTTGTCTGTAAAACGCGTCACTTAATACTTGCTGGCGGTTCGCGTCCACTTTCGTCCTCGGGTGTCATGAATATGCCCAGCGCTGGATTTATGTCTCCTCGCATATCATCACCGGCACATCCATCAAGTGGTTCGCGACAATTCAGCGGTGGTCAGAAAGGAGGTCGTGATCGAACTGATATGGATTTGATCGGAAAGACAATTAAGATAACTCAGGGAACATATAAGGGATATATCGGTATTGTTAAGGATGCCATCGGAACGACTGCTCGTGTCGAACTCCACGCCACCTGTCAGACAATTACAGTCGACAAAACACGTATAGTAGTGGTCGGCAGCGGAACAGGTGATAAAGCGGGCGGTGTTTCGACGTATGCGCGAAACACTCCAATGTATGGCAGTCAGACACCAATGTATGGTTCGGGCAGTCGTACGCCTATGTATGGTGGGGCCAACACTCCAATGCAAGACGGGTCACGAACACCTGCCTATGGCGGTGGTGGTGCTACACCTATGCACGATGGCTCACGTACTCCTATTCATACATCTTCGATATGGGATCCGACGGCGGCCAATACTCCAAGACCTGATTTTGATTATGACGATCCGTCTCCTTCTCCGTCAAATCCTTCCTACCTAAACCCTCCAACCCCTGGTTATCCCAATCCAGAGACGCCTCCGGGCGGGCCTTTCACTCCACAAACCCCAGGCATGTACGCCTCTTCTGATCACTCTTATTCCCCGTACGGAACAGCGGCCACTCCTTCGCCATCGAATTATTCAGTTCCAGGAACTGCTCAAAGTCCTGCGTCTGCTGGTTATTTGACTCCAAGCCCTGCATACACGGGACCGCATAGTGTCGGTCCGTCGCCATCGCCGACCGGTTACGGCTATTCTCCGATGACTCCCGGAGTGTCTTCTCCACACTTCAACCCTCAGACTCCAGGTGCAGGAATGGAACACGCATTCAATGTCGAATGGCAGTCACCTGATATTGAAGTTAGAATCAAAGACGTTCACGATGATGACGACTTGATCGGTCAGACGGGAATCATCAGAGGAATATCTGGCGGAATGTGTGCCGTATTTCTACTGAAAGAAGATCGTGTTGTGAATATATTATCGGATCATTTAGAACCAGTATCGCCTACAAAGGGAGATAAGGTTTGATCTACTTTCCTTTCAAACTTCTCAACATTTTCATTCTTTTTAGTTATGAATTTCTGGCATTATTTTTATAGATAAAAGTGATCTTTGGTGAAGATCGTGAACAGACAGGAATTCTGCTTAGCATTGACAACGCTGAAGGTGTCGTTAAGATAGATAAGGCAGACATCAAAATGCTTCCCTTGAGATATTTGTGTAAAATGAAAAGCGGCTAATCATTCATTCTTCACAAACTTCTAAATCTTAGTTCAAAACATATTTAGAAGTAAATATTAAATAATTTTTTTCTTTTCATAGAGTGAGTCATTTATTTTTAATTTTGTCATGTTTTCAGTCATTTTTTACTTGGATTTCATAATCTAATAATTTTTCAATTAAATCATAAGATGGGAAACAATTTGAGAGATTAATATTGTATCAATTTTAATGTCAATCATATTTGGTATTTATTTTCCGTCAGTTATAAAAAGTTATTGAATAATAAATCTGTAACTATTTGACTGACTTATAATAGATTATTATTAAACGAGGCAAACAAATGAATGCACATACAATTTGTAAGTCTATGTATTAGTAAATCATAAGATACTTTCCTTAAGTTGTTTTAGGACAGACTAATTGAGTAGAAGATTGTAAATCATTAGAGTTTGGGCTTTGTGTGATTCAGAGCAAAATTGGTTTGAAATTAAGAAAAAAGGAAAATGTGTAATAAATGCCTTAAATACTGTTTGAATTTCACAATATTCAGATACGATAGAATATATATAATGTAGTATGGGGAAAACCCGAAGTCTTAGATTTGTTGAATAAACTAATAAATTCTAGTTGACGGATACTCATAAGTTTTACAACCGCTCCTATGAGACGATCAATCCATTACTTAATGTTCCGTCAATCAACTAAACAATTTCGACATTGACTGACCGTTAGATAAGATGTTCGAAGTTATAACTAGTGTACTTGACTTACTTTTGCAACAAGACTTAAAATAAATTGAACTAACAAATGAAAGATTAGAAAGTAAAAATAATAGTTATGAGGGAAATTCCAACAGTTATTATACCTTCGATTTGAATAATGCGGTCAAACTTTCGTGATTAGATTTCATTTAGGTAAGATTATAGAAAATACAAGGCTTAGCCAAAATATGACTTCAAACTTTGTATGAATTGATAACCCAATTTTTAAATTAGCTATTATGATCTAATAAAACTTGAAAATTTGTTTTCATGCCTAAATAAGTTAATGAAGAGAAAGTGTTAAAATAACAATTTTTGATCAAATCACTCAAAGATGACAAGAAATTGAGGGAATAATTAATAGTTAAGTCTATAGGTATTTAAAATGAGGATTGAAACAAATAATGATTTGTTTAAGTAATAAACTGAAAAGAAAGTCTCCTAATATATAAGTTTAGAATATAGTAAATGACACCTGAATGACCTGATAATATCCTTTAGGTAACTAAGATGGCAAACAAATGGGTGCATTTGATCTAAAAATAAGTTATAAACTGACTTGTTTATGGTTTTGTAAAAGCTTTCCGCTATTGTAGTTACTGAATGTACAGTAATTTCTGCTTTTCTTGTGTCTCTGCATCAGTGTTGTACTGCTTGATCGCTCATATGAACTAAATCTTTGGATAATTTAATTAAAAGGAGATCACTTGCTTTAAAGTCTCATTCCTTTATGCAATTAAGTTCTTAAATGATAAGAATTATTAATTGAAATTCACATAACTCTGTATCAATTCCGAGAAGTTATTAAATGGAGAGTAATGTGGGACTGAATTCACCTGAATCTTAAACTCATGATTTCTATGCCGGTAATTATCCTATGTCAAAGCAATGTAGATAAAGTTAAGATACGAGAAAAGTTACAGACATAATGGTTTCAATAACTAAATAATTTCTACCGGTATGTGCTTTCAGTCAGTATGAAAAAACACGATAAAATTATACTGTACTTTTTAATGAATTCATTTGCATTTCCTTGATTGAGTAAAAGTTGATAATTTCATGCTTATATTTGAAAATTAGCATGCTACATTAACTTGAGCAGCATAAAAACACTTGATTAGCACTCAAATTTTCAGATGGTTAGCAGATCAAGGTCTCAATAGCTAGATTTTATATGTTCTTCATAATCAGCTCATCCTATGACCAGAAATCAAGAGTAGACAAGTTTATATAAATTTAGTTTTTTAATAGAAATTGCCTTTGGATTTTCTTGTATACCGAGTTCTTATGTACTATTAAGTTGGTATTGTGGTTAAGGAACAGCTGGTGTGGTTTTTTTGGACAAAAGAAAAGGGACAAGTGATCAGAGAAGATCTGGTAACATTACAAAAAGTGTTATCAATTGTAGGGATCGCATAAACTAGTGATGATCAACAGGTGTGTGCAATTTTTAGCCATCATTAGTTTTGGCCGTCAAATATTATCTATTCTGAGCTAAAAACCATTTTCAATGTCAGGTAATCAGTTTTAGTAGTTTAATGATTGAAACATTAATTTATGAACTCATATAACTTGAATGAGTCAAAAATGAATGATTGACTGCAAAGTTTTAATCGATTATCTTGAAACAAAGGTGAGAGTTCAATAATAACAAGGAATTGTGAAGATTCAGTACTGAGTAAACTATAAGTTAAAAATAGACTGTTTCCCAGGTCCTATTGACATAGAACTGAAGTCGAGGTAATGGTTTGCAAACATACAAATACTGAAACTTATAAACAGTTGGTTCCTTGTTTATTTATATAATGATAGAATCAATAAAATATTATGAATTCGTGATCAAGTATAATTATTTTATAGTCCTCTTTCATGTTTTCACTAGTTTATAAATTAATCAAGCTAATCAAAATCGAAATTTTCATCCACTCTGTTTTACGCTCGAAAACTTAATAATCGTTGATAGTAACCAGAAGTAATGTGTTGTAATGGCATGCTTTGCATTAGACTGTAATACTGAACATATTGCGAAACATAAAATTTTCAATATAGTAATCAAAGCAAATTACGAGTCAAATCCTGCAAAAATTTGATGTGCATCACAGTGCCTATCTTCTTCGCGGTCTTTTCTCATTGATATTGCGGATTACTAAACTTTCAGCTGTACAATTGTAGACCAAACATAGAGAGCATAAATCAGTTGCATCAGTCTTCAAAGCAAAAGCTGCCCCAAAGCATAATTAAGAATTGGGTGCTCAAAAAGCCTGATTTTAGGCTATTTTTAATTCGAACCATAGTTAGAAAAAAATTATTTGATTTGAAATTATTTATAACTTTAACAAGCTTGAAAATGACGGAAGTCTGCTCTGAGTGGCAGTCCAAATATAGAAGATGTGCTCTTAAGCAGTACTCTTATCCAACAACAGACTCAATAAGAGAGATATAAATAAACTTGAATACTAGACCTTAACATTGATGGGGTTAAGGCCAAATATTACTTTGACCAACAAATCATAAGTCATTCATTTTTTAAAGCCATTCAGAATATGAATCAATACATTGTATTCTCGCTATAGTTAACACCTTTATTCAAATTATTTCAGTACTGCTTAATGAATAGCAATTGACTTCAATCTAATTGCAGGAACTTTATCAATTTGAAAATGCTATTATTAAGCAATCTTCTCAAATCTTTTCAAACATGTAACAATCATTTTTGAAGAACTAAACAATTTCTAATTTTTTTAAACATCTTAATAATCTTATTGAATGAATTTTTGATGTATTATAAGGATGAGCGATAAAATTTGCAAAAAACTTGAGATATGAATCAATCTTTATTAAGAAATATAGATTTAAAATGGTCTAGAATTAATTTGTGTATTCATGCTATTTGATGATCCAAATATTTTTTATCAGTATAGAACAACAGAATACGAATAGATTAGCAAAAAGCATATGAGAGTTGGCATTAAAAGCAATGTTTGGGAATAGTTCTGGCAAAGTAAACACAAACACTCGTTTTAGAAAGAAAAAAATTGAAGTCGCAATTCTAGCGCAACTTTAAATAAGTATAAGTATTGAATATGAGTAGAAAATGGGAACCACCACCAATTTAAAGAGGACACAGATTGGTGATCACCTAAGCTATCGAAAAAGAGAAATAAGGCCAGACGTAGACACTATTGAGCGTTTCAACATTTTTAACGGTTATTGCAAACTTAACACATAGTCAGCTACTGCTAACTTGTTTTTCAGTATTCATTTTCTAATATCTATCACTGCATTTATTGTTACGAAAGTTTTTTCTTAATGTGAATGACTCTCAATGTGTGCGAATTTAGTCAATGATAACTATTTGATTTTCATCTAATTATTTTTCTTAAATCTTCTTTCGAAGTAACTGTAATATGGACTGTAATTTTGGACTCTTATTGACAAGAAACTTTTAGAGTGAGTATAACTCTGGGTTTTGTAACTTTACTCAATTGAATATCAGTTGTTTTTCCAAATCATACCAACTAAGAAAACTTCATTAAACTTTTCATTGAAGGTAATTTATTCACCCAAACAGTTATTGTCATTACTCAAGAACTTTCATTGTCCTATCAAATCAATTATTTTGAATTATTGGGTCTTATTATATGAATAAACATTATAATTATGGAATATCTAGGATTAAAGTTTGAACTAATTGCTTATGAGTATATACTCTATGACTATGAATGGAGTTAAAAGAAAAGCCTTTGATTCATAGCTCACGTGGCATTCAAGTTAAGTCTAATTGATTTATATAACGATCTTATAAATAATTATTAAGTTGTTTGACTGAACAATACTTTTATAATAATAAAACTAAGCCAAGTGTTAACAATATAGATTAGAATGATTTTTAAATAATAGTAATTTCATACATAATCCTATATTTAGTAAACTTGTGCCAAAGTTTCGCTATGAACTAAGTTCTAAAAGTAAGTTTAATTATAGTTTTATTAAAAATCATTTTAATTAGTTATAGACAATCTTAACAATAAAATCCTAAAAATCTGTGTCCTCTCATTAAAGTGTAACATTGTTATAGTTCAAGTCTATTGGATTTGAACTTCTTAATGGTTCTACTTGTTTGTTAAAAATCAGTTCGTTTTTAGACAAGTTTTCTTTCTAGTCAATTATTTTTTTTTTGTTAGATTGTAGAAAATTTAGCCAAAATAATAGACTTAATGCAATAGACTTCCTAATAGGCAACCATAATTTATTCCGAATAATTAGAGCTAAAATTGAAGTGCCTGTTAAGTTGATACGATACAATTTTAGGTGTTGTCGACTTCTTAAGTAATATCTTAATTGCAAATTTGATCGCAACAGTCTTAATCGCTTTAAAACAGCTTAGAAACTGCGATGTTCTTCATAAATATTTCAAAAACTAGTGTAATAAATCAACTGAGCCGAACATTCGCATGAAAATTAACACTTAATTTGCGTTTTGAGTTTACATTTGAAATAAATCCTACCCATTAATCATCTTCTGTTTTGACGCAAAATTCAACCACTTTAAATTTGAAGTTCTGTTCATTATTTGAAACTGTTGCGAAAGCTTAAGGAAAGCTAGAGTGAAGTGGAATAAAGGATTTAATACAATTTTGAATTGGAGTCAATTGTAAAATGACAACTTTCTCAAAACTAATACGTGTCTGTCAACCAAATATATTTAGGCCAAAATAGTTGTTAATTTTGAACTTATATTTCAAACTGTATATTAGCCAGTAATTTTCCTTCTATTGTATCTGTTTTATTATTTTTCAATATTATTTCTCATTTTCCATCAGACAAAACCTTAAAGTTTAGCAATAATTTGATAAATTTTCCTCTCATTTATTGTTATGAATTTCGTGCTATCAAATTGAACGATAGCGTGTAAATTACTTTACTCTCCATAAAATATGATTACATAACAGATTAAACTGACTGTAAATCAAACTTCAAGTTTATTGGAGTAATACTTTCACAACAATTGAATCTTATTCAAAGTCAAAAAGTTCTAGTTATGCATTGAAATGGTTGAAGGCTCGCATGATTAGTGAGTTTGAAGCATAAACTGACTCGATATGGAATGTAAACTGTTTTTCACTTGAGTTTCAATTAGCTTAAAATCTATATTTGTTTTAAAGAAAGCCTTCATATGTAAATCGTAACTCGTTCGTAGAAATTAGTTTTTCTTGACTTAATTGAGGATAATTTATTTATGTATCGCGAAAATTATGCGATTATTAAATAAGTTGTACTTATTTCAATTGAGGCTTTTTTTTAGTATTATTGTATTTTTAAAAATAGTATTACTCTATTTAGTGAACCGTAGACTAATTGTTTTGCAAGTTAAACAATCTTTAAAAGATTCAATGTGTTAAAACCTAAAAATGATTTCGCATTTTATTTGCGTTATCGATAAGTTTATATCGTTTAAATTTTATGCATTGTATCCAATACTAAATTAAATGAGACGTTGCAAAACGGTGAGCAGCTTTTCAATTAAATCACAAATTTATTTAAAGCTAAAAGGAAAGTAAACTGTTTATGAAAATTTTTATAGCAACTTGTGTTATATCAATCAAATGAGCTGACAAAATAAGTCAGAATATTATACAAATGAGGCAATGGGGAAAATAAGGTAAATAAGGTAAATATCTTATTTTCTTACTAACATTGAGGTTAGTATTAAGTTGAAAGGCATAAAGGGAAACTTAGCACATGAGTGCTGATCATCAGTAATTATATTGATTATTCTTATGAGGAAATTGTTTAACAAGTATATCGGTTTATAGACATTCATTTTCAGTTCAGACTGCATAATCTGTAGCAATACAGTAGAACTCCGATATGTCAATCGATGGGCACCAATACTTATCTACTATAAAGCAGTTATTTTGCATTAGTCGATGTGTGCCCGCACACCATTGCCTCGATTATAAGAGGTTTCACTATAAAGAGGTTCACTATATCGGGGTAGTACTGTAATAGCTTGATTTCAATTTAAGAATGAGCAGAATTTTTACTGGTTAAGTGCCTTGTAGTGCGTTAATGCAAACGCAATCTTTGTTTGGGTCATTGATTCTGATTGCAACTTATACCAAATTTCATATCTAATTCACTATTACTCAACCAATACACCACTAACATATTTTGTCTTAAATACTCAAAACTTTCGCTTATCGTAAGCAATAGTTTAAAAATAGTACTCTTTTTCTTTTGGCGCATACCTTTTTTGCCGTAATTATACTAGAATTAACCTAAAAAATAAGACAAATATTTTAACTTCTAATAAAAAAATATTGATTTGAAAATTGAAAACTAGATATTTTTTTTCCTTAATTAAGAATTGCTCACTTTTTTAGATTGTTCTTTTAGGCGATAAGCAAATAAGTATTTATGAATACTGTTATTTAGAGAAAACATTTTACGACTAATCGATAATAAGATTATTTTGTAAGTTTTGCAAAATTGGTCAAAATAAGTTTGAAACTATCATAAGCACAAGCATAATGTATTAATTTTTTTGTTGAGCTTATTATTAAAGTTATTTTGTGATTGAATATCTAGAAAAGCCAGCAATCAAAACCTGTGGAAAGTCGAATAACTAAAACTTCAATTCAATGGCACAAGTTGTCAACTCAACTGCACAAATATATAATTGGCTTATGTCTAAAGGAGGTGAGCATAAATTGATATGAAGCTTTTAATTTAATTAATAAAGTTAGTTTTGAAAGATTCGAGCGAAAGAATGTGTTATTGGAGTAGAAGTTACTTATAAAATGGATCGAGTGTCACCTGAGAGTGTTCAATATAGACAACAATTGAACTAACCTGACCCGTTGTAGTCACGAATACAATGCAACTATTTTTACCTCTTAACATCATTAATACAGTTCTCATGTCTCAGTAAAGGCTTACTTAAAATTCTAGTTTAAACTATTATTGATTAATTTGAACTGAATTTTAGTAGTTAGCATTTCGCAACATTATTGCAATCGAAAACGCTTTTTCTTAAAATAATAGTTTTGTTTTTGCTAGAATGATCGCTGCCTCATCAAAACTATAGCTAGTTTATGCTTAACGACTTAGTTTTAGTTACAGTTGCAATATAGGTGTTTTATTTTCATTTCTTCAGTATTTATGTTGCACAAAAAGTCAAATTGAGGTCTCAATTGAAAAAATGATTCAGATAGTAATGAACAAATTAAAAACTAGTCGAGTAAACTCCAAACTTAGGAAGAAATCACGATATTCTCAGCTTGAAAAGTAAAAAGTTAAATATCAGGTTAAGATTAAAATATCATAAGCTAACTGAAACGAGATTTTCTTTTCATTGAAACGAATAACAAATTTTGCATGATTTTTGAACGCTATCCTTTATCTTCATTCATGAATAGAGTTCTAATTTTTTTTTCTATATTTTTCTTCAATACCTTTTTCATAACTTGCACACAAATTTTCAAGTATCTTCAATCAACTAAGACCTAACAAATGAATGTTCGAATCTTTCAAAACAAATTTATGAAAAAATGTTTAGAAGAAAATAAGATGATTTTGTTGGCGAAGATAATTAGATTAACTTTGATTTAGATCCTCGGATCACGGACTGGCCACTATTAGGTTCACCGTTTCCAATGTTGTCAATTATATTTTCGTATATATATTTTGTCAAAGTATTGGGACCAGCGTGGATGAAAAACAAGAAACCATTCCAAATTGAAGGAGTTATTGTTGCCTATAATATCCTTATGGTCATTGTTTCTGCTCTCTTTTTACTTCGTAAGAATAACTTTTTCCTCATTCAACACATGCAAAATACTGATGATTGACTATTAATAGCGATTTAAGTTGTTCACTACTAGTACTCGTAATGTTCCATCAATCAGCTAATTTCCAATTATTGTACACTATGTTCGAAAAGTCATTGACAACAGATCAAGTTTTGCATTAATGGCAGTGCGTGCTTTACTCAGAGTCAAATTGGAGATAACAAATTTGAATTCTCAATAAAAGCTTAAAATGCAGAACCCGAACGTGTTTGTCTAAGTAAATAATGCGTTGCCAATGATGCAATAAATTTTCTTTAACGATGGGCTTTGAGGACTTCCGTAGTTGATCAATGAAAAGTAGGCGCTAAAATTATTTTTAAGTTATCAAAGTTATAAAACTATTCAATCCTGAAGTTATTATAAAGGGTTTGCGTGTATTCCGATAGATAATTTTATTATTTAAAAGACTGTTAGGTTTAATTGAATGTTAAAAAGGTCAAAAATGGAAACTTATCCCCTATTCTTTTATGAGGCTAATTATAAAACTTTATATTTCCTTTCGAAGCCTTAATAAACGAGTTAATTAGTTTGAGCTCGATCTAAAAAATAAATCTTAGAATGAACATTTGAAGTTTTTAGCCATAAATAATCGTTAAATTTATTAAAAACTAGATAATCATATGCAAAATGACTGAGTATTGAAAGTTTTTATCATAATTGATGTCAAGAAACTTATAGACAGTATTATCAGCTTAAGTTATTCAGTTTGAGATTAGATATTTGTAGTGAAGAATATAAGCTCGTTTGATGTGAACTTAAGCTTAAGCTTAGCTTATGTTATCACTCATTATATTTTAGTTTGACAATACTTTGCATACGAAATTAAGACGTTCAAATAATTAGCCACAATCAAGTCAACTCAATTATCATTGTTCTTGGTTGCAAGCTTACCTGTTATTAAACACTTTGTCGCCTATTTTTAACACCGAAAAAGCATTTTAACAACGAATGATTCTCGATAATTATTCCTGGCGCAAACATTTTCACCCTACTCATACTGTTCTAGGCTAAATGCTTTCCAATTTAAACAATTTTTAAAACCTCCGACAACTATACAAGAATAGAAAATAGATTAAACATAAATTAATGATAATTGTGATGATAGGGTGGCCAAATGACATATTTGCCACCAGGAGGTAAATATAGTCTGATATGCGAACCAATCGACTATTCTGGTAGTCCTGAATCGATGAAACTGGTAAGGCTTGGCTGGTGGCTTTTATTACTCAAAATCGCCGAATTTGCCGATACGGTATTGTTTGAAGCGTTAACACGAAAGATCATAACCCCTCTTACAGTGATTTCTCTGTAAAATTAGGTGTTTTTTTCTTCGCAAGAAATTCACTCACATATCAGTATTGCACGTGGTCCATCACTCACTGGTAGCGTGGGGTGTTTGGGTTGGTCTTAAGTTTGGTGCCGGTGGTCATAACGCTTTCTTTCCATTCATTAATTGTGGTGTTCATACAATTATGTACACTTATTACTGTTTGGCTGCATTGGGTCCTAACGTCCGAAAGTATCTTTGGTGGAAACGATATCTAACTATTGTCCAAATGGTTCAATTTGTGGTGGCTCTCATACACGCGTGTATTCCTCTCTTCATCGACTGCGGATATCATCCAGGATTTGCTTATGCTTTGATCGCACATGCCATACTGTTTTGGGTCATGTTTTATAACTTTTATCGCAAAAATTATAACGAAAAGGATTTAAAAAATTATTCGCTAATCAATAATGAGGAGTCGACTTGCCATCAAAATGGGGCCCTACTTAAGAGCTTGGCAAATGGACACACAGTCTTACGGAACGGTGACGTTAAGGGTATCGCTAAGAAAATCAATTAATACCAAAACACTCAATATTAGCCTTAAATCCATTTGAATTGTTTGAGTAAATCATGATTTTATACTATCGCCAACTTTTATTCGTCATAATTACTAATGTAAGTATTGACAGATTCTTCGAATTATCAACTTTTTAAGTTGTGATCGAGCTTTTAATTCTATTTTTGTGATTAGACTCCAACAAGTAATTTAAGAACAAGTCACACCTCATGTAATAACAAATCGATTGGTTATATACATTGTCATATTTTCAATGCATTTTAAATTTATTAATTTTTCAAATAGAAATTCAATATTTATACCTTTTATTTTAATAGTTGTTATCAAGTTATCAATAAATAAATGATTTCAATATTTTAGATCAAATCATACTTTTATTTTTAAATAAATGCTCAAATGATAGTAACTATAAATTTAAAAATAAGATATTAAAAACAAAGTTGATCAAAAGTAGACTTTAGTTGGTATAGGTGTTAAATATCGTTCAAGTTGCCGGCGATGATGGCCTGGTTTACATCTCCTTCCTGGTCTTCCATCATATCAATCGCTTGCGTGTCTTTTGCAACTGCAACTTCCTGACTATTGTTGGCCTCTTCTTGAGAAGCTTTCTTCTTTTTCTTGATTATCCTTTTCTTATTGTTAGCCCTTTGATGAAGTCTTTGATGTTCTCTTAACTTATCAGATCTAGTGAACCGCTTATCACAAGTATCGCACGCAAAAGGTCTCTCTCCGGTATGGCATCTTCGGTGTCGCTGAAGTTTATAATTCGAATCGAAGGGTCGACCACACCCGGGCCAATCACAAGCGAAAGGTTTAGATCCTGCGTGAACAACCATATGTCGGTTTAGTTTAGATGCTTCGTTAAACCATTTGCCACAATAACGACACGAAGAACCAGTTCCAGAAGACGACAAAAGAACTGGTGTTCCAGGGGGTGGAGGTGTGTCTGGTTCTACATCTGAGTCTTGTGAAACATATTTGACCTCAATTTTAGCCGACTTTTTGGGTCGTCCGCGCTTCCGAATTTCAGGCATCTGTTGAAAAGCAGATCCTCGTTTCTTGCTCTTTGGTGCTGGTTTTTCCACATACTTCTTCAACTTTTCAACCTTAGCTTTTGATTGTTGTAGTTTTGTCTTGATATTAGTCAACTCTTTCTGTAGTTTTGACACTTTTGCCTTGTCTGCCAATCGTTGGGTTCGTTCGCATTCGAGTTCTGTCTGCAAAAGACTGACCGCTCTGTCTGTCTTCCACATGGCTTCCAACTGGTCGTCGAACTCAGACAAATAAACCCAACCCAATTCGAAGTGAGGCTTTACTTGAGGTAAAGAACCTCTTAATTGATAGAAAACATTTAATATAAGAAGTGCTGCCATTAATGTCTCTTCTTGTATTCCGTCCTCTAATTTAAGAGATTCTAAATTGAGCGATAAAAACAGTTTCATTAAATTGATCTAATGATTGAGACGATTAATGAAGTTTTTATACCGATAACAGAGTCTGCGTTATAGTAAGACTTCAACCAATTTCTAATATAAGAACTAATTTGAGACAAGGTTAAATCGTCCATCTGTTCGAGTGTCGGCACTTTCAGTTCATTTTGACCAGAAATGAATGACTGATCGAAGAAGCTGATAAGTGATCCCAACCTCCAGACCACACTTTTAGTGTCGTTTAAGTCTTCGAGTAATGGTTCATCATTTATAATACTGTTCAAAAGGCTGACAATGGCTGCTTTGTGGTTGTCTTCAATAGATATGACCCGATATTCACTTAAGTCGAACTGTTGTTCGCTACTTGTAGTTTCCATTTGTGATCAAATCGATTACTGATCAAAATAAAATTAAATAAACTCTTAAAAACATGATTCTTCATAAATGATGCTAAAGAATATCGATTTAAATCGAATTAAATTTAAATTTTCGGAAAAATATAATTCATATGAAAGCATAACTATTGAAATAACGATTAATTAATAGATGCAAAGTTACACAAGTTTTATTTAAAAACTGAGTAACTTTTTTAACAAAAGTTTCTGATGGTATTCAAAAAAGCGCCAAACATTGGGTTATATGGAATGAAAGGCATTCAAAATAAGGGGACTTTAGGGGGAATATATATTTTCGCCTTTAACTAAGACGTTTATCGATGAAAATCTTATTCAAAAATATCTAAATGCAATTAAACTAACATTTTTCAAAATCAATACTTTACATTATTATTTGATTCTCAAGTTTTCCTATTATTCAATTCATAAATTAATTAATTTTTCAATAAATTCTGTTTTATTGAATCTAATATTTAGTCCCACTTATTATTAAGAGAATCAAAGATGTAATAAAAATGGAAACTAAGGGATGGGTTCCTGTGAGTCGTTGTGCGCAGACTTTCCATTGAAATCAAGCGATTTATAACTGAAGGGGACTTAAAGTAGACACGTGTTAGATATGTGCACTAATTACGTCTTTGAAGATATTTTTCTAAAGCCATAGAACTTTAATCAACTTTAATCGATGACAAAACTTGTCAACTAAGTTATTGAAGTCTTGCTATCAGAACAAACTCTAAAATAAAACATTGTTTAAACTGATTCATCAAGAATTTAAATAATTTTATTTCGATTGAGGTATATCATTTATAAAATTATTGAAAATAGTATTACGCATTTTGTAAAATATGATCTCTATAAATAATTTATCTATTATTAAAATAATTATGATTTTCCTTTATTCTCATTATTGGCATCTGTTAATGAGCTAGACTTGACTTCAGACAACAGTTTAGTCAATTGTTGATCAGATATATCCTTTTTAGTAAGCTCTTTAGCGATATCTAAAGCTATCTCATGAATTCCAGTCACTAACTGCATGTTAGTTAAAATAGTAATAACAAGTTCGTGATTCGGTTCAATCAATAGTACAGAAGAGGCACCAACTGCTCCACCACCATGTGAGAATGAATTAGGAAATACTGGTTCGGCACAAAAAGCAAATTCTGACTTCGTGTCTTTGATAACAACCCAACCAATACCTAAAAATTCAAACAAAACTTCAGCTGAAAGCTTAAATTCAAAGAGATATCAATATAAGAAAATCGATACTGACCATAACCACGCCATTTAGGAACCCTATCTCGTCCACTATTTTCCGATGGTGTCCACATTTGTTCAACTATTTCTTTATTAAGAAATCCTTTTTTGCCATCATTTGTTCCTCCCTTATAGCTATACAGCATAACATTACCAAACCTTAACAGATCGTAAACATTCGATAGCAGTCCCCCTCCTGCCCACTTATAACTATTGTCAACATATGGAGCGTTGATCACTCGACCGTTGGGTCCAGTCTTCACATAATAAGACGAACGATTGTAGATAATTGGATCATTTTGGTCGAGATATGTGTGATTCATTCCTATCTGTTCTCTGAGAAATTTGATTAAATATTTATCAAAAGGTTCGCCATTGAGTTGAGTCTCAATGACAGCACTGATTAAAGTCCAGCCAAAAGTCGTGTAAACATATTTAGTACCGGGTTTAGCCACTAATGGATCGTCTTTGAAAAGTTTCAGCGATTCGGTCACTGTTTCGAAATTTTGTTTCAGAAAAAATTCTTGGGCTACACGCTCTCGATTCCTGGTTAATCAACTTTTTGTTTCATTCTTATTCGAAGTCTTATTGGCGTTAGTGTCGGTCTCTTTCTGTTGTTCAGACTTGTAATGTCTGATTCCTCCCAAATGTGATGCCAATTGTCTCACAGTTATGTCCACTTTCTTTCCCTCCCAATACTTGTCGGGAAATTGTTCTTTAGTCAAGTAATGGCTGATCGGTAAATCGATGTCAATCTTTTTTTCTTGGATTAGTTTTCCCAACAATAAAGCAGTTATTGATTTACTGATTGACGCGATTCTCATAACAGTTTCATCACTACATTTCACATTATTTTCAATATCAGCGAATCCTTCAGAATAAAACCAAATGTTTTGACCTCTAAGACTGACTCCAACCACAAGACCCGGAATGCCATTGACTTGTCGCCATTGAGACAATCGAGTTATACAACTATTGATTATTGATTTACTTCTGTTTGAGTAATCTTCTTCTGAATTATATTCTGATTTGTATTTCTGTTTATCTTTATTTTTCTTCTTTTTTGTTTTTTTATCACTTTCACTGATGTTATCATTGATTTGAATGACATCTTCTCTATTCTTCGTCTTTGCCTGAATTGTGGCAAAAGTGGCGACACTTGTGGTAATCGCTAAACCAATTGTGGCCAAAATTCTGTTGAATCCACTGGTCATTTACTTTATTATTTGTTAATTAATATTTGAAAAAAAACTAATTGTTATCAATAAGCATATCGTTAAATGTACTTTGTATTTGTTGTCAAGCGTCTGCTTATCTCTATGATTTTGTTTATAAAGAAGTTTTGGCGCCATTTATAAACTTTTGGCAACTGTACAAATGTTTATAAAACTTCATTAGAAATTCGTTGATTTGTAGGAAAAAATCAATTATATAGTAACTGAGTGGCCTTCAGTGAGATAACTGTAGTTAAGTATTAATTGAAATGATTTAATCAGAACAAACTTTAATAACTTGATATGAGTGAGAATCTGCATTTTCTTTTTCTATTGTTCATCTTTGCCTGAATTGTGACAATACTTGTAGTAACCTCTAATCTAATTGCGGCTCTGGTTCTGTTCAATCGATTGATCATTACTTTATTATTAATCAATTTTGGTATAATTTAGTTGTGATCCTTAAACGTATGATTGAAACATTTTGATAATTACTATGGTTTTGTTTGTAAACAAGATTTACTCGTACAACAATTAATGAGTTGTAGCGCATTGTTTTCAATAGTTATTGCCAACTCTTCAGGGAGTTCGTCTCGTCTACAATCGACTCTCTCTATATGGACTTCTATTATAATCTAAGACACTTTCATTATTTAATCAAATAATTTCAAATAAATTATTTGATCAAACATTTTGAAATAATATCAAATAATTTTCTACTTTTCTCGAATAATTTTTTCAAAACCGTAAAAATTAGAAATACTTTTCAGAAACAAACTTTCGATTAATCAATACTCTTAAGAACTGTAATTCATGCATCAAAACATAAAATATCTAAAATAATACATAATTAGGTGCTTTGAATAGTATATACAATGAATGAAATAAACACGCATTTTATAAATTGTATTTTGATATTATGATGATTGTGTGTAATGATTATGTGTAATAGTCGTGATTTAATTTATTTAAATATAATTGTCATCAAACATCAAACGCTTATTAGTTTTGGCGAATAGAAAGTAAGTTTAACGATACTTCAATTATAAATAATTAATAAAAAATATTTTCTAAACAGAAGATGTCTGAAATAGAGGACAATCTTTGTTTTGGTAATGAATGCGTTGAACTAAATGAGACCACAATTGATGTTCAATATATGCAAAATTTAGCGAATGATATTCAAAAGAGAGACAAATGTCTGAAAATACTATTATAGACTCTGAAGAAGTAGTTATTCCGAATGATTTCCAAATGAATAGTTTTATTGATTTAACAGAAAGCGAATATTCGAGTTCAAATGAATCAAAACGCCGAAAAACTCAAAGAAAGATAATCAGCAAAACGTTTAAAAAGGAAACAAAATAACTGTCCAAATGAGAGTTAATGAATATAAAGAGCCATTTATTGTCAAAGACGACAAAATGTATTGCAATATATGTAATGTTTTTGTTAACTTCAAGCATAAAAATGTCATCGATTTTCATCTGAACTCTAATAAGCATAAGAAGTATATCAAAAACAATTCAAATCAATTGAAAATTGTTAACAGCTTTGAGAAGCAAAATGAAAAGAAATGTTTCTCAACGATTTGGTTTTAATGTTGACCTCAACTAATATTTCTATTGAAAAAACTAATAATCAAGAATTCAGAGCTTTCTTCACAAAGTATTGCAAATTCGGAGATCAGATTCCGTTAGCCGACTGTTTGAGAAAACGAATACCAAAAGTTTATGCAAATAAACAAAAGGATACCATCGAATCATTGAGTAAAGTCGATGGGTTTTCAGTCATTGTCGACGAAACACAAGACAAGAAATATCGAGCAGTTATTAATATATTGATTACTCCATCAGCAATTGATTTTCCGTTGAACGATGATTTTCGCCTTAAGTCAATTCTTATTAATACTTTATTCTTGAACACAACAGTTGATAGCGATGCGATTGTTCGCGAAACTAATAAAGTTATAGCAAATTCAGGATTAGATTTCGATAAAATCACAGCATTTGTTAGTGATAATGCCAGCTATATGATGAAAGCATTTAAAACATTTAAAGTACTTTGGCCTAACTCAATACACATCACATGTCATTCATATATTTTTAATTTGGTCGCAGAAACCTTTAGATATAGTTTTATTGAAGTGGATGAATTCATGGCAAAAATGAAATCTTTTTTCAAGAAATCGAGAGTCAGGCGTAAAATATATTTTGAAACTTGTGGTAAATCTATTCCTAAGACTTCCATTACCAGATGGAACTCATGGCTTGAAGCTATCGCTATTCATGAAAATTTATTTAAATTTTACGTTGATTTGATCAGAAATTTAACAAATGCTAAAATCAGTTCTCCATTAATACCAATATTGAGAAGAATGATAGAAAATCCTATTTTGTACGAACAAATTAAGTTCATTAAAAGTATCTCTCAGCCGATTATTGATGCAGTTCTGTCCACTCAGAGGCCAGATATAATGACAACCAACATCTTTAAGTATTGTTCAGACTTGATGGCAATTTTTCGTGAAATGTATGCTAACGTTGATGTAAATGATTACCTCGATATTTATAGAAAAGAGCTAAATGAATATGACTTTTCGCGTTTCAAACAATCGGTAATCGATTGTCTTAACCAAACTTTACTTAAATTGGAGTTATATTTTGATTTTGGTAAAGAGCCAACTATGGGGTTTCTAAAAACTATGGAAATATTTGATCCTCAGAGGGCTAAGAACAATACACGATCTGTTGATGAGTTGATTAAAGAGTTAGTATCAATACTTGAAATGAATAATTTGATAAATTCTGGTGATTTATTGAAGGTTTCATAGCTCTCTTCTGAATTCAAGTCTTATATTAATTATGTTAAAGAATATGCAAAGCCAAAAAATATTAAAACCAACGTTTATATTACAAAATTTTTGGAAATCTAACTTCAAGAAATGGAAATTGATGGCACCGATTGTTTTTAAATACTTATTTGTTCTTATTTCTAGTGATGAGATTGAACGATCGTTCAGTTGTTACAAAAATATTCTCAGTGATAAAAGACATAATCTCTCTGAAGAAAGTTTGAAGTATTTAACTTCTCTCTATTATAATTGCATGTAAACTCTTTTGTAAATTATCAAATTCAATTTATTAAAATGTTCAAATTAGAAAATCTTCGGCCTATTTATTGCAGTAATTATTTAAACTACAATTTTATGACATGAACTTCTTGAATAATAGGTTTAGATGTGAAAATTTGTCAAATAATTTTAACAAATACTCAAATAATTAGACCAATTTTCTCAAATAGTTACTCAAATAATTTGACCCCTACTTTCTCAAATAATAAAAGTGCCTTAGATTATAATCAACCGATTTCCAGTGCATTAGACTGTTTATTATAACGAGAAGCGATTGTATAACTTGCATGGAAGTCAACACACACAAATTTATGCTATTTATAGTAAAGATTTATTTTTTGTAGAGAACCACAATGTTAACGCCTTACGATCTGTCTGTAATGCAACACTTAGGGGTTACTCTAAAATGTGCCCATAATGTCGGAGTTTTGACTGGCCAATCGTCATTTAGGCGTTAACATTAAGGTTCTTTGCAAAAATTTGATAGTAGATAAACTTTTATTTTAGTTTCTATCTAAAAAAGCAGTCAAACACCATAGCAAATATTGAACCTTTTATAACTGATTGTGAATCTTCAGGGGTTAAAATACTATAATGAAATGATAGAAAAATCTGGTCAAGATCTTTAAAACTGTCTTATATTTTATATGGCGTGCACCGATATATCATTTTTCTTTATTATTAATAATATGAGTTTCAATAATGAAATGGAAAGCAAAAAAAGAGTTAACTTATATATGGTTTATTTAGAAGTACCATAAACAAAAGTTTTAAAGACTTGAGATACTACAAACTTGAACCAAATATTGAAAACGTAAATCAGTTTATTTCTTTATGCAACTGTCTTTACAATACTGTATTCACTTGTGTTAAAGAAATTGAAATAATTTGAAAGTTGTTTTATTCAAACAAAACATTTGTAGTTTTCAAAGCTTGTTTTTTGTCAAAATAAGTTTTATTTTAGAATTCTATTGGATATAACTGTTATTAAAGCTTGACATAGAGTGGAATAAAATTGATTAATCTTTCGTGCGTAAAAAGTCAGTTAAAAAGCCTAGCTTAGACTCTGGGTACTCAACACTTTTCTTACATATTTCAATGATATGGGTCTACAATTCATTTGGCATTGGACAACTTTTTAAGTGTCTAATTATTATTCACTATTGCTCGTTGTTGTGCGTAAGATGTTAAATGAAATGGTCGACGGAGAGTTGTTCAGGTTCATTTAGCCGTTTATTATAGTTTAAAATATATGGCTAATCAATGTTTGCTCTGATTTATGTCTTATTTAGTCAACAAAACAAGAAGTCAAAGGATTGTCAATTAAGTTGATTTTGACAGAACTGATGAAAAGAGATAAACTTATTCTGAACTTGTCTTAAAAGGCGATATTAATTTATGGAAACTAAAAATGGAATTAATGAAAGTTTACAGCCATTTTCATATTTGTTTGATAAATATAAGCATTGCTGGGATTTTGAGATCTGAAGATAAAGTTTCATCTCTTAAATGGTATGTTAAAGGTATGAGTTTCTTAAGCGTCGTATTGAATCACATGATTCGCTCAATGTTTCGGAGTACCGGCACAAATATTTTGTTAAAGCGGCACAATTGAACTATGAAATCGGATATTTCGAGCTATTTCATACATTTAGTTATAAGAATGTTATGGTTTGGTTTGAGAAAAATATCAGTTGCAAAGATTGCAAAAATTTTGATGATTTGAATTTAATACTGAAAAAAACAAAAATTGTTTATGGTGTGTGTCTTTATTATCAGTGATGCTCAACGCTCGGTAGCGAGCGCGAACGTCGAGCGTTCTAATTTTGCCGAGCGTGAGTGGACGCTCGAGCGTCTTACCCCCGAGCGCCGAGCGCGAGCGTTGAGCGTCAAGTCTTAGTACGTATTAAGGCTGTGCCAACTACCATGAGTAGTCGGTTAGTAGTCGGGTAACTACTGACTACCGACTTCATAAAATATCCGGTAGTCACTCATTAATGATTACTCATTCATTGGCGGTTACTCATAAGTAATCACAGCTACTTATGTAAATGTTTTTATGATAATTATCGTATAAGTCCTAATGATGAACACGGGAAACTGATTTTCTTATCTATAAAGATTACGTCGACTGAAAATTAAAACCCGGGTGATAGTAAAATTCATTATTAGAAATTTCACAATTAGTAATTACTATTCTTTCACAAATCTTGTCAATTACTTCATTAATTGTTAATTCATTAATGAATCTTGTCAAGTATTTTACAAATTTTATTGTTAAACTGTCTTTTATATTTTCTAGTGAATAAAACTCAATAAATAAATACTCGCATTCAATGAGTTGTAATTTTGAAAACACGTGGCTACCTGAAAATACCCATGACTACTCGTCAATAAATGATACTCGTAAATGTGATCATAGTCAGGAAAATAGTCATGACTACTGACTACTTTTGGTAAAGTAATGGGTGACTACTTTCTGGCACCGGCCCAGTCCTAGTACATATTTTCCATATTAGAAATACAGTATAGATATTTTTTAATACAAAAGTTAGATTTTACTAAATATAAATTTTTACATAAAATTTATGACTTATTCTGTTTTAAAGAGTTTACACAGAATCTTTTGAGTCTGAAACTAATTGTGTTCGCATATCTTCAATATAAACAATTTATTTATAGGGAAAACAGTATAACTTTGCAATTTTTGAACTTTATAACCGGTATGTTTATAATCAACTGTATTAATCTCTTGAATATAGTGTTGAATAAAGAGCTCTAAAAATTGCAAAGTTATACTGATGTATCTATATATGACATCAGTTTTTGAACTAAAGTATTTGTTTGAATGGTTTTCAATGAGTGAGTATCATATTTATGAAATTTATATACAAATAAAGTTATAGCTTTAAAAAATAATTTTGTGTAGAAAAGACCTTTCAATTCATAGACTTTGCTTACTTGACGCCCGGTAAACGCTCGGCACTCGAGCGCCTCGAAAAAGTGAGCGCCGAGCGTTTCATTCTCCCCGAGTGCCAATTTCTGACCGAGCGCGAGCGTGTGCATCACTGTTTATTATGAAGACGATTAGGTACAATCTATCGAGTATATTGGAAGACATTTGGAACTCCTACAAAATTCTGATGAATTACCATTACTAATAAAAGCGACTATCTTTCAATGTTTGGGTCAATCCTATTTACATATGAATGAGTTTGATAAAGCAATCGAAGCTTACTATGAATCAAATAATTTTTAAAAACAATTGATAAACAGCACCAATTAAGAAAGTGGAGGGAAAAATTGGTATGAAAATTTGTTTTTTTACGTAACGATTATAACATTTAGTCATAGGACTGAAGACTTCAAAAATTTTAAACCACAGTCCCATTCAGCAGATAAGCTATTGAATCTAGTCCCAATTTTTTTTCAAGACTTGATATTGAACCTGCGCTGAATAAATGTTGCGAGAGACTTCTAACCTGTATTCATTTAATGCATTAATCGATTATTTATTGTTAGACATTAATGAAAGATTTAATAACAAATTTTAATGAGGGCTAGTTCTTACCGTCTTAACCCTGAATGAATCACTTCAGGCTTTTACATCCCTGTCCAAAGACCAAAAGAATTGTTTATGGCAGTGTTTCACACTATTTAACTGTGAATATTTAACTATACTATGATTGGGTTGGCTTTTACTTTTGTGTGAAGCTGGGGAAACCATTACATATATATATATATATTTATTATCAGCATGACTTGACAAGCAAAAAAGTTTCAAGCCACACCCATCTCCGCCCACTTCTAAGCTCCGCCCGCCAAAAAATTTTTAGCCACATCCACCAAATTTATCTTAAATTTTTATCTAAATGTACTGTTTAAAAATATGCAAGCGGATCCTCAAAATTCCTTCTGTGGGCGGAGTTATAAACGTTCAAAGTTCGATTTTTCAAAACTTTGACTGGCTTTTACTTTCCATAAAGCTGTTGTAGCAATTACATTTATATATATTTGTTATCAGCATTACATGAAAAATAAAATTCTCAAGCCACGCCCACCAAAATTTTCTTAAATTTCTATCTAAACATATTATTTAAGAATATGCAATCAGATTCTCAAAATTCCTTCTGTGGGCGAAGTTATGAATTTTCAAAATTTCGATATTCCAACAGTAACTAGGACATCATTTATGTCTAGTTTTTCATGTTTACTTACTATACATCAACACGTGTTTTGATTTTTTAAATAAGTGTCTTAAATTCAGTTTTCTGTGAAAATTGTTATTTGTGAATTTTACTCGCACTGGTTTCACTCTAAATGCAAGTCTAATCATTTTTTTATTTGTTATTTTATTTATTAAGATTTTTAGAAGTAAATTTAATCAAATTTGAGATTTTCAATTTAAGTACTAAATACCACAATTTTTCATTTTATAAATTTTGTAATTTTATTTTTATATTTCACACATATTCATTCGCACGAAATGCACTAAACGTTATATTAGGCCAACAAATTTTTTAAAGATTTTACCGCTAAACATAGGAATAATCCAATAATATTTAATGGGATGACGCATCTTAAGGATATTAAACTTTTCCCGAAGCCAAATTTCACCCGTGTCCACCGAGACACCGCGCGCAGAAGAAAAAGTTAAAAACGGACTGTGCAAAAGTATTAGGCCAGAACTGAATTTATTAAATAAATTAACATTAGTATTTAGTTTGTCCCCCCATTTCTTAAAATGACATTAAAAACCCTGTCCTGCATAGTATTGACTAGTTTTCGAAGAACTTCAGAGTCGATTTTCGTCCATTCTTCACGGATTGCGACTTTCAGGTCACCGACGGTCTCAAATTGGCGGCCATCAGCGTAAACACGGCGAACGAGGATTCCCCACAGGTTTTCAATGGGATTGAGGTCCGGACTACGAGCTGGCCACTTCATGACATCAATATGTTGAGAATTGAACCATTCTTTCGTGGATTTCGCGTTATGAATGCTCGCGTTGTCCTGTTGGTACATCCAATCCTGGCCACCAATTTGGATTCCCTTCGGTAGGAGGTACTCTTCAAGCATTGCCTGATACCCGCCGGCATTCATACGGCCATCTATGAACGCGATGTCCGTTTTACCGTTCCATCCGAAGCCAGCCCAAATCATCACTGAACCTCCTCCATTAGCATTCTTAGAGAAGAGTTCTGGTTCCTTCCTCAGGTCGTGCCAATAGTATTGGAGGCCATCGGGACCATCGAGGTTGAACTTCTTCTCGTTGCTCCAAATCACTTTCCGCCAGTGGACACCAAATTCCATATGATTCCGTGCCCAATCCAAACGCGCTTGCTTATGCTCTGGTTTCAATGGTGGTTTGGCCATCCTTTTGGTGTATTTAAGGTTCGGTGACTTCTTTAGAACCCTTTTTACCGTGCTCGGATGGTAAGACAATTGAAGTGTTGTCTTAATCTTGGTGGCCGACGTCCCAGTGTTGGTGGCGCAGCGCAGAATCCGCCGTTCATCGCGTGGAGTCACTTTGGAGGCCTTCCTGAACGCTTCTTCCTGCCACAGTCTTCGGGATTGGCCAAGTAGTAGTCCACCGCACATTTCGACCTTCCAATCGCAGCCGCTATCTTCCGCCGAGTCATACCGGTTTTGTGTAGAGCTGCGATTTGGCCGCGCTCGTGTTCGGTCAACTCCTTGGCCATAGGCATGGTTAAGATTTAGACTCAAGTACAAAATATATAGCAAATAATATACAAATATATATAAATTACAGTTTTCAATCAAGTACTGCAATTTTTATTAACGTTGGATCTAAGAAACCAGAATGTAACTAACCGGCCTAATACTTTTGCACACACCTGATATCAAATTTTTCTGTCGCGCTCGTTAATCCGGCGCCGGATTAACGCAAATTTTTGTGAGTGAGTCACAGTTGCAATCCTAAACATATTTACTGAGCGCAATTTACTTAAAATATACTTTTTTAAATGAATTTTTAAAAAAATATGATGGCCTAATATTTATGAGCTGCACTGTAGACTTGTATCACGATCCAACAATGAAGAATACATCCTCCTATGAGCACGTTTAGTTAATTTCATGTGAATGAATGCTTGTGAAATATAGGAATAAAATTATATTTCTAGAATAAATACTTGTAGTATTTAGTACTTAAGAAGGAAATTTTAATTTTGATTAAATTTGCTCCTAAAAAAATAAAATAACAAAAAACTATTTAAACTTACATTTAGAGTGAAACCAGCGTAAGTAAAATTCACAAAAAAACATTTTTCACTAAAAATTAAATTTAAAAACACTTTTTAAAAATCAAAACACGTGTTGATGTATAGTAAATAAGTAAACGTGAGAAAAATAAACATAAATTATGTTCTAATTATGATTGGCATTTTGAAATTTTGAAAATTCATAACTTCGCTCACAGAAGGAATTTTGAGGATCAGTTAATTGGTAAAGAGCATAGAGTAACTCAGCAGAATAGTTTGTTAAGTAGTTATGTTCTTTTATTTCATGTTGTGCAAGATATCATTAAATTTCAAGATATCATTGAAGGTTTTATATGTTTTGATAAGATACGAAACTTAGTAACTTAGTCGCAATAATGAATATTTATTACGTCAAGAGTGGTGTGCTTGAGACGTTAGTTCTACGTTATTTAATCAGAGAAATGGGTTATGACATCCAAAGATTTAAGAATTGTGATGATATTTCTGAAGAATTTTTGTGTACCATTTGCCATGATGTTTTTGAGGATGCTGTTATGATAATAACATGTGGCCATATATTTTGTACAACTTGTATTCAAGCTTGGTTTGAGCCAACTGGCCATATTGAAAACCGAAAAACGTGTCCTATTGATCGCTCGGAGAATAACGGGAGATCTGATATTCGCCCGGCGCCTTCAAATTTTCGAAATTTACTAGGTAAACTAGAAATAAAATGTAATTTCGAAGGATGCACGAAAACTTTTCAGCTAGCCCAGCTCTCTAGTCACGTTGGAAGCTGTCAATTTAATGAAGAAAACCTAGTCGCTTGTACCGCTCAGTGTGGAGCTGCGAAAATGTTGAAGCAAGAATTCGCGTTTCATAATTGTGTTGAATTCCTGAAAGCAAAATTGTCAAAATCCGAATTTAGTTATCAAAGGGTGATTTTCGACTTGCAAACAAAAATAAACGACGAGGAAGTAAAACGAACAAGACTGAGGCAAAAGATTAAAGTCCAAGAGGAAGAAATATCTCAAATAAAACAAGAAATGCAACAATTAACTCTTAAAGTTGAGGAGGCCAAGAAATCACCATTCAGAGACGTTATTAAAAGAGCTCGATTAGCGGCAAAAAGTCCGAAATTTCGCATGACTTCGTTAAAAACCTAGATTCTGTTGATATGTTTCAATTTTCAAATTCTATGAAAGTTAATATAGTTAAAACTATTGTAGATTCTCTTAGCCAGGAAGAAAATGACTCTTACATGAAATTGGCATTTAGCATTGGGGGCGAATTGAACGAGATATTTGGTGGCATTTGGAACTGCTCAATTGGCACAGACGAAGATTATTCGCTAGTATGCCCATGCACTTATTTTCTTGTTGTTCTATTCGATGATTTAAAAGTTATTATCGCTAAGCATTAATCTAGTTTATCAAATGGAAATCCATTTATCTAGAAGAAGAAGCTTACTATAGATGTTAGTTAATTGTTAAATTGGTTTCATTAATTTTGTTTCTATTGCTCAAAGGTAAACTTTGACTATTTGTAAAACTTTGTTTTAAGAAATTTGATGAAAAAATTTATAGCGAATTAAAGAATTTTTATATTCGAGAAGTTGTTCACATTTTCTAGATAGTATTGCAATTTCATAAAAATTAGAAAAATATTTTTAAAAACAATAAGAAGCTAATCGAAAATATATAGGTATCTCGCCTGATTATGCACCACGCCAATATGGGTATCAAATTAAAGCTTATGAAGCGTAGCATCAGAAGAAAAAAGAATTTTTCAAGAATACGATGGCTGAGATATGAGTTTTTAAATTATTTAATATTATGAATTATTAATTATATTCAAAAAGCTCGGTGGCATTATCCAGAGAATATCAAGTGAAAATGAGCTTATTTAAAGTGACTAGATAACTCACTTAGTCAGACTCTGCATCAGTGCTTTCAAGGACCAAGCAGACATCATCCAGGAATGCTGTTGGTCCTGGAACTCAGGTATGTGCCTTCCATACCCAAGATATCAAAGAATCGTCATAATGTGTGCACAGCATCCGACGGTTCTAAGGCCATTTTTGCACTGAAAACAGCACTCGACTATTACCTCAACAGCGGTTTTAGCTACATCTACTAAGACGTAATGAAGGCATAGCTATTATCTGAAGAAAAGATTTTTTCGGTGGTTTATATATATTTTTTCAGAAGAGATGGAAATACTTTAGTGTCTTTCAATAATGTTTTTGCTTAATTATTCTTAAAATAGAGATGATCAATATTGATTTTTTAGTTTTTCAACGTCAATCTTAAGAAACTCATATCTTCTCTCAGCCATCGTATTTTTGAAAAATTTTTCTTTTTTAGATTCTACTCTTCACAAGTTTTAATTTGATACACATATTGTCTTGGTGCATGATTAGGCGAAATCTGATTAACTCCTTTATTACATTCTTTGAACATATTTTCTTCATTGAGAGACATTCTCAGCTACTCTAAAAAACTAGAAAATATTTTAGTCCTCTAAACCTGTCGACTAGGCTTAGAGGTCTTCGTTTTTTATATTTATAATACTGTTTTGTTACAATATTTACTCAATACTTGCAGTTAACTTGATATGAGTATTTAGCACAATGTAGTCTGTGACATAAGTATATCATGATATGCAGTTTTCTAAGAAATACTTGTAGGGTAGACGGATTTTTTTTCTTACCTGGAATATAGGATTAAGTTGAGGGGATATGTGTCTAGACAGATCGTGATTGATCTAGAACGGTCCGTTCACGCGGGAATGAAGAACGTGCATAAACAGGTTTTTAAAGTGCACTATAAATATATCACGTTCATCATTGAGGCCATCAAGCTCAGTTTTTATCAATAAGATGCGATCTGTTGGACATCGTCAGAGAACTAGTCAATGTAAGGCCACTTTTGTTTATTTAATTTACGTATTCTTCATTATGTGGCATGCCGAGGGGTGCCCAACTGAGCCTTGCGGAGCAAGGCCAGGTCGTGGCCTTCTGTGAGCAAAGGATGAACCCCACCGGCATTGGGAAGAAGCTAGGGCAGGACTGATCCACCATTAGTACATTTTTGAAGGATTTCAAGAACTACGGTCAAAAAACAGTCAGGTTGGCCACAAGCACTTGACGAAAGAGCAGAGTGGCGGATTATGAGAGCGTCCAACACTGGAGACTGCAAGTCAGATCAGGGTGGCGCAAAAGGTCCCTATAAGTACCAGGACTGTTCAGAGGGTGATCAGTTCGGCACCAGAAATGAGATACCAGAAGAGTAAAATGAAATAGTGGCTGTAACCAAAACATACAAGCGAAGTTGACTTGGGGCAAACTATTGGTGTCCAGGGCCACTATGTGGCGAGCTTCCATCTTCAGCGACGAGAAGAAATTCAATCTCGATGGCCCTGATTTTCATGATCTGTGGAATACTACTACAAAAGGGCTCAGTGAAGATGTTTTGTTATGGTCTGGGCTGCCTTCGGGTGTAAGGGAAAGACGACCATTGCATTCCTAGATGAACTGCAGAATGAAATAGCATACCAGGAATTACTCCATTAGCACTTCCTCTTTGGGGATCGAAACGGTGGTTCAAAATGGAAGCTTCAGCGTGACGCGTTAATAAATACCACTAGGGCAAAGAAAAAATGGTTTCAGGACTGCGGAGAGTAGTGTATATATGGGGAAGCTAGGATAGTACGAGCTCGTACTTACATATAACCTAAAAAAAATCATTAAAAAGTAAAGTTTTTTTATTATTTAATATGGAATTTAAGCTAAAACGTTAGAAAATAAACCAAAAAACCTGGAACATAAGAGCTCGTACCTTCCAAAACTCATGAAAAATTGTAGATTTTCATCAAATTACTCACAAAAAATCTCACAAAATAACCCAATAGCATAATAAATGACCCAAAATTAACCAAAAAAGCTGGGATAGTACGAGCTCGTACCTTCTCGTACTTTGAAAAATTGAACTTTTATGTCGTTTTATAAGAATTTAAGCTAAAAACTATAGAAAATCACCTTATAATCATCATATTTTCTAGGAAATTCTGGGACAGTACGAACTCATACTTTTCGTATACCTTTAAAATTAATAAAAAGTAGCCGATTTTCATCAAATAAATAGCCAATATAAGCCTAAAAATCGATCAAAAAATCTATAAGATTCTGGGACAGAACGAATTCTTATTTTGGTAACCTTCTAGAACCATTAATAAAGACTTTAAAGGATAAAGCTTTAGTATCGTTTAACATAGAATTTAACCTCAAAACTTCAGAAAATCATCTAAAATTATCATGCTTTACTACTACAATTCTGAGACAGTACGAACTCGTACTTTTTCTTCTCACTATTTCTCATTGATATTGACATCAGTTCAAAACATCAAAAATGAAATGTGCCCTTCACGACCCTCGACTACCTTTTATAGGCTTTCAGGTCATTTTCGGGCTTTGGCCCATCACAACCCTGGTCTACCGTTTATAGGTAGACAGGTCTTAATTCAGGCTTTTACCCTTCAAGACTAGTCTCCCTTTAGAGAAGAGAATCATTTATTCAGGTCTATTTATATCAATTTTATGATTCATTCTCTCTAAGACTCATAAATCTCGACATTTTCAATATGCTGTTTAAGAGATTCAAGTTGCATACATTTACAATTATCACTATCTTAATAAATACTTAATTTGATAAAGAGGCACTGTAACTATGGTTAAAACATAATGATAAGAATTTTTATAACCAAAACTATTAAAAGTAAAAGATCACATTTTATAATCATTAAAATAATGTGCCATTTAATAGTATCAGTTTGATTGTGTAATTGAATTGTTTAATTATATTATTTATTCACATACCATTTAAATTTTGTGCTTCACTCAAAGAAAACTAAAAGACCAAATTCTATCAAACTATAATTTGAGAATAATCACTAGAATGTATTGTTTGACGAAATAAGTGACGCAATAATTTTAGTGATTGGCAATCTGACCAAAGTCATGGAAAGAATGCCCTATAAGACTACATAAATACTCCTCAAGAGATTAAAGAATTTTCCATGATCAAGTATTGCTAAGTCCTAGAAATATCGGTTTTCATCCTCTCCCACACTCTTTCATAAATATTAAGTACTGATGATAATTGGCAGAAAATGTCTTCCTCTCCGCATCAACAGAGGCAGCTGAGCACTGAAAAAGAGGTAATTTAGCCGATGGATATAAGAAATAATGATTATTAATGTTTATCAATAGATTATCAATGTAGATTTAGTGAGTGGTACAGGAAATGTTGTGAGCGCCAACAGGATCAATGTAATTGGTAAGCGAGAAGTTGATAAAATAATCTTACCTCCTACACCAGCAGAACGCTTACCAGAAAAATGGCGGATTCCGCCTAGAAATCTCAATTTCACTGGTCGGGAGGAATTGCTAGAACAGATCAAAGATCATTTTAGCAGAGATGATATTTCAGTCATATTGACAACCACATATGGACTGGGTGGTATTGGCAAAACGCAATTAGCTATAGAGTTTGCTTGGCGGAATTACCAGGAAACAAAGGGGTCGCTTGAAATTTACTTGAGAAAAAGCTTAATATTCTTCATGCTTCAGCTTTAGAGATTAGCCGTAAAAGATTGGCTAGAAGATCCTAAACATGCTGATTGGTTGCTCATCTACGACAATGCGCCTAAATATGGTGGTGCTGATCGAGAAGGTATCGGTGATTTATTCCCTACGGAAGGTGGCAAGATATTAATGACCTCACGTTACGCCACAGGATGGCCACAAAGTATTAAGGTTGAGGTTTTTACCCCTGAGGAGTCAAGAGCTTATATCAAGAAAGTATTAGACACTGAGGATTTAGATTCCAGTCAGGTCAATCAGCTAGCTGAAACATTAGGCCACCTTCCCCTAGCCTTAGCTCAAGCTTGTGCTTATATCAAGAAAAGCCATGTAATCATTGAACGCTATTTAGAACTGTATGAGATAAGGAAAAAAGAATTGTTGTCCGATAAAATATTAGCCGATCAGACCTTGCCGCCAGATGCTCATCGAGCCATAGTGTACATTACTTGGGATATTACAATGGAAGCAGTTCGTAAAGAGTCTCTACTAGCATATAAGTTGCTTGCCGTCTGCGCTTATTTAAACAGTAATGACATTCCTAACTACTTATTAAAAACATTCGCTAGTAGTTCAGAAAATAACCCCAATCAGGAGATTTTTGAAGCGGCACTGGGAACTTTAAGTAGTTACTCGATGCTAACAGTCGATATGGAAAGTAGTAATGCCTCGATCCACCCTTTAGTCAAGAAGTGACACGACTCAAATCGAAACCAGAAGCTGAAAAATTGCTGGACAAGCTACTAGGCTGTCATGAATACTCGTCGCTACATAGGTATTTATCTATCAGTTCGCTAGATAGAAATCAAATCCTGCACTTAATGCAGATTTGGGAACATTCTTTGAGTATTCTAATCTGGTGAAAGGTCATAGTGACATGGCAACAGATATTTTTAACAAGCTTCTCAGTCTCACGCTATACCGAGAACTTCTCCGGTTTACAAAAAGCATTGCTGGCGCGCTACGCCATATTTCCGGTGGGCGGAAACGAGACACCCTTTGGATGGAGTACTGTGCTTGTCTGGGCTTAGAAACAAATGGGGAATATGAAGAAGCATTAAAACAGTACAAGATCGTATGGGAGAAGCAAGTAAAACACATCGGTCAGTATGATTCTCATACGCTACTGACCCAGGAACAAATAGCTTCTACTCTTTGCAGAATGAAGAAATGGCAGGAATCACTTAAAAACATCAAGAGGTTTATTCCCTAATACTCAAACACCTTCCGAAAGATCACTCTCACACGAGAATCACACAGCACAATATTGCAATTTGTTTAAAAAAAATGGGTGAGTTGGATAAAGCTCTACCCGTTTTTCAAAATGTGTACGACTTTCGAAAAAAAACCTACAACGCCACTAGTTCTTGGACGTTAGACACGAGAAGTCATATTGCTGATATCTGGTTCCAAAGATGGATTTTGAAAAGGCAAGATTAGAGTATGAGGAGATATACAAAGTTTCGAAACGTCTGGAAGGTGAGCTTCACACGAATACAATAAAGGCCATGGAAATGTTGGCAAAATCTTTATGGGGACTTGGCCGGAAGCAGGAAGGTTACAGTAAGCTGTCCGAAGTGGTGGAATTGTATGAAAAGGCACTGGGTTCGAAACACCCCACAACTACAATGATTCAAGACCTTCTCAGTGAATGGAATTCAAAAATAAATTTGTAAATAACAAACTGCAATACACTACAACAACCCACAGTTAAAATAATGAAAACAGAGTTTCTCAATTAGATATTTCATTTTAAGGGTGAATCTGGGCTAATGGGTCTAAAGGGGTTCTCGACCTTCCACCTCCAAGTGTGATATATCATTGGATTCAGTTCGTCAAGCTGAACATTTTGATACTGCACTTGACCACTTTTGATCCGAACCTGACCACTTCTGGACAACTCCCGACTGGAGTGACCGACCCCGCCAAGTGATATATCGTCGAACTCAGGACATCGAACTGAACATTTTGATACATCACTTGGTCAATTATCTCAAGTAATTCTCGAGATATCCATCATTGTTTCGTTTAGTAGCTCGTAATGGATAAACCTGGATTCTCGAGTCGTAACTAAACAAGCCTGATATAAACTAAGGGAGAATAATTTAGGTCGCTTCGCGACCTAACCTATTATAGCTTAGTTTAAATCAGGTTTGGCTTGAATTACAACTTGGTAAAGCCAGGTTTACCTATTTTCGAGGGGGTTAGGTCTCGGTGGCCAGAAGTCGTCAGGTTCGGGTTGGAAGTAGTCAAGTGTGGTATCAAAATGTTCAGCTCGACCAACTGAATCCAATGATGTATTACACTTGGAGGTAGGGGATCGGGAACCCCCTTAGACCCATTAGCCCGGATTTACCCAAGAATTTTTAAATTTAATTAACAGACGTTGATATATACAGCAACTTAATTAATATTGCATGTATTAAATTCTGATATTCAATTTCTGCGATATGTTATCTTGGCTAACTTTAACCTTACACGGGAGATTAAAAATGCAGTACTAGTCGCCATATTCTGTAACTAAGCTGATTAGCTTTGTGGGGGTTAGGTTAGGTTAGAGTAATTATACTCGATATCAGTGGAGGATTTCCAGGAAGTGATTCCAGCAAGCTATCATTTGAACAAATTACTCAAACTGTAAACAAAGGATTAGGTTTATATTTTCCACAAACTGATTCAGAATCAACAATTGCAAAACCGGGTCTATTTTTTTGCTATGTCTGCATTTACATTAATTACAAATATTAAATCTGAAAGTAAAGATAATATTGATGGCCAGAAATACGCCATGTATAATCTCAATGACAGGTTGTATTATTCTTTCAAAATACCAACACCAATACCAATCCAAATACACAATGTCTCTGATATTTGAATTGTACTGACTTTATTAAAATAAAACTCATAAATTTGACTGAAGTATTCACCTTTATCCTCTGCACCCTCTTGTTTATCATTCCAAGTAAATTTAGGATCATAATTATAATTAATAACTTCATTTCCCTCTTTTTTACCTCCAAAATATGGTTATTTTTGCGTGTTTCATTCACATAGAAATTAACCATAAATTCTGCGATTAAAACCGCATTATAACTATGTGTAATGTTTTCTTGAGATTTATGAAATGCAAGATTAGATGAAGAGCACCAGTTGATAAGCCACAGCTATATAAGATAATTAGGATATCAGATTAAAGTCTTAAATGTATTATGAAGAGTTTTTATTATCATGTGATGCCTGTAAATAGAAAGAAGGTAGATATTACAGTTAATAAAATGACAAATAAAGGTATTAAGAAGTTATCTTCGAGTGGTCGAGTAATAGCGAACATAAACAAAATGTGTAGATTTGTATCTCCTAATGACATCAAATTTTTGGTTATAAAATTTTAAGTTTAACTCATTCGTATAAATTTAATATTCTACAATATAAAAAGTATATCAACATCAAAACAAGTACAGTTAAAATACCAACTATTATATGAATCCAAACTCTCAATTTTTATTTTCAGAGCGAAGCATTGATACTTCAGAATAAAGTGATTTAACTTTTCATCAGCATTATTAAATAATTCTTCACTAATCATTTATAACTTATAGAAAGAGTATTCATTGAACGACGCTCAGCTCTCTATTATTCGTTCTAATGACAGGTTTCTTGTTTAGCAAAGCCTGAATCTTTTCATCATTGTTATTAACATATTTAAGTTCTTTTTCTAAAATATTAATTTCATTATCCTTTATTTCAATTTCTTCATCCATTCTTTCGATAGTTTCAACAGCTGCCACACCAAGCTCCCTTATAACTCTATTTTCCATATATACCTGATCAGCAGCCTTAGCTTTAGATCCAACAGAGAGTTAATTAAACTCAACACAGTCTTTTTTAATTTTACGTTATATTTGTTTTAATTGATTCTTATCTGCTATTTCAATCAATGACATTTATTAAACAAAAAATAATCTGAAGGCAGCCTTACTTTTCAAAGACTCCACTGTCTTATCAAAGGTTTCATCAATATCATATACTTCACTTCATTGCTTTTCACCTCCTTTTTTAGATTAATCTTTTTTATTTTTATTTTTTAATTTTACAACAGGTTGTTCCTCAGGTGATTTATCTGCTTCAATTTCTTGTTTATTCTTTCTATGTGCTTTTGGCTTTTTTAAAGTAAAAGGGACTTTGAAGTTTATGTTGTTGAATATAGTAGATTATACTAAATTTTAGCTAGCACGACATTACAGCGCAAACAAACACCGCGTACGACATTACCGTGCAACGACACTACCGCGCAAACGACACTACCGCGCTAATGAGACTACCACGTAAATGAGACTACCGCGCAACAACAAACCGCGCAAACGAGAATACCGCGCAAACGACAATACCGCGCAAACTCTATTAATGCGTAAAATAAATACCTCGCAAGCTATACTACCGCGTGGTAGTTACGTTTACCCGGTATTGTCGTTTCCGCGGTTTGTTGTTGCGCGATAGTTTCGTTTGCACGGTAGTCTTATTTGCGCGGTAGTGTCGTTTGCGCGGTAGTATCGTTGTGCGGTAGTGTCATTTGCGCGGTATTGTCGTTTACGCGGTATTGTCGTTGCGCGGTAGTTTCGTGCGCTGTAAAGTCGTGCTCTGTAGTGACTTGCGCGGTATTGTCGCTTGCGCGGTAATGTCATGTAATCTAATTTCGTACTATCATAAATGAGTACCTGATTAAATTTAGTACAACTAAATACATTTTTCTTAATTTTTCTGACATTAGTAAACGCTCTCACAAGTTTTTAAAATTGAAATTCACATAATTGTTTACCAATACTTTCAATTACATCATCATTAATTTTTTTCCAATGCAATGAATCTCATTATCGTGAACATATTTACAGGGATCTAAGATTTTGGGATCAAACAATTCATTTTTGAGACTTGATCAAAAGCGAATAAAACTAAGAACCAAATGATTATCCCTTTCATAATAAAAAACACGGTTAAATGTTGATTTAATTATTACTTCTAACCATAATCTTAAAATATTTGTTTCAATCAATACTTTAATGACTTTTTATACGACATACTTATCAATCTATTCGCATTATTAAACCAATTATCGAACATAGATTTGATTATATCTTGACGTAGTTAAGAGGGTTTCATACTTCCATCAAATTGTATGAGAAATTCTTAAGGGTCGAAGCAGAGAATTAGACAACTTTTAAGATATAATAAAATAGATAAAATTCTTCCTATTTCGCTTGTGATAAAGCGTTTGCCCTTTAAGAAAGTAGATAAAATCACTCTTTTTAAACTTCATTCTTCTATTTAACCTGATGCTAAAAGGGCATGCCCGCTAATAACTTAATTAATTAATAGCTAATTAATATACAAAATAGTCTACTAGGGGGTCTATAAGATGGTATAATATATGCCCACAAATTCCAATTCTATTTGATGGCGCGCCCTTTCGAAGAGTCTAAATTTTGATTCACAGGACGTTATTGTATATTGAATTCGTTTTAAAATTATTATTATGAATATATAAAATAAGAAACTAAAATTTACAATTTGTCCATTAACTCACTCCTCTTTAGAGGAAGTATGCAAATAAACAAGTGATAGATATATGGTATTTACTAGCGGTTTATTGCATTGCTATCTATCCCTCTAAAAATATTGCCATAAATAGTTGTTTCTGTTCATAATTCAACTGACAATCAGAATGAATGCCTCTTAATAAAATACAAATTTAGGTTTTGATTCAAATGCTTTTCACATCAATATATGAGAATTTTCGGAAAGTTCCAGCGGGTTGTTATCAAATATTTAATTTTATTTTAAAAAGAAGTGAACAAATTTTAATCAATTATATAATTTCCGTCATTATCGACGATATGTCCCCAACGGAACGACCAGAGCCGTCAGAACGTCGTTGTTCACAATTGAAGGTCGGCCACTTCTCGGGCGGTCATCCGGGTTCTGGTCACCGGAACGGAATCGACTGAGCCATTCTTGGCAAGTACGGGCACTAATGACTTGGCCATAAGTGGCATTGATATTATTGGCGGCCTCTATGGCATTTGATCCACGGTTGAATTCGTATAACATACAGTGACGTATGTGAGTCTTATCGGGAGTTCGGTCTGACATCGTTTGGACACAAATAACAAAAACTATTTTGACAAAAATTTGAAGACAAATATCTGTTCTTTCAATTGAGAAATGAAATCGATTTGTAATTAATTTTTCAACTGCTCAAATAGAACGCGCAAAATACATCTACGAAAGCCGCTGGAACTTTCCGAAAATCCTTATAGTATGGGTCTTTAAGCTAATCACTTAGACTATATATCATACATTAGTATCCATTACTTTATCTCTAATTGAAAAATGTCAATAGTTTGAGCGATTTTTCTCGAGATAGCATCTCTTAAATAATATATTCTTTATTTGCAAACTCTCCTAACTCGTAATTAACAACACTTTTGGTTTCATTCTTATTCAAAGTCTTACTGACATTAGTATCAGTCTCTTTCTGATCTTCAGTCTTATGATGTCTGATTCCTCCTAAATGTAATACCAGTCGAACTAATAGAATAGCAGTTAATCAATAGAAGTAAATAGTTTGGGTTGGAATCAATGGCAATAATTTTTGGTACCATTAAAGGAGTAAATATTTGGATTGCATTGAATGATAGGCATTGAAAATAAGGGAGCTTTTGGAGGGTCTTTGAAGTAGTGATGTATAGCTTAAGACTAAGAATAAGACTAAGCAAAATAAGATATATTAAAATCGTTTGGCTTAAGACTAAGACTAAGTCAGACAAATGATTTTTGGATTTTCAAATTAAGACTAAGATTAAGACAAATGAAATTTCTTTCTATAAAATTAAGACTAAGATAAGAGAAACATATTTATAAGAGTAAGACTAAGACTAAGACAAAGTCAGAAGTTTAGATACAAATATGGTCATTTAATCCATTAGAAATGATTCATTTTTTGAAGTTTTCAATTATAAAACCATTTGTAAATCACTAGATAAACAATTGCACTCCTATTGCAATACATTTTAATAGTCTTTGCGCTTAGTTTTGTTTTGTTAGTCTATTGATCATTTTATGAAACATATTAGATAATAAAAAAATTTCAAAATGTTATAATATATGCTATAAAGAGATAACTAGCACAAGTAGTAAGACTAAGACTAAGCAAAACGAAAATTTTTGACTATAAGACTAAGACTAAGATAAGCTAAACTAAAATTTTGGCATTAAGACTAAGACTAAGACAAGAGAAATGAAATTTTTGACTATAAGACTAAGACTAAGACAAGACAAACTAAAAATCTCTAAGCTATACAACACTACTTTGAAGATATATTTACACCTATGAAATATTAATAAACTTTAATCAATGGCAATAACTTTAGAGTAAATCTTTCAATGAGATAAATATAGAAGTTTTGCGATTAGAGCTGGTTCTTAAGGAAAACTTTTTTTTAAATTCATTTATTAAAAGTTCAAATAATTTTGTTTCGATTAAGGTATATCATTTATAAAATTATTGAAAATAGTTTTACGCATTTTGTAACATGTTGTCTCCCTTTAATAATTTATTCATTTAAAATTATGATTTATGATTTTCTTTGTTATTATTATCATTCGTTGAGTTAGACTCGATTTCAGACAACAACTTAGCCAATCGTTTGTTAGATATATTCTTTTTAGTAAACTCTTTAGCGATATCTAATGCCATTCTATAAACTCCACTCGCATTCTGTGAATTAGTTATAATAGTAATAACAAGCTCGTGATTCGGTTCAATCAATAGTACAGAAGAGGCACCGACTGCTCCTCCAGTGTGGGATAATATTGTAGGAAATAATGGTTCAGCACAAAAGGCAAACTCTGACTTCGCGTCTTTGATTACAGCCCAACCAATGCCTAAAAATTCAAACAAAACTTCAATTGGAAGCTTAAATTCAAAGAGGTACTAATAAAAAATTGACACCGACCATAACCACCCCATTGAGGATCCCAATCTTGTCTGCTATTTTCTACTGATGTCCACATTTGTTCAACTATTTCCTTATTAAGAAATCCTTTTTTGCCATCATTTGTTCCTCCCTTATAGCTATACAGCATAACATTACCAAACCTTAACAAATCGTAAACATTCGATAGCAGTCCCCCTCCTGCCCACTTATAACTATTGTCAACATATGGAGCGTTGATCACTCGACCGTTGGGTACAGTCTTCACATAATAAGACGAACGATTGTAGATAATTGGATCATTTTGGTCGAGATATGTGTGATTCATTCCTATCTGTTCTCTGAGAAATTTGATTAAATATTTATCAAAAGGTTCGCCATTGAGTTGAGTCTCAATGACAGCACTGATTAAAGTCCAGCCAAAAGTCGTGTAAACATATTTAGTACCGGGTTTAGCCACTAATGGATCGTCTTTGAAAAGTTTCAGCGATTCGGTCACTGTTTCGAAATTGTGCTTTAGATAATATTCTTTATTTGCAAACTCTCCTAACTCATAGTTAACAGAGCTTTTGGTTTCATTCTTATTATTAGAAGTCTTGTTGACGTTAGTGTCGGTCTCTTTCTGTTGTTCAGTCTTGTAATGTCTGATTCCTCCCAAATGTGATGCCAATTGTCTCACAGTTATGTCCACTTTCTTTCCCTCCCAATACTTGTCGGGAAATTGTTCTTTAGTCAAGTAATGGCTGATCGGTAAATCGATGTCAATCTTTTTTTCTTGGATTAGTTTTCCCAACAATAAAGCAGTTATTGATTTACTGATTGACGCGATTCTCATAACAGTTTCATCACTACATTTCACATTATTTTCAATATCAGCGAATCCTTCAGAATAAATCCAAATGTTTTGACCTCTAAGACTGACTCCAACCACAAGACCCGGAATGCCATTGACTTGTCGCCATTGAGACAATCGAGTTATACAACTATTGATTATTGATTTACTTCTGTTTGAGTAATCTTCTTCTGAATTATATTCTGATTTGTATTTCTGTTTATCTTTATTTTTCTTCTTTCTTGTTTTTTTATCACTTTCATCGATGTTATCATTGATTTGAATGACATCTTCTCTATTCTTCGTCTTTGCCTGAATTGTGGCAAAAGTGGCGACACTTGTGGTAATCGCTAAGCCAATTGTGGCCACAATTCTGTTGAATCCACTGATCATTTATTTTATTATTTATTAATTAACATTTGAGAAGAAACTAATTGTTATCAATAAACATATCGTTGAATGTACTTTGTATTTGTTGTCAAGCGTCCACTTATTTCTATGGTTTTGTTTATAAAGAAGTTTTGGCGCCACTTATAAACTTTTGGCAACTGTACAAATGTTTATAAAACTTCTTTAAAAATTCGTTGATTTTTAGGAAAAAAATCAATTATATAGTGATTGAATACTGAATGGCCTTGAGCGAGATAACTGTAGTTAAGTATCGGTTGAAATGATTTAATCAAAATAAGCTTTAATTACTTGATAAGAGTGAGAATCAAAACAAATGTCTTTTGAGTTAAAGTTATAAGAGTTATTGAATACAATTGTTTAGTAGAAACTAATACTAGAAGTTGTAAAATGATGACATTAAGGACTTGTCTGACAGTAATTCTTTTAATTATTAGTGAATTCAAGCATTTAAACTGTAATAACGTAACTGCAGGTGATTTCACTTATATTTACGACCCAAGTGTTGGCACGCCTGAAAAGCAGAAATGGTACATAAACGATCACACACTCATTAAGGATACAAATGGCTTATGGCATCTGTTCGGCATAACACACGCAGAACCAGCAGATCCTGAAAATGAGATCCTTTTCGCTCACGCCACTGCACCACATCTGTTAGGCCCGTGGACTAAACAAGACTATGCGCTCAAAGTCGACTACAATTATTTCGGTGAAACTCACTTATGGGCTCCTCATGTGATTCATGTCAACGAAACCTATTATATGTTTTATAATGGCGGAGATAAAGACCACACCAAATATGCTATAAGTTTAGCCACAAGTAAAGACTTATATAACTGGACTCGACACTCAACTGGGCCTCTCTTTAGAGATGGATTCGACGCTCGCGATCCTATGGTTATCAAAATTGATAACTTATGGTATTTATTCTATTGTGCAACTGATCCGTCAACTGGTGGCAATCATGTCGTAGCCTATCGTACGAGCAACGATTTGATTAAATGGAGTGAAAGACATATTGCATTCACAGATCCGAGCAAAGGATCATTTGGCGGTCCTACAGAATCCCCGTTTATTGTCCACAACAATGGTTTTTGGTATCTGTTCACTGGTCCGCGCAATGACTATCGTAAAACTGGCGTATTTCGCAGTCAAACTCCAACTAATTTTTCAATTAGCCAACAAGTTGGAGAAATCCATTCACATGCGGCCGAAGTCATATATGATGACGGCAAGTATTGGATAAGCCATTGTGGTTGGGGCCAGGGAGGTGTCTATTTGGCTCCTCTTTATTTCTAAAAGTAACATAAATAAGACTCGAGAATAAATTAAAAATTTACTGAATTAAGTCAAATAAATTTAAAATTGTACTTTATTTTGTCAAAAGAATGTCTAATATTTAATCGAATGGGCCTTGGTGGCGAATAAATCATTTTTATTGTTGCGAGTTATACGCACAACTTATATTTTGTAAGTTTATGTGGGCCTTTATCGGTTATTATTTAACCTTAACTAGACTAGAATGTGGATGTAATTCTCAACATTATTGATTTAGCTCAACACTAAGCAAGTGAATAATTGTTTTCCAGATGATGTAAATTGACTTGTATTAAATAATTGGTCACGTTCGCGATGCCTATATGTTTGCGCATCTAACAATCTAACCTTATTTTACTGCGAGACTCACAGGTTCTGCGGATTGATATCTAACTCTCAAGTGACCAATTTCTAGAACTTACAAATTCGGAAAGTGTTACTTTATTATTTACCATTTCATTTGAGCAAATCAGTTGAAGTGCTCAATAATTTCAAATTAGGAGGTTATTTGTTTCTATTATTGTATGGCTTACTTAACTACTGCCTTGTGAGCAAGAATTCAAATTTTTCTGTTCATCTTGACCGAATAGCAGAATAGTTTGAAGAGCTGCTCAATTTCTCGTTGAAAGTGCTCGAATTCCAAAAGCTAGCATTAGTTGACCACAGAGTCGGCGTCGAGTGAAAGTGAAGTGAATCGAAATGAGAAAATAGCAAAGGCTGACAGTAGAGAAGTTGAGTAGTCTCAACATCTCACGCATAATAAAGCCATAGATCGTTTATAACAAGTTATAGATTGCATATCCATAGGTCCGTAAGAATTTAATCGAAAGTTTCATAAGACATGCTATCAGTTTCAGTGTCAGAACAAGTGAAATTCAAGAGCAGGAAATGTGGTACTATTACTGTACTGCCGGTTACAGGTAGGAAATTAAATTTCTTCCTTATTTAACTGATCGAATTTTGCAAGTCAACTCAATTAAGTTAACTCTCAATTTATGTTTACTCATTTGACAGTCGAGTTCGGCAAATTTGTCGGTAATGACAGTCATTATAACAACAAACAGAAGCGCAACAGTAACGGAATCAACAAAATAAATCGAGAAAACTCTGATTATGTAAGTTCTTAACAGTTTTAATTATTCCATTAGTTTGATATATTGCTGAGCTTGTGTAAAGTCGCTGCTGATGAGTGTTTACTTATTCTGTTGTGAAAACAAGTTTTAAATCCTCTATTCCTCTCAATTTAAATTCTATAAGAAATGTCGAATTTGCAATTCAAAAATCCCCATAAGATAACTGCTGAAAATCTTTAAAATTGGACTCAAATATCGTTGTTGAAACCACTTTACTTTGACTTTCAAATGCATAAAATACATGCTTATCAACAACTACTAAGATATGTTTGAGACAATTTTCAAACTTTAAACTGTCAATAATTACCTAATCCGATATTGAAATCAAACGTTTATTCAAATTTTACAAACAAAATTCACTTTAATCTATAATAACTATAACTCAATATTGGGGATTTCAAACTCTAATGGCTTTTATCTTTTTGAATACATATTGAACCTCATTAAAAATGAGATCAATTTAATGAAAGGAATCAAAGTGCGCTGTAATGTGTTTCTTATGCATTTATATTTGAATAATAGAATATTATTTCATTTCATACCTTAAGTAAATAGAAAAGCTTTTAGTTGATTATGTAAAGTAAAGTACGATGTAGAGAAAATATGCAATTTCTTAACTGGATTGCCTGACAAATTAGGTCGAATAGCCTACTATTTTTCAGATTAATATACATGTAGAGACATGACCTCTAAGAAAATTCAGGACTCGAACTGAGATCAGGTAATCGATCGAAAATATTTGTGTATGTGTCCAACTCAGTCAAGTTCTAAACATACAACATAAACGAAAGTACATTTTATTGACATCTTTGATTCAGTTCATGTAGCTTTTACGAATAATATGTTATATCGATAAACAATAGACTCGTGGCTTCACCTAATTTGATAAGTCTTAAACTGAATAGAGAAATTAATGATAGAAACATCTAACTATTGTTATGCATAGAATTTGTGCATTCATAAACATGATACGCTCTTTCATTGTGCACTTTTAAACTCGATGAATGGCTGTTGTAATGCAGATATCAATCTAGAAACAAATTATTAGCCACAAAAAGTTGAATGAGCATTAAATAAAATATTTTTCCATCAGAGCTTCTTTTGAAAGCATGAAAATATCATATTCAGGTTCTATTCATAAAATATGCAGTTTAACTAATGCTTAGTTTATAAATTAAAAATATTCAACAAACTTTGAATTCTTGCTAGTAGAGATTCTTTGATCTGAAACTCTGAATGCGATGGCAATTTAAAATTGCAAGTTTGAAATTTTGATCTTTCAGTTAATTTATTAAGTAATACTGATTCCGGTTCTCACTTTACTCTGTACTTTAGTTACTTAAGTTTACAAAAATAGATCGTTAAAGTAAGTTGATTAGATCACAATGACATATAAAATAGATTTTGTTTTTTATAGTTCACATACAATAGCAACGCATTTATCGAATTAAAGTTCTCTGAAAGAAAGAATCAAGTAAAATATTTTGTTCATTTCCAAGAATCTTCAATAAAGCTATTCTGACCATTGAATAAATGTTTTATGACAATACTTGTACTACAGCATCCGACCATTTCATATAATAATTCAACTCTTGCTTAAAGTTATCTTTCTTACTGACCTCAGGCATTATTAAATCACATTTTAGACTTATGTGATTGTAAGTTACAAAACGTTGGCATTCAATATTTTGTTGTGTTTCGTAACATAGCAATCGATATGCGAATAAAAATATTAAAGAAATTACTACTATTATTATATTCTTTTCCTATTGATTGACATTTATCATGGAAACCATCAAAATTTAAGATTTATTTTCAAGCACTAATAGATCAAAAACTTTGTATGACCATATTTAGAAACTCAAAATCAATCAAATCTAAATAATGTATTTCCGATCCGGATCATTCAATATAAAAGCTCATCAACTTTTCATACTTTATTCATTCAAAAGAATATTAGAAGGAGAATTTTCGTTTGAAAGATTGCTTCACGCATACAGTAAGTTCCATTTTTTAAAAATCTCTTTCTCTAGCCAACATTTTATAACCAATTTGAAATTCGGAGTAACATAATTTAGTCATAGACTTAATATTTAGAGAAGTTTCATTATTTTCTGATAACTTTTGCCTCGGCAGTGTGAAGTCATTTTTTGAGCTTCAAAATGAAATATTTGCTCAAAATCAATTCATTGTTTAATATGTCCGAAGACATGCTAGAGAATGTCTTGAACCAATTCAAAAACATGAAAGTGTTGAAATTTCTTCTGTGTATTTTGAGTTTCTAATCGATATGAAAGATTTTGGTGCAGATATGATTTTTGGAAAATCGCAGTGGGGATAGTTAGTTCAAAAATCAGTGCATTTATGTCAACCAAATATAAAAGCTTTGAAATTTGAAACATATAGATAATGATTATCATATTATTAACTGGAAATAAGCAAACATTAAGATTGTATGTAATAATAGGAAAATATATTGATCATTTGTGTTAGAAATCCTATTAATTATTATGTACTGTTTGTGCAAGAATCAAAGAAATTATTGCTGACAGTAGTTACATTCAACATATTATTACGGGCAAAGCTAATGCATACTTGATATGATTCAGTGATATTCTTCCACTTCCATGAGTTCTAATTAATGATATTTTATTTCGAGTAATAAAAGTTGGTTCTAATTTAGAGATAGAAGACTTAAAAATTTTGGATAGAAAAAGTTATGCAATTGTACCTTACAGGCATTGCAAACATTTTCAAACTTTATCTTGAGATTGATTTTTATCTTTATGTATTTTATATTTTTCGGAATCTTTGTAAATTCTCAAGTTCAATTCAAACAGATTGTCATGATTTTGATGCCTCGAAAGCTTGAAACTAAATTTAAAGATCAAACTTCATGAATTTTAGCTTATTTTTTCGTTAAAGTTCTTTTGAACTCCTTGGAAGAGACTCACTATATTTGTCAGTTAGGAAAAATCGATTCACCTTCCATACTTTAAGATGAATAAGTTGTAAAAAAGAGATGATAAATTCTTTCAATTGATATCAATAATTGAATAAAAGTTAAATAGAAATATCTTTACCTGAAAGACCAGCATAAATCTACTAACTAATTATTTAAAACTAATTACTTTACATGAAAACCAATGACCCGGTGAATGATTAAATGTTGAATGAGTTAATATTTAAATGCCAGCAGCTAAATAGAAGCCAAAACTCCATGGATTTGTACAAAAATAGCCATTTCATACTATCGAAAAGAAAGTTATTTTGCCAATGCAAATAACTTATATTGATCTGAATGTACTGAATAGAAGAACAGAGATCGTGATATATACTTTAAAATAGTAAAAATGAAGCCTAGATATTGGAATAAGTTAAATATAGCTCACACTAAAAGCTCATCCATAAAATAAAGAGAAAACTGCATGTATGAGAAATTCGCAAACATCTAAGCTACAGAGTATTTAACTTAAATCAAAAAATTCCAGTGCTTTAAATTCATTTCTACTGAGAAGTCTAAACTTTCTTTGAACTTGTTCAACTATTTCGAAAATTCAGATTAGTTAAAAAAAATTCTAAAGAGTTTAGAATCTGCATTGAATTTGGTTTTTAAATTAGAAGTTAATTGAATCGCAACTATTTTTAAGCCTAGCTTACTGAAAGTATATACAAACTTTAACAAATGATAAGTTTGCGGATAACTAGTGCATTTAAGTCTTCGGCTAAATGAGATTAAAAATATAATTAAAAATTTTTACACGTTGATGCGTAATATTATTTTGAAGTCTGTCTAAATAATGATAAATTTGTGGACAGTTGGATGAGCGACAAGGCTAGGCTCATATAAATATGTATCACAATTCTCTATTTTCAACTAACAAAGCTGATTCGTTAGATTAAAAGCAACTCTATTGGATCAACTGCAATATTGTCTACAATGAGCTGGTCTGCAATCATTTCTAAGTGTCACTTAGACTAAGCTTTTTAATCAAACAGATTTATTTTACACAGCACATAGTTGTGTCTAATGTGCAAAATACAAATGGTTGTATAATTTTGTGATAAAGATCCACAAAATACAGTTCATTTTCAGAAAGAACAGGTGTCTTTTACTGTCATTATGTAAAAGTGTGTTATAAAATGTTGGTTGCACTAAGAGAGAAATTTAATGGCGTTTTGCCACAATTCTCAATAGTATATAAAAATCAGAGCCGTAAAGAATAAAAACGCCGGACTATTTTAATGGGTATTTTTACTACCAGGTGATAAGATATTAGGATTTCAGAGAACTTATTGTTGACATAAAGTAAACTATTTTTATTGATCGTCAAATAACGGACAGTCAGAAAAGTGAGATATATCTAGCTGAATATGAAATCAGTGTAAAATAAATAAACCGTCTCTGAAAATAAAATAGAGTACGGATCTTCTTTCGGAAATATGTATTTGGTATAAAATGGAATAATACATACTTTTTGAGAGCTGTATGAAGTTTATTATTAAAATAATAGAAAAATGAATTACTTAGCAAAATTTCTTATCACATTCAAATCCCAATTATGATAATAGTTAAATGATAGGGTTAGTTCTATAAAGTACTATCTCCAATGTTGTTTAAATTGGAGATAAGACTTAATAGCTCTGAGCTGACGAAACGTAAGATTAAATGATCATATGTTGTGATAGCCTATTTGTGTATTGATCTCTCAGTGCGTAAACTTTTTGTTTAAAGCACAAAACAGAACAGGCTTTGTATAGTCGAACCAATGTGTGATCAAAAGTGATTTTCTTTCAAGACTTCTATTCCTATCTGATAACTTGATTGTGACATTTTGTTCAGTTGAATATTCATCATGCCTGAATATAAATTATCAAATCAACTAATGGAATCAATTTAATTACCAAATTAGAATATCGAATTCAGTTTCTTTCAATAGCAGAATATTCGTCAATAGTAATATTCATATAAAAATTGATAGTTAATTATTATTGATTTTTTTATCTCATAAATTAGCGGACCATAAATTCTGTTCATTCACTACATAATATGATTCAGAACATCAGTTTTTACTTGAATTATCGATAATACATAACTAGAGAATGAAAATTGAGTTCTATTTGTCCTAAAATTTTACATTTATAGAGCTTGAAACTCTGTACTGTATCATTTTTGTGATAATTCTTTCATGTAGTAATAGACACGAGATACTAAAATTTTTTAACATACCTTTATCACCAGTACTGGTAATATTTGACTTAAATATCACAAAATATTTCATCATTAGTCGGATTAATGTTTCATATTAAAAGGATAATAATTAATCCCTCAGCAAACTCATGATTGATTAAAAAAATTGAACGGTGTACGCATAATTAGGCGCTTGTTTGAAATTAGAAAAAGTTTGTGCTAAAACAATCAAAATTAATCGAGTAATAAAATAAAGTACTGCAAATTTATTCTTGTTCAAAAGATATAAGCAATTATTTCTAGTAATTTGTACAATCATAATCCCATGGGAAAACCTATCATATCCATTGAATTTATCTTATCAAATGTTCGAGCGAAGCACGTACTAGTACTCCAAAAGTTACTTCAGGTATTCATCCATAGGAAAAGATACTCTGAAGTTCTATTCATAATTTATGATTCGTTCAAATGGATATCAAACTTACATTAGATTGTCATCAATTTGACAGACAAATTACAATAGAATTTGATGATCTGACGCATGATAGTTACATCTATTTTGGCGTAAACTTCAATTCTAGTCATTTGGCTAAGATAGGACTTATTGAGTTAGCTCTAAGTTTACCTTTAAGCCATTCCATGGATCGCTTGTTTCATAGACTGATATTCCCATCTCAAGCAAATGTGCAATTCTTGTGCTCTTAGCTCAGACTCTTCATTATTTATTGCTATATATAATGAAACTTTTTATCGCATTTCGTCTATAAACCAGTGATTTATTAGTTATTAATAAATCAGAACTTTTCTTTTAGAGCTAGAGTAACAAGAATAACAGCAATTACTCTATTTTTACTCTTTCAATAATATTACTTCAGGTGAAATAAATATTTGCCTTTTGATCGAACCGTATTTTCTATTCGTGACTTTATTAAGTTAAGTAATCTTATAATAGAATTGCTTAGAACCAGAGTAATTTTCACTCAGTTAACCAATCATGAAGAGAGAGAAGTAAGGATACAGATCAATCATTATAACTATTTGAATAATTGAGCATAACTCAAGTGCTAGGTATCCGATTTCTATTTAATTTTAGGGCAAAATATCGGTTACTGTTCGATTTTTGGTGCGCATAGTATTAGAACATAAGTGAGTGAAACGTACTACGCACTGTACTCCTTATCTGACCTCACTTAATTAAATATAACACCAATACCAATAATCTAGGCTTAGTTCAGTTAGGTAACATGAATATTACTCAACATAGAACAATATGGTAACCACATCACTCATTCATACCCAAACACTACATGGACTATGAGTGGAACTATAACCAAAATATCTAATAGTTAATTGTAGTTACGATTTGGCTTCATAAAACAGAATAAAGAACAGGGTGGATGTAAAATCATGAATGGTTGAGATGGTAGTGGGAGTTGTTGGATATAGAGAAACATATTCGGTAATGATTGACAAAATCTATAGCTATAAATCTACTATTACATAAATAAAATATGTATTTAGTCATAATTTATACTACGGACTGCACCATACATTCGAAAATATTCATATATCAAACAGAAAGCATTATATGATTAAATGAACTCGAAAGCAATTATTTCTCAATTTATAACTATTACTGAAATACACCCTTAATTTGATGTCTGGTTTCATCATTAATGAGTTAGACCAATATTCGTAATACTAATTAAGTTAATCGACAATACTACAAATATCCATTCAAGTCTCACTAAGTATGCTCAAAAATAATTTTGTTCAACTAAAAATTTATTTCAAATATCAAATTAAAAATAAAAAAGTGGCTGAAAAAACATTGAATTGCCTTCTTTTTAAATATGTTCTAATGTCATGTTATAATTGACACAATAACTGTTCTGTAATTATCATCATTGATATGATCTCTCATTTAATGTTTGTACTAAACAATTGAAGTAAAAAATGAATAATAGAGTGGAATGGATAGCACCAGAGAAGTAAAAACAAAAGATAAGACACTGCACACATGGAGCTTATGTTGAGTTAGAGCAATACTTTCTACTCTGTCTGTTACAAAGTTGAACCACTTCTGTTATTAAAATAATAGCAACTAATTCAGTTGAGAACATATTTAATGATCAAAACTTGCAATAAATTCAATTAAGAGCCCAACTGTTAAGCATATAAGTATGAAATACTATCTCTTCTAATAAAGTGAACGATCCAATTATTGCCAAATTTATTGTAATTTTTTTTTCGTCAGCAAACCTCAACTCAGCTATACTTCTTATTGATTTTTGACCTAACTTTAGTGTACTGTGTAGAATTAGCTAACACTTCCTTCTGATTCTTATTAAACAACAATGGGAACCAATGCAAATCGAGTATGAATGAGACCAACAAAAGCTATAAATATAATGATTTGTATACTCTTACTTTCATCTAGTTTTGATACCCTCTATAATCTCTTTCTCGATATTGGCATATTTAATAGAAATTAAATCTTTGCTCATTATACGCAACACTTATTTCAACAATGATTTCAGCATTGATTGTAAACCACAATCAATAAGAGTATACGCAGACTAATACTCAGAAAACTCTATGAGTAGAATATGGATTGAAGCTTTTCTTTAATTATTTTCTTGTCTTGAAGCACTATCTCTAAAATTAATTAGAGTTTCAAGGGCAGAAAGTATACATGAAATCTGTTAAATTTCGAAACAATTCTGAAATTTAATCACGATAAAAGAATTGTGAAACATCTGTCAAAGTCGATAAAAAGCTATGGTGCTTGAAATTTTCAAGGGTTGTTGGCAATCAATTGTCCCAAAAACTGGCTAAAATACTTCAATGCGACGTTACATATAATCGATATTTTCAAGGTTTAAATATTTTTTGATTTATTAATACATCAGATTATTTTCATATTAAAGTAAGTTCAGATTTTAAGTTCAAACAAATCAATTTGAGAATTTAGTAGTTTGAATGCAAGAGTGTAATTTAATAATTAGCATGATCTATATAGCGATCAATGTGAGCTTTAAAAATATGTTCTTTGAGAATCTGTAATGAGAAAATTTAATTAATCAAACTTTTTAGTATTCAAAGTACTATATTTTACATAGCTATCAATTACACGACAATAAAAGTTAATCACTCGATAATAGTTTATAGTGAAAGACTTCATGAAGTGTTGAAAGCATTCAAATATTTGTTTAAAGACTGTCTAAAGTTGGCATCCTACGTACAGTTGACTTATTTAAAGACTACTCTGATAAAGCAATGAAATTCATTCGATAATGCATTGAAATTTTTATATATAAGCATAAGCTCATTCAATAGGTCTTCTCATGAGGTAACCATCAACTAAATTTTCAAGAAATAAAGATTCGATTCCTATTATATTTTTATGAGCCGGAATCGAAAATATCTCAAATAATGTTCGACGAACGGAAAGTAATGCTTTTATACTAAAGGGTGAGTGAGTTTTCAATGTGATTTAGTTTTACGCAATTGAGTTACGAAATACTGGGATAGCAGTGAATACTAAGAATATTCATATAGCATGTGATTCTAAAAATAAACAATCATATACTAGATGCTATTGTTTTTCGTTGAAATATGACTACTTTATTTCCGATTTTTCAAATTCAAAGCCTGATTACCATTTATAATGGATAGTAATATCAATATGTAATAACTTTGAGCCTACAGTTCAATCATCTTCTCTGAGTTTTTTCATTCATTTCAATTGTATTCGCTGCATGACTGCCTTTAATTTCCGCGATTAGCACTTAAGCATGAATATTAACGAACTCACGTTTATTCACTTCTCCTAAACATTAACAATTAGTGAGTGAAGAGAGATTCAGATTAGACCCAGTTCGAATCGTTAGTTTATGATCAGGTTCTGATAATTTGAAGCCGATAGTCAACGTAGTTATTAACCGAAGTATATCAATACACAGTATAGGATAAGAATACTTTGGGCACAGAAGAAAAAGTGGAATAATATATATATTTTTGTGCTGAGTCCATTAGTGCTGACATTCATAGCATTTTCTGATTTACTCTAAAGCATTAACAGTATCTGAAAACACTGGATCATCAAAGCTACAATCTAAGCTCATAATGATTACTGAATCCTTAGAATTCCGAATCTACTCGACTATTGCCTGATAAACATACTTAAAGCCATTTTTAATATAGCTGACAACAATACAGTTTTAGGCTTTATTACTACATTGCATTTCTGTGTCTAATTAATCACTAGTTGTTGAGCAGTTAGAATTCTTTACGTAAAAAGGCTATAATAACGAATGAGTCGATACTGATATAAAACATTCTGTGTTACAATCAAGTACGAAAGTATACTCTTTTTTCCTTTTCGTACTATCGATAGTATATCAATCAATTGTTCAGTGCTTTATTGCTCAAAGGATTTTGCGAAGTATTGATTTGTTTAGTCTTGAAATTGAAGTGTTAACCTGATTCCGCTTTTACACATTTTAAAAAAATCTTTTACTCTCAAACCCATAATAAAACGATGAACATTTTTTCAATGTAATACTTATGTCAAATTTTTAAAGAAAAATAAAATAAAAAATGCAAAATAAAAACATAAGAAGTTATGATAACTTGATGATAGTAAATAAAAGTAAAATTAAAGCCTCTCACGCTCTCACTCATTTTGCTTTCAAATTATGCATGACTTCTATACTAGTATTGCCTCATTTATTATCAGAGCTCTACCTATTTATATAAAAGTAGTTTATTTTGAAAACTTTATGTCAACACTCTCTTCATGATGACTTAGACCTTACTCTTTTTGCCTACAAAACTTAATTTTTCTAGATGAAAGCCACTTTCGGCATAATTCATAGGATTGAGAAGAGACAAGAGACTGTATGAAAAACAAAAATATGAACTCATTCTTTCCAATCATGAGAAGTACTTTCAAGTTATTACGAGTGCATAAATGTTAGCGTTTGAAGACACATCTAAATGTCAAATGCATATTGAAGTGATGAGCAAATACCATTGCCATTTATAGAACATTTTGTGAATTCTCTAACTTTACACCATTTCTATTTTGCGAGTCAAACTTTCAAACAAAAGTTAAAACAATTCTTGAAAAAGTAATTTATTACTCTTTTCTTTAAAGGATTTTCTATTTGATTTTTGCAGCAAAAGTCCGACTCTTGCCATCGATTACATGAATTTATAGCTTTTAAAATAATAAATTGTAGACTGAATACGTTTTATTTCAGTTATTTCTCGTTTTTATTTATCAATTATAGGGAAACTTGAATAAATCGTTTACTTATCACTGTCTGAACAATCGAATAAGTAAAACATTTTGGTAAACGTATTCGAATGTTAGCTACAATTGGATTTGTCTTCAACTTTTATTGTATTTATGCCTCAATTCAAAGCATAAGTACAGGCAATTATGAAGTGAACAATTTTCTCAAAATGCAAGCTTTTAAACTGAAAATCATGTTACATAATTTGTTATATTTTCCGAATTACATTCTTTTCTTATATGATTATAAGCGAGTTTATTCTTCAAGGTTTCTGGTTTAGAGTTAACTTCATTGTATGTTTTGTTAAATCAATAACAAATTCAATTTGGACAACAATTTCTTATTTCTAGCTTTACGTTAAAAGTAAAGATTCACCTCTTTTGTAGTAACTTTTAAAGTGAGGTCTTACTATTGATCTATAAACTGCATTTCTCGTTCAGGCTCTGATACTGAAACTCATTATTTGCGACTATGTGATAGCGTTTTTTGATCAATATTATAATGTTTTTCACTTAATGAATTCACCACTGATTATTTATTCCATTATTTGTTTGTTGAGGTTGTTATGAAGTTGAGTATAGTGTTTATCGTTTACTATGCATTGACGTCGACTAATGACGGCATTCAAATTTAGTTTCAGTTTTCTAAAAGCATTAATAAAAATGTTAAACTTGCAAAGAATAAGCCTGAGAGTCAGAGCATAATGCGGTCTTATTGTAAATGCCATTGGATTCTACAAATCGAGCGTCTATTTGGATAATGATAGCTGAATCTAAATTAGAGCTCAAAGTAGAATAAGTAGCCATACTTTCAAACTAACATATTTGATAACTTCCATCAAAACGTATAATATACTAAAACATTAAGGAAAACACTACTCTTTCTTTGGCAACATTTTAAAGTACAATTGATTTGTAGTTTCGCATTAGTTTTAGACATAAATTACAGTATCTTTTACTTCAACTTTGTTGTAATAAGTTATAAATCAAAAGTGTATCATATGTTATATATATATATGAAAGAATAGAAAGAAAGCATAATTTTTGTAATAAGAAAATCAATCATAAGTTATGTCACTTATTGTTGTGAATAAAAACTTTTAGTTTCCGGCTTTAGTAAGAATTAATTTGTTTCCAACAAAAATAACACTGCATTCACTCCAGACTCAATACGAATCACTGATTTTTTCAGCTATTCACAAGTAGATTTATTTTTATAACTCAACTTCAGACTTATTCGATTGAAAAGATTGAAATAAATTGTCAAAAATTAATCGTACGGTAAAAAATTAACAGAAGTCTATTAAATGGATTGTATGATTAATATCGTGCTAAACCAGACCCAACTGCAGATTATGAAGTAAAGCACAATTGGTTCTATTCTGCTGTAAATTCAGAGTTCGTTTCGGTATCATTAGGTCTATATTTATAAGATTTACCAAAAATGATTGTTGAAATAGATGTTTTGATTAAATTTGAGGGAAGCACTTTAAGATTTAAAAAAGTTGAACTTTTGGATTGTTTTGGGAGGAATATACGTGTGTAAGGCTAACTCAGATTGATGACTTGTTCCGTCAAGTTATGGAAAAACTCAAAAGAAATGTGACCACACTGTAGTGCATAGCTGGCGGTGTGATTGGTATTACGTTACTTGTAATGACAGCTTTTATTTGAAAATTTTACAAAATAATTCATCAGAAACTCATGAAATAAATACGGAGAATAGAGTCGAGCTATAGAAACAGTTCTTAAGTTATTAGGAAATAAAGTCGAGCCCAACGTGAGTCAATTTTTTCATTAATTTTGGAATATATCGGAAAATCGATTAGCAATATTTAATGCATTTATAGTTGTTTTAGACATGCTAGTAGTTACTTTAGGTTAGCAAAAAGCTGTCTTATTTAATATTTATGGTTTTTAACTTAGAATAAATGGTTTCGATACTCTTTAGATTTCTACTTTTTAGATAACTCTTTCTGATTTCAGAATCTATAGTTAAAATGGTGTTTCTTTCAATCTACTTTAAATGCCTTACTGTTTTCAAAACCTACATTCAATTACGAAATTATAGGGCATTATATAAGTAATTGGTTCTGGCTATAACTAGTAAGTTTTTAGACGTTTTGCTTCTAAAATTTTGCAGTACTCACAATCCCAGCAAAAATTGATTTCTTCAAACCTATAAGGATTTTCGGAAAGTTCCAGCGGGTTGTTATCAAATATTTAATTTTATTTTAAAAAGAAGTGAAAAATTTTAATCAATTATATAATTGCCGTCATTATCGACGACATGTCCCCAGCGGAACGACCAGAGCCGTCAGGACGTCGTTGTTCACAATTGAGGGTCGGTCACTTCTCGGGCGGTCATCTAGGTTCTAGTCACCGGAACGGAATCGACTGAACCATTCTTGGCATTGATATTATTGGCGGCCTCTGTGGCATTTGATCCACGATTGAATTTGTATAACATACAATGACGTATGTGAGTCTTATCGGGAGTTCGGTCTGACATCGTTTGGACACAAATAAGAAAAAATATTTTGACAAAAATTTGAAGACAAATACCTGTCCTTTCAATTGAGAAATGGAATCGATTTGTAATTAATTTTTCAACTGTTCAAATAGAACGCGCAAAATACATCTACGAAAGCCGCTGGAACTATCCGAAAATCCTTATAAATATAATAGTATTATTAAGGATTCACTGAAAAACAGTCTTTTAAATTATTTTGCTTCAGAAAGCCTTCTAAAGGGATGTAATAAAACCAAACTATTATTCGGCTGATCTGAAATGCACGTAAATGAGTTGACATCTTCCATACGACTTCTAACCTTTAAATACTTTTTGCTTTTGACTGAAAATGATTTTCTTTTTCACATATGATTGCTCGAGCTAACGTAGCACTAGCGAGAACTCATTTTGTTGACGAGTATTTGTTTGAATGGATTATTTAATGAAATGTTGTACTGCGTTAGCTATTGATTCAACTTATATTGTACTAATGGTTTATCTACAGAAATGCAATTTCTCCAAATGAGTCTAATAGTGGAATCGCTACTAAGAATGTTATTTGGGTGTCGTTTTTACGCCCTTTTATATCTAATGTTTCGCACACAAATTATTCAATTTAATTCAAGTCTCTAACTCTCATCAAATTTGAAATTATTGTTTTCCTAAAAATATCTTCATCTCGATCTTTAGACTAACAATAATGATCATTTTGTTCAGTTAACCATGTGTCTGAGAAATCCCTTTATATCACGTCTACATTTTTATTGCTGAACCAGAGAAATTCCTTTTACTTACCATTTTTGTTCAGCAACGAAAAACTCATCTTAAAGCCAAAGGACTTCTCTGACATGCTTTATATCCATTTCATGTAATAAAATGTGATTTTCAGCGTCAATTACAAGGATATTGAATAATTGTTAGCTTAATTTAAAAAAACCTAAGCTTATTTAAGTGAAATTTGTTTTTACTACTTGACAGACTAAAGCTCTTTGTGAATGTGACCTCTGATTAATTTTTTTATTAATCCAACAATTTGTCTCTAATTCAAATCATTTTCGTTTTTGTATAAAGACTAATAAATAATTGGTTCTAATATTCAGCTGATGTCAAACTTAATACCACTTTTATTATGAATAAAGGACTGAAAGCATTTTCCATCTGACTCAACATTCATTATATTTTTTAATGTCTTGACTCGCTTTCCCTTCAATACCATTGAATTCCTTTATTACTGAAAGTTTTTATTAGTTATGCATTCATTCCGAAAATTGAGTTGACTTTAATAAAACTTAATCTTCTTAAACACAAAAGCGTCGAAAGATCAATAAGACGTATAATGATGCGTCTGCACTACGATATGAACGGTATATTACGTTATATACTGATCAGCCATAATCTCAAATGTGTTGCACTTTATTATCGCCGAATTTTCTAAAAATATACTCTTCATTATTACTAACATTCATCAGAAGAGATACACAAAAGTATTACTAAGTATTACTGAGTTCACTAAGCTCGAGCCCTTATAATTCGTGTGCATTTAAGAAATTGTTCGCAAATTCTGTAAAGATTTATTTGATTTAAATTTTAATGCCTTCAAAGTTAAACCTGCTATCAAATAGACGAAAACTTCTGAAAATTTAAATAAATTAGAGAATCAAATGTAGTTTTGCTACGGAAAAGGAGAAACTAAGTCAACACATCAGTGGAATAGGATTTTGATGGGAGTAAACGTGAAGAAAATCACTAAAATATGTCAAATGAAACATCGTATGTGAGAGAGAACAATACAGTATCTATTTGTACATGGAATCTATATAAAATATGACGTTTGCATTTCATATCTTGTTATCACTTTTAATCATTTTTGAATACTGAGTAGAGAACATTGAATTTTTCTTGAATAAAAAAACTGTATAATTAATATCGGTTTGGAACGTAAATATCAGTTGGACAGATAACATTTTTGAACTTTTGATATATTAGTTTGTGGAACAATATTTGATATAAGAAAGTAGAAGAGCTCAGACTTATTCCTCAATTCCAAGCTCAAGCTTATGATGACACCAAAGTATTAAAGTGTAAGCCTCAGCTTTGTCAGTTCCAGCATTAATTCAACATATAGTTCGTTGAGATGATATGCATCTATGAGTTCTAGTTTTTCTCAACTTTTTTCTTTTGCTTGATAATTTCTTTTGTTCAAACTTGAGAAAATCAGATACTCTTTGCTATCATTATTACCAATGAAAAGAAAGACCACAACTACTAAACTGACAGAATGACACCAAACGATACATTCATTGAGATGAAGTGACGAACTTTTATATAAGAAAACTAGCAGCCTATGAAAAGGATGCACACATGGAATCAAACAGATATAAAGATATATTTCACAATATCAACAACGCTTCGTGAACTCAGATATAAACCATTTATACTCTTCCGTTAAACATGAAACTTATATGTTTTCTTTGAATTGAAGACACGTTCACTGAAAAATATTTACTTTATTTTGCATTGTATCCAAGTTTCAGAGTTGTTTTTTCGAGATACGCTCAGTCAAACAATTCAAATGAATTTTAGAGTTCAGAATCTAACTCTTTGTTTAAATGAATCCTTGAAAAGTTCAAAGTCATTCATTAAATTATAAAAAAAAAAGTTTTTCTGCTTTTATTTTTACTATTTCGACTAGAATTACTTTTCGGGCATATCTCTTGCAAACAGAATCGATTATTTAGAGCTTGATTTATTAGCATTGAGCTAAAGTTGTGAATGAATAGAAAGAAAAGAAGATTCCTGTTTATACTTTAATCTTATTCTAAGTTAGAACGAAATTGAATACAAGAGCAGTTCTTATTTCAATACAAGAACTACTCCTATTCTTATTCCTAGTTTTATTGATGAGGAGTAATGCCTATAGAAGTACATTAAACATTTATCTTGATTTTTATTATCATATTTATACAGCTGTCAGCGCCGGCCGAGTTATTACATGCAGTGGTGGCTCTATATCACACGTATTTGCCCGGATTTTCACTCGATTCGCTCTATAAAACTGTCTGCAAAGAAGGATCCCGTACTTTACTACTTCTACGAGACGGTCAAGGTATCACACTTATGCAGTCATTCACTATCTCTTTACTATTTATTATTTCTTATTCGTTTCAGAAATTTTGAATGAATGGAAAAGTAACGATCTCTATCACCCAAAACGTAATACCAAAAAATCTGGTCAGAGATATTTCTTTGATAACTTGGTTCATTTTTTAAACTGTCAATAATTCAGTAGTTATAAAATTTGAAAATTGTAAGATATTATGAGTCATTTTTTGAAAGTTTTAATTGAGATATTCGAAAATACGAGTTAATGTTTAATAACTTGTAGAGATTTAACATAAGATTTAAAATTCTTTCGAGAATTCTCGATATCATTTAGTAAACTATAAATCCTAACAATGATGATGATAACGGAGACTTAAGTTTAGTATTTTAGAGTCCAAATACAATAAGCTTTAGGTTGAAATTCTTGAACAGTAGACCGGGCATAAGTTGTACAAAATTCATGTTCAAAATTCATCAGTTGAGGCAATAACTGATGAGAGAGAGAGAGAGAGAGAGAGAGAGAGAGCAGATGTGAATGGATAAATAGTGCAAAATCGGTTTTGAAATTAAGGAGTAAATGTGTTCTTTAATCAAATGGAATCAAATTGAGAACAAGATTTTCTTTAATGTTGTGCCCAAATGAGTAAACTATGAGTTATCAATAAAAGCTAGTCATAACATGATCATTATACCCAATCAAATAATAAGTTACATCACTATAAGTCAAAGCCGTAACCGATACAAATCCCGTAAAGTGATAGATGAGCTCTTTTGCTATAGATTCAGGATTTAGGACATCAGAAAAACAGATCTTATATAAGCATTGCATAAATTTAACGAACAAACAATCTCTTCTAGTTTCTATGCTTTTACTAGCGAGCTAGATATCTCTTCTGTTTGCTTCCACCGAATAGTTTTTAGTAAAAGATTCAGAAAAGAATTTTTCTTCATTTAGATTCTAGATTTTCAGCTCCAACAGATGCTTTGTAGTACCTGAATATGTGTACTATATATCTCTTATATGACTTATGACATATATGGCTTCTATAATGCAACTCAAAGTCTTTTCATACTTCTAGAACTCAAATAAAACTTTTACTAAAAAAGAAAAACAAATATATTTCTATTAGATATAGTGCGAAAATTGCCATTCAATGCATATTTTTGTAGGAAATGTAAGCCTAAGCGGTATTAAGCACTTATAATTACATGCAATACGTGTACTCGGAAACAAAAAACTCATAAAATAGCAAAATCAGGGCCATAAAGAAAAGGTCACATCATTAGCACATTCTGATTTATTCATTATCTGATTCTCGTTTCCGTCCTATTTTAGTTATGATCTCGTATTTCAGTCAAGCTACTCTGCTTTCATCTATATAATATTATTTGCAATGTATATCAGTCTCTTCAGTCCATCCATTCTAAGTACATCACTTTTCATAACAGTCATGCTCTTCATCACTTATTAATAAGTTTACTATCGGTTCATTTTAAAATGTTTATCATTAAAGTTGCTCAAGTCAAATGAGCAAAAATGTTTGAATCTACATGCAAATTCAATCTGAAAGCCTGAAGCTTTGAAATACCTTAATTAATCACTTTGACCAAAAACCGATTCTTTAACGGCTTTTCAGTTCTGGTTATAAAAAGTTTGACACCTGATTGGAAGATCATTAGTCACTTAATCTATTGATAAGGGTAGTAATAATAAAATTTTTGAAGAAATATGATCTGATATGAATCTGGTTTACTAAGAGATCAGTTGCATGACTGTTATGAAAGGCCCTGTGCACCTAAAAATATTGCTACAATTTACAATAAACAGCACATTTAGAGTATAATTTACTGGTAATACTTTTTGAGTAGTCAAAGTAATTTACATTTTAGCGGCTCATTCATCAATAGATAAAATATGTTTTCGCCAAAAATAAAGTCAGCCCGACTTAGTTTATGAAATAAACTTAATTAAGAATTTTTGACTTATAAAAATTAATAAAAATAATTAATGAGACTTCATATGAGAATGAATTATGTTTTAGTGAGAGAATTGAAATTTGATTCATTGAATGAATAAAAAAGTTATATTATTAGTGCAGTTAAACCTATCAAACTTGGACACACTGTTTCCAAGTTACTTCGAAACATAGTAAAACACAAGCCTTCATTTCCAATGGATTTATTAAGTCAAATTTTAAAAACAATTTAGCAGCATGTTCAAGTTAGACAGATCTAATTGTATTACGTATTATCACTTTTGTACTATTAACTTTAATGTGTCTCTGATAACATACATAATGCTAGCTGTAGTTAAATTTCAATACAAATTGGAGCATATACTTGACCGAAGCAACTAATAGTTAAACTATATTGTGGTCTATAATAAATTTTGCTCATCAAATAATTAAAATACATTGAATAGTAATTGAGCGACTTATACATTGCATGCATTAGAGTTGCAATGAAACTAATTATGATATTTTCGTCACGTAATGTGATCTATTAATCTTAATCTTTTATTCTAACAAAATTAGCTAATGCAATCATTATCGTTAAAGGTTACACTTAAAACATAATTTTTAGTTCAATTTATTTACTTGTGTTAAAAATTCATATCACATTAAATGCAATCGTCAATTCACACGCCAGTTATCACTATATTATAACTAGTTATTTATATTCAGGTCTTATTCTGAGATCTTAAAGTTTTTCAACATTTCATATCTGCTTTTGCTCATAGATAACATTTCATTTGAAAAAGTTATCACACTCTCAAGTTTTTGACGGCAAAAAATTAGCAAGCATAACTTAGAGAACGATAGAAAGTACAAACGAGAGTGAATAAATTTGATTTTATTAATCACAAAATAAAGTTTCAATATGACGAGTATTGATGAAATTTCGTCGCTTCTAGTTTACGTGCAATTAATACTAATAAAAACATTTTGCAAACGTGATATCAATTATTAAACATCCGCTAGTTTTTTCAAGAATATTTTTCAATCTTGATATCAGCTGTTCAAAGACTAACTAGTAAGTTTCTCGTGGTAAGATCGATAGAAACATGAAAATCGATTTGAATATTTGAAGAAATCGAAATATACCAGTATAACAATTATTTTAAGATACTCTTTTGTGTAATATTTTAGCTGTTTATTCATTTAAAGCTAATTGATGAGTGAAATGCTAAAGTTTCTAATGAATTCGGAGCACTTAATAAGAGAACTCATAAACTGTTTTGTTTTTTATTATATGGAATATATTCTGCTTATATATGTTTCCAAAAGTAAATTAATGCTCTTATTTAACAAGTAAATCATATTATAAAAGAGCAATCATTATAAGAAACAAGACGATTTATCAAGAATCCCTAATTTTTCCAATGTCTTTTTCAAATATATTACTTGTTTTTAAAGTTATAAAAGAATTAATATGGCATTTAGACTAGATTTTATAATTTTGAATTCTCAAAATAATGAGTTGTAGATTATGTTGTATTGGAATTTGTGTGATACAGAGTGCATCAAATATAGAGAATTTGTCTACGAAATTTAAGTAATTAATATTTGAAGGGTATTTGTTGCAAAGCATTTGGGTTTTAATCATTTATTCAACTCATGCATTCGAGTCATTATTGCTTTTAAGAACTTTCCCTAGAATTAAATGAGAATCTAATACCAAAAGTATTATCGCGTAAAAATTTAATGTTCAACCAAAAAAATGTAATTAATTTAATGATTTTAGAGAAATAGTTCACTTTAGTATTCTGTACATAAAATGGCTAAACTTATTCTCAAGCTTATTTTCAGTATATTTTTATTGGAAGAATAAAGTTTCTTTTTCGTAATCGTAAGGCTTATTAATGCATTTGCTTTGAAGGCTTTATTTAGGACATAACAATAAGACTAATGTTTTGAAAAACAAATGAAAATTCGTTTGTTTAGACAAAAACAACACAAATTATTTATGTGGTCGTTTGCAAATAAATCTCAAAGCAATTTTTAGTTCTATCGGTCAGATTCTTTTTAAAATGTTTCATTTTAGCAAAACTTATCTGAATCAAACTTAGTTTTATCACTTTTGGTCATATTATCCTTGAAATAACTGAAAAGTCATTAATAAGTTGGATTGCGGCTGCAATTTTAGACTTAATTAGACTTATATTTATTGTTGACGTATTTCTAATTCTTCCTCAAAAGAGATTAACAATAATAAAGGAAGACATGGAGCACAAGACAATTTCAGTTCCCCGGAGGAGATGGAGAGCAACGCGACTCTATTTGATGTCAAACAATGCGGAGAAAGTAATGACACAATTAGTCCAACCACACAAATGTCTAGTCCTGAAGCCATGACTGCTCACGAAGAACTGTCACCGACTACTACGACTACAACTACAACTAACGATGAAGGCATTGACAATTCATCTGTCATTTCAGGTGATGGCTATCAAAGTGATAATTGGTCAATATCGTCACTCAAACATCAGAGGTACTGCTTAGGTTTTAAGCCTTATCTAATACGAAATCATTCTGACCTGAATTCCCAGATATATTGCATTATTGCTATGCTGTTTTCTATTTGTATTGTAAATCGAAACAAATGCAATACATTATTCTTTAAGTTGAATCGTCAAAAGGCATAATGTACTTAGCTTAAACCTCAAGAGCTCGAAATAGGATTAAATTTGCTGAAATTGAATCCCTAAAAATCGAATGATCAGAGATAACATGCGGACAAACATTACTGTCGAATTGGACAAAATCGGTATAAATACAAATTATAGCTGAAAAATGCGTTTAATGGTGGAAGAATTGATTCTCAAGAAGTTTTAATTTTTTATCATGAGAAAACCGTTAGTGTTTCTCAATTGAAGATTAGTTAACTATTGAAAAACTGAAAGAGTGTTAGATTTAATTAATTGATAAGGTGAAGAGGAAGTTTGGTTGTATACTACCAGTTAGTCGTCTTATTATTTAATTATTTATTGGTTAGAATGTCGAGATGTCTCTTAAGGTACTACTAGATTAGGGTCAAAGTTTGATCGAGTTCTGCTAATCTGGAATCAAACCTAACATTTGAGTTAAACGCATTCCCAAGTGAGTAAAAGTTTGTCCTTTTAATTAAAAGTAATGATGCGCAATAAAAATATAATGCCTTTTATTTATGATGTCCGCGGCTCTAGTAATCAAACGCTTTGAGCCTAGAATTGCCAAATATTTTTATATAAACGTATAGAAAATGTAGTAAAAGCAACGATCAACAAATAAACCACTAGTTTATTGAATGATTGGATCATAATATACAAAGTGATCGCAAACTAAACAAATATTTTGTATTGAACAGCTTTGGATTCTTCGATCAGGAAATATGAAGGATTACTCAGTATTAATTAATGATATTTGTGCTGCTCATTCAATGCGTTAGAGCGAGAAATCAGCAGAAAAAACCTCTATTTAGGTCCATATCTTACGTATAGAGAATTGAGATCAATATCTTATTGCAAACGATGTACTGAATCCTAATAGGAATGTCTGCCAACCGGACAATAATGCGCGCAACAAAACAAGTTAATTGATGACTGAGAACAGGGTTCAATTGAAGCTAATAAAATCCTTAAAGATTTATGAGATCAATGAGATGATAGTGAAATAGTAGTATTTGAATCTATATATTTAATTAAAGTTGTCCGACTTGACGTAGAATCGATGCTTTCTCTCAAGCATAAAACCACTCTCAATATTCAGTCCTTCTAAACTATTTGATATTTTTATGCAAGCCTACAATTTACTAAAGTCTAATGTAAATTATAAATTAGATTTTCACTAACCAGTAAGCGTAACAGAATTTAAAGTAAAACTGGAAGTTGCATTTTCCATTAAGCTATTTCTTGTGCAATACTTTAGAAGCATAAGATATCTTATGCGCAAATAAGTATTAATAAATTCTGTATATTTACAGAACATATAATTATCAATATCTATGTCAAACGTAGAAGATTGAGACATAAAACGTAGAATCTATTGTAATTTAGTTGAGCCTATACATGTCGCTCAATTGAACTAAACTAAATTGATAGATCGCTAGTTATGGATTTGAAGGATCGTACTTTAGGCAATATATTTGAATTGAATATGAGTTGGTTCAAACTTCCGTTCGCTTAATTCGGAACAATAACTGAAGGCAACAAAAATTAGAGATAGATATTATTGAAAGTTGTGTTAGAATTTCTTTTGTCCTAGAACGCTTCAGGTTAGCATTTTGGCAAACTTAAAATTCATTGAATTTTCCAAATTAAAATTCAATACTAACAAAAAAAAAGAAGTCTAACTTTTATCACACAATTGCTAAAAAAATGTCATTTTTAGGTACAACCTGATGGTGAGATTGCTATTATCTATGATTGTTAAAATTAAGCAAATTTATATACAGGCATGGGTTGTTAATATGTCGATAGCATGTCAACAGAACATAAAACTAAATTATCTTCTAAAAGCTCTCATACAGTGTGTCTTTGGCTCATTAAATAATATGAAAAACATTATATATTATGTTACTTTATTCATAAAATCACATTAATCTAACATAATGTCACTGATATAAAACTACTCTAATCACCTTCTCATAGCTTTACTAAATTAAATAGTTAGTTTCATCAAATTAAAAGTCTATTTCCTAACAATGCAACATAAAACAGGAAATCTTATTTTAAACTTGAAAATTGCTTTTAATAAAGTCTGTGATAAATCTGTCGCTTTCAATTTGATTGGAGTATAACTGAAAATATGATCGTTTTGTTGATTGCAGATATCGTTCGATTAGCGATATCCTAACGGAATACAATAGCCACAATGGAAGAAATATCTGGAGTGACGGTATCTCTAATAGCAATGATAATAACAATAATAATAGTCATCACTATAACAAGACTCGAAGTCGGCCAACATCTAGAAGTTCAGAAACTAAGGATTTTTCGGGATACGACTTAGTACGGTCTGTAACTGATGTATTCGCTGATTCCGACGATGATGTCGATCACGAAAGGTATGATTGGTACAGAAAATTCGATCACTATTTTTGTATAATTGATGCTTTTGAAAGAATTTGAGAGTTAACTCAATTTATTCACTCAAATAAATCGTTTTTCATAGTATGGACGAGGGAGAAGACGACAGGGAAGACTTTGTAAGGGGAATGGAAACCTTTTTGAGAGCGGTTGCCATTAGAAAGAACCAAATACGTGATTCCAACATCAGTGATACTTCACTTAATATTGGCATTGAGCACAGACTCATTGGTTGCACAACTTTTCACAAGAGCTACCGGTATGAAAAATATAATTATCTTTCGCAATGCAGAAGCGATTGTTTGATTTTGGCAGACTTTTGTACTTCGAAGACGGTCCCTGTAATGATGTGACTGATAGGGGTCAACTTAACAGTCCTCTACTGCATAGGGGGTTCCTTTACATATTGACTGAACTCGCCTAAAGATCAAAGAATCGGCTCTGACTATTCCATAAATTGATATCGCATTCACTTGCCCTTAACAAGTGTTTTATCTTCAGCTTGCAATAAATCATATTTGTATTGAAATTAAATTGACTTTTGGTTTATAGAGAAATTTGTTATGTTTAAGGTGAAAATGAAGCGCTGCTCGCCCGAAGGTTAAGAAACACTATCTTCTTCCTTATTTGAGTCAATTTTTAGTTTATATCAAGTCATTTATACATAAGCTTAGTTTGATTCAATTATAAATCTACATATATTTATATATATCAAAATTAATAAGAATTTGCATGTCTAAAGCTAGTTCTGCAACTTTACATAGCTTAGTCTGATCTAATTTAGAACTACTCCTAAATTGTTATTAAGCAAGTCGATTCAATGTTGCCCTCAAAATAGATAAGCTTATTTACTTTCTAACTTCATGTCAATATTTCATTTTGGTTTTATGGATTTGATTAGAAAAGAGAAACAAGTCTTCAAAATATTGATCTTCATTTGAAAGCTTCATAAATATATTTGAAAGCAAGCATAATAACTTTGATTATTTATCAAACGAAAATATTTTAATCAAATCCCTAGCGATTGGCACAACAATTACTTAGCTTTCAATTTCAGATCTGAAATACTAGACAACACAAAAGTATTTTACCATTGATTTTTTGGCTAAATTTGATTCATTAACATAAATGAATATAAATTGATAAACTTGTTGTCAAAACAAGTTTTCTTTTTCAATGGCAATCAGCTTTTTGACCAATGCCTAACATTCGTGCGATTGACTTTCATAACTGAACGAATTTGAACAGAAATATGATATATTAGTACCGATATTATTGATTGACTAGAAAAAGATTTGTAGATTTTTCTACTTTTAGAGCAGAAAGGTAACATTCGCCAAGAAAAAGGCACAAGTTCATGTGTTAAGAAGTTTCAATGTAAGAGCTTAAAGTTGTCTAATCTGAGCTATAACTCAAAAGCTATAGTTATGTCAGTTTAATTGCACGCCCGTCATTAGTCATCAAACATTTGACCGTAACAATTGAGGAAACCTCTAATTTTTACTTTTTCGTTCAGTCGCCCAAAAGTAATGAAATCGATTTTTTGGGAAAACGTAAAAAGAGTTCTAAGCTTAATAGAAACAAATTGGTCGATTCGAGTAAAATCCTAAGATATTATGTAAACAAAAGTAAATACTGTTAAGTGGGGCTTAATGGGTCAGGTTTGAGCAAAAGTATCTGAACTAATTCCTAACATTGGCTAATGTTATTATAGTCGATAAACGCCATAAATTTAGTAGATCATAATAGTAAGAGATAATAAAGTGTATAAGATTATTTTTGGGCTTAGCATCTTATTAGTAATACATAAGTGGTACTCTCTATGAGCAAACAATTGATGCTAATAAGTAAACCTTGGGCTAATCACCATTCTCTCAGAGTTACAATAATTCAATCAGAACTGTGGCGACAATTTGATTGAACAAATGTAAAGAAAAGCTATCTTTATAGCTGACAGTGATTTTGCTCTCAGAGTTTAACGCTTTGAAATTGTTTGCGAAGCAGTGTCATCATTTAATTTAATGGCAGTTTCAAACTAAAACATAAGAAACCTCTTTCTTTTATATTCAGTTTAAAGACTTTGAAATTTCAAAACCAACTCAGACCATTTGCATACTTTTGAAGATATTATCTCTGGATGAAGTGAAATTTTACTTTTACCATCTCATAAATCATCAATGACTAAACAAAGTTCAATTAAAATTAATTTTCAGATCTCCTGGAGTTAAAGTGGTTTACATTCCGTTCGTCGCTGTGCGTATGAGATATCGCAGATTAGGGATTGGAAAATTTTTGCTTAAAGTATGATTCATTTTTGAACCAATATGTTGTGCGACACTCTTCATTTATGTATGATATTTGAATGTAAAACATTTATTTATGGTTCATAGCGTTTGAAGCGTCCGTCACAAGTTGGTCCTTACGATGCTTTAGTAACTCAGACCGATTTTAGAAGTGCTGAATTTTTTCGTAAGAATGACTTTAACGATGACATCATACTCAACAGTAGATTCAAGGAATCAGTTTTGGACGACAACGGAAGGGAAATACTTCCGAGAAATTCGGCGTTCGGTTCAAGAGAATTAATGTGTTATTTGCCACCATTTGATGGGCACTATCCTGCAATGCCGGGAACGAACGAATGGAATCGATCAGAAGTTTTAACTGCAATCGAAGACGAGATAGAGAGCTGGCGTCTTAAAAGTCTTGAGGCCTATCAATCACAATGGACTTGTATCAGAAGATTACAGCAGGAAATTGTAAAACTTCGCTCGCTTCTCAAAAGGCAAGAATATGGAATTCATAAGCTGCGTAAAGAGAATCTGAATCTTCAGAAGATGCTTTTGCAGAGTATGTAATCGATCAAACTTTTACTTTAAATGAAACATTTACTTTTAATCTGTAGTAGTATTTACTGTAAGCTGAATAACTTCTTATATAATCAGGTGAAACACAGTCTACTCTAGCGTTGATCGACGCCTGGGAAAAAGAAACTGCAAACTACGGATGAAGTATTTACACAACTTAATTAACTTAAGCCATCAAAATTTAAATAATTCTTATTAGCGCTTCTTTAGCTCTACTTTTCCTTATTTCCAGATCTTATCTCGACTCAAAAGCTTCTAATTAGTTATTTCGATTTGATTATCTGTTAATTTGAATAATAAAACATTGAGATTAGTTTTATACAAGTTTGTGAGCCAGTGAATCAACTTTAATAATGATCACATGAAAAGAAATCTGATTTTGAATGCAAGATCTGACGAGTGAGATATGCATGAGTACAATGAGCTTTATTTGGAATTGATTTGAAATTTGAATAATAAGATTAGTTGAATGCAATCTCAATGATCTAATCCTGTTGGCGCTAATTTTCCTCTTTAATGATATAAATAAGGAATGTTCTGCATAATAATTATTTTATTGTCTGTTGGTATAAAATAACTTATATAATACGTTACATGTTTGAACTGTAAAGAAGATAACTCTAACTCATTATAAGACATTGATTAGATGTTTATTTTTTCTCTGATCAGTATTCAATAAACGCACTCTTCTTCAAGTTTAATTAGAATTACTTTTATAAATGATTCCCTTTTATTGTAACATTCAATGATCACATTTCGTATAATTACTATTTTTAGTTGTACAAATTACTAATTATTTATAGTGTTATTTCACTTTTTTCATTATAGATTTTTTCTAAACGTAAGATATTTACTCTCTTACAAATATTATTATATTCTTTTAGTATTAGTCTTACTTCAATACTTTCAATTTATTCTTTTTTGAGTCTTTCAAACTTAACTAATCAATCAAATAAATTTAGTTATCAAAAATATTAAATATTAAAATTAAAAATAATTATTAGAAAAGCAGTCGTCCAATTAATAAGTAGAGTCAAGCTGTATATACATTATTAATCAAAGTGTAACTTCACAACCAATATTAAATTCTGCAAATTCTGTTGTTTCATTCCAAAATAATATCCATTCATCCATTTTATGAATCAAATCTGAAGAATAAAGACCTAATCCACCAAAATATATTTATATGAAAGAACCAACCTTACGTTTGGGAATTAGATCTCTTTAGTGGAAATTATGTTCTTATATCTGTGTGAAAGTCCGGCTATAAGGAAGAGCTTATGCTATAAATTGAATGCAAGAGAAACCATTCATTCAGTATTGTTGGCATTGAGCCTAGTATGATTGTTACACTGCATTCACACACATTTCCTACGATATATTCCTAATAATCTAAATATTGCGACATATGTTATGTAATTCTTTATTCTCGTTCAAACTGTTATTTGTATAACACAGTGTCGAACAACTGACAATCTTTATTATCAATGTTCAGTTCTAATATCCTAGTTTTCTATCAATAAATCGATTGAAGAACATTTCTTACGAAACGATCTTGGAAATGATGTACAAAAGTATATAGACTCTGAGTGGCTTTTAGTCAAGCATTATAGCAAAACCTAATTTTAAGGTTTGACATAAACTCAGGCTTCAACTTGAAATGCCTCACACATCAGATTGATGCGCATCTTTCAAATCTTGTTCAACTCAAATAAAAATTTAAGATATCTAGAAATAAATGTTCATCTCTTAGCAAAGGCCATTTCGCAATGTTTACATTTGAGCAAACCAAATCAACTAAATATTTAGCCAAAAACTTACTTATTTTCGAAATCGCTCGAATGGAAGAGCTTGAAAAGAGCTAACTCACTGAATTTTGGAATCAATGTCAACTTCTTTGGTCATCAATCATAATGAAAATGTGATCATTCATATGATTGCCTGAAGTTGAGAAAAAAAGCAAAAATCTTGAGGTTTATCTCGAGTTTAATTAGAAGGAGATTTTAACTTTTATATGATCATCTGGATTGATGGATCGAATCAGAAATAAACGAGAAAAATAGACAGGTATAACACTCCTTAATTCACGACATCAAAGGCCTATAATTAAGAAGGCGTCAAATTATAATTTTCTAATAAAAATTTACTAAATTTCTGTGGGAGTTCCTCGTTGTATAACTTGCAAGTTCACTTATAAGGAACAAATCGTACTTATAGTATTTGACCGAACTTCAAACCTATTTCATGTTGGTACAAGTTTCGAGAATCTTTCCGATCAAAAACTAGCGAAAATCATCCAGATCGTCGAAAATCTTGAAATTCAAATATTGTTTTAGCTGTTGAGTGAAGTCGGAAAAGTTGCACAAATATTGACAGTGAATGACTTAGAGGTAGAAGTTATAAAAATTATTCAATTTAAAGTACCGGAAAAGCTAGAAACAAATATTTAAAAGTTTGAAACCTAATTACTTGGGATAAGTTCTCAAAATAATGATTAGTTGATCAAGTTTAATAAGTCGACATTTTATCAGAACTCCACGGAATAGTAATTACCGTGAATGAAAGTTCAACTTATATCTGCTTTGGTATTAATTTCGTGGGAGCTCACATTACATTTGAAATACCATTAGAGATATGCGGGTAGAGATATACACAAAAATACCATTGATGTTAATGCCGTACATGTTACATGTTAGGTTTTGTAATGCATTTCCCGCATTTAGCTCATTTCATATTGATTTCAGATATTCACAAATTTCTAATTATACTAAAAATATGTGAACAACTTTTAGCTAATTGGATGAACTTAATAAATCATTTTTTCTAGTGCTGATTGAATTAATAAGATGATGAAAGCCTGAATTATTCACTATTATAGGCGTATTTAACTGTATGGTAAAAATCGATATTTTGCTTCTATGTTATAAATTTGATATTTTGCTTCAGATACTCCTTATATAAAACTCTTTTAACACCTATTTTAAGTTTAAGTTTGCCAGCAGTCAAATATGAAAGCGTTGAATATTTTATAGCTTAAATTTGTGCGAAGAATATAAAAAAATTTAAAAGCTTTTATTCACGCTTTCTGAATCCCAAATTATAGCTAAAATCAATCCAAATTTACTGCTTTTATCCTCAATTCACAGAAACAATGGATGCTTTTTTAAATCTATTGGCAAATTGAAAAAACTCAAACTCAGCAATTTGGACGAAAAAATTTGAATCATTCAAATAGAAAAGTTTGGACTACTTCTGAAGTATGAGAAATAATACAATTTATTGTAATTATTTGTATATTATCGCCACTTTAATGGTTTATGAAATTGTTTTCTCAAAACAATAACACGTAAAGTGACAATACGGAAATGTAAAAATTCATAGAATTGCAGAAAATAAGCAAAAAGTCAAAAATGCATCTCTTTTACCATTAGAATACATGAAAAGCACATTAAAAGTAATTTTCCACGTATTTATTGAGAGGATCTTACAATTATTGAAACTATTGCGAGAGTCTTATGAACTTAGAAATGATGAAACGTTTTGAATACATAAAAGCTGTATTTTACGAGTTATATGAAGCAAAAAATGTTAAAGTCTTTATATTTTCTTAAAAGATCATTATAGCTAAGCGTGTAATAAAGCTTAATGTAAAACATTTACAAATAATTACATTTAAATTGATATTTTCAGAAAGAATAAACTTTGGTTATACTTAAAAACAAACAGATTTTAAAACTATTGTTTTAAAAGTTGAATTAAGTTAATTAATGGATGAAAGAGTAATATTGCATGAACTTATGCAACTTGTATCATATGAATGAGCGCACATTGACTAAAGTTGCAGCTATGTGATTAATAAAATATGTGGACTATACTGTACTTTCTCATAAACCTTAAACTTGAACACATTATTTGAGTGCATAATTGAGAAAGACTTTCTGAAATGACTGAATTCTCAGAATAGAAGAGCCCAAACCTAACACATTTCACGGGTCATAAACTGAGTTGAGTAGAGCTAAGTAGAAAAATTATTTAAAATAATTTTTAACCTCAAATTAAAGTTGTTTTATGACTAACGAGTCAAACGTTGGTAATAAGTCATGAGAGCAGCTAAGCAATGAATTTAAATACGAAATACAAGTTATTAGGAGACACTTTTGTTTGGCATATTCCTCAGAGTGATTGATCAATGGGTTAATAATATAGTGAATGAGCATGACTTCTTTACCATTAAATATAAAGGACCTGAAACACAATCTTTTAGAGTGGCACCACTTCCTAAATCGTATTTTGATTATTAGTTCCGAATCAGTATTTATTTCACACATTATAAACTTAAATATCTTTAAAGACTATGATTTTTATTATTCAAATGTATTCATATTTTGACTCAGACCATTGAAAGTGAGAAGTAATCAGTTCCTGAATTACCAGACATATAGTTAGGTGAGTGGTGTTGTGCTCAAATTGAAATAAGAGATAGGACTGACTTGACCAAATGTAAGCGGAAGTGTGTATGTGATGTTCTACTTTGAATCAAATATTATAATGCTCTGTTTGGACTCAAACAAACCACTTAAAGACACATAGTTAAGATTCCTAAGCCTAACCAAACCTGAATCCTGAACTTTTAACAAGTTTAATAAGATCATTGTTGTAGTCCATCAGCACTGATGTCAATGTTTTGCGTTGAGCTGATTGTCAAACTTCAGTTCGACTCTTTAGTTTCGACACCGCCTCGTATTCATTATAGAGCTTTTGTTTCAGTAAATTCTAATTATCATAACTTTTCAAGGTCACAATTCGTGGTACACACTAATCAAGTAAAAGGGAAAATTTTAATTGATCAATGGGTTTGTATTCTGTTTTGAACCTCAAATTTATGGAACATTAATCTTAATAATTTCAAAGATAAATAAAGGAAATACGGTTTGTTTGCACAACTTTATTAAATTTAACAAAAAGTTGCCCTAAGGGCAACTGTTAAACTATTTATAGAATGAAATACATGTTCAGATACCAACTGTGTGTTTCGCCCAATATCATATTAATGTCTTTCATAAAACGTAACAATTTACAATTTTGCTTTAAAAACTTACTATAAACTTATGAGCAGAGCACAAACTTTCAAATAAATTCTAGATTGCTTCCGAAGACAGTGATCTAAATAAAACTATTTTCTTTATACAGAGGAGAGGCCAGAAAATTTCGAATGGGATGCACAAAGTCCGAAATTCAAAGTGGGGGGGGGTCACAGACTATAATCATTTTGATTAAATGTATACTTTTACTACCTGGACTTATTGCGTAACATTTTGAAACTTGAATCTATCTTACTTCATTTTGTGGCAATTATCACAATTTAAGAGTCTCAAACTCAAAAATATATAACTTTTTACGTGAAGTTAGCAAGAAATTGAAATCGGGTGCCTGTGCACCCCCATCTCCTGCCATCTTCGCCACTAATTCTATACAGAAGTCAGATACTTGAAAGTTGTAGTCGTTATTTTCTGCAAGTTATGTCAACAAACTTCACATTTATCATAAATTCACAACTTGAAGTTGCAAGAAAGTAGTTAGAAATGATTTTTGTTAAACAGACTGAAGCAAAATAAAATAAAATAGTTTAAGTTAACATAAGGACTAGAGATGTCGGTTGGAAAGTTGCTTAACAGCAATAGTGTAAATCATTTCTTATCCATTGAACAAACGTAGCGATGATCTGTCGAGTTGGCTCAATCTTTGATGTGGAACTCTATTTCTCATGAAAGTCGTTATAAGAAAGTTGATATGTCTTCGCGTAGACTATCTGTCATCACTCAAAATAATTGGTACTCATCTTCTTATTAGTTTGAGTCAATATTTTTCGTCACTTTGATTGATGTGATACAAGAATTGTAGCGAAAACTCTTTTCTCATCTGTCCGTTTGCCCAAAATTGATGACATGCTTTGAAAAGTTTATGTTATTAAAGCATTGAATCTTCTATTGTTTGTAAATTTTTAATTCCGCTCTCTGTCATTTTTGGTCTGACAAATCCTAAAGACAAACAGTCGAGCATTTTTTCATCATTTCATTTTGCGATCTATCAGCATAAGTTTGAGGATTGTAATGATCAGTCATGTGAAAACTTGAAGACGTTCTTCGCCAATAGAAGTCTTTAAAAAGTTATTCCGTTTATAAATTGTCAAAAAGACTATTGTTTTTATTTGCTCAATAGACATAAATGAGAAAACATACGTTTGAGGCTTAAAACAGTATAACTTTAGGAAAACTGTTTAAAATTGTCTAAAACTGTCTAAAACTGTCTTATACTTAAATACTTTGGGTTTTAGCAACAAATAAGTTTGACTGAAGCAAATCTCAAGGTTGTCAGTATTTCAAAAGGTTACTCAAAGAGCTTTCTTCCACAAATATGTCTTAAAATTTGAGCGAAGAACTAGGGATATATTTAATGAAGATAAAGTTGAGCATCATTAAAGTTAATATATGGTTGAGAAGGTAAATCAGTAGACAGTCCAAAATTAGGCTATGGCTTCTTTCTACTAATTTTTTTCTTTCAGGCGAATTCTTAAGGACTATAAATTTTATGGGATATGTCTTACGAGGCAGACGAAGAATTTTTTATTCCGAAGTTATTGACACTGGCTTTATAAAATCTTTCGCGTTAGCACTAGTTTCGTGAATTTACGGCACATGTACCTAACACACCAAATACATAAATTCTCATATTTTTTGTTTCTTAATAGGCAAATACAAAAAAGTTTAAAATGCTCTTTTAAACAATGAAACATTTTTCTTCGATCAAACAAATTATCTCTTTCCACAAAACTTCATTCAGACTCAAAGTATATATTGAAGAAAGTTGACTTCAACGGAGAAAAGTTATTGAAGGCTAAAGACTTGTTCGATATTGATTGAGAAAAAGGGAGATTCAATGAGTAATTGAAAATACAATGTTTTCTCTTATCTTAAAAGAAGGACTTAAACAGTTAATTTAGCCTTTTAGTTAACACTAGTTTCTAATTTTGTAAAGCTTTCATACAATTACTAGAAATAAAATATTCGCTATTTAACGACTTCCTTGTGGTTAAAGCCAAATAAAAACAATATTACAACTAATTTTTAGTGCCTAGATAATTACAAATCACAATTTAGGCTTTTAAGTTCAAACTCTTTAAGTTTTTGTTCATCGAATCGTTAAGATTTGATTTTAAACGTTGAGCTTTGAAAACGTTGTATTATTAAAAACGACTTAAGCGGTAAAAATGAAATATATCGCTATTATACTTGAGATAACCATGAAAGTTAAATAATTCATGTATATTCAGATATACATAATGCATAACATTCGTCATATGTATAGCTTTTTCTTTTTGTAAAGTGACATAACTTTTTGGTGATACTTTTGAATAATTTTTGTTTTGCGACTTCGGTCAAAGGTATTTATAAATACTTACATAGAGAACTCACGTAAGCGTTTCCAAAAAACAAATAAATAATTGCATGCTATCTGTACTCTATTTAAATATTTCTAATTCATCATTTCTAACTCATTTATTTGTCAGTAGACTGGGAGAAGTTGTATAAAAACAGTAAAGCTTTATGGCGTTTTCTCGTAACTAACATTACAAACGATCACAAACGTTAGTATAATTAAGCCTTTTTCTCATATTAAATTAGTTTGAAACAGCCTAATAAAGGCTTGTCTAGACTCTAATAAATTACTTAGGTTTTACTAGAGTTAACTCAATTTTACGATGTGGTTTTGCATAAGTACATAAAAACAGTTAATTATCAATTAAATCATAGATCTTAACTTAATTTAATCTTGAAACTATTCAAAATTATGTTATACAGACTTCTCAGTAGCTAGGGTATAAACTAAAAGAAGTTTGACTTTATTATTCCCTCAAGCTTTTGATCGAGCTTTGGTCACTTGACTGAAATGTGAACACAAATGAACAAAAATAAATACTCCCAAATGGTGTTAAACTAGAGTAAATGAATGACTCGTCAAAATAATTAATTACGCTAACCTTAAACTCTAAACTAAAACTTAGAAATGGAAAATGGTCGAAAAACTTGAATATTGAGAAGATGGTTACTTAAATAGCAAGCTTAGGATTGGTTGTGAGAAAAAATAGATTTACTTGAAAAAACTTTGAAGTGTTCATTAAACCCATACTTGTATTCTCCCAACGATTGATGTGAAAAAGTCGGGAAATCCCAAAATCCATTTTCTTCTGATTATTTATGTCTGAAAACTAACTATAAATTCATAGCCCAAAGGAATGTTGCAGACAATGTTTCGGACATCAATCGTTGTTCGCATTTGCTCTGTCATCAACTGATTCCGTAATAACCGCATACGAATGCTCTGAAAGTGTAGGGTTTCTAAGCTTACTTTTATTGCAAAGAACTAAATGACAGAGGATCGCGAAAGAAAATTTAAACTATAGTGTCTGAGTGTCTGTGTTGATAATATAGAAGTGGAGGGTCTGAGTGAAATTTTATTTTAATGATAGAGTTGTATAAGGGTTATGTAAATGTGAAGCAATTTATATTAAATTGCTAATGAGCCGTATAAAATAATTTCAAATTAAATCAAGTGAATCAACTTTAGATGGACGTTTCAATAGGTTCTACTAATTATTTTCTTCAGCTTTCCAATTAAACTCCTAGCTCATCATTGCGTTAGATATCTATCAATAGCAATTTTGACAGCAAATATTTATATTAAAATATGAATTCTTCTCAAAAAAAAAAATCAATCCTAGATCAAGCTGTTGATGTTGGCATTCTAAAAATTTAGAATTTCTTAAAGCTCATTATAAAAGTAGTATAATTTTGAAAGATCAAATTCTCTAAATTGGAGATCCAACTAAGTAAAATTGTCTGCAAATGGCTTATAATTGAGGTCTGATTTTTCAAAGTTCTTAGGAATGCTAAAACTTAGTCCGCTCTAAACAATAGAAAGTAAAATTGACTTAATAATAGAAAATTAGTTCAACATTGGAAACGATAAAGTTCAAGAACAAGAAACATGAATTAGAAAATTCAGGAGTAGTGAGAATGGGTGGGACTCGGATGGTATTCGGAGGGGTACAAACTTGGGCTACAGTGAAGATAGCGTCTATGCGTCAGAAATGGTTTTTGTTGAATGAGGGCTGGATCTCGAAAAGGGTGTACAACACTATATGGGTTGTTGTGCAAGTTTTCCTATCAGTCAAACTAACCTCAGGATAGCATAAGACAAGAATTAACTAAAAGAGCTTTTGTTAAGCTCTTCCAAATAATAAAGCAATTCTTTATTGTAATCAAATGAACAATAAGCCGAAAAGTGTATCAAAATATTTCGTGTTATTATCAAAATTCTCTTTCAAACTTCTGATTAAATTATTTCAATCAAATGATGATCAGAAACAACTTCTACTCAGTTATTAATGCCATAATTCTCATATGTATCCTTAAAATTAATGGAATAATCGCTGGAGAAATTGGTAAGTTTTTGAAAAAAAAAAGTTTTTAGTTTTAATCATTTTTAAAAGTTTTCTGTGAGCAAATTCCGAAAAACTATGTGCCGTAAAGATAACGAAACAGACCATAATAGTAATTATTGAAAGTTACCTCTAATGCCCCTCTAATAACTTGTTAAGTTAGAAAATTATGCAAACTTTCATAATATACTTAGAAATCTATGAAAGTTATGTAATGCATGCCTCAATGTTAGATGAGTAGTGAGTATACTGTGTATGCCTGAGCAGAAATGCTGGCGAACGCATTGGCCAATACGTTAGCCTCAAGAATGGTCCCTTGTTTAAAACCAAATGTCTTTGAACTGATAGAAACTTTTCTTTACACTGAGTGACACTTAATACAAGGCAGTGTTGTATCATTAATAGGAACCCAAAACAACAATGTTTATGCACTCCAAAACTGCTTATTATGTTTTATTATTACCTTTGCAATAATAATAAATATTGCTTATGACCATCAAATTTGATAGCTCTAAGGTAGAAATTGTTGTATTAATCGTTATAAACATGTTTATTCAATTAGTATTTGTGTGATTTAATGGCTTATAATCAAGCACTGGGTTGGAGTGAAGTTTGCTAATGATTAGGTATAGGTTTTGATTGGAAGTAATTTTTGTAATTTAAGCCTAAGGCAGTGGTTGGCTTCTGAGATGTAACAAGTTATAAAAGTTGCACTATTAGACTAGCGCTGGTGCTCTCCCGTTCATTTCTAATTTGATGGCGAGCAAAATATTAAAGAAAGCGATAAAACTTTCGATTGTTTTTCATTATTTATGAGCCAGTCTAATGTTTTGCTTTATAATTATTTGACAATAAAAATAATTTTTAATTTACGAATCGAGCTGATCTTGTTTTGGACCTCAGGAAGAATTAGTTTGCAATTTAAATTACTTGACCATTAAAATGATGATATAACGATAAATATTTGACTCAACGTTATCTTAACTCTTAATTTATTGATAGTATATTAAACATTTCAAACAAATAACAGCCTAAGAGCACATGCAATAACTTTATAATACCTGTACAAACACTCGGCAGTCATGCAATAAATTAAGCAAAGGTGTGATTTCTTCCGCTGAATTTATCCTATCGGTTGATGTCGTTTATGCCTGACTCGAATCTCTGATCATTGTCTGACTTTTAAATGAGAGTTCGGCGAAGATAAGCACAAAACATAAAAGTAGCTTTTAGTGGCTATTAAGAAAAAGTTATGATAAAACTAATGTTTCAAGCCATGTCTATACCTGCCGTAAAACAGCTGCGGTTTTAATTCATCTCAATGCAAGTATTGCTAAACAATTAGCTCATAGAAAAGCTTGAGTTGCATTACAGACGATTATAAACCTTGCTTCCAACATATAAAAGGGCTGCGATCATCTGAAAGATTGGTTCAGAAAGTCATCAAGCCATAAAATACAAGAGCACGACTAATTTTGAGAACGTTTCTATATCGAGTCATTTGATTTTGTAAATTGATTCTGTTCTCATAGAAATTGTTTCTCATTTACTAGTCTTGCATTAGTCAAGCTTAGAATAATTTGAGATTGCATAGGAAAATGTATCTTACATATGGATTCGCATTTAGTTTTTTCAAAAATCACTTTGACTAATGTAATATTAATAAGTGTGAAAATTGCAATTAACTTCTATCTGTAACAATAGCCACAGCTTTCTCAGAGGAACACTATTCCATGGAAATCAAAGTTTGCAACTTTATGAGGATATAGTTTCTTTCTTTTTCATAAATCAGGCGATAAAAGCCAATTTGATTTTAATTATGACACAAAAAACATCTTTTTTGTATGCATTAAGAACAAGGAGATGTTTGTATATGCTTATATATATATACCTATGATGAGTATTTTCACACGTATATTAGGAAAGATCAAGTCAAGTATTAAAGGAGACTTACCTTCTACACATTTTCCTTGTCAATTAGCCTGGTTGTTTATTTTTAATTCGCTTTATTTTGATTTTTTTATTTTGAAAATCTTTCCACTAAATAGTGTTATCCAAGATTCCAGATTCAAGTAGATTCTCACGAGAATTAAGTTCGTGGAAAGAACTACAATTAAGAGTGAAAAATAGCTTCTTATAGATCAGACTATAATAGCTATTCTAATACCTGAATGTTCATGAAGCAATATAGTATCTCCTGTGTTCAACATTATAAATTTAATGTTGCCTTTGAATTATGGCATTGATTTCGATCTAAATATCGTAGCATAATCTCGAAAGTAAAAACTTGATTTCACGTAAAAAGAAGAGAATCTGAAATTTTTTCTAACTTTTGACTACATGCTATTCATGACTGCAATCAATTTTATAGATCCCATTGACTGATAGAGTTTGAGTTCGAACGGTTTGTTGACTTATCCATTAATATGACAACAGGTCCCTTGCTCGCAAGTCAACATACATGTCAACTTAATTTGATTTAGTTATTCGCTTTTTCAAGTTTTCTACCAACCAATCTTGAGTTTATTAAATAATATGAAAGTAAAATTGGAAATAGTATGACATATTGAAATCAATTAAAACAAAACTACTTAAGATCACTCCAGTTTTAGGTGTAGTGAGTGACATTTCAGATGGATCTTAAATCAAATTATAGTCTGTAATTCAGTCTTAAAAATTATTTACTTAGATAATTAGGACTCGGTTTCAGCTTTGGAGACATTTTAATTGCTGTTTCTCACAGTTTATTAGTGAGTTTAAAAATAAGCCGCACTTGGATTTGATCATAAGTGAGTCTAATGGAAGGACTTATTTAGTTGTCTCCATCATTCAGTCTCGTAATTATGATACTCACAATAATATCTTAATGATTGCTAATAACTATCAGCAATTATTAAAAGTACTACAAATTTAACATATCTATATTCATTTGAATCTTTATGAGTCCCCTCAGAACATACCAAACATTTTCTAACTTTTTTTCACTGATAAGTCTAAAACTTGCAAGTTTTCAATTTCTAGAATTGCAATTTCAAACTTAAATAAATACAGTATTATTTGCTTGGTTTAAGTTGTTTAGGAATCGTGTTCTTCAAATTATTTCAATTATTTTGACCCCTAAATGACCGATTTTATAGTTTTGAATTACTTGTTGAGTATCTGTTAGTGCGTAACAAGAGTTTATGTTAAATTTCAAATGTAATCTCTAGACAGACACTCGACCTCTGAGAGAGTGAAAATGCCTTCAAATTTTCAAACTCATCGCTATTGCTCAAAAACTAACAAACAATTGCCCTGACTTTGTTCAGTAGAATTTAGAAGTGCTATTGTTCGCCAAAATTTGCAATTTTTTTCGCCACAACTCGTCGGTGAAGGCGAAAATCATAAAATCATAAAATCATATCCAGTCTTCTACAAAGCAATTATAAGAAGAAAAAAGTACTATCATTCAAACTGTAAAACTTCATATGATTTATGCTTTAATCAAACTCACAAAGTCAAGTCTGCAATTTGAACGTTTAATTCAGTTTTGATGAATGGACTCAGAATTGAATCACTGTTTTTCTAATTTAAATTTTCAATCTAATATGATTACAATATCGAGTTCTTAACCTTTGATTAACTCTATGCTCTTCTCTTGTAATAATCAAATTTAGTGTCAGTTCCGAAAGGAAGAAGTTTTACTATTGAACGAATGACTGGAGAGAAATAATTGATTATATGCTATCACTTGTCAATAACAATAGCATTGACCTATCAATGAATACTCAAAATTTATTGAAGTGCACTTTCTCTCAGCTTTAAAGCATCAAATATTAATGTATTCTTATTTTGCACAGCCGTTTAACATGCAATCTTCCCTTCTCTCTCTCTCTCTCTCTCTCTCTCTCTCTCTCTCTCTCTCTCTCTCTCTCTCTCTCTCTGCTCACTTACTCACTCACCTTTCACTCGTTCACACACTATACGCTCATATTTAATGTCATTACACTTGGCTTGTGTGTCGTATTAATGATGTTTTTCTTCCGTGAAGAGGTTTCATAGCTGAAGGTTTACGTTAGCTATTACTAGAAAAAAAATGGAAAGCGGCACTTATTTCATCTTTGAAGCTCATGCACTATCGGAATATTATTATTGAAAAAGTGCTTTCATTGTATTATATCGGTATAGGTTTTATACAATTTTCAATTGACTATAGAATTGACTGTTTGGCTTCTATTAATTTTTTTGTTAGAGCCGAAAACTTATCCAATTTAAACAAAACCCAATTGGCTATCAATAAAAAAAGAAGTGATACCTCCTGTGTCTGTATTTAAAGACTTGACAACAGAAATGCAAGCAAAATGTTGCTTAAGGCGCCGTAAGACGAAAAGACATATTGGATTGCATGCCTTCTTATCTCATATAATTTTTTTGACATGTTTTCTTAACGACTAGTTTTGATGAGAAGATTTATTATGATTCAAACTTTTTATTTCACATACTTGTGAATTCATTCATGCATTTACATCGTATGAGTCTATAATTATATTTTCACACAAAACAAAAGCGAAACCAGAGCTCAAATCAACGAATATAACAATTATTTGTTGAATTTCTTCGTTAGGATTTCACTATTTATATGATTGTTTGTGGTTGAGGTCTATGTGAGCCTCACAAAGTTGAGAAGAGGAACGCAGAGAGAGTGTGTGTGTGTGTGTGTATGAACAAAATGTAGTAATCGAGATGATGCACGATATAAGGCGGGAATTACTCGAGAATACATTGAAAGGTTGAGATGAAAAAATAAGAACATTATAAACATCTAACTCTTAATGATGTGAGAAGTGCTATGTTTTATAGATGTACATGAGGAATAGGTTTTAGAGTTTCCTTAATAAGATTGATAGCCAAAGAGGGTCGAACATTATTAAGTTTACAAACTATTATATCTCACATTAAATCCTATTATAGAATGTATCCTATTATACGATGTATCCTATTCTAGATGAATAAATATTTAAAAGCTTTCAGACCTATTCAAAAATGTTTTCAATAGCCTTAAAATCTATTCATACATCCATTAAATATTTGCATTTCGCATAAGCTCAACAGAATTTCAACTTTTAATTCAATGAAATTTACTAAAGATTGAACTAAGATTTACATCGTTTGAACTTATAGTCTATTAGGCAAAGAATTTATCATATTTGATATAATAGTATGAAAAGATTTGATAAGTGTTGGACGTTTTACACTATAAAGTGAATTTCGATCTGTTAAGAAAACTACTTAATATTAATATAATGCAAAAAATATGCCTAAAAGTTATATCCTTCACAAAAAAGTTGAATATCTTGTTCCTGCAGTATTTTGACTTTTTCATATCGTGTAATTTTATATCAATTTTATTACTTGCAAACCATTTATTTTTGAAGAATAAATAGTTATAAAACTTTTTAAATTCACAATTATTGTTAACAAATACTTTTCTCTATTAATAAAAACAGGATTTTCATCAGTCATCCATTTCTGTGCGGGTGATATATGTTTTTCTCCTATTATAATATATGGTGCTATAATAGTTGGATGTATTGCCCAAATATCAATTTGCGGTCTATGTGTTTGGGTCTTAATTCACGGCCGTTTCTTACGGCGATCATCACAGAATTATAAAGATTCAAGTCGTGCCTCAATCTCCAGCAAAACTGGACTTTACAATCACTGAATGAAGTTATGCTGAATAACTTTTTTATCCATACAAAAAACAAGTAAACCCCAGATGGAGAACTTGTGATAACGTCCATCAGTATAATGAAATAGTGCAACATTCCTATAGTATCATCTGAATAATTACCATAATCATAATCACTACATAGTAACAATCATGACATTTCACATCATTTGCCTAAGACCCGTTCACTTACAATTAGCAGATCTCATCTCAAACATTGGCAAATCTACTTTGAAGCTACTCTTTCCCATGATTTTCTCTTCTTGATATTCATCTGTCATTACAACTGATAGTTGAGATGATGGCAATGAAAAAAACTGGTAACTTTCGACAGATGCAACCATAGATATGTAAACTTTGACAAAGAGTGCACACTATTTGTGATAACTCTTAATTTATAAGCTAGAAATCAATTAAGTACTACTGAATTTATGTTATCATTTCATATTTCATATAATATATTTCTAATCTGATGTCCAATAAATTGATGCCAAAACCCTAATATATATCTTACGAATGAATTACAGTATTGCATCGTTAATATGAAACACTGGGGATCTGTTAGATTTACTTTTATGGCATAAGAAATGGTGCTTCTCAATTAATTTATACTCGGTTAAGGGTTACTTTATATACAAGGCTTTTATTATTTAAGGGTTATGTTTATGAGAGGCATTTCATTCCGGGGTTTATTTTAGGTTTAAGTACACATCTGTAGGCTTTTTATTTAATACATTAAGGCATTTGTTTGATGAATATTTTTCTTTTTTGAGAGGCCAGCAAATTCTTTTGCTCAACTTTTAAACTTGGAATTAACAATCAGTTCGTGGTTTATATTAACGAAATAATACTGTACTGCCTGAGGAGCACACCTTTTTTAGGTTTTTAAAAAATCTTTTTAGATTATAGTTGACTTAAACACCAATTTTTTATGATTTAGTAAATTTATTCACACGGGATTCTCTCTCAAGATCTTAACCCAAATGATTAAAAGGCTATCTTAGACGTACAACTTGAGGAATCAGTTGTCAGGGACGGGAAGTTTGTTGTTTGTTATTAACTTTGTATTAATAATTAATTTTTAATCAATTTCCTACGCATTGTATAAATATTTATAATAAAAATTTTTGGAATTAATAAAATTCATTTTATGCAAAATCATAAATTCTAGATTTGATTTTTAAAAAATACATTGTTTCTGCTTCTGCATGAGCTGTAATTCTGTTTTAGTTGAATGACCTGTAAGTGACATTACAATAAGGCTGCAAAAGTTTGGGTGCATTAAGGTTTTCATAAAACGCTGTCAACTAGAGGTGGGTTTAACTTAATTGCTATACTCGTAGTCGTACCACAAAACCAGCCTTTCTTAAAAAAAAAGTTTATTTTGAAGGTAAGCAAAGGAAAAGCTGAATCGCAAACACACATAATTTACACAAATATAACTTAATGGAGCTGTCAATGCAGTCAATGTTATTTTAATCGATTCTAAGCCTACTCCCAATCGGATTTTCTGATTCTCCGGTCAGCCCCACCCGCACTTCACAATAAAACTTTAGAGCAATAAAAAAGCTAAATTCAGTTCCTGTCTCATTATTTTTCCACTCGACTCGTTTGATATTATTAACCTTATGATTGGGTCAAGATTTCAAATTAATATCAAATAATTGCCTTGAAATACACTTTTTGTTATTCTTTCGCTGAACGCATCAGTCGATGAATCCGTGCATAACTTTCTATTAGTCTAATTAAATGTTGAAGTTATTGTTGGTTAATTAGATAAAGAGAGAGAGAGAGAGAGAGAGAGAGAGAAATGATAAGCAAGTTTAAAACTTAATACTAAACCTTCAGTATATTGCACTCTATTTACATTATGTAAGTATTGTTTAATGCTAATGAGATTCCATATTCTCGATTTCTCTTCCTCCCGGGACATTTTATTGAGATAATAGCTAATTGACACGAAATGAATAGTGCTCTTAATTATAAAAACTAAGAAAATAATTACTGTAAAACATGCCCGACGCACCCATCAAACAGAAATTTGTTTTCCTTTTGTGGGACAACCTTCACATTGAAATTTGTTGAACAATTTTCACACTTCAATTACATAAAAACGCGTTTGTTTCATTATTTATTAGTTAAGACGATTTATGAATCACAAGCACGCAGTATATCATTGGGGCAAATCTTCATTTAAATTGTCAATTCCAGATTGATTTCTAGCAATTTTCCTTTAAATTAACTTCTAGAGTAATAAAACATTTGCTAATATTCGGCTGATTAGCCACGAACCTGATCAAAATGTTCGGTTAAAAGATCAAATACTTTCCCGATCCGCACATTTAGTAATGAAAGGTTTAATTGCATGCTATAAAAAATTATTCCACTCTCTAATGGTATTCAGAATCGGATTTTGTGATAAAAAGAGTTATGATCAGAATTGAAGACTAGTGGGCACTATAGAAACTTCCTGGTAGTAGGGACTACGAAAAGTGTAGGTCAATTAAATTCCTATAAAATCTTGATCCCGTGAACTATCAAACTTTATCTTAATCGCAAGATTTCAATCTTAAGATGACATCTCGATGTCTAGTTTCAAAAGTATTCCTAAAGAAGAAACAGCTTTGAAGAAGGGTTAGGGCTTGAAATTAACTGGTAGTAAAGCATTTTTCTTAGAAGCCATCTGACAGTGAGTATGAACTTGAAACTAAAAATATCTATCAAACAGTTGAGGTGACTTCAAACTTGAAATGTCCGCTTGATTTGGGTTTTGAACTCGGTGTTGGTCAAGAAAATAATAAGATTGATTTTAAACCTGTATTACAATCAAATTACTCTGAGCCAGATTTTGCAATTCAAATTTGAAACCTCTTCTATAAACTTATATTTGAAAAACAAATCTTTGTGTTTCTTCTTTGCTCTATACTTATGCTAATAACCAAATCTGTCGAAATCACTCTATCAGATCAAAATTGACCTAAACTTAACTTTGAAATGGTTTGTTCAAAAATATTGTGATAGTAAACAAGGTAACATACGTTTGTAGTCTAAGTCTCAGCGAAAATAGCAGTGAGACGGAAAATAGCTGATCTTTATAAGATATACTTATAATATCTCAACTCCAACAGATTATACACTTGGGTATCATTTTCGTGGTTTTATCAGTCAGAATGTTGAATTTTTATTTTCAATTGTCATTTGTTCACTTGTTATCTACTGTATTAAAGTGGATGCTATGAATATCTCAATATTTTATGAATCTTTTTGTCATTGATTATACATATGTTGTATTTTTCTAACACCTAGTCTAGACGCTTTTGTGAATGCTACTCAGTTATTTCAGGTCGAAGAGACTTTCGAGGAAGAGTTTCTTCTGTATTCGAATGTTTGTGACCTAAACCAATATATCAAATGTTGAAACAATGAATATTCAAAACTAGTTAATAAAAGGCTGATATAAGCTTTATTATCAATGATTATATTAACTGAAAGTCTTAAGTTTAATTGATTATGATTTACCTGAGAAGTAATATAAGTGATAATTTTGAATAATCAGAATTATTTACTTTTCACATGTAATCTTTTACTGCTTTTACAATAAGTTTAAACTCTGTCGAAGAGGTGTCAAATTAGTTGTAAACAGAAATGAAAAACCAACTTTTTCCTTCAAACCCATTGTTCAATACTTTGTTGCGAAACTACTATTAAGTTTGATGACTAGTTTAATGATCTTTAATTTTCTTTCAAAACTCATCTATTCCTTAGGTTCAAAAATACCAAGCAAAATACCAAGCAATCGAGTGCTTCTGCGCGATCCCATTTCAAGCCTCGGCCTTTACCTTTATTTTTTGATTGTCTCCTTCTTAAACATACCCATCAGAACACTTCCAGTGAAGAAACTTTCAAGAGTCTCTAAAACTGGTTTTGGTTTTGAGTATATGCGAGAGAAAGAGTAATGAAAGTGATGTTAACAAGAAAGTTACTCAAATTTCTTTATTTTATAATCAACTTTGTTTGAAGATCATTACCATTTCATACTACTTATAATTTAGATTCCAAAATAGTTTTAGATTAATGCGATTAATATTTATTTTTCAACTTTAATTAGTGATGAAAACTTTTGTTTTGGTCTTCAAATGAGAAAAATGTTTTGCCATTTTTTGTAGATATTCTATGTCTAAGTCAATGTTTCTAACCTAAGGCTAAAACTGCTAATTTCTATTGTCAGCTTCGACTTGTTTTTGGACTTTGAATAGTTTGAAAGTGGATAACATTTTTGCAATTATGGAAAACAAGTCAAAATTTAAAATTTCTCGAAAATTGATTTCATCGTTTATACTTTCTATATCGATCATATTTAGTACGACTGGTTGTATATCCGCGCAAAAAAATGGTGAGTACTGATGATAATGATAATGATCATTATCTTAAAAAAGTTTCAACCTCATATTTCCAATATATATATATATATATATGTTTATGTTATATGCAGTATATACAGTATGCAATTATGTAGTGCTATCTATGATGCAAAAAACTTCATCACGAAATAAGTTCACCTCATAAGTTAAAAGTAATCCCTAAATGATTACAGAAATTAAGTCAAAATTGAATTGAGCCATTTTTTATGTAGGAAACAATCAAGTCATGAAACTTCTCTATTTAAACATGTAGATTACATAACTTAATAGGAAAGCATACAGAAAACTGTTATTATTATGACTAGTCTCTTTATCTTTATCATATCAGTATCAACTTCCTAATAACTTAATAAATTTAATCACCAAATTAATATTGTCTCTTAAGGCTAAATACACGAAGGTTTAAAGAGTTATCTTTATCGTTATGAAATATCATGGTTTTGAACTATCTATTTTCGCTATCTGATAGATTGTCCCAACGGTTTGGTAACGTTTGAGCTGATGACTGGGTACGTATTCACAGCCCCATCAGATACAGTGACAGTTCTGCCTGGAATACTACACCTGACAGAATGTATGGACAGATGTCTATCAAACGACACGTGTAAATCACTGAACTTCGAGACGGGATCTTGTATTCTATTGAGTTCGTCATCCAATGAGCGACCAGAAGCGTTGGTTCGATCTGAATTTCCAGTTTTTACAATCTATGCGCAAAGAATCTGTTTAACAGGTAATTATGATAAGTTAACATGGATGACTTTAAATCATCTTGACTAACTTTTAATTGAAGTTTACTACAAAATCTCAGCTTCTCAACTATTTCTTAGTAGTATTTTTCAATTATCTTTTGATCAGATAAGAGGAAAGCATGCAATCGCGGCTGGGCTTTCGAAAGAGTCAAAGGATACGAATTGAAAAGAATGGATAAAAAGAAAATTAAAGTGGTGTCAAGATTGGAATGTATGCAATCGTGTCTGAATGAATTGGATTTCGAGTGCCGTTCAGTTAATTATAACAGTGAGAGTAATGAATGTACCCTCTCTGATATGGACAGACATACCATTAATGTTAATAATGATATGATATATAAGAAGTACGGACCGTCAAACGGAACTTTTGATTATATTGAAAACAACTGTATTCAAGGTCTATATAACATACCTTTTAATGAATTCTAAAACCAATGATCGATAACTTTTTCAGAGCCAACCAAATTCTGTGATTTCCGTCGACTCAATGATAAGATCATCAAAACAGTGGATTCTGTTTTTAAAGACGTTCACTCAATCGCTGAGTGCAGAGAAAAATGTTTGAATAGTCCATATCGTTGTCATTCGTTTGATTTCAGCGATCCATCAAACAGTATTTGTCGTATCAGTCATTTGGACAAAAACTCTTTGACACATATCGAAAGCCCGTACCTGAAGGTGAACGGCGCTATAACTTTTGAACTTTCTATGTGTTACAATGGTATTGATGAACTTTTTTTTATATCTTGGTGTCATTGAAAATTGTATTTTTGAAACATTGATTATCTAGATTTGTGTTTTGAATTATTCAAATTTATTTATTATTGACCAGACTTCCTAAACCAGAAGATATAATTAGAAAAGATAATTATCAATTCAAACTGTAGTCATAAATATTGGTTTTAACAATTTTAAGATTAGACTGAAAGATAGTTAGGTTTGAAGAACTTGATTTAATCTTCAGATTCAAAGTAACATTGAAAGAGAACCTTAAATCTAAAACTACAAAATGAAATACAGCTCTGTTGACATCGAGAATTGAATCTTAAGTAAAAGTAATGATTTATTTTTCATATAATAGTAACGATCTCATGTCGGGCTCGAGAAATGGTGGCAAAAGTTAAGACAAGTAAGCTATTTAATGGAAAAATTTACGCCAAATCAAAGCCAAACTATTGCGTTAACGACATAAGTAATAGTTTGGAGTTTGATATAAAGATGAAATATAACAATGATGAGTGCGATGTTAAGCAGTCAAGTCCTGGACATTTCACAAACGATATAGTTATACAACATCACGATATGGTGGTTACCACTAGAGATTTGGCACTTGGAGTCTATTGCAAGTTTGATCTCTATAATGATACCATTTCTATTGTTGATCTTGCTATTGATGGGTAAGAAACTAATTTGTTTTATTGAGTCTTAATAGAGTTTTGGTATATTCAGTGAGTGAGGCATTCAGTCTTGTAGAAAAACACATCCATTATTGTGATCTCTGTCAAGAACCAAATAAGTGACCAACATTACTACGAGTACATCGATTCGATGATAGTTTTTCAAAGAGCATGAAATACAGTTGAAGCAAATGTGATTAATTGTGTAAATCAATTATTATAAAGCTTTTGCTCATATCTAATCACTTAATAATGAATGAATGCAAGTCTGTATTAATCACAATAACTGTATAATTTAATACTTGTGATATTTTATTAGTTTTTTAGTTTTTCAGTTTTTTTTACTATTATTAATTGGTCAAACTCTTATTTTTTGTGTCATTTTTACTTCAGCTATTAGTTACTATTCCTATTCAATTAATAAACTTCAATCTAGTTTTCCCAAATCCATTCAGTTGTCGAGACACGAGTACAGGTTTTATTTTTAGTCTTTTTTATAGTCATTCATTCAGTTCTTAATTAAATATTTCTTGTTTGTATATACGCCCTATCATTTTATACTTTTAATACTGAACTGTTAGCACGTCAAGCATTCTCAGTGATTTAACCAGTGGTGAAGCCAGGTATTTGAAGCGGGGGCGCACCTACCATGTTCAATTTGCCTGAATATGCACCTTTCCAATTAAAACATATTGTTTTATAACTTTTAATTTGATCGATGAAGTATTTTACTTGTTTTTTGTAATTATAATAAATTAAGATAATTTCATATTGAAAAATAAAGAACTTTTTCTGTGAAGTTAGCGGCAGACTTGGGTTGAGGTGCTTGTACACTCACTGTTCCTACTGGCTTCGCCACTTTATTTAAATTGATATAAAACCCGGCAATTATAACAGGCATTCAGTGTTGTTGAGTACAGTCTCTCATTTGATAATTGAAAACCTTCGTTCGATGAACTTTCAATTTATGCCAATAACATAACCATCTCACTCACAGATCAACTTTTTATTGACCGAAGATTGATATTTTGTTTTTACCAAATGATTATACAATCCCTTTTCAACTATAATATTGTTTTAGAAAAAATTCAACAAATAAATCAATGGTTGTCCATAAATTGGTCGTAAGTTTAGGTATTTCTGATAAGTCGAAGTTAAATCAAGTGTCATCTAAATGAATTTATTTGCCTGAGACAAACTTGCAGCCTACCATTGATTACAAATTACTTTCGAAAACTATAACTAAGACAAGCTTGAAATATGTTATTTATTCAGGGTTTTGCAGACACTTTCGTCGTAAAACCGAAACAAAAATGAATGTAAAATAAATTTTGTGAATAATCAACTCCTTATAAGGAATACATGGAGTTCTAACTAATTTCAGTAAATTACTGAAAATAACTCTTTTTAAGTATTAGTCATTTAGATTTATGTTATTTAAGAATTTGTTCAAACATTTATTTTAGAATTGTTTTGATTAACTTCACTTAAGATGTTTGTTTTGAGTATAGCCTTCATATTTTATGGACTGTATATTCCCTTTAGATGGTTTATTGTGCAAATATAAAATTGAAATCTTCATACAAGTCCAAATTAATCGTTTCACGTTCAACTTTAATGTTAGAGATAAACCACTTTTTATCATTTTCTTCAATTTAAACTTTAACATAAACTGTTTTTCAAATGCTAGCCAGTCAGTTATAACTCCCCAAAAGTGGTTTTCAAACTTTCAATTAGATTTTTTTAATATTAGATGGAATCTGTTGAATGAGTTTTAGAAATGGACCAATTTTGATCTGAGTGAGCTTTATGTTTAAAATCTAAAGTTAAATAAGACTTAATCCTAAGTTTGAAACGTTTCAATTTATTAGTATGGGCTGGTCTTTAAGGCCTTTGAAATAATTACAAACTAAATAATATATTTGATTGGGTTTGCAATCGAATTACAAGCTTATGATGAGTTTGAAAAAGGTGCGACTCCTATAAAACTGCACGTTTCAAACTAATAATTACTGTATATATTCAGTTCAAATAACTTAATATTTACACTTAAGGGGCTGAAAGTTTTAGAAAGCGTTTTGATGAATAGTTGAACTTTAAATTTGATATCTAGAAAATCAAACATTTAATGCCTTATGACTTATTTGATGGTGTGGGTTAATAACCTAATAGAGACCACTTATGCGATAATTCATAGTTTTGACAGAGGTATGAGGTATGGCACGTGAATTGTTACCTTATAATAAAAACAGCTTTCATTTTAAGCCTGTATTTCAATGTTTGTGATTTTCGAAAAACATGCCTTCGTTTCAATCGTGATTATATCCACCCATTCATTAAACACTAACTCTTTGCTTACTTTCCAACTGCTCTCTAATTACCCATAAAAATGTTTAGTTCTAAGAATAAATTTGTTTAAAGTTATAAAATATTTGTTCGCCCATCTCATTGATGACATTTAGCAATAAATTGAAATAATGAGCTTATGCATTAAGATTAGAATAAATTATTCTTCAAATATAATGTATGGTTTGTATCGTAAATGGCATCAACTCTTTCCAAAATATTATTAATCGTCATGATTTTTCTTAAAATATTCATAAATATTACTCTCTTAGATATAACTCCTTATTTGCCGTCGAGTAAAACAACTTAATAACAATTTGTAATTAGATTCTTCCAATAAAACTTCACTCACATCTACTCAATCATTCGGACGATTATCATTTTCCACGTTTTAGCAAAACTTCATTTCTATAATAGTTAACGAACTGCTCTTATATTTTCATATCATATTCAGTCAGAGCTCATTTTGTCGATTAGTATTGATAAAGTGATTGAAAATGTTGTCGCACTTTAGAAGCACAATTGTTTATTTCTGTTTGAGATGCTACTACTTATTATTCTGATCATTTTCTGATTGCCGCAACTTTTATTGTATTTTTCAAACCAAAAATATTATCCTTATTATAATGATTGAAATATGAATAATAATAATAATAATAACATTAAATATAATGACATGCTATTAAAATTTGCTCATAAGAGATAGTTTTCAAAATTTATTAATATCACAAATTGTATATTTATGTTAATTAGTCACAACCTTCAAAAGATTATTCTACAGTTACTGAATAACTGTAGAATTTATTTCCAAGAATGTTTATTACAGTTTAGCCTTTTAATGCTAAGACTCCATAAAAGTGAGAGTCAGTTACCTCCACATCCTTACAATTGATGACAATAATTAAACATATTTCTAAAGCACTCCCAAATCAGCATCATTTGCTTTCGGCCTTTCAGAGATAGCCTTTAATTACTTTGATTCGATAGATTTATTTTTAAACCAACTCTTTCCAGAGACATTCTAACAGATCGTTTAAGAGGATCAGCTAAGCTTCCAGAATTATCTTTGCATATTGTGGACATTAACGGACAAGATATCGATTCAGTCGCCTTAGGAGATACTCTTCGAGTCCAAGTCAGAATGAGTGATGAAGGTATTAATATCTCATATTTGAAACCCTCTTTAATGGTGATTGAAAACCTGACGATATTTATGCTTTATTATAGCTACCTATGGTATTTTCGTTAGAAACTTGATAGCAAAAGACGGCACTGCAAGTTCTAATAATATTACTCTCATCGATAATACCGGGTTTGTCAACTCTTCTGTTTATATAAACTATTTTCATATATCATAATTTTCATATTAAACTACGAATTTTGTGCATGCATTAAAAACTGATTCCCCTATTAAGCTGCTTCTCTAATAAGTCCTATTAAATAAAGAACCTATTAAACGACTTAACATGCAACTTACGACATTCTGTCGATCAGTCATTTCCACTTTGGTAGTAATTTCTTGCTTTCATTTATATTCTCACTAATATTAATCAAATGAAAAAATAGCTAAGAAACAATTAATGATTAACGCATACAATTAATTATGATATAGATGTCCTGTGGAGGCAAAGATGATGCGTGAAGTTAGAACAATCTCGAAAGAACGAAAATCATTGGAAAGCTATTTGGAAGCATTCACTTTCACTGGTAGTTCAACTCTTGAGTTGGAGGCAGAAGTAGAGACTTGCCTGGACAAATGCCGACCCGTCAGTATTAGTCAAACAATAACTTGGAGGCAATTTATACACGATAAACTAAAAGCTGTTCAATTTTTTTCTACACTTATAATTCAGGTTCAATGTCAGATTATAACGGGTAGAAGTGATGACGATTTCGAAACTGTAACTTCTTATGGCAGACGAAGACGTAGAGATGTTCCTATCAGTGATCCCGAACTCGCTGAAAAGGGCGATATATTGTCGTTAACAATGCTATCGAAGATTGTTTCGATTCAACCCAGTAAAGACGTCTCAAAACTTGAACCGAAAGCTGATAAGAAGAATTCTTCGCCAGTGAAGTCTCCGTTTAGAAGAAGCAAAAGTATAATATCGAGTGATTCGTCTAGATTTAGAGTGACTTTCGACGAGCACGGATTCTATTGTTTCGAACCAACCACTTTGGCCACTTTGAGTGGTGTCACTCTTTTTGTTCAAGGATTCATGTTTACTGCAGCCCTCATTATGTTGTCAAGACTTAGAGACAAAGACACTAAAACGATGCCAATCATGTGATGTTTGGAGTAATCATTCGTATGCTATTTATATACTTAGGTTGCATTTAAATGGAGGATAACTTAATATCTATGAGTCTGATTCTGGATGTAAGGATTTACGCCTTTCCACTCAAATCTTTCAATTCTGATCACAAAGTTATTAATTGGTTTATTTATGATGGGTTCAGGAAAGAGTTATTATAGATTTGATTATGAGGTTATATTATTTTTGGCTCATGTTATGAAAAACAGTAACTTTTTGTGCTATTGGTCTCAAATTTATAAACTTTTAGATATCTTTAACAAGAGATCACTTAAATCAGAACAACAAACTTACCATGCGTAAAAAATACTCCTTATTATAGTCAATTTAATCTGATTTATAAAATTGCTTTTTAAATGCTGGTTGTTTTAGTTGACGATAAAGTTACAAATAGACAGGTAGTCTTTAAATAAAAAATATTTTACTTTCAGTTTGATTAAAGAATACAAAAACAATAAACTGTTATCCATAACATGAGCTAACTTGAAACGATTTGCCAATTATTATTTATTTATTTATTATATTTATTTATAAAATAAAATTAAATTAACTAACAAATAGTTGTGAGCAAACGAGCACATGCTGTGATACTAACTTACAAACAGACGAATCAATAGCCTTTTCTAGTTTAAAAATATAAATTTCACTAATGTTTTATATTCACACTGAATAACATAAATTTATTCCTTAAACTTGATGTTTTTGTAACACAACTATTTATTTTTCTGTTATTAAAATTCAATATTTCTGACTGAATATGCTTTTGAGTAGTATGTCTTTTGTACTAAATAAATGTATTAAATAAATAATTTAGGTTTTGCTTAGAAGAATTTCACATTTTCAAGTATTCTTATACAGGGTCTACATTCTAAAACTTGACCCAATCCAATATGAAAACTTTTCTAGCTTGTACTTTTTTCAAGAAAAGTTTTATAATAAAAGTTCAATATTAGAAGAGACCTAATTTGAACTTTTGTTAAACATAAATCTAAGATAAGAATAAATAAGAACAAAAATAGTGTTTACAGCAGTTGAACGCACGTAACGTACTCGGATAAAAATCCGCAAAAATTTCAATTGATTGTAAAATAATAAAATAATTACAATATGGAGTCAAAATTTGGCTAAAACTTAAAACAATTATTGATTATTAAATGGTAATTTTTATTTAAACATATGAGCGAGTGTTTGGCTACGATACCACTTTTTGCAAGGATACCCCTAAAAGTGTAATGGAAATGAATATAATTCAAAATTATATAAAAATTTTGAAAATTTTATCCTCTCTTCTCAGTTATTTCACAATAATTTTATGTAATTTATTATTATTAATAAGTAACTATTCATTACTATAAGGTTTTTTCATTTTTTAATGATAAATTTTGATATTTCTTGATAACTAATGATTAATTTAGGAGCATTTTGTGATCAAAAGTACTTGTACTGAGTATCAAAGTGCTCGTCTCATCGAGAGCTTTCCAATGATATATGTGTCGGCATGGTTTAGAATCGGGGAGCGACCGAAAAGAGACTCCTTAAATAGACCAAATCGAGACAATAACTTTATCGATGAGCTTCAATTTTTTGTCTCTCTTTTTTATTATGCTTAATATTTTATCTTTTCTTTCATTGTTAAATGATCATCAATATTTTATTTATAATATTATAGAAAAATTTTAATTTTTAACTTAATCGATACAATATTGCAGTCACTTTTCTCAGGGTTATCCTTAAATTTCTTTGATAAGTTTGATGACCATTTTTATGGTAACTTGAAATAAGTTTTCTTAATATTTTCGATAATTTATATTCCCTTATATCTGAACTATAAATTCTGATCATTTTAGAAATTTTGAAATAAATTAAAATGAGTAAAATTAAAAATTTTGAATGATGCCAGTTTTTAAAACGAAAATTTCTAAGCACTTTTTCGAGGTTATTCGCTTTAAAATTATGTAACACTTTTCTTTATATGAATATTTTTTTAAATCTTTCACTGTTATAGAGAATAGTAAATTCTCTTTTATTTGATATATAAATCACATATCTTTTTAAACTCAAAATATTTTTAAAAGTTTGTAAACTTTTCGCGGATTTTTATCCGAGAACGTTATTATAAATTCAAATTATATGCACTTTTTAAACGCTGCTTTTGTAATTTAGTGAGTGATAAAAAGTACATTTTTCATTAATACATATTTATTTATGCATTGAAGTAGTTAACTTGGTTTTAATAAGAATGATAGCAGAAAGGCTTTGTAGAGAATGGCTAATTTGGGTTTTAGTTTGTAAACCTTGTATTTGAAAAATGATTGAAGCAGATAACCAATCGTTGTTTGAGTTACAATTTGCAGAGTTGGAAAAGTCAAATTAATTAATTTATTATACGCGTGAACCAATGTTAGAACAGATAATTAGTCAATAAGAAAAACTGAACAGATATTGTAGTTATATTTGTTGAAGATAGAGCTGATCACCTGAAGGGACTTTTAATAAAAGGTGACTGACTCTTAAATGAAACTATCATTATTATAACTTTTTCCAAGGGGACTCAAAACAATTTGCTTAACGTAATACCGGATATAACTGTATTAAACAATAGTAAAGTTGACTAATTTAGTTTACCGTACGTCCTAACTAATTTGCATAAATGTCTTCATCATTTTGTTTTATGTGAGATATTGAACTTAAACTTTCACTCAATACTCTCCCATATAATTATTTAAATCAGAATCAATTAATGTTCAACTGAAAAGCGATATGCAAATTTATCTAATCAAACTAACAACTGAGCGAACGCATAATTAACAAAATATTAATACTTATTATCTAAGTTCAAGTTTTGACCTTAAGATTCAATCGGAAGGATTTACTGTCAGTACGATTTTGACGATGTCATTAACATGACAGTGAAGTACAGTTAGAAAATTTGGTCGATTACGACATCACTTGAAATATAAAGTAAATAACACGATGAGAAAATAAAAGGTGCAGAACTGCACAGACGAGGCAATGGTAGTGTGTTCTAACTTACTAGTTATAACTGACAACAATGCATGTCTAAAGTATGAAATCAACATTTAGAAAATGCTCAGCTTTTCACCCATACTTTCCACACATTCACATCATTAATAAGTTGAAACACACTCTTTTACTTTACCTGTGCAGTATTTTTATTGGTGCTTTTTAACAATAATAAATTTAACAACAATTTGATCAATTTGAAATATTGTTTCTTAGAAAACCTAGGCTAGCCTATTCGTGTGTTTTGCCTTCAGTCTGGTACACTTTGACGCTTCATATTATGTTAGTTTTGAAATATTTTAGTTTCGAAAGAGCTTGCGAATCTGAACTTCGTAGATTGCGTAATTATGAATCGTTAAACCTTAAGTAAAAAGATAGTTCAACAGACAAACAATTTAGATTAGAGTTAGCAAAAAATCGAAAACATTATTAACTTATATGAAAAACTGACTGAAATCTCAATGTTTGGGTCAGTAGTGTTCACATAACCTGCAGATAACAAATATATTAGAGTATTTATAGTATATTCATGTGGTGTCCGTCAATGACATTTTATTAAATATGTGAGTCGATCTATACCGGCAATCAATTACTTGAGTCAAATCACGTAAAAGACAGATCAGTCTTTTCTGATAGATAAGCCTCTCAAGTACATGTTTTGCTGACTCGAAACCCGTTTTGAATTTTCGGTTAACAATAAAGCGCGGAAATACCTCTTCAAGTTTATGTTCACATTGTATAAATAAATGTGCAAATACTGAATGCTTCAACTGAAGACATTGTTCACCGCCTCAAAGAGTGTTGGAGAAGCTGTTAATTCATTTAATAATTTCTTTTTTGATAGCTCTTAAGAATGATAGTATAGCTAAACAATTATTAGTTTTTCAGTTAATCATTATTAACATAAAGCTTTTGATTTGGTTTGCAATGAAGATAGATTGATAACTCAACTTAAACCTAAAAGCATTACAAATTTTTCAACTTAATCGCTGTATTTAAGTATATCAACAAAAGCTACATTCATCGCTATCGCTCACGAGTTAGTTGAGTGCAACTAAAAATGTCGATTATGGGCAATCAATTTTAGAATACCATTTAATCAATCTTAGAATACCATTATTTCTCATGAATATTATCTTTTTTTCTTTAAAGTTGGCTAAAAGTTTGTTTGAGTTGAGCTAGGTAATAAATTGGTGTGTTTAAATATCTTATGCTTCAAACTTTTGTCTATTTTCAACGAAAATGTTGACATTTTTTCTCAAAAATGAGTTAAAAATATATTCTTGAGATTGATTGCGGAACGTTCACATCTAATATATTAAGTGTTTCTAAAGACTTGTTCTATAAAATGATAGCAATATAAATGCCATATAAATGCAATAATGAGTAAATGAGTAAACTTATAAACAATTTGCACGCGAATGCATAACAATCATTTAATAGTTTTCTGAAAGAACAGAATGAGTGACTAGTTTAATAGCACGCACTTATCATATTCTTCTGCGGAACAATTCCTATGCTTATTTTTAATAATTTGACTGGTACTATAAGCAAAATACTGTGTTTGAATCTCATGCAAACAATGAAATACACATAACATTGAAACTAAAATTAACTTATAATTTGATTGCATACAATTTTATGAGACATTCTATTCACATAATAGCTTTACATAAGCATACATTAAATAAGGGTATTTTCAACTGTAAAACAAACTGTAAAACAAATTACAAAATAAACTGTAAAATAACCGAACATTCAACAAAATCATTCCAAAGAAAAAGATATCAAAATAATAGTCAGTCAAAATGTGGACAACTTTTGTCATCAATACATTGTTGATATTATTATCGATATTATTGGTGACTGACTGCAATGACCATCACTTTGATTCACCGCTATTTGAGCCAAAGAGTAGAGACTCTCAAAGCTGTGGTATTGAAACGTTGAGCAGATTCTCGACTGGATGTTCAGTAAATGCAATGCAGATCTGGAAATTCAATATCACTTCAATCAGTAGGTCGGGGACGATCGAGACCTTATGTGACAAAGAGTCCCGATCGGAGTCTAGTTGTCGTCAGGACTTCTGTTGCGCTATTTTTGCTTCCATGGATTGTGTTATTTCTATCACTTCTTTCTTGTGCTCTCCAGAAGAAGTGCAAGAAATTAAAGAGGACTCCAGACTAAAGGCACAACTTCTTGAGACGACCGTTTGTGGCAATTCTTCCAATAAATGCAACCCAACCGATGCCAAAACTGATTTGACGATTGATGTGAAGCCGGTCAACAATATGACTGAAGAGAAGACCGAACCCGAACCTGTTATGAAGATTAACTTGAGAAGCGATAGCGTCGACAAGTTTTCCGATCGTTCAAACGATGAGAAGGTCCAAAAGTTTACTATAAATTTGCGGATCAATGGATCGAGTGAATTGTTGCCACCATTAGCTATGATTTGTTTCGTTTCACTTGTCCTCCATTTTTATTAATGATTTTTAAATTTATTTGAATTTAAAGTGAATATTGACATTGTTTCATTTATTTATTTCTATAATGTATTGGTTTTAAAATTTGATGTTTGTATTGATGTTTTTGTTATTATTTGATCGCATGTTTTTCACTCGAGAAAGTTTGTTTTCCCTTACTAATGGCTAAATATAAATAAAATAGCTCTTATTTTCAACAAATGTTTGCATTAGATCATTTTCGTATTGATTAATGGTCTCCAGGTTACTGAAGGATGAGAAGCTTATAATTGTCGCAACAAAAAGTTTGGTAGCGATACGACTTAACGACAATTTAAAGATGTCACTCAAAGCTAATTATGCTAAACTCGTGGCTACCAAATAGCTGTCGTTTAATTAACAACAGAAACGATACAATAGAAAATCAAAGTTTCCACAAACTGAATACCTGTAAATGAATACATTTTTCACAACACAATTCCTATTCTAAACACATTAGACATAAGATCGCGGAAATTGTTTTCTTAAATTCAAAATGAATAGGATTTTAAGTATATGGCAGAAGTTTATGCAAAACTGTTTGGTTCATCAAATTGCATGAGAAGAAAGTGATTACTACTTGAAAGTCATTATCTTTCTTTCATTGTGAGGATACATATAAACAGTTTAAGGCCGAGGTTAAGATGAACTCATACCGAAAGAACAAACACGTCATAAATAGTAGTTACTCTTCGCTAAAAATAAGAGTTATATTTTGGACTTTTATTGCTTTTGTTGAATTTTGATTTGAAATGAGAGCTAACTCGTAAGTAAAACAGCTATAAATAGTAAAACTCATAATTTAACTCGACAAACATAAGATTAGAATGGCATTAAAGTGAAATAAGCCGAGTTTTGTTATGTCTAATCTAATTCATGTTGTGTTTAACGTTTAAATTACAACTCCAAGCTATTCTATGCTCCAAAATATGGTACCTCAAGCTATAGAATTATTTTTCATTGCATTATTAATCTAATACTTTAGAAAAAGTAATAAAAATTTTGTGTTCAAGTAAAGAATTTTATAATAAGAACTTATGAAATAAAACATTCAACCGTCATATTGAATGTCTATTTCGCCTAAAGAATAACTTAAACTTAATTTCATTGCTAAAATCACCGTTGATTCCATTTTGAATGGTTCAAATGATAACTTTCCGTAGAAAACCTATGCCTTTAGGCACTTTCTTAATGATATCAATAAATGTTTAAACATATAAAATAATGAATTCTCACCAAATCATATTCATATTTTAATTAGATGTTTTGGTTTCACTCATACGATTATTTCGGTAACTCGATACAAATTAATAATATATTTGAGTAAAATTATTTCAAATTAATGAAGCTTTAAAACTAATTGCATGCTCTAAACTATTAGAAAATACTGTGTGGCGAAAGCCCATTTCTGGTATTCGATAGATTTATAGGCAATCTATAAATAGATAGACATTAAAGCTATACTTTATGAGCATCAAAACTATAAAATACCACAATTGACTCGACTTCATCCAATAAACTGATCAGGTCTATCTAACGTAGCTAGACTTTTTTATTTTTCGACTGAAAAAAGTTCATGTTTTCAAACTAGTTAGGAATGCAGATAAATTAATAAGCATCAAACTATATATTGCCCAAAAAATAGTTAATAAACCAATATAACTTATATATATATATAACTATTTTAGTATCAAAATAGAAAAGTGGGAGAACTAGATTAAAAATACAAAACAAAAGCAGTGAGGGAACAGTGCAAGAGGTGATCACTTTTTGATAGCTATTATGCAAATATTCAAATCGTTATTTCATTTTTCGATTCCAACCTGAATCCCACGTTTAGGGCATCGCAACAGTTATTAGTATCTATAGATTCGAAGCAATAACATGTAAAATCATTTGTCAATAATATCATGCATTTGCTTTGATGATAAATGATGTAAATATTTAATGATTGTTATGGTTTGATTTAGCTGCCACTAATGAATGAACAGCTGTTTTATCGATTTAATCAATCAATCACTCAAACAGGTGTACTCCCACTTAAATACTTACATTTCTTATTGAACTCCAATTCCCAAACTTTAACCTACAATTTCATCAAAACTATTCATTGTATGCATACTTAATGATTATTCTAAAAAAGTATTTAGTATTTCGGGATGTATACTAACTAACAGAACGCTATCTGATAAGACCTGGAAGTGTTTCAAATATCCATTATCATCATTTGAATCTTTAGAAAGAACTATTAATCTTTATAATTAAAAGGTTGCATTAAAATTAGATATTAATACAAATGATTTGTTCTTTCTTATAATGAGAGCGTGTTTTATCCTATGGAATAACGTGAAGTTATCACATAAATATTTAAGATTATTTTCACAGTTTCTTCACTAATATTTAACTTATAATTGCTTGAGTTAGATGGTGTTTTCATTTGTTTTGTCTGATGTTTTGTTTTAATATTTTGATTATTATTTCACGTTATTGAACCAAATAAAACACGATTTCGTTATAAGAAAAAATAGTTCGCTTATATCTATATTGAATTTAACAAGACTTTTCAGTTATAAAGGTTAATCAGCGAGTCTATTTTAAAGATCCAAAAAATGATAATAGATATCTGAAGCATTTCTAACTCTTGCCATACACACTGTTAGTTTGCATACACCGAGAAATACTCCTTACTTTTTTGAATAGTGATTAGACACATCTAATTAGAAGTTTTCGTGCAATTCTAAGTTTAAATTTCGATCAATGTAACATCGATTCAGTTGAAGTCTAGTGATATCTAAACAATCACTTTTTTCTGTCTATCAACCAGTGGTGAAGCCAGTAGGGGTCGAGGGGGCCTAGGCTCCTTCAACTCAAATCTAGAAAACTTTAAACTAGTTATTAAATGGAAACAATCGTTTATTTTAATAGAGTTGAACTATACTGAAGTTTGAATGACTGTATGAGAGTATTACTGTTTCAGAATTGTATTGATTAGGCATTCAAATTCATACTTTTTTACAAAGCTTCAAACTTTTTGCCCCCTCACTCAAAAATTCTTGCCTTCGCCACTGCTATCAACTAATTATTATTTTTCTTTACTAATCTAATTAATATAATAATAAATAAATAAATACCAAGAATGAGACTTTACTGTTGAATATGTAACAATATTGTTGCGTACCATGCTTGAAGATGAAGCTTGTAATACTGATAGAACAGATCTAACTTGAACTTAAAGTATTGTTAGGGAGCGTCATTTGCAACAATACTGTTCTATATTCGATAGGAAAGGTTCAAATTTGAGTTGAATACACAACTGAGCCTCAAAATGATGGCATTGGTTCTGTATTGTAGTCACGCGTAACTCGTTCGAGTTGCAACATAGTCTTTGAATATTCAAATAATACAAGTGATAACAATAGGTGGATATGAACCTATCATGAATACATCAGTCCATTAGAAAAAAAAGATAGTTCAAAACTTTTTATAATATCACTCAACTTTAAAAAATGTTTCAATATAAAAAAGTTTAAAATGCAGGTCATAAGGAAACTCAATGTCTGTAACCTCTTAACCATTAATAGACGATTTGTGTAAGACTTTAAAGTGATTTATAGAAAAAAATTCATTATAAAAATTCATTATCAAATATATTTTGAATAGAGTAAAACTTGTGAGAAAAATGACCTTCCAAAACATATTTTATGATAGATCGAAACAAAATTGGGTTTATTGTAAATACTGTACAGTAGAATATATTTCAATAAAAACACTTATATTTCAGTCATAAGGAAATTCAGATTTAATCTCTTCGTATGACCTCCAAGTGATTTAAATATGATTTTAGAAAGAATATCAACTCATTTATAGGAAAAAATACTAATAAAATAGAGCTTAACATAATATGCTTAAAGTATAAAAACAAGAAGTCAATCTTTGCAGATATTGTCATCAATGACCTGTACGTGATATTAATTTGGAGATTATTGAATTTTTTCACTCGTCAATACTTAAAGCGAGTTTGAAGTATACATAAATTAAAGCATTAGTAAATAACTAGTAAACAACTTCTTGTCTATCGAAGACAGTTTAGAAGTGAAAAGCTAACTAAACAGCTTTTAATTTTACAGTTAAGCTAAATTAGCATTTCCCGTAATGCATAACTCACGTAATGATTTACACATTCAATTAATTTTTCTTAATAATTAAATAAAACCATTAATAAAACGAAATTGACACAAATTTTTCATTTGGTTTGCCTACATAAGTACTCGCTAATTATTTTTTGATGTAAAGCGCACATTATTTATGTGATCGTAATTTAACTTAATTACTGTGACTTCTTATATTAGAAGCTTATTACGCGTAAACATAGTTGAACAACATAGTTGAATTACAATTTCAAGCAGTTTCATGCGTAAAAGTATGAAATTATTAAAATATCATATACTATACAATGAGTGAGATCCATATCTAATCGGAAAGCAGGAAAAAGAAAAATTTAACAGAAATTTAAGGCTCTAATACTTGTCATACTAGTTATTCATAAGTAAATGCATATAGAATTGCACGCGATAACTTCAATCATCTGTTTAGTGCTCTAAGCATTTTCAAGTGTACCTCTACCTCCAATCGATTTAATTATTTCTAATTCATTAAAAAGCCATAAAAGTCTGACTCTGTTTCGCCAAATCGAAAATCATAATCAGAATACACTTGCAATTTAGAGGTCTACTTCGCTTTGAGTATTACTGAAGATTTAGTAGAGATAAAATGCAAATCAGATTTGTTAGTTGATTTTTAGGAAGATTAGCTAACAGTGTTGTAATGATATTCGAAAAGATTGATATTGAACTTTTAAACTATGAAAATGTCGTTATAAACAGTAGCATTAGCCTTATTGTTATTCCGACAAACGCTTAAATTCCAACTGAATTTTGCATTTCTATAAACTTAATGGAGATGATAGCTATTCAAAGTTGAGCTATTTTGCTATTATTAAGCCCACGATCTTCAGGAGTGATTTCAATATTTGAGAATTGAACAAAAAGGTTACAGACAGTTGCGTGATTTTCACTTTGAATATAGCATGAAAGTAGTGTTAGTTCCTGTATGGTTATAATTAAGATGTAGTCGCTACTTTGCATATTAATTATCTGACTCTGTCTTTACATTAAGTCATAATCAGTCGGGAAGGAGACCTTCCAACAGTTTGAAAGTTGTTTCCCAATATTGACTAAATTTTAACTTTGAAGTGGAGTCATAATGACTTTGAAATTTTTTATGTAAATATTTAACTAAACTTCACTTGGAATCTATTTCAAATAATACTAATTTTCAGGCCTTATTGCTCACAGATTTGATAATTTATAATTAATTTTCTGTCAGATTTGTTTAATTCTGATGGTTAATCTTAATTATCACTAATTACTATTATTGGTCAACGACCTGACCCAATGGCCGATTGGTGAGAGTGTAGATATCGCCAAAGGGTAAAGCTTGAGATGTTTTTATTGCACGAGAAACACCTTTTTAAAAGTCATCCACAATTTTAAGGTCAAGAGGAAGTGAGCGAGAACTGAAATAAGAGGCATATGTTTAAGGCTCTCAAACTTGTAGTCTATTAAGTGATAATATTAGTTTTTGACACGGCATGTGCTGCAGGAGGAGTGCATTGCAATATGCGATAGTATAGGAATTGATATGATAACCTACCCTTCTTCAGGTACCAAATGGTACCGAATTAATTTCTATTGTTTTATCATATCATCTCCTCTATTATGAAAAGCAACATTTACGTTGAGTAAAATTGGTTTGGTATGAATTAAAAATAGTTTAATATGATTTTTATCTAAATTTTTTTTATTTTGTTTGTGAGATTGTTTTTTTCTATTGATTTTCCCAAACTGGATACGATATTTAGTAATGCATTTTTCCTAACTTTACTCCCATAAAAGCGTTATTGCCTGCAAAAATATCCATAAATAAAACTTAAATATCAGTTTCGATATTAACAAAAATGTTGAAACTTTGATTTATGATCATGTCTCATACTTTTGGATAAGAACGAAAACTCTACAAAACTCTAGTCTTCCTATTATGCGCTACAAGATTTCGATCTGAAAGCTATCAAATTGGTAATTAAAGAGAACTTTCTGCCTAACAATAAACTTCTACTGGAATAGTTGAATAATTTCTGACATTTACTTCTAGGAGAAATGGATTGACAGAATAAAAGCTGAAACATATAAACGAGGCATTGGATGAATTAGAAGTGTAGTTATAAATAAAAAGAGAGTCGATTATGATTTTATCGGTTAACTTTGATTTGTATCTATTGAAATAATAGGAAAATATTTGATTATTGTTCTGGTGGAATGCTGCTTTCAAATCAAACCAATTCACTATGAATTACTAAATAAAAAATCAGTTTTCAGCTAGCATACAAAAAAATCAGTTTTCAGCTAGTACACACTTTGAGATTTGAAAACAAGTTAAACCATGTTTTGCATAGAGAGTTAAATAACTGTTTATATGTGATGCAAATCAGTTTGATTTGAGTTGGTTTTTGTTTTTAGCCGGAAGACAGGAAAACGGTGTTCACTATATTTTCACATTGTTTTTTAGGAGTGATTCGCTTATTTATCATATTTAATGCTCAGATAAGGATCTTTGTGCCAAAATGACTCTCAAGTTTTTTATGGAAATAAGTTTATCGCATCAATACGCTTATAATTTACTGACTAAAAGCATGAATTATTTCAAGTTCAACTCATTCTTTATCTATAAATCGATTTCACTTTGAATTAACCTCACATAGGATTGGTTTATTGTTGAAAATTTGAAGTTTTTCATTAAAATAAGATCGCTGTCAGTTTTGATTCATATAAGAACTTATGTTGTTGTTAGTTTTTTTATTCGGTCATCATCTCTTATCGTTGTTTTGTTGAAATTTAGTCGAATAACCACAAGTTTCGTAGCTGGAGTAATGAAAAAAGTTAATTTTTCAACTGAAATAAATTGCTTATACTTACCCATAATTTACTCAACGTTACAGTCAAATTGGGATCTAGTCATAGCGTTATTAAGTTCAATGCTGTTAATTTATGTAAAACTCAATATCAGTTCGACTGACTAACAAAATTATTTTTAAACTTTTAGAAAGTGTTGAATCGTAATTAAATGTTGTCTAAAGCCAGTTGGATTTTCATTAAATACTAAAACACTTTTACTAAAAACACCATTGCTTGTCATTTCTCATTGTGACTAACAATACGTGATATTCACTTAAAATCATTTTTATGACTTCACTTGAAAAGTGATAACATAATAATAAGCTTACGGTTTAAATTTGAATAATTAGATTAAGAAGTGAATGTAGTGTTAATGATATACCTGTAGCTAGACACAAACAATACAGAGGTAGACAGCATTGAGTTAACTCACACACAGAGCATTCATATTCTGATTGGTGTCATGCGTGACCAAAATTATGTATATATGCAGAGAAAGCCGATGGAGTGATCCCAGCAGGGCTTAAATATCATTTACATTCTTAAGCTATTTTGTTTGCTTTATGGGTTGCCTATTAATGGCAATGATTTCCTTATTTGTCAAATAATCAATGCCTATAACTCGAAAACAACCAAACGCAAGACTTTTACCTCCGGTGATGTATACTTACTCAAGAATGACAGTGTCTTTGCTGATTGTTATGCTGAAAATATGACATGAACACATAATCTTGCTAGCTTTTAAACATAATAATGTTTGACTATCATTAACTTTATATTCAATTGAGGGTTCATTGTATGCAAAAAAGAGATAAGAAAACGTTCACTTCAATCACAACAAATGTAAGGTTTGCGGAAATCGCATTATGTCTTATGTATTTTCACGTATGAGTCAGTCCTTTAGGTACAAATGAGCCTCCAGTACGTGTGAACAGTACAATTCCTAAGTGGTAACTTTTTTGAAGCCATGCTCTCAGACACTTTTTGCACATGATTCCCGATAAGAGTGAAGAACATGATTAGGTATTTCAAGTTTCATTTCAAAACAATTGAAACAATTATGGAAATAGATCTGCTTTTAATCGTCTCTTTTACATCATTTTAATCGTTTTTAAAATATAGTTTTTTTCAGCACTACATTTAATAGTATCTGATGCTATTGTAAATTATATCAAATCAAAATCACTTTATTTCCCAACTCATGGATTAACAGTTAAAATGTAATTAGGGTTCAATTCAAACTGATACCAGTGTTAAATATATTTGATCATATCCAGCGTTATTTAACAGACTAAATGAACTTTGAATTGTTTCTTAGGCTTTAGGTTCTTAGGTTCTTATTCTTACAATAGACCGTAAAGCATATCTCAAATTTAGAGTAATTTAATGCCTTCAATGCTGAATAGCATATGAAATAACAGAAATTGACAAAAATAGACAAAAATTAGCAACAGTAAGATAATAGTAATTTGAATTGTTTGCAGTTTATTATCTTTGTGAGACCGAAACTACAACTAATACTGCAATGAGCTGAATCGTTGACTACAAGCTAAGATGACGAAATAAGATTAGACCATTAGTTAAGCACAACAGCTAACATAACAACTGAGACAACTTCATGAACAACTTATTCGCCAGTCATATCAAATAAATGCTTTGCCACTTAATTACGCTTAATAATCATTCCAGTCGTGCACACAAACTCTTCTCACAAATATTTAAGATAAAGAGTTAGTTATGAAAGAATTTGATAAAAATTGTCCCTAATTTTTGGAAATTTAATGAACGCTAGCTTCAAGTATTATATTTAAAAAGAAGTTTATACCTGTCTGTTCAAAACCGAACCATTAATAACCTTTTATTCGACGATCGATCGTATCAAAGAGTTGAGACCTAACCCATACGAGAAGGTTTCTCAGGAGAGATAGCCTTAACTGAGATGCGATCAGAAACAATATGCAAGATTATACTTGCTATCCTTCACTGTATAATCGACTAAATTTATGAGTTTGATGGCAAAGTGTTCATCGTTAATTATTGCCCTCAATCTAATGTTATAGAGAATAAAGAATTAAAAACTTTGATTCATGTCTAGGGACATTGACCTTAAAGATGTGCTCAGTATTAGTCCGTAATGTAATTGTGTGACAAACGAAAGGGAAGCCGTGTGTGACATTCGACAGCGTATCATTTGTGCCATTGAAAGATCTACCAAAGATTTTCGACAAGTTCTGCGTCTTTACGTGTCTGTGAAATACCTTCTCTATTATCTAATTTAGATGAAAAGATAGATTATATGAAGAAAAGAAACAGTTTGCACACATTCTTTCACAATAGAGTAGGCTTTAATTGCAACGTCACGTCTATACTCGTAATAGGCAGATGTCTATAACCACTTGAAGTGACAGATTGTCAAGTTCAATTTACTTGCCAAACCTTTGAAAACTTTGTAAAGTCCAAATAGTCTGATGAATCGCAAAGTTTTAGTCAAACTTGATTCGCTCAATCATTAAATTGCATATGAGAGCAAAGCTGACCGATTGTAAGGCATCCAGAAATACCAATAACAAACTTTATGCTCTTATAAGCTTTTAATCCTCTTCTGGATCACTTATAAATAAAATTGAAAACGACTGACCTCAAGGTGTTAAACAAGTTTTCGTTAATCAAAAATAACGAAATATTTATTAAATTTGAATTAATCAAAACTAATTAGGAAAGAAAAAAACAGATACTTAAATTGGATAATTAGGCTGGGAAACAGTTCCAAAAGTCCAACTGTGATAGTATATCGTAATAGTGAACTTTAGCGACAATTAGGGTTTATATTATTTCAATGTTATCTTAATTAAAATCACAATTACTTGAAAAATGTGTATTACATTACTGGTACTCTTTCTTACGCATAGAAAAAATGTTGTAGCTTTGCAGTGAAGACATTTGTCTCACTACTCAATAGAGAAGGGCTGTTAAGTCAAACTACTTGTTTAGTTGAAGGTCGGGTCGGTTTGCTTTCATATCAAGTTTTTGACTTTTAAAAAGTTTTGCTCACTTTGATGAGCGTCTCATAAAACTGAGTGAATTGAGCGAAGTCAGTTTGGAGAAGCTTTCTATTTAGTAACTTTCTTGTTATTTAGTTATTATTCATCTGTTGAAAAACTTTTGTTAAAATAAGTATTCTGTCGGAACTACCTTTTCATAAGTGCTACTGCTTTAAGTTAAAACAATCTTCAATAATAAAACTCTTCCTGATTTTCTGCATTAACCAAAATTGTTCTTTTAACTCAACTCTAGCTCTAACTCAAATAATGTCCGTTTCTTTGATTAGGACATAATAGTGTCAAACAAGTGATCATCAATTGTTTGAAAGTTTAAAAATCATTTAAGAATTGCTTAATAATAATTGTTAACTATTTGCTTGACTATATATATATAGTTAATGAAAAGTTTCGACTCATTTTGATCAGACCTGACGTTCGTTTAATCATACCCGTAAACTTCTGAAACTTAGGAAGAGTTAGTTCGAAACATGGCCAACAGAAACAATTTGGTTGTTTTTTCTAGTTACTCAGTTATATTCTCACTCGTGTCATTGATAACATTTAGTTACACAAATGCCCAAAGTAATGGTAAGAATTTTCATTTTGATTTTTCTATTCTTTTCTATTTGCATTTGTTGATTGCCATCAATTATGCCGCAATTTGATTCAATAAATCTCATGTTAAGTCAAATTGTTATATTGAAACAGAGCAAAAAGGTTGAATTTTATGTAATTGTTGAAGTGAGACTGAATTAGATGCTAACTAACAGCATTGGTATACTCTATCAGATGAAATATAAAATTTGGAAGATCTAACTAAAAGTTTGATAAGTTTAGACTAGTATTAAGTGAGTTTTACATTACATAAATGTTTAAACTTGAATATAGTTAAAGATAAGTGAGTGCATAGGGTTAAGTGTAGATTTTGTTGAAGCAATTTCCAAACGTCAATATTTTCTATAAGAAAAAAGCAAAGACAAAAACAAGTGAAACTAGTCAACCTCGAATTGAGTTTCCACTCAATTCTTTTGTATTTTATTCAAAAAAATCTTCATCGCTATATCGCTTCTGTGTTTCGATAGCAGGAATACAAGGTCGCTGAGCTTTGATGTCAAGTTTGACTGTATTGAAAATAATAAGCCGAATAAGTGTGAACGCATCTAATTATATGTAATTACTCTAACAGTACAGTATATTTTAAGAGAAAATCGTACTATTTTTAAATTATACAACTGACAAATAGTCAATAGTATTTGACTTTTCACTTATTCGCTTAGCAATTCATTTTTCTGCCATAGTTCACAATTACTTGTCGTATCTTGAAGGCTTTAGCTTTGGCCTTATTTGGTCTCCTCTATTCAGTAGCTTTTGATTTATTAGTGAAAGTCACTCACCTTTAATTGCATAAAAAGATGCTGTTCTGTTGTCCATCTGTTTAAGAAATTGATTTAGAGGTCAATGTAACAATCACCTAAGAAATGCCTATTCTTGTAGAAAATATGACTCCCGACACTGTCTGTGTCCTGTAAACAATACAATACAGTTTTCCTATTCATTTCATATTTACTTTGAATACCGATGTCTGGTCATATGTTCTGCATCTTTATTTCTATGAATCAAATAATTACATATTCATTTCAATCGTATTTATTTTCATTCTTAGCTAATTATTCTGTTGACATAGACTTTAGTTTTATATGATTCTTTTACATTCTAATGTCAACTTTTGACCTCACAAATTCTCTCAATTAATTGAAAATCAACTTTTAGACTAGCTAAATGCGATTGTTTTCTAATACAGGAACTAATGCAACAATTTTAGTGAGGACTCCAAATTTGAAAATGTTCCCTTATCTTTAAATTTACATGAGGTCAAACTTATCTCTATTGTGAAGTATCTGATGATTCCAAGCAAAATTTTGTTGAATCATACTTTCACTTGGATGTTGAAGCTCAACATCTGACATATTTCCAAATCTATTGTTATATATTTAATCGTATTGCCAACAATAGTAAAAAGCGCTTGACTTCTACTTTTTACGGATCATTATTGTACAAAACTGTACTGAAGTGTAGCCATCGGCAGACCACGTTTTTTTGTTAAAAACTATCCAACGAAAGCAATCACTATATATTCTCTTAACAGTTCGATAAATTTGTAGATTGATGTTAACGTTTTAAGTTTAGATTGAATTCAACTTTAATTCTAAGCCCTTTTTCCATTTTCTGCTTGTTTTAGTCAAAAATCTTTTCAAATGTTATTCACTGATTTTGCTTGAATTCATTCTGAATCGTGTTTTAGTCAAACTATTTTTTGTCTAAAGTTTAATTTGAAGAACTATCTGATGTCAAACCTTATTTTAAACGAACATTTCATACATGCACCAAAAATTTCTAAGTAATAGAAAGGAAATAGTAATAAATTTGAATAAGACTTAAGACATATCTGTCATAATTTGGTTGCATAAGTAATGCTATTCCTAGAGCTAGTGACTGACAACTACAGACCAAAACTTATTTTATGACTTATTCTTTCGTTTCTATAATTATTTTTTTCTCTTCTAATACAATATAAGTTTTGTATAATTCTTTAATTCAGTCAGGCGTGTGTCTCATAGTTAGACTTCACTTTTGCCAAATGACCGTAAAAAATGTGTAGCAATACATTTTCCATTTCGATTAAGAAAGCGCTGGTGCCTAACAGTTCCCGTTTTTTCCTCATTCCTGCTTTGCTCGGAAAGTCCAAATCTTGCATTTTATACAATCTTGCGGTCTCAGAGATATATCTCTTCATATGGCACTTTTTCACAAAAAGCTAATTATTAAATTTTTGATTACCGCATACTTCGAGACACATTGCTTTTGATGCGTAGACTATCGTGTTTAGAGTGCTATAAAGTACTATCTGTAATGTTACGTGAATTAGAGATACGACATTATAGCATTCTAAAGACAATATGCATATACAATACGAGTTGTGTTTTGAAAATAAAATAAAAAGTTAATTCAATGGTATAATAAAACTGGAATGATTTAAAGTGAAGTATATTTTTTGTACTTATTTATAAGGAAAAATGTTTTTTACGAGAAGTAGATTGTTCGCGTATAATTCGTGGAAGTAAAGGTACAATACTAGTTGTTTTCTCATAACCGTCGCGTAAAATTTGGTCACAGAATTCCCATAACGTCTATTCTTAATTGCGAACAAAAGCAAAATAATATAATGTGCCTCAGCTCTGATACACCATTTTTCATGGGAAAATCTATGGATCAAAGAACCCCTTACGTTGAATTGAGCTTCGATTGTAACCTAACGGTATCACTGAAGCAATCGGTAGTGCCAATAAAACTTTAGTTTTTATGATAAGCTTTGTCATCAACTTTTTGCTGCTTCAGTCAATAGTGCAAACTTCTAGTTTAATTGGCAACAAATTTCTATTTACTTTAGCGGAAGATACCAATCCTTTCTCAGAGTCATAAATCTCAACAAAGTAAAGTTTATTTTTAAAATTACTCTATTTTATAGAAAAACATTCTCTGCTCTTCATTTCAAATGACTTTTTTTAGTGTTCAAATTGATTTGAGTCACTCGAATAGATAAATGTTATGTTGAATAACTGACAAAATAATACACTGAGGAATAAAATGAGATTTGTTAAAGTATAAAAATTTTTATGGATCATTGACTTTAGTATTTCAAATACTCTCTAATGAGACAAATAAGTAGATACTCTCAATATTCGGATTCAATTAACTTATCTTAAACATAATAATAATCCAGTAACACCCCGATATAGCGAACGCATTTATCAGGTGCGAGCTCATACTATTGAACTAATAATTACCTGGTTGTAATGAGTTTTGGTTATAGCTAATTTTGCAAAGGATCCACCAATCAGATATTACTGTAAGGTTTCGCCCAGGTTTTCACCTTTGGTTTAAGTTAAATTTCAATAACACTCTGTCAGTATTTCCATTCAGACTTTCGGCAAGATTGACGTTGAATAAGATCGATCTTATTTTTTCAACCAGTATTCAATGCACGACAACAAAGACTGTCTCTAATGAATGACAAGCAGAACTTATTTTGTTCTTCAAGCAATATTTGTCGCATTCAGATATATTGGCTTCAAATTTACATAACTTACTCGCAACTCTATTTGCATACACTCTTAAGTTCATTCTTATTGAATTTTATTTTTAGTATAAAATACTGTTGCCATTCAAACTAGTAAACATGATCTTAGTTGAGAAATCAGTATTGCACTGATTGCAGTATTGCTCTTTTGCATTACCTATGACCATCTCTATAGCCTTTCAAAACATTTGCGAGCAGAATGATCACATTATTTGTATGATTACTCATATTTTTTTCATATTTTTTTATAAATAATTTATCATCAAAAGTAATCTAAAATTTGTTAAAAACTTTGAGCATTCCATAGTATTTTCTTTTTTTATCCCATTCATAATTTGATTAATTTTTTGATTTCAGATGTGATAAATTGCCCAAATGGTGTTACATTCGAGTTGATAACTGGACATGTATTGACAGCTCCATCGGAGACGGTGACAATGTTGCCGGGAATACTACATCTATCGGAATGCATGGATCGATGTCTGTCAAACAACACGTGTAAATCTGTCAATTTTGAGACCGGTTTGTGTGTGTTATTGAGCTCATCATCAGATGAAAGACCAGAAGCATTAACGCCGTCTCAGTTTCCAGTTTTCACGATTTATGCTCAAAAAATATGTCTAACAGGTAATGATGGAATTTATTTTGTTAGAAGTATAGGAAATCTTAATTAGTAATAGAGATAACTTGTATACTGAAATATTAAATTTTGTGAACTTATACTGACATAAGTGATTTAGATTAAAATCTTAGTCTCTCTTAAAATAAGTGGTAGAGATTTAATTGATAGTTTGATATATCTAAGTGCAAATGGAGAGTTTGATTGTTATAAGAAGAAAGTCTAGTTACTAAAGATGATTGCCTTAAGAGAAAACGATGCATGACTTCACTTTTAGCATAATTACAATTCACTCAAAATAACCTTCAAACAGATAAACCGCTAAACTTAGCTTTTGCATATTTTACGCTTTGTTCAGTATTTTTATTTTCAATATGAATCTTCTTAACGGACATCGATTTGAGGAAATAACATAAAAGAGAATTGAAAGCCTAAACGTGTGCTATAAATCTACGACTTTTTGCTAACTTTCAAAATAAAATAGAATTTTTAGATCAATCGAGAGGTCAACAAAGCTATGCATTAAAACTTTTGAAAGTCTGTCTCGACGATTGAAAAAGTCGTGACTTATTAGAAAAAAGCTCTCATCTTCGGAGAAGTGAGATCAGCAAAAAGCAGACAATTTCAAGCTTACAATTAAGTACAGAGATTGAAATATCTATACTTTAAAAGAAATTTTACGAAAATAAAATATTGTATAACTTTTCTATTTATGAATTATAAGATGCTCGCAAGTCATGCAACCGTGGCTGGGCTTTTGAAAGAGTTAACGGGTATGAATTGAAAAAATTAGACAAAAAGAAAGTCAAAGTCGCCTCAAGATTGCAATGCATGCAATTGTGTTTGGATCAAACGGACTTCGAGTGCCGTTCAGTCAATTATGACAGTGAAAGTAATGAATGTTCGCTTTCCGATATGGACAGAAATACTATTGATAGCAATAATGATCTCAAGTCACGAAAGTTTGGACCGTCATCTGGAACTATTGATTATATTGAAAACAACTGCATTCAAGGTTTTTATATAAAAAATTTTATTGTCACGGATAGCGCAATTTTTACGGTTTTAAAATGTTTTAGAGCCCAAAAAGTTATGCGAGTTCCGCCCAATAAATGGCAAGATATTAAAAACAGTAGATTCTGTCTATCAAAATGTGAAGACAGTCGAAGAATGCAAAGAGAAATGTTTAAATAGTCCGTACAAATGTCATTCGTTTGATTTCGGGGATCCATCGAATAGCGTTTGTCGTACAAGTCATTTGGATAAGAACTCTTTGATGCACATTGAAGACCCTTATTTAGAAATCAACGGTGCCACAACTTATGAACTTTTGTCCTGTTATAACGGTTAGTGAAAATCCCACTCAATTACCACTTGATTACATTTTTCAGATGTAATTAATCGTTAAAATGTTGTAAGTAATGGCGTAATTTATCATTTTCTCTGATAGTGACAATTTTGTGCCACTCACGAGAGATGATCGCTAAAGTGAAAACAAGTAAAGTGTTTGACGGGAAAATTTATGCAAAGACTAAGCCGAACATATGCGTTAACGACATTCACAACAGTTTGGAATTTGAAATCAAAATGAAATATAATGATGTGGAGTGCGATGTGAAACAACCAATTCAAGGCCAATTCTCTAACGATATAGTTATACAGCATCACGATATGATAGTTACAACCAAAGACTTGGGTCTCAGCATTCATTGCAAATACGACTTGTCCAACAGGAGTATCACTAACAATGTTAACCTGGCAGTTGACGGGTAAAACTTTTACTTAGTTAACAGTTTTATTGTCAAACTAATGGTTGTTGTTCTGCTTCCTTAAATGTTTAAGAAAGTTTTACTATTCAAACATTTAATGTTTAAATTTGCGATTGTGCAATAAAAGCAACGCATTAGCTTTACTGTAAATAAACATCATATGAACACTACAATAGGAAGTACTTACCATTAAATCGCTATCAATTAACCGATTGTTTGCTGAGAAGTGATAGTTTTCCGGAAATCCATCGTAAACCTTGAGATGTGTTATGTAGTTTTCTCTTGACTATATTTAGTCGGAAAGTAAACTTTTCATTTGAGTTTAACTGCAATTTTTAACCTTAAATATTTTCAAAGAAATAATTAATGATGTTATAGAAACCAGCAAATAATCATTAAATCCTATTGGATTTAGGAAATAATTAAAATACAAAAAACATCTGTTAATGATCGAAGAAACCAGTGTGTTAAATAACTCCTTGTTAGCAAACTATATACTTATTAAGATTCAAAATAAGTTTACGGATAATTGAAAGGCAGAATAATTGCTTTAAAATTTCATTTGATTCAAACTAGCGCTTTCATGAATGAGGCATATAATCAATACTAGTTAAGCTAAGAGACAAATGATCAGTTTAAATATTAAGCTTACTTAAGGTCACCACATTTTAATGCTTATTATTACCCTTGTTGTAAAGTTCATCTTTCAAGTTTACGTTGTTTAAGTTCTAGTCAATACTAGTAGAAACCGATCAATTATTCATAAAACCCAGCAATTATTTACTTTCATAACCAAATAACTATCAGGACTGTGAAACTATTTACTACAAAGTAGTAGATACTTATTTATTTTTATCAGCAATACTTGTTCTCATAACCTGTTTTAATGAAAATTTTCTCAAACCAACCAAGTGTTTTAGTTGTTTGATTTCATAATATACATAGAAATTTTCGAGAATTCACTCATTTCTTATGTATTTTTCATTTATATGAAAAAGTGATGTGGACGCGACAGGGAGTCAATCGGCAACAGTTAATTCACCAAATGTTACGATGAAGATCACTGATAGAAGCGGAAGTGATATAGTTTCAGCACAAGTTGGAGATCCACTTATGTTGCGTTTTGAAATATTAGAAGCTTCGAGTGAGTTTCTCTTAAATATATCGCAAATTGAAATAGTGTTAAATAATATATAGCTTTCAGGAATTCAATTAAAATCTAGCATAAATTTGGCGCTTCGAGGATATAAATTGTATCGAGCAGTAGATAAATATCGCTATGAATTTTTTATGAACTCAAGTTAGAGGTAATACGGTATTTCATGTCAAAAACAGTTACTTTCTAGATAAGCAGTCACTTCTTTTAGAGTTAGTATTAATCACCAGTTAATTTCCATTTAATTCATGGTTACTGTTTCGCCAATTTATTAGAAGACTATGAATCAAATGCCTCATCTTTAATAGAGTATTGGATCATTGCCATTCAGTTAAGGCTGAATGAACTGAAAAACAAAGATGCTATAAATTATTGCATTCAGCGACTAAGCACTCTCGATCTAAGACAAAAAAGTGGTTTTTATCTAGTTTGTAAACTTATTATTAACGTATTTACAGGTCCGTATGAAATATTTGTGCGAGAACTGGTTGCGGTCGATGGTCTCGATTCCTCTGAGATATTGCTTATCGATTCGATGGGATGTCCTACTGATATCGCAATCATGGGCCCAATGAACAAATTAGGTGGTAATGGCCATGTGATCGAAGGCCCGTTCGATGCCTTCAAGTTCCCAACTTCGGAAATGGTTCAATTCAGAGCTTTAGTGACACCTTGTTTGCCAACTTGCGAACCAGTCAAGTGTAATGTGAAAAATATTGATGGCTCTGAACGCGAAGCAGATTCCTTTGGTAGAAAACGCAGGAAAAGAAGAAATCTCGATAATAGTATTAATAGTAACAATACTGGTGTCAACGAAAACGAGGAAATAGTTGTCGTTCAATCCATTCAAATTTCGGATAAGTTTGGCTTTGGGCGAAACGATAGAAAGGGTGCGAAATCTGCTGATGGATTAAATACACCTGGGTCAAACCGTTCACCCGATGGTAACTTTTCGTTTTTGCTATAATTGTCTCTAATGTTGTGAAAAAAATATTTAAACTCTCAACCAGAGTATTGAAATTTTCTCATTTCTGGCATCTGTTTTAGAAGTTTACGTCGGAAAAGGAACTGAAGGCTGCATTAACATTGTCGGTCTAGTGTTCGCTTGTTCTTGTTTTCTGCTGGCACAGTTGGTGCTCATCTTGACGTGGGCCTGTCTGAGGAAGAAGAGATTAAACAGACAAATGATTGAAAGAAAATTGATGCATGCGAACATTGCTAGTCATACTTACGATATGTTTTATCCAGCGATGGTTAATAAGCACGCATGAAGTTATTGGTTATCTATTTATTATAATTGAGACCATTTTAAACTAGATTTCTTTCTATCTATCTTACTTGTAACCATTACAGTGACGGATATAACACTGTTCGGGATCAATGCTATACACATCTATATCTTCGGGGAATTGGCGTCAAGTGGTAGGGCTCTCAAAATCAAACTTTGCTCGAGTTTTACAGGGTTTATATCAAGTGTTATTCCGTCACTATAATTTGCTCACTCTATCATTCATTCAAATTATTTATTGCTATTTATTTTCAACTCAAACTTCATTGTAATTTAAATCATCTCGAAATTATTTATTTATTTATTTATTTATTTATTTTAATAAACATTGATTCTCCAAGATTTCAATACTGAGTTTGGTTATAAGCTCTACGAACATTTTATAAAATTTCATGTTTGACCACGAAAATTAGAGAATTCCTATTGAATACCATTTTGATGAGTAGCAATTAACACACCTGAACCATGGTATCTTTTATCTTGTGGTTGGTTTGCCAAAACAACAGATCTTAATCAAAATAAGAAGTTGTTCAATGAAGTTAATATTCTTCAAAGCTTACAGAACCAATACTTGAAGTTTTTTGATTTTTAAAAGTGTTTTCAAGTGTTTATGCATAGAGACGTTTTGATGAGTTAATACTAACCTATCCCTGATTTATACTGACTCAAGTCCTCATTATGTGGCTCATCAACTAAACCTTAATAGGTTTGATCAAACAAAATAGTTGAATTGCGAATTATTTGTAAATAGTGTTGTTCAGATAGAATACAATGCTGTTATTTGCATTCCTGGAAAACAATCTAAATACTTTAATAGATAATAATTACTCAAACTCTATTAGAAAATTGTTGGCTCGTTATTCTTCAATTTAATTTAAGCCCAATTGCCGAAAGTTCTTCCATAACATTAAATATAATGCAGTTTGACTTTGAGAACAGACTTGAATGTCGGTTTCGAAAAAGCCTTTAGGACTTTCTAACTTTAATTAAGAGATTTTCTGAAACATCGATTCCTGAGCAAAAACTTATGAATAATTTAACTAATTTTGTAAGTTTAGAAAACCTTTAGATTAGCCCCGATCTCTTCATCCAAATTAAACTTTTGCTTTCGAGCTAAAGAGATTTTGAAACATTGTGAGGCTGAAAACATTTCGTGATGCGGGACAAGTCAGGCCTGGGGTCAGAGTTGAAGACACTATGATTGAAGCAAGCTAGTGTGAGAAAATTAAAGTTTTCCCCAAGTTCTGTCATTTCAATTTATTTGCGATCAATTTTCGCTAACGTATAATTATCATTTCACTCCAATTGTTATGCCTTCGATCTGATGCTTATCTGTTTTTCAAAGTAGTCCAACTCTAATTTCGGTTGCCGCCCCTCCAGGTTTTGATTTCTGAGCCCAAACGAAAGGGTTTATCCGTAGCTATCCATTAGATCTCCAGATTTTGGGCTTTCACGCAAAATGATGTCATAGCAATTTTATTTCAAAACAGAACAAAGGTCTTCAATGAAATTGAAAAAACTTCCATTATCTAAAAAGAAGAAAACATAGTACATTTATTGAAACCATTCACTTAAGTCTTAGCAATCTATACTATAATTTCAGCTACGTTCATTATGCTCAATTCGATTGAAATCTTGTGGTTTCTTCAAAACAGTGGTATAAATTAAAATCTAATTTAATTGAATCAACTAATTTTTTTCGTAATAAAGACAAAGTATTAGTTAAAAAATCAGCGTAGCAGGATTAATCGATTAAAAATGCAGAAAATGAAGAATAAAATCAAAGTTGGTCTAGGGAAGGTTCGATCAGAGGCTTCAATCCAAGCTCTAATTTTTATGCTTTTACTCAAAAACAGCTGCAAAGGAATGTGTTTGATCATCGAGAGTATAGAGCATCCGTTTTGTTCCGCAGGTAAAATATTTAAACGTATTTACAATGAATTATTACATGAAATACTCGAGTAAACTCCTACTTGAATTGACTAGAAATTTAGCCTAAATTTTAATATCTAGTATTGAAGTATGGAATTAAATAGGCTTTTAATTAGTTAAACATGATTCGTTTGAAAATTTCTAATATTTTATATCTATATTTCTTATATTTCTCTCGACTAGGAAAAAAGAATTGACTTTTCAGAAGGAATTGGAATCAAAATCGAGATCTCTTATCAACCGTGTTAAATAAGAAACTTTATAAATTTATTCAAGTCTGCAGCAATTAATTCTTCAATGAATTATTTATTCTCAAATATTGTTCTTTGATTTTTAGAAAAGTGTCTAATCAACGAGTATTTATTCATATATTTTTTATGTTATTCTTAGCTCGAGAGATTGTGTCCATGCATTAACAAAAATTTGTCTTCAGATCTGAGAAGAAAATCTCTTGAAGTCTGCATTAAAACTTCTATTATGAATTCGATTCCAATCCGAAAGATGGCAACTGTCTCTATGGATCAAGATTCAGTTCAGAGTTTATTCTTGTTCAGAGCAGGTTCAATGCAATTGCTAAGAACAAGAAACAAGACAGAAACTTTTAAATATACCAATTGGTGCATAGTCATCATTTCATATCTGACATAGGTGAAAAAAAGTTGATTTATGACTTGGACGTTACCCCGTTTGATAGCAAATTAAAGAATTTAAGTAATAAGTCGATCAGCTCTAATGATGAGGCAAATCTGGTTCTAAGAAACGCAAACTCATATTGTTATTTGACTTATATAAATGAATTTTCTCACTCATGATCGCGTGTGGTTTTAATCAATAACTTGGAATTAAATTGAAAGATTCGAGCGTTTACGAGATGATCCTTTAATTAAGTATGGCTAAACTTCTAAAACAACAACTCCGATTGAACTCATAACAAAGTGGCATTCTTATTTGACATACACTTAAGTAGTTAAAAATCAATTTAATGCTACCCTTAATATCTTATTTAATAGAAATCAACTGAATTACCTCGGGTATTAACTGAGACCATTTTTTGATGCTCCATAATGATAAACAATAATTTATACTTTCTCGTTGTCAGATAATTCATTAGAAAATTATTTTTACACTTCATGTCAAGCAGATATCAGAATAGAATTAAATGATTTCATTATTTAAATCTTTTATTCATTCATTGGAATAATTTATTTTAATTAAATTCAAGCTTCGGAAATCAAATGGAAAACACAATCGAAAACTTAACCTAAATTACAGTATAGGTAGATATACCTGAATTAATGCTAATTGTGATTGATATGTGTCTCTAGAATCTATTATTAAATAAAACATATGTTAATTGTCTCTTCGGATCAACGCATTGATATCGCATTTTATTTTTCATATAGTCAAATGCTTAAATTTTATGTAACGTTCAAGTTAAGTTAAAAACAAGTGTTTATTTTTAACTTTTAACCATTGATTTTTGGTAAATCTTATAAAAAGGTTACATAAACAAATAAACAAACAACTAGTCGAGCCTTAAAAATTAACAATTTATCAAATTTTAGCCGTTTTGCTATCACTGATTCAAAGTTAACATCAATTTAGAATTCGGATTTCAAACGAGAGCATCGTTTTAATGCTACCATTAGATATCAAATCCCAAAGTCTATTATGAATTAGCATAAAAAACGCATATGATTAACGCATGACACGCGATATCTGTTCGATTATGTTTTCGATTATAATTTTCACATAATTTTCAGATAATTTGGACGTCAATTTCTATTCAGTTCTGTAAGAGTACAATAACTTAGGAGTGTTAACGATGTAAAATAATATGAATTTAATAAGAGCAAAACATTAGTTAAATATTCTGATCATCAACCTTAAATTTAGCACCTATATAACTCTGGACTTGCTTTAATTCCCATGAAACTTATATTCTCGGAAAACAGACTCAAACATATCTAACTCTTTAATGGCCACGACTTACAAAAGGATTGCTAAATGGTTTCTCCGAAAATTCAAACTAATAGTTAACAAAAGTGATGAATGCATTAATGGGAAGTGCAACACTAGAAAAACTTAAAAGAAACTTATAATCTAGAGCAATTATAGAAATAAATAACGCAAAAGAGAAATTCTGTACAATTTTGATTGTTTATTATAAGTTAGTATAGAAATGAAATCAAATGGGAAGAGCATGAAATGGAGATTTGGTATTGAGATTTATAGCCTAATCAAATAGCTGCCAATCGCACAATATATCATTGAAATTAATAACATCTTTTTAATGCATTTAATAAATATGAATGAGATGTACAAAACAAAAAGAGATGCACTTATTTATGTAAATCATGTAATGGTAATAATAAGTTAATGTTTGAGCACAAAATCTTAACCCCCGTAGAAAAGTTGAAGTCCTATTAGATTTGGTGACCAGCCCTTCCATTCTGTTTTACTTTATTAATTCCAGCAGAGAATAAATAGTTTAATGACTTCTTAAGCAAAACGCTTCAATCCTATTCTTATGTAGTTTTGATGTTTTAATTTGAAAATTCCTAATAAATTATTCAATAATGTTTGTTAGTTGAATAAATATACTCATTACGACTAGGAGCAAAGTTATCAGGAGAATATGTTGTCATCAAGTTTGTTGGCCATTCGTTTACTTTCTGCTGGTGCTTTTCTTCACCCAAAGACAAGCGAATAAGATTATCAGTAGAGTTTGTGCCAAAATAAATACCAACATAATAACACTCACACCAACTATGTTCATACATGAACTCATTTCAGTATTTTCCTCATCTAAAATAAATTTTAAAATATTCAGTTGAAAACTTTTTCAATACTCAGCTAAAAAACTTTCTCAAGCCTTTGATTGGGAAATAAGATGAAAAATGAGATGAAAAATAGCTTCAAGTGAGTAAGTCTGATAACTAGCATATTAATCGTGTGAATAAATGACTTGATTTTAATTAGAAAATCCTATCGAGTAATTCAATTTATACCTTGAGGATTGTTCGAAACAAAAATGTTCGGATCGTTAATGTCTGACAGCTTTCTCTGATTCCTAGAGAAACCAAACTTATCTTTAACACTGAACGATTGCACAACCAATACTTGTTCCTCATCTGCATTTCTTTTTCTTCTTTTGCCAAACGAGTGCACTTCACTAGTTCTGCCATCGGCTCCCAAAATATTACACTTTATAGGTTCACACGATGGAAGACAAGGTGTGACAAGAGCTTTGAATTGAACGATCTCTGAAGTGGGAAATTTGAAGGCATCGAAAGGCGCTTCCAAGATCTGACCATTGCCTTTCACTTTATCCATAGCGCCCATAATGACTGAATCTGTAGGACAGCCCAGACTATCTATTAGTAGTATCTCTGATAGGTCTGCTCCATCCACAGCTACTAGTTCTCGGACAAATATTTCGTAAGGACCTAAACAAAAATAATAACAAATGAATAATTCAATTAGGCTTTGCTTTGTCAGAAAAGTTTCATTTGAGAAAAATTACAGAGTAGTCGATAGGAATTCCTCGCAAATAAATTGCCGGCTTTAGAGCCGGTGAGAGATAAATACAATGATTTTATTGTGAGCGTAGCTGAGAGTCACTCTTATTTAGGGCTAGAGAAGAAAGATTTTTTACTGTTGCTATAAAAGAGTAGAAAAATTTCATTTGTTTCGTTTCGGTTCGTTAAACACGTGTGAGAAAATCATGAAAATAATCGGCACATTACTCTTTACTACTAACCTCATAACATATAGAGATAGTCTTAAATGAGAGATGTGAAAATAATAGAAACAATACAAGTATAACATTTCAATGGGCTCTTATGAATAAATGCTTTAACATTAGCTAATCACTGCTAAACAGACTAATCATTTCTAAATTGTTCAAAAAACACCAACTTATATATTTATGACTGCAAAGCTTTTCAGTTGAAAATTCAAAAGACATAGTAAGAAAAAAGTTGGCAAAAGTACATAAAAAGTTAGAAAATTAGCTCAAACACGCAATGATGAGAACTTATTCGATAAGAATGAAACCGGTTTAGAATGGCATCAAATAATGTGTTTTGTAGATAAAAGTTTAAAACCTTTTTCCGAAAGCAGTTCTGGTCAAAATGAAAACATGTAAAGAAAACTTTTTCGTCTAATTATGTTATGCGAACCAAATTGTTATCTTTGTTGGCTTGAATAATAGCAATCACAATAATCTATCGCCCAAATTGTTTCGTTTTCAGACCTGGCAATCAGATCAGAATTGGAATACTCACACACTCACACACTCACTGCTTTTGTATCCTTGTGTTAAACAGACATATTCAATAATTTGGAGGTTTTTTGGGCAAAGTTGTTATTATTGAATTCTTTCATATAATTTCTATTCTTGTTATGCCTAAAGCTAGACCTCCAAGTATTTGAAGGGAACTTTTGATGATGACTCCAAAAACCCTTTAACCCATAGACATAGTTGAGAACCATATCTGCCCTTTAATTAACCATAAAACCCGAATTAAAAAAATTAGATAAAGTTAATCGAAAAATGTCTAACTCTATGACGATCTGCAGAGCAGAAGGAACATAAACACCTCCTTTCGTGACCAGTATCTTCCATTAATGACAAAATAAAATTGTAAAAGTAGTGGTCGTAAAAGCAGACTATTTTAAAGGCATTTTATTTCTTATGCCATTCCAGCAGAGTTTATGTGAACAGACCAAACATATAACGTATAATTGGTTAGAAGAAAAAAAGGCGATATCGAAAACCACGTTTGACTAGAGTTTGATGTTTGCTATCTGTCTGATTGTCTGATTGAATACAATTTATATGGGACTTAATTTAGTTGTTATTTCGTGAGGGCTAAATCGATTTGCATGTCTTGTGTCAATAAAGACAAGCTTATTATTTCAGATTAAGATATTATTTCTATTGGATGTTCAGACAATGTTCGAATAACTTATAATATCTAATAGTTTTGAAGTAACTATAGTTTTAAACTAACTATAGTTTTGAACTAACTATAATCTTTTCAATCATAAACTCGAAATGCATATAAGAAACATAAAACCTGTACGATTATTATGATCATTATGCTCTTATGTAATATTGCTGTTATTTGTCTATATGAATAATTACAACTACATTAAAACAATTAAAGGCTAGATCTAAATCAATTATTTTGTAGTTTACTAATTTAATTGGAATGAGAGTCGGATGATTAGAAGTAAGAGATAGCAAACAATACATGCATAATTAGGAGAGTAATAGGATAATTGTCTAATTCCTGGAACAGTTATTGGCACGTTGTACTAGTTTATCAGACTTTCTCATTTAATACAGACCACAAGCATAAGGAGTCATTAAAGAGACATCAAATCTGAAATCTATCGTACACATCACTCGCTAACGAGTCAAACTGTTTTTATCGCTGCTAAACATTGCTCAACATCTCATGAGAAGCAGTCATTTATAATGTTTTCAAATGGAAAAGAGTTATGCAAATCACGTACTCTCTAATCTAAAACAAGTCAGTTTGACTAAATCCTAATAAATTGTAGATTTTGGCAAAATTTCCATTCACGTTAAAATGCAATCTTCAAAAATAGCCCTTTCAAAGGATTCAAATTGAATGAGAAGTTGAATTGAAGTTGATTTTAAAGAAAGAATTTGATTGGTAAAAATGAATTATTACTTCGAGTGTCAGTATTCAAATATGAATAATAGTATTTAGTGCACTCCTTTGAGGGATGCGCTAACTTTCCAAATGGTATATTGATGTAAATTTATAAGGCTCTTCGACCCATAGAATCGTTCTGCCAATACTCTATTCCTTCCCTCAAAACTAAAATCATTCCACAAAACCACATCAAGAATTTCACGATTAAATTCATTTTATGTAATTATAGTCTTTGCTCAAATAAGTGTAAAGTTATTTAACCAGAAATCAGTCGGTTCATTGATTTTTCACAACTTATGAATATTTAAGATCTACCTTAAAGTCTAAACACTACGCTCCAAAGCTAAACAATCTGTGATAGCAACCAGAAGCAATGCGTTGTGATGGCACGTTTTATATCAGATTACAATATAGAAGATATTAAGACATTTATAGAATACTCAATATAATAATCGGAGAAAATTAGAAATCAAATTTGGCAGAAAATTAATGCTCATAACAGGCAAGTTGAAAAAGCAACGAACTCTTTCTAGTTGCTATCAAGGATTATTAAGTTTTTAACTGTACATTAATTGCAGAGTGAGTTGAACTTTGAAAACAGCCTTATCTACATAGCATTTATTCGTCTCTGAATATAAACTGACTTTTAAGCTGTAATTTTTCGAACAATTCAAACATTTTTAATGAGAATATTAAACTTACTCGACTTCTCGACTATTGAAAATCTTAACAAAAGTGGATCTCCAACTTGCGCAGTAGATATATCACTTCCGGTCCGATCTGTAATTTTCATGGTCACATTGGGTGAATTAACAATCGCTGAATGACTTCCTGTTGAATCAACGTCTCTGTTCATGTCAAATAAATAAATAAACAAATGAATTATATTCAGATTTCAAAACGAAATGCTTTATGAAACGGAAAGTAAGCATAAATTAGAGTTAACATATCAGCTAAATTAGATCTATAAAAGCTTTTGATGAGGTAGATATTGAGTTTAATATGCAGTTCGCTTCAAATTATAGCCATAAGATGATCGTTAATTTTGTTAATAAGGGGCGTATTATAACAAAAGTTCAATTCTCTCACTGTTTATCATTAGAGCTGTCCAAATGTAAACTCTTTGCCTTTTGGACAGCATTATAGTCTAGTTTGTGTGCAGTTGAAAATCAAGAATAGAGGAACCTTTAGGTTGTCAACTGTTTTCTTTCAGGTATAGCTTCAGGTATTATTGCTATAATTAAATAAGTCATCCATAATTTTCATGCAATTTAAAAGCTTCAGAGCTTTCTGTTTTAATAATTCATATGAAATCATCAAATTACGATAGAATGAGTGAAATGCAAATCAAAAGTTAAAAAGTAACTTAAACTAGAAATTGGTTCAAATAGTTATTTGTTTGTAGAGAGTTATAATTAGAAGAAGATATATAGGTATATCATTAGAGAAGATAGAAATAATTGGCTAAAGTTTCAAAGTAACAATTATTGCGTAAAACAAATATATATCTTACCCATCAACTACAAGGTTAACATTATTTGAAATGCTTTTGTTTGAGAGATCGTATTTGCAATGAATGCTGAGACCCAAGTCTTGTGTTGTAACTATCATATCGTGATGCTGTATAACTATATCGTTGGAAAACTGTCCCCGACTTGGTTGCTTCACGTCGCACTCCACATCGTTGTATTTCATTTTGATTTCAAATTCCAAACTGTTGCTAATGTCATTAACACATAGATTTGGCTTTGATTTCGCGTAAATCTTTCCGTCAAACACTTTAGTTGTTTTAACTCTAGCGACCATTTCTCGAGATCGGCACAAAATCGTAACTAACAAGATATCAATAATGTTAAGTCATAAGTAATCAGCAGTTATAGGCATGTAATTAATAGAAAATATGATTTTTATAGTGATCAAAGTGCATTTTCTAACCATTATAACAGGACAAGAGTTCATAAGTTGTGGCGCCATTGATCTCTATGTAAGGATTCTCTATATGAGCCAAAGAGTTCTTATCCAAATGGCTCGTACGACAAACACTGTTCGATGGATCCCCGAAATCAAACGAATGGCATCTGTACGGGCTATTCAAACATTTCTCTTTGCACTCTTCGATAGTCTTTACATTCTGATAAACAGAATCGACTGTTTTCAATATTTTGCCATTGATGGGACGAAAATCGCACAGTTTTGTTGGCTCTGTAATAGTTATCAATCATGTGAGCTTAACTCGTTTATTGTCAAAACTTTTTGAAATATAGACCTTCTATGCAATTGTTCTCAATATAGTCGACAGTTCCAGACGATGGTCCATACTTTCGTGATCTGAGATCATTGTTAACATTAATGGTATGTCTGTCCATATCAGAGAGAGAACATTCGTTACTCTCACTGTCATAATTAACTGAACGACACTCGAAGTCTAACTCATTTAGACATAATTGCATACATTCCAATGTTGAGGTTACTTTTACTACTTTTTTATCCATTCTTTTCAATTGGTATCCTTTGACTCTTTCAAAAGCCCAGCCGCGATTGCATGCTCTCTTTTTATCTGACAGAAAGAAAAATGACAACGGCTTTCTTAAAAACACTTCACATATTCATAAGAGCTTTTGCTTTCTCTTCTTTCCCATAAACTTCAATCAATTTCTTAGTGTTCACTCTTAATTATTTACACTAAATTTTGATTATCTTTTTTAGTTGAATCAAATTAATGGAGAGAATTTGAATGATTTATATTTAAAAGTATGAATAGTGTTTTGACGTAATGTTTTATGATTATATTAAGATGGTAGATTATGAATATCTCTATTGAATAAGGCAACAAAGCGTGAATTTGAATGCAGTGCTGAAGAATATTTGCAATTAAAGTTTTTTATTAGGAATCTGAAAATTATATCAAGTCGTGCATCGTTTGCCGTTAAGGCAATAAATTTAGATAAGTTTTTTTCTCATGCAATAAATTTCTATCTCTCTGTTGAAAAGTAATTCAACTTTCCTATAAGTGGCTGCTATAATTCAAAATAAGAATTGACTTATTTCAGGAAAGTAAAATTTAGTTTTCATCAAAAGAATTGGTTTCACTTTCAATTTGGACCTCAATCAAAACTAAGGTTCAATTTGAACAAAGTGAGTCTAACGAATTGGCACAACATAGTTATTAACCTTTCTATGGTTTAGCGCATATCGAATGTTCGACATTATAGAAAAATTCAAATTATAGAACATTTCACTAACATTTTCTAATTATCATAATTACCTGAGAGGCATATTTTTTGCGCATAAATCGTGAAAACGGGAAATTGAGATGGAGTTAACGCTTGCGGTCGTTCAGTGGAAGAAGAACTTAGTAAAACACACAATCCAGTCTCAAAATTAAGTGACTTGCACGTGTCGTTTGATAAACAGTAATCCATGCATTCGATCAGGTGTAGTATTCCCGGCAACATTGTCACTGTGTCTGATGGAGCTGTGAATACGTGTCCAGTTATCAACTCGAATGTTACGAAACCATTTTGACAATCTATCAAATCAAACCAAAATAAACATTCATTATAGTGTCAGAGTTTCGTGCATAGGATATGACATTTAGGCGAGTATTAGCTCAAATATCTTCCTTATTCTGAAATAACAGATTTAATTGGCATGAAAGTCAAGTTCATCTCATGTTGATATTTCCGCACTCGAATCATATCTCATAGTAATTATTGATCTATTTGCATAATGGCTAACACGTGTGATAATTATGGTAATTTCATGCTGAAACTTTACCACAATTGTTGATTAGGGGTCTGAAGTTGTTTTGTTTTGATTTTCTCCTTATCTAAACCATCTTTACTTTCAACAAATAATTATTTGACTGACTTAACTTTGAACCAACCATAATTATGACTACTTTACCTTTCAGATAAATTCAGTTTGAAGTTCAACTCGATCTATAGACATATTTCTATATCGTTTGATCTGTTACTAAAATTAGTTTACACTCTGTTTACTTCAATCAGAAATAATTGAATGCGGGCTCATCTCAATCAATACAATTTCGTTCAAATCCACTTATCGCATAAACTATTTTTAATTTGTTTCTTAGAACTTATCCTATCTATTTCAATCTTATGCCTAAATATAAGCTTATATTTTGTTTGTTCATAGAATATAAAAGTGAAAAAACGAGAAACAAATACTCGTATTTCATGACTCTGATAAGCTATGAGAATTAGCTATCATTTGAATAATCTATTGATATGCACTAAACAAACATATAGCGTAACGTTTTAGGCAAAATCTGATGATATTCTCGAAAACAGTCAGCTTCATCTTATACTAAGTTTTTTTTAAAGGAAAGAAGCTTTGAGTGACTTCAGACTGAGAACTGACTTTTCGAACAACCTAGTGTATAGCAAAGTCTTAAAGACCATGAAGTGTATAATTTTCAATACTCACAATTTTTTTGTCCGGATATGCATCGGGTGGTAATTAAAGTGACCAAAAAATTAAAAAGCAATGATGAAAAAGTTCTTTTGGAGATGAACTGAAATTTTAATTTGTTTTCCATTATGATTAATTATAAGTATCAAACTTGAAACAATTGAAACTTGCAATAAGTGAACGCTGACAATAAGACTAAAAGATTCAGATTCTTTAGCCTTAGGACAAAACGATGTGTTTGAATAAACAATAACAACAAACAAATAAGAGTAAAAGCTTTCTTCCAAACGAGAAGTTTAAGCCAAATCTTCAAACACTTAATCACTGATGGAAGCAATGAAACTTATGGAGTTTAGTTGAACGAGAAAACATTTGGCACAAAAGTATTTCATGCTTTCATATTATATTATTATATTCTAGTGATTAGTTTTAATAGAAATAGTTTTGAATCAACGAATGTTTTGATAAATAGGAAGTTTGTTGTGATGTACTCTAAGATTGTTGACTTATCTGACATAAGATAAGAGAATATTTAAAACAAGCACAGCATAAAAGTTTCTCTAAATTGAAAGCCTTAATCACAAACTTGCTCTTTAACTATTCACAACTGAATAAAAATAACGTTATAATAGACTGTGATTACAAGAAAGTTTTTTAAAAAGTTAAAAACTCGCTATGAAAGCACCCGACCTGACCTCAAACAAGTAGTTTAACTCATACGAGAACTTGGCATTGAATGAAAGGAGACTTTTCACTGAGACGATGGGTAAGTCTCGAAATGAGGAAATGAAACATAAGGTAAAGGCGTCCAAACATCTCATCGCGCAGAAGCACTAGATCTCTATTCTTTCAAACTTTTTTGCTTACTAACTAATAAAACTGTTTTGAGACAATATTTCCATATTGTTCAGAGTCTAGCCTTGTCATTGAATCGGCTTAAGATAAAGTAGAAAGGTGGTTGGCTGACCTCCGATTTTTAGTCCTACGATTACTAGTCCTCCGATTACTAGTCCTCTGATTGCTGGTATGCAGTAAACATCGATCTAAGGGTTTTATTATAGGTTAACGTGATTCGTTTATACAAACGTTCAATTAAACTCTTCATTAATTGTTGAATAGAGTTCACGATTTTGTAGCACAGCCACATCTTCTCCCTTACGCTCTCTCATCTATATTATGTTCTCATCTACATTACGCTCTCTCATCTATAATTATGCTATATTTTCAGGCATGCTTTTATTACCGTGCATTATTTACTTATCTTATTTGGGTTCATCAAATTCTGAAGTTTTATATCAAAAATGTTCAGAACCAATTATGCCAAACACACCTGAAACTCAATGCCCTACCTCTCGGATATGGATTTGTAACATGGGGAACCTTGACACTAACGTAAAACCTTGTGAGTAATTATCAGAGCAGTTCATGCTTTTAATTTTAGAGCCAACTTTTCAACCAATTTTGCGCAAATACTATAGGCTTAATGTTTCACTAGACATAATACTGAAAAAAATCATAATTTATGATCCGAAGGTTAAAGCTTTCGGTTTGTTCATAAAAGTCTGAAAATTGGTTTCAATATCTTCTCATTTTTTCATCTTATTAACGCTAAATATGAGCTAAGTATTGATAAAACTCATAACTTCATTAATAATATTTTTATACAAGTGAAGTTAAAGTTAAACTTATTATTACTATCTATAGTTATCTAAATATAAATTTTCTTACAAATTATTGATCGAAAATATCTAATCAGAGAATAATAAATAGGGAACTGATAGGCGTCTATCCGTAGGGATGATTAATTTGAAACTTTTGTCTAACATATGACCTGAATTATATTAATTTTTCACACGCAAAATCTCAAACTTTCAGTTAAGATAGTAAATATGAAATGTTGTTGAGACTTGACCGTAAGACACAAACAAAAATAAAGGATGAGTACATTCACTTTCGCTTCTATTCATATTGCTATTAGCTTTACGTGATTTGGTGAAGCATTGCTTAAAGAAAATTATAAGATTAAATCGAAACGTGATTGTCGGACGCATCGCTAATTGCACCAACATTCTAGAGACTTGTGCACATCTTTTACATTAGGAGGACTATTCAAGAAATTCCTAGCTCAGTTTACAATCATACGCACAAACCAATTTTTCATTTATCATTTTTCAATATAATCTCTTCTAACTTTAACATATTCAGTCCTTAATCTATTGAGATCAGAGGAGATTATATTGAAAAATAATATATAAAAATATTGATTTGAGCGTGCCCTTCTATATTAGGATACGAATTTTTTAATCACCCTCATATTTTGGAATAATCGAAAAATTAGAATATTATACAAGTATAAAATAATAGAGATGATTAGCGCGAACTTCAAATCCGTGTTTGTTAAGTTTTAACCTATCTTTTATCAAGAACTTATGTTAATAACACTTTCACGAGATACTGTTATGATCAAACTTATGGCTCAAGATAAGGAACTCGAGTTGAATTTTTTATTTTATTTGAAGGCATTCTCTAACAGTTAAAAATCTTAATTGTTATTCACAGTGATTTATAAGCCATTCATTTAAGTAAATATTACGGAATAGCATTTTTTGACTCCATTGTAAAACTAATAGGGAGTTGCTATTAAGGAAAATCAAAAATATAAAACAAGTTTCGCTCGTATTTTATAGAGTCTGCATAAATTCGCAATTTGTATCGCAAAGAGTGCTTTCGGTAACATTTCCTTTCTTTTACGTGTGTTTTCTTTTTTTCTTAATTGTTTGCAATTTCCTAATTATAAGTACGACGAGTTGATTTCAGTCTAAAAATTCAGTTTTCCGAGTCTGTAACCAATTTTTAATTAAGGACTTACATGTTTTGACTCCTCGACTTGCTTGCCTGTAACTTGAAACATAATCCATTTATTAAAGTCATAAAATTTATCAAACTGTAAGTCATTTATACTCTTATGCCAATTCAGTAAATTTAATTCATTACTCTGTTATGATTTAGAAGTTCTGATTGAGACTAAGATAATGAATGCTCTGATCTTGAACTTGAAAAATTAGAATAAATTTAAGCTTAAACTTCCGAATGGGAAAGTTGTTGGTTGGAGGTTTATCATGATATGAGTGCTATAAAGTTCTAGCTGTAACGTTATATGAATTAGAGTTAGAACTATGAAGCACTGACCCGACGTTATGTTTAGCTAAGGAGTGCAACACCTATGCGTCACTACTCTGTGAGCATACCTGTTATAAATTGAATAATAAATCTACAACAATCAGGCATAAATCTTCTGTTTGCGGAAACATTGACAAATTTGCATTCATTTTTAATTAAAAAATCTTTTGTGAAGGCACGCTATGCACTAAAACATCTATAATTATGAAAACTCTCATTCAAATTTTTTCTTATGTGAAAGTGTTTTATCATAAGCGGTACATAAGAAAAGAATCAAAAACAATATAATACTTTTTTCCATGAAAAGTTTATTAAAAATTTCATAGAAATGACCACAAGTTTCCATGTGAAAATAAAGATAAGAGACTAAAAAATGATAAAAAACAAATTTAGGAATAAATGTTTGATTAAATATCTGGCGAATGAGTTTGCTATAATTCCAAAGTAGCTTAAACTGAAACTTTGACAAAGTTTTAAGATCCGCCCTCGTTCTAGACTGTGATTTGATTGCTTGTAATTAAAAAATTCTTGTTTTTTGCTTTGGCGCAAGAGATCAGAATAAATTCTTACTTCTAATATTGAGTAATCAATTTGAAAGTGTCCATAAATTTGATTAAATATAACTCGTAAGAAGCAATTATAAAAATCTTTTTGATGTTTTTCAACTAAAAGTATTGAAATAGACTTGTTTTTCATCTTAAGCTCTTTTCATTATCATTATAAAGACTTGAATTCAATTAGAAAAGGCGAACTCTATTATAATTCAAAATTAATAGTTTGCTAACAGAATAGCAAAGTTATCAATCATTCGATAGTTGTTTAATTGAAAAAATTCATTCTTCAGCTAATGTTTTGTATGAATTTAGTAATTTTTCAAAGGAAGAGTTTATCATGTTTACTCTTGGGATATTAATAGAGGTATTTGCTCGGTTTGCGTTAAAACTTAGACGTTAAACATTTAGAAAGTTGAAGTTATAAACAATTTGAATACTTGTTTCATTAAACGCAAAACAAGTCAAACGCGAGATCATTAAAGTTTATTAATTTGTTAAACGCTGTTTATCACACGAGTTAAATAGTAATAATAGAGTTTAATAACCTTTTGGTTACTTATTTTCTTCATTAATAACTGCTAAATTTACACTATATATTAAGAACAAGTGTTGAATTTTACGAATATGCATCAATGCTAAGAGTGAATAACCCTACCTTTGCCATAATGCTATAATATCTCATACCACCAGTTCTACTGCCAGAGACATCAGCCACACAACAAATCTGTTTGTCTGACACAATGCCATCATAAACTTGAATCCCTCCCACAGTTAGACCACAACTATTTGCTGAGCATATTTTCTAACTCAATTTTACTTTTCATAATCACAGATACTTCTATATGTATCTCGTTCGCATAATGCCATTTATAATTTGTTTCCATTTTCACAAAGACATCCATTATTTATCATTATTATCATTATGCAGTTCTAGTACTAGCATTGATTCTAATACAAATTTTCTTATGGCTTAAATCATTTAACCCAAAGTTTAATTCGTTTCTAAGCGATACGCCACTTCTCGCCTAATTATCTCCTCCCCTTCCCTCTTAAACAAGATACCAACGGGTTGACATAAAGATGAACCACACGTCTTGTCCTGACCCACAATAGAAGTAAAATAAGAAAAATAACAACAATCGAGAATGAAGCTGTCCACCATTAACTGAAATAAAGAATATAAGAACAATCAGTTGAATCTTTTACCATCTGTAACAGACTTTCTATGCGTTGATGTTAGGTTAACAAACTCATGGACTGAACAATGGGCGCAACACTGCAATGGACAGGTGGATAACATGGTAATGAAAGTGAAAACTACTTTCACTCTATGCCTCGTATACCTGACCAGCTATTATCCACTCTATTTTTTTAATCGTTTAAATTAATGACTAGTTCCTTATTTTTAAGGACTCTGACAGTATTAGTGGAGGAGTATATCAGATAAAATCTAACTACACAAAGTCAAAGCCGTAAAAGGATGACTAAATATGAAACTTAAGTTTAACTACGGCTACGACTTTTACTCTTATATATATTTGTTTTAGGCAGCACTTGTAAAAATTCTCAGCACTTCACGACTCGATTCAATGAATCTAGTTCACTTTTTAGGCAAAGAAAATTTTATTTCACCACAATTTAGTTTAGTTTAGTGAAAGTTCTCAGGAATCGAATAGATTTGCTAAATGTTTTTTTTGTGAACTCTTTCATAATGATATTCTAAGGATGTATCCAAAGGATTGATTTTTTATCTGAGAACGAGTGAAAAAATTACGGAAAGGCATTCGAAAGTTTCTGCACATCAATAGAGGACGAGATAATTTATTTTGAGTGCACATAAATTTAATTGATCCGACGATAAGCTTTAGAGAAAATGAGTTTTGATTATTAGACACCCGTCTTTGATTTTTGATTCGCCAATTCAAATCTAGATAATTATAAAAGTGATTCAGAGATAGAAAGGCTTACATAAGCTTAATATTATTGAATAAGCAATTCATCTAAATTTCTTGCCCTTAAGTTAGGAATGGGACGAATAATTGCAGTCATCATAGGGTTAGTTTTGTAGATCACTATTTATGATAATAAACTTGGAAAAAGTTTTGCATTAATTTCTGTCTTTTTTCCTCTGGTTCTTTTAAGCTCGTAATGAGTTCTACTAAATAATAAACATTTATTTCAAGCCGCCCTTTATTTTAATACATAAATTACTTGCATTTTCTCCCCCAAGAAATACATCTTAACTTTACTTTTAGAAAACTATTTCACAGTATTATGAGCTTAGTTTATGACTTTGTCACTTCACTAATGCTTTTCTGCTCTCCATTTGGTTTAAGACTTAGACTACTTTTGATTTAGAGTCGATTGCAACCAAACCCTAATTTGACTTTAATAATGCAATCAAAGCTTTTTCTCCTATTTTTCAAGGTTATACCAGTTACTACTTAGTTATTACTTACTTATGATTATAGTTTTTGCGAAGTAAATACTTTGCAAATAATTATCAGCTATTCTTGTTATAAAACAACAATTGATACTCATTTTGTAGGTCTCGCATCGGGCATTAAATTGAAAGTTTATGTTGATTTGCATTTTATGTCATTTTGATTTCTAATCTCACTCGTCATTAAGTAAGAACTCGACCACACAACTACTTTTTCACTTCTAATTATTCAAATACCAATATTATTAATGCTAGTGCTCAATCCCAAGCCTCTTATCGTTCAATTTATTAGAACCTTCAGAGAATCTGATAAGTTTTTATTGTGTCACACTTTAAGTGCTATAAACTTTATATTAATCGATATTATTTTAGGAAGCAATTTATTTTGTACTACTCGACAGTTTCCAATTGCCTTTTTTTGTTTCAGTCACATTGAAAGTCTTCATTAGCATAAAGTAGTCGAGTCTCTCATGTGAAAAATTCTGGGATGCGTTTCATACTTATATAAAGTTTAGTAGATCTTTAGAACCATTTCAATGACAATAACAATCGCATCATTAAAAAGACAAAGAAAACTGACTATTACTTCAAACATTGACTTTTCAAGTTCAATATTTCCTAGAAATATTTTATAAATGGTAATTTAGAGATTTATGTTGAAAATATTTATGGGTTAGGTCGAACTCTTCGAACTTTCAGAAAAAGGCTAATTTGCTTCTTATGTTAGTTTTGATCGTTCTTTAGAATTCTTTAAAAATTTTATTATATAATTGTAGAGCATTCAAATGGTATAAAAGAATCATCTTTAGGCATTTACTTAGTTAAATACTTCGAGTCAATCTTAGACATTACGATATTTTAAAGTATTTTGAACTGCAATTATGAATTGATTCTAAAGTTCATAATAGTTTCAGAAAATATGCTATTCAATAAACTTCAGTATTTCTTATGTTGATCGAAAAGATTGCGAAAAATTCAACAAATAAAAGTTGTTGCTCAAAGTCTGCTATGTTATTAATTGTTGCAGAACAAGCCCATCGCTAACACGTTGGAAGTTGAGTTTTACACATACAATTGTGTGCGCTTAAAAAGCTACTTGTATTTGGCTGAAAATCGTATTGCAGATCTTAGAAACTGAATGCAAATGTGAACCTGTGCAATAGTAGCATGAGAGACAGATAGCAGAGCAAAGCAATCAAGATTTGCTAACTTTGAGGTCGAGTGAACGCTTTTCTTACAGTATATCTTTATCCGTGAGGAGCTTATTCATGGGTGTGATTTTCGAGAATTTTCGATTTTAGATTTATAATACTAATGAGAGTTGAGGTGTCCCCCTAGATCAAGCACACTACAGGCGCTATTCCTTTAGTCTAAACCTAACTAGCTCGACTTAGTATAGTAGTATTAGTATTAATTCAGTTAAGTAAGTTAAGTTAGGGCATTGGCCGACAATACCAAAATACTCGACTCTGTTCGCAAACTATTGTCAAGCTGTTCTAATGAGTACTAGCAAAACTGAAATTTGAAGCTCCTCTCAGGTAATGACGCGCTGGGGTCCAATACTTGGTTCAACTTTAACTCGTGCTATAGAAAGCTTTAGTGATGAGTTAGTCTAACTGACACCTTTTGACTGTTTTCTAAACTATTGGCAGCCATTACTATCACTCTAGAAACTTGAGCAATTGTTGACCGCATAAAAAGGTATTTCATTTACAATTCATTTAATTATGATTTCTATGAAAATAATTTTGAGACATAAATAACCGAAATAATGGAAAATAGAATTAGAAATAAGTAGTAAAGAAATTTGAGATAAAATATAAGAATAAAAATGAATATAAAAGGAATAATTGATTGATTGATATCTGTTAGGGAACGATGGGCCACTTAAAGTTCGGTAATTTGGCATTCGTTCGAAACGTTATATACATAAGACTTTCGCATTTCGAGCAAAAGGCTTTCCCTAACTTTTGGGCGAATACGTGGCGTGGATTTAAGCGGGACTTCAACAGTGTGGTGCCTTACGCTGGTCCGTGTTTTCTTGCCACTTATCTTCTCATTAATTGGGGTAACAAAGAAAATATGAGACTTAAGAGGAAAGACCCGAAGGAATTTGAAAACGATGTCTAAATTACTCCTCTTTATCTTTGTTCAATTAATTATTTCTCTATAGATTTAGCCTTCAATTGATTTGTTTTGTTAATAGATTTTAGTCTTAAATATCTGAGTCAACATTTATTGTAATTTTCAATACTTTTAGTTCAACTGTTAATTCAGGTGTAATTAAATCTGTTGACATGTAAACTATTAATATATTTGGCAAATAAATTTGAAAATCAGATATGAATCCGAAGGGAAATGAGTTTTATTTGAATACAAATCAAATATTAATAAATGTTACTACAATTGAAAATGTTTTAAGCCAATAATAATTAAAAGCAATTTATTGATTAAGTTTTTTCTGAGCGATCAGTTCCCTTAAGTTGTTTTCACTTTCTTTGACCTTAGCCTCGTTGTAAGACTTAGTCTGTTCTAATGACTTAATCTTTTCTTCGTTAGACGTTACCTTGTCTTCTAATAGCTTATGAATTTGACTTGAATTCCTCTTTACAAACATTCTGCCAACAGATTCGTAAAGGTTGCAGTCTGAGGGAAGTGATTCAATTTCGTTCAGAGTTAGTTTCGAGTGTTGGGAACTTCTTCTCATCAGTTCTATTTGGATGTCCATTTGTTTCACTTTATTTCTTGTTTCTATCACTTGCACCTGAAGCTCTTGAAACGCTTTCTTCAACTCTAAGTCTACGTTTGACGACATCTTTTATATCTAATTTTAATCGAGATTATTAGATTTTTTCAAATTATTTGATTAATTAATTTACTATTTTGGTTATTTTTATTTATCAGGCCGTTTTGCCATCAAATGAGTGGGTTTATCAACATTTATATCAGTACTAAATAGATGGCAGTCTATGAGTATCTTTTATGTTTTCTTTAAGGTTGATAAAAACCTTCAACGTTCAATCAATAGAAAAAATTATAACTTTTCACAAATTCATATAATTTTATTCAAAAGCGAATCAACTTAATTGCCAAATAAATAATGAGAAGTTGAAACACTTAAAATGTTTTGCCTTGTTGTTTTATAGCTCTGAATGAACTAATTAAACACTTATATCCGAAATTATCATTTGAATAAGATGCAAAAGAAAATGTTTGTTGCTAACCTTTACCACCAACTGATCTGTTTTCTCTCATGAAAACCAGCCCTTAATACCGTTTGAAATCTAAACCGATCTACTTCTAATTCTCTCGTTTTATGGCAAGAAAGTATTGACATCAATTCCAACACAGATAAAAAGAAATGTACGATGCTTTAAAAGCAGAAAATACAAAAACAAACCACAGTACCAGTAACAGTAAATGACATCAGAATAAAAGTATTTGGAACATAAAGTCTAACTCATATCAAAATAAGACATTCTTTTCATATAATCTAAACTTTATAACAATTACTCAAAACAATGTTTCCGTAGCAGACGTCACATTTCGTGACCAAAATAACACTGAATTAGTGGACACAAACACAATCGCTTGTTATTCCAGTAAACACCAGTAAAATATTATTGGGCTAAGTTTCAGCAAAAGTCATTGAAATATCAATGACTAGAACTGGATGTCTCATGTTGATTGTCTGCTTCACACGTTCATCGACTCCAATAAATCTTTTAATAGTTTTGAAAATTTGTTGAGTTAGTTTGTGATTATTTGGCAGCATTAGAAACTGGCATAAGAACATGACAGCACTTGTAAAGTCCCTTAAAATCGATTCTGAGTATAGTATGAATTGGTTTCGTTAAGTCAATTTATTTTGCTCGCAATCGCAATTATTAAGATATAATAATCCTATTATTCCATTAACTATTATAACAGATTTCTATTGATTACAAACAAACAAATTAATGACGGTTTCTCTTTTATCAATTTTTGTGCATCAAATATTGTCATCTCTTCCTATGGTAACACTAACAACTGTTCAACTATTCTATCAGTTGTGATTTGGCCAAAATAATGACGTATTAATATAAGGCTTGGAAATTGACGAACAGTGCTATTTGATCGCAATTCATAAGTGTTCGCGTAAACAAAGACTTATTATTTATAATTGGCCTAAGCTTCTGGCTAAAATTCAACTATTTCCTCTCGTAGTTTCTCTAGTTGAATCGAACTTTTTGATGAAACGACTCTTCAATACAATAAATACTGAATTCTATACAAATAGATGGCAAAACTATTTCATTAATTTAATGAATCTTTCTATATCATAATTTATTACTGTTTAACTGATTTTTTAAGAATCTACTGTTAAGCGAGACGTTTTTAAAGTTTCAATGCTTAAAGTAGTGTTGCATAGATTTGAATTTTTTTCATTAAAACTTCATCTACTCGTCATTTATTAAGATCTTATTTGACTCTTGATCAGCCAAATCATGTTTAATCGCAGCATTTTATTATTTTAAGTTTCCTGATTTCGGAAAGTAGTAGTATTTATCGCAACAACTTCAGAATTCAACTTAAAATTCACCTTGCAAACAATTAAATTTTTCAATTCACAAATTATTACCAGTTAATCATCAACTTTTTAAAAGTGTACTTCTTGTTCTCTTATTTGAATTTTCGAGTAAACTAATTGTATCCTAATCCATCACTAGGATGGTCATTAAATAAATCTCTTCTCAATATCTTTTAAATGATGTTTTACTCTCTGCTTCTCTTCGTGATCAATAATCTACATCTTTGTTTACTCCAAAACCAGCTTTTAATACTACTTGAAATCCAAAATGATTTGCTTGGAGTTCTATCTTTCTTCTATAAGGGAGTATTGACACAAGTCTGAATATAAAACCAGTCAAAGCCGTGATATAAGATGCTTTGAAAGCAGAAAACACAGGAAATGATATCATAATGGCTGTTATGAGAATAAAGTATCAAAAGCACTCAGACTTAACTGAACAAAATGAGATACACTTAGTTATATTAACTAAATATGACGAGACGGGCTGCTTCATTATAACGCTTGAGTACTTGATGTCCAATTTGATGACTTAAAACAACGCACAATTCATTAACATTCACGCAACTCTCCATTAATCCTATATTAACTAAATCATCTTGTTAGACGTTAATCACCGGATCATGAATGACCAGAAATGGCTTTTTCTCGAGTATGATTCGCTTGAAATATTCATCAACACTAAATAACAGTTTGTTAACTAGTTGGTGTATGATTATTCGATATCATCTTATCCCTATGTAAATTTGTGTGATATTTGATTGCTTTCTTATTTGTGTCTCCTCTGTTCCGAATACAGCTTCAGTTGGTTTCGTTTAGCTAATCAATGTATTTTCTTTGCAATAACCCTAATAATGATCCCACTATTCCACTATCATAAAAGATTTCTATTTATTATTACTAGACTAGTTAATACCAGTCTCTCTTTTGTTCCTATCACTAGATCAATATTCTTTCACCAAATTTTAACACTTCTCCTTATCATAACATTAACTATTGTTGCAATGGTTCTGTTGGTTATGATTTAGGAGAATAACTATTAAAATGACCCAATACCTATGCACTTGTCATAAATCTTACTGTACTTGGTCTGAATTTATCATTTTTCTGTTATTCAAAGTGAAAACAAACATAACTAATGTCTTCATTACGGATAATATTCTTAAGATTCTATTGACCTTATGTTAAACTACTTCTATTCAGAGTATTCTTAGAAAGTTTATTGAAACTTTTGTGATGTCACTATCGAATATTGTATTTCAAGTAAGTACTTTTTTCGATATAATCACACCAATTCAAATAGTTTTCAAGTGTCAGCTTATAAGCCATTATTGCAAATGAGGCTTACATTTAATTTTATTAAGATTTACAAATTGTACTAAACTTTCCTATTTTGAAGATTAGGGTAAGGAGCTTTATGAGGTGCGTGCTATCATGCTCTAAACTTAACTCTTCAAACACATTTGTAATTGTTTCATGACTCAAAAGTTATTTAAATATCATATTAAACATTTTTTAACACTTGATTATGTGCGAGACATTCTTTTACTTTGCGTTTCAAATCTTGAAATTAGTTTTACATTGCATTCCAAGTTTGATTCGTCTGAAGTAATCAAAAATTTAATTCGAGACTAGAAACTCCTAAGAAATGAAAAATTTTCAGAAATCAGTTCAAGTTGTGAATGATTTGGAGATTATTTTTGCATTAAGCAAACAAACAGTAGTAATTCATTTTTGGAGAAAAGTTTATTTATTCAGTTCAAAAACAGAAGCATTCAATATCTGAGTTATTATATAAATAAGAGATTGTCAGATCGTAGCTTAAAGTGTCCCGAACAACTTTATAAGTAGTGAACATGAGTGCGTCTTCACATAAAGTTATTAAAATCTTTCCTTCCATTTACAACGGGGCGAGCCCTCAGCTCGAAAAGTTTTAACTTATTTCTTTTCATTTTGTCATCTCTTGTCTTATTTGAATGAATGCCAAAACGAATCGCTGCTGCGCTTATGTCAGTCATAATTGGTTAGCATCAGAGCAATACTTTCTTTTTTGATGTTCTAGTGAAGAGACTTCGCTGAAAATAAGAGCTGACTTAGTATTATAGTTGTGTAAATGTTTTTGTATAGATATGTTCAAAATGTCTGTCTTAAAAAAATAATGTATTGAATGTGAAAATTAATCAAAATAATAAAGTTGATTGATCAATGGCAGGAAGATCTGCCAGAAGTAGTGCTTTTCCAACCTTCAATCAGTCAGATATCCCTCGGATACTAATAGTAGATCCACGACAATTCAAGGATGTTCTTCTCAGTACTGATACTAAGTCAAAAGTGGTTGGATTTTTTGTTTTTCTAAAAAATTTGAGCGAAAAATGGTTTTCACACGTTTTACTTTTAGCATTTCTGATTTTATACGCCTGTATTGGCGCATGGATTTTCGAATATGTCGAGGGAAGCTTCGAGGCCAAACAAAATGTATCAATTAATCAGTTATCTTAATAAATGTATCAATTGATTCTTTTCTTCAAAGGCGATCATACGAGAACTGAGAGAACCGGTGGATAATTTGACGGATAAATTAGTTGAGCAAATGTGGAATGTAAGATTGGGATATCCGATGCCACAGGGGGATAAGTTTAAGTTAGATGTTGATTCTCGTTGGAAGACTTACATAACTCAAACCTTATGGCAGTTCGAGGGTCAAGTTAACAAATCTTGTAGGAAAGGCTTGGACATCGGAATTAAGAGTGATACTGAGGTGACTAAATGGACATTTATGGGCGGACTCTTCTTTAGCATGACTGTCTTCACAACTATTGGTAAGAAAGGTTTCTTTAGTTTTTCAAGTATAAGATCATACTTGAAGCTTTAGAAATGAATCGTAATTCAGCAATAAATGAATTGGTGTCAATTTGGTCGATGTCTCATTTCATCTCTTTGAAAATTTGAACTTCAATCAAAAAAATATTTTGTAGTCTATTCTAATGTGTTTACATGTTCAGTAACTTGAGCTGAATTCTGAAAAAGTTCCAAAACAAATTCAAAAGAATGCAAAGAAATAATTGCTAATTCTTGCTTTTTAAAAACTCTTACTCAGAAAACATCAAACTAATGTTTATAAAATACCAGAAAAGTGCTAGCTATTCAACTAATCGCTATAAGCTTAATATTACTCAACATTACGTGCGTTACTCATACTTTTACTGTCATAAGCCTTAATTTAATTGAAGATGATAATGATTTGAATCATAAAGAAGAGAATACATCTAGCAATTAAAAATATGAGTTGTTAGTAGGCAAAAAGTGTTTATTGACTTTTGTTCTGTTTAACGTCACTATTTCTTTAGTTTATTTATTGAACAGTCAAGTTTCGCATTGTGTACTGCATAGCTTAAAAGGATTATTTACTTGGAAAAAAATGTTAACAAATCTATTGAGCAAACGCTTAAGTTATATAACATACAAGTGGTTTCTTAAACGAAGAACTCTTCGTGACATGAAGTTCCATAAGTGAAAGGAGGTCGCAATTTTCTATTTATATCTAACAGTAATATAGCGATTAATTATGAGAAAGCTCGTAGTAAGTGCTAATGTAAAAGATAAAAATACAGTATTTAAGTGTCAGTAGGAACAAAGCGTGTTCTCATGCCAACAAACATGTTTTATTTAATATGTTTCAGATTATTCGGTGTTAATTTATCACTCAATGTGTCAAGATTTTTATATGAAAATAATTAAGCACAGCCCTTGAACTATATTTTAGATTTTTTCTAACTATATCATCTCAGCTAAAAGGCTTGAAATTAACAAATTACTAAAGTACAAAGAAACAAATAATACTAATAAGTTAATGAGCTGTTGGCAAATATTACGAGTAATTCTTAATATCAGTTAACGTTTGCATTCAAATGTGTTCACATTGTTTTGGTAGAAGCAAATTAAATAAACTAGATGTAACAGTTCAATTTTCAAATTATAGTTCATCAGTGGTATTGCTTTCACTATCATCCTCACTTATACTCAAACTTGCAAGTCTAAAAGTACTTGTTTTTAGTTAAGACAAAAGGGCTTATAATTTATACTTTACATTTTATACTTTATTCAACATTTCGCTCAATAGAAAGTCAGCCGAATTCTAATGACGACTCAACCATTTTATAACACTAGAGCTGACAGTACTTACCAATATTTTAAGTTTTGACTTATGCAATCATAACAGTTGAAGAAGTAAGAGACCTATTGAATACTAGTTTTAGGTTTAGGTTTTACTCAATTTTTAATTTTCTATAAGCCTTTTAGCTATCCTAAGTCAAAGGAGTGCATTATAAGTCAAAATTTCGGGCTTGCGGGCCTCAATATATACTTAACCTAACTTAACCCAACCTAACTGAACTTAGTTTAGAAACAAGTTAACTTAGAACCATCATAGGCTAATAGCAGTGTATTCGACAAAAAATATAAAAATATTCCACTAAAATCAGTTCCTATTTAGGTTATGGCGACAACCCGCCTAAAACAACCGCAGGACAAGCTATAACTATGTTTTATTCCTTCATTGGTATTGCTCTACTTTTGATGGTTTTGGCAGATATGGGAAAAATATTTACACGAGGAATAAAGTTTGTTTTCAAATATATCAGAAGACTTTATTACCTGAGAAGTTTGCGAAAAGTTAGAAGAGTAGGAAGAAGTGTAGGAAATATGGGCAGAAGAGCTACTCTTGTGCCAACTCAGGTCTTCCTTAAAAAACTTAATTTTCAAATTGATTCTGACATTAGTTTCTTATTTCTTTCAACCAGTACATGGGCTCAGCTATGAATGCAGTGAATCGTGGCATTGCTTATATACCTTATCTGCCAAAGTCTGAAAATCCAAATGATGGCAAGAAAGTGTCAAGAACTCCCACATATATCTATGCGAGCAGACCATTAAATGCAAGAAAAACACCATTCATTTTGACCACAAATCCAACACCTCCAGAAACAGCTGTTCCTACACCACCCGATACTCCAATACCAGAAGATAATCTTGAAATCGATGATGAGTTTAATTTACCGATAACTTTAGCGCTATTCGTATTGATGATCTATTTGTTAATGGGAGCCATTATCTTCTGGACCAGTGAAAATTGGACTCTTTTACATTCGTTTTATTTTGTATTCATCTCAATGTCAACCATTGGTTTTGGCGATTTTGTTCCATCGAAGCTGAGCGTAATGTTGGCGGCTTTCATCTATTTGCTATTCGGTCTCGCATTGACTTCGATGTGCATTAATGTTGTCCAAGAAAAGCTTAGCAGCACTTTTCAAAAAGCAAAACTGACAATCGGAGAGACCATTGGACTCGATGTCGAGCAAATAATGCAAGAAGAATTAGCAACTGAGAAAAAAGATAAGGATCATTCTCGTGATACTAGTGCTGAGAAATCAGTTCCGAGTAAAGAAGGTAGTGTCGAAAAACCGATAAAAAGAATAAGAAAACACTTAAGTTCCAGGACACGGAAGACTGAATCAGTGCTGGTCGGCAAAGATGTCAAAACTTCCCAAATACTTGAGTGAAGACTACCAGAAATAAAGCAAAGCTATAGTTTTAAGAAGGGATACGAATTTTTTAAAAGGTTTTATTAATGCAATTTAAACTGATTTTCTAATTTTTTAGTAGTTTTATTTTCCTAAATCTTATAATTGTTATGCATTTACGTTAGTTAGCAGTTAGTTATACTAAAGATTTAATGAGATTCTGTCCTTACAAATCAATTTTATTTCGTTAAAAACAATCGAGTTATTATTTGATGGAAAACTTCGATTGTCGATAGTGATATTGTGTGAACAGTAAGTTCAATCAGTAATATACTTATCAATCAAATTGTTGTTCCAACATTCGCAATCAATGTTTGTTGTAAAGTTTATGTTATATCGCAAAAAGTGTATTATTTATTCTTTAAAAGTTCAAACATTTCAGTTTCATATATATTTATCGTTTTTTAATCTTAAATTCATTTTTGAATAACTTGCTCGAAGGAATACTATCCTTTTCCATAACTGCAAGTTTCAAACAATCAAATTATATGATTCAAATTTAATAAATTTATTCGTTCAATTGGTTTATCAGAAGAAAGTCAAGTAAATCGCGAATAATGAGAGAGAGAGAGAGAGAGAGAGAGAGAGAGAGAGAGAGAGAATCAAAGATTAATGGAAAAATTGATATCTATGCAATAAATGCTTTCAAGTTTTGAAAATCCAAAAGCATCTTTGAACTCAATCGATTCTCAGAAATTAGTTAAATAGTAAAGAATTTATTAGATGAATGAAATAATTTTGTCATTTATTTGTATGAAGTGCAATACTTGTTGAAAAGTGATTTCGTTAAGGCTTAGATCCATTCAATTAGAGAAAGAATAGCAACAATTTTAGGCCAAAAACTTAAGCCAACTATAAATAATAAGTCTTTGTTTATACGTAGACATGATTTGGGATCGAATAGCACTATTAATCAATTTCTAAGTCTTATAAGAATGCATGATTATTTTGATGAAATCACAACTGATAGAATAGCTGAACAGTCGTTAGTGTTATCTTATAATGAGGCAATAATATTTGATGAAAAATATTGATCGGTATAAATAAAAGAGAAACTGTCAATAACAGATTCTTGGATAATCAATGGAAATGCAATGGTAGTAGTTAGTCTAACTTGCTTCATTATATGTGTATTACAAAGCTAATCACGAGCGATCTCACTGACTAAGCGAAACCAAATAATGCCATACACGGACACTACTCAACAAATCAGATTAAGAAACCGTTTGATAAAACCTTAGAAAAAGTTATTCGACACTTTTTTACTGCCAAATCACCACAAACTAACTCAAATAATTTCGTAAACTATTTAAAAATTGATTCGAGTTGATAGACGTTTTAAGCAGACAATCAACAGGAAATAACCAGTTCTAGTCATTGATATTTCAATGACTTTTGCTGAAACTTAGCCCAACGATATTGTACTGGTGTTTACTGGAATAATAAGCGATTGTGTTTGTGTCCACTAATTCAGTGTTATTTTTGGTCACGAAATTGACGTCTGCTACGGAAACATTGTTTTGAGTAATTGTTATAAAGTTTAGATCATATGAGGAGAATGTCTTATTTTGATATGAGTTATGCTTTATGTTCCAAATACTTTTATTCTGATGTCATTTACTGCTGTTTGTACTGTTATTTGTTTTTAGTATTTTCTGCTTTTAAAGCATCGCACATTTTTCTTTTTTAACCAATTTGGTTTTGAGGTTTGTGTCAATATTTGCTCGTCTAGGAATGTAAGAAACAGATACGTTCAGTATTGAAATTGCATTAAAAGCTAGTTTTGATGCGAGAAAGGGCTAAAATTGGAGCAAAAGAGGAAGAATTTGGTGATAAAATTAGAAAAGACATTTTAAGGGATCATTGAAGTGATGGTTTAAGGTGCATACATACATGATTAGCTCACTCAAAGCTATTGGAAGAGAAGGAAACAGAACATAAAAGAGTTTAAAATTATAATTACTTATTCAACGATAAACTGTAATTAAACAATTTATTCTTTTATAAAATAAAATGCGGTACGAAAGCAGCTTGATTTCAAAGATATTTGAATTACTTAGTAAATACTGAAAAGACTTATTGCTCGTCATACTCTTTGTAATTTAGTGAAAAAACTGAATATAAACTGATACTAGGCCTAGGCGCTGTTGTGGTTAGTCATAAACTGATTAACTAAAGTCTACTATAAAATAAGTTTCTGTGGGGACAAACTTAAAAAATCAAGTAGATTTGATTGTGCAGATCTCAATGTAGACATGAGATGAGGGTAGTGAAAAATAACACGTTGTTGCCGTGAGTTCCTTATTTAGACTAATCAATTTAAAACATATCCAAGTAGATAGAAATACTATATTTAAACTGGAAAACATCAACTCTTATCGCTTGAAGTAGCTTGTTTGGCAACTACTTTTCAAAGCATTTGTATGGCAAGTCTGCGGCTACAATAACACCTTTTATTGCCTATCTTTTACGACAAAAGGTATATTAAAACAATTTATAGCTCGAGACTTCTCTTACATAATATATTCTATTAGATCAATAAAACACTCAAATAAACGTTGAAACGAAGTTAAAAATTTAACTTTAAATCATTTGCATACTGTGCAACAACCGTTCAGTTGTTTAAACATTTTCTCGTAAAGTAAAGGTATTCGAATTGACTTTCAAATTGAATCAGTTTTAACTCAATCAACAGTAAGTAAACAAATGCTAGTTTTCAATGTTGATCCCGATGACAAAAGCAAACAGAATAATACACCAATAGTTGTTAAGAATGAGACTTCATTATCCTCATCGAGCGAACAGATAACCAAAGAGAAGCCACAAATGACAAAGTCTATAGAGAAACCTGTAATCACCGCAAAGAGTCTTTTTGCAACTGAGAAATCAGATGTAGATTCAAAATCAATAGAACCAAGCAAAAGATCTAATAAGAGTGATTCGAATGAGTGGAGAATCAATAAGTATCTGCCAAAAAATTTGCGTAACGGACGCGCTGATCAGCGAAAGGGTCGGTCAATTTTGCGACTGATCCGTTTGGACTGCAACGTAATGAAGAGTTGTACCGCTTATTCACAAATCGTAGTTTTAGTGACAAGTCTTGTGATAATACCTATAATAGCATTAAGTGGTTGTTTCGAGAGTAAAGGCAAGAATAAGAGCGAAGTTAATAGGAGGCAAACGGGGAATACGAACGAAACAGTAGCGAAACCTAAATCGACAACAATGAAATGTGGCGCTCAATACTATTTCTTAATACTTTGCGTAACGGCTGCAAACTATCAAACACTTTTGATATTGTGTTATCTGTTTCATTTAGTTGAAGCCTTGCCTAAGATCCCATGGCTTGCAATTGAGAGCATATTCTATGTTGTTTGGGCCATTCAATACTTGATTATATCTGTTTGGATGTCATTCTACAGCAGTTGGCTCCTGTTCACTGCATTTCTTGGTTTTATTGATTCTCTATTTTTCATCATATTAGCATCTATTAAGTGTAGTAAATGGAATACTGGAAAACCAGCTCAAGACAGGAGCGATGATCCTGATGGAAACTCACTCAGACGATTATCACCTAATTTTAAGTTTACGAAATCAGATAAGTTAAATCATAGCCGGAACCAAACATTAGTTGAGAAGTCCGATAGCTTAGGTTCACTTTGATATAGAAATACACAATAATACTTCGATTCTTAATATTTGTATCTCTTCTACAAATTAAAATAAACTTGAACTTCAGTGAAGAAACTAATTGACTTGAAGCTGCAAATCGAAATGCAAAAGTCGCCTATTTGGTTGACGTTTGACATGATGCTTAAGTTAAGCCAAACTACTCCTTAAAAATGAACGATTTGATTTTAAATTTATCGACGCGACAGCTGAATTGCATCGTACGTTCATTATTTTTGGACTCATACAAATAAGTAACAGCTAAACCTTTATGAAATTCATCTGTCAAAGTTAATCATTCAAAAAATAGTTGCATTAGTCGAGTAATAATGATACTTTTCTACCAGAATGTAGCTAGAGTTTATTTTGAAAATTAATTTTTTGGAATACAATCAACTAGTTTTATGTTGTTATTCAATTGTGTTCACGTCAATTTGTTGTTCATCGTATTTATCACAATAAACATTTTGTTCAACAAATGTCAAGTGCATCAAATTTTTAGTTGCATCGAGGGTTCAAAAACAGTCATTGAATTCGGTAGTTAAAACTGAATTATTAGTTTGATTTTATTTCCTCAGACATGGAATGTGTTGAACACATCGAAAATGTACAGGAAATGTAATTCAATGGCAAATATTCTTCTCTATAGATATCAATTAATAGATCAAAGCACTATTTGCAAGTGCTATCTATGTATGATTCAATAGACTTTTTAATCAATACATATTTCCTATTCACAGTTGTTTGTCTGTAAAAATCTTCTCTACGGAAACTCATTCTCAATATATTTCGCAATATTCTTGAAAACTTAAGCCTAATTTAAATTTATTTGAATAATAACTGAAAAATGAGATTTTATTCAATATGAAATAAGAGCAAAAACGAATACAAAACTTTCATGTTACGCTAATTATCATAAAAGGGTTGAAACAAGACCCTTAATTTGTTAATTTCAATTTTGAATATATTTCTAAAGGTATAATATGAGGTCAGGTCAATGCAGTTAACGATTACACAAATTTGATGAAAAAATAGGATCAAACGCTTTCATAAGCTTCGTATTGGACAGGGTTAGCCATCCGTATCAGTCATCCGTTTTATCATATGAATGAGCCTTTGCATTACAACAACAAAATATAAAATATGAAAAAATGAGACAACTATTCGCTCATTTAAGAGGAAACTCATTCATTCACGTTAGGCCATAGTGACCATACGTACAACGACCTAATATAGCATTTTGTATCAAGTTTGTTATCAACGCATTTCTCGATCCTATTGGCCGCCAGTATTAGCGGCCATCATTGCAGTATTTGTCTATTCGAAACATTTTATCCGAATCGATCATTCAGTTAATAAATTATGAAATATAACATAAGTTTCGTATTTTGAGCGATTGTTTCTCTTATGGTTCGTATTTAGGAAATGGTTGTATTTCCTGACAAAGCAAAGCAATTGATGCGATCATGGCGACAGAGTGCTCACATTCAATGCCAAAGTTTCTCATATGATTCTTAAATACTGGAATATTTTCTAAATAATGTAATCGTCAAAATGTATTGTTTTATTGGTAGCTGGTGAAACAATTGCAAACTAAACTATGAAACTAACAATGTGTATCAACTTCATTATGTCTATAATATTACTGATGATTAAGTGCAAATCTTTCTTAAAGCAAGTAATCATGATTCCAATCGTATTATCGGTTATAGCTAGAGCTGTGGTCGAGGCTCAAAACTGCTTCGGAGGTGTCGAAACTTTTGAAAAGACAACAGTGACTGACTTCGATGGAAGTATTAACATAGTGGGAACTCTTTTACATCAAGAAAATGTTGCGCTAACTCGTGATTGCATCAATCTCTGTAAACAACAGTCTCAATGCCAGTCATTTGGCTTGAATTACGCCAAATTTCGGTGTTCGGCATATTCTCAGTCCTCGAAACGCAATCGCGATCGGCTTGTGCATGCGGTCAGTACTAACTTCTTCGAGAAAGTATGTCTGAACGGTCTATCGAGACAAGCATTCGATAACGCGTGTGGTCACGAAAGATTATGGGCTTTCGAACGCGTTAAGAGTGCTTTCATCGATGGATTTGTAGAGAAAGAATCACCTAATATTGGCAGCAGAGAAGAGTGCGCCAAAACATGTTTGATGGAAACTAGCTTCATATGTAGAAGTGCTGATTACGATGAAGTTAGAAGAATTTGTCGAATGTCTAAAGAAGATAGAAGAACGCAGCCTCAGGCCTTTCGTCAAATGCAAGGAAGTAGTAGAGATTATTTGGAGAATCAATGCGCCGCACCAGGTATCTACTCATTTCTATTCATGTCATTCACTTCAATTGTCAGCAATTTTTTCAAACTAATCCCATTATTGTTTTTAGTTTTTTCCATACATATACGCATTTCTTTTGTTTTTCTATTTTCAAATAATCAGTTAAACAGTTAGTCAATTCATTTGATATCTCATTTTCCTTCTCTATTTGCATTTAGCGGAAATTTGTTCCAAATAGAAGGCTGTCCTATAGATAAGAGTTTGGTCTCTGTCCTCAAATCATAACTTAATAGCTTTTATCTAACTTTTATCGATATTGAACTTGCGAAGAAGTTGACACTTTCACACAGACTCGCGATGCTAACTGATTGTCGTTTAGATTGTGTTTACAAAGTTTAGTCTCAATTTGACTTCAAAAGAAATTCCGATAAATTAATTAAAAAAGCGAAAGTCAAACACTTATGAAATACCTGTAAATAACCCATTTTTGCTAGATTTTATCAGTGGTTTTTAGGTTGATGCTGTTTTATTGTGAGCTTCAAATGATAAAAGCAGCTATTGATTGAGTCAATTTTTACACTTGAAATTTGACGGTTTAGAAAATCTACAATGTTTCACAATATTTTTTTAGATTTTTATTTCTGACGTTCCATTTCAGTTCTATTAAATACGAGATCTTCATTGCATTGAAAATCATATTTTAATTTCATAAAATGTCATAAGAAATAAGCTTTGATGGAAAAGAAATCAAAACGAGTAGTGAGTAAAAATTCATAACAAGAGTGAATGTAATGATAAGGGCTTTACCATAAGTACATAATTGAATTAGTTTCAAAGATAAGAAAATTGTGATTAAGTAGAAATGTGAAAAGTTACTTGAAGAGTTGTTGGTTATAGTATTAAAGTTGAGAACTTAGCTCAAATCTTGGGACATGGTAAAAGGAGAGACAATGTATTTGTATGGAGAGACAGGAGAGACAATGTATCTTGTATGGAGAGACAAGAGAGACAGAGAGACAGAGAGAGAGAGAGAGAGAGAGAGAGAGAGAGAGAGAGAGAGACAGACAGACAGACAGACAGACAGAGAGACAGAGAGAGAGAGGAGACAGACAGACAGACAGACAGAGAGATAGGGAGAGACAGAGAGAAATAGGGTTAGAGAGAGAGAGAGAGAAATAGGGTGAGAGAGAGACAGAGACAGAGAGAAATAGGGTGAGAGAGAGACAGAGACAGAGAGAAATAGGGTGAGAGAGAGAGACAGAGAGAGAGAGAGAGAGAGACAGACAGACAGAGAGAGAGAGAGAGAGAGAGAGAGAGAGATAGGGAGACAGAAAGAGAGAGACTCTGTCTCTTCCTGTCTCTCTCACTCTCGCCCTGTCTCTCTATCTCTCTCCCCCTATCTCTCTATCTCTCTCCCTATCTCTCTCTGTCTCTCTCCCTATCTCTCCCTATCTCCCTCTATGTCTCTCCCTATCTCTCTATCTCTCTCCCTATCTCTCTCTGTCTCTCTCCCTATCTCTCTCTGTCTGTCTGTCTGTCTCTCTCTCTCTCTCTGTCTCCCTCTATGTCTCTCCCTATCTCTGTCTGTCTGTCTGTCTCTCTCTCTCTCTGTCTCCCTCTATGTCTCTCCCTATCTCTCTCTGTCTGTCTGTCTGTCTCTCTCTCTCCCTATCTCCCTCTATGTCTCTCCCTATCTCTCTCTGTCTCCCTCTCTGTCTCTCCCTATCTCCCTGTCTCTCTCTCTCTCTCTCTCTGTCTCTCTCTCTCTCTCTCTCTGTCTCTCTCTCTGTCTCTGTCTCTCTCTCTCTCTCTCTCTCTCTCTCTCTCTCTCTCTCTGTCTCTCTTGTCTCTCCATAGAAATATATTGTCTCTCCATACAAAATACATTGTCTCTCCTTTTACCATATCCCCAAATTAGTGATTGAAAAGTTAATTCCAATACCTTTGATTCCATTGGAATTCCAATTCCACTCCAAGGAATTGGAATGAAATTGGAATTGATAGAAATTGAGGCAAAATTAAGTTTAAATCAATATAATTTTTAATGAAAAGACCAAATAAGCAGGCTTTGTATGTAGACTGTAGAATACAGAAAAACTTCCACTTGAGTCAGGATCTATCTTACTTAATAACGCTCTCAATTATTTCTTACAAAACAAAGATTGTGAACAAAAGCAAAAATGAAACTCAATTAATGGCACAGAAGTCTATAATGACTCACGTGTCGATGCCTTGTATTGCAATTCAATACTATATAAACAAAACTATTTTTTGCGTCAAACTTTATTGGAATCCAATGGAATCCAATTCCATTCCAAGGAAATGTTATAGAATTGGAATTAAAATTTAAAAAATCAATGGAATTGGATCGGAATTGGAATAGGAGTCAATGTAATTGGAATGGAATCGGAATTGAAAATTCAAAACATTTCAATCACTACCCCAAATCTTACAGACTTATTGTGCATCTTATCTAATCTTAATTTTTGCCACCTTTTCGTGTATCATAAATTTAAGTTCAGTCAGACTTAATCAGCATTGTTATCAATTACGATCACATTGAATTGACTGTTAATTTATTCAATTTTATAATTAGCAAAGTATTAATTTAGCATTACATAACTTAGCTTTTATTATGGACAAATTTATCAAAATCAAATTACTGTTTATAAATGCCATTTACAACAAATTCAATGTGTTACCTAATCATTACGGGTTTGACACTTATGTAAATGCAGCAGTTTAAATGAGTTAGTTGATTAATCACTTAACCAATTTACTGATTAGGCCCGTCTTCGTGTGTCTATCGAACCAAGCCTGATTTCTCAGTCTTATCAATGGATTCGTTACACTTCGCCACCTCTTCAGATGACTGTCAGATGCAATGCGATAGAGAATCTTCATTCAACTGCCGTGCATTCAGTTACGTGAGCAATAGATGCGTATTGAGTGGTGACGATGGGGTCAGTCTTGTGGGCACAACACTCCCTTCACAAAAGGGCGCCACTTATGGAGAAAGAACTTGCGTCGCAGAGCTCTGTACTAATGGTATCTTCACTTACGAGAAAATTACTGGACACGTGTTGCGAACAGCGATCACTACGGCTGTCGAGTTGCCTAATATCGGGTCATTAGGCGCCACCGGTTGGTGTCGAGAGAGTTGTGATTCAGCGAATCTGAACTGTCCAGCTTTTAGCGTCAACTATCAAAGCACGAGATGCGAGAAATTAGATCGAAATTCTCAAGGAAGGACTGGAGATCTAGTCCCTAGAGAAGGCGAAAGCTATTTTGAGAAGATATGTCTCAGAGTTCCACAAATCATGAGTCAATGTCAGGATAAATACTGGGCTTTCGAAAGAGTTTTAGGTAACATTTGATCAAAAGCATTGTTAAAAATCACGCTCTCGTTATAGTTCTGTTCAGAAGCAGTTTTTGATTTATATTGAAATTTATCTCGAATTTATTGCTAGTGAGCGTGATTTACAAGGACTTGTAGTGCCCTCAAATTAATTACTAATAAATATATTTTTTAAACTTTTTTATTTTAGGTTATGAATTAGCGCCCGTTCTCTATGTAAAAACACTTAATTTCGTTCAAAGTCGAAGAGATTGTGAAGAATATTGCCTGCAAGTAAGAGAATTTCCGTGTCGTTCGGCTCTATATAATGACGAGACAACTGAATGCCGACTATCACCAGATGATAGACGTACGAGTCCTGGAAGTTATTACAGGTCCAGAAGCACCAAAATTAATTATTTAGAGAACCAATGCGTTCGATCTCACAGTACGTGTCCGTACGAGAGAACATTAGACGCCTATCCGACTTATACAGACCTGGTCGAAACAAATGGCGTTTCATCGCACGAAGTCTGCGAAGCCTATTGTAATGATAACAAGCGGTTCTTATGTCGTTCTTTCGCTTATTATTCAAGCAACGGCCAGTGTTTTATCTCAGGCGACGACCGATCGAGTGCTGGACCCGCAGCTATTCAAAAAAGGTCCGGAATTGTTTACTTCGAGAGACTATGTCCGAGACTTCCAACCACTGGAAGCAGTTCTAGTGTTTCTCAAGTCACAAGCAGTCAAATAACGAATCCGACTCCGAGTGTCAGTCCAAGTGTGAGCCCGAGCGCACCAATCACTCCAAGTCAACCTCAATCTCCAACACTTCCAACAACCAGTTCTTCGGGAGTAGGTTCGAGCGTAGATCCAAGCAATGGCAGTAGTACTGGAAGCGTTGGAGCTCCAGTTACAAAATTTCCGGCATCACTAATCCCTACATTACCGCCTAAAGGTAATGGTTTTTCACCACAATTTGATCCCTTCGCACAGACACATCCACAGCCGCCAAGCCATGTACCGTCAGTATCGAGTCCGCGCCTGGAAGTGCCGCGAGCTCTTGAAACTGACTTACATAATGTGCACTCGCAAGGATTACGCCCACGTAAGACATTACTAATTTTCGTAGTAGTCACAGCAGATATCACTCATTCTAGACCTCTGTTAGGCTTCCTCTAACTCAAAGCCTTGTATTCTAGTCTCTTCAAGTTTATAATTAAGTCGATTTTCAGTCAAAATGTTGCATATGACACAATGCACAGCATCAAATAACATACTGTTCAAGTCAGTCAGCTATTTATCCATTTTCATACTTAAAACTTTCTGTTTTTAAAATGGCTTTTGCTTTACTAATACGCTAAATTTGAGAAATCATTCAAAGCAATATGGAAGAAAGACACTGAAATCTTTGTCTTGTTTGAATTTATATGAATTAAACTTAACTCGATCATTAGAACCCTCCAAATGTGGTCCACACGCTCGCTATCTATTCGAGAAAGTGACAAGTTTTGAGCCAATTGGTGGTCATTTGACACTTCTTTATAGTGATCTACAAAATCCTGGAATTGTAACAGAATGTGCGCGAAGATGTGAACACTCGAGTCAATGTCGAGCATTTGTTGTGGATTACTATCATCAGTCATGTCACGGATTGTTTGAAAATAGCTCAGTCGGTAATCTCGATTTGCGGCTATCGATGGGAAAAGACTATTTTGAAGGATTCTGTGTTCCCAATCACATTGAATGCAACAAATTCTGGCCATTCGACAGAATTATAGATCAGGCATCGATTGGAGTCACGCCACAAGACAGGATTAGATTCATATCGAGAGGAGAATGTAGGAAAAGATGTCTCGAAGAACGAAAGTACAAATGCCTTTCAGCCAGCTATGACTCAACTCTACACGAATGCAGATTATATTCTGAAGATAGAAATTCTGGTTCTCTTACTTTACTGTTCACCAAAGGAACTGATTATATGGAGAATCAGTGCGCCATTGGTATTAAATAAATCATAAAATTATCTCAAACTAAGAATTACATTAATATTTAATTGATTTTCAGAAACCTTCACGTGTAGATATCATCCAATAGAGCGTGACATAAGTATAGTAACGGTGACCAAATCAGTTCGCGGCACTTCGACCTTCCATTGCGAACAAGCTTGTGAGCTTGTGATCACGAAAAAGAGTTTAACTGTAGATCATATACGTATTTGGACAATCCTGATGGACACAATGCACCTGGAGGTAACCTGTGTCTGCTTAGTTCCGACAACAGAGCCACCAGCCACCAGGGATCAATGCAGTTCAGGCCACGAGCACTTTATGCTGAAAAAGATTGCGTTAATTTGAATCAACGGAGCCGTGTCCCTTCGACACCATTAGCTCAGCCAACACAGCCTAATTTACCTAATTTTGCGCCAACTTTTCTACCAAATTCGAACCAACAACCAAGTGACGACATTCAGCACAATATTCCTCATACCCCCGCTCGTTGTGGTCCGAACCAGTATACATTTGAGAAGACATTCGGCTACGATTTAAGATACGCGCGACGAGAACGTGCTCCTATGCCTCCAAGACTTGGTGTTGTTATCCACTGTCAGGACGAGTGTATTCGAAGAGGCGATAGATGTAAAGCATTTATTGTAGAATATAGACAATTCCAGAGTTGCTTCTTTTTGGATGAGTCTGCTGGTGAAAATCGGAACCAACTCAGTAAAGTTCCAGATACTGCTTATGTCGAGAAAATATGCTTAAGAGGTAATTTAAATTGACCATAAATTTCAGGTTTCTAACTATCAGAAATATACAACAGAGAAAACATGTGAAAAAATGTGGACTTTTGAACGAGTCATTGGACACACATTGGAAGAGTCAGCGGACAAGGATATAACGAGTGTCTTGCTGAGAACTGATTGTCAAGACTTATGTCTAGCTGAGAAGACATTTACGTGTAGATCAGCCACTTTTGATTATAGCAAAAGATTATGCAAACTATTTAGCGAAACCAGGCGTTCGCGACCAAATTCATTCAAACCTACCAACGAATTCATTGATTATTTCGAAAACCAATGCGTTACAGGTATTAAACCATGTAGTGGTTAGTTGCAGGTGATCAATTTTTGAAATTTTTCCAATGGTTAGAGCCGTCGACATGTCAGTACAGAGACTATCAAGAATCATTTTTTCCGTACATCGATCGAATAACTAATTCCTTCTCATTGGCCGATTGTCAGCGACAGTGCGATGCCGAACGACTATTCCCTTGTCGATCGATAAATTTCGAGACATTTACCAGGGACTGTGCTCTCTCAAGTGAAGATACGGTGACACTAGGCATGGGATCAAATACTTTGATGCCTCGCGGAAACTCACTCTATAGTGAAAAAGGAAATTGTGAACAAGGTATTAGTGAAGGAATGTTAGGCTTCAATTGACATTTTAATTAAGATTTAAATTTTCTATTAATTAGTAAGCGTTCAGTGTAATCAGCAAGACATGGTTCTCACACTCAACTTCGACAGTCCATTCAATGGCAGAGTTTACGCTAAAGGAAGTCCATCTCAGTGCTTTGTTGTCGGCACCGGACAAACACAATTACAGGTTTGAGTTAATTATAGATAAGTTAATCACTTTTTTAATTACTGACGTTCAAATTACAGTTCGCAATATCACTCGGTAGTCGATGCGGAACAAGACAAGAGGTAAATATGTGATTATGAGTGGATAATCGTTATATTAATTGTAATTTAATTTACTTGTATTAAGGGAGCGAATAATTTCGCAAATGAAGTGATAGTACAGCAGCACGCCGTCATTATGACTGATAGCGATCGTACCATTCGAGTTCTTTGTTCCTTCGAAACTTCCGATCAAACTGTTACACTTGGCAATCAAAATCTTGGTAAACCTTCTGGAATTGATGTCACGTAAGTTTACTTTCCTTATCGCTACTTCTTCAGGTTACGCTTTGACCGCTTATCCAGGTTTTTATCAGTTAAGGGGCGTAACAATTAATTAGCAGTAGAAAACTGTCACGCTATAGATTGCAATCATTCGTAAATCGAAAGCGATTTTTATATTTCACCACTCGATAACTTTTTAAACATCTTCATTCAATTGAAGACTTATTCGCATGATTTCAATTTCAAGTTAATGATTACGAACTTCTGATTCGCAATAATTATAGTTAATAGCACAATATCTTATCTCATTATCGATATAGGTTTCGAAATAAACCTAAATCAATGTTAAAAATTCATAATTACTTCAATCAAAGCTATTGAACTGAATAAAACTCAACCCAAATATTGATCAAGATAATAAATCTTAGAATTTGCTTGAATTAAATAGAGCTCTGATGAATGCGAGAACAAGACTAGAGCATCCGATCACATCAATTGTGACTAACACAGCACCGCCACCAGCAGTCATGATGAGAATACTTGATAGAAGCGGACACGACGCGCAAATTGTGGGTTTGGGCGATGAACTTGTATTACGAATAGAGCTCAAAGACTCGAGTTCTGCATTCGCTATATTTGCCAGAAATTTATACGCTCGTAGTTCTAATGGCGAGTCTTTGTTTCTAATCGATAATGCTGGGTGTCCAACAGATCCAGCCATATTTCCTGCACTTCAAGTTGACCTCAGAGACAAACGATCGCTTTATTCTACTTTCAAAGCTTTTCGATTTCCATCTACAGGAGTTGTCAATTTTGAGGTTCAGATCAGGTTCTGTCAGGAAAGGTGCGAACCTGTCAAGTGTACGACTGGTTCAGAGTCATTTGGGAAAAGACGCAAAAGAAGTACAGATGAAGACAGTGACGATGACAGAGATAGTGATGAATATATTAACGAAACTGAATCTCTGAGACAAGACGACTCAATACAACCCATTTTAATACCTAATGATGAAGCTATTCTGGCCGTTAAGAAACGAACCAAAACCGGAAGTAATACACGTGATAACAATGAAGCAAAAATCGAAACATCGTCTGAACGACTAAACGTGAGCACCAGTAATATAAACAGAAGCGCTCTAATGGAGGAACACAATAACTCTAGCATTTTGACTGAACCACAATATACTAACCCAGAAACTGACCATAAAAAGTCTAATAGACCCGAATCACCGATTCTGGCAATTAGTCCCTCAAATCGGCCAACTCCTGCGCCGTACCCTCAGGAGTGGTCTAACGAGAGAAATCGAAACAACAACAGAAATCAAATGTATCCCATTTATGGCTACAACCCTTCATTCCAACCACCGCTCGCACCACCTCCTCTTTCAACCACTCATTTGCCAACACATTCTTATCCTCAAAGTCACGCATATTATCCAAGAAATAGTTGGAATTCCTATAATAATGGTTATATGCATAACCACTATAACCATAATAACAATGCCTATAATCCAAATCCAATCCCTATGAATCCAAATATGAACAGCAGCAGAACCAGTTATTGGCAGTCATTTCCACAAGAAGTTCCGTCGTCACAATTGCACGCATCGGATTCAGTCACTCCATACGCATCGGTGTCCCAAATGCCACCTATGAATTATATGAATCAGAACGAGCCGATATCACCACAACCCCAACTGTCAACTCAAAGACCTTCTCGACCACCACTGCCCCCCTCTTACTTAGAATGGGGTGATGCGCGACCGTCAAGACCTCCACCGCGGCCATCACCAAGAAATAAGATAATCGCTACAACTGAGAGACCACAACCCCAAGAGGTGCCGCTTTCCTTAGCTATTATGGTCGGAGAAGAGAAGGATTCAAATATAAATGAAAATAACAATATTAACAATAATAATAATAACTGGAAGCATAACAATAGAATGATTCAAACGCGTGAGTATCATATATTTGAAACTTAAAAACAAGGCTCTAGTGGAGAACTTGTGCTGTACTGTTGCATTAGGTGCAAATTTGACTTTACTCGCATATAGAGACATAGTGAAGATGCCCTCACAACAATGCTTACCTAACTTAACTTAGTTTGTTTTTAAGTGTGAGCACGGCTAAGTTTGCAACAGACCAACTATACTGTCATGTTCTCCGTTAAAGTTCAAAGTTGATTACAAATCATATGATAATTAAACGATGGCAATTTATCATAGGTGATCGTCTGACTGAAGAATGTGATGACTGTAATACTGGATTGGCTGTGTTTTATACAGCATTAATTGTGTCTCTCGTACACATTGGACTCATTGCTGGTGCATATTTTTACATAGGTAAACTCAAAGCATTGCGCTCCAAATTCTCTACTGAAGTATTCAATTCTGAAGAAGACATAACTCGCATAAACCATCACAACAATGGGACACAATCTTTAAACGATAATGTATTTTATGGTAATAGAGAGTTAGGGTTCAATAGAGGATCATTACCTGGCATTAATGATCGCATTTCATTTGATTCATCTCTTCAGTAATGAAGCACTGATTTTCGGGACAGATGCAGATCTAATTAATCTAACTTTTGATAAATATTTGTTATTCAAAGTTGCTATTTCCCAACGCTTTCTCATACATTTTGCTCTATTTATTTGTAATACATGATGATTCATCAAAATAAACGCTTTTTATACTAGAAGAATATTTTAATTGATTTATAGTTAAGCTTTGAAAGCCTATTTCAAAACTTATTTCAACAGAAACCTTGTTTCAATGACATTTTGCAAATATTCAAATAAACTTTCCAAAAGATAAACCAGAACAAAAACTTTTATTAATTAAAATTTGTTATGAATAACTAAATAGTTGGTAAAAACGTATTGAAAAATAAGATTGAATATACCCTTTTTAAAGGATCAATTTAGAAACATTAATATTGCTTTATATAATTAAAACTTTTGGTATTAAAAACTTATTGACCATTTATATAAGGCTCCAAATAATTCAGCAATTTATCGACATCTTTCTTCTTCAGACCAATTCTATCGGCGACTTCTTGTGCTGTGGGTGCATTCTTTGGGACCTCCCGATATGAAAGCGAATTATTACCGCCCATAAAGTCCGGCAATTCTTCCGCAGCCACATAATCATAGACCTCTTTTTTGCTAATCGGGTGAAGTAATCTTTGCTGTTCTTTTGGAAGCCATGACTGGACCAATTTGAAGACATACTGCAAAACCCATGGAAGTTCGTGAATCAATACCGATTTCAATAGGGTTGGGTAATAGTCCCTCAATGTCTGCACTATGAATGACAACAAATCAATGTCTACATTTGTAATACCGGCGCCGTTGCAGTCGAACACAACACAGAGACCATTGTTTTCTTTTGCAGCATATCTAAGATCTTCTCTTTCAATAAGAAAGACTAGGTATTTCTTCAATGTATCGACCCATTCACTAATCTTTTTGTTGACTTTGACGCGAAGAATAATCATTTGTGAGCCGTTTAGGTCTTTTCCATAGGTGAAGACACCTCCAATTTGATAGTATTCTCGCGGAAATGATTCTTCATTCAGTGATTTGACACCCAATGTTTTGCGCCATTTCATACAATTGACCAGCATTTTGAAGGCTTCATCGATGTCACATTTGCGGGATTGGAGATAACGGCGAACGGTAAAATCTTTGGTTCGAACATCTTCAACATCTTCTTCACTGTATTGATCCTTATTAGTACTGCTTTCAGCCAAAAATCTGGTCCTCAGTTCATCCACAAGATGTTGAGGGACTTCAACGACTTCAATAGGTTCAGTGGGCATGATTAGTATTGCACTAGTATTAGAAAGTATTGTAAAAAATAAATGCGTTAAAATGAGATCACATCAAATATTTAAATAGATTTAAGCATGAAATCTACTTGAATACCTTTACCAAAATGAAATGTAAAACTTATAGTAGTAATAAGCAAGATTAACAATACTGAAGGACAGCTGTTCTATTCAAATGACTGAACACTTAGAGAAAACTTCCTTTATAATGTGAATCCTTATAACAACTAACTTTTAATGTTGAGTAAATGATAAGACTTATAGAGATTATTTTAACCTAGTGTTAAGATAAAGGGTGAATTGTGAAATTTAATCCAAGGACATGATACAGGGTTTACACAGAATGTGTTGATTGTGATACGAAGTTCACTTTAATACCATGTCTCGTCAAACTAATCAACTCTGATTTCACTTTAAACTTCATAATTAATACGTGAATTAGAGCTTAACTACTAACTAGCATTTCAAGCTAAATATCTCTAATACGATAAATTAGAGATTTTCACGTACTAAGATTACTAATACTCGTGTCAAACCAATTATACTCATCTATAACTTCTAAACAATTTCAACTTTTATTTATTCAACAATTTACGATAAATTAAGGTTGAATTTTAAAAACTTACATTTCGTCAAGTAAGTTCAGGATCAATTGAGGAACAGTCTTGTAAGATAAAGGAAACTTTCAATAAAAAGACTTTGACTTAAGAAACTTTCACTTAAACTTGACATAACCTAAGTTTGACTTTGCTTTGTGTAGCTCACACTAAGGCATTGCGCCAGAGTTGCACAACTTGAATACCTGCAAAAATTCCAGTTTGTAACAGACTTTCCTTACGTGTTAGTTGTCGAATCACTTCTAATATTCAGAAATTGATCGTATGCTTTGGGGTTAATAAAATCAAGCTTGTCTTATTGCTTGTAATTTAGCTTTTGAAGTCTGTTTGTTAATACAACACTAGGCTTTGCTGTTAATCAACGCTTACACAATACTTACACTTGATACTCTTATCAAAGATGTTTTTCACTATTTTCAAGATATTGTTATAACTTGGAATGATAAAAACTCGAAATAGATATCTTAAAATAATGTGTAATTTTTCTACAATGATTAAAACAATGTGGCAACAGACAAAACTAGTAAATAACCAAAGCAACAATTTGTTCTTCCTTTATAAAGCTTAAATTGTTGATGCAGGGTGTATTGGAAAATACCGATGAAAAATATTCACTATTCCAGCAACGGAGCAACCAAATGTTTAATGCTATTTATCCAAACTCTCTATAACGTCAGCGACTGGTTTATTCCACTCTAATTTGTCGTGATTCGAAGTATCAATGATTTGAAGTATTTTTTTATCTTAGTAATAAGATTAAAGAGTAGTCAGAATTATTGTAGAAAATTTCAAAATTCTGACCTTCATAGAAATTTTCTAATTAAAATACGGGTTAGTTTGTAACTGAAAACCTGACTAATGGAAATGTTTCGAGTGATACGTGAAACAAATTTTATCGCTAGAGAATCAAACTAAAGTGAAAGTAAAACATACTGAATAAACCTGAAGCTATTTTTACCTGTCAACCTGCTTTACTTCTATTCTCCCATCACGTCTTTAGGGGACTTTGTCAAAACTGACAAAGTACCACGAAAAGTTAAATACAATTTAGGTCAAAGTGAGTATTAATCACTCGTATGTTGCTTTCAATTTGAACATTAGTTTGACCATAATATCGTACATAAATTGAATTATTTTTAATGGATCGCAAACAAATGTGATTTTCCTCAAAATCAAACGAGCAAGCATTCAACTAAACTTATTTAATAGATATGTATAACTACAATTGACTTGTACTAAACTTTAAATAATTAATAATTTGAAAGTGTAACAAGTCTAAAATCACATATCGAACAGTTGGCACATCCAATTTTAACGTTTATGAATGAACTCAACTTTGAGTGAATGCAGACTTAGTTTATATGGAACATGATATGGATAAAAATTTCGAATAACTATTTGTTGTAATTAACTAAAGTCAAAATAGAGCATGGTAGATTTCAAGTTTCTTATCTAGAAGTTTTGAATGCTTAAATTATAAAATCTTAATTAGGATTGACGGATCGCTAACGATTCAGAAAAGTTTGCTTAAATTCTTAATTCATCGTATGATTTACAGGAAAGAAACCAACTAAATGAGAAACAACTACAGGAGGGACACGGAGACTGTTATTAAATGGGGATTTGCATGAGTTTAGATGATTAGAAATATTAGATAATTTAATGATAACCTTGTGCCCTATTCAAGGTTTTATACATTAGCGTCAATACACAGTTTACGACAAACATAGTATTAAACAGCTTTAGTAAACACTTTCCTCAGTTCTGTGTTCTCAGAATCTATTTCACAATAAAAACCTGCACATCTTTTTTAAATTGAATCTCAAACTTCCATCTAGTCGTCACATTGGTGTGTCATTAAGTATTCAAAGTGTTTTTAATATGAAGTGGTAGTGGTAGTGGTAGTTAGAAAAGTGATAGTTCGTAAACTTATAGTTGAAACTTGAAAACAAACTGCTATAGTGAGATGTTTGTGCTAAGTGCAGACGTGGGCAGTGCTAGTGTAAGAGTAGCTCTCATTCAATTCAATAATGGATCAATTAACGACAAACCTGTCGCTAACTTTAACAAATCAATAACTGTTTACAACCCAAGACCTGATTATTACGAACAAGATTCTGATGAAATATGGGCTGCAGTTTGCGATTGCGTTCAGGTTTGGCGTTATTATTATATATTTACAAATAATTATAATTATTAATGTAAAATATTCTTATAATTACTTGATCTTCAATTGTAGAAATGCATAAGAAGTTCACAAATGACTCACGAATCTATAGCTGGGATTGCCTTTTCTGCTACTTGCTCACTCGTGATCGTCGATCACACGTAAATTAAAACACACTCACCTAATCATAACTTTGTTTACTTAAACCATATTAAATAGTCATAAATAAATCAATTCAAAATTGATCACTTCTAGAACAATGTTTATGCACAATCTAATAGTTTACTAAATATTAGAAGTAGAAAATTCACTTTTTGCTAACTAACCATTCAATTTGTACTAATGAAGAGTTTGTTTATATGGATATTTCAGTAAATTGTCGAACGATGTCATTATGTGGATGGATCATAGAGCTAACACTGAAGCTCAGTATATCACGCAAACTAATGTAACTCCAATTTCTAACTTTTCAAACTTCACTTATTCTCTTTTATTTTTATTTACTTAAAACTTCATTTCTTTCCATAACTTATATAACTTGAAGCATGAAGTTTTACAACAATTCGGTGGCGTTTGTTCGCCTGAATTTACACTATCGAAACTGTTATGGCTCAAGCGTAATCAAAACGATAGGTTTAATAAAGCCATTGCTTTTATGGAACTACCAGACTGGCTCTCATGGAAATGTAGTCAATATACCGCATTTAATCATATGAAACACTTCAGTCGTTCCGTTTGTTGTGTCAGCTGTAAATGGGGTTATGATTCAGAACGTAATCGATGGAGAGACGATCTCTTCCAGCTTATAGGACTCGATGAATTCGTGACTGACAAAACCAAAATTGGAGGTTTGATCCACATCTATACCATGTTTAGACTTTTCCTTTAGTCAGTTGTCAATGCCACAAATTTGTGTAGCAGTAAATGTAAAACAAATGCATTTAAATACTTGAAAGTATTGTCAAATGCCTTATAAGCACATCACATCTCAATTTTGTCATTCGAGATAATACTTTTCTTATGACTTCCTATACAAGTCTCAAATCTTATTCAAATTCAAAACATGTTTGTTTTCAGTTGAATCCGTTGACTCCAATTATACTTAACTTATAAGAATGATCTTAACTTAAAGATATGATACAAAAGCATTTAAGATAAGTTAATCAAAACATTTAGTGTCAATCGTTAGTCCTGGTGAACATATTGGATTCTTGAGTAAAAATGCAGCCAAAGATTTCGGATTAATCACGAAAATAGATGAACTCAAAGAGGAATGCATTCCAATATCAATAGCAAGTCCAATAATCGACGCGCATTCGGGTGTTTTAGCAATGCTTACATTCTCTACAGAACTGGAGGAATCTTCAGATTCTAGCATAGGCTACGATTCAATATTCTGTATGATTGCGGGCACTTCGACTTGTCATTTCGTATCAACTCGCGAGCGACAGTTCACTAAAGGTGTTTGGGGTCCATATTATAATGTTATATTTCCCAATTACTATGTGCGTGAAGCGGGTCAAAGTTCAACTGGAAAACTAATTGAGCATGTTATTGGTACTCATCCAGAGTATGAAAGCAAATACAAGGAGATTGGGATCGAGAATGTTATAAAAGAACTGAATACTCAGATTTATTTGAATAAGTGTTTCAAAAATAAGCTACACATCAATCCTTGCTTTCATGGAAATCGATCGCCTCTCGCGAATCCATTCATAAGAGGTATAGCAGAAGGAGATATTAGATTCTAAATAATTGATAAAACACTATCATTTTTATATTATGACTGCATTAAGTGATTTATAGTCCCTGTTAAGAAAACTGAAGATTAAGTATTAAAATATCTTTTGAGGGAATAGAAAAATACTTTATTAGTGTCTTATTAGGAGCGGTTTATGGACTAACTCTTGAAGCAAGCAGTCTGTTGGATTATTATCAGGCATCCATTGAAGCGCTGGCTTACGAAACCAAGTTCATACTTGAAGAATTGAGGTCTTTCATAACTCTTAACTCATTTTCGATTCTGTTCTCGGTCTATTATTCACTAATTTTCGTTTTATTCTTTCTGTTTAGAATTCCTAATTTGAAAAAAGTTCTAATTAGTGGAGGATTAGCTAAGAATGAGGTCTATATGCAAACTCATGCAGATGTACTCAACACTGAAGTTATCACATTCTCTGCTGGTGAGGCAGATCTTATGTTAGTTGGAGCTGCCATTCTTGCACATCATTCTGCTCTTAAGCAAGATTTGACTAAAAAAATTGTAAATTACCCGCAATTAAAATCAAAACGATATAAACCTACACAAGATCTACAAAAGTGAGATTAATTCGATAAACAAGACATTTTATTTGATAGATTAAAGCAAAACTGGTTTTTTTAAACAGGTATCACGATCTTAAGTACAAATGCTTCAGAGAACTGTTGGAAAGTTCTTTGAGATTAGAAAAAATCATGGAAGATCTATAGACCATAGATTTTATAGACCATAGACTTTATCGATTTGAGAACTTTCCTCAAATTTGAGAGATACGACTTTAGTACAAAGTTAAAAAAATCACTAAAACTTGTTACTTTCAGATAATATAAGGTTCTGTACTAAATATTTTCAAATAAAACGATATAAACTTGAAAACATCGTGTTGTATGAGTTATTAGTTTTATTATCTATATTTACTGAATTTCAAATATAGTATGCAGTCTGCTTTCAATGTTTGCAGTACGAACTCATATCTTCAGTTTTATTTCCTGTTAGGTTTTAAACGGTGTTAATTTTTAAGCCTAAGATAAGTGTTTTAAAAAATGCACTGAAATGCGTGCCAAACGCAACTTTAAAAGTATTACTGACAAACTCACATCAAGTTTAGCACTCAACAATATTGCATTCATTTTGAAGTTTTGCCAAATCCAAAATTGTAATTTTAAATAGTTTTCAAATTATACACTGAAGTAACAATAGTTTTGATTGAATAAATTAAACAACTTTAAACTATAGATTCAAAATATTTGTCAAAGATGTGACTTCAATGACTAGTTTTCATTGAGATGATTTTATAAAAATACGTGCGATTGAATACCAGAGCAAGAATTAAGTTAATTGAAGCCTGGAGCGCTCAATTTTGATATTCAAATACTATTATATGTGTGTGACTCAAAGTTATGCTTGTAATAATAAATAGTAATAATAGATGTGAAAGTTGACAATTATATTAGTTTAAAGTCAGAATGATGTGGCTGTTGAAAAATTATTTATGCTCTTCAGTGCAGCAGTTGACAGCAAGCAATTATGCCGAAAAATTGAAGGAGAAATTCATAATATCAAAGTCACCAATTACACAACTATACTAACTGAATAATAACCAAAGTTTAGCCTAGGCTTTCCACATCAGTCAAAACCACTAACTTGAGAATGCAATTCAACATCATGTTCGCTACTCAAAGATCAGACTCATAGGTTGCTCAAAAAAATCAATAATAACACTGAATGGAAAGGGTAGTTCTAAACAATACTGAGATAATAGATTCAAACTAGGAATAATATATGAATCTAGAGTTGAAACTATACAATCAGTACTAGACTGAATAGGGGCTGAATAGGGACTGAATAGAGACTGAATAGGGACTGAATAGAGAATGAAAAATGTGACAAATAATGACTCAATGTTTCTACTTATCAGAAGTTAGAGCCTTTACTAATTGACGATTTGCTCTTCTATAACAAGCCCTATTGTTTTGAAAGTATTATTTTGTATCATTCTAAAGCAAAAGTGTGTGACTGCAAGTGATTAGTTAATTAGAAATAATTGTCAGAATTGACTCTAGAGAATGTTCACATAAAAAACTGGGTCACTTTAGAGAAGATAAACATTTTCATTCAGTCATCTGTTTGAGTGTGATCTAGTTTTTATCAGATGTTGTACTTTATATATCTATTATTTTTACATATCCATCAAATTAGCTCACAGCTACCTTCAAACATGATTATCGTACAAAATACTTTACAGGAAGAGTTACCTCCAGAAAGTATATGAGTCAATGAATTTCTGTCAATTTCTGTCAATTTCTGTCAATTTCTGTCAATTTCTATATAACTAATTGTTTGTAACTAATTGTTTATAACTAATTTTCAACCTGATTACTTCTATTCAACAGCAGAAAAACCTATCGTTATCAATACTTTACTCATAAACGAAGACATAAGTACCATGAATTTGATCAATGAGGCAAGTCTTGAAATTGGTCGGAAAGGGCAAGGCTTATGAGTTGATTAAATAATTAATACAAACTTAGGAATATCGTGTTGACTATTCAATTGAGTTTCACTGGACGGTTGATGCCAATTATTGCCGCAAATCTCTTGATAAGCTTAAGGCTAACGAATTAGATGAAAGCAAAGAAATTTTCATTACTGGAGCTAATTTTGCTAAAATTATTTGGGTTCCAGATCTCATCCCAGAAGCCGTTAAAAAGATTGAAATAATAACTAATCCAATTATTAGTCTTAACATAACTAATCAAGGTTGTAGTCTTAAGTTAGCTAAGAGGTAACTATAATTAGTTTATTGAGTTGATAGCAAGAAACTAAGTTTTCATTTACAAAATTACAATGTCTTTAAGACAAGCGGCAACTGCTTCGTGTCAACTCGAATTCCGTTCTTATCCGTTTGACGCTCAAGTTTGTAAATTCGCAATGAGAAGTCGTAAGTGACATACGTTTAATTAAAAACTTCTCTTCTGTTTTTTTAATCTTGTTTTGTCAAATTGAACTTTTCTCAGGCAGCTACCCATTCAATGAGCTTCAATACAAATGGATTGCTTCGAAATCAGCGGAGTCTTCTGACCAGTTAAGAGCTAATTATAAGCTATCTTACTTTTCGAGCGCATATAATAAGACCGCAGCGAATGGAGGTATTATTATTTTTCTATTTCCTTTCACATAAAATGAAAAGCAAAATTTTTACACTCCGAATAAATAGAAAAGCACTTAATTGAAGAGCATTGAAGAGTTTTTATATTTGACTTATAAAGTCAAGTCTGACTACAATTATAAGCGTTGAACGTATTCTTCCAAAAAGTTAATTGGATAACAGATAATTTGTAGCACAAACGTTTGAAGATTTAATAGAGAATTATTAGTTGAATGAAATAATGACGATTATAGGGCGATTGTAGCTACTCATAAAAGTTGAAACACGTCAGGTTCCACTATTGCTCATACTGTCTCATAGTCAGCAAAGTATTATTGATTTTAAACCGACAAATCAATTGAAGTCATCTGATACTTTCGTATCTTTAAGGTTGACAAAACCTGAAGTAGTCATTGAGATGGTATAAGATTAAATTGAAAGTAAAAAACAAAGAGAGGCTAATATTAAAGCAAATGTTTAAGTTACTAATAGTAAAACCAAACTGTTGCCTAAGCATACAAACAATTTATAATCGTTAGAAGGCTTTAATTCTGGATTAAGAGATTTCAAGTTGAACTATGCTTTGTATATTTATCATTATTATCTTTTGACACGACCATATCTGCTAACTTCAGAATATTTTTCATCTTAAAATTAGTTTATAATGTGAACTGAAGATAAGCCAATTTAACAAAATAAATATTTAATTACATTAAAAAACTTGATATAATTTGGTGATAAGCGACACAATTATGACTTAGAGCTTTAATTTGTTTTTATAACAGTTACATACTCTTATTTGGTGGTGACTTACTTGTTCGAGCGTCATATAAGCACTTTCTGCGTGCAAGTCGTTTATCCAACAGTATTGATTGTACTAGTGGCCTATTGTTCGTGTTGGATTCCAGTCGATTCAGGTCCCGGTCGATTCTTACTCTGTATTTTAACTTTTCTGGCTTTAGTCACATCTTTTAGTGGTCTTAAGGGACAATTGCCACCTGTTTCTTATGTCGTTGTAAGATGTTCGATAAGTCTAGTTTGAACTGTTCGAGTCCTACTTATTCTTTTCCACTTATATGAAGGCAGTCGATGTCTGGTATATGGTTTGCATGTTTTTCGTATTCTCTGCGATTGTCGAGCTAACTGTTGTCAATTACCTACATAGAAAACGTAATATTATCTTGAAGAAGAATCAACAAGAAAAAGACAGATTAAACCTAAATTCCTTTAGTCAAAATTCAAACGGAAATAGCAAGCAGTTTCCACGTCATAAAGTCCCTAACTCAGACAAAGAGAATTCATTCGTGCCGATAGTTCCGTGGCATCAAAGTGACAACAATTATCAATTGAACCACAAAGTTCTAACAAATGCTTCAATTACAGACCCACCCGATCGTGCCTTTCAGGTTGATTTAGCATTTCGTTACATTTACCCGCTTTGTTTTGCTATCTTTTTGGCTATATTTTGGCCCTTATTGTTAACTAGAAATATACTACAATAACTTAAAAATGATTCAAATTTAGACTATATAACAATGTAATATAACAATAGTTGATTACTTTTAGTTTTATCTAATATAAACGGTTGCATTTGCCAATGACTTATTCCGAATAGTCGGTTCATGTTATCTAAATCTCAAAATAATTTATAATCAAGTCTCCAATTATTCGCTCTGAATCAAAATAAATTCAATTTTAAAAAGATTTTACCAAGTTTTTTAGGGTAATATTAATTCTAGATATTTTTTAAAAGATGCTTGATCTACAATTTTTAAATCTTTTGAATAATCCTTTTAAAATTTTTTGGATATTTTTGGTGTATTTTAATAGATTGACTTAGAATGCTCAAATCCAATTAAAATAACTTGGTGTCACGCATTCAGAGAATTTGAATTTATTCTGAATAGAAGCTATATTATTAGCTGAGAAATGGCTTCGAACATACGTTCACTAAAATCAAATTTGCTGTCAAAGAATGCGAGATATATTCCGATAAAAATAGTTTAACATTATCTGATCTGAAGAAATGGAGATGAAAGTTGACATGTATTTCTAAAAGCCTTTGTGATGATCGAGATGATATTTCGATCTATTGCTGAGTAGTTCAATATTTACATAGGTTTTCAGAGTTAATTATTTGGTTAACAATCAAATGTGAATGAGTTGTCTGCAGGCTGTGATTTGGAGATAAAATACTAAAACAAATACAAGTCCAATAGAATTAAGACAATGATGTGTTGTAATGCGTTTGCGAGTTAGTAAGTCAAAACAAATCTGTGAACTATTATTTGATATATTAAGCAAAAAGTCTGCCACAACTGTGGAACAGTTCTGAAAATATCGATTTTCATGCATTTACCTTTTGTCTTGCGTGTCGATTGGATTTGTTGCGATGCGCACATCTTCACCATATACTAAACTTAGTCTTCTTTTTCTGGTGGAAGAAACACTTGGAAGATGTGTTGTAATGACCAACTGTGCAGTTACCTCACATAAGACTGTTGACTGAGGAGTTGTGCTGTTGTGTTAGGCGTTTTTTATTGTATTGTTACTACTGTTGCTTTATATACTACACTATATCTACGTTTATATATAATATATAAATCCCTTTTCTTTTATACCGTAAAAGAATTATGTCTACTCTTTATCACTGAGTATGATTTATTAACTCAAACAATACCTTTCATCTACTGTAATAAACTATACATTCTTATAAACTTCAACTCTTTTAATTGTTTCAACTTTTTCTGCCGCCGTTTCTAAACTAATGTGAGTATTATTTAAATAAACGTTTTCTTGTAAGATGACTTGATGAATGTTTAAAAAGTGACTTTCTTGTCGATACTCTTTTGTTTGCTGTTAAGTTAAGGTAGACTTGTTTTATGCCTGTACTCTAAAGATATGAAAACAAGTTTCAATTCTCTTACTTTCATTCCGTTTTAATAGCAATGCAAATACCATTAAACTGCGATCTCAAAGTTTTTATTTGTCAAATTACAGAATAAATGTTTCATAAAAAGTAAATTATTCCGTAATCCAATGCATCGGCAATTTATAGAATTTTTGATGTGAAGCAATCAAATGAAAGTATATAAAATATAAAATGCATGCGATGAACAAACAGATGAAACAGCATTTCATTCATAGTAAACTCAAAGCAGTACATAGAACCGTTATTAAGAGAAGATTGACGATAATAGAAAGAAGAGTGCTTATTTAAAATAGCGACTACCATCAAATTGATATTTATTTGCATTAGAAAATGAGTCACGTAAAACAACACAATACCCTCCCTCCCCCAATTGCTCTAATTCTTCTTATTCTATTAATTCACCAATTTGCCCCTAATTTCATTTCAATCTTATTACTCTAGCTTTACTTGTTCCTTATTTCTTATTCAGTTATCATCCCATTCTCATTTAACTACAACCATATTTTATTACAATTTGATCACTTGAACTTCTCTTGTGAAAGTCGTTAGAAACGGATCCTATGTTAGAAAATTTGCAACTTATACACAAAACTAATATATCAGTTAGATTACTTCTTGTAAGAAGCTGATCAATTTGATGGCATAAACTCCTTGCTAGTGTGAAAAGTATTGAAAATTGATATCGTCTTTGGAATTTTAAAATTATTAACAAAAGTTGATTATACTCTACATGATTTTGGATTGCAGGAAGTGACTCAAATCCGCCACATTACAATTTAGAAAAACATCAAATTATGATTACTGTAGAGGGAATTGCCAACAAATTACAGTTTCAACAAAATTATGCAAACATATGCGATAGTAAATACTGCTAAAATTGTTACAATTTTAATTTGGTTCTTTTGTCAATGATGGAAATAACACAGTTTGGATTGGATGCAAACATTTGAACTAATAGAGAAGATCTAAATTATCACTCTGTTGGAAAGTGTTTGAATCTAATGCTCGGTGTGATATAAAGATATGACGTTATGCTACGAATTTGCGATATCTACTAAATATTTGCATTAAGTCTAACCAGTCACAAATATTTATAGTAAATGCACATAAACAGACTGAAAAGTTGTTATATTTATCCCAAAGGAAGATCAATATCACTTTATGATTGATTATTATTTTCATACTTTAGAAGTATTTTTGGAGAAAAAGAAAATGTTTGTGAATTAAAAATTTTTAATTTTTGTTTTGTTTCAGATATAATAAATGATGTTTGCTTTAATTTAAATTCTTACAAGTTTACAAAACAATGCATAAGAAAAGCCATTAATAAAATATACAATAAAAAAGTGTTAGTATTTTCACTATTATTTTCAAACTCTAATGAATAGTTTGCCAAATATTTTAGCCCAAGAGATCATATGAATGGTGGATAATGAAATAGAGAAGTTAACTGAAAGCATCAAATTTAACAATAAGTCTTTACGAGTAGGAAAATTACTGCTCATGTGTTCAATAAATTAATATCCGGAATGTTTGAGAACTTTTACTTTTCTTATGAATAATCTCCTAAATGATGTAATTTCTGGTTTTGTTCACTGCAGTCATTGCAAGTGCCATAAACATTTCAGAATGTTTATCTAGCAGAAAAAATTGCTCAAAAATCTTGCTTAATACTTGGGAATTGAAGTTATTATCCTCACTAATATAATTGTGATTTGATTTGTTTGCTGTATGGTATTAACAGAAATCACATTCATTCACATTATGACAGTAGCAGAGAAAAATAATCATTTTGATCTCATTTTGCAAACTTGATCTCATTTTGCAAAACTTCATCTCATCTCTAACAAAGAGTGTAAAAACAATGTTAGTTAGTCATACATTTGCATAACATCATTAAATTGGAAAAAATAATTAACATGAGTCAGTTGATTGGCTCTTATTCTTGGAGAACAATTTTGGCAAATTGTTCAAATAAAAGAGAAGTTTATTAAAAATAGTATGAGAATTGATCGAAGAGCATTTTAATGGCTAATCATAATGGTTAACTTATCTGTTTATGTGTAATGGTTTAACATAAAGACAAGTTTATTAACTGTTGGCTGAGCCATCAGTGAGAAAAGTCAATTGAAGCATGTATTTTATTTAATTTCACAGTAAAACACCCTTTTATATCATTTTCTTTATTTCAATTTATAACTAAACACTATCTAACAATATATACTGCATTTATGTTTATTTTAAAGCTAATTCTTTCTCCACATTAAGTGTTTCATTCGTTTTGCCTACAAATTGTGTTCAATACAATTGAGCTTTTTGTCAATTTGAATAAGGATCAAAATCTTATACTAGCTTTGCTTTACTGACGAAAAAATTATTTCAATACTAGCTATAACATTTTCACACTCTATTTAAAAAATGAATAGCGAAAGGGGCATTTACAGCAATATCTCGATATTGTAAATCGCTAGCGACTGCTATTTTACATTGACTGTAACGAATTTTCGCTATAAACAGGTTAATTTAGCATTAGTTAATGTTTTTAGCGACCAACACACCACTTCGATCACATCGAAGATTCACTGTAAATAGCTTCAGTATATCGAGGTATTACTGTAGTACACATTGAACTTCTTTGATAATTGATTCAAATATTTTGAGGCTAAGTTCTCGTGTTTACTTAACAAAATGAAATGTTTGACTTTTACAAAGTATGCGCTCTAATATTTTTGATCACTAGGTTTAACTACAAGAGTCAATTGGACTTACATTAAACTTACATTATTTTGCTACAGTTATCGATTTTTTTGAAAATCAGTTCAAAGAAATTTGATAATTTTGAAACGGCATAACTCTACTGAAGTCGAGTGTGAGTCAGGAATTCCTTGAGGTTATTCTCAGAATGAAATAACGGAACAAATTTAAAATATTCGACATGACATTCTTCGAAATTGCTTATTGATCATGGAATGACTCGTCTTTAGTTGGATTCTTTACTTTAGTTTTACGCATCACTAACTTACACTTGTTAACTGCATTTACATCTAAAAAATTCAATCACAGCCTAAATAATATTCTACTATTTTCTCACAATACTAATCAATTTTATGTTTCCAATCTAAAAATTCATTTTCCAGTACAAACAATTATTTCGAATAATCAATTTTTGGTTTGATGAAAAAATTCTTAATAAGAAATGTGAGAAAATTACCTCAAGAACAGAAATATTGTCAGATGTGTAAGAACTGAATGAATAAATACTATTATAAAGAAAACTTGACAATTACAATGAACTAACAGCAAAAACAATTATATTCAGTTGAAAAGCATGAAAGAAAAAGGAAAAAGTTTGATAATATATAAAACAAATGAATGTTAAACAATGTTTGGCTTATTACTTTTGGTCTAATGAATAAGGGCTTTGACATAACGTTTGATTGAGAAGTACTACGTGGTTGCTATGAGTGACGAGAAGAGAAGTAAAGATAGATTTACTTTTAGTTAATCCTTCAATTTGTTAGTCATATTGATCTGATTTGACTCTGCTTATTCTTACATCAGCTGCTAATATATTACACATCGGCTTAGAAAACGTGAAAGAATAACTTATTTATTTGCTATAAAAGCTGTTTTTCATCTTTATCTTCGGTGCGCTCTAATTAATTGCACAAATGAATCGAAGATTCTTATATCAAATTCCGCATTCATGCACTTTTACTGATAGGCAAACTATTGATTGAAGTATTTTTTGCTTTCAGCTAACATTATCGCTGCGTTCAAGAGTAAGTTGTCTTAAATAGGATCGAATAATGTATAGAAATTATATAGTTATGGCTCAGTATATCACACATTGTTCAATATATCATACATTGTTATCATTTATTCGAATATAACATCACTGAACGCATCGATGATAATCAGAAAAACTCTTTGATGCTTATGATATGTTACAAATTTAGGTACACTAATCACGAAAATCCGTTTGCTATTCGGTTCATTAACACTAATCACTTGATTTGTCTCAATCGTTAACTTATCAGAAGTAACATAACCAAAGAAAAGAAAGCATTTGCACTAATATTGTCACTTTTTTGCTTCTAACACATAGTCGTTATACGTTATATCAATTAACTTTACGCATCATAACGTTAATTGTACTTATATTCATTATGACCATATTTTTGTATGAAATCATTTTCGAATCTCTACAAAGTTTTAATTGCAATTAGAACCAGTTTTAATCTATTTATTACAATAATCGCATTTTAAAATCAAATTCTTGCATAAGAAAACTGACAAAACGTCAATCTCTAATGAATGGCTTTTGATCTCAAACACATAGTCCTTATAAGTGCTTTAATATAGGCTGCATTATCGTAATTAAAAATTGGAAAAACAAAATTTGATTGAAGCTGACTAGAATTAATGAATGAGTTTGGTAATTACTTTTTAGAGGAAGTGAGCATCCGTTGGTTCGAGCAAAGTATATGGCATATTTAGATGGATATGAAAAACAATTAGTTCATATACCATAATTTATTCTTTTTATACATGGCTCATTTTTTCTCCTATGCAATCGATTGGATTCAATGCAATTCATTGCAATCATTTTTTCACCAAAATATCGCAAATGATCGCTAAAACCTATATTAGAAAATAGTTTACCTCTCCTTACAAGAAATTCATTGAATGAATTGATCGAAATTGAATCCAAAGAAAAAGTTGAAGAAAAAGCTTGCTTAAAAAAGAGAATTGACAACTGATCTTTCAACAAAAGCTAAAGATAATCTTAGGTTGAGATCAAATGTATCATATAAGAGTTGTTCCGTTCCGAAAAGACCATTTGCGAAACGCCTGCTCAAACATATTAATGATTAAACTTCTCAAAAGGAAATTAATCCCATATATCACAATATATTAAAAATTTGCATATTTTAATGTAAGCTCATTATGTTTGGTTTGTAAGACTGTATTTCATACTTAATAGCCACTGAAGTAACTATTGAAAGCACTAAGAAAGTTGAAGATGAATAAAATTTCGACAAAATTCAAATACGTGAACAAAAGAGATAAGAATCAGAATTGAAAATGAATGATGGGGACTTTGATTGAATGTTTTCAGAATAATTGATGATAGAATAGATAACATGATGGATTTGCATAATACCAAATAACAAGCGCATAATATGTCAGAATCGTCAAAGGAATCACATCGTATTCCTATTTCAATGTGTAACCCAATGACTGACTCTGTTATCTTTTCTTTTGTCATGAAAGAATGCGCTTACAACTTGACAATCATTCTTACAAATACAGTTCATAGGTTTGAAACCTTACTTTATCGGACCTTACTTTAGTGGTCGTCTAAATGTGTTTCGGCTCATGTGGTCATAACAATAAAATTGTTGAATATTTTGGTATGCTTGTTCAATATACGAATATTAAAATTTAAAGTCAAACTCATACAATAGAAAAATCTTAAAGAATTAAATTAATTACACGAGTGATAAGCCAGAGTTATCTCTTGTTTTGAGGCCTAAAGAATTTGAAGTTTGTTAAGCTAGATTCAAAGCCTTGGGCTTTGTGCTTCATCAAATATTAAGTTTATGAATGTAGCTACATTCAAAATAATTATGAAATATAATAAAATTTGTGATAGAAAGTGAAATTAGAATTATTTTGATTGCATATATATCTTCCTGTTTAATATGGTCGTTTAAATTAGTACAGATATGATTATATGATAATTAAAAGTTGAACATTTAAAAATACCAACAAATGCCATTAATTTAAAGCTTCTTATCATGTCTGAATCATTTATTCGAATTAAAACTGGAACACTAATTTCATCTACAATGTTTTCCAAATAATTTTCAGTCGAGTGCTCCTTTAAGAACCTGATCTTTCTGTTTACATAACCGATCAAACTAAATGTTATTTTAAGAATTTCAATTTAGTTCCTATGCATCTCATCAGTTGATTGAGAGTTTAATGTTCGGTATAATAATAATTACCATAAAAAATACTATATAATCATTATAAGAACTAATGCAAACTTTATGCCACATTCCATTATAAGGTCCTTAATTCTTCTTCTTTGCAACTGAGCAAAGAAGGCAAGCAATAATGTTTAGTACTTAGATTAATATACAGTGTACTAGCTTTGGATAAGACCTACTTCTGGTTGTAAAATATCACATCTTTTCCATTATGCTCAAATAAATTTGATTTCCTTAATCAAACCACGAATGTTAAGTTTTGATGAGAATTCAAGTATTTTGATGACTTTTTAATTCATTTCAATTATATAAAACATATTTCATCCGTAACATTTATCGTAAGTTATCTTATTTTTGAATCAAAAGTCAAGTCGTTCTAACTTATAACAAGATAAATCCTTTAAAATCTTGTTTGAATTGACATATAATTTTAAGATTATGTGCTTAAACCTTATTTATTTTGTGATGATTTTGTCTGATAAGCTAAATGAAATATCATATTGCATTTGTATGTTATTGAATCATTTGTTGTTCTACAAAGATAAAAGCTTCTATAATTATATTTGAGCTCAAAATACAGCTTTCAGTTTAATTCCTTCATTATTCAAGTAATTCTTCTTCAAAATTTTGAGCATTTTGATTAAAACAATTTTTCGAAAATTCAATTCTACCTAAAGAAAGAGAACTAAATGAAATTTTCAAAGAAATTTAATCCAATACTTGTTGTAAAACTCTTTGATGTATCTGAAAGAACCTTATTCAACTGTAAAGTTTCCTTAAGAATTACACTGAAGAATATAGTATGACTTATGATAGGCTAAAGCACAAAATTTCATTGTATTCTTGCTGGTAGACTCTGAAAAACTTAATAATCGTTGATAGCAACCAGAAGTGAGGCGTTTTCATGGGATGCTTCTATCAGACCATAATATAGAGCATCTTATGAAACTAATAGAATATTGAATATAGTGATCAAATCAAATTTGCTAACAAATTGGTGCGCTTAATAAGGAAGATAAGTTATCTTAGATAATATAGCTAGGGCATCTTTCTTGTTGCTATCGCAGATTATTGTTTCGAACTATGCAGTACTTTCAATTTGAATAAAACTGAATAAAACTGAACAAAACTGACATAAAGAAAAGTAGTATAAAACACATGACACCAAACTCGACTACTTATAGACAAGATAATTAATTGAAGACTAAAATTAACAGAGAGTGTTAGTAAAATAAAATCTTACCATAAGTAGATAGTAAGAAATGGTTACATAAGCTAACTTATGTTAACAATAGAGAGTGTGCAGTACATGGAATAGCGGTTAGAGTTTTTCAAAGAGCAATTTGAATGCGTCATTCATTCATGACTTGGTAAAGTTAGGCATTTATTGTCTGGCTTATATTTACTCAGTTGAGATAGTGGTTGTTAAATCAGACATTATTGTGAGTTTAATAATTTTGGGCTGCAAATGGCTAGGGAAGCGTTATAGAGAATACCTTACATCTGATAGTAGAATACAGAATGTAATATACGATCTGAAAATAATATTCATATAAATTAAATAACTTACAAAATAATAGGAAGTCAATGCATATTTATTACTTTTAGAATACCCGCCGGAACTGAAATCATAATGAAAATAAAAATTCTGGAATGTCTAAATATTTTTGCAGCCAATGATCATATCTTTATTTATTGATATGCCTTATCCAACCATTTACATTTATCTGCATTCTTGAGCATTAAATTATTCGAAAACTAAAATAAAGTTTCTTCTACAGGAATTTCATTATAATATTTGACTTAAAAGTCATCTCTAGAAAGTATCGAAGCTTTTTAAGAACTTATACTGCGATGAGGCGTGAGTTGATTCCATGATAACTTAGACACGAAGGATAGACTCAGCGTTCAATATTCTCTCATGTATTGAAGTTTGAGTTTTAGTAACTAAAATGTGAACGACTATAGAATTAAGTAACAAGTTTTCAACGTTTTAGGATTCAAGTAAACATTACACGAATCTTTAGATAAAGACATTGTTATGAAGAGTGAATGTGTAAAAGAGTCAGAGATATGATAGAGCGGTGTACGAGATTGAGCATATGTTGTTTACAATAGATATGATAATAATCGGACATGTTATGAGTTACTAATAAATTATACGCTATATGTTTATCATGCTATTCATGTTTGCAATTTGAGAAATGATAAACTAAGACTAGTGTTAACAGATTTGGAGGAATAGATTATTTGAATGTGAGATGTTATTATATTGATGGCCAGAACATATATATCTCTATTATTGATTAGTAGAGAGGATAACAAACTATGGGAAAATTCTCTCCAGAATTGTTCTCCAGAATTGCTCTCCAGTCAACTCGTAGAGAAAGCTAACGCTTATTATTATTTCTCTAATTTAACATCAAGTAAAGAATACACTATTTTTATAACTTAATCCTTCAAACTAGACTTCCTAAAGGCACTCAGCCTTTCCAATGCTTTTTAAGTATGATTGACTGAATTCAAGTTTATTATAATTATAAAACATTGTATTCTTTGCCACTTAATGCTAGTACTGGTGTTTAGTTCTGTTAAAAAGGATGGAAGAATAGGATTGTAATGCAGCCAAAAAGAAAATATCGTAGAAAACAATATAAAAAAGAGGATAATATGAGATATGATGATAGCTATTTCTCGACAAACTATACACAATGTGATAGTCTATATTAAGCTGATATCAAATGGCATAAGTTATAGTGAATTGTGCCAACACTGAAACTACACTATCAGTCAATAGGTAATTGAAAAATGACAAAAAAAGGCAAAATTATAGGGGAAAAACGCCCAAATAGTAAAAACAAAATGCACACTAGCGTTAACAGCAAAATCAAAACAACTCAAATTGCTTCTTTCACATTGTCAACTGAAGAGTAGAGACAGTTCTTCAAACAGTTCTTTCAGCAGTTACTTCAGCTCTCAATTAGATTAAGGTTAGGATTGAGACATTTGCGGATAGAAAGCCGAAAATGGAACCATTTTATGTGGCGAATGGAAGTGAAGTAAATTTGACAAAAGGACAATAAGTAGAAATGCATGCAATAGGTTTTAGATAAAAGAGAGGGACAACTAAACAATGGTTGGCACTGTTTCCCAATAAATCAGCTTCATAGCCGATCAAATTGAGTTGACACACAAATTTCCAATCGCCGACCAACTCAAATCTCAGCTTTCTTAGTCTTACTCCTTATTAAGATTGTCATTATTGAGATCGAAGCCTAATTTCTGGGTCATTATGAAGTAATGTGTTTTCAATGTTGGCCGATTTACTATTAACGATGAACACAAATGAGATAATTTGCTGTGAAAGTTTGGAACAGAGTGTTGCAAAGAAAATATGTAAGACCATTAATATTCATGGTATCGATCGATTGTATTGTGGATGCGATGAAGAGAAGAGAAGGGAATAAGCATTTGTATTAGTCTAGAAGTAAGTCACTACTAGAGTTTGCCATTCTGTATATTGACTTTTGAGATACCAACTTGTAATAAAGTGTCATCTAGACTGATATTTACGATGCTTTAGCTTTAGATCCACCGTATTATTGTCACTGTACGTACATTATTGCAGCACTAGTGCTTCAGTGTTGCCTCTTTTACCATCAGGAAATGAAAAAACTTCAGGTATTTCAGGCAAACTCCACTATCACTATGAAATAATCTTCGAATATGAAAATTGCCAGATTTAAGTCAGTAGTACAGTTAGCACATTTGATTTTCGAGCTAAAGTTCAAGCTATACTTGTTCTTCATATCTGCCTTTAATGATTAGTAAAAAAGAAAAGTTCTCTATAAGTGATCACTTGAGAAAAGTTGACTAGAAGCAAATACAAAAAGAGTATAGTTTCAACTTTAAGAATAAAACACCGCAACAGTACTACTAGTTTTCAGTGTTAATCTAGCTCAACATAACCTTATAAGACTATAACAACTGTAATACTCAGTGATGTTATGAAGTTTAGTGATAAGTTAGCATTAGATACATCATAAGACTGTAATAGTAAGTTTAATCATTGACATTCTTCTGATCAAAAGACATTACCTTAATATGAAAGTTGTGATACCCGACCGGTTGAATCATTGTTCGTTATACTGATATGAAATAAGAAACATTCTAAGAATTGTTGTCATTGTTAGTAACCTGAACTCGATATGGGGTCAAACTAAAAAAGGTTTGTTGGCAACAAAAGTTTAAATGAAACTGAGCTAAAGGGAGAGAAACTAAATAGAAGAAAAGGAAGATATATGAGTCTCTACTATAAGAAACTTACTATAAATTCATGCAAATGTGCAGCAAATAAATACAAATCGATTTATATTTCACTTTAACTCCATGGTTAAGATTTGTTCTGAAACTGTTTTTCAAATTTGAAGATATTATTGACGAAATAAATAAATTTTCTTTAAGCACTTTCAATAATGTATATGATTGGAGAACAGGGTAGTTTGCAATTTGTTATGTCAACATTTAATAGTCAAAAATGTAAGTGTTCAATTCAAGTCTCAATCCAGAGAAATAAGTTTGAGTTGAGAAAATTTTGTTTGACATTCATAGCGCTTAACATATTATATGTTAAATTTATTTGACTTTAACTTTTCTTTATGACAAAAAGTTGTATAGAAAAGCATAATATGATTGAATGAGTGAATAAATGCCAATAAATAAAGAGAAAATATGAAGGAAAAAGAAAATTAAATTTGTAACTATCATGCATTGATGACAGGCATCGCCAATAAAGCACATAAATATCTGGAACGCTCAGCGTAAAGTTAAGCGAAACACCAAAAACTATCAGCAAGCAACTTTTGCGCTCCAATAATGCCACAAATTATTTGCTAGCAACAACCTCAATTGGGATGGATATAGAGATTGACATTTCGATCTTGATGCCATCCTAAGCTTTAACTGCCATTCTCTATTCCTTTTAATGTCTTTCTGACTACAAAACTCCAAAAATTGTGATTAGTCTAAATCGTAGTCTTTCTTCATTTTTAGCTTTAGAACAAACTCGACGAACAAAAACAATTTTTTTATCTCATTTATAAAGCGTTATAATTAATTTTAGAGAAATAAATTAAGCCTTGTTTCGTAATAATTGTGAAACTCTTTTGATAGCTAAGAGAAAAATTAGGCGATTCTCTCAAATGAAACATAGAAAGGGGTGGAAGAAATAGAGTTATTGTTATTGGTGAATGCGTTTCATAATATCTGAATAATAATGGATGAGTTGCGATAGTTTCATTGTAGTTGATTTGCAGTAAATAGTTTGCTATTTATTTTGTATTATTTTTTTGACTGGATCATCAAGTTATATCATGCGTATTACAATTGAGGCATTAGACTTTGTAAGCATCGGAAACAAGCCAATCATCTATAGTTGTCTAATCATTCACCATGAACACCAAATTTCCATTATGAGCAACTAAACCAAATTCTATTATTAAAGCTTCATTTTTATGTTTGATCGTTTAAACTTTTGTCTTGATCAAATAAAAGCCTTAAAGCTAAATTAAATGACACTGAGCCCCTTGATTTGCGATTGGTATTTCAAATGCTATTGGATTCTATATAGATATGCTTCTGCTTTGCTCATTTTACTCATTTTTTTCCAACAATCTCAATCGACAACTTATATGTGAATAGCACTGTTAGTGTCGCTTCTCATTTCTATGCAAAACAGATGAAACCACAGCTGAATATATAATTTGAAAGCTCTCCCATAGTGTTGTTTGTAATTACTCGCGTTTGATTGTTGTTATTACTTGATTCTAGTCTAGGAATTATTGATTTATCGTTTTTTGCACTATGATCTGAGAAAAGATTTATCAGATATAAGGTATCTCCTCTAAATGAATGAACACTCTCAACTTTTCTGCTAATTACAAAACACTGTTTTACTGGTACTCACAATATCTTCGTAATCCATTTCAGATTTGCATTTTCCAATTCAATAATTGAATTTATATTATGAAGTATAGTTCTTTCTATGGACTTACCTCAAGCGTTAAGCGAGAGATTTGGTAAAATTTCACATTTCCATTTAATTGAGTTTTTTTAAAAGTATTTGACTAGCTTTGATATATCCAACAAAAGTTAACATACTAGTGACGAAAAAAAATCGAACAGAATATACAACAGAATATACAAAAAGTAATCTCGAAATGCTTAAAACAAAAATAAAAGATTCCTAATATCCCTTGATTGAGACATTAGCATTTTAGCATTAAAGTTTAGCTAGCATAAAGTAATATGTTCTCATGCCTAAAGGATTGTATGTGTCACAACTCTAACTCAGTGATAATGAGAATAATTTTAAAATGTTTCAAGTTGTGTCAAACTTTAGGCGCTAAACATTATACTACTATATTCTGGTATTGGCATTAACATTCTCTTGTCACTACATGTCACATCTAGTAAAGCCATTATCTTGTTAAGTAGATCTCTCAATACCTTTCATATGCCGCCTAAATTACATAATAATAGATCAAATAAGTAAGATTTTCCAAGAGAAGCCTATTTTTTGTTTAGTCAGTTTCTGTCAGTTTTGTTCTCTTACTTGTGGTAAACTTCATTTTTCGAATTTTAATTGTAGTATTTTCATTATTATCAAAGATACCAATTAACTTGAATATAGTTTGAAGTCTTATGAATTTCATCAAGTGTTGAAAAAGGCAAGAGTTAAGAATCTATTTTAAACTTTAATTTTAATTGCCTTTATTCAGTGGAACGGTTCATAAAATATTTAGCTTAAGGACTTTTAAAAGAGATAAAAATTTGAAGATTTTAAAATTTGGAATGACATTATTAGACCAAAATACAGTATAAGGTCTAGTGAAGAGCACTGTACGAATGCTTTGCTCAAATATTGATTCAGAACCATTGCTGTCTGAGTATGAAGCGTTCATTCTGATAGTTCTACAGAAGCTATGCGGAAGTGCATCAAATTCTATGCTATTCTATGAATATGGTTTACGAATTTGACCACTCTTTCTGTGGTAATGGAATCGATCGCACAATTAAAGAAACAATGAAACATGCATTTATCTTCTCAATATATTTATATTTGATTGCAATACTTTCCAATAAAAAAGAGTGTTTCATACCGATAAACAAATACAAATTGTGTTACATAATTGCCATATCCTATTGAAAGGAGTTATTGAGCCGAGTTAATATATGTTAATGAGATATTTGGTGGTTTCTTCTTAGCTATTTTTATTACTATTAACTCTCTTATAGTCTACTGTCGATGATATATTGCTGTTAAGCTATTTTTCTCATTATTGAGCGACATTACACCGAAAAATGTCATCTTATTGAGTAGATTCATGCACACAAATTAATAGACCATAGCTTTCCATCCGTAACGCCTGGAGTTAGAGAGGAAACAATCCTACTCCAACTCATACCAGATCTTACAGTCAAATAACTCTTATTCTACTCGAAAATTTGTTTTTCTATTCTTATGAGTTAGTAATATGTTTATAAATATGATGCTATAAATAATTAATGAGATTTAAACGCGAATAACATTTGATTTATTATTTTTAGGGATGAGAAGGTTAGTGGAGAGTAATGCCTCTAATATGGAGATAAAAAGTCTGCAGCTATGATCACATGGAATATTATTATCGCTTATAATTTGTTTATATTAACTAATGTCCCTTTTCTTCAATCAGGTATGAACTATTTTAATTATTTTATTTATCTATTCTACTTTAAAATCCTTGGTAGTAACCAATAGTCATGCGTTCTAATCGCATCCTTTTCATCAGACCATAATATTGAACATCTTAGAAAACTTATACAACTTTCAGTATAGTAAGACAAACAAATTACAAATCAAATCTGACAAAAAGTCAATACGCCTCACTCGCAAGTTGACATAGCAACAACCTCTTTCTTGTTTCTATCGAGGATTGTTAAGTTTCTGAATGTACTAGTAATCAACGTTATCTTTAAGCGTTTCAATTTTTAGCTTTGATACAAATTAGTTTCAATAAGAAACTGAGTTATCTATTTATGAAGCAAATTTTGTTAATAATAATCACAATGACCAAAAAGTTAGTCCTTTCTCAAAGATTATTTTCAAAACAGTGTATTCTTTAATAATCCTTTGGAAGGATTTTAAAGCGAGAAATTTGTTCTCAAATCTCTTTAGTTTTAGGACAAGATTGAAAAGTTCAAATCACAAAATTAGTGGCGTTGTTAGAGGGACCTCGGGTGCCTGTGCACTTCCAATTCAGATACTTGGCTAACTTGACGTAGAAAGTTGTGTTTTTGAATTTGAAATTTTGTTAGTTCGTTATCATAATTGCTACAAAATTAAAGTAAAAATACTATAATTCAAGCTAAGAACTATTACACGATAGGCTTTAATCGTGAAAGTATATATATAATCATAATGAATATAGTCTGTGAATTTTGCACTTGAACCCCACCCGAAGTTTTCTGGCACTACCGCTACACAAAAATAGAATCTTATTTGAGAGAATAGAGTTTACGCGAAGAAAAGGCATTATATTTACAATAAGTCAGAATAAACAATTGAAAGGCAATAAAGAGATATTGAATGTAAAGCTGAAATGAAAAGAGAATCAGAGCTTGAATTAATCCCTGGATCATGACTTATTGCTGCCCAACGTTTGCCTATTTGACAGATCCCTCATGTAATCTTACAAAATAAGATCAAATGACAACAGTATGTCTTACTAGTTAAAATTGGATCGGATTTGGTAACATTGCAATTATTTTAGCCTAATGGACAATTGTTGTAAATGTATATGTGCTGTCGTTTAAATGATAGAAAATGTCAATCTAAATTTGTTTGACCCCATCCAATCATTGCTACCTAGAATATCATATCTTATTATAAAACAAGCTAAACACTGAACAAAAAGTTTATCAATTTTTTCGCTACCAATTGCTTGAGGAAAATGATGATTACTTCTGCTATCAAACAAAATATCTATTTTCATTATTTCTAATCTTTTTCCCGATCCCAATAAGTTTAGCTCACAGATGACTTCCAGTTTCAGTAAATTTCAAATTGAATTAGTTTTGCTATAAATTGTTTGATTTTATTCTTATACATTCATAGCTATAGGGAACCCAACTAATAGTCTTTTTCATGTAGTCTTACAATTAAGAATCAGTGTTTGGAGTCTAAAATGAGACTCAGATAAGCATAAAATTGTATAAATTGTTTAACACTTGCAATATCCGAACAATTGCAACTACAATGAGAGAACAGACACACAGAAAGTGGAACTTTGCATTGAGCTAAAGTCTAGCTTGTTTTGGTCTATTATCTAGTAGATGCTAATTGTAAGAAAGTGATAGATTTTAGCTTAATTTAACATTAAGGCTATGGTAAGAGTAATTCTATTGACTCGTTGGTTGGATAGCTTTTCGCTACTTTTAAAAAGCATTTTGCCTTTTTACTTAAAGTATTATTTTAAAAGCTAATGGAGGTTCTTAGAGTAATACTGAGGTATTTTGTATATCTTAGTATCTATGTCTCTATGTATCTTATAACAAAAAATAGTTAACTATCTCTACAAAGCATGCTTTCATTTCTATTCTATTCTAACATTAGATCCAAGGAATTGTTTGAATTTAATGATTAGAAATGAAAATCTAGATTTTCTTTTGGACTATTGTTTGCTTTACGAAAATCATTTGTTCAACTACTGCATAGGCTTATCTCATATGATTATTTATTTTTAAAATCATAACTCCAATACACTATCTAAACATATACTAGAAAATAATGACTGAAATTTAGTTGAAAGTTTTAGTTTAAATCTCAGCTTCAACTGTAAAAACAATGAAATAGTTTATTATATAATTAGTAGAATTTTACTAAAATCATTAGACGTATTCTAGTTTTGAGTGCTCGATATAGTCTACTAATTGAAGAAGTATTCAGAATGATTATTTGAAGAAGTATTCAGAATGATTATTTGAAGAAGTATTCAGAATGATTATTTGAAGAAGTATTCAGAATGATTATTTGAAGAAGTATTCAGAATGATTATTTGATTGTAAATATAGAGAAAACAGTCGTTTTGCTCAAATGTTAATGTTTTTTGTTAGGTAACAGTAGTGAAAGTAGTGAATAAAGAGGAAAATAAATCTAAAAGGGTTACTTATGTATATTTTGCTACTTTAACAAACCCTTGAGACCATTTAGATTTTACTGACAAAACTTATTTATGCAGATTGAGTTTAAATTTATATGAAAGACAAAATTATTGAGGAAAGCAATCATTGCTACAAAACAGTTATCCTTTGTAAACTGAGTTTTTATAACAAATAATAAGTCTCTCATTTCTAGAATCACATTATCAGACCACAACTTTGTCAAATTATCAAAGATTAATGGTAATGATTTTTTCACTCTTCAAAACATTACCAGTTTATCGATTCTTAGCTTTGTGCTGCAAATCTTTGTCTAAAATAAAAACTATGTTTCCATTGACTGAAAAGAAAGTTTTAATGCATAAGCATAAGACATATCCCAATAGAGATCTCAAGTTACTTTGCATGACGTTTGCAAAAATGAGATGTGAACCAATTTTTTCTTTCCTCTCAACAATTTTATATGGTTTGAAAAATATTTTGCTTATCGAACCAAATTTTGTTTTATAATCCAGACTCAAATTGATATAAACACTGTAAGAGCCACAAAATGACAGTTACAAATTACTATTCACTCTAAAGATTCTCAATTTTGATCATAGTTTGCGTATCTATGATCAAAGCTTTCATAAATTAGTTTCTATATTAATTAATAACTCATTGTAGAAATACTTTAGTGTATTAATAATAGTAGACATTCAATTCAGATGTGACCTGATTTAGTTTGCTTTCCTAATGCTCAGAGTTTTATTATGACAAAATAGAAACTATTTTTACTCATTGAAACAAATGGCAGATCATATTTATATATTTATAGATAAATGTCATGCTTTATATAATGGACATTATGTTTAGTTTATGGATTCCAATAATAAGACCAAAATACCATTTTTGCCTAACAAAACAAGAGCACAAGTATATACCAGATCATCTTATCATCCATCATCAGTTTGAGAGCGATAGAAAATACTAGAGATCAGAAATGATGGCAGACGAGCACAAAATTGACTCCATCATAACGCTAAGGATCACATAACTCACTTAGTTATATAGTTCACTCCATGCATTAACTTTTAGACCTCCCATTGAGCCCAAGAAGTTTGAGGTTAATCCTGCAGACAGTGAAAAATGAACGCTAAACCATCAAATCATACAATATTATTCGACATCATATTTAATATCAACTAAACTTTAACAGTTCTAAACTTTTAACCTAAATATTTGTTTTCTTAACGTTAACGTTAGGTCTTAATCAACAATAACCATTGAATTGGTCCATTTTTTTCGTACTAGTTGTAAATGTTTGTTAGTTTAAGCGTAAGGAATAATAGTTTTTGCAATTTCAAACTTTATTCCTAAGTATCCGAAGATTTAGCGATCAATTGAAACATAGACTTTTTCAGTGCACAAAATTTATTATAAGCAATAATCCCGACAACAAGATTATAGACGAACATAATCCTGAAAAACAAAGAATGTCTATCCCTATAAAGACAATAATTATTTATGAAGTAATGCAAAATCTTTTCATCGAGATAGTAGTGCAACAGTGTTTTAATATTGATGAAAATCTGGTATCGATTCTATTTTGGATATATAATCGCATGAGTGTCTGAGTAGTTGCAGGTTTCCTTTCAATCTAACAACTAATAGACTGCGTGTATGAAAACAACGAATCCCTATTAAATAAATCAATACCAATTATTTTATAAATAGATTCCATCTGTATAGTCATATAAAGCTTTCAACACGTTTCAGGTTAGTTAGAGATTGTGCAACTTCAAGGAACTATATTTATATGATATCCTGAATCTGCTAAATGTGTTATGAATTCTCTTAATTTAAAACATGCGATTGGTTGAGCTCTACTTCTAAAACACTTTAATGTAATAATCTTCAAGCCATACAAAATTCGAGAAAAGCGCATAATTGACACCTAATTAGTCGAAATGAAATTAATTCATAAGTTATAATTTGTTTTGTTTTTCCCTTCTTAATGTTTGATGATTTTTTTAATTAATTCAATTTTTCTATTAAGCTTTTGAGAGAAATATAATCATAAAATTTTAGAAAACTTCAATACGTAGAGCCATAAAAATTGAATGTTCGAGTATTATATGCGGACAAATCTTCAAAAGATTAATAAATTGTATGCCATAGACGTAATGCTGGTTTTCATGAATGATTGAATTTCTAAAGTTTTTATTTAGAAAATCTAATTTATAGCCATTCTGCCAATAATTTTCCAACAATTGCTCTTAAAGAAGAAAACAAAAAGATTTTTATTTATGTAATATTCAAGAAAAATGGCAAACAATTTAGTTTTGGGCAAAAATAAGAAAGATATGAATGGAGAGTAATAGAATTGTCTTGTAAGCATTGATACGATTGCATGAGTTTTTGAGTACGAGGGAAGTGATCACATTAACGATGAAACGCTTCTCCAGAAATTGGTCATCTGAGACCGTGCCTTTTATAGAAGATCACTTAAACGCCCAACTGATTAAAATAGACAACCATTAGATATATTGCACCAGCATTAAATTAATTTTATATCAGTTTCGAGTATATATTCAAACTATATATGATTTATATATTCAAACTTTATGTCATTTATAAATTCAGACTATATATGGCTTTTCTTTTCTTTTTCAAAATACAATTCGACTTTACCATAGATTTATAAAGAAAACTTTTTATTTCTAATATATTCATAAGTCATGTATGATAAATGTCACTAAAAGTAAAATAACTTATGGCAATCTCAATGCCATCAATCTTTCTAAAGCTTATACCATCAAATTGATTCATAATTGAACTGAATTTTATAATTTGATAATCAGGCTATACAATACCAGACTCCCCACTATGTCAACACTGCGGACCTGAAACCTTCGCCTGTGGTAATGGTAACAATGGCAATAATCATAACGAGGCCAATTTAGCCGTTAATTGTACGTGTATTCCCATTCGATGGCGATGCGACGGAGACGTTGACTGTTTGAATGATTCTTCAGATGAGATCGGTTGTGGTAAGTCATCACTTATCTTATTTTCAAGTGCTTCTGTCACTGTCATTCGATAATTGAAGACAACTTTCTTGGCTCAAGATAAATATTAGCTATGCTTAAAAACTATGTCAAGTCAAGTCAAAATATGAGTTAATTCGGCTTTAAAGATAGTCGAGTAGTGAAAAACTGTTTTTGAACGATTGCATAAAAACTATGATTCATTTCGCAGTTCAATACTAAATTAGAGCACATGCGAACGGTTTAGGAAAGTAGTATTGTCTTCGATTATATTATAGTATAATCTTATATGTTGATGGATGCTTCCAAATCATTGTCGACGGAGAGAAATTGCTTCAAATTTCAGTCAAGTGCTTGTGACGAGCACTAAACTTATTCAACTAATTCTTAAACGACTATTGACTGAAATTCAATTCTTTTCCGCTACATTTGTTGCGAGGCATTTGTACAGTTGTATGGTAGCCCATATTCAATATTGTATCCAATGTTCAATTTGTGCCTCATTTCCAGAGCTCACACTCGCCATCAATTCTCATCTTTTACTCGTGTGTATTATTACAACCGAAAGTCCATCACGTTTCACACCATTTGATGCGAATTTTAAGTCTCTTCGGTAACACACGTGAACTTTTATAACTTTCAGATAGCGATAGAATTTCTTTAGGGTATAACTCCTCTCATATATCCTTAAAATGTAATCTACCCTTACATAAAGCACGCAATGACTGATACACCACTTACTCAACTCTTAATGAGATTTTTCAAATTTTAAGTTATTTTCATTTTCAATGCTACGGTGTTATGTTGTAAATTGAACTTTGATTCTTCATACTCTTAGTATAAAAGTAGAGTTTGTGAAGTGTTCTTCTGGGGAAAAACAGAATTAATGCATTTTAGCTAATATATTCAATGAATTAAGTTTTTTCTACGCTTCATAAGACAGCAAAAAAACTAACTGCACACCCACTAAGTACTTTGGAATTTCCAATTTCACCAAAATTCTTTAACATAAACTCTCAGTCAAAATGAAATATCTGTTATGATTAGTTGCCAATAAAGCTTGAATCAAATATTTGAAAAAATTGCGTACTTCTTCATCAAATTTTGTAAAAAGTATCCCAATCCAGAAGCTTTAAGTTTATAAGAACTGTAAATAATGATCAAAAATTTATAAGAAGTAGGTTTTTGTTTTATTGAAGTTCAAAGTTGCAAGGATAAAACTTTCTTTGCCTTTTTTTTAAATAGAAACTTTTGAGAACTGTCATAAGTTTTATAAATTGATTCCTCACGAAATATTTGATAGAGATTTACGAATGATTTCTAATATGACAGAATAAATGGAAGTGAATCGAAATGAAAAATTTAAAAAATCGATCTCAAAGTTAAAGAAAACAGCTTTTTCTTAAGCCAATAGTTGAAAACGTAGCTTTTTTAGTTCAACAATTGAAATAACTATCTTGTTATAAAAGTATGATCATGCAACGTTCACGATAAAATTCTGCTTTCCAGACATTAATTAAAATTTTCAATTATTTCATGTGCGCAACAAATAAAATATAAACTCTAATCTTCTTTCAGACTATTATTCGATTCAAGAGTTAGTCTCAACATTTGGATGAGATTCTAAAAGGAGATGATCATTATTATGATTAATTTGATTTCGAAACAAAGACTTTATCTTGTGATCTTAAAATGAGCATCATATTTTTTGTGCTACATCATTGGCGTCACTGATTATGAAACTTAACTGAATAGCTTATAGCGTAGATTCTGTGAATTTCTAAAAATTGCTTTGGTCGCAAAAATGGTTATTTACTGACTAGATATGAACTTCGGGATTCGATCACATATTTCATACTTGAACTACAAGCCATTTCTTGTCACTTGTACTTAAATAAAGTTCATAAATACATTTTAAAATAACTTATATAACCAAAGTTTGTCGAAATAGAAAACAAGTTTCGAAAATTTTCGATTTAGTCTGTTTCGGATGATTTTTGTTGGCTGATCCTTAAAACTTAGAACATTTGTTGTGTTATTTGTTTAGGATTATGCGCTCCATTTCACTGTATTTCGAGTCAATTCATTCGATAAGTTAAAGAAAATAAGTTAAAGATTGAGTCACATTACAGCTGAAACAACAATCTTTTTCATATTATAGCACTTTAGATGTTTTAGAAGAAATAAAAATACTTTAAACTCCATCTAAGTTTCAGTAGTCTATATATAAAAGCTTTAAACTAAAGAATAGCTAATATTGACTTTTTGTTTATCACTATTGGTTTAGTTTCTCATATTCCTTCAAATTTTCACCATTTTTGATCACATCGCTCGCAAAGTACTGCTGAAACTAAACTCCATATTTTCATAGCTTTTTAATAGGAAATGAGTGAAACAAAACAAACACTGAAAAATATAGAGAATATTTTTTTGCATTAAGTTTTGAATTGACTTTACTTTAGTCTATATTTTTAAGGTTAGAGCAGTAATGCTCGCATCTATCACATTCTATTCACTCTTGAATTTCATTCATCAAATATTCAGCATATCTCACAATTTTTTTTTCTACTAGAACTTGTTTTCAGCTCAGATTTTCTTCAGTCTTCAAATAATTTATTTCTGTACTGTTTACTTCATGCATAAAAAACAATTTTCTTCATTCTGTACTATATTCTAGTGACGAAAATGGTTTGAATCCACCAAATCCTTGAAATACGCCTTTAGCTAAACCTTAAGAACATGTGATACAAGAAGAGATTTTTTGTCTGAAAGAGCCAAAAAATAGTTTAAAATTAGAACCATTTTTGATATTTCCATAAACGCAGAAATACATGAAATATTCAAAAGAAGAATTGATAAATTTGCAGTTTTATATATTAAAATTCATGTTTCATGCCCACCGCTCTTTTCAATTCATTTCAATTTCTATCAAATTTCTCTTCAGATATCGTCTGATTAGATTGTATCAAATTTTGATGAAATAAAAGTAAAGATAATCTGATTCTTGAGAGCATTCTCTGAAAAGAATAGTTAATAATCGCTCAGTCAATAGAAGTATTAAACAGGATTTTCGACATTATTCAGAATTAAGGTTTTTATTCTTTATTCTCTACTTTTTTCATTGTTAAGACTTTATTTTGAGTTAAGCCTAATAGAGTATCTGATGTTTTCTTCTTTATTCCTTAACATTATTAGTAAATTTACTACATAAAGGCTCACATGGTACATAACTCAGAATCACATTGATTTGAGAGTCTCACTTTTCCAACAATATACTAAATCATAAGTCTTTATATCTTCAAAACTCTAACGTATTAAGGTAGAGTTGAAATTCTGTGATCATATTTCTGAAATATCTGTAAAAGATTTACGACACTATATTGCGATGTCGTGAAAACGCAAAGTAACGAACGCTTGTAATGTTATGAGTTAACGAACCTTTAAAGCTAGCTCTGATTTAAAAAGTTAAGAGATTCAATCAGAATTCAGATTTTATGTGCCTTGAGTCAATGACTTTTTGTAATAATTCTTTATTGATGTCACATGTCACATATTTGATTGCTAACAAATGTCGAAGTACTGCATGCGACAAAAATACGTTGATTTTCCTACGAGTAGTAACTCGTAGTAGATTTCTCTAGTGAATCAATGCTTTGAAGTAATAGCAATTATAAATAAATTCTAGCCAGAGCTTCATTTCAGAACCATCAACCAGTTTCACTTTCAATCTGAGCAAAACACGAGGAACATCTCATTTATTACGAGCTGAATACTCAATCATATCTATTATAATCCAGATGTAGGTTTGTCATATCTTTGAATCTATATTAGAAAGAAATATCAGTCTGAGAGTTTTCGTCTAAAAGCTTTTGAAAATTTTCCTCTTAACACTTGACTAATAGAAGAGAAATATTAGAAATGATCTTAAGAAAAATATTACAAGATTCCAAGTATTATCCGTTTAACAAGAGTAACAATGAAGTTTAGGCTAAGATGAGAATGAAGTCTGTTGGAATATTGTTAGGTCTGACGTCTTGAGCCGACTGGGATTGTGTTTGTTGTGTTTGTAATTCATTTTTCAAAAGTGGAACACTCGCAATCTGTTTTACTCTATTCTTACGCCCAAATATACTGCTTTGCCTTACATTCGCTGTTTGTATTCACAATTCTCTTGAGTGGCATTATCTCACACTACAAAAAATGGTTCATAAGATGTGAGAGGAGAAAGGGGGACACGAAAAAGACGGCGTCTCAGATAATAAATTACTTCTGGTTCCAAATTGCAAATTCCGTTAGAGTTCACTTATGTGTTACACAATCCATGCCTTTTATAAATATTCCCGAAAAGTTACTCAAAACTCAAAAGGCTGACGATTTGTTGAATTGAGTTTTGGCTCAAAGTGTTTAAGTTGATCGCTAAATCGCAAAATTGCTTCTTTTCAAACTGAATTCACAATTCAATGCAACATATTGTTAGCGCAACACGTATTTAGTGCTTTTTATGCCAATTTCTATAAAATATTGACATCTTTTCAAAGTGAATAATAAACACTATTTGACAATACTATCGAACTTCTCCTGATCTAAAGTTAATTGACCTGTACTTAAACACTAGTACTTGAAAAGTGTATTTGTACAATTTGAGTGAGTCGCGATACGCAAAAGAAATCAATACTGATCTCTAGATCAAGAAAGTAGTTACGCTGAGCCATAGCTAACTTGTAAAACATTTTTCTGTTAACGTTTGGTCACTCAGTCTGAAACCTTACATTTATTTCAATCATAATAAATAGTTCTGTATTTTAGCTAAAAGCCGTTTGAGAATAGTTTTAATGAATTTTAAAATTTCATTCAATGACAGCATATTTCTATAATTCATGTGACGATTTCTCGAGCAATTCTATTAACACTTTTATTGAGGTCATAAATATTTGATTACTAAACATAAACTGTCTCATATATGATTTCCTGCATTTTAACGAACCAATTAAATTTTTATCAAGTTGATTGTATTTTTAAAAAGCTCCTCAAATTTTATCAGTTTACTTCAACATTCATTTCTTCGCTCAAACTTTAATCAAATCAAATTTACGTCCGAATTAATGCGTTCTCCAAAATTCTATCCAATCTGTTCAATGTATCGATTTTGTCTTTCAGAAAATACTGAACTTTTCCAAAGTTTCGCTTGTTTTCGAGTATAAATCATTCTGAGAAGAAATACTCAGTTCTGAATCTATGCACTTATTAAAAAGTAATGGTGTGCGCACTTAAACGCATGAATTATTTATTATTTTGCTGAACATATGCGAACATTTTGTTTTATTAGTAATGATATTATTTCTGATACACAAGTTTTGAAACCATATACAAGTTTTATGGCACCAACTTTTGATCGTAAAACCAATAAAATTGATGTAACTTCAATGCAAATCTTCAAAACAACATAAGTTACAACTAAATTTTGTGTTATTTCCCTCAATATTAAAATACTTCAAGTTATTCAACAAAGAAAAGAACCAGTCATTAGCTATAACTAGTACCAAAGTTTATTTGATTTGATTTTTTCCAAAAAATTCGTTTTATAATTGGTTTAACCAGCTTGTTGTTTATTCTTTAATGAATATATGGGAAAAATTCGTTTCATTTGTTATTACAAAAATGATGTCTAGAATATGTTTTATTTGTTTATAATTCGTTTGACGAAACCCTCTATTTCTTATATTTTTCACGCGACATTTCGTTTAATTTGTTTAACGAAATAAACTTTGGCACTAATTATAACTTTTAAGATGAGAATTAAGCATTTTGTCCGCAGTGACTCTTTTGACTCTAATTAGTGCCAAAAGGGCTCTTTCGACGCTCAATCAAAAATTTATGAAATTGCGCTAAAATTATGTTAATTTATGAACGAATCATCAAATAAATGTTTTTTTGAGAAAAATTACAAGCATTTACAATAGACAATTTCCAATCAGTTTTTTAATATACATATAGTAACTTTTAATATAAAAATGGGGTAAAATGATATTCCAGCTATTTTTGATTAGTTTTCTAAACTTTAATTCAACAGTGTTTCTTTAAAAGATAGATTTTTATGCATGCTATCAACGTGATTGAATAGTTCAACACTTCTAAATTTATAAGTTATCAAAAAAATGGACAAATCATTGAAATTATTTTAGATTTTAAGCTTATTTGAATATTTTTAAAAATTGAGTATTAATAATTTATAACATTAATGAATTTAACTTTTAGTTCTTATCAACACCCTATTGAGTTAATACGATTTGCAAATAGAAACTTTGGATATGTCAAAATTTTTTCTTTATGTAGATTCATATAAGTTATAGTTTTCTCCGAGAGATATTTATTTCATTTTTTTCTCCATCAATTAACATAATTTAGCGTTTTCCATGGATTTAAGGTTTAGCGTTCAAGAAGCGCTTGAAGAGCTCATTTGGAGCTGATTAGTGCCAAAAGAGCTTTAACCATTTTTTCCATTAAATTATATTTTCAGTCGAGACATTGGTTGCTCATATTTTATTGACATGTCAAAAAAGTTGATACTTTGAAATTATTGTCGATTTAAAAAAGGCTTCCAAAAAATTTTATTATTATTTGAAAACTATTGATAAATGCTTTTGAGATTTTAAGCAAGCTTTCAAACCCAATATGTTGGTCATTAGCTTGTTGTTTTCATTGATAGTTTTCAGTGATAGATATGTTCGGCTCTCAAACTTATACTCGAGCTCGTACTCACGTCAGGGTGCCGAGCATTCAGTATAGTGAATCTTATTCAATATTTAGGCTACTAATGTCTTGAGTGAGTAAATTTTCTCTAAAATAGGCAATTTATTACTATAAAGGGTAATTGACTTTAGAAATGTTTTATTCAATCTACAATGTATAACGTTTTCAGATCCTTTATTTGAATTCACTAGACCTAATTCATTTTTATGCTCTCCTAACATATAGCTCTGTTTGAATGAAAATACTTAATTTCGAAAATTGTCATCAAATTTAATTAATTGTTTAGACTCGGCCTTCGCGCTCACTCTCGGGGACATGAGTTCGCTCTCAAGCTCAGACTCGAGGGAATTTACGCACTCGGCGCTCATGTTGACTAATGAGCGAGAGTGACTTAAGCCTTGTCCACCACTGGTTATTTCAAAATATTAATCAAATAATGATAATTAGCAAAAATGTGTACCTACAACAGGCTGTACACACAGCGAGTTTATAGAAAATGGTTTTCACAATCCCTATATTTTCAGTGCATAAAATGTTTTGTCGAAATAAAACTTAACATAAGGTACATGTTTTCGAAAAAGGAATCCTACGAATAACTGCAAAAGTTGAGTGCAATAAACGAAAAGTGTTCGATTATTAAGACTCGTTCGACACATAAATTTTATGACAATTAGCATGGGTCACAAGAGAAATCTGAGACTTGCTGTTAATAACTTGTGACTATTATTACTTTGAACTTACGAGTTATAATAACATCGATAACTCATTTCAATTTATAGCGATTCCCGTATGTTCTACTGAACACTTCACATGTTCTTCTGGAAGATGTATATTGAAGTCCTGGTGGTGTGATGGAGACAATGATTGCGGTAGAGTTCACTTAAATTTCTGGCAAAAGTAACGTGATTAAAGATTAAGTTTATTCCATAGGCGATAACTCAGATGAAGGAGATTGTACTCCACGTGAGTGCATTATTGATCGAGAATTCAAATGTGCAAACGGCAGGTGTATTAAAAGTGAATGGAATTGCGATGGAAGTGATGATTGTGGAGACGGATCTGATGAAGAATGCCGTAAGTCATTGATAGCAGGTCTGCATACAAATTTTTATTATAATTATGTCTTAGCTGGTCGTCCGTGCGCTGCGTCTGAATTTCGGTGTCATTCTGGTGGATGTGTTTCACTTTCATTTCATTGTGATTCCGACACCGATTGTGTCGACGGATCTGATGAATTGGGCTGTGAATTGACTCCTATAGATCATATGACGTGTCCAACTGGTCAGCATCGGTGTCGTAATGGCAGATGTATTGCTGAGGCCTATCGTTGCGATGGAGATAACGATTGCGGAGATTGGTCTGATGAGGGAAAGTGTGGTAAGTAAGTGGAAAAGAAGGAGTTATAATAGGGAATAATTTTAGAAGAAAGGATATAACAGAATAGATATGAGAGAAAAACAGACATTAAACTTAGAGTTAGTTAAGCTGTTGAGGACAATAGACTGCTAGCTCTGACTCCAATGGGACCTATCGTTAAGTGGTGTCTTCATCATGATTATTGCAATTGTTCTCTAGAGGGAAAAGTCGAATGCCGTTCCACTGAATTCCTCTGTAGTGATGGTCAATGCATTAATCTCGATTGGAGATGTGATGGAGACGAAGATTGTGACGATAAATCTGATGAAACTAATTGCCGTAAGAACTCTTTGTTACTATTATGTTGAAAACTAAACCTGCTTTCACTTTTATTTACGACTTTTGTGTCGACTTTACGGAAAAAAATTTAACTTTTATGTGATCTTTATGTTTGTGGCTAAATCAGAAATAATTGCTAGAAAAGATAACTTTTCTTTGCTTTTTTATTGTATGAATTTGAAAATTATTGGGATACTTATCTCTCCAGAAGATTATTTTTATATCAGTTGGAAATAAGTTAGACTAGAAACAGGCCAAAGTCACAAAGATGGAAAGTTAATAAAAATTCAATCAATAAAAATATGATTTTATTTTATTATTCTGTCACTGTTTGTATATAATCTTGAATTGATCAAAGAGTTGTTTCAAGTGACTAGACTCTAGGATAACCACATTTCCAAGATTTCCATATTTATGAAATTTCTATATTGTTGTTGAATGTTTATTTTAAAGTCAAATTTTGGTCATATTTTTGTGTGAATCAATTTTCGAAATAAATAGACTTCATAACTTCTTTTGTTCAGGCCTTCAGATAAAGGGCAAACCGAGCAGTTCCTAAAAATGACATCTCTCTTGAAATTGCACTCTAATGAATATTCTGAAGGTTTTACATTATGATTAACTTAAGATTCTAACATACACAGACGATTCTATAGGGATTAAAGAATTATGAATGAAACGTTTGCATTAGGCAAATGAATGTTAATTAGATTACATCACTCTTACAGTTCAATTAGCATAACTGAAAAACTTTAGCGCTGCTTCTCAAATACTCCAATTATAATAATAATTGATTGAATTAGAGTTTATTTTTTTCAATGCAAACACTATTATACGTGATTTCATTGGGAGAGACAAGTCTTCAAATAGAAATATGCTGAATATGAAAGGAATCACATTAGCATTTGTTAGTTTTAGTGCTTAGTTAATTAAATTGATCCTGAAAGAGTACGAGTGTACTTGTTTTATAACGAGTCTTTCAAATAAAGTTAAGTCAAAATTTGATACTACAGATACTGAAACAGCTTAGAAACAAACTTCTATTTAAATTAAATTATGAGCAACTTTCGTTAAGTAAATAATATAATTACTTTTAAAGTATGTGGTTTTAGGGCATAAATCAATTAGTATTTATTTGAATGATGTAAAGACTAGTCATGTTATGTTGTCCTATAAAAGCTTTTTATTATTATTAATGATTCATTATATCGGTGCACAGCATCAAAATCGTGTACGAGTGAAGAATTTCGTTGTCGTAGCGGCCGTTGCATTCGATCGAGTTGGAGATGTGACGGAGATATTGATTGTAGTGATAATTCGGATGAAGACGGATGTGGAACAAGATTCGAATGCACTACTGGTAACTTCAAATGTAATGACGGCACGTGTATTAATCAGATTAATGTTTGCAACGGCGCCCCTAATTGTCCGGATGGCAGCGACGAAGACCTTAATGGCACGTGTGCTTCTGGTACTCCATGTAGAGAAGATGGATATCCTTGTCAGCACTTGTGCATTGCTACAGTTAATGGTCATCATTGTGCATGTAAGGAAGGCTATCAAATAGGTTTTGACGGGCGTTCCTGTATGGATATCGATGAATGCTTTCTCTCTGAACAAATATGTTCTCAGCGATGTGAGAACTCAGTCCCAGGATTTCAATGTTTTTGTGCTAAGGGATATCGAATGAGAGCTGACAAACGCAGGTGTAAAGCACTCGGGCCCGAACCTATTATCATGTTTGCAAATAGAATGGATATAAGGAAAGTATCGTTAGATAATTCAGAGTATACTTCAGTTTTGGGTAACCTTCAAAATGCGATTGCAATCGATTATCACTATCAGTGGGATCTGATATTTTGGTCGGACATAACCGCTGACTCTATATTTCGTGCCTCATTGAACGGAACGGATTCGATGCCAATCGTGAGTGCAGGCCTTGTGAGTCCTGGTGGCATTGCTGTTGATTGGATTTGCAACAGGATATTCTGGACCGATTCGGGAACTTCTAGAATAGAGTTCGCTAACTTGGACGGAACTATGAGGAAAGTGCTCTTCTGGAAAGCTATTGAAAAGCCGAGAGCTATTGTCGCTAATCCTGAAGATTCGACCATTTTCTGGACTGATTGGGGACAACAGCCAAGAATCGAGAAATCTTTTATGGACGGAACAGGTCGTAGTGCTGTCGTGGAGACATCACTTTTCTGGCCAAATGGTCTGACTATCGATCATCCGTCATTAAAGCTTTATTGGGTCGACGCTAAACATCACGTCATTGAATGCTCCAATTTAGATGGAAGTGATAGAAAACGTGTAATCGAAGGTAAAGTTTGAATCTGAATCATGAGTTGAACAGTAATTGACAATAAATTTAAATATGACCAACAGGTGACTTACCGCATCCTTTCGCTGTCACCATATTTGAAGACAATCTTTATTGGACTGATTGGCAGGTCTGAAAACTGATGAATGAATTAGAGAATATTTAATTTAATATAGTTATAATTTGCAGACAAAGAGTATTCACACTGCTAGCAAACTAACTGGAAAAAACATTTCTTTAGTTCACAATAAACTGCATTTTCCAATGGATATAACAATTCTTCATCCATTACGACAGCCTGATGTCCTCAATAGATGTGCTGGTCACGAATGCAGTCACATATGTCTACCAAACAATATAAGCTACAAATGCACATGTCCAACAGGTTTCCAATTGAACCCTAATGGCAAGACCTGTCGCGACCAGCCCGACACATTCCTTCTGTTCACACGTCGTAATGATATTCGATGGCTTTGTATTGAATGTCCAGAAGACGCCAACATTGATGTCGTTCTTCCGCTCAAAAACATCAATAGTGTAGTATCTATTGATTACGACCCCGAGTCGTCCGCAATCTTCTGGTCGGATGTAACCAATAAGTCAATAAATCGTGGCCTTTGGAATGGTTTAAATCAGAGCACCGTAGTTTCGGGATCACTCGAATCGCCATCGGGCCTGGCTGTCGATTGGGGAGCCAGAAACTTATATTGGGTCGACGCTAGTCGTAATGTGATTGAGGTGTCCCGATTAGATGGATCTATGAGGTCAATGCTTGTTTGGCAATCACTCGATCAACCGAGAGATATAGTTCTCGATCCTTCGAGTGGTCTTATGTTTTGGAGTCAATGGGATAAATCTAACTCGAAGATAGAAAGATCAGGAATGGATGCTTCGCAAAGAGTTGTTCTTCATTCATACAACTTGACATGGCCCCAAGGACTGGCTATCGATTCTGCCTCCAAAAAACTATATTGGAGTGACGCTGGAATGAAACGCATCGAATTTTCTGATTTTGGTAAGCCTTTGAGTCGAACTAATATTTCAAATACTTTCTTCCTGGTTATAATATTATAAATTTGTTCTGATATTGAATTATAAGTCACTTTCATTGAAAGTTCGCTATAACGTTAACTATCGGAAACTATCTATCTTTCAAGCCATTGCTTTATATAATCACTTCTTAGCCATTTATTTTATTTTTGTTTTCTCATAGACGGATCCCAAAGACAAGTTCTAATATCCCGAAATATTAAGCATCCGTACGGTCTAGTTGTTTACGGCGATTATGTTTATTGGACTGATCTTGAATTGAAGTGCATTCAAAGAGCACACAAATTGAGTGGAGAACACAAAAAGACGCTGATCGCAGGATTGGACAGCCTGATGGATATACAAATATTCAATAATCAATTTCTAGAAATTAAAAATGATGTCAAAACCATTTGTGCAAATTCCGGATGCAGTCATTTATGCCTTATATCGCCGTCCAGTCCAGGATATCGCTGTTCGTGTCCGACAGGAATTATACTTCTCGAAGACCATAAGACATGTGCCACGGATATGCAAAGATATTTAGTGGTGGCCGCCAGGAATACGATGCGCCGAATTTCACTGGAAGTGCCGTATTATTCTGATGTTGTGCTCCCTATGAATCAAGTACTTTCAAATGCAATCATTGTTGACGTTCATATTGAAAGTAATAGCGTTTACTGGTCTGATAATAAAGAAAACAAAATATATAGAGCAGGTATCGATAATGGAATTGTTGAACAAGTCATTGGTGTTGGATTGTATGATGTTAACGGGTTAGCTGTTGACAATGTCGGTAAAAAGCTCTACTGGACTGACGCCGGCAGGAAAAGGATAGAAGTGTCGAATATCGATGGAACTCACCGAAGAGTTTTGATTTGGAACGATTTGGACTCTCCACGAGCTATAGCTGTCAATCATCTAACTGGTCATATGATTTGGGCTGATTGGGGCGCACAGGTCAGGATAGAAAGGGCGGATATGGACGGTGGACGAAGAGCTGTGATAGTGAGCGAAAAGTTGGGCTGGCCTAACGGCATAACTGTCATGAGAGGTGGACGTATTGTTTGGGCTGATTCACAAACACACACCATTGAAATGGCTGACATCAACGGCGTCAATCGTCGGCAACTGATCGCAGACTTGCCGTCTCCTTATGGAGTTGCAGTTATTGACGATTATGTCTATTGGACTGATTGGGAAACAAGAGCTATACATCGATTAAATGTATTGACTAGTGATGCCAAACCTGAGATAATACTCGGAGGCCTAAACAATTTAGTGGATATTCGTGCCATTGATACATTAAATAAAGATTCACATATCAGCCATAATATGTGCCAAATCAATAACGGCGGATGTTCTCATCTTTGCCTTCGAAACAGTGCTAAAGGATACTCGTGTCTTTGTCCAACTGGAATGATTCTTTATAACGACGAAAAGACCTGCAATTCCAGTGAGTTTTATGATTCGATGTCATGCTAAACAGTTACAAAACTTATTTTCATTCGCACGCAAACTTCTTTTCAATGTTTTATACTCTTTGTATAGACCTAACGAAACAGCTTTTGGTCGCATGTAAAGGAAGTTTACGTAGGATTTCATTAGACACTGAAGACTTCAGTGATGTTTATTTACCAGTGACTGATGTGCAAAATTCAGTTGCCATCGACTATGACTTTTTAAATAGAAAGATATACTACACAGATATTGCCTTAAGCCTTATCCGATCCTTCAACTTTGATGGATCTAACGTTCAGAATGTGATTCAAAAAGACTTGACGACACCGAATGGTATAGCGTTTGATTGGATCGCAAAAAACTTATACTGGAGTGACGCTAGTCGTAATGTGATCGAAGTGTCCAGACATGATGGCACGTGTCGTAAAGTGATTGTTGATTTAGATTTGGACGAACCCAGAGCTTTGGCATTACTACCGGAATTGGGTTTCATTTTTTGGGGAGATTCGGGAGCGGTTCCTAAAATTGAAAGAGGTTTCAAGCTAATTAAACTCTAGTTTAATAAATCACTTTTAAAACTTTCCTTTAACTTTATTTATAGCTTATTTAGACGGTAGTAGCCGTAGAGTTATCATAGCTTCAGACCTTGGATGGCCTAATGGCATAACTATCGACGAAGAAGGGCCACGAATCTATTGGGCAGATGCGCAGTTGGACCGTATTGAGAGCGCGGAAATCGATGGCAGACATCGCAGTATTTTGATAAAAGACATCGCACATCCTTATGGAATAACATTATTAGATGAATATATATACTGGTCTGACTGGCAAACAAAGGCCATCGAAAGAGCGAACAAAGTAACAGGTAGTGACCACGAGACCATTTGTGACAACATCGAGTATCTAATGGAAATCAAAGTAGTAGCTCAAGCTCGCCAAACGGGTGCCAATCCATGCTCTGTTCAGAACGGAGCATGTAGTCATTTATGTCTTTTTAGACCTCAAGGTATAATAAACTATTTGTCAAGAATATTTTTATGAATTTTTCTCAAATTTTCCACTAGGCTATATATGTGCCTGCCCTTCCTATCCAGACTCACGTCCATGTTCTACAGGTATATCTAAAATTGTTCAACAAACCATTCCTTTTAGTTCATCCAATCCTATTTCAATCATATAGTTCCTGGAGAATTAGTTTCAGAAGTCTCGACCCATCGCTCCGAGTCTACATCAGAAACTGTTGGTCGTGAATTGGTTGATAGTAATAATGAAATCCTCACTGAATATCCGCCCAAACATATCAATCTAACAGCTCTTTGCAAAGATCAAACAAATCTGTCCAACTGTGAAATCTCTAGATTTACTTTAGATGGTAGGACATTTAAGAGTTTTACACTTTTATAGATACCGAACTTAAAGCTTCAACTGAGGCTTGAAACATGGACTTTACAAGTTTTTTCGAAGTCATCTCTTATCAAACTTGTTTCTTATGACTTTTGAGGAATCTTATCGATTGCTGAATTTTAAAAATGTTTCAAGTTTGAATTTTTTTTTATGAATTTTAGAGCATTTGGTTCAGGCGGCGTACATTGCAGCACTTTTCTCGTTTGTTTTAGTCATTGTCGTACTAATGGCAGTCACTATTGTCTTGTGCAGAAGGTACTTAAACCATAGTTTTCACATCAAAACTTTATGAAATAACTCGTTTCTATTCCAATACTAAACCTAAGATTAATATTTTCAGGAAAAGTTTAGTTGAACAAAGAAGAGCTGATGAAAGCAATCAATACTCAGAAGCGAGATATTCTCCAACAACGAATGAAAAAGATGCCAACTTTATTAAAGCGTTTAGTATAATGAGCACAAACAAAGATGAGAACAATTTTGACGATAAAGACTATAATCGCTGTAATATTCCTCCACCTCCACCGCCACCACAAACTGGTCATCGACTTTACAACGACTATAGCATTCAAGTCAATAGTTCTTCATATGAATCACCGAAATGGAAACCCTATAACACTCATTTAATGCCACCGAACACGCCATTAGTTAGAAATCACTCCAAGAATTCCATCGAAACTGACATTTGACCAAAATTTATCATAATTTGTTAATTGATAATCAAATTTTTTGTACGAATATTTGTATTAATTGAATGTTAATAAAGAAGTTTATTATGACTTATGAAAAAATGATTTTATTTACGCATATACTGAAGTCTAAGTGAGTATCAAAAGTTCGAATCAATTCAAAGTTGAGAAGGCTTCGACTTATATTTTGATTGTCATAACACAAGTCATAATTGTTTAGGTCACAATTTGAAGAAATTTCTATTTGTTATTAGTTTTGGAATGTGTCCAACTTAACAGAGTTTATAAAATTTTAGTTAAAATCATCATAACTACATTTGAATGGCTCTTCTTCAGTGTGTCTACAACAAGTATCTTTGAGATTCTGGTTTAGTCACACGTTTTAATCACGTTGACTATAATTACACTTAAATTGTCTATAATCTAAATATGCTTTCGTGTCTGTCTAGATTACATTTTGCCCTAGACTTTTAACTCTATTCTTTGTGCTATGTTATTACAAATAGTTTCATCTTTCAATCAACGAGTGAATGTCTTTCCAAATGACTGAACGGTCTCAATGATTGATTACAACCATTATATTCAGACTTATATGACTTGATACCCAAATCAATCAATTGATGGCATTTCAATTGGTCACTTCTTTTAAATAGCTTTGTGTATTGAAGCCAAACAAGGCAAATCAATCATTTTATATTGGTATGAATTAATGTCTTTTTATGATATGATTCCCTCAACAACTCTTTGGACAAATAAGCTAAACACATCATTCTTAACCTTTTTGTAGACACTGTCAATGTGTCTAATGATAGTTATGTTTAGTTTTATATAATCACATCAATTATAACTACAATTAAGTATATTTATTTGATTAATAATAAGTTTCAAATAATTAAAATCTACTCTATTTGAAGATATTTCCAAACTTTCAATTATATTGTAACAAAAATTAACAAAATTATCTATTATTTAAGAGTTCATAAGAGAAATAAAACATGTCATCATTCGGGTTAATGGTCTCTGGTTTTAACCGATTACAATCAAATTCAACTGCCGATTCCAGTTGTGACTGCTCCGGTTAAAATCGGTTGATATCGGTTAATAAAATGACAAAATAGAGGCCAAAGTTATAAATAAATTTGCAGAAATTAGATCTTTTATTAAGTTTTGTAACTGAAGCAATGGGATATTAAGTTTTTTCAAACGATTTATTAGAATTAAATAATCTGTAAGATGTAAAACTTTTAATTCACTTACATGTAAAAGTCCATGCGCTTTCAAAAAATTTTTCATCTGATTTCAGCTGAAATCAATTCTGTTGTAACGTTCTCGGATAAAAATCCGCGAAAAGTTTACAAACATTTAAAAATATTTTGAGCTTTAAAAGATATGTGATTTATATATCAAATAAAAGAGAATTTACTATTCTCTATAACAGTGAAAGATTTAAGAAAATATTCATATAAAGAAAAGTGTTACATAATTTTAAAGCGAATAACCTCGAAAAAGTGTTTGGAAATTTTCGTTTTAAAAACTGGCATCATTCAAAATTTTTAACTTTAATTATTTTAATTCATTTCAAAATTTCTAAAATGATCAGAATTTATAGTTCAGATATAAGGGAATATAAATTATCGAAAATATTAACAAAATTTATTTCAAGTTACCATAAAATGGTCATCAAACTTATCAAAGAAATTTAAGGATAACCCTGAGAAAGTGGCTGCAGTTTTGTATCGATTAAGTTAAAATTAAAATTTTTCTATAATATTATAAATAAAATATTGATGATCATTTAACAATGAAAGAAAAGAAAAAATATTCAGCATAATAAAGAGAGACAAAAATTGAAGCACATCGATAAAGTTATTGTCTCAATTTTGGTCTATTTAAGGAGTCCTTTTCGGTCGCTCCCCGATTCTAAACCATACCGACACATATATCATTGAAAGCTCTCGACAGACGAGCACTTTGATACTAATACAAGTACTTTTGATCAAAAGATTGATCACAAAGTGCCCCTAAATTAATCATTAGTTATCAAGAAATATCAAAATTTATCATTAAAAATGAAAACCTAATAGTTACTCATTAATAATAATAAATTACATAAAATTATTGTGAAATAACTGAGAAAAGAGGATAAAATTTTCAAAATTTTTATATAATTTTGAATTATGTTCATTTCCGCTACACTTTTAGGGGTATCCTTGCAAAAAGTGGTATCGTAGCCGAACACTGGCTCATATGTTTAAATAAAAATTACCCTTTAATAATCAATAATTGATTTAAGTTTTAGACGAATTTCGACTCTATATTATAATTTTTTTATTATTTTACAATCAATTGAAATTTGTGCGGATTTTTATCCGAGTACGCTATATTTTAAAACTGATTAAACCCGAAATTATTCGTTTTTAAATTTTCAAAAAATAATGAAACCGAATTTCAATTAAAATTATTTTCCCGAATTTTATTGCGGATTCAGAAATATCTTTAACCGGAAACCATTAACCCGAATCATCATTATGACTGACACTGAAAGTATCTCAAGTGATTATCGGGTTTGAATTTCAGCCTAAAACTTTATTAAAGTACTTGTCTTCACATACCTAATGAACAAAATCGTAGCTACGAACATACTCCGTGTGAACAGATATACAGTATGGAAATCGATTATTCAAGTACTATATTAGATAATGAACGCTACAATACTTAGAAATTTTAAACAAAAAAAATTTATACAAATTCTATTTTAATTATATATAGTGGATATTATGTGAGCGAAAAAACGATTTAAACTTAAATTTTTATTACAATGAGAACAGCAAATAAAAACAATCGTCACAATCATTTGAATCACTTTGAAAGCATAGTCAATAATTAGAAATTTTCTCCAAAAGAAGTTTGCGGCAAGCTTCGTATAATGACGGCGTGTCTTATATGCAAAACTAGTATATTTCGGGTACTTATTTCTGGTCGCTTGGGGTATATTCGCAGGTAAGATCATTTTGGGTACTAATCTTTAAGGAAAAGAGATACCAATGAAACAAAACTTTAATTTTTAACCTTAAAAGCTTTATAGTAATGATAGTATGCATTCAGAAAATAGCATTTAGTGATAAAGTTTTATAGCATTCCCTCAAAATTTTGACTATAATTATAAGAGAAATTTGAATTTTGCAAAGACTGGATCAAACTAAAACTGAACAGTGAAAAAAGTTCTACAATTTAATTATATTTTTAAAGCATTTAGGGTCAATTTTCATGTGGAAGATCACATGCTTTGTAGCTGGACAGTGCTATTGCATTAATAATCTTGTATTTAGTTTTAGGTATGGTTTAAAAAATCAACATTTTTATCAATATTTTGCTCTAGCATTTTACTGTTCAGACATTTTAATGAATATACGATTTCTTTACTATATTCACTGCTGTTAAACACTGCTGAGTTTTAGTTTTGATCAATTGTGCTTTAATCAAATTTTAGTCTGAAATTGAAGCCCGATAATCACTTGATGTACTGTACTTTGTGAGAGTTAAAAGTTATCGATGAGAATAGATTTGAATTTTGACAAATGAATGAGTACTCAGTGGCGCCATCTGTTGACCTAAAGTTTTCAATAACACATGATTCAGCAGTTATTTGTTGTTACAGTATTTGCATTGAACTCAACTGATCTATTAATTATTTAATTAGTTCTTTTATCAATTCTTATTCAACAAAATGGCAGTAATACCGGCAAATTCTGACCAAAACAGAGATAAAGCTCTTCAAGACTATCGCAAGAAGTTAATGGAACACAGAGAAGTCGAGACTAGACTTAAAGAAGGTTTCTGTTGATTCCTATTTTATTTTTTTCTATTATCTATGAGTACATCAAAATTAATAAATTATTTCAATTGTTGTTTAGTTCGGGAACAGCTCAAAGAAGTGAACAAGCAGTACGAGAAAAGCGAAAATGATTTGAAGGCATTGCAAAGTGTCGGACAAATTGTGGGAGAAGTACTCAAACAGTTGACTGAAGATAAATGTATTTATAATTAGTCACATAATTATATTAATAACAATAAAAATAATGAAATACTAATTATTTTCTAATGAACTAAACATCAGTTATAGTAAAGGCGACAAACGGTCCACGATATGTAGTTGGATGCCGACGACAATTGGATAAATCGCGTCTCAAGTCTGGAACACGAGTGGCTCTCGATATGACCACTTTGACAATTATGAGATATCTTCCTCGAGAAGTCGATCCATTGGTCTATAATATGTCTCACGAAAGCCCTGGAGATGTCAACTACTCCTCGATTGGAGGATTAGGCGAACAAATCAGAGAATTGCGAGAAGTCATTGAATTGCCTTTACTTAATCCCGAACTCTTCCAAAGAGTTGGCATAACTCCGCCAAAAGGTTGCCTACTTTATGGGCCTCCTGGAACTGGAAAGACATTACTGGCTAGAGCTGTAGCGTCTCAGATCGAAGCTAACTTTCTCAAAGTGGTCTCTTCTGCAATTGTTGACAAATATATTGGTGAAAGCGCAAGACTTATACGTGAAATGTTTAACTACGCACGTGATCACCAGCCATGTGTCATATTTATGGATGAAATCGATGCGATCGGTGGCCGAAGATTTAGTGAAGGCACGAGTGCTGACCGAGAAATACAAAGAACTCTAATGGAACTGCTAAACCAAATGGATGGGTTCGACGCTTTAGGTCAGGTAAAGATCATTATGGCTACGAATAGACCCGATACTTTAGATCCTGCTCTACTGAGACCTGGACGTCTCGATAGGAAGATAGAGATCCCACTACCTAACGAACAGGGAAGACTTGAAATCATTAAAATTCACTCTCAACCCATCGCAAAACACGGAGACATTGATTGGGAGGGAGTCGTCAAACTAAGTGATGGCTTCAATGGTGCTGATCTTAGAAACATCTGCACTGAAGCCGGACTCTTCGCCATTAGAGCTGAAAGAGATTATGTCATTGAAGAAGACTTTATGAAAGCTGTTCGCAAAATATCTGACAACAAAAAACTCGAAACTAAACTTGATTACAAACCAGTTTAAGGGTCTGTTTAAAGTTAATCTAAACTTTAGAACTAGTTTAATGGAAAAATTATTTGTATTGATCTTTATTTAATAAAAAATTAATGAAAAAGCGAATAGAACTTTGAATTAAACAACTTGGGCAATCATCTCTAGTACTCTCGCATAATCGGTGATCTGTTCGGCCCATTTTATTGATAAGCCATAGTGTTATTGGAAAGTCCATCCACATTGATTTAAGTTTTCATTTTGCTTATTTTTCAACGAGTTTTTTGCCTAAACTAAGTGTAAGCACATACAAACGTTCAAAACTATATCTGTCGGAAGATGGTTAATTTGAATGTAAAGAAGGCCAACAATGAAGATCTCGATTCGCCCTTTGAGGCTGCCTTTCGACTTCACAGAGGGAAAATAAACAACCTTAAAAATTGTGTTGTCTTTTTATAAATAAAATTCCTATCAAATTAATTAATTGGCCTATTGCTGACTCTCAAATGATCGTTTGCAATCATAAACATTTATTTAAGCAAAAACAATATTTTAGTGGTGTTCGCAATGGATGCTAATTCTCGCAACCCATCAGATAAATGCACTGTTCGATTCCTGGACACTCGTGTTATCTGTAAAGTAACATCTCACAATTCTCAAAACATCAACTGATTGACTCTTCAGAAGAATACAATCTTATTCAGGCTTTATTCAAAATTAAACCAAGTTTTCGATACACGAGTCGAGAAGGAAATCGGCAGAAGAACATAGAACCCACAAATTGTACTATTCCATAAATTTCGAAGCCTTCAAATTAAGAAATCCTTAAACTACTTTCTTATAATTGATTTATTCGAAAATATGTTTTTTGATTTAGATTTTTAAGCAAATATTTGAATTTGATATCTAGATCGTGATTATATGGAATCTATTATTGAATAACTCTAACCAAATGTTACAAAACTACTTCTACCAGTGTTTGATTAATAAATCATTGTTTACTGTCCTGAGTCGTAGTCCAAACTGATGAAAGTCTTGACAGTTTTTTCATATTATAATCAGCCCGATATTGATTATGTCGTTTTTTTCTTCCGATATTAAGTGCTGTTTGACTGACTTGATTCGAGCATAAATTAATTAAGCAAAGCGCTTGGGATTGATTCGTATTAGCAGGAACCGATGTCTGAAAATTCAATTATCACGCTTTATTTCATTTGAAGTATGAAAAACAGATAATTTAATACCTGTCCAGTGCATGCCAGTGACTGTTGAATCGACAGATTAATCAAATTATAAAATTGATTGGTTTTATTGACTTTCAACTTACTGTTTGTGAATATCGATTCGCATCACACAAAACGCAAGTACTCTTCACATAGAAATTTCAAATTAAAAAGTTTTTAAACATCTATCCTTATCAAATATTCTTAATCTATTAATTTCAGTACTAACCTGAAGCCCAGAAACCTGTGAATTAATGCAAACTCGAACCATCTAAAGTGAATTAGAATGTTTGTTATGAAATTATTCAAGAGTTGAAGTATTGATAGAATTAATTGACTCACAGATATTTGATTTTGAACTTATTAAAATAGAGACCCATGACAGCGACTAAAGTTAAGGTAAGCACAAACGAAACTCTTTGCATAGACATGATTTAAACTACTTGTCCCGTTCAATAATAGCTTTAAATATAAGTCTCGCATCTGTTTAAATATCTACCATATACTCGCTGGATTACATCCAAGAAGTAATAAACAGCCGAAATAATTGGTGAAATTGATACCAAGTTAAAAACAGTCCACTACAATAGAAGGTTTAATTGAACACTTGTTGATATGATTATCATTTGGAAATATATCAATGTCATCCTAAGTGAATCGATGACCATGAATTTCAGTCTGCTTTTGTGGTCGATGTTTTGCGGATTAGAAGGAGAAAGCTATCAGGTTTTGAATATTTTCGAAAACAGTTTTCGAAAACATACTCTAAAGTTTGTATGAAAATCATTTCATTCAATCCTTTTCGCTTAACATAATAATAGAATGCATAAAAGCAATTATCATTGATTAGATCCAAGTTTTTATATGCCGCACAATAGACTTTTGTTCCCTTTATTGGATAGCAAGCCATACGATGCACTTTCATCATTTGAAGGATTATTTTGCGAAAATTAACCGACGAATAGAAAATGCATCACAAATTATAAGTCTTTCTAATATATGAGTCAATTTGAGTTTTTACTTTAATCCGAGCTCTAAAACTTTGAGATTTGTTTCAGATAAAAGTTTAGGAACTCTATTTGTGTTCTACAAATCATTTATGAACAAGTACATAACTTTCATTCGCATTTAATCTGATTCCTAAAAGAAGCCCTCGAGTCGAATAAGCAACTGATAGCCCTTACCTTCTGTTACTGAAAATTTGATTCAAAACTATCTAACTTTTTGCATTTGAGATAAAATTAATCTAATCTAAACGGAATACAATTCTGTTACTCTGATTAACATTAAGTGAGCATCGTATGTGATTTTAGAATATATTTTAGCAATAAGTTAAGTTTTAGTGTTTAATCACAAGGTTCAGTATAAAATTGGATCAAAAAACAGAAACAAATTTCAAGTTGAGAAAAAAATAGTTCCAATCAACCAAAGCAAGAGCAACACAGAAAGTATGAGAATCGCTATTTTGTATTTCGCTCTATTGTCCGATTGATGTTCGAGTCCTATGTAATCGCCGTTAAACACGGTTTCTGTGTTTTGCTTCACTTGTGGCCAACTCGATGGCGATTCTGATTCTTGGTTAGAGTCTTCAATCAAAATAATGTTATCACAATCTCTATGAGTCAATTGGTGCAAATATTGTTTGACTTTTAGTGCCATCAAATAATGGGATTCAATAATATTGTGATTTTGTTCGTCTAACTTTCTGTTATGAAATACTTGGACAAAACTAAATAAATCTGTTAACTCCCACTCCAGTCGTCTCGTGCATTGATTTATAGCATTTTGCAAGTTTTGTCTTTCGTACAATTTTGCATCACTTGATCCATCATTTAGTAATAAGTAATCATTTAATTGTATTAAGCGATCATAAATAAGTAAAACTTGTTTTGCGCTGAGGTTCAACTCAATTATTTCTCGTTTAGGCATTTCATTTATCTTGTTTCTGTAAGTTAAGATAATTTAGGAAAATTTTCAATGTAACCCTTTTTAAGTTTAAATGTTTTTAAGTGAAAGTACGTTTTGAGGAATATTTCATTCATTTATTGTTGTCCTTCAACACAACTGAAGTGACGCGTGATCGTGAGTATATTGATTGTTGTAGCATTGCTATCGGACTAAACCTATAGTTTCTTAAAAGTTAGATCTTTATCACAATTATTATTAATCCATTCAATCAATAACAGAAATGGATAATAGTTGTTATTAACTTTCCAATCTATCATATCTTTGCTGATGAATCGATTGTCCTTAAACGAAGGTTTGATGTCATATTATACTCATATTCAATTGTAAACATTGAACACGAAGTTAATTTGAAAGTTTTAGCGTTCAATCATCGACTTATATAATACTGTGTGTTTATGTGTCACGGACTAAATAGACATATTATTATTGAATAAATTCACGCTTCAAATAATTTTCTCATTTAGTGGTATAAAAAAAAGTTTAAAAACACATTTTAAGTGCTTAGCCTTGAAATGGCATACATAATTATAGTTAAATCAGGACTAAAGTTTGAGGTTTTTTATAATTATATATCCATTCAATTCGTTTAAAATTATATCAAATCATTTATTAATTTCCTTCAACTTTTATTATCACTCGTGCGTTTTAGTAGTTTTAAGCACTGATAACCTATCAATAATAAGTGCACTCAAATTTGCATAAAATAACTTTATAGCTTTCATTTTTCAATTAAGGAACGGAAACTCAAGTCAACTTTGGTTACGTAACGAGATTTTAATGTTTCAGTCTTATGTCATTTTTAGCCATGTTCACAAATGCAATATTTGTTAATACTAAAGGTTTAGTTAGTGTCACGAATTTCGAGTTATTGAAAGTTTCACATGAATCCTTCACAAATATTTGTTTTATTATTTTATGAATTATTTATTATATTTATCATTAGTCTATATGAAGTCTTGTCTTCGGACGAAGATATTGGCAATAATGAAATAATATCGAACACCGTATCAAAAGTTCAGAAAGAAGTTCATGAGTTAGATGAATTGCAAGCAATTGCTTCATTAAAACTTTTGGATCAACGCCTCAAAAGAGTGTATGCGTCTAGTGTTAAAAAACGACTTTATTTTTATCCTCTGATGTGGCAAATAAGTCGCAGATATGTTCGAAACTTAATAAAACAAACTAAGCAACATCTAAACAAATTGAAAAAAGTTGACAACCACGCGTATGGCAAATATGATAAAAATCAAGTCCTCAATGATTGGCTCAAACATCAAATCAAAGTTGAAAATACGATTATTGAAATCAATTTGATTTTAGATGAATTTTGTTATAAGTTTCATATTGTTCAATGTTAGAATAAGTTTTCCATCTTTGAGAACATGGGTTGCATTTATATGAACTTTATTTGTATGAAATGCTTCAATAAAACCATAAAAATTTGAGTTGCCTAAAATAACAATGTATTTGATGCAATTAGTTTTATTTAGAAGATCCAATACAAACATTGATACCTAGTTGAGTGCGAAATTTATTAGCAGTTTTCACAATACAAGTCCTATCTTAAGGACAAATACAATGAATATTCGATAATTGCATATTCTATATTTGCAACTATTCGATAATTGCAAGGTATTAAAAAGTCCCAAACTTTAAGCCATAGAAACTAATACTAAAAAATATTCCATAACTGCAACTTCGATAATTGCAAATATTCCTTAAATGCAATAAATTTCATAGGACCCAATAGTATAATACATGCTTCTATAATTGCAACTAAAAAGTTTTGATACATTACTGTATGCCAAAGCGTAAAAGTTGAATTTTTGAGTAAATGATTCGAGTTGTAGTTCTATTGTGACAACTCTAATAAATCTTACATTTTATTCTATAACTGCAACTTATATGAATTTTTAAAAAAGTTGCAATTATCGATAATTGCAACTATTCTATAATTGCAACAAAAATTTTGGTCCCGAGGACTTGCAATTATCGAATAGTCACTGTACTTTGATTATTGCGCAAGGCTATAGAGCTTTATTTTGTAGCAGGTTAAGAGTGAAGCGCTGCTCAGAATAATGTAAAGATCTCTGCCTCATAACAGACACTATATGATACAAGTTGTGTAACGATTAATGCGCTCCAATCTTGTTTTCAAACAGAGAACAGATATTTCGAAATATATCTTAATCTATTAATGATATCGTTTATATACTTAAGCGAACAATAAACTATAGATGATTTTATTGTATAAGTAGTGCTGAATTATTTCGGTCACAAACAGAATTTAATTATTGGGAAAGTCTTAGTTTGTACATTTTACATTAAGATTTTTTCTAACTAAAATTGACCGCCAAAATGTGTAATTTCAATCAAATTTTTTCAGTCAAACTGAATGTGACCGCCGAATTTATTTTTTGGCTGATCCAGATAATTCAGCACTATGTATAAGTTTGTAGTTTATTTCCAAAAATAGCAGTGATACTGATAAACATCTCAAACCTAATACCTACAGATATTCTGAAGATCTTTACGTTAACGAATGTGCAGATGTAATGACCATTGGTGCAAGTAATAGAATAACAATATTTATTAAAACAAGTTTTTGGATTTTAAAATCCAACAAATACTACGATGCGTGTAGTAAAAAAGATATGTTCTAAAGTTGAGCGGTCCAAAAGATTCTGATATCAATATGATTCAACATACATTTTTGAAAATCAATAATTCTTAGATACCAATCAATTTTACACTTTTATTGCGAGTATCAAAGTCGCTTTTGGATCATCTATGTAGTTAACACATCGATGCTTAAAGAGTAAAGTCGAAATTACATTGCAGACCCTTAAGCACATTTCGAAACAAGAACTCATCTCTAAATATTTTGATTCAAATGTTAATACAATTAATTATGGTATAATTTGACGGATTAGTGCCACTTTTATTTGGCAACAGAATAAAAATATGCATCAATTCGAACTTTTTCGGTTGAGTTGAGCAAAGTTTGTAGATTTAAAATAATGTCAATTCAGTCTTATATTTCGAACCGAAGAATAGATTCCTTCAAATACTCGCCACTCCAAGACATTAGTTACTATGAAACTCTTCGGATTATTCTAACAAAACTGACAAATGTTAGCAATCAAAATATAACATCAAAAAATAGTCAAACAACTGAAGCAATAAAACTTAAGATAACTTTGACAGTGACTGACATCAAAGTAGATAGAAGCGAATGTCTTAAACACTCATTATTTACTTATTTTTAAGTTTATCTTCAGTAGCCTTTAGTAAATTATTTATTTTCCGATAATCATGAGAAATGTTGGTGTGTAACATAAGTATTGTCGGAACTTTTGAAACTTTATTTCAACAAAGAATGACTAAACAATATATGCGCCATCACATTCTACAACCCATCACATTCTACAACAGTTGCCGTTTACGGGGTAAATCAAGAATGCCTTTTTCAGAAAAATCTGTGACCAGCCCGAGTAATTTGTTCGAGTCAAACTCAACTGGCCTTCCAGAACGCTCCTTGTCCTCCAACGATCCGTCACCGTTTTTGAACCACGCGAACCACCGCTGATAAGTGCGTTCGCTAACGATGCCCTCGTCGCGCGTATCACAGTTATTGCGAGCTACCGTCGCTACACCGCGGTCGAGTTCAGACTAGTACAAAATACACTCCCAAGTAGGTAATGAAATTTCAGACATTTTCTGAAGAAGTTTACAACTGTGAGTCAATTGTGACAGTGGACAATGGGCAACCCATACCAATTATATGCCCTGCGCATATTAGTTCTCGAACTTTCTAAAGATTTTCATATACTTTGAGAAAATTCTGACAATACTTATGCTACACACCAATATAATTAATATCTCTGCCATTCCCTTCAAATCAATAAGCTTTAGTATGTGATTGATAGTTATTAAAATGTTAAGATTTTATTGCGGTTTTATTAATTATTAAGCCTATCTAATGATATTTTGGTAGAAAAATTTCTTGATACCAATTATTTTGATTAAAAGCTGCATTAAATTTATAATGTAGAATGAATAAGACGATTAACATAGGCTTCATCATTAATATTGTCATATACAATCAATCAAATTGCTTGTTTCACGCAATTGTAGAGCAGTTTCATTAGAAATTTAGTACTACAAGTCATAATCCATTTTAACACTCTGCCGAACTATTATCATTTGATTGACTTAAAATACAATTTATGGTTACATAGAAAAAGTTGTGAAACAATAACAAAATAATGATTCACACAATATTATATTCTTTGTCGTCTCTTAGATTGCAGTAAAACAAAGATTTGAAAACTTTATCTTAATGAAATTTGTCTAATAATATGAAGGATAGCAAAATCTCTAATATATACTTTAGTAAACAAGTTGAATTACCATTTTGACTAGTGATCTCATATTCTATTTCTCATCTACGACTTGTAGTTTGCTTTCAGTTATTAACTGATATTAGTTCTAGTATTACTTCTAAATAAGTTTTCGCAGTCATTGTGTCACAATGAATTCAAAGGGTTGTATCTTTTTAGAAGACAAGGATACCTTCTTCAATAATAATTCTGGTCAAAGTCTTCCACCATTACGAATAACAGTTCATGCGATGGCTGATCAAAATAACCGATACATGTTTTGCTTCTCACAAGCAGAAATTTTCCGTTTAATAACTGAAAAAATAAAAAATCCAATAATTGTCAAAAAAGAAACATCTATTGGAATTCCAACTAATAATGGATGGAATGGAATTATAGGAACCTTAACAAGAAATGAAAGTGACATGGGTCTTGGATATTTTTCTGCAGTTCACGAACGATATGAAGTTACACAATTCTCACCCACCATAGGTTATAGTCATCCGATTGCTATTCTTGGAGGAAAAATATTTGACAGACAGAATGATGAAGCTTTCAAATTCTTTGACTCATTCAATACTTGTTTGTGGATAACTACAATTTCATCACTCATTTTAGTATCACTTATATATTTCGTAACGAAATTGAATTCATATACAGCTATTAACAAGTTTTTAGCCATCAAATTAATGATTGAATCGATTTATATGTATTTGAGTCCACTTTTGAATCAACCAATCAGTAGAAGAAATAAATCTTCTGGTTTGAAAAATATATTATTATTTGGTTCGTGGTTCATAACAATATCTATTCTGATAAAAGGATTCAATTCTAAAGTTTTATCTAATATTCTGCATGAACATTATGTTTATGTGGATTCACTTGAAGATGTAAACCATTGGATTAAATTACGTAACATATCGGTTGAGGCCAATTCAGGATTTCTCACGTGGCATTTATTTAGAAAATCAAATGACTCTGAATTTTCAAAAATCTACGAAAGGCTTGAAGACGTGAAAGGTAGAGAACTTAATCTGAAAGAAATACTGAAAGGCAGAAGAGTTCATATAACTTATAGTACATTTTTAGAATCTATAGTTGAAGTTAATAAGCACTTACCACTACACATCGGTCAAAATGTGTATTTCGGTACTTCTTTTGTTATATTGTATTCAAAATCTATACCGGTTTCTATAAAAAAGAAAGTCGATTTATTGATAATTTCTATTTTCGAAAGTGGTTACCAAAAATTTTGGCGAACCAAATTATTTAAGAAAATATATTCAGCTGATGGGGATATAAGTCGTGAAAATATAAGTTTATTCAACTATCGCGGTATATTTTTCTTATTGGTTTTTGTATTTTTGTCTGCCAACTTACTTTTATTTGTTGAAGTATTCAGTCATTTTGAATGCCTCAATGATTTCAAATTTAAAAGGCTTTCATTTCTGTCAATCAATCGACTTAATAAATTCAAGTTTCTGTCAATAAGAAAAACATGATAAACTAATTATTTTGAATTGTGGATAGTATTCTGATGAAAAACTCTCCAAAACAATTGATAAGTATTTGAAAATTTTTCGGTAAAACGCCTAGTTTGCTTAAAGAAATGTGAATAACGGATAAGTTAGTCATGTACGAATACCTGATTTATTGAAATCAGTCATTTATTTTATTATTGGCTAAATAATGAAAAAGAAACTCCTCGTCTTTTAAAATTGGCTAAAAACATGCCAGTATTTTTTGAATTTTAGTGTATTAAGAAAAAATCTTCTCAACCATTGGTAATCTCGTTTGAAAAAGCGCGCAACTCAGAACCCAAGCTCAATTCCTTAATGATTCTCAAATAAAATTATTAAATCTTTAACAAACGAAGATTTTTGGAAATAAACATACCACATTATTCTTATGATATTTGAAGAATAAATAATCTCATATTTATTCTCATACTATAAGAAATTCGAGAGTAGAGATTCCCTGAAAACCATTCTCTAATTGTTTATTCAGTCAAACCTGGGATAAGAGTACTTTCAAATTTACAAATTTTTATAGCATAAAAGGAGTCGTCTCACTGATTCACATCATATTCACTTAACCTAACAATTAAAACATACGTCAATTCGAACCATTTCTGTTCAGTTATGTTTATAGACTTAAATTGATGTTAATTCAGTTCTACATATAGAACCAAGAATCACATTCTTTCAAATGTTTACCACTCCAAGATATTAATTACTATAAAACTTTTCTGATTATTTGAGCAAAGCTGACAAATTTGAACAATCAAATTATAACATCAAAAAACAGTTAAACAACCGAAACAACTTATGGCAACTTTGACAGTAACTGACATCAAAGTAGAAGTGAATGCCTCCAACACTCTTTATTTGCTTATTCTTAAATGTATTTCTAAGTAGCTTTTTGTAAAAATTATTTATTTTTTCTAATAATCATGAGAAACATAACATCTCTGCCATTCACCTCTAATGAACAGTTTCTTATGCGGTCGATAGTTGTTAAAATGTTGTTTCATTATATTTTTATTAATGCACTGATGTACTCATATAATGTATGTGTACCGATGTTTTGATAGAAAACTTTCTTAATACCAACTGGCTTTGATTTGAGAAGAACGCCTCTGCATAACTTCTTAGAAGAAACCAAATAAAGTTTATTTACAAATTACAAGTTAACAAGTAATGAACGTTAATCGCAAATTTTTCAATAAGTAAAAACTTTTCACATATTAACTTGAATGCAAAGTAACCTATAATAGTCATGTCATCGTTTAAGTGTTAGAGTTTTTATCGTCAAATTAATGAAAAACTAAGCTTTGAAACAAAACTTTAATGAATAGATTATTTCATATAATTTTGATTGCTCAATTTTTATTTATTTCTGGTTTTAATTCTTAAAAACAAATGAAAATTTTTATAATAAAATATTTTTTATTTTAATTTAGGGCAAATAATTGGCTCTTAACTAATTGAAAGTTATAACTTTAGATCTCAACAAATTTTACCTTGACTACTAAATCAAACTTCTGATGAGCAGAAAATTTTAGAACTCAAACCTAAAAATGATTTGTGCGAGAGATAACTTGTTTCTAATATTAAGTAAAAATCTTAAAACTGCTCTTCTGGAATCAAAGCAAGTTGTTTTAATTCAAATTTGCACCATATTTATTAAAGTAGAATAAATGATACGACTAATATAGGTCTTATTTTTAATTTTGTCATATAAAATCTATTCAATTCTGTTAAATTGTACGTTTCACATGATTGTAGAACAATTTTTTCAGAAGTTTTATATTACAAATATCTGTCAATCTCAATATTCTGTTGTACTATTAGCGTTTGATTGACTTAAAACACAATTTATAGTTATATAAAACAAGTTATGAGATAATAACAGAATAATGATTTTCCCAATATTTTATTCGGTGTTATCATTTAGATTTAAACAAAATCAAAATTTGAAAACTTCATCTTAATGGAGTTTGCCCAATACTGTAAAGAACAAAAAGTTTTCTAACATATACTTTTGCCAACATACTGAATTAACATTTTGACTAGTAATCTCACATTCTACTTCTCGCATATGATTTGTAGTTTGATTCCAGTTACCAACTGATATTAATTCAAAGCATTCTAAAAAGTTTTCATAGAGATTGTATGACAATGAATTCAGGCGGTTGCATAATTTTTAAAGACAATGATACGTTCTTCAATAATAATTCTGATCAAGGTCTTCAGCCTATAAGAATGATATTTCCAGATGTAATTGAGAGAAATAAAAAATTTGAAATATGCTTCTTTAAAGCAAAATATTTAAATTTGATAACTGAAAAATTAAAAAATCCAATAATTGTGAAACATGATGCTTATATTGGAACTCAAACTTCTGATGGGTGGAATGGAGCTATAGGAAGTCTATCAAGAAATGAGAGTGACATAAGTATTGAATATTTTTCTGCACTTTTCGAACGGTACCAAGTTACAAAATTCTCACCCGTCATAAGTCATAGTTATCCAATTACTATTCTTGGAGGGAAAATATTTAACACACAGAATAACGAAGCCTTCAAATTCTTTGATTCATTCAGTACATATTTGTGGATAACTACAATTTCATCACTCATTTTGATATCATTTATTTATTTCATAACGAAGTTGAATTCATATCCAGCTATTCATAAGTTTTCAGTCATCAGATTAATGATTGATTCGATCTATATGCATTTGAGTCCACTTTTGAATCAACCAATCAGTAGAATAAATGAATTTTCGAGTTTGAAAAATAGATTGTTATTTGGTTCATGGTTCATAACAATATCAGTTTTGACTAAAGGATTCAGTTCAATAGTTTTATCCAATATTCTGTATGAGCCTTATGTTTATATAGATTCACTCGAAGATGTAAACCATTGGATTAAATTACGAAACATATCGGTTGAGGCCTACTCGGGATTTCTCACGTGGCAGTTATTTAAAAAATCAAATCGCTCTGAATATTCAAAAATCTATGAACGACTTGAGGACGTGAAAGGCAGAGGATACAATTTGAAAGAAATATTGAATGGCAGAAGAGTTTACATAACTCAAAGTATAGTAATAGAATCTATAGTTAAATTTAATGAGCATTTACCGTTACATATCGGTCAAAATCGGTATTTCGGCACTTCTTATGTTTTGTTATATTCAAAATCTATACCGGTTTCTATAAAAAAGAAAGTCGATTTATTGATGATTTCTATTTTCGAAGGAGGTCTCCAAAAGTTTTGGAGTATAAAATCATTTCGGAAAAGAAATTCAGTCCATGAAAATATAGGCCTTGAAAATATAGGTCTTGAAAATATAAGTTTATTTAAATATCGCGGCATATTTTTCATATTGATTGGGGGACTTTTAGCTGCTAATTTACTTTTAATCATCGAAATATTCAGCTGGTTTAAATTATTTAAGTTTAAAAAGGATATCGTTCTTGTTCAATAGATTTAATAAACTTCTCTCAATGTAAAAAATATCATCAATTGATTATACGAAATTATGGATATTATTATGATGTGAAATTATCTGAAACAAATGAGAAAACCCTGACAAAAAGTACTTTAAAACTTATAAAAGTTGTAAATATGTTGATTATTAAACCTTGAAGATTGTTATGAACTATAAATGATGCGTTGTAAGCAGTAACGACTTATAGCCTTATGCACAGAAATGAGAAAATCGCGTTTAAAGTAGCGCAACTTTCGAATACATGTATATAATTTATTTTCAATAATTTACTGAATTTCTTAATATTTTTCTCATGTTTTTCTCCCATAAGATTGGATGTGATGTACGTTTCTTTCCATTTTCTTTAGACTTTTGTGTCAATTCATTACTAATCAAGTCTATAACACAATTAGTGATATTTTTCAATTTATTTTTCAATAAATCACACATTTTAAGATTTTAAGAATCAAAGTAAATGAACATAAACAAGAAATAAAATTTTATTTCAAAAGTTTGTAAATAATTGACTCATATTTAACTTAGTATTGCATAAATAATTGAAATATGTAGCTAACACACTCATATGACGCGTAAGTGCAAAACTACTCTCAGTTGTAATGTTTTGTTTATAGGAATAAGAGATAACTCCTTTGCCGATTTAATCGTATTTTCCTCATTGGAACATAATATGAAAATTTGTCTGAATGTAAAGTAAGACCTATACATTGATTTAGTTCAATAATCCTCGAACCTTGTATCTCCACACAAGTCGTTACTGAATCCAATGCATCATATCTATTGATGACAAGACGTTGTGATTGCGTCGATTTGCAAAACAATTACAATGACAACATTATAAAATTTTAAATTTATGAAGTGAATATGCACATTAATCAACTTTAGTATCGGTAGTTCACGATAAGACTAGCTGTGAGATTTTCAGTTAAATTATATAAGTAAGCTATTTCTAAGAACCCAACATCTGTATTGGCTGATTAGTAAACTTTGGAAATTTTAATTTCAACTTTTATTTATTCTATTTTTATGAGTAATTAAACGAAAGTAGTGTTTAAAAAGAAGTAATAAATGATTAAACTAAATACTGCAAATGTTTTTCGTCGCACTCCAAACAGGCTTTAGCTCGTCTATTCATATTATTAAATGAATCGAAAAATTGCTCATGAACGGCTTTGTGAGATTTAGTTTTTAAAAAAATGTTCACAGTAAACCCCCTTTCATTTATTTCACACACCGTTTTTGGTGTTTAACTCATTTATCAGTTGACTTAATCTATAAAAAGTTCAAAATTAAACTCGGTCATTGACATCATCATTCGTAACTTTTTATCAAAGCGACGTGAGAAGAGAGTTTTGAAATACTTTTGGAGTTAGTTTTATCGCGAACGCCTGGTATTAAGCATACATTTGTTATATTGAGGCTTCAATAATATAATTGCAATCTCATTACCGATTGCTAAAATAATTCGGGAAAAGCTAATTTTATCACATTATGATCCGAATTCTAATAATTGTAGCTATACATTTAAAAACAAAGACATTTTCAGTTTTGCCTATAGAATTAATTGATGATAGACAATGATTCGAGAGTCTCACTCGAAAGTTAAAACTCTCGATCTCAATTAAATGTAGTTGAGATTCTCATGAGATTCGAAAAATTTCGAAAAACTATCGATAATTTGAGATCAATCTTTAACTTAGTAAAGATTTTGCAGTAGTTTTTTTTAATTTTTAAAAGTAATGATTTGTAAAACATCCATCGCCAACATATCATTGAAGTCATTCATTGTGATTTCGAAAATTTTATCAATCAATTAAAGTGAAATTAATTAAATTCACTAAATGGTCAGTTGGGTCTACAATCATTTCAATAAATTAGATGAAGGATATGCTCAACTTTAACATTATACCAAAAAATCGATTTAAAACGAGTAATACAGCAAGTTTTGCGAGACATTTGCGTCGTACTCATTCAACCGCGACCTCAATCAAACGAAACAAAATTCAAAACATTATGAATGTTAGAAAAAGAATTTTATTAGTTTTAACAGAAAACAATCAATAGGTAAATTGATTATTCATTATTTTATTATGAAAGAGGTACTCAATGCAGTTGAAGACGAATATTTAAGAAAAATTCATTCGTTATTTCTAGTTTACATCATCGATTCATGTCTTTTGGTCATTGAAATTAAAGCTTGTCGAAATATCTGAAGAAAATAAAAACAAATTAATCAATTTGTTGAATGACAGATCGGTACTAGTAGATTTCCACTGTTGAACATTTATTGCAAGTAAGTCATACATAAAAGTGAATTGTCACGAATTGACAAATGATTGGAAATAATTAATTTTAATTTGGAAACTAAACTGATTTAAGAATCTGATTACTCACAGTATCTGAATGAAGTAATTGAAAAAGTACTAATTTTTATTTAGAACATAACATACGATTTCATGTTGACGAAAACGCCGCTAGAATCGATTTAGTTTCAACTCATCTTGGATTAAAATATTCGTTGCTTTGCCTATAATTTACATTTATCTTATTTCTAAAATGTACTCCGATTTGAATCCGAGTTTAATCAATAATTTACTGTTTCTCAATAAAAAGTATAAATACTTTAATATAGATTTTTTCGAGTAAGCACATGATACTTTTATGATATTTGAAGAATAAATAAAAAATTGATAATCTCATATTGTTTCCACATTATATATAATTCGAGAATCCATAATTATGATTAAGGACTCCTGGAAATTCATTCTTTATTTGTTTATTTAATTAATCAGATATAAAACTTTAAAATTACAAATTTTTTGGCATCAAACGAGTAACCGCCGATTCATACCATTCTCACTTAACAAAACAATTAAAACATATGACAATTCGAAGAATATATCCTGATTAATATACATCCACTTATAAACATCCGATTGATAGGCATTTTATTAAGTAGTCAAATTTTTAAGCTATTCAAAATAATTGTTTCAATTCATTCACGTATCTGAGACTTTTGAAATAATTGTATATTAATTAAAATGAAATTAATGAAGTACATTGAATCACATATCTGCTAATCTTAAAATCCTACGAGATTTAAGGTATTTAACATGTGCAAAATGCAAACGTATTCTACTATCGGGTGTTCGATATAAAAGTATTTCTAAGATTTGCAGTTAAATGATTTAGGTCAATGATTTTTAAGAACACAATATCTGCATTGACTGATTGGTAAACTTTAGAAATGGTAATTTTAACTTTTATTCATTCTATTCGTATGAGTAATTAAAAAATAGCGCTTACTTTGTTTTAAAGCTATAATAGTTAGCGTTGCCAAGTGTCAAGGAATTAACCGGTACAGTAAGTATAAATTAACTTCTGAGTTTCTGCAGAAAAAAGGTCTGAGTAATATAACTATTACTATACATTTGGATCCTTTTCTACTGTTGGGGCTAAGGGGTTAATTTATCTGACTGTACAGGTCAGTTCCTTGAGATTTGGCAAGCTAATAATAGTGCATATGATTTACGTGTGAACTTAATCTATAAAAAGTTCAGAACCACACTCAATCATTCACATTATTATTCATAATTTTTACCAAAAAGACTCAGAAAGTTTTGATATACTTTTGGAGGTACTTTTATAGCGAGTACCCGATATTTTTCAAGTGAATGAAAAGTAATTTTTATTTTAAGTCTATTCAGTTCAATATACTAATTTGTTATTTAACCTAATGTTATTGAATTTTTCTGCTTATTTATATAGAAATTAGATTAATTGACTAAAGTTTGTGTAATCTATCTGAAAACTGTCTGAATTAAGTTTAATTAAATGAAGTAGCGAAATAGTTGTCTATGAAATGAAATGTCAATGATGTGTATGTCTATGAAGAGGATTTCTATAAAGCGAATGTCTATAAGTTGAGAAAATACACTATTCGAACGATTTCTACTGAGTTAAGCAAAGTTTACAGATTTTAATTGACGTTAATCTAGTCGACATTCAGAACAAAAAAACAGATTCTTTCAGATATTCACAACTACAAGAAATTAATTACTACAAGAAATTTCAAATTATTTAATAGAAAATTGCCAAATATTAGCAATCAAAGTATAACAGTCAAAAAGCTGAAATAACAAAACTTAAGACAACTTCGACAATAGATGATAACAAAGAAGAAGTGAATACCTTAAACACATATTATTTGCTTATTCTTAAGCGTATTTTCAATAGCTTGATGTAAATTTATTTTCTAATAATGATAAGAAATATAAAAAATGTCTCTGTTATTCACTTATAATTAACAAAGCTTATTACGTAATTGATAGTCATTAAGATGTTTTATAACTCTTTTATTAATTATTTAGTGTATGAACAGATATTTTGGTAGAAAACTTTTTTCGATACCAAATATTTTAATTGAAATTTACATCACATTTACAAAGTGGAATAAGACGATTAACATAGATTGCATCATTAGCGTTGCAATCTATTGTCAGTCACATTTTTGTTAAATTGGTTGTTTCACATAATTGCAGAGCCATTACATTAGAAAATTGTATTCCAAATTTTTGTTTATTTTAACATTCTATTGGGCTATTAGCATTTGATTGACTTAAAACAATTTATTGTTATATAAAAAACGTTATAAAATATTAACAGAATGATTATACTATACTCCTTACGATCGTGTAAATTGCAGTAAAATAAAGAATTGAAAGCTTTATCATAATGAAATTTGCCTAATACTATAAAGAATAAGAAATTTTCTAACACATAGCTTGAACGACAAATTGAATTAATATTTTGACTAGCAATCATTTATTCTACTTCTCCTATGTAAATTGTAGTTTGATTCAAGTTATGGATTGATATTAATTCGAAAGTATTAATTCTAAATATGTTTTCATAAAGATTGTGTTACGATGAAATCGGACAATTGCATCGTTTTAAAAAACAATGATTCTTTTTTCAACAATAACTCAGATCAAAGTCTTCAGCCAATACGAATAACAGTTCTTGCGATAGCTGATCAAAGTAACCGATACAAAATTTGCTTCTCACAAGCAAAAATTTTTAATTTGATAACTGAAAAATTAAAAAATCCTATAATTGTGAAATATGAAACTTCATATGGAATTTCAACTAATGGTAGTTGGAATGGAGTTATAGGAACTTTATCAAAAAATGAGAGTGACATAAGTGCTGAATATTTTTCTGCAGTTCACGAACGACATGAAGTTACACAATTCTCACCCACCATAGGTTATAGCCATCCGATTGCTATTCTTGGAGGAAAAATATTTGACAGACAGAATAATGAAGCCTTCAAATTCTTTGACTCATTCAATACATATTTGTGGATAACTACAATTTCATCACTCATTTTGATATCATTTATTTATTTCATAACGAAATTGAATTCGCATCCAGCTATTCATAAGTTTTCAGTCATCAGATTAATGATTGAATCGATTTATATGTATTTGAGTCCACTTTTGAATCAATCAATCAGTAGAATAAATGAATTTTCGAGTTTGAAAAATAGATTGTTATTTGGTTCATGGTTCATAACAATATCAATTTTGACTAAAGGATTCAGTTCAATAGTTTTATCAAATATTCTGTACCAGCCTTATGTTTATATAGATTCACTTGAAGATATAAACCATTGGATTAAATTACGTGACATGTCAGTTGAGGCTAGTTCACATTACCTTACTTGGCATTTGTTTAGGAAATCAAATGACTCTGAATTTTAAAAATCTATGAAAGACTTGAAGATCTGAAACATAGAGAATGCAGTTTGAAAGAAATATTAAAAGGTAGAAAAGTTTATTTAGCATATAGTTCATTTTTACAAATTTTAGTTTCAATTAATAAACACTTACCGCTGCATATCGGTCAAAATATGTATTTCGGAACTTCTTTTGTTATATTATATTCAAAATTTATACCGATTTCTATAAAAAAGAAAGTGGATTCATTAATGATTTCTACTTTCGAAAGTGGTCATCAAAATTTTTGGGACAAGAAACTATTTTGGAAAATATATTCAATTAACGACGATATAAGTATTGAAAATATAAGTTTATTCAACTATCGTGGCATATTTTTCTTATTGATTGGCGGTCTTTTGTCTGCCAACGTACTATTTGTTGTCGAAATATTCATTTAATTTCAATGATTTAAGTTTCTGACAATTAAAAGAATATCATCAATTAATTATTCGGAATAATGGATATTATTCTTATGCCATAATTTCTGTAATAATCAAAGAAAACTTGGTAAAAGTATTTTAAAACTAGCAACTATGAACTCATTGATAATAATAAACTTATCTCTTAAAGCAATGAAATAAGTAAAACGCACTTAAAGTTGCGTTTCAAAAATTTTTATAAAAATTGATCTCTTTAAAATTGAAACCTGAATTTTATTAATTATAACACGCTATCAAACATATATTAAACTTATTATATGAATAAAGTATGAGCTGAGCTCAATGTTTAAAACATAATCGAAAAACAGGTTTACTCGAGATACGTTGTTATATTATCGGAACTTCATATGTTGATTATTCCAACTTGAAAATAGTTTAAAGATTTTGAGCTAAAAGTCTATTGATCATAAGATATCACGATCGAATTCGTTTGCCAATTCTTTAAATATAATGACAACTTTACAATTTTTAAATTTATGAAGTGAACGAGCATCTTAATTAACTTTAGAATTACTTATACTTTTATTATATCGAGGTTTCAATAATATAACCGTAATCTCATTGCGGATTGCTGAATAGATTTATAAACAAGAAATAATTTTGCTTCTAATATTAATAAATGTAGCTATACATCCATAAACGAAAGTGTTGTCATATTTGCTTATAAAACTAATTATTAATAGATAACGATCCTATAGTCTCACTCGAAAATTCACGATTTCGATTGAATGAGTTCGGGACTTCTGAAATTTTCACTATAAAATCATTCGTAATTTGAAATGAATCCTTTAACTATTAAAGATAAGTTTTGGTAATTTTTGAAATAACAATTTATAAAACAGTTCTATTTTGGAAAAAATGATATGTAAGACATGACTATATGTTGGTAGTCTGACAAAGTTAATGTTTTGTCAACTAGTTATTTAACTCATTCATTGTGATATTCAAAATTTTATCAATCAATTAGTTTCGACAAATGGTCCGTTTGATCTGTAATCGTTTGAACAAACTAGATAAAAATTTGTTTAACGTAAACATTACGCTAAAAAATCAATTGTAATTCGAGTAAAACGATTTAGCAAAAAATTTACGTCATGTTTATTCAAATGTTATGCCGTTCTGGTTCGAGCTCATAAACCTAAACGCATAACTGGGGACTAAAATTAACTATTTATCAAGAATTCTGAAACAAATATTCTATTAAAATCTTAGTAATATTAGACTTTGTTTGATTGCAATCTTTTATTTTCTTAAAAATTATAAGTATTTAAAATAATATTTAATAACAAATAGATAAAGAAATATAAAAAAGTTTAGACGTGATTTCATTATTTGATTGATACATAAAATGTTATTAACATATTTAAAGGTTTTCATATATTAAAAGATTTTTACTTCTTTCTAACGCTTTTTCACTTTCACTTAGAGGCATAATGAGGTCCTCTCCTCGAGGCCTCCGCCCAAAGACTGACTCTCTTTACCAGTTTTTTAACATATCTTATATAAACAAAATAGATCTGAATTGTTATTCTTTTCAAATATTCACCGCATTTCATAGCAAACGTTAATACAATGATAACCTTGAAAGCATTAGTAAAGCATTACATAAAATATAAAGCATTTTAAAGATAACTCTTTGACAAACTATTTTAAAAGAATGAAAAACTGATTTAAAATCAGAAAATTTGTATCTGCATAACACAAATGCCGCGAACTCAATCAAACGAAACAAATTAAAAGATTATGAATGCTAGAAAAACAATTCTATTAGTTTAAGCAGAAAACAATAGATACATAAATTGATATTCACTATATTATTATTAACATGACACTCAACACTCAATACAGCTGAAGAAGAATATTGACAAAATTGATTTATTATTTCTAATCTACATATCAATTTACGTCTTGTTCGCCATTCAAATTTTTAAATATTGAAATATTTGAGGCAAATCAAATACTGTTAAATGACATCGAATCGGTATCAGTAGATTTCCACAGTTGGACATAGATTACGAATAAGTCATATATAAGATTGAGTTGTGAATTGACAAATGATTGGAAAATAATTTACTTTAATTTGGAAACTAAACAGATTTAAGGATCTAATTACTCACAGTATCACTCAATGAAGTAATTGAAAAAGTACTAATTTTTATTTGGAACATGATATACGATTTCACATCGAGGGCAATACCGCTAAAATCAATTTAGTTTCATCTCTTTGATTGAAAACATTCGCTGCTTTACTCTTAATTGACATTTATCTGCAAAGGAAAACTTAAGAACCTGTGATATACTTGAGTGTTCATAACTAAATGAATAAAAATTATCAACCGTTCAATTATAGTTAAACCGCACAAATAGCACTTGAAATAAACAAGAATGAATATAATTGAAAAGTGTTACTCTCAAGCAAAATGTTGAGACTCTTTTGGGAACCTATTTTGCTTTGTTAGAAAATGTTAATTAAAAGAAGATATGCATAGTTTGTTATTTCCATAGAATTATTAAAAACGATAACTCTAAATAAGATGTGAAACTAAAGAGAATTGTTCTGGCCACAACTGAGTCTTTGATCACGCTTTTAGATTTTATTCATGCTGTTTATAAACTAATGTCTGGCGAGAAGTATTGCACAATCTCTTTCGTTTACCCAACTACAATGTGGCTCATTTGATACCACAATAAAGTCATTTGCAGCAAGTTAACCAATTCAAAGAAAGGTTTTAATTGAGACTGAGTTTCTTTTTAAACCGTACGATCAAACTATTGCTAAATCTCCGGCCATATTAGCTTCTCTTTTAAATTTTGGATTCAAATACTTGTGATGTATCGATAAAAAAGTAAAAAATTTATTATAAATAAAAAAAGCAAATGAAAGGAACAAAATCAAAGTATAACAGAAATAAGAGTGAAATTATTGAACTACAAAACTTAAGACAACTTTGGCAGTAACTGATAACAAAGAAGAAGTAAATGCCTTAATACAAGTTATTTTCTTATTCTTAAGTGTATGTTCAGTAGTTTTTTGTAGTAGTTATTTACTTTCTAATAATCGTGTGAAATATAAGTTTCTCTGCCATTCACTTCTAATCAACAAAGTTTTTTACGTGATTAATAGATATTAAAATGTTTCATTACACTTTTTTTTTAATAATTTATGATATAAAACGATATTTTGGTAGAAAACTTTCTTAATTTCAATTAGTTTAACTATATGTTGCATCACATTTATAAAGTAGAATAAAAAAGATGATTAACATAGGTTTTATCATTAGTGTTGCAATTTATGGTCAGTCAGATTTTTGCTAAATTGCTTATTTCGCATGATAAATTACATAGGAAATTGTATTGAGAGTTTTAGTCTATTTCAGCATTATATTGGACTATTAGCATTTTATTGACTTAAAACAATTTGTTCCTACATAAAAAAAGTTATGAATTATTAACAGAATGATGATTTCCTTCATATTATATTCCTTATTATCGTTCAGATTACAATAAAACGAAAAAATTTTCTAACTTATAATTTGCATAACAAACTGAATTACTGCTTTAACTAGTAAGCTCATATTTGACTTCCTGCATATAACTTGTTGTTAGATTCCAGTTACCAACTGATATTATTCTTAGAGCTTTAATTCAAAATAAAGTTTTATAGAGATCGTGTGACAATGAATTCAGACCATTGTATCTTTTTAGAAAACAGCAATTGCTTCATCAATAATAATTCTGATCCGAGTCTTCAGCCATTACGAATAATAGTTTATGCGAAACCTGATCAAAACAACCGATACAAATTTTGCTCCGCACAAACACAAATTTTCAGTTTGATAACTGAAAAACTAAAAAATCCTATAATTGTGAAGCACGAAACTTCTATTGGAATTCCAACTTCTGATGGGTGGAATGGAGTTATAGGAAGTCTATCAAGAAATGAGAGTGACATAAGTGCTGGATACTTTTCTGCACTTTTCGAACGGTATCAAGTTACACAATTCTCACCCACCATAGGTTATGGTTATCCAATTGCTATTCTTGGAGGAAAAATATTTGACACACAGAATAATGAAGCCTTCAAATTCTTTGACTCATTCACTACCTATTTGTGGATAACTACAATTTCATCACTCATTTTAATATCACTTATTTATTTCATAACGAAGTTGAATTCGCATCCAGCTATTCATAAGCTCTCAGTAATCAGATTGATGATTGAATCAATTTATATGTATTTGAGTCCACTTTTGAATCAACCAATCAGTAGAAGAGATAAATCTTCGGATTTGAAAAATATATTATTATTTGGTTCGTGGTTCATAACAATATCTATTCTGATAAAAGCATTCAATTCTAAAGTCTTATCAAATATTCTGTACCAGCCTTATGTTTATGTGGATTCACTCGAAGATATAAACCATTGGATTAAATTACGTAACATATCGGTTGAGGCCAACTCACGTCATCTCACGTGGTATTTATTTAGAAAATTAAATCGTTCTGAATTTTCAGAATTCTATGAAAGATTTCAAGACGCGAATAATAAGGAATTCAATTTGAATGAAATATTGAAAGGAAGAAGGTTTTATTTAGCTTATAGTACATCTTTAGAAACTTTAGTTGCAACTAATAAACACTTACCGCTACATATCGGTCAAAATATGTATTTCGGTACTTCTTTTGTTGTGTTATATTCAAAATTTATATCGATTTTTACAAAAAGTAAAATCGATTTATTGATTACTTCTGTTTTCGAAAGTGGTCACCAAAAGTTTTGGCGAACCAAGTTACCTCATAAAATATATTCAGCTGATGAAAATATAAGTAATGAAAATATAAATTTATTTAACTATCGCGGTATATTTTTATTATGGATTGGTGGACTTTTATCTGCTAGTTTACTTTTAGTTTCCGAAATATTCAGTCAATTTGTATGCTTGAATAATTTAAAATTAAAAAGGCTATCATTTCCGTCATTCAATAGATTTAATAAATTTAAGTTTCTTTTAATGAAAAAAATATGATTAATAAAATATTTGTAATCACGGACAATATTCTGATGTAGAAATTTCCGAAACAACTGAGAAACATTTGATAGAATTTTCGATAAAACATCTAGTTTATCTAAAAGAATTTCAAAACGGATGCGTGATATCAATACCACATTCAATCGAAGATTTGATTTATTGTATTGGTCGCTCAACGGTGAAGAATTTTCCTTTCTTTCAAAATTGGATAAAAATGATTCCAGTATTCTTTCGACTTCTGTATCTTCAACAAGAATCTTCTCAAGAGCTGATAGTCTCATTTCTAGAAAGCACTCCGCTTTGAAACTAATTTAGTCAATAATTTATTGTATGTCAATAAAAATTACAAAAACATTAATATATTGTGTTTTTTCAAATAAGTATATAATATTATTTTTATTATATTTGAAGAATAAATAAAAATTTGATAATCTCATTTATTTTTATAATGTAGAATTCGGGAATCCAAACTTGAGAATAAATACTAGTGAAAAATCATTCTTTAATTATTTATTTGAACTGATATAAATTCATATTATAATATATCAATTCTCTATGACATAAAATGATAATCAGGCCGATCTGTATCATTTTTAATATCAATTATTTTGATTAAATGTTGCATCACGTTTATAATGCAAAATGAATAAGACGATTAATATAGATTTTATCTTTAATGTTGTCATATACAATTAATCAAATTTCTGTTAAATTGCTTGTTTCATATGATTGTAGTGCAATTTTATTAAAAATTTTACATTACAAGTCTTGGTTTATTTCAATATCCTGTTGGACTATTAGCATTTGATTAACTTAAAACAACTTGCTGTTATAAAAAAGAGATTATGAAACATTAACAAAATGATGATTTACTTAATATTATATCCCTTGTGATCATTTAGATTACAGTAAAATAGGAAATTGAAAGCGTTATCTTAATGAAATTTGCAAGATACTATAAAGAGTAGGAACTTTTTAAATATATAAATTGGATAACAAATCGAATTTCTGTTTTGACCAGTAATCTCATATTTAACATCTCACATATGAATTATAGTTTGAGTTAAGTTATGGATTGATATTAACTTAAAAATTTTAATTATTAATATGTTTTTATAAAGATTGCGAGACAATGAATTCGGACAATTGTATCTTTTTAGATAACAAGGATTCCTTCTTCAATAATAATACTGATCAAAGTCTTCAGCCATTACGAATAACAGCTTTTGCGATAGCTGATCGAAATAACCAATACAAGTTTTGCTCCACGCAAGCACAAATTTTCCGTTTGTTAACTGAAAAACAAAAAAACCCAATAATTGTAAAAAAGAAACAGCTATTGGAATTCAAACTAATGATGGATGGAATGAAGTTGTAAGAAGCTTATCAAAAATAAGAGCGACATAAGTACTGGATATTTTTCTGCACTTTTCGAACGGTATCAAGTTACACAATTCTCACCCACCGTGGGCTGTAGTTATCCGATTGGTATTCTTGAAGGAAAACTATTTGACAGACAGAATAATGAAGCCTTCAAATTCTTTAACTCATTCAATACAAATTTGTGGATAACTACAATTTCATCGCTCATTTTAATATCATTCATTTATTTCATAACGAGATTAAAGTGTTATAAAGTCACTAATAAGTTTGCAGTCATCGTATTAATGATCGAATCGATTTATATATATTTAAGTACACTTTTGAATCAACCAATTAGTAGAAGTAATAAAGCTTCGAGTTTGAAAAATAAACTATTATTCGGTTCGTGGTTCATAACAATATCTATTCTGATAAAAGGATTTAGTTCAAAAGTTTTATCAAATATTCTGTATGAGCCTTATTTTTATGTGGATTCACTCGAAGATATAAATCATTGGATTAAATTACGTAACATATCAGTTGAGGCTACCTCACATTACCCCACTTGGCATTTATTTAAAAATCAAATGACTCTGGATTTTCAAAAATCTATGAAAGGCTTGAAGATGTGAAAGATAAAGAATTAAATTTGACAGAAATATTGAAAGGCAGAACAGTTTATTTATCTTATAGTACATTTTTAGAAACTCTTGTTGCAACTAATAAGCACTTATCGTTACATACCGGTCAAAATATGTATTTCGGTACTTCTTTTGTTATATTATATTCAAAATTGATACTTATTTCTATAAAAAAAAGAAAGTGGATTCATTAATGATTTCTACTTTCGGAAGTGGTCACTAAAATTTTTGGCAGAACAGACTATTTCGTACAATATATTCAGTTGATGAAGATATAAGTTTTGAAAATATAAGTTTATTTAACTATCGTGGCATATTTTTTTTATTGATTGGCGGACTTTTTTCTGCCACCTTACTTTTAGTTGTCGAAATATTCAGTCAATTTAAGTGACTTAAGTTTGAAAAGACCTCACATTTGTCGTTTAACTGATTTAATAAATTTAAGTTTCTGTCAATTAAAAGATGTCATCAATTAATTATTTTGAATTATAAATAGTACTCTGATGTGATAGTTTCCGAAATAATTAGGAAAACTTGGTAAAAAGTACTATAAAACTTATAAAATTGTAAATATGTAGTTTATTCAAACTTGACAAATGTTGAAAATTTTTGAACTATAATTTATTGGTCACAAGATGTCACGATTGAGTCGGCTTTAAAAAACATTTGAATATAATGGCAACTTGCAAACTTTACAATAAAAGTGAACTAACTTGGTTCCATATCAATCAACTTTAGGATTAAGCATACATTTATTATATTGAGGCTTCAATAGGGTAGTTTTAATCTTATTGTTAACCCATTGCTAAATAAATTTCGAGTGAATAACTAATTTGTCCATAGTTTGGTCCGAATACTAATAAATGTAGCTATACATCCAAAAACAAAAGTTTTCGGCTTTGCTTATGCAACTAGTTAGGGGTTCAATTAAAGCTGAGAAAGTACTTTAAAACTTGTTAATATTTATGGCATCAAAAGCGTTATTTGACCCATCCATACCATTTTCACGTAAAACAATTTAGACAACTATCAAATCGAACTACTCCTGTATAGTCAAGCAAAGTTTGTAGATTTGGATTGATTTCAATTTAGTCCTACACTTCGAATCTATAAAAAGATGTTCGCCTCTCGAACAAATTAATCACCGAAGTGAATAATTGGGCGATAAAAAGAAACAAATTTTTTCGTTATTTTAATTTATATTTTAAATAGTTTTCAACTTAAGATTGATAATTTACTAAATAAAAGTTAAAATCAATTATATCTATTAAAAAAGAGCTATTTAAATGATTTTTTTGGAAAATCTTGAAATATCAATTTGATGGAGAAATAATTGTTTATTTACAAAAAGAATTAGATAGAACATCGTTAACCCTTTATATTAAAAATTCAAATCTAATACTAAGCTTAGCTCTAGGGAAACTAAACTTAATTCTTAACATTTCTAAGGAAATCTAGTCATTCGAGACTTGTATTTCAATTAGAATTTAGAATCTAGAATTTCTTACAATGTAAAATTTTTTTCCTCACTTTTCTGTTTATATAATCAGTAAATTTTTACAAAAATTTATTTCATACGTTTTCCATTTTTTAATTTTTTCATGTGTTTGAGTCAAATTTAGACTTGCCACCCAAATAGCGCTGGCCATTAATTACTATATAAACTCTTCAATTATCAGAACTAAACTACAACTGCTATCAATTAATGTATAATACTTAATAACAGTCGAAGTATTCAAATAACAAAACTTATGATAACTTTGGCAATAACTGATATTATAGAAGTGTATTTCTCAAACATAATTAGACTTTCTGAAACATTGGTCATTAATTTATTCTTGAATGTAGTTTCCAACAGGTTTTTTAAATAAAAATTGATGTCTCTAAAGTTTTTTAAAGTTTATTGTAAAAAACTAACGAATATCTTGGGCTTATACTTCAATTATATTACTATTGTGTCCTTGATAGTCCTTAATAAAATTCTTATTACTAACGTTTATAGTGGAAATCAATTCTTCATATCAATTATTTTAATTATTTGAATCACATTTATTTGATTGAATCAATTTATTCTCAATTTAATATTATACTCTATATTTCATCAAACTTATTAAGAAATTGTTTCTTAGAGTATTAAATCGTACCGGTTTAATATTAAGTTTGGTTCGACTATTAAGAGTTGTTTGAACTAGTAATGCAATTTATACTAGTGCTACACAAGATATAAGAAACCACAAACTAATAATGTACTTCATATTCTACTTGATTTCATCACTTAAATTATAGTAAAGTAAAGTAAGGCTTTGTTTTAATGAAGTTTTACTAGTACTATTAAGGGCAGGAAAATTTATATGAACATATTTTCTCTAACAAATTCAATTATTACTTTGCTCGTTGTCGAACATTTTATTTTTCTCGTATATCACTTCTAATTTGATTCCAGTTACACTTTTATAAACTTGGAAAAGTTTGTCTCTAAATCATTTTTATCTGTATTCGTTCACAATGAATTCAAACGGCTGTATTTCTTTAAAAGTCAATCATACATTGTTCAATAATAATACTGATCAAAATCTTCAATCTTTGCGAATAACAGTTAGCGCAATAGTTGATCAAAACAAGCAATACAAACTTTGCTTCGCACCAGCAAATATTTTTAGTTTGATGACTGAAAAATTAAAAAATTCTATAATTGTGAAACATGAAACTTCATATGGAATTTCAACTAATGGTGGATGGAATGGAATTATAGGAACTTTATCAAGAAATGAGAGTGATATTGGCATTGGAACCTTTTCAGCAGTTCTTGAGCGATACAAAGTTACACAATTTTCACCCACCATAGGTTATGGTTATCCGATTGCTATTCTTGGAGGAAAAGTATTTGACAGACAGAATAATGAAGCCTTCAAATTCTTTGAGTCATTCAATACTAATTTGTGGATCACTACAATTTCATCATTCATTATAATATCACTTATTTATTTAATAACAAAAATGAATTCATATCCAGCTATTCATAAGTCTTTAGTCACCAAATTAATGATTGAATCGATTTATATGTATTTGAGATCACTTTTGAATCAACCAATCAGTAGAAGAAATAAATTTTCTGGTTTGAAAAATAAATTATTATTTGGATCGTGGCTCATTACACTGTCTATTCTGATAAAAGCATTCAATTCTAAAGTTTTATCAAATATACTGCATGAGCCTTATGCTTATATAGATTCACTTGAAGATATAAACCATTGGATTAAATTACGTAACATATCGGTTGAGGCCAGTTCACAACAGCTCACTTGGCAGTTACTTAAAAAATCAAACGACTCTCGATTTTCAAAAATCCATGAAAGACTTGAAGACTTGACAGGCAGAGGAATCCACTGGAGAGAAATATTGCAAGGCAGAAAAGTTTTCATAACTTATAATACAATATTAGAACATCTAGTTTCAATTAACAAGCATTTACCGTTACATGTCGGTGAAAATATGTATTTCGGCACTTCTTATGTTATATTATATTCAAAATTTATACCGATTTCTATAAAAAACAAAATCGATTTACTGATGATTTCTATTTTCGAAAGTGGTCATCAAAATTTTTGGGATACCAGACTATATTCGAGAATACCTTTAGTTGATGAAGATATAAGTTTTGAAGATATAAGTTTGTTTAACTATCGCGGCACATTTTACTTATTGATTGGAGGACTTTTGTCTGGCAAATTACTTTTAATCTTCGAAGTATTTACTCTCTTTAAACGATTTAAGTTTTGATAGGCTATCATTTCTGTCATACAATCGATTTAATAAATTTCTGTCGATGAAAAAAATATGATTAATTACTTGAAATTATGGGTAACATTCTAATATGGAGTTTTCTGAAATATTTGAGAAAATTTGGCACAAAAGTACTTTTAAACGTTTCAAATTTGCAAATATTTTAGTTATGAAAGATTGAGAATAGAAGATAGTGCCTGCATTCTGGAAACTTTGCAAAGTTAGCAATATTGCAAAAGTGTAGTGCATAGAATACTCGTGATTCATGCGCAATCAACTATTTGCAATGTTTGAGAATGTGGTCCCAGTTTGCAATTATAAGTCTGTGAGCCACAAGATGTCACGATTGAGTCCGTTTATAAAACATGTAAATAATGATTTGTTTACAGGCCAATTTGAACTTTCTATATTGGACTCAACTTTTAATTTATTTGTTTAATTATTATCATAATTTATTTTAAGGTCGTTAGAGGACAAACACAATAATTGAACACTTACTCGACTACAACTGAAATGATATTACTATAAAAAGTTATTAATAAATGACAAATTAATTTACAAGAGATATAAACAAATAGTGAAATGGAATCAAGAGGTAAACCAATTCCAGAGTTTGTATTAAGACCAAAAGAGATAAGTTCATCAGTGACAGCGTTATGTTTGATAAGAAAGGATTCAAAGGATTATTTGATTTGTGGTACAGATTGCGGTCAGCTATTGTTATGGTGTTTAATGACATATAGATGTGAAACTATTCTTAATAATAACTATAACTCCAGAGTCAATCATTTGATATCATTTGACGACCAATTTATCTGTCAGCACAAGAATGGAATCATCGATGTCTATGACCACCAATTACTGGTTGTGAAATCGTACCAAATGTCGTTTACTTCTTATTGTAAATGTTTCTTATATTCAGATTTGAGCTCAGATTTGGGCTCAGACAACAATTTAGCTAAAAGTAAACCAAAGCTGTTAGGTTTCGTTTCACAATCAAACGATAGTATTATTGATGTAATTGAGTTTAATAGCGGTCAAAGTGTTTTAAATGTAGGCATAAATGATAAGAAATATGGTTCTGCTACGACTTTGTTTATTAGTCCTTTCGATGTGAATGACTGTACAGACAGTTGTCGTTTTGTTTTAGTACTAATCGGTTATGAAAACGGATTCCTCACTCTATTCAAAGCTAACTATCACAGTAATCAAACTGAATTAATGGGACAATTGAAATGTTTTGATTCATCACCGATAACATGTATGGACTTTAATTATCAGAACAATTGTGGCATTTCTTGTTCTGTCACTGATATAATTAGTGTTTGGAATTTGAATAAAAGTCATGACAATTCAACAATTAGCTTGTCATTAAAGAGTAATTTAAAGATAACAAATAGCGGTGTATTGTGTTGTGCGATACGACCCGACGGCCGTATTTTTGCTTGCGGTGGATCTGATGCTAGGATAAGAGTGTGGGCTTTGAAGAGTTTGAAAGCACTAGCGGTTATTGATACTCACAGCCAGACAATTGAATGTGTGATTTACTCTCAGAAGCTGATTAGCAAACAAATGCAATTCTTTTTAGCGGCTGCTTCGAGAGACAACACTGTAAGCGTTTGGTCTATTTATAATAAATGAAACTATTTATATGTTAACCTTGCGTAATACACTTGCTAATTACAATTATAAATATCTCTGTTTACATTGTTTCGACTTGATGTTAGTATAAACTATAGGTTTTTATTCAGAAAACCAGTTGGTATCTTCAAACCAGTTGGTATCTTGTAAAATAATAAATTAGTTTTTGTCTCTTTCGCTCAAACAATTCTCATTTTGATAATAAGAACAAATTTGGTTATTTGTTACTATATATTACAAACATATTTCATACTGAATATTATCTAAAAGTTTCATAATTCATATATAAAATGAGCGTATAGTTTTTTGATAATTGCCAAATGATAATTACGTTCTCTTTTTATTCATTAATATATAATAATTGCATTACACAATTGTATAATCATTTTAATGTTCTTTAAATGAAAGATAAAAAGAGAAAAATTGTGTTTTTGTGACTTTCATTTATCCGATAATATTGTAGTCTAATATATTTTAGAAGTTTTACTATCGAGCTATTTCGTGATACATTTAGATCTAGACCTGTCACAATACAATACTATTACCATAAATTTCATCAGCTTTTTACTAATCAACTTTCTCTTTGCATTCATTACACTTTTTTTACCACATTTTTCGCTACATTTTCTTCTATCAGAAACAAGCAAATAAATAAGAAAATTAGATTGAAATTCTTGTTTTCTCATTCGTAGAGGCGTATGAGCCAAATGGTTTTAAATGATTTTATTGCCAAATCACTTGACATTAATTGGAAAATGGAGAAAAGTGAGAAAAGAAAGTTAGTTATGACTTAAAGATGATTATCAGTTTGAGATATTGCTTTACTTTGTGTGAGAATCAGGTGTTCAACATTAATCTTATTGCTTAGGTCTCTTTCGTTGATCGGGTGTTCATGCTTAGTTCAGCCATATTCTGATTTTTTCTTTTCTTCTTAATGTTCATCATGAAGATCATAACTTTTAATGTTGTAGAAATTAGTGATGAGAAAATTTAATTTCAAGCAATAGTTCGATCGTGGGTTCATTTTTGTTTGATGTCAATAACTTTACTCTGCTTTAAGTCGACTATTGTATTCGTTTCAATTAACTATTGTATTACGAAATAGTTTTCTTAATGACTTATAAACTTTTCACTTTGATTAATATTGTGAACAAATATATGAAATATCGCTTCAAAATTTTCCCTACTTTCGATTAAACGCTTAAATTTTCTCGCTGAAAAAACTTGTACAAAATAATCTGAACAAGATTTTAAGGATAAATTAAACTAATTAAATAATTATTGTCGTTAATCAACTTAACTTTTAATGTCGAATAACGAGAATGTATTGCCTAATATTTTTGGAAATTTTTAATTATTACACACAATTCAATGAAGAAATTAAATAAAAACTTCTGTATCGTAGTGAACAGGAAACAAAATAATGGTCATTTTGCTAAACCATAATTATAACTATGGCTCTATTCTAACTATATTAGCTTTTAATTAACTATCATTTTGATAAACAAACAACTTCATTCTCTATTATTTGTTTTCTTTACTTCTCTTTTGAACTAATTTCTGTAATCCAAGCTCTTCATAGTATAAAAGAAGAGCGAAAGTGTGAGAAACTTTCAGACCCTGTTTCAAGTCGATAAACATCAATCATTTATTGGTTCAAATAAGTTGCTTAATACATCAATCAATCTATTTCTGATTGGAAAATAAATAAATAAGAAACTTTTGAACTTCAAAATCTGATGATTTCTCAACTTTATATTGAATTGTTTAGTGTTTATATTGTGACTATTTCAACTATATAGTGCATACAAGTCAACAGGAATGTGAACACATTTTAAAGAAATGTGTTAACTCAATATAGAAAGTATTTTCAATGCATAGTAAAAGGCCTATGAGTTAACACATTTTTTTTAAGAGTAGATCCACAAAATGACCGTAAACTAGAAACTATTTCTGATTATTAATTTATTTCAATTTTAAATGATCGATAATTATTTAATACTGTATCATGTCGACTTGAAATTCACCATTCATTATGAAGACAAAGTTTCTGCTTGCATGAGTCACATTCAAAACAGCAATATATCGAATCTACTGTAAGCATATATTAAATACGTTTGAATAGAGTTTCAACAATTCAACTTTCCCTGAGCTAAGCTTTTTGTAGTGAAAATAGGTTCAAATTTGGTTGATGTAATAAGTAGATTAAGTAATGATAATAAGTATCTTGCTTATAAGTGATGTTATTAGTTTTACAGTTAGTGCACAATTAAAGAGTGAATCTTGATATGTGACATATGTGTTAAATATCGGACAAGCAGCTATTTAGAGGTAATCAAATGATCTAACACTTCAGAGATAGCTGGTTTTATATTCAATTTTCTCACTTTTTCATTCCGGGTACAAAAATAGTTGGCCTCTTGTGGTACTTATAGTGAAAATTAAAGTTTGATTCCTATTAAGATTGTCTTTGACAATAAAATCACATAATTTTGTTTTTGAAAGATAAAAATTTAATAATCATTTATAGATCATATCACGAATTTAGTGCATTTTCGATGTAGTTTAATTCGTGCTGTAAATCATCCTCATATGCAGTAATTGTTTGTCTCAAATATCATTATCGCTGAAGACCGAAAGTCACGGAAAAATTGAGAGCCAAAAGAATTGTTTTCTTAACTTTTCTGATATAAACTCGAGTTAAGAAGTTTATTAATAATATAAAAGTTGAAATTATAGTGCAATCTGAGTAACAAAAGCCTGAATAGGAGAATGTAAGCGACCTTAGATGCCTCGGGGCATTTGCTTCTTAGCTTTATAAAGTGCTTTTACCGATATTGCTGTAGAAGTGAAATCGTTATTTATCGTAAAGACATTTTTTAATGACATTGAAGCCAAACAAAATTGGTGTTTCCCTCACACAAAAGATCATTAATTTTAAAGCAATGAAAATTTTTTCTCACTCAAAATCAAATTATTTTGGAAAACGTTAAGCATTATCTGAATTAAGGCAATCTCTAAGTGCTTTCGTTTTAGTTCTAGTAATCCATTAATATTAGCATATATTTAGGTTTTATTGCTCTAGACATTTTTCCTGTCAATAAATTGCTTTCTGTTTAGTTTTCTTTTGTTTTAAAAAACCATAAATTTTGTCAGAATCTCATTTTTCTTCTAGTTTGATATCTTGTTCCATAAAATCGTTGCTATACGTGGGCTGAGAAAGTTCTGAATCTTAAGTTCAAAAACAAGCCATAAAAATAATAAAGAATAAAAATTCGGAATTTTTGTTATCAAAATAAGATTAAAAATTAGTTTTGATTTTTTCCTGCTTAATAATTATGAGAGAAATAGAAAAGTTTAGAAGTATAATTAGTGGGTCAATAAACAATCAAGTGTTTGACTGGTTAAAAATTAAGCTCCTATTACGTTTAACAAGTACTGAAATTTTAATTCAAGTCATAATTGAGAGCTAATCCAATTGAAACTACACTCCATGTTAGATATATTGGAAAATAATTTCTAAAATTTTATGTTTTCATTCAACTCGCAAATAACCGTCTTTTTATCTCTAGACCTACTTTGAACAATAGACAAGAAAATTTGACATTCTTGCCATTGATCGCATAACAATATCATTATTATTATTATTATTATTGCCAATTGTGAAATCTTTAATCACTTTGACTCATGAATTGAAAAGAGTTAGCAATTTATTTCTTCAGTACTGATATTGCATTTGACGAGGACAAAAGAATCTTCAAGTAGAAAAGTATGGCAATAGAAAGGAAAAATTTCAGTATATGGTCAGGTGAGTGCTATAAAGCGCTATTTCTTATTGAGATAGAGCTTTGTAGAACTTACCCGACGATACGTTAGTATTGAGTTTGTAATGGAAAGTGAAATCAGAACTTTTTCATACAGTCTCTGATACTATTTTGAGTTTTCTCCAAAAAACGATTGAAAATTAGTTCATAATCTAAAAGAGGGAGATTTTATTAGATGAAAAAGTGAAAATTTGATACTAATTCATATTATTTGAGCTATATTTACTTATTTGTTTATTTACATTTGCAGGTTTGCTGAAAGAGATACAATAAAACTATATATTTTCTAATAATATTCTATAATATGATTTATTTTTCACATATCTTATCTTGAATATTATCTCACTTTTGATCTGATATTTCCACTTGACACAGCTGTTTATTAACTTAATGGTTGTTTTGCATAAGTAATGGTCTGTTATCTTATAGAAAATAGCTTTGACTATAAGTAAAATATATGTTAAAGTATATCGACTGACCATTAATGTAATTGATAGCAAGAAAATATTTGATGATCTAATTTTATTACAAATTTACTCATTATTTATTTATAAATATGGATCACGAAACCAATGATCAATACTTTAATACAGAAAGAATCGATAAATTAGTTGCCGGCAAAAGTTTAAAAAATTGACGTGAACTGAGTCTTTTCTAAACTCTTTATTCATTATATTCAACAAATATCGTTTGATCTAACTGAAAATAAAAGTTTTAGCAATGCAAATATTAGAGATATTTTGAGCTTCTTATCTGAAATGACTGCTAATTGCGGTTTAATTTGCCTAACGAATGAGTTTAATTTGAAGTATGTCATAAAGAATAGTAACCATTTATGGTTTAATATTGAGTAAGTTAAGTTTTAACTAAGCTATTCGTGCAGTCTAAGTTGATGTTTATTTAATTTAGTTTTATTAAATATCTGTCTGCGTGTCATTTAAATAATTATCACACATTCTAGTTTTGATAAATAGATAAACATTATTATTTAACTCAAAATTATTCGTTAATCAATGTTATTAAGAAAAAAAATGAAACCAAAAACAAAAATAAAACTTCAATTCAAGCCTTAAGAGTTAATAATTAGTTATAGTAAAATGTGATCAATTATCACGACTTAAGTAAGAGAACAAATCCCCTTAAAATGTGTTTGATTAATATTTGCCATCAGGTATTCTATGCATAGATTAGCAAAAAGTAAACTTTGAAGAATAGATTACTCTGAATAAGTAAACACTCAATAATATTTAAAATAAAATATTGTATTATTAACTTTCTATAACTCTCCTGACGACGAATTGATATAATAAATGAGTTGTTTGCGTGCCCTCAATAGAAAGTCAGAATTAGAATAGCGAACATCAGAATTAGAGTAGAGAATATTGGAATTGCAATAGAGAATATCAGAATTACAATAGAGAATACAAGAATTACAATAGAGAATACCAGAATTTAGTCTTTTATTACTATAGTTAATCAAACTTGTGACCAATTGTTAATCTGAAATTTCGCTTCATTTCATTTATATTCGTTTAGCTAAATATTATTTCATTAATCTCATCAATCATTTTAAGTTTATTTTGTGCTGAATATTAATTTGAGGCCTCTTTTTGTGGAACAAATCGTTGTGGCTTTCACTATAGAAAGAACGGAGAAACCGATCGAAGAATTAATGGTTCTGAACGACTCGTTCTCAGAAAAAATAATCATCTTTATATAGATTTAGCTATCCATTACTTGGATTTGACATTCAATGATTAAGCAATAATTATGATGATGGAAATAATGTTTCGTGATAGACAGAATATCAGGGAATTTAGTAATTTATCAATTAATCTAAATTCAAATTATATTTGTTCAGCTATTCTAAAATTGAGATCAACCCCAATCCAAACTCTACCACATGTCCCTTCGCTATTTTGTTCCTCTTCATCTCTAAGTTTGTCCTAATATTTTACTATTCGGCCAATTTACATCCTAATTTCATCCAATTTATAATGAGTAAATTTTCATTATTCCGAACAATGTTCAAATCAACCAAACCTGATTTAATGAAACAATTTTTCACCTTTAAGAACTACTGACCGAACCAAAAATGATTGAAAATACTTCATATTTTTTAAGAATATACTGGAAAAAATATTTCGAAGGCATTTATATGGCATTGTGGTGTTTGAAAAGTTAGAAAGATTGCACAAGCTAAAACTGAATATGGATTAGCAGATAATTTTAAATTAACGAGCATTTAGTTAGCATTCCTGCTATTTTAGTACTTAGCAGAGAAATAAAATTGCGATTATTAGTAATTATATATTTGAGTACCGAATAAATTAAATATTTATATTTGAGAATCCTTCAAACACTTAATTAGACTGTGTAATGTTTAACTCTCACTCAAATTTAAATTAAATTCCATTAAAAGATAAGCAATAAATAAGTTTTAATAATTCATATTTTGATAATGCCATCAAAAGCACTGTTATTATACCTGAGCAATAAATTATTTAATTTGATTCGCTAGAAGAATACCAAATATTGCAATTAAGGTCAATACAGAAGTCTAGATGAGTAAAAATAAAGTTTTTTGAAGTTGTCAAACTTGTTCTTATATTTTATAAATAAATTCAAATCGTTTGGAGATAAAGTTTTGGCTCATAAAAATTCTGTTCAGATTGCAAATTATGATAAAATTCGTCGATTAGTCAGTTCGTGTCCATTTGATATGACTTAAGAATTCTAGACTTTTCTAATATACAAGATATGTCATTCATTGGATTAATCTGTTTTTGATGTTCGAGAGCATCTCTTCAAACGTTTAATTTGAGCATATACTATGTTTAATATAATTGCAATTATTTGGAATCACTTCTCTGCTTTATAATGTGTTTTCCTGTTCTTATTACCAGTTGCTAAACTTCTTCAACCAATTTAATCAGCTTTTTGTGAGTCACTAATCAAACTAACGCTATACTGAATAATTTTCACTTGAAATCATTACTTATACTAAGCGAAAAACAAGATTAAAGAGAAGACTTTCTGGAAAATAATTATAAGCATTGAAGCGGAGATAGCCTCCAAACAAATAATTGTTCCACAGACAAATCACACATTATAGCCATTTTCAGAAAACAAATTATATCCACTCAAACCTGCAACAGTTAAGGCTACTTTCAATTAGTACTAACTTCTTGTCCTTTGTTTTCAATGCTAAATACCTGATATATTATACATGTTATGATGCAATAGTCCTAACAGACCGTTACCTTCTGTATGAGTGACACGATCTGAATGAGCGTATGTATCAAGTGTATTATGAGATACAGACTCTTCAGTGTAATCAATGTATTTAAAATTATGCATATCAGTGAGAAATAATGTCATGTTATACGAACATTTCTATCTTGCCATAATATCTCACATAATTTAGGGTTCAGTTTTTAATTTTTTTAGGTAAAAAAGAAAACTATAACTAAAAATTTAGTTGATATTGATGTGTACGACAGGACGACGCTGCTATGCATTACTTTAATGTCCCTAACTGTACAAAAGTCTCGTCACGCTAGAATTAGTCGACTCTGTGATTCACATTAAATTCATTTAATTCACTTAATTGCATATGTAATGAAATATTTGTATGAATTTAAAATTCAATGCCGAATTGAAAGTTAACTTCAATTTTAGAAGCATCTACACATTTGACGCGTTTTAATGACGCACTGAGTTATCAAAATTAGCTTTTAATTTATTTAATTAGACAAAAGTTTTGTCAGCTCCTTCTTGTTTAACTTAACAAAATTAAAAGTCATTAAAATCATTAAATTGGAAAATCAGTTTAAAAATAAGATTTTATTAAAAAAAATTATTTCTATTTGAAGCTTTAGATATCTTTCTTGAAACATTTTTAAGTGATATGAATTATCGTTCTTAGTTGACGACAGTAATAAATTAAATTTTGTGATAACAAATTTTTATTATGACTTTAAAAGCTGATAGGCAAAACTTGTCTAACTCTCACACGCAATTAAATGGTTTTTACAAAAGAATAGAAAACAAGTCCTGGATTCTCTATGAACTAACTGAGCCTATTTCTAAGAAGTATTTAACTGTATGTTTGAGTTGGATAAGTTTCACTGTAACAGGGGCAAAGTTATAGTGCTTTTACTTTCTCTCACTTATACATTGGCGCTTTAATAATATTCCTTAATTTTTGTCACTTTTTCCTTTATCATTAATTCGATGAGTTTTGTAACCTTGTAAAAGGTCTCTCGAATATTTACTGCTATAATTTAAATGTCTTGCTTGAATTATTTATATGAGATATCTGTAATTATGTCCGACTTTGATTTGATTATTCGAACTATAGCTTCACTAAACAATCTAATAATATGTAGCTCACAAAAAGTGGTCGCAAATACTAAGATTTGCCACCAGCTATTTATGCGATAACGGGCTTCAACTTCAAATACTACAAACTTTTTAGCCTTTTAATAATCATTTAAGTAGGGGTTTGATTGACGGTCCAAAATGTGTAGTTATTAGGCAGATATTTTTTAGTAGTTGAGAGTTAAATTTATATTCTGCTTGCATTTTCCTTTGCACCAAAAAAACAATTTCTCAATTTCTAACTTGAATGTTCCCTAGAATAAGATCTGAAATAGATAACTGTAATTGCAGTTTATTATAATTGTTATTGAATTATATTTTGAAAATGACTATCTAAATGATTAATTATGATGTAGAGAGAATTGACGAATATATTAAAAGTTTAGAAAGTATTCCACTAATAAGTATTCCACTAATTTTTCATGTCCAATGGATAACAAGCAAAGCATACATTTGTTTAAATCAAAGAGTTAATTACTGATCAAACTCATTGATTAAAACGATTAATTTTCCTTTAGTCTGAGGAGTTATTCAATACTTAGATAACTTTGAGTAATTCATAGCAGAAGAATACCTGGAAGTATTGTCACTAAATACGCCTGAAAACTATGATGCATTTTTTTCACCATTTTGAATTAAGAACTTTTGTCTCAGGGCACAAATCATATGTTAAAAAGCGTTCCGATTTAATCGATACTTTTTTATACCCTATTAATTAAAGGCTTTGATTCGAATCAAATACAGTACAATACAATTGCTTGAAGACATAATCATTCTAAAGCTGCTCGTTTTATAAGTTAAGTGTGATGAGATTGGACTCAAATGTAAAACTTGTTTCTCAATCGCCATCAATGAAAGTTAACTAATCAATTGAACATTTTTTCATGAACTTTATCTAGAAAACGATAGAAAATGTTCATTAAAGGAATACTAAATTTTAGTGTTTGTAAGTATAAGATTGGTTTGAATTAGGGAAAAATCCAATTGTGAGATATAAGCTTAATCTAATTGGTTCAAATTGACTCAAAAATTGTTAACATCTATTTGCAACTTACACTGAATATCTCTCAACAATAAAACAATTATTTCAAGTCAGCCCTTTATCTTCGCTCTGATTTATAAAGATGTGATGTCTTATTATCGAAGTCGTGACTATCTGCAACTTTTTTATTATATATTATTCAGCATTTATTGAAAAAGGGTCAAAATCTGTAACAGAAATTAAGATTTGTTAGCTTTGGAATATATGTGACTTTAGAAGTAAAAGAAATACTGCTTGTGATTGTTAGAAGTGTTGTTTCTAAGGGTTTATCGGTTGTAATCGCTTCAAATAAATCTCAAATCAAATCTGATTTTTTCACCTATGAATAATTTAAAGTATTTTTTCATATTTCCATCTGATTTCCGCATAGATAGTCTTCATTTGTTTCAATTATTGCTGTTAAGGCAAAGGATTTCTGGGATTTATAATCATTTCTTTATTAATGAATCGCTAAATCGATGACTGATTGGAGGAAACTAGACATTGATTGCTTAATATCATGTTTTGTGGTCTGTTTTATCTTAAGTTATCAGCGATCAGACGCTCAAAAAATCAAGTTTAAGCTGAAGAACTGAAGTTTAACAAAATTTAATTTGTTTTTCTCTTAGCACTTTGATTAGAAGTGACTCGAAAAATACCCAAAAACCTTTTAGTAAGATAGTTTTTATTTTTAAAATCAAACTATTTTCGTATTAAACAAAAAGAGTTGACTTTTAAGAATAGTATTGTTTAAAATGAAGGTGAGGAAAAAGGACTCGAAATAAGTTTGAGCTCGAGTTACTTTTTGAACTACTTGATTTCGCTTTGATTTGCTTGGATAGCCTGAACAATAACGAGATTTCCATATATTTGAATTATTATCAAACTTGAATTATTATCTCTTTGATCAATATTTCTAGAAGCGCTAAATTATAATAGCAATGATCGAAGATATGATTATTGGAATAATTGCTTCTCTAATTTTGGTCTCAGTTTCGCCAATAAATCACTACTTTTTTGAGCTCTATTTTTAACTTACGGTTAATCAATCAAAGTGTTGAAACTTATTGTAATCAAATCGATTCCTCAAGTGTATTATTTTATTGTTAACTTAACCTCCACTAATTCAAGGTAGGGTTTATGTGATCCAAGTTTAGTTACCATTATCAACATAGTTTAGATCTAATTTATTGATCAAACATATGAAAAACTAGTTTTCTTCTTATTTGATAGCTAAGGTTAAATTTGAAACTTCGCAATTGAAAATTGCGAAAACTAAAAATTAATGTGAAACTGTCACTGTATCGTCATACCTCATGCTGTCCAAATCAGTCACTTCCTCATAGACTCGATTCCAATTTAACCCAAAAGTTTTTGATCCAAACTTTTTCTGTTTTAACCTAATGGTCATTTCACCCAAAGTGACAAAAATAAGCCTTCATTTGATCACACTATGAATCATTTTATACTCACTGATTATGAGTGTAAAAGTATTATAAAAATATTATCACATTTATAAGACATTTATTTGTATTTTTAAAAATAATCACTGAATATTTTTGATTGAAATGAATGAAACATAATGAATTAAGACTTCAAGAATTGTGAGCAACCAATTTATATGAATTTTTCTATTTAACAAATTAGCAATGTAATAGCATTAGATAAGAGCTTCAGTCTCTACTCTTCTTTATAACATTGGATCAAATCAAACTCGGGTCAACCAGGGGTAGAGCATCTAAATCTAACTGTGTAGCGCGTATGGCAAGTCACGTTACAAAAAATTATACACATTATTGTAAACACGCTTCATGCTTAAAATTCAAATAGTTCTCTTCAGTCTCCCAAAACAATGAAAATTTGTTACCATCGTAAAGGAACATATTAGACACCCTATGCTCCCAGCGCAGTTGAATATCTATCCACTATAGTAAGTATTGTTGTGGCGCATGTTTGCTATATTTCAATGCAGGATTTAGGTTTGATATGTACGGAATGCAACAATTCAGATATAGTTCTCCTTTAAAGTCAAAAATTCAAGTATTGATTGTTGAATAATATTTCAAATAAACATTTGAAACCCATCAGAGTAACAACCATTAATCTCATGACAACAATAAACCTACGCTTAAACATAGTTGAAAAGATTTGCAGAGTATTTGAAGGCATTTGAAAACATAAAACTGATTATGGAATAATTGGAAACTATCGGAAAGTAATTATATGAGCAAAAATTTGAAACGAATAAAATTTGAATGGTTAAAATATGCACATGTCAAATGAATGGATAGAACAATTACATACTTCGTATGAATCTAATTAAAATCAGAACATTTTTCACTATTGATTTCCTGCTTTAATTATGAAATTTGATATTATATTCAATACATTTTGAGATTGTTTCCATTCTAAAGACAACAAATGATTAAGTTGTTTGAAGTGATCTAAAAAATAGGACAAAATAGTTTAATTTAGTAAACGAAAGCGTATGATTGAAGAAAAGGCTCGGAAAAGAGTGAAATCCATTTAAAGTGCTGATCCTGGGTAGCGATAGAATTGAAGCACTTTCTACACTTTGATAACTTCCTGATTCGCCCACAAACTTTGCCTACAATGAAAATCGCGATCTAAGCCGCACAAAGCTATCGCCACCATCAGAAAAGAAGTTAATATTTTCGAAAAAAGATCAAAAATAAATGATTTTATTTCATGATGTATATAAAGTAGTGAATTAATAGATAATTTGGGAAAATATTTATAACATAATCCTTTGAGGAATTTTTCATAAGATAATTACTTTTTTACTGTTCATACAAAGTAATGAAGTAAAAGTAAGTTAACACTTAATCTATATTACAGCTGAACAATTGAGTCAACTTTTTCTTATAATAAAGCTAATGAAACAAATTGTAAGCTTTGATTGAAATCAAATTGGCATTCAACCCAAAATTAGATTGAATTAATGCCAATTATTAGATACAATCTTTTCAAAGTGAAGGCTTGGTCTTAATTCAGTTAAAAATTTAGATTTAAGGCTCAGCTGTTTTGGAGATAATTTTGGGAAAAACATTTTTAAGCAGATTAGAGTTTATACGAACATAAGAAATATGAAATAATTAAAAATGCCATTTATATGAAATATTATGAAGGGGTTAATTTATCATATAAAATGATTACTGCAATTTTTGATTTCATAAATTGACTTTCTTTTCACAATATGTTTCCACAATAAGCACATCGCGTGTCTTTAGTTGTTTTGAAGGCAACCTTGAGCACTGTGTAAAAAATCTTTTTCCATAAAACATTTTTTCATTCTTTGATAAAAATAATAATGTATCAGCTAATCATTGGCTATAAGGCAGTGATCCATTGCAAGGCAATATCATTGAGCAAATACTAGATTTCTATAAATTTGTTTTTGCGGAGGCTTTCCTTTGCCTTCGCTGTTGGAAAAACAGCATTCAATTGAACTACAGCTATATTTTTCATATAAGAAAGTTTTACATATTTAAACCTTGAGAATAAAAAATTAAAAAATAGTTTCAATAAGGATTAAGGCCATTGTCAAACATATCACAATTGATATTTATCTTCTACAGAAAAGACTGGAGTACTTTTGTTAAGATATGGCGAATGCTATAAATAATGCTTTAGCTTATTATAACTATTTTTCAAACTTTTGCCATCAATTGAAGACTACTATAAAATAATTTGATTGGAGCTAATACAAAAATGATATACAATCAGCTCATATAATAGAATACTTTATTAGAGTCATTTATTGTTACTAAAATACAACAATATTGGATTTCCTTCCTCTACTTGATTACAAGTCAGGTCAAATTTGGAATTATTGTGCATCCGAAATACCTTTAATACCTATAATACAAAGAATGTCACACAAATCGATCATAAGAGTTCATGTGGTCGCACAATGAGGAGTAATTAGCGCCAGTCACGTAATAGTCAGAAAATGCATTTTTAGCTGTATATACACTTCTATAGTACAAGACTATTTGCATGCTGTGTCTATACGTCTTGTTATATTGTGTGCTCGTGTTTGTTAAGCATAACCTAAACTTCAATTTCCATTTAATCAAATTGCATGTCTAACATTTACTGCATTTTGCACGCCTTCTCTCCCTCCCTCCCTCTCTCTCTCTCTCTCTCTCTCTCTCTCTCTCTCTCTCTCTCTCTCTCTCTCTCTCTCTCTCTCTCTCTCTCTGTTTTATTTTATATTATTATTATCTTGCGCTCTATGAGTCCCTCCAATGAATTCTAATACGTGCTCATTATTACGAAATTCAGTAATTATTCCTAAGAGTTAAGAGTTTGTCAAAATATTTTGTGATCAATACAAATAAGCGTTTTGAGGACAATTAATTGAAATTTGTTTTTTGAGTTACACAACTACATATTTTGATGTTTTGATCATGTTGAATATCGGAAAACCTTGTTTTGCCAAACCTATCAAAAGCAGAAAAGTAGTAAAAACCCTAAATAAAAATATAGAAATATTTGGGTATGTTTGGCAACTCCTTCTATAATAACATAATAATATATCATAAGTGTGAACGCTTCAACATTTTTGAATTAATTCAGTTGTTCTAAAGGATCCTTCGAGTTATTAGATGACTGACTTAAGGAATTTCCAAGTATTACATAAAATTTCCAATTATTACATAGAATATTATAATGCAATTCAATCATAGAATCTTCAAATGACACATTTACGATGACGATAGGTGGTGGCAAAGACTAGGATTTGATAGTTTAAAAGTTTAAAAGTTTGAATAAGAGCAGAAATGATAACTATTATTATGTAACGGTTGTTGCAAAAGAGAACTGGCATGTCAAGCATAACGCTTAAAGTGACAAACATTCAAGGGCTACCTGTCCAGGCTTTTCCGAAGTGCCTACTTCAGTCCCTACTTCAGTCCCTACTTCATGTATATGATTAATGTTTACTCGTAAAACTCATAGCTTTAATAAGATTACGTTTTTATGTTTATCAGAATGATCAACGAGTAATCAACTTCAATGCGAAATTTGATTATAGATCTGTTTTCAATGTTTACCTCTTTATTGTCTTAAAGATATGTGTTGATAACTAATTTCGAGGTTGTATTTTCAAAAATAGGGTAAAATTAATGGATAGGGAATCTGCGACATAAATCAATTTGTTTTTGGAAGAAATAAATTTAAAGGTTTCTTAAATGAAAAACCAATTGACCCGAAGTCATAGACAACCAAATGTTGCTCGAATTGATGGTAATAAATTTGAAATTACAATTAATTATTTTTCCAAGTTTACCGACTCCTGAGTATCCCGCCCAACTCTCACCGCCAAATGACATGTTATTTCAAATACTTCATTATCGATGCATTTCATTAGAGTCGTCAACATCACAATCATTGTCTGAAAATTCCTAATTTCTGCTCAAATTATTCTAATTTCTATTCAAAACAGTCAGATATCTGGAAGGCATTGAATTTTTGATTTTTTCGACTTATTGCTTTGTGGGTTTTTCACAATATCTGCAATATTTTCTTAACTTACCCGTCGTTGTTTAGAAGCGTTTTTCCAAAGTTAAGATAAACTTCAAATTAGTTTTTTGTTTACAATACAATGCATTTATAGGTTGAAATTAAAAATAATTTATGTAAAGTATCCAAATATCTGTCAATGAATTGGAAATATGGAAACTTATTTTATTTGTCTCAATCAGATGAAAGACTAAAATAATTGATCAGAACTAATAACAAACTTATATTACAAGAAATTACATAAGATTACGTGAATTATTGATAATATTTGGAGAGTTTAGTCAACCTTTGTGAGTCTAAAGAGAGAAATAGTTATTTAAACCTGAAATTTGGAATACGCTAGAAGTTAAAAATGAGTTTAATTTCAATTTGAAGTCTAATTGAGAAAAGTCGTGACTAATTTAATAGTAACACATTCTAAATAAGCTAAATAATTGACTTCTTGTTCACCCCATTGAGCCGTATATAATATTTACAGAAAAGCGCTTACACTCAAAGCATAGTAATTATTATTGAAAATTAATGTAAATTAGCTGCAACTCCATAAACCAATCAAGTCATAATTTGCAGCTCTCCATCGTATAATACAATCATTGTTTCTATTAATTTTCGGTTAGTTATCCACTGAATCCCAAGAAATTAGTCTTCATTTAAATGGCAATTAAAGATAAAAAGCGATTGTATTAATGTAATGCATTCATAAGTTGTTTTTATGTTATATTGATTAGAAAAAAGTATTCATATATTGTCGGATTGATAGTTGCAGTTAAAATCGTTGGGCAAAATCAATTAACATAATTATAATGATCTGATATTATATTTTCATAGTTAGAGTTTTACTAGAAATGTTGCTTCACGTAATCATAATAATGATTTTCTCTCCAATTTGGTTACAACAAAAGGACACGATTAGTCTATATTATTATTATTAGTAATAGCTTTTTATAAATTCTAGTCTCGACGCTCTTTAGCCCATTAGTGAGAGATAGAGTTGAACCATCATTTGAATTATTGGGTTTTTGTTGCATCTGCTCTTTGCTTAATCAGTAAACCTATCTATTACCATACAGACCACAACACTGTCCTTCTCATATACCAGTTTAAATGTTTTCAATTCACTTCAATTTCGTTTGATTTTGCTTTCAAAATATTTCAGTGCAATGTCAAACGAGCCCAAACAACAATCCCTTCAATTATCATATAGTTTTCTGTTGAAAACTTTAACGAAAAGTTTGATTTGAATTGAATCAAATAGTAATAAATATATGCGTCATTAGAATAAGGAGAAACTTTCTGATCTAAATGCCTCAAACTCATGAACATTGTGTACGCATTCCATTCTTCAATCTCATTGCCATTCCAACTAATTCACAATAAACTTGCATTTATTTTCTAAATATCTTGACATCATCTATAGTCAGTCGAGAAAAGATATGAAAACAAAATTATTTGCAAAAACTATCAAAGCTTAGCTGAAATAGAGAGTAGTCAACTCTACTGGATCAAAGTTGAGTTCATTTTTGACATTGTATTAGTTCTGAAACATTGTATTAGTTTTGAAGTTGAATTGATTTATTCTACGTTTTATGAATTATTTCATGCAATTAATCTAGACTTTTTTGAAATGTTAATTTGTCAAAACTCATGTCAAGAGTAATGTTTTGATGCAAGTTTTGCATGTATTATCAGCCAAATAATAAGTAAAAGTAGTTTATCAAATTTTCTGTCTTCAGCTTAAAATCCTTTTCTAGAGTAATTTGAATGCTCACCACTATTTTTCAAATAGCTTTCAACTTCAAAGCTATATTTGATTGACTGTTTAGCATGGTTTTTCATTTAAGCTCATAGTCAATTTGCATAACAATACAACATTATATTAGACATTATGCCATAATCACTATGGTTTTGTTGCGGTATAATATTGTTTATGTCAAACGAAAAATATGCATAATTTAACTTTCGATTCAATAGTTGTTTATGAAAAACTTTCCAATTATAAGATGTATTACAAAGAAAAGAAATTTAGGTTTTCAAACGAACAACTTCTGCAGATCTTTCAGAATGCTAACAAGTACGCTGCATAAGGTGAGCATAATTAGTGAATAAATTAGTTGCATAATCTTTTCAGTTTTAATCCTTTTCCAAAATTGGTCTTAAAAGAATGCGTAGAATCTTTAGCTAATCTGAAACGCATTAATTAGTTATTCTCTTCATCAAATTGGGTCAGTTTTGTCAGAAATCACTGGCAATCAAATCATTTTAAGGGTTCATCAAAAGGTTAAATACTTTGAAATATGACTTTTGTTTGAGAAATATTTTCTAAACAAAACGTTATTCTTTGGTCTGACATTGAAATGTTGAAAATATAAGAAAGTCCTTGTAATGAATGTAATTTTCTTTTGATATGTTGAGCGATCAATAGTATTGTGCTTCGAATCTTTATGCCATTTTTGAGTCTTTATGCCATTCTTATTCTGATACAAATACATTTTTTAACAATAGCTGATTCACATGATTATCTTTCCCCTACCCTAAAGATATCGAAGCCATACCTAAAGGAGATTTTACTAATGCAGGAAAAATGCTCCAATTCTATCCTTTCATTGAGTAAATAATTGTTTTCTAGAGTTTGTTTGCATATGAGTTCGAGGCTCTGCTAAGTATTAATTATTTTTAAAGGAGCATAATCTATAAACTATTTGAGAAGTAAGTAGAAATTTGTATTTTTTTAATTGGCAGTGTGCGTAACCTTGTGGTCAAATCAATCTTTGTTTTAGATTTCATACTAAACTGCTTGCATTATATCAAGCCATCGATCAATCCTTAATATAACAATTCACAATTTAGAGTCAAATTGCAAGGATAACAGGATAACAGCTTTTCAATGATTGTATGATTCATTTTTTCCTAAACTATTTCAAAAGAATATCTCATTCAAATGTTTAGTAACATTTGAATAGTTTTCACTTGTTTCAAGTTTAGACATCAAATGTTTGTATTCAACATTTGAAGCAAATTGACTAATATATATATATCTTTTTTAAGCTATGATTTATCATTGATTTATCTTCTGAAACAAAAATGAATTTTAGTTGGTTTTTAGAGTCAAAGCACGTGCCTTGGATTTAAAAACTAATGCTCTGAATTATTTATCCGTTATAACAAAAAATAGCTTATATTTGAATCATCAAATTCTATTCATGATTACACATTTGTGTTTTTAAGATCTAATATTTAAAAGATTTTCACTGTGTATTTGAGATATAACTCTTTAGACGTCATAAAAGTTCATATTTGGCCTGAAGGGCATGTCACTGGACTCGTTTGCGTTAAGAGCGTGCAAAACGCCGGAGAATGGTCTGAGGCTATCGGTAAAGAGCTCTTATTTTCTCAGTCAATGCTATCATTGGCACATCATTGACGTACATCTAGCTAACTGCCAAATAAACGCAAATTGAAACTTAAACATCTAGTTTGCATAGTTCGAGATTGGATTTTAGTTAATCATTCCAGACTTTCAATAGAATAACCCCTTCTTTACTGATCAGTTAACAGATAATCATTAACCGATTCAATGAAAATAAGTCGACTGTGTGTTCGGAAGTTTCCATAAATACTTTCGTCTGAATAAAAAACATATTTATATATATGTATAAATAGTCTGTAGCCAATTCTAATGCACGATTAATTAAGATAGTATAAATTTAAACAATTAATTCAAGGACTTGTTTGTACTCATGCATTAAATTTTAATTAAGACATAGTTTTAAATATAAGCAGAACTGCTTTTCTCAACCTTTCGATAGCTGTCTCAAAGCTTAAACTATGAAATAGATTATAGTTTTTTTTGTTCATTTTTGACTCAATGAGCTAGATTTGAATTTAATTATATTTGCTATCGTTCATATATAACTTTTTTTATTCATCTATAACTTATCAGTATTGGAAAACAAGAAATTGATTAAATCTAAGAAAGTTGATCGTTTGAATCAAATTCAATTTGATTGTTATCATAGAAAGTAAAAATAAAAGCTTACAATTAGCTTAAAGTTTTTTGCATATGCATTTGAAAATATCTGATGATTTTTATTCGATCTTTCTATCATTAAGACTAATCAAATCTAAGAATTGAGAAAATTTCAATTATAATGTACAGGGAATTGACTACAACTGGCTTAATTAAGGCAAATACAGGTACATTGGAAGAAAATTTTAAATTTACAACAATGCTGAAGGGAATCATTTGAATTATTTATAAAGATTGGAGTCCTGTTAAACCGATTCGGTTTTTTCCCATTTGGATCATAAACATTGATATAACCGAAGGTTAGCCAGCCACCGAAATATGAACTTTACTTTTGACTTTGGTATGATTTTGAAGCTGTATCAAAAATGTTTCGCATAGTTGTCTTCTGTAATAACTTTCCTCTAAATAACTAATTAATCAAGCGACAGCTCGATGTGAAGTTTTTTTTATAGAAAAATAAATATTAGAGAACTTTAAACTCGGATTTTCTAATTTAATATTCCTATCAGATATACTCTGGATATAATCTGGTAGTAAGAAATTGGTTTTTAAAAATACATCAAAATTAAATTTTTAATATATCAGCACTGTTTGGATTAATGTAACAAAATTTCGTGTAGGAATTTAGTCGATTTTAAGAATTTATTTTTGGCTACAATCAGAAAAAGTGAATTTTGTCAAATCTATCATTGATTCACCCAATAAATGACTAGAAAAAAAATTTCATTTACAAGCATTAGAGGCACAAAAAACCATAATTTAATTCTGATATTATCTATTAAACATCATCACAACCTTTACATGTAATAAATCAAAATGGAAGTGATTTAACAGCATTAAAATAAGCGAATAAGAAATCATTTAAAATGCAACATATTTCAGTGTGGACTAGAGGATAAAAACGCTCCAAAAATTGATGGTCATGTTCTTCACTAACAAATAGGATTGGTTATAGGTTGAGGAGAGTAGAGTTAGGAATAGAGGTAGAAGATTATTAATATTATCAGATGTTGTCTCTGGTTATTAGTTGATGAGTTTGTGTAGCGTTGATAATAGCACAGCGTGTGCATTCATGTCTCCCATGAGGCATTGCAGAATACATTGCAGCATATATTGAAGCATATATTGAAGCACATACATTGCACTTACATTGCACACATATTGCACATACGTCGTATATACATTACAGCTTACGTTGCAGCTTACATTGTAACTCACCATTCCAACCTACTCTTTACCACTACCACACTCTACCTACCATTACTACACGCTTCTAATACTAATATGCTTAATGCAAGCTTTAATTCTAAATTCTAATCATTATTTTGATGATCGCTTGGCATCTGCTTTTTATATCGCTCTTACAGCTTTCTATAAAAATGTTTCCTTTTAATATGACAGTTGATTAGCTTTTTCTTAATGGGTTCTCATTTGTAGAAATTATAAGTTGCACCTCAAGTTTGATTAGTTAAATTATAAGATAAGTGCTAATTGACACTCTTAATCAATGAACAAAACTGAAAATATACTTTTGAATTTTGTTCGCAACCTTAATCGTTAATTGTATCTATTGAGCAATTTTACACTTTCCAATGTAAACCTTAATGGATTGAGCTGAAAATAAATTGTTGGCCCCTAACCACTTATTCAAACAATATTTCGTAGAATAGTTGTATGCAATAGTGGTTTCACCTCAACTCAGTCACTATTGGCATAACAACGTTAGTCATCATCATCTTCTTCATCATTGTATATGTATAGCTTGTGTTAGTTTGTTATTATGTTTGGCTCTTCAAAACAATGCATGACTAGTGAAGCGATTATCAGCACAGTGTTAGTCAGCTCTTCCTATTAACAATTCGGCTTTGGACCAATTTTTTGTTTTGGCAATCATTTTTAATTTACTTTTTTCTAGCAGAAAATTCTCGTTTCTAGGCATTTAGGATAATTTTGACTTCGTTTATAATCTATACTGAATTTGTGCTCAATTTTCATTTAACGATATCAAGTATGATAAAAAAAACGTTAAAATAGAGTCGTCTTTAGGCTCCAATGTTTTCGGATAGGTCTGGAACGTAATTTGAATAGAGATGTGACCATAAAATGAGTTTGTATAGGATAATTAATGGAAAAATGGAAGTGGACTATTTTTCTGAAAATTCAGAACTATTCATTTGGGAAAAAACTTGATCAAAACCGATAATTGAAAATAATTTATTCTAATTAATTCTGCTTCAATTTGGTTAATAAATGAGTTGATTTGAAATTTGCATCAATGAAAGGTTTATTATAGGCTGCATCATAATTGAGCCGAATTTTTAAAATTTCCGATCGGATACAAAATAAATTATTTCCTAATGCATTCAGATTAATGCTTATGATTAGTTTCATTTTTAATAAGATATTTGTAAAAAAATGAACTAATCTGAAGAAAAAAATTTGTAAAGCATTTAGATTATAAAACATGGTTATTAAAGACTTAATATTCGTTTAGTTAATCTCTTCTATCAAAAGAGAAAAATAAGAAAATAAATCATTTTCATTATAGACTTCCTTGAGTATATTATTCTCAGCAAAGGGAGACTAAAAAAAGTTTAGAAAAGTAGAGCTTTTGTAAGTTTGCTGGCAATCAAAGTGAAAACTAGTGAAACAAATTCATTGTGGCGCATGTAGTGGTCGTGCAATTTCGATGTGTACCACATTGACCTCTGGCTTGTTTTGTTTCTGCTCTTGTTTCGACCTACACATCAATTTCGCTTTCGTTTATCGCAATCATTATCATTGATCTGCACATATGCAGACTATTATAATGAAATCGCGCATAGAAATGAATCCAATAATTGGTTAACAATATGTCCTACTGAATAACAAAAGGCAAGCGTTGGTAATATGGTATGGGCATAATATACTATCGCATAGTAATACTAGTAATAAAGATTAGTCTCTCAATAGCTTATTCATTAGTTCTACACTCACAATAATAATATTTTGCAATTTTGTCAAGTTTTGTGTTAAAGAAACCTAAACGATAGAAACATTTTCCACCAAAATATGGGTCACATTCTTCTAAATAATAATAATAATAATAATAATAATGAGCAAATCTGAGTAATTCTGAAAGTTTTTGTGGCGAAACTTGAAGCAGAACTTGAAGTTGGAGTATAAGTTCAACCTTGAATTGAATATTTGTTGAATAAGAAATGTTTTCAACTTTCAATTTCTGCTCGGTTTTGACGTTCAATTGTAAAATAGGCTTTTATTTTGATTTGCGAAGTAATCATTTGACGGCCGCTCCCCTTATATACAGTTTGATCAGTTTTTGAGTACAAAGAATAATACAAACACTTATAGTTAAGCATTTTTGGATAATACTCTCAATGATTTATTGTTGCATTATATTTAAAGCCGATTGTAATTCCAATAGTTATACTGAAATGAAGTGGTTGGGTCAGCGCTATTGCGTGCTATCTGTAACTTTAATAATACTACAGATAGCACTTTATAGCACTGACCTGAAGACATGTTGTTATACTTCATAGTCTACTATAACAATAATGGACTGGTTTATACTCCACTCAACATTCTATTGAAAAGTTTTCTTCAATAAAACCCAAAACTGCTGCTCTTTTATCAAATGCAATTAAAAATTTATTATAGTTATCAACCATTGATAAAGATATGACTTAATTTGAAATTAGTTTTCATACTAGAAAAGAGAATCAATTCTTCATTTGAATGCATTCATGTTATTATCGAAGTCTAGTTATTTCCAAATAATCAAATAAATCAAAAGTTGTGTTCTTTTATTTTTTTTAATTGGATTAAACATATAATAATAAATAAAATGGAAATTCAATCAAAAGTTTTGATATATCTTTCAATTTATACTTCAATTTTAATATATTTTCTTTTGGGTTGAGTCGAAAAAGGCCTCAATGAAAGAGAGATCAGTTATTCGTATAATAAGAATAGTGCATAAAAAATAATTAATTATGTTAAGCGCAAATGTTTATTGCTTGAAAACCTTCTGATTTATTAACTCGATCCTCATTACAACAATCGGAGCTATGGTCGGGTATCACATCATTTTATATTGAATCCATGCAATTAAGTCAAAACTATGCTTTTAATACCTGAAAGGCATTCAAGTTTGCATTAACTCATGTATTGGTTAATCACAAATATGATAGATCTGTTGCACACTTTAAAAGCTTTGAGTACTTTCCAGTGTTTTTCAGTGCAATGATAATGAATGAGAAAATAATATTAGTATTTAGTGTATTAAGATTGCATTTTTAAGATTGAATTTTTAAGATTGCATTTTTAAGGCTGCATTTCTAAGATTGCATTTCTATGAGAATAGGGACTAAGCGTTGCAAACTTATATCAGTTGGATTAATAGTACATTAAATCCAACAAAATCTGGGTCTCAATCATTAAAACTGAAAACTATTGATCTAAATAGTTAGTAATATTGTATCACGTAGTGAACACTTTTCAATGGTTGTCGACTTATTTTCTCACCCATTGATTCACTTATTGTTTTCTCATTTGTTTTATTGCCATATTTTGTTGGTATTTCACACACTAACACATTTAGGCATAGCTATATAGCTTAATCAGCCAGTAATTTAGAAATTTTTTAGATTCAATGCTCAGTTTGATTCTCATCACACCTTTTAAGCGATATTTGTTGTCATTTAAAATTAATTTCACTTACAATTAGTTTGACTAATACAACTTTTACAAACTTTTTAAATTATTTCAACTAAATGCAAATTTTTAACGATTGTAATATTTTTTAAGATCTAAAACTAATTTATTGCAAAAGATCTCTGACTCTAAATGAACCAAACCCATGAAATTGATAGAAAAAATATTGGTTTTAATTATTGGAAAGTGTTCGTTAAATCAAATTCAGTTCATTTCTCAGACAAAAGATAAGAATACAATGAAATAAATGTTTGAAAGGAAGAAAAAGTAAAAGCCGGAAATTAAAAATCAAAGTTTAGTAATGGATGATATAAATGGATAAAATGAATAAGTTTGGAGAAAATTAGATTAACAGAGAGTAATGTTATTCAGAAAGAAGAGGTTTACATAGTTACATAGTTAACTTTAATAATTAGACTACTTTAAAAATTGTTACAAAGTCAAGCATTTCAAGGAGTGTTTACTAATAATTTATAAGTATTAATGATAAGCATTTATAATATTATAAGTATATATATAAGTATATATATATATAAGTATATATAAGTATTAATTCATAAGCAATAAATGTTACAACTCTAACTTTTCAGTCTTGATAAAATACTATTAATCGGTTAGAAATTATTAATTACGACAAGCTATTCATCAAAAATAAGGCATAAGCAATTATACCGTGAAATTTAAATTATGGTTAAACTTATTTGCCTATACGCTTGAATTTTGTTTTAAAATTTATTCTAAATAATATATGTTAATACCAGTCGTCATTACCATAATTTGCAAGTTTTTCAATATTTTATGGTCTCAAAGCTCGAACAAAACTATATGATCAACTGTGCGAATCACTGCTTTATATCACTTCGAGGAACAATTTAGCGAAATAACAAAAAATCATGTCACTAAATCTAAATCTTTGATTTTTCTTCTCCAGTGTCGATTTCAATGTAATTTTTTCAAAACAAAATATCATAAAAATTAGTGCAAACAACCCATTTATCTATTGATAGATAACAAATAATTGCGTTTAAAATGACTCGACTCGAAAGCATAAAATATATTTTGATACAGTTTTAAAAGAAGAATTTTCAGCATAATCTTCCTTGAATTAAATGTTTCTTTTGACCCGAAAAGTAGTCGTTGAAGATTAAGAGTGAATAAAGAGAGATAGTATTTGAAAATGACATTGATTACATGTAGGAACGTTGTCCCGATTAAATTCTATCACGTTATGTTCCGAAAGTAGCCATGTATCCAAATTATAGTCTATTGTATATTTACAATACTTTTCAGCATTATCTTCAACAAGACGTGATTTTGTGGCTTTAATTCCCGAATAAGCACAAAGTAATTGAAATAAAGTACTGGTAAGAAGTTTTATAAGTAATAGTGAGTGCGCGCGATCTTAAATATCTCGAGGTATTGTCGACAGTATCACATTATGATATCATGTTTAATACCAGTAATTACTATTAGCTCTCATATACTTCTTACAACATAATCCATTAATCTTAATAGAGTTTTGTATTTCGAATCTTATAGTCTGAATATTCATCGAAGTCATTAATGCCTTGATTTTTGGAGGAAAACTTTAAATTAGGTTAAAATGTATTGGATTTAAAGTTAATAACTATTTCAATTAAAAAACTCATAATTTCATAATGTCAACTATTTCAAGATCATTAGTTCGAAAATATACCATTAACAGGAATCTAGAAAACAAAGATTATTGTTTTCAAAATTGCATTAATAAGATTGAGCAATAATGGATATGCACTAGATTAAAGATAAAACTTTGATTCAGACAAATTTTCTTCTAATCTCAATCTATTACTATATGGCACGACTTAAGCTAACAGATTGTAATGATTCTAGAGAGAAATTTTATTTGGTGGTTTTAGTTTTGATGTGCAGAAGCAGTCATTAATGCTAGCTAATTCGTTCTCTCTCTCTCTCTCTCTCTCTCTCTCTACACTGAAAAACCTTATTTTTTACTTAATCTGTTTCTATATTCTAGTTATTTCCAAGGTTTGCAGAACCATTAGTAACTGTAATCGTCAATAAATGTATGCGCAATAATGCCATTCAGGACAGAAAATATTTTTGAGATAAAATCGCATCGATTATTGCATTCAAAAAGCTATCTGTTTCTTGAGTCCGAAATGATATTTTTCAAAAATTATTAGTTCGAGGTTTGATAGCTTAGCACAAAACAATATTTGCAAATTAAAAAGTTCAATAATAATCTAATTTGTTGATACCATAGATAAACACCGACTAATGGATGTTATGTAATATCAGTTCAGACTTTCTGTTTTCAATCAAACTAATCGACAAATACTTTTAAAGAAATACAAAAAAAATATTATGAAAATAATAATGATATGCTTGGATGAGGTTTATTGTAAAAATTAAGCGAAATAAATAGAGTAAAAAATTCGATGCCTTCAATCGATGTAATTTGGCTTAACTCTGATGCATATCATGTTGTGTTTGAAATAGTTCTTAATCAGATAGATCTCAATTACATTATATCATTAAATCTCTTAATAGGTTTCTAAAAATATATTGGCACAAAACTTGATCAAATGCTTTCATCATAGACTTAAGTTTAGTTTAGTTTACTTTACTTTAGTTTACTTTAGTATATCGTTTCACTTTAGTTTAATTTATCCGATTTTATCAAACAGATCAATAAAGTCAAAATTAGAATGACTGATGCCATTCGTTGCATGTCTTTTATTACATATGAAGATTACATTTGAAGATATTTTCCCACAAGCAATCAAAACTTCAGTCTATTTTCTTACCTAAATAAGAATGAAGATAAGCCCTAAACAAGTATGAAAATTATATAATTCGGTAATTTTGATATGAATTATACTTCAAATATTCCACTTTTTATACACGCATTCAAAAACATGACGTAAATTCATAAAAATCTGATCAACATTTGAATGAAACTGCTGATTAAAAGGCAAAAGCTTTCAAAATGCTCTTAACTAAAATTTCAAGTTGGCTGTATTCAAAGTTTGAATTGAAACTTCAAATAGATGCAAATCAGACGGTTTGGCACATCTTTCTTGAAAAGCCATTTAGAAAATGTCATCAAAATAGTTATTTATCACTTGTGAAATTCAGTTTGAAATTTGATCGCTAATCTTCAACCTAAGAAGTATGCTGCTGATTATGCACTGTGACAACGGTTAATATCCAAGTTGAGTTGATAAAAGATTCAGAAATAAGAATTTTACGACACCTCCGCTGTATTGTAAATGTAGGTTCAATAGTGAAATTTATTCAAAAAAACTAAAATTATGTGCATAAAATGTCAGTCAACTTGAGGATTTAGACTTAAACCCTTGTTTTTTTATTCGTAAGAGTCTATAGACACAGATCAAAGACTAAAATAGGATTTTTAACTCTTTACTTCTCAGTATAAAGCGAGGGCAAATTTTTGTCATTCAGATTAATTTTTGTTATTTTTTCTTTCCTAGACATGGATTTTAGTTGAGCAGAGTTTTTATGAAGCATTTTCATGATTAAGGACTTTGTTAGGAATTATAGTTCGTGTCTTAATTCTATTTTTCAAGATTAAGTCAGAAGATTTGAATTTTATTGAAATTAACTCAAGCGAGTATTTAGTATAAATTTTCTTATTTAATTTCACTGTATCTGCGTTTTAGTATTTACCTGAACAATTCTTATCGTCAATTTGTTTTCAAAGTTATTGAAGTAGAAGATTTTTATGCTTAGCGTAATTATAAGTTATCTTTTTTTCATATTTTGCTCTTTTTCAAATGTAATTTCATTTTATTGCATTTAATATAAATTGATTTGAGCTCAACATCAGACATAAATAGTGTTTGTCATTCATGACACGTTTGAAACAAATATTCTTTTAGTAAAGTTAATTTTATAGTTATTTCATCTTAGTGCTTTGTGATTGTTGTCACGTTAAATATGTTTATATGGTTTTTCAAACATCTAAAATCAAAAATAATCTTCATTAAATTCAAGAAACAAACTATTTGACAATTAATTTGTCTGAGGAAAAGTTGAAATTCTGATTGTAAGTCAGGTTTTGACTGACTACCGTTTTGTTGTGTCTCAAGCCGAAAGGCTGAATTTTTAAATTTATTTTTGATAATTCTAAGTGAATTAATATGTAATGTTTTAGTTTACTATTCTCGCAACTGATAAAATGACTTCTATATGATGACGGTTTCTAAGCATGTCGAGAAAGTCAGTGATTGAATAAAATAAATTTGTAAAACTTGATTGTATAAATTGCCTAGGTTGTATACATGACACAGAAGCGCAAAAGTTATAGATTCGCTGCTCATAACCTTTGTAAGTTATAGAGTGTTGAACTCATTAAAGTTGCACTCAAAATTTGATAGTCTAGCAAATGAAACATATTTGCTTTTTATCAATTTGAGAGTTTCTCATAAATTACTGATTAATATTTATTTAGCTGTGATTTTCACAGTTTCTATATATTGTGTCTCCAGTGAGATGACAGTTATTCAATATTCTCCAACACCTATTAGATGCAATGTCATTGTAATCATTAGAATATGACAAGTATTTCAAATGCAAAAGTTGTGTCGAGAGTGTGACTTTGTTAAGTTCAAAGGTGACAAATTAAGCTGAATTTACACTTCAGTACTAAGCTTCTGGTAACTAAAAGCACGACTCAGATATGAACTGCTATTTCACTGATTATACCAGTTTGCCTTTATCTTGTCCTTTAAATTTGATTAATTTTAAATTTAAATTTAATTCTCGTCAGACATTTATCTTGAATATCAGAGAATTATTCCAATCGAGTAAACATCAATTTTCTATTAGAGGGATAAAGTTTTGGACTGCATTCAAATAATTTGAATTTAAATGTTTTTTATATTAACTTATACCTTGGATAAGAAAGTTTGGGTTCTTATATTAATAATTTGAGTAAAAATTTGCCGTCAAATAACCTGTATCTAAGAGAAAGAAGCTTGAATTTTAATATCTATAAAAATCATTTTTTCCCATAGTAAATTGCTTGGTTTTTTACCAACTTCAACTTATTTGTCGCATTGCGAATGATTTTAATTTTCATAATTTTATTCCAACTGCCTTTCCTTATTCTTCTTTGCCTTTAGCTTCGAGAAGTCTTTTGCTCTTAATTATAAGTTTCACATTTATATCTGATTACAAGTTATGTGATATTGTAATGGGTTTTCAGGTGAAGATTTTCTAGCAAAAGCGTTCATATCGTATTTAGTAGGCTGATCAGGATAAGTTCAAATGATTAAACCAAATTTATGGCTGATTAAGCTTTCAGTTTATTACAAATATTTCTCAAACTATTAAGTATTCACTCAAAAAGCTATTTGTTTTGATTTCTAACTCATTTATCTTAAGCTGAATATATAATAACTGAATGATATCATGAATAATGATTAATTGTTAAAAAATTGAAAATCTTTTCATAAGTGCCTATGCAGAGGTGGAATTGTGTGAAACAAATTCTTTCATAACACTTTCATCTAATAGCAATTTAATGTTTTCTATAATAAACATTACGAGCTTAAGGTGTTTAATGACAAATAGTTCGGTTCATTTGGCCAAATATTTGCAAATTATAAATTGACTTTAATAGGAGTAATATGAATACAATTATAGCTTATGGATAAATATGAACAATAATGAGCATTAAATAATTGCTTCATAGCTAAGAATTTGCTATTAGTCGCGCTCTATTGAGCAATCAATTGAACAAATGCATAAAACTTATATTTTAAGCAAAACCCCATCTAATCAAAGCTCTAATCGTTTGGTTAATAGCGATATTTTTCACGTACTTATTAAGCTCTCATTATTTCCTTATCTATATTAAAGAAATTAATGGAAGAAATTATTGCTTGAGTCCAGTCCTTGGCAACACTTTCAATGCTGGCACTGGCGTTTGGGCACGATTTAGGAGTTCAATTAAATGAATGTTTTGAAAACTGTAAAATCATTTGAAAAACTCTGTAAATTCATTGTGAATAATGCTTATTTTTCACACTACATGGTCGCACTTGACGTTATGAAACAACCGCTTAAGCACATTACTCCATCACTTTCTAAAGGCTCTAATCAGATTTTAAGCTATAACATTGTTTCTAAAAACCCTCTCAATTCTCCCTCAAGTCTTTTTCAAATCCCTCTTCCAAGCCTCTCTCTTAAGTCTCTCTCCTGTCTCCCCCATTACTTGATTTCGATTCTGAGTTTATGTTTAGCACAAAAGATCAAATCCCTGACCTGCAGCGGTTAATATTAAACTGGTTGCCATTTTAATAACTCCAATGTTATTTAAATGGTATTTAATAGTGAATGCAAGCCTGTATACAGTTGTACCTCTATATAGTGAATGGTTAGAGACTGATAATTCGCTTCAACTATAAAGAGGTTTGACTATAAACAGGTAATCATTAGGTGAATAGTATGTAGGAACTAAATAAGTGCATTGACTATATCGGAGATTGACTAAAAAGAAAGTGACTATATGGAGATATGACTGTATAATATTAATGTATCAACAATGAGAAGGCTCAAGCAGAGGAATGGCTAAGATGGTCTTGAACATCAATATATTATAAACTAGTGATACGTGATCTGCATTTTAGGGGGAATCGGAATGAAACGACTAAAATATAGTATGCGTTCGTCGGCCTTCTAAATCTTTCTGCCCGTCAATTACCTAACGAAATAAAGCACTTATTTATTCCAAGTTTGTTCGTTCCTCATTCACACAACATTCTAATGCCAATATCTGAATAGCTATTATTAAAAAACTCGAAGGTTTTGTGGCGCGATTCCAACATTTTCATAATTCCTTATCAATAATACATTGAATGTCTTAGTCTTTGCCAAGAAATAATAGCTGATTAGAGAAAAGATCAGAAAATTGTTCCCTATCTTACGCATATTTAATCAAAAGTGTTCGCTGAGTGAGCGTTTTGTAAAAGAATAAATCTGTATTAATCATTATAATTACACATATTGGATGCAAATGGTTGACAAAGATTGAAAAATAAGCTCAAGTCGGGATAACTTACTCGTAATTAATTAATTAATTAATTAATTAAGTGAATTTAAGGAAGAATTTGCAATTTGCACTGATATTTTTATTCGACAATTTGTTTTGTAAATTAATGTACTTTAAATGGATATATAATACAATAGAAATTTTCTACATATGTATTTTTAAAATTTTCTCTTTCAAATGCTATACAATAAAAATAAACAAACTTTTACAATAATGACTATGTTATAAGATTTGTAAGATTTAATCAAATGTACTTTTTTTTCAGTCGCAATGTTAGACTCAAATGAAGAGTTGACAATTAATTTGTTTAAAAACGTTTGACCATTACTTTACTTAATAATTAGATACAAACTGAGAGCTCATATAACTTATAATCTGAACCCAATAACAACAATTGAATGATAAAAGAAAATTCGTTCAAAATGATAATAATATAAGAATTGGACAATTAATATGCTTTAAATACATATATAAGTTAATTACTGCTGTTTTGGTAGATTCGTTTTCTGTAATGCTGTTCATTGTGTAATATTTAAGGTAAAATCAATATATAATTGATGCTAATTAATAATGTATTCTTCTATTTAGTATACAATACAATAGAGTGAAAGGGAATGGCACCAAAGTTCAGTGTTTGCAACATTTCAATACAGACATTCCCTCTGTTAAGAAGAGTTGAACGTTATAATTTTTATTGAATATAATTTTCTTTTCAATTTATAACAAACAGTTAAGACCAATCTTACGGTCTACTTATGTTCGTGCTTCAGTTCAAATATACTTTTTATCTTTAATGTTATTAAATTTAATACTCTCTTAAGTAATTACGTCGGTCTTAGAAAAGGCTCTGTATTTCAATTTAGTTTCTACTCTTTCTCTAAACTATTTAGTTATTCAGACGCTATTATATCGATGAAAGTCATCAAATATTTAGGATTACAATCATGACATGTTTGCGACATTATATGAGAATAAGTCTTGTATTGAAGTTAGAATTGAGTTATCATTGTTTTGCATGACTCGCAATTTAGGCCACGGTGTGACCAATAATGCATACACAATGAATCAGTCAACTTGTCAGCAATGTTACACTTTCTTGTGCTCACTTTTGCATAGTTTATCTTTTTTAGTTTTTTGACTTTCATTATTGTTGTTTGCATTTAATCAATTCACTGTTAATTAATAGAGGTTTCATCTAATTTGTATTAAGAGCAAGACTAGGGGACCCTATAATTTATATTAAAACCAGAATCGCTCAGGCACACATTCCTTTATCATCATTGTATTTCATTATTTTATTACTTATATATATATATTATTTTAATTAAGATAATCTCAATTAACTCTATTATTTTAATTACAATATTGAACTTTGCCTATAATCCTATTCAGACGGCAGCGTGTCTTTTCATGTGTAATGCCAAATGATCAGATCGAGAGAAAGCTCTTTCACAAAGACGACACTGAAATGGTCGATCACCAGTATGTTTACGAAAATGTCGAGTCAGTTCATCAGATCGGGCAAACTTCCAGCCGCAACCCTTCCAATTGCACTGATAGGGTTTTTCTCCGGTATGAGTTCTCAAGTGAGCCTTTAAGTGAGAGCTTTTAGTATAAGTTTTAGTACAGCCCGGGTGAGAGCACGAATGTGAGGTTGTTTTCTTGCGCACACCTGCTCCTCCATTCGTGCCATTCTTATTATTTTTCATTGTTTTTCCCTTATTGTTATTACTAGCCTTTTGCAGTCGTGGATCATTTATTGCTGCTAAACAAGTGGGATAACTGGTCGCACAGCCGGCACTCGACAGCAGTTCTGCCAGGTTTGGTGAAGAAGGCGGTGTCACCATTTTGTGGTGAGTTAAGGAACTTATTGGTGCAACAGCTTGAGGTGACACTTGCACACCATTTGTTGTTAATGTTGTGGCTGTCGTTTGAGGAGGAATTTGTTGCTGTTGTATAATAACTGCTATGTTCGGTGTCTGATATTGATTCTGTTGTTGTTGTTGCTGCTGCTGCTGCTGTTGCTGCTGCTGCTGCTGTTGTTGTTGTTGTTGTTGTTGTTGTTGTTGCTGCTGCTGCTGCTGCTGCTGCTGCTGCTGATGCTGCTGCTGAAGTTGTTGTTGTCTTTCAGGCGAGGCCGGCGGTGACATTTGTGCTGACGGTACTTGAGATACAGAATTAGCATTCGGTGTCCAATTACAATATGGCGGTAAAACACTTGGAATCTGGACAGTCGCACATGTCTTTGTTGACTCAACACAAACTGGAACCATGACTTGCGGTTGAACCAATTGTTGGTGAAGTATTGGCATACGTTCTTTAGGCTCTAATTTGATTGAATGATTCTGAGGTGTGTTAGAAATATTATAAGTTTGCAATATATTATGATTGGATGAATTGTCACTATTGTGGTACAGCTGAGAACTTGCGTCTGCACTTAGCATAAAATCTGTTAAATCAAGTGTCATGTCATCGTAACGTGGTTCTGATGAAGAGTGTTCGCGATTACTATTATCACTGAAACTATTAGCTGATGGCGGGGCTGGGGTTTGTTGTTGTGGTTGCTGTTGATTGTGTTGATGGTTGTGCTGTACAGTTGTAAGTGATGTGAGATCTGAGGCATGCGGTGATGGCAATGATGGCAGTGCTGTCAATGAATTACGAGGTGATGTCTGGTTTTGTTGATGATGAATCAGTACAACCGTTGCTTTAGGTGCTGACGGATCGGTTTGATGCGCAAAATGTTCGCCCAGAAGTACACTTTCGATATCCTGCCACATCTTTAGAAGAAAGCAGAAAAAGTTTCATTTAGTTTACTTTGCATATAGGGTTTCATTGTTTTTAATACTCTCAATATTGTAACTTCATTAAACATTTTATTTTTGATTCAATTTAGTACCAAAAGTGACATCAATACATAATAATCAATTTTAATTAATACCAATACTGATTGAAAACTACTACACTAACTGATTAAACATTTGCAATGTATTACAATAGAAATAGATACAGTAGTACTTCAATATAATGAATCGCTGGCAATTGACAATCAATACTGATTATGACAAGGTTTCACTATAAAGGAGTTGATGTTAGTTGAAAGGAATGTGTTAGGTCCAGACTCTTGGGTCCCTACTGCTGGATTGACTATATCAGAGTATGACTTTATATCTCAGAGGAAGATAAAAATCGTGTAACAGTATTATAAATAATAATCATATATGAAATAAATCATTTTAATTGTAATTATTGTTATTATTAAATCTTATCTGCTTTAGTATTTGAGTTTAAGATTGTGCTGATGGCAAAGGATAAAAGCTGCGACTGTTTATTTTTCACATCGCCATTAATGTTCAATGAGTTCATTTGAAACTAGATTAATGCTAAAGCGTATCCCAAACTTGAGGATAGACTTAGTTTTAGTAGGTTTTCTATAATAATTTATAACCTAATTATAAATACAATTAGTTGTCAAAATAAAGACGATCGAAATCTCTATTATCTCTTGTTCTACATGTCATGCCAGAGAAATTCATTTTTCCTAATAAATTATCCTTTAAAATGCTTGACTGACAGATAAATATTCTCTCAATTTTAAAAAGCCTTTAGTTGAGAACACCGTTGAGTAAATAGCAAAAAATGATTAAAAACAAAATATTTCATTACTAGTTAGTCTTTTTAATCGTAGCATAAATTCCTATCTGTTCAGTTCATCGCAAAACTATTCCTAAACTTATTCGGTACCAAAAACAACCATAAATGTTGATTTGGGTATTGAAAACAAATTTCAAGTGAAAAACAAGCTAATTTTGGAGATAGTTTTCTATTTCATTAATAGATAGCTCAGAGTGTAAGCAATCGTTTAAGTTGAGCGATAGTAAAACTAGCGCACGAATTACTATTTCCCCATTTTGATAAATCAATCTCTATTAAGTTTGGTCAAATTAGAGAATGTCATTAAAACAATGTTTATACTCTATAATGTTACTCTTCTACTTTTTTTTAAATAGAGCTCTTCATCAATTGAAATCCGGTTTTCACTTATTGGAAAGTGAGATTTCAGATTAACAACTATATCAATAGTGTATAAAATATAAATTAATTGATTCGAAATCTAAGAATAATTTCTTTATTATAATTTTGGTAAATCATACCAAACCAATAATTAAGATTTGGAGAGTTTTACTTTTGTATAGAAAAACAAAGGAATCAAAAGTGAGCAAAATCGGGTCAAAATACACCTGATAAGAGCTAATATATGATGTCTGTAATGTAATTCTCTATTGTTTAATGATCATAAATTGGAGGTTTGAAAATGTCAAGAGGATATTATCCGCTCCATTTGCCTCGTGCTCGATATAACTTTATAACTATGACTTGAGTATCAAACTTATTATATCGGTTATTCTATCACTAAATATGGCTGAACATTTCAAACTACTATCAGTACATACCAAATTGATAGCCTGAAGAATAACCCCGAGCTAAACTTATAATCCAATGAAAATGCTATCCAATGAGTTTCTACTTGTTTCCTATCTACCATTTGCGAAGTTGCCTTTCATTAAAGTGCTTTTGATTATTAATATTCACTGAACGCACTTGACTGGTGAACACGAATTAATATTTTTTTTGTTAAAATCAACTTTTTTGGTATAAACTGTTTATAAATTTTTCGGCTTAATTGCTGTCCGTAACGCTAATTAGATTAATATTAAATCGATAAAAAATTTCCAGGGCTGAAAGTTTTACCATTTATTACTTCAATATATGAATTAATAGCTTTTGGTTAGCATTAACATGACTTAAATTTTTCCAAAGATTTTTATCTATCGCTTAATAGATATCGAAAACAAGTTAATAAAACTTCAGTTGAAGCTTTAGAAGTCAACTTTGAAGCACTTCAAACGTCGAATCATAACCTTATTAGGACTTTGAAAACTATATAATTTAGTTAATTTGAAACCCACGCGATTCACTATTTAAGTTTAGTATTAGATACCCAGAAAAAAGCGTTTTCAAATCTTTTAAAATAGCTTTTTCTCTTCAGTACGCTATCAAAAGTTTGCGACAGAGAGTCTTCAAGACAATCATTTAAAGCAGTATTAAAAATCGTGGAAAATATGTTATCAACATTTCAAAAAGGGCCCCAAAGCTATTAACAACAAATAAATTGCTATCCAATGCATTTATAACTTTTAATGTCTCGTATACTCTGAAAATTGAGTGCATCAATGATTTTGTTTGTCGATCCAATTATACAGTTAGAGATCATGAAAGAAATATAAACTGAATAATTAAAATAGTTAGCGGGCTGTCGAATTATTAGCAAATATACTATTGTTTGTCAAGCAAATCAAACACCAGAGAAAATAGTTTATAGATTATTCAATCTATAAATTTTCCAAAATAACTGTCACACCATTAATGGTTCTTTTTATCAGTTAATAAACTTTTTTAAAAAAATTGTCTTGCTCTTTCTGTTACAGTTAGCTTGTGCTGCAATTTTCTAACACTCGTTTTCGATATACAGTTGATTGGAGAAATTTGGACAACCTCTTCAAGCTATATACTTACCTGTAAAGCATTCATTACGCTTGTGCAATCCTCTTTAGTGCTATACATCAAGTATATATCTTAGATTTTTTCATACTTTTTCAATTTACCCTACCTCTACTTAAATCGGACTAAACTTCAGAATAGAATTTATTAATCTTCAACATAAAACATTTGGTTTCTGACAATTTTAATGAATCTTGAAGTTTCATATCAAAGTGTGTGGCCGTTCATATGGAAGCTTAAACAGAAAAAATTTCTTCAATATACTCTGTTTTCAACTTATTTTAGTGAATGTTTATGAGAAAATAAATTAAAAAGAAAAATATATTAGTCATAGAAAATGAAGAATAAGTTTAATGTTGAACGGTTGAGTATAGTGTAGATTTTCAAATACGATACATAGAAAAAATATATATTAATGGCCTGAGGCTGATTTTGTTGCAACTGTTTTGCTAAGTAGGTCGACAGCGAAATTGAACTAATGCTTGGATTACGAAACGCAATTTTCTCTTTATTTCAGATGCTCTATTCGTATATAGGGTTATTCAGTTTTTCATATGATAAATTTCCAAAAACGTTTAAATCACTACTTCTCCTCTAAATTCATTATAACTTCGTATAACTTCGGTTGAACAATTCAATTTTCATATAATTTATTTAAATGGAAAATTTATTTGAAACTCTCCTGCCAATCATTTATTTTTATAATTATTGTAATGGATGCCAGACTTAATCAGAAAATCAATTTTCAAAGATATTGATTCTTTGCTACTAGTATTCACTTAAGTTTATATTTATTTATCTCTTATTTAAGCTAATTTTGTCTTTAACTTGAAGCGCATTCAATGAAAGGAATGGTGTGTTGAATAAACTTCTTTACTAGTTTTTCAACAGTAGTTTCATTGTTAGTTTAGAAAACGACTACTCTTTTCCTAGTTCTTCAGCTGCCGAAGTACTTTGATCTGGTTTGTCATAATTGACATGATAGTTATTTGAGAAATAGATAGTGTGGTACATGCAGTGTGAGTGTGATTCAGCACTATTTAATAATCAGTTTTAGCCAAATTAGTTGCAGCCGATTTGATTTTCGACTCATATTCCCATAACAAATAACGGCAATAATTGTGATTATTTTGCACTTGTGAGCATCAAATATCTTATATAACTTATGCCAAGTTTTTGGTCAAAGTTGAGTGAACGCTGTCTGATCAAACAACAAATACTAACATCTGTCAACTAAAATAGCTATTCAATTGACTGATTATATAAACAACAAATTAAATAATTGCTAATTAGCTAAGTAAATGTTTGAATATTTCATGTTAACTTTAAGCCAAGAATAATGCAACTATTCTGACATATATGGTTCATGAACTGGCGCTTACAAATTTAGAACTTGTCATAAGAAATTCAAATAAGATAAGAAATTCAAATAAGTTATCAAATATGATGCGGACTATAACAATCTATTGATTATTCATTTGTTAGGATTTAGTTAAGGTAGCATTAAAAATATGTTATAATAGACTGTTAAAACATTTTATGAATAATAAATATGACGAAAATACAGAAATATAATCTAATAAATATTAAGGAAACAACTGTCCATCAGGAACAGACCTACTTTTGTTGTGGTAAGAATATTGCTGATACAACTATTTCTGATCAAAGCTCACTTCTTAGCTATAATCTTAGTCTCACTCACTTGTTATGCCTCTCTGAGTAACTGATCTCTTTTCAGGCTATATGTGCGATCAACTTTTGAAGTTTATAGAAATTTTATTTTTAAAAAATAACTTAATATGATCTAATAAGAGAAAAAATTCAGCCTTTAGTATATAGAGTACAAAACAAGATTTGTCCCAAGGCTACAATATTACATATTCAGAAGAAACTAATTTTTGAGTTTCCAAATATTTTTAATTCATTTCACACAATCCAAGATTTATTTTGATAAACTTCGTTCAATCAATTCTTGTGAATTTAATAGTCTTCAAATTAATGAATGTTTTTTGGGTAGAGTAGTAGAAGCTTTAGATAACTACATAGCCTTCAAGATAAATGTTATAAAAATGCTATTTCGAATTAAAAGAATAGTCATCTTTATTCATTCAAGCCAATTGGTTAACAAATGTTTGTATGAGAATCTGAAGAATTGGGATTTCTCAAAAAAATGGATTAGCATTTTGCATATTTTTTATCTTAAGAGTGAAAAGTGCACATCAATTTGGACTTTTGAGAACTGTATCACACATTGAAAAAGTGTTCTGAAATGCTAAACAAAACTGAGTAATGCGTTCATCTCAACATGAAATCAAAGAAAAAAAGATTCATAAAGTTGAGAAACCTGAGTTTGACACCCCTATAATACTTTATCCCAGTAACTAGATTCGGTTTGCATAGAATTTACAAAATTGAGTTGAGTCAGAACTGATTAATTGACAATTAAATCGAAAGTTGACTCAAACATAATTCATGCAAACTTATAACAGATTTCAATTAGAATTCGCTGCATGAATAAAATAAACCCCTAATGCGATTCTTCCATCAATTCAAGCCCTTTGCAGAGTTATAGTTGACTGACTTTCGAAATTTTGCGTTAGTAGAGCTTAAGTTTTATGTTTTTTTTAAATACTGCTGAAGCCACGAAAAATGAATAACTAATACAAAGCATTTTCAATTCATTGTTGAGTAATTAATAAAAAGTTAAAACCAAATGAATTATCTGTTAAGCTGGATAGAAACTCGAAAAGATTTAGCTTTATCATGAGATACTGATTAAACTTTGTTCATATTAATTTGAAAACTAGTTCATTTATTAAATCAAATAAATAATTGAGACACTAAAGTTTTCATCCATTAATGAGTAAGCTATTTCTAACTTCTGGTATTGCCAATTCTCTTCTTTATTTCATAGACTTCTATGTTTTTAAAGCTATAAATTTGATGATAACTCATATTTGAAATTAATTAAATACAAGTCGATCATAAGAGTTTAGCTAATCAATTAGTTTCACTCAAAATTTTGAGAACATAATTCTCTACCGGATTCTTAGCTTATGGTTATTAACTGTTGAACGACGAGACACTTTGAGAGAGAGAGAGAGAGAGAGAGAGAGAGAGAAAAAAAACAAATTTTTACACATTATCTTAAGGCTAATTTCAAGTCTTAACTTTTAATCTTGTATTAGTTTTACTCTCGAAATATTCGTTAATTAATTTTGTTAATCTTTCCTCAGTTAATAAATTTTTTATTTATTTTTCTGTTAAAAAATGAAATATATTTTATCTTAATTATATCAATAAGAAAAAATAAATGTGAGTTTTCCATTATTCAAAATATTTGCTGAGCACTTTCATTGAAATATTTCAAATTTCTCTAAGCTAATTCAGTTCCATTAAAAATTAATAATAAAATCAATCACTTCCAACTTTCATAAAGTTTGGTATTAAATAGTGTTTAACGAATTCTATATAACCATTTTTGCTGTAAATCTTGAATCTTCAATATAGAGTTTAAGTTATCGGTTGAATTTTCATGAATCCTTTAGGCTACAAATTTGAAACTTTAAATAGCAATTAGGATCAAATCTGTTGTGAAAAGATTTGCGAAAATGTCTTAGTCACTTAAGACCTGCAATTAAATCAAAGGCGTTCGTAAAATAATAATTAACTCGTTAAACGTTTGAAAAATTTAAGGAAAAAATCTATAAATAAGTTATGGATTGTTGGTACTGAAAAAATAGAACCACTTTATATGATATAATTAAATATAACTTATACAAAGAGATTCTATAATAATACTGATAAGAAGTTTATTAAACTTACATTAATGTAATATTAAACAGTTATGATTTTGCGAAACTAGCTCTAATCCTACAAAACTATAAATCGATTATACCTCACAAATATTATAACTACTAATAATTTGCAAACTCAAAAAAATCTTTTCAAAATTTGTTCTCATAGCTAATTTTTTAATATATGTGTTTACCAAAAACATCTAGCTATTATGAGTTAAATTTTTCGGTTCAGTGATAATTACTCCGTCTGAATGTTAATTTGCTGGCTATTAGCTGATTTTTCAGTTATTGTGGTCATCATAGGATCGGTTGAGTAAGAAGGCTCGAGGCCAAAAAGTAATTTAGCAATCAATTTGTAGAATCTTTTAAATATTGGCAAAAAAAGCTATTTTGTGACTCGTCTAGAACATATCTAGTAGTAAGCCGTACACTAACCTTTAATTATCTATTTTCAAATTTAGTTTATTACATAATCAATATATAAATTTGCTGATAATTTAACCAAATCCCAATTAGATGAACATTTAAAAACATTTAGCGTCAATGAAGTTCTCAAATTATAAATTATCATTTCTTTCAATCAAACTGAAAACTACGAAGTTTCCCATTTGAAACAGGCTTCAGCTTTGGCTTGGTTATAGTTTTCGGTTTTCCAAAAATTAATTCAATTGATTTATTTTATCAAACTTTCATTATTAGTAAGTTATCTAAAAAGAGTTGCAAGCCATTAATGGATATAAAATGATTTGAAGCTTGTGGTACGTGTGAAGCGAAAGCCATAAAAGTTTATTAAACAATAATTGGAGTTAATTTGGACATTTGTTTGGGAAAAACCTAAATAATATATTTTTTAATTTTACGCGTTTCTCTTTTCAACTGTTAATAATATTGAGTATTTTCTAAAAATAACAGCCCATGTCCAATTGTGAAGTTATATTTTTAACTTTTTATTACTTGCAAAATATTTGTCTCACTTAGTTATTGTGTAACTTTATATAAGTTATTTTGGTCCGAAGGTTTGCTCATTCAGTGACCACATTTGAAAGTTAGTTCATTTCTGTTGATTTTCAAAGCAAAAACAAGTGTTTTAATTAATTTCATATTAAGTTCAGATCCTTGTAAATCGTCCCAAATATGAGTTGCTCTTAAATTATAACTTATATTTTTGTTTAAATATAAATTTTTGTTTAACTTAACTCCTCATGTGAAAAGTAGTCTAAACATAAGATATATAAGAGTAAGAGATTAATGAAAGTAGAGTTTAGGATAGTTAGCAAGAGTATTATGAAAAGGAATGAAAGGCGTACATAAAATTATGATTAGTTTTTGAAGAGAAATTTGCTAACGAGTCATTTTTGGATTTGGAGAGACCGCCTTAACTGGTTGATAGCATAGTTTATAACATACTTATAACATACTTTCCATCATCTAAATCAAAGCCCTTCAAGGATCAATAAATCACTATAAAATATTAATAAAAAATTTTTATCTCAATAAACATAATAATTTATTGATTAAAACCACTTCTCAAGAACTCTAACGCAAAGTAAATTTATTCAAATTTGGAAAATTAATTTCTAGTCAGTCAAACAAAATATGATTTTTAAGAGAGATGAATAGAAAAACATTTATCTTACATCATGAAAATCGGTCATTTCATTTGTTAGTCTTTGTTGATGGTGTTGTGCAGTTCCTATAGCGGTATCAAATGAATTCGATGTATTGATGTGCAGAGAAATACCACTCATCTTAGTCTATGATTATAATCCAGGAGTAAAACTTTCTCTTAAATTTTACTTTACATCTGACTAAATATATATTAAGCAAATCCTTTCAAAATCACGATTCAGAGCACAGTTGACAGAAGGCGTTCAAACAGTAAATCAAAATTTCAAACAACTGTTTATTACTTGAAAAACTTTTCAATGAATGTAAGTTTAAGGAACACAATAACTCATGAAACAAATCACATAAACTTTGTTAAACTGTTTAATAGATCAACACGGAATTAAAGCTGAAAATAATTAAAGAAAACAACAAAAAAACTAATGGGATAAGAGGTTATGTATAGCGAAAATAGTTATACAAAGTGGGAATAAGTTTGATTAGGCGCACGCTTATAACGGATGACTGGCAGTGGTTAGTTGCGGTGAAATGCTTGACGCAGTAGTGAAATATTCTCGTCAAAACGCATAATTCTATACTTGCACACTAACTCAAAGCCTGCATAACTCAGGCAACCAAAAATACTGGTTAACTCAGCTCCGAGTCGACGTAGTGCTGCCGCTAAGCTGATGCACCAAATCCTCTGTTCAGAGCTATGTGAGCGAGTATGAGAGTATGAGAGTTACCTGAGTTACCTGAGCAAGTTTTGATACTTGTTTTCTAGGTCAGAACTTTGCGAGGATAACAATTATAATGTGAATTATATTATTTCATGCATCACTTACTTCTAGCGTTAGGTCTAGAACTGGCTTTTGATACTCCATCTCAGTTTACATAAACTAACTAATAGCTCAGGTAATACCTGTTTTCATTTTCTTAAACTTCGCCTTCATATAATAGATGGTATTATTTGACTCTTAAAAACGTTTAGATTTAGAAACAATCAATTTGAAGTCCTAATATTTGAGTGAAAGTTAGACAAATTTCTAGACACAATTAGTGGTCGAGGAGAATGTCTGAGATTTATATTACTGTATGAACTAGACTCTGAGAACGCGATTTAAGACATTAAACTTGTAGACAATAATAAGTTTAGACATCTTTGCGTTTCTATTGCTGTCTAACTAAAAGTTTATTTACTTAACCTTAAATAAACACGACTTGTTTTTTATTTAAATCTATTGTTAGACTCTATGTATTGGTTCCTTAACTTTCTGTATATTTCCAATGTTGGTGGTCTTTCCAGGCAATTCATTGTCATATTCTCCGCGTTTTTATCGTAAACTTTAATAATGCAGTTACTGCTCTTTCCCGAGCAAATATTTTTTTGTGCTGAAAACGCGTCGTAAAATTGAACCTCAATTACTGTTCTGAACGCTTTTTCACCTGTGATACTCAACTTCAAACTTGTCAATTACTATAAGACGAGACACTTTTCTAGCATAATTGGCGTTTTATTGTCCATCATAAACTAAGAATAACTTGAATCTCATCTGTTAGGACTATGTTTGAATAAAAGCTATATTTTATTATAGTATTTCTTTTCTATTCTGTGCTCACTGCAATTGCATTGTTGGCTCTTTTGACACATTTGCCGACACATTAATCACATTTTGATTCTTTATTTTTTGATTCTTTATTTTTTGTTTTGATTCCAGTCGAAAAGAAGTATTCTGGTTGAATCTTTCTTCGTAAATGACATAATTATATGGAAGATCTGCAAAATACAAAACTATGAACGCATGCGTTGGTCTGATTAAAGCCATGAATGCAAATATTGATTTCTAAAGCATCTCTTTTCCCAACGCCTAACAGTGATAGAACTGACGAATCAGATGATATGCATTACTTGATGGCGGTCTAATGTTCTGCAGATGTCATAAGACTCCATCTCCATCGATACGGTATTGGCTCGGAATATGTCGCTCATATGGGCTTTACTTGTCATAGAGTTGTGTGAGTCGTGTGACACACAATATTTACTTAACTGGAAAATTGTTGCACTCTTTCTCTCTCTCTCTATATATATATATAAATTGATGATAACAGGAAATTTGCATACAATGGCTCTAATTTAAGAGATGCTTTTCTAGTTGTCTCATTTGATGGCATTTGTTTAGGCACTTTTGGACTACCATTAAGCTAAAGCCCATACCTGCCCGCATATTGTTTAGTGAAAGCGTTGTAGGATTGAGTTTATCGAGTAAATAAAACTTAAATACTATATAAAAGCTTAAATACTATATAATTGCCACTTTTATAGTCTATATAAAAAGCTTAATAATAATAGTCCCAAGAAATAGAAATATTCGTCTTTCAACAAAACGTTAGTCACAGAGTTTACATGGGCTGCAAATTATACAGATGTGAATGAGCGGATGGGTGTTATATCAATTTGATATTCAATTTTTGGCTAAAACTTCTCTAAATGTCTTCAAACAGCGGGTTTACATTTCGGTGCTGTCTTCCTTTATCTTTGTTGAATCCCTCACTCCTCCTTTGCCACGAGCCCTCAACTTATGCCTCCTTTATATTTGCTATTTATGTTAGAATTATTCTATTTTCTCACCGGAAATGTCTTCAATGCTTCTTTATTATAATTTGCGTACACCTGACAAAAAATAGGCTTGATTTTTTAGTGCAATTCAACTGAAAAATAATAAAAATCATTCTTTCATCTGACGCATGCAGAAGAGAAGAGAAACAGCAAGTGGAGAACAATTTTCAACAATCAAGTATAAATTATGATTTGCAAGCTTATACTCGCATTTTAGTGTAATATTAGGATCTGATATAAAACTTAGAGAGAAAGAATCATAATAGTTGTAGTCTAGCATTAAATTGTAGGCATAAAGCATACACCCAACCACAAAATCGACATAAAACTTGCATAATTACACCTTATCATCGCTTTATTATTATTGTATTTTATACTTTTTTCTCTTATTATTACATGATTTTTAGAAATTAACACTAAATTAAGCCCATAATGTCTCCACTCTTTTAATGCTGTTTCTTTTTTATTTGTCATATTCACCAAAAATTCTTTGACACCGAACAGAATTCTAAAGAATAAAGAGATTGAGTATAAAAAATAATTGTTATTAGTTGAACAATTCTATTTTTCTATAATTTTCTTTTAGATAAAGTTCAACAAAAACTCAATATATATAAAAGCTATTGCGGCTAAAACTTATAAATTATTATTAGTCTAGTTTATAATTTTATGTTTTCTTATCTTATTCAATAAACAATAAGAGAATTGAATGAATATATGCCATAATTATTTGCGAATTTCAAATTCAGACTAGTTCTTATTGTTTACGAATTACTTATTGTTGGGATTCAATGCAATTATAGCTATCGTTTGAAATGCAGTCCAATCCAATATTTGTTGCTTACCTGCATAGCAATCAAATATAATGCTTTGCGCACCACTAAGGAGTTGAAGATGCCTTAAATTCAGTTGAGGATTAAATATCTTTTCAAAGTATAGTTTGTATTACAAGTAGACAAAACATTTGATTCATCCACTCAGAATGCAATGTATTTACTAAAGAGCACAACAAATAGCTGATAGTTATGTCAAACAAATTACTCATTAAATGTGTTGTCTGTTTCTCTACCATTGAGCTTCTTATTTGCTTTAATTACATGATAGGATAGTTCAAACAAAAATAGCCAAATATATACACTATTGAGCTATCAGTGAGCAAGTTTACCATTAATGTGTGCTGAATGTGTTTGAGCTATTGGTCAATCTTCCGAAATGATTTAGAGTGAATGATGCGTGAGTTAGCTATATAATGATCTCCTCAACTATATAACTATTGAGTATCAGTTCATATGCAGTAATGCAAAAGTCAATACGGTTCGCATTATTGTTAGAGCACAGCTTCCACTCTACTAATGCTGATACACGACTAACTCTCTATTCAACTAATACATAGTCTATTATGTTTTCTATGCTATTTATTCTATTATTATTACGTCAGTTATCTTCCTCTCCAAGTCTTTTCATATGATTGCGTGCCAAACAATATTAATAATTGGATTTGTTTTTCCCGAAACAACAAGACTGGCAAATGCGTTGTCAATCTTTTAGCTTGAAATGACAGTCTATGACTTTTAAACATGAAGCCTTGTTGTTGGCGTGGAAAAGTTAAAAATATGATTCAATTGCTTGTTTACGATTGCCTCTTTTATTCCACAATTTTCGATTCATCTCACATGACATTCCAGCTTTGAAGCTGAAGTCTAGTCTCGGGTGACTTTAATCAACGTAATGCATTCATAAAAGTGAATGAGCTTAGAGTACATGCAAAGTTTGCAACATTAATAAAAATGTTCTCTTCATCATTGGTATCCTCTCCGCCAACTTTCCTATTCATAATGTATTTAACCTTATTTTAAAATTACTTTTCTTTTTTACGTAAGTAATCTATTCTAACAGAAAAATGTCATTATTAAACACATTGTTAGACTTAAACTGAGTTTTCATGGCTTAATGCTCTGAAGATGTGTTGGATATGAATAAGAGAAAAGAAATGACATAAGTTTAAAAGGATAGAATAGAATAAAAGAAATTGAAAGGTATTGCTTGTCGGTTACTACGAACATTGATACTGTTTGGAAATATAAATAACCATTATTTTAGAGTTTAGACATGTATTGAAAATTGATGAGATTATAATATGGTTGAGACAATCTGTTTAAATAAAAAGCTCAAAGCCCTATAACCTGTGCTGTACCATTTGTGAGCACTCTTATTCATACGCTGTGGTAAAACATATTCATAAATATTTTTTGTGATACATCGCAATTTATTACGTATAATATAATTACAGAATAATAAATGACATACGGAAAGAGCACATTATCACTCTTTGTATAAAACTCTATATTTGGCACAAATTATTACTGTTTTAATCAATTTATTTGAAAATAACATAATTATATGAAATATAGCATAAGTTTATTAATGTTGAAAATGGAAAAGCAAAGCATTAAATAGACAGTTCACTCAAAAAAATGACTACTTATATAATGAATGATTTACTAAAAACAGACTGTTTTACAAGTCGACAGTTCATTCCTGACATTTATAGTTTTGCCTAAATATTTCTCTCTTTTTAAAGCACTTACAGTTGTATTACGTTAAGCACATTACAATCTAATTCATTATAGAAAATGTTCATCATTTTATTACTTTGTAGTCTCTCTCTCTCTCTCTCTCTCTCTCTCTCATGTTTTGATGCTCTCTTTTGGTGCTCATTATTTATTGATAAAATGCTCGCTGAGCTTTCTCTGAAAGCATTACCTGATAGAAAGTGGAGAACATTTTAATATGTTGTGGCCATCATTTTCGCATCACTAATCATTGGTTACTTGGTTAATAATAAGCAATTTAGAATAGAAAAAACTCTAATGGATGACTCGACCAAATGTTTTATAACATGTGCTGATGTGGCACTTTTCAAAATTTATTATATCGTTAAAATATTAATAATATTGTTATTATGTCTAACATGCAGTTAGTTTTATTAATAGTAATTCAAACAATGCTTCAATAGAGCCAAACTATGATAATGAGTGCTCCGTATACAAAACAAGAATAGATCACATTATTAGATAGCAGTTCAGTAAAAAGTTTTTCAATACAATCGCATCTTTATTTCACCATAATCTCAAATATTCTAAGCTTTCAATTTAATTAGTAATAGTCTGTTATTCTTATAAATTTACACATTTATTATTGATTTTACGCTATTTGCCCATGTGCATTATTGTTAGATAATATTCTTTTTCCAATTTATTATTACGTGTTCAGTCATTGAAGTCATCTTTTTCTCTATTATCATCATCACGATCGCGATCACCTGCTGTTCTCTCTCCTCTCTTCTGCTTGAATGATGCAGTAAACCAAAAGTCGTCTTTGAATAATTGATGGCCTGATGGCATTATCCCTGCGCTAAAATACTCGCATTAAATACAATATATTATTTTCTACTTATACCAAATATTTGAAAGTAGTATAAGTTTAAAGTAAACATATTCTACACACATATGCCATTTCCAAAAATCATATCTATTTGAGGCGCAGGTGAACAGAAACGGTAACAATGGATCGAATGCTATTTCATCTTTTCATCCAAAGCCTATTGCGGCGAATCAAAGGCTATGCAATCACTTTTCATATCAAGTCTTTAATTCAAAAATACGACCAAAAATTCCTTTTATCGATTTGTTGGAAGCAAATTTTAAAGCTTGAGAAAGTGTTTACTCAATACATGAGTGATGTTTAAAAACTAAAATTCAAAATTAGGATGTAGTGCATGACACGGATTTGTTTTGTTTTTGCACTTCTCTGTCAGATCTTTTACTTGTCGATTGAGAAAAAATAAACAAATTTTCCATAATATGAAAAATTTGATAAAGGAGGTGACCCGAAAAAGATAAAAATCCCCAAACTTTGAGATATCAACTAAATATTTAACGTAGAAAATACTACAATGACTATTTGGGTGTTTAGTTTGCCATTAAGCATAAATGATATAAATACTTGGTTTCGGCGGTCCCTCTCTATAACGGTACGTGTGGTGGTATTAAAAGAAATATAATATTTTATTCGCAACAACATAATGGATAGCTAGCCATGTGCTAAACTTCAGTACTACTAGTGACCACCAACACACCGAGCACTCGACATTCAACATTCCTTCCGAGCAATAGAAATATTTTAGCTTTCTTTAAAGAAAACATTTCATTTGGATTTTATAGTTTGAACTAAAAACTCATCATTTAGTCTCTGCCTTCATATTTAAGTTTACTTTTATGAATGGAAAATCATTTTTTACGGAACGAACTGAGGATGGCATTAAATTGAAGCACAAGTGTAGTTAAAGAAGTATTTGGATTGTAGAGGAAGTAAATAATGAAGACGTCTGTCTGTATCTAAATACCTATCATTAGTTGTATACAAAAACTCGGCCAATGTTACAGTTAAAATATTTGATATGCAATACAATAATTATTATATATCTAACTATGGCTAACATTATATAGTCTCTATTGTAGAGTTGATCCGGGAATGCAATCAACATGTAATACATCTAAACCACCCAACACGAAGATCACCATCAAAACTTTTGATTCAACATTCATTCTTCAGTAAAAGTTGATCATATTTTTTGTTATAAATATCAGTTGGAAACTTAATTTGTTTTCAATGTCCTAATTTTGCAACAAATACTTCTTCATTGAATTGGGTGGAAATGTGAACAATTAGACAATTTATGAATAATTAAATCTATGATCCATGAAAAGAGTGATATATTGACAAAAGACAAATTTTGAATAATAGCCTAATCTAAATGCAGCTATTAAGAGTGAATGATAAGACTCGCAAAACAAAATATAGGTATAATCACCTATTTAATTGCTTTTTTACACTTCTCTTCCCTAATCCTTCAAACCTGTCCACTACAGGTATGATTCATCTCCAATTCATGGAATATGTAAATTATGATTCATTTGTTCATTTTTTGTGGTTATTGCACAAATTATGATCTGACAGGAAACTGTTTAACGATCATTTGTGCTAAAAACATTTTCCATTAAAATTGAGTAGTTAGGCAACAATCTTCTAAACATGAAACTCTTATATAACTCTTATGAAAGCTAAATCAACTGAAAAACAACTTATAAACTGAGAATCATTTAGACTTATATAAATCAATTTTGCATACTTAGTGCGAACAGTCAAAATATGATTTATAGGCTCTGATTTCATTCTAAACTTAATATTCTATGCATGTTAGCTTGCATTCAGTCCAATATAGTTACCATTTTTTGCATCTCATTTTTATTGACTCTCAACTAAAACTAGTGAAGTGTTGAAAATTAGTTTTTCTTTTTTATCCCAACAAAAAGTGTGAGTTTTTCATTATAACTGCTCTACTGTTCAATATTTAGAATTGAGTTGATATGAGTCCGGATTTGAACATAGAATTTTCTCACTTTATTTGCGAACAATGTGGCTCTCATATCACGCAATTTTACATTTCATTTTATGTTTGGCACATAGTTTTCTTTCTCTAAATCCCTTAATACTAGTCCTAAACATTGCAGTATTGCACAAAATTGATCGGTTGTCGTTGCGATTTGTCAGTCTATGTATGTATTATTTTTTCTAGTATTTGCTTTTCAATCAAAGCCATATTGGAGATTAATTTGTGTCGTGCAGACTCTACAAAATCGAGTCAAACATGTATATTGTTGGTCGATTTGGCGAGTAGTGAGTATAGAGTATATACAATACTAAAGAGAAGCAAATCTTAGATAAGTTTTATTGTATTGGTTTATATTGAATCTGTCTAAGAGTATAGATATTGCATATTTACAGATTATGTGAAAGGATACCAGGGTGTGGTCTTCTAGTAATAAAGTGTTGTGCTTATAGTTTTTCTATTATTTATTTGTTCGATTAAATTTTATAATACCGAAACATATATTAATAAATAAACTTGCTAATGTAACAACACTTATCTTTTCATTTTTTATACTCCTTTCTTATCATTCCATCAAACTTTATCTAAATCTTATCCTTTCAAAACTTTTTAATCTTTATTCAAGTCAATAAATCGATAAAAAGCTAATTTTATAAAAGTTCTATTAAGAGTTGAAGAATGCGCTCTCACAATACAATGTCATTATAGAAAGCTTTACATTGAATTGAAGTCTATCTTTTAAATAATGAATAGCAATCCAGACAAAATATTAATGAAATGCAAACCATATCGTATTGAGGATTCTGCAATTGCATTTTCTCTGTAGTTAAGATTAATGGATGTTAGCCAAGGCGTTGATTGCAGACTAGAAAAAATGTTGACGATAGCAATGTTGACGATATTGATATGATGCACGCGCTCTATATTTTAGAGATGGCTATCATATGCTATCATCAACCATCATAACTCACATATTTCTTTGTAATTTCATAGTAAACTGCAATCCAAACCATTATATATTGAATATTTGCAGTTTTATATCACAGCCATTCTCAAAATGAAAATACCTTTTAATCTATCAATGATTGAAAATAATGATACTTACCTTATGTCGTGACAAATATTCATTTTGATCACCAAAATGTTAATCTCAGCACAACAATGGCCACAATTCTTTTGTTCAATTCGCGCTTACCTTCAATGAGTGACTTATTTTTCTGGTTTAATCTCAATATTTTACTAACTTGATAGAAATGGTCAAATTTGATTGAACTAAATTTATTTATTTATTTGTTTCAAGTTGAAACTATCAAAATTACATAAAATAGCCTTCAAATTTCACAATCAAACTGCCTAAAGTTCCAGTTTCGGATATCTATTGTCTGCTTAAGTCATACTTGTTTCAAATTAAAAAACTTTTTAGCCCTCATGTCAACGTTGATAAGCGAACAACGTTTGTTATAGTTTTGTTTCATATTATATGGAGGTTAACATTGAAATCAAGATGAATGAAAGTCATACGAATGACCGAAAGAATGAAGGATACTTTCATTGATGCATCAAATAAGTAGACTCAAACCAATGCTGATTTATTTTGAATTAACGAATAATTTATACAACTGGAAAGCTTTCCTCAATGATCTAAAATAAGCGAAACTGAAATTCTATCATAAAACATAATTTGTATTTTCAGGTTTATAGTCCGAAGGCCATAGCAATCTTTTATGATTCGCGGGTCACTTTAACTATCGAAAAATCTGCCACAGAATACAAAGTAGTTTCCAATAGGAACTTTCACAATTAATTACTTCATAAAATGTCTGAAATAAGAATCCGTTTTTCAGCCACGAATCGCTTGCGATCCGCAAAACCGAGTTTGAGAAGCGCTGATTTATAGGATAGAAAATTGTTCTAAAAAATTATTAAGAGTGAGCATACTGTGAAACTAATATCAAGTGATGCCTAGAGAAAGTAGTTTAATGTGAAGCTCAGTTTTGAAATCACGAATAAGACTGAATTACTTTATAGTTTGAGTCTATAAAATCAACTTATTTGTAGCCAAGTATTAAGTAAAGTGTTTAATAACTCACACATTTATGTGTTAAAAATTATATTTACAACATTTAGAATCTTAGAATTTATTTGACTTCCGATAATAAATGTTTCGGTGTTGGAATTTGTTTGATGAAAAATTGTTGCTTTACTGAAGTCAGTACAGTTTACTTATAACAAGCCGTCAACACCCATCCTGTACTGTTTCGGTCATTTTTCTCAATCAAACCCCAAACAAATTATTGCCTTCTATAATATCGACTTAATATAACTTTCACTCTATTTTAACATTATTATTGCCTTTTATAACATCAGTCAACATCTCTGATAATCATTACTAGTAAGCAACAGGTCATAAACCCTACGCCCACTCACTCTTCATTCATTTTCAGATTTATAGAAAATTTTGTTTTTACTTTTATTCAAAATCTTCATTCAGGTGGTCAGTATTCCAAGTGGCAAACTTTTTTTAACTAGCTAAAACTTTAGATTTCATGCTATGCTCTTTCGCAAATACAGACCTCTTTTCAATCTTTAAGTGCTTCTTCGCACCTTTGATCAAATTTGATCAATCGATACCAACGACCGCATTTTTTAGAGCCAAGATTCAAGACCTATTAATTGATTTTCTAAGAGATAATTTGTTTTCTTATTACAAAATTCATAGCTAGCGTATACTTATTTAGGTTTTGAGCAGATTTCAAATTAATAATTGTTAATCTTTCAATTTTATTATTTTACATATCTCGAGCATAATTCTTACTGCATTGATAGGAGCGGAAAGTACATCAGATTGAGCAAAAGACTTGATTTATAACAAAATTGAGCAAAACCTTAATAAATATTATCATTTAGGAGAATGTGAATGGACTTGCGATGCCACGCTTGATCGCTGATACAATGTTTTTAAATAGAAGATGTTCTGATGTAATGAGTCCAATGAAATGCCCACTGCTTTATTTATTGCCATTAAATGCTTCAGTTTATTCAGTTGTTACTGGGATTGGCTCCAAGTTTGCATTTAACAATCAAAGTTAATTCAGCTTCAGCTCAACTATTTTTTATTACTTAACAGTTTGCCAGTTTAAAGTCGAATTCAAATTAATAAGATAGACACGAACGAGAAGCAAATTATTTGCAATGATCACACCACAGAAGAAGCATAACTGCGGGTGGGCTCGCATTCGAATATATTGGCTCATCTCATCTTAAAATAGGTTTTGCCACACAATTGCCGTCTCTACTTACCACTAGAATAAATTAATCGTAATTCACGCCTCGCTATATTTTATTTGCTCTTCTTCTTTTTATTCTTCTTCTTCTTCTTCAAAGATTTCATTTAGCAGTGACTTGAAGCTTATTTTTCATTTGTTAGTATGAAAAAATAAGATGCCACTGACTCACGTTGTCTTAACTGAATTTATTTTGAATTATAGCAAAAATTGTTCGTCTCCTAATTTATTTTATCAAATTTAATCTGGTTTTATTGGTTGTAAGCTGGAAAAATAAAAATCTAAAAATAAGAAAATTTGCTAGTCTTTGTCGGTCGTGTACTGAAAAGAGCTCATTTCCTATTTTTATGTTTTGCTTCTTATTGAGAATTCTATTCAAAGATGTTAATAATTTTCATATTAAATCATTAAAATTCATTTATCTCGACAACCCATTGATATCATAAGCATTAATAAACTGTTAAATGCTTTTAATTTTTCAAAATGCTTTTTGAATTATTAAGATTCACTTGAAAAAGTAGTATTTTTATAGTAAAATGAATCAAACTGCCTCTCACCTTGCATTAAAAATTGAAAATTTACGTGACTTTTAGATAAATACATTTACAAAAGTTTGGAACATCAATAAACTCGAGGAAAGCTTCAGATTGAAATTTATGATCACTTGTAATCATATCCATTAACTCTTTGCTGCCCTTTTTGTTAATTAATGAAAATTTCTAGTGTTTTCCTGGAGTAGATTTTAAAAATTGGTTTAAATTACCATTAATCAAATTTTCAAATGAAACTATTGAAATTCCTGGAATTCTAGGATTTTGGTTAAATTTTTCAAACTGTATTTAAATTGATTAGCTGAACGCCAAGTTTGCAATCACTTCAAGTTGAATGGTAACATAAAAATGGCTGAATAAAAAGATAGTTTTACTTAGTTGTCAATTAATTACGATTGATCCCTCAAATGCTCAATTAATTGAATCTGGTTTAGATTCTGATATACTTATAGCTAGGATAATAAGTTTAATATGATAAATCATCAACTTTGACCCTAATAACTATTATAACATGAACAATCGCAAACATAATTTGAAATAATGAAGGACTGAAGAATATGATTTTGGTTTTTAATAACGAATGGATTGTTTTATTTATAAAGATTTCAAAGTTAAATGACCTGAAGTTAAGCTGTTATACACTATGAAAATATGATTGCGGGTGTTGTTTCAGAGAGAATATTGGGTGAAACATATTCTGCTTAAAAATACAATTTAGTATATAATCATCAAAAACAATCACAATTAACAGAAATATGGAAAATACTAGTCTTTATTCAATTCTCGAGCTCATTCCCATTGTTGCTCGGGTTAGGAAAACATTTTCAATTGAAGTAAATGACATTTATCTAAGAATTTAGCGCATATGTCGTCTCTAAATAATTGAATAATGTTTTAATGAAAGGATTGACAAAAATATCTGAAGTCAGGAAATATGGTTATAGAAGAGTTACACCTGTCTATTAGTGACTTAACAATTAAAATGGTTTTCTGACAGTTCTAGATATACAAGGATTTATTTGAAGATATGAGAGGTCATTCGTTGATTAAAGCCTTGGTTCCTATTAAACTACAATCAACCGAAAGGATTCAGGTGTAGGCATTAGCCATGATCTCATATATCTTACATTCATCAAAATTATACCTCCATTTATCAAAATAATTCAACTTATGTAACTATTACCTTAAAAATGTTTCACGAAGTTCTCTAGTATCTCATAAAACTATTTGATTATAATATTTGAATGCTGTTTAACAATTTAAATAATATTAGCTTCATATGAAGCCATAAAAGATTCAGAATCGAAGAGTTCAAAGTTATTTCTGTACTCAATTTGAGTATAATTGATTGCTAATAATTACGATGTTTTTATTGGTTTTTACAATTAATATTGATTGATAAGTTACTCAAAACAAAATTCAAAACATGTTTATCACCAGGAGTATTTTTCTTCTTTAGCAAGATTTTCACTTGAATTTGATGATTAAATTATCTGATTTTATTAAATTCCAACTTCTATATTAGCAGAAACACGTCTAGCAAAACATTTTGAAAATAACATTTACGAGAAATGCGTAGAAAAAATAAAGGAATCCAAGAGCGAATAATTATTTAGATTATAATTGATAAGTGTCATAAAGGAAGCAATTAGAAAATGGCATCCAATCCGGAGAATTAGTTGGGTTCATTGCATGAGTTTCCGTGATTATCACAATGAACAATGATTATTTGACTTAAACAAATTCAACGAATCGCCTTCAGTGACTTTGCACACAAACAATACTTGAATTAGTTATGATTGCATTTATGGCAGCTAGTTTTGTATTGTATTCTTCAATACGACTTTAAACAATGTCAACTACAATTAAATATGATCGACAATAATAGACAGTAAAAGTTTCTATTACTTTAACATATATAATATAGAGCTGGCATTAATGGTATTTCAGAAAATTATAAGTTATCAACAGAACGATTACTAATGCGGTAGCTCTTAATCTAGGCTTTCTTTATGGCTACAACTTTCTTATGTGATGCTTATTAAGTTATAAGAATAAAAAAAACTATATTTTATTGCTATTTTTGACTAACCACTTAAGTGAAGCTAAGGATAATTGGATAGAAATTATTTATAAAGTAAAATAAAACCATAAATCGAGAGCCAATCAGATTGAAAATGAGAACAACCGAATTAACGAATCGATGACTCTACTTATAAGTTACTATAATAAAATTAAACGACTGAGAGCCCAATTGCTTACCATATTTGAAGGTTGAAAAAATGGTAATCGAATTGTTGAAACTATAATTTGTAAGCGACTAGTATCAGAATATTAGAGATGAAGTATTTTTAGACTCTATAAAATTGAAAGCTATTCCTATACTGTTTATTTGAAATACTTCTTAAACTATATTAATCAGAAGTGTCGTCATTTTGATGCAATCGATTCGCTGATTGTTGATTGCATTATTGAATTGACACAATACTCTTAGCCAAATAGTGATATTTGCTTAGTTTTTTTCATTTTTGCTCAATATTGATTGCAGGCTGAAGAAAACAAATTAAAGTAAATTTAGTGCTGAGGAAACGATGACCTGTTAGTGTACTTCAAAAAGTAAAGATTGGGAAAGTTAGCGGAAGATTGCAAATCAAGTCAATAATATACTTATGCCAATAAATGAATGTGACAATAAGCAAATAATAGAAGGAATAGTTGAATTTTGTCGCTTGAGTCCCACTGGCAATACTTTTGTGTTTTGGTGTAACGCTCTAACGATATCAAACCAAAAACTAGTTAAGCTTGAAGAAAAGCAAATGTTAAATAAAGGATATGAAAGCTTGTATTCAATCTAACTGCAATACAATCTAGTACTAGATCATTTATCATTTCTAGATAACAATAATAACAATAATCTTTTAATGGTGAATCTGTCCACATTCAGCCAATTGTATCGCTCAATATACTTTTTTTTGCTTCAGTTTTCATTTTTTTAAGTTTTAAATATTGATCGATGATTTATTGAAATATTTTTCAAAAACAATTCAAGAATTTCAATCTTATTGAAAAGCCATTTAAAGGGTTTGTTATAGATTCATTCTTATAGTAACATACGACCTGTCAAATGGCAAATAAGTCGCAAAATATTTATCTAATCATAATAAATAGCAAACATTAGTCTACAATCGCCTTTGATGAATTTATCACTATTTTAATCAAACTGTGCGTTGAAGGACGTGAAAACAAAATTCAATAAAACAAAACTGCTAAAAACGCGACAGTAAGCTCAAGTCCCTTATATTGAAAAAAAACGGTGAATTCCCTCAATCTGTTTCTAATACACTTTTGTTGAAACATTTTTATGACAGAAAATGACATAGCTCTGATATTTTTGACAAATTGAATAATATATTTGTCAAGTGATCATTTGTGGAATTGAAATCAATTTTTATAGAGTAAACTTACTGAAAACGTATATGGTTTAGTTGTTATTTAAACATGTCAACAGACAACTATTTGCTTTCATAAAAGCATTAGTAAAACGAACATATGCCAGATTGGTTTGCAAATTAATCTAATAGTTTACATTTTGTATTGAGTTTAATTCAATTTTTAACGTCTCCAATTAATGGTTTTTTGATTGTGGGCAAAATAGCATTTGCGGTCTGCATACCATACCCATAGGCTCATAACACGATAGTAGGGGAGAATAACTCAATATTGAATATTCAGTTTACAATATGATACATACGTTCATTCTGTAAAAAATTGAATTGACTCAACTAAAACTTACACTTTAGAGCGCATTCTTAAGTACTTTGTGATTGCGGTGTCGGCCGCGTTCACAAAATTAGAGGCTAAGAATCAACACGTCTATCAACACATAGTGTGGTCAAAGTTACTCAAATTGTAGTTATTCTCTTAATAGGTAAATTGTAATTGTTCCCTAACCTAAACCGACCTTTTTATACACTGGAATCACTCTAAACAAGTAGTTTAAAGTTCTGAAGATACTCAAATTATTCGTCTGCCGAATCAAATTGATCCTAAATAAAGTTTATTTGCGCATTTCACCTAAAAATGCATTTTCTGCTTTGAGACATGATTTATTTTGGGCTCATTTTTAGAAATAAATCAAAATTGAGATTTTTGATGCAACATTCATCAAATTTATTGATAGTGAGAAATTGAATGCTTGAGTAAATCCATAAAAATATAGTTAGTGTTGGAGTTAGAGTTAGGCTAATTGGTGATATGTCCAGAAGAATATTTGGTTGTTTGAATCTATTTTGAGCATGTTTGCCTCATTCACAAATAGGATGTTTTACGCTGTGGTGCAACTTTCAAGTTGATTCTATATAATTTAAGTTAAACTATCATTCAATTAATGATACGATCACTCTTAATGCAATTTGATTGGCATTTTGAAATCTGTTTTCACTTTTCAAACGTTAACTATATGTGACTGAATATGGAAAGTATGCTTGAAACAGGGTTTTCGTTGAAAAGATTTTCATATTCAGTGGGGGGAAAATTGTGAAATATATGAATATTTGAAATTATAAATATGGTCAGATGTTGGTTATATCTGTAATTGTTGAGCATACATATTGCCTGATTAGAAGAGTTTTTATTAGAGCCGTGCCCTACTAAATCTAATACTAAATCATTACTCTATGCAAATTATTGTTTTTTTCATTTCATAAACTAAATTATTAATACATTCATTTTCTCTCTAACCATCTCAATCTAAACCTTTATTATCTCTTTTCCTCAAAACTGTCCGAAATGTTTTAAATTCACTTTTTTCATTCATTTATATTATTTGATTAAACATTTTTTGTTTGAGTCCCATAAAGCCTTCGCATTCAATTTGAGTTTTCATATTAATAAGTGGGAGGTTTGTGTTGCACAACATCAAACACTCATTCACTACAAAAAGTCGAGACTGTTTTCATAAGATATCAATGTTGACAAAATGCATGTTTACCGAATGAAATAAACAAATTAAAAATGGCTTATTTGAGAAACCTTCAAAGGGTGACTCTTAATACTTTGAGGTCTAAGCTTGCAAACAATGCCCTTAGCTTTAGTGACGTTAATTGCGTTCTATTGATCGTGAAGTTGTAATTAAAATGACACTGAAAATGCGAATAGTATTATTAAGTATTCGAGTATATCTCGTTTTGTTGTCCTTCAGCCAAATGTATGCGTCAAATTAAAGTGTTATCTATGCATCAATTAAGATGGATAACTAATCTGAAAATAGATTCACACACTTTTCATTGCTAGCTCTTTATTTTTAAGCTTAACCATCAAGAAGATTGAAACCAAGCAAGATTGAAACATAATAGAAAGCTGTGTTAGACTTTACTTAACATCAATTATTTTCTTAATCTTGTTTGTTACACTAGAATTGGTTATTAGAAAAGACATACACAAATTGGATAAAAACCTTGCTATAAGTTGTACTAAACTATTCGTAATTATTCGTTTGTAACACTATCAATTGATTACTCATTTACTGAAGATCTCTCAACAGTAAGGCTTACCATTCTTTTCGTTATTGACTCAATCCATTTCAATTGATCAGACACTCATCTAAGACCACACATATTCTATTAGCACTAACTATACTTTGAGAACTACTTCAAAATCTAATTATTTTTCAATCTTTTCTACTTGTCTATCGATTTGAGCGCTATATTACTAATTGTTATCTGACTAAATATTCAGTTATTTATTGATAATAATAACACAGATAACTGTATTTTGAATACAAGCACCACATTTTGTTGCGTCCGCAAGTTTGTTGAAAAGTTATGAATAGCAACAAAAAAATTATCAGTCGTTTGAAAGCGGAATACATATAGCATTTTCACCTGCCTTAAGAATTAGGTTTTTGTCGAATAGGCGCTCATTTTTTGTCATTGTTTTTACGTTGAATGCCAAGCAGTAGAACTAGCCCATAAATTTGTTATGAATTATCTCTCATATAAGCTAAAGCAAAAACAGTTTCATCTTTTCCCAAACTATAATATACTTATTATGATTTGAGTAGATGTAAACGCGAAAATAAGAAACTTTAGTTGGTATCAGATGTGACGGATAAGAAGAGAAGCAATTTATAAGTTTTAAAAATTTGCTTCCATTCTCAAATAAAATGGTGTGTCTGAGAGTAGTGACCCCCCATTGACGGTGAACTTCTCCTCTAAGTTTTTTGTCTCACCCGCTGCGTTACAGATATAAGATTTGTACGGACACAGCAAACACGTGTTACCATTTAATAATTTTCCAATATATAATGCATAATAATGATTATTTCCTATTTTGCACATTTTTTATTTCCTTATTACCATTCAATCATTGGTTTGAAAAGTTTGGAAAAAATTTAGAAAAACTTTTGAGTAGCTCATTGCTGTCATTAGAGATTTCGGTTTTTGCTCTCTTCTTATATAAGATAGTTAACGAGCTTTTCAATTAGTTATTAAGTTTTTCTTCTTAATTAGTTGTCTGGGGAAAGAAGAACAAGAAAAGATAGAAAGAGGCATAACATGACTCTATCTCGTAGAGCCATGTATTATATATTGCGTAACCGAATTGGGACACATGCCGAGTATGAAACTTATGAAAAAAGGCATTGCAAACCACGCACTTCCAAAAATTGTAAGTCATCTCCTTCTCTAACATATCATATTATGTTTTCTTTCGAATGGTGCTCATTGTATGGCAAATATTAAATGCTGGCATTCAAACGGATCGAATTACGAGAATCTTAGATTGTACTGAAGACCCAAGTCTTATGCAAAGCATTAAAATGATCAGCAATTAGACATTAGCACATGATGCAAATCAATCAATGTCTTGATTTCAAGCTGAGTCATTTATTATTTGGTGAACACCAGCCAAGCCTCGGAACTTGGACCAGGACTATCATTGGTCTATTTGCATAGGTTCGCAGTACCAAAATTCGTTCTGTCTCTGTATTAATTCAAGCTTTTAAGTGGTTTCAGTCTTAGGCAACTAAACTATTTGTTAAATCATGCTGGCCCTCACTAATGATTGTTTGATGAATGTATTTAATTTTTTCTTAAATGTCTACTGAATTTATTCAGTTATTAATTTACTTTTTTTGCAATCTTCCTCAAACACCGATCTGTTTTGCGTAATAAAATTGCCATTTGGTAAGAGGCATGAAATAAATTATATGATTTCTACCTGGAGTACGAGATCTAATTTATATTTTGAATGGTATAACACCTACTCTTGTAATAACTCAATCGAACAAATGAAATAGTTCTGAACTTTAATACCTCGTTATGGATGTGATTGTGAATAGTTAGTATTATTGAGCTGTTGGTCAACATAATAAAAATATTATCGATCAAAAATTTCTATTAGATGTTTAAAGCGAGAGAATATGAAAGTTTTTTTCTACACCTATTATTATTGCTGTTTAATATAATAGCTATTTCTGGTTTCTTGTTTGCCGCTTCAAACCTTTGTAGTCATTATTACTTCAATTGACTAAACAAATAAATCAATGAAAACATTTCAAGTTTGAAACTTCATTATTATTATTATTATTATTATTATCGTTATTATCATCGGTAACATTAAAATTAGATAAAATGAATCTTACATGAAGTGTATGACAGATATAATACAATCAAAGTTACAACAGTATTATATTTTTTTCATAAATTAATAGGTTAGTTAATTAATTGAGACGATCAGTTATTCAGTGTTAAGCTTAATGAATATTGATTTTGTTGTGGCACTGTATTGATTAGTAATTAGTATAATTAAGTATGTTTTTCAATTGACAATCTTTCTCATTACATATAACACTTTTGTCAGTCTTTTTTGTAAGCTTACTATTAAGTAAAAAGTCATATTTTGTCAATTATTTGTTGGCAAACTATTTGATCATCTATGCCATTCTTAATTGATTTTGTCTTAGCTGTACTTTTGTTTGTTAGATTGATTCTGTTTAGAGAGAAGCTGTTGTTAATGCTTTAGTCAATTATAATTGGGATAAAAACCATGAATCACACAGACAGCAATAGATTTGGTTTGTAATGTTCAGATAAATAGCATTAAAAGTAGTTATACGAAAATACCTATTATCAATAATAAGTTATTTTCCTTATCATCTCCTATACAGTCAAATTGAGCAGAACTGTAACATTATCTCACTGTAAGACTACAGCTTTCTCATTAAGTTTTGCTTATGCGGAACCAATCTTTCCAAGGATGGTAAGTTGCAAATGATTTTTTACCTTAAGATAAGTGCTTAAGAGTAGAGTTGTATTATTGTTTGCATGCAAATGCCATTTCATGCCTTGTTGTATATGATAGAAGTATAGCTACCTTTGTCTGGTTCATATTAATGTTATTGCATATATACTTTATTACATTGATCTGAATAGCAGCTGCCTCTCCATTTGAAAAGTACATCTTTTTTTCTAACACATAAGTCAACTCTCAAATATACGGTAACGTCTCTCGTAACTCACCATTCATGCTGAGTCATGGCCATCAGTGGAAGACTAGGCAGAACTGGCATTTTTTGTTTAATGGATATTTTGTTTGTGAGAGTAGACACGCTGTATTCAATTCAAACCTTGTTTAGCACACATTCACGTGTTGGGCCCGTTTTATGGCCAATTTCGTTCGCATCCACACAAAAAAGGGTTTCTCAATAATTTGATGGTACGCACAGGCACTCAATGATTCTAATGAAACAAATTGTATGCCAAATGTGATCTCAAATAATTAAACAATTTCTGCGTGACGTTTCATATGCAATGATAAATGATCTGATCGTGAGAATGCTCTTTCACAAAGACGACACTGAAATGGTCGATCACCAGTATGTTTACGAAAATGTCGGGTCAGTTCGTCAGATCGGGCAAACTTCCAGCCGCAACCCTTCCAATTGCACTGATAGGGCTTTTCGCCCGTATGCGTCCGTAAATGAGCCTTTAAGTGAGAGCTTTTTGAGTATGTTTTAGTACAACCGGGATATGAACAGGTATGAAGAGTCACTTTCTTTGGACCTCTTGATCGTCGGCCTCTTCTTGGCTTAGTTGGCGGTGCGGGTACGGTTCCCGGAGCTGCTATGGCCTGATTAGGCAGCGGAACCGGACCGACCTGTAGTTGTGGTCCTGTGGGGTGAAGAGTTGACGCATTAATAGTATTACAATTGATAGTAATGTTGTTGAGGTGATTGTGTAGAGTTGTGGCATTAGCCACAGATGCCATCTGAGGCCTACTTTGATTCGATAACAGTTCTGATAAATGAGGCGATGCCGGCGGTGTCACGAGAGTCCGTTGTGTCGAGTGATGCAGTACTGCACTTGGGGTCGAATAACCCATATTATAGTTATTGTGTGTATGCGTCGGCATCGAATAGCCACGAGATCTGATGGTCTGGTTCGTACCATAGATTGGATTTGAGGCACATTGTTGTAAACTATATCTTTGTAGGTCTGGTGTTGATGGCGGTGACGAACAGTGACCACTAGTTAGGGTGGTGTGACTCGAGTATGGAGACCAACTCGACTGATGATTCATTTCGATTTGGTTTACATAATAAGGAGAACTATTAGAACACGAAAGTGTTGGCGACGCGTGATTGAAATAGTTGCAAATGGGCTCACTCTTGATCTCATTATGATTCATATGATATCTATAGTCAGAATTTTGGTTATTTGCTTGTTGAGGTGCACTATAGGATATCGCCATTGAATCGTTAGAATTTGGCGTTTCTGGCAATGAATTGCTTAAGTGAGTGACAATTGTGGCCGAATTGTGCATTGCGTTGGCCTTTACTGTCACGCTCTCTGATGTGTAGTAGGATTTGGCCGTCGACTCGACTGATTGTTGTTGATGCTGGTTGTGGTCCATATCTTTGTAGCTGCTGCCGCTATTGCTGTTCGTATGGTTGTTAGTCACTGAACTGACTGTCGTATAAATACGACGATTAGATTCATCTATTACTGATATCTTAGCTTCTGATGGTGGCAACGATGCACTAGGAGTTCCAATATCACCTAGAAGTACACTTTCTATGTCCTGCCACATCTATAATATAAAAGAAAATGAAGTCTCAGTTCGAAGCTTTAGAAACAGATTCGACACTTTATACAGTCCGATAGGAACGTCTGAAACACTTGACTTATGAAAGATTTTAAAATAAACTATAACTCGTGCAGAAAATTTAGTTTTAAAAGACAAGACAAGTATAAGTTAGCGTTTTAACTGAATAACGCCCCAAACGCTCGTTTGATAGGCAGCTAAAAATGAAGTATTGGCTTTTATAGTTTAGAGTTAAAAGACAGGTCAGCCTTAGGAGCAAAAACATTAAGTCATTGACAAAATATTGGAAACTTCGTGTTTGCCAACGCGAATAACTTACGTCTTGAAAATCAGTCATTTCGTTACTCATAGCTGTGAAGCGAAGTCCAGAAGCTGATAGCGGTAATGCGGCAGATGGTGGTTCAGCAATAGATACTGGCGAGAGAATCACTGAACACCCCGTCGACATTGAAGCGAATATCAATCGGTTAACAGTAGTTCTTAAAAGTATCACATCTAAGGAATGCCCACAAGCATTACAGACAGACTGATACCGATTGAACGAGCGATCAACTTATTTGAATAAATCCGTACCTCAGCCTTGGCTTACTATAACAAAAGCCACCGGCAAACTAAATCGTACGATCAAGAATAGTTCGGATGCACTGACTGTCAGTTTATGGCAAATATATGTTTGAAAACAAGTTGGCGCTGATTTCACTATATTCTCGTTGAACAGAAACAGTAAAGACTACGTCAACGGAATATGACATAAAGATTTTCGGTCTGCGCATCACTAAAGACAATATAATGGGCAATACCTGAGCACGAATTTATATAAAGTTTGAACATCTGATTCTTGCATTGAAGAGATCGAGATTGAGTTTGAGAGCAAAACGAGTCGCGCGACTACACCTGCGAAACGTTTCGGTCGTTCACTTAGACCGGCCGTATTGAGTGATACACTATGAGTCGAACGCAAAGCTAACACTGTATTTACTTCAGGAGCGACCGGCTTCAAGCCAATGGCAAATACCTTCAATAGAAGGGGGGCTGAGCCGCATCAGGTCGGCCTTTGAGATGCATTGTTCTGAATGAGATCCAGTATTGCACTAGCGATACTTCAACACCAAATTATGTAAGAGAGAGGAGACTCACAGTGAAGCTGTTTAAATGATCGACTACTGGCTCTACAGTACTAGTAAGTTACGCTTACTGAGAGCATGAATGTTGCCAATAAATGCTTAACTCCGTACCGCTTATCAATATCTCATATTAAGATTGGTTAATATCACAATCAAGAGGCAGTTCTTCCATTTCTACTTCTCCTAATGTTGTCTAATATCAGGGCGAAGATTCTTGTGTTTCGTCAATTGTATGATTTGGTGAAATAATTATACGAAATAGTGTGGGCCAGACGGTGGATGTGTTACCTTTGCTTAACATTCATTGCATTTCCCACGCATTCCCAAAGTTTTGCACAAAATTTCTCGCTTTCTCTGTCTGTCTCCTTCTCTGATAAACTCACATATATTTCATAGCAAATTGTCATCCTCTGAAACCTCCGGCCTGATACTAAACAAGCATTGGAGGTATAAACAAGAGTAGAGATAGAGTTTAGCAGCGAGTGCAATGATAATTTAGATTTTGGTTTCTGTTGGTAGACTTTGTGATCTGTTAAGTATGTGTACGCTGTGCACGAATGTGAGGATGTATGGTAGAATGGTACAGGTGCACTATTGAATAGCCCGGAAATAATGAACGATCGCTTGATGCCGGATGTCTCATAACATTTCTCTGTCGCTAGTGTGTGACGTCACGGTGTCCGCACATTCATTCAGAATTTCAAATAACAACCAATTCTACTTGAAGCTAACCATCTACTACTTCTACATTCCATACAATGACTGCCATTAGCCAGTGCCATTTGCATTTGATAATATACATACTGTTGATAAAACTAACTCTACGCTAAGTATATAAAGTATTTGGCAAATAATCAGACAAGTGGCACATCGTAGACCGTGAAATTAATGTTTCTCTTGCATGCATTTCCAATTTAGAAATCTCTTTAAAATACATTTTTGAAAAAGTTTTCTAAACTTTTTGAAAAACTTTTCTTAACTTTTGAAAACAGTTTTCCCAAACTTTTCATCTGAGCATTGATTTGCATTAAGTGTTGATTTAAATTTACATTTGAAGTGTTATACTTTAGGGCTTACGTCACACTTTCAATAAACTAATTAATTAGCATGAGAACAAAGAGAAGTTTGCAAAATGTGATTACATAATAAAAATGTGATTGGTTTACGTGTATATTGTGAATAGCGAATTATTATGCTTTAGGGATGGGGTTATTGCCTATAAACCTTTTTCTAAGAGCATCTTAATTAGTTTAAAAGCATTTTCAATGACTCATTAGTTTTTGAATTAAAAGTTACATTTAATAATATATCCCCTAAACCAACTGAACATAATCTCATAACTCTATAGTTTGCATCTATTAGTCAAAGTGGTTTGAAATATGTTCTGATAAATATTATATTAGTTTTTAATATAAGACTCGTTTGGGGAACTTTCTAATCTCAGTTTGTGTCAAAATGATCATATACCTGGGCTTTAATTTCAGTATTCGTGTGCGCGTAAGGTTAAAATGCGCCTAAATTATAGATTACAAGTCAATGATGAGTAACATTTTAATCAAAGGTGACGAGTTTTGACCAATTTTAGATCATCTCATTTCCAGGCTTAGTAATAATGTTCTTATCTATTAATTTGTTTATTATAACTTATGAGTTTGTTTTTTATATCGGACGAAAGTGCTCTATAAGTAATGATTATAAAGCTATTTGGTAAGCTTTACGCTAAATACTTCTGAGAAAGCTAAGAGTTAATGTTGGAGATAACATCAAAATGTGAAATTTGTCGTTCTATAAATCAATTTGTTAGATAATAATCTATTTGATTGAATCACTTGCAATTTTTAAGGTTATTTTGCGAAATTTGATTTAGATAGACCTATTTTCATGCGTGCGTCATAACATGAAACAATACAAATATTTAATTGCTTTGGAACAGAGTGATAAGTTTGCTTCAATTTCTAAACGATAGGCTCAATCTTTGAAAAACAATTTGACGCTACACATACCTGTATGTTACTATTTTATAGTGTGACATACATTGTGTATTTCAAATTAAAATCATATTGGTATTAACTTTTGATTCATATCTCTGACACGAAGTTCATGAATTCAAATTTGTATTCAGTTCATTAAAGGAAATAGTTGTGAATGAGCCAAGTTTGCAATTATTGTTCTGCTAATTATTCAGATTGTAATACGATTAGAAAATAGTTGAATTAAAATCAGTTCGAAGGCAAAGATTAGGAACGTTTTGGCTTTGATTGGAGTGAAATGCGTTAATAATTAGAATTTATTTGAATAGGCTATTTTTCGTAATACTCTGTGTTTAGTCAGAGCCATATTAAGTGCTAATTCCTTTGACACAGTCGGCAATCAATGGGAATAAGTGTTGAAAATTAAAGGGAGACTAACGCTAACACATCCGTAACAGCAATAGATCTGCTATAGATACGAGGTTACTCTCGATCGGTGCCATATAATCAAACTAATCGTCAAATTGGTCTATTAAATTGCTCTTCTATTGTCAATTTGCATCGCATTGATGTTTAGCCGTCACATAACTACAAATAATATTTACTATGAATAGTCTGAAGGCTTTGGAGAAAAACATCGATATAATGTTTCTCACAGTTTGGAAAAAGTATATGTAAGAAAACAATGCATTGAATATGTGATGAAATGATGCGTGAATCCGAAAAAGCTGAGCGGAAACTTGAGGATAGTATTGAGTGTTTTGAAAGGGAACCGCAGAGTGAATTATGAATAAAACAATTTGTGCGCTTGGATCCCATTGGTTTCCCCTAGTTTTCCTTGTTTACTATTAGCACAACACTAACAATATAGAAAGTATTACAATCTTATTAATTAGCATTTATCGAATCTGTATTCTTGTTAACATCCGGAAATGGTAAAGAGGTAGAATCGATGTGCAATAAAAGTTTCTATAAAATAATATAGAGTTTTTTCAGTAATAAAATTGGCATTAAAATTGACCCAAAATACGATTTGACGCTTTGTGCTTAAAACAAAAGCGATGCATCACTTTATTATTATAGTTGTCTCTAAAAGACCTACATATGAATTAAACGCTTATTTCCCACATCATTCAAATGTCTTTTTGCTTTCTGTCTGCTCTTATATTTGATCTAAAAAATTATGAGCGATTTGAGATTTGGCAAATTAGACTTTTGCGAACTTCTCCTAAAAAATGTTGGCAAAAGTGTGAAGTGTTGTCTAACATGAAACATGTTTGTCACGTCTCCCAAGTTTGTAACGGGTATCGCAACAAATTAACCTAATATAATGATAGCATAAGTGTTTTTTACGGCGATAAAAATTGTTACGACAAGAGGTCAGTCGTAGGAAGAGATGATTGCTCGGAGAATATGAAGAAGAAAAAGATTGACTCTAGGCTCAAATTTTAATGACAACACCCTCTACTTTTACTATTGAATTGTAACTCATCTAAGTTTACAGTTGAGAAGTGAATCATCTTATTATTACAACAAAATAACTAGGCTTTAAAGATAGATCTCTTTCCAAACTATGTTAACCTCAAAATGGATTGTTTATCAACACTTAGGTGTGTGTACTGTATATCTGTCTATAGTGTTAAACACTTTACAAATTGTTAAAGTGATGAGAAAATCAAATTTGCGTTAACTGATATCAATCATCGTAATAAAAGATTGGGATTGGGATTCACTATCGTTTGTGAGATGTTGTAAGAGAAATAAGGTTGAGATGGAGGAATTGTTGTAACTATAATGGTTTGTTGAGATCAGTACAAATTAGTTACGCTTTTTCAACATGAGTGCAGTGCAGATAAACAATGTTTATAAAGGGAAGACTTCTTTTAGGGGCAAATTAAACACATAAACAATTAATCTCTTAAACCACATGAACAATAAAACCTTAATAAGTAGTTTTGCGCAACTGACAAAATAGAGTTAAGCCTAAACCAAAACTGCTTTGTGAGTAAATGTTAGCTGAGCTTAAATGTTAATTTTAAAAAATTATTCGCTTATTTAGAGCCATTTATCTTAAGTATATAAAGATTTATCAGAGGTAATTAAATTAAACGCCTGGAGCATCACTTCATAATATCTTATGCGCACTTTGGTCATTACAATAAATAGAGGTTTACTTTCCCTCAACAGCTAAATCAATTTCTAATTCTCAACTTTTTATGCTTTTCTAAACAATCTCTCCTTTTAATTATTTCTACTCGATCTATTGTTTCAATTAATTATTCTTTATAAACTTTTCATATTGCCATATCTTCAAGCGTTTATTAAAATGTACAGATGAGGTAATCAGAGTGTTTCACTTTTCTTTGTAATCATTCACAAGTATGAATGTCGAAAATATGAAATGAAAATTTTCAAAATGGTAAGGCTCTTTCTGCTGTACCTTGGACACACATTCATATTAGTTATTACCAATAAGTGAAAGCACACTCTCGTTGCCCCGTCTGTACGTTTACTAAGTTTTTTTCAAATTGCCGCCCAAGCAATTGGAAAGAGTAAAACAATATATTAAATGGTTAATTAAAGATTCGTTGGTTTCAAAATTAAAAAATAAATTATTACGATTGAGAAATTGCTTTGAGCATAATACGAATTGGTTTAAAGAAGTACTTCTCTCAAAAGATTTATTGAAATAGCTCTATATTTTTGTTGGCTTTGAGCTTTTCTGCAGTTAAACAATGAATAAGTGAATGCCTAAGTATTGGTATACTTCAAGTTAGAAAATATGACAAAATTAAGAAATAAATTTTCCAAAATGCTAAAAATTTCATTTCAATAAAAGTTTTCATCTGATTTATAACTACTAAAACTAATTTCTCAGCATTAAAACTAGAATTTATAGCTTCATAACAAATGTTTAGCTTAAATAATATTCAGAGATTTGTTTTATCATTAAAGTTAAGAACTCTATTCTAATTTCTAAGAAGAAGAAGAAGAAGAAGAGATAATAGATTTTTATAGTAGATAAGAAAGACATTAAAGCGCAATAAATTAGAATTATAAAAGGGTTATGTAATTATGTTGATCAAAGTGAAACTCTCATTTCATAACATTTGCTAAACATTTCAACATCAATATGGATTTCGAAACCCATGTTTCCACCTAAGACAACATTGACACAACTAAGATTTCGGTCAGTTTAGAAAAACTGTTCTCTAGCGTAATTCATATATTCTCTATTTATTGGCTCTGTTTCTCCACATTTATCTAATTTATAGCTGAAACGGTTGAACAAATTGAAAATTAACGATTTTAACTCGTTACGAACAAAGTAAAAGTTACTATATATCTTACTATTTCAATAAAATATTACCTTTATCAACGTAGCTATTTTAATAGCAAACTTCAAAAGAACCTATTGTTTGTTTCCTTTACTAAACTTTGTAAAATTTGACAGAATGCCTAACTCAAAGTTTTAGCTCAATGTTGACTATTTATTTAAATATTACGTTTTAACCCTTCGCTTCCGATAAGAAAACTCTTAATATTTGATCATAAGGTGTAGAGTTGAGAAAAAAGTCTAACGCTATTATGACTATCGTACTTAGACATTTAATCTTCCGAATGACTTACATTTGTATTGACCTCAAGAATAAATGTTTCGAAATTAAAACGTTTAAAAACATTGTGAACTTGCGTTATAACTCATAATCTACTTTATTGCGTAATTAAATCCTAAAAACATTAGAAATATTAAAAGCTCTTACGAATCTAGCGTAATTTTATTAAAAACAAGATTTAGAAAGATTTGATTGAATTTATTCAAATTAGTGTGAATAAGCTTTTCCTTGAGAGATGAGGTCATGATTTTTTGTCAAAACAATCAAATTAATACTGAGTTGGGGTAATGAAATATGATAATTTACAATAAGTTTGTTTCCTTCCTATTAACTTTTTCAATTTGATATATATTCATGAGTAATAAAATTAGCGTTTCCTTAAAAAACAAATTCTTAAACTGATTCATAAGATTAGTAAAACAAACAATAACCCGGATTTTAAGCGAATATATTTATTTTAATGAATCAAATCAATTTATTGAACACAAGCTCAAAACACAAAAATCAAAAATACTTCTGATTACAACAAGTCAATATAAAAAATCTCATATTTACAAATTCAAAACTTCAAACCATTCCCAAATTGTTTTATGGTAAGAATTTATAAGGAATTGTTCAAAGAATTATTTAGCATATCTCTAGCGTTAAGGAATATTTAAAGGTCTCTCCAAGAAACAAATCTGACAAAAAGTATGCCGAGATATAAGATTTAGTTTGCTCTGAGCTTTAAACTGCCCAAAAGCCGCAACAAACAAAACCTATGATTCAGTGATTACCTATTAGTTACGCATCACAAATGTCGAGTCTCTTCAATTGTAGTGCGTTATCATTGAATTTCAACTCAGCAGGAATTGTATGGTTTGTGTAGGAATAAAACTTTGAGAGCCGCAATTCATTTATTCTGTTTTTTGAGGTTTTATTAAATAATGAGAAGTTACACAAAATATATCGAATAACGTGAAATATTCATTTTTGTATAAACTATACTTTAGAATTTTTATTTTATCTTGTAGAAAAAAGAAAGCCTCTTCTCATTATGTTTTCAAGCTAAACCCTTCAGTAAAATCTACTCTCAGTTCAATACTACCCGAACGAGTAGAACTAAAGTTTGAGAAGTTTGAACATCTTCTAATTATACCGAACAATTGAAATTTTCATAGTGGTAGAGATAAGCTGTAGAATATAAGATGAAGTTGATCTAAATTAGATTTGAGATAATGTATAGAAAGTCTGAAGCTAGCGATCAGTATTTGTCTTATATATCTGATGCATAGCCAGAAGCATGTTTGATTCGCCCACACATACACTTCAAACTAATATTGCTTACAAGTGTTGGTTCGGCCATGAACTCACTCGCAGTCAGTCAGCAATCAGATCAGATCATTCAAACAAGACAGAGAAATAGGCACTACTCTTATTGATGTATTGTTTTATCATTACTATCTAACCAAATGAAATACTATACGCAGATTACAGATAGCTAATAAGAAAAGACGAGAAAATTAATTTAAAATCAATAAAAATTTGATTCATCGTAAATTCAATCTGGAAAATGATAACAATTGGGATAAGCGGCAAACAAACTTGAAGATAAGCGTGTTTAGGAGAATCCGCAACAGTCAGTATTTGCTGTATTTTTTAAACTAGACTTTTTTCATAGTCTAATGTATTTGATTTGATTGCTTTATTGCGATGAGAAACGATTGTAATTATTCAATCTTTGTGAGGTCTCTCTTTTCTCCTGCTCTTGAATCACTTACTCGCCGACAAAATATAAAAAATGAAGCCATACAGCAAAAATATTACCAGTGTATATTAAGAAATGCTAATATGAATGTTATTATTGCAAAATTGCTGTTATAACCGATACATTTAAAAGTTAACAAAAAAAGCTTATCATCATTTCACGAGTTTTCTTCATTATATAATACATTCTCGCCAGAGAATAAGATTGAATACATATTCAAAAAGATTGCTTTAGTAAATAATATGCTATTAAATTGAGTCACAGATAAATGCTTGAAAATTAATGCATTCGATAGCAGCTGCAATGTTAGGCTTGATTTTGCTCGTGTTCATGTTGATTAAATTCGCGTGCCTGACGACTCGACCAATTCATAAAACTCACTATAAGACTAGTGAGAGAGAGAGAGAGAGAGAGAGAGAGAGAGAGAGAGAGAGAGAGAGAGAGAGTCAATGATAGAGATGCGTCAGGCCTTAATGTACATGACGGGATGCAATAGTGAGTTTACTTTTTCAATAGAGATCCTATTATTAAGGAGGGCTGTCTTGTGCACGATTTACGGTACTATTGAGTCAAAAGAGTAAATGCTTAAACGCAACATTTACACAACAATTTATAAGGTTTACTATCATCACAGAGAGTGAGTCAATGCTTAAAACTTTCCGTAGTTCGACATAACGCCGAACTGAGGTCTAGAACTTTGATTGATGCCATCAGTCCACCATCTAAAAGAACTGTTGGGCAAATAGCACGCGTCAAGAGTCACGATTGTCTAAATATTTTGCATCGATGTTGGTCTGAATGCAACCTCACACACACACTACAACTTCTTATAATCCCTCCTCTTCCTCCTCAAAGAATTCCATTAAGAGAGAAAAAGTATATGATTTTCGGAAGTAATACTAATAATAGTAATAATCATAATAATGGCGATGAAAAATATGATTAAAATGTTAATGAGAGAAGGGGTGAATAAACAACTATTAAAATGTAACTAATCTTAATTTATTTTGATGGCAAATCATTTTCCAATGATTGCTCATGTGTGAGTGACTGATCACTTTGTTTCGCACTGTGGTCATTATCAATGCCACAGATCACACGTTCAACCACAGGCATATCGTCAAACTTAATCTCACTATGCTTTCCACTATTTTACTTAAGTAATAACTAAAAGCAACAGTTTTACAGTCAACTTATGATAAATCTGATTCTTATACCAGTAGTTAGACTGAAAATGAATTTTTCAATTGAAAAGTTCAATTAGAAAAGTCGCGATTAGATTAAGTCTTCTCCAAATAAGCTTTTGAATTATATATCAGATAAGAGAATACATTACTAAATTACATTAAAATAATTTTGTTGATATGAAAACGAATTATTTCTCTAATTTTTAGTTATTTTAAGCAGAATTCACTCATGCAATCAACACACGTTTGCACACGAAAACTCAACTCAAAGCAAAACACTAGAGAAGGTCTCGGGTCTAGGATTGCGCTTCTTTTCACAAAAATCATTAAGCATTAAGATAAGAGATAGTTATTTGTGAAAGTAATGCTTATTTGTAAGTCAAGTGAGAGTCAGTGAAAATGCACGAAATATTAAGTGCAGTTATGAATACCTTTACTGGTGGAAAGTAGCATAAAGTTTAATAAATGCTCATTTCTTTTCTAATGATTTGCGCGCAGAAGTTTGAAATTTGTAAAATTCAGTCGTTCAATGAAGCACAAACTGTTGAGAAACTTACTTTTAAGGCAACCAAATTCGAAGCTATCTTAACTACTTATATCTCTATATAAGTGAATATCCAATACTGTTTGAATAGTGAAAAAGCAATTTTATATTTTTCACATCATACTACGCCGTCAAATATTAGACTTGATTTCATTTATCTGTTTCAATAAGAAAATGAATGCATATATCATACAAGCAATGCTGTTATGTGAAGTAATATATTTAGAAATATGTTTGCCTATTTGCTTTATTATATAGATTGTAATATTGTCTCGTGGACTGGCACTAGAGTCGTAAGAAGAGATGAGGTTTTTCATGTCGATGTCGACCACACCCAATCGAAACAATCATCAGAGCATCGGTCCATTGGGAACATGAACGTTTTATCATAGCTCTTTACCTATAGTTATATGAGTTGACGAGTGAAGGAAACATGACTGAACTAAATATGTGAGAGCTGTGCTCACTCTCTCATGTGAGCTTTACTGATTTAATAGAGATTTATGCATTAATGCACTATAATGCTGATAGTGTTGTTCTACTCTCCGACCAAATAGTCATGGCTTAGTTTTTATGCAGTCTATAACTATTCACTATTATAGTTAATAACATCTAAGACAAAGCAATGCTATTATAATATCCTAATGTAATTGATTAATCAATTTATAAGCTATTTATACAATCCAACTAGTTTTACACCATGACTATTTATTATGTTAGTTAAATAAATCAGATTATCTTATCATTAAAAACTTGTAGTGAATTGTGAGTATTTTTTAGTGAATCGTCATTATTTATGTAAATCAGGCCACAGTTTTTATATTGAATATATTTCTATATAAGAAAACAATAAGTTTGACACAAATTAAACTTATTACTATAAAAGTAAGTATAATATATAATATGGTAATCACTTTATAAGTTATAAACAGAATCAAATTACGATTAAATTACAAATTCAAAAGAGTCAAATGAGGAATACAGGTTTATTACTTAGACTTTTTCGAACATCGTACACTACAGTTTAACCTGTCTACCTTAAACATGCAGTTAGGCGCTTTTTCTCAATACACTAAATTCATCCGTTCAAACTGATCGCTTAATTTTCACTCTTTTCTAAAATCGTTTAACTCCGTTTCAAAGTTAGACAAGGCTTAACTGCACGCAAGTATTGTTTGAATCGAGTTTTGTCCAAATTGAGTAATTCTCTCCAAAATGAAGTGGTTGTGATTAAAATAAATTTTCAATTATTGATGATAAGTAAAAAATGAGATAAAACAAAAATTAAATATATACCAATTAAAGAATAAGAATGGTGTGCGTACGAAGGCATTCTTCATTACACTTTCATTAATATTTCGCCATTCATTAAACTTTGAGGGCAATGAATAGATTAAGTCTAAATTTTGTTATGAGTTCTTTTTCAACGATATACAGCAAAAATCATGTTTAAACAAAAGTGTTAAACGCGTTGGCGGTCGAGAAGGATAAGTTATAGTTTAGTTTGCGCTGCTTCACGTAGGAGTCAATATATTATACAACAATTTATCATAACAAATATTACATCTATGCGAGTCAAACTCTCATTTGGTTTCAGTTAGAACTTGACACTCTGCTCACGCTACACTCCAGATCAGCTACACTCCAGATCAGCTACACTCTAGCTACACTCCACACCAGCTACATTTGAGCACAGCTTTACAATAATTACATCTTTAGACTTAACATATGAACATTTCTGATTGCTATTTACTTTTCTAAAGCAACTTGCTCTCTTTATAATTCATCACTAAATTGATGCGCATTTAATCAGTGACTAATTAACGGTTAATCACTTGTGATATTGTTTTTCCCCTTAATTTTACCCATATTTTCCTTATTGACTCTGTTTTAATATGACAAAATTGTTTTTTTATTCTTATTAAATCAATTTAAAAGCTAATAAATTTATCGAACGAACCATTTTCTCAATGAAACTTTTTTTAATGAGTACTCGAAAATAAATTGTATTATTCAGACTTATTAATAAAAACATATCGCCTTTCTTTCAAATCAATTATAGGATTCAATTTGCCATTAAGTCTTCCAAAGATCCTAATTCTCAAGCGCTTAAATACCCCAATATATTGAAAGTATGTGTTTACAGTGCCTAAATTTTAGATTCAAAAGAATAATTGCACATAAATTGCTCTTTTGAACAATTGAGGAAAGTTAAAAACCTGAACAGAACCATACATTTGCTTTGAAGAACTTGCAGTTCACTAAACAAAGTTTGAAGAAATACTGTTATATTATTTGAAAAACATAGTGCACTCTCAATAATGAGCAGAAAATAATTAAACTCATGAATATTTCTCTACATATCTGAACAGTTATCAACTAATTGGAGTAAAAATTATTGTATATTTTACCATAAAGTTGGCTTAAAATTCATTATTTTTTAGAAGTTAAACCTAATCTATCATAGGATATGTCACAAAGTTAAATAAGTTTTGATAAATTTGATCGTGGGATTCATTATTTGCTCAAAAATACCGATATGGAAGTAACTTAAATGTAACCTTAATTGCAAAAGAAAACACTAAACCTATTATAAAGCTATATAAATACTGTTTAATAAAAGCAAGTTTACCTTTTCAATAGAGTCAGAAAATATAATAACTGGTTAATAAAGAGTATAAACTTGATCTTTCATTTTCATATGCTCAGATCTCAGACTCAAGCTTGATAAACAGATAGCTTTTTAACTAACTATTTGCTGGACAGCTTTTTAGATGAAAAACAAGTAGATAAGTGGCCCATCAATTGCGTTGCTTTCATTCCAATTAGATAGCGATCAAATAATTTACACAATGGTAAAAAGTTTCGAAGCCTAGTAACTAATATTGAATTGGAAGATAGACTGAAAAACAATCATGGTACTTGTTATGAGAATGCAAAAAGTTCTTTTTCTTCAGGATTAAGTAATTTAATTCAATTTGAATTAAGTCATAAAACTTAAAGTTATCCGAAATTATACCGTTTATCAAATGATAGTTATTTGGAAATCATGAAAGCAGTACTAATATATGATATATTGTATTAAGTTTATCATAATATAGCATATGTATTTGTTTAAATATGTATTTTGTATTTTGGAGGAAAGCCTAATAAATAGTTTTAAAATTAATAGTTAGGTTCAAAAATATGACCTCAGTTTATATAATTTAGCCATTTTCGAAAATAATTTCAGCTTTTGTTTCAAGTCTTGTAAACTTAAGTTTGATTTATTTTGAAATTTTGTATTATTTAATTGAATTAAATAGAAATTTGGGAAGTTATGGGCAAAAGCACTGAATTGTAAATTATAAGTTTAGAAGTAATAATAATTCAAGTTTCTTCTAAAAAAATTGTTGAACCTATCACATCTCAATTTCAGAGCGTTCTCGCGCTTACGTGTTTTGTATAAATAATATGATCGTCTAAACGTTGTTGCTTTTGATCACAAAAGTGCTATATTTTATTTTAAAAATCATTCCTAATTCCGTGTGTGGGTCGTTTAGGACGAGTAACGAAGTTTTCATCCTAAATAAGTCTATATTTTAATATTTTGGTCAATATTTTCATTTTGGCTCTGTTTGTGTTTTCTCCCAATGCCCCTAAATGATAGTGAACGACACGCTTAACATATTTGAAGCCATGTGTCTTTGGATAGCCTAGTAAATGACAGGTTAGCGTTGATGGTGTGTTCTTGTGGCCACTTATTTGGCAGAACTTAACATTCCATGCATTTTGCTATTGTGGGCTCAATTGCAAATCATCACTTTTTTTGTGGCACAAAATTATTCAGTGAACGCGCGGCGCTCTCCGGGAGGTCTGATTATTGTGAGCTTTAACCGGACTTTCAGGCGAATTGAGAGGCATTGAACAAAATGATGACTTGGTTTGAGAGTAAGAGAAATAACTACCAAAAAATGATGTGATGACCGGTATTGCCATTTGAAAGATTGGGCACTGTGTGGGTGGTTCTGATGTTTCATAACTTATTCAACTTATTCTAAGGTTTATTGACGATAAGATTCAATATATTATTATTATTAACATTATTTTGTTGGTCTTCATCAATGCTATAATAACTTATGGTATAATACTATAAATTACATTGCCTTGAAAAGATTCAATCGACTTTTTACTGCATTGTCGTTGTCTGTTGTCTACAATCTATTATATCTGGCTTTAAATTGAAGGCAGTCATCATGTGCTGTATAGTACTGCAGGCAAAAATATAATGCTTTTTAAAAGTTATGTTAAGTTTATTTTTACGTATTGTAATCTGAATAAGGGTAGGGGATTAAGAAAAACCAAACCACTTTACTATTTGATAACTGCGCGAAACATCATCTCTACACGTATGACCGCTATTTTGTACGCTATCGCCAAAGAAAGCATTATATAACATGAATGATCTCCTGTCAGATTTCAACATATTTTTCGATCAGATTGAATATTTTAGTGCTCTTTACTGTTACGTCTTCTTCAAAATTCAGTTTTGAAGGAGAGAGGATTTAGAAGAATAAGAAAAAATGCAGAAAAAGAGCGAGAGATCATTGGTTTGTAGTAATGATTTTGCGATTTCGTAGCGTATTATCGCATTACACATTAGAATATTAGGCTTTTTGCGAGAGGGGACACCAAACCAATAGCCCCATCGACTCCTCATGAAATTTTAATCAATAAATAAACTAAGACATAGCTTAGTTATACCTGATGTGCGTTCAGTCAGCTATTGTAAGCCAGAAATGCCACCTTTTAAGAGGAACAAAACGTTTGTTATTCAATAGGGATCAGTACAATACCTAAAGAGATCTGTTTTTGCATTAGTGTTTTTATGAGAGGGTCACTTTAAGTATGTGGATTATAATTGCCAACAATTGACTTATTGTCCAATGGGTCGACGAACTATCAAATGCGGATTAGTTTTGGTGAACGTTAAAAGATGAACACGTGAGAGGCCAACAAAATAGAGTGCATAGGAACATAAAACCCACACAACTTTATGTGTACACCAGTTTGTTAAGTTGGCCTCCACTTTAGAGATTACAAGCTCTTTTCTACCGTACAGTAATCTTCTTGAACAAAACTTATACTTGATGCATAATGTTACCATACATTTGATAAATAATCTTTCTTTTCTCTCTTTTCTCTCCTTTATTACATTGAAAACAAACAAAATTTTTCAAAAAATTAATCAAACTCAATGGCAATTTTGTTTAATGTATTTAAATGCTTCTATTGTGTTTGAAATCTCCTTGGCAAATAAGTTGTTAAACTGATTTACATAACTTAAAAGTTATCTGAAGTGTAACTTAAAACTAGAAAAACATAAGTAAAGCTCGTCTTAAAAAATAATGTGAAGTAAGCATTAGAACACGTGTTTAGCTAAGAGCCTGAACATACCGTCTTAGAAAAATTTTCGGTATTCAATAACGTTTTTTCATGTGAATAGCGATCCATAAGCAATAATATACGTTCATGTCACTCAAATTTAGAGGATAGTCAGGAGTGAAGAGATAAAAAGCAAAAAAGAAAGAATGTAAATGCTCGACACAACATCGAGGCAAAAGTGAGGCTAAATAACCATTGAACTTCTCTGGCAACCTAACCAACAAGCCATCAAACACCGCAATGTATAACATTACTTAAGGATCTGGATCTGACACGTCCGTTCATGTGCACACCTGTGAATAACTTATCAATTCTGAGCTTAGGTGAGAAACTGTTTTCTAAATAAGTGTTATCACTGAATATTCTAAACATAAAAGCATTTAGCAAATTATAAGTTTTCATACCGACTCATTATTAGTCATGTTTTGATAATACAATCCGCATGTCATTTACTCAATACTAATTTTTCAATAAATGAGCTCTAATTTGCATCTGAAAATAGAGTATCTTAAGCTATTTATAATTTGTTTTTCAATTTAACATTGTAATCTGCATTTTTCAAATTAAGTCACTATACCATCAACTGTTATTACTTCGACTCATTCTTTAAATCTGATTTTTTGCATAATAAAACCGTAACATTACTGTTACTGAATGACCAAAATATCGCCTTAAGCTTTCAACAGTTGAAACACTGCAAATATGCAGATCACTTATGCAGACACAACGCTATGCACTGCACATAAACTTTAAGATTCATTTGTTTGACTTTGAGTAATGAATTTGCTTTTAATTATCAGGTTATACACATATTTTGAATAGTTTGCATGAGATAATACTGAAACTTTGTCACTGTATTTGTTTAGATCGTGCAGTCATTTCTAATCAAATGCCTTAAGACTAGTCGTGTGTTTCTCTAAACAAAATGACAAAATCGTTAATCTTTGCATAATATGATTCTTAAATGTTAGGAGACAGACGACCAACAATTTGCCCAATACTTGTTGTTGTTGGATTCCGTCCTTATCAGTAAATGAGTGGCTGCGCTCAAATTCATGTGGCATGTGAAGACATGCTAACGTGCAGCAGTGATTAGGCATACATTTAGTTGACAGTGACAAATAAATCTACGATAAATCATACGGAAAACCATTAAATTGATCCACTGCCAACTATTCAAATTGAGATATCATTCAATTGTCTCTATATGTCGCATGTCTTTCGCCTCAATCTTTACGATGTTAGGGCGAGCAAAGCCTCCCACTAAACGAGTCATTTAGCTTTCCTTAATCAGTGTCTCGATCGCTGCTCAGCAAAATTAAACGCCAAAAATTATTTCCACCATTCAATTCAGTAGATACAGATCGACAGCAAGCTTGAGAAAAACCAAAATATTTAGTCTTTCATTCTCTACTATTTTTTTCATTGTTAAACATTGTTCATAGGAAGTAATGTTAGATTTGTTTTAGTGGATATCACCAAACACAGTGTGTTGTCAGTTAAGTACATAAATTTCATCGTTTGAAAGCGCCTTCATGTATGTTATCGCAGCACGAGATTAGCAAAGATGCGATGATGTAACTCATAGCTCCTAACAATTAATATATGGGTGCACTTCGTTATCTGTCACGCAATTTATATCGTATAGAAAATGCTCCAACTCCAATTTACCACTTTCTCAACCCCTTTTCTTCGATTCGATGGATTGCCATTTTTTATTGAATCCAGAAATTGTTCCCCTCAGAGGTGACCGAACTCTTCCCAGATTCTCTTTATCGTTATTACTATTCACGTTAGCTGAATATTTTGGCAACAAATTTTTGGATAATATGGTGAATGCAATTGGCAGTTGTCAGCCGTACAATGGTTGAACTGATTTTTATTAGAATGAGTGTATCGCATGAAGATATCTCTTTGGTTGGTCCTCTTCAGGTGGCATTGGGCAACATGGGAGGGCTAATAGATAATGGCATAATATTGGTAGCCTCTCAATGATGCAAAATCATTTTGTCTTCAATCTAAACCATTTTGAGTGTCCAGAAACTGAATAAAGCAAAAACTTGAAACTTAATCACCGCGGGAGCTCTGAGCGCTTTTCCTTAAAAATTGAACACTAGTTTAGCTCAGACTTAGCAGGTAGTGATGTAGTTATGCCTTCCAATCATGTTTATGAAAGTATCTTATATTGGATATTATAACACTTTAGCCCTGCAATCAAGCTATCATCTAATGCTTCGTGTAAAACATATTAAATTTTTTGTCAATCATCAAATGAAATTGTATTACAGGCTCTATGTGTTTAGTGTTTCATATTAAGTAGGACTAAGGCTTTGGATTTTTTTTCATCAAGTCAATGACTGCATCATAAAATTTAATACTATTAACATTGAAAACATTTTTAGCTTTTATATCACTGTTTGTCAGTTTGAATCAACATAATTAAAGTTTAGACTTAAATAGACTGAATGAAACGATGGATCTCATAGAGTCCGAGTGAGAGCGAGAGAAAGTATATCTGAGAAAAATGATTTGACAAATTAAGTTTATTACTTCACACTTCTCTGTCGTTTCCGTTTTTCTCACTTTAAAATCTCTTATATTATAAATCATTAAACATACGGAGACTTTTGACGCAAATATTTGCCAATGCTTAACATCCTGTTGTTTGTTCTTTGTTGCACGAGAGATGTTTGTAAAACTTTTTGCATCTTTAAAAATCGTTTTTAATTTTAATCATTTAACGATTGGATCTGATTTGCTGGGAGTCGATTAGAAAACGAAAAACTTTTTGCCCCGTTTTTAAACAGCATTTCTCTATTACGTCCTTATATATTAATAGTTAATTCTTTCGACTTTTCAAAAAGCTTTTATATGCCAATCAAACTGATAAAAATGCTTTACATTCAGGATTGATGTTAAACATACAAAATAACTGAATATAAGTCTATGTCAATCGGGTCCATATGTTACTGACGTGTGAGAAGCTTTTAAATAAGAGCTGACTTTAAAATTGTGTAAATTCTGTGAACGTTGGAAAACATTTTCCCAAAGCAAATAAACCACAACTCTCGTAAAAATCTTAAGAAAGTCAAAATATTCAAAGAATTTGAATCTTTTTTTCTAACTCTTGAGCTGATTATAAATGTTTGCTGATGTTGAAGACAAACCATTTTTTATCTAGACTAGCATTGAAACAAATCAGTTTAACAAAAGTGTTGCTATTGGAGAAGAAAAATAAGTTAAAATAAGCCATGAATCTATAGTTTTGTTTGTTTCAAAAACAAAGCCAGAAATGAGAATATTTTCTTTGGCCATAAACCTGATTATAAGAGATGACTCAGATATTGGACAGGTCTGTTATTAACAATTTGTAAGAGTGCTATTTTAGCCGCAATACTCAATTGCGATGAGGACCAACTGGGGTGCAATGGCTGCAACTTACCAAAAAATTACTCTTCAATATTTGAACACATTTTCGGATGTGGCCGATGGACATACTTTAATAGTGAAAATGTTGCAGTTCCGAAACTGATGTTAGCTAGGAGTAAAATTATAAACTGCGCTATATTTGATATTTCGCTTAAGGGATCAAAAAGATGAACGTTTAAAGTTATGAACGTTCAAAGTTATCAAACGTACAAAGTTATGAAACGTACAACTGAGAAATTTTTCTTATTTTTGCTCTGATGCTCTTTAACCTCTGCCAACCAACGCCTTATTTTTCGAGTGATACCATGATATCCATACATAACAAATCGGTATTATATACTTGAACTGAGCAGAAAAGGGGGCAAAAACAGAGAATCATTACCTAAGTTTGGTTCATAGTCTCCGTGATATGATTATTAATGTATACGCAAGTTATGGCTCTCTTTTAATAAGCGATCGAGATTTGAGGCAAATGCAAATGAATGAATGCATGCCATTTGAACGTATTTTATGATAAGTGTCACATTTAAGAGGCATTCTTTCTATTATGTTATTAAGAATGACCAAACATTTCTAAATCACATTTAGGCTATTAAATGAGCATAAATTTAGAATGTCAATATGAACTGAATGATTTGGTAATTTGACATTTTTTATTAATGCTCGTGTTTTTCTAGGCTCAAACTGTAATAGTACTAAATAAATTGGAGATCATTTGAGAGGAGAGTCATAGAGCTCTATAGCGTTATTACTAGTGGCATATAAGTAATGTCTAAGTTGAGTCTAAGTTGTACAGTAAGTCTAATTTTTGCCTGGCACTATAGTGGTTAATAATTTGAAAAATAGCTTTTATTTTATGTAACACAAAATAGCAGCTGGCATTGAAAACTGGTACTAATAACTTATAGCCATCTAAATGGTTTTAAACAACAATATTACTCTCTAGCCCAATAACTCTGTTGCAGATCAATTTATTTGATGAACGCATTTAATTTATGTTTTGTTTTAGTTGAGAAGATTATTTTTCTATTCCAATAACTATTATTGTTAGTGGAAAATATTTCTATTTTGTCTCGATTCCTATAATCATCAATCTTTAACTAAACTGCCATTTTATTGAACTAATCGTTTACTTGTTAGAGAGAATATTTCACTCCAAGGGCTAAAATCAAATAACATTTTTATCCAATTCTATTCAGTTTCTCATACAGTCTGTGAGCTCTTAATAATGATAGCTACAAATGATGTGCTCTTTTATTGGAATATAATTGATGCAATTATTTTGCTCGTATAATCTCTCTCTCTCTCTCTCTCTCTCTCTCTCTCTCTCTCTCTCTCTCTCTCTCTCTCTCTCTCTCTCTCTCTCTCTCTCTCTCTCTCTCTCTCTCTCTCTCTCAAGTTATACGTGAAGTCTATTTAAGAGAAGGAAATTCTTTCTAACTTAATTATCACTTCTCAAACATAGCTTTAAATAAATACTTATTTCATGCTTGTGTTTATACTTTTTCACATCTACACTAACTTCAAGTTAAGCAGTACTGACAAGATTTGACTGAACGGAGTGTCAGTATTTAATAAGTCTGAAGGTTGGGTCGATCCACAGCTTAAGCAATGATATATGTGTTTTGCTGCTCTTTTATGAATCAAATTTTCACTTCTTATTCAACTGGTTTTCACTCATACAAATACAATTCTGTCTTTCAATTGTAGCAATATTTTCGAAAATAAAAGTGAACATAGATTGAAATACGAGTGTAATTGACATTATTTTGCATATGTTTACATTGTGTAAAAAAGAAATATGCTTTCGATATGACTAGTTTTTGTTGCATTGTTCACTCTAAGAACTGTTTAAAATAGCACTTTATGGGAAGCAACGAAAAAATTAGAAGAATAGCATTTAATGCATTAGTTGAATATTAGTACTTTACGAGCAAACAGAACTCGATGGCACAGCGGGCGAGTATTGTTCACTTTTGCCTTACCAATAATACACTTGAGTTACTCAAATTGGTGACTATTCACCGAACAAAAGCTACACAAGTCAATAGAGTTTCAACTCCAAAATACCAAAACCAATCCACAGAAAAGCCAAAGCAAGTCAAATATAAAAAATGCCACAAATATCAATACATTCTAAAGCCCGTAACATCTGAGAAAGTGTTTTTTAATTCGGTTCTTGAATTTCAGCGTAAATAAAGAGGTTTGACTTTTTTTTAGAGAACAATAGAAAGTTATAGTGATGGCTACAATAATTTTATACTCATACAGTTAATTATCAGGTTTTCATTAACGAACAACACGATCGCGTTTATGGTCGGATCTATTTGTCGGTGTAATTGCAGAATCACTGTAATTACGAACTACAGATTGACAAAAGTGAAAAAATTCAATTGCTCTTAACCTCGAAAATGCGGTACTGACTCGTGAGCAACGATCATGAGCTTGCGAATCATAAACTGTTGGAAAAACAGAGCTTTCGGCTATTAGTTGCACCAATTTTTGACTTTGAGGAACTGTTAGTAATAAGTGTGTTCACGTTGTATCTTCAATTTGATCTTGAAAAATGAATCATTTTAGACGACACTGTAGTATATAAAAAATGAAAACTATCAAAAACAATTAAGTTCTGTCTTTTATGGGCAAAAATGTGTTCAGGTTGAGCTCTATAGTTTAAATCTGATACAATCTATAGTTTCCTTTTTCTGCATTGAGTCTTTCATCACATAAAGTCTGGTCTTCATTAAAGACTGGTGTAGTTAATTAACCGAAATAAACAAAGGACTCGGAAGTGATTCTATTTTTATAAATTAAATTACAATCTTCCACTAGTATTAAATTAGTTACCAATACATTTGATTGACAAATTGAATGACCAAGTTACTAATACTTACGACAATATGAGTATATGACTCATAAAAGCATAGGTTATCTAACTCACAATCAACACGAAATGTAAAAATTCGGTTACAAAGCGGCAATAACAACTTCCGTTATTTTCCAATTCGTTACAATCATGACACTGAAGTTTAGATAAATTTTTCATTAACCGTACTCGCATCGGAAGTTATTTTATTCTTCAGGTCTATACAAGTATTATATTTTCTTACATGAATGCACTCATACAATACAGCATCGCGTACAACAATAGCTGTATCTTCAAAATCAACTTAAATGAATTTAGTTCACCCCTAACTGAAAAATTCAGGTTCAGCTGAACCACATGTCCAAGTTTGAAAATGACTTGCATTAATTTTACAGTTTTATTTTTATTGAAAAATCATATGTGTCTATAAATTATATAAAGTGTTTTGAGCGAGAAATTAATCTCTTAAATTGTAGGCAATTGTGTCAAGTGTATTAGAAACACGTATTCAACATCAATAATAATCTCATACACTTCATAGCAATTTCTTCATTCAAGTTAAAGATTAATCTCCAGAAAAATCGACTCTTGATGGCAATTAGTTTTAGTTTTTTGGGTAAAAGTAAAAGTAATTATTTAGGAATTACTAGCAATCGTAGACGTGAACCAATTTGTTAAATATGTTCAAAAGAAAAGTAAGTTAGCGGTTGAAGACATTGCCTCTAGCATTCAAAGGGATCTTTGAGTCGTTGGTTTTAGCTCAACGCTCAAAACAGTATAATCAGTTCAAGCTTTTAGACACATTTATAACCTATTAGTCTGAGTCTGAGTTTGTTTTCTTATTTAGTTTACTCATTGTAATGTTTTACTTATCTTTAAATTAGCAAATCTTAGCGTTTTAAGTATTTTAAATCTCAATACAACTGATTGGTAGACATTTAATCTTAAATATACCACTATAAGTGTTCTCTTGAAAATTTTGTAACTATTTCATAGTTTGCAGAGCCAGCTCGATCATAGATCAATATTTTACCTTCAATTGCAACAGTCACAAAACTATTCAAATTAATCTTGCTCAAAGCTGAATTTTTGAGTATTTTTCCATTTTTTTCCTTGTTTATCAATTGAAAAGCGCAAAAATAAAATAAAAGTAAATCAATTTTGCAGCAAATTAGAAGAAAACAGGGCGAAAAGAATAATAATATTTGCATAGCAGCCTATTCTGGCCCGTTCACCATTTAACCTATGAGTTCATTAATAACGAAGAGGTCAAGTGACAATGTCATAGAACATGTGAAGTTGAGGTAAAACTTCTGAGCTAAAGAAAGACCACATAGAGAGGTGGCTTCCGGACCTGATCGGCACTCATACTGAACTCGTCCCTGAAGGTGATATATACCACAGTGAGTGAACACCAATATCAATAACACTTGTGGTTTGAAAAACTTTGTGTCTTTACCAGTATTTTTAACTCATAAATTGGTAAAGTGTCACATAGATAATATGTGCTCCAACGGGAATCAAGTCTACCACAACTTTGACTTATCAAATAAAAAACTATACTCAACAAAAGCTCATTTTCTCAAGTGGTAAAAGTTGAGGTAACAAATAATAATTTTGGTTTTTAAGCTATACAAAATCCAGAATTTACGCTAATTGCAATTTTGTCGGATCACAGAGTTTTGCCCCATCGCATTGTGTTAGAACTTAAACTGTCAATTTTGTGCCCCATTTATACCCCTCGAAACCCCCCACCAGTAAAAAAATATCTTTACATATAAATGAATGTTTTGTTGGGTGCCCTAAGAAGCGATCGCATCATTGGCATAATGATGATTCCGGAAAGTGGCAAATGTGAAAAGTTAAATGGTTGATCTTAACTAGAGTGTGCACTTTTTCGGACATCAAATCTTAAAAGTTAGGTCGGAAAATCGGGCAAGAAACAACAAAAATTCGGGACTCAATTTCTAGCCTAATTGGCACTTTTCGAGTTCAGAATTTACTTGTGCAGTAAAACCTGTCTAACTTAAGTACGTAACCAAAGATGAATAACAGTTAAGCCACGTTTTATATGGCACTTTATATTGTTTTTCAAAACACTACTAAAGTACGTGTTAAAGTTAAACAGGTTTTACTGTATCAATATTTTATTAATGCACTTCTAATTCCCTCTGGAAATTTCATATTTAAGTAGAAAAAGTCAAAAAGTGATAAAAAAATTAAAGTTTTCGTGAGCATATTTTCGGTCTCAAGCTTTTTAAAATTAACTTTCTCGAAAAAAATCTTTGAAATTTCATGTTGTTCTCAAAAAATGTTGCTAGCCGTTTGTAATACAATAAGCAATTTCATTGTTTTCAAATGAATTCGGATCAAATCGGGAAAATTGGGATTCTTCAGAATATAAATGTTAGCTCGTTTTTCTAGTTATCTAGTGGTCGGTACTCGTCTGCAAGTTTCAGAAAGTTTAGAGAAACAGACAAAAGCACCGACTCTATTTCCAATAAAGTCGGTGCTCTAGTCTTAACACAAATTGAGTTGAGGGTCTATTGTGGTTAACACACGCTGTTTTGTTACTTTATATGAAACTGATCAATTGATCAGATAACATTTGCCTGACTATACACTCCGAAAGCCTACACATGAACTCTGCTACAAAGTCTCTGTGAGTTTTGATTAGTGGCCAGATTTATCTATACTCTAGTATTTAATTTTTTGCTCGTTCATGAATACATAATGAAGACCATACTTGAGATTTGCATTTTTAAATTGTTAAATCGACTCTTTTAGGTTCAGGTTTTCTACTTTTAAATTGTAGTTTCTTTTCAATAGCAAATATACAGGTATTTAGAAATTAATTATCTTTTGAATACATTTAATGCCATTTAGGAGATAAGCTTAAATAATATTTTTGACTTTAGCCTGAAATGTGAAATTACAGGAGACGTGAAATGGAATTTCATAATTGTTGCCCCTATTGATTGCACGAACAGCAGAAAAGTGAACAAAACTAACGAATCGCAAGTAAATCATTTTGATGCTATCGTAAAACGTTTTCTTTTTTAACAATCGCAACTATTTGAGTGGTTTGTGATTTGGTGTTATGATAGTTTGATTTGGCTTAAGGGCAATATCATGTTTAACTCCGAATTATGGGTTATGCGAAGACAGCTGTGATTTGCTGTCTGTCAACTCAAACTCGAAACAGAGAAAGATTACTAATCACTGGGTATATCAAGTAATAAATGCAGTAAAGCAGTAAAAGTGTATTTGTGATATTAGCATTTAACCTCTTCCGGAGACAACACTACCATTAGATGTCAACTTACGAATAAATAGCAGAGCTTTTCAATCGATAAGTTATTGAAATATGCGAATCATAAAACTAGTGGCTTTTGGTATTTTGCTATTCTTCAAATGTTCAATAAAACTTCAATTGTGGCAATATTGACAAGTTTATACATTATGTAAAAGTAAAGCAATTTTTAACTAAACTACGCTTTTATACCATTTGCGAGTAATAAAAGCTTTGAACCAACAGAACCAACTCACACCTTTGTCATCTTATACGAGTATTTCTGAAGTTCAAGACTCCGAAACAAAGACAGGAATAAACATTAAAAATATGATATTATATTTGAGAAAAGAGTATAAAACTGTTTGAATGCATTCGTTTGCACATTGTACTTTGGCGTTTGTTATGCTTCGTATTTAATATGTATTTCGGGTTTAATAATTTAATAAAATTGTTACTTAATGTACTTGACTTCGGCCCAACATGTAATGAATTCAATGCACTTCTTAAAAGTCATTATTATTATTATTTTTGGCTCATTTATCTCATTCAAGTGGTTGATGACTGTTTGCGAGTGCAATACATCAAAACAGAGATAACTTTATAGTGTTAACCATTAATATTTAAAACTGTTCAAATTTCTTAGATTATTATAAATTCCTCGAGAGATTGATTGAGTTTATGTCAGCAGAACTAAACGGTTAAGTTTGAACTGATTCGGTCGAATCAGGCCATTCGCTCATGACTTTACAAACTATTAGTTTAAGATGATTTCATTATTGATTGAGTGCCGCATCGATTCTTTACGCTTGATATTTATATTTGGTTGTCTTGTTCCTAAATCTAGAATTTGAATTATATCAGTTCATCAATTTTTCAGAGATAATAATAATTTATTATAAAAGCAATTAATTATAATTATTATTACCAAACTTCAAACATTCAAATATAGTAAGAAAAATGATTTACATTTCAAATAAGGTTAATATATGAACAAAAATTATATTTTCTATCAGAAATTCAACTCATTTACTTCGTATCGATTCTTCCAATTATTACTACGATAATAAACATCCGACAAATTAGAACATGTCCAGAAAAAATAAGTTAAGAAAATAATTTTCCATCAAAATAATGCCGGAGAGCAAATATTTGAAGCAGTTGTGCACAGGTGTACAGAAAGCATACCTCAACAATGCTAACATTGGTAGCATTGGTGAACATTTATCTTTTACCCGCAGTCTTCCCAAATGAAAACAAAATTGTCTTGCGTTCATTAAATCATGATTAAGATTATCTCAGGTAACATCATACCCAAACTATAGTAAAAAAGGAGCGGCTTTTCTGCAAATTTTCAGCTTTTATATCATAATAACTGATTTAGTTTGAAAAAACGTTTTTTAGAAGTTTATGTGAATACGAAATACGAAGCTCGTGGCTAATAGTTTAATAGACAAATTTTCTATGCAAGATTAGGCATAGGAATAGCTACCAACCCATTTCCGGGGAGGAGATCACTTGAGAATCATGCTATCATGCTCAACTATTCAGAAATCAAAAATTCGAAGGTCTAAATAAAAGTAAAAGAATTAAATAATTTGCTTAAAGTGATTACTAGTTTGAAATTTGGACATTTATTAGCGCTGTTTTGAGGTCAACCGCAAATAATCATGTCAACTGTGGTATATCTGCCCACACAATGCGTTTGCCAGTAATTCACATAATAGTGATTCTGCTCAGAATTGAAGCCACACTGACTCGTCAGGAAAACTATGCCGTAATCTTCCGCTAAAACACTGCCAGTGCTTTCTTCTGTCTATTGCTCTATCAATCTTGCATCACATCAGAGGAAATACGTTTATGGTCGGACCTCAGACGCTTGTACTCGTAAAATACAAAGTTTTCACAACGGTATAACAAAGTATGCCATCACTTATGACTGTGAATAAAATACATATATTGTAGAAGAAGTCTTTCAGGATCAGTCTTCCAAAGCGTTTCAAAGCAATCTCTTAATAGTAGCTCAAATGCCATCAACAACTCTCCGCTAAAACTATTTTTACGGTCTATTTTAGATAACTTTAATATTTTATTTTTGACTTTTTAAATGTACAACTTTTTCAAAACACACAGAACTGTAGAACTTGAATGAACTCCTTTTCCTCTTCTACCTGTTTGCAGAAAAGTGATCGTAAATCAGAATTAAACTCTTTTTTGATTTGTCTGTTTTAGTAAAAGTTTGTTAAAGTTTTCTTATTTATAACCTAATAGTAAAGTTCTGAGAAGAACATATTTTGATGTAGTTTTGCGATAATCTGACAAATAGTATCTAAGAGGAAGAAGCGATCATTGCGTTCACTCAGTGGCATTAGTCACTAGCGATTGTATGGTATCGCCAGAAGAATAATCTATTATAAAGTGGCGATGCATTAAAAAGCATTTGACTGACGAAAAAGTTAGACAAAATAAGGATGAGGTGAGTTGTTGTAGGTATTGTACTAAATGTGAAGGTCATGTGTCTGTGTAAAGAAGATGATATTACCAAATGAAGAGGACTGCGCTAATAGTCTTAATGCAAGTTTATAACAGTTTTACAGTACATGCTAAATAAATATGGTTTATGTTACAGAACATGACCGCCTTTGAAGGTGGGATTGCGAAGCAATGCCTTACTTGAAGGCGTCTCACATTCTAGGCTCAGAGATCGCTCAAAGGCCTGATTCTTTTTCCCTACAAATGGTAAACTTCATTCCATAATACCTGTCAGTCGAGTGTCGCTCGGTTTCAGAGAGTTTTTCGAGAGAAAAAAGAGAGGATATAGCCGATTGTAGTATAGATTGTAGTATAGTTTGTGAGTATGTGGGCCGTTCAGGGCATGTCGCACACCCTGAGTTAGGGCTAAAGCGTTCACTATTACCACTGTTGCACAAGAACCTATTCGTCAACTCGCAGTTAGTCAGAAGAACCTATTCCTCAACTCAGAGCTAGCCAGAGATAGATCGAGGCTCACTGTCAGACTTAACAGTACAGAGAAAGAAGTGCTGCTCACTGAGTCTGCCTTCAGGTGTATCTTATGGTGAAGTGATAGCTCTCTCTCGCTTTGACTGAGAGTGTGAGACGTGATTCACGTAATTGTTTGGCTCAACTTTTAGCAATCATATGTGTTAGTTATGTCACATTCGGCGGTCAAAATGACTAATGAAATGACTGACTTTCATGATGTATGTATACCTTTAGATAAAGTTTCATATTTGAAATTCTTAACTTTTTCCAATGTATTATTTGTTGATTATCTGCAAATTAAACTGTAATGTTTGTAATTAAACAGATGTGGCAGGACATTGAAAGTGTGCTACTCGTTAGCGATGGCCCGCAAATTGTGCCCAACTCTGAAACTCATCGGTATATACTTCAACAACAGCACCAGCAACTACATCAAAATCAGCAACACATCGTCAACAATGAGATAACTTATGTGAAACAAGAATACCAACAGTTGACAGCCTCTGAGTATGATTACCAACAAAATGATTGTTATGAACAGTCTGTGCCGTACATCGAGAACAGCTATTGTAATACTTCGCAATGGAATGCATCAAACAATGCAATTCCATGTTCAGCGCAAACTAATCAATTATCTTCACGTATGGTTCATAGTGCCAAAGATCCAATGCTTTGGGTTCCTTCATCTTCAATCAACATTTGTCAACCACAAGCAAATCAGTCGACTAACTATTACTGTGATCAATACGGCAACACTTACTTGCACTGGAATTCAGCTCAATATCAATATAGTAAGCATTCTGTCCCCCAATGCCAAATATCGCCGCCGGCCTCTCCTGAAAATGAGAAACAGCAACAGTCGAATTACCAGACGAACTGTAATACCACTACTAACAGCAATAGTAATAGTGATGTTTCGAGAGTTGCACCGCATATGCCAACTAATCACCAAAAAGGCTTCACAGGACCAGTTCTTCCGTCGCATAATTACACTCCCGCATCATCGGTGCCCTACATTCGTGGTATTGTGACGCCGCCATCATCACCACATGTTGATCTCCAGCATTACAACTCAAACGCTCAGCATTACAATTCATCGCACTCATTGTCTCCGACCAATTGTTTACCGAATTCGACTCCATTGCCAGCACCCAAATCACGTCGCGGACGGAGAAGTACAGGCCGCAAGAAAGTGACTCATCACTCATGTACCTATGATGGTTGTAGCAAAACCTATACTAAGAGTTCGCATCTTAAGGCTCATTTGAGAACTCATACAGGAGAAAAGCCCTATCAGTGCAATTGGAAGGGTTGCGGCTGGAAGTTTGCCCGATCTGACGAACTGACCCGACATTTTCGTAAACACACCGGAGACCGACCCTTCCACTGTCGACTTTGTGAGAGAGCTTTTTCTCGATCTGACCACTTGGCTCTACACATGAAACGACACACAGCCTCGTAATAACACATTTACTTTTTTCATTATTATATTGTATGTAAGACCGATGTAGTAATAAACTTAAATATACAGTAGATAAAAGCCATTGATTGATAAATGATCGATTGTTAACTATTGTAAATAGAAGTATATTAATAATATCTTTATAGTTCACTCTAAATCCCTGTTATTCTCTTCTTTCTTCGTGTTCTTAGCACTGAGTTTAAGTTAAATTATTTTAGTTAATGCAAACCATTTTTCACTTGCGGCGCATCTAAAGTTCAGTCAAACTTATATCTGTTCTTCTATTATAAATCTAATCATATATTATAACTGACTTTATTTGCTAGTCTTAAGTTCAAAATTGCGTATTTGTTGTTTTCAATTCATACTAATTTTATTCCATTATATCTTATATAATGTACAGTTTTTCTGATCTGCTATTTTAGAAGTGCTTATTGTTCAGTTATATAACCAGACCTTGACTTGAGTTAATTAAATCGACAAAATTCAATACCAAACACCAGCAAACTTATACCCCTATAAGAGCGAAGAAGAGCTTTTCAGACAAAAATCAAAAGCTGAAACAGAATCAGCTGAAAAGAACGATAAGAATGAGACTCTGGTCTTCTTCTGGCTTAATGGTCTTTGGCATTTGCTTTAATTGAACGATTTTATAAGGTTTGCTTTTATGCACAAACGTGTACAGATTTGTTCTGTAGCTCATAACCTCTTTAATAATCAGTTGTATTCTCTATTGTATTAATACACGCAATGTGAACATTGGCTTTTGTGTATATAAAGTGATTTCATATATTGCTTTTCATTTCAATCTAATTTTGTTGTAATCTTACGTTCACTTTTCGCATAACATCAAATCTTAATCATGTGTCAGACATACTATGCTTGTGATAAATTCATGTTTACTGCGAAATTGTTTTAGATAATAATAAAAATAAAGATAAGCAACATTTTTATTCAGTTTGATGCAAAGCAAAAAACATATGAATTTCTTTATATGGGTATGAATCTATTATCTCGTATCGTTTCAAACAGTCAAACGTTCGGTTTTCTTATTTATAATTAGATCAATGAAAAGTAGGATAATATTTGCATACCACCATTGGATTCATTCTTTTAGTTGTCATTAACTATGAATCATGAGATTGAATAATCATATCTTATTTTCGAAAAGTTTCTGAGTCTATAATTTACAAAATATGTGTCACTAATTGAATATCTTTCGCAAAAACATCGCATTAAGCAATTAAGAGAAAACACCTGAAGAAATTTTTTTCAATTTATTTTGATTATGAATAATATAAGAAGTTTTCTATTAAAGCTTCGGATAGCTTAAAATAATAGATGTTTTGCCTTCAATTTCGGACAATCGACGCAAACTATACGGCTATGAATTGATTACTTACTAAACTTGAGCCGGAGTTTAGCCTTTGATATGATAAATGAACGTTAAGGTGATTAATTATTTTGCCAATCGTTTCCAGAATAATTGGTCACAATGTTTAGCTATGAGGATATTTGTTCGAAATTCTGTGTAAAATACTTCTCACATATAAATCAACTTTGAATACCTAACAAATTATTATTCGCAAATTAATTAGAAAGTCACAAAAAGATACATAAATTTCTGTCTAAAAGTTTAATCGCAATTAAATTTATTTCTTAGTTGGTACCCAATCACTCAAGCTGCGAAAGATTAATTGTTGGTCACAAGTACGATCATAAAAAATAATAACAAATTAATGAGAAAACAATCAGGATAATTATTTCTGGAGTACTTGATTTTCGAGTGATAAACATTAGTATGATAGACTTTTAAAAGGTTATCTATTTACAGTGGTCAAGCCAGTAAGGTTACAGATGCACAGGCGCCCTCACTCAAATCTCTCGCTAGCTTCATCATGAGGGTAATATATTTTCAATGTCAAGTCTCTTAATTTGTTGTGATAATTGCTTCAAATCAAAGTAAAAATACTGAATAACTCAAATTTAAAACTATAAGACAATAGGATTTAGTTGGAAAAGTATATATTCAATCAGATTGAATTTGATTGGTACATTCCAACTCGAAAATTCTATCTTCGTTCGCCGTCTATCTGTAGTACTGAGCACATGAAATTAACTTTGTTTCAAACTTGGATTTTTTGTTTCACTAAATAATAGAGAAACTAATTTAATATGCAATTAACTGAAATTGAATAAATCAAAATTATCGCTTTTCAACCATAATCTGAATTTGAAATTAAAATCATTTAGTATAAAATAACCTGAAGCATCAATGCATTGGCCAAAACGAATAATTCAAAGACTTGAAGCATAAATTCAACAATTTATAGATGCATCAAATGGTTTTAACGTTTTTTTAGTAATTAAAAAACAAAATAAGTTAATCTAATTGATGGTAAAACTAAACAAAAATAAGATAGACATTATATATCTAATATGAGTAACTTGAATATTTTTTTATGTGTTCAAGTGATTTATAGCTAAAAACCATATTTTATAGTCTTTGTTGCATAGTACAAATTAGTGCAATTGCATAATTGATAACAAGGAAAAGTTTAATTATAAAGAACTAATGCAATCCGATCGGACGTGTGCACAATTTGATAACTCTCTAGGAATCTATTTCATGACTATGAATGAAAAGTTTTCAGAACCAGTTTCTGATATAGAAAACTAGTATAAGTCGTATATACGCCAAAAAATTGACGCATAGATTGCGTCGAGATCACGATTACAAATTCATGAAGGATCGCATGAATGAAAAGGCGTGCCCGCACTCAAGATTGAGAATGAAATTCAAAAATAAGAATGAAATGTTGCCATTGAACGCAATGCGTGAAATATAATTGTGAATAACTCACAATTACTCCTTAATTTCATGTTTACATTACCAGCTAAATAAGAAGAAAGTCATAGATTACTACTTCCTAGTTCTTTGGGCGATAGGCTAAACACACTTTTTCAGTAAACAAATCTATTGATTAAGAATTTTCTCAAAATAAACTTAAATTCTACTCAAGTATAGATATTTATCGGTATAGGTTTAAAACTAGAATGTTTTCGAGACATACATTTTGATGAAACTTAGAAAAAGTTGATGCAAACTGATTTTATGCGAACTGATTTTATGCGAACTGATTTTATATGAGCTAAAAACAAATTTATATAAACCAAAAGTAAAGTGATTTGTTAGAACTATCTTTTAAGGTCATAAAAACATTTCATCCTTCTTCATACCATCCAATCTTTGTAAGTGATCGAAAAAATTCAAATTAACTTTAAGTTTAAGCAGATGTCAAGTTAGAGGCAATTGAATGATGCAACTAAACACCGAAATAAAGTGAAATCATGCCAATTGGAATTTCAATTACTATTCAGTCAAGTGATTATCAAACAGACAACTTGAGCAAAAATTAAACATATTGTGAGTGCAGTGTAGCCTTCAATGGAAATAATAAATAGCATAATATATAGGGGTTCAGTCAGTTAAGAAAGGTATTGATTCAAAAATTATACGCTCATAAAGTATTGTCGATCGAGTGTTAGTACCATCTCAATTAGATTATGAAAACCTTTGAGAACCAAACCAAAATCGCTTAAAGGCTCATATAAATACCTTTCACTATGATTCAGGTTTTATACTCTATATTAAAATTCATATTTTTCTACCTTTTTCACTAAAAAATGGGTTTTTGAAAATTTTTTGATCTTTCCATAATTAATAATTATTTGAAAAGTGTAATGGACTCAACTCTACATTAGTTTAATCATTTAGATCCAAAACACATAAATCCTTAATACTATATAAATTTAATTCAGTATTAAAGCTGAGGAATAATTTTAGATTACAAAGCAATTTGTTAAAAACTCGAGTCAAAATCTTAAATTTTCACTCAGTCTACGTAGGAGTGAAAAAATGGTTTTGTGTCTCTCAGTGTGTATTTGAAAAATGTTTTGACTCACATTCTAGTAGTTATGAATTTTGTCCACAACTCATAAAATTTTATCAAAGTTTACTTCTTCTTTCTTTCCTCTATTTTTCTTCACTTGTTTGAAGAGATAAAAAATTTTCTGTAAAAAAATTTCTGTAGGCTGCGATAAAGACGAAGGGAAAGTGGCCACTCGTAGACTTATTGCTGCGTTAAAAGTTGGAGGTAAGGTATAGGTGACTATTTTGAGTAGCAAAATTCCAGTTCTGAAAGTTTGTTTTGATTTTGTTTAGAAGAAAAAATGCGTGCGACATGCCATACATATGCAAGTCATCAATTATTACACACTCCTTCGAATAATAAATCGCTTTAGGTGTTAATTTTGCAATTTGATCGCAACCATTGATTTTGTATAAGCTCCAACTTTCTTATAAAAAACTCTCTTTAAACTAAAAACAGATAACATTTTTTTATGGTAATAGCTTTGCAAATGGTATTTTTGACTTATCGATAATTTCATTTATAAGCTTAAATTGGCTGCTGATGAAGAATTCACTGGAACACTAAGACTTAAAGCTAATTGGGTTAGAGCTAATAAACTAACGAACCACAGACGGAACACGTTTTGCTAGTTTATCAAACTTTCATTCAGTTCATACTTCTATTATTGATTCCTTTTAATCAATTAGATTACGCTTCGATAAAACTAGAATCAAATTCAGAGTTAGAAAAGTAAAAGTATTTCCAATTTATTAGGAAATCCGGTCCGAAATAGTCTTTTATGCTTAAAAAATTCTCATATTAAGATTGAATCCTCAAAAAAATTTGTTTGAGCACATAATCTCAATAAAATTATTATGAACCCTAATAAAGAAAATGCACTAAAGGATCTGAAAAAAATTTAGTAAACAGTAGTAAAAGTACTAGAAGGTAATAGGATTGAAATTTTATAGATTATTGTTAAACTTAAGCGTAACTATAAACATAGAGGTTGATTCACCAATAGGATAGTATTGATGATTAATGAATTTTCATTATATTGTTTTATGTAAATTATGATTTTTATATTTTATCATAAGATTTTCCAAGCAACACAACTAAAGTTCAAGTTTTCATCAAATTTGTAAAGAATATTGATCATATACTTGATCATATCAATAAAGATTGGTTTTTTCAAATACTACCTTCACTGATTAGGCTTCAGTTCTTTTTGACATGATATGTAATTATAAATTAATAGACCGTCAATTGATTGCTATCCTTGACTCAAAAGCTAAGTTTTCGACGATCAAAGTCATTCTTCTGTCTATTGTATAAAACCATTATAAAGGTAGTAAAACAACAATGAAGGGGTTAAGAGATTTCACAGATTTTACATAAATGCGACCGTTCAACCTTACTATAAATTATATTAAATCCAATTTAAAAATAAAGTTTATTATGAATAGCTGATGAAAAAGTATTGTCCGATTATAAGGCTTTGCATAGATTGTCTCAGATTTTAGTAACACAACCCAAAACTTTGCAAGTTTGTTCACTCAAAAGCTTAAGATTGTTTTTCTTTAATACCATAATTTGTGCTCAACATAAATTTATGCACTATTTTTACGATCCGTTCAATTCATATTGATTGATAATGAAACTCAAATTCGATCTTAATTCAAAGTTGAGTTGAAGTGCTAAAATGTTTAGAAAAGACATTTATTAGTAATTTAAGCAGATCTACGAGTGCTGTAAAACATATTATAGGGAAGAATATAAATGAAGTTAGGCATGCATTTAATTGCATGTATTCATTATAGAGCACTATAGAATCTGTGTGTAGCTAACACGCAATCCTACCATTAAAGATGTCATCTTCAAAATGTTCACAATCATCAATAAGTTATTCATATCAATAATAGGATGAACAACTTATGTCAAACGCTTTCTCTCTTCTATCAGATTATTATATAAATGATAAAACTCAGCAAAGAAAACATTCTTTTGTTCAGATTAAATATCTGTAAGCAATTACTAGAATTGTCAGACATTTAGCTATGAAATAATTATTAAATAAATCAATAATCTATTTCTCAGGTCAAGTCTATGATAAAATATTATGACAAAAGTGCGCCCACATTGCAGTTTAGATGCAATTCTTGCTTCACTTAATCCCTTAACTGCCTTAAGCAATACCTGACTTTTATCTATTGAGTCAGAAGTCTTATAAATTAAGTCTAATCGTAAAATTTACTCAACATTGAAAGAATAATCTTTTTACCAAAGAATGTGATGATCGCACGTATTAAACGGAATCTGATATAGAGATAAAGGTTTCGTAGTGTAGATGTTATGAGGCAACTAATTTAAACTGTCTTTGCACTCAATCAAATCATATAGATTTATATCTAATTTTGCTCTTCAAAAGCTATCTTCACCACAGATAGATTTATGAAAAGTTTCAAACATCTATCTTTCTGATAATCCTAAATTCTTCTTATTTGAGAAATAATTAAATGACAAAACTTCATTTTGAACTACTCTGTTGTTAGTATACAACAAAAATTTTGTGAATTTTGTCTACTACTAAGTGAGCACAACATTTTTAAAGTAATAGATTTCTCTCATAACGATTAAGTGATAAATGTTATGAGATAAGTGAAAATATTTCATATAATTGATTGGAATAATTGAACCACATCAATCTAAAATTGAATTGCTCCACAACTGCTCAAGACTTGTATCAGATGAATTTAGTCAAAATAATTATTTTCTTTCATGTACCGAAAATCTTTACTTAGTATCAAATTGGAGTCCAAAAATAGTTTATGAGAAGTTTGATTGGCTTTTAGGTGAATGTTATTGAATAAGTGCATATTCAGTCTTTAGGCGCGCAATGAAAGACTCACTGAATTTACTACAAATGCTACGTGATTTGGACATTAAATTAGCTTCAAATTAGCAGTAGGTATTAAGATAATCAATTTAGATAAATAATTATCTACAAATAAAATACAAATTCTTGCCAGGATTTCACTAGTGATAAAAGTTAGTGAAAAAAGAATTCAATACATGTTTGTCAATTTGCAGCATGTGCTGTTTTATCAATACTAAATATGTGAGGGTCAACAATAGGTATAAGAAAAATAGTAATTTACTAACGATGTCATACTACACCACATCAATTTATTATTACTATCATGGCTAATGTTTTTGCTGCGCAACTTTTAACTCATATCGGGCTACAAACCATTGCCTGACATTAAAAATGCAAGAAAAGTCCTTTTAATGGCCATCGGCTGCCAGACATTTCATTGACAGACTATCCAATGCCCGTATTGATAATAATTGCAAAGTGTCAGGAAAATAAAAATAAATGGCTAGCTTTGCGTGATATGTTTAATATATCTAACGACTCGCGTCAGTAATGAACTAAATTCAAGAAAATTTTTCTTCTTTAAACACAAAAAACATATTTTTAAATCTAAACTTTCGAAAAATTTTAATCTAAAATTCTGCTTTATATGAATTGAGAGTAAAAACCTAAAAAACGACTAAATAAATATCAATTACTAGTTTCCATCAGTTTGAAAAAGTTTAAAGAAGTTTTGTTTTTAACTGAGAAAGTTATCATCGATTTAGTAAGCGCTCGAAGCGATGGAAAGTTAAAATTTTTGCCTCAAGTCAATCACCAGAAAAACTGTCGTCAAACTGAGTAAAGCTTTTGAAGCCGAAAATGCTCTTAACCGATACTGCAATGATTGAAGTAATGTATAAGAAACATAAAAGTTATTGTAGCCTAAGTTAGGCCTGTAATTTATAAGGTCAAAGTTCATGACAGGATCCTTGTTGTAAAGGTTAGGCATTATTTAGCAATTTATTTTAGATTGTGCAACGCAACTAATTATTACTGTAAAGTACACAATTTCTAAATTTTCTTGTTTTGAACTCATTTTATCAAATATGAAACTTCTATTTAATGTCTAATGCTTGTAAAATACCTGCACTTAGTCAATGAATATAGATATCCAAACCTTAGCAATTATTTAAAATGAATTGACGCCTCGAAAATTTGAAAATACATGCAACTTTTGATTGCACACCTGTTATTCTTAGTTAGTTTAATATATTAGTGATGAATATAAACCAGTAATTAGTTTTTTACCATAATTTCATACAGACTTCACATTCTAAGTCACGATTTTGTTAAAAGACTCAAATTGATTCAGACGTTCATTTATTCAATAGGTAACTATTTGAACTTTAAAGTTAGAAATTTAATCTTAATATATCACTTCGAAGCTACTTCTGTAATTGTTTACTTTTTATAACTTTTAGACCTTGTTTGATATTCTCTTTGAACAAAAACACTATAAAAATAGCCGCTTTCCAAACAGGACTTGATTTTCCTTCTATTCATACTAACTTTTGTGCAAATCTACTGTTGGCGGACGAACAGGTACTGTACTTATGTAATAAAAATAAGAATCTTTGATAACTAAATGCCTTTTTACTCGAGTCGTTCAACTAATCTCGAGCATAAACAATCATTTATAACGTAAACTTTTTTAAACTCCGATAAAAGAAACTCTCAACGTTCAGCTTAGATTTGTTTTACAGAAACGTCTAAGACTTGAAAAAGTTCAAAATAAGTATATCAAATTGAAGTCAGCATTAGAAGAATTTTTTTTAACTTCAACATTGCATCTAACGTAAAATAATATCATGTGATTTAGAAACTTGAGCTAAATCAGAGCTTGACTCTCTCTCTCTCTCTCTCTCTCTCTCTCTCTCTCTCTCTCTCTCTCTCTCAAATCCTCTTAATCCTTTAATTTATGCTCTGTTTTAATTATACACTAAAGATCTATTGAATTTTTAATGATTTTAAAATAGTATATTTAGAATGATAAATAGCCTAATGATAAACAGCATAATGGGTATTAGTACTGCTTTCACGTCTTCAAAGAGTTATCTTTCGGATATCAAGCTTTAATTGCAATCTTATAATTTTGTTCGGAAACATTCCTTCAATGACAAAGAACAGGAAATGAGAGACAAGAGAATCAAGCAAAAGCTCATTCTAAACATAGTATTGACTGATGAACTTTAATAGTTAGAAAACCTCTAATTACCAAATGATTGTGAGTTGAATGCAGAATAATTGCAGCCATAAAATGGTAAAATAGAGCTCAAATGAAACATAAATTAAGAAGAAAAATGTTAATCTACGCAAAAGTGAGAGACGCGTGCCTTAAGATTGGATGCCTGAAGATATGACATTAAACACTCATATTACACAATCTAACAGCGACTCGCCCTATAATGCATGAAATGCTAGCCATTGCAGCATGCACTGCATTCTAGTTATAAACTTGATTCACGATAATACACCACTTTTCTAGCTATAGGAGATAGTCGTGTTGTGCTGCTTTTCAGTCGTTCTAACCTCAGAAGCAGACTATTGTAGTGCACAAAAATAAAAGGTTTACCAATTGTAAAGATATGTAGAGGTTTCCAACTATCAAACTGGCAATTATAGTAAGTCATAGACATGTTTTTTATTACTGATGTATAGCTTTTCAATAAAAGCACATCAAATCTTTAAAGTGAATCTCATGGTTCGTCGACCCAATTAGATTACGTCTGTTCAAAGTTTGCCGAAGATTACTGTCTTGTGCGCTACCGACTAGGAAAGAGATTAACTATAATAGGATATCAAGTCATGCATTGCTATATATTATTATTGAATTAACCAGTTTATTTTTATTAAAGCTCATAAATTATCTTTACCTTCAAATCGTAAAAATGAAGACATTTCCAAAAGTAATGCCTTATCGATAACTCAAATCAGACATATGTTAAGAATTTCAATAGAGGTGCAAAGCGTATGCAATTATAATATTTGATTGATTGCTAATACTTTGCTTTGCAGTTCAATGAAAACTTGTACATAGTTTCAAACTTTTCAACCCAGAATAACTGCTGCTAAAAATATTATGAGTTTATTGTAAGAAAATCTTCTATTTAATCAAAATAAATATTTTCAATTTTAACATGAGGTTTTAACAATTGTGGCTGTATCAAAGGTAAAAAGCCAAATCATAACAACAACAATATCTTACTAATAATTGCGTGTTAGCAAATCATAAACAAATGAAAAATCCAAGAGGAGAGAAAGACGAGACATCAGAGAGAAGATTAGGAGATTATATTTGGAGGAAGGTCAGAGAGTACCAGTGTTTCATTACATGAATAATTCTTTAATAAATGTCCATTTAATTTATGGAAAGAGAGAGCAGACAATTTCATTGCTTCGAAACAGCAGAAGAGGTGCATATGTTTAGAGCTAAGTGAATAGAATATTGAGTTGATTACAATTGAAAACAGAGATTTGCAGTCAAGTTGTAAATCAAGTCGCGAGGAGTACTTTATGGGTAGAAACAGTGAATAGAGACCAACGATTAGGGATTACAACAACTCTAAATTCCTGAGTATAGTTCGCAAGTGATCCTATTTTCATAAGACAAACACTCAGTTCTCCCAGCAGGAGACATTATTTAATATAACTTTGCGTTTTTAAAACTCATTAAGATATTTACAAGTATTTCTCCTTTAATTAAGTTATTGCTCAGTTCGATCCAATGTCGGGGCGGAGATAATTGGTGGCAACTGATACTCATCTGCAAATGTGAATAATGGTCGCGTGCATCCAATACTTCTACTTCTTCTGCCTTCTACTATCATATTCTCGATCATCATGATGATAATGATGATAACGGGATTGGTTGTGACTCTCATTTTTCTCGTTTCTCTCACTTCTCTCAACTCTTTTATCATAAACTTTTAGTGATTTACTGGAATGGCCCTCATCTCTGCCGCGATCACCATAACTAGTACTTAATCTGATGGGTCTCTTCCAAGGCCTATCTCTACAGCCGAACCTGAGTTGTCCCGACTCCTTCTTACCTCCAAACCCTCCCCCTAAACGTCTTGGTTTCCATCCAGACATGGTTCGCTCGCATTCGTAATCCACTAAAATCTTTCTGCCATCAATTATTGCATTATTGGTTTGTTCGTAAACTTTTTTAGCAGTTCTCCGATCCTTATACTCGATAAATGCGTATCGTTTGGAAAAACCAGTGACGATATCGCGAACTAATCGCAAACTCACTATCGACCCATATTTGGAGAAAAACTGTTTGATTCAATGAATTAATATTAAGTTAAAATTGATATTAAGTTAACGAAAATCAAATCACTTTTTAATTGAAATGAGGCTCAAACAAGTCAAGTCAAAAAATTCATTCTATAAGCAAAAAAGTATCGCTTTGACTAAAATCTCACAATTTTAAATCGAATCCAAAATTATTTGCAAATTTAATCATTTTTATGACTTTAATGCTCTTTCAAAAAGATTAAGTTTTTACAGAATTAAGATTTAAAGAAAAAATTTCTTAACTCATAATTTTAGTGTTTCTCAATATGAGTCTGTCATTAAAAATATTAAATTTCTTCTTATGGGTATCAAATATGAAGAATAGATTAGTTCTTAAGATAAAGATTTTTGAAAAACAATTTTGAAATTAAATGGAAATCATCAAAAAATGAATAAAGAGTTCAACTTTAAACCGATTAATACAACTTAAAGCTATTGCTCACATAAGTTGGTAAACTTTTTTCTACAATTTTCTACAAAAGAGAAAAAATAAAATCAATTTTAATCTTTATTGAAAGACATTAATAAATCTGTTGGTTAATTCCTCTAACAGATTAATATTAACCGATTGGTTTCTGCAGTTATATAATTCCTCATATTTAAAATGATTGTTTTTGTTTAATTGAATAAGATTTAAACATAAATCAAAATAATTGTAAACCTTTTGAAGAGTTTGTTCATTTGTATTGCAATCTAACCGCGCCACAAATATAACACATTTTGAATCACTCTCAATGTTTGGGTCTGGAGTATATTTTGACTGAAATATAAATAAGATATAAAGTAATATAATAATATAATATAAACTTAAAGGTATGAATATAAATACCTTTAAAGCCCTGATGAGAGCCTTATCGTGTGGCTGAGTATCAGTCGCGTCAATACTTGCCACTTTGATTGGGTCATAATCAACTGCTATTGGATTCCATTGTTCATAACTCATTTCAAATTGATTTCTATTTATTACTTAAATATTGACAAAATGTCAACGCATTTAAACAACAACAAATTTAAACTTGACTTGGTTTCACATTTGCGTCTATTGCTAGTGACATCTATTATATTAGACAACCTGCAAAACTTTCACTTCACTAACTAATCAATTGAATACCGATTAACTTTAATGTAATTTTACGAGATTTATGACAGTCTGCTATAAAACAAATAAAATAACGAAAAAACAAAATAACAAAAATCAAGTAATGTAGAAAATAATAATGACAAACTTTATTAATCTTGAAAACTTCTCAATTAAATGCTCTGAAAATAATTCAAACAAATGCTATGGATTTAAACAATTGTGAAAATATAGACTACAATAGCTGCGACTTTTTATTGTATTCAAAACTTACAATCAATCATTAAGAAACCTGCGCATGAAGAATCCTTTACAATTATTTAAGGAGACATACTAATGTTATTGATTTGTTTAGTATTAAAGTCAATGTATTTCGTATAAATGCTCGAATGTTTGAATGTAAGATAAATTCAATCAATAGAACTACAGATATAATTATACTATACAATAGCTGATCTTATAATTCAACTAAAATTCTTGATAGATATGAATTGACTAACATATTAATCGGATCCAATCGCTTCCTAACTTGAGACCAGGCTCTGAAGTACGGATACATTTTCACAAAATCAGCTGCAGTTTCTCTATGAGCCTATCATAAAAGTCAAAATTCAATAATACAATAAAAATTAAAATTCAATACAACAAAAATGTAATATTCTACTAGAATTACTTTTGCCCAATGTGGTCTACCGCCGGCCTCTTTCATTATCTTTTCGTATTGATCCCAATATTCGGAATGAGATACATCTTTACCATAAGGTCGATACATAATTATATTAATAAATGTTGAATCGCGACCAAATGCTGGGCTCAAATAAATATCATCGCCTTTTACAAAGCGAACCTCAACAGGAAAGTGGACGTAGATATTTGGAGTTGATTCGATCCAGCTCTTCAATTCAGTCAATACTTTAGCCGTTTTCTCACTAAACCAAATCAAAAATAAGTTCAGATCATATTTGATGACGAGTTTGATAACTTAAACTTGAATGAATAAAGTTAATACCTAGGAATAGACCATTCGTTGACATGTTGTTTGAAAAGACACTCAAAGTTGAACACTTTATGACTGACATCAATCCTTTCTTGTGGTTTGGAGTAAATCAACCAAAAATAGATGCGATTAATATATGGCACTAATGGCTGATAATAAGTGCTGACCCAATAAGCAAACTCGAGTGTATAATAACCAATTCCGTAATTCCAGAACCAATTGTAAGCAGTTTGGAATCTTGAGTATCTAGTTACCTTTTTGTTATAAATCCTACCATTATTTGAAACCGAAACGCAATTCGTGTGTGGAAACCATAAGAATCGGAAATGATCACAGCTTTCAATTTGATCGTTCAAATCTTCGAGCACTTCATCCAGAGTTGACGGATAGTTGTACTGGTAGAGGAGAAATGCAGGTTCACACTGAAGAGTCACTCGGATTATGATACCAATGGCTCCCAAACCACAAAGTGTTGACATAAATACATCAGTGTTCTCATTGTGAGAACACTTAATTGTGTCGCCAGATGTCGTAATCAATTCCATATCTAATACATAACTAGATATAATACCGAACTTGGCACCTGTTCCATGGGTGCCTGTGCTGATCACTCCCGCGACCGTTAATTCTGAAACTGATCCTAGGCTAAAAACAAAACAACATTTAGAGGAACAGCACATGAGTTGCTCAAAATTAGTTTTAAAGCAAGAACAAATAACAAAAATGAAAGCTTCTGGGTAGATTATTTAAATTGAATTAAAATCTAATTTGCCAGTGCATACACAGGAAATGCGAGTTTGTGTTTATCCAGGTGTGCATTAAGCTCACTAAAAGTGATTCCAGCCTCCACTTTAATTGTATTCGACTCTCGGTTCACATCGAGGACTTTATTAAAATAACTTAAATTAATCATATAGTCATTGGTACAACAGATGTCAGATGGAGAGTGACCGCAACCCACCACTCGAACTCGTTTATTACAGCTTTTGGCCAAAAATAATATCTGTTTTCAGCAATAGATTCAAAAATAATAAATTTGAAAAATAATTCATCGAAAAACAGGATCTCATCAAATTAATACTTCTCTCAATTCTTCGACATTTTGCGGAATAAAATATAATTCTGGTTCACATGAATACGTCTTGGACCAATTAGTGAAACTGAAATTTTTGAGTCCTTTCGCCTTTATTTTTAATTCAAATTTTAAATTTGATTATTTGCCCAAATTTATAATTTTGTTGCAAATAAACTCTTACCTCAATTCCCATAATTTGATTTCAAGTGTGACTATATTGAGAAATGCAGTTATCCAAATTGTAATAATTATTTACTTAATTAGTTTTAATATTGAACTTCATATCATATTTGGTAATGATTTTATCAAAATTATTACTATTCTTATGCAATGCTATGAAAACACATGAAAGCGTTGTAAATCAGACTTTTCTTATACGTTATTTATGTTTGAATTATCGATAATTTTCCAATACTAAAAGTTTTGCAAACTATGTTCAAAGTTTTAGTCTAGAGATCAAATCTCCAGAACTTTAGAACGAGTGAACTTAGTTTAAGTTTATCGCAATTAAGTTTTGATTAGATTTGAGAGTTGCTGATCAAAATAATTTATTTCTCAACAATAAAACGCATTCATCAAAATACTAAGTTTCAATACATCAATAAACTTAACATTTAGTTACTTCACCAAAACTTTGATAGATTTCGTGAATCAACTGAATAAAACTGAATAAAAGTGAAATAAAAATTGAAACTTAAATTTGGACAAACATATTGTTGAAATGTTTCATACAATTGTTTGAATTCTAATAAAACTTTAATTGAAGCAGAATCTGCTTCGGAATTCTAAATATATAACTTCGATAACAATCGTATTGAACCAATGAAAATATGTCACGTCAATGTTATTTAGGTAATTAGACAATTATTAACTAAACAAGAAGTAGTTACTCATTTATGTCATATGTATTCGAGAATAAACATAATCAAATATGACCACGAAAGTTACACAATTGACGGGACTATTTGATTGCAAACAACATAACAATTCAATACAACTTTAATCAATAAAATCCCCATTAAGACGTTATATTGAATTAATTATATTTATATACTTGTAATATTCAGACTAAAACTGAATTATTTTACAGTTGAAGATCGATATTACAAGTAATTAAAATGAGAATTAATTTGACGGAGTCTAAACGAAAGCCTAATTGGCCTTGTTTTTTCCGTCGTATTTATTCCAAAGTAACTTTGCTTCGTTATTGTTGAATTTGCTTTTAGCCACTTGAATGATTAGTTTGTTTTTATTACGATTTTTCGCAGTCACAAAGAGCATGGCTTTGCCATCGCGTGACTTCCACTTTGTGTCACGACTCACAGCAGTTATATCGTCAGGTGAAATTCGGCTATCATTCCAACGAGAGATAATGTTTCGAACTACTTGAAGGACATCATCTTTTTCTTGGGTAATGAATCCGAGAATGACTGACATATTTTTTGTCTTGACACTTGTGGACTGATTCTTAGCAGGTAATGAATGCTTTCCAAACTTTTTCTCATAAATAGTGAATAAACCTTCAAGATCAGTATTGATATCTTGAATTTCCTTATTTACGGGACTTTGGAAAGTATTGACATATTTAGCAATATACTTTGTTTGCATGGATTTCAAATTGACATATAATTGATTCAAATAATCTACATCTGAAGTACTGTCATAGAGAAATCCGGCAAACAGTTTCATATTCAATCGAATATTGCTGAGCTCATGCTTGAGCTGGGCTTCAGTTAGCTTATTCTTTTTGCCTTTATTGGGCTTTTCATTAACAACTTGGGAACTACCTGATGCAATACTTTCATCACTACATACACTTTCGGTCCGATTTGGCCTTGATATATAATGAGTCCATTTAATCTTCTCATTGGGATTGATATATTTCTTGGCCCCATCCACCAATTTTCTAGAAGATTCTGAGTTAGTTGCGGTCACAAAAAGAGTCACTTTTCCGTCTTCCTGGGCCTGTTTTGTATTGCGGTCAACAGATACTATAAAATTTTGATTAATTTGGCTGTCATTCCAACTACTGACTAATTTGCGAACAACTTTAGCCACATTCTGATCCTTTTTAGTTTCGAGTCCCCTGATAACCGACTTACAGTCATCGTTCGCCAACTTTTGCTCAACATTTGGTTGTGATTGACTCAGGGGAACATTTGGTTTCGATAAATTCGACAAAGAAGGTGCTTTCTTTGACAACTTTGGCCCAGGGTTATTGTTCTCATTATTTGGTGAAAGTATTTTATCATTTGCTTGTCGCGATTTCAATTCTCTGAACTCGTCCCATTTTATGCCATGTGATGGATTGATATATTGTTTTGCGCCATTTATCAACTTTTTAGTGGCCTCTGCACTGACAGCAGTCACAAACAGAGTCACTTTTCCATCTTCTTGAGCTTTCTTAGTATTTCGCTCAACAGAAACAATCAAATTGGGATTAATTTGATTATCTTTCCAGTCTGCCACAATCTTACGAACTATTTTGGTCAAATTCTGATCCTTTTTCGTTTCTAAACCTCTGATGACTGATTTGCAATCACTACTAACTGGTGTTTGAATCAAAGTTTCGCTCAGGGAACTTTGTTCAGCTTGATTTGGATCGCCTTCAATCAGTAATAACTTAAGTCTACAGCCAAAACAGTCTTCACCATTCATTCTCTGAAGAGCTCTTTGGGCGTCTGACTGACATGCGAATCGAATTAAAGCACTTCCATCATTTATTACACCAACCTTTCCGCCACAATTCTCAGAGAGTTTAGATAAACGGCCGCGAATGCTATCGATTGGGACATTATTCGGCAAATTGAAAACTTTCAAGTGTGCTATAAGTGATAAAAATGTTGAGTTTGAATATTAAGAGAGCAGATTATAACAAAAACCTGGCATTAATGGAATGGTATTGTCTTGATTGGCATTCTCAGCACCTTTAGTGACCTCATCGAACAAATAGGTCTCGTTGACTAAATTTTTCAAGTCTTGAGAACAATTTTTGCCATGGATTAAGACAACTACTAAGTCTTTTTGCCTAGCCTTAAGAATAGGTTTACGAAAATTGATATCACTTGTCATTACAACCAAAACAGAACCAGAGCCAAACTTATCAACAAACGAATCTATAAGTTCTGCGAGTTTATCATCTGCTGCATTCTTGCTCATAGAGTTTACATGCAAAACATCGACTCCACTATTATTCAAACCCTCAGACACTCTTGGATTCAGTTTGGATGAATCGCAAACACACCTAAACTCTTTAGGGAAGCCGCATTCGGGATGTTTAGATTGTATATATTCTCTTATACCTTTAACAACATTTGACGTTGTCTTACGCAAAGGAATACAACAATTCTCGATATCCCAAAATATTCCTAACGAAACTTTCAATTGAGTTGTCATTTTGGATAAGCATATAAAGAATATTTGAGTTTGATTTACTTATTTTCAAATAAAAATAATCTAAGTACCGAATTTTGTCAGACTTATGTTTTCTGACAAAGAATTATTACACGAAATTGTTTTTTGTGGGAGTTCGGTTTAGGAGGAAATGAGGGGAAAAATTCTTCGCTTATTACTTTTGCCCTAGAAACCGGTTTTGCCAACATTGGAAGAATGGGCATCATCCAGAAGTAATGAGATGTTAAGTAGAAAAAAGGTAAGCCTTTTTTAAGCTTTGCGAGAGGAAAGCAGGACTGCTGAAATGCAATTTTTGCGCAACGTAGTTTTTGAATAATGCCGTTTGCACACAGTATGCACTAAAACATTGTTATTTACAGCGAAATCTTATTTATAGTGAAAATCTTTTTAATATGAAATAATAGGTTATTTTCAATTTTATAGAAATGAATTTTGATAATTTTAATTTCAGTGAATTAAATAAGTTAAATCATTAATTAGAGAAATTTCCATATATAGACAACTTCACAGTCTGATCAGGCATTCAAATACAAATTTTAAAAAATGAGTTTGTTACTTTTACGCTTGTATTATAAAACTATTTTTGTAGTCCCTCCAGACTTGCACTTAAATCTACGGGTCTTTTCTCCGGTCTCTGGAGTTGACCTGTAACCGGAGACGTTTTCTCCGGTTTTGACTGATTAGAAGCTTTGAAAAATTAATACTTAATTAAATGATGGTTTGAGTTTTGTAAAATAATAATCTACGGTCTTATCAAAGAAATAGTATTAGTGTTCAGTTTGTTAAGCTGAGATTTGTACAAAAGTAAACTCTTCGATGTTATGTAATGGGTTAACAGAATATATCATTAAAAATAAGAGGTTAGTTGAAGCTGCAAAGTCCAGCAAAAGTAGAACTATATGAAGGCCATCAAAAAATAAAATGTGAAATCGTTGAATATTTTTCGAATAGTTTACCATTCGACAACTTGTGATAAATCTAAAAGATATACCTTGATATATCTTTGATATAAAAACTCTTGTTTTCAATCGAAAAAATTATAACATCCGTACTTAAATCTCTTGAAAGAAGCTCTAGGAGCCGGGCCCTCCTTTGCCCATAGCTCGTTACTGCTGTGCCTGGGAATCGAGAAATCTACACTCGGATCACAGAGAGGTTAAACCAAACATATATATTTTAAGAATTTTTACTTGCAACATCTAATACCTATCTCCTAGATTTGCATATTCATTGATTCTTGTACTTTTATCGATTAAAACATTTTCCAATTAGTGAAATTTTCAAATAATTTATTTCAGGAATCGTTAATATTTATCCTCGACTTGTAAGAATTGGGATCAAACCGTCTGAAAATAATGTGTAACCCTCACTCATGATGTTTTTGTCCACTTAATTATTCGCATATCTTTTGTTTTTCATTTATTTTTATTTTATTTTATTGTGTATTTGAATTGTTTCTTAAAGTTACCCTTAATAAAGATTCTACCGTAGCTTTGGGAAAAAATCCCCGCTTCGTGATTTTTCAGTCAGAGTACTACTGCTTCCTAAACCGAAAACCTACCTTATCCATTGTTTGAAATGCCCAGATACTATAAATGGCTGTTGGACTAAATGTTTGATAAGGATTATTAATAAATATAAAAGTTGATTGCATGCATATCTTAGTTGCCATGACTGTTGTTTCGAATATCAATTCTATGATATCGGTTATTCAGGTATTAAAGTTGAAATCTGTTTCGCAAGAAGTTTGTTAATCACATAAGTTGCAGTATACGATAATTCAAAATGTGTAGGATGTTATACGGTCCGTCACCGACTCTGGCAACCCCTATTAAAGGCAAATTCAGATTCTAGCAACACTTTCTAAGCACTGATTGCTTCTGTAAGGCAATGTTAGAGTTCAGATTGTGACAATTAGGGTTTCAGCAAGACTCCGAACTTGGCATTAAGTTCGATTGCACTTATAACTTTACAATGCTCCATTATGATTCCTAAATAGAGTTCATGATTCGATTGCAGCTCGATCTCCTCAAATCTGAAGTTCATAAAAAATTGATCAATTGACTAAAAGTAGAAAATAACTAAAATCTCGTGACAAGTACAAGTGAATGCTAGCTACTAACAGACAATTTAGATTGTGTTTGTGAAATTTTGACTAAAAACCTAATCAGCTTAAAGGGAACACCTTTCAAATGTTATTGACTTATCAACAAATTGAGATAATAAGATTTTAAATTAGTTGCATGAAATGCCACTTGAAGCCTATTCTCAACTTAAGATGCAATTGTTTGATCACTACTTTTTGAATTGATTGGTAGCTTTTTAGAGATTTAGACTTTAATGAGGTCTCTGTAAACATTTGATAAAAGAACAAGTAGCAAGTGTTTTGAAGTTAGCGCTCATTTATATTTGTAAACATATGACGAAATGAGGCCAAACTAAAAAGGCGTGCTATCAACGCAAACGCTTACTTCATTCAAACGTTTATTCAAAACTCAATTTCTTATCGATCTTTCAAATCAATTTATTAATAATACTAAAATTATCGATCCAATAAGTGTATATCACACTTATTCAACCTGAAAATTTATTTAAATTAAAGTGAAGCGCTTTAAAATAGATATTAATGAAAACGAAGTCATTACGAAAAATATGAATAAGGCAAGAAAATCTTTTAGTCGCCAAATAAGCTGTCGATGTAAAACAATAAGTTGTGGTTATTAATGTAGCACGTTCTTAATTTGAGTGAAAATAAGTATCAAACGTCCCCCAATGCAAGACTTATAGTCAATGATGAGCGTGCTCGGTGCTCGTGCTCAGACAAAATTTGGTGCTCAGTGCTCGTGCTCGTATTTTGAAGGTGCTCGAGCACCGAGCACCAACTGAGCACTATGTCCAAATTTTTTATGTCTATTGAAAGTATTAATCCTAAACATATGTAATGCAAAATACATTCAAAACGTCAAAAGTAAGATTAAATACCGTTCAAGTATATGCTTAACAATAAAAACTGATGTCATTTTGCAATAAAATAAGCGAACTATTTATAAAAGGACGAAAATAATTATTGAACATTAACTTTAAAATTAAATCAAGATTTGTTTAGATTTGATATTTATATTAAATTCTAACTTTAGTTTCAGGCTCAAAAAAGGTCGCCAGACGCCACGTAAATATTGAGCCCTTTAATACTGATTTTAAATCTCCAGGGTAGAGGTTTATAAGCAAATGACAGAAAAATCTGATTAAAATCTTTAAAAAAACTTTCTCATACTTTATAATACATGTATTACTATTACAATTTGTTAGAATAGCAGTTCTCATAGTTTTATTCAATAAAATTATTTATTTTTACATTCAGTTGACATCGTTTTTATTAGTTTTGATGTTAGGACTAAGTGCTCGGTGCTCGAGGGTAAGGTGCTCGAGCACGCGCTCATGCTCGGCAAAATTGAAGTGCTCGTGCTCGCCACCGAGCGCCGAATGCTCGAGCACCGCTCATCATTGCTTATAGTTGTTGTAAACATTCATAGTTTCAGAACTTCATAAATGATAGATAAAACACAAAGTTAGAAACGAAGATTATTTTGTTTTAAGGCATAATTTCTATTAAATCCTATGTTAAAATGACCGCAATAGGACTAAAATTATGTCTATTAATAAGCATAGACTACACCTCAAGTTGTCTAAGATTTTCATTTTCAAATACTAATAGTGAAATGATAAACTTTTATTCTATATAGAGTAAATTTTTTACCAATGATCAGCAAAACCCTTAGGAAGTTTCAAACTCTTTAACTGTATTAACTTTGATATACAACTTTTGAAGCTACATTGCAGCATTGCTTCTCAGTTTTTGGTTCTTAAATACGGTTTCAAAATTTTTGCTGTCAATTTTTACATTAAAGACCAACACTTAAATTATGAAAAAAAAACTTTGGAGGGCCATAGTTTTCTAGCACCCCGCTGGCTACAGATGTGTTTTTACTTGAAAACAATTGATACAACTTGACTATTACTGCCGTAACGTACAGCTAGCGATAAATAAATTCCATCTATAGAACAAATCATCACTTTTCTCCGTATTAATACAAACAAATAAAATTAACAATAATTAAAGTCTAGTCAATCGACCTCACTTTCATATTGTTATATTTGAGAAAATTGATTATCGAATAATATTGACTATTTGGCTTTTCTCTAGATTCAATTACTAGATGTTCTATATGTTAATTAGTATTATTTATAATGAAGTTTAAGTGTATCTTTTAGCGAAATGCGTTGTATCTGGCAGTTAAAATATTGCTAGCTATACTATCTAGCTAGATATATGTATGGGCAGTAATACTCAGAGGCAAAAACATGCATTTCACGTGTCTATCACATCTAAGCATAGATGTCGTATGTATTTGTTTACATCGACGACTCGTTTGGTCGCTAACCTAAAGGCTTGTCTTCACTTATTGCTTAAAAGTTTAACTAAAAGTTTTGATAAGTTTTGCATTTTATCACTTTTGTTTCAGTCCTTCATTCATTATTACTCAACCAAAATGACATCCAATTCATTATCAGCCTTGTCAGTATTGCTTATTATGTCATCAAATATATTATTAGAAACTTATGGAAATGAGGTAAAGGACTCATTTTTTAACGATTATGGTACGAATGGAGACAAGTCTGAATGGATCGATTTTGGAGATATGTTTAGCTATGATACTAACACTAAAACCAATGTCAAAACATCCCAACGAAACACTGACGACCAATTAGATGAAGTTGCCAAAAATCAATGCCTTTGTCATCAAAACACTCATTCAGAACCACAAACTGATCCTAATTATGATCGTATTTTTAATAAATTAGAATTATGCGAACAAGAAGTCAAAATACTCAATAATTTGACTAAATCTTCGTCTTGTAATCAACGGATTACTACTTTTGTGAGTCGAGCAGTTCTTAAATTGGTTAATAGGTTAAAGAGTTTCGACAATCAGTTATCGAAAGAGAAGACAATACAGTTATCGACTTATATTTTTGCAAACAGTGTTCAATTGATTGAGCAGTTTGTTAGTCAGAGAACAATAGTTTGTCAAAGAGTTGAAGAGTTCGAAGAAGCCATAATTGAAATGATCGATAGATTATATGTTGTGAATACTTCAGAAGAAAGTTTTGTCTCAAGTTTTACGCAAAAATATTCATTTGAGATTTTAATGATGATTTCAATAATTTTACTGATATTTTACATTTATAAGCTGTACAAAATGTCATTTTATTACCGCATTATCACAATTTATGGCACAGTTTTCATTATATCATTCATATGGGAATGGATTCAACTGTATAAAATAGAGATCACTAAAAAACATTTAACTCTATCTACAGCTCCTTTAGATTGCGTTCAATTGACCAACAAACAGGGTGGACTACTATCATTTTTTATCAATTATTTCAAACCGATGGAAGAGGAGTGTGAAAAGTATTACAGGGCTTTAATGGTTGATCCAATCTTTGAGATAAACCCTTTAGTAGCTATTAGTTCGACATTATCTAAAGCCTTGTTCTATCCACTCGAAATTATAGGTGATGAACTGGGAAAAGGATTGTCTAATTTTTACAATCATTTTAGTCTTTTGATGAAAATAGTTATCACAATTCCGTTAACTATAATCTTTGCTCTAGCCTTATGTTTATTTATGGGATACTCTATAAGACTTCCTTATTTTCTCGGATCAATTGTCAGAAACCCAGAGATACCATCAGTTCAATACAATAGTAGTTCGAGAAATAGTGACAATAATAGACTAATTGAACGACTAGTCAATATGATTGAATCGAGTGAACATTCATCAAGGAATTCACAAGAAGTAGCATTTAATAATGACAGCAACCGGTCTTCTCGTGTGTCATCAACTAATTCCATCTCTAGTCCTCCAATGAGGAGATCAAATTCAACTCCTTTTTTGTCAAGGCTTTAATCTCTGTGTTGAGTAATTATTAATTAATTATCGATACTTTGTACGTATTTGAAATTGATGTCTATTTTACTTTATGAAATGAATTGATGTAAATACGGTAAATAAATAAATAATTTGAATCATAGTTTTTAAATTATGTTTTCTTATTTACATAAAAGTGTTGTCTTAACATTAAATTATTGCAAATACTGGACCAGTGCTTAAGAATTGGTGAAAAATGAAAGGTTTCATAATTTTTATTGGTTTGAGAGCTATTTTAGGTTTTTTACGTCAGACACTCCGTGACATATAAGGCAGAGCGATCTCAGCGATTATGTTACGAAATGTTTTTAGCATCCATTGAAGAGAGCGTGCTTTGGCCTTACTTTGGTGTGTGTCTGACAAAGATATTGCCAAATATCTAGAACACACTACTTCCAAACAACTCCTTAAGGACAACGTGCCTATGTCCGAACTTTGTTGTGTGTCCGCTAAGCTTATATTCGATGAGATGATAAGTCGCGAATTGAAATCATTGTTTAAAGATTTACTCTGAGTATTCTGAATATTCTGAATATCTTGTCATCATATATTGTCAATTTATTTTGTCACTGAATCACTCTCAAAATTTCATTAAAACAAATCGATTCTCACTAAAAATTTAGAAATCTTTCCACAAGACACCCATAATCGGAATATTGCAGATTCGTAAATGCCTCAACTCAGATGTCAATTGCAAGTCCAATAATTGATTTAAATTCTTTAATCAATTCAATTACGTAAAAATTCAATGTTTAATTCATATTTTTTTTCTAATTGGTCATAAGAAATCTGACACATTGAAGGATCCATCGGTTAGTGATATTGACTTAAAATATGGTGGTTAGAGAAGAAGTTGCTCCAACTTTTACTATTAAGCCTAAGATTCGTCAAGAAGACGACGGAAATAAATTGATATTTGAATGTCAACTGAATTCCAATCCACGACCAGAAATACAATGGTTTCGTGAAAATGTTTGTGTTGAAGAAGATTACCGAACGATTATTAAAATCACAGAGATTTCGCCGAATAAATACACAGTTTCTCTTGTGATAGACGATGTCATAGAAACAGATGCTGGCACTTATAAAGTTCTGGCTAAAAATAAAAGGGGAGAAGTGTCCGCTTCGATTAACCTCAATTTTACTCGTAAGTATTTTTCTAAACTCTAAAATTATTAGACTCTAAATATGAACTTGACTTAAATCAAATTCAAATGTTCATTCAATCAAAATATGTTTGATTTGACATTTGGATTTGGAGTCGTTTACTAATCATTTAGTACAACACAATTATCATCTACTGATTGGCAGTATTTGATTTGTTTGGCATCTCTGTAGCTACTGATCAGACAGATGTCAAAAAATGTATAACTTCATGCTTCAATTGCATGATCAGAAAGTAGTCCAATTCAAATGTTTCAATGCATTGAATTCAGTTTTATTTGTGTCTCGTTTTTATTTCCACGAGCTAATTATAAATTTCGTTTTAAGCTTTATAACAATAGGCAAAACAGATGAGTCAAATTGGAATACTTACAAGTTAAAAACTTATTTTAGCTGATAATTAAAAATAAGTTCTAACTATAGTTAAAATTATTAAGTGCCAAGCTAGCCAATTATTGTGAATAGCCAGTTCTTACAACGTGACTATCAATGCATTTAATTTTTAAGGAATAGAATTAATGTATAGCAAGTCAATGCTTGAAAAATTATCAACAATCAAAAAATATAGAGGTGAAATAGTGATTAATTGACTGAATTCTAGTCCAATTATATGCTAATAGGAATGGTCTACAAAAACTTAGATTCATCAAAATTTATGCTTAGTTAGTGAATACTCTAAAACAAATAGCAAGTTATCCTAAAACAAAAATACATTTAAACTTTATGCTTATTTTCAAGAATATCCTAACTCTGAATTTTTTCTCTTGACAGCTGCCGACGAACCGCACGACGAGTAAGTCATTCAAATTAATTTGTTTTTCTATTTTAAATACTGCTCTCAAATGATGCCGAACTCACAAATCAAACTTAAATGAAAACTGTAAAAACCTTTTAATAATAAGCATCTATTAGAAGTTTCCTGAGTTCTAGTAAACAACACTTATTTTCAATTGAAACTTTGGTTCGTAAACTAACTCTATTGCAGAATCCAAAAACATTCCTCTGATTAGCCTCTTCAATTCAATCATTGATTAGAATAGATTCGAAGAATGCATTTATAATGAGACAAAAGTCAAGTCATTAATGAATCTGTTGAAACATTTCTTGGATCAACAATAATGTCTCATTACATTCGATTATTTAAAGCTAAAGCTGTCGCTCCAAAAATTCTACCCCAAAATAAATTTGCGTCTATTTATAGATTCAATTAAATGAATAGCATTTCAATTGAAATATTGACTCCTAATGCAGAGCTCTACTGACGAAAGCAAAAATTTCAGAGAATATGAGCTTATTTGTGATAAACAATTTTTGTTTCCGTTATAACTATTCCTAGAAGATTAATTAAGTTAGATAAGACTTAAAGTTTAGTGACAGAGTAAAATATTATTATTAGGTTACGCAAAAGTTTCACGAAATTATTCAAACACTTGAGGAGGCTTTTAAAATACCATCCTTTAATATAATTATTCAATGTAGTTGTTTAATATGATTTTTTAAGATTGTTTGTAAAACTAAGTGGTATTTGAAGTTTCTCATTTGGATATTTACTGATCCGACTGATGTACATAAATCTGTCTAACGGCTCAATTGATTGCGTATCAAATCAATTTACTGTCTTTAGTGTCAATTTGTGTCGACGGAAAATTCAGATTAATCTTATTTAAAGTTTCAAATAGCTTATGAAAAAAAGTTGTTAGAGGTTTAAAGAGAATGTATTTTTGTGAAGCATGAGAAATAGAATTAGAATAAGACTTGGAATGACACAAAAATAGCATTAGAATAAGCTTTGATATCGGTTTTTGAATATTGGTGTTTTCTGGGTGTCTCCTAAGCTGTTGCACACGACACAAATGCACATCTCTGTAATTCTGCCTTTTTCTCTCTTACTCTATTCAGTTCTCTCTTGCTCTTTCCTCTCCTCTCTCTAATTCTATAATTATATCAATAGGTACTCTACCCTCAATGCACGGACTATTTTAGCTACACTCTCAAAAAATAGATCTCTCTCTCTCTCTCTCTCTCTCTCTCTCTCTCTCTCTCTCTCTCTCTCTCTCTCTCGTTCACTTCAAATTTTGGTTAACTACTAAATGATACTAAATATTGAGTCGTTTCTCAATTACATTCCTGATCAGCTATGATGTAAAAATGAAATCATCTGAGATATAGATAGAATGATGTTATTCTAACTCCTGGATATTATTCAAGTTAGAACTATTAGATAGGCGTAAAGTAAGAATTTAATTTGAGCTGAAATCATCTAAAATATTTGCGTTCGAATGATGAAAGAGAGTCATAGAAAAGAGTGAACAGTATTGAGCGAATACCATTTTGGTGTGATTCACAAACGACAAACAGAGCAGATTATTTTATAAACTTTGCATGAACAAGATTCTCAAAAGATGAGTTCAGCAGATGTAAGACACACTCTGAGCATAAACACCGTGAAAGCGCTGATGCGATAAGATTTCAACCGAAATCAATCGAGAATAGACTGAATTTAAAACTTCTGGGAATCTCTATTTCAGATCTTGTCAATAAAATACTTCATTTAGAATTTGAAGCATATATAGAATCTGATAAACACTATAATTCTGATGTAATTAGAAAAGAAAGTTATTGCAAAGTATGCGTTAAATAAATTAGAAGCGATTGAATGTCAATATTGATATGCGATTGTAATCTTGAAATGCCTGTATTGAAGTATAAGATGACTTAAGGATTATGTGAGTGAGAGCGCATAATGACTTAATCAAAGGCTAGGAAAAGCATATTGTTTCACAAGACATACAATAGTTAACAAATTCAATGATAGTATTTAAAGAAATACGGGTACTAATTCGGCACATTAGCATATAGCATGCGAATAAGAATCAGAGATTGGCAGAGAAGTGTTCGCCGCCCTCCAGTTACGTTTGATGTCTGTTCCTTATTTGGTACGGGCTCTACATTTCACATCTATCAAAGCAGTAAAGTCTCCCTCGCCTTAGCTTTCAAACCAAACATTGCCAACCTGTGAGATAGTAATATTATCTTGCAATGGTTGGGGCGACTGATTCTTAGGTATATTACCGATTATTTTTCAATTGTGATGTGGATTCGAGACGTGACGCAAAGAATTGACTGAAAGTCCACATCTATTTCTCGACTCAATTGCACTCTTGTTTAAGGCTATAAATCTATAAAGCATTCTGTGTCGATTTATTTGTTTCGCAGCTGCAAATTGTATTAAAAGCAAAACAAAGTTATATTTTTGTGTCTTTGCTTTCGCATAAGATTCTTAGTTTTAAATTTAGTGCTCAGTTTGTGTCTTTTCTGCTAATATGCATTGGATATAAGCCATTGGATAAATCGTCAAAATTTTTCTTCCACTGTGTTTGTGGTATACTCTGTACCATCGGATATAAGCCATGGCTAAACGGTAATTGCTTTTGCCATTACTTTCATTTCCTTCTACTTAAAATAAATAAGTTATTTAAGCGATTCTTTGCCACAAAAAACAATAACTTATTTATTGGTTCATTGCACCCAAAGCTATCACATCTTCGTACAGCTCTAAATGTTTTAGCGCATATTTCATACTAATTGATCAAATAGCCGAATAATACAATTGAAACTTGAGTCTTGTATTAAAAAACTAAAAATTAAAACTTATAAAGTAAACTCCCTTTAACTTAAACATGTAGTTAAATGGTTTTTAAAAATGAGTAAAATTAAGCCATGTTTCTCAATGGCACTTTTATATTGTTTTTTAAGAACTACTTAAGTGTATATGAAAGTTAGATAGATTTTACTGTAATTACAAAAATCAAAGGTGACTAGAAAAAATATCTTAAGGTTTAGATTCAAATTCTTGAGACATTATAAACTTGCGAGATATAATTAGAATAGTAAAGTCAGATCCATAAAAATTATTTTTAACTGTCATTACTCGATTTAAGCCTAAGCTTAGTTTAAATTTATTCGAATTGCTGTAATTATTGAAACTAATTCAAAATATCACATTAATGTGAAACTTTAAAAGCTTTTACTGACTTTTAAAAGCTTAGCTGAGTATCAATTCAAAATTTTTGACTTATACATTATTTGTCTGAATAGTTCGCATCAATTAGAGAACAAATATGATATTCTAGTTTTGCATTTCATTTGCATTTCGAAGCCGATTGTCTCATATTTGAAAGAAATTCAATAGAGCTATAGGTTTGAATATTCTTGATGCTTCAAAATTTGGAGTACCTGTTAAACTCCTTTGAAATTATGAAATAGATGGATTTGAAAGCTGACTGCGAATATTTTTTTAACTAAAAAAAAAGATTGACACTATGAATACTATTATATGAGATATGATTGACAAAACTAAGTCAGAAACAGCTGACGAGAAGATTCTTGATGTCTTCACCCAATTGTATTATTAGGTCATGAAAAGGAACATTATTTGTTATCTGTAAACAAGTTTAGAGCTTTAAGCTTAACAGATTTTATAACAAGCTCGAAAACTAGCTTCATCATTAACGATTATTATTTTAATTACCAAATCAATATGTGTTTATTATTTTAACTGTGCAGTAGACCATCCTCTCTCTAAAGTTAATTAATCTATTCATAAATATTTTTACCCAATTTCTTTTGGCTCATCATTGGCTTAGAGTTTCGAAATTCAATAGTTGTTTTGAGTGTGATTTGGAAATCTTGTGTACCATTTTTCAAATCTATCAATTTGAATTTCAATATTCTTTAATTCTATTTCTTTATATATCTGAGATTGAATAGTTTAAGCTTGACTCCAAAAATTTTTGAAGGAGACACTGATCTAATTTAGGTTTTCAGAAAATAGCTTACAGTGTGCTAAGTACACAAAGATTTAGTATGATTCGTTTCAAGAACTTTTTTTTTATTAAATCTTATTAAAGAGTGAGATCGTAATGAACTGATATTTGCATAAAATTGCTCTGACGAAACGCTGAGAAAACATTTCCTGAATAAACCCATTCTAAAGGCACAGAATGTGTGCCTCAATATAAGGTGGCTCAGTAATTATCGTGACTTGATTGGCATATCTAAACACGAGCAAAACTAATAGTTTGAAATAATTTGGCTCAATATCATAATTAATATGAAATCTTTATTTTGAAAATTGGAAGTATAAATAATTACAATAATAATAAATAGTTTTACGCTCGAATTTGATCAGAAACAGCTCAGTGTTTGGTTGGTGTGATAAAAATCTCCAAAATATTTGTGAGATGAGCCAATTTTAGCATAGATTGCAATGAAAGCACACCTCATTTTTGGCATTTGCTTCCCTAATGGGTCTAACTCTCGACATGAAAATTTATGCCACAATCATATACACATTCTCTATTTTCTTATTTTCGTACTACAAATATTTTGTTTTGAACATTTAAAGTTTTAGTACTCCTCTCATTCGGATTATTTAACCAATTTTGAAATGAAAAGTGAAATCTTAGCTCAGATTCTGTTGAGGAATAATTTTAAACTCTCTTTGAATAATCTTCAGTGACTTTGGAGATATAAATAACATAAAACTTCATAAAGTTGTTCGAAACACGAACTTTTAATTAAGAAACTGTTTGATTTATATTTGTTTGATAAATGTATATAATATATATTTGATATATTTATAATTTTATAATTTATTAATTTTGCTACTTCAATGGCAACCCATGCAATAAGAGCTGAAATTGAAATAAACCCATTGCACAAAAGCAATGCTCAATCAAGCATTATGTAATTCCTTCTATTAGTTTATTGTGACCGCAAACTAATTTTCATCATTATATCATTAGACAAATCGATGGTATTGCACCAACATTCGAGAAAAAGCCTTCCATCAAACAAGAAGACGATGGAAGGATCTTATATTTTGAATGTATAATACTGGCAGATCCAGAGCCAGTAGTTTCTTGGTATCACAATGGATCTCTCATTCAACAAAAAGGAAGATTCAAGGTAAATCAATCAACCATTCTATATATCTCAATGTAAATATATTTACTGCTTTTATTCATAATGAAACAAAAATCAAAATCTTCTTCGTTTACTCTTATGGCAGTAATCTTTCTGCAAGTGTTTAAACTATATAGCAGCGGTCGGCAGCTTAGATCATCTTGCGGACCAGGCTAAACGCAGATAACTGCTTATCGAGCCGAATAGTTGGAATATTATCATAAAATTTGAAAGAATGCTCAAAATATACTTGGATAATGATAGATTTCTGTTATGAAAATATCTTAGAACTTGGATTTCAAGAAAAATTTTATAATTTAATTCAAAATGCCAGTATTTTTCATACAAAAGTGCTTATTAAGTATATTTCGAGATAGCTCAGAAGGATAAACAAAATCATTGATCGAGTTGGATCCGGTTCGCGGGCCGCCATGCGCTGACTGCTATATAGTTAAGGAAGCTTCACAATACAAAGGCGTAGCATTGTAATAATAATTTAATTTGATCTAATTTGATGCCAGACGAGTCAACGTAAAAGATGAGGTTCGCATTAACGAGTGCTAGAATTTGACGAATAGAATATTTTAAGTTTTCTTCATTTTTAAAATAGCTTTAGTTCTTTTAATGCTAAAATAAAAGAAACCTGATACAAATTGCTACTTGTTCACGACAAAATGAATACTTTGTTAGCGAACGATAATATGTTTACTTTGTAACTATGATCATTCTAATAACCAGAATGACTAAGATGTCCTGGAATTTCCGGTATTGTGCGAGAGTTTAAAATTTCTTCAGAAAAATAATACTTGATACCCCCTTGCGTTTTTCAGAAATCTCAAAATGTTTCCTCTCTTAGACCCCCTGTCGAAACTTTTAAATATACCAGAATCTATCGAATAAAATTGATTACACGACAGATAACTATAATGTCTATCGCATTTTTATCTTTCTTTAAAGTGCATAAAATGAGTAGATCTTAAAATTTATAACATGTGCTAAATTCTTAATAATCATTGAATTTTTAAAGAACTACAACTTGATACTTAGTATTTGTAAGTTGAAAACCAGAAATCGAGTCTAAATGGTAAAAGTTGTATCCGATACTTGTTCGTATATTTTAACAACTAAGGTATGTCACCAAACATGTGTTTATCCACAGATTATGTTCGAGATATTAGACAATTTCGTTCCCTTTAGTACCTACTCTCGTTATAAAAACGCAGTTAAATATAATTCATGAAATGATTCACAAAAAATAGCGTCAATTAAAACTTGATTATGTGCAGATATTGGAAGTCCAAGTAAGGCTATGAAGTAAAAATAAATTTGAAGGGTAGAAAAATTTGAAGCATTTAACAAGTAGTATATGAATAAATGCATATTTGGCAATGCCTTATTAACAACCCAGTAGCTTTAACAAATATATAGCGAATAGATTAGAGATGAATAGACTGCCAAATATGTAATAATAAACAGTCAAACATTTACAGCCAAAATCTTGTATTAATCAATTTTTTCACCTATTACCAATAGTTGTCTATAATTGTGAATTAAGAGTGTCAGATAAATGTTTGACTATTTATAGCCTGATGTCGTCGGTTGAGTGCTATAAAGTGCTATCTGTTATGTTAATTGAACAAGGGAGGACTTTATAGTACTCGACGATAAGCAGGAAATAGAATTAAGACGATTTTAGACGACTTTAGACTGACTTATGCTTAAACTGGAAGGTCTGATTGGCTGAGAGATGGATAGCCCAAACCTTGAGTCTGACATTGACTTTGAAAAAAGTAAAAATAAAGTTTATTACATTTAGAGGCATACAATAAAGAATTGTAACCAAACAATATAAGCTTTGAATCGCCGGAGCGCATTTGGAACAAGACTTGTAGTATTTATAAATCCTCCATAATCAGTTATTATAAGGCTTAAGATTATTTGTAACTAAAGTGTTGGATAAATCAATCATTTCTGTGCAACTTTCCAGCATAAACATTAGGAACAGAATAAATAGAGAAGACTTTGTCATTGAAAGGAATTCAAGAATTCGTATTCTTTCGTTTATATCTAATAATTTAGAAATTATTAAATTAGTTCTTACTTTGCAATGATTCTTCGAATAGCAATAATACAATTTATCAAAATATTTGTTTGGGTTTAATTTGTTTGCGCTAGATTGAGTATGAACATATGATCACTTTATTAACTTAGTTTAAAGAAAAAATGTTTGTAAGTTAATATAACAGTTGACATAACACCAGTTTGACATTATATTGAAGCTCTTTTTAAGTAACATTTACATTATAACGATTTACTGTCACTTTGACCTAAAGACAGATAAAGATTAAAGAAACAAAAAAGGGAAATAGACACAGACTCGCATTGGAATGCTTGGCAAAATTCCAACTTTAAAAAGTTAAAATTTCACACATTCGACTCCAATTACACTGAAAATTAATTCAGACTGCATTTGAAAATCATTTGTAACAATTTATCACTACTTTTCTTACAAAATTTGGTTTAAGCATCAGATAATCGATATAAGTAAAACTTTGAAAACTTGTTGTACAAATACAATCTACAAAAGCATACCTCCTATTTAAACAAACTTCTATTGATCTTTATGATTCTTGTTGAATGTATGAATCAGTTGGCATATCAATTGCTCATTATTTACACGAGAAATTAAGCTATAATTGCATTTTAAGAATTTGTAATTTTAAGTAATTGTTGTCTCAGTTTCTCTGTTCTATTTTTATGAAGCAAAAACTCATAGATGAGTATCTAATCTAAAAAAAATATTTTAGGCAACTCTGGAGAAAAAAGGAAAGGGCTATCACTCAGTTATGCAAATCAGTGACGTGAATGTAGAGGACGCCGGAAAATACAAAGTTATCGCTAAAAATGAACTAGGAGAAAGCAACGCATCAATCAGTTTAAACTTTGACGGTAATTAAAATAGAAAATAAGATGTTGATGAGTTAATTAAAATTGACAATTCAATGTTTTGAAGATGATGAGGCCCCTCTTCCCATCGACGGTGCCAAGCCAACATTTACTGAAAGACCTGTGATAAAGCAATCCGACGATTGCTCAAAGATTACATTTGAATGTCGATTAGTTGCTGATCCAAATCCAACAATCGAATGGTTCCATAAGGGAAAGTTTGTGAAAGAAGATTCCAGACATAAATATTCTTTACTTTCCGACAAACACAATCAATTGGCATCACTTGAAATAACTGGAGTCGGTGCTGGTGATGGAGGAGAGTATAAGGTAGTGGCTAAAAACAAGCACGGAGAAGGATATGCGACCATTAATCTTAACTTTGATGAGGGAAAACCTGATGTTCCCGACGGTAAAGCACCGCGTTTTCCAAAGAAGCCAACCATTAGACAGAAAGGAAGTACTCTTATACTAGAGTGTCTTTTAGAAGCTAATCCATTTCCAGAAATCACTTGGTTTCATGGAACCAAAGCCTTGTCAGAAGGAGCTAGGCATAAAACTAAAAAAGCCGACAATGGAAAAGATACTTATATTTTGTCATTAGAAATTAGTGATCCGACCATTGAAGACGGTGGCACTTATAGATGCAATGCTGTCAACGAATTGGGTGAATCAAATGCTAATATTGCGCTCAACTTTCAAAGTATGTGTTTATTGAATTGATTATGAATACGGAACTTATCTATTTGATTTGTTTGAAAAGGTGGCGAAGAAGAAGATCTGTCACCTGTCTTTGTTACAAAGCCACGAATCATTCCAAAGGAAGGTTACGTTACGATGGAATGTAGAGTTAAGTCTGTCACTAAAGTGACTACTGTTTGGTACAAAGAGACCACTATTATCAAGGAAACTACAAGAGTCAAAAGCTCGATCATCTCAGAAGGAAAAGAGGAATACACTATCAAATTAGATATTAAGGTTTTATAAATAAAAATCTGAAAGATGACAAATGCTAAAATATCTGAATTGTTTTAGAGTCCATCCGGAGAAGATGGCGGAGCGTATAAATGTGTAATAAAAAACGACCATGGTGAACTTGTAGCCAATCTTAATTTGAACATCGAAGGCGCTAAGAAAGGTGAGGGCGAAGCGCCCACTTTTGTAGAGAAGCCGAAAATTATATCAGAAAAAGACGGAAAACTAATCATAATGGAATGCAAAGTTCGTGCCAAACCAAAACCAGAAATAACTTGGTTTTGCGAAGGCAGTCGTGTTAGAGAAACAACAAGAATAAGACAGATTATCAAAGAGGAAAAAGATGTTTACACGATTCGAATGGAAATTCATGAACCAGAGCTGAATGATGCAGGTCTTTACAGATGTAACGTTAAAAATAGTGCCGGAGAGAGCAATGCCAATCTAACACTCAATATTGAGCGTAAGCCCTTTTCACACATAAACATTTCATAATTGATTGATTTCACTGATTACCAATAATTTTTACATATTCTTCACATATCAGTCGCTCCTGTGATAAAAGACAAACCAAGAGTTATAAGAAGAGAAAAACAACAAAAAATTATCATTGAATGTAACGTTCAAAGCGGTGGTAAACCGCAATGCATTTGGGAACGAGAGTCAACTATTGTCAAAGAAGACTCTCGACATCAAGTTATCGTTCGCGAAGAAACTAAAGGAGAATACGTTATCGCACTTGAAATCGACAAACCGAGTGCTAATGACAAAGGAATGTATAAATTGATAGCTAAAAACGAAAAAGGAGAAGTCACCTCTCAAGCCATTAGAGTCAGCTTTGAAGAGGAAGAAGAAGAACAAGATAAGAAAAAGAAAGAAGAAACCAAAAAAGGTTCTAAACCTAAACTAATTCAGTCCCTCAGATCGGAGGTAATTATTAGCTTTTTATGGTGTTTAGCAATAAGAAATTAGAGCTAATTCAAGCTTCACGTAACATGACTTGACTTGACTTATCAAATCTGATTTGACTAACAGTTAGAGTTTGTAATTCTCAAATGTTACATGAGTATGAGTTAGTCCGAAATTGTATTTATTTTTACTAACACTCAAACTAAATGCTAATCTCTAAGAGGAATCGTATTCTTGTGAATTCATCTCTTAATATCCTAAAATAACCCGTAAGTCAGACAATTGTTTATAAATAACTTGAAAATTTTTTTTTGTCACATACTCAAAGGTTTATTATTTTGAGTTTGGAAGTTTGGTTTGATTATTTATATATATGAATTAATGCTTTTAAAATGTATTTTTATACTAACTAATTGTAATTATGACTAGACATGCGAATCTGGAGAAACAATTGAATTGATAGTCAGATATGAATCAATTGAAAAGACAACCGTCATCTGGTATAAAGACAAAAAGGTTATTAAAGAAAGTCGCAGTTATAAGATATATTCAGACAACTCAACATCAAGACTAACCATAAACAACGCAACCACTGATATGAGTGGAACGTATTCGGTAGAAATCACTAATTCTTATGGAAAAGAAGAATCTTCGGCATCGCTTAGAGTCACTGGTCTGTTCATTCAATATTTTGTGTTTATTTAGTTTTATATTCGCTTAGTTTTAACTTAAACTTAATTTTGTTACTACAGAGGCTCAAAAAGAAGAAGAAGAAGAAGAAAAGATTGAAGAAAAGAAAAAAGTTGAAGAGAAGAAGAAAGAAGAGCAGAGAAAAGAAGAAGCTAAAAAAGTTGAAGAAAAGAAAAAGGTTGAAGAAGTCAAAAAGGTTGAGGAGAAAAAGGCTGAAGAAAAGAGAATTGAGGAGAAAAAAGCCGAGGAAAAGAGAGTCGAACAGAAGACAATCGAAGAAAAGAGTCGAAGAAAATAATTTGGAAACTAAGAAACCCGAAGAAACTAAAAGAAGAATTTCAATTAAGAAAAAAGAGGCCAATCTTTTGGTCGATAAAAAGTCAGAAGAGAAAACAAGTATTGACAAAAAAGTGGAAGAAAGTCCAAGAGTCAAAAGAGACTCAATTAAATCGAAAGAGGCGAGTCCTCCTCAGAAAGTTCCCGAAACTAAACCTGAACCAAAGCCTGAACCAAAGCCTGAATCAAAGCCTGAATCAAAACCTGAACCTGAACCTAAACCTAAACCCGAAGAGAAAAAGAAATTATCGATTAAGAAAAAGGTCGAAGAAAAGAATGTCGAAAATATAGCAGAAAAGAAAGACGACTCAAAGAGAAAGGAATCGCTGACTGTCGAGGACAAGAGGAAGGATTCGCTCACGATTGAGGAACCGGTCAAGAGAAAGTCGTCTGTGAAAAAACCGGGAAAACGCGAAAGTCTTGTGCCCTCAATCGCGGTCGCGGACGCGGACACGGCAAAAGAAAAGGAAGAATCGCCGGCTACGGTGGAAAAGCCGGCCGCGAAACGGGGTTCGGTTAACGAGAGTCGCGTACAGATTCCGGTGGTCAAAGAACCAACACCTGAACGTAAGGATTCGGTTGATAGTAGTCTTGATAGAAGGGATAGTATAGTTGAACCTGTAAGTCCTCGGGGATCACGACGTCCTTCCATTGTTATTGTTGCAGATGAAAAGGGAATCGCGGTTGACGAGTCCGGTCAGACCAAGAAGTTGAGACCTGGAGAGATGCTCGAAGTGAGGCGCGGGTCGATCAGACGTGGAAGTATTGATATGAGACGCACTTCGGCTACAGAGATAGATCGCGCTGATAAGCCTTCGACTCCTTTACGCGCTGCGGGCGATGAGGGCCCGCCCGTTATAACAGATTTCGTTGAGAATGTTAGTGCTGTTGATGGAAAGACTGCTTACTTGCAGGCGACCGTTGAGAGTAATCCTTTAGCAACTTTTAAGTTCTACAAAGACGGCACTGAAATCTTTGAGGGCGGAAGGTTTAAGTTAGTGACTGACGGAGAAACTAATACTATATATTTTTGCATTAGAAAAGCTCAGCCTAAAGATGAGGGTAAATATAAAATAACCGCGATTAATCCACACGGAGAAGACAGTTGTAATATCAAAGTCTTTGTTAGCGGTAAGTATTATATCGTCCTAAAGAGTTTTGGTTTTAATTTATATAAATGCACATCAATTAATTACTTTCAAATCAGATGAAAGTGGAATGGACTTCAGAGCTCTTCTCAAACAAAGACAATACGCTAAGTGGGCTAAAGAAAATCAAGACCCTGATTGGGGCAATCTTAAGCCTACTGAAGACGAAAGACGGGCTTCACTTAAAGATACGAAGGTATGCCAGTTTCACCTTTCTTACCAAATAGTTATTTTAAGAATAGATTAGTTCTTACAATTAAGTTTAGTATGGATTATAAAAGTATTTATACATACAAGACCTCAATCAATACCATAAACGGGTTCTCAGTTAATAAGAAAACTTAAGAATAAAGCGCTTTGCGGCTGAAGTCAGGTTTAAAATCGGTTAAATTGAGCCAATTAAAAATGATACGAAGCCTCTCAAAGAATTAAATGGCTTGATGCTTAAAATCAGGACACTTTCACTTCGTCCAAGTCTGTTATATATCTGAAGTAACGTATCTGTTGTTTGTATTTGTTTTGCCCAATATTCTCAATTTGTGTATGTCTTGGCAAACTTTAGTTTAGTCACAAATTTGTTTAAGTGTCATAACTTCTACTAATTATGTGTTTTAATGTGAGACCGTGTTTATGTGTCTCAAATTGAGATTTTCAATGTTTGTCCTTCTGCGTTTTATCTGTTTCTGTTTGACTAATGATCGCAACTACACTTTGCAAAGTTTTTTTTAATGATTATAGAGTTACACAAAAAGACAGCAATTTAAAGTCTTAAAACTTCAATTTTTATTACTAGTCCAAAAAAGATTCTGGATGCTGTACGTTTATGAATCATTGAGAAAGTTTGCAGTTGTGTACTTTAGATGCATCTAACAATTACTTTCGACCTAAAATCTTAGTTTCCCAACTAAACGCTTTGACTAATTTTAGCAAAAACTTAAGAATCCTTTAGTAAGTAGTATCCAATTTAGTGAATTAGTGTTAGACATTTATTTAGATCCTTAGTTTAGAAGATAATTTGCAAGTAGTAAAATAACTTATTAGTACTAGAATTAGACTTAACAGTAGTATTGCTTAATGTTATCAATTGGGCTTTTTCTTTGTTCACATTTTTGTATCCGGCCCTCTAATTGTGTTAACAATGGGCTCACATCTCCAAATGTTCCTCAATGTGTTGAATGTGACAAATTTAACACTCAAACTGATATTTGCGCAAATTTAAACAAAAGGACCAAAGCGAACAATCACAATCACTTCGGGCCCCGAGCCCTCTCAATACTAGGAAACCATCTCTTGCAGACCTAATACCTGACTGGCCAACACTGCAAGCAGTCAAAAGACAACGTCAGGTTTGATAACCGATTGAGTTATTGCTTATTGTGGTTTGGATGAGGGCTGCAATTGTCGCAATTGCTTAAGACATATGTAATCTATGCAGCAGATGTAACGAAGCTTTCAATATGTGTTTTATGTACAAATTCTCTTGGAATCAAATAGTTGGCAGAAATGATTGTATCGCAAAGTCAATACTTGTCAAAAGAGTATCTGCCATTCTATGTCCAAGTTTTCATTAGTGATGTAGCTAATATCGGTCGCATTTTTGTCATTAACTAATACTCGAGAGCTACTTAAATGTCAACATTATTTAGCAATTGTCGTATTAGCTACATCACATTAATGAACATATTTTCAATGTTTTCCATGTTGAAACTGCCATTTGTTAACCCTTCCCCTGAAGTCCTATCCATTGAAGAAAAATATACCCCTTCCTCCCCCTCGAAAGTTGCCTCCATTCCTAAATTCTAATAATGGATTTGTGCATGACTTTAATACCTATATATTAAGAGTAAATTAACATTAGACTAATTGATTATAAAACGCTTGCATCAAATTCTACTCTAGAAACCAGACATGTTTATCAAACCATTGCAAGACCAACATGTAAAAGAAGGAAAAGACAAAGTGGCGCGCTTTGAGTGCGTGTTCTCTAAATCAGGCATCAAAGCCAAATGGTTTAAAGGTAGACAAGAGTTGTTTATAGGCAAAAAGTTTAAACAAACTAGTACTGGAGACTTACACGTACTGGAGATAAACGAACCAAGAATGGAAGATGCGGGTCAGTATAAATGTCAGTGTTTGGAGACTTCATGCTCAGCTATGCTCGAAGTAGACAAACCGGACCCGGTCTATAAATTCACTAAACCTTTGCAAAAACGCTACGAACAATACACTGGCAGGGAAGCAGTGCTTGAGTGCACGTGCAACCACTATAAGGCACCCGTCAAGTGGTACAAAGGAGACCAAAAGATTGAGCCCAGTGATAAGTATATTATAGAACAGGACACCTTCGGAAAGAAAATATTGAGAATTCAAGACTGCACTATCGATGACACTGATGAGTACTCCTGTCGAATCAGTTCTGAAGAACAGACCAAAACTAAGTTGACCTGTACTGATCGACAATTCATTTTTGTTAAACCTCTTATGAGTCACAGAACTGTTGAAAACGAAACCATGACTTTGGACTGCGAGGTCGATGATTGGGACGCAAAAGTAACCTGGTACAAAGATGGAAAAGAAATAACAGCCGTTCCTAAGAAATTGGATATTATCGCAGACGGAAGAAAGCGAAGACTTGTTATTAAAAAAGCAAAAGTCACTGATGAAGGAAAGTACACCTGCAAAACAAATGCAGACACAACTGAGTGCGAGATCCTCGTTGAACGTAAGTTTGATTTACTTGGTTTAAACACTTTTGAAAAAGTGTTAATGTGTTAGAGATTTATTTATAATTGAATGGTAACATATATTGATTTGAACTAATTACGTTTTAGCGGCGAATAAATTCAGAAAGAAATTACAAGACAAAACAGTATTAGAAAGAGAAGAAATTGTATTAGAAGTTGAAATGCTTGAAAAGAAAGCACCCATAAAGTGGTATAAGAATGGAGAAGAAATTAAGCCAAACGATAGGCAAGTCTTCGTTGTTGATTCTACGCTAAATGTTTTGGAGTTTGTTTCTTAACAAATTATCTACTTTTCTATTAGAATATCGTTTAAATACCATGAAGATGGTCGGCAACAACTAGTCATTTCGAACGCACAACTCGATGATATCGGAGAATACTCTGTCAAAACAAAAGATATGAAATGTAGCTGTAAAGTAGACGTGAAAGAAGCGGAAAAGAAACCAGAATTCTTCTTAGACAAAACTGATTTTCAGGCAGACGCAGGACGTCCGTTCTCTATAGAAATTCCATATAAAAGTAAAACTTAAAATTCATTTAAACTTCAACTAGCTTGTCATTCCTCTAAATCTATCACTCGATTTCTTTAACAGTTAGCGGAATACGAACTTCGGATGTTTTGTCTAAATTAACGCGAGATGGTCAACCAGTTTCTCCGAAAGATGTTGACATTGTTGTAAAAGAAGATAAGATTGTCATAACATTTAAAAAGCCGACGAGAGAAAGTTCGGGTGGCTACGAATTCAGTTTATCTAACTCTCAGGGAGAAGCAAAAACTCCAATCAAAATAAACTTTGTAGACGTACCATCACCACCAGAAGGACCACTTGAAGTGTTCGATGTGTTCAGAGACAGATGTAAGCTCTCGTGGAAACCATGCAAAGATACAGGAGGACTGCCTCTATTGCATTATGTGGTCGAACGACAAGACTTAGCTGTAAGGGGAGGCTGGACTGAAGTGGGCACAACTGAACAGTGCAAGATTGATGTCACAGATCTAGTTCATAAGAAGGAGTACAAATTCCGTGTTAGGGCTGTCAACAAAAAGGGCGCTTCAGAGCCATTAAATGCACCGAAAACTACATTAGCCAGGGATCCATACGACGAACCATCAAAACCACAAGATGTAGAAGTGGTTGATTGGGATAAAGATCACGTCGATCTCAAATGGAAAGCCCCTGAAAAGGATGGCGGAGCGCCTATTGAGAAATACATAATCGAATCGAAAGACAAATTCTCTCCCGACTGGGTGCCGGCTCTTGAAGTGCCCGCTGATCAACTGAAGGGCAGAGTGACTGCTGTTAAGGAAGGCATGCAGTACCAGTTCAGGGTTCGTGCCGTCAACAAAGCAGGTCCGGGAGAACCAAGTGATCCAACGAAGAATGTTATAGTGAAGGCTAGATTTGTTAAGCCGTTTATTATTGGAGACGACCTGAAAAATATAATCGTAAAGAAAGGAGCGATAATTAAGTACGACATTCAATTTGGTGGCGAACCACCGCCTGAAGTTTTGTGGGATAACAATGGAAGTGAAATTAAGGCAAATGGCACTAGAATTACTATTGAAAATACACCCAAAAGTACTTTACTGATAATCAGACAAGCAGTCAGAGGTGATTCCGGTAAATTCCGTCTCACCCTGACTAACAGTTCAGGTTCGGTCAGTGCAACCGCTGATGTCGTAGTACTCGATAAGCCGACACCACCCGAAGGTCCACTAGTGCTCGAAGATGTTAGAGCAGAATCTGCTAAAATCAAATGGAAGAAACCGAAAGATATGGGTGGTTCTGAACTTAAAGGATACTTGATTGAGAAAATGGATATGGATAGTGGTCGTTGGGTTCCGTGCGGTGAAGTCGGACCTAATGCTGAGAGCTTTAAATGTGAAGGACTTACTAAAGGAAAGAAATACAAGTTTAGGGTTAAGGCAATCAACAAAGAAGGAGAATCTGATCCTCTGGAACTCGATCAGCCTTTCGTTGCTAAGAACCCATACGACGAGCCAAGTAAACCCGGAAAACCTGAAATTGTTGATTATGACAATACAAGAGTTGATCTCAAATGGGCTCCTCCTGAGAAAGATGGTGGAAAACCAATTGAGAGATATATCATCGAAATGAAAGACAAATTCAGCAGTGAATGGAAAGAAGTTCTCAAAACTGAAGATGCAAAATGTGAGGCAAGAGTTCCGAACTTAAAAGAGAACAGTTCGGTTCAATTCCGAGTTAGAGCCGTGAATCTGGCGGGTCCGAGTGAGCCGAGCGATGCCACTGAACCACACATTGTCAAACATCGCAACTTGAAACCATATATAGACAGAACTAATCTTAAAAGCATCATTATAAAAGCCGGCCGTTCGCATAAATATGAAGTCGATATAAGAGGAGAGCCGCCGCCAACAGTCACGTGGACTTTCGGTGATGCTCAGACAAAATTATCAGATGATGATCATATTAAGATTGAGAATAGAGACTATCACTCAGATATCAGTATTACTAAAGCAACACGAAAACAGTCAGGAAAATATACAATTACTGCAACGAACAGATCGGGATCTGACTCTGTTGTGGTTGAACTGACAGTACTGGCGTCTCCTTCCAAACCTGAGGGTCCGCTCGAAGTATCTGAAATACATAAAGAAGGTTGCAAATTGAAATGGAAGAAACCTAAAGATGATGGCGGAACTCCCGTCAAACAATATGAGGTCGAAAAGTTCGATAAAGAAACTGGAAGATGGACTCGATGTGGAAAGACTGATAAACCAGAGTTTGATGTGACCGGACTCACACCTGGCAAGGAATACTTATTCCGCGTTACAGCTATTAATGATGAGGGAGAGTCTGAACCATTAACCACTTTGGAACCAATTATTGCCAAAAACCCATACGACGAACCGTCAAAGCCGGGCACTCCTGAAATCGTCGAATACAACAATACAAGTGTGGACTTGAAATGGGAGAAGCCTAAGAGCGATGGCGGGGCACCCATTGAAAAGTATATCATTGAGAAGAAGGAAAAGCTAGCCTTCAACTGGGAAAAAGCAGCTGAAGTCCCCGGAACTATAACTGAAGGAAAAGTGACTGACTTGAAAGAGAGATCAGAAGTCCAGTTCCGAGTTATTGCAGTCAACAAAGCGGGTCCGAGTGAACCTAGCGATGCGACAAAGATGCATGTCGTCAAACACCGCAGACTCAAGCCATATATTGATAGAACCAATTTAGAAATGGTTACTGTCAAGAGAGGAAAACAGATTAAGCTTGATGTGAACGTAAGAGGTGAACCACCGCCAACCATCACATGGAAACTGGCGGACAATGTGGTGCGACATGACGAACACTACGAAATTGTGAACGTTGACTATAATACCAAATTCACTATAAATGATGCTCAACGTAAGCATACCGGAAAATATGTAATAACTGCTGTCAACGAAGTTGGAAAAGATGAGGCAGAGGTCGAGATCTGTGTCTTGGCCGCACCTTCTAAACCTAAAGGTCCTCTCAAAGTGACTGAAGTACATGCCAAAGGATGTAACCTTCACTGGCAAAAACCCGAAGACGATGGTGGAAAACCTATTTCAGGTTATGCTATCGAAAAATTGGATCCATTGACTGGCAATTGGGTGCCATGCGGCAAAGCAGACAAAGATGCCACCAGTTTTGAAGTGACTGGTCTTACACCAGGAAAGTTCTATCAGTTCAGAGTTAAAGCTATCAACTCTGAAGGAGAGTCAGAGCCATTAGTCACAACTGAACCAGTATTAGCTAAGAATCCATATGAAGCCGCTGGACCTCCCGGTGTACCAGAAATTGCTGATTGGAGTGAAAAACATGTCGATCTCAAGTGGACACCACCGAAAGACGATGGTGGCGCACCTATTACTGGATATGTCATTGAGAAGAAAGAAAAAACAAGCAGCAGTTGGGAACCAGTTCTTGAAACTAATTCTCCTAAACCAGAAGCAAAAGTTGAAGGACTCGAGAAAGGAAAACAATACCAATTCCGTGTCAGAGCCGTCAATAAAGCTGGACCGGGAGAACCGAGTCAATCGACCAAACCTCACATCGCCAAAGAGCGATATTTGGCGCCAAAGATTAATAGAGACAATTTGCAACCAATCACTATCAAAGCAGGAAATACGGCTAAATTAGATGTTGAAGTGAGCGGTGAACCGCCTCCAAAAGTGACATGGATTTTTGCTGGCAAACCAGTCGAAGCTGATGCTAACACTAGGATTGAAAACCCTGACTATGAATCACATATTCAAATGAAAAATATGACTCGCGCTAAAAGCGGTAAATATAAGATAGTGGCTCAAAATGACTCCGGAAAAGACGAAGCGGAGGTCGAGATTAATGTACTGGACAGACCAGGAAAACCAGAGGGACCGCTAGACGTGAGTGATGTTCACGCCAATGGATGTACTCTTGAATGGAGTCCACCCAAAGATGATGGAGGAGTTCCCATTGATAACTATATCATTGAAAAGAAAGACACGGCAACTGGAAAATGGGTTCCAGCGGCTAAAGTTGCAGCTGATACGACTAAAGCTGAAATTAAAGGACTCGAACCCGGAAAAAGATATGAGTTCAGAGTCAAAGCAGTCAATAATGAGGGAGATTCTGATCCACTAGAAACTGATCGCTCAACACTTGCGAAGAACCCATTCGACGAACCCGGACCTCCAGGTTTGCCGGTTATTGAAGACTATGACAAGGATTTCGTTCAACTAAAATGGGAGCCACCTATTCGAGACGGCGGCGCACCCATTACTGGATATATTATTGAGAAAAAAGACAAATACGGCCACGATTTCGTACCGGCAGCTGAAATCCACGGAAATATATGTCAAGGAAAAGTGACTGGACTTAATGAGGGAGACAAATATGAATTCAGAGTCCGAGCTGTGAATAAGGCTGGTCCAGGTGCTCCTTCTGAAGCAACTGCTCCTCATTTGGTAAAACCTCGATTCTTGAAACCAAGAATAGACAGAACAAATTTGAGACCGATTACCGTAAAAGTCGGACAAATGGTCACCTTTGATGTTGACGTTATCGGTGAGCCGCCACCAAAGACTGTTTGGAAGTTCAAGGACCAAGAACTTACATCAGGAGATACCTATTTAATCGATAACGTTGACTATAACACAAAATTCAATTTAATGAGAGCCACACGTAAGGAAAATGGAATTTACACTATTGTTGCATCCAATAGTGTTGGTAGCGATGAGGCAACCGTTGAGATCAACGTTCTCGGAAAACCATCCACACCTAAAGGTCCTCTAGAAGTAAGTGATGTTCACAAAGAGGGCTGTAAACTCAAATGGAAGCCACCCGACGACGATGGCGGAACTCCTATCGAGTGTTATGAAGTCGAGAAAATGGATGAGGAAACTGGTCGTTGGGTTCCATGCGGTAAATCGAAAGAACCTTCACTTGAAGTTTCGAATTTGATACCCGGAAAGAAATACAAATTCAGAGTTCGAGCGGTTAACAAAGAAGGAGATTCTGATGAACTCGAAACAGACCACTCAACAGTCGCCAAGAATCCATTCGATGAACCTGGAAAACCAGGAAGACCCGAACCGACCGATTGGGATAAAGATCATGTGGATTTGAAATGGACACCACCGGAATCGGACGGCGGGGCACCGATTACAGGATACATAATTGAGAAACGCAAAAAAGGAACGCATAAATGGCATAAGGCTAAAACTCTATCAACTCCTGACACGAGTGCAACTGTACCTGACCTAGAAGAAGGAGAAGAATATGAGTTTAGAGTAATGGCAGTGAATAAGGCGGGACCGAGTGAACCGAGCGATGCGTCGCGATCTGTCATCGCTAAGCCTAGAAGATTAGCGCCAGTTATTGACAGAACAAATTTGAAAACTGTTACCATAAGAAGCGGTCAACCCGTCAAGTTTGACGTTGACGTAAAGGGTGAACCGCCGCCGACTATCGAATGGAGTTTTAATGGAGAGAAACTTCAAAATGGAGAGCACCATAAAATTGATAACGAACCGAATCATACTTTATTCATACTATCTAAATCTAAGAGAAAAGATACAGGAAATTATGTTATATTTGCGCGAAATGAGTTCGGAACAGATGAGGCAACCGTTGAGATCAAGGTGTTGAGTAAACCAGGTAAACCAAAGGGTCCGTTGCAAGTGAATGACGTTCACGCAGAAGGATGTAAATTGAAATGGGATAAACCCGAAGATGATGGTGGAGAACCTATTTCTAACTATCTAGTTGAAAAGATGGATACCGAAACTGGAAGATGGGTTCCAGTTGCCACTGTTAGAGACACTGAGGCAGATATCGCTGGCCTCATTCCAGGAAAGGAATATAAGTTTAGAGTCAAAGCCGTCAACGCTGAAGGAGAATCAGAACCGCTTGAAGCCGATAAACCGGTGGTCGCAAAGAACCCATTCGACGAACCCGGAAAACCAGGAAAGCCATCGGCTAAGGATTGGGACAAACATCACGTCGATCTGGTTTGGAAGCCACCAGAGAGTGATGGCGGCGCTCCCATTACTAGTTATATCATTGAAAAGAAAGACAAATACAGCACTAAATGGCAAAAAGCAGCCGAAATTATTGGAGATAAATGTGAGGCTAGAGTTCCAGACCTTATTGAGGGTATGGAATATCAGTTCCGTGTTAGGGCTGTCAATAAAGCAGGTCCTGGAAATCCAAGTGATGCTAGTGATAGTGTTACTGCCAAACCAAGGAATCTAGCACCAAAAATAGACAGATCTTCGCTTAAAGACATTGTCTTACATGCCGGACAATCGTTGAAATTTGATGTCAAAGTAACAGGCGAACCGCCGCCGAAGACTTTATGGTTTGCAAATGATGCTCAACTTAAAAATGGAGCACATCATTCAGTAGAAAATGAACCCTATAGGACAAAATTGACAGTTAATGATGCAGAGAGAGCTGATACTGGAGTTTATAAGATTACTGCCGAAAATCCTTCGGGATCAGATGAAGCATTTGTTAAAGTGACAGTCCTCGATAAGCCATCGCCACCTGAAGGACCGCTTGAAGTGTCTGACGTTCACGCAGAGGGATGCAAATTGAAATGGAAAGAACCTAAAGATGATGGAGGAGTGCCTATTGAGAACTATTTCGTCGAAAAACAAGACACAGAAACCGGAAGGTATGTAAAAACTCATTCGTTAATCTATAAAGTTAGAGTTTGAAAATTTTTATTTAAAAATATCTCGATAATAGATGGGTTCCTGTCGGCTCTACGACAAGACCTGAAATAGCGGTCAGTAACTTAGAGCCTGGAAAGGAATACAAATTCCGTGTGAAAGCCGTTAACGCCGAGGGAGAGTCAGAACCTTTAGAAACATTGAAACCGACTCTTGCGAAGAATCCGTTTGACCCTCCAGGCGCTCCCGGAACACCTGAAATGACAGATTATGATAAGGATCATGTCGATCTCAAATGGGAGAGACCGATCAAAGATGGCGGCGCACCCATTACTGGATATATCATCGAAAAGAAAGAAAAAGATAGCCCGCGTTGGGTCAAAGCAGCAGTCGTGGACGGCGACGAAACAAAAGCTAGAGTTCCAGATCTTGTTGAAGGAGAAACTTATCAGTTCAGAGTTAAGGCTGTAAACGCGGCTGGACCGGGAGAGGCCAGCGAAGCATCCAAACCAGTACTCGTTAAGCCACGAAAACTTGCGCCCAAAATTGACAGAAGAAATCTGAAACCAGTTTCTATAAAAGCCGGTCAAGTGTTCTCATTCGATGTTAATGTTAAAGGAGAACCTCCGCCGGACATTGTCTGGAAAATCAAAGATAAGGCGGTTGTTGAACGACCGACTCTTTACATTGAAAACAAACCATACAATACAAAACTTATTTGTGACAAAGCAGAGCGAAAGGATTCAGCTATTTATCACATAATAGCCACTAACCAATGGGGAAGAGATGAGGCAGAAGTAGAGGTGACTGTTGTTTCTAAACCTGGAAAACCTGAGGGACCGCTAGAAGTGAATGATATAAGAAAAGATGGATGCAATTTGAAATGGAATAAACCCAAAGACGACGGCGGAGAACCAATCGAGGGATATATTGTTGAAAAACTAGATCCAGACACCGGTTCTTGGGTTCCAGTAGCAAAAACACATATTCCAGAGGCAGAAGTTAATGGACTGACGCCTGGAAAACAATATTCGTTTAGAGTTAAGGCAGTCAACAAAGAGGGAGAATCAGAACCACTCGAAACTTTGGGTCCGATTGTAGCTAAAGATCCATTTAACGCCCCAGGACAACCTGGTAGACCAGAAGCTACCGACTGGAATCGTGATCACGTCGATCTCAAATGGACACCACCTGATAATGATGGCGGCGCTCCAATTACTAGTTATATTATCGAGAAAAAAGAAAAGGGATCTCCAAGATGGGAAAAAGCAGCTGAAGTTCCAGGTGATCAGACTAAAGGAACGGCTCCTTATCTCGAAGAAGGAAAGGAATACGAATTCCGCGTCACTGCAGTCAACAAGGCAGGCCCAGGAGAACCAAGTGATGCGTCCAAATCAGTTGTGGCTAAACCGCGATTCTGTAAGTTTTTCCTAAATTGTGTTTCGCTTTAAAAAATTTTTTATTCAAACTTTCAAATAATCTGAAATTGCTTTCAGTGGCGCCACGCATTGATCGCAAGAATCTAAAGGATGTGACCATAAGAGTTGGTCAAGCAATCAAATTTGATGTTGACGTGACCGGAGAGCCGCCGCCAACTGTGACCTGGCAGTTGAATGACGAAAATTTGAAAGGCAACGACCACACCAAAATTGATAATGAAGACTATAACACAAAACTCACAACTCGCAATGCAAAACGAGAAGATTCTGGAAGATATACTATTAGTGCGTCCAACAGTTCGGGCAGAGATCAAGCATCAGTCAATGTACTTGTAATCGATAAGCCAACCAAACCTGAAGGACCGTTAGATGTATCTGACGTTCATAAGGAAGGATTGAAATTGAAATGGAAACGACCCAAAGATGACGGAGGATTGCCTTTAGAAGGATATGTGGTTGAGAAACAAGACACCGAAACTGGTGTTTGGGTACCAGTCGGCAAATGCAAAGAACCAAATATGGAAGTGACAGGTCTTACACCTGGAAAAGAATATAAATTTAGAGTCTCAGCAGTTAATAAAGAGGGAGAATCAGAGCCTTTGGAGACAACACAACCAGTTGTCGCTAAGAATCCATTCGGTGAGAAATTTGATGAGTTTTCATGTAAAACTGTTCCTTTTGATATTTTAACTATGTTTCTATACTTTTCACAGACGAACCCGGAAAGCCCGGAACACCAGAAGCAACTGATTGGGATAAAGATCATGTCGATCTTAAATGGACACCTCCTGCTAATGATGGCGGCGCTCCCATTACTAGTTATATCATTGAAAAGAAAGACAAATGGGGAGAATGGGAGAAAGCAGTGGAAGTACCCGGGGATAAGACAACGGCTACTGTTCCTAATCTGAATGAAGGCCAACCCTACGAGTTCAGAGTCAAAGCTGTCAATAAAGCTGGACCAGGAGAGCCATCAGATGCCAGTAAAACAGTTATTACTAAACCTCGCAAATTGGCACCAAAGATAGATAGGAGTGCATTACAAAAAGTAAGAATAAAAGCAGGACAAGGATTCAACTTTGATGTCAATGTGATCGGTGAACCACCACCAGATATAACATGGACTCTTAAGGGCAAAAAAGTTAGCCCTGGAGATAGAATCAAGTTAGTTAACGAGCCCTACAATACAAAACTGAATGTACGACAAGCGACACGCGGAGATTCGGGAACTTACACAATAACTGCAGTCAACGAAAACGGAAGAGATGAGGCTACTGTTGAAGTAATAGTTCTCGACAGACCAGCACCTCCTGGTGGACCACTCAAGATAGAGGACGTTCACGCAGAGGGATGCACTCTTAAATGGAGACCTCCAGAAGATGACGGAGGAATACCTGTTGATCACTATGTGGTCGAAAAACAAGATCCTGTGACTGGAGCTTGGACTCCGGCTGGGGATACAATCGGACCCGAGACACAACTTAAAGTTAAAGGTTTACAGCCAGGAAAGAAATACAAATTCCGCGTGAAAGCGGTTAACCGACAGGGAGAATCAGATCCACTTAATGCAGAAAAGGAGATAATCGCAAAGAATCCATTCGACGAACCTGGAAAACCGGGAACTCCTGTGATTGAAGACTATGATAAAGACTTTGTCAAATTGAAATGGAAGGCACCTGTAAGTGACGGAGGATCACCCATTACTGGATATGTCATTGAAAAGAAAGACAAATACAATCCTGATTGGGTTCCTGTCGTTGAAGTGGTTGGCAATGAAACCACTGGCAAAGTTCCTGATTTGGTAGAAGGAAACCAATACGAATTTAGAGTTCGAGCAGTCAATAAAGGAGGACAGGGAGAGCCGTCCGACTCAACTGGAACACATACGGCTAGAGCTAAAAATGCTCCACCAAAGATCGATAGGAATGCTATGAGAGATATCAAAGTCAAAGCCGGTAAAAACATAGAAATCGAGGTTCCTGTTTCTGGTGAACCACCACCAACAAAGAAATGGTCACTCGAAGGAATACCAATAGAAGGAACTCCACGATGGACTATCACTAATGAAGATTATAAAACCAAACTCGTTATCAAGAATGCAGAGCGAGGAGATTCGGGAACTCTTACTTTGACCGCAACTAATATTAACGGAACCGATAGCGCCAAACTTAACCTAACAGTTCTTGACGTTCCGAAAGCACCTGAAAATATGAGAATAACTGAAATCACTAAAGATGGATGTCTTGTGTCCTGGAGTCCGCCCAAAGATGATGGCGGATCTGAAATATCACATTATGTTTGCGAGAAAAAAGACCTCGAAACTGGTCGTTGGGTTCCAGTCGGAGAGACAGCTAATAACAAGATTAGAGCCGATAAACTTATTGATCATCACGAATACCAGTTTAGAGTCAAAGCAGTCAATAAAGAAGGTGAATCTCCATGGCTTACGGGCAGAGATTCTATTATTGCTAAGAATCCATTCGACGCGCCTGATAAACCAGCGCCGCCTCAGGTCACGGATTGGGACAAAGATCACGTAGATCTTGAGTGGAAACCTCCCCGACGTGATGGTGGAGCGCCTATTACTGGATATATCATCGAAAAGAAACCTAAAAGCAGTCCATTCTGGGAAGAAGCGCTTCGGGTCGGAGGAGATGCTACTAAAGGAACAGTCCCTAATCTGACTGAAGGCGAAGAATATGAATTCAGAATTGTTGCCCTCAACAAAGCAGGACCAAGTGACCCAAGCGACGCTTCAGAAGCAGTCATTTGCAAACCCAGAAAATTGGCGCCAAGTCTTGACACGTCAGCGCTTAAGAATATTAAAGTACGTGCTGGAAGACCTATCAATTACACGATACCTATAAAAGGTGAACCAGCACCTTTTGCCAGTTGGACTATTAATAATAAATCGGTGTTAACCGATAAGAGAGTAGACGTGAGTGGAACTGCAAATCAGACCATACTCGATATCCCATCATCGGTCAGATCAGATTCAGGCACTTACACATTGACTCTTGAGAATCCACATGGTAAAGTGTCGGCTTCTGCAACAGTGACAGTACTGGACAGACCTTCACCACCAGAAGGACCACTAAATATTACAGATATAACCAAAGAATCATGTAATTTGAGTTGGAAACCACCTAAGGATGATGGCGGAGCACCTATTAAAATTATATCGTTGAAAAGATGGATACGGCTCGAGGATCATGGGTTGAGTGTGGACAGACCGCAGCTACAAATTTCAAAGCAACTAAACTTCAGCACAAGAAGTCATACCAATTCCGTGTTATTGCTGTTAATGAGATTGGAGACTCAGATCCATTGGAGCGCGACGATGCCATCATTGCTAAGAATCCATATGATGTCGCAGACGCACCCGGAAGACCAAAAGTGGTCGATTGGGATAAAGATCATGTGGATCTTGAATGGACTCCACCCGCAGATGACGGCGGATCACCAATTACTGGATATATTATTCAAAAGAAAGAAAAAGGATCTCCTTATTGGACTAAAGCCATTACAGTTCCGGCCGGAAAAACAAAAGCAACCGTTCCTGATTTGAAAGAAGGACAAGATTATGAATTCAGAATTATAGCCACTAATAAAGCGGGAGAGAGTGAGCCGTCAGAGCCAAGTGATATGGTGACGTGCAAACCGAGAAATTTGGCACCAAAAATAATAACTCCCATGAAAGAAGTGAAAGTAAAGGTTGGACAAAAACTTAATATTGACATCAAATTCGTTGGTGCACCCGTGCCCGAAGTCAAATGGACTCTCAATGGCAAAGACCTCAAATCTGATAATAGAATGACTGTTTCTAACTTTGATGATCATACTATCATAAATATAGTAGACACCAAACGAAGTGATAGCGGATCATATACTTTGAAATTAGAAAATATCAATGGTAAAGATGAGGGAACGATGGCTGTTGTCATACTTGACAAACCTGGACCTCCTGAAGGACCACTTTCTGTGAGTGGAGTCGATAAGGACAGGGTTGAACTATCGTGGCATCCACCTAAAGACGATGGTGGAAGTGAAATAACTGGTTATGTCATTGAAAAACGTGATAAGACAGGAGGTGGACAATGGGTTCCAGCAGTCACTAATATACCTCCAAAAGCGACAAGTTGTACAGTTCCGAAACTGCTTGAAAACCATGAATACGAGTTTAGAGTTATGGCTGAAAACGCTCAGGGATTGAGTGAGCCCCTGAAAACCGATAGAGCCGTTAAGGCTAAGGCTCCATATGGAGTACCGCAACGTCCTGGACAACCAGAAGTGGTGGACACAGATAGAGATTTCATCAAAATAAAATGGGCTCCACCAAGAAGTGATGGCGGATCACCCATTACTGGATATGACGTCGAACGTAAAGATCTTAAGGGCAATCGATGGGTTAAAGTCAATAGAGATCCAGTTCGAGGTCTTGAATACAATGACGACTCAGTTACTGACGGACACACTTATGAATATCGTATTATCGCTCGAAACGCTGCCGGTCCGAGTGAACCAAGTCCTCCATCGAAACCAATTATAGCTAAACCTATGAAAGAAAAGCCTAAATTACATTTGGATGGACTTTATGGCAAAGTGCTTCGCGTTCGTGCTGGAGAACCACTAGTCATAAATATTCCGCTCTCAGGTGCGCCACAGCCAGAAGTAGAATGGACTATAAAGGGCGAACTACTCAAACCTTCTAATAGAATACAAACTGAAAATAAGGACGAAATGGTTTCACTCAAAATACCAGTTTCTCAAAGATCTGATTCTGGAAAGTACACAATAAAAGCTACAAATCCTTACGGAGAAGACTCGGCTGACATTCAAGTACTAGTGTATAGTCCGCCGACACCTCCGAGAGGACCTCTTGAGTACGTAGAAGTGACCAATTCTACAGTCAAACTTCAGTGGAAGAAACCTGAAGATGACGGTGGTGCTGATATTATCGGATACAGTCTAGAGAAATGTGAGGTTGGATCCGATAAATGGATTCCTGCAGGCTATAGCACTAGTCTGACACATACCGCCAAAAATCTTGAAGAAGGAAACAATACAAGTTTAGAGTCAGGGCTGAGAACATGTACGGCATTAGCGAGCCACTAGAAGGAAGGCCAGTGGTTGCTAAGAATCCATTTGACACGCCAGACGCACCCGGACAGCCACAGGTCACCGATTATGGACCGAGTTTTGCTTCGATTCAATGGACACCCCCACTTTCAGACGGTGGTCGACCTGTTCAGGGATATATCGTGGAAAAAAGAGAAAAGGGTTCACCTGATTGGCACTCCGTTAATACAATCCCAACGCTTAACACAGAGTTCACAATTCCTAACTTGACTGAAGGAAAATCATATGAATTTAGAGTTATAGCTGTCAACGAAGGTGGTCGCGGAAAACCCAGCAAACCGTCCGCCACTATGACTGCTAAGGAACGCAAGTTTGCGCCCGACGCTCCGGACATGCCTAGAGTGGAAAAGATAACTAAGACTGGGGTTACCCTTTCGTGGAAAAAGCCTACAAATGATGGAGGAAGTAAAATAAGAGGATATCTAATTGAAAAGAAACCAAAGGGTGCAAAGGAATGGGAAATTGTTAATAGCTTCCCACATCCAGACACAACATATACCGTACAGAATCTTATTGAAGGAAACGAGTACGAGTTCAGAATAATAGCAGTCAATGACATTGGAGACAGTCCTCCGAGTAAACCATGTCCTATGGTTAAAGTTGAAGACCAACCTGACAAACCTAAGATAGATGTCGGAGCCGTTAGAGATATAACAGTAAAAGCTGGACAAGACTTTTCAATTAACGTTCCCTTTACTGCTTTCCCTAAACCGACGGCCAACTGGTCTATTAATGATAATGACGTCGATTCTGATGACTCAAGATTCTTACAGAAAGTCAGTGACGATTACGCACAACTGGCATGCACTAAATCGAAACGTGAATATACCGGAAAATATACTTTACTACTTAAGAATAATTGCGGTTTTGATACCGTCACCTGTAATGTCAAGGTACTCGACAGACCGAGTCCTCCACAGAATGTTCGCGGAGAAGACGTTGAGGGCGACTCTTTGACACTTAAGTGGTCTCCACCTAAAGACGACGGAGGATCAGAAGTGACAAACTATGTCGTAGAGAAGAAAGAAGTTGGTACTCAGGCCTGGGTTCGAATCAGTAGTTTTGTGAACGGAACTGCTCTCAGAGTTCGCAACTTGACAGTTGGAAAGAAATATGATTTCAGAGTAATGGCTGAAAATCAATACGGAACAAGTGACCCGGCACAGACTGACGAGTCAATTTTGGCCAAACTACCTTTCGACACACCGGATGCGCCTGGAGTCCCACGAGCGATTGACACGAGCGAAGACTCCATTACACTTACGTGGACCAAACCAAGAAACGATGGCGGGTCACCTATTATTGGTTATGTACTCGAGAAGAGAAAAGTCGGTGAAAAAAGTTGGAGCCGCGCGACTCCCGGATCAATTCCAGATCTTACATATCGTGTTACTGGACTTCAGGCCAATGAAGAATATGAGTTCCGAGTGGCTGCAGTCAACGCGGCCGGAACTGGACCTTTCAGTTATGCTTCTGATGCTATTGTCGCTCGAATGCCACCTAGTGCGCCAAGAATAGACGCAGGTTTCAGTTTGAAAGATATAGTAGTCATGGCCGGCGAACAGTTCAATCTTAGAGTGCCTTTCAGTGGATCGCCTGCTCCTAGTGCTGAATGGACTATAAATGGCAAGAAAGTTATTCCAGACGATAGAATCACATCTGAAGTGAATGTTGCCTTCACTATATTGCTTAACAAAAAAGCTAAACGCGAAGATTCTGGAAAATACACGCTTAAGCTGTCTAATTCAGAGGGTTCTGACATGGCTTCTTGCAGGGTATTAGTGGTCGACGTTCCCGGTCCACCACAAGGACCGCTCGATGTAAGCGATATCACACCTGAAACGTGTTCGCTCGCATGGAAGCCTCCTTTGGACGATGGCGGAAGTCCTATCACTAACTATATCGTGGAAAAACAAGACCAAACAACTAAGGCTTGGACTAAATGCAGTGCTTTTATCAGAGGATGTCATTACGAAGTCATTGGACTGGAACCCAACAAAACCTATCACTTCAGAGTTAGTGCTGAGAATCAATACGGAGTCGGAAAACCACTCGAAACTGAGAAACCAATTACTGCCAAATTCCCGTTCAATGTTCCCGAACCACCCGGAAAACCAACCATTACTGATTATGACAAGAATACAGTCAGTCTTAGCTGGGAGCGACCACTCAGTGATGGTGGCTCTAAAATACAAGGATATAATATTGAATATCGTGACCCAACAGATGGCCGATGGCTTATTGGTAATGAGTATTTGGCTAAGAACACAACGTTTACTGTTAACGGACTCATAGAGAACAGAGAGTATGAGTTCAGAATCAAAGCCAAAAACGCGGCCGGATTTAGTAAACCAAGTCCCTCATCAGGCCTGATCAAGATGAAAGGCAAGTTCGCAGTTCCGTCTCCGCCACAAAACCTTAGAGTCACTAAAGTTGGTAAGAGTTACGTTGATCTCAAATGGGAACCTCCGAGATCTGATGGTGGCTCAAAGATTAGCGCATATATTGTTGAGCGCAAAGAATACAGTGGAACCTATTGGATCAAAGTTAATGAATACGGATGTCTTGACTGTGAATACACTGTTCTTAATTTGACTGAAAATAATGAGTACGAGTTCAGAGTCAGTGCTGTAAATAACGCTGGTAAGAGTGAGCCCTGTGTGACGAGCCAACCCGTCAAAGTACAAGAGATAGCGGGAGGGGCTAAGCCTGAATTCGTTAGAAAACTATTCAATAAGAATACAAATCTTAAGTCACAAATTACATTAGAGTGTGAGGCTATCGGTAAACCCATACCAAATGCTCGCTGGTTTAAGAATGGAAGAGAACTTATTCCTGGAGGAAGAATCAAATCTGTTGAGACTGAGGAGGGAGTCTTCAAATTGATTTTCAATGAAGTTTGGGATACAGACGAGGCTGACTATACCTGTGAAGCATACAATGCATTGGGATCTGACAAATGCAGCGCTTCGTTAAGAATCGCAGCGCCGCCACAAATCATTCGCTGTCCAAATGAAGTCTATTTCCCCGAACACGATAACGGAAAAATCAAAATATATTTCACTGGTTCGAGTCCTTTCGAAGTAACTCTTTATAAAGAGGGACTAGAAGTGAAGGAAAGCGATCATCTCAAGTATACTGTATTTGATGAATACGTAATTATTTTCATTAGAGAGGTGCTTAAGAGTGATGAAGGAAAATATAAAATCATTGTGAAGAACGAGTCTGGACAAGCAGACGCTACCTTCGGTGTGTTTGTGACTGGACTACCCGGAAAGCCAACCGGACCTCTCGATGTGCCTGAAATTGCAAAGAATTCGGTAACTATTGCTTGGAAACCACCGAAATATGATGGCGGATGTAAAGTAACGCATTATATCGTTGAAAGAAAAGAGACGAGTCATTCGCAATGGATAACTGCATCCAGTTTCTGTAGAGATACATTATTCACAGTACAGGGTCTCACAGAAGGCGGAGAATATCTGTTTAGAGTAATAGCAGTCAATGAGAACGGACAGAGCGAACCACTAGAAGGAGAAAATCCGGTCATCGCTAAATTGCCGTTCGATCCACCATCAGCTCCAGGAATACCGAATGTGACAGAAGTTGGAGGAGATTTCGTTAATCTTCATTGGGATAAACCAGAATCAGATGGAGGTTCAAGAATACAGGGATACCTGATCGACAAGAGAGAAGTGGGAACTCTTGCCTGGCAGAGGGTTAACGTTGCTCTCTGTCACTCAACACAAATCAATATTTCAAATCTTATTGAAGACCGACAATATGAATTCAGAGTATTTGCAGTCAATGAGGCGGGTCTTAGTCCACCATCAAGTAACTCCGGATCAGTGAAGATCAAAGACCCTGAGGCAGCTACACCACCAGAATTCACTGTGCCGCTCAGGACAGTCATGGCTGTGGAGAATAAGAGCGCACAGTTTACATGCACTGTAATTGGAGTACCAAAACCGAACATATCGTGGTATAAGGGAGCCCGAGAAATATATGATGGAGGAAAGTATACAATGCTTCGCGATGGAGACACTTATACTCTCACTTTATCTGATGTTTATGGAGAAGATGCTGATGAATATGCGTGCCGTGCCGTGAATAAAGGTGGTGCGCGAACCTCAAGAGCTGAACTTATCATCAAAACACCGCCAAAGATTAACGTTCCGCCGAGATTCAGAGATTTGGCCTGCTTTGAAAGAGGAGAAAATGTGTCAATTAAAATACCATTTACTGGTAATCCTAAGCCTAAGATTAAATGGTCTAAGGAAGGAGAAGAAATTGAAAAAGGAGATCATTACGATGTGATTGTTAAGGATAGACACGCCATTCTTGTTATCAGAAATGTCTCAAAACTAGATAATGGTCCCTATTGTATCGTTGCTGAAAACGAATTAGGAATAGATACGGCTACTATCAACGTACAGATCAGTGACAGACCAGATCCGCCGCGTTTCCCGATCGTTGAAACAATTGGTGATGACTATGTGACACTATCGTGGAAGGCACCGCTTTGGGACGGAGGCTCTACTATAACAAACTACGTTATTGAGAAAAGAGAACCCTCAATGTCTAGTTGGGTCCGATGTGGTAACACCAGATTCCTTTTGCATCAAATTACTGGACTCAATCCAAACAAAGACTATGAGTTTAGAGTTTTTGCTGAAAATGTATTTGGAAGAAGCGAACCCTCAGAGATAACACAAAAGATAACAACAAAACCGAGTGAAAAGGACAAACACAAACGAAAGGGATGGGAATTCGACGCACATGGACGCAAAATCAGAGGAAAGCCTGAAGGAAAAGTCACTAATTATGATCAGTTTGTTTCTGAAGCGTATGAAAAATCAGTGCCACTAACGGTTGATATAAAGACATCATCAGTTTATGATTATTATGATATACTCGAAGAGATAGGAACAGGTGCTTTTGGAGTTGTGCACAGATGTCGAGAAAAGAAAACTGGGCGTATATTTGCGGCCAAATTCATACCAGTGTCACATCCACTCGAAAAATCTATTATTAGAAAAGAGATCGATATTATGAATCAATTGCATCACCAGAAACTCATTCGACTACACGATGCTTTTGAAGACGACGATGAAATGATCTTAATTTATGAGTTCATGTCTGGCGGAGAACTGTTCGAAAGAATCACTGACGAAGGATATCGTATGTCGGAAGCAGAAGCAGCTCATTATGTCAGACAAATCATTGAAGGAGTGAAACACATGCACGAAAAGAATATAATCCATTTGGACCTCAAACCAGAGAATATAATGTGTCAAAAGAAAGACAGCAACAATATTAAAATTATAGATTTCGGACTCGCGACTAAATTAGATCCGCACGAAGTGGTCAAGATATCGACCGGAACTGCAGAGTTTGCGGCACCGGAGATTGTTGAGAGAGAACCTGTTGGCTTCTATACAGACATGTGGGCCGTTGGAGTGCTTTCATATGTATTACTTAGTGGTTTGTCACCATTTGCGGGCGAAAATGATATCCAAACACTTCAGAACGTGAAGGCATGCGACTGGGATTTCGACGAAGAATCCTTCAAAAATGTTTCTAACGAAGCAAAAGACTTTATCAAACGATTACTGACTAGAAATAAAGATAAGAGAATGACAGCTCACGAATGTCTTGAACATAAATGGCTGAAAGGCACTGATATCCCGACGACACCAATTCCAAACAGAAACTATATTAAAATACGTGATAGGATTCGCGCCAAATATCCGACTTGGCATTCAGCTCTAGTACCAATCGGACACATCGCTAATTATAGTTCATTACGAAAACTACAAGAAGAAAAATATAAAATTCAAGACTTTTACTTTGATAGACGAGAAGCTGTTCCGCGATTTGTTATTAAACCTCATTCAACGTTTGCATATGAAGGACAAGCGGCGAAGTTCACGTGTCGTGTCATCGCTTCTGCACCGCCGACTGTCAGCTGGTATAGAGATAACACTGAACTTAAACAAAGCGTCAAATTCATGAAACGATATATGGATAGTGACTACACGTTTGTTATAAACCGATGCAAATTAGACGACAGAGGAGAATATATAATAAGAGCTGAAAATCATTATGGATTCAGAGAAGAACCAGTTTTCTTGAATGTCCACCCAATGCCTAAAGATTTACCACAAGTCCGTTTGGACGAACCTGTTCGACGCCGTCGTGAACCACCACCTCCTCTATGGGAAGAGCCGAAGGATTGTGCGCCACATTTCACATTCCTATTAAGAGCACGTGTTATTCAAGTGGGTATTGGAGTCAAACTTTTGTGTTGTCTCAACGCTAAACCATGGCCTGAAATTAGATGGTTTAAAGATGGACGAGAATTGAGTAAACATGAATATACTATGACTTCCTCTGATGGAGTCGTCACTCTGGATATACCTTCGTGTAAAGTAGAAGATGCCGGAAAGTATACATGCCTTGCATCCAATCATTTAGGCGAGGCTGAGACTTCGTGTACTGTTATTGTTGAAGGTATGAATTGTTTCTATTCTTTTAATGACATTTGAAAGTTCAACAGTTCATTAATTCTATACTGAATTTGATAGCAAAACGTGGTGTTCCGAGTCATTCACCAGTGGTCATATCGCCCGGTGCTACTAGAATATCGACACCAACTCCGAGATCACCTATACCTCCAATGGATACTTATATGAGAGATTATAGAGACACAAGGACATCCTCATCCTCTTATACATCTAAAAGACATGACTCATCATCTTATTCTTCATATCAGTCCCACACAGATACTTCTTCATATAGTGCTACCAAAAGCTCATCGAAATACCAGTCGAGCTATAGTAGTAGTAGCACTAAATACAAATCTGACTCTAAAACTTCAGCCACTCTATCGGGAGCGTCTCATGCACTCAGCAAGTATTCAACAGGCAGCATCTCTCCTCTAGCAAAAGATTCAAAGAGAGCCACACTTCCTTACGGAAAGTCTGATCAAACAAGTTCTGCAAGTTCCAGAACTAGAACCAAAGAAATTGCTGGTAAGCTTACTTCAAATCTATTGTTTTCTTGTGTTTGAAAATTTCTTTCAATCCATTATAACTAATGTATTTTTTCGTAAAAATAGCTGAAAAAGACAAGGACTTCACTCCACCAGAATTTGTAGAAAAATTGAAAGATTTGAAAATCAAAGACGGAGAAGCACTGACTCTAAAGACAAAAGTTAGAGGCGATCCCGAACCTAAAGTCGAATGGTTTAAAAATGGAACACTTTTATCGTCATCTGATATAATGGATTTGAAATATAAGAGCGGCGTCGCCACACTCAATATCAATGAAGTCTATCCCGAAGATGAAGGAGAATATGAATGTGTAGCAACTAATTCAGTAGGAAGAGAATCGACGAAATGCAAACTTACTATTATTCGTAAGTCGTTTTCGAACTAATGAATGATTTGTTTATTAATTGAATAAATTATTCTAAATTAAAAGCAATGGAAACTAAGCCCAAACGAGAGAAGGGTGCATCAAAACCACCTCGAATTATAGAACATTTAAAAAGTTTATCAGCCAACGATGGACAATCTGTCACTTTGAAATGTACCATAAAAGGTATTTGAGCCGAATTTCAGCAAGTTTTAAATTTTCTTAACTAGTGACTAACCGACGTATTTTAAACAACAGCCCCGACAAAATTCGACACGATTTGGTTACACAACGACAAAGAAATAAAATCGAGCAACGATTTTAAATATAAAAACGAAGGCGATGACTATATCCTCGAAATTGCCGAAGTATTCCCCGAAGATTCCGGTATTTACACCTGTGAGGCATTCAATGACGGCGGAGAAGCGTTTAGCAGTTGCACTCTTGTCGTCAACGGTAGGCCTTATCTCATAGACAATGCATATCGAATAAGTTATAAAAATATGAAAAATCTAATCTTTTCAAATTTTAGTGCCAAACGAAGAACCGAAAGGACCTGGAATCAGTGTATTCCCACAATCAACCACAACTCACGAAGGATCAAAGATTACGTTTACTATAGAAACTATTAGAGAAGCCAAATCAGGTATGCTTTCAATACATTAAACTAGAACTTTGTTCACAGAATTCCAATTAATTGATTAAAATGAATTCAAATTAACAGTTCAATGGACTAAAGACGCGAAACCAATAGAAGAATCGAGCGTTTATCAAATGAGTAAAGTTAATGAAAATAAGTTTACGCTTACATTACCATCAGTTAAATTAGAAGATATTGGACAATACACGGCTAAGGCTTCTGACAAGACTGGAGAATCGAGCGCAACATTTTCACTAAATGTCATAACTGAAGCTGATCTCTGAAAGCAATTGTATGCAATTTAAATCAATTGGTTGTTACAAATGTAATGATTTGATTGTAACTCAAAATATTGAAAATTGTACGCATTCTTTGCTCACAAGACTAATATATTTGTTATTTGGCATTTATTTTATTAAACAACTTATAAATACTAATAATAATTAAATGCAAACTAAATGTGTGAAAACATGCGTACAATGAGAAAGTTTTTATGAGTTGTTCGAGAGATCACTTTTCATCATCAAAGTTGTTTTCTTTATTCATTTTACTCTCTCATTAATAGGAAATTAATAATTATAACTAAATAAATGCTCAAACTGTCTCTTAAGAATTCATATGTGAATTAATTCATGTTAAAAAGTAACTGAGTTATTAATAGCGATTCAAACTTAAACAAGTCAGTCATTGGTCTTTATTTCAAAGTCAAAATCTAGTTATAAAACTTTTGAGAGTTTAAAAATCCAAGTTAAAGTTTAAGTTAAAGTTGTTATAATATATCAGATTGTTATCAAATTGTTTTTCAATAACTAAGACTGACTTATATTGGCCTTAATTAAATGTTTAACTTAAAAAGTTTAGTTATAAGTGCCTAATATAATACTCAAGTTTAATGCAAATTCAATTGAAAATACTGTAAGTTATGTACTCATAAGAAATTATAACTTTCAAAAAGCTGTTTAAACAGCAGTTTATGTTAAAGCAATTAAATGCAAATCTGCTCATCATTCAAGTTATAAACAATTTATGCCTCAATAAAAAATTGTTTACATAATTAATTGATTTATTTGTTGATTAAACATATAAATCTTCAAAGGAGATGCACATTTTGGCCCCCCTGAGGTGCAAGGCGAGACCTATATCATTTGAAAGGTCCCTTCGAGTACTATAAGAATATATAAAGAATGGGTCAATTGAGACATCCCTATGACCAATATGGCCAAAAATTTCGTTAATTGGACGTAGTGGTCTTACCCCCTCGACCTATATATTATTGGACTCAGCTCACCGAGCTGAAAATATTGGTACCATGTTTGACCCTGTAAAGTGACCTTTGACCCTACTATGTGACCTATTACTTTAAATCCCACCTCAAAGTTATCATATGGGATATCATTGGAATCATCTCGTCGAGCTGAGTTCATTGATACCTCATTGATGCTCTCGAAAGGCCTTAGGACCTGTTAATGACCTTTGATTTTTTAACCCTATATAACTGTCTTCACTTCGATATGTAGGGTATCATTAGAGTACTCTCGCCGTGTGCGTTATACAGTCCGTTTTTTTAAAAACTAAACTCAGATTTTACAGTTAAACTTTGTTACTTTTGAAAATGTGAGTCAAAAATGAAATCACTTACTCATTGACCAAAATTTGAATGTATGAAAATAAACCTTAATAATGAACTATAATCTTACAAAGCTTATTTCAGAACTGTAATCCAACAAAGTAGTCTATATACGTAAAAATAAATTTGATTCAATTCTAAAAATAGTTGCATTGGTCGGCCCAGTTTTACCAAATTTTTCATAAAATTCAGCTCTAACTTTATCACAAGATTTAGTTAATAAATAGTTTTCAAAACAAAAATTCTGACTTCTGTTGTGAACATTATTTTTATGATTAATGGTGTTTTTAATTCAAAATCAGTGACTAAGTGATCAAATTTTGTTTTATATGTTTTAAACTTACTCATTATAAAGTTCTGATTCATGAGTAATAATAAAGAAAAATTGTTATAAGGATTTGAGTTTAGTTTTTAAAAAACGGACAGTATATGTTAGTTTGAACGTTTTAGATATGTTATGGTCAAATAAAACATTCAAGTAAAATACACATATTAAAGGATAATACAAAATAATAAAGATAAAGAATCGTCCGTGGCGGTGTCTGTTCCATGATCGAGTAAACATATTATACACACACACACACACACACACACACACACACACACACATATATATATATATATATATATATATATATAGTCAACTCAAATCAAATCTTTCTCGGGAAAATCCTTATAACTTTTGATTTTCTTGTCCGATTTGAAGAATTTCAAAAGTATCTTGTTCTCTGAAAATGCTAATTTCTAAAAATATCAAAGAATCTTGAAAATTCAAAAGGTATATGCACAAACTCATTTCAAAATGGACATCAAATTTTCAATAGAGAACATGCAAGTTTGAAAAACAGATTTTATTCAACTATTCAAAAATTCAACCTGATAATTGTACAGAGTCAATTTAAAAGATTACTTGGGTTGTGACAAAATTTCAGAGATTTTGGAATTTCGATTATCAAAAATGAATACAATATTGAACGCTATTTTTGTCAATTCTATTGAACCGTTTTATTCAAATTTAATTGATTTCATTTGAATTGAGTTGATTTCAAAAATGGCTTTTACAACTGAAGAACGAGAGTTGAAATTTCGACAATTTATTAAATTAAAAGCAAAAGGAAAACCAAAATCAGTGATTTTGAGGAGTGTTGGTAAGAAACTTAATCTTGATAATAGAATTTTGTTGAATTAATTTTAAATTTTAAGGAATAAGTGTACCAACATTTATATAGTGGTGTCGTATCGATGAAGAAGAAGAGCTGTTTATCAATGTCTCACGGACGAGAGGAAAAAATGCCAAGAGGACTCAAAGGAGGTAGGATCGGTTGTAAAAGCCATTTTTGAAATCAACTCAATTCAAATGAAATCAATTAAATGTAAACAAATTTGAATAAAACGGTTCAATAGAATTGACAAAAATAGCGTTCAATATTGTATTCATTTTTGATAATCGAAATTCCAAAATCTCTGAAATTTTGTCACAACCCAAGTAATCTTTTAAATTGACTCTGTACAATTATCAGGTTGAATTTTTTTGAATAGTTGAATAAAATCTGTTTTTCAAACTTGCATGTGCTCTCTATTGGAAATTTGATGTCCGATTTTGAAATGAGTTTGTGCATATACCTTTTTGAATTTTCCAAGATTCTTTGATATTTTTAGAAATTAGCATTTTCAGAGAACAAGATACTTTTGAAATTCTTCAAATCGGACAAGAAAATCAAAAGTTATAAGGATTTTCCCGAGAAAGATTTGATTTGAGTTGACTGTATATTTCTTTTTTCGATAGAAGTAATTATACCCCACGCATGCCGCACTCTGATGAGATATATCGAAGAGACACATATCGACAATGAGCGGTAAAGTTAGATAAACGGCAATATACTATCAATTCAACATTATACAATATCATGCAATAATTCTCAACGATTACTCTCAGTAAATTTTTCTCATTCTAAAGTTCAGCAAAGTAATTACTGTTAAAATGTTTAACAGTATAGTTCAGTACAGTTATTATATTTTTTATTTTTCGATTCTAGAGAGTGTATGGAAAAGTAAAAATTTATTTTAAAAATTAAAAAAATAAAATTTAACATCATTTTAACAATACTGTTACGACCTTGTAAAATGCTCATCGACAATAGAAGTTATAATCTCAATAATTTTTTTTATAGATTTTCCTTAAAAATAAAAATGTTCTATTCATAATTATAATAACTTGTTTACGTCTTATGAATCTACCTCCCAGTGCTTATAATCATTACTTTATCATAACAGGATTTTAACATTTTCGCAATATATTAGTCATATCCGATTCTTAAGTAATCATTTAATAATCATTAGAAATAGAATTTTTAGTACATATCGTGATAATTTAGAGATAGAATTTTTTAGGAAAATCCGAGTTTTTTTCCAATACAAATAACATGACATTATAAAGGATAATCTATGACCGTTAATAATAATATATTCATTTTTTGTTAATTTTTTAAGTACTAAAAATTGAATTTTTGGTATTAAGAAACTAAATATATAGTACTAAAATTGATCATAATATCTAATATAAATCCTTTCCTTAAAATATCATAAGTACTAAAATTTCCATTTATAATAATCATATTAATATAAAATGATTTTACGGTACACAAGTGCGAAATGTTAAAAGTGTTTCGATTCTCATGTTATTTTATCAATCATTACCTAATCACACGAAACACTGCAGATATAAAATGTCAGTTTAGTATAGTTTAAGTATAATTTAATGGTAGTGTAGTTTTAGTGTAGTTTCTTAGATTGTTTAAAGAAATTTTCACAACAATGAAATTATCAATTATAATACTATTGATTGCATTTCATATTTATGAATGTGCTATAAAGAGTAAGTATCGCGTTATGATTAACTTTCTTATATTTCATATAATATTTTGTTTGACCCATTTTTAGTCCCAACCCTTAAACTTAACAATGGACATGAAATGCCATTACTTGGATTAGGGACATTTACATTGAGGGGTGAAGCGGCATATAACGCTGTTAAAGAGGCGATTGATGTCGGTTATCGTCATATTGATACTTCAGATGATTATGGTAATGAAGAAGAAATTGGAAAAGCCGTTAATGAGGCGATTAAAGAGGGAAAAGCAAAGAGAGAAGAATTCTTTATTGTAACAAAAGTAACGGTTGATAATCTAAGCGCAAGTCAAACTGTAGAAGTAGTGAAAAAATCACTGAAAAATTGAATTTGACATATGTGGATCTGGAATTGATTCACAGGACTCAAGTCGGTTTTGAAGAACCATGGAAAGGACTTGAGGACGCAGTGGCACAGGGACTTACAAAGTCCATTGGCCTTTCAAACTTTCATGAAGATGATATGGCAAGGATTTTTAAAGTTGCTAAAATCAAACCCGTAAATCTTCAGGTATTTAATTTCATTTATACTTTTGTATTACACCAAAACCTCATTATCGTCAACATATTATAGTCCTAAACTTTTGTTCACAATATGGAGGTTTTCACGTTATGAAGGTCAGTTTAATATAAGAAAGTATAGGAATGGTTCGCGTTATGAAGATTTTTGCGATATGGAGAGTTCATGAAACGGAGGTTTTGGTGTAGTGTGTTACAGTGAACACCTCTTTTTGCTTTTTTAATTTATTTTATAGCATAACTTAGTAATGTTTTAACAATATTTAGAATGGAATGGATGCTACTAACCCATCAGACGGTATAATTAAATATTGTCACGAGCATAACATGACGATAACCTCATACAGTCCTTTGGGTGCGGGACATAAAGTGAATAATGACCTATTTACGAAAATCGGGGCACACTATAACAAAACGGGAGCACAGGTAATGTAGTATAGATGATAAACTGAATAAGGAACTATTTAAGAAAATCGCAGCACATTATAACAAAATGGTTGTACAAGTAATGCTGAGATTAAAATTGGATGGTAAAATGCCTGCAAAGAGATGTGCACAGAACGCGAATTTAAGTTCATTTAATAATATACAGTCGTTCAACGTCGTATTGGTCAAACGTTGCGCCAAAAACTAAAGGAATGTTATATTTCTTGTCTAATCAATAATTATATCAGTGCTGATCGACGATATTTTTATGATTTTCATGATCATTTAAGTGTTGACACCAATGATATTCCTTAGTAATTTAAGCGCGCAACTATGATTTTTCGCAAATACGCATTTGGACGAATATATTAATGTGTTTATATATTCGATATATTTCGAACATATATATGTTCCTATAAAATATATATGTATTCGTTTACTGCGCGCGCGTCGCTTTCCAGATATTTTACCATTTAAGTTTTATTACTGCAGGTTATGCTGAGATTTCAGGTTCAAAGGGATGTGATTGTAATACCTCGGTCTGCAACGAGACAACATTTAATTGAAAATACACAAATATTCGATTGGAAACTAAGTGACGCAGATATGAACGAAATCGAACACCATCATTAAATTTCTTTACTTTTTAAATGTAAATCTTATGTTGAAAGTTATGAAATATATTAATTTTAATATAAAAAATAAGGAATATTAAAATATCATAAAGTATCTTAAAGGATAGCTAGAGTAATAAGGAGTCTTAAAGGATAGTTAATCCTTTCTTTATGGTAATTAAAGTGTTAAAAATGACTCTTTAATATTCTTCATAACTAATATATTATTAAATATTAAATTGTTAATCATTATTCTTTTTCTGTAGTGAAAAGTTCAATATTTTAAGCATTACCCTTTTCCTGTAAGGAAAAGTTTAAATATTTTTTATGAATATTAGAATTTAATTGTTTTGGTAGATAATGTCTATTATTCTTCCACAATCACATTTTACAGGTTTTATATAAGCTAAAGAATAATAATCTTTCTACAATCATTACAAACACAAGATAAACCATCAATACCATATTTATTATTACAACAATCAAATAATATTCTAAATTCTTTACATTTAACACATTTTTTCACTGGTAATATATTATCAAACTGAAAGTTTAGAGAATCTTTAGATTCTTTTGATTCCATTTATTATAAATTAAATTTAATAGAAATTAAAATTAATAGAAAGTGAAAAGTTATAGAGCATTAAAAAAATATCTGTAATAAATGGAAAATAATAAAAGATGTGATATTTGTAATTTAGAAATATCAAAATATAATTAGAGTAAAAATTTAAATACTAAAAAGCATTTAGAGAGTGAATCCGGGCTAATGGGTCTAAAGGGTTCCCGACCTCCCACCCCCAAGTGTGATATATCATTGGATTCAGTTCGTAAAGCTGAACACTTTGATACTACACTTGACCACTTTTGACCCGAACCTGACCACTTCTGGACAACTCACGACGGGAGTGGCCGATCCCGCCAAGTGATATATCATTGAACTCAGGACATCGAACTGAACATTTTAATACCTCACTTGGTCAATTATCTCAAGTAGTTCTCGAAATATCCATCATTGTTTGGTTTAGTACCTCATAATGGATAAACCTGGATTCTCGAGTCGTAACCTAAACAAGCCTGATATAAACTAAGGGAGAATAAGTTAGGTCGCGAAGCGACCTAACCTATTATACGTTAGTTTAAATCAGGTTTGGCTTGGGTTACAACATGGTAAAGCCAGGTTTACCCATTTTCGAGGGGGTTAGGTCTCGGTGGCCAGAAGTGATCAGGTTCGGGTTGGAAGTAGTCAAGTGTGGTATCAAAATGTTCAGCTCGACGAACTGAATTCAATGGTGTATTACACTTGGAGGTAGGGTTCGGGAACCCCTTAGACCCATTAGCCCGGAGTTACCCCATTTAGATAATATACAATACAAGAAAATATTCAAAGGAGGGTGATAGTTTATGGCCATTTTGATATTGGTATCATTGGACAGATATGTTCACTGAGTCGAAATATACAGTCAGCACGAAAACTAACTTTAGGGATATAAAGCTTTATAACTTTTGAACCACTCATTCAATTTTGATCCGGTTTTTTTAATAGGAAGAAAAATTCCCCCGGTAAATAAAAACTTGGATATAGAATGAATAACAACAAAATAGATTAGTCAAATTATATTTTATTTAATAAACAAGAATTTAATAAAATTAGTATTTAATATAGCCCCAGAAGCCTCGCGAATAGATTCTAAGCGACGAGGCATCGATTGAACCAAATTTATAAAGTATTGCCGCCAGGAAACGTCACACATCCTTTTATAAGATGCACTCAGAGTATTGATCATGTCCTCTTTAGATGTAATAAGAGGCCTTTCACTTCTCACCCAGCCTTCGATTATAGTCTCTACATTCTCAATCAGGGTTAAGATCAGAAGAAAGGCTGTAAAAATTTAAATTATAAATTAAAACTTAAAGATAATGATAAATTACCTTCCGTAAAGAATAACAAGTTCCTCGACATTCCCAATGTTAGCTTTAATCCACTCCTTCACGAAATTTATTTTGTATCCGAATTTAAAATTTCATGTAAACTCGATGTTTTCTTTATAATTTTTTCTTCAATTGAGATTTAATAATTTTAACAAATTTCTATAAAACCGGGGGAGTTTTTCTTCATTTTAAAAGAACTGCATCAAAATTGAATCAGTGGTTCAAAAGTTATAAAGCTTTGTGTCCTTAAAGTTAGTTTTTGCGCTGACTGTATATACGACTTATGGTCTATCTCATTCCATTTACGAGTTATAAGCTCCTAAAGATTCAAGAGCTAAAGTACATTTTACGATCATAGATCAAACGGGATGTCGTAAAGTCTCAACTATGGTACCATTGGACTCAGCTCGATGAGTCAAAAACATTGATACCTCATTCGACTCGATCACTTGACCTTCGACTTCTAACCCCAAAAGGTTGACCCTCATGTCATAAACCCAGAAATTAGGTTTCAGTTCATTCCTCTTGTCAAACGAAGTGCAATAAAATATAGGATCTGACCCGGTGACCTTAAACTACAATATGGCTACCAATCTACACAAAATTCTTATAGAAAGTTAGTAGTATATCGGGTACATCCAGGGTCAAAAAAGGTAAGTACTAAATAAAAGATATAAAAATCATGGTTTTTAATCAAAAACACTATAAAAAAGCAAAAAAAACCTAAAAAAATTACAATTTTATTTAAAAATGACTATTTTTAGTTTCAAAAAAGTAACAAAAAATTACCTTTTTTCAAGGTAAGAAAAAATTCACACAAAACCTCCTCAAATTTTAAAAACAAGTACCTTTTAGCTTTAAAAAAGTAACTTAAAAATACCTCAACTTTAAAAAAAATTGACAATTTGAAATCTAACTTCAAAAATTAAGTTATTCGAATCCTTCAGCGTCAAAAAGGTAGGTACTAAATAAAATATATAAAAATCATGATTTTTTTTATCAAAAACACTATAAAAGATCCTAAAAACATTACAATTTTATAAGGAAAAAAAGGTAGCACACAAATACACAAAAACACTATAAAAAAAATATAAAAATCATGATTTTATCAACAACTATAAAAAAACATTGTATTTAATCAAAAAGAGATAAAATCAATAATTTATAAATGAATAGTACAGCTTCGGTGAGAACAAAACTTGCAAAACATGTAATATACTTAAACCTATTAAAGATTATAATTATTCACAATATAGTTATTGTAAAAGTTGTCAACGAAAATATTGAAGAAAAAGATACTAATGATATAAATGCTTATATGTGGAAAGGAGTATTCTCAGAGTGAAAGATCATCGCTGTACATGATAATTCTGCTATTCTATTGAAATATAAACATGCACATTATGTTATAGCATGAGAATGAGATTTGAGAAAATTGTTATTATTTTTACAGTTCATATCATTATTGCGCAATGCTTATTTATGTATATCAAAATTTAAACTACTATTACATTTAAATGAAATAAGATATTTTAATGATTTTTTCAGCATATTATCGATATATTAAATGTCTATCGCATAGAAATAATAAGATTTATATAAACTATTATCAAATGACGGGAAATTAAGTTTGAAAAATATAAACAGTAATTTGACCATGTTAGCCTTGAGGTCGACAAAAGATTTTTTTTATACATAAAAACTAATGTAATTTAGCCTAACATATCAAATGGATTTTTGCCAACCTTAAGGCTAACATAGTGAATTTTACAAAAATTGTAATTTTCAGTTAACATGAAAGAATTAAAATATTTATATACCAAAAATGTGCTTGTTCTCTACGTTTGAATAAAATTCCAAAGCGTAGAGTTACACGTCAAGATGATGATAAATTTTTAATTAAGCTAAATACCGTTAAACCAATTATTTTATCAAATAAAAGAAAAATAATTGACAATACGCAAATTAAAACTAATGACTTAATCTGTACAAGTTGTAGATTGTATGCAAAAAAATTTGAAAGTAACAATGTGCAATCAACTGGCTCATTATTAAGTGCACCAAATATTTATCCATCACTTGAGAACACATCACTGGTGGGCACATCACTAGCTGGCACATCCCTGCCCAGCACTTCCATGGCCAACACAACACACTCTGTCACCCAAACCTTATATCAAATATTACCTAGTACAACTAGAAGTGGTGAAAATCAAGCAAATATTATAATGATGATATGGGTGAGATTGAAACGATCACGCTAAAAATACCTAGGTCTATGAAAAATAACAAAAATTCTATAATATGCAATAAATCTAAAAATCTAATTGATGTTCCACGAGAAGCTTATTTAGACACTTATATTAATTATGAGATTTTAATATCAAATGACAGCAAATGTTTTAAATCTCATTTAAATAGAAAAAATGTATTTTATACATAACGATATGATAGCTCGGATGATGATAATAATGGTGATGATAATATCAATAAGCAAGTTGAGCATCTAACTATCTACCCAGATTGATCTACAATTGCATCTACAATGGATTAACATCATACTTTTTAACTGCTTATAATTTTTATAATGTACTTTGTAGATAAATAATTTTTGTCTTATTATATATCATACAGTAAGTTAATTATATGATTAAAATAAAATTTAAATATATTTTAGCATGTACCACCATGATCTTTATTAACATATAGATAAGAATCCTGGTCATCACTGTACTTATTCAAGTACCACCTAAAAGCAAGTTCAATTCCATTGAACAACCTTTGGTATTACTTTATTTAGTGTATAAAAAGAAAAAAATAAGAAAAAACCATTATTTTTAATCAAAAATACCTAAAAGCATTACCATTTTATAAAAAATCAAAAACACTACATTACCTTTCTGAATTCGTTTTATTATCTTATTTTTTATCATTTTCATAAATGATTTTCTTTTTTTTTGTGTTTTAGGTTTATTAAAATAAAATGGACTTTGAAGTTTATAATGTTGCCGAATTGAATTAATTTTACCAACTATTAATCCTAAATGATTACAAACTTCTTCTTCTTTAGTCATATTTGGATTACTAGCAACACCTACTAAAAATTTATTCCATTTCATTAGTCTCATTTTATCAACAGCATCTTGAAACTTTTCATTTTTATTATAGAAATTATCAATTTCATTTAAATTTGTTTATTGATATCAACCTCATATAAACCTAATAGCAGCATTATAACAACTTCTTTTAAATTCTATATCCATATGGATATGTATCAATGTGATCATCATTTATATAACTTATAAGTCTTTTATCATAATCAAACTTGAATATTTTTTTGTTCCTTGTTTACTTATTCCGGAAGGTTAATTATTCAAGTTACGTATAGCCTTTAGCTATAAGTATGTTGCAACATCAAACGCATTTATAAAAGAGAAATCAACGTTCTTTCCGAATGTATTTAGTTTCACTGAATTCAATACAACATATTAAAAAAAGTTGTACAACTTATTTTAATCATCAAAATGTCTGAATTTGAGTAAAGGAATATAACAACAAGTGGATTATTATCACCATTAGACAATTTAAGTATTAGTAAGGAATTTGAAGTCAATAATTTTTGGAGTGATTTAATCAATCTACATAAAGATATTATTAAATCAGTGGAAGTGAGAAAAAGAAAAGCGATAAACAAAATCAAATAATTCTTTAACAAATATGGTAAAACGTTCAATGAAGATAATGAAGGATTTAAATAAAATGAAGATGAAAAACTAGAAAATTCCAAACGTATTTTTAAATGAAATCAAGAAAAGTTTAAAACAATTACTCATCAACGCATTCGTTTAATTCCAGATTTTAATAATGTTAAATACTTGAATGATCTAAAAGATTTGAGTATTTTATGGTAAACACAATTTTAAATCTTTAAATAACTCTTGTCTTTAATTTTTATTAGATTATTATTCAAATTGAAAAAAATTATGATATCATCAAAAGGAATCTTTAAATTATGCATATAAAGCTGGTGAAATATTGATAAAAATTAAACAAATGTGTCGAAGAGAAAAAGAAATATTCAAGATTTTCTTAAAGATTGTGATATTCACTGATCTCGATTTTATTATTCATTCTTAATATCATTTTATAAATTCATTAAACTTTACCCTAAATTTAAAAATGTTACAATCTATTTCATGTCAAAGCATTTTAGTATAATTAAAAATTACATTGAGAATGATTTAAATAAACGTTTGTATTGAATGCAATTATAAAGTAGTGAATGTATGAAATGTCTGATGCCATAAGACATTTTCAAGGGGGGACTTGTTCATTTTCCATAATCCCATTATCCCGAAACTCATTATCCCGAAAATGGTCTAAATGAGTTCGAATAGGTATAATTCAATAAATTTCGAGTTTTTCGACTGCCAATGGTCGAAATCACGATATAATTTTTTTAATTTGTGGCTTCGTCAAAATTAAAATGTGGTCGAATAGATCTGGCTAATAGGTTAGGTTAGGTTAGGTCCTATAGTACTTCCTATAGCTGATAAGACCCGAAGGTCTAAACTATTATTAAAAGAGAGAGAAATACACTTAGATTTAAAATAGAAACTCAAAGTTCCCTAAGGAACTCCGAATTTCTACATATAACCCTTATGTTCCACATAAAATCTCGAAGTTCCCTTAGGTCATTGTAAGACTCGAAAGTTATTGAAATGTATCTATTCGAGCTCATTTTAACCATTTTCGGGATAATGAGTTTCGGGAAAACGAGTTTTATGGAAAATGAGATTCGGGAAAATGAATGAGTTTCTCTCAAGGTTATCAATAAAATTCTCAACATTTGTGCAGAAAAAGACGTAAGAAACTAAAAGCATATACAACTCGAATCTTTTGGATGAATAGTCTTATAAACAATAAAAGGAAAACATTTCTCAAACGAATAACACTGACCGAATCTCTTATATCTTTAAATATACTTTTGATACTAATCTTTACATATCTTTTTACATATTTTTAAAAGCCAAAGAATAGTTATAATTAAGTTTATGTTGATAATCTCACAACTGCTTTATTTTGATTGTAATTCTGAGAAATGTAATAAAAGGATCTATTATATCATTTTCTAATCTTATTAGGAAAACTGCTGTCTAGTTCTCAAGCCTATTGTATTTAATTAACGTTGATATTAAAAAATTCAATCATTATAAGGTTAATTAAATTTTGCGACGTAGTTAAAATATTCAGTTGATCATTTTATGAACATATTTTGAATGTTTATTAAAAATCTAAAATAATGAGAATTTCTAAACAATATGTAATTTTTTCACTTTTAATTCTCTTTACATGTTATGGTAAGTTAATTATTAAGTAAATTTCATTTAAACGAAGTATTTTTATAGATGAATTGATTGCTGTTGATTCACCATGTAGTGACTGGGAACCATATAAAGAAGAGAAGTGTTTCAAGATTTTTGATAAAGCAGGATTTCAAAGTTATGAGGATGCTGAAAAAAACTTGTCAACAACAAGATAATAGTTCGAGCTCGAGTTTGATATCAATTCGTTTTCAAGAAGAGCAAGAATTTATATCTAATTTCTTGAAAATTAACAACATTGCAAACGATGTATGGATTGGATTAAAATATACTAGTAATAAATATAAATGGATTGATGACTCAAATTCAGTTTTCACCAATTGGGCAGGAGGGAGTCCAAAAAATAAAACAGATCACTGTGTTCAACTACAGTCTGATGAAACTTCATTTGGTAAATGGTCTGATGTACTTTGTAATAAAAAGAATTTTGTAGTATGTCAGAAGATGCAAACCTGGTCACTTTTCCATTTGCAAAAATTACTTTTAAATACAATAAAAAAATCCATTTCCGATTGGATTTATTTATGTTCAACTTCCGAATGAGAAATCACCGACAGAGATATGGCCTTGGATGACATGGAATGATGTCACTTCGTCCTATGCTGGACTTTTCTTTCGTGCAGAAGGAAGAGGGTCCGAATCGTTTGGGAAAATACAAGAAGAAGATTCTCCAAGACTCACTGGTATTAATACTTACTATCACAGTAGTAACACCGGTTATGATGTTGGTGCAACAAACCAAATGAATATCTCAACTGGTGTATCAAGCAAAAGCATTTTAACTGGTTCATACAATTCTAATGAAGCTCAGATTGCATGGAAGTTTTATTTATCATCTGGAGAAGTGCGACCACGCAATATGGCAATTCACATATGGAAAAGAACCGGATAAGCTATTAATAACTTAATTTTAAAATGTTATCGAAAGAGATTCAAACTTCTACTTTAGCTTTAAATTTTGTTATCTTTTCTATTTTCTAATTTATTATATAACTTAATAGAAAATAAATGTAATAAACAACAAACATGAAGTTATCATCAGTAGTTTAATACTTTCGGAAAGTAAAATCTAAGATTTAAATACTATCAATACTTAACCTTTCCATACTGGAAAAGTAAAATAAAATTGATTCAATAAATTTGATTATTTTATTCTTTTTTGATATTATTCTTTTTTAAATGTTTATTAACACCATTATTTTTAAAATCAACAAAATTATTCATATTAAAGTTTATATTATCTAAATTCCGAAGGTAGCACAGCTGTCTTTCGACCTATTCAATTTCTCTGAATTGTTTTTATTTTTTTAAACTCCTTGTCTAAAGACAATTCTTTCAGAACCTCTAAATCTTTTTTCTTTATTAATATTTGAATTTGAATAAGTATATTTACCATATTTATCTCTGTTATTATTTCTAATTATTCTTATATTTTTAGATTTAATGTTATATTCTTTAATAAAATTGTATACTGTTTTGGTTGAGATATTATACTTTAAAGAAAAGATTTCTTTGTATTATTTAAAAAATCATATTCTTTAATCAAATCTATTATTTCTTCGTTTTCTATTTATATATATTTAAAAATATATTAATATAAGAAAATAGGAAAAGAATAATGGAATAAGAGAAAGGTATAAAGGAAAGGAATATGAGAATAAAGGAAAATGAGAATAAAAGAATATGTGAATAAAGTAATATAAGAAAAAAAGAAAAAAGGAAAAATAAAAAAATTTATTATAATGGAAACCCTTGGTGAAAATATAATAACTACTCTAAATGTTGTGAATAAATGTGTTACAGATAATAATAATATATTATCTAAATATTTAAAAGAAATTAGTGATTATACAGATGATGAAGATTATAAAAAGTTTCAAAATAAATTAGATAATATTGAAAACTAATTAAGGGGTATAGTTCCGAACATGTGTCTGGTGAAATCATAGTCGGTACCTATATTTTCTGATTTAATATCGAGAGTAGATCTCGAATATAAATTCTAGATCTGAACACGCCCCTTCTTGGAGATACGTCCACTTTCCTTCAAACTTTTCAAAATTCGATTTTATAAGAAAATTCGTATTTATTCTTTCATAGTCATCTTAATCTTATTCTTTTCTATAACTTTGACAATTGAGTCTTGAATATATTTAGTCTTAATAGACTTGGTGAAGATGGCGGCTTTAAATGGACGATTGAATCAAAATAGGTTGATTAGGAAGGTTCTTTGGGATAGGACTACACGTGTTAATTGGTGCAAAGATGTGAATTTGTTACCTAGTCGAAAACGATGTCCTAGGTGTAGGAATCAAATGAATATTTGTGCAAGGGCAGAGAGCTCGTGGCTTTATGTTCAGATGTCAAAAAAGGAACCATGACGTTCGGCAATCGCTCAGTATCAATACTTGGTTTGAAGATGCTAAATTATCTGTGGAAAAGTGCCTTCTTTTAACATATTTAATATCTAGAGGAACATCATATGATGAAATTGAGCATGAGCTTTTTGATGATGATTTTGATATAGGCACATCTTGTAAGACCATTGCAGAGCGCTATAGTATGGTACGTGAGTTGTATTCTTCATATTCAGATAGAAAATACACGAGCATGGGTAAGATTGCTGGACCTAGGTCTGTTGTAGAAGTTGATGAAATTAAGTTTGGGAAGAGATAATATAATGTGGGTAGGTTGATAGAAGGCTCTTGGATTGTAGGAATCATAGACCATGGTACGAATGAATTTAGAATTGAGATATGCCCAAATGTCAGGAACGCGAGTAATTTATTAAGAATCATAGATAAGCTTGTCGAACAAGGTACGACTATTATGACTGACTCCTGGCGAGCTTATGATGGATTGACGCAGGCTGGGTTTAATCATTTGACAGTGTCATAAATATAATTTTGTAGATCCAAATACGCTTGCAAACACTCAAAAAATTGAATCAAACCGGCGTCGTTTGAGAAATAGATTATCTCGTGATGGTATTAGCAAGGAACACCTAGCTGACCATTTGTGTGAGTTTTTATGGTTTAGACACATCAATAAAAACAACCTAGACTCATTTGCTGAGCTTATAAAATTTATAGCATGGGTCTATAGTAGAACTAACCTTTCCTTGCGATATTCCGGTCTTGGCAAGACTGATGACGAATAAATTAGCTTTTTCCGATCCTGGTAAGACCGACGCTGAATAAAAATACTGGTCTTTCGGTGGAATTATCCTATCTGGGACTGATGACCCAAAATGAAGGCAAAACCAGTGTCTTAATTATGAATATTCGGTATAAGTATGGCTTACTGGAAAATATAGATATAAATGTTAAACTTAGATATTCTTATGTAGTTTTATATGAGGAATGTCATATCGATATTCTTTACCATCGCCCGTTCGGTTAGGTCAGGTTAGGTTAGGTTAGGAATCGAGTGACGTCCAATTCTTATCAAAAATGATTTTAATAACGCTACTTTTCCGAATTTTCTTATCAAATTAAAATTTTAAATATTTGGAGAAAAGTGGACCCATTCCCAAGAAGGAGGCTTATTCGGACCTAGAACTTTATAATCGAGATCCACCCTCAATACTGAACCAGAAAATATAAGTATCGACCATGATTCCACCAGGCACGTGTTCGGAACTGTAACCGAAATATCTAAATGGATTATGTATAACTATGTTTATAACTACTCAAAACCAAATGGGGAGACAATGTTGAGATTATTCAAACTGATAGTGATGGATTGATGTTAATGATAAAAACTTAAGACTTTTATGAGGATATAAAGAATGATATTGATGAATGGTTTGATACTTCTAACTTTCTAATTGATAACAAATTTGGTATAATTTCAATAAATAAAATGAAATTAGGTTGTTTTAAAATTGAAACAGGAGGAGATATTGTTCCAGAATTCATTGGATTAAGAGCTAAAATGTTATGTTATCCAATTGAATTTAACAATAATCAAATTCAACCAAAAAAGAAGAGAAAAAGGAGGAGTACCAACATCAACTTGATATATAGAAACAAATTTTAAATAATGAAACTAAATCATTTGCAAATTTCAATATGATAAAATCAGAAAAATTAAATGTTTATACTATTAATCAAACAAAAATAGCTTTAAATAATTTTGATGATAAGAGATATATACTAGATGATGGTTATAGTACTTTAGCTCATAGACATTATAAAATCATTAAATGACGCTTGTTAAATTTTAATTTATTTTTTAATGCTAATTCTCTAAGTGGTTTACAAATATTAACATATTGAGGAAACTTCAAATATATATATTTATTACCTCTTTTTCAAAATCAGTTCCTTTAATTCTTTCTACCAATGTTCTTAATTTATCTGTTGACATTTCTGATCTTATAAAAGGTTCATTTATTTCTTTTCTATTTTGTGGTGTTTTGGTATTCTTTCATCCAGAATATCATATTATCTGTATATCTTTTTATTTGACCTTCTTTTGTAAAATATTTATAATAATTTTCTGATTCTTTACCAAACCTATCTATATAATGATTATAAAATTCATTATCTACTTTTAATCTTAATATGTAATTCATTTTTATTTATTATAGTATTATTTCAATAATTTTCATATTTTTTATTTATTTGAAGTAAATAAGCATAAATTCCACAAAATATGCTTATTTTAAGTAATGTTTATATAATAATAACATTCAGTCAACTCAAATCAAATCTTTCTCTGGAAAATCCATATATCTTTTGATTTTCTTGTCCGATTTGAAAAATTTCAAAAGTATCTTGTTCTCTGAAAATGCTAATTTCTAAAAATATCAAAGAATCTTGGAAAATTCAAAAAGGAAATTGTATAAACTCATTTCAAAATCCGACATAAAAGGAGAAGGGGAAACTTTACATTGTAAGTGGGCGGGACGATTTTATGACGTCAAAACAGTCACCTATTTGGTCTACATATTATACTAAAATATTAAGTTCCTACTACTTCTCATTTGGGAAATAATGAATTAAATGTAAAATTTTTTACCATTAGTTCTATGGGGGAATTTCGATTTTCAAAAATTCATTTGACCCCCATGCCCAGTTTCAAATCAAACTATGTTTTAGTCATAGTGAGGGTAGGAGTTGAAGTTAGTTTTGGGAAAGTGTCAAATCGTTTCTCGATCTGTAACATATCCTAATACTAATTCAAAGTCTGACTGAATACTCAACAGTTTTGAATGCAGTTATAGAGGTTTAAAAAATTATTTTGCTTTTGTTACAGTTTGTAAAAAAATTAATTATTTCTTTGCAGTTAGATTTTTTATAAGATATTTCTATGTCGAATCCAATATTAAACCATTGAAAACCCTATAACTGCATTTAAAACTGTTGAGTATTCAGTCAAACTTTGAATTAGTATTAGGATATGTTACAGATCGAGAAACGATTTGACACTTTCCCAAAACTAACTTCAACTCCTACCCTCACTATGACTAAAACATATTTGATTTGAAACTGGGCATGGGGGTCAAATGAATTTTTGAAAATCGAAATTCCCCTATAGAACTAATGGTAAAAATTTTTACATTTAATTCGTTATTTCCCAAACGAGAAGTAGTAGGAACTTAATATTTTAGTACAATATGTAGGCCAAATAGGGGACTGTTTTAACGTCATCAAATCGCCTCGCCCACTTACAATGTAAAGTTTCCCCTTCTCCTTTTGAATAGAAAACATATGCAAGTTTAAAAAACAAGTTTTATTCAAATATTTATTACATTTTCAACATCTTGTGTCTGCCCTTAGCGTCAATGACCGCCTGCAGGCGTCTAGGCATTGATTCGACTAATTCAATAAAGTAACCCCTGTCATTTGAAAGCCTTTGATAAGACAATTCGAGAGCATTCCACAACTCTGAATATGATTCTCGACCATTCAATCGAATTCCAATCAATTAATTGATTTGAGTATAGAAGCCGTCCCTCAATGTGACGTTCTCTCAATCTCTCCTTTATGGCAGAGACTCTTCTTCTAACTCATATACGAAAGAAGCTTTAAAACTATATTTAAAATTTCATTAAAATTTTACCAAGATATTTGAGGAGATTCTTAAGAGTATTATCGCAAAGCGAAGAGAGTCTCTCATTATTCCTAATTTCGGGAATTTCTCTCAGCTTTTGAGTGTTTGACCACTGGTTCTGAAGTGCGGCATTTCTGAGCAACTGATCATCTTCTTCAGTAGTCTTCTTGGCAATTTGACCTCTCGCCCGTGAGACATTGATAAACAGCTCTTCATCATCGATACGACGCCACTCTCTAAATGTCAGTACACTTATCCCTTAAAATTTCAAATTTATTCAACAAAATTCTATATTTAAGATAAAGTTTCTTATCAACATTCCTCAAAATCACTGATTTTGACGTTCCTTTTGCTCGAAATTTCAACTCTCGTTATTCAGTTGTAAAAACCATTTCCGAAATCAATTAAATGTAAACAAATTTGAATAAAAAGGTTCAATGGAATTGACAAAAATAACGTTCAATATTGTATTCATTTTTCGATAATCGAATTCAAAAATCTCATTGAAATTTTGTCAAACTCAAGTAATTATTTAAATTGACTCTGTACAATTATCAGATTGAATTTTTTGAATAGTTGAATAAAATCTGTTTTTCAAACTTGCATGTGCTCTCTATTGGAAATTTGATGTCCGATTTTGAAATGAGTTTGTGCAATTACTTTTTTGAATTTTCCAAGATTCTTTGATATTTTTAGAAATCAGCATTTTCAAAGAACAAGCTACTTTTGGAATTTTTCAAATCGGACAAGAAAATCAAAAGTTATAAGGATTTTCCCGAGAAAGATTTGATTTGAGTTGACTGTATATTTCTTTTTCGATAAAAGTAATTATACCCTACGCATGCCGCACTATGATGAGATACACTCGATTACACGGCCAACTAGGACGCTTTAAAGCTTAATAGCTCTTGAACGGATAATCGGATTTCAAAATGGTTTTCACTTAATTGTAACTGGATAATGTTGAAATTGTTTGATATACTATTTGTTAAAATATTCACAAGGATTGCAAAGTTATAGCAATTATAGTAAAAACTTAATTTTCCATTAGAAGTAATGGTATATGTGTATGGCATAGACTAATTGAAAGTAGTTTTTGAATATTTTCTGTTTGTTTATGTTTGGAAAACAATCGGTTAACAACTGGTTGTATACTAAATTTGTTTTAAAATAGTGTATATGGCGGAGGCCATACACACTATTAATTTTTTAAAAAATTAAAAGTTTCAAAATTATAATAATATTAATGTTTGATTTTTTAATTTTTTTTCATTATTTTATAACCCTGGTGAATATTTTAACGAATGGTATATCAAACATTTCCTACATTATCCAGCCACAATTCAGTGAAAACCATTTGAAAATTGGATTATCTGTTCAAGTGCTATTAAGATTTAAACCGTCCTAGTTGGCCGTGTAATCGAGTGTATACCATTACTTCTAATGGAAAATTAAGTTTTTACTAGAATTGCTATAACTTTGCAACCCTTGTGAATGTTTTAACGAATAGTATATCAAACAATTTCAACATTATCCAGTTACAATTTAGTGAAAACCATTTTGAAATCCGATTATCCGTTCAAAAACTATCAAACTTTAAAGCGTCCTAGATGGCCGTGTAATTGAGTGTATGAATAGTGATACTAATAAGTGGTTTAATACATCTAATTTCCCTGAAGATAATATATTTTGTATTATTCCTAAAAATAAAATGAAACTAAGATGTTGTAAAATTGAAACAGGAATAAACTTTGTAACAGGATTTATTGGTTTAAGATCTAAAATGTTAAATTATCTTATTGAAACTAAAATAAAAGATGAAAATAAAGAAACAAAAATAATAATAATAAATTAAAAAAAGTAAAAGGAATTCCATTCCATATTAGTCAAAAACATGATTTTGAATTATGGAAAAAAGTTTTAAATAATGAAACTGAATCATATGCAAATTTTAATATGATTAAATAGGATAAAATAAATGCTTATACTATTAATAAAAAAAAGTAGCACTAAGTAATTTTGATGATAAAAGATTTATTTTAGATGATGGATATTCAACTTTAGCATTCTTGAATTTTTGATTATTGTAAAAAAAGCGGTTTTGTCATAGCAGTTGGTTACAGGACAAACGAATTTATAAAATTTGTTAAATTCTTGTTTTTAAACAGATTATTTTAAAATTGTGATGACCAACTCTTTAGAGGTGTGGATTAACCCGTTGATCACAAAAGCATGCAATTTTAAACAAGCTTCAAATTTTATTTATTATATTTATACATGAAAAATTATTAACCTTTGGTCAAAAATGGCGCTTATTTTTAAAGATTGTGAAGAAAAGAAATGTGTCTTACAAAAAGTGACTAATGTGTGCTTTTTTCAAAACGGATATTGGGCGCGGAAGTTGTAAGATATAAGCCCTACATAAATGACGTGAAATAATTACAATGTTATTAAATAAAATGAAATTAAAATATAGCTCAGGTCTCCTCAAAATAAATTTATATTATTATGTTTTTTCTTTTTTCATTCTTTTATTTTTTTTGTTGTTACAATTTCGTTTGGTCGTAGTATTCGTACGCCCCAGAACCCGCATAGATAAATTACTATGGTGGAGAAGTGCGCCCACGCAATATGGCAATTCGCATATGGAAAAGAACACGATAATTTATCAAAGATTTAATGTAACAATTATTGAAGGAGGTTTGAACTTTTATTTTTCCTATTTTCTAATTTTTTATTTAACTTAATAAAAGAATTGAAACACAATTTTTCGGAAAACTGAAAAGTAAACTTAATGGGTTAACAATAATGATTCAATTATTTCTTGATATTATTATGATTATATAGTTACTAGGGCTCCAAACAAATCTTACTCAAATTTACAAATAAATTAATTTTTTATTAAAAACTTCTAATAACAGATAATCCTTTTGGTTAGTGGTTTCACTTGTTTCATTGTGTTTTATCGTCATCTAAATATGCTCATACCTTGATAAGCAAACATTTGAAATACTTGAGAAAATACCTTTTATCCCGAATTGGTGCTCCAATTGTACTTGAAATGATACAGCAAAAAAAGCAGTTTGGATACTTATAATTTTCCTATTGTTTCATATAACAGTGGATAAAAGTAATCTTTCTTTCAAGAATGAAAGTTCATTTTATTTTGTACTTATTTTTGTAATTTTTAATTAAAGATTGGCTTATCAACAAATTCAGTGGTATTTCAATACCAATACTTATTTCATACCACCTTTTTTTATATAATTCCTTTACGTAAAACAAATTTTACAAAATTAACTGTTTTATAATTGATAGATTGCTGATAATTGTAGGTGATACTTCAATTGTTAAATCTCACATGATGTATTTATATAGCAATGAAGCAATTGTGATATTCACTATTTCTCGATAATGTCATATATATAGTACAAAATAAAATTTCCTTTTTGAGAATACAAGTTTACTTTATGTTTGGATTTATTTTTACATCTTTTAGTTAAAAATTGGCTTATCAACAAATTCAATGGTATTTCCAGCAGAATGTAACTCAAATATATAGATATCATTGTGACCAGTTTTCAGTAAAGGAGCTGGCACATAAAGAGTTATTTGTGGTCCCCGATTCCAATATCTTCCAATATTAAAGCCATTCACAAATACCACTCCTTTTATCCAGTTTGTCATCTTCAAAAATGTATCTTCTGGTTTATCATTCACTTGAAGATCTGCTTTATACATAGCAGGAGTATCATGAGAATCGAATTGTTCCCAAGTAGCATGCTTTAACATTTCAACATAGTTTTGTTTAAATTCTAATGGGAAAACTTTCCATTTTTGATGAATTTTATCATCAGTCAAAACTTTTCCAATAACTCCTTTTCTCGCCCAATTCATAGGCCCTCCTCCACTCACTCTGCCAGCATTTTCCACTAAAATATCTAGAACATGATCCTTGACATGCTCTGAAAAATTGCTACTAGAGAAGTGGAACGTTGGATGTCTATCTCTGGCTGCTATTTCTTGAAGTGCTACAGTTTTATTGTCAACTATGATGAGTGCTCTATCTTCAACACCATCAGGTAATTGAAGCTTCTCGATGATTGGAATCACACTTCTATAAAGTATGAATCCAAAACTCTGACCATGGTGTTCTGTAATATTTAGCAACTCCATTGGTACTGGATCTTTGAGTTCAAGTGGTTTAACGAAATTTAGCATATCGTTTAGTGGTAAGTGATGAGTCGCGTTAACTAAACCATATTTTCCTTTTTGAGATGTTGGAGGAGGAGTAGGAAGCTTAATTTCAGGGATTTTTCCAGTCTTTTGCAAATCTTCAATAATTTGCTTAACTTTCCAATATTTTTCATGATAATCACCAGCCTCAGTCAACGGTGCATCATAGTCATAACTTGTACAAATCTTGTTATCACCAACTCCTCCATTAGTGAATCCAAAGTTAGTTCCACCAAGGAACATATAAAAATTCACAGATGAATTCATGTTGAGAATAGTTTGCAAGTTTTTAACGAATGATGATGTAGGCCAAGAGTTATGATGTTCACCCCATTGATCAAACCATCCAGACCAAAACTCTGACACATACAAAGGTCTGTCTGGTTGAAGAGCTTTCAAATCTTTCAATTCCTTTTCAGGATTATCCCTAAAATCAACAGACTTGAACATACCAGGAAGTGATCCGTGATCTTTAGTGGACCCATATGACATATCGTTAGTAAATAATAATTCGTGAATTCCAAACTTTGTTATTATATTCTTAAGAAAACTCATATATTCAAAGTCGTCTTTCCTTTGGGTATTTCCACCTCCCCCATATTCATTTTCAACTTGAACTGCAATTATTGGTCCTCCATCCCTGAATTGATGATTTTTTCCAATAGAAATCAATTCTTTGAAGTAACGTTCAGTTGCATTCAAATATGGTGCATAATTTGTTCTCGTTCTCAGGTGTGGATCTCTTAACAACCAAGAAGGCAATCCTCCCATCTCAAATTCTGCACATAAATACGGACCCGGTCTCCATACTGCAAACAAATCAGCTTCCTTTATCTCTTTTAAAAACCTGTCTAAGTCTAACATTCCCTCAAAATTGAAGTTTTCAGGATATTCTTCGTGTAAATTCCATGCAGAATAAAATTGAACAGCATTCAAACCTGCAGCTTTCATCTTCAACAATCTATCCTTCCATAGCTCTGGACGAACTCGAAAGTAATGCATAGACCCACCTAAAATTTTGAATTCTTTGCCATTTAATTTGAATGAATCTCCTTCTGCCACCAATCCTGATTTGATTCCACCTTTCGTATAATATTCATATAATGTTGGCAATTCGGAGCATCCATAATGGAAAAGCTGTAAAACAAGTGAAACCAAAAAGACACTTTTCAATAATGAATTCATTTTTAGAATCCCTTCATCAAAAATAATTTAACCAATAGTGTGCAAAAGTATTTATACCTAATTTGTTATCAGGAAGTCAGATGGACTCTGAGATTCCATAAGGATTCCTCAAGGACAGACGATTACTACTTCAATTTTTGCACTTGAAACCATATATTTATTAAGTAGGAAAACAATTGAGATATTTTCACTTTGATCTTAAGTTTCTGGTTTTGTTCTTTAATTTTTAAAAATGTGAGCTCACTTGAAATTTATTGTAGCTCAAAGTAAGAAAAGTGTTATGTAGTTTAAGAATTTCAATACAATTATCATTTATATTTAAGTAAAATTTTGAAAATTTTCAAGAGCTTATATACATGTTTATTCACAGTGACTTGCATGTGGACATATTCACTCTTTTGTAATAATAAGTACATTAAGGATATTGATAGTAATATATCTATATTATATTATATGGCGACCTTGATTGCAATAACACAAAAATGACATGAAGGTCAATTAATCTATTGTCGCATGCTTTCAAACTTGATGAACAAACGTGAAACACATGTATTTCATGTGTAACTCATGCTTTCAACTTGAGTATAGAGTGTGTGACCACGCAGTCCCCAGTCCTCACATTTTCAATTTCTAATTAAGCTGTCTGCATAACATGAGTGTCAATTAGTTAACCAATGACATTAAATTTCACAGTTCAACATTCCTATGTTGTACGACTATTTCATCGTTACCTCATAAACACAACTCATATACTTTCTTCCATATTGCTCTAATCTTGTTCTTAATCAAAATGGCACGATTCTAACCACTGTAGGCAATGGCATTTACTGTCACCTGTATATAGGGTGACCAAGTCAAAAAATGTTAAATGCGGGACAAAAAAATTTCGACTCCCTTATAATATTTTTTTTAAAGTCGTAATCTGATTGAAATTTGAAATAACAATTATTTGAAATATAAACTGAAGATTTGATTATGAACTGCACTTTATAAGAGTCACACACAATGTGAATGAAAACAAGATATTATATAAACGGATAAAAATTCTTTTTATCTAAAGACTTTATATATCTTAAGACAAGAAACGTGTTGATAACAAAATTGCATTCTTTGCATTAAACAAAAATATACAGTGGAAATTTGTTAAGATAAATCTTATAATGTATGATCTTTCCCGTCTCACCAAAAGTGCATACGGTATGCGGAACACTTTGTCACCCTACCTGTTCAATCAGCAAGATCAAGGATTACGCTTCACAATAAATAGAACTCCAAATGACAGGCAAATGGGCAGTTGGTTCTCGGAGTTGGTTTATGGCTTTAAAAGCATCTGTTCGCTCAACCTTAATCTTATTTGTGTGTGTGTGTGTACTAAATAAAAATAAACATGAGGTTATCATTAGTAGTTTAATAGTAAAATCTAAAATTTAAATACCTTCAATATTTAACTTTTCCATACAAGATATAAGTTAATGTATTAATTAGTTTTTTAATAATTTCTGCACCACTTTTAAAAGTTGGAACATTAATTGTCGTTATTTTTTGTTTTTGAAAGTAGGAACTTTTCTACTAGATTTCATATTTTTTTAAATTCTTCATCACTATATGTTTGTATAACTTTATTATTAAAAACAGGTTTTAAACCATCATGAAATTTAATATTTTTTAATGTATTAGACATATATTTTGATAATGGTTTATTATTTTTAGTCTCTAAAATTAAGATTAAAAACATATTTAACTCTTCTAATCCAGAATTATTGTTATATTTTTTAGCTTGTTTATGAATAATTTTTTATATTCTTCTCTTTTTAATAATTTTTCTATAATTTCTTGATTCCTAAAATTAGAATATTTACATATTTTATAAGCTATATTTGTTTTCTGTAATGCAATGAAAATTTGTTTAATTATAGTTTTCATGTTTTCATTTAAAGATTCTATATTATCTATTGCATTCATAATTGTTTCTAGATTAGAATCATCATTCTGAATCATTTCTTTTAATTCTGGAACATTTGATATAATATTATCAATATCTTCTAATTCACCATTTGATGGTATAAATCATTTTATCTGATTATTCATTTATAATATCAAAAATAATTTGATAATTCAGGAATTTGAGAATTCAATAATTTAATGAAATTATATATAAAAATTATGTTTATTTTTTATTAAATCACTAAATGACTAAAATACTGAATAATTAAATTACTGAAACTACTAAATTATTGCAAAGCTTTTATTTGAATTTAGTTCTCTGCTGAGTTCGACATTTAAAACTTACACTCAGTTTTAAAGAAAATCAAAGTTTATTTATTAAAGGAAAGCTTTATACAAAATAAAATATTTAAGTATTGGAAGGTTTGGATTTGAATATCCACTATTACTGTAAGTGTTGGTTACTCTCGGAGATTACTTAGTCTTAAAAGTTTGGGAAGTGAAGAGTAAGAGTCGCTTCACTCCTTTATATAGGGCCAGGAGCTGTTGACGTATCAATGGAAAATCCTCTAGAAATGTCTATTGTTGGTCACTAACTGACGAACTCCTAATTGAGGACACGTTGTTGACCTCGTTACTCTTCTAGAGAATTTTCTTTAGAATTCGTATTTAAAAAAGGACACAAATAACCCTGTCCTACATCCAGTGGTCAGTTTGTGCCCTTAGGCCACAATAATGGACAAGAAAGTAGGGCATTGTTCAAATGACCTTAATACTGTGAGATGAAAACAAAGATCTGTTTTTGATTTCACATTATTATAATACTAAATTCTTAAGTTATCAAATTACTTATATTATTGAATTACCAAATTAATAAATTATTAAAATATATAAATGCAAAAAAAACAAATTGTTTGGTTAGGTTTTACTTATCGTGCTCCGCCCATATGGGAGGACCTAGGGCGGAACCGCCTATATATATATATACTCGTCTTGACAACCTGAGTTCATCGATAAACCATTCGGAACCCTAGGGTCTAGCTACAAATAGTTGTGCCTAGGTATCTAAAGACGGGACTTGGCCATACCATATTTGGTATGCTAACTCTACTCAACAACATGAGTCAATCTATACCCCACTTGGCTATACCCCCAGGTGTAGCTACTTAAAGTTGAATCTAAGTCTCTAAAGACTGGACCTGGGCTTGCCATATTTGATACGCGAACTTCATTTAATAGCTTCAGTCTATTAGTACTCGACTTGGGATCCTAACCTAACCTAACTTAACCTAGGGTCTATCTATAAACATTTTGTAACTATGCCTTAGGTCCCAAGTGGGGTATCGATAGACTCAGAGTTTGCATGCCAAATATGGCATGCCTAGGCCCAACTATTTGTAGCTAGGCCCTACGGTCCCGAATGGGGTATCGATGAACTCAGGTTGTCAAAACGGGTATATATATATATATATATATAGGCGGTTCCGCCCTAGGTCCTCTTATATGGGCGGAGCACGATAAGTAAAACCTAACCATTTTAATCACGTTCATATTAAACTTTCATCTTAGAGTTAGATATATATAAGTTGAAAGCGATCTTTAATTAAATAATCAAAAGTATGAATTTTCGCATATGTTTTTACACTTTTCTATGAATATGAAATAAAGTTTACCCTTAAGTAACTTAAAACTTACCACAGCGTAGAGGTGTATCTTTGGGACGATATAATAAGAGCCAGCGCCAGCTAATCCACCTGCTGTAGCAGCAATTCCGCCGACAGCCAGAATAGGAAGACCAAATACTGAATACTCAATAAAAGCTGCAATCCCTCCAACAATAGCTGCACTCACGAGCTCTGCTAACGATGGATTTGAAGTGAATTTTTCCAAACTTTTCCACAGAAAAACTTTCACTTCCTCAATGGTTGGTATCTTTGACCGCTTAGTTATTTCAACTAATGCCAGCCGGATCCGCTCTGACTGAATATAATTATTAAAACAAAGACAAATTGTAATAAGCAGTTTAAGCAATTTCTCAAGTAATTACGATAAAAAATTATTGTTTAACTATTGTCTCACAAAGTTTAAACTTACAATAGCTATAATGTCACTCATTTTTTCAATTTAAGTCTTATTAACTAATAATGTCAATTACTTTAAAAATTCGCACTGTACTACAAACAAAACAACGAATTTATATCTTAAGATAGCATTTGAGCAATGGATAAAATTAGTTTCGCATATTTTGATAAGAAAACCTGTAGGGATCTTTAATAATGTTCTTTTGGTATCAAACTGATATTGTATCGTATCTGTTTATATTTTAATAGAGATAATTGTGAAAAAATTAATGATGTAAAGTTGCTGTAATATAACGCTCATTTATTACAAGTCTTGTCCTTTAAACTCAAGTCTTTTATCGCTATAAAACTTTCCAAGAATTATTCCTGCAGATATATTATGCGTTAGCTTTATAATGTAAAAGCAACAGCTGGGTACTTTGGGTCAATTACTGTCTTATCATAAATAGTCTTTTCGACAGTTTTTCAATTTTCATTTTTGCCATTCTGCTAAAGATATTCATTTTAAATAATATTTACTCATTGTTTTTCAATCGTGAAAACGTCATTTGAGTTTGGTGGCAAAGTCGATGAAAATGTTGTAAGTATTCTTTATTTCAAGTAAATAACATTATTATGAGTTATTTTCAACTTATGATAATTCTATGTAAATTTTTAGCAAATTTGAATTATTTACTCTAATGCTATTTGCTTTAATAGTTAATGTATAACATCGTGTGTACTATTGTTTATATCAATTTGACAATTTGTTAATTATTTACAGGTATCCGTCATTCAAAATACTACTCGAGACTTTGTGGCTGGCATTCGATGCAAAAACTCAGACATCAATGTTTTAATAACAGACATTAAAGAATTTTTCAAATGTACTGCCATTAAGTTGGGTTTAACTTGTGTACCTCAACCTCTTGCGGTGACAGTTCTTGGAGCACTGGCTGGAGCTGTAACTGCTTTTACTGGTATTGCAATAATTAGTTTAATCGGAACTACTGGTTATGTTGCGACACTCGGTGCTGGTGCTGTAGGTACTGCTGTAGTCACTAAAACTTCCGCTCGCACTGGTAATTTAGGAGAAGTTAAACAGTTGCCAGTATCTGTTTCAAAAGTTGATGAAAACACTAAAAAAGTTCAACAAATGGCTCGAGTAAGAGATTATTTATTCATATAATTATCTTAAATTTTTCATTTATTCGTTGACTTATTATGATAACTAGAATTTTTATTCACCGTTTAATGGTTTATAAAAGAACTCGTTCGTTTAATTATGACATTTATATACTGTGCATATTTTGTTAAGAAATACTTTTCAATAAATCACTAGAAATCAGGCAATAATGTGGCCGCATTTGGGGCTCTGTTTCAAAATAAACCCAAGAAAAGTGTCTCGGAATTGACAGAAATTCTCAGCGATCAGTCGGCACTTGAAATTGACATTAATATGGCTTTGGAAAGAATACCTCATTGCTTTCACAATCCGTCGGATGGATTGAATTTGAAAGGCATTAGTGACATTCTTGGCTGTTCTCTTAAGAATACTTTTGCGCTTGAACTAGAAGAAGACGCCGAAACATTGGCTGGATCGCTTGTGACCAGTTTTTTGAAAGGAGAGGAACCTAAAGACGTTGCCAATAGAATTTTCAGAACAGCTATTCTTAGAGGAAATTCTCATCCACTTAAACACCAAATAATTTCTGAAAGTTTTGGACTTATTGAATTAATAAGTCAAATGTGTCTGCAATTCTATGAATCACTTCCTGGTGGGAATCCTAGTCTTCTTTATAACTATCTCATACCTATTAATTATGATAAAAGATTATAAAAACATTTCGCACAAATACTTTTATAAGCAGATTTGATTTATTCAAACATAAAAATGCATAAAATTCCGATATCGTTAACTGTTGACATCAGAGTTACACTAGAAATCAAAATTAAGTTGCGTATAATGCTATAGCAGAAAACTTGTAAACAATTAATGAAATCAAAATTAATTCAAAAAATCATTTTATTGAGTACTTCATCACACTATTAATTGATACACAAATTGAGCAAGATTTAATCACAGTTTAGTTGCAATTTAATTAAATCTAAACCTCATACCGCCAAAAGTAAGTTTCCTTTAGGAAATTTACTAGTAAATTGAAGCTAATTAATGTTTAATTGATGACTAATATGAAGTATTGCCTCCCTTTGCGTCAATAACTGCTTGTAAACGTTTAGGAACGCTTTTAATTATTTTATCGATATACTTGACGTCGATTTGGGCCCGACTCGAATAACGCCTTTTTGAACTCCGCAAACGATTTTCGGCTCTTTATTGGCACATTTCGATCCAATTCGTTCCAATTCGTTCCACAAATGTTCAATAATATTAAGTTTGGACTCTGCGGTGGATAAATAAGCCTTTCGACATTATTCGAGTTGAGCCAAGCCATTGCTTTTTTTAACTATGTTCTGGATCGTTATCAAATTGAAAAATAAAGCTGTCTCGAATGCCTAATTTCGTTGCACTTTGTATTAAATTGTTACTCAATATCGAAACATAAAGATTTACGTCAATTTTAGCGGTTACTTCGGCCAAATTTCCGACTCCAGACGACGAAACACACCCCAGACCATTACCGACGGCGAGTGTTTGACAGTCGACGTAACTATAACCTCATTTATACCCTCTTTACTTATTTTACAGACTCTTTGACGTCTTTCGAGTTAATTTACTCGTATTTAGACTTATCAGACCACAAGACCTTTTCTCAGAAAACTGGCGGCATATTTATAAACTTCCTCGCGGAATCAAGTCTTTTGCGTTTATTGGTAGGTCTAATAAATGGTCTCTTTCTCGCGGTTCTTCCGTATAATCCTCTCTCTCTCTCTCTCTCTCTCTCTCTCTCTCTCTCTTTCTCTTTCTATCAGTACATCACTTTCGACCAGATCTATTGAGATTGCGAGCAGTTCCGTATGTTTGTATCTTTCCTATTATCTTGCTAACACCAGTTCGACTTAACCCGAATTTTTCGGCAATTGATTCAAATGTATTCCTTTTAATCGCATTTCAAACATTTTTAGTCTTTCAGTTTCAGTAAATTCGCGAATTTTTACCATTTCTTAATTCTATTACTATTATCAATGAATTATTCTATTAATAATTATACTATTTAATCTATTTTATGGGAAAAGGGGCAGAAACGTCTTCTGAATTGTTGGCCTTTTAAATATTGATTTACTATAAAATACACTACAATTAAAACTAAGCGCGCGTTCATTAGAACTGTTTTTCAGTGAATAAATTGAAGAAAGTTTTTTAGTAATTCACTATTAAAAAGGCCAACAATTCAGAAGACGTTTCCGCCCTTTTTCTATAAAATTGATTATTGATTTTAATCATTATATGTAATTAAATTCATTTTAATTAAGTAAATAAATGTTAATTAAGTAGTGTTGACGAAAAGGAACTTATATTTGACAGAAAGAGAAAACGCGCTTAAACTTTATTATTACTTTTATGTTTAAATAATACAACGATGAATGAAACTTTTATAAACTTTGATAGAGTGGTGATTTGTGATTATTTCAATACAATTATTGAAATACATAAAAGGGGTTTTTGAGATATTTGTATTTAAAGATAGAGTTTGTGTTTTTTATGCGTAACTTAATTTCGATTTCTAGTGTACATTATATGCGTTTATCAGTTTTCATTATTTCTTATTTTAGATCTTTTTTATGTAACAAACATAAAGATTAACTATACATACTGTAGAAATCCTTCTAATAATAAAGTATTACTATTATTAATGATATACTGTAAATGTTTAAGCTACTATTCATTAAAATTATATGAAATATAGACTTATAAATGACTTCTTAATAACGTTTCGGATAATTTTTACAAACTGAGGCTTTGATAAAAACGATGCAAAATCCACACAATACTAAAATGGACATTTATAGGTCGAAACTAACCGTTTGGTTTGACAAGTCTGACGAGGAGATAGCAAGTTTCGAGGTAACAGATTCAAACCATTTCTTATGCATCTTGAAAAGCATGCCTCAAGTTGTGTATATCATGTTATAATTTGCTGCTTACGAGCGCTTACCAGCGACACAATACTAAAAAGTCATATTCTATGCAAATTATACTCGATTACTGACAAACGATTGCCCATAGGTAACAAATTACATGGAATACCACAACCTGAGACTTGCTCAGACATCAAACAAGAAACAACAATGCAATCAATTCATCATCTCACCTGTAAACTACTCTCCTGACTCTTCAAGTTTTTGCGCCCAAATTTTGAATGTCAACCAATTATATGGAGAACTTTTTATTTAGACTAGTTTTATACATGAACAACGTCTAAAAATAAAAGTTGCTAAACAATACAAAAGCTATTGATGTAAACAAATATTGGACTGTTTGATATGAGACATAATTCATAGTAAATGCTTACAATTTGAAAACATCGAATGACAAACAATGTGGTAGTAAGTGAGATGATTGACAATTAATTGAGAATTAAGTGATGGATCGCATAGAAAGAGCACCAATACTTCAGTCAAATAATAGTAGCAATCAATCCAATGCTTCATTCACTCAATTCTATGTAACGCCATATAAGATATGTGTTTCTGCACTGATCTGGGTCTTCATTGAGGACAAGTCCGGCAAAACCACTCAAAGAGATATCGGAACGTTTTGCTTAATTGTCATGAAATGCATTCAATCACTTGATTGTAGTTATCATCAACTAATGGCTCAAATATCACAACCATTTGTCACAAATAGAGTCAAGAAGAAAATGATCGACAAGTTGAACGAAATCTGTAGTCAGGGATTGTCACAATTGATGGAATTGATGTCGAGTCTGAAACAGATTCAATACATTCAACGCTCGTCAATCGTCGGTCTATTCATACGTCGGATGTGGTTATACTTCGACAAGTTGTCATTCAGTGCTGTGTCTCAACTATTTGATGATCTAGTGAATTATATAAACGATCAGGCCACTAATGATAATCAAAAAGACCTCAAAACTGTTAATAAGTTGGAGACATGTCCCCAACAAATGCAGTACTTTATTAGTAAACAATTGAACTTAATTCAAATCAATGAGAAGAAAGCGATGACCCCTTTCGATCTCTTGGATGCCATTAAGAAGAACTGCGATATGACTGACATCGGAATCGCTTCGCCTCAGAATGACTTCAATGACGTGCACTTTTTGAAGTATTTGAATGCGTTAAGAATCAACGAATTCGCGGCCGCGAAGGAGTCTCTAATGGCTTACTTTGACGGCAACTCCAACCAAATGAGTCGGTGTTGGGCTGCCCTGAATTTGGCAATACTTCACTCGCACTTCAACCACAACCAATGGGCGATTCAAGCGATCAAAGAATGCATTTCTGCTGCTCAAGAATCTAACGATGAGAAATGTCTCGAATACGCTCTAATGTGGGTCTCGAGAGTGTTATCGCAAACTGATTCAGATGATGACACATCTCTACTTCTAAATCATTTACAATCAAAAGCCAATGAATTAGGTTTGCCATACATCTCATCTCTTTCACAGTTACAATCGGAAAAGCTTAGAGCTACTTCAGCTCAAACTTCCGATTTCGTTTCACCATCACTTACCTCATCCACACCCGGAATACTAGCCGTAAGACATTCGATGAATGACGTATTGATGATGTCTTATTCATCGAGAGCTGCTATACTCAACTTATACGGAGCTTCGAATTTAGCTGCTCTAACATCACAAGTATTACTTCACTTGAATGTTGTCGAACCTGTTGGTGAATCTAATGTCTATCATGTGAATGAAAATACTTGTATCGGTGTTAGAAATATAGCGTTACATCTTTGGCGTAATGCCGGACAATATAGTATTGCTCGCGATATGCTTTTGAATTTGACTTCACTTTATTCTCAATACAAAAGTGATTTAAATTCTATTTGTTGCCAAGCATTAGCTGAAATCGATTTTGAACTTTATTTAAATAATTGTGACTGGAAGTCGGCCTCAAAATGTATTGAAACCATCAATTCTTGCGATCAAATCGAAGCTAATATGAAATTAGCGCAGTTAAAACTAAAACAAGGAGACAAAGAAGTGGCTATTCGTTTGATTGATGACATTCTAAATAGTGATACTATTCAGAAGAGAAGCTCAAATGCTTATACTAAGATAAATGCTTTATTATTAAAAGGGAGAATATTGAACGAAATAACTCTAATATTGGAGTGCATTGATCTATGCAAACAGAACAAATTAACAGGTCTCGAGTGTTCGTGTTTAGTAGAACTCTCACGAATGTTACAGCAAGCAGACCAAATTTCGCAGTCTCACCAAATCCTTAATTCTATTATGATTACTTTATTGGCTAATGGAACCTGTTCTGATATCGCTAAGGCCCATTATATTAATGCTGTCAATCATTTTCGTATATATCAACTGAAAGTGCGTTCGAATACTACCACAGATCAAAGCGATTTAGAGACCGCCAAAAAGTCAAATGAACGCGCGATTCACTTATGGAAACTTATCGAAGACAAAGAATCGCTTAAAGAGTCACTCAAATTACAAGCAAATATTTACCATAAAAAACAAGATAATTTTCAAAGAAATTATTTTGCACGTCAAGCAAGACTATTGAAATTGCCTCAAACTATATCATAACTTTGAGACTGATTCATTCGAAATGCTTTTATCTCCAAATATTTGTTACTTAATAAATAAAATGTTTCGAAATTTTACTTTTTGCTAATAAATAGAATTTAGTCACAATGTGTTATATTTCTGGTGATTACACTTTGATGATGACAATCTCAAATTGAGTTTACATTAAACGATTATCTAAGCTTCACACCAGAAAAATCTGGAAAAGTTCAAGTCAAAATGATTTATTTAACCATCTTATACATCAATAAATCTACCATATTATATGTTGACTAGAAGGTTATTTATCGATCTTTAAGATAAAACTTTTAAAAATCATGTCAAATAATTAAATTCAAATTTATAGCTTAAGATTCATCCACATTCAACTCATAAAAAAAGAATGACTTTTGCAAGCCTTTTTGTGGTTAAGTTCAGAATAAAAAAAACTAAAAACTCAATAACTTGACAAAATACCTCATTTCAAGAATTATGATGTTAAAATGTGAATAGCATCAAGTAATGGCACTCAAAAATTATCTGAGAGTTGAGCGGCCTAAAATCAGTTTCCCAAACAAATCTCGAATTTAACAAACTTAAACTTAAAATTAGTGGCTTTTGTTATATTTTTATCGTTTAAAATCAATTGGGAGTCATAAAACCCATGAAATCCATAAAATTAGGCAGAGATCAGGCTCAAAATATATAGCTTAATTCGGCGCTGGCTTTCTTTCAAATCTTATAAAATGTAAGCCAAAGAGAGGACAAAATAATTATGAAAATAAAATAAGTTATTTATTATCAGTTAGTATATGATTACTGGTTTTCGGTTAAAAATTATTCAATAACCACGAGAAATAAAAATATTATTCAGGAAAACTTTTCTAGATTTCTATGTTGTCAGGTATATTTTATAGCTGTCATAGGTTTGTAATACTATTGATTATAAGGTTTTCTTCTTGTAATTGAGTCTTAAATTGATGACTAGATAATAATGTTCAACAAACTGTATTATAGTTTTTCATAGAATCTAACAATTTAATGGCTTTCTTATATCAATATCAAATTTTTTAGCAAGCTTTGACATTAAACTTTTCAAATATTAAAAAACGTAGTTCTGTTTGGGGCTAGTTTTGGTTCAATGATATGTCTTATCTAAATATACAGTTAGTGTTGATTATTGTTTTTCTAAGAAGTGACCCACAAATCAATTTCAGCGTAGTTTTAATTTTATCTCTATTCTTGACCAAATCCAAAATCAAATAAATTAAAAGCATTGATTTAGTTTTTAAAGGGTTAGACATAAATATAATCCTGTTAATATAGAACTGGTATACTGTGTCGGCTAAATAAGACATCATATTTTTAACTCTGACTGTATGACAACATTGAATATTAGATTATTTTTAGATGGTCTGCACGAAAACTTAATTCTAGTGGTTGTTTCGTCATGTCAATTTACACATATTACAGAGATTCATTTAGTTATTACATATGACATAAATATTCAACTAATTATATTGAATCTCGATAAATCAATGGTCTAAACCTGAGGTTCGGGCTCAAGCTCAAGAGCCTTTGAGGTTCATTTATGCTCAGTAGAGGTAGGTATCATTAATCAGTAACTTTGTGTGTTTTATTTAAAAAGATTCAATGTAGCAACAGTTAATTGAATCTTCAAAAGTATTTATTCTCAGTATAAGTGTGAATAGAGGTTCAGGGCTACTATAAAACCTGAACCTCAAACCTAAACCTCTCAAAATTCAGAACCTAAACCCGAGTCATGTTCGGGTTCGGACTCGAGAGGTTCTGCGGTTCATTTATGCTCAGCATTAATTAGAACAATACTTTTATACTATAAATTTGATCGCGCGTTGTTTCTCTCAATTTTTACTGGATTTAACATTTTGAAACGCTATGTTTAGCTTTAATGCTTTATATCACCCGCACGAGTGGCTGAAACTTGACTAAAATTTTACAAGTGTCTTTTAATGGTTTCATGTACATAATAATAAAATTTCATCTCATTATCACATGTAGTTCTTAAGTTATTCAAAAAACATCGACTGGATTTATCTATTTGAAACGGACTGTAGTATTTGGAAGTAACTTCATCAAAATTTTGCCCTCACTCTAGCTATTTTACAAATTAGATTAACAATTTAAAGAAAATAAGTCAAAAAAAGTTTAACCACAATGATTCAAAAGTATTGGATTTATTGATACTGAGAATATTTATTTTTTCACGTTAACATACAGTTTCAACAAATACTAAACATAAATACAAATACAGATACAGTACAAACACAGATACGGATAAAATTACGGTACATAACATAATCATTAGAACAAGTGACAAGAACATAAATTTAAAACAACTTTCACAAAAAATTTATAGTAACCAAACAGATACCGGTATGAAAATAACATATAATAACAGGAGATAGTATACAATGATTGAGAAACATAATAAAAAAGTGACGGAAAATTCTATTTTGGTTTTGTTATTTAGCCACTCTGCGCCTAAATTATAAAGTTGCCTCCCATAATTTAGAAAATTCTAATTTTTATCCTTATGTTCAATCAACAGCAATTATCCTTACGATTCTATAAGCCTTCGAAAAGAAGTTATGTAAAAAAACTAGTTATAGGATTATATTTAGGAAAGGTGTGAAACTTTGGAAAAGCAAACTAGACTTGTAATTATAGGTATTTGGATTTTTCACTTTCAGAAAGTTTCAAAATAACTTTTGTCTGATAATCACAAATAGGTATTAAAGCTAAATTGGTTTCACTAGGCTGTTCTATCAAACTGAACTACTCAACCTTACTTTTATATGGTTTCTGTAGTTCAAAACTGGACTTTGGTTACCATTAGGTTTAAACTCAAAATAGTGACAGAAAACGTATGACATAAACAAAATATATACAAACTGTCCTAAGATTTATGTAAGAGTCAATGAGACAATGATCGATAGTGATTTCTGAAAAATGATCGTCGTTAATGGCTGGCAAGATATGAGTTAGTTTGAATGCATTAATAAAGTGTCGAGAAAATGAGTAAATTACAAATAATATTCAACTAGTACTAGTTATATCAACTGCTTAGTCAGTTTTCAAGCTAGCAAACTGAGAATATAAATTTGGAGATATTGATTAAACGTGTCCTCCTTTAAGTCCTCCGATGCCTCCATAGCCTCCAACGCCTCCGTGACCGATACCTCCATATTTTCCATGTAATACATGGTGTAACGATACTGGCACTTGTTCTTTTAAAAAATGAATTATGTATGAAATTACATGTGAATATAATGATTTAAGACTACATACCATGAACTATAACTGGTTGCTTACTCTTGAAGATTCTGTGCCAAATAAAGATATGTTCAGAATAAATGAATATATTTTTCATATCATAACTCACGGAATCGGAAGGGGCAGTGGAAGAGGAAGTGGTATTATAAATTTACTGCCACCAGTCATTAGCAAAAGACCTGCTAATTTCTTTGCGAGTCTAATCTTATGATGTCTCGAGGCCTCACTAGTGTTTGGTTCTATTATTAAAACGCACACCACTGTTGCAATCACACAAAAGATGAAAGTTGATAAACGCATCTTTAAATCATTCAAATATTGAACAAATGGATAAGTTAATTTTACTCTAAACTTTCGGTGAGTTTCCTCAAAAGTTAAACGTAAAAATATGAGTCTATACCTAACTGTCGAACTTAACAAACTCAGCAAACTTTTCGAAAGATTTACTTACTTTTATACTTCTGTTTACTGAAAACTTTATTGTTGCACTTCAGTAGCCGGTTGTACTAACTGAAACTGATTTCAATCAAATGAATATGTTGTGACATTAACAATAGAGCTTTTATATTAAAAGACTGTTAATTTTAGAAAGTTATTCTCTTACGTAAACTAATAAAGAGGTGGGAAAAGAATCTAAGCATAACTAAGAGTTTTTCAAAAAATTATCTGAAATTGGATACAAAATATGTTTCATGAAGCTGTCCGGTTTTACTTATATTTTCGATAAATACGGCATATAAATGGGTTAACGGGTGAAATGCGCTCTAATAATTACATAGCTTGTGATACTCATTCAAAGAATAGTATTGGTTGTTCAGGTCAGCAGCTCAATGCCTCCAATCTTTCATCACTTCTTATAGTATTTTATCATAGATTGATTGCCGATTCTTATTTTGAATACGGAAGCGGTGCAAATAGTCTGAACTGTCAGTGAAATTTATCTGTTTTAGATCTAGAAACGCGTTTTGTGCCGAAATTAGGTATAATTTTAAACACTATTAATTCATGATTTAATGTCCAACACTCAAAACCTAAGCTCCACATATAAACTACTAGAGCTATTTTTTGCTCAAGATTATCAAGCCTATGATAATATGTTAAATCCGAACATATTTGTTGCTCACAAAATTCGAACTTATTCTTATGGGTTGAGTGACTCAATTTCAGTATTATTATTAAAATTTATTTAATTTATGCAAAGTTGAATATATTAAGATTATTAATGCAAATTCTTATCTGTTGTTTTCAGTGTGAATTATTGCTTACTGTGTCCTATTGTTTAATAAGTGTTATTACTTATTTTTGTTATTTATCAAACTTTATTTTTCATCCCAAGGATGAGCTTTAATGTTTTAAAATTGAAGACAAAAATATAGATAAAAATGAACACAAATTTTGATGGGATATAGACAATATTTGATCAAATCTTGTTTTAAATGCAGGAAGATAGTGAAGCACTTCACATCTTTATAATTTGAATTAAAAAGCAAATCACTAAAAATAACATAAAGTTAACAAAAATTAGCATAATTTCATTGATGTCGTATAAAAGTATCAAATTAAAATCTGATACAGATGCCAAAATTTTTCACTCTAATTAAAAAGAACAGAAAAATAAGTTTATTTTTAAAATTTTCTAAAAAACACATTTAATCTGATTTTAATCGCGATTTTGGTTCTAATTTTAATCTTTTACACATTGCGTAGAAATTTTTTTATAGATGATGATCATGTAATATAAATAAATTACTATATTGTCAGTTGCGAAATACATTTGATTTTGAATGTTAAGCGTTTAATTTTTAAGGATCACATATTTGATTTTCTGATAATGAAAAAGATCATGTTTTTCTTGAGGCAACAACGAGATCAAGTCAAGTAATACATCATCTATAAAGAAGGAGGAGAAAGGAATACAAGTCTAGAAACATAGGAAGAAGCTTTTGAGGTCATTAACTCATTTAATGCTATACAGTTTGTATTTTTTCGATTATAATTCGAATGTTAACTCGTAATCATAAATATTAAGTTTTTAATCAATTTGTTAGAAGTTTCGAAATGAATACATTACTGTCAGTTGAAATATCCTGAATGAAGTTTTGGCGCTTTACTACACAACTGATTGAGAAATCCAGTATATTCTAAAAACCAATCAAATACTAGTTTGATTGACAGACAACTTTTTAGTAATTCCCAAACAAGATTGAGAAGGTCTGACAAAACTTAGTTCACTCATTAGACAATTTTAATGAAAAACTTAAATTCAGACATCAAAATGCATATGTAATTTAGAAATAGCGTTAAGAACTTAATGATACTTTAAGATAATACAAAAAATAATTATAAAATGTGTTGACTACATTTTATTACAATGAGTTGGTTATAATTTTATAATAAGCCAAACAACGCCCGCATTTGCATGAAACGTCTTAAACTATTCAGTTTGGATTTATGACTAGAAACTCTCGTAAACTTAAATTATAGCTCTAAATAACTGAATATTGAGCATAACCTAAAATTTCAATAAATATCACAAAATTGACTCTAGCATTAATTCGACAGCAAAGTGGGTACTCCTTAATGCGGATATGCAGTCTAATCAATATTATCTTCAATGTTCATTAAAAGCCATCCAATAATTTGTGCTAATATCATCTGGTTTTGCGCCAATTTGCAGATAAAATTGCGATATTTTCAAAATAACCTACTTATTAACTATTATCTATTAAATGATGTTTTTGAAAGCACTCTAATCTTTATGCTCAGTCCATAAGAGTTGAAGTTTGAAAAGACGAATCCACTCAATTTCTATAGAAATGTTTATGTATTTGAAAATAAATGGATTATTTTGCTAGTATGAACAATTATTGCATTAAAGATAATGTTTGTGACATATATCTATTATTTATTACAAGCTAAATACCTTTGATTAGATTCTAAATTTAGTACGAGATTATCTGTTCAAACAATACACTATTTGAATCAACACAATCAATACAAACCACGCATTTTACAAATTTTAAACTCAGACTTCAATTAAGAAAATATTAAAAATTTGAAATAAATTAGAATAAAGGAACGATTAATGCAATTAAATGTCAATATTATGTAAATTAAGTATTAATTAAAAAGTGCGCTAGTATTGCATGGAAGCCATTATGTAATACAAAAGTGAGCCAATGGTTGAGCAGTAATTCAAAAATGGGTGTTATTTGTCATTATAGTGCTATTCAGTCAACGAACTAAACGGATAAATAACTCAAATAAGGGCAACAAATACGAGATCTTAACTGTTATGTCAGAACTTAATTTGCATTAAACAAGAAAACCGATTGTTCATCGACTGTGTATTAATTAGTGATAATGAGTGAAGAACAGGAGCAAGACTTCACGAAATTATCAATTGAAGACAGATGTAGTCATAAGGTATTTATTTAAATATCATTTCTGTTAACTCAATATTCATTTCAACATTTAATTCAATATTTAATTGAATGACAGCATAAACACTTGTTTTTATTCAATTGTCTCATTGGTTTTCTTTTTATTAATTTGGATTTAATTTCTACCCAATTAGAACTGGAAGGCGAGACTCAGCGGGTACGAATCTCTGACCAGTTTGTTTCAAACGTTGGACGACGATAAAAGTCCAGAATTTACCAAATATGCGCCACTCGTCAAGAAGTTAGTCATAGACTCGAACGCAGCAGCACAGGAAAAGGGTATGAACGATCGTTATTCACAACTGATTACTATAAGTTTAGGTGCCACGCTCTAAACACATGGTCTTCTGGTTCCATTTTGATATTCAGATAAATGCTAGTCGTGATTTCTAAATCTTATTTTACTGTTTGTAATAGGCTTGTCAGCAGTTTTAGCATTCGTCGAGAATTATGCTCACGCGGGAAAATATGTCGAAGGGATCATCAGTGGTATTATCACTAAATGTCTCATTTCGCCCAAAGTCAAGACAAGAGAACTTTCACATGAAATCGTCTTAATGTATGTCGAAATTGAAAAACAAGAATCTGTTATTGAAGAACTTATCAAAGGATTAGACAATAAAACGCCAAAAATAGTAGCGGCCAATGTTTCACTTATTAAAGAATGTCTCAACCAGTTTGGAATCAAAGTTATTAACGTTAAACCAATTGTTAAGGTATTTATGTTAAAATTATTATTCAATTGACTTTATGTTTAATCTATAAATGGATACTTGATTCTTCGTTGAAAATCAGGTAATTCCTCGACTGCTAGAAGATCGCGATAAGAATGTACGCGAGGAGGGAAAACAGTTGTCTATTGAAGCTTATCGTTGGGTCAAAGACGCTTTAAAACCACAGCTACAGAATCTCAAACCCGTTCAGTTACAAGAACTTGAGGGAGAATTCGAAAAAGTGAAAGATGAAAGAGCAGTTCCGACAAGGCTTTTGCGATCACAACAAGCGAAAGTAGCACAAGAGGCAGTTGTAGATCAAATTGACGGCAATGTGGGGTCTTCTCCGATGCCTGAAGAAGCAGCCATAGATCCTTATGACTTGTTAGAACCGGTTGACATTCTTTCCAAACTGCCCAATGATTTCTATGAGTTATGTGAAGCTAAGAAATGGCAGGAAAGAAAAGAATCGCTCGAAAAACTGCAAGAACTTCTTGATAAAAATCCTAAACTAGTTCCTGGAGATTATGCAGACCTGGTTCGACAACTGAAAAAAATGGTTGCAAAAGACACTAATATAGTTGTTGTCACACTTGCCACTAAATGTTTGGGCGGTTTGGCCATTGCTCTCAGAAAATCGTTTCATCCCTACGCAAACGCTTGCATTTCTGTGATCATTGAAAAATTTAAGGAAAAAAAGCAGGCTGTTGTCCAAGCATTGCGCGAAGCTATTGATGCCATCATTGTATCGGTAATTAAATACCTAATTAAAATTTTATACTTGATTCTTTTTAAAGTATTCTGTCTTTTATAGACCAGTATCGAAGCCGTACTCGAAGATCTGACTGCGGCTTTGGATAACAAGAATCCTCAAATAAAGAGTGAAACGGCACTGTTTTTGGTTCGAACTTTCTGTAATACTCACCCAAATGTCTTGAATAACAAGAAACTGCTTAAAGCTCTCTGTAATTCATTAACAAAGGTATTTTATTTTTCACTTAGACATCACAGAAATGTACAGTTTGTCAAACCCTTAATATTTTTATAGACTTTAAACGATATGGACTCTACAGTACGCGATGCTTCAGCTGAAGCACTGGGTACAGCCATGAAAGTTGTCAGTGAAAAGACACTCACTCCTTACATTCAAGGCATTGAAGCCATAAAATTGACCAAAATTAAAGAATTTTATGATAAGGCGCAAGTCAAGACACCCTCGACTGCTGTTGTGAGCGCTGCACCCCCTTCAAAGCCACCTGCTGTGAAACGCATGCCTCCACCTGTAGCAAAGGCTCCATCACAAGAATCCATTGGCGGATCGAATGAAGAGCTTCAAAATGAACCAAAACAAACAACTAAGAAAGTAGTCGCAACTAAATCGGCAGCTGATAAGTCGAAGAATTCAGTAATAAGTAAACCGCAATCTAATGGTCAAGCTACGAATAACATATCTTCAAATAACGAACAAATGCCTAATTCACAAGCTACCCTCAGTAACAACAAGTCTAAGTTTCTAGTTAAAAATAAGAATTCACGCCAACCAACAGCTGCCAGTGCTAAGACAACGAAAAAAGCTGAAGAAGTAGTTTCCAATTCACCACTAATGCCATTAAATAAATTGAAAGATCAACGTTTAGCTGATGAAAAAGCATTGAAAGTATTGAAATGGAATTTTACGTCTCCAAGAGAAGAGTTTTATTCACAGTTGAAAGAACAAATGATTGCAGCTGATTGGCAGCAAAATTTAATTAATTTTTGCTTTCATTATGACTTCAAATATCACATAAAAGCCATTGACTTAATGAAAGAATTTTTAACCAGTGGTAACGTTGAAGCTACTATTGCTAATTGCGATCTTATTCTAAAATGGATTGCCTTAAGATTTTTTGATACAAATCCATCAGTCATTCTTAAGGCTTTGGAATATTTGTTGTTAATATTTGATTCCTATCAGTCTCACAGCATGACTCTTTCAGATCCCGAGGCTAACTCTTTTATACCTTATTTGGTGCTGAAAGCAGGTGATCCCAAAGATGCGGTTCGAAACAAGGTGCATGATATTTTCTCAAAGCTACGTGAAATTTATATGCCATCCAAAATTTTTACCCATTTAATGACTGGACTGCAATCGAAAAATTCGAGGCAACGCGTCACGTGTCTCGAAGAATTGGCAAATCTTATCGAGTTGTGTGGAATGAGTGTCTGTCAGTCGAATGTATCGCTTACTATGAAAGAAATCGCCAAATTTATAGCTGATCGCGATAATGGTGTCAGAAACGCAGCCCTTAATTGTGTGGTTCAGGTCTACTTCATTGAAGGCGAACGAGTTTATAAACATATCGGAAATCTCAGTGACAAAGAATCGAGTCTTCTGGAGGAGCGTATTAAGCGTGCCTCAAAAACACGTTTGCCTCCAGCGCCTCCACAATCAGCGCCGGCAGCAGTCAATACGACCAAAGCTGCAGTGACTACGGAAAAGTTTGAGCGACAACGAACACCAAGTCCTCCCCAAATGGGAACGATTACAAAATCATTTGCTTCAGCGAAGATAGCTGCGCCGAAACAAAGACCGAAATCAATGGGACCACTTTCGCTTGATTTGCAACAAATTGAACAGCAAATCGGAACCAATGGAAAGAGAGAAAGAAGAACTCCACCTAAAAATTTTGGAATTAATCATAGGTCGATGAGAGATGCCTATATTGATGAGAATGACATCGATATCGACGAAATACTTAACTTGCCAGATGTTCAAATCAGAAAAAGTATAGTTCAACCGCCAATGGGACCAATGACAAAAATGATAAACTCTTCACCTAAAGCAGAAGTTGCTTTGAATTTAGTGATGGCTCAGTTGTCGTCACAAGAAATCGGGTCTGCAATGGAAGCCCTGTCACAATTGTCTGAATTACTCGATAATGAAACTAAAGCTGAAGCAGTTCTTGATTCAAAAGTAGATCAATTGATAATAATGTGTTATATGCAGTACCGACTATTTTTGACCAAACATTTGGCTGACCAATCGTTGCCCAAAACAGAAGTGGTTAATCTATTCAGAGGTGTTACCAATGTTTTAATGTCGTTGTTTTCAAAACCTTGTTTGAGTAAAAAAGCCAGTCGAGATGTATTACGCGAATTGATGTCACATATGATCGCACTTCTTGTCGATTCGAAGTTAGTTGAGTTGAGTGATAGCGCAAACATTATTAGAAGTGCTAATGTTTTGACTAATACAGTTATCAATGTTTCGGATCCGACTAACATGTTAACTGCCTTAATAAAACTGCTTCACGACTGTGTTAGTAATTCAATCAATGCTTCGCCTAAATTCATGGAAATGATAATGAAATGTTTGTGGAAAATGTCTCGCAATTTAGATAATTATATTGACAATATCGATGTCGATCGTGTCTTTCTCGAAGTGCATTTATTCCTGAAGTCATTTCCGAGTAATTATCATTTATTAATAAGTTTTGAAAATTGAAATTATATGTATTTATGATTGTTTGATTTATTTGATTAGGTTCGTGGTGGAAAGACAACGGTAAAAATGATACTCCTTTGCGAACAATCAAAACACTAACTTATTTAATAGTCCAAAAGAAGGGTGACTCTGTTCTCAATCACCTAACTTTAATTCGCGACAAGAATGAATCCGAATTATACCATTATATACAGAAAGCACTTAAGCAAAGTGATAGATTAGTTAATCCATCTGTCAAATCGACTAGAAATCAATCTCCAAAAATTTCGAAAGCAGCACACAGTCAATTGGTTTCTATAATTAGTAAATTGGGAACTGATGACAACCAAAATGGACTGATAGAACTGTACGAACTCACACAAAACTATCCTCAACTATCACTAGACCCTTATCTCGAAAAATCTTCGGACTACTTCAGAAACTTCGTCACTAATGGTCTTCAGAAAATACGACACGAGAGAGAGAGAACGCAAAATGAAAATAAAAAACCGGAAACTAATGGTTTGTCTGCAGGCACGAGTTCAGGTATCAGAGAACCCAAAAAGACTGCTGTCTTCTCACGAGTGCCTCCGCCTCAAAGTCAAAGAGAAGCTGTTCAATGGTTGAAGTCTGCGACCACCCACCTAGGATTAGACCCGAACAAATATAATGATATTGAAAAAGTATCGCAATTCAACTCCAATGATCCGATCAATAGCATAGAGGCGGCAGAGATTGCTGTCAAGAGAGCACAAGAAACACTCGAAGAGTTTAAGAGAGCCTACGCTAACGGACTAAGAAGATAGAGATCAACGAAATGATTGGTGATTTGTGATTATCTCTCTCTTTATAATGATCTTATTGTATATTTGATTTATAACAACAACTTCTACACTAATGGTCTCTACAATTGGAATTCCTATTTTAACCTTTAATGGCTTTTTAACTCATTTTCAACTGATTATCAAAACTTGTTTTAATTCTGTATTATTTTTTAGATTAAATTCCATTTCATTTCATATCGATTGTTTTTGGCTAAACCATTTCACTGTTTTAAAGATTTTATTTTCTGTTGAATGAAGAATATTGGTTGAAAGCAAAAATTGTAGATTACTTAAAGCCCAAGATTGAGCTGTAGATTTCAAACTTTCAATTATTCAGATAAATCAAAAAACTATATTTCAAATAATAAACACGAAATTAGATTTAATCTCGAATTCTTGCACTTAGTTTTGAAGTTTTATGCATTGCAAACTTTGTTCAATAGAATTCGTTTCAATAATCTATTTAGATTATTGAAACACTTGTTTTGTTGCCAACATTAGTCTTAATCTTATTTTAAACTATTGATCGGTCTAAACATTCGAGCGATTAGTTTGAATTGAATTTTGATGAATTATTCAATTTATATTTTATTGAACAACAATTAAATAATTTATTGAATTTTATTATATCAAATGAATCGCTATTTAAATAAAGTTTAAGTTTTGGTCATAACCTCAAATGAGTTGATTAATTAAAGAAATTCCATCACATTCGATGAGATACTGATTTGTTTCGGGGACTTGACTGACATTGAATTTTGCCTATCAATACAATATCAATAAAATCAAAGTTTGTTGAGATGTGAACTGAGATCAGTCATAGACTTACTCCTGAAATAAGTTGTGCGAAATGAATAGCAGTTTTTGTGTGCATTGTTAAGGGACCTGTTCTTATCAATGACTTTCCACATGCGAGTGACATAAATATAATCAACTAAACAGATCATAATTAACGAAAGGCTCAGTTTATTGTCAATGTCTTAATTGGAAATCACCTGATCCTGAGTGTAACGATCAACAGCACCACCAGTTCTGATGTCTTCTATCAAGTCTTTAGCGGCTGCCTCTCCAACAGCTTCTGCAGAAACTGATCGTTTGCCTAACGCCGAACCAGACATCAGACAACCATTCGATGATTCAGCTGTAATTCTGCAGTTTATTCAAATGGCAAATATTAGGTCAATTCCAACTTTATTGAAAGTCGAAGACATACACAATTCCAGTTCCATTTCCAAAAGCCTTGTCATTACTTTCTTTGACTCTATTTATCTGAACGTCAACTCCAGGAAATGCTTCTCTAATTAGATTAATAGCTGAATCTGCCATCGAATGTGCGATCTTTTAGGAAAATTATGTCAATCAACAAAAGGAATGACACGAAAGTTTAGACCTTAAAAGTCGTACTTTGATAGGCAAAACTCCCGCTACATAAGAATATCCCCTGATTTTAGTTATTTTTCCGAATTCATTCAATTCGATTGGTTTGATTGACTTAATCGGATCTATTTTGAAGACTACTTCTCCACCGCCTTTCGGAAAATATCCTCTTCTAATGATATCACATTCAAAAGTGATGCCAAACTTTCCTAATAAAGGTTTCAAAACCTAACCAAATGAGATCACATTTTTCAAATCAAAGGACACTAAAAATAAGAAAATAATCAAAAATCAAATAAATCAATACATTTATTGTGTAATCAATTTGTGGCGCCATTTCTGCGTTTGTTCCACCTTTAAGTCTTAAAATTGATGTCTGGCTTGAAAACAGAAGGCACGGAAGACATGTTTGAAACAGAAGAGTAACACTTCTGCAAAACATTTAAATCAAATTATTTGAAGATCTGTCGATACAAGTAATCAGACAATTAATACCCCGCAGTCTTCGTGTCACCGAAAAAATTGCCACAACTTATCTGATTTGGCTTAAAAGTGATTTGTTGTGAACCCAAATGAGCGCCAATCAGTTTTCCATTAGTTATGTCTCGAATCAGTTGCAAACCCACCAAATGCTGAGCTTTGAGTCCACTTTTCTCTCGTCCGGATCTGATGTTTATGATTGAGATTTGTTTAGACATCAAAGCACTCAAACTCATAGCTATTCGTATTATTTGTCCGCCGCCTTCCAGGACACTGCCATCGATTTGAAGCATTGCTGCAAATCACGTCAACCATTCGTTTCAATCAAATCATCGATAGTTTATTCAAATACTAACCATTTGATTGAATATCAATTCAGTTATATTTTACCTTTTAATCAATTCCCAAATTTATTTAAGCAAATCAATCAAAAATAGTTATTTTTTGTTTTGATCAACTAAACTAAAGACAAATCAATAAAAAACTGTTTGTTTTATAAGCACTGACTCACGTGTTGACAAATAGTAAACACTAGAGTAAAAACTGAATTCATTCATAAGTTATGTTTCGTACAGTCATTCACAGCTTTGGACTGAAAGTCAATTCGTTCACCCAAACAATTGAAATCGATTACGACTCAATATAAACTATATTTTTACTAAATTATGATTACGTGCATTCATATATCGTTTTGCAGACTATTCATGAAATTTGTTTACTAAATCTTTCAAATGTGAATACACCTAATTTTTCTTTCAATTTGGCCACAAAATTGAATTTTCTAAAGCATTATCTAAATTAAACTGAAATGTCATAACTTTAAAAACTTTTTATTAGTTATTCACTAAAATTGATCTACTCTTCGACTCTTCTGTCATTTGAGACATTGTTTAAACAATTAGTTGACACAACAATTTTCTATCAACTCTTATTGTTCGCCATTTGATTGAATTGTAAAAATAATGTCAAAAACTGATTTTAGTAAATATAAACTGGAATCTGAAGGCATCAATCGAAGCCTTTCCTATAAATTTTCAAATAAAGAACTATAATAAAGTTCAAAATATAGGTTTTTATGTGCTTATCAAATGACTAAAATATACTCATTTAGGCTCAAATTAATATGAAAACTGATAAGAAGAGCACTGCCGTAGACAGCTTTTTAGTCTGGATTAGTCTAGGGGGATTAAAAGTTCTGAACTTATTCTGTCCAGATAAGGTTTTTTAGATCGAAATTGAATGCAGTATGATTTTTGTATTACAATAATTTTTAGCAAATTGAACAACAAAATTTTCTAAATTTAAAGATGAAGCGGGTTTCTCTTTCAGTTGATATGAGGACTAATCCGTTTAATTTTTCATTTGATATGTAACTTCTTAAATAAGTTTTAATTGTTTTTAATGTTGAAAGACTTGTTTGACGCGAGACATTAAGACATCCTATATTTAGTAATACCTTAACATATTTTATTATATCTGGATATTCAATTTGGATAATCAGTCAGTCTTTCAGAAACGTTAAAAAAATATCTTCACATTCATTCAATAATAATCGTTTGTTTCAGAATTTGATTTTAATTTTCTAAATTCAAACTAAACTGAATAGTAAAAGGTTCGATTATCTCAAAACTCATGAAATACTTGGACATCGAATGACAAGCTTAACAGTATTGCTCTAATATATATTCGAAAACTTTTTTACTTTTAAATACAGTTTCAAACTTTTCGTAAGGAGTTTTTCTTACAATAAAACCTTCTCACATGCCAATGGCCGATTTGGATGAAATTTGGTACATATACTAATTTGAGGGTCCTAACTACAAATATAACAATAACTTTTCCCCAATCGAAAAATTAGACATTGTTAAATGCATTTACTCTTTGACTTTTCTATGAAGCTTGCATTAATGTTTTATTATAATACACCTATCACAAGTTTCAATACGGAATACTTCACATATTAACTTTGGCCCAAAAAGGTTCCAGAAGGTTCGGGAATGTTCCGAAGTGGAAAATTCGAGAAGGCTTGAGAAGGGTATATAAGGACCCTTCACGTCCTCAGAGACATTAATTGTAATTTATCAGTCTTGTGAATAAGTTACTTAATGTTTAGCTTTTGATAATAGTTGAAATGATTAATCCTAATACTGTGATTAAGTTATTAAGTGCTAAAGTTGCCTCAAAATACAAAATTTGGACAGCATTGACATCGATTTAAAACATCGCAACAACATAATTACTCTTCATTCACTGATCCACAATCAACTTTCAGCACCTGTTTTCCAGCCCATGATTAGATATTCATGGTATAAAGCAGAGCATATATCGCAACATCCAGGGAAAGTTTATAATGTGAACCAAGTTTGTTTTGTGAACCAAGTGTGTCTTCTTGTAGTATAAGATGTTCTCAATTTAGTGAAGATGTTCTTATTCAATGTAGTTGGTGTGAGTTAATTTTGTCCTTCCAGCATTTTTTTTATTGATTTTCATTATCATTCTTCTTAACTATAATGAATTGTATGTATAGTGTGATGATGTATCAATAAAATTTTATATTCAAACGATATTTTTTCGATTGGGGAAAAGTTATTGTTATATTTGTAGTTAGGACACTCAAACTTGTATATGTACCAAATTTCATCAAAATTGGCCATTGGCATGTGAGAAGGTCATCGTTAGTACAGATCTACGCTTTAGTTTTGAATTTGCTTGGGGAGGGGAGCTATAGTCCCCTAGTCCTCCACTGGTTATGGCAGTGAGAGTCACTTATTGCCTGAACTCCCTTATGGCTGCAAAATCAGTTTTTAATTGAGAAACATTCAGATCATACAAATGTCTAATGAAGTATCTTTCGAAAAATATTCTTATTGACGAGAAAAGTTTCGACTATAGTGTTTGTTGCTACGATCATTTTCAATTGATTAGGACGTAAAATATATGCTCGATTCCGCTTCTTATGCAATAGTATTTACGAAAACTTATTCTTTGACTAAAGCCTCGATTTGTTAAAAACAAATTGAAATAAATAGACTGAGTATCGATCCGATCATATCTTCTTTTATTTCTTATTTGAATATTTCGAAAAATAGCACTCATTTACAGTCATTTCAGTACAAATTCTATAATCATTTGAATTAAGAAAGTAAACAATTCCATTCATTTCATTGAGTAATTTTAAACTTATGTATATATAAATTGTCAACTTTTTGTTTATATCTCAATCTGGAACTCATTTTACTGACGATTTTTAATGTTATGCGAATTAATGGAAGTTTGATTGTGTGTGAAGTCAATATTAGTCTTATTCTAATATAATGTATGATTTTGCCGAAAGAAAAACACAGTTTTGTACTAATAATAAATGTTTTCTCTTTAGTAAATTTATGATTATTTATATAACGCGTAAATATAATCAACAGTAACCGAAGTCGAATCGATTTCGATGAAACGACTTTTCAGATGTATAGAGAATGTAATGTGCAATACAGCAGTTCATTAGTTTGACATTCTTTCAATTCAGGTATTTGGTTGCCATACGACGTGTTTTATGACATTTAAAACTCTCAACTTTTAATAGTATCTTGAGAAATACTACCTAAAGCCACAAATAATCACATCGATAGAGAAATTATTTTTATATCTAATCATTTTACTGCAGATAATTTTAAATTTCTATCCAACTAAAAACTAATTAGAATAGGAATACCAGCCGTTCTAATGAATTACTGTTACAATAGTTTGAGTTGGTTTTTACATGTCTTAATTTACAAAATGTTTGGATGTCTTATGGGTTTTATGGCACAAAGAAATATGACACAAAAGTACAATACAAAAGAAAGTTTAGACAATACACCGGAAGAACTATATGTTTGATAGAACTTGAAACTTAATTTCATTCTTCTGGTTGGGATTGTTTTCCGCATTAAAACTGTCAATATCTGTCTCGCAGACAATTATTGACAGTTTCAAAGAGAAAGAATCAAAATTTAAGTGAAATATTAATAAATGAGAATGAGTTAGGTTTTACATGGACTCAAATTATAATTGTAAATAACATATCACTTTTCAAACGTTTAAACTAATACAATAGGCACATCAATTTTTATCAGTTTTTATTTTTTAAATTTTTTTTGTCTAATGTATTTTTATAATAAACACTTTTTATATTCATTTTTTTTGCTATTTCAAAGTTTCCGAATACTTTGTTATTTAATATTAAATTTTCATATTATGAATTCTCAATTAGTGCAAAATTAACTGAAAAATCTCGTTATTGTAGGAAATCTGAAGAATGCTATAAGAGTTTAAGTTTCTAGAAAATTGTTTTTAAAAAACGATGAAATAATTAAAAAATGATTAGAAAATGTTAACCTAAATTTGGTGGTCATTGTGATAATAACTAAAGACTAGGGAAACCAATTTGAATTTTAGGCAATTTTGACGACTTGCACTTAACTTCGATAACTAATTTGTGTTGTGTTGTCATCACTGATAGTAAAGAAACTAAATCACAATTAATGATGAAATCCTAGGTTTAAGTTTCGCTTATTTCAATTATTTTAATCGGGATATTATGAGCAATATTAGGGTCCACTAACGTTACGCTATTAGCGGATGAAAAAGCATTGGAAAGAGGATTGCTTTCAAATTTTCAATTTTTTAATAGAAGTGGAGCACTAATTATATTCAATTTAAAAATGCTATCTAAGCCTAATCCTACCTAAATTTGAAATCAATATTTTTTAAATAATTGCTAATAATTATAATGAAAAGAATAAAACAAAGGACAACAGCCATTTAAATCACACATCTTTTGCAAAATAAACAATTTTTTGTCATTTTTGTTCCTTTACTGCAATAACAACATGCTTTCAATTTATAATTATAACGATGAGAGTTGACTAGTTTCGCAAAATAGAGCCAATTTTGACAAAATCTACAATAGTAATGAAATTTATATAATGCTTAACGAAAAAAAGCTCAAAATATGAGACATGTTGTTATCAATAAAGGAATGAGTTTTAGTGCGTTTATGGAAATTTCAGATTTGCGAAAACGCCAATATTTATAACCTCAATAAAGTTTGACATTACGTCAGGCAACTTATAGTGAAAAAAGTAGTTGAGATGTTACTAAGGAAAATAAGGAAAATAAATTGTAATGTGTTCGAAAGGCGGTTCTGTGCCGAGTATATCAAAAGACTAAAGACACAAAATTGAAGATTTAACTGAAAACAGAAATAGTATAATTTAGACTGGATTATAGATAAAATAGAGTTATTTAAAGCAAAACTGTGTTTAGAAGCCGACAAGACCGGGTTCGCCGAAACTTCTGCCGAGACTGAGTGTAGTGCGAACTACACGCGTTTGAGCAATCTTTGGATCAACCACAGGACCGTTTATAGCCATCAGACACTTCTCTGAAAATGATGTAACCATTGCTGGCGGCGATAGACTGCCTGCTTCCGAGGCTGAGGTTGGAGTAATTGGAAGATTGAAATTCATTCCCAACATATCTGATTCTTCCCTTTCATGATGTGACGAAAGTCGAGATTTGAAGGAGAAATCCGTGCTATAAGTCTGATGGCGTAGAACCAAACGTTTCATAGCGTTAGCACTTTCTGCAAAGGCGGCTAAATCTTTAGCACTATTATTGCGACGAATAACTCTCGGCGTTTCGAGCAGAGTCCTCGGCCCTCCACATGCGACCCATCGATGGTTAAGCACCATTTCTGCGGTGTAGCGCTGACTCGCGTCCTTCACCAACAAGTGACGAATAAGATCTTTTGCGTCCTCACTAATGAAAGCCCACTCACTTTCAGGAAAGTCATATGTGCCTTCTTGTATGCAAGTGAACAATTGATCTGTTTTTCAAGTAACAACATTAACTGTTAGTTTAGCATTATCATAACTAATCAAATAAACCTGTAAAAATGACTCATGCTAACCTTGGCACGCTTGGCAAAACTCTCCTCTCTGCCAACCACACTCACGGCCACAACAACCATAAAATGGCGGATAACCACATAATAGTATATAAGTGATTACCCCAAGTGACCACAAATCACATCTAAAATTAGAAATATAACAATTTCAATTATTGTAAAGTGACCAAGAATTCAAGTATCTTTCAATTTACCGCTTATCATAAGGAGATGCTTCACCAATGAATGCCTCGACAACTTCTGGTGCCATGAACTCAGCGGACCCAACCTGTTGATTGTGCATATGAATGAACTCAATGAATAAGCTTATAACTAGAGATACACGTTCGTGATAGTTAACAATCAATGCAAATACAATACCGGTGTTAAGAGTTCAGGAGTGCTGATGGGAGACGACTCGCTCAAAACAATACCAGACCCGAGATCGAAATCACAGATTTTGACCGGACAAACTTGATTCTCGCTGAAGCATAGAATATTCTCTGGCTTGAGATCGCGGTGCGCTATTCCTTTATGATGCAGGAACTTGAGAGCATTCGCTATATCACGTACTATAAGGCTGGCTTCGTTTTCAGTAAAGTGAACCCGTTTCTGGATGTGGGCAAGCAGTGGACCCCCATTCACCTTCTCAAATATTAGATAAAATCTGCATCAAACACAAAACAAAACATTTTAGGATCAACTGTTTGAGCAATGGACTTATAAATCTAGTACTTGGTTGCCTCCTCGAAGAACTCGATAAGTTGTATAATGTTTCTGTTTCCCTGACAGTGATAGAAAATTTCAATCTCCCGAAAAACTCTCGACCGATTGTGTCCCGGAATCTTATCGATTACTTTAACGGCATATTTTTTGCCGGTGTAGTTGTTTTTGCATTCTTGAACCGATGCATAGGCGCCTTCACCTAATATTTCTCCAGTGAAAGAATAGAGGTCTGAAAAGCAGTTGGCGGTAAGGCTGGAACAACTCGTGCGCTTTTTATTTCTTCTTCGTTGCTGCTGCTGTCTCTTCTGAGATCCATTATCTGGTATTGGAATCGGAGCGCTCGACACTTCATTTGCTTTATGCGATCTGTTATTCTCACTTGAATGATAACAGCCATCATCTATCAAATAGCATAAAGTAAATATTAAAATTCAACGATAAGACTAATGAAAGTGTTGCCAAAGTTATATATCAATCAAATAGTCATAAAAAAAATTGAACGCTTCAATGCTAAAAAAATATACTTTAGACGTAAACAAATTCAAGGCTAAAATTAATAATACAACTGACTATACGGTGAATGCAAACACAGGAAAGATAACTATTACTGGAGGCAATATAGGGGTGAAAACTTCCTCAAATACAACAAAAAGTTCTATCATACTTGGAACACAATAGGATTTTTATGTTTCTATTTTTGTTGTTGCGTAAGAGATCTTGCAGCTTTTGGTTTGATAATTAAACCATGGCACAATAATTAAGTGAAATGGTAAATAATAGTGACTAGCGTTTGTTAGACCGACAACAATACAATTTTAAGATTAATTGCAAAATCTAAGAGTGTGTACGCATTCAAATTTATGGACTATTAAAGCAGTAAAACTGAATTGAAATTCAAACTATAATCAAGTGATTATTTTTATGTGATTAAAAATACGATATTTTGAAAGTCATGGTCAAGGACTAGCGCTCGTTTCTAACAATAACGTAACTCTAATCAAAACAGTTACTCAAACATAGCTGTTATCAAATCATGTGATTTTATACTTGTTTTTATGCAGTGCTACACAAACCAAATTCATTATTGTAATGCTTTTTCACTTAGACCTTGAACTTGAGTTTCGTGTATAACCGCCGTTCACGCATTTAATTGAGTATTCCATTAAAAACTGTGAAATGCATACAAAAGTTCATTAAGAAGAAATCGATTGACAACAACTCCCTTCCATAGACCAATATTTATAGTAACTTGTGATCAAACAAATTGACAATTAACTGATGAACTAAGCCATACATAATAACTCGACGTTATTACATAACAAGTTGCGAAAGGGAGAACACATTTATCAACGTGAAGGTTATAGCAGATTGTTTCAATATTCTTACAATAGGATCACGAAAAATACGAGTCCAATCATCAACAACTATCTCATGCTATATGATATTTAATTTAAATATAGCACTAAAGCTTTGAGAAAGTATTTACAACCTCTGTGTTTATTAATAAGTTTAATATATTTATTTGAATAAAAGTACTCAATCCTTTAATAGCTGAATCATACGCTCTTTAGGCTATAAATAACTGTTAAGGGATAATTCAAAACACCCATTCAATACACTATTAAACCAAACAATAAGTGGTAGTGAGATCCTACAAATCTGAAACTATGAACAACATTAAATGTTATTCAAACTGAACCTGGAGAGCCTACTTTGAAGCTTAATCCCATAAAAATGTTGCTTAAAGAAGTATACTAAAGTTTTCTATACATTCAAGTGTCTTACTTTAAATAGTAAAGATAATCATTTTAGATAATGGTCACACACATGCACGAAATATAAATTCTAACCTATTTATAAGTTTTATAAAATGAATGAAAAACAGACTGTGTCAATTCATTCAAAATAAAGTAAAGATAGCGTGATCAGTCGGTACTCGACTGTTAGTTGCGATAAGGAATCATCACTTAAAGGCCTCTCTGTACAAGGAAATCTTAATTGTTTAATTGAGTAACATATTTTGATTGTTTCAATCGTACAATTTCGAAAACAAACTGTTGATTAGATAGCTTTAAAAAGCGACTTGAGCTCGCTAATAGAAGTGCAATAAATATGATTTGAAGCACATGATAGGGCGTCAAGTGATTCCATATTTGATGCAACCTTAAAGTTAAGATAGTTTTGATTTATTTCACAATAAAGCAATACAAGTGCCTTAAATGTATTTCCATTGATAAGGAGATAAGCCAAGAAAACAAACTCAACGTTGATAAGAGTGATGACCGACCCGTTTCAGCAGTTGCCACTTCAATTCGACTACTGAAGACTCAATTGTTTTGTAGATATTGATGACATATTGAACTGTATATTTGCGGATATCTAATAAACTATCAAAGCTAATACTTTTATACCGAAAACAGTATATCAGTACAGATTTATAGTATAAGTAAATTACTTAGTGATAGTGTATCTGTCAAGTTACGTAAGACAGACCAGACCCGGCCATCAGATAATAAAATAACAGATTAGTCAACAATATTTATAGCTTCGGTTATGTTGCTCAATATTTGGCTTCAAAACATTAATGCTTAGCCTTAAATTAACACTTTAATGCTAAGCCGAGTGATATGATTGCTGTTGCCCCTTCTAATTAGTTATAGTATTGCGCAATACTTTGTAATAGCCATAAGCTTTAAACGTACATAAAGCCAGTAAAAACTTCAATTGAGCAACTACAACATACATTTGAAACTTACAAAAATAATTCGAGTCCCCCTGTTACAGAGTGTAACTCATACAAACTGTAACAAAGATGCCACAAATTGCGACCTTTTTAGATTATATAAATTGCATTCGAATTCATTTTATTTTATTTATAGTGAGTGCCAAATACTTTTGTACTTCGTTTCATTTAGAAATTCATATAAACACAAAAAAATTATTGCTTTAGCTATATTGTTATCGATCGATGTCTGGATTGTGTTATAATTGGATGACTTGTTTTACAATCCATTTTGAAAAAAGACTATTTTTGAACGAAACTTGACTTTTGGATCTGGACTCTAACATATCTGTATCGCTACTCAAATACAATTCTGCTGATCTAAGGTCTGGCTCGAGGGGGGCTACAATCCAATTAAATATTTGAAACTTTAGATAAGTTTTGTCAGCATTTTTAAGAAAAACTCAGGTAAACACAAATATTATTGTAACATTACATTAATATTTGATGTAATCATGTAACTCATAAAAATAAGCAACAATTTTCATCATTAAGGGGGAGAGCGTTGGGCCAAACCCATCAGTTTTTGCACACATTTGTTTGAAAAACTACTTCAACCAAATGTAAAAACTGATGCATTAGTTTACTTAAGATATAGGAAATCTTTTGCACTGCTCGACTTCTCAGCATTCATTTCTGAGTGTCGAGAACAAATATTTCAGTAAAACACTGTCTGCAACAGATTAAATAACATTCAAATCACATTTTCAAATCAGTCTCGACTGAGTCGATGAGTGTATAGAAACCAATATAACATTAATTGACCTGAAAATCTATGTTCCAATTAATTAATTAAAAACACTTAAATGTGAGGCAGTCTTCATAAGAGTTAAGCATTTATTCAGTTGTTTATCAATCGATCGTCAAGTAATTCAACTCATTTTTAATTTATAATTAGCTTAAAAACAATGACTCTTTCGAGTTAAGGACAATTGCACTCAACCCAAAAAATAATACAATTGAATGATAAAAACAAATTATATCGAAAATCAGATGTTTATAACTTATAAATTGCTCTTAAATTATAGGCAGCTTTAAATTCAATGACAATAAGAGCTTTGAGAGAATGAGTCATTTTGTGGTTTCTGTAGCGAAAATAAATACTAATTTAAACTTAATGTTAGACTAATTTTATGCTTTTTGTTAGAAGAAACAAAAATAACTGAGTGATGAATATAACGAGTTTTCTCTTTTAAAATGACGTCTTTTGCAAACTGGAAGGCCATACAATCCAACTATAACTACATTACGATATCCATAACCCAACACTCAGTCCAATTAAATTATAATCACATTACATCAAATGTAATACTACTTAAAACCGACTAACAAATCATTTATTAATATCAATGCTATCAATGATAACTGTAATTGGGTTGTCAATCATTTCATAACTGTTTCATAAGTGAAAAACAGTTCAAACTTTTGAAATTTGCATTAAAGCTATAAATAAAGTATTATTTGATGCAAAACAATACTAATTAAATGGAAATCACATGATATGACAGTAACTATGAGCTGACCTGATTTTCGTGTCTAACTCTTTAGTGTTTTCTAATACAAAACTTATTATTTGAATATTATGTTAATGCTGAACAGAAGCCATTTTCAGTACTTTTGAGTACTGGAGGCAAAGCCTTTTAAACAAAACATAAGCAGAAAAAGTACAAAACAAACCGTTCATTCATACATACCATTAGGTGAATTATCATCATATAAATGCATTGACAGCGTTCTCATTATTATTGTTGTTGCTGATATTAATTATTAGATTATTATTATTATTAATGATATTGTTACTTATAATAAATTTCTCCACTTTTAAAACTATTTGATATCACATTAACTTTCAATAAATTTTATACAAAATTATAAACAATTTATTAAGACATCTATTCATTCGATTTATTGATATTCTTCTGTTAGAAACACTTCTTCTCCAAAACTGATGTTAACTTTTCTTCTAATTGTTTGATAACAAAGTGTTGAATCGAATCTTCAAATCTCTCGTTGTCTTCACTATTCGCTCACGTCCGCCATTTCTCGAATCCTCACATCATTTGCAATTTCTTTTCTACCAAACCGTAAACATTCATTACGGTCTACACCCTTTAAACAAGTCCCACCACTACACTCAGTGACGTTTACGACAAGCGCGCGCTTTCATTGGCTAGACAGTATCGACTGATTGTCTGACATCATACTTGTATTCATTCTGATATATGATTGCAATCCAAAATAACAAACGGTTCACACTTCAAAACTTAATAATCTACGACAGCAACAAGTAAAAAAGCGTCCATGCGTCAGCTTTGTAGTTATACAAGCTAATTTTTACCAATATCAATTTTAGATTTGCTTCCATTCCTATCGTAAATATTACATAAATTTGCTAATTCCTTCTGTACTTTCGTTTGGCAGAAAGCACCCCATGACAACACACAACGCTGCTAGTTGCTATCGCGAATAGTTACTTTATTGAGTGTACTGTAAAAGATTGGGGCAAAACAGCAGTTTGTTGCCCCTTCTAGCTCATTCTAGAATAATTGAAATGATTGAACAAATAGAAGGACAAAATATATAGAGTGATGAAATTATTTGCATGCGTTTGATCATTGTCTCTGTGACTCACTTCTCAGTTTGGTTCCACTGAGAGCAAATCCTCATTGGGCTGAATGTGACTTGCGAACAAATGTTGCAAATGTTTTAAAATTAGAAATGAAATCAACTCGCAAACTTATTGCAATTCGACTGACTTTCCGTTTCTGGTGTTTAGGCTCAAACAAGAAACATATTTGTTCGAAACTTCCAGAAACAGGTTTCCATACATTACGTGTTGCATTGGCGCAGACCTTTGCCTTTGCAACGGTCGAGTAACAATGGATCGTTTGAAATTGTTAGCTAAGTGTAGTTTTGCGAGTAAATGGCAATCCGCAGTTTAGCTACAGTTCTCATTAATACCTAAGTTTGCTTTTGGTTGTGTCGTGATGGTTGTCATATAATTAGCATAGAATAGAAAGTTTATTTTTATTTTTTATTCAGAGTATGCCTAGTCTGAAACGACAACAAAATAAGGTTATATTACTCGTCATTATTTATTACACTAGTATTTCCCTAAACTCTATATAGACGTTCGAGCGACACGTAGACCACCAGAGAAAAGAAGGACATGAGAGGCGCAGACACTAAACTTTAAGCGTAGGTCTTGTGATTTGAATCACGTTTGTATTGAGCTCTATTCCTGATAGATCTGTACTAAAGATCGCAAACGACAAAAAGGGAACCAAAGCTGATGCAATTGAGGTCTTGTGAGCGGTAAACATACAAATATAGCTGAATGATAAACGAAACTTTCGTTAAGATTGCATTAGATACAGTTTAGATCTATATGTGCAATCTTTACGCAAATTGACAAAACTTCGTGGAACTGCATATCTGACCAATTAATTACAGAAAGTATCGCGGGAAGTATTGAATAAGATATGCATTGCTAGATCATTAATGTATAAGTTGTAACAATAAGGATGTGCTCTTTTTTCTTGCTGAGTATAAGAGCCAATTCTAGTCCCTAATGAAATCTACAGTGACATTAGCTCATATGCCGTACAAACACAAAACACAATCAGATCTTATTGAGGAAGTTTGGAATTTTGCTATGCTAAAAAAACAATGTTCGCCTCGATTCGTTAGCTTAATTAGCATTTTCATACAATGCTCTCTTGTTTTGTTTATTAATTGATATTCACACGATTAAAAATAGTGTAAATTTTGGGTTGACGTAAACAAGAAGTGCACTGAACCAACATTTTTTGGATTGTAGCCCTACTATTACCACTAGTAAGATTACCTTTTACACTTGAGAACTAGATAATCCTTGATAGCAACAAGAAAAAGGATGCTCATATATCAACCCCCTGCGATGTGCGTCAGCCTCTTGCTAAAATTGATTTGTAATTGTCTTCAATTATCATAATGAATATGAAATTTGTTTCTTAACATTTTCTATTATATGATCTTGTGAAAAACATACCATAATGCATCACTTCTGGTTGCCATCAAGGATTATAAAGTTTTTGAATACATGCAGGCTTACATGACTCTATACACAAACCTTATCTACTATTTACTTATTTATGATTTTACTTGATGCCAACAGTGAAAGTTCCAAAAGAAAACAATCTTCCTTTCCATATACAAACTGTTTTGATATAAAGGAATGCAATAACAACTTATTATCGATATGAAAATATTTTTACGAATAAGAACGGTGTTTTCAAGTCCTTAGAATAAATTACAAAGTATTCTAATTGAAATTATCACAGTAAGTTCTGAATGATAACTTGTAAACTTTCAATTGAATCACAAGATTCCTATTAATCCTTCGACATGTGTTAATCTGATATTTAGGTCACAAAAAAAACTAACTGATAAGAAATATATAGAATCAAATGCATGATCCAATTGGCCCAAAGCTATTGGCTATTCATATTTAGTCACAATAATTTGCCAATTTTTTTCACATTGTTAGCAGTCTTATGATCTTTGGCGTTGATTTCAGATAAGTATTTAGGTAACCATTGGTGTTTTAAAGGTTTAACGATTTAGCATACCATTAAATTGATAATTAATATTTGAGTCATGTAATAGTATAAGCAATATTTTGATAGACTCTAAAAACACTGTAGCTTAAGAGTATGTGCAAAAGTTTGTGCAAAGTTATTTTCATTAAGTATTGATATAATTGTTTTGCAACTCTATCTCATGATTACATGATTACATTTCATTTTAAAGTTTACTCCTTTTGAAGTCAATGACAATTCTTATGCATAATTTATAGTTAAAATAATCTTATACTATTAATAGATTGTTTTTTCACGGAGCTTATTTTTCATTTTGAATTTCTAGTGTCCGGCTATTTATCCTTGTTTTATTCAAACATCATACTAGTTCTTAGGGTGGATTGATTCAAGTTGAACTAAGATCAGGAACCTTTTAGGCCTAAAGCTCAAGCTTTGAGCTGAGCTATTCCAAAGCTGAGCTGAACAATGGCTGAGGATATGCCCTAAGCCAGATGATTAAGCTTGATAATTAAACTTGATGATTGCTCATTGCTATAAATTGTGTCTCTAAAAGCAGGTCTAATTTTTTATTACAAAAATTAAAAATTTCATCAAAGCCAAAAATTAGTGGGAAATTCTTTATTGAACGTTTGTTCCAATCTATTTAATCCCATTGTTTTTAAATAAAAGAGTGCTCATCTAAAAAATAAATCATATTTGACAATGTGTGCAATTGTAAGGATTAACAATTAATTCAAGTCACAGATTGAGGTCCTCTAATTCGAGATGAAGTGCCAATCAATAAAATATGATTTCGAAACGTTATCTGTTTGTTGACAATGACTCAATAAATTTTAATGTCGATTCTAACATGAATGTTCATAAAAATAATATGTGAAAATAGTTTAGTGCTGGTTATTCTGAGCAATGCTTATCAATGAAAACAAGCTATTTACTACGATTTTTTGTATTGAATAAATAATCTGTGCTAACTTTGGTTATTTTTCATAGTCTTTGCAGAGCATAACATTGAAACAGATACACATATGTACACATGAATGTACAAAATATATTTGATATATTGCTAGAATACACGACACTTCAGTTAAGTTCAAAACTGAATAGTTCTTTTTCATAAATTGCAAAAAATGTTTGAGACAAACAACAATTATTATAGCTATTACAATAAAAGTCGATAACAATTCTGATGTGTTTTCAGCTATAGTTATAAAAATAAAAGTCAAAATAATAAAGTTATCTAGACGATAAATAAGAAGTGGAATAGAGTAAGAATAGAATATCTAAAGTGAATGAATGTCTTAATTTCAATGAGATGCAAGACACATACTTTTCAACTTTTTTCCAGACTCAACCAGTGTTACGCAAACTGAATCTGAGCCTTCCTCTAAGCTTGGTCTGATTTTACGAATGATTATTGCAATCAATCAAGGATTTTCTTAGATGGTAGCCAATATTGCACATTTTACTTCTTAAACCACTCTTAAGCATCATTTGTAAGAATCATCAATTATAAAGTATTGAGACTATGTCTCATACAGATGTCGATTTGTAATCTAAGCTCGTAATGGCTCTACGAGCTTAGATCAAAGTTTAGCAACTTTCAATAATTCATTAATTGCAATACAGAAACACAGTTAGACTTGTTTCATTCGAACATGCAGTTAAGTGGTTTTTCAGAAACAATAAAAACAAGCCTTCATTTTCTATGTATTTATTTAGTCTGTTTCTAAAAACCAATTAACTGCTTGTTAGAGTAAAACAAGTCTTGCTACAAAATTAGATCTTTTCATTTGTGCGATTCAAGTCTTCAAAATAAAATAAATATAACTCCAATTGTCTTTACAGAAACTTGATTCAACTATAGGGTTCTGACAAATTCAATTAGCACGTGAGCAGTAACTTAAGTATTTATTGAGCTGATTCCTCGAACTTGAAGTTTCTTTTAGGTTAAGCTATTACTTACCATAAAGTGACAAATCAAATATAGAAGCTCACTACTTCTACTTTAAGCATAAGATAAGTTGATCACTAGAGGTATTCCAATAAATCTACAGAATCTAAAAAAATCAACTCTATGTAATATTTGACGAGGTCAGCAAAAGATGATCAGCAAACTCATAAGAACTTTGATTTTTATAAGTTAGCTTAAAACTAGGAAAACCTATTCTCTCACTCAAAATGCAATTGGGATTTAGTGCAAAAGAATTACTAATAGTTTTGCAAGCACTTCAAGTAGTGTACAAATTTTATCAGACCATATTTGACAGAAGCAATTCAAGTAATATCTTTTGTGAATCTTATGACACATCTTACAGAATATTTGATGATGCATTGCAATTGACTCAGTTTATATTTTTTGTTAGTTGTGAGCAAAATTAATTAAAACTAGAGCAGACAAATGAACTTATTATAAGCTCAACTACTTAATCATTAATTAATTCAACATAAATAAATAATCATATAAGTCAATATTCATTAATTCAGTTCTGAACGAAAAGGTCAATTGTACGCATAGGACAATGAGAAAGTTGAAAGATTGCTAAATTAAAGCTAGGTTTACAACTTGAGCGAAAGTGTTAATATATACTAACTCGTGTCTTAAAATCTGAAACATCTAAAATTTGTTAAGCAATTGAATAGGTTAAATGTTATAAATAATAAAATTTAGCAATTATTATGACGAGTCAAATGGAAAAACCTTTACGATGTTGAGGTTTTATCACTTTAAACACTATACTTGGAAGAGTTTAATCGAGAGGTTACCTCTTACTGAAGTTTAAAGTTAAAAATAAGTTTCATGGAAAAATTTTGCTTTCTTTGGCCCCGTAAAGGTGTCATGTACACCCCACCAATTAACCGGTTCCCTCTTTCAACTTACAAAGTAAGGTATTTTTCCACAACTCGTTCACTGGTACGATGTCTCTACCCCATGATTCTAGAAAAATATCGTTTTACATTTCTTATGAAAGTTGAAAAATTGACTTTAAATTAGCCCGCATAGTGTGACGACGGCTTAACGACAAAAGACTACAAGTTTACTGGAAATGAAGGGTTGCTCTGTTTGATCAATAGTCAGTTTGTCAATGTTTACTGCAATTAACAAACAGTATCACATCGAAAATAAAACGTCGAATGCAAGATCATCAAAAACATTTCAACTTAAAGTTGTTAGATTTTTCAACCTTAATACGACCTATTTTCTATGGACAATTTTTATATTGTTCGTTTGATTCAAGTTGTGCTTGCCATTGAATAGGATTGATTAAAAAACAGCTTGATTATTACTAAAATGACATATTCTTATTTACTCTTTGAATCAAAAGCAAATCAAAACTATTGGGTAAAACACTATTAGTGACGTTGAACAAGGTGTCAGTCGATGTTAACTTTTAATATTAGACTACCTGTATTGATTAAATTACATTTTTATCTAAGTAGATTTTTAGATGAGTGGTCGGTAAAATTTGAGGGCTTTGTACAGGAAAAACAGCATTATTTGAAACGACGTTCTCGTTAGAGTTTAATTGAATTCTAATATTCGATGCTATTGCTCCTTAACCTAACCTTATAAAGCACTGTAAATTAACTTGATTTGCAACAACAATATGTTGCACGTCCCTTTGAAAAACTAAGTGAATGAAACCTAAAACTCGATTGAACTTTTACTGAATCGATTTTTAAAGTTCGGACGACTAGATTATGACTGCATTCTAGAAGTTCTTTTGTTGCAGTGATTTGATTTTAATAAATTACTTTTGTTGTAAGCATACTATATGATACTCCGTGAGCTAACTATTTTTGAAATTTGCCTTCCGTTTTGCAAAACAGGAAAGAGAAGTTCTAAACAAACACGTACTCAAAAATACTACTTCCTAAATGAACAACGAAATATTAAGTTAGTCTTAAGTTCAAAACACGAGAATTAAAGTGTAAAATCACTTATGACGCGATTAGTTTCTGAACTAAAGTTTACATGAAATACTCAAGAGTTTGAATAGATTGCAAGCAACTTTTTTGCAATGGCTATTTATAGCAAAGGACAAAGTTAAGTTCGGAGGGTTTTCACGAGGTTTCTCGCATAAGAAAAACAGAACTACGAGTAAACAAAATTCACGAAAACGGCTTCTAACAGATGATTAATGCCTGCACTGGTATTGCAAAGAATGAAACACAGTATTGAACTTATTTAAGTTGCATATCTGACAAAAACTTAATTCTATTAATATACATTTAAAAATGATTAGGGATCATACATATCATGAGTTTGTATGATGTTTGAGAATGCGAAAAATTCGGTTCAATATCGGAATTGCCAGGTATTGAGTTTTTCGAATGTGCTGTAAAAGTCTACATAACTACGAAGTCTGTTGGCCATGAAAAACATTGATAATTAAATTGTTCAACTTGAATGGAATTCAATTAAAAACATTTGTTTATGTTTTGGAAGCAAATATTTACTGTTAACTTTTTGGAACCTTCATCCATGGATAACAAATCTGTAAAGTAAAAAATATCGGGTCTTTCCTTGAAATTTTAAATGTTTATACAAGATCTTTAATCAAGTTCTGATTTGACATCCAAATAAAACAAACGTAACAATTCATAAGAGAGTTCCTATTCGTCATCTAAGAAAAATCGAACCGAATTTCAAATTATTCAAAACATTACCAGCTTCAATAGTCAGATGCTTTCTATCAAAGATGTTAATTCTGATTGACTTTTAATCTACTTTGGGAAATTTCAATATAATAATCGATAGTTTGTTTACTCGTTCAGTGTTTTTCATGAAAGTATTTTCAAATAGATTTTTAGCATACTATTTAGAACAATTGAACAAATTTGATTTGAGAAATACCAAAAGCGATCTGATGAACAAATTTGAATTTTTAAAATTTTCTTATGAGCTTTGGTTGATAGCACTTATGTTGGCGAATCAGTTACTTAATAGTGAATGCAAATCGCGATATGTAATAAACAGGATCTTTTACGCTAATAAACTCTAACGTAATGGTAAACTTTCTTCTTAAATTGTTCGCGGTTTGTAAAATAGGTTATAGCGAGAATAATTTGCATAAATTTGCGGAGCAATAAAGTCAGAGTATCAGTTTCATTGCATGAGGTTTCTTATATGGATCACCAAATATTTATGAGACCATATTTGTATTCATTACGAAAAATGGCAATAAATTCGAGATGGAGCTTGAGCATCATTAAGCCTCAAAACTTAATCCTTCATCCTGTATGGATAGATCAGAATCTATGGTAAATTTTATTGAGGCTGAACCTAAAAGCAAAGCAACATAAAAATCAATCAAAGTTGTCTAAAAATAAGAATTAAGATTGACTTTATATATATTTAATAACAATATTTTCAACTGTTAATATATTAAAATAATTGGTAACTTTTAAATAATTTACAAAATCAAACATATAAAATATAGTAAATTCCACAACCGGATCAAAATCATTCGAAAATATAAAATACATTATAAAAACTTAGTTATCCTACAAAGTTATAATAGTAGCCAATTATCAATTATAGATATTACTCAGTTATTATGGAAATTTTTCATATTTAGTGGCCATTATTTTATTGATTTATATATATATTTGACTTCTATTTATATGAAATATATATTTAAGAAAAATTATAAACTTTATTCAGCATATAAAAACTTATATAAACTTATAAATCAGAATTGTTTAACTTCTTTTGGTCCCAACATTAATGAGGTATTTGCAGCAATGTGTTAAAAGTTGTTTATCTCCTGAATATAACTCGTTGTTAACTTCACGCGTGTATATATCCAATCCGTACTGACCATCATCCGGAAATTTGATAAAGAAAGTCACGATATCGTCGTCAACGTGAGCGCTCACATATTTAGAGAGTTTTTTCTCTTCAACTCCGTTTTTATGCAACGATGCCATGAAATCAGTTAATTCTCGCGACATTCGGAATTGTATGTCCAATTCCCGACCCGAGAATATCAGAGCGTCTTCATGTGTGAGAGGAATGAGTCCAAAAAGACGCGTGCTTTTTAGCGGACCCCATTCACCACTTGCGCAATCAGGCAATGGAACCATGACTGTTTGCAAGTCACTGCAAATAATCTTGAATTTACAAACGCTCTTAAACTTCATGGGTTCTCCGGTCACATATTCACGAGGAGTGGTGGCGTTGGCGAAGATGTCCATTATGAAAGATCCACTACAGGGTGCGTGTACTCGAAATGAGACAATATTACCGATTACTGATTGCATAACGAATCTTTTGAGACCAACGCCTTCGAATGAATCGCTATCGCGGTCATAGAATTTGAGATTGTAGTGAAATATAAGACTTGGAGTCATACTCGTAGGCATTCCTATTCTAATAGTTGCCGCACCAGAACTGTCTGTGTATAATACTGCTCTAATATCTTCATCAGCAAAATAAAGGCCGTATCTGAAGAAGAGTGATCTGACAAATGGCAGATCTTCGAATTCACTTAAAGTGATTGGAGTCTTGAGCAGCTGCCACTCGGGCTGAAGAGGGAAAAATTCGTAAATAAACTCTTTCGGGTCTGTCAGGAAGTAGTGGTCATCGTATTCATAGCGTAAACTATCAGATTTGCCTTTACTTCCAGGTTTAGGCACTTCTTTAGCGTTGACCAGATGTCTGGCGCCCCAATTGCATTGTACAAAACGCCAGGCACCGGCCACATACACGGCATTCCATGAATTACGGAATCTATTGTCCTCGAATCTGACTCCTGGCTGATAGCCTGCGCTCTTTGAATATCCTTTTATGACTACACAATGCAAACCAGCGTAACTGTTAAATACAATAAAATTATTGCATTAATAAATTCATAGATTAATGAGTGTGAATGTTTCGTGTGAAACAACACTACATGCCTATTAAAGTTGAGAGTCTTATATAACTCATATCAAGTATTCACAATAAGGATAATAATAATACTGGTCTAAATGTGAAGCTAACTGACAAAACTATATTCGAAGCTTATTAGGATTGAAGCCTACAAACTTATAATTAGTGGTTTCACAACAAGTCAAATACATTGATGGGAAAATGGGTCATGACTTTCGGGTACATTAAACAAATGAATAACACGCGACTCTTAATATTCAGTAACGTGCATAAGTAGTGACTATATATAAAAGAGGTCGTAATGAGTATGCATCTTGTAATTTACTAGTGACCTATTGGTAATTAAAATTTGAGATAAAACGCAAACTTGCCTACAAAGCCGTTTAAAGAGAACATGATAGCTCTCGGTGCCGTGTTTGATACCACGCAATATACCCATCGGTGTGTCTGCATTAATGTCATCATCGAATTTAATTGTATTTAAATTTTTGACAGTAATCCATCTAAATATTGCTCTTGCTTTTTCCACATCTGTGATACAACTGCCGATTAATAGCCGAACTAAATCAGTGAATGTCTTTTGGTCTTCACGAGCGACCTAATAAAGGAAAAAGTTTATTGTGGTCAAACGACTATCAATTATTAATGATTAGCCCTTAGCTGATTTGCTTACATTGATTGCTATTTGATCGAGTTCCGCGAAAATATTTGGATCGTGGTAGATATCCATCTTTGAGATTACCGGTGGGCTCGGGGGTGGCGGTTGGCTCGGGTATGGCATTAACGGCGGTTCTTCTTGGCTAATAAGAGTTTTTTCGTTACTCTGTTTGATTGGACAGAGAAAAATGGCAATCAGTAAAATTTGTTATAACAATGAAAGACTTTTTGAAAGTACTTGAGAGAATTCATTGAATTTTTCGCTAATCAAATTCATCATTTCTCTACTTTGCTTATCTACAAGCTCTGCAGTGGCCTGTCTTTCTTGTTCTAAAAGTTTTCTAGTGAGCGATTCCTTCTTTCGATCCAATTTAACGGTCATGTTCTTTTCTAAGTCTTCTTTTTCTTTCTGATGTCTTAACGTAAGTGCCTTCTCCTCGTCATTTGTTATTCTTTTCTTTTTAGTATTCATCTCATGATGATATTTCGAAGTTATTTTTTCGAGCTCTTTCTCCCACTCTTCCTAAACATATAATTAACGATCAATGGATAGTCACCCATATATTAATCGTTATTGAAATGCAAAAACTAACTTGAATTTGTTGATTAATATTAGTTTCTTCTTCTGCTCTTTTCTTTGAAAATTGTCTATAGAGTGCATCCTCTTCTGCTCTGTGTCTCATTTCGAGTTTTCGTTGTGTTTCAGTGTCCTTTCAAGAAGAAAATAAATTGATCCAATCAATAGTGACATAACTTATTATATAGAATAAGAGAAAGATAAATACATTATAAAAAAGAGATGTTGCAAATACAGTTTAATCCTATAGAATTGCATTGATGTGCATGCTATCGAAAATTATAATTGAATTCGTGCCTTATTATTATGACTTTGTATTGAGATAGACTGCAGTTCATTAAAAAAAAGATATCTAACACATCAACAGGAAGCGAAAACCTCATGATATTTGAGCTATTATTGATAAAACAATAAAATAATTTATTGTTCGCGTACTCAGTTTTATGCAATAAAAACATAATGATATAAAATTTTTTATTTATAGTTTAAAACTAGACGTTTACAGTTGAAAATAGCTTGAATGTCATAAACTCTTGCTTTGTTGTTCATTTTGATTGCAAGTAAAAGACAATCTCAACTGATGTCTAAATCTTTGTGCAGTTAATATGCGCGAAATGTAAAATGAATTTAAAGATTAACTGAAGCAAGCCAACGTGAATCAATGGCCTTAATATAAGTTATTTACAGATCTAATCAATCTGATTGTCAGCTCGTAAGTTGAAATTGAAAATTGAGGACAAAAATTGCGAATAAGTGTTACAAAGAAACGATTTGATCTTTGCCGAAAGTAGCATAACTCAATTTAATTTGTACCAAAGTGTGGTTTAATATTTTGATTTGACATCCGCCTACTATTATTGTACCAAAAAAGGCAATGCTTAGTTTGAGATTAGGTATTATTTTGTATAAACCAACGTGTTATTGACTTCTATGCTTGACATCCCAATTTTGTTGAAACTATTTCATATTCAAAATACCTAAAATCATCTAATTTTTAATATTTAACGGCAAAAGTTTATTGCTCTAATTTTCACAGTATATTTGTGGACATATTTTCAATTTTGCCTGTAATTTACATAATTATATCGAATGAAATAATGAATTGATTGAAATTTGGCACTAGGAAACAAGTCAATTATTTTTTATTCATCTATAACTGAAATTACGTTGTATTGCAGAGTTGCTTATTTCAACCAAATGAGTGAACTCTAGGCAAAAATCTTATAAAAAAATATAATTATATAGTATTACAATAATCCTAGATTTGATTTGAAGTAAAAAAATCGAAATGTACAAAAAGCATTCATATGCCATAACAACAAAGTGGCAGTAGTTTATCACAATTCTCACGCCTAACACGATTTATCACAATGAAGAAAACATTGTGCGGGTGAACAACTAAAGACTAGCCTTTTGTAAACAAGATTGTTCGTTATTGTTATTTCTTAAATCTGTAAAATCAATTCTCAATTCATAATATTTCTAACTGAATCTCACAACAAATTCATAAAATACAAGTCAAATGCAGTCTTGTAGTAGAATAGTTTTATGTGTTCACTAACTGTAAAAGTTTCATCACTATCAAAGATAACAATGATTCAATTAGATAACACCTTCAACGGTTCAAATAGAATATATTGAAGCACAATAGATTTAAACTGTTTTAATTTGAATATTCATATCTGCAGCTAGTTAAACAAATTTCTATCAATCAAAGAACAATTATTGTCAATTGCTCTAAATTTGAATATTTTCTCATATCATTGGAAACTTTAACATATCTGGAAAGCATTCACAGGAATTATATTGAAGAAGTTCTTAAGATATAATTTACATATTGATAGCTGAAGTTTAAATGCTATTTTCTAAGTCAATGATTACACAAAGTATGCAAACATTTGTTGTTATTTATTCGCGAATAAATGATTTACTCGCTTAGAAGGTTGTTAGATATGATAATATTACAGCAAAAATGATATTTTACATATGATTTAAACGAGATTTAACTTTTATGCCAATCATGTCAAATAATTTGAATTCAAGTATTTATAATCATATCAGATATGACATGTACAACATGTATTACATGATCAAACTATGCCAAAAATATGAGAGTATTAAATTAGATTCGAAACACAAATTAATAAATATTAGCATCTATTTGAAAGGCTATTCAAATTGAGAATAATTCTAGAAAATGACAAGTCCTGCGATCAAGTATTGGAAACTTTAGATTTAGATTCAAATGTGTTATTCACTTATACTGCTTTGTAGTGAACGGAGAGTGCGATCACTTATTGTCATATTGAAAATAATAAAATGTTTGATTTAATATTTTTTGTCAAAATTCTCAGTGTTATTCAACTATAACTTATTTATAATTGTGAATCGGAGTTTTTGTTGTCCTGATGCCCATCTAGGAATACAATTGACATACGCATGATTACCGAAGCACAACTAGAAAGGTCTCTCTGAAGAAGAAACACCTTATCTGAAGATGTAGCCAACTTTAAGTAAATAATCGATACAATAGAGCACCCATCACAGCAAGCACAAATCTTATATCTTTGGCCATCAATATTGAAAAAAACTGCAACGTTATTTGTCACTTCCGAGAAGGATTATAAATGCAATCAATCATTTCAATAAATCGATTGCATTATGTAAAAGAGATGACTTAATAAGCTTGTTCAGTTCATTCAAGTGTTTAGATATTCAATTGTCTAACATATTTAGATATATCAAAGCTTAGACATAATCTCAAATTGATGACAACAAAAATGTTGTAAGTGTACTGTAGTGTGCGGAATAGTATGTATCTGATACGGAAGCGCGGCTTTCAATTTTAAGCCGTATCTTATACTATATGCTTAACAATCTCAAAGAGCTATTTCAAGTTTTTTGTCTTATTCTTCTTCATGCATGGGAGACAGTCACCAAGAAGAAGCTACGAGTCCTTTCAGACATTTAAATAGCTTCGTTAAGTGTTTTGACCCGGAAGATAATAACTGAAACAATACTCCGCTAAGGCGAGGTTTTCATACGAGCCTGACTTAAATGAGAGACTAAAATGCAAACAACTACTTCTGACGCATCGCAAGCTTTTGTCACTCGAAAGAACATGAGTCAGTGTCTAGCTTTCAGAACTAAATCGACAAAACTGACGTTAACCAATTTTTTAAATCGATTTTCTATGCAAAATATATGATAGTTGGACACGAACATATAGCTACTGACGAAAGGGTTGAATCAGTGCTTTCATTGTGTAATACTTTGACAAAAGTGCTTTTCTATTGAAAATAGGTGTAGCTTTGTATTCACTTCAATATGAATAAATGAAAATGTCTTAAAAACATGTCTTAGACAAAAGTACAACTTACTTAACTATCAATTATTTAACTTGTCTCTTTTAAACATTGATTACACGTAATAATAACACGAATCAAAATAATGATCATTGTATTTATTAAAGCGCTTCACATCTAAATCTAGTTTTCAAATTTTAGTTTCTTGCTAGACTCGAGTGTTTTCTCGAAAAACATTCGTATGATTTCATGGAAAAAAGTGTATAATATTGTTGGGAAAAACTCAATGATATACAAATTTTTGAGATCATTTTATTTGAGTTGACTCAAAAAAGTAGAAATTTTAAATAATAAAAATCCTTTAAGTTTGAAACTATGACACTAACTTGGATTCAGTTGAACAGCTTTAAGAGATCAATAAAAATTGAAAATGTTTTTTCTCAAATCAAAAAAGTTTGGGATTGAAAGCTATGGAAAATTATGAAAAACAATCTTAAGCAAACTACAATATTTATTTATTTAGGGACAATTTGAAAGCATAATTTGGAAAAGCAATGGTTTGTAACTAAGCAATTTCTTGTATATATTTGACAATTCCGTTAAGTTAACACTGGTTTGCAATAATGAGAAACTAGTTGACCAAAACGTAAATCAATCAAATGAAGACAATATCAACATTTGTTTGAGATCCAACTTTTCACGCATGCATTAAATTTAATGGAAGATTCAAATGAGATAAAAAATAATTCTATTTAAAGTGTCACAGTTATTATTGATTGGACTAGAATCAACTGAAATCATGGCTAACCTCGATTTGTTTGATTTGAATGCGAACATAAATATTTGCTTTAAGACTGTTTCAATTGTGCTCAACTTAGTAATTATCATTGCTATTAAATTGAGTCAATAAGAAGAATGTCGAATTAATTCCAGTTATTTAGTTTGACAATTAACTCAACCGTTCCAGTTTACAATTTTATTTCATTTATCAGAAAGTTTTCGATTGAAGAAGTCTTCAAATCTATTATAAATATGCCATATCCGAAAACATACACTCTTATACCGTATGAATGAAAACAAGGAAATGATACGGAGAGTACTATTACACTCATTACTATAATTAAATGGCAAACAATGAGTGAACTGAAATCTAGCCGAACAATACAACCTACACCTACTTTGTATTGCGTTTCCAGTTATACTAACCATACTATGGATGGATAGAGGCTGATTCACACCATCAACCAATAAATTGAGCAACTGTTAGTCAAGCTTTTAAAGTGAATACCAATTATTTTATGCCTGTATATTCTAATGAACAACTTCAGAGTTTCTTTCAATAGTAACATAAATGCTTATCTAGACATTCATTTTTATGTGTTTACTGTCTGTGATGCCTCGTTAATGATAAAAACTCTCACGCGCATAAACAGGTATTACCCTGAAAGTTAGTTTGGTCAAGGCGCACCTGTACTTTTAATTGTCGCTTGTATCCATACAATTCAGATTAAACACTTGGTTAGACTTTTCATTAAGCTATTTCACTTACAAGGAATTCATTGATACGACTTTCGACTCCGGTGTGTTTGTAAATCTTCTGTAATCTGGTTTGGTTGACCGCATGTTGGATATGTAGTGCAGAAGCATCGAAATGTCCGGCCATGTTTGATCGGTGTGAATAATCGGTTTCGTATAGCTTTGAATTAGTTAAGGCTGTTTTGATTCCTAAAGCATCGGCGTTAAAGGTTCCTTTTCCAGAACCCCGTATTTGGTCATTGACGAGATGATTGGTTTTAGGAACGTTCAGAGCAGCTTTTATTCCAACTGAAAAGCCGTCCAATTTTCCCGGGCCTGTTTTCGGCACATGACTTTGACAATAAACCTATTAAACCAAAAACAGATATTTCAATATTTAGAACTTGTACCAAACAAACAAATGACACAAACAAAAGGAAATTACAACAATTAAAGACAGTGACTCTGAAAAATATTTGTTTTATTGCGTTGAATGACTAAAACAGTTTTGTAGGTTTCTATTTCAATCTCTGTTTTGAGCCTCATCTTCGAAGGTGTTTTCAGGACCACCGAAATGTGTGGGCAAACATGCTTTTGATTTGTGTGGGTTAGTATAACATAAACTCATCTATGTATTAAACTTATAATTCCTAAACTCCTACATTTAACCATTAATAGAGTCCTATTGTAGGGCTACCAACACCTGTCGTCTTATATTCTTCTATTTTTTGGTTTCCCTTACAACAATTAAAAATAACTTCGTGTTTACCTATCATAATAGGTATTACACCTTTACGCTAAAATTTATGATTTCAACATTTTAAACTTATAACGTTGGTCGTATTCAATTTTTTATTCACTCGTGATTCTAACAAAGATAACAAGTTATTGTTAATCTTCTCATAGATAAACTTATTGAATTATATCCTAACATTCAATCCTGTTATAAGTTATATGGTATCAAATTACAGTTCGTTACGATTAATTATTAAAAATAGTGTAGCTTAACATTAGTATTGAAAACAGAATAAATAGCAATCCTATCTTCTACTTTATCTGAGATTTTAGCCCTCCAAAGTATTGTTATATTTATATTTATCTTCACATCAGTTCGCTTTTAGCAAATAAGGAAAAATTGAATACATTTTCATTGGAAAATGTTCCACAAAATTATCTGTTTGATAACTAAAATTATATAACTTTAAATTATAAACTTAGAGATGCAATTAAGCCGTTTTAGCCGAATAGATTGAAAGGCTTGGCACTAACGCACTAACTTATAATTCATTTACATGAAAGGTATAGTAGATCAAGGATAAATTCTTATTATAATACGTTAAACCTGCACATTTTTAGAATAATCTTTAACAAAGCAGCTGCACTTCTGATAATGAGTCTAGATTATTCAGTCGCAATAAGAATGTTAAAACTCTTACAATAATTGGCAAATACTATATCAATTTCCAAACAATTCTAAACTTCTAATCATTTTACTAAACACTAATATTAGATGTTTTGCTAGCTTTAATTAGGGAACTAGTTTGAAAAATTTTGAATTTCGATAAATTAAATTCAAATTATTTGACCAAGTTTTTAAATGCTCTTTAAAGAGTACTTTACTTGCAAGTTAGTAAAACAAAATATTCATAAATCATGACAAACATAGATGCAAATTCAAATAAGACTTAAAAATGACTATTTAATTTGAACTATCTGGTCTGTCAGTAACGAAGTCAACATAAGAGCATAATATGGACTCCTTCTCAGCACCAAATTTTTCTGAAAATTTTCAGTTATTTTAATATAAAACTTAGGTTTTATAAACGAAGAAGAGAAATAAATAACTGAGTTCTTGATTTAGATGATATTATTGATGATTTTCTAGATATGAATGAATAAGAATTGTTTTGATGTTAAATTCAAATTGAGTTGTTAAACACGTAAAGCGTTCGCCACTCATTTGTGAGCTTTATATTTAGCATAATTTATTGCATGCCTTGTAATTTATTAATAGTCTGACTCTCTATGAATATGGATTTTATTTCTTAGCTCCGATAATTTGAAACTATAACTAGAATTTGAAGTTTGCTAAATAACCGGATTGTGCATCAAAATTCTATTAGTAATTGAAAACATGTCTTTTATACGTTGTCGTCTTATCATTATTTCCATTTTACATAAATTAAACGTCATTTTTATACTTTAATCATCTTGTAGTCATTATTCGAAGCTTACTTAATGAGCGAGTCTCATAAATATACGGTTCAGTTTTTAGAGTTTAGACTGTTTTAGAGATAATTGTCTATTCCAAGGATATTCCAAGAGTGCATCATTTCCATAGTGCTTAAGTAGTTTTAGGTATTCCCTCGTAAAGACTACACTATTTTAATCAAACTTCATAATGTTTTTTGAATTTTGCTTCATTTACTAGCATTAGTCAAAAGAACAATTTTCATACAATGGTCAGCTTTAGACAATTTATCACATTCTTTTGTGATTAACCGTTGATGATGAGGTTTTGAAAAATGAGGTGATTAGTTTTCAGATTATATGCAATAAAACATAGAGAAAATTATGAATTTTTTATCCCAACTACTTGTTAAATTGAATTTTTCAGCTATATTTGACACATCAGTTCAAAATAGTTTTACTTTGGCTTTAATAAGTTCGAAGAACTGCCGAAAGCTTTATTTTTAATTTGTTTGAAAGTTATAAATCAACGCAAATATTCGAAAAATTGCAATGAATAAACTTGTTTTCATATTTTCAATAATAATTGCAGAATCCATTTATAAAGAATGACTCCGACACAAATTGAAAACATCCAACAAAATCAATTCGAGACTTAAATGTATTAAAACAAATAATTTTCTTAAACTGAAATTTCAAATGAGAGGCAGAAAGCATTTGAGTAAATCTTTGAAGACATCAGTCAAAAAGAGAAAACTGGTATACGACTAAAGTCGTATTCAAATAAGATATTAATAAATATTCGTACGAACTCATTAATTTGCAATTCAATTACAATCCTAGCGATTTTAATAAGATTATGGCATCTACTTTATAAGTTGCATGACTTAAATATGATTTATTGCATATAAATTAAAACAATGCAGTTATACAAAACTTTTTGTTTTCCTCTCTGACTCAAATTCAAGAATTGTGTCACCAAATTCTTTGCTTTCAATACTTAAGATATGAAACGATAAAAAATCACAGCAAACATTCAAAATTAGAGCCAAATTGAAAAGAAAAGTTTTCAAACATTTGATTACCAAAGTAAAGCATTATTTCATATTCTTTATGATGATATTGATGTCTCAAACTCTCCTAATATTTTAAAATACGACTTAATGCTCGCTTTTGGCCGAGTGCGGAGTGCGTAATGATATACCTAACGATTGTATTCAGTAACGAATAGTTCATTTAGACCCAACCGATCGCTAGCTTTTTAAATAAAGTAATAATATAATAAGGAGAGCCAGGTTTTCTTATGGGAAAATGAGTCAACGAAATATTTGAATAGAAGGGGATCCTAAAAGAATTTGTTCGGGAGCCTTTCACGAATTTTTCATTCGATATTTATTACGCACGACAGACTCAATCCTTGGGCTTAGGCAGGAGATGGCCAAACGATTTCAGTCAAGTTAATATAATGGCTCTCCTCGGGCTAAGCTTACATAATTAACTGCAAAAGCTATGTATATCAGCAAAGCATATCCCTCCAGGCATTTTACGTGTTCAGTCTCAGATATATGTATTTGTGCAAATGTTTTCACTTTAGAAAAGGGAACAATCTTTTTCAAACTTATCATAGACTCTAAACAATTTTAGATATACTGACAATTTCTGATGCATATCTAATGTCTTCTAACTGAAAGTCACTAAAAATTAATGAAACCCAATGTGAAAAGCTTTCACTATTACTGCAATGAAGATTTCAATGACATCAAGATATGACATAATCTTGAAAAATGCAAACTTTGTGGCATTTCTTACACTATTTTCCACTACAGTATAGTATTCTAAATTTTTCCATTCAATGCATTCATTATCAGATGGACAAAACAATAAACTTATAGGCAATAATTACAAGCATTCAGGTAGAAAACAAAATTACTTTTGATTAATATATCCTTAAACGCCGAACCCTGAAAATCAGCAAAATTATTGTATTTTGTTTATAATGAATATATTTGTGTGCGTTGTCGGTAATTAATTTTCGAAAGCTTAGTAATTACTTCTCAAATTGAGCCAATTTTGCATTTAAGACTTCCATAATTTGTGAAATATAAAATTTAAAATTTAAAATAAAGAAGTAATAAACTTTTTTTGAATAGAGATAATGAGACTCAATAGAGTATTACTTTGATATTTCCGTCAGCTTCAAGAAGTTCGTTAATTATTCAAAAATAACAATTAAATAGACGAGTGAGACTCGAAAAAAGATAATTTTTTGAATATTTTTAAAAAGTAAAATTATCTTTAATAAGCAAAGTTATTACACGATAAATTTTGATTTATGCTCACTTCCGCTTAACAATAACTTCGGGGACACTGAACTTGGATCAAACTAACATAAATGCAACATAAATACAATTTAAATGCAACTTAAATACAACTTAAATGCTTCTCGTATTATATTTGAAGATTTAAATAGTAACTCCAACTGTGAAGACTATTAAAACAAAATTTTGAGCTGAACTAGATTTAAGTTATAAACGCTGTTTTACGTGAACAGGAATGTTCATACATGTAGACTAAATTATTTATTGGCTGTTAGGGCAGTTAAGGCAATCAACACTTTTGGTTTATATCCGATATATGAAAAACCTATACCTTATGTCAATTAACTTTTTTGATGGCTTTGAGTAAAGAATTGTTTACAAACAAACAAACAAAAAAAAGTACTCCACAGACTGTCATTTCTGACTGAGTTGTTCCGCACTGTTTGATCAATCAATAGAATTAACATTCGATCATAGGAGCTATTTATGAATAGATGCACAGACAAAGATTCTGCTCATAAATTCAAATTGTTAGGAAACAAAGTTTAATGTAAATCACGATTATTACAATCAGTACATGGATGTAATTTGAAAAAACCAAAACTTTAATACTGACAAAAGACAGTTTTCATGTTAAGTTTTTAGATTTGATTATATGATACATGTTATAAAATAGATGTTAAAAAACATACCTCTTTATCTTCCTGGTCTTGCTGATTATTAAAATATGTTTTAAGTGTTAATTTGGTTCCACAAACATGACATTTGAAGCATCCGTGATGATAAAATGTAAAGTCTTTAAGTGGACCGATCTTTTCGGCTGAATATACGACATGACCACATCGATTGCATACATTTTCATAGGAAGTGGTCGCAAAACGACGCGTTGAACTGATCGCTGTTGACATTTCGTGATGAGCAAAAGCGATCTAATAATTATTCAAAGCACATCCAAAATAAGAGAAATGATAACTTAGAGTTATCACAATGTTGCCAATCCACAGTTTTTGATAAGCAGATAAACTTCCGAAAAATTGTAGTAAAACTAAATCGATCAATGAATCAGTTATAAAGGCGGTGAGTGAAGGACAGTTAGGTTTGACAAACTGGTAATGAGTGATTGAACGTTAAGTTTGACAGTAGATAATACGTGGGATCAACAGATACGGCAGATCACACATTCGAAGGCGAGTAAACCAATACTGAATATAAAGTTTACCAGAGTTTGCCAGAAACAGAGCCAAACCTCAATCGATAAGACTTAAATTATAATCAGATGATAAAAGTTGAATAACATTTGTTAAGGCAAATCTTATGAGGGGGAGAGTCGTCGTGATACAAGTAACATCAAAATAAACTTGTGTATCATATTCTTAATAATGCGGCCATTTTTCTATTTAATAGCAAGTAATGAAGTTGAGGGCCAGTGAGCGGATGAGTTGTATAACAGGTAATGCTCGTCTGAACGTTTTACAAGCTCTCACACATTCACTTGTGAACAACTGCAAAAAACAGCAACAAATGAACGCTATAGCAAGTCAACCCTCAACCGACTGGCCAAGCGTTGCCAACTCCAGTCTACCTGCTTTTCCGCAATAGTTCAGTTATCGTCGAGTTTGACTCAACAAATCAAAATCCTTATTGCCCGCAGCTATGCTTTTCGCTAAATAATACTAATGGGGGAGTGACTAACCATTTGCTAATATTATCGAATTGACAATTGAAAACTGACTAAAAGTATTGCTCACTTTGAAGTTGAAGTTTTGATCGATTCTGAAGTTCTAATCAGATATTGTTCTAAAAATATTTAATTGCAAAGTTGGTCTCATGAGAAAATGAGCAGCTAATCAATCTATCTCGCAAAGCTCGCAAACGCATTCATGAATGCAACTGTTGAACTAGATATTCAATTCAATTTCAAGGTATAATATTATACCTTCAATTTATCAAACCTTAAAATTACAATATGAAACAACAAGACAATAAGTAATAATTGTGAGTAAAATGATAAATTACTTTAATAGCAACTAAATAAAGAATGCTGCCAAATGGCAAACATAACAATTAACTTGGTTTTTGTTGATACTTCAATCTATATAAGCATTTCTAAGGATATGTAATCAAGTTTTTAACTAAAAAATCTATTGATTATTGATCTCTGATCACTCATTTCAAAATGATCCTTGAAATGGCAGGTGATCGACGAGGACTTGTTCGAACCTTCGGAGGACAGTCAAATTATAGTTTAGCAACTTTTTAATGCTCTGATAAAACTTAATGGTTTATTGTTGTTGGTCCTTCTTATCAGTTTACCCTAGAGTACAGCTCTACAATTAAACTCCTCATCAAAACAAACAAATTTAGTCATTAAATTCATATTAAAAATAATTTTTGCCAGCTTATCATTTAGTATGAAGGTTTTGAAAGTTTCAATTTATTCTTAAGGTCAGGTTTAAACAGTCGTAAACACACAAGTCATTTTACTAAAGTTTTAAAATCAACAGACCTTTTAAAAAGTTCAGGATAATGTGTTTCACTTTAAGGCTTTGTCTTTTTTCTCTTAGAAAACAATTTTATTTATCTATTCTTTTAAAGACTAGATAATTTGGTAATTAATTCAAGATTTTTGAAATCAGATAAAGTTTAATTAGTCATCGATATGAATATCAAATAAATAAATCAACATTTTATTAAATGTGTTATAGATTCAGTTAAAGTATACTATATTTTACGGCAGGATAAAACTTTAAAAAATTTACAAAAACAAGTTTTTCTTTAGTTTAATGTTACTCACGATAATTCGTATTGAGTTATATTAAAAATCAATGGTTTTTCTCTCAGATGATTACACTGTCAAAGCAATTAAGTATACTCGCAATGGTGACCACAACCTGCCGGACAGAGTGTATTATTCGTGAGCCATTCCTGAATATGTTGCAGATGTCCCCCGTGTGCACATCCCTGACACCAGACATAGAGTCCAGTGACAGCCACGTGACAAACGGAACAGTTAGACGGTTCTGTTTTACATCTCTCACAAATCCAGCCAACTTTAGAGCTGAGAGGTTTGCGACACAAACCACATGTTGTATACATTGTGGTCGAGTTCTGGTTAAGACTGTTAATATACGGGTGTGGACACAAACGAATCACTTTGTTTGCAACATTCCACAACTCGAAACGACTTAAGAGATCGATATACGACTGATACCATTGCTGTTGAATTGAAACATCAATCGATGATTTCATTTTATCACCCAAAACAAGTAGTACTGAGACAGGAGTTTGAACGTCTCCTTGAGATGCATAGAAGTGCAACATATCTGCCACTAAATTGGTGAAAGGCCAGGGAGGGTTTTGGGGAACTCTTGAAGAGAGGAGAGTATGAGAGTTATGATCGCCATCGTTATTACCCAGAAAACTGATATGATTCAGTCCGTCATCGTCTTCATCCATACTCGTTGGAGAGCTCGGATCATTAGTGGTGTCTGTTATTTCTGGTGGTATTGAACAGTCTTGAATGGCATGTCGAGGAAAGAATGCTTCTCGTGGCAGTTCCCAGTCTTGTTGACCTGATAAGCCGTCCACTAGGTTGTTGGTCAGATTTGTTTCAAATCCTGATTGAGATAAGGCATCATTTTCGCTGAAGAAAAACTCTCCTGGAAATTGTTTTTTAGGTGTGGGCTGAGACACACGTTTCTGTTTAGTTAACAAATTGCTTTCAACGTCGCTCAAATCAGATTCGTCTTCATTTCCAGAAGTATCGTTTGCATTGATTATTTGGTCTTTTGTTTTTGATCCACTAAAATGTCGGCCAGTGCTGCCGCTGGTATGACGACTAGGATTGCTGATATCATTTCTATCATTTAAATCAGTCAGAGTCCCAACGGTAGTTGTATTGACATTTCCACCACTAAGTGTACCCGATCTGACGGAAACGTTGAACATTTGCATTAGTATTTTCCAGGTTTGCGACACTTGAGTCCTGTTCAACTGTGCCGCTACTTCGGCATTATATTCACACAACTCTTCAATTGACTTTCCATTCAATTGATACCTTTTGGCTGAATTGACAAACCATTCCATAGAAAGTGTTTCACTGATCTCACTATTGTTTACACATTTGAATAACATGAGAGAACTGACTGCGTTTCGAAATTGTTCGGACAAATCGGCTGTCTTTCTGAAAAGTGATAAAGAGGGTAAGGGTAAGCGAACCGTCGAATAGTTAGTCAAAGAGGAACCAGCAGTGACCGGACTTATAATGCCACTGCTACTGATTAGACTATTAGGACCGACAGAATGAGCTTTAACCAACTCTTTATTAATCATTAAATTATTTTTGAGAATGACATCACTGGCAGCAAAAGCCACGTCTCCTTCGGGGTTGATGGACAATCCAATTGGATTGTAATGATTGGACGGACGAAAGGCACCTTCAAAAAAGTGTTGATAAAGGGTTCCGTCTTTGCTGGTCGACAGAAAGATGTGCGGATCGTTTTTCCAGGCGAAGCCTGTGGTCACATCTTTGTGCTCGTTAAAAATAGCTGACGGCACATAAGGACGTTTGATATCCCACACATAAATACTAAAATCAACGACTAATGAACAACTCCCAATGTGAAAGTCTCGATTTGGTCGCCATTTAATTCTGGAGACAGACGCTATCGTCTGAACGCAATGTAAAAGGTTTGGTTTACTGGGATTTGCCAAATCCCAGACTTTTATAGTTTTATCACGTCCAGCAGTGGCCAACCATTTCCTCTTCTCAGCGCTTGGGTGCCAATCACAGGAGAAAACAGGACCGCCGTGTGCTATGAAATTAGTGTCTGGTCTATCATTTCGGCGAATGTCCCAAATTTCGACATTTCCAGTTTCTTGGACTGAAGCGAAATGGAAGTACGAGTACTGCGAAGGAGCAAACTGTACGTCACGAACACTTTCGGAATTACTGATAAAAGTACTCGTCGCCTCTTTTTTCCTCAAGTCGAAAAGTTTCATTCGCCCATCTTGTGAACCACTTAACAGCAGGTGAGGTTCACTCGGATGGAAACACACCTTATTTACAGTTCGCTTATGGTCATTGAAGACCACGTCCAGTTTAGATCGCGACTGCTTCTGTAGATTCCAAGTAACAACCGCGCCATTGGTAGCAGCCGTGGCTAACACGTTCTCGTCCATAAAGTTCCAGGCCACATCATTACAGCTGAAGTTCAAATTCAGGTTTTTGCCAACTCTTAAATTAAAATCTTCGACAAAACTATCGTCATTTATTTTGAAGATCTTGAAGACTGTTCGACCGGCGACGGCCACCAAATTGGCTTCTTTATTGACAGCCAGTGCATTCGCTGGTCCATCCAGTGATATACTGAAGGCCTTCCTCGACATTATTATTATCTTCAATATTGTCAATTAATAAACATTTTTAAACAGTTTTAATTTTCAATATTTTTAGTTAGAAATCACAAAAAATAATTCACATGTTTTACCATAAAATATACTTTTTATTATTTAATTTATTACGCAAATCATTTATATTTATTTACGTTTCAATTCAAATAAATGAGAAGACTTCAGTTCAAATATAAACAGAGTTTAGACTTATTTCTCAGAAATAATTTTCAAGTTTTGATCAATTGATAAAATCGTAAATTTCATCCATTCACTCATTGGGAGAAATTCTAATAATACACTACATCCTGTATAATTTAAATCACTACAAAATGTTTCAATGTTACAGTGATTCGAAACATAGACTTTATTAAAATTATAAAATAAAATAAACTAGAAGTTTTGATTTACTCCTAAACCAAAAACTTGGGATATCTGAAAATTTGTTTTAATGCTGAAGATTGCGTTTACTATAAGTAGGTTTGATTGTACTGAAAGTCAAAGTGATGGCGTGAAAGGTGTAAAAGCCTTGTGAATCAAAAATCTTTTATTGATATTCAATAGATATTAAAACAGTTATTGAATCGAAATCTTTTTTATTTTATTGTACATACTATTTAGTACGGTTTTAATTATTCACTCAAATGGATTTACCGAAACCTCCCGAAGGTATGAGTCAATTGTCGAATAATAACATAACAAACGAACGAATTATAGAAATAAAGCATTAAATCAATAGATAAAAGATTTGAATGAGTTTTGTTTGAAATGATTTTCAGATCAAGAGCTGCGTAATATAATTGACAAATTGGCACAATTTGTGGCCAGAAATGGGCCAGAATTCGAGCAAATGACAAAAGAAAAGCAACGAGACAATCCGAGGTTTTACTTTTTGTTCGGCGGAGAGTTTTTCAATTACTATCAGTATAGAGTGACCACAGAACAGGCTATCATCAGAAAGAATCAAGAACTACACAAACAACAGCATGTATCTGTTGGCCCTCCATTCCTTAATCAGCAAATGTTATCTTCAGGTCCACCACAAACGCCGCCAACTGTTTGGCAAAACAATGGCATCAATAATATGAACAATAATTTAGGTCCTAATGTCTTAACTCAACAAATCAATGAAATACAAGAACAGATACGTCAAAGTGAGACCAATTTGGCGGCACAGCATCAAGTCTTAATGCAACAACAGAAGATTATGATCGACGATACTATCAAACAAGCTCAAGACGAACAGTTGAGACGAATGGCTGAAGACTTTAATATCAACTTAAATGAATTTGAAAGCGTTCTGCAGCCAATTACTGAAAGTTGTACTAAGGAGTCAATCGCGGTATTGATTAGATTTTTTCTAATTACTTATTGTTTATTCGTTTTCTAATTGTTTATTTTCGAATTTGACATGACCAGAATGGGAAAATGTGGATCTTTAATCATTGTAATGCTCCCATTCATTATGATGTAATTGCAAGATATTTGCTTAAAAGGTATTTTATCTGAGATTCTTTAGTAGTCTTACTTAAAATGATTGTTAATATGTCCATAGGATAACACTAGTTGGATGTTCATTTGACGCTAAATTGCATTTAATGTACCTCATCAATGACTTGTTCAATCATTGGTATGACTTTGATAATCGTTGATTTTAATTAGAATTGTTATTAAGTTAATCAAATGTGTGAAATACGAATAGTATGAGAAAAGGAGACGATAACCTTAAGAGGTCATTAGACAAAGTAATTGTCCCAATATTTTGTTGCACTTTCACTGATGCTGACGAAGAAAAACAACAAAAACTTACAAAAGTATGTCTAATATATTCTATCAGAGGTTCTCAAATGACAAACTCGTGCGAATGTAAAAAAGACACGAGTTTCAGCTTAAGCAGTAATTTGGAACTTAAAGATGGCAGATTCAAAATTTTCAGTTCAGTTAGTTTTGCTGTCGGGCTCCGGGAATTGCATTTTGAGAACCACTGATATTCTAATAATCTTAATTGAAATAATTCAATGAAGTATTTTGAACAGCTTCTGAAGTTGTGGGAAATGAATCAGTACTTTGATCGCTCAATATTGGATGTAAGGCTCTTGTAATTTAGCTCAAAAGCTAAAGCAAATGAATTTTCAATTATTATAAAAGCAAGAAATAAACTGTTTTGTTGTTTTCACCTAAAATAGCAGTTACAAAATCCTGCGTTGGCTTTGGCTAACTATAAGGTACGCCATTTCAATTAGATTGTATTCAAATAGTTTTGTTTTGAAAACATTGTTTTACTTTGCTGTGAGATAAATAAGTTGAATTCCAGCGATTCCCGATCTGATTGTTAGGTCCAAGTATTCTTAATTTATTGTTACTTCCAATACTGAATATCTAAATTGACTTTTCATTTGATTTCTTTTCTCGATTCGTGACCCCTTCGACACTGGTTTGATTGGTGATCACAGTCTGCGCTTTGTAATGAATTTTCAGGTCAAATAAGTTCCATAACAAATGGACAGTTAGCAAAATATAGTCAGTTACAGAAACAACATTCAGATTTTGTAGCGCATCAACAAACCAAAATACAACAGTTACAGGTAAACCTTCTCATTACATAAGTCTACATAATCTCATTGCCTAATTGCAATTTTCTATTCAGCAACAGCAGCAACAAATGGTGACAAACGTTCCACAAATGCCGGTCTCGTCTCTCTCAATGCCCGTAAATCCTTCTAATTTAGCACATCCTTCAGTTCCTCGGCGTAAGAAAATATTTTTGTCAAATCATTCAATCCTAAACTGAATTATATCGTTTGCATTAGTACTAATGCCTAATCAACCGCCAAATCTTGGATCTCGGCCTCCACTACAATTCGATCAGCCGCCACCGCCACCTCCAACATCAGTGGCCATGTTTTTGCCGCTCGTGCACTCCGGGCCACCACCGCCTCCCCCGACATCAAACGCTAATCAGACATCACAACCTCTACTACTGCCACAGTTACATACTGCCTCGCAAATGCCCGTTAGATTAGGACCGCCTGTTCCACAATTACCTCAACCATTAGTACCCGGGGGTCAGCCCTTTTCAGGTCCTTTGCCAGCAACCCATTTTCCGTCTCCATTGCCTAATCACCAATTTTTCAATGCTGTCCATAATTCTGCGCCGATTCCCCCAAAAGAAGTGATACCAGACGTGCCCTACTATGAACTGCCCGCCGGTTTGATGGCACCATTAGTTAAACTCGAGGATTTTGAGTATAAACCGATAGTACCAAAAGACATACGACTACCACCTCCAGCACCACCCAATGAGAGACTTTTACAAGCAGTCGAACTTTTTTATGCGCCACCAACTCATGAAAGACCAAGAAATAGTGATGGATGGGAACAATTAGGATTATATGAATTTTTTAAAGCCAAATCACAGGCCAAAAAAGACAAAGATGAGTTCTCTCCGATGCTGAACGAATCCGAAATTTTTGAAACTTTTCCTGCAAACGTTCTCAGTAGCGATAATACGAATAACATAAGTAGTAATAACAATAACAACAACAATAATAATAATAATAATAATACAAACAATAGTATACCTGTAACTAATCAAACAAGTATAGAAAGTGACTCAAAACATAATCAAAACTCTGAACAATCATTGCCAAGTTCTCATTCAAGACATCGCAGTCCATCGCCTTCTAAAAGACGTTACAGAGAGTATAGAGAAGATAAAAGGTAAATAAACATTTGATCTATCAATCTTGTAGACTCCACTTTGTACGTCTATTGTTGTATTGAATTCCCTCATTGCAGTTTATGTTGCTCTTTATAGTTATTACAAATTCTTTTCATTATTTAGTAGTATTTAATACTTTAATATAAGTGCGTGCTAGCACTGATTCATTATTGAGTTACAGTTCCGGGTTCACCCTTTATTATGGCATCTCGTGTTGACCAAATGTTGCTCGCGATTTGAAAGTAGTTTAATTAATGGTTAAGCATTCTCGTCAGCGCGTGTCAGCTATTTTTAAGAGTAGGGTTAGGTCAGTGCTGATACAATAGCACTACTAATTTGTGAATAAAGTATATTGTAAGCCAAACCTTAAATCTTAAATCTGAGTGAGATTTGCAAAAATCTTCTAAAGCTTATAATTTTGAAGTGCTGTTTATGAAATTCAAAAGAAAATATTTGTAATAAAGTAATGTAACATGGTTGTTTTTTAAAGTTTTAAGTTAAAAATAATTTATTTTTCGATTTATTTGCAGTCCTAGAAAGAATAGAAGTCGAAGGAGTAGAAGTCGTTCTCCTTCTAGTTCTAGAAGAAGGCATTCACGTTCACATTCGAAATCACGATCTCGTAGTAGGAGTCCATTAAGGTCATATAGATCTCGCAGTAGAAGCCTTACACCACCACATACTTATACGTAAGTCTTTTGGCAATTATTCAAACTAAATGGATTGTAAAGGAAACATCGAACCTACAATATGTTATGACATTTTCCGCCATACAATGCATTTGGATAATACATTTTGCTCAAAATTGCAATATTTGATCGCACAAGCGAGAATGCATTAAGCATTCATATTAAGTACTACTACGACTCAAGAGAAATGAGCCATCAAATTCAATTTTGATGCCTTTCTCAAATAAACAATAGAGAGATTCTAGTGTTTTATTGCAAAAATTTGTAGACAACAAATTATTTATTCAAATTGAGAACATGAATAATAGTGCAATTTTGTCAATGATTTTTCAGATCTTACGGAAAATGCGATGCTTCAAGGCTTGATGAAACAAATAAAGGTCATCAAATGCTCAAAAAGATGGGATGGGGCGGAAGTGGTTTAGGAATCAGTGAACAAGGAATACAAGGTATTCAATGATATTGCATTGAATAAAATCAATTTAATTATGAGAATTTTGTTGAAAGATCCGATTAAAGGCGGAGATGTTCGAGATCGTGATGAACTGTACAGAGGAGTAGGCATTCAAATTTCAGACAACGATCCTTTCGAGAAGTTTCGTAAGAATAAAGGGCAGGCTTTTATGCAAAGAATAACCCAAGGAAGGAATGATAAATAATCACTGATTAGTTGTTTATAAACATATGTTCATTAAAATCATATATTTGAAAACTCTAACAATAAAATCGAATATAAAACATTGATATAACCTTAAACTGTAAACTTTACTGTACAGAACAAAAGTCAGTCATCAAGTTTTGAGCTGCTGGCTAATTCATAAGAGCTACCAAATTGTTGACGATCACGCATAACCGGTACCGATTTCATTCTGAAATATTAGATATTATCGCAAAAAACTTGTTGACTGACTGAAAGTTTTATATAGTGTATACATATTTTATCTAAATATTCAATCATTTTATATAATTTAACTAAACATAAACTATAGAATAGATCTGTTCAACAAGGAATACGTAAATTTGGCTATATTTCAAACACAAACATAAATGTGTCATTTTGTTCTTTGGTGATCGAATTCAGATCATTTCCGTTAATATCATTTGCCAGATTTGAGCTCTGGTCCCAAAAATTTCAGTATATGATTAATTAATTCAGAAATTTCGAAGAGTAAGAATGGTGCGAATATATGTTGAGGTAAAATATGACTAATTCTAAGCGGTAAGAACGAATCCAATAGGTTACAACATATCAATGTCATCATTTAAGAACTTAAAACTTGTATGAGATGGTCTCCATTCCACATGTGCTAGTTTTGCATTTTGCATTGTCACTACACAAGAAAAAAACAAATCAATTATCACATCAAAAAACACTTTATTCATTTCAATATCTACAAAGAGATCATTTAAATACTTGAGGTGTTTATCACTTAAAACGTATATAAAGTTTACTAAATACTGATATTTAGAAGTCGATACTTTCAATATATTAATTATAGATTTAATGCTGATATTTTATATACTGTTTTGATTGACAATAACTTATCAAATGATATTTAACGGGGCGGAACTCGAGCTAAGTGAGAGCCCTCTTCACCAATAAGTTCATAATATGTCTCAGTGTCAGTACCTTTACCAGTCATTTCTTCTTCTTCGTCTCCATTCTTCATCGATGGCACCAGGAATAGTAACGCCAATGCCATAATCGCGTGCCAACAACTGTCAAATCAAATTGAATGTTCTTAAACTTTCAAATCTTTTTCAAGATATCCATTCATACCTGTGGGTGATTGCGTAGTTTTCCTGAGTCTCGAAGAACGCGTAAACAACTAGTCCTCCAGCAGTCAATGCAATTCCAGGCAAAATACTGAAAATCCAAAGCCGGCCCGAAGGATAGCATGACTTGTTACAACAACGACACACCTATCAGTAGTTTAGAAATAGTGTTAAAGTGATTTTCACCTAAATTTTAAAATTGATTCATACCCAGGAGAATATGAGTATAATAGCGCCAAAACCTGCCGGCAAAGCGAATGCCCACAAACTAGTTCTATCGATTTCGACCGCAAATGCTATCATAATTCCACCGAACAGATGAAAAAATGCTCGACACAAGTCCGGCATATTCGCAAGTGTTACTAATGTTACCCAAAACGCCAAAATTGCTGAATAGAAATCGCCAAATTGTAAAACATTCACATTAGTAACACAGTATGACTGAGGATAATCAGAATCGCACGCGTGGTATAGCTAAAAATATAGATTGTTTGATATAATTTACGTAATCAAGAAAATAAAGTAGTATTAGCTGACCGCTGATGATATCATAGTTGTTAAGTAGACCAGAGCTTCAGTGAAATGCTTTCTGTAAGCAGATAATATCACAGCAGGAATAAACATTATGTTACTTAAAGTAAGCAATAAAAAGTTGAGCAATAATTGATCTTCAGGTATCGCTTGTGAGTCATCGTTGCAGATCCAGCCTTTGTATCCTGATTCAAATTTCAAATTCAGAACTTTATTCATCGGAATTTAATCATTGAATCTAGTTATGAAACAGACCTGCTTTACACGAACACGAACTGAACAGAATTCCTCCGTTCAAATACTGCAAACACTTTCCACGATTGTTGCACTTTGAGTGCAAACAGGGCGCAGATGTTATGTCCAATAAGATCGAAGTTTTATTCGAATCGCACGACATTTCGATGACTTCATCTTCAGTCATCTCAAATTCATTGAAGTAACATTCGACTTTCAGAGTTATGAACCAATTACCAGGTCGGGGGTATGGAATCAGAATTGATTTGACAGAAGTTCCGTCACTAAATTCTTTGGAACTGGTATTTGCCTTTACTTCAACTAAACAATTAGGCGTCAATCCAATTCGACCGTGTTGTAGACATAATGAAATTGAATAGTTTTGTTGACTTGTGTTCGTAAACGGAGATATCGCCATATCTATGGAAAGTGTGCCACCTATGTCTGCCTGAGGAATAATTCCGAACTCCAGAATTGAAAGGCGATCGTTTGGAATATCAAAGAAGATAGAAATAGACTGGTTTTCTTTAAAGCTAGTTGCGTCCATATGACTGTATTTAAATTCAAAAGTGCTGACTGTGTCGTAACGCGTTAGTTTTATATAATTAGGACAAAACTGATTAGTCGTTTCAACAGATGTATTAGAATGTGCTTGACTAGAATAGGTTGAGGCCAAAGAAGTCAAATATTTCGATGATTGTTGTGATTGCGGTGTAGGGAGTCCTGTATTCATCGCATTGTTTTGATCGATACGAGTCTCTAAACAATTATTATTTTGATCGATAATTAGCTGCAATTTAAATTCAATTGCTTCAACTGCTTCACTGAATTCGACTCCAAAAGGCTCGACTTGGATATAATTCCATGAATCAGAAGCAACAGCAGGTAAATTAAGAACACATTCATCACGTGAACTGTCTAACTTGCTGCAATTTAGTGATAGATCATTGATGTGACTATTCGGCAGAGCCATTGCTCGTGAGTGAATAACAATTGGGCAGAAAGTGCCGCTGACTCGTGGCACTTCTGGTAATTGTGCGCATTGCTGTATAACTAGTTTGGCACCAAAAGAGTTTGAATCAGTATAAAATTTATAATAAGCTGAGTGTGTTATATTTTGTACTAATGAAACGGTAGGCGTTAAGATTATTATGTTATTCTTTGGGAACGGTGTATTGAATTTATTGAACGATAGACTTGATGTCAGTTTGTGTTGACACTCAGTTTCTAATCCCTTTTGTGATATCCGATCGTCCACTTTATTCAAATAAGATAAACCAAAATAATAACCGGGTAATGGATTAGTCAGATTAAAAGTGACTAGTTTCGAGTCGCTCTTCAGCTGTATTATATATTGTTGAATATCTTCGAAAATGAAATTTTCCGGAAATGAAGCGTTGTTTATGTTGATCGTTGGAAGACTTCCCCACCGAATATGAAAAGTTATGTCAGCCGCTTCACACGATCTCGTTGTTAATAACTTTTGCGAATAATTTCTGAAATATTCGGCATCATTAATAGACGCATTAAAGCGCCAAATCGCTTCTGTCACTTCGTAAGGGATTTGAAATCGAAATATTTGAACGTCTCTATAGGATCGCAGTGGAAATAGTTGTCGAGAAGCTTGAAATTGATTCGAATTAACTGAAATACAAAAATTATTCCGTTATTTCTATAGATAGAGAAGAGCTAAAAGTCGATAACTAGCTCAAATTGCTCTATATCTTATGATTGACTCAATTCTACAGTTGATTGAATTTGTTGGAAAAGCACCGACAAGACTTGTTTAATACTCAATAATTGCTCATTGGATAACTTTTAATTAAATCAGTTATTTTAGTATTGAGCTTGTTTATAATTACATTTTCAATGATGCACTTATATGTTTTAAAATGTTAGATTATAACTCAGTTATCTAACTACTTGTTTCTAATTTTCTTATCTCAGATTTAGAACTTGGTCTCACTTCAAGCTATTCAGAATTAATTATATTTGTAATTTTCTTAGTTGTGCTTATGTTCAAATGAATCGATAATTTTGTGCAACTCTTTACTGTGTATTATCTGCAAAATAACTCAATATATTAATTGATTAAAATGAACCAAATGTGAGGCTTATGCTTGGATGGCAACTCATAATGCGTTACACTGAAATCCTTGAAATCAAATTGAATTTCATAAATATTTGCTTAAAACCCTTTGAGTGTTGTGGCACTCTTTACGACTGGAGACGCAGTCAACATTAGTTTATAATTAACAACACATAAAAGCTAACTTCAAATTTGAATATTTTGAGAGCATTTCAGACAAATAGGACCCAAATTGCGATCAATATCCATATTAGGAATTATGAAATTTAATATATAGTCGTGTTTTCATTCAAAATATGAGATTTTGAACTTTGATATATGAAATATATATGAGTCATTTTTAGCTATACTTTACTAATTTTGGTCTTCAACTTAATATTGAGAAATCGTTTCCTCTTTTCAAAGGAGTGAACCGAAAGAACAAAACGATCGAAAATGTGATAAATTGCGTAAATGATAACATGTTCAATAAATCAATATTTATTTATTAGATTTTAAGCATCAGTGCGTACGTTCAAACTCCAACAAATGAGTGCTATATTTAAGTAAATTGTCAATCATTTGTAGTTGATTCAAGCATTTGAATCGATAACAATAAGTTTATAAACACAACGACTTCGGGCAAAAATTGACCTTAGAAAAAACGACTGACTCTTCTAATTAAATAATAATTTTGAATCAATCAATCGTTAAAACATGACTATCCAATTCTTATGAATGCATTGATTAAATACTGCAAAACTAAGCTTTTATTTGAATGATTTGGCAAAACATTTGTGGACTTCTAATTACTAATAACAACTGAGTCAATCATTTTTTGAGATGATTGACTCTTGCATTGCAAAGCTTAATGTGTTTTGCAATTGATTTCAAAACTAAAATTAACAAAAGAGCCGAACAATTAATGCAAAGATTGTCTGAACGGCATTACTTTGGTAATCAACAGACTTTACGTCAATTAATACAATAATTTTATGGTTTTTACAAGAAAAAGCAGTCATCTTTGACTTGGAACTATTATCCAGTTAATTTAATCCGAATATCAGTACGCTTTAGACTGAATATAAAGTTAACAAACATTTCAACCTATTTAGTCATTCAATGCATTCATTGATAAACGGGTGAATGTTCAAGTAATTCGATATCAAATCATATGCTTATCAGATAAAAAATGGATTTATTTTCATGTTCCAAATTAAACAACTAATTATCGAAATGATGTTCGACGTCATCTTAACAGTCTTTAATCATAACTCATAAACTAATAAAGCTGGCTTTTTTCCTAAAAGTAACTTAAACCTTACTATAACTTAATGACCAATCTTCGACTTCAATTCAATATCAACAAAACAGTTATCGTAAGAAAAGGTAAAAAAGTGCAAACATTAGTTTCGTTTATAAGGATCGATTTGGTCAGAAACTATGATAAGACTTTGTCGAAATTTGTAAGAATAGTAGTTAAGTAAATGAAAGTCTCTTACTTTGAAAAGTGGGTCTGATTTGGCTAACCACTAGTAAATAGATGGCCAACAATTGAGAGGCAAAGAGTGGCCGAATATGAGCCATCTTTGACTCAATATCACATCACTATTGAATGCTTCCCAATCTAATAATACGTTCAATGAATTCAATATTTCTCTTAATATTTACCCAAAAATTTCGTTACTTTTGTTTCAATTAGTTTTTATTATAGTTAGATTTAAATTGAAACCCTTTTGATGCTTGTTTTACGTTGAATCACAGCTTTATAATGCTATCAATTAGCATGTATTTCAGTCATATATGAAACGATTGGAAACTTCCTTATAATTAGAACTAAAAACAAATAATATTTGATCGTGTTTCAGCCCCTTTTCATAAGAGCTGTGCTTCTATTAGTTTTGCACACGATTTTTGAACCATTTTAAAACTAAGTCGAAACAACAATTACGCCAATAGTTTTCTACTGGTTCTCATCACAATAATAGTACAAACATTTAATGTTATTTTGTGAATTACAACGTTATTAGTGAGTAAAGAAGAAAACAAAACATATGATATGATTCATGACATTGCATTTCTGTAAACATTACGTAAAATACTGAGACACTGATCATCAAAAAGTTACCTTTAATTATTAGTAAATTAATTGATCAAAACAATTTTAATTAGGGTCAAACTAAGTAAATAGAAAAGATGTTTAGTTTTGGTTTGTTTCACGAGCAGTATCGTCCGTTTAACACGATATACAGGTGTTATTCGGTATCAATGCTTCCAGGCAACGAAAGACTTGATGTGGAAAAGGTGGCAAAATAATTATGCCACCATCAGCCCTGGACACTCTCACTCGACTCAATATCGTGTATCCCATGCTCTTCAAGCTTACCAACAATAGACACAATCGTTTCACTCATTGTGGTGTTCTTGAGTTCGTTGCAGACGAAGGAAAAGTCTATTTACCGTATTGGATGATGAGAAACCTATTACTAGAAGAGGGGGCTATGGTTCAGATCGAGAGTGCAACTCTTCCTGTCGCCACTTTCTCCAAATTCCAGCCACAATCGCCTGATTTTCTCGACATTACTAATCAAAAAGCCGTTCTCGAGAATGCTCTGCGAAACTTTGCGTGTCTGACAACTGGTGATGTCATTGCTATTAACTACAACGATAAAGTCTATGAACTTTGTGTTCTAGAGACCAAACCTGGGCCTGCGGTCAGTATCATTGAATGCGATATGAACGTCGAGTTTGCAGCTCCAGTTGGATATCAAGAACCGCAACGTATTAGAGATAAGAATATGAGCGAAGACGAGGAGAATCGTGATGATAGCAGTTCAGTTCTGAGTGAAGATATTCAGTCTGATAATAGCGACGGTTTTGTAGCATTTGCCGGAAAAGGCAATCGTCTGGACGGAAAACTGAAAGAATTATCACCAACTGATAGCTCTAATGGAAAATTAACTCAAAGGAAAGAGAGGCGAGGCATTCCTGACTATGATTACCAAATCGGAACTCTTCGCTTCATCAGAACTAATAGGCCTAATACTATCACAGACCAAACAAATATTAGTAATAAAATTGGTTTCGAAGCCTTCAAAGGTGAAGGACAGACTTTAATGAAACGTAAAGAATAAATAATCAGAAATAATACATTAGGCGTCAAACCTCATCAATATTTACTAAGGAGCAATCTTCAATTTGCTCTCTACAACTGTAACTATTTGTATATAATTTCTGCTAAAATAAATGCTAAAACATTTATACAATAGTGACTCGTTTAAATTACAATAATCTATAATAAAAAGGAAATCCTATTTTCAAATCTTAAAATATTTAAATTAATAACTGAGACAACTTTGTGTTATTTTCCAAGTGACCTTTCCTTTCAAAGCATTGTCTTTCAGTCTGTATTTATAAATCTGAGCCATAAGTCGTTGATTTCTCTCTTTCTCTTCCTTTTTCTTTTTCTCTCTAAGTGCTCGAACTTCAGGCAAATTGACGTAAATCTTTTCTGTTTGTGCTCTCATTTCTTGATGGGTAAACACTCGCTTAATATTTGTTTTATAGGCAGGTTGAGTATAACTAGTTTTCATGAGTCTATCAGTCTGTTGTTGTCTTGCGTATGATTTAGTCATTTCGATCAGACGTTCTTCGGCCGTACGTTTTCTAATCTCAGCAATAATATTGATGCGATTGATTCTGATTTGAGATTGAATTCTCATTTTATTGCAATTTCTATTGAACGCTTCTTGGAGTGAGAGTGGAGTTGAGGTCTGCTTAATACGTTCTCTGGAGAGTTGCTGACTCCTCAGTCCTGAGCTCGGAGTTCTATTTATAGAACTTCTTTTCGTACTTCTATCAATTGGAATAAACCAAGCAAGCGGATGATTCTCGTCACTTTGCCACGTCTCAATTCCATCTTTTGGCTTAACATAATCGATAACAAGAGAATTTAAATTTAGATTTAGTAATGACTGAGAAGTTTGGATAGCTTTCGATGTGTGTGTTTTCTTCACTGGTTTTGTACTCGTAATGCCCTGAATATGTTTTGGAATTGCTTTATTTGGCAAAATATGTTTCTTCTTTGGAGAGGTGTGTCTGTAACACGTTGGATGAGAGTTATGTCGATGGTTGTGATGACAGTACCTATGAGTAGATGATTCAATCGATGATTTCGATGTAGTATCACATGAATATCTATCTGTATTTTCAAAATAATTTGATTGTGTTTCAGATAATGGTGAGAAAGCAGGAGTTCCATCTGACGATATGATTAATGAAGACTTATTGGTCGTGCTTTGTTTGCTTGAAATGTGATCATTTGTACTCGTGTTTGACATTGAAGTTGTCGAATCTCTTTGATTATGAGCTTCATTTGAATGTCTCACTGGTTTACTTTGATGACTATTTCTAGAGGACGCGTGAAGCTTTGCGAACAGTTTCTCCATTTTTTCCAGTCGAACCAATTCTTTTTGAAGGCATTTCAAATAGTTTTTCTGACGTTCAACTAAATACTTGAATTGTCTTTCGTGATGGTTTGTGATCTGATCAGTTGCCGATTCATTTCGAGTGTGTTGTTTATTCTTTTTCGGTGACGAGGAACGAGTGTTTGATGAATGAGCCACTGGGTTCTGCTCTGATGAGACAGCATTCTGCGATTTAGACTTAGATTTAGCTTTGGATTCTTGATTCACTTCATTCAAGTTTTGTTGAACTCTTTTCGAAGCATTCTGTTTACTACTAGTACTGTTCGAACTATGCCTGAGTGACTGATTATTAATTGGTCTATTTTCTTTCTGTCCTTCCGATGATGAAGAAGAAGACTTAGTCGATGTTTCAGAGCTTGAAGCTTTGAAGACATCTAACACCCTAGAAAGTGGTGCACCACTCGATATATCAGAACCATTTTGAGAGGATTTCAAATCTTTTTTCATTCCGGTTGGAATATAAATAAATTGTTGAGAATAATTTTGATTTGTTAACTGCAATTGAAATTCTTGAGGCAATAGCGAACCACTTAATTGCACATTATTGATAGAATCGCCAATTGGTTCGCCATCATTGGAAGTCGTACTCTTTTGCAATTCCAAACCACTCGAACCTATTGTGCTCGTGTTATGAGAACTCGAATCTTCAATTTTCTGCTGCAACGCCTGTTCAGCCAAAAATGATCTCAAAGTTTGTGTTCCAGTGGCAGAGCTGTCTTTTTGTGAGATCTGCTTGCGTTGAATTTTTTCTCTCAAGAATGAAGAGACACCAAAAGCAATATTAGTTTTTAACTCCGAGTTTGCTATACCAGTGCTGCCGCTCGCAGAATAACTTCGATATCTGATACCTGTATCGATAAGGTCTAAAGTGTTTATTGGAATGTCTTGTTGTGATGAAGTGGAAGGCGAAGAATTAACACTCGTTTTGACGCTACTTTCTTCTTTATTGTCCTCTGATTCTGATTCCGATTCAGACGAAGAATAATGAACTAACTTTTTAACTTCAGTAGACATTTGTGTCCTTTGTTGGACTGTTTGATAAGGTTTTCCTTTGCCATCGGGTTCACTCCTTTCGGCTTCAACTATAGCGTCACTTGTCTTGTTAGAGCTTTCATTGCTATCATCCACATCTTTATCACGAATAACGCGTATCAACCCTAAACTTTCAACGTCAAAGTCTTCGTCAACTAATTCTCTATTAGTTCTTCCAAGCAATAGTTCCACTTTAGCCGCTAACGCATCGCGATCTTCATCATCACTCACTTCTTCGATGGGCTCAACACTTGTTTGTGCAATCGCTCCAACTCTTGAACCAATAGCCGTCAAAGTGTTGGCTGACTGTCCGACCAGTGGTGGTCTATCGTTAGCTCTATTTGTAGTTTGTGTCAAACACTCTCTTCTGTCATCTCTAAGTATGAGTCCTTCTGTTTCGTCTTGTGTTTCAACCGAATAAGTCTTCATTAGAGCATTATTTCTGTTATCTTCATATTCGCTACCCATTGGTTCGCGTCTGAAATCATTACGATTTGATGGGATAAATGGTGTCGACTGTGAAGTGATTTGTGATAAAGAGATTGGACTTAAAGTATTGAACAGTTCCGTTGGAACTGAACAGTTGGTCGACAAAAACGATGGATTACTTAAAGCTGACAACAACTCATTATTATTAATGTTTTGTTCATTATTTAGTTGAGAATCAGTTGACATCAAACTATTGTCTTCGCTGACATCTCTATTATTATTATTATCTGATCTCTTTCGAGACATAACTGATTAAAGCATAATTGTTTGAAATACTCAACTATCTATTGATAACATTTGACTGTTTGTTTATATTAATGACGTATTAGTGGTTCAACTCTTTTCAAATAATTATCTTGACGTTAAAGTTATCTGGATTTGAGTCAACGGTTCTTTGCTTCATTCATATATAACGTTACGAAATACAATAATGATGAGACGTGAGTACATGTACTCATGGTAGAGATTGAAGTTTTGAAAATAAGCTATTTTTATGTGTTTTCATTGACTGTTATTGGCTCGGGGTTTTGTTGTGATGTTTTCTCTGAAAACCTTCGATCAGAACTATCGCATCAGTTTGACTCATAGATGTAATGAGTAAATATTACTTTAAATAATAGGTCAAATTAGGTTCAGTTAATTTGTTATTCATATAACAAAATCGATACAAGTTTATATCTGTTCAATAGATTAATACAAATATAAATAATAACAATAATTAGATTTGTATTAAATAATGGAAAATCTGAGCAAAAAGCCCACGAAAGGAATATTAAAGTCTTCATCAAGTTTTGAGCAACAGTCAGAAGTACAACAACGACAGTAAGTCTTCAACTATCAATTATTTAATGACTGTTTTCTCAATTGATGAAATCTACAAATTAATATTGATTTAGAGTTCAGTCGGCCGACAAGGACATAAAATGGGACGAAATGAATATTTTGCAAACGTTACATCCAGCCGACAAAGATTATGGACATATGAAAGTAGAAGAGCCAAAGACACCATTCAGCTATTATATTGATAGCACAGATGGAGAACATTCAGACAACGAGCGCAACGTTTTAGATGCAAGCGTTTTGGCCAACACTATATCCGAAAAGGCATCAGAATTACCCAAAGTCTTAGCCAACGATCAAGACGATGAAGAAAGTGACGACGACGAAAATCTGACTGAAGAAGAAAAGAAGAAGAAAAAAGAGTTTGAGGTTAAGAGGAAGATGCATTACAACGAGTTTCAAGCTGTGAAGTTAGCGCGAAAACTATTAGAAGAAGAAGACGATGAAGAGGATGAAGCAGGTAATACTAACGCAGAGAACGGCAACCAAAATACGAAAGAGAAGAATAGCGAACAAGCTATTGATGAAGGAATCGAAACATCAGGTATTGAACAAGCGAATAGTGAAGATATAGGCGAAGCTGAGAACCGTTAAGAGTCAGTTATTTAGTTGCTTTTGAAAAACCAATTCCATTCTGTTTCTAGTCCTGGGATTGACAGGAAATTAATTTTGAAAAAAGCTCCAACATTGAGAACAAGAATTGATCGTAATTTTAATTGATATGCTGAATGAGGGCTTTCATGTAAATGTTTGTATTTATTGATCATTAATAGGGTTTTGTTCAAAGTTTGACCATTTCTCATTTCTCCCTCAATTAATCCATATAGACCTGTATATAAGACTAGTTTGTTATCATCATTGTTTGAAGTTCAATATTTATTCACAAATGGGGTTATTAGTGAAACATCTATATTAAAAATACAATACAATATAACAAGTTGCAGTTGATATTGATTTGGTTATCTGTTGAGTTATTCCAATCTAAATGTTAGTCAATTCAAGTTATGAGTATTCATTTATGCTGTTAATGTTGCATATGATCGGTGGTGCGTTTGATCACAGTTTTGAAACCGTTTTCATGTTTGACAACTAATTTTTTTCGATACAGTTTTTTAAGTTTTCTGAGCAAACATTAACTCGAATTACATATTTGTATAAATGAAAGCATCTGATTGTTTTAATGAATGTATTAAATTGTTTTATAACTCGCTATTATAATACTGAACACTAAAAATGCTATCACTCGGATGGCTTAAGGGTGTGACCTTCTTATAGCCGAATCTATATTTGAGTGTGGTTCAAGATATCCTAAGCTGATAATCAGTTTACAATAATGAAAATGTGAGCTCACATGTACCCAAAATCTATAAGAAGGTCGTACTCTATCTAAAGTTAATATTTGATGTAATGCAACTTTTTTCTTTTCAATTATTTGTATTAAAAATCAATGACAGCTGCTTATAAATTGTGTTCGGATTACTAATGACTAGCAGACCGGCCACTCCTTTCCCTATGTTGGTGCTGTAAAAAAGAAGCAATTATGAAAAGCATTTAAGTATGAAATAATAGATTAATAATTAGAGTTGAGCTTTGAGAGAGAAGCTCTAACATTTGTCAAATGCTCAAAATCATTAGTCAAAACCAATTGAATACCCATACTATTAATATATTATTGTGATACTGGGAGATATCGACACTGACCTTTTTTGGATAGAATCACGTCCCTTGTAGAGCAGGGCAATTATCATCTGATTTGCTTCAACTCCAAACTCAATCTGTGTTTCTTTAGTGACAGCATAAAATTGTTTTGTTTTAAGCAGAAATATCTCCTAAGAAAAAAGTTGTTTATCATGTTACTGTTAGTCATAATGTAGTTGTAGTCTATATTTAAGTACCTGATTATTTTGCATTTCACGGATGAATGACATCGCGGTGGTATGTGTTTGATCGTTAGGAGTTATAATAATAAGACACGTTTTATCTTTTTCTGTTGGCATTGAGCCCAATGTTTTCGGGACAACGCTTGTAATGGAATTAAAAGATAGTCCAATGTCATCTTCTCTTGGGATTCCAGAAAAGTAATCCTCAGCTACAACTGTCTGTTGAATATAAAAACTCATTGATTGTATATCAAATCATAAAGCTGGTTAGTGAACTGATTACACGAAGTGTGGTACGAACTATCTAAAGCTATGGATTATCTACAGCTTTTCAACGTTTCAAACGTAACAATTGTGATAATTCTGACGCAAATATAGTCTTAAAGCTGGAATTTGATAAATATTCTTATTGTTTACCGGTGGAAACAAGCTCCAATGTTGTTCTTCTTCATTGATAGTAAAGTCATAGATATTCGTCCAATTGTTGTTGAGTACACTTAGATTTGCTTTCTTGAAATGTTCTGTGTTTTGACAACCAGAATATAGCAATTGAGATTTAGATTGAGTTCTAATTTATGAGATACCTTCTAATCCTTTATAATAAGCAGAAAAACAACCAAATGTGATGTCATTACAAGATTCTATGGCTGGCTGTGTCGTGCAATATAAAAACACTTCAATATTTTTACAATCTCTTGACCTGAATTGTTGACTGCAACACATTATGCGACAACTGACACAATTGCGGAGGACAACACTGTCATAGAATCGTTCATTTATTGTTAATTATTAAAACTTTCAAAATCTACAAATTTATTCATTGAAAACTTGACTTTTGTCACTTCAACTTTGTTTATAAGAGTTGTAATGTATTTAACATTTGAATGATATGAGTTTTGATAAGAGGATTGTACATTTAAAAACTTAATAATCTGCTATATTAACGAGGAAAGAGCTATTCATATTGCAATCTACCTGTCTTACAAATTAATTGTTTTCTAAATTTCATTTTTGGTTGACTTCTGTATTGAATATTCTATAAATTTCTTAATGTCTAATAACTCATTTGGAAAGCACCACATGAAAATGCATGTTTTCTGGTTTCTAACGCAGATTATTAAGTATTTGAGTATATGTATTATATAAAAACATGTTAATTACAAAAGTCATTCCAACGTGTTATTATTTAGTTTATAAATTGAGTTTGCTGTCAATTCATCAATAGTTGCTTAAACTTTATTCAAAGGTTTGTAATGAATACTTGTTTTGAATAAACTTTGAAGGAAAATGAAATTTTACTGACCTTCCAATGGTTGGTCCAACAAACATTGAGCAATTATTACAATCATCAATGGTAATAGTATTGATGAAATCAAAGAGACCAATATTAGTGAATTCGCAATTTTGGATTATAAATTGCTGTCCATTTATGTCTCCAGGTCTCTTAATGAAAGAGCAGTGCTTCTCATTCTCTATCGTAAAATCGCTTGGATTTACCTTTTCTTTGTTTGACCTGTTTTAGACAATTGTCAGAGTTAGTTAGTTTTGTTAGAATCGATTTTTTGTCACAATTCATTTTTGTTAAAATGATTGTTTTCCATTCTTGTTGGTAAGTGCTATAAGAAAGTGGTTCTACTGCTCAAGGAATAGCTTCAAATTGTTTGAAGATATGTGTTGCTTACCACGAATACTGTTTCTCTTGTACTACCGGGATCTTGAATCTCGGCTTCGAATTGAGGCATCCCATCATTCGAGCTATAGCTCCTTTTCGAATTTAGTTTGTACTTTAAATTAAACAAAAAATTTGAATGCTGCGGGATATAATCAAAAATTAGGACTCCTGTAAAAGTGTTAACACAGCAAGACAGCACAAATCAAATCTCAATATTAAAACTGGATAAAAAAGTTTAATTAAGGTTCAGTTTAGTTAACAGAAAGTTAAAGAGAGTTAGATACACAAAGCAACTTTGGTTTTCACATTTTGTAATCTTTTTATAGTTATAAATAAACATTATTAGTGACAAAATGATGTATATAATAACACTAATAAAGGTTTCTATGGAAAAGTTATGTTTTCATTTGAACTTGGATTCCACGCATAACTAGCAGAAGGTGACTAGTCACGAGCCAAAACTTATTTCAATTATTTAAAATAAAGCTATTCAATTTTGTTTCATACAACAACTATCGACAGTAGAAAAGCTAAATCATTTTTTAATTTTCACTTAATTCTTATTTGATCAAGTTGTCAATTGCTTCATATGAGACAGTGAAATTGAGTGATTGCACCATAAATTCTAGTCTAGATTTAATTTACATAACTACAACAAAGTTGAATGGATGCTTCAGATGAGAAAAGATCCTATTTTGAAGCTCTAATATGAATAAACTTATTATTTATTATATTATTTCATAATTTTGTATAATCTAATTACACAGTGACAGATGAAAATATCAATTAGAAGGTTTTGTTGGACTAGCCTGCCCTGAGAGCCATTACTGGATTTGATAGCGTTCATTCTTTTTATTACATTAGGTTACAGTGATTCATTCAAAAAGTCATTAGTATTTTCGTCTAAATCTATATCTTTTCTGTCTTAAAACAGTGAGCCTTATAATTTGAAGAGTCATAATGTGATGTCCACATACTTCTTGATGTAACGTGATTATAAGCAATTAAGGACTTACCATAGTCACAAAATTTCATATTTGCAGACCTAGATTTTCCTTCGACCTGATCAATGAGAAATTTTCTAACTTTAGGTCTCTATGAGCTGAATATTGTCTATGTACTAAACCAACTCTTAAACAATTTGTCACGAATATCCTTAAGACGTGATCGTTTGTAGGACCAAAATCTCATACTTAGACTTCGACTATTCTCTAATCTATATATATATATATATATATATATATATATATATATATATTCTATGAATATAAGGCATCATTATTTTAAAATGAGATCCTCAGTACTCAAAAACAAAATGGTCATAGAGTTGAATAATGTGGTCATATTTTACTTTCTGAAGTGTGAATAGCTGACTCCTCAGAGATCGAAACACTTTCTCTTTCTTCTTATCTAGTCTTAATGTATCACACACCATTTCTTTATTTTGATTACGCTCAACAATTTTTCGACTTTAAGAACTTACCCATAGTTCTCTTCTCCTTATCCTAGAATAAGACTTTGTTCTTTATCTCTCAAAGACTCATAATTCTTAGTTTCAAGAAAATCTATCGGACTATCGCATCCATTCATCGGTAAAGCAATTGCCTGAAGTAGCTCTACGTTTGAAATCTGTGATAATGTCTTTAAGATTTTCTCTAGTTTACTGTCTAAACGAAAGGGGCTCACATCGAATTCTTGTTTTTGTATTGGCTCTATTTGCTGTTCAGGTGCTTTCCTAAACTTTCTACTACTTTGAACTAGATTTGACTGCTTATCGAGTAATTATTTTTTAGACTTTGCGTTTCTTTCTTTTTCCATTACTTATATCCTTATTCGATTGACTTGTACGACAACTGAAACGTATACCAATGGCTAAACACATTTTCCTCGAATAGATGAATATTTGTGTTTAATTCGTTACTCAATACAATTGTACCCTAAATTTTAAAATGTTAATGCGTTTGGCATTAAATTTCAACAATACTTGAAATAAAGTATTGGTATTTGTATTTTTACAATGTTTATTATATTCCTGCAGTAAATTAATCAAAAATATGAATCACATTTGATAATAGCTGTTTGAGCAACTTTCATTTCATGGCTAGAAATATTAACCAACATTTAGTCAGCAGTGCCAAAATATATTAAGAGTTAATTTAATAAAGTAAGTGTTCAACCATTACCTCATTCAACGTTCATTGAGACCTTAATAAGTATTTCTGTGCTTCTCATAATTAAGATTTGACTTTACTTCGCTTAATAACCATTTATTCTCGTAAATTTGTCTCAGATTCAAATTAAGTTTAAGTCAGAGTATGTATTTGAAGGCTAGCCTAGCGAAAACTTAAACTTTGCAACTTGCTGTTGCTGAGTGAGATCTCAGATAGTAGGTCGTATTTAAGCTAAAACTAAAAAATTTTTGATTTTGAACACGTCAAAGATTATGAGATACTCTATGGAACACGTTGTTACTTTTCATTCAACAAATCGTTAGAATTTGAAAAGAACTTTTGTAAAGTTGAACAAAGTTATCTCATGTGTAATATATGTGTGAGCTTTTCAATTATATATTTTGCTGCTTTTATTGTTGTCTTTCGAATAAGAACTTTGGCTAGAGATATAAAAAGAAAAAGCCACGTTTTTAACGGCAGCGACAATGACATTAACACGAAAGTCTGATGAAAGCAACAAGAAATCGTTGAGACTTCATAAATATCAGAGTCGAAGGCGACGCTTTGAGCCTCGTTCACCTGAAAGAACAACTGGACAATCGATTGTTACAGAATAAGAATATTAGAAGAGCTTATAAGCTAATCGGTAAGTTGAAAGACGATAATCTAGGTAGTGTAACTTTCAGCTACGTTCTCAAAGCTGATCAGGTTTTGGACGACTTGGAATTCTTAGTTGAAGTAATGAAACTATGGAAAGATAAGGCAACATAAAAGAAATGTTAAACTTTTCAGTGGTTTTTCAGATGAATTATATGTTGTAAAATAGGTGCCGCATAGTAGTATAATTGGATTAACTGATCCTTTCATATATGACAGCATTCATAGTTATATTGTAGAGTGAGCAGGTCTATGTCAGCCAAACAAATCAATAAAGATTAGGGATTACCAAAACCTATAAATAATAAATTGAGCTAAGATTCCATTGAATTACTTTGATGCTAACAAAAAGAATAACAATTGATTGTGTTGTTATTATTGTTAAGCATAAATAGTTCGATGACTTGATCGATGATAATTCCTTTTGAGCCAAAACCAATACAGGTTTAGACCTGTCAAACTTGAACACGCAGTTAAATGGATTTTTAAAAACTATAAATATAATGTTCAAGTTAGATTTACCGTAGTTAACAAAAGAATTGCATCTTCAATAAGAGCAATCAAAATTTTGTTTAACGCCAATAAACTCAATCAATAAAACACTTTGTCTATAAAACAAGTATTAAATCCTTCTCAAAATTCCATTAAAGTTTCTCATTATATGAGAATATTGAATGAATCGCAACTTTGATGATCAATCTTTACAGAAGAGTTGATCGAAATACAAAGATTTGAGTTAATTGAAACTTCAATCAAACAGTTAATTAAAAAATAAAGCAGCTCAAGCCTTCACTGCAAGAGGAACCTCCAGATATCAAAAGTGCTTCTCAATAGTGATAAAACCTAGACTGAAAGCTTGATATTTGATATTGTTTTAGCCACTTAACCTCATTGGCTAATTGAACATTTTCTTTTTGAATCTAAACCTTACGTTTGAGACTCGAGCACCAAAATATGTACATTGATATATGTATACATATAAGTTTGATTTCAGTAAACTATTCAACTCTTAACTAAGTAAAATAATATAGAGATAAGTCTTTGATAAGTCTTGCCGTGAAAAGTATTAATAGTACAAAAACAAAAATAACATATAGGATGATTTACATATACAAATGATTATTAGTCAAACTCTGATTCACAACAAACTGTATTGAAATCAAGTTAAAAATTTGATAACAAGTCAAAAGTTGCGTAGTTCTAAACTCTTAGACCCGTCTGCAAACTCTCATATAAACTCAGTCTAAGTCTAAAACTAGGTTTAAATTTTGAGTGTAGATAAGTTTTAAGACAAGTTTCGGGTCTTAAACCTAGTTTTAAACCTAGTTTTAAACCTAGTTTTAAACCTAGTTTTAGATTTAAATCGGGTTTATATACAAGCGTGCATATGGATCTTAATGATCTGAATTCCCTTTCAATTTAAAAGTAATGTTCAACACTAATAAACTTAAACGCAAGGCTCAGATTCAAAAAGAGATATTGAACTAGTAAATTTGAACGATTAAAGTGCTAAATAAGTATACTGTGTAAATACTAATGCTCTAATAAGCCCTTTTGATATTTCTCAATAGAAAAGAGGCTTCTCTTACAGTTAAAGCTTCAATTATAGCTTTATTAATATGAATGAGAATATATTAATATATAAATATTTCTATTCGGTTTGTGTGCAAAGTTTTTAAGTAACTAATTATTAAATTTTGAATATTTATTCAACATAAACGGCTGTAATCGTCAAATAATGAACTAATAAATAATAAAAGCATCTGGCTACACATTGGAGTGTTCCATAAACTAGCTGTTGTCGTGGGTTCAGCTAATTATCTCAATTAAGTTTAATATTGTTGAGCTAAGTATAAAATGAGGTAAAGTATAGAGTAGCTTTAAATTGGCATTAAATCGTTTGCACGTCTATACATATGAAGGATTATTTGAGAACTCGATCGATGTATTAAACTCATTTAATTAGCTTAACATTAGATCAATTTAAAAAGTTTAAAACAAGTTCATTTAACTTGAACCTAAATACTTGATAACCACAGCGTTTCGAGTTATCGAAAGTTCTAGTTTCCAGTAAGTTGTCTATACAAAACATTTCTTTCATTCTAAGCTTTCGTATTATTTACAAGAGTTGAGTAAAAGTTGGATTTGGGGTAAAAAAATTACTAAATGGCAAACAAATCATTGCATAAATAAAGCGTTGATTCAATAATTTCATAATTGAATGAAATTTAACGCAATTTGTGGAGATATTCATAAGTTTATTGTTGAGCTTATTGTTGAACTATATGTGTTAATTTTAATATTATGATTGAGTTTTATGATAGTGTGAAGAATCGGCGAAAAATAAACAATTTATTAATCAACTGAACCAGATCTCAATCCATGCAATCGTCGCAACACTTACTAAACAAAGTATTCATTTATTATATATTCAATAGTAGACTTCAAACCATTTCATAATTGATTGCTGTCCTCAACTTGTATTCAAAATAATCAAATTCAATGTATTGACAGTTGTCTTCAGCGATTGACAAAATGGATGGTTTACTTCACCGCCAATTGAATCGAATATATCGTCGCGAATGTCAATTCGGTGGCCGTTATTTCAATTCGTCAAGAAAAGTCCAATATGAAAGAATAAACTGTGAACCTGATGATATACTGAGTTACGCACCCGAAGAGAAGTCATTACCGGGTCTTTACATCGGCGCAAAATCATTGCAGCCTGATTTAAATGAATACTTCGAGATCGAGATTCTCGAATGCGGCACTACTGCCGAAATAGCTGTAGGTCTCGTGCCAACTAATCATCCTCTGGATCAATTGCCAGGTTTTGTGGCCAACTCTGTTGGATATCATGCTGGAGACGGAAGGTTTTTATTGATTGATTGGTCGCTTTTTAATTACCCATTATCTGATTACTTATTTGAATGATTGTTAGAATCTATTTGGGTCACCAAAGAGGAACAGTGGTCGCCAATAAGTGTGAAGTTGGCGACAGAATCGGTTGTGGCGTTCGCTATGAGAACAGTCAACCTTCAGCTGAAAGTCATGATCAATATTCGGCTAAGCCGAATCAGATTTCACCATTTATGAAAATGAAAGTCTATTTTACTCTGAATGGTTCTGAGGTGAGTTAGCCTCTTTGGATCTGTTCAATTGTGAATTATTTGAGCTGTAAATGAGTATTAATTAATTTGGTTATAAACAGATCGGTTCGACAGTAATCACTCCATTACTAGTTAGAGGAAGTCCTTTATTTCCTGCCATTGCATTATGCTCTCCAGGAGAAGAAGTCAAGCTTAATATGAATCTTCGTTGGTGTCCGTCCTCTTTAACGAAAAGTGTGTCAAACGAATCATTGATGTGTATCGATAGTTACGAAGACGATTGGATGCGATTACATGATATTAGACTTAATGGAAATGTGAGCTTGTTTGTTGAAAGTGTTATATTTTTATTCTGGATACCAACCTTCAAATGTGTTATCGTCTGTAGATTTTAGAATATGCGGGCCGTGGAAAGAGTATATTAGACGTTGGATTGGCACAGGCGCGAAAACCACTCGATACGCAATATCATTACTTTGAAATTGAAATTATAGACCCGGGAGAAAATTGTTATATAGCTATTGGATTAACTCGTAAAGTATGTCATGTTAATCGATATTCATTGTACCGTAAAACTTGCCTAAATTTGACATGTGGTTAAGTGATTTTTGAAAGTCAACAACAATTAAGCCATGTTTTCTATGGCATTTTATACTTTTCAACCACTTGTAGTGCATGTCAAAGTTAGACAGGTTTTATTGTATTTGAATTGAAAATATATTTGACTGCTTTGTGTAGGAATATCCTCGTCACAGTCATCCTGGTTGGAACAAAGGCTCGATTGCATATCATGCTGACGACGGAAAAATATTTATTGGTAGCGGAGCAGGAGATCCATTTGGTCCTCGATGTCATAGAGGAGATATTATGGGCTGCGGAATCATATTTCCTCGTAATTACAATGTAGCGGCGCATAATCAACACTCGAGGCAGAATAAAAAATCTCATCGAAGCAATAGTAGCGATGACTCAGAATTTCTTAATCTCTACAGTTCTTCCGACGAACGATTCGATCAATTATCTCAATCGTCACATTCTGGTGCTGAAAACGATTCATCGTTTGAAAGCGATGAGAATAGCGATTATTATGAAGATGACGAACAGGGATGGATGATTCCATTGCAGCCTGAATTCGTGCCAGTCAGGTCGCCTTTCTTAGGCCATCGTCGAAATATGGCTCCAATGCCCCCGCCGTTAGCTATGATTCCACCTCTTCATGCGTATAATATGGAAAGGCATGACCGCAAATATGCTCATCAGCACAGTTGTAGTAAAGTTGAAGTTTTCTTCACTAGAAATGGTGTTACTATAGGCCAGAAAGAAATATATATCCCAAAGGGGGGTTTTTATCCGACTGTCGGAATGCTTAGCACTGCTGAAAAAGTAAAAGTCGATTTGCATCCGCTGACTGGTTAATCATACATTTTAATTCAATATTAAATTATAGTAAATTATTTTATTAATGACTATCTCTAATGATATACATTAAGTGAGATTTATTTAAATTCAACGAACGCAACGACAAATCATTAGAGCAGCAGCTCTACAGTAAAACCTGACCAACCTAGACATGTACTTAGGTGGTTTTGAAAAGACATGGCTTAATTGTTATTGATTTTTTAGAAGCTACTACATGTTCGAGTTTGATAGGTTTCACTATACTGAAGAAATTTGTGAATCAACCTGCATTGAAAGGAAAATGATTATCTGCTAGTATAGTTCTACTGTTATCATCAAAATATTGTTAACTATAAGCTTATATTTAAATCTCGCATATTTGTATATAAATTTTTTATTTTCTTTAATTTATTCTTTAATCCATTTTTCGAATTAGGGCTAAAGAAAAGTTTGTGTACAAATAATTTTGGTTAAACTTTTAGATTACAATATTTTTTTGATCAAAATTACATTAAAGCGCTATAAACAAAATTTAATTGTATTTGAAAATATGTAAATTTGTTTAGATCAACTAAACTTGATGTGCTGTTAAATAATTGAATAGATTGGCTGAGCATCAAATAAAGTGAATTTTTGATTCAAGCAGAAACCTAAAGATTGTTGTATAAAATGGTAACTAAGTATTAATGTCGATAAAATCTTTGATTAGAATTAATATCAACAAACTTGGGAATGCAGTGAATGCTACCAATTATTGAATTTAAAAGGATTAGTATTTTTAAAAGTTGGTTCAACTACTGTTGATGTGTTCTTTGTGGTCCTCTTGAATCTGTGTCTGTTGAATGGGTCCCCTTCTTGTCCTCTCGCCTTTTCTCCATAAAACAATTTCTTGTTGTTTAAAATATCTTCGCTCTTCTTCGTCAACGAGAACCAAATTAAGATAGTAGCGGACTGAAAATTTCTTGTTGATATCTTTCATGGTTGGCGTTAATTCATAACCGGCTAAAAATAAGCGAATAGGTATAGATTCTCCCCGAACAGGTGCACCGTCCATTATTTCGTATTTGGCGATTGTCTCGTTTTCATTGAAAGTGTTTTGTCCTATTCCTGTTGTTTCTCTCTTGATAATAGCGATTTCCATATGTTTGATCTTAATTCTTACAAGTAGAAAATAAATTTTGCCCACAATCACATCTTTCAAATGATATCTTTGATGTAAAAATACAATAAATGAGTAAAGTGATACGATTTGAGTCGATAATCTAATTCATACTTAGATTTATTGTACTCAAATTCGATGTGTAAACAGTCTTCGATTCCGACTTCCATTTTGATTGGAGAGTTAACCTCAGGGTAATGTGAAAGTGTGTGAACAATAATATCCATCTCTTTAACGATATCAGATAATCGACGAACTATTGTCACGCGTAGAAAATATCTAAACAGAAAGTCGAACAATGAATAAACTTGAAAGAAACTCAAATAAGGCTTGTTACTTACCTAAGCCTAACATTAGAACCAGTATAAGATTCATAAGGTTTCTCGACATTAACGAACTCGAATGTGAAGCTCGTGTTTTGCATTAGATCTGAAGGTCGCGCCAAGTCTTTAACGAGGGATGTGAACTCGTGATGATTGCCCCTATCCTGGTAGAGCTCTATTTCCCCAACAAATTCAACTTTGATTCCCTGATGCTCTAACTTTGTCCCTAATTTTTTTAATGTGATGTTCACCTGGAAATAAGGAAAAGATTCAAGATTAATAAGTATATTGATTACATCTCTGAGTAAGATAAAACTGAGTGAAAGTGTTTGCCTTCTTTAGAGTATAAATGAAATCTTGAGACTTGACATGAATCACAGTTTTAAGTGACAGCTTGGAAGGCAATTTGAAACTTCAAAGATTATACTTGATTTGAGTTCTTGAGACTGGTGTGAGCTCAACTGAGAATATTACAGTAGTTGCGTTTGACTTTGAGTGCTTATTGAAATAAATTTAAGTGAATGTTTATTTATTTTTTGGTTAACCTTAGGAGACCGAAAGAATCGACAATCATACAAATAGAAATGACTATGCTCTCAAATTCACAACTCATTATTCTGAATAAAAGACTAACAAATCTATGATATTATTAAATATCTCTTTCCCTAAATAATATGGTACAAATTCTACTTTGATTCAAATGTTTGTCAATCTATAATTAAAAGCAGTCGAATTAAAAAACTAAAAGATATGGGTTCGTTTGACTCCATCAATTAAGGTTTGGGTTGTGTGTTATGCTATGATAAACTAAATTTTTACTATATTCAATGCTTTGTAATAACAACCCCTTTATTATCTCGAACATCGGTATAAATGAATGTAATCTCAGTTTCAAAAGCTATCAATACTTCAACTCTAAACAAAACTATTAATTCATGTCTTGTCATCCAGTTTTAGAGTGATGGGTGAAGAAATTAATTACCATAAGATGTTTTGATTAAAACAATTTGTAAAATAAATAAACGAAAAGATCACTTTGAAGGCACGTAAAAGTTATAAACAAATAGTAAAAGTGCAATACTTTTCCTGAAACAGTCTCGCCGTCGTAAAAGAGATAGTATTTCTCTTTTTTGCCGTCTTCGGTTTTAATTTCCGCCATTTTCCTCGAATCTGCACCATCAAGGATGATGTCTATGTCAGCACTTTGTCGAAACCCAAGAAAACTCTATTGAAACAAAGTTTAAATATAATTAGTTTTGACAAAAGTCATTTCATAACTAATTCAACACTATTTATATCAAAATTTCAATCTAATGATTAAAAATTTGACAACCAATTAAATGACTGGTATATCATTTAGTTATCAAATGTAACAGAAGACTTACCATTTTGTAAAATAAAATAAATATATTATTAGTTAATAGAAATAGTTAGCAATAGAGTGTTGTGTTTGATGTGCTGGTGGGAGTAATCGATGCAACCATTTGTTTGAGTCCAATCTTTACTCAATGTTGTCATAAGTTGTGCCACACTTAGAGAGTAGAGTTCGTTCACTAATGCTTCACAGCTCTTTTAAGGTAAGTGTTAGCGTTGCGGTTCGTTTGATTTCCACCTAGTTTGGGTGTTAAGGAGACACATGTTTCACTAGTGTAACCAACACTAAACAACCTGCATCCAGCACTATGCGTCCGATTACCCTAACCTAACCTCACTAACTTATCCTAATGTAAAGGACTGATATTAGTTTTGGTCTGTACCCGAGTGTTTTAAGTAACTTTTGTATGGTATGACTTGAGTGCAATATGTCATTCCTTTTACCTAAGCGATACGCAAGTAAAACGAACTGCAAGCGAACCAAAACCTACTATTGATATTAGGGCTTAACTATCTATTCATAAAGTATTATTTCAATTACGTCAATTTGAATCAGATCCAAAGAAAAGGGTCTAAACCTATAATGTTTTGACGACATCATTTGTTTGAATCTGAATCAATGCTGTATTGTAGCAAACATAGCATTACAGCTGACGATTTGTGTTTGGCAAACTGTGACGCATTTAATAAGTGAAAACTATAGCAACTCACAGCAAACATGACAAGCGTTTTATCAATTTGATTGAATTAATTAGACTTTTAAATAGAATGTTTTGGTATGGGTTGTAATTTATAAGAATGAGAGGAGCAGTAGTAATCGGTAGATCAATATTTATATAGTTCATAACTTTATTTGAATACGAACCAACCAGATCTCTTAGTATTGATCTAATGCTAGAGCTGACTCATAGATAGTTATTTCTATAAACTTTTACAACTTATAAAACTTTTATTCAGCCATTTTTAGCAATTTATTTGTTACGTTAAATCAAGAGCCAAATGACTAGTCTATTTTAGAAAAAATTTTTCCAACCTTTTCTTTTAAAAACTTCATTAAAAGTTTTCAATTGAAGTTCTGACTCAATAAAGTTTAAGTTTTCTTAATTTGGTATTGAACTAAACTTTCAAAATAATGGTTACCTCAGACTAAGAATGACTAGTTTTTATTTGAGTTGTTTAGTTAATGTTTGCAGGTCTAAACACTTAAACTTAGTCTGACATGAAACAGCTGGACTTTATATGAGTTAGCGTTGTATGAAGACTTTTTATTATAAATCGGAAAACATGCAATACTAGGATAGAAAGTAATTCACAATTACAAACATGTTCAATTAAAGGAAGTCGTTTTTAAAGCCATTCAAACGATTGCGTACGTATTTGAAAGACTTAGCAAAAGATTGAATAAATGCAAATATTTGCAGACATTGACAGAAAAGCTGACAAATGAGTAATTTTTGGTTTTTAAACAGTCTTTATAAGTTTTCACTCGCATAACAACACAGACCAAAAGCCATGCCTTATGATTGGTTTATATTGAGGACTAAATGTAAGTGAGGCCAATCAGAGTCGAGTTTACAATGAACATAGGGCTTAAGGACAGGCCTTTACACAGATGTCTTTCAGTTTTATAATTTTATTGTTTTGTTTCATGTGACGATCAAAGCATTCATTAATTACATTGTTTTAAAACCAAATGAATTATCGAATTTGATGTCCACCATTTTTTGCTGTTCAATCAGTCAGCAAATGAACTGATTGATAAGATTACTAAATAATAATATTTATAAACATTTGTGTGATTTGATTTGTTTTTGTGATATTTTCCTTTTATTTGTAATCGTTTTTAGCATTTATGTATTTATTATAAAAGTGTCACTTCTCGCGAATGACCACAAAATTAAGCTAATTTTAAATCCAATCATTGGTCAAAACTTTCAACTAAATAAAATGATTATTACTTCATGATTAAAACGAATTATTCGATGACTTGATTCAATATCAATATCAATAAATCGTTACTATTATTAGAGATTAATTAATAATATAAATAAATAAATAAATAAATCGATAGTTCAATCGAAGGCTGCATTAGTTATCGATAATTGAAATAATGGGAAATTGTCTGAAGTCTGTCTCGTCTCACGACGACATCTCGCTATTGAGAGAAAACACATCGAATACAAGAGACTCGACTTCATCTGAACAATTGGGTCCACCACCTACTTATCAGGTTTTGTATTGTCTCCAATTGCTATCAATGTATTGACTAACTGTTTTGAAATTTACTAAATTAGGAGACGATTCACTCAACTCTTCCTGTCTATTATCCTTCTCCTAATGTGAGTCGTCCTGCATCACAACTGACAGAAGAAGAACAGATAAAAATCGCACAAAGAATGGGTTTGATCCAACACTTGCCGACCGGAACCTATGACGGCAGCAAAAAGAATAGAGAGTTAGTGTTTTTGCTATAGATTTACAACGAATGCAATGATTTAAGTGTATCCTAAAATAAATTATAATTAATATTTAGGTGTGTTATATGTATGGGAGAGTTTGCGATAGGAGACCCGATTCGATTCCTTCCATGTATGCATATATATCATACGAATTGTATTGACGATTGGCTGATGCGGTCATTTACGTGTCCCTCTTGTATGGAACCCGTAGACGCAGCGCTTCTCTCCACTTATCAAACCGATTAACTAACAATTCTTATCAGTGATGGACAAGCGATCCAATCAAAACTATTATATTTTTAATCTGTGCTTAAGTAACGAATAATCCATCATTCCTTTGTCATCAAATTGTTGAATGAGGCAAATAACTGTTCCTTCACAGCAAAGAATGTGCTCTAGTCTGAAGTGTTGGCAATCGTTATATTATCTATGGTTGAAAAGTGATATACAGTATATTGAACTTAAGCGAAATATTAATTACAGTATAAAAAGCATGGTAATAACGAATTAGGAGTATTGTTGATTTTCGCTTCTCTCACAAATGTAGAATTCTTTTTGTAGAGAACATTCACTCTAAAACGTATGTATTAATTGTAAATAATGCAATTATAGAATATGCTATTTTATTGTGTAATTATTGTTAAAAAAAAGCAAATATTTAACTCTTATTCTGAAAGTTTATTAGTTCTTAGCTTCACTTGTTTTTAATCAATTTCTTAAACGAAACGTTTAGTTCGAAGTGATATGAATTTATTGTATTTAACCCTATAATGAATGTTAAGTGCATTAAGTTTTGATAATTGGCAGTCATTTGATACTCGAATTTAAGTTATTATTGACTTAAAAAAGACTAAAAATGAAATAAACCATAATATTGAAGATAGCAAGCAACGTGAATTTTTACTTTACAAAATTGGAAAGTTGGATCAATTTCTTATAGATGAAGCTAAAACCAATTGAAATCATCAGTTAATCATTGGAGTTTCTGTTCAATAACAAAACATCTATGGATGATTTTAGCTCTTATTGACTTAGATTCTGTGGTAAAAGCCAGACTCTAATAAGAGTATTCATTTGTCTTTATCTATAGTTCTTAAAGAAATTAACCATAATTTAATTGTTTAGTTAGGTATGTTTGACCTCATAAAAGTGTTTCTCATGGAAATAAGTTTTTATCTAGTTTGATCTGATACAGTGAATGAACGCTACAACTGATTGTTCCATTGTCTGACAAATTGATAAAATTTTGCCATAAATCACATTTTTATGACAAATTTATTGACTTGAAAAATGCATTGCCTAAAAAATTGTTGATATATTTCACTCAAAAATATATAAAACATTAATCTAAGTGTAGGATTCGATTTGAATTATTTGGAAGAACATTTAAATTGGTTTGGAAATCTTTGCAACAGATGATAAACTAAACGAATGACTAGCAGAAAAACTATTTCGTAGTGTTTGACTCACTCTTCCGAATGTATTAGTGGTTTCTTGGAAACACTTTGGTTAACTTTTAATCTATACTTTTTTCCGTTACATTCAAAGTAAGCATTTGCTTGAGTGACATCAGTCAAATTGTCTATTAGACGATTCAAATCGAATTCTTTTTAAATATGTCAAACTTTGATAGTTGAACATCGATTGCAGAAGTAAAGAATGATTCTTGGTTTCATACAAACAATACATTTTATAGTCAATATTGTTGAAAGGCATCAACGCATCTTTCGTTACATATCAAATCCAAAAGTACTTTTTATAGTACATACTTTTTGTATGATGAACACTTTTGGTGCAAAACAATTCAAGAACATTGGTTACATAGTTAATTGTTCCAGTGCATTGGTTTTTGAAAAATTGACACCCAGTCAAATTAAAATGGCACAAGTGTTCTGTACCTGACACATAAGAATTACACCTAAATGAAAGGATTTTACACTGGAGTAGATAGCTCTCCTAAATATGATTTTTGCAAAATAGAGAACTTCCTCTCTAGCCGAAAGATTCCTAAACGCCTACCGCTTTGATTGATTAGCGAAACAATAAAATTGATATTGTGTTCTTTGCGAACGCCTCTGACATTAATTAAAATAGATGCGAATGAATCAATACTTTTTGTGACGAAATTGAGTGCGTTTCTAGGATTGACACTGCCTAACTAAATTAAGTATTTCAAGTGATCATAAGTTTTTGATCAGCTCAAAGTTCATATACTTACTCTATCAAGTCAGTTTATAATCGACAAATGCCTTATTCTATTTCTGAATATAGAATCGATTCTTTAAAACTTTCTTGACTTTGATCTGAAAAAACAAGTCAAAATATAGGTATTCAATACTCTTGCAATTCTCAGCTGTTATCTACGTGGTTTCAGGATCAAAGTTCACATCCAAGTAAAGACGCTTAACATTTTTGTGAAACTGCTCTTAAGTATCGACTCGTTTTAGGATTGAGTGCTTTTTTAGTGAACGCACTGGTTATGTTTCCGTCAATAAAAGAATGATCAATTTCAGAACACAAAGACCCGATAGATATACCTTTTTCATGTCTCAGGAGATAATTTACACAATTCCTAAACTGTTGTGTAGCTCTTTTAACTTCATTCAAATCTTTGATTTCGAAATGTAATCAATCTCTACAATTGCATTAGATGGTCAAAACAGAAGTACTTTTAGAACTTTTTCTCGACTTCTGCTTTCCTTTTGGTACCATTCTTTAGTTTGCTTTCAAATACTTGGAAAATTTGAAGCTTTTAAACCATTATAAACTTAAGTTTCCTTGTATTGTTGTAAGTCTGGAGTCAAGAAAACAAAAGATTCGACAGAAGAAACTTATATTTGCTATATGTTGCGATGAAATGAACTCTAACTTAATATATGTTAATTATAGTGCGTTCAGTTATACTTGACATTATTGGAGGTGAGCGTTTCATTCAAGATACACATCAGAGTGAAATTTTTTTAAGTTGAGTGCAACTTTGTTCAATTTTTTTTATCATTCAACGTATAGACGGGACAATAGGAATGTGTTTCAAATTATCAGTAACTGATTAGAAAATGATAGTTTTTTCACCCACGCTTTGGACGCATTCTTATCAGTTATTACTAATATATTGAAACACTTTATTACCTCATCTGTACAATATTGTGCAATAAAGGAAATTTTCAATAAATATATTAACCGGTTGAGATTGTAGTTTAAACTTCTGGATTGATTTCAATAACAAGCTTATACTACTAGTTAAATGCAATTGCTTTCATCTACTTTATTGAACATATTTACGAAATAAATAATTGATTTTGATTGATAAATGTTTATTCTAACTTCTAGAAGAACTTCAAGTTTGCGCATATGAACAGATGAGTAAAGGAAAGTCAATTTGAGTTTGAGTTTCAGTATCAGCAAAATACGTTTGATTAGGAGCTTCGCAACTATTATCATTGTCTAAATATTTTTTGATAACATCATCGATTTCATCCAAATGATCATCGGTTTGAGTAGTTCTATCGTTGTTCCAAATGGTTTGGGTCTCGATGTCAGTAAATTCTAAGTCAGAGAACAAAAATTCGTTGTCTGCACTGAAATTAAGTAAGTTGCTTGGATTCATATCGATATTGACAGTTTGCGTTTCAATGTTATTCAACTCAAACGAAAGATCGGACGTGGAATCAGTTTCTGTTTGAACGGATTGTTCTAAAATAACAGTACTTGTCGAATTCATTTGACTAAGGAGTGGATTAGCACTATTCATAAGCAGCTCAAACTCATCGGTTGAAGTCTCGCTATCACAGAGTCGTTTAACTGTTTGAGTGAAAGCACATAACTTTTTCACTGAACGAACGTTATTTTCATTTGCTATCGAACACCTCTTCCTAGTCTTTTTAGGTGGCGTCGTTGAAGTGGAAGCAGATATTTTGACACAGTCGTAATGGGAAGATGATCCGTTGGAATGAAGTGCACTCTCGAGTGTTTGTGTTTCAGTACTTTCACAATGAAAGGCAGGCCTTCGATTTCTTTTCGTTATCGTTTGGCACTCAGTACTTCTTGATTCGCGAGATTTGCCTGACTTCTGACTGTATCTATCGGTTTGTGTCGACACAGATTCATTCTTTTTGTGGGTTGATTCTAGTGGAACACTTTCATTCGAATCAAGAGATGTCTTAGTCTTACATTTATCACATTCTTGAACAATAGAAGTTTGCGTCGAGATATTTGTTTGAGGGGTTGTTTTGTCGGCAATTTTGACCACTTTCGGCAATATATGAATAGGTTTCGGAGTCAATTGAGTCAAACTACTATTGAACTGATTTAAAGTTTGATTTGAGATACTATTAGAGTCGAGAATTACTGGCATTACTATTAACTGGACATTGATTTGAGGTGAATTTGTTTTAGAAGTCCTGATGTAAGCGTTTTGTGGCAATTGGTGGGAGTGTCGTTTACAATGGGTCACGAGTGACAGCCTTTCGATATAACTCTTACCACATGAATCGCAACTCCATTCAACTCCACACGACTTTAAGTGATATTTGAGTTGCCATTCGATGGCGTACTTCTTATTACATCGATCGCAACAGTATTTCTTCTCTGAGTGAACGTTTGCGATATGCTATCAATTGACAATTATTTTATGATTTTATATAAATATTTGCTTTAGTTTTATCATTGCATTCAATTGTATTATAACTGACTTGACTTAAAAGCATTTTCTTTTTGAAGTATTTGTCACCATTTTGTCCATAAACACATCCGTCGATTGGACAATTGAAACGATTGTCTACTTTTTGCGCAGATGAACTCATTTTTATTGACAATTTGTCCATTTATTCAAAACTGATGTCATTTGATGTTTAGGCACAAATTAATAAATCGGTTGTGAAAAATATTAAGCACTTTGAAAAACAAAACAAACCATTCATGTAAAGAAAGTATGACATCTAGTACTAAATTGATGATTTGCATAAAATATTAGCATTTTAATTTGTACCTCAAATTACTAAATCGAACCTGAAACAATTGAACATGTCTAACTTTGACGCACAGCAGGGTATTTTGTAAATCAAACCAAACAAGTTCATACAAATCATATATTAAACATATATAAATATCTCGAACGGAGTGCTTATTTCTACGTACAAAGGAATGCGCATGTGCGAATATATAGCTGTGTGTGAGTATCTTATGAGGCGCGCAGTTTAAACATAAAACAAACTTTAAATTAACTTTATTCTTAATTATAATTCACTATACAATGAAAATAACTGAATTTATATTCTTTTAAGGATTAATGGTGTTTAAAATGCTTCAGATCTAATGATATATTTGCAATACATTGCAATTGAAAAGAATTTTTAATGAATACAGTTTTTATTAGCAGTCTATAAAACGAGACCTTGTCTCGCTAAAAGTCTCGTAGAATCTCAAGATATCTCGTCTCATGAGACGAGACGGATAAGCAAATATTTATTGAATGAAAACTATTTACTACATAGAAATAAAGATTTTAATTTTTTAAAATAAAAACTAATTAATTGATGTGTTCAGTGTTCAAAATACCAAGTTTACTTAAATTGATTTTTCAGTAATAAATTGATTGTATATCAAAAGTATAATTAAATGAAATATAAAATCATCTCTAATAATCAAAATTTCAAACTGGAATGCATGATTTTGAAATGTTTTAACATAGCCCGTTTATTTGAGAGAGAGAGAGAGAGAGAGAGAGAGAGAGAGAGAGAGAGATTGCAAGATTGCTCACACTTAAGAACACTAAAAAATCTATAAAAAACTTATAATTATATAATTCTATAAATAAACGTTAACTTAAATGTTAGAACCTTTTGATACTACACTATATCATAGAATATTTTATACTAATCTTTCTCTCTTTCAGAAACGCTTTCGTATGCCCTAATCCTAAGATTAAGTGTTCCTCCAATTCGCGAGACGATACGAGATTTACAACTTTGAAAGACGATACGAGATTATACTCGACTACAAGAAACCGAGACTCATAAAATCTAAAATTTTCATGACTATTAACATTCGAAAAATGGCGATGAATTGCTTGAAATCGATTATAAATCTACCTCAAAGTTAGTTTTTGGTTATATAATATATTAGACTAATATCTATACTAGTTTTGTAATTATTTCATAGCAAATCACCATTAAATATTATTATATGTGAATTTGACTGAGCTATTATCTCTATCTATTAAACTCCTAAAAATTAACATGATACTAACAACCTGTTAAAAGAAGCTGTCCCCCTGCCGTTGGCAACCCCCCACCATTGAGGTGAGCCAACCCACCACGACAAGGTGGCAGTGGGGCACTTAGGTTATAATCTCGTATAAATTGGAGATTTTAACCTTTTGGGTTGGAAAAATGTGATAGTTCCCCTCTCCAGAGGGGAACTCCAGGTATCGCCCTGTCTCAGTCAGAACACCCGGAAATTTTTGAATAAGGTGCAGCAAAAGTGCACCTCTCTGTAAAAGATTGAAAATTCGCCACTACTTACCCAAGCTTACCTAGACTGTTGAAATCACTCAATATCGATGACATCCGAATACGACACGCAACGAGTACAATTCAATTCTCTTTTTCTGATTCCTTTAATATTAACTCCATTTTCTAACAAACACCTGCGATGAAACCATTCCGAACAAGAAGTACACTCAACCATTTGTTTACCATCGTCCTTTTTACGACAATAACAATAGACCTTATCATAAACACTAACTTTCGGAGTCTGAAATGAAACTCTACTAACGAACGGAAAGTCCCTAAATTCCTCGCTTGAATTTAATAAAGAATCTCTAAGATGACTACGAAGAGTGGAAGGAATAAATTCGACTTGAGATGGATTTCTATTGGAGCAGATCAACTTTGCAAAGGCAATAGCATACAAACCACAGTCACTTCCATTATTCTGTTTCATCACATCATGAAACCTAACCTCTATCTTTGAAATGTCGGTGAATTTTCTATTCAAACTGCTCACAATAGAAATGTTATCCTGATGAGCATCATTGAATAAAGAGTCATAAACATTAATAACAAGGATCTCGTTTTCAACACTACCTGAAACGACATTCCAATGATTTCCATTGATGTGACAAATCTGGACAAAGAAACCACTACAAGGAACAAACGCAGGCGGATTAAACATAGACAATGTTGCTCTTTGCAATCCTTCGATTTTAGGAAAATCTCGACGAAGCATACACATTCTAGCATAAACTAAAGAAGAATCTAACCAATCATTTCCTTCTAAAATTTTCTTATGAACAAGTTTTAATCGAACCTCAGAACAAATTTCAACCCAATCCTCTAATTGCATAACATTAAAGTACCTAAACCTCTTTCGCTCTCTTTCCGAAGGCTTAGATGCAACACGTTTTCTTCCTATTGAGGTAGTTGCTATGCCCTTAGGCCTACCTCTGACTTTAACAGCACCCGGAAATTTTACTTCATTTATTCCCATTTTGTCTTTCCCAAAATCCTCATCATTCTAGTCATTAGAAAAATCTAAATCTTCCTCATCAACATTGCTCGACGACGAAAAATCTTCGCTCGGTTTCTTCTTCTCCTTATCTGTTTCCTTGTTAACTGACCATTCAACCTCGAGTTTTTTCAAAATTTCCAATCTTTCTTTGAAGACATCAGTTCCTGAAGTTTTCAAAATCTCAACTAAACGATTACATACATCTCTAGCTTCCGAATACTTCTCCCCTTCAGATAATACTGAACTAGCCTTATTTACTTTTTCAACTCGAACAGAACCTATACCTTTTATTGAAGTCGATTTCTCGAAAGTTTCGTTGTAATAAACTTTTTGCCAACGTAATGCAATCAAAGACTCATCGAATAGCTTCAAACCCAAGTTGTTCCTAACAGAAAATATATGACAACATGGAAGTCTTCTCATCATAAACAAACTGCAATTGCAAGTCTTGGAAGTAGCGATTGAATCTCGATGACCACTAATCTTAACCGAAAACTTCTCCAAATCCAAACGATCAATACTAGAAGCCGAAAGGCCTTCTGAAAGTTCATTAACAATTTTATAGCAAACAAAGGAAGTAGCTATACTAGACAACTGTAAAACAATCTCACTTGGAACTGAACAGACAATTTTATCGACCTTAAAACGCTGATTGAATGATAACAAATATATTCTATCCCACATGTTACTCAAATACAACTTTAAATCTCTATAGAAAACATCTAAAGGCGAATATCGCTTAATCAGTAGCTTAAGTTTCTGATTAAAAGACTAAACGATTGTTAGTTGTGTCTCCTAAATTAAAAGTACGAACACTTGAAAACATAGACCATTACTCCTTAATTGAATACCATCTCCTCATGAAATCATCAAAAAAATTATAACAGGAAAACTTAGCCTTAAATCCTTCTAACTTCTCCATGAAAGAACTTAATTCGTAAGAATAAACCATAGCCTCTGACAACCTTTTAGCCTCGTCTGACTGAGCCTTTGGAACATCAGAATTTTGGACTAAAGTTTTGAAATTTTTCAAAACATGAAATAGACACAACTCATGTGAAGCAGAAGGAAAGTACTTATATAAAACCTCAATTTCCGTGAAGTCCTTGTCAGTCATGAAAGATTTTTGAAGGTTCTAAGCTGCTATTTCGTATTATACTTTGTTATGTTACAGATTTAAGCAATCGTCACTAGTGCTCCGCACATGTCGAATTTGAGTCGAGTCGGAGTAGATTTGAATTCGACTCGTAAAAATCGAGTCGAGTCTGTTCAAATCACGAATCGATTTGATTTGGATTCGCGTCGAGCCTACCCGAAGACACGAATAAACTAATAATAATGGATTACATAAGTTCTTCAACTCAAAAATGAAACGGATGTATAGAGTGGACCCCCTTTAATACTAAAATGCTTTGAGAAGTTTCAAAATATTACATAAGTTTCTAGAATGCTCTAATGAGTTCTAGAGTATTCCATGGGTTTCTAAAACACTCTACAGGTTTTAATAATGCTCTAGAAAATTCCAGAATGTTGAAATTACGGAACATCTCTACAGCTTAAAATGAATTCAAATCACTCAAATCGATTTGAGTCATACCCGGACTCGACTCGACTGAGTTCAAGTCAAATTTTCTAGAGATTTGAAACCGAAAGTTTTAATCGATTTGACAAATCGCTCAAATAGACTCGACTCGTGCGGAGCACCACTCATCTCTATGCTGTGTACTTCTTTAAAGTCGTAGCACAATTGTCAGCTAACGGCCGGCTTAGCCTATGTTAGCCACTGACGACTAGGTAGCTTACTTCTGTAAAATCAAAAGTCAAACATGGGATTGGGTCAAATGTGGTAACTAAGGTACTTTAATTAAATCAAAACAGTAAAAGGGCTCAAGTCCCTAGGGACTTATCCTCGTAAAAATCGAGTCGAATTCAAATCTGCTCCGACTCGAACTCAGCTCTTGCGGAGTAATAGTTATTAAGATATGAAGGAATGTCAAGTTGGGACATGCAAAATTCGAGATTAAAAGTACGAAAACAAGATATTGTAGTATCACGATTCAGCATTTACTCCACTGCATAGTAATCAACTTTGATCTAGTTTAGAACTTTCATCAATAATATATGAATTTCGTAAGACTTTTGTACCAACCTAATATCAATTATTATATAAATAATGTAAAAAGATTATAACTCTTTTCCCTTAAAAACTTGAGTTTTAAAATAAATGTGACATTATACAATGGTATATCTAAAATATGCAAATTATTATTATATATTATTATACATAGTATCATAATACATTGAAGATCGATGAAAATAAGTCTATGAGATTCTGGCTATCCATACACCGGGGTCTCATGATATATTTTAATAGAGGTCATCATTCTGATCAAAATTGTCTATGGGCCTACCTCTGTATAAGTTATAGTTTAACCGCTAGATGTCCTTAAAGTAAACGTTTAAAATGAATCTTCGATTTTCTCTAAGGATATTATAGATATCGAAAAACGGGTTTGATAATTGTAATCAGCGTTATATTCTACATCGAAATCATATATCATATAATAAAAAATCTTAAAGTGGAAAAAGTCGATATAAAATATTTAGTCGAATATCTCGAAAAGTATTCGATATAAAAAATTTGGATTTCATATTCGGAATCAGCGTTAAAAAATACATATAGATCAGTTGAAAAGTCAATTTATAAAATAATGAATTTAATCCTGCCATCCATACGGGGTATGGTTCTGAAAAATCAGCTCTTATGAAATCACGGCTTAACCAAACGAGCCCACTCGCGTCACTTGTTGCCGCCGAAAACCTCAATCGCAAATCTTTTAGGGGTGTTGAGTGGGGGCTGATGGCGGGATCCCCACCTATGCATTAATGTGTCAATAATAAATAATTATATCTTATATTATACTAGCTAGAAATACGGGCAAAATCCCGTTATTAAGTTCATAAAAAATAAAGATTTAAAACTTTATTCAACAAATAAATAGTTCTTTAAATAGAGATTTTCAATTTTTTTCTCTCATTTAGTATTAGTCTAAAAACTTAGAATAACTCTAAAACCTTACTAAATCTTCGACGACTTTATTAGTCGTCGAATCTTTTGCTTGTATCACAATCACTAATATTTGTAATAATATAATTACATGTACAAACACAGATAAAAAATACACTTCAATTTCACTTTAAAAAATCTTAAAACAATATTAAAAAATTTAGCTTAATTTTACTAATCGTTGTTTTCGTTTGCTATATGTGCGAGTTACTTGCATGTAGTGCAATGTCTTTTCTTGTTCAGAACTTTGCTTATTTAAATCGTATTGTGTTTCAATTAAGTGGCGTATTCACGAAATTGAAAAATAGAATAGTAGTTAACTTTTAGTCTAAAAAACACTTTAATCAACTCTTTGCATCAGATGAAAAACATTGAAACCAGTCTGATTTCTCTGTGATGACCACGAAGAAAGTTTTTGACTGGTCGTACAGAAAGAGCATTTAAGCATTTTATTATATAGATAATTGATTGCCAGGGCTTGTCAAACTTCTTTATAGAAAATCACTAATTTGAACAAAAAAGATTTTTAGATTTAATTTCTATCCATTTATTTCTTTTACTTTACTAGCAATTTACTAAACACAAATTGAAGCAATAAAATTGCTTTTGTGGCGGTAATGAAGTAGAAGAAGTAGAGAATTCTGTAGTTTTACTGATCGTTACATAACTGCATATTAAGCACAATGACATTCATTATCAATGCCTGAAACTGCTTGAAGTTTAATTCCACGTTCACGCATTCGACATCGCTGATCTTCAAACCTTTCATGCATATTATTCCAACTCTTGATCCATTCCGGTGACCATAATCGTTCAGCAACAGTTGAAGCCAAAGGCCTAAAAAATGATTAAACTAGAAAAATGTTCAAGATCAAAGAGTGGAATTTGATTAGGTTTAGTCGAGTTAGGTTGGTATATTGTTTAAATTTATCTCTACCATGCGACATCCATTAAACGATCAGATGCAATGACCTCTGTCCAAATACACGCTTCTCCTCCAATAATTAAATCTTTAGCATGTTGTGGTGCATTGATATCTCGTGGATGAATCTCATAATAGTGTCTTAAATCAATTTCACGCGGATGTTCCGTATTACTCAAATACCACGGCGAGGAAAGTATCATTTTATAACCCAAGTTGGAAATTCTAATGACATTATTAATCCAACCGGTCAAATTGGACATCGGTTTCCATACTTGAATAATTGCATTGGCATCAAGCTTAAGACCACTTTTATCCGTACCGATAGGATCCTCCCACCATATGAACTTTTTATTCAACTTTTTCATAATATCGGCCAAACGATGGTAGTAATGTTCTTCAAGACGTGGCAAATCAGGTATGTGATGATCGGTCATAAACTTCCTAACATCAGGGTTATCCCACCAACATTTGGGACTGACCTCATCACCACCCAAATGAATATATTGATCAGGGAAAAGGGATGCCACTTCTGAGAAAAGCTCTTCGAGGAATGTATATGTTATATTTGATGCGACATTTATTGGACCCTTTTCATTACCACAGGGAGTTAATATCTCAGGATGAGCTCTGCCCCATGAGTGTAAATGTGCGGGTGAATCAAACTCCACTATCACTCGAATTCCTCTCAAACGGGCGTATTCAATAATTTCGGCGATATCATCATGTGTGTAAACACTATGAGCATTATATGACGCTTTTTCACTTAATGTTGGAAATACTTTACTAACGTATGGAAATGAATTATCATCAGTCATGTGCCAATGGAATACGTTCATTTTATTATAAGACATTGCATCTAAATTCATTTTAAGAACATCTTTAGTTTGAAAATGTCGTGATGTATCAATCATTAACCCCCGATGATTAAATGTCGGAAAATCATCGATTGCCGTGGAAATTGCTGAATATTTTCCATTATCATATTGCATCAAGTGAGAAAATGTCTCCAAACCTCTTAATGCTCCCCAAATCGTTTTTGTCGTGAGTACAGCGTCATTCGGGTGTTTCGGACTATTAACGTGCAATGAGTAACTCTCATCCATATTTTCGTACGGATATTTTTCACAATTTTCCGATTCTATATTAACTGTTAAATTATGTAATTGATTGGCTGCTTTTTTATATAATAAATGTGTGGCATTTGACGCAGTATTCGTAGCAGGCCCATGATGAAGCATCGAACAATCAATTGAAAATACTAATTTCTTATATCTCTCGATAGCATGATCAATTATGTCGCAATGAGCTAAATTTGATATAATTTTAAAAGTTTGTGGGGTGAGGGACATTGTTGAATCCAATGTCTGCATATGTTGGGGATGGGGCCACGGCCATTCGACGCGGACACCGCTTCGCTATAAAATATAATTAATTTTCAATATAATATAAAAATTATTTTGACACTGCTCTAAAAATTCACCATTTAAAAACATTTTCTTAAACTTTAACATTAGGCCCAATGGAAAAAATTATTTTAAAACTATTTTTAAAAGTATGCCATTTTTACAATCTTAAATATAACATAAATTAACGTAAAAATTTATTATTAATTTTTAATAGATAATTACCTTTCCCTCAGAAATTTCACCAAAAGATATAGTTATCGCCAAAATGCTGATACAAATTAATAAATTTATGTTCATTTTCAATAATTTAGTGAATTCACTATGAATTACACTTTTGATGTTAATTGTTAATTTAAAATCTAAAGTTGAAAAAGTTTGATATTCAATTTATTAGATGAAGTAAAAGTTAGTGATACTATATATTAGGTCGGCTGAAAAGGAATTGCACATTCATATCTTATCGATGAATAAGGTTGTAGATATGTTTACTATAAATTATTACGCAGCTGTTAATTTGCAGCTTCATGACGACAGACACACACACACACACACACACACACACACACACACACACACACACACACACACGGATAGACAGACAGACGGACGGACAGACAGACAGAGAGAAAATATAGGAGAGTAATGGAGGACTATTTAGGAAACTATCAAGTCATATAGGCCCGATTTTATTGATAGTTACCTTAGCGAGCACCTATACAAATGTAGGTTTCTAAAAGGTCAAGGGGAACAGGGAATTGCGCTCCTTGGGAAGGATTTAAGATATTTATGACATATGTACGAGTCTTTCCCTGGTTATGCAAAATGGCTCAAGATCTTTATGATAGTACAACTGAATTAGGCACAACGGAGATAGATTCAGATGTAACACCATAAGGATCATCATCATTATCATTATTATTATCATCATCATTATTATCGTCATCATTACAAGAATAATTTATGGCGTACCATTGGGGAGGGTGGACCAGTGGTACACCCATTTCATTAAAAATAAATAAAATAAACCAAAAAACTATAAAATCATAAAATTAAAAAATTTTCGAAGCTTAAAAAAATCAAAAAATTAAAAATATAAAAATTCATAAAAATCATTAAGGTAAATTTTACGTGTTGAAAATACATTAGGGCGAACGGTTGGCGGATGGAGGATGGCGGATGGGAATAGCTCGCGAGCTAGGTAGTCTCTCCGGAGCGTGCTCTGGAGAGACTATCTAGCGGTGAAACTATTTTTTGAAATTGAAATTAGTTAACTCGATCAGTTAAAAAACTGGTTTCCATTGAGGACCATTACATAAATATAGATATAAAACATAAAACACTATGTAAATATAATTTCAATAGATGAATTTTAAAAAATTGTTTCACGTAATTTATGAATAAAGTATGGGCATACAATATATGGTTAGACTCCCACATCGAATACTATTAAGATCGACCATCGAAAGTAACCGCCCGCAAAAGGTACTATCTACCGATGTGTATCTATATTTACCATCGAACCATGAGGTTAATAGTCTTTGCCCACTCACAGTTGCTTAAGGTGGATTGTCCTTTGGTGTAAAGCTCTCGAGCGCACACATAACCCGTCAAACATCCCTAATTGCCACCGATTGAGAAGTTTTGGTGTCACCTTAACTTTAACGTTTATAAAAATGACTAGAAAGCCAACGTAACACGTCTTTACTTCCAATACCTCTACGTCCAACGTCTTTAAATACAGTTAGTTCCAAAATACTCAATGAAAACTTCAATGAGATATTCTGCATTATGCGCAAACCGGACAGAATTTTTAATAGAGTACACAATAAATCATTTCAATTTAATAAAATTTAGTACGATTTAGTGCAATTTAATGAATTACACATCTCGTAAGGATTCAATGTTATTCATTAGTGTCCATCTCAATCAAGTAAAATTCAATAAAACAGTCATTTTTACATCAAACCTGTTCCATTCTATTGATTTCAGTTTGAATTTATTTTAAATTTTTCATTGAATATTTTGAAACTAACTATATTTAACTATCGTTGGACGTAGAGGTATTGGAAGTAAAGACGCATTGGAAGTAAAGACGTTGGAAGTGAATTTTTTAGAAGCAAAGACGTGGAACCGAAAGCCAAAAATATTGATAACTTGAAGATTCCTATTAGACAAAAGTTGCGCGGTATTTGTCCAGAAGTAATAATTGACCTCGTGAAGAAAGTGAAGACAAATATTCGAAAAGTGGCAGATAATCTACCAAACTTTATGTTCAACTAAAGCTTGTTTAATGCTCTTTCAATACATCTATTACTCTTTAAATTTTGTTTAGTAATAAAAAAGTTATTGCGTTACGAATTTTGTGCAAACTTTTAGTAATAACTAAGGCGTCTATAATTTGGGACATATAACCTCCTGATTCGGGAGGGAAAGAGGAGTTGAAAAAGACACAATTGGGGGCTTATTCGGGAAACTCGAATTACTATCTTATTACAGAAAATCTAAAAATTGATTGAATTTATTACATTTAAATGTTCAATAGTTTGTAAACTTTCATTTCGCTCTGACTTATCTACAAATAACTTTCAAACTATAAATAAGATCGTTTATGTTATTCGTAGATAAGTTAGCGCGAAGTCGAAGTTTGAAAAGTGTTAATTTTTCTATATTACATGCTATATGTTGTTATTTCAATTAGAAAATTGCAAAAAATCTAATGTAATGTCATATAGAAAGTTTTTTGTGCTGTGAAAACTTAAATTTTAGAAAACTCAGGGAATTTTTCTCAATTCGGGACTTATTCGGGAAAATAAGGATGTCACCATATGACTTCTTATTACTCGATACGCACTCAAAAATTGATTTCCCGCTGATTAAGTTTCAGATGATTTGAGATTTCCCGAAATGTAGACGCTCTAGTAATAGCCCTTTAATCAATCACTTCACTGATGACTAATTGTTTGAAATACTTTCTATCAATTTTTCCGATACTAATTCGTGGTATTTTGTCCACAAATACAACTCCCGCACGCAATTGCCTCGTAAAACCCATTGAGTCTAAGAATAAAAGGTGTTTTAACTTTCAATTCATAGCATGATTTGTAGATTTTCTCGAAGGAATGTCATCTCAAACCTGAAACATATTTTTTGATTTCATCCTCAGTTACACTTTTTCCATCTTTTAGCTTAACATAAGCTCTCGGCCATTGATTGTCAATTTGATGTTTAACTCCAACGACCGCAACGTCAGCCACTGCTTCATGAGTTAACAAAAACTGTTCGATTTCTGCGGGTGAGACCTGATACGTGCCATACTTGATCAGTTCCTTCAATCTATCAGTTATGAAAATTCTGTCATTATCATCGAAATGTCCGATATCTCCTGTATGAAGCCATCCATCACTATCGACGGCGTCTTCGGTAGCGCTGTGATTGTTCAGATATCCTGAAAACATTTTTGGCCCCTTAACACAAATTTCACCATTAATATTAGGTCCCAAACTGTGACCTGTAACAAAGTCAACAATCTTGAGTTGAGTATTTGCTGAAACTCGTCCGACATTTCCGGGTATAAATTCGACCGGATTCATATCCGGAAATTCAGTAACGACGGGGCATTCAGTCAATCCATAAACTTGAAAGAAGTTAATAATGTAAAAATTCAACAATTTTATAACTGGGGTCAGTTAAGTTTCATCGAAATTTTTTTCTACTGACAACTCGTATCGTCGACAAATCACCCAACTAAAAATCAGCTGACTAACACATATTTAATTGACAATTGTGTATACAACAAATTCAAAGATGTCTGGCGGATAACTAAATTTAATCAATTGAAGGTTTAATAAACTCAAACTAAGTCAAGCTAAGATAAATTGAATTAATCTGAACTGAGTTAGGTTAAATCAATTAAAACATCTTCTTCAGGCATTTTCGGTGAAGTGTTGTGGGTTAAACGATTATCAGTCAAATGATTTGTCGCTGAACTGAGCCAAAATACAAAAATTCATACCTTCTCTGAAAATAACATTGAATTTTTCGATTAAGGCCTTTGCAATATTTCCTGAAAAGCTAACCCTGCGGTCCATATTAATTTAAGACTGGATAAATCATATTTGTCTGCTAATTCCCCTTTAATTAATTTCTGACTAAAAGCTGGATATACATGACATAAATTGATTCTGTATTTCTCAATTGACTTCAAAATCAATTCATCATCATATTCTTCATATATAATTGAAGTACCACCTAATATAGCCCAGAGCGGTAGATACAATGAACCGCTCATATGACCGAAAGGCTGATGAAGTGAAAAAATAGGCTTTTCTAATTGGTTCGAATTGAGTATATCTATAAGAATTGCAACAATCATGTAGTGGGAAATGATTGTACTCTTTGGTAAACCAGTGCTTCCAGAGGTGTATATAAGCATGAAAATGTCATCTTTTGGATCTATTTTGAAGTATGGAATTCTTTCAAGATTTTGATCTCTCCCCTCTTCTAACAACTGACTGAATGTCACATAATTTTTGTGATTGCCATCAAACGAGACAACGAGTTTTATTTGTTCGTTATTATAATTAACGTTCGTATCCTCGATTATCTTATCGAAATAGTGAGCATTTTTCTTCGAAGTCAATATAACTGTTGAGCCACTGTTTTTAATTTCTTTCTTCAGTTCATAGATATTAAATGTGGGGCTCAGAGGCACTAGAGTTGTTCCAAGAAAGTAAGCCGCAAATTGTGATACGGCGTAAGGAATTGTATTAGCGCTCAAACACGCAATTCTGTCCGATTTCGTGATTCCTCTTTTGAGTAATGCGACTGCAATACTATTTGCTTGAGATATGAGTTGTTTTATAGTCAATGTGTTACCAGAAATGGCCTCAATCTAATTGCAAAGTTTATTACTTATCAAATATTGGACATTGAAGAAGTGAATTTAATTTGAAGTTTTACGAATTAACTTACAATACACTTTGAATTCTGATCAAATTGTTGTAATCTATTCCAAACTAATTGTCCGACCGATTGGAGTGGTATTTCATAGTCAGGTCTTGTTGACCTCAAAACTATTTCATTAGACATACTTATAACAAAATTTTCAAACTTATTAACTCTTAAGATTGTTTGAACTAAATAGAAATGTGGCAAAACTTATCTGTTGTCAATTTATGTAGTGCTGAAGTTTCGTTGTATCGCAGTGTTCACTTAATTTTGACCTTCAAATTAACATTCATTGATAATTATCGGAGTTCACACTATTATTTGCTAAGATAATTTCAAATAAAATAAAATAATTTCCCAAACCTTCAGCAAATGATCAAACAATCGCAAAAATTGTGAATTTTCGAAAAGTTTCGCAAAATTTCACTAAAAACTTTCAATTTGAATGTTATAGATGGACTTGCATCAATATACTCTACAGATATTTTTCAATTGAATAAAAGTTTAATTGAATTTTAGTACATTGAACTAACAGTGTTTAAAATGTTTGCATTTGATTAAAGATAACAATATTTACGGATCTACTCAAACCATAATCTATAAACTGCTCGTCCAGGCGGGAGATATATGATTTTTTAAATAATTAAATTGTTCACAAAGCCCTGTTCATTATAACAGAATTTGAAAAAGATTCATTTCTCCTAGACTATTAGGAATTCTACTAAAATATTCTAGGGTATGTACGAGAGGTCAAGGGCTATAGATTAAAACATTCAATTGGCTCCGCCCACTCAAAATGTATTAATGCCTCTATCAATTTTTTTATCAATGAATTTTACACACAGTTTCGTAAAATTTGCACACCGAGGTCATTAGCTGAGTTTAATACTTTAGAAAAATCATATCAATGTATATGACACTTACATGATGAAAATTACAACTATGTTTGTATTAACAAAGGAGATTTTATACGGGATATTGATTTTTTAATCGTTTATTTATGACAGTGACTCAATGTGTTTTATTTCCAGATTATTTTTAATCTCTATGACCTCGGTGTACAAATCTTTATGAAAGAAACTGTACTTCTCGGTAATCTGAGAAATTTTCATGCATGGACAATTTGACAGTCTGTTTAGACATTCAAATACAAATTCATAAAAATGCATTTTAATTACTTTTTGTTGCATTATATAATAAAACTATTTTTCTCATTTGTTCAGACCTGCACTTAAATGTTCAATAAATCTTTGAAGACCTGGACTCTCTTTGCCTGTACTGGTTACGGCTGCGATTCTCCTGTTTACTGTCTCAATAATGAGAAACAAAAATAATTAAAATAAGCTTCAATTGTTGGAAATCAGTCAAAATTATTGAAATGATTCGAACTGTATTAGATCTCACTTTTGTTCTACCTTCAACAAAATTCTTTGATTTTGAGGCTTTCGAACGTGATTAAAATGTTCGGATTGCCATTTAATGAAATAGTCATTAACTGAAATTCAAGAGTTGAAAATGTAAAGCAATTAATGTTCAATTGGATTAGAGTTTATTCCTCGCTACAGTATAAGCTCGATATAACGAACACTCAAGTGGCTAAAGTTTTCGTTTGTTACATAGAGCTGTACTTTATATCCAGAGGAGCCCAAAATAGGTTTAAAATAAGTTAAATCATGAAACACTGTAGTGGAACAAACCCTTATAGTAATTGTTCAAGTTCTTATCAAAAAATAATCAAATGAGTAACTTTTGGTCATTTCTAAAGTTTTTTCAACTTTGAACAATAATTTACAAAAATCATAAAAAGCATAAACAAAGTACTACATTAGTGTAAATCTGAATATGTATTAAAAGCAATAACTCATTGATGCATCGATTACTTTTTGATAAAAGCATGAGCAATTACTATAAGGGTTTGTTTCTTTATTTCATAATTTACCTATTCTTAACCTATTTTGGGTTTCTCTGGTTATATAGAAAGTTAGAATGTTTCAGACTCAAGAACAGATTTATCAATAGTTAATATTAACACAATCAATAGAAATACTTATTTTTAAAAATCCGTTATTTTTGTCTGAATATTATTCTTAATAACACTAAAATCCAAACCCCAAAATTCTAGAAATCACAATTTGATATGAGTCTTAGAGCTAAAAACTTGATTTTAATCCTTTTAGGAATTGATTGAGCTCTATTAGTAAGAAATGTATTCTATACCGAATGTCTACATACTTCAGTGTACCTAAAGCATGTTCATTATATTGAGATTTGTTATATCGAATGAATTTTAGCTTTAGATTTCATAGGGTATTAGAACAGCATTTTTGTTATGTTCACTATATCGAGCTTTTGCTGTATTTAAAAAATCTTAAAAATGTTTTAAATTCTGATTTGTTCGTCACAAATTGAGCTAAGAAAAAATTGTTATAGAATGTAGCTAAACAACAATTAAAGAATAACAAATAGTGTAAATAATTGTTACTTTTATATTGTTTTACTTTACAAATACTCCAGTATTTTAAAATTCATATTTTTACACTAAAAGTCGTCCAAAAAATCAATTATTAAAAAAATTTGAAGTTACAAAAACTACAAAGCATTTCAAAGTAAATCAATTAGAATAAAAGAAAATATCAAAACAAAAGTTTTAAAATGGATCAAAATCAGGGACAATTGTCAAGAGAAGAACTAATTGATCGAATAATGCAAGATCTACTTAATGATCAACAACTCACACCAATTCATGTCGAACAAGAGATTGTGAACAATCCATACGAAGTGCCAGAATATGATCACGAAGAAGAAGTAATTACACAAGAAATAGTGAATTCCAACCCATTCTTAAGGTATTCCCGACTACTCAGAGACCACAATTACCATCAGTTGAGACCTCGATCACTTTCAAGGCAAGGTCTTCGACAGATGAGACCATCAAACCTAGAACTACCATCATATCCGCTATCAGCACATCCAATGCCATCAACATTGTCTTCAAATGAAGAGCTGGTCATACTTTCAGATGAAGATTCTGATCATGTACCTTCATCACCACTTTCTTATCTTTCAGTTCCATTTTCACAACTAGGATATGATCACGAAGAAGTAATAGCAGAACAAATAGATCTTGATGAATCTCAAGCTGTGCCACATCCTCTGCCACCTGAACAAGAGTCATACACAGAGTTGGAAGTAGATTTAGATCAAGAATCCGACCGAGAACTGGATATTGAATTAAATTCGGATTCAGATTCCGATGAATCCAACATTCCACATTATTTCTACCGACACATGCCCTCTCTGCCAATTCCTGATGAAGAATATATTGAGCCCATAGTTCCAGCATATCTTCTGCCGCAGCCGGTCCTCAATCCCAATCCAAATGCCGTTTTTATAAAATACGAACCTTTTCGTCAACCAATACCAAAGTTGGGACATTATGAGCAAATTATGGACGCAAAGCTAGCGGTCAACCAACAGTTGGCACCCATTCAGAATTTGCAGAGTCTCCAGCAAAGGTCCGGCCATCCGGGACCTATTCTGCAATATTACCCTCAACTCAATCGATGGGTGCAAATATCACAACCAAATCGATTGATATTTCAGCAACGGTTGGGAATTCCCAAGTTCAGATACTTACTCGATCCGTTTTGGGTTACATTCGAGTATCATGTTCATATAAAAAAGGTCAGCCATACCCTAAGCAACCAGATGGCTGATCAGAATATCATTCAATCTATTCAAATAAATTTATTTTCTAGCAAAGTTTATAGAATTTTAACTTTTCAATTCGATTATATTTTACTTTTGTTTTAATACAGTTCATCCTGGATATGATGAACCTACCTACAGTCAACACATCGTTATGCACGGCGCACTCATCCTATAGAAATCATAATGAAAATTATGGCTATCATGAACCTACTTATAGTGAAAACCAAGTTATAGTGGACAAATCTAAGCGCACACATAATATAAACTGAACTTTGTACTGAACTTCACTAAAGTTTGTAGAAAATCGTCAGATTTTTGCAAAAATTTTCAAAATTATCAAGTAAGGGTTATACTTATTGCGAGTTAATCTTATTCTGTTATTTAAATCTTAATATAGGTGTAAAGAATAAATATTCTGACCTAGGTTATAAAATTTAGATACAATGACTTAACCAATGGTGAAATTTGGTTTACAAGTGATAGGCTCAATAGAGACTAATGGTCGCTTAAGAGTAGACAATAGGAGCAAAACTCATACCACGAAACAATTGGTTCAAAATATTTGAAGAATATTATTCCAACCAAAACTTAACGAAAGTAAATGCAATGCAACGAAGAATAAAATCAAATTAGTCGAAAGTATAACGGATATTAAGCCATTGGTTCGAACGAAACTCAATTTAACCCAACCGATTTAACCCAATCAAATCGATCAAACAAGAGAATTAAAACCAAATTATACTTTTAGAATTGATTTGAAACGAAACAAATCAATTGTCTAATACAAAAGTACAGTTGAATGACTGATAAAATGCAAATCGTATTCAAATGGACTGATAGGTATGAGACAGTCAATCGCACGAATAGCAAAATTCAACAAATACTAGAGAAACAGATGAGAAAAGATAGTTTACTCACAAGTAAAAGTTGAGAAAATGCAAATGTTTTGAGGAATTAAGTCAAATGACTATTTGGTTATTGACTATTCACAAAATAAAATTAGAATCAGTTATTCAATAACTATTGCAATCTATTAATGTTGAATCGATTCAAAAACTATTCAGATATAAGATAGTTTTTGGTAATAGATTCAGTATATCTCAAACCATAGAATGCGTCATTTCACCTGCAATATGTTTGGTATTCACTGATACTGTATGAACTGGTCTGCCATCGCTTCTAAGTTCTCATAATTTGATTGAACCAAAATGACCGATGTTCTAGATTTGATGGTCTGTTATTTCAAAGTTGTGATCAATTTTATTTGTCTTTCAAAAACCATTTGTTATCTCAACTATACTTATCTAAGAATTGAGTGCTTTACGCACTGAATTTATTTCGCAATAGATACTTTAGTTTGATCATTGATATCGTATAAACTTTGATAATATGATTCTTAAACTTTGAAGTGAATATTTGTTGAACTTTAGTAAATAACAAGTGGCACGACGTGAAAGTCGCGCCAATAGTGCTCTTCTTAAGTACAATCAAATTTCGATAGTATTATAAATAGATATTTTAATCTCATTCTAACATAATCACTATTTTTGATGATAATAAAAGCTTTGAATTATGCACAAATCTTAATAAAAATAAAGTTTTTGAATTCTATGGATATTAGATTCTTCTAAAACAGTTCAACTAGTTGTAGGCTTAAAATACATAATAAAAATATTTTAAATACATAGCTTTAGAAAGTATCAATTTCTGAATACATTCACCATAAATAAGAAACAAGACTGAGAAATGCTTATTTTGAAAGTTATTTTACATTAAAATAAAAAAAATTAAAACAAAAAATATCACAATTGAATCGAAATTTAACGAACTCCATTCGATTGGGCAACTGTTGTGCCGTTTGTTTGTTTAAGACCAGTGTTGATAGGTTTGATTCCCTGTTCATTAGTACTATTTAGAATGAAAGGAGATCGAAATAGTTTGCCAGAGACCAGCTTTTTAAGTCCTTCACCGTCGTATGAGACCAATGGCGATATTTCACAAATCACTTGACTCTCTTTATGGCTATTAAACAGATTGTTAGAAAATCATTAATGCTTTGCAAAATAATGACTTAGTTCTAGAGATTTACTTATTGTTATTGTTATTATTATTATTATTGTTATTATCATCATTGACATGATTGCCATTAGTGCCATTCAAATGAACTTTAACAGGACTAAAAATAAAAATAATAAGAAGCAAAACTTAATCAAATCATGCAAACAAAATAATTCTAAATAAATAGAAAAATAATGCAAATCAATCATAAATTTCGTTAATAAGACATTCAAAATAACAAATAGCAAAATCAACAAAAAGTATGAAAATGTAAAGTTATTGCAATTAAAAGAGTTGCGTAACAGATCGTTCAAATAACTTGAAGATGAAATAAGCAATATAAAAATTTTAAGTATCAGGTTCATGAAGAAACGATAACATTTTTATTTAAATAGAAGTTTTCATCAAATCGATGATCAAATGTTGTCAATTTCATACCTCGCAATCAAAGGAACAGCAGTTCCATTGTCGTCAACGAAACTGCCGCCAGCATTCAAAATGAACCTTTGATGCAAATTATAAACCGATTGTCGGGCAGTGGTTGGCGTGTCTTTGTCGGAATCATCCCCATTTTTCAAAGGCGAAAATTCGTCTTCACGTAACACTTCCCAGACAACAAATTTGCTAAAATAAATCAATAGTTCAACTTTAGAATATTTTCTATTTTATTAAATCGCGCGTTCAGTCCGTACTCAGTAAACTCAAAGACATCAAAAACAAATTTTTCAAGTTTGATTCCATTTGGTTTCTCCGGCTTGACAATCTTTCCGTTGGAATCAACAAAAGAAATCTTTTTCTTTGCCACGTGATGAATGAGCTCTTCTCCACTAAAACAGAAATACATGATTAGAATTCGGAACAACAAGTAGAGCGTAAGACATACTTAATAACTTTCTTGAGAAAATTAACTGTGAAATAATGATTACAAATATTTCCAGCATTGAATGCAAGCCTTCCGTCATTATTTCGTTTTTGGGCCGTTTGTAGCGAGACTTCACTGTATTCGACCACTTTATATTTTCCGTTAACTTTACAGATAATGCCAACTGCTTCTGTAGGGAATGCTTTCTCAACCACTTTTGCGGCCGCTTCTGCGTTCTTAGTTATACAATAACCAATAAAAGTGGGATCTGCCACTTTCACTAATATATTGTCAACACAATAGACTTGAATGTGCTCAATGCCTCTTCTCTGCATATCATCGAGAATTGCTCTATCGCCAAGTGCTGTATAGAGTCCTCCGTTGCCATCTGGAGCTCTCGCAACTTTGTATGGAGTCTCTAAAATGATTTTTCCATCGAATGCAAAACATGGCAAAGTGCCTTGCTCGAAAATTATTATATTCTCTTTTGAGAGGCCGAAGTAATCGTGCTTTTCAAAAAACTCTACGGTTGGTTCTTTCGTTGCTTCGCTTGTCATTATATACCATGGAATTGAGCCTCTCTTTCCTGTCAGCTCATAAGCAAGTTGTTCGAGTCGTTTAATTCTCTCTCCTTGTAGTTGATACAATGTCTTATGCGACGGTAGACCGACATCATACATGCCCTTCGGGTAATTCACTCCCAGTCTGGTGCCTTGTCCTCCAGCCAACAAAAGAGCTGCCACTCGTCCTTCTGATATCTGACGCAGTCCTTCATTAAGGAAATAAATGATCGGTTTTGAGAACCAGAATTTGGCAAAAGATCAGCATTTAATTAACAAGTTATGACAATTATTCTAAACTAGATTAGCGAAAGCAGTTCGAAACACTGCATTTCCTTGATCTCATTCTTGGAATTGAAAATACTTGAAATATTTATTTTAGAAACTTGTCTAATTGAAGCTAAACCCTATCTTAAGGTTATAATATGAATACTTGACATTTACTGATAAAAATTGATGGTCAATGCCAAATATTACTGATAAGTGATTCTCTCCTTTATTTAACTACTGATAATTTAATATCTTTAAGAAGTGCGAACTATTTGCACATTCCTTTATTACAGATAAAAGTTGATTTATTAAGCTGATGCAACTTTAATATTGACATTGAGTAACGGATTTATGATAAAATCAAATCACAGATAAATCACATTCTCTAACTATTTCAAATGTTTAGTAAACATTCGACTTAACTTTTGGTAAATTCACTTTTCGTTAGAAAAACAACTCAAAGATCAAGTTTTATTGTATTAAAAGTACTACTATTAGATTCAATTAGATAAGTATTGTTTTATGCACTTAAGTCATCCAAATAGAGATTGCTTAATAACTAGAAAATTGAAATCTAACTTCATCTTAACAACCAATTTGATTAACAAACTAACTATTTCTATCTTTGATACATCACATCATTAATCATTGTCAGTTTATTTAAATTCGCGGTTATTTCCAAATTTTTGCAACTTCATCTTTGAAAATTTTATAGTTTATCTATTTGTCACATACTGATTAGTATGGTCAGAATAAATCGATTAAATGATTCTATTGAAATCGAAAGTAACTTTTGACATAATTAGCTCAATTTGATCGAAGTTATAACAACGCAGATAAGATATTTCATTTATAGCTAAAATTGATTGCAATAGTGGTTATCTTAAACAACCAAAATATTATGATAAAATATTATGATAACTCGTTTAGCACCTAATAGTTACAGAACTAATTAAACAATTGCATTGGCATTAACTCAACAACGTTTACGCAAATACTATTTATTCTGATAGCGAACGGTATCTTTGAGACAAATATTGACACAAAAACAGGTCAACATTTCTATACAATGCAAATACTTTCTTAGGCGGGAGGACAACTTAAAAATTTATTTAATTAGTCAAAGTAGAGTCAACATTTTTTAAAAATCTCAGTTTTAGTCGTAATTAGCATTTGATTTGTAAAAAAGTGAAACTCAGTCTGATTCTACGACTTTCGACAAAATGCAATCAATAATTTTTGATATTAGTAATAATTTGAGTAAACCTAACTTTCGATGTATGGTTTTGTCAACATTTCTAATTAGATAAAAGTTTGAATTTAGACGCCTCTCAACTTCAGGGGTATTTAATCCTCAAAAAAATGTAAAACTTATCGGTCGCGACTTCTTTTGGAGGGATGAAATTTTGTGAGTAGAAAAACTTGTTTTAAAGACTAGGAAAATATTAGAATAAGTCCTCTCTCAAGTGTCAAAGTTATAGAAAAAAAAAGTAAAAATTGGGAAACATTTGACGTACTGGCAATACAAAGTTTTGAATGTCATCAAACTGTAAAATAATTCGAGTTGAAGAAAGAAAAAACTTGAGAAAACAATTAAAAAGATATTTACCCTTTTCCCGATAGGCCTTAAGCTTTTCTTTAGAAGTTCTTGTGATGCTCTCGTGTACATCAGATGAAAGCGGTTGCAGCAAATCATCAATTTTCTCATTTCGATCACTGTTAGATTTGGTCTCTTTAAATGCTCTGCAAACTTTCTCAAACTTAATACTTTTCAAGTCATTGTACAGAAGTTCTTGCTGTTCATCACTGAGTTGATCCCAAAACTGTAGCAAATGTTGCTGTTCGTGCTTTTGCAGTTGATTACGAAGACTATTTATGTCAGTCATTGTAAATCTGAGGTATTAAAGTAAAAATAGTTATTTAAAAGTTTAGCTTGTAGCGAGAGGTCTCTTAAAACGAATGCCACATCACCAGCAAAACAATGCAATCGAGTTACTCTAAAACTCTCGCCTAAAAGTATAAGCACAAAAAGGTGGGCAAAACTCAATTCAGATCAAGACCAATAAATGTGTCAAATGGTTAGATAGCGTACGGTATGTACTCCAACACTTAAGGTATACTTCATATTATAACTACATTGATTGAATACTGAAATACCTGCCCATTCGAGGCTAACCTCAACTCAGCTCACGAGCAAATGATTTAAAAGCAATTCAACAAATGATCTTAAAGCAGACAAATACAAAAAAACTAGAACACTTCAAATCAGACCCAATTAAATACTTTTTAAAAAACTCCAATTTCCATATCAGAAATTCGAGATCAGAATAAATCATAGGTTTTCTATACTTCCCGATGACTTACTTTTGGCTACTTTTCCTTCAGCTTACTTCTGATATCAACACTGATGAACAGATCAAACAGTTCTTAGACAAGTTAACAGTTATTTGACAACAGGTTTGAGTAAAATATCTACCGATTTGTCTGAACATATTTATAGTGAATTACTATCTAATACCAGAGTTGCCATGAGATCAGCAAACGTCGAAATGTTGTGAAAATAGAGTTCCTTTTACTCGATGGAATTTAATACAATATCCAATTCTTCTAGCAATAATCTCTTCGTTTTTCTGGTCTTCAGTATGATAAATAACGTGAATCACAACCAAAGCCAGGAATTGGGGATTATGAATAAAAATTTCACTGATAAATGATTCCGCTTCTGTTTAGAGATAAGACTCGATACATTTAAATATTTAATATTACGTAACTCAAGTTATTTTATCGATTCAGCACTAAATCAATTGACATTTAAATAAATAATCAAAACTTCAAAATCAAGTACTAATTCACTCAAGCTTTTCTCAAGTAAGCGACTTAAAGCCAACAACACTTCCATAAAATTATAACAAATTCACAACTGGTTTAGTACCTGAGAAATACTAATGAGTAATTGGAGGGTTATTTCATTTTTAAAAAGATGTAAACATTTGGAAAATTGAAAAGTTTTCAACTAGAGTAAAATCAACATTTTAGATGTATTGCAATGTTTACTCTATTAGACGTAAGCACTCGACTCAGTCGTATTTTATTCGATCAAAATTTATGAACATATATAACATTTTCTTACGATAGAAGTCAACAGAAACTATTTCACATTTAATATTATGACATTAAAACACGCAATAACAATATATAACCAACTAATCGATATTTTAGTTTTGTCTTAATATTTATTAGTTCATAAATTGGTTAATTATTCATATAAATTGTATTTTCCAAAACCGATATTTTAAATTAATTGAAAATATTTCAAATTATTTTAAACAAATGTCTGTTTGGAAAAATTAAGTAACAATTAGTTAATTAAGGATTGAAAGAATGGCTAATAATGTGGTTGCAATTGGGGAGCAAAGCAATAAAAGCCAAAGGCCTTCAAGTAATTTGATATAAATTAAATAATATTTAATCATTTTTTGATTTTTCTTAAGCAACCTATTTTTGTTTTGAACGGAAATTACAGCACTAAACGATAAGATTTAATCAATAAATATTTATTTAACTGCATCCTAAATATAATCCTATTTATCGTTAATATTAATGAGTTGTTGACAATTATTAATATAAATATTATTCATAAAAAGGTAGTGCATTCAAGCAGCAGAAGTTGCCGGCCTGGCAACCAATCCTGACCGCTGGTACTGTTTTGCCGACATTTTTCTTGATTGGGGTCGCATTCATTCCCATTGGAATTGGATTACTGGTCTCTTCGGATCAGGTCTTTATTCAATGAATTGGTATAAGCTGTCGATGACTGATTGATTATTTGACTGTATTTAAGGTCCAAGAACTGGAATTGAACTATACGGCATGTGAACAATACATACAGAACGGAAAAAATCGACCAAAAAGGCTTTGCTCTGATGTGATATCAGCACCAAACTGGAGCGGTGAATGCTTGTGTAAATTGAACTTTACCTTAGAAAATGACATCAAAAGAGATGTCTTCTTATACTATGGTCTGACAAATTACTATCAAAACCATAGACGTTATGTTAAGTCCCGAGACGACAGACAACTATTAGGAGAAAGTAGTAGCTTAACTGAATGCGAGCCTTTCGACAAAATAGACAAGAAACCGATTGCTCCGTGTGGTGCGATCGCGAACAGCCTATTCAATGATACTTTTCTTTTACAAAGATATCCCGATTCTGGTAAAGACAGTGAGCCGAAGTCAGTTCCAATAACTTATACGGGCATTGCATGGGCTACTGATAAAAATGCTAAATTCAAAAACCCTCTGCCCAAAGGACAGACAAATCTTTCCTATGCATTCGAAGGCACTATTAAACCGCCCAATTGGCGAAAGCCCGTTTGGGATCTGGACAAAGACAATAATAATGGGTATTTGAACGAAGGCTTAATAGTTTGGATGAGAACAGCGGCTTTGCCCACATTTCGCAAACTGTATGCCAGAATAGCTCACGACAAACAAGATATCGACGCTAACTACCAAAATTCTTTACCCAAAGGACGTTATTTGTTAACAATCAGATACAGTAAGCTTAGAATAAGATTACATTGATAGTGCGAATTATTCTGATTCTATATTTTCTTATCAATAATAATTAAAAATCCACTCGAAGACTATCCGGTGGCGTCTTTCAAAGGGACCAAACGATTCATTATATCAAACACCTCATGGCTCGGAGGAAAGAATCCATTCATTGGCATCATATACATCATAGTTGGTTGTGTTTGTCTTTTATTGTCCGGAGTGTTTGTTTTCATTCACAAAAGTTTGGCAAAAGGTATAATTAGTTAAATAATTGTCTGTATTATCTAATGACATGTAACTTAATATTTTCAAAATTTTCAGTACAAGTGAGATGTTAAATGTGACGCAGCGAACGTCATATATTGGTTGATCTGATTTTACGCATTATTTTTATTGTTAATTTATTGAAATTATTAGTTTTATTGTTAGACTTGAAATAATGAAAAACGTTTGACATGTCATTCCATTTCACATATAATGCTGTGATGCTCTCTCCATATTTAAAATCTCAAATTACAAATAAGTAAATATTAGGATAACTTATGCGCTCACTTTAGTATTTGCTAAGAAAGCACAATTTAATTAACTTACAATTGCCTTCTCTTTTGCTAAATAACCTTTTAGCTAACGTTCGATTCTTTACTATCCAAACAGGCAGTGATTGTTCTTGAGAGTCACATTTAAATAATGCAATTCAGATCTAATTATTCTTTAGAATGCATTTTGTCAAATAGTCAGAATATAGTGAGTCATTAATATAAAATCAAAGAGAATTCTAAACTAAGTATTTGAATGCATTGCTATATAATTTTATAAACTATGTATAAATCACTTTTGCTGTTTTGTATCGCTTTACGCCTAATCTTTTAAATATTCGTTTTGTTTTGATTTGTAAAATTATAATTAAAAGCAATCAAATAAAATTGTTATTAATGATACATCTGTTCAGAATTAGTCTTTCAAATATCCTATAGCACTCCTGTTCTCATGTGTATTCACCCACTATCATTACTTAGGTCTGATTTGCCCTAGTGACTAATTTTCAGTCATTTAATGATTATTCAAAATTTTGGTCTTCTTATAGCATCCAATTGGGTCAATTTTGAGGCTTTGCTACAAATAGTGAATCTTGTAGCAAATTCGCTTACTTCTCAAGCTATTGATCTGATAAACGGATTTAAAAAATGCATCGTTTTCTTGATTTAAAGATCAGATAAGTCGGTAAAAGGCCATGGCATTCAATATGATTTATGTGAATAAATAAACACGTTAGCTTAGTATATGGTATATTGGTCATTGATGAAACAATCCTTTTATTTCTATATCATATTTCTGGTAAATATTGATTAATGAATGAGAGGAGAGGCTATTGACGGAAGTGTGTTAAAAACCATGACCAGAAAAAATAGCAATCATTTGATCGATTGAGTGACGAATGCGAGACAGACAGATATGTCTAGCACTGGTTCAGTTGCCTATATGTGAAGTCAAAATGTGGACAAATTTCTCCTGGAAGTCGTTGAGGAAGGATCTAAGAGATTTGAGTCCAGCTGAGCTTAAACAAACATCAATAGCTAGTGAATTATTATTATTTTGATGATTACTTAACTAAGTATACGCCTATAATGACATCACTTAATTGATCATTTAGATGTCTCCACCTTTACTAGTCTTTCGAAACAAATCGGGCTAACTCTCAATTGAATTGACCGCCCGATTCAATAGCTTTTACAACATGTAGATAATAGGTTTTAGATTTGATGCTTAATATGCAATTTTTTGATTTTCTACTGATATTAACAAATAATGGTGATTACATTTGACGAGAATTGCATCAATCAATTAGGTCCGTATTGATAAACACGTGTAGATTGAAATAAAAATAGAAATAAAGTGTAATAATTGATAAATAAATATTAAAACGCAATAAAACAATGTATTTGACGACATAATGGAAGTGATGACGTGCTTCGTGCGAAATTGCGAGCCAATGGGAGAGTAAGTAGTGCTCAACCAATCGGATAGTTTTGCTCAGACATGGAAGACTCGGGTAAGCAATCTCTCTATTGCTCTTTTCTCAATATTATTTTGCGATAAATTTAGTTGTTCTGGCATTTCATGCAACCCAACACTACACGTGTTTGCTTCAACTCTTATTAGTTTGAATTGTGTACGAATTGCGAAAAAATATACTTAATTGAGTATTAAATAGAAATTGATGTGACTGTCATGTGAATACGTGTAGCGTTGAGTGAACGTTATGCCAGGCCTAACGCTATGCAATGCTATGCCTTTCCTCGTATGCGACCCGATTAGAGACAATGCATTCAATAATACATAGCTTTACAATGCATTGCTATTTGGTTATCTATTAAGATATCTATCTATATATATCATATCATATTTTTAGCTTGTATCCACTCTTACGATACATATAAGCCGATATCTGATTAGCCTATAACTAGACACAAAGCTCATGACTTGTCGCTATTTGTTGTGTCTGTTATGGCAATAAGAGTTGATTAATGCTGTATATGCGTTAATGTTGCACAAAATCTCAATCTGTATAGACTCGTCAAATGCAACGTTTTCGTGTTTGGCCGTTCGCCTATCGCTGTATTGAAGGCCTGCCTCTAAAGCCGTGTAAGTCTTGCCCACAGTTTGGGCCTTTGGCTCCATTCAATTGGAGTCTGAGTACGACTCAATCATACACTCAAACGATTAACTGTTGAGAAAGACTAAAAATACAGTCTTAGGCTAAAACATTGTAAATGAATGATTAAATGTGTTGAAATTGATTGGGAAAAATGAAAATCTACTTTTTCGTTTTGCACTACTTTCTTACACATAATGAAAAAATGGTGAATAAATATGGCCGCGAAAACAGACTCTCCATAAAGACTACATTTAGGCCGCATTACAATTATATAGTGTATCGCAAAGGCATTGCTATCAATACGTGATAGCATACGATACAAGTCATATATTCTATGCTATTCTTTATGCCTGACTCAATAGTACGATATACTAGCAATCGGTTTGTCGGTCGCCTTCCCTTTGAATGATAGGTTGAGTTAGGCTGAAAGCAGCTTACGATCAGTTGTATCGACGCACACATGAAAAAATAGAGAAAAGAGAGGCAGAGATAGAGAAAGAGACGCAAGCATAGTAGTGTTAGCCTTGAATGACCCAAATTGTGAACAATAATAATAATTGATTGCATATTATGTTATTATTGTTATTATTATATTTAGTCTAATATTCCATTATTTGTCACCACATCCACAACATAATGTCTTCTACATTACTCCAGGCCAACATTTATTTATTCTAGTAATCAGTCAGTATTTATTTGATTTTCTCATTCCTTTTAATTTTATAATTCATTAATATTTACCGCCAATCAATCGATCGTTTATTTACTATTGTTTACATTAATTATTATTAATAACAATAATTAATTGATTTTATTTTGACTTGCAGATAATAACAACTTGATGACAACCTTAAGTTGTATTTAATTATTTGTTGATATATTGATAATAAGGCATCAAATATTAATAACTCATCATATCGTCAATTGATAATTCACTGCTTTGTTATTATTGTTGTTTTGGTTTTTTGTGTTCTTCAACTTTCATCTAATTATTATTGATTCGATTGGTTGTAAATTATTCAGAACTGATTTATTGGTAAAATCAATACCAATACGAATAAGTGTCGCAATCATTCAAACGATGGACATTTCAATCGATGGATAAATCATGAATTGATTGCCAATTAATAAAATGGTGATCAGGAGTGTATTCAATCAAATCATGTAATTGTGATTATAATCAATTAATGCTCCACAATATCGATAAAGAGCTGGTGGGGGATAAAGGTTTGGATAAATTGTTTGTTTTTGTTGTCTTTATTGATTGTATTGAGACATGAACTGTTTGTAGCTGTAGTAAGCGATACTTTATTTCTAATGCTCTTTTTGAGTCTAAACATGATTTCTGATCCATTTGTTGTACAATTACTTTGAGCCAATGAATCAAGTGGCAAACGATCCTTCCATTCAATTGACAAATAGATATTATATTTGATTATACACTTGACATTCAACTATTAATGAACCCTTAATGATATGTTCATGAATTAGCATAAATAGTCGGAATAAATCAATTGGTTTATTACATCTTATACTTAGTTTGGAGCTTTTAAAACGTGTTAATCTTTTTAAATATTGCATTTCAGGTATGCATCCAACAATTTAATGCTTATTAAAGCATTTTGATTAATCTAAGAGAATTAGTCTAAGTTTCATAGTGTTAAGGCATGTCTTTATGCTATTTATCTTTTATTATGTCATTGGCTTTAGGTAAACCTCATTATTTAGATACGAAACAAAATAATTTGCATTATTCAATAGAACAAAAAGCATTAAAGTTCATCTCTTTATGTACATTTAGTTACTGTTTGCGAAGCAAGAGATTTGATCATCTCTTAGCTACTATTTATATCAAACAATGTTTCAAATTTGGAAAAGTATTTCTGATCTTTTAGAGTATGAAAGTGTTGACTAATAGATAATTAAATTGTTTTAAAAGTATTAGAATATATTTTGACTAGTCGTACAAATAGTCAGGTTATTATTGTATGTTTGAGATTTGACCAAACTTGAATGATACTTAAATAAGGCTGAAGTCATTTAGGATGATTCCATATAAATGTTTTCAAGTCATTCAGATTATATCTATTTGACTTTGTTGTTGTTGAATAGAAAATATTCCAATCAATTTTTCATAATGTTTGGGAATAAACCATATCTTAAGCTTTTGAGGAAAGCCCTGAAACCATGTGTTGCTTGCAGTCATTTGATCGCAGACTCGTGTAATGACTTTAACGATCGAGAATTAATCTTTGAACATAATTTTCTCATATCTTCATCTATAAGTACTTGATTTTAAATGACGACTTCAATGACTTTCTGGAAATCATTTGTCACTTGATCAATAAACAAATATTAAGGACTTAGTTTTAAAAAAATAGCATTAAAATGATATGTCCCAGATTAAGAAAAACTTATTTAAAAGTTTCTAAACCTAAACTTATTATTTGAGTCTTTTACAAGCTTTGATCAGTTTATAATCGAAGCCAAGCATCTATATATGAAAACCTTAATTAGATGCTACAATGAGTTGACAATATATTTGAACAGTTGTTCAATTGATAAACATGAATACATTTGCTTTTAATTCTTTGATCAAAGAATAGCTTGTCTTAAATAATTGAATTCTAAAATAAGCAATAATTTGAACGAAATTTATTTGATTACAAACTAATGTATTATTTGAATTGCAAATAATAGTAATATTGGCAATGGATGATGGAGGCCGATGTCTTCTTGATGTAATCGATGACCCCCAGCTTTTGCAATCATTCTTGGAGAGCACCAATGGAGCCATTGAACGAATGGAGAACAACGCTAACAATGATAACCAACAGCACAAGGCATTAGCTTCTGTCAAAGTCAATGAAACCAATAATAGCATCAATAAAATATCTTCGAATATATCATCGATTGCTACAGTTGTCGCTGATTCTAAGCAAGTCGATCACGTGACCAGTTCTGGTGGCAATATATCTCCCATTTCGACCGCTCACAAGCCACCTTCTGGCCAGTTCATTATCGACGACAAGCAGACACTAAGCATGGTTTCATCATCTGTTGGATTAATACCATTATCTGCGTTATCGAACGCAGTCACCGCTACTTCATTATCATTAGCTCAGCCATCATTAACAACATTGACGAGCACTTCACCAGTAGGTCAAATAACATCGACAGTTCCTCTTCGCGCTCCTACTGCCAATCCGTGGCCTCCACCTTCGTTCCAAATCGCAGCTCCTCGCAGTGGCGGTCCTCTAACTGTTCAACTACCACAACAACTTATAGTATCGGCGGGTGCGATGCAAATGGCACCAACAGCTGGAGGTCTGTCACAGATTGTGTTGACGCCTCCACGTGCTAGTGGGCCACATGCTGCACAGTTGCCTGCAGGTATACAACCGGGACAGTTGGTCCAAATCATTCAAACACCCCAAGGAACACAAATACTACCGACAAATCCGACCGCTAATGTTGTGCAACAACTAGTGACTACAAGTTGCACAACCAAGTCGTCGTCGTCAACATCAAGTTCTTCACGCTCTAACAAGCAAATATTACCGAAACCTCCGGGATCTACGGTTTCAGCGAGTAATGCTGTGACAACCAATGCAGTGAATAAATGTGGACAAGTGTCGCAACAGAACACTTTGAAAGTGATAAATAGTTTGCAGCAAGCGACAAATACGGCCCAATTCGCAACCACTTCAATACCGACTAGTGGTGCCACAACTCCTCAAACACAACAAATACTGATAGGACCGGGCGGTCAACCAGCGGGAGTTATAGCAGCCGGACCTCAGGGAACCATTTTATTGAATCACTTGATTCCAGGTATTGGTTCGCAGCCGATTTTGATACAGCAAAACATCGGTAATGTTCCGAGTTCTGTTCAGTTGACACTTCGGCCGCAATCGCACACCTCTCCTGTGATGGCTGTGAACAGCGGGCTGAACGCTCCGACTATATCAACTCAAGAACCAAATACAAATATAATAAGTGCGTTTACAACCGGTCAGTCGACAACTGTTGCAAAACCACAGCCGCCATCACAGTCACCACAGCCTCAGACTTACGTGATTCCGAGCCATTCGCCTGCTGTGAGCTCTGCTTCACAACCAGTAGTTATGACAACTGGAAGCAGACCTGCTCCCAATATCATTCTGACTCGTCCGCCCTCGCTGATCGGAGCCCCACACCAATCACAACCAACTGTTGCTTCGGGTCAACAATTTCTTCAGCTTCAAACCCCGAACGGTCCAGTTCTGGTCGCACTTCAAACACAGCCACAATTGGCGACAACACAATTGAATGTCGGACCACAAGCCTCAACACCAAATGTAGCGCCACAGCCAACGCATGGCATTCAATTGGGGAATACAATGATCCCAATCAGCGGTCCGCACTTGTCATCACAATTGGGTACTAACTTGAGCACAAACCTGCAGCCTAGCGCACATCCGGCACTACACGCTCTTCTGACAACACATACCGACAATACGAACGGGCAAGCTGTTCTTCAATCTGCTGTTTCATCGGTTCCAACTTCTAATACAGTGATACTGACATCTCAGCCTCAGATAATAACCAGGCCTCAGCTGCAACAACAATCGCAAACGACAACAAGTTTTGTAGTGAGCGGTCAGCAACAATCAAAGAATGCAGCGCCCAGTGTTAATTTAGCTGAACTGCTTAAAGAGCACGGAATTCTGCCGGAATCGAGCCCTCCCTCGTCGCCAACTAATAATTCCATGACTGATATAACAACAGGTGGTGTTCATTCCGATCTCATACACCACACACCAACATCACAGCAAACAGTACTTATGGTCCCGAACGGACCCAATCAGCCGCCTAACATAGTTCTGACCCAAACACCAGTCGCACCGACAGCTCCGCCACAGCTGAGACTAGCTCTCGGACCTGACGGCAGTGTTATTCTTCATCCACATATAGCCACTAATGCTAATAATTTAGTCCAACAACAAATTCAATCACAATATGTATCGAATTCTCGTACTTCTAATGAATCATTGAAAGACACGAGTGGCTTGGGATCATCACAACCGTCTCCTGACTCAACGACACCCAGTATTGACTCGACATCAACCACACCATCGAGTGCTACTGTTAGCCAACAAACAACCACCACCACCACCAATGCTACCACTACGACAACATCGACTGCAACAACAGTTAGTGGTCAAAACACGTCTGCCTTATTGGAACAGTTGAACACCGCACCAGCTGTTAAGGTTCCTGATTTAGTGGCATCTCTAGCTCTACAACACGGTTCTTCTGCCAACAATAGTGCAACAGAAGAGTCTAAACCTATTCAGCCACAAACTGCTTTGATTCCACTGACTGTCCAAAACATAAACAATACGATAGAACAGCAACAAAAGCAAACAATATTAACGATTCCTGTTCAAACTGGAGAAAGTTCTGTTCAAAATCAATCTTCCAATGCTGTGATTAGAATTGGCAACTGCTGTGATACTATTCCCACTTCATTAGTGTTGACCACAACGCCCACTACTGTACTCGCTAGTCCTTCAAAGGGCCAAACATCAGGTACAATAACCGTGCTTTCACCCTCTCATGGTACAAATACTAACAGTTCGAGTGTCAGCGGAACAACTACTACTACTACAACTACCACAACTACTACTGTCATCGATCAGAACGGAGTGCCTATGATTCAAGTCAGTCCTAATAATCAGGAGTTTCTTCAAAGACTAGAAACTCAACTGAAAAGCCTCTTAGCGCTTAAGTCTCCAACCAATCAACAAAAGGAACTCTTACATGAGTTGCTTAGTCTTCAGCAAAAGATGATTCAGGCCAGAGTCCAAACACAGAATAACAGTTCGGAGGATCAAAAAGTTGTGTTGACAACCGCCTCGCAGATCAATGTATCGCCACAAACGCAACAAGTCCTACAACAAACACAACAGCAAACACAACCACAAAATGTGCATTTAGTGAATCTACTTAAGCAAACACCTGGAAGTCAAACTTCTGCCCCCCAGATACGCCTTTTAACGCCTGCAAGTACTGCTCCGGCCAGTGCAACCACTACCATACAAGTTGGAAATCAACTGATCACTTTCACTACTCCTGCCAAGCAACAATTACAAAATTTAAAATCAATCGCCACCAATCAAACTGTTATAAAGGTACCAATGTCACTGAATAATCAATTTGTTTACTCATAAGTTGATTTCTATTTAGCCACAAGTGAATCCTCCAACCTCTACTGTTATACTTCGATTACATACTCCGACTCCAACCACATCTTCGACGTTTGTTACAAATTCTACCACAACCAAAACATCGATTATCAAAAATGACTCTCATTCTGAACGAGAACGAAGGAATATGAAGATTCTGAAAGCGTTAGATATTTTGACATTTTGACATTTGAACTTAATTTATCATATCCTCATTAAAACTAATTATAACCTGTATTTGAATCAATATAGTATCCAACAACAATTAAGTGTTGACCAAAGCGCTGCTTTAAAGCCTGACACTAAGAGGCCATTCAAATCTAGAGACGATGCCTGTAAGAGATTGCTTCGTTACCATGTTTTCAACGCTCCGACAATGTCTCTCTCAGATCTAGAAAAAAGTATAACTTGTCATTAGATTTATAATCTGTTTTTAACAATCTTATTTTTATAATCCATTAATAGGCGACGAGTTATTCGAGATAGTTTCACAACATTTATTACATAAAAAACAACAGTTATTCGATAAGTTTCGAGTTCTGTTACTCAAACAAAGCATGGTATGTATCAAACGTGGATGTTGTTCATCAAATCTTGCAGATTGCCCAAATGAACCTAAAAGACTAAGATGATCTGAGAAAAACCATTTGATGGAATATTGTCTCAAAATTTAGGATTTCAATAATTTCCAGAGATTAGATTAAAATTATAATATTTCAACTCATAACATCTTGCTGAGTGATTTAATGCGATTTTGAGATTATTTTGTCTGAGTTTGATTTTAAAATAAAAATTAAAAGCGATAGTCTAAAGAAGCTTGAACCTTTGCCTGAATATGAAATTTATAAGCTTATAAGTGGCATTGATTGGTGTTTCATTGATATTTTCCCGAATGATTGTATCTTCTAATAAGTTTCTAATTGATTATTACAGAAAGAGACGCCCTCTTCAGAACACGTAATGCTCGATAGAATGTTTATCAGTGAAGAGACAAATGCACTTAAATCTGATAAAGAAAGTGTAGCCCAAGGAAAAGGTATTTGTTTGACGTTATTTAATTTCAACCTAGTAATAATGAAAATTCAATAAAATAGTATTAGATCTTCCACCACCACCTGAATCATGGTATCAATTACTTCGATCATCACTAGAAGAAGAAGAACAAAAACTTTTTATCAATAGGAAAAGAAAATCGTCGATAGGAAGTGACGAAGAATATCACAATCAGTCTTCTCAATTGAGAAGACATGATGAACCTGTTGAGGATAGCGATGATTCTGAAGATGACGAGGAAGACAGTGATTATGATGAAAATGAGGATAAGGATGAATCGATTTCGAACTTTTTGCAATCAGCAAACGAAACTAACTTGGGAGATGTTGGCAACTATTACGACAACTTTCAGCATAATCTGCATGTCGGATCTCGAATGGATAGTCAGAGTCACGTGCCTTTGAGTAATTATGTGGACGGAACACAAGCCAATGATCTGGAAATTTACTCAGACATCCATGAAGACAATTCACAAGACTGGACCGCTTCCATTCTCACTAACTCTTCAGCCAATAGAAGAATTTCTTGGAATCAAAGATTCGGTGTCCCTGAAAGTGAAGCTGCGGTTGCCGTGGAATCAATTCTAAACGCTGGTGACGAGGGAGAACAAGATATATCTGTTGATCTGTCAGGTATTGAAGGACTAGATGACAATCTTGAGGACGACAACGATGAAGACGATGACGAAGATGGCGATGACGACGAAGATGACGAGGAGGACGATGAAGAGGACGACAACGGGTATATGGGCGGAGACGGTCATCAACAACACGTTGACGTACAAATGCAATGTGCCATCAAAAGTATATTAGACATGCCTTCAGTTCCACAACAGTCACATCAACAGCAGTCACATCAGTCGCACACGAATTCCTACTATCACTCTCATGGCCATAATGCACATCATTCGCATTTGAGTGACTTCAGGAATCTAGAATATTCACACATACCAAACATTCACGATCAGAGAAGAACCGATGCTTTAATGCGTAACTATACTGGACACTCGGCTGGTGTCAACGATCCAATTCTTGATGAAGCAGTTAAGAGTATACTTTCTTGAGAGTACTTATATTCGATTATCTTTTTATTTAATTTCCATATTTTCATTTTATTCATGTGATCGACGGTCACTATTTTTTTAATGTTTCTAATCGTTTTGACGATTGTTTCACTTCTATATATATTATACATTCATGCATTTTATTTGAGACAAAGTATATTATTTAAGAATAAATCAATTGAAGCTCTATAAACGATTCACTTTTGAATTTTAAGTTTATTTTATGCTGAACTTGCATTCTCTTATTCATCTTGTAAGTTTGACTTGGATCTTGTAATGCCTCTAATCTATGATGGATGGTATCAACTTTGCAGTCAGTCATTTCCGTTTTTCTATTAAAAACTTAGAATCTTTGAATTGAATGCGAAAAGTGTGCTATCAATAGTGCCTCGAATTGGCGCACAAAAATGATTGTTATTGACAGGTCAATAAAAACTTCGTCACTCAACAATGGCTCTGATGACAACTACTTGTAATGGTATTTGTGCGCTTTTTCCACAGAATCCAATTTGATCATCTCTTTAGTTTTATAAATGGATTAAACTTGTAAACTAGTAGTAGCTGCTTTCATATGCTGTCTGCTTTAAGAGGCTGTTAAATGAATGAAGAGTTGAAACACTTGCACGACACTTTTCTCTTTTATGATCTACTCTATCAATTTGAAAGTTTCGTCTTTCTCTAAAGTATACTTTGCATGAAATCAGTTTTGCCATATATTTATCGATTTGTCAGATAATTATTTGAAAGTGAATTTTTATGAGCTTCTCACTTGACTCCAAAACACTAATTATATTATTTTGATCTATAAATTATGTTTTTATGAATAATTTGAGAAAATTATTTTGGCGTTTCGCACATTTGCTTTTTTAGACTTTTCGTATAAACATTACTGTGATTCGTATGTAATAAATTGTATTTAAACGTATGTAAGTTTCAAATTATGACATTTGTGTCGTTATGTAATTGTAAAAAATTGATTTTTAAAAAATTCTAATAATGATAAAAGTTCTAATTAGCCTAATTTGTTATTATAACTATGGTTAAAATAATTAACACAACGATTATTTGCTTTGAGGGTTCGATAACGAATTATTTAGAAATGTTGAGCACATCTGGAAAAAAAACTTTTAGTGCAAACCATTTATGAAATGCTGTCATACTCTCAGGGCCCATACCTTAAAGTTCGTTAAGAACACACTCAACAATTGCATGTGTAATGATATCATAATCATCCCTGCATTCACATAACAGCCTATAAATATCAGTATAATTTAATTATAACTTAATATGTAGATTACATTATAATTTCAGTTGTCAAAACCGGTAGTTTAAATATACTTATCATTCATTTGATTGTCAGTAAGAAAAAGAAATGAAAATATTTTTAATAAAGTCACAATTTGTTGCATTTATTGCAAAACTATCAAACTATTTTTAAGTTCATTTATTCAATTAGCCAATCATCTCAAAAACACTCGCGAAATTGAATCGACCTTCAAAAATAGATAAAAACATAGTGGAAACCCATAAAAATTGTAATTCAATTAAACATATTATTCATTTAAACTTTTATTGAATGAGCCAATTCTATAACACTTGTCGGACTGACGTCAACTCATCAATTTAGGTGAGTGTCATTTCCTTTAGTTCATACTTCAGTCAAAAGTTTGCTAAAAGTTCGACTTGTGGTTCATTGTAGCATTGATTATATGCTATTGAGTCGTCTAGAACAATTTGGTATTGAGCTCAACTTAAGTTCTAGTTCTTTCGTCATTAATTGTCGCATAAGATTGAAATTTAGGATTCTTCATTTGAAATCCTTTCAAACAAACCAAATTAGCATAGATGTTCTATTTTGTAGTTTGTAAGCTTCCTTCAGCTGTATTCATTTGCTTTTACCTGATCACAACGTATTGGTAAAGGGAAATAGTTATTTTTGCTTGTTGCAAATAAGCCAATTCAAGAGTTTAGTATAGAATTACTGTACTAGAAAACTGTGCATATTATTTTCAGATTCGTTTGCTTAGATGGGATCAAGTTTTTTAGAAGTCATTTTCATTTTATATTCATTTTCTCTTGGAGACAGTAACAGTTACAACATTTCTGTAAAAATCGATACGATGTTTGAGCCTGTTCACAGCCGAGAGCGCTTAGAAACCAAACCTTGCTGCTACTTAAAAATAGATACCTAAGAATTGATCGAAACTGCGTGACATTGACAATGAAAACATACAAACTTAGACATTTTTCTAGTTTGTTCGAAAGTAAACAACACTAAATGTGTATGATTTAGTATTAAATTACAGTAGTCACAATGTCATTTGACTACACTTATAAACTACAGAGTACACAAATCTGGCTATTAGTCATTTGTTTATTGGTAAATGACTTGAACGTAACATGTCACACACTTTCATTGGTAGAATGCATTTCGCTCTAACTGCTATGTATTTAACTATTGTTTCTATGTGATTTAGATTAAAGCTTAGCTTAACATCAATTTAATTTACAACATTGTTAGTTACGCATCCATTCTTTATTATTTTCTTTTCAATTTAATTTATACTTCCTATACTTTTCGTTTTGAAAATAAGTTTTGTTTTTGTCTTATAAGTGGAAACGTTTTTTAAAATAAAATTTACATATTATTTGTAGTATATGCTAATTTATATGAGTTTTATTTGATAGCAGATAAATTTTCAATAAAAAATGCAAAACTTTAAATCGTTTTATTAGATTGATCAATTTTAGTAAATCTGTTTATTAAAAATGACTTAAGTGGACATATAAAACACGTTTGAACTGAATAATAAAACTTATTCTCTAAAATTAATAAACTTTTATCGTAAAATCAAATTACATCTTTCAAATAATAACTGTCTAAGCAATGTTTGCATCTCATTGCATTTATGTTGACTAAGTGCACAATCGACTGATTGATAAACAATTCGATAGCATTTAGATATTTTACAATTCACTTCATAACTATCTATCAATTCAATTGACTTTAGGATTGTTCCAAAAACATCTAAAGTTGTTTCCAACAGATGAGAGTAACTAAACTTTTCGTTAATCCAGAAGGAGATATCATGAGAATGTTCTCTATTGAAAAGACTACCAGTTGTGTAGTTGTGTTGGTGTTGATCAAAATATAAATATTTAGACCAGAGAATTCTCGAATCACTGATATTCCACTTGAGTCGTGCCAATTGCTCAATACTTAGTTTAACGATTGCTTCATCAATAAAACCTATTACTATATCATTTATTATGATTTTTTCATTTTCATAAGTTAGTTGTCCGAAAGTAACACTTGAACTAAATTTCAAGTCAGACTTAGCGAAACTCTCTTTTTTCTATTATAACCCAATGTTTAACAAATGGCAAGTAATTTGCGTTTACATCAATCTCTGACTTTATATCAACTGAATTCTCAAATACTGTCTTCAATTCATTGATCATTTTAATGACTAAGTAATTGGAGAACAGATTGTTTTTATTATTCAGTAAGGTCTCAGACAATTTGCCGCAACCGACTACCAAATGGTCACGTTTTTCAAAAGTAAAAGTTTTAGCGTTCATAGTATTAAACGAATGATTTTTCAATCTATAACCAAACGACTGATAATCACAGCAGAAAGGAATGACAGAAATGATAACAAAGTTGCCAAAAGATGCCATTTCTGGCAATTGCCACGAATCAGACCATTTCCTCTTCTCACATTCAACTTCATCGATACCACTTTGACCCGAACATAGGGTCACGTGAACTTTGACTCTTCGATCACTTATATAATTATGAGCGCTAACGAAGAATTGCTTCAAAAGTTGTCGGTTTAAATCAATTTTCATTTTCTTACTGAAGGCATGCGGGAAGTTAAACAAAATATGATTAATATGTTCGTGACCCTTGAGCTGAAGGCAATCCTGAAGTTTAGTGGCGTCAACAGAGAAATAGACTTGGTGTCCAGAACTAACCAAATGGTGACAGTTTTGTTCAATTAAAGGGTCGTTAGTATTGTTTGTTAATAAATCGGTTGCTACTATTCGGCATTTTGATGACTCGCTTAGTTGTTTAGCAAAACTGAAGTTTCCTTCGCCCAGCAGAAGTACGCAATCAGTTTCTGAAAATAACTTATTTATTGTCTTCATTGATTAGACGATCAAAAATAAGTTTTAGTGGATGTCTGATGTCTCTAAATATGGTTCGTCTTTATGTTAATTAGTCATAAGTGAAAACACATCTCAGAAAACAAATTCATCGTCATCTTCGTAAATGGACACTTGATCGCCAGGTTGATCATCGACTAAATCATGTTCAATATTATTATTATACTGAGAAAGAAGTTTAAGTAAATGTTTGATATGTTGGGAAGGGACTGATTCCAAATAGGTTTTATGCCTTTCAATTAATTGCGAATAAATAGTGTCGATATCACCTTGTGAACGTATTGGCATTATCCGTTTGCGGTACTTTTCCGTTTGTTTGTCGTAGTATCTTAAGATAAGACACTTTGGATTGTAGACTAGTGATATAGATTGGCAATCGTAGGCCATGCTTGCAATTTTGTTTACATATCATTTGTATTTGTTTCATAATAGATGTCAGCTTTATATCTAATGCTACGGCCACTCTTTTATTGTTTAGTTAACTTTTACTGTTAACTATAAGTTTAATATTTAGTGTTATTTTTCAATTAAGTTGATTTTGTTTACAGCCGTAGCTAAGAGTGGTAAAGGAGTGGTGTGGTAAAGAGGTGGTGCTCGACTCCCGAGAGATCTTTGAAAATTAAAGTGCAAGTCTGTAGGTATTAGGATTTTCTTTGTTGGAAAGCGTCAAAACTTATTTGAGTAATTAAACATGTTCGAACTGGGATGAGGGTTTATTTTAAAATAATGTGTATAATCAATTTAAATGTGGCTGTTTGGCAGCTCATTTTTGTAAAGTTTCGTTTATCTATTCAATAATAATTTCTAATTTTCTTCAAACTTTAGTGTTTCTCAATGATTGTTAATACACTAATTGGTGGTAGTCTGTTCATTTATTGATATATGATTGCTACCCTGGGAGGCTATTCTCGAAGCAATCTTTAAGTTAAGATCAAGTTTAGTACGATTTTAAGTAATGATCGATTCTCAAAGCGCTCGTAAATTGAAGATCGAGACTTAATTTAAAGACAAGTAACGATCGATCTTATAATTAAGTAAGGATTGAGTTTAGGATTCGTACTAGAATTGCGCTACTGGTTTTACAACACAGAGGGCAAAATAACTTTTTGCACACTGATATCTTATTAGTCAACTGTATATGAAATTTAGCTTATTAATAAATTTGAAAATTGAGGGAACTTATACTGTCAATTTGAACTCACTCAAAACAAAGCCTAAAATGCATGGCTTAAGTACTGTGCTTTATTATACGAATAGGATTTTCTCTCAAGTTCTCAAAAGTATTTCAATATTATTTTTGAATCGATCTCCAAAAACAGACATAAGTATCGTGAAAACCCATAAAAACTGTAATTTAATTGAACATATTCATTTAAACATTTACTGAATGAGCCAGTTCTCTAACACTTATCGGACTGACATCAACTCATCAAAACTTAGGCGAGTGTCATTTTCTTTAGTTCATACTTCAATCAAAAATTGCTAAAAGTTCGACTTGTGGTTCATTGTAGCATTGATTATAAGATCTATTGAGTCGTCTAGAACAATTTGGTATTGAGCTCAACTTAAGTTTTAGTTCTTTCGTCATTAATTGTCGCATAAGATTGAAATTTAGGATTCTTCAGTTGGAATCCTTTCAAACAAACCAAATTAGCATAAATGTGTAGTTTGTAAGCTTCCTTCAGCTGTATTCATTTGCTTTTACCTGATCACAACGTATTGGTAAAGGAAAAATAGTTATTTTTGCTTGTTGCAAATAAGCCCAACTCAACAGTTTAGTATAGAATTACTGTACTAGAAAACTGTACATATTATTTTCAGATTCGTTTGCTTAGATTGGATCAAGTTTTTTAGGAGTCATTTTCATTTTATATTCATTTTCTCTTGGAGACAGTAACAGTTACAACATTTCTGTAAAAATCGATACGATGTTTGAGCCTGTTCACAGCCGAGAGCGCTTAGAAACCAAACCTTGCTGCTACTTAAAAATAGATACCTAAGAATTGATCGAAACTGCGTGACATTGACAATGAAAACATACAAAACTTAGACATTTTTCTAGTTTATTAGAAAGTAAACAACACTAAATGTGTATGATTTAGTATTAAATTACAGTAGTCACAATGTCATTTGACTACACTTATAAACTACAGAGTACACAAATCTGGTTATTAGTCATCTGTTTGTTGATAAATGACTTGAACGTAACATGTCACACACTTTTATCGGTAGAATGTAATCGTCAAAAATACACAAATGGGTGTCTATTCCATCATTTCATTCGATGTGATAAACGTCTGAACGAGTGTCAATGTAAATCTGATTTTGCTCTCTCAATGTCATCACTGACTCTATGCTTGAGTTATCAGAAATTGGATGAAGGCTGCATACATTCATCTCAATGTAATAAAACCTCAAATGCTGCTTGTTATAATAAGGAATCTGTTGAACTGAATAATGTGCAAATTCTGGAACAATGGTGGAAGTCTATGGCGAAAGTGGGCGGTAAGGGTGCTAAATATGATTATCAACTAAGAAATTGGGGCAAATGTAAATGTAAAGTCGGCTATACCTCGAAATACTCTCCAAACAAATGTCAAAAAGTTCACCTAAGCCAGCTCTTATGCGACGGCTCGCATCAATGCATGAATTGGGACCTCAATTCTCACTGCGACCGAAGAACAAAGCATTGCACTTGTGATACTGGATATTTCTATGACACTGATCACGATAGATGTGTGATGAGTGCCAAAAAATGGGGTGAGTCTTGTATTACAAACATTGAGTGCAGAAGTTGGGACCCCAATATGGATTGCCGTTCTTCACGATGCGTTTGTCATAATAAGTTTCATTATGACCCGACGATCCAAAGGTGCAAAAGCACTGGATCTTCCACGCTTTGTCGATACGGATATACGTGGAATGAATTCACCGGTGATTGTCATATAATTCGCGGAACAGGTTTACAATACTCTGGAGTGAAAGGTCTAACACCTGATAAGCTACTCGAAATGATTATTATTCTCATAATTTTTATGGCAGTAGTATTTATGATGAGATATTGGCGAAGTTTGTTACCCAACTATACTATCGATCAGGAAAATAGTATATTTGGCGTTAGTAGAAGTGATAGCCGAGCGCGTAGAAGTAGAAATACTTTCGGATGTCCACGCGTAATACGTTTGAGCGTAAATCTCGAATCTTCTAGTAGTCATTACCCACCCGATGAGATTCCAGTCAATATGAGTAGTCCTCCCTCTTCATCCGATTCTTCACTACCGCTCTATGAGTTTCCGAGTACTTCTGATACTCCTGTTGATAAAGAACTTCCTCCTTATGGCGATGCACCACCAACTTACGAGGAAACAATGGCTTTGTGTCAATTTGAACAAAAGAATAACAAATCCATAGATTCTAATGCAAAATAGTTGTTAGAATCGTTATATTCGATGTTGAAACTTGTTACACACTTTCAAAGTCTAAATTTGTTGTACATAAACGTTAGTATTAAAAGACACTATTTTTTTCACTTGAACAATACTTCCTGAGATTCAGTTGCAATAAACTATGCCTTATTCAACAAAAAACTTAATCATATTCTTATATACAGATAAAACAAGTCTCGAATTTCGTAAAACAATTTCAAAGTTTCAGGCTAAAAATTAATCTATTGTTAACGAGATTACCTTTGATAGAATCAGTTAATCAGATAGAAAATCTCTTTGAATCTGAGAAAATAGAAATCAGTTGATTGAATGAATGAAACTGTTATAACTTAAGCGGTTAACTGATCAGGTATCTATTTAACAAAGTAGTTGTTAGCTGTGTAGTAAGCTGATGGCTTCATCAACGTTTCAGATCACGCTCACTGTTTTGTAAGTTTAAGTGAGGCGCTCCAAAGCATTTATTCTGTATTGATAACCTTAACTAAACTTGATTAGACTTTAGTGTCGGTATAATTCACGGAAATAGTTGTAGAATTGCTTATTTAAGTCTCAGACAATTTGTGTTTCAATTGTAAATGAAATGAACAGCAAAATTAATGAATAAACTTTATTTTGTAAAAAAGTTATAACAATTATTATAATATTATTTTAATTTATGTTGTCGTTTACACATTTAAATAATTATTTGAATTTATTATATTAATATTATAGCTAATTTACATTTTGTTTACTATACATGAATACAAACATTTTTGTTTAAAATAAACATTTATTTAATTCTATCTTAAATTTAAGTCAGATAGGCCTCACTTTCGAATGATAGATAGCATTGTCGAAAACAAGGTCCACGTTTAAGTTAACAAGTAATACCGATTGTGGCAAACCTAACCTAACCTAAACTTAAACTTGTCAAATATCGCAGAGCACAATTCGAGGCAATACTGTCTGTTATTCGAAATTAAAGCTGAGAATATTTTCAATTGGTTTCCTTTAATACTTTAAGCTCAATCTGACGTTGTAGCCCAAATTAAATGCTTTTAAACCATGAACAAGTAGCCAAGCTAGAGAGACCGAAAGTGCAGAGGCACCCTAACTCAAGTTTGATATACGGCCAAAGTTACAATTGGTTTAATTGAAAATTGTCATAAATTGCGATAGTTAATTTTGTCACTATAAAGTAAAGATACCTTATAATTCAAGCTTAAAACCATAAGGGCATAAGGGCTTAATTGGAAAAGTATGTATTTAATCATATTGAACATGATTTTGGTGCACTGCCACTCAGCATTTCTGGCTTCGCTACTGCCATCAACCATTCGCTGACGCCAACAGTCTTTTATTCTAGATATTTAGTTTTTCATTATTTCTCCTGAAAGTAAAAGTTTTAGTATGAATAAGTTTGAAGCTGCTGCTTTGAAGTTACGTTTAATCTGTGATCAATATTGTTTGTGGATTTGTTCGTACTTCAATACCATTCGGTTTGGATTGTCTATAACGAGGGTTTTCGAGTATTTTTTTGGGTACACTTTCAGAGACCTTTGGCGATACTCTATTGTTATCTTCTCTTTTCTTCTGTACAAAGAAGACAAGCATTATTGCAAACACCAGGACTCCCATAAGACAAGCAACCATTACACCAATAACGTAGTCAGCACTTATTCCTAAAACCGTTCTCAACACAACAAAGCTTGACAAGTGTCCAGACCAACAACCGACACTACCGTATGAGATACCGAGCGGTTGCACATCATCTGTTTTCCATTCTCTTTCGTTTTCATCGAAATAGTGACATCGGGTCGTTAATTCACTGCCACCTTCCGTCGCATTGCCTGTTATTGTAATTTGAAATGTGGCTGCTTTGAAAAGTCCTTTTACGATTTGCTCTTTGCCGGTATTTGGAGAATGAATCACAATGTCGAGAATAGGTGACAACTTATGTGATTTCTCGAGAATAGGGTACGGGCTCTCACTCGGATATATCGTTACTGAAAAGACTACACTTTGGCAAAGCACTTCTTGTTGACAGTTCCAGATCGAACTAAAATTTTGCCTGACTTCGCTACCGAAATGTATTTTTGCCTCAACTGTTGTATTGGCATTGAGCTGCGCTTTTATATTGACATCATATATCCTATGGTGGTGTATGATTTCAGTGACTGCATTATCTATAGTGTGTCCGTCACTATCACTTTGGCTGCTAAGCCTAACAGCTGTTCCCAATTGGGCCTGTGCGGCTGCAACGGTTCGCAGCTCTCTAAAAGTCGTCCTAATATCTTCTAGTAGTTCAGAATCGTAAGTAAAGTTTGATCTCTTCTGCTTATCAGTTCTCACAAAGGATTTCATTAAATTAGAATAAAGAATTTTGATTGAATTGATTTTAGGCAATGTGTTCAGTGCAACGGCTTTCTGTGTGTACCTCTGGATCAATGCTAATAATCTTCTTTTGATGTAAGTGTTGGTAGTTTTGAGAAGACCAGTACTGAGAGCACTATAGACGACTGAAAGGTGTCCGTCAGTCAATATCTGAGAAGGAAGTTCTAAGGCATGGCGTGAATACTCTATTGAATCGTTTATAACTTTCTCACATAAAGGATATAAAATTGGATTTTGTTTCATCAGAACGTTTCCTAAAACACTTAAGGCAGCGATTGAGTCTCCGGCCGTGTGGTATCGTTTGGCAACTCTTAATAAGTCACTTATGGCAGACGTTTCATTACTTGTTCGTTCGATATTAACTGGTTGTGAATAATAGAGTTGACAATTACCAAACCTATCACATACTTGTGCAGCAAATCTAGTGATTTGTTTGGACGCAGAAACTGGTGTTCCAACGAATGTGATAACACCGGAAAATTGTGGCACTGATAATGGCAATGGGTTTTCAAGGCTTTCATCCGCTAAATAAAGCTGATATGTTAATGGGGCTGAATTTGGAGGTGTGTTACACTTCTGCACGTTGGCTACTGTCTAAAATTCATAAACAGTACGCTTTAATTGAGTTAACCTTTCACAATGGCTTTTATACTCACTAATTCATATTCAGTGAAGTGCTCAACTGAGAGCTCGCACATTGTCACTGATTGAGAAGCCATTAGAGAAGTGTCGGCATCACTGCATAAGTCATCAGTGTTGCAAGCTATCAATTTGACCACATAGATGCCAAACGGAACCATATGATCTAATCATTAATTTAGATATTGTGGATTAGGCATAAGAGATTAGGAATGATTGATGTTTTAAAAAAGTTGGTCTATGGCTTACTTTCGTGCAAATAGAGTTCTGTGTGAATCTCATCATTAATTTGTTTGTTTCTCCAGTCCAAGTCATATATAGAATTGAGTGCTTCCCATTTCACACCCTTTATATTATTAGCTGGTTTCACAATCCCCTTAATAGTAATTAAAGTACGAGCGGGAACTATATGAGTAGATAGTCGAGCATCAAATGGAACCAAATATTTTCCTTTCAAATAAACAGGTCCAATAAAGACTTGCGGCGCATTTCCTTCAGTCACTTTGACCAAAGTGTATTCTGTTTCAGAGGCTATTTTGTTATTATTTGCATCAAACACTTGCAAACCAAACCAGTATTGCTTATTTGGTTGGATTGAAGCTGAATCAATTTGAAGTATTGACTGTTTTTGAAGTTTCCTATCGATTAACAAGGAATCCTTTTTGCTGCTATTAGAAGCAGCAAAATTGTAGTAACAAGGTTGAGCTGTTTTACTATCATGACAACTCCACTGATAAACTAGCTTTCGTCCTCGCTTTGAGCTTCCTGATGATAATTTGAAGGGACCACTCTTCGAACCGATTGCTATTTTAGTGGAACTGTTCGCGATGTTTGCTTTGAGAGGGGCTTTAGTGGCAACAAAAGTAAAGCGCGCACCACTTGTCTCGTTGTATCGATGACCGAAAAATGCGTTCAGATATATATCAACAGCTTGATCGACAGGCACTGAATATGGTTTGACTTCGTACGATAACGATTGTCTTTGAGTTGAGTTTTTCAATGGGAATAATACACGTGGATCAATAACTTTCCAGAAAATTATTACTTTCTTTAAAACAAATTTATCAAAATTAGGTTTTTTGTTACACATTATACTATAGTTGAAGCTTAATTTTGAAGACCTATCTCAGCGAATAAGGCTCAAAATAATTGCTAATTTTCAGACTTAAAGACTTCCTTATTGATAGGATATTTCACCCCTTTCTTCATATCAACTTTGAAAGTATTAATATAAGAGAACAAAGTTTTATCGAATCATTCAAAGATTTTCAGATATCTTAAAGCGAAAGGAAACCCACCGACCGTCTATTACAAGTAAACTAAAATTTTTTCCTTTATGACTAAAGGATTTGACAAAACAACTTTTACTATCTTTCAAATTATGACATATTCAATCTTAAGAAATGTGGCACTAAGTGTGAGGTGAAGACTGTTAAGATAGGTCTTGAAAATATTTGTTCGATTGTACTGATATATGATTGATTTACCTGTACAGGAAATACACATTCAGGCACAGAAATGTCAGCCAATAGAAGAATATCTTGATCTAAGTATAATGGAGTTGACTGTAATAGTCTTGTGTGATATATCGATACAATAGGAGATTCATAACTAAGCTTAATTAATGTATGTCCGGCTTCTAATGTTTGATCTCTCGCTGGAATGAATGCCCTAAATATGAACTTGTATGGAACATGTATATCAAAAAAATCCGCGTCAAGTATCAGATTTGTTGACTTTCCATTGCTGTCAACGTGTTCTTTCAATTCAGAACTAACTTCTCCGACAACATCCCAATGAAACTGAACATCTGATGTTCCTCTTGGAGAAGAAAAATGACCGATAAGTGCAAATAAGCCGCAACTAGGTATCTCACTCGGGCCAGTGACGCCAATCATTGGTTCATAGCTCCACCAACTGGGCTCGGCAGACAATTTTGTTGCAGTCACTTCTAATTCTATCTGGTTTGTAGAGGCGAACAATTGATCACTTTCTTCAATAACTTGTCTGTTGAATCTAATGGTGACACTATTATCAGCAATAGGTTTGTTAGTAGTTATAATTAGTTGAACTTTTGACGCCCATAAACAACTTTTTAGTCCATATAATTTCAAATATTCTATAGTCTCGTTTGTGAGCAAATATTCACATGAAGATAAAGAGTCTTTCATATTTTGATTGATATGAACAGGCTTCTCAAAAATGACAATAACAGCCAAACCATCTTCAGAAACATAAGAATTGTGATGAGATAATTGAGGATAAGGTGCTGTGATGTTCAGTTTAAAAGCTTTAGATAATAGATTAATGCCATCAAAAGTGGGAGTCACGTATAAAGTTTGAGACTTAGAGCGAAGTTTTGATGGATTGAGAAGACAGGAATGTAGTTGACTCCCTTCCATTGTTAATTCTTCAAAATTGTCAATATAAACCACTTTACACCTGAACGGTATTGCAGGCAACGAATTTGATGGATCACTGAAGTGCAAACTTATTGTTTGATCTGAATCGTTTGTAGCTAGATTATTTGGATACATTTCGCCATCGTTCAACTTTTGGTATACTAGACGATTATATTAACTTTAGTTAATTAACAGATTCAATATAGCTTCATTTTGTGGTGAATATACCTTCAGTTGAATTATAAACAAACAGTTTAACGAAACTGTCTCGGACTGTGTTCAATGCATTTTTTATAACTCCCAAACTGAGCACATAATTTCCTTCTGTTTAAAATAAAAGAATAAAGTCATAAAGTTGTAACATAACTTATTTTTACAAATTTTTGATGTAATGTCTCAATTGTCTAATGTATTGAGTGATCGCCTAATCAAAACAAAGCGTATTATGCAAGTGCCTAAAACTAAAAATCTAAAAATATAAACTTTTTCATTAACTGTAAGGCTTTGTAATATTCCGATACCATTATCGAGTAATATAAGTATCAATTTTGAATTTTGTTTCCTATTATAACCAAATAGTCTCGTAAAATAAGTTATTTATGATTTGGAACACGCGATAGAACATAATTTGTGCGAATATTCCTGCATTTATTTCATTGGAAAACAGTGAATGCATCATAAAAAAAGTTTAATTAATATAAATCATAGAAATCATGTACAGAGCATAAAACAATGATTGTTACGTTCTCTATAGGCCAAACCACAATAGACAGAGAAAAAGAGGTTCAAGGTTTGAGTTGCGAGTCGATAATGTAGCACAGTACTCCACTTTGTAGATTTGATTCGATTCGTTCGTTAATTATCAAAACTTTTCAGTCTATTTTTAATCAATCTACTAATTTGTCTCAATAAGTCATTTGAGTCATGATAATGAGAAAAAATTCACTTAAATATTTAATTGCTTCAACAAGATTTGAGTTAATTTGAAGAATAAAATAAACAATTTAGCCTAATCTTACTTATCCTGAAGAATCTAAATCTGTTGCCAAGATTTGATGAAATTTCGTTTCAGTTGAATGCGAGAGAAGTACATCGATGAAAGAATTTGTCATTAATGTGTTTTTGATTGTAGAATCGAAATCTGAAATCGATTATTGTCAATGAATTGTGATTTAGGCCTCGAGGGGGATAATGATTGCTTGATGCTCTGTACTCTTACCCCTACCAAATGTGATTAACAAAATTTTGGACTCAAATATGAAAGTCACGCTAATTATGCAATTAAATTGATTATATACTAAACTTGAATATGTTTTCGAATAATACTAGTTATATGTATTTACTTTTTCAAATGATGGATAATATGATTAATCATTCTAGAAATATGCTCGTATTGAAATATTGACCTTTTCACGCATCGAAATTCAATGCAAAATATGTATACTACTAATGGTAATCAATAATAAATTAGAGTAACATTTTACGTACAATTAGATCAATAAAATCATGATGTGTCCAATAAAATTTTATCGATCTCTCTTCCCTTTTTCAAATCACATTTTATAAATAGTAACTCTTTGCCTGATGGCAACATATAAGTGAATGTATTTGATTGTTCAAATCACATATGAGTGCAATTAGAACCAACTTGTATTGGTTTCACGTTTTCAATGCTTGGTATGATGCAAATATTAGACAGTTTTGAGGGCATACCTTTACTTAAATGGACGACACATTGGAGCGCAGTTTTATTCTTATGAATAAATGAAACGGGAAATGATAAAATATGACCAGTCAGCTCATTTTCTAGTATACAAAATAAATCTCTGACCACAGGGTGAAAATAACCCAACAATAGGAGCTGTTAATTGATCCAACAAAAACAGTTATTAAATTAGAGCAAAAACAAAAATTACGGAAAAAGTTAAAGTAAATTACTTTGGATTCAATGTTATTCGGAACTGCGCGAGGAATGACTGATTTGACATTATAGCAGTTATTTGGGTCATTGCAGCCACAAATGGACGCATCTCTAGATTATTAGATAATGGGTGTAACGGATTGATCCAAGAGCTCAATGGTAGCTATTATTAAAGTTATATATTTTAGTATTTAATGCCTTACTTGTCACACGAACAATACTGCTTCTCATTCCGGCAATTACCGCATTCGTCAATCACTTGAGCATTTTTATCGACACACTGACCACAAACTAATGATACTTTTTCTATTCCAGGCAATTGACAGTTGCCGTTACAATCAATAAAGGCTGACTTATCACTACTTTGAAGTCTACAAATGCCACACTCGTCCCTATCATACGCCTGCTGCTGTGGTCGCGACAATTCCGGTGGAATACAAAGTCCGCGACAGTCACGATTAACTGACCCGTTTACCTCATTATTAGCTAAGTCATCTGAAAAAATATTCAAACTTGTATGCTTGGAAAGGGTATTAACTGTTAATTGCACTTTTAGTTGATATATTGATAGTATGGTTTCCTTAAGAGTATGATAGAATACGTTAGAACATACCCGCAGTAACGCATATACCGGTACACTCATCTAAATAAGCATTTCCTCTGCATACTCCTTCGCAATCGAGAACTGAGTCACCAAAACACTCTAAAAGTAAAGCAATCAATAAATGAATCGCAAATTTTAATTAGATTCGTTCAAACAATTTAAGATCACGATAAGTATCTGCGAATTCTAGTCGAAATCGGGATATTTAATGCATGAAAAATGACAATCAAATTTGAATTTCATACTTCCTGCGCAATCTTTGCCGTAATCATGTTCAAGATCAGTTCCTCCTCCAACACAATATCCACAATCATTGATCGTAGCATTTGGGTAACCAATTAGTTCACATCCTTTAGAAAATAGTATTAAAACAGTTTCTGAAATTTATAGCTTTAGTAAATTTAGTTTCAGTTGAAAACTCTTTAATTGGTTCCAAGATTTGAAAACATACCTTCTAATGTTGGAATCGCGAATTTTAATTTACCAGAAGCCGAACCAATAGACAAAACAATGAAAACACTTATCACAACAGAGTGTTTTGTGTGAGTAAACTTCAGTTGCATTGCATTGCAGTTAAAAGTTGGAGAGAAGTTGCAATTATGGTCATTGTATTCAAGTTAGTACCTGTCAATTTAAAAAAGCTGCACCATTAAACCGTCGTTTGTTTTGAAATAGAAGTTATCAACAAAAATAAAAAATGATAGAAAACTTTGAAGGCTTTTTAGTTTTGATACAAGCAGACTACAATCTACTGGACTGTATAGTCCAGACCATATTTTAACAAATAATTAGTTATTATTTTAAAAACAGTGATGTACATTTGACTTTTAGTTGGTTTGAGTTGTTCAATAAGATTTTACCTCTCACTCAAGGTATTTAAAACAATATGTTCAGTAAAAAAAACTTTCAATTAACCCTTTAGCAAATTATCTGCGAATGTATCGATTTTGGTCGATGTGCGAAATAAATATTGCCATTCAATTAGTCTATTTAAAAATTGACGTGTAATTAAACAAAATTAAATGGCAATTTCATTTTTAACCAAAATTTTGCGCCAATTCGTAGTTATTATGGGTGCAAATGAGATAATTTCAAATGACACCCTATAATATCTTACGACTAATTGTTTTGTCCTTTAGTTAAATTTATTCAAAACTCACCAAAGTATAACAATTGTCATGAAAAAGGAAAGTAATGCCTTTTCATTCATTGAATATTTGTATAATTATTGATATTTTAGAAGATATTTGAATTGATCCAATTAAATAAGTCAAGGAAATTAGTTCTAAGTGAATATTTGTCGTTTCATTTGTACTCAACAAAAGATAAGACAGTTTAAGAAAGTTACTTAAAGATTCAATTGTTTGTATTTGTTTGCACAATTTTGTAAAAACTTGACGAATAATTATACTTAACTTTTAGTTTAATTAACTTGCAAAGTCTGATTGTTCAAACATAACTTTAGGCCACATAAAAATTGCATAAAAGTTCTCATTTGGTTAACTTCAAGACATTAGTTCGTTTCTAAAGTCACAATTATTTAACTCAAATTGTTTGAAAGACAATTGGGATCAATAAGTAGTATAATAAAAAAAACAATTCCCAAGACATTGGTTTTACAACACATTTGTACGTATTAAATATTTAAACTAATTCATACCACGTTCTCTTCATTCAAATATGCATATAAGACAAAATATCGCCTCTTCTATTGAGCCACCCATTTGCCAATCGCTATTTCAAATAAATTTAGGGAATATCTATCAAAGGTGTTTCTTTTGAACTGTTTTTTCCATTTAATAGGAAAGTAGTAACTGGAATGTATGTTAAATGCAATACAAATGTTAGGTACAAGTATTGCTGTGAAGGAAGTGATTATCTAAATATGAGTCTAAGCCTTGGCCTTGCAATGACCTCAATAGTTACTGACTTGTAAAAAGCGGTAAAATTTTAATTATTAGCCGCATAACTGATTCAGTGACAGAAAAATTTCAGATACATTGCCCAGGAACTTTCTATTCGTCAATTGGTATGACTTTTGAACATTCAAGTATTTGGAGTCTCATTAGAAACTTTGAAACAATCTATTTTACGGATACAAACATAAATCAAAATTGACAAAAACACATTTTTATCGATTTCCACTTGATTTCATTTGAAAATCTAGGCTCATTAATTACAGACGAATCTTCATTTATATCTCTTATTTAATAAGCTCGAATATTTTTAGTTTTTCGCTTCTTTCTTCGATCGGTTTTGTAATGCTTGGTGATCTCGCATTTAATGACTTGAGACTTGAGACAGAATATGACCTATAGGTTTTGTCTTTTTAATAAATGTGACGGATTTCTCAATAAAACAATTGTACAAATAGGTGAAAAGATGACAACTTTATTTGATTAAGTCGCAATTACAATTGATGCGAAAAAGTTTGCTGTTTTACTTTGATTCACAAATGCTCGTAAGCAAATGCGAAAACAATCTTATCTAAAGCTAACTGTCGTATACTCGTAACCCACTCTCTGCTTAGCTTACAATGAAAACACAGTTGAGAAACAGTTCGATAACGAAAGAAAAGCAAACTCTAACACTAGTCCTCGTACTTGAGAATATGTTGATGCTGTCTCTCATACCCTGCAGTGTGAGACTAATCCCCAAATAGTTTTTGCTTAAGGACTTACTCAACACATTGTCTTTGTATACAGCAGTAAACGTCGAAATATATCCAATATTGAGAGTGTATGGATTTGAGTGCATACAACAAACTAAATACAAACAAAAATGCACTCTTTAGAGATCAAATTTGATTAATGTTTCGTTAAAAGTTCATCTAATATACGTCTAACAAATGAATAGAGAGTAACGTTGAACGCGCAGATTCGATTATATGAACTTTTTTGGGACTGAAAAAGAGTCAACCAAATGGAAAACTAAATTACTGGCATTACACTAAGTCTAATGTACTATTTCTATAATAGAAATGTGCATTTAACATACAAACAGATCGTGTCGCACTGAGCTGCTGTACTCTTAACAACAAATAAACTATTTATTCTACCTCTTCTTTGTATTGAAAAGCACAAAATTGCCACTTTTTCCATAACTGTCCGTTCGCTCAATTTAACATCAATTTAATTATTTAAGGTATTCGAAGTAAATTAACAGATTAAAGTCATGTACATCTCTACTGAATTACTGCAAAATATAAAGTCTATTTAGTTAGAAAAGTGCTCAATCTTTTTTATATACGGTCTGGTAACTAATTGCTTTATATTCAGATCAATCGTGCTAAATCTATATAAATAATAGATTACATTGACTGAGATAATCCGTTAATCTATGATGAAAATAAAGAATAGCTGAGAGTCATATTTACCGATTGTATTTGACATTGAAGAAGATCGCTACAGAGTAATCAAATCAATGTTAGAAACTATAATGCAAGTCAAACAAATAAAGATATGAAGCTGTAAACGTGCCGATAGCAATGAAAATTGTTCTCTATCTGTTAGATTATAGTTGGAACGTATACTTTATTATCTGAATCCCAGTTTGACATTTGTTTATTCTACTAACAATTATGGTAACTAATCACTATTAAACTTAACACTTAAAACTATCAAACACTTAACTATAGCTTCCTATACTTTTAGAAAACTTGTCTCGTACTACAACAAGTGTCACATTTTGGTAATTTTATGTAAACCCAATTAAGCAATACTTGACGGACTTATTGGTACAAGTTTCGCAATTTATTATTTAATATGGGCTCAATATAGAGGCACACGAGTGCTTATAGGTTATAATTAGAATATAAAAAGCACGTATCTTTTGCGTGTTCAGCTTTCAGACAAATTCAAAATCATTATCTCTACCCCTAAATAACGCTTCAAGTCAAATGCTTTGTCAATTTCATTGTTACTCACGAGTTGGTCTTCTTATAATTACTGGTTATTCAAACAGTAGTCAATTGTCTTCTGCAATAGTTGATGCGCAAATTTATAATAACAGAAATTATCACTGATGCACAAGCACAATATGATTTAGACTTATCTCGAATGTGTTCAAACTTTAGTAAATATGCACAAATGCTGGCTTTTACTTCGAGACAAATATGATTTTGTTAGACAAAAATACCTTTACTGTCCTTCAAATTGCGTTAACTCTACTCTACGATATGCTGACAAACGTCACTCTTTAATAAAATGATTTAGTCGTCTCAAGTTTAGACTGAACGTATCAAATCAATAGTATTTGCTGGGATAAAATAGATTTTCTCGTAGGCTATACTGTCTACAAGATGAAAAACTTGAACATTAGACTTGAAGATTCCCAATACAACTGAACTGCAAAACGAAAAGCTTGGAAATGACTCCACTTTTTTATTCATTAAATTGAACAAATAAAGTCTAATGTTTTTGTAGATAACTTTTATTTTTAATCAATTGAAAGCTTATTTGATGAGATTTTTATCATTTGAGCACATGGACACGATCTCTCGAAGACTGGCTGGCATTATTGCGAGATTTTTATCGCTACACGAGACTAGATTCACATTAGACATCGTATGATTAAAGTTTGATTCAGTAAACCACAGATCAGTATAAAACATATAATGGGTTTTGCCATTCAGGTCTAGCATTTTTATAAAATTACATATTGATTATTCACAAGTATTGCACATTACAAGTTAGCTAAACAGAAGTTCGTCAAAATGATCGTATATTTACAATTACGAGATTCGCCGCAATAATACATTTATTAAATTAGTTGTGGCCTAAACGTGAAAATAGGTAAACATAAAAATGAATTATTGTAATGCGTATGTAATTTAATGGCAATGTCATTCAATTGTAACTTATTCTGCTTCATAATTCGGTTTTTAGGTCTGACTTGTAATATGGTCTAATTTGACGATCTTTAAGTAACAGAAGTTTGTTTTATGAAGTCTAAGCTAAGCTTATGTCGAATGACTGGGTATTTCTGCAAACATATTCGTGCAAATATGATCACTAACATCGCTTATGAACATTCACTCAAACATCACTCATATAATGAACCTGTCCAACTTTGCTAACTTTGACATGCACTTTTAAGCGCTTTTCAAGAAACAATATGAAGATTACACAGAAAAGCATGGTTTAATTGTTATTGATTTTTAAAAACCACTTAAACTGCACGTGAAAGTGAGACAGGTTTCACCCTGTTTGAATAACTTGTCGATGTAAAGATTAAGTATTCGCGATTGATCACACAGTATACCATTAAAGAAATGTTGTCTTGCTTCGTATTTTTAAACAAGTAAAACAAGAATAATCATTAACGCTGTAATATTTACAGCATTTTTAAGTCGAAAGCTGGCATATTGGCAATTATATTAATAAACTTATAGACCAAAGCATTTCTGTGAATTTTTACGCAAGTTACTTTTAGAAATGAAACATATATATTATATTATCCAATATAAAATAAAAAATAAACTTATTTCATCATATAATCAATAACTTGACAATTAATCAATTAGTAGTTTTTGATTAGTTTATTTTAGAAATAAGTCTCTCTAAATTTGAAACGAATCATTTTAAAAAGCCATTTATCGTTATATGTTTAAAGATAAAACGATTTGCAAAACGTCTTACCTTTTGGAAGAAGTAATCTCCTTAATCTTTTTCACTTTCAACTTGAAGTAAGAGTCATTTGGTATTGAGAGAAAACATTATAGAAACACAACAAACGAATAATTAGTAAATGAAATAAGCTGAGCGTTAAGTTATAAGTATACAAACAAATGTTAATACAATAAGAACTAAAAAAATATCACAATTTGCTGATCAAATCTGGCAAGTTTTCACAGTAAAACAGACTGTTTTTCTGGTATCTGCAATTAAAAAAAGGCGTCACTAAAAAGTTCCACCAAATGTGAATTGAAGCTGAAAATATGACCAATACTTTCGATTACAGCAATGCGCAGATTTTCATCGTTTAACATTTATCAAACCGATGTCGTGAATGCAGTACCAGAAGTCACTTTGACAGTCAATAGTCAAACAATAATATAGAGTTTGAGTTGGTCTCAAAATCTGATGGATAGCTTTCGGAACAAATCCAAGCTATTGGAAGCAAATAAGTTGTTCTTTATTGAGTGATTGACATAAGATATGGTTTTCAAGTTGACTAGAAGTCTACTAAACCGTTTTTCTATCAATTTTCTAAAATATTTAGATCTGGAGAACCTTAAGTCTAGCTCAGTTCAAACTAACTTTTACAGAATAAGTTCGTGTTTTAGCAACTACTCCTTTTGATCAATAGCACAAAACTTTTTGTTAGAGTTGGCAGTGTTTTGAGTTGGAAAAAACTAAAATAAAAATCTTTAACCTTTCGTAGTATTGTTCTATTTTGACTAAATTGTAGGCAAGTTTTCATTGGCGAATAACCCTAACGACTAACTCAATTGAGAGCACATTACAATATAGCAAATGTAACGCAAAAAATCACGAAAAATACAAAATACCATATAATAAATAAATTAAAAATATTGATTTCCGTCCGGTGCGAATGGCAATGGAGTCAACACTACAGGAAGAGTTATTAAGCTATCTGTTAAAGTGAGGTTAAATGCATTTTTGTTCATTATGCAGGTAAACAATTATTTAAATTATTTTTTGCCCATTTTATTGTCAGGTTATGTCCAAATGGAATACTTGCATAATGTTTGAATTCTGTCATGCTTAACGTTTCGGGTGAGCTCTATTCGCCACTTAAGCCATTCTCTTTATTTCACCAAAATCGCGCTCTTAGTTTCTTCAAAACTCTTAATTTTCAAAAATTAGACTGAAAATTAGATTCAAATAAGTCTAACAGAGTCTGATTTGTTAAAAAAACAGTAATTTTAGGTTAATTGAGTCATACATTTGTGATTTCTAAAGTATGTATTTCTGTGTATATTATTTAAAAATGAATAGAACTATCATATGAAACTGAAACCATGTAAAAATTAAGATTAATACAACTATATTGAAGTAGGCTTTTCTGTGCACATTTGCTTTATCAAGTTCTATCATTTGATCGTATCTGTTGAAACTCAAATTATAAAAATCAAATAATCAAATCGAATAATCAAATCAAATAATGCTAACCAGGCTTCAATAATACAAGACGTCCCATATGAAACCTATTTATATGAATTTTTCATGAATTAGTCTAATCATAATTGTTGTAATAACTCATATTGTGTATTGTTGTTAGCGTAAAGTTTGAGGCACAGCTCGTTTATGTATCCAACTATTGGCTATGGCCTGTATTTTGAACTTGATGCGCAAATTGGTATCCACTGTAGACGTAAATGGTAAGCCGAGCAGACACTCAGTTATCATTCTAGGTAAATGACAGTTACATTTAATAAAACAATAACCCTCAATAGAAACCAGAATTAATGCGTTGCCGTAGTACGCTTTTTATTTCCCTATAATGTGGTGTATATCGAGAGATGTATTTTATTCAATATGGAGAATAAACAAATTAAAACTTAAATTGACAAAAAAATCGACCTGCATCATAAAGAAGCCGGTATAGCAACGATGTTTTTTTGTTGCTATTGAGAGTTGTTTTTTGTTGAGTACGCATTATCGGGTTAGTTAATGTCTACTATAGCTGAGTGTAATTCTTTCATTGAAGCTGAAGGTTGTTTTGAACTTAATTCCGTCTTAATATGTAATCACAGCTCTAAAAAAATCTAATTTATTGTATAGTACTATATCCTTAAAAGTTTTCGAAATGTTGAACTAAATTTTCATAATGAGAATCTCACTTTTCTTTCTCAGAATCATTATTTAAGACAAGAAAAATTACAGAAATGTATTTATTTTGTTGAGTATTACGTGACATATGTCAATTTGAAAAAATTGAATCCATGATTCCATTTTGAAAGTTAATCACATCAAAGCCTTATCTCACGTAAAAGTAAATCTAACCTTAAAGCTGAATGCTCGCAACTTATAGTTAGTTTACACGTGACTGTGCATTTTTATGTAAGTTCATATGAATAGTATTCAGCGGACAATACCTATTCCAAAGCGTGTATGCAGTACAAGGGTGGAGTCCGGATAGGGTCCAGACCCTGCTCCAAGCAAAATCGAAAAATTACAAACTCATATTCCGAAGCTGAAAATTTATTTAATTAAAAAATTATAGGTTTTAGAGTATTTTGAGCAATAAATTTACAACTTTTGATATTAATTTTAAGTTAATCTAAGTTTAAGTGGTAATAAGTATCATAAAACAAGATTTTGTTCGAACATTTAACCAAAAGATTGAAACTTTGAAACCAAGAAAAAATTTAGAAAAATTATCTCTTAAAGCCGACAAATTTTAGACCGCCTTTTGAAGGTTTAAGTGTTATCAAGATCGGTCCCACGTAAAGAATAAGCATCCGCAACTCAAAGTCAAGTTGTAACGTCAAGTTATTCGATGAACATCCGACATAAGTTCTGGAATATACCAACATTTGTTCTTACTAATATTTTTTAGATACTTTTGTTTTTATTTTCATTCTCGTAATTTATATGTAGATTTATATTTTTCATCTCAATCAGGGAAGTTTTCTTATTTATCAATATAGATAAGCAGTCTTGTGTCGACTAGTTTAGTTAGACTTTCGTTTGAGTGTAAAGAATATACTAGAACTTCAGACTCACGTTTCCTTCCTAAAGATCTGATGACAATTTTTAGTTCTCCAGTCTAAAATCTTCAAATTATTTAATTTTAGTCAAATAGGAAATAAAAATATCAATTCAAGAATTCTTTTTACTCAGCTTAAAATTTAGAACAAAAATTATACTTAAAAATCAATTATTCAATAGAGAAAGTACAGAAATGTCATGAGAGCACATCTCATTGATGATTTTCATAAATAGCGAAATCTTTAATTAGTGTTAAAAAAAGAAAAATTCAAAAATTGAACCAAAACTTGTATTTGCTATAGTTTTTATCTCATAAAAATAAATTCATACTTGAATAGCAAGTTTTTTTATTTTCTTTAAAGAAGCTATTTTAAGGTTAGCACAGAATGACTATAATCTGATTATTTGACTTAAACATTATAACCCTGATTAAAATATATTGAATTTTGCACTCGACCACAATTCTGGTTATTTAAGAACTGAAGTTCCTTTTTAATGTTTGCATAATCTAATTCTTATCTAATTTATAGTACTTTTTTAAAACACCTTTAGTGTTATGAGTCCTTGTATTTTTAAGTTCAATAGCATTGATTACTTCGGTAGTGAGTCAAGAAAATTTTCAGTAGAACATCAATCACAATCTGATTAAATATAAACTTTTCTAGTTAAAATCTATTGTCTCATAGTTTTAAGTTTGAATTATTCAGTATTTTTTACTTTATCTTTTCGTAATCATAACAAATTAACAAAATTTCAAAAATGCAGAACTTTTCAGTGAGGTTAGAGAAAGATTTGAGTTTTGAGTGTCTACTGGCTTCGCAACTGGATCACTTATAGAAAAAACATTGTTGCCATTCTAACGGTCAGAGATATCGCCGACACAGTTATTATTCATCACTATAAACCAACTTCTGAAGGATATGTTATAAGAATTTCTTTTAGGCAATAATTAAGGATTTTATCTGCAAAGTAGAAGGATATAATAGTCTTCATTAGCAATTATTATTTAGGCTATTAAGTAAGCTTTAGACTATGTTAATTCTGTGGTTATTCATATTTAGCACTTTTCGATTGGCAATTTCTTAACTGATAAGGTTAAACTTCAGAGTTAAAAGTCCAGATAATGATATGCGGTGCTATCTGTAAAGAATACACGAACTCCGAAATCAATACATTTTTCATGAAGACGCTTTAAATTTCGATATTTTGCAGGACTCGTGATCAAGTTTTTTATTTTTTGACTTTCGATGCATTTTGTGAGCAGATATAAAAAGTGAGAGAACCATTAAAGTGAAAAAAGCAGATAAATTCAGGTAAGGATAAGGTCAGTTTTAAAAATAGTAATTTAACTTTCTAAATATTGGACTCAAGCTAAAACTTGACAGCAAAACACATATGAATTGAATGAGTATAGATCAAACTTGTGATATATTTGTGTTTAACCTCTTTTTTGCTTATAATTTGAAACTTAATTATTGTGGGTATTTAGAAACAAGTATAAACTGAGAATATTTTCCATATTTGAAGTGTTTAAGCTTAACAGCATGTGAACAATTTATGCCCACTCTCTCTTTCAAGAAATGCTTTCGCATAAGTTATAGGAAGGTTGTTGTCTTACTACTAGTTTTACTTTTTATGTAACATATCACGATGACATGTCGATGACCTGACTCGACCAACCAATGAAGAAATATAACTGTAGATGATCCACGAGTAAATTTAACTTAAGGTTCATATAACGGGTGTGGTGTTTAGTAAGTTTAATTCATGTATACATTTTGCTTTTCTATCTGTGTTTATGCTGTTATTTGACTAAGATTTCATTTTTCTCCAACTCCTTCATAAAATGTGCATAAAATAGTCTACAAGATATTCAGTGAAAGTTTCGTTTCAGAAGTTAAACATCTTGTGACTTTTTTGAGATTTTGCAACAGGAAACAAGTGATAAATAAATCGAAAATTTTGAGTATACAAATGGAGGTGCGAAGTGTTGTGGCTCTTTTAGCCTTTTATTTTTGTGGCCAAATGAGTAGTTATGCGTTTTCAATAAACTCAAAAACTACTCAATGGTCAAGCAATAGGAATAGTAGTCAACAGAGAGGATGGATTGGCTCGGGACACATGCAATTCACTCTAGATTTATTGGGATCTTTTGTGATGACGCAAAGTTACAATGCCAACACTCGACTTATGGAATCAGTTGTATTTTCGCCATTCAGTATTCAATCAGTCCTGATGATGATGCATTTGGGAGCGAGGGGTCGAACAAAACAGGAAATCGCCAATGTTTTGCACATGCCTTCGACTGAGAGCAACGCAACTTTTTCAAGTTCTCACGAAGTATTTGGTCAGGCAGTCAAACAGTTACTCGAAGACGCAAACGTCGGAAAATCCCTACTTGTAGCCAATCAAATCTTCGTTCAAGAAGATCTACCTATTGCTCCTACTTATTCATTAGCGTTGGGTCACTATCACGGAACTCAACTTAAGCAAATCAACTTTGTAAAAGATTCTCAAGCGGTTCTCGAATCCATCAATGAATGGATAGAAAAACAAACCCATGGTCTGATTAGCAACTTCTTGAGTTCACCACCTTCTCCCTTAACATCTTTAATGGCCATAAATGCCGTCAAATATAAGGGCGATTGGCAATACAGGTTCGATGCGGCAGATACTGAATCGAATGCTTGGTTCCAATTGACAAACGGACAAACAACAAGAGTTCCAATGATGGTCGGTCAAATGCCAGTGGCCTATGCATACAATCCAAATCTTCAAACCTCGATCATTGAGTTACCCTATCGTTCGCAAAGATTAGGACTATTCTTACTTTACCAAATGATAGCAATGGGCTCTTTACGCTACTGCGATCACTGAATGCAACTGTTTTTACTAATCTGATAACATCGATGCGGAAGGTAGGCAGCGGTGGAGTCAACATACGACTGCCTAAATTTACAGTAGATTCTATGCCGAGAGTAACTACAGTTTTGAAAAACCAATTGGGACTCAAATCTTTATTCAGCAACGATGCGGCCGATTTGAGCGGAATGTTTATGCGTACGACCAGCCCGATCAATGTTGACGAATTACTACACAAAGCTATACTAAAAATTGACGAACAGGGAAGTGTTGGTGCAGCGGTCAGTGCAACTAATGTTGAACGCGTCGGTGTGACTGGAGGCGCATATTTTGAAGCTGATCATCCATTCCTCTTCTTCCTGATGGATAAACAATCCGGCTTGGTCTTATTTGGGGGTATATATGCGGGTCCGAATAATAACAATAATAACAGCAATACTAATAATAAGCTCTTATAATTGTCATTAATTTTAATTTCACAAAATATAAAAAATGTACATCATTTCAAGTATAAAAACAAAATGACTAGTGATCCAAAAAAATGTTTACATAAAAATGACTTCACAGCGACAAAGCTTTTATCATAACTTGTTCCGATTGTTCAATTGTCAAGGGCTAAAATATATTTCAAAATATTATCAATAAAAGATCTTCAATCAAATAGAAACTGTTCGACTATAAGTTTGATGACTTACAGAAAGTAGTCGTTTGGTTATTTCTTCGTTAGTATTCAAGTCTAGGATTTCCTTTCTGGAATGTGAGAGAATTTCTTTACCGATTGAAGCCAACACTACGAACGGTCTGGTCCCGTGTATTATCGCGCCCACAATTCTGTCAAATATTCTAAACAGGAAAAAAATCAAGCTTTATATTTCAACACAAAGTTAATCCAAATTTTCAATACGAATAATTGAATACCTAATTAAAAACTGTTGGTCAATAATACCAGCATAAAAGCGAACAAACCATGTAATGATTGGTCGATAGGGCAGTAAATTGTACTTTTTATAATCTCGCTTAAGATTAGACATGGCAGTATTTGGTTGCGTTGTTATGACACCAGTTTTTACCAAATGGCAGTGAAGACTCTTATCGTCTTGAGCCAAATTCTGGATGAATTTTTCGTACTATAAATAACAAAAAAAATATATCACTCAATAACAGTTTACAAAACATTCCTCTTTAGATGACCTCGTTTGGAGTTCACTAAAATATATTTGAATTCTATATTAATGGTATCGAACGAAAAGACTCAAATAAAAATAAAATATTTGAATGCAATGCTAAAACTGGCGAGCAGCTAGAGCCTTAGAAGTTGCCAAGCTTAAATGACAATTTTCTCTACTATTTAAATACTAACAGTTTCGATAAGTGCAGAAAAGTTAGATCTGACTGATGAGATTAAGTTTCGAAATATCCAATACGTATCTTCAATGCAATGTTCAATCTTATTCTTGTCAATTATAAACTCTTTGGCCAACGCGTCGCCGATCACTAAGAGATCCAAAACTTCACACTTTTCTAACTGTTGAGAGAAAAAATTCAGTAAAAGATAAACATTTGAGATAAACAAATGAATAAATTACCTGTTTGTTAATATCATTGGACAATTCGCCGAATTCGAGAAAAAACATAAGAACTAATAATTTTGAGTAACAGGTATTGTCATCGATATAAAGCATTATTTTAAGCGCACGTATTATGTCATCGCATAGTAAATATTGTTCATTAATAACAAACTGATCGTTTTGACAATCGGGACTGATCACGTCCAACAGGAACTTCCAGACCAGTTTTCGATACATCGTCGGCAATGCGAACCTTAACGTGAATTGAGATAATTTGGACAATAAGTCTGTGGGCTTCTCTCTCAGTAGTATGTCTAATGACTTCTTTTCCTCAACTCCTCTGAAGCCCACTTTTTCGTAATAACAATAACGAAAATTACGATCGTCCGACATCTCAACTCAATCTTTACTTATCAATCATTTAATTGATTAATGAATTAATTGGTTGCCTGTTAAGTGACTATATGAGTATTAATTACATAATTGAGAGCACTTTTCGTTCATTTAATCTAATAATAGCCTTTAACATTATGACTGAAGTGCGCATGACTCCAACACGAGTACTCAATCACAACTTCAGAGATACCATCAAAATATGATCAAAGTTTTCTTTTATCTTCTGTTTTATTCAATACGATATTAAGCACTTATTCCAGATCGACTTTAACTAAAGTTCTATTCAATGTCAACATCTTTTATTAATTAACGTTTTATTATTGATCATTTAATTGGAATAAGTTAAAATGTTATTGCGAGTTTCCTAATTTTACTTTTTACTCACTTTTTGCGCAACGATTTAGGCTTCAGTCAAAAAACTTTTGATAGTTTTCACAGAAAGGAGTTTAGAAAATATTGCTATATCAAAATAAACTTTTCCAAAGTTTATCAGATTTTGATCGATCAATCAGTTCTTGTGAACTATAACCCATTATTGCCGCAGATGTTCGTAGTTATAAAGCAGCGAAATCTATCGATAAACATGCTTAAATTAACTGTGATTTCATTTTAACTAATAAACTAAATGAATGTTAACTATTGTAGTCTAAACCTCAAAATATTACAACACATGGTCTAAAAGAACATGATCTTGAGTAATTAATAATTCATTTTTGTAATTTAAGTGATATCAAACTTAACTTAAAAGAGAAACAAAGAATATACTGGTTATAAAGTAACGTAATTTATGAGGTGAGTTCAACTGAAACTTCCCTTTCCTGTTTTGGCCATTTTATGATTGAACACATTGTCGGTAAACGTAAGTCTAATTTAATTGCTATTAAGGTTAACGTGAATAATTTGATCTTAAATTAACTTAAAACATTATTTAATTAACAGAGTAATCAGCAAAATGGTTGTTCAACCCTTACATAGGCCTAAAATTGTGAAGAAGAGAACTAAAAAGTTCATCAGACATCAATCGGATCGATATAAAAAGATTAGGGTACTTGCCACTCTTCTTACACTCTTAACTCGATTACTATATTATATTTAATACTAATAATCAATTATACTATTAGCCAAATTGGCGCAAACCTAAAGGTATTGACAACAGAGTTCGCCGAAGATTTAAGGGTCAGATATTGATGCCTAAAATCGGTTATGGATCAGCAAAACTGACTAAGCATTTGTTGCCGAATGGATTCAGAAAAGTTCTCGTCCACAACGTTAAAGTAACCATAGCTTGATTATCATTTGATCCACAACTAATATGAACTGGGTTTAATTTTTCACAGGAATTGGAAGTCTTAATGATGATGAATCGTCGCTTCTGTGCTGAGATCGCACATGGAGTCTCCTCTAAGAAGCGTAAAGATATTGTCGAAAGAGCTAAGCAGTTAGCCATACGTCTCACTAATCCTAACGCTAGAATCAGAAGCGAGGAAAATGAATAAATTAATTTTTTTCTTATTGAATGATTTAAATCAATAAAAATGTTTATTACATGAATACAGTTTAAGCTTCCTTGAACATAACTTTAACAGTGGATGCTTCTCTCAAGAGAATGCAGAAAGCTTTTCGTTATTTTAAAGTATGGTATCAGATATGCTAGTATAGATTTTAGACAAAAAACCATCAAACCAATTAGTAGAAATTAGAAAATTTATTCATAAAAATTCCTTATATGAATATGAGTATAAATGCTACTTCTCCCAAGTCAATGGACAAACTTTTTGACTATTTTTCGTATAAAGTATCTAACATGTAAATACTTTTAATACAAAAATTACATTTTTAGTTCTCACAATTTAAAGCTATTTGGATATTAATTTTTGTATTAAAAGTATTCAAATATTAAATGCTTTAAATGAAGTTTGTGCATTGGCTTGAGAGAAGTAATATTTTTATTCACATTCGTATAGGAATTTATGTGAAAAAATGAATTATTCATAGTTTTCTAATTTCCACTACAAGTTGATTTTGATGACCTTTATTTCTAAAATTCATATCAGTATATCTGATACCATGTTTTAAAAATATGAAAAGCTTTCTGCACTCTCTTTAGAGGAGCATTTTAAGTTTGAGTATTCCTATTATCCTGTTGTTATAGTTTAAGATTTTCAAATTCGTTGCTTTAGCTTTGATGACTTCTTTCGGCAAATATTTGTATTAAGACTTGTCTTTTATACCAGTTTTATATGAATTAGTTTAGATAAAAAGTTGGACTGTTCATTCATGAAATTTGACTTAGTCTCCCAAAGTTGGGTCATCTGTTGCTTTGAAATGGATACGGACTCTATGATAATTTACTAAGACTCATTAGTGAAACGAGCCTTTTATCATTAGTAGTATCTCGACATTCATTTTTTGAAATTATTCACAGTAGATACAAAACTAGTTATCTTTCGCACTAAAGTTCTATGATTTTTGTTGCTATCGAGTCCCGATATTTTGTTCGTGGATAGTTTCACTTATCATTATGTTTAGGGTCTTTTACAGATTATCTCACGAACACTCAAATACTTGACGTATTGAACGATTGTATTTTGTGTTTCTTGGTTCATTGAAAAATTCACAAATTCTGTAAAAAAGCTGTCGAATCGAAGTGATGGTCGATCAATAAACTCAGTCATAAGAGAAATCTTCACTGAAGGATGAAGACTTGAACTCAGACAATTTGATTTGAATAGGTCTGCAGTCCTGTATATTTTTGTTTCTCTTTTTGCTTGTTTTTACTCAATTTTATTGTCTGCTGTCAAATATTTGAAGTGATAAATGTATTGGAATTTTTATCTGATGAGTTCATTGGTGTGAAACTGGTAACAATATAGTATTGTTCTTAACTTGCAAATCAAATTGAAATAAACTTAAAGAGTTTGACTCAAAAAATAATTGCACTCCAAGTTTTCAGAGCATTATTAGGTCGGCATTGCACAACACAACATTCTTGATGTAATAGCCTTCAAATTAGTTCATTTGTTTGTTTATTCAATTAAATGACAGTTTTGTGACACTAAATTGTAGAAATCCAAATTCAGTGTCACTATTTTCTACTCTTTAAAAAAGTTTGACTGAACTTCTCAAACTTCTCAAACTTCTCAAACTGTCTGATAGTCTGTTGAATGAGAAGTGTATAAGAAATTACTTAACGTAGCAGTAAGTGTCGTAGAATTGATTGACTACAAATTCCTGATACTATCTGAGCTCATTTTTCATTCATTCATCTGATAAAGGACAGAAATCGGAACTTTCAAATCTATTAAAAACTCCTCAAACATTGGTTGATTTAGTTTTAATAGAATTGAGGATAAAAGTTCTTAGATAGCTATCTATTAATTTGTTTGACTGTTGATTGCAAAATGATGGCAAACTTGAACTGGTATTCAAAGTATTGGTCATGAATAGTGGCTGAAAGTGGCATAAAATTGAGATTAAGTGGTCTAGGAATGAGTACTGTAGATGTACTTTATGTACTAAATTACAGCTTTTAGTACCCGTTGAAAATGTTGCGAAACACTAGTTTTAGTATTGAGTGCAATGACTGTTATATAAGTAGTTATATGGGCTGCATCAGAACATGCGTGATATAAGAGTTGGCTTCGAATCATTGAGAGCAGAGACTGTATGCGATGCGATCGAGAGTTGAGCCAACTGTTTAGTCAGCTATAGGGGTCGGCCATAGAGTGTGTGCAAAGTGTGGGAATGTGAACGAGTAGTGCTATACGAATGTGTTGTGCTCTGACTCTGCTGTGACTGCTATAACGGATGGGCTTATGGTCTAGTGTTGAGCCATATCTCGGATCCATTTAATAGTAATAGTAATACAAATGCAACTCAAATACTATTCGCTCACCAGTTCTCGTTTTTTATTTTCATTTGAACTATTATTCGATTATTGTTAAGCACTTAGTGATATCTACTGATTATCAATCAACTGGTCATTCGTTCGTTTGAGTTATTAGTTGTTATTTTGAATAATTTGTAAAAGTCTTGGTATATAAGTGGAAATGCATTATTTATGACCTTGAGTTCAAATAGTAATTGTCTTGAATATACAGTTGAGACATGTCTGACGATCGCAGTGGCGATGAATCACATCAAACATCAAGTAATTTGTTATATATTTTCTTAATTCTTATATTTATTATTAAATCTATTATTTAATAAAAGGAATTGAGTGAGAACTCGGCCGAAACTCATACTTTGTTTCCATTATAGACAATGCAGAGCGTATAGTATTAGGGCATTAAGCGTTCAATACTAATTATTTATTACTTATATTTTCACTCTTAAATTGAACTGCATTTTTGTTTTATAGTTAAAACCAATTTTGGTCATTGAGTCCATGTTTTCATTTGCTGCTACAATTGTATAGAAATGGGCTTAAATTGATTGTTAGCTTTATTGTTAGTTTTATTTTTGGTTTAATTCAGTCGATAAATAGTTAATTTTAATCAATTAAATATTAAATTATTGGTCAATCCAATTGAGTTGAAATATTATTCGTTAATAATTTTTTATATTGAAAAATTGTTAGGGTATTGGGCGTTGAATAGCGCAATGTTTTGTATATGATATGAATGTTCGCCAAATCTGTTGCGACCAAAGCCTCACCTCTAATAAGATGGCGCGCAATCCTTTCAGACATTTCTGTCTAACATATCATTGAATTGAATGCATTCACAGCTTTACTCAGTATCTAAAAAATATTTTATAATTAAATATTTTGCTCTGATTGCGAACAATTGTTCAATTGGTTTCTATATTAATTTAATTAAAACAATAGGTTACTTTCATATTGAACAATCATTTTTTCATTTATTACTTCATTACTCTTTGTTTTAATTCGTAAAAACGAAATGCTTTTAAAATATTGTTTAGATTTATAGCACTTATCCATTTGAATATACGTTTAAAACACGATTAAATAATTAAGGATGCGAATATAACCAATTAATTGATCGAAAATCATACATCCAATACATATTCATAGCGATCACTTACTTTAATTAATTCATATTAGCTTATATGTAGCAAATGATTAGCGAACATTTCAAAAATATACTCAATTTATGCCAGTTTTCATTATCTCTAATTTAATCGCAATCTAAAATGAGTTCTATCTAAACATTTTTTTTCTTATATGACTAATTTTTATTTCAATTTAGTTTTTATAGCTCTGTATATGATTTATTTTTTGGCCTTTTCTCCTTCAAAAACATTCCGCCACATACTCTCGCTTTGAGTTGAAAATTAATTTTCGTTTATTTTTAGTATTCAATTATTAGACTTTGAACCAAAACGCCTCATTTGTTCAAACGATTCAATATTTTAAACTCCAACACTAATCGTAATAAATGACATGAAAATAACGTCTGCTCGACATCAATAAGAGTATCGATTACTATCTTACCACAAAAAGATCACTAAACCTATAAAATATCGATATTATTCTCACATTAGATTTTGCTCTTAATTATTAATCCTTTAATTTAATTGTAAATTGAATGCCGTCTCCGATGCATCTGGTCAATTATCCCATTGCAATATATGCAGCAATTTAAGCGCACGATTCAAAAATTAAACTCAACTTTAATAATTGTTTCGAATAAATGACATCCAAAAAAAACTTTTCAAATGTGAAAAATGATACTCGTCCAAGTATAAAGTCACGACGAGTACTGTTTGAGTCATTATTCACAATTTTGTCTGATTTATGATCTGTTTTATTGTTATATTAATTTTGATAGTTATGAAAAGATGCAGATAAATCGATTTCAATTAGTACGAATCGTTTCTATCCAACCGTTTCAACTAAGGTCTATAACCGATTCATGTCCAGTAACACTAATTTGAAACTTGAAAAACCATCGAGTCTTCAACTAATTGATTCTTTTTTAGGACAACCATCAGCCTTACTGTCTAAGTATATCAATCAGTTGAAAGTGATTTCAAGCAATATTCTGGGCAATTGGTTGCTTATTTGATTGGATTGGTCTAGTGTTTTAAAAGAATATCAAAAATGAGAGAAATAGCAAGATGGTTAGTCTCTCAGAGTCGAACACTGTTAAATTTAAGTTTTATTAGTTCAATATTTTTTGCTCCTATTTTATTTGGATCAATCTTTTCAATCATTTTACTGGCTGTAATTATAATAATTACTCTCCATTTATTGCCTCAAATTAGTTGAGATCACTAACATTAAGACATCACTAATTGGTTGACGAATACAAGAATTTTAGATGAAAATCAATAAATTTAGAAACGTTTTGAATGCGAAATAAAAATGAAGAATAACTAGTAATAAACGCTTAATGAAGTAACTGAAGTAATACTTGAGATTTGGCACAAATTTAAATTTAGTTATGGCCTAAACGGTACGATACCGCTTGAAGAGGCAGATTCCTCTCCTCTTTCCAATAAAATTGTTTGCAATCAATGCTTATTCTAATATAACTATAATCAGTATTCTCATTAAATCCTTACAAATTCCTTTGCAAACAAGTTTAACGTTAGAACCAGAGGCACATTTCTAAACTATTTAATACTTCCTCATCTTTTTGGTTTCGGCTTCGAATAGTTACTTCATCTTTTCGTCTATTAATTCCAGTTTACGATCATTTTCTTGCATTCTATGCTAATTAACTTTGAGCTCTACCTAAAATTAATTGAAAAATCTTTTAAACCTTTCAATTTTGATCAGAATGTCTCCTAATTTTGACCAAAACTGAATGAATTATTATTTTTATAACTTTTGAAATAGTTATTAATGGGAGCTCATTAGCTTTATATGTACTTGTATGCTTTTAAAGTGTTTCATACACAACCCTATTAATGTCGAAAATTTGAACAATTGCTTCTATAAAATGACATCAGGTCTATCAAGTCAACATATTTTATAACAGATTTTTGTGATTTATTTTTGTGCATATTTTTTAGTTGTATTGCGATTATCTAAAATGCTTCTATTGACCAAAAGGACTGAAAGAACGATTGTGTTGTCTACCGGAAAAGATGAAGCTATGGTTAAAAATTGTTGATTTTTTTGAGTAATTAGATTTAAATGCCAGCTTAAACAGTACAATATAAACTCTGCACATGCCCTCATTTCTTACATGATTACATTCTTTGTTATTTTTTATTATATTTTTTATTCTCCATTTGATATCGTATTGAGATCCGGAACTGCAACACTCGTCCCATTGATTGAGCTGACGAGTTGGAGAAATGCCTTCTTTTCTCTAACTCGGATATGTTCGCAATTGGTCGGGTCACTGCTACAAAGTTCTATCTATAATGTTATCTCGATTAGAAATACTACTTCATAAGACTCACTCTACGATTTGAAAATTGACCCACTGCTAGCTCAGAGTAATGTAATGCATGAATTGACTATAACTCTATACTCTCGTCACTACAAACTGATAACCGCCTAGGCACAACCAATGCACAACTACTACGCCAACATTACAGCATTTCATTCTCAGACGTGAACGAGTCGATTCGGTCATTGACTGTCTGAGTTTAATACAATACTCAACAGATCTCTTCTTTCTTTTCCGACATCTAATTTTGATTTAATCATTTTCTCCTTCTTATGACTAATTGCTTGAAATTTTTGCTATAATTGATCACTTTTTGGTCCCTAAAATTTTAATTTTCACATAAATATATGTTGAAACTTATAAAATGTTATCTCCAAAAATCGATACTTAGGCTCAGCCTCGATCACAGCATTTATATATATATTTTTAGAGCTCGTCTGCTCGTGTGATAACTGTTCGATTACTTATCCTTACATTCAATATTTTATTCTCCATTAGATCAATGAATAGATTATGCAAAAATATATCCACTTATTAATGGTCTGGAAGATTGATAAAGTTTCTCAACTAAACCACGAGACACAAGACACCTTGAGAACTTTTTGATTGAATTACACGTAGAACAAGCTCGAAAATTGACTTTTCTCGGTTTCTAGTCGAGAATCTAATACTTTTAGTTTTAATATTACTTTAAGAGATACTTTAAAGATAGATCAATTTATTTTTAGTAAAGTAATCGGTCGCAAGTCTTGATTGTTTTTAGAGAAATATTTGTAAAACAAATATTGAAAAATGTGGCGAACAGTCAAATATATAATATTTAAGTCTAATGACTCGATTAGATAGCTGTAAACTTAATTCAAAATAATTAAGATTTAATGATGTGCCTCTTATAAGTGCTTTCTCAACCTTACACTCGATGTCTGGCCTTCTCTGAGAACGAGGCAAAAGCAGAAGTAATAATTGCACTGACATTTTGGCATTCCATTCCTCTCAAAATGATAGTTTTGCGAAACAAACCCTAATTTAGTATCTGCTGTTGATCAATTTTTCTGCTAACTTTATCACGTATTTCAAATTGAATTCACTTTTTCTCTTAATCGTTTGAACCCTAAGTATCTCAAAAATTTGTGCATAAGTTGACGATAGAGATAAGTAAAAATGAGAACAAAATGTTGCGTAACTGCTAGACTGTGAGCTGAGACTAGTACTTACTATTGTATGAGCAAAAAATATAATTCACTATAGAATGCAAACAGAATAAAAAATTTCATTTTGATTAGAGTAAGCTATACTTATTTTTCATTTTCTCGCTTCATAATTCAAATGGTTTTGATTGAATGGCAAATGTAAACAAATAATATTTCATAAAAATTGTTTTCACTGTGAATGATTGACGTTACCCGTAGTTTATAAAAATTAAGATAATTTATTAGTCTAAAACTATAGATAATTGATAGACACTATTACAATTTGAAACTGAACCAAAAACAAGTAATAATCCAGTTAAAGATGAAAATACATTCTTGAGATAATTTTGATTAATTACAAACCAAGTGATGCCTTGAAGCCATTTTCTACCTGATCTATTAAAACTGCGAATAAATGTATTTGTACTTCAACTTATTTGATTAGCTTCAGGATTAATCTGTTTCTAGAAAAGATTCCAATCTATTCATTCTCATCTAATCACTCATTAATCCTACCTTCAGAACTAACTCAAAATTAACTTGACAATTTTTTTCCATCATTCTTCTCTTGTTAGATGTTTTACATTGAACTTTTTTACTCTTTTTGCACTCAAGTTATAGTTTAGAATTAGATTATTTGCTAAAATTGATGTAATAAATTGATTAGAACTTGATTTTCAAATTTGGTGTCTAAATACTTTTGGTTGGTTTATGTTGATTTGTTTGTTAATAAAAGGCAACATTCATAACGCATGTGTTCATTTTGACGTGTCTATTGTAGACCCAATAATCTTACGGACGACTGTTAAGCACAACTTCAAATCACTGCAAACTTCTATCCATTTTGTCTGCTAACTTATTTTAAATTTGATAAATTGCTGCGAGATTTTCTTAGAATTAACAATTTCAATATCTTTGGATTGCATGAGTTTAAACTGGTTTTGAATACAATGTCAACTCAACTAAATAATCAAATTTTGAATACTACTTGAATTTTTCAAATAGCTTTTAAATTACAGGACTGATAAACAAAGCCTTAAGTTTGACCTAAACCTGAAATAATTTGATACTTCAATACTATTAGGAGCAAATACTTAATGGTATAGCCATTGTATGAGTTTATAACCTGACCATAAATAACAATAATTCTAATATTCTAATTGAGGCCCAACATTAGACCTGAATATCTGATACTCTCTGACTGAATTCCTTTTATTAAATAATCGCCAATTATTGGGATAGACTCAATTTCAATTAAAAACTTCAGTTTCATCAACAGGAGGCCAAATGGGTCAACAAGGAGAGCAAGAGTTGGCAACCAAAATGTTGCAAATTCAACATAAGAGATTCTATCTCGACGTCAAACAGAACAGAAGAGGACGCTTCATTAAAGTGGCTGAGGTTGCTCGAAAATCTATTTCTTCAATTGCATTCCTCTTTAATCCCTTTTTAATCTCTTTTTAATCCTATTTCTTCTCTATCATAGGTCGGTGCCGCCGGAAGAAAGAGTCGATTATTATTAGCGATGTCTACTGCGGCTGAATTCAGAGACCATTTAACATCATTTAGTGAACTTTACGCTTCACTGGGTGAGTATATCATATCTTTTAATTTATATGATTATCGTTAAAACTCTTTCTCGATTCGAAAGAATCGATATTTGAGAAATATTTGACTAAAGTTATATCAATTTAATGATTGAGTTTGCATAAAAACAATAGGACCACCAAATCCTGATAATTTACCAGAGGATGGTAAACTTAAATCTGAAGTTATGGTCAAAGATAATCGAAGATATTATCTCGATCTTAAGGAAAACAATAGGGGAAGATTTCTACGTGTAAGTTTGATTGATTTTGATTACATAACCATGAGTTTTTGGTTTATTTCGATTTACTAATAAGACATTTATTTGACTGGTAGGTTTCCCAAACAATATCAAGAGGTGGTCCGCGATCACAGATTGCGATTCCTGCACAAGGAATGATTGAATTCAGAGATGCTTTAACTGATTTATTAGAAGAATTTGGAACCGATGACGGAGGTCGGGAGGATATTACGATTACAAGTAGACAAATGTTTTGTTTTATTTTTGATAGCGTTTTCACACACAAAACTTTTTGTTTGTTCAAACTTGTTCTCTCGAATCGCTTTATTAATGTTCTTATTTGAATAACACAGGCTTCAAGGGAGAATTACCTGAAGGAAGACATATGCGAATAGACAATAAGAAATTTTACTTCGACATCGGACAAAACAATTTAGGCATTTATATGCGTATTTCGGAGGTACGTCTCGCTACTGGACACTCGTTCATTATTAGTCTGGAGATTATCTTTTCAATAAATCGATTCTTTGATTTTGGAAATTGTCTTTCGAATTGATCAGTTATTCATTTGATTTAAAGACTGTCTTTTGAATTAATCGATTACTCTTTTGACTTGGTTGAGAATCAGTTTTAATAAATTGATTATCTTTTAGGTGAAGAGCAACTTCCGTTCGTCAATTACCATTCCAGAGAAATCTTGGGCGCGATTCAGAGACGTTTTCTCTGACTATGTGGAAAAAATGAGTGAAGTAACTGACAAGCCATCAGGTGCGACAACTAGTGGTTCCCAAAGTGGCGATGCAAGTGGTGCCACCGCGACAAGTACTGGAACTGGTAGCGGAGGCGGTGGTGGCACTGGTCTCACATCCAAATGAAGTTGTTTATGCTTAGCTAATGCGCAAATTATTTCTGTTACTAGCAAAAAAACAAACAAAAAAATACAAAACTTCATTTAATTATATTACTGATCATTGAATGCCACCACCTCTTCAAGTGTTTGTACAGCGACATAATTATTCTAAATTCTATTCAGAGGTTTTTTAATTAATGACTATGAGAAATACTAATTTTAAGTCGAATGTAATCCCGGTTTTAATTGTATTATTAGAAGGTTATGTTAGTTTATTATTATTAATTGATTGATTATTCGTGCACTTTGTCCGTCAGTATGAGTTTTAAAAACAAATCTTATGATTTATATCCGGTTTGAATAGAGCTGTTTCTCGCTTTAAGTTAGTTTTTAAGGGTATGCTTTAATTCAGGGATAAATGTTAACTGCCTGATGCTGTTTGATGTTTATTTTTCCATTTAATCGTTAATTTTTGTACAGTTATCATTGATAATACCGGTTAATTACTAAACAAAAGTATGTATAAACTTGTAATTGTGTAGATTCGTTACAAAGCATTTCCGAAGACAGGATTACTAAGTTTAAGAAATATTAAAATGTTATATAATGTTAATTATTCTACACCTGTCTCTCACTTCTATGAGACCTGACTTACTCTTTGAGCAAACGTCGCCACAAACACCTGTTGATTGGACCATATATTATACTGTATTTATTATTTCAGTTTCGAATTCCCTGTTCATCAAATCTCTGGCTTTTGATAAATCTGTAAACAAGTTTCTAGAAAATTACATTCTTAACCATACCTTTCAGTATAAGGGCTTTTAAAGTAAACTCTTTCGCAAAATGAAAACGATTGACTGGTAACAACTGTCAAAGTTTTTGCTATTTTATATCTTATAAACTTCTTATTTACCAGTTCTGACGAAAGTCTTCTGAGATTAGGAGTTAAGCATAAACTGTTTTACAATGATTTCCTAAAAAGCTGAGCAGATTTCTGATGAGCGCCAGATTTGAATAAAGTTCGGGGTTTTTGAAGGTTTAGGCGTTAATTATATATATTTTTAAATAAGAGAATCGGTCTTTGTTTTGGTTGGTCATAGAAATTGAATTGATTACAAATTTAAAAAGATTTAATTGTTATGTAATGTGCATCAGATGTAATCTCTAATGACAATGACGTATAATGTTTACGATAATTATATTTAAAAGACGTTCGCTTTTGATAAAACAAAATGCCAACTAATTGTTATTATTTTGGTTCACTATTATTACCACTTGATGTAAGATAGTGTAAAGTTACAAAACAAACAACTAGTTGTATCAGATTTGGATTGCACTTACGAAAACGATTCTAATGACCATACGTTCTAGTTTGACAACCTTCTTAACACTGCCATTAATGAAAACGACGATGAATTCATCATATTGTAATCATTTGAGTGTTTTTGAATGTCTCTAATTTGCTAATTGCTTGAATGCCCGGTGTCTTTGAGTGTTTGAAATTGTTTAACTTTGATTTTGAAAAGAAAACATGTTCTTTAATAATGATTTTAAAACATGTTCTTTAATAATGATTTTAAAACATGTTCTTTAATAATGATTTTAAAACATGTTCTTTAATAATGATTTTAAAACATGTTCTTTAATATTGATTTTAAAACTATGTTATTATTTAGTAGCCATCATATTTCAATTTAATTACCGGTGCGCCTCTTGTCCAGGTCTTGGGAAAGGCTCTAAACGGATTTAGTGATAATTTCTAATTTTATTTGACGCAGTTTTACAAACTTTTAATGTATAACAGTTTAATATTTGTAACGATTTGTTTGCATTTTCTCCCAATCGAGCAGTAATGTTACGAAATAGTATGAAACAAATTCTCTATAACTAACAAATGGCGTACAATTATTATAATTATATTATTATAACAAGCCGTCTTTAGAGTAAAATTGACGCGTTCAAACTGTTAAATCTATTACGAATAGGAATATTAAAAATTCTTTTATATATTATGATTAATGATTTTCTTTTCTCATATCATATCTTTTTAGTTCATTAGTTGAATATTGCACATGAAATAAACGCTGGCAATTGCCAAATCGACCGTTCAATAATTCATTATATTTCTTCTTATCCTTACCCTTCAATATTCTTATTTTACTATTGATTACTAGTTGCCACAATTCTTGCTATTTAATCATTTGTTCAAAAACTTGTAATGTCAATGAAAGACTAATGCAATACAGTATTCTATACGCTATATGAATGGGTGTTTCAAAAGTCGAATAATTGTATAAATACTGTTAAGTGGTTTCATGCTCTTATTTGTTCTGTTTCTTATTCTGTTTCTTATTCTGTTTCTTATTCTGTTTCCATTTGCTTCTATTCTTGTTTTACAATTTGAACAAAACTTGATTTTGCACATAAAACATTTTCTAACAAAAACAATACAACACTGCCATTAATGACTGTATTGTACAGAATGTGTTCTCAAAAATTGTTGTTATTAATCGCCAGTAATTCGATTGTAAACTCTTCCTGATAACAGTTTCTAAATTGTTTGGATTGTTCAGTAAACTATTGAACTGATTGTAATGCTTTATCGCAGTGGCAATTAGTGCCTCGGATTGCTGAGGGTAAATAACTTATTCAATATATTGTTGAAAACTTGCTCTGAGTCAATTACAATAAAAGTATAAATCAATCTAATTCACTAATCTTTAAACAGATGAAACAAAAGTCTACCATCTTATTCATTAGCTTTTGTTTTCTTTCACTATCGTTGAACTTCTATCACGCTTGTAAAACTTTCATCTGATCAAAGTTTTATACTAACTTTATAAAACTTTCATCTGATCAAAGCTTTATCAAACTTTATCAAACTTTATCAAACTTTATCTAACTTTATCTAACTTTCATCTGTTCTGCTAGTATCATAAAAGTCTATGTAATCAATCAGACTTTTGCTGTCATTTGTTGCAAATCACTTGAATTAAGCTATCCTTAAGTCATAAAGAAATGCTAATTGCATAATGATTTTCGATCGTAATATTATCCGTCCTCAGTCACAGACAAGATGTTTAGAGAAAGTTTAATTAGTCAGTGGGTCAACGAAAGCGCTACTGCATTGACATGATTTCTTCAATTACTTCTATTATGATTATATTTAATTGTTGCTAATTAATGAATGAAAATGTGCAAAATCTGACTCCAATCAGTACAATCATTCGAGAGAAATGAGACACAAACACTAACAATTGTCGATTACGTTATGTAAATGTTATAACAATTTTAAGACAATATTAGTTAAGATAGTTTCTTTTGCCAGAATCATTATATTGTTCATGGTTATTATTTGTGATTAAACTTATTGTTAAATACCAAATGTTATAAGTGGACTATTATTTCAAATTTTCTTTCTTATTAAACATATGTATATAGAGTAATATCTTATTTGATTTGAACTTAAGCTCAATTTGTTCATACTAAACTAAGTACCAGTAAACCTTTACCATGCAGCAACACTTAATTCATTATTAAAAGTGTTCTAATATTTATGTAACACTATTATAGATATGTAGAATACCTTCATTCTAAATCAAAACACTAATTACTAATAAACTATTAGTCATCTATCTCCGTAACGTCTCCATTAGCTCAATATACTTTATTGAACTTAGTTTCTCAGCAATGTTTCCTCTTTTCTCTCTCTCTCTTTCTGCTTAGATTTGTCTTATATACTGATTCCACTTCGATTCACTCACTCTGCTCCAAACTGAATGACCCACACGATCTGTTCGAATCCAATCTTGATCGTTCTACAATCTCTCTTTTGATGCACTTTCTTGTTCGTCTAACCCACTCTACTCTACGTCTAATAGCGAAGTATCTTAAACTTATCTAACGCGTCTGTTTTCTCTCTAGATTTATTCGCATCTTTGCTATCCTTCTCATGATAATCAAATTTAAATTCATTAATTTGAGAATTAGTTCAACGGTTATGATGTATTTGCTAGAGAGAAACCTATCTCTCTCAATCACACATTCAGTGAGAACCAAATTTAATAAATTTCTGCTACTTTTGCGTATCTCAATATTTTTCAAATAGAATTTTTTTACAGCCGAAACCTTAACAATACTCGAGAGCAACAAGAAAGATCTTTTGCTATATCAATCTCCCTGCAATGCGTATCAATTTTTGATCAAATTTGATCTGTAGTTTGCTTTCATTAGTATATTGAATATGAAATAAGTTTATTTATATCGGTTATATTATGAAAGATGGATTAAAAAACTAAGCTTCTGGTTACTATCGCGGGTAATTAAGCTTTTGAGTGTACTTAACAGAAAAGTGCACTTTTATACCATTGAGTTTCTATATGAATCAGAATACTGATGAGAACCAACTATCAAGAAATATGAATATTCTACTAACTCACACCCGTAAGACTCGTCATGCTTAAAACTCACGATACGTTCGTTTGGAGTCTAAGACTCATGAGTTAAGCCCACCGTCTGAGAATTTAAATTATAGTTTAGATGATTATCTGCGCAAATTGGATGGACTTTTTGTCAAATTTTCATAAGTATCATAATTTAAATATGAAATACACGAATCCCTTCAAGTCATGAGAAAAGCAATCTGTGATACGATAAACTCAGTGAAAGTTCAGAACGATGGTTTCTTTGATTCCTTTTGAATTGAATTTTTTTTCACACGATGATTATGTAAGATTTTTGACTTAAGTATTGCATTTAATTCAGTGCATATCAAATCAAAATTTTAATTAAAACTATTCGCAAATTTGATTGATTTTTAGCAATAGTAAGCGATAGCAAAGAGTGCAAGTTTGAGCTCAATTATGAAATTAATCTTAGGCTTCAATATAATATAAATTGCTTTGTTGTTTGCTGTAAAAAATTTGAACAATTGCTGCTATTTTTAAACTCTGAATTGCATTCATCAGTTATTTGTATTTAGTCTGAGAATCAAACTTAAACTCGGGGCCCGAGTACTTGGTTGCAAGTTTTTGGAAATTTTCAAAGTTTATGCCAACTAAGTTTACACTTTTTAAGTTTGAAATTAGCTAATTAGATGAAAATACTTGTTAGTGTCTGCCTAACTGATGAAGCGTTTGCAGATCTAAACTTAGTTATTGCGTGGTTGACAACAATACTGTTTAGTCATCAAAATTAAGTCAATCAATGGGTTAATCTCAATTTTCGAGTATTTAGACGTAGTCAAAACTGATCTGATAGAAAATTTGAGAGAACCTAAACTTTTAAAATTAAACTGAATCAGAGAATGTAATTAGATGGCATTTACGCCCACTTACACACCCACCCACACATTGACACTGTTTAGTTACTGACTCAGACATATAAATACGTTATCTTTATAACTGTAATAGTGGAGCAGGTATTGTGCAAAACGGTTATATAGCAGTAGATCGAGCCCGAACGCGATCGATAGAGCACGATGTGATGCCAACATTTCCAGGGATTCACATCAATGTAGGGCAGAGGGGTTTTCTCACTATCACTATGACACTAACAGATTAACACCAAGCATATACTATACTGTTTACCATTCATGAGCCATATATGAACATCAATTCACTCAATCAAATCATTTTTGCTTTATTCCTAATTCGATGCATTTCGCTTTCTAAACTATCTCTCTCTCTCTCTCAAAAATTTGTTCCTTCAGCCCTTTCTAATTGAAAATATCTAAAAATAATGGTTAGAAAATGATTGCATGCAAAGCACAAGTATCCTAAAAGTGGGTGGAATTGATGAAGGACTGCAGTCTGTTCAGGTATCACAAGATATGCTAAGGTTTGATTGTCTGACAAACATAAGGTCAATAATGCATAGAATTAAACACAGTTAATAACTTGATAATGCATTGAATGACCTCTTGTTTATTATTGCACTTCACTTTCAGGACTTGTATTCTTCGAGCTTATGCTTTAATATATATTCTTGTTTTCAATAAAACCTTTATTATCTTAAAAACTCTTATATAAGTTTATTATGAGTTTGCTTCTTCTCGAAGACTAATTCAATTTAGTCGATATTTAATTTAACTTCAGCTTCATTTTATTCAACTTTTATGCAAATATAGTGAGCGAACATTTTTTCAGAAATAAAAAACTTTTTCAACGCTTTTCGGATGAACTCATCTTAAACTGAGACCAAAGAGAGGGAGGCAGAGAGAGAGAGAGAGAGAGAGAGAGAGAGAGAGAGAGAGAGAGAGAGAGAGAGAGAGAGAGAGAGAGAGAAGAGTGAACAAAGCTGTTGAACAGTAGCACATCCTTGAACGATGTCATGATGCCCGGGAACCTACATTAAGGTAGAGCACAACAGTGGAGTAACCACTCATTTATTTTATTATCAACTATTTATAGTTTGGGCTCATATTCAGCACTTCAGACACAGTTTAGCATATCTTTGAATTTCTGTCTACGAATGAGTTACGCAACGTTTTCCAAGTGTTAATTTGATAATTACGCCACTTAAAGATCAGAAATTAGTTCACTGAGCCCTGGATGACCTATTTTTGATGGTGAGGGGGTTCAGTTTGTGACCCCCATTACATCACATCTGGGCTTACTATCAAATACTATGATTTGCGCACTCGAATCATATAATAATTGTTTTGATAGAGTCAAGTTGATCTGCACAACAGCTCTTACTTATTACAACTATTTTAGTGCAATTATCTTCTTAAATATTCATTTTTGCCACTATCTACTAGTCTCTTATACCTTACTTTTGTGCAATTAATTTCGTTCTTTTGTGTCGCATTCGCTTTTCTTCCGATTGCAATTCAATTTGATTTGGTCCTTGCATTAACCGTATATACTATGCCTTAAACATTGCATTACACTATTGTTTGTCGTCAATTTGGTCCAGAGGGCGCGGAACGCGTTACAGCACTTCAACTGTAAGACAATTGCCAATTGCTAACTCTGTAAGTAAATTATAACAATTAACAATAAGTATCAGACCCCACTTATGATAGTAGATAAATCAGTTTTTTGCATTTATCCATTTGATCGCAGCTTTTCATGAGTTACTTTCACTGTAAGTTTTGTCAGAGATTCCCTAATTGTGCACAAGTACTATATCTATGATGCATATAACAATTTCCGAATTAAGCTTACTCTATAACAAGTATTCATTACTTTAACACTAGTAAACAAACCAACAAAATTTCAGTTTCTAATCATTCCTCTAAACTTCGTCTCACTATAAGGTAACACATTATCACAATTCATCTTATTTCTGTCTTCAGTTATAAAATTTGTCTCAAGTTTTTTATATGGAAAGAGTTAGAGACTTGATAGTGACCTAACAAAATTGCATGTTTTAGTCATGTTTACTAACAGCAGTCGTTTCAATTGAAACCCTTTCCATAGAATGTAAGTTTTTAATAACTATTCGAACTAGATATAGGCATATCTGTTGGTCCTGCCACGTTCCGACTTAACTCTCAAATTTTAGAGAGAATCAAAAACTTGAGAAATCAAATTATTTTTGAAAATGTTGTGCCACGCTTTTAGGGCAAAACTTATTCCTTTAGCTTAACTGCTTGTATCATTGAAGCAATTTGAAACGTAATAATGAAAACTAAAACTAATTGGTCTTAATGATGAAATAGCTTGGTTTCCTGAGTCAAATTGTTTGTTGACAAATTTTTGCCTTTTGCATTTTCTGTTGAGTGTTAGGTTCGCAAATGTAACCTGCCTCAGTCCCGTATAGGTCATTATATTTTATAAATTGACTCGCTCTATTCCTTTATAAGAAAAAACTAACTTCTTTTCGAATTTAACGTTTTTAGCTTTCGTTATTTATGATTTCAATTCAATTATTAGTTAAATGGGCTCTAACTTGCAATTTAAACATTGATTTATTTTTAGAACTTTTTTAACTTTTGATGAGTACCTAAAGGAAAATTGAGCTAAAGCTTCAGTCATGATCAAAGTGATGACTTTTTCGGAAATCCAACTTGTTTTCTGCTGTTCAATACTATCAAAAATTGAGAAGAGCAGATTATCAAATGAATAAAAAATGAGCTAATATTTAAGTTTTAAAAAATCGGAAACTGAACACTTTTGAATTTTCGGAACTTTTCTCGGATTCCTTTCGATTTGTTTTAATTGTGTGGCATTCCATATTCAAAAATGCAATCTTTGTCACTGGTCAACCTTTACTTGCTTATAATTAGATATTTTCAGATATTTTTTCCCAGAAACTCTGTGCTCAAAAATTTGTTTTAATGAAAATTTAATCTGAAATTTTTCACTTATAACCCGTTGTTCTGTCTGATTATCATCAAAAAAGTGCATATGTTAATTTACCTGATAATTATTTAATCTTCAGAATAGATATATAATCTTAAATATAAACTTGAAAATGAAATCTATTGTTGATTTTAAATGACTTATTTTATATAATGCGAGACTCATTATTTAAAACTGATTTTTGCTAGTTCTCGAATATTTAGGCAAATAAATTGTTTTTATTAGTAAAAAACTGAAAATTTGATTCAGACTATCTCTGATTACTATGGCTATTAAATTACTACAAAATATGATATATGAGTTACTTATTACAACATCAAATGCTATTATGACATCTAGAATTACAAACAATATTGTTTAATTTAAAACTTTTCTTTTAAATTCGTTTTAAAGACCCAAGATTAACAATCCTTTCTATTTGACTCCATTTCGTTTTAATGTTTAGACTTTGGACTAAAAGTCTATAATCAGTTCAATTTTTCACTGATCTGAATATTCAAAAATAGATATAAAATCAGCTTTAAATAATGAATTTATATAATCCTAAGATTATATAAAACAAGTCATTTAAAGTCAATAGTAGACTTTCATTTTCAACTAAATAAAATCTTGGGATTATATATCTGTTTTTAAGATTAAATAATCATTAGGATTAGGTGTAACACATTGAAAAACAAAAACTTTGAAATCAAATGGAGGGCTAAATAAGCCTTAAAATTTGTTAGGAATAAATTTGCGAAATTAGGATGTTTTGGTATTTCAGTTTTCTACCCGTAAAAGTCACGGCTCTGGTCATAATAGATTGCGCATTTGAATTAAAATGCTTTGATTCCTTGCGTTAAATAATTGATAGAATTTATTTATAGATAATCTTATAATTACTGAAATATTCTCTAGTAGAGTAAAATAGATTTGCCATGTGTTTCCATTTTAATTTGTTGTTCTCTTCAAAAGTTTCATATAAAGAGGTGCCCTATTAGTAAACCTGTGCTTATGAAAAAAAATTTGGCTTTACTGCAGTGTGAGCTATATTGTTATAAATGGCACTGATTAATTGGAGCTTAGGTTAGGTTCACCTTTATAAGTGTTAATTATGAACTTGATTTGTAATAATACAAATGAGACTCGATAATAACACGGAATTTTGGCTAAATAATCAATGAGTGAATATTATATTTAAACGCCCATCAATCCCAAGATTTGCAATCTTTCTCTCATTTATCTTTTAAAGTGCTTCTTATCATGTTTGCTATAAGACAATTGAAGTGGTAAACTCATTCAAACTTATAAGTGACCAGTTGACTCATGACAATTTAACAACAATAATCTCTTGTTTATTATTGTGATAAAAATACAGTATAAATCATTTGAAGATTTACTCAACAAATCATTGACTGATCGGCTTATAAAACAAGAAATTGCTGTTTATATTGTTGTTCTTTTTAATGAACTTAGTTAACGAGGCTTTAATATGGAATGCGGAACAATATTGTTATAAATCACGCTCATCTTCACGTTAAGCTTAGATTTGGTCAAATTGGTTCAACTCTAATCAAGGCAGACATAACCTAAACCTAAATTTATAAATCATAAATGGTGAGCCTGGTCCACAACCTTCTTAAAATATTATTCTGCGTTCTTCTAATTCTTGTCCTATCTAAGCATCTCAAATTGATTGCAAACATTTTTCAATGCCAATCTGTTCTGTTCAAACATCTTTAGCTGCTCCAGTTTAGTCGCTTTTTGTTTCAGAATACCATTTAAGTTAATATAATGTACGCTATAGCAATACAATTTTTGCTTTTAATTAGAATTACTATTTATATTTCAATTGGTTTTTTGGTTTGATCAATTGAGTCCAGAGTTTTAAGGGTAATATTCTTAGGCTAGTATTACGCAACAATTTGGTTGCTATAGGACTGATATCACTGAATCAATTTGTTGATCTACCCAAGGCAAATGATAACCAAATTTAAGATCAACAAAATTATACAAACACTAATTTTAAGGTGATTAAAGTCAACTCATTTGACTTGTTAGACTTTGTGAACTGTTCTCAAAAGTTCACTAACGATAACGGGATATAAGAAAATCTTCAAAAGTATGAACCCCCTAACAATTAAAGTCAAAGTGTTGATTGCCAAGTATTGCTCATAGTTTCTAAGAATAACTTGTTGTCAAATGTGGATAATTATTTGATGCAAATGAAAATTTCAACTGCAATTGATGTAGATTTACTTAAATATGTTTGTTACCGATTGGAAAAAGTTTTTCTCGCACTGTCACTGCTTTGACTCCTATTATGCTTACCCTAACGGATGATCTTTTAGTCATGTGTCAAACAGTGCCGTAACTAGAAAATGAGTCAGATTTTACGTATCATTCAAATTGAGATCTAAATTAGAAAAATATTTCCTACCAGTGTGTAAATATAATCGCCGTTTATTAAAATTTTCAAATAAAAGGTTATAAATAAAAAACATTTTAGGCTTTACTTCAATACAATCAATGAGTTAAAATATTTGTTGATGTAAAACCCCCTTAGTCCCATCGTTGGTTGGAGCACATATTCGGATCCATTTAATACTATTCACTCTTGAGTTATTGTTTTTTATTTTCATTTAAACATTTCTAATATAAACAAAACATTAAATATTATTAAATATAATAACTGAACGATCGATTCAATTGTTGTGTACTAGTAGTAAGTGGTGCACTACGTCAAAGAAGTGGTCACTCGTTTTCTATTGTTAATATATTTGTATTTTTCAATTATTTGTAAAAAGTGTGGATATAAATGTGGAAATGCATTATTTATGACCTTGAGTTCAAATAGTAATTGTCTTGAATATACAGTTGAGACATGTCTGACGATTGCAGTGGTGATGAATCACATCAAACATCAAGTAATTTGTTATATAATTTCTTAATTCATATATTTATTATTAAATCTATTATTTGATGAAAGTAAATGATTTATCGTTTGGTTCAAACTCATGCTTTGTTTCCGTTAGAGGCAATGCCAAGCCTTTAATATTAAGGCAATAATCATTAGATAGTTAAACATTTATTTATTGATTCTGACTTTCAATTAAACTGTATTTTAGTTTATAATTGTAATCAATTTTGGTTATTTAGTACATGTTGTAATTAATGCTAGGATTGCATGGAAGTGTGTTACGATTGACTCGCAGTTTGTTTTAGTTTAATTGAATCGATAGACCTCTAGTTATAATGAACAAAATGCTTAGTTATTGTTAATAGAAATTAGTTTAGATATTGATAATAATTTGACTTTGTTTAAAAATTGTAAAAGTATTGGGCGTTGAATAGATTGTAAAGTTCTGATGTCTTTCTTGTGAAGTAATTTACTGTTAACTGAGATGGCGCGCACTGTCTAATCACAATATACATCAATACAATTGCAAACAAAGTTTCAAATGTTTACTAACTACAAGTAATATCAATGATCATCTTGAAAAATACGGAAATCAAACGCTATTAAACCTTAATTCATACCTGTTTCATGGTCAAATCTAACAAAACTAATTTCTTATAGAGTTCGTCAGAATCGGAGTCTGGACCATCAGGAATGGCAGTGGCCGGCGGTGCCAGTGGTGGAGGAAGTGGTCCGGAAGAAGGTGAAGGTGGCGGTCCCCCTCACAGCCCTTTCGATCAGCCCTCAACCAGCAAAGATTTTCCAAAGGTATCAATACCTTAGAGTTGTTTTGAAAGCTTTTGTCGTTCTCATTTTATAAGATCCAAATCTTTACAGTTTCGTTCAAATCTAACGTTTATTTCACGATCTTTTCGTTTAATGATTGTTAGGTACTTTAAATAATTTCTAACAGCACTCAATTGATTAACATTTGTTTAGATGTATTCAAAAAGATATATTAGTTGAAATAGCATTATATGACACGTACCTAATGCGTATGATTTGAAATGTTATTTCATGTAATTTTGTAGACACGTTGACACAAATAATTTACTAAAACGCTACTAAACAATATCTTGTCTGAAATAACGATTTACACAATTGATAACTGAATTTGATTTAAAAAAGTAATCAACTTAAAAGAAGTGATCTATAAATAAAAGGTTTTATCAAATGTTTAGAACGCAACTGATTGAGTGACCATAAGTTGAGTGAGGAAAATGACTCGTTTGATAAAACAACGAATCAATGGTAACTTACTTATCACCAACTTATGACTCAAAGTAAAGATTTCATAATTACAACTGATTTATAATGTATTTTTATTACTAATTTCTGTCAACTGTGCACGGATATTCTATTTTATCATTAGATCTTTTTATATTAAGCAAAGTGTTCGAGTCATTTTGTTCATTACTTTTGTACGTATTTATGCATTCCTTTCGAAACTTTTGAAACTTATTTTCCTTGCTCAATGTTTGTCAGTTCTTAGATTTGTTTCAACTCTTGCAAACCTTTATGAACTTTAGTTTTTTTCTCTCTTCTCGTTTACTAATCATAAATGATTAGTAAAAATTCAAATCATTTTGAAAAATCATTCGTTTGTTTTCTTTTCACTTCAATTATTAGTCAATTGATTTTTGAAAGTTTTATTGATCTAATTGTTGAAAAGAGATGATTTCCGATTTATATTTAACCAAATGTTTCTGAAGGAACATAAGGCTCAAACTTGACAATTACGTGCAATGTACTCGGAGTTCAAAAAGATGGTTAGACTTACATTTAAGTTATATTATATTCACTTTGAACTTATGATTCAATTTATTTTAAATAAATGATTAGACAGACTTTTGATGAACTTACAATGCAAGCAAACAATTAAAAATCTAATCATTAATGAGTCACATTTAATCAAGTTTTCAAATATTTACATTTGATTCAGTTTTTAATTGATATAAAGCTAAATAATTCAACTATATAGTATCACATTTCGAAACTCAATTAATATTTTTAATTCATACTTTGATTTTAATCAAATGGAAATTTAAGTTCAAATAGACTTTGATTTGTAAAATGGACTCAATTCTAAACCGTTGTTTCCATTCGTTGTGTGGATATAAGGTTTGGATCTTGTATTCAATGAGATTTGAGGACAAAAGACTGATTAATGATAGTAATATGAATTGATTGGCTAATTGCAATTAAAAATTGTATATAATTAGGAAAAGAAGCATTCAGTGGGTGTTTCGTCAGATTACCCATCAGTTCGACCGAAGCAGGTAATGATCCATCATCCCGGACAGACCAAAGCTAAACCGGCGACCCGCAAAAAGCACTCACTTCAAGCGGATCTGGACGTGGATAAAGAATTTCAGAGATGCAAAGATGAAGGATCGACACGACTAGACCTGACTAAATGCAGTCTAACTACACTGCCTGCTTCGGTCAAAGAGTTGACACATTTGGTTGAGTTCTATTTGTATCAAAACAAATTAGTCACTTTGCCGCAAGAAATCGGCTCTCTCGTCAATCTTCAGATGTTAGCCGTCAACGAGAACTCCTTGACCAGTTTGCCCGATTCTTTAGCCAATCTTAAACAACTTAAAGTACTTGACTTAAGACACAACAAACTAAATGAGGTCTAGATTTTAAGTTTGAATTCATATTTGCGAAGCTGAAAATGATCTCAAGTATTTAATGACTTATGTATTGATTTAATATCGTGAACAGATTCCTGATGTAGTCTATAAACTGACTTCACTCACAACACTTCATCTACGATTTAATAGAATCAAAATAGTCGGAGAAAATATTTCTAATCTAACTGTAAGTCATTTGGTAGTCACTCTGCTAAAGTTGAAATTGATTTGTAATTGTTTCTAAATTTTTTTTAGAATTTAACAATGCTTAGTCTTAGAGAAAATAAAATAAGAGAATTGCCGGGAGGTATTGGACGACTCACTCAACTGGTCACTCTCGATGCATCCAACAACCATTTGGAACATCTGCCTAATGGTCAGCTATTCCATTTGACCTATTGTTTCAAAATTGATTTTATTATTTTACTTTGAATAACAGAAATTGGAAATTGTATACAATTATCGACACTAGATGTTCAGCACAATGAACTCGTAGATATTCCCGAAACTATAGGAAGTTTGGCAAATTTGACAAGATTAGGATTAAGGTACTGTTTGCTTTTAACTAATTATGCAAACTAATCTATATTTCTATGTGTTGTGCTAATGAACTTTTGTTTGCATTCAAGCTATTTAAAAGCTACTCGCACTGCAATAAATCTATAATAATTATAAATTACTGCTAGGATGACAGTGACGCTAGTTTGCTTCATTTCTCTGACCAAAGCCGGTTATGCTGAGTCTTCGTGCACAAAAATGTGGTTTACAGTGCTTTTAGCTCTAAAATAGAACAAACACGTGTGTTAACTTTATATTTTACGAGATGACTAATCTATAAGCAATCTTTGTTGAATATTCGTGTGAAATTTTGGTATCACATGAACTCACGCGTCAAAAGTTGCAAGTTGAACACTTAAAAATGCTTTAGGAATCTACTCATTTTTCCCTTGGTTCAAATATTTAGTCTAAGACTAATAAACTTCTGTTTCCGATTATGATTAAAAACGATGAAGCTCTATTTAATAAATTTTAAGCCATTTTTATCTTGCTTTATGATAAGCTGAATTCCTTTTAAATTTTTGTGGTTTAAAAAGATTTGACGCCATGCTCTCATTTTATTAGAGAATTCTTACCTGAATAATTCAAATATTAATTTTTTGAATTAATTGATAAACTAGTTTAGCATTTATATTATTCAACAATCTTTTAATATTCGATTTAAGAATTTTAAGAAACATTGCCATTATCGCAATATTAACAGCACGAGATGCCATCAACTGTAATTTTGTTACTTTTCCAGTTTTAATCATTAGTTCATTGTGTGGATCAAATGTTTTTTAGTCATGTTTGATGAAAAAAACAAAGATATTGAATTAGAAAAACAAATTTTGGCATGAAACTTGTGTGGATAGTTTTATCATGAGATCATGTGTACCTGTCTCTCACGTTCATATTTGTTTCATTATAATAATCTTTAAATCTGTTAGATTAGATGCTTTCAAGTGCTTATGAACCATTTGAGGCAATGTTCTGTCATATTTGTTGTAAATATTCCTTAACATTTCACAAACGAGTTCTACTAATGAGTTAACTTTTCATAAACCATCAAACGATAGCTTGAGAGAAATTTATTCTGAAAATAGTTGTGTAATTTGAATAATAAATGATCGAATGCATATTTACTTGCAATTGTTTAAATAGAGTTTCAAACTCAATAAGAATAATGAACGTGTTTAACATATTTGATATGTTGGATAACAGGTACAACAGACTGATGTCAGTGCCGAAGTCACTAAGCAATTGCATCAACCTGACAGAGTTTAATGTGGAGAATAATTCTCTTTCTCAATTACCAGAGGGTTTATTATCTAGTCTGTCCAATTTGACTACTCTAACTCTGTCACGTAATCAATTCACATCATATCCAGTCGGTGGTCCCTCACAGTTCTGTAACGTCTATGTAAGACATTTTATCACTTAGTTATTGTTTTCTTGCCATACAATTAATTGATTGTCTCACGTTTCAGTCTATAAATATGGAACACAACAAGATCAATAAAATTCCCTTTGGAATATTCTCTCGAGCGAAGAACTTAACCAAATTGAATATGAAAGACAATCAATTGACTTCTTTACCTCTTGACATCGGGACGTGGACTAATATGGTGGAACTTAATTTGGGCACAAATCAATTAACTAAGATTCCTGAAGATATTCAACACTTAGAAAATCTAGAAGTTCTCATTTTAAGTAACAATAATTTGAAACGATTACCACCTACCATAGGAAATCTCAGAAAATTAAGAATTTTAGATTTAGAGGAAAATAAATTAGAAGCGCTGCCAAATGAAATAGGTTTGTATTATCTTATCTTATCCTCAACTCTTATGCCAATTCATAATTTCGTTTTCAATTTACTTGTGGTCTGCACAAATAGTGAAGTTCTCACGTTAGTTTAAGCTTAACTCATTTGAATTACTCAAACACTTGTCGAATAACAAGGTCTAAGTTTTATTGTGTTTATTTAGTAATTACTCTTTTGAACATCAGATTCAGCCCAAGGATTCGCTCATTTTCAACTTTTATTAATGTTTATATTAATTCTATGCTTATACAAGTGCTTAATATACATGTATAATTAACTTAATTGAGCTATTAAAAATAATAGCCAATGTGAGTTATTATGTTTTTAATCCAAATTTCAATCGTTGACCTTAAGATTTCATTTCGACTTCTATATATGTATCTATATATGTGTTTTAATTCTGATTTTGCTACATTTTCAGGTTATTTTCAGATAAATATAACTGGATTATCAAACATATTCTGACAGTTAACGGATCTTGTTTGTATTTTAGGTTTTTTACGTGAACTTCAAAAATTAATTGTACAAAGTAATCAATTAACTTCACTCCCGCGAGCTATTGGTCATTTAGCACGTCTCACATATTTGAGTGTCGGAGAAAATAATTTAAGTTTTATTCCGGAAGAGATCGGTAGTGATTTGACAGATTTATTTTTGTTTCTCAAATTGACTTTTTGATTTTTATTCCGATTTCAGGTACTTTGGAAAGTCTGGAGTCGTTATACATAAACGACAACCCAAACCTACACAGCCTTCCATTCGAGTTAGCCCTCTGCGCCAATTTACAGATCATGAGCATTGAGAACTGTCCCTTATCTCAAATTCCGACTGATATTGTGAATGGCGGACCTTCTCTTGTCATACAATATTTGAAGATGAAGGGACCGTATCGGGCAATGTGAAGATTGTGGCGATTAGATTGAATTATGTATAAAATAACTATATTTAAAGAGAAACAAAAAATGTATTAACGTATTGATCAAAATAGTGAAAAGAGATAACAGAATAATGTTATGAATTTTTGATAAAAAAGTTATTTATTCGGGTTTCGGTGCTCACAAAGAATAGTTTGTTGAATGGAACTCAAAAGATCTATTTAACTGTTGATAGGCGTTGCTCTAATCAATATTTGATGAATTGTTTGCGCTTCTAACCTGTCTCTCACTGTTTGTATAAACCATTTCTTTTTCTCTTATTTTATTCAGTCATTCCGATTGTAATCACTATTACAGTATTTAAGCCATATATCACATCAAATATATTGAACTTTCATTAAATTTTGAAAAGTTTCACTCATGCAGTTTATCATTTTTAATATTTTCAAATTGTTCTATTTGTGCATTTATTTTATTCCGCAGTCTTTTAAAAATCCAACAGAAATAGTCAAATGAGACAATAAAATATTTGTTGCCATTAAAATTCGAAATTAGATTAACTATAAAAATGTTGGAAAAAATAAGTGAAACACAAACAAAAAGAGATAAAGTTGGGTTAATTTGGATATAATTATTTGAAAAGTGGTGTTTTCTGTGTAATGGGTTTAAAGTTGACATGCCCTGAGTTGACATCATACCCCGAACCTGACCGTCCTTCAAAGCTTTTCTTACCCGAACTTTTTTTGATAGAAGAGTTTTATGGAAACGTTCAATATTTAAAGATTCGATTTTATTATCTCAACTTTAACGGGTTTTCACCCATAAATATATACTCTGTTTTAATAAATCAATTTTTATCTTCAATCTTGTTATCATGTTATGGGTTTGTAGTTATGATGTCTTCTCAGTATATGTCAGTTATAGTAATAATTATTGTAAAACAAGTCTCATAAGATGTCTCAGAAGTTTGTCTGAAAAATTTGTTTAAATGTAGAACAAAATAAACTTAAAGTTATAAATAATACAGTTTTAAACGAAAGAATAACTAACCAAGAAACGATGCAAAAGCAGTTTAGAAGCGTTTTATTATTATAATTACTATCAATTATTAAGAAGTCTATTAAAAACTATTGAAAACTATTGAAAACTATTGAAAACTATTGACAAATTTTGCTATTATAGTAATTCTGAACCAAGCGATTGACTCATTGTAACCAATGGATGTTTTTTAATAATTGTAATTTAGTTAAAGCAAAACAGCCAAATTGTCAGTCATGTTATTTGAAAATTAGATGCTTAATCAAAAATAAATATATTCAACTTCTACTGCAAGTTTATAGTTGTTTAAAGCTTTTCACTTCAATTACTTGTTCAGCTTATATGAGCTGCGAAACCGAAAGATGACGCGTAAACTACTTGTTACCGATCTCAACCATTTGATATCAGGTTTGTGAACAAAGCTAAGGCTCTTTCAAAAGTTTCAAAGTCACTCTTACTATATTCTGCAGCGATAACTTTTCAAGTAATCGAGCCGTATATTGATGATTTTAGTAATTTCAAATTTGATCCTTCTTAGTCATTTTATACTTGATGCTAATTGTGATCAAGTATGAAAAACAAAAGTCAATTTTGGAGCCAATAATCTCCGATGAAGAGGTAAGTGACTGAACTCTAGTAGATTTATAATTAGATGCCACAAGCAATTTTTCTAAGGCATAAGTTATGGCACCGGCTAATAAATTAGTCAGACTACTTCACTATCAATACATATTTATGGATTCAAATGACATATTTGATCAATTTATTAGTATTAATGAATGAGCGATTATTGTAATGAGTTTGATTCTATCAAATATTTTCACTAATGTCAACGAGTATTAGAGTGAAGCTCTCCTTTCAAACTAGTAGTTAATAATAAAGTTTTGTTATAATATTTGAAACCTGTCTACCACTTGTAAAAGCAATAAAAGATTCATTTGAATTGTTAAGCTAAACTCGTAAGGAAGTTATCCTTATATTTAGTATAATAAAGCCAAGTAAATGCATATTGAACGTCTCCAAATATATGAATAGCCACTGATCTGACTGCTTGGTTATTTTGTAAAATCTGAAAATTTAGAAAATCTTCAACGCTTGCGGCTATGCATCCAAAAAAGTGATCTGACAATAGATTGGCAAAAATGTTAGTATCAAAATAGACCGCATTTCCACAGCATTGTTACAATTTGGTCATGTATGTTGAACTTTAAGTAAAGGTTATTCTTTATATAAATTCACAATTATATACATTGTGTGCAATGAATTTTTTTTATATGTAAACTACTCCTATTTCATGCACACTTTCCCACGGAAACCACTGTAATTTTATTTTTGTTTATCAGATGAATCCCCCTTTGAATATTTTTCAAACTTTCATTGCTAATTTACAAATTTACCAAAACCTTTTAATTGTTTTTTCAAAACTTGTTTCAGCCAATTAATTCTATGATCTAATAAAAAACGAGGCAAAAACAGACTTATAGTAATAAAGTTTTGGTGTGAATAATGAGCTCTGATTTAGAGTAGCCCTCAAGCCATATTTCAGAGCCATTTAAGAAAAGTCTGACAGACAATTGTTGCTATAAGTCTATTCTGTTATCTCAGAGTAACTTCTGAAAATTAGTTTTGATCCATTTGCTAGGATGTGAATCTGTGGTTGATTTCTGGATATTTTTACTGTTATTATCCGATGTTTGCCTGGGAGCGATAAACTAAGCTTTTTTGGATAGACTTTACATTATTCTTTACATTATTCTCTTGTCGTGAAAGTACAAAAACTATAGACTCGCCCAATAAAGAAGGTTGTAGTAGACATACTCCATTTGTTTCCTCAGCGCTAAAGAAACTACCGCCCGAGGCTAGATTTTAATAATGCCAACATTAGGTGAGAGGTGATAGTCGGTGAGAAACAGAGAAGAGTACTTCTTTCTCGTTTCAGTCTGTGTTTATTTTTACCATGTCTTACAACAGTCATATGGTCTCACCTTTAGTTATCCTGTATCTATTGCATTCATTAATTTTGCTCACTTACTATTTCCTTCTTACTTCAAACTCTCCCTATTATTCTATACTTTTTGCTTTTTTACACTTTATCGGTAAATGTTTCTATCACTAAACGCTTCTAATAGATGTACGTTTCGTTTAAGATTAAGTTTTTCTATTTTAGTGTTTCAAATCAAATATTAATAGCTCAGGCTGGCCCTCATTTTTAGTGTAGCTCAACAAATGATCCAAGTCTTTAGTTTATGCTTCAATTCTATGGGATATATCGAGTAAAACTTGAAAATTTGATTAATTATCTTGCTTTTCAAAGTTGATATCTTCGATTATTTTTGAATTTATAGCAAAGTAGTTTTCATAACATATGGTTTTAGGTTTGATTTTCTCATATATAATTTATTAAAAACTGCCAAATTGAGCTATGAGTTATAAATGATTGTAGTCTTTACGAAACTAATGTATCAAAAACAAGACCGATTGTCCGCCTCAGTATCTAGTAAACATACTATCAGTTAAAGAGTTAATGCTAATTTTCTCACTTATTTCCAATAATTCAGCCCATCAACAATAAATCTTGTGAAAATTGACAGACCTTTCTCAGTAGTAAGCCAATATTTTTTGTCAATGTGACAATTAGATTAATTTTCTAATTGCATAGCCCTACTTTATTGAATATCGACTAAAAAATTGAAAGCCTTAACCCAAATGAACTTTTTTATTGTGAAGTAAAGGATTTTGTTGAGTATGAAAACGCAGAACCTAAAGGCATACGTGATTACAAAACACACAATAACATAGCTTTCAGTAAGAATTGAAAGCGTCAAACCATTTAATCAAATCTTTATATTTGATCCCTTTAATTAGCACTTGAAAACAAAGTCTTAAAGCTAATTAACCACTTAGTTGAGTGTTATTGGTACTCTAAGCCTGTTTTCCGTTATTATTGTTCAATTGTTTTTGTATTGACGCAAATTATTGTTTAATGCATTATCGAATTAAAACAAATTATTATTTATTATGTATTATCGAATAAAGAAGCGAATCGATTATTTCTCTCAATCAATTGCTTACAAGCAAATAATGTATTCATCTTTGAAAATGTTATTCATTTGTTTGCCAAACAAAAGGATTGTTTCATCTGTTTGACCGCTTGCGCTAACACTCAAGTATTTTATTTATTAACAAACTAATCAAATTGTGTCAGATTACTTTCACACTCATTTCGAGTTAGAAGCGTCGATTTTGAGTCAGACATTGAGTTTTAGTTTTCACATCAAACACTTTGAATTGAATTTGAATACGAGTCTAAATGATAATCGTATTCGCAGACAAAAGGTCAAAAAGAACAGTCTAGAGTTAATTAAGGCAGAACCTTAAAACCAATGTTAATCTAAAAAATAGATTAAGTTCATTTGAACGAAAAATGTTCTCTAGGTGACTATTATTTCGAAACATTTATTCATTCAATTTTTCTTCTTTAACGCAAGAAGTAGTTAACTATTAGGTAGTTAGTTATTCTGGTAGAGTTTTGCATAAACTTAGTCTAATGATCAAAACTGGATTTCATTGATTCGGAAAATCATTACCAGATGAATGCATCGAACACTTCAAGTGTTAGTTTAAGTTAAACTTTCAGTATAAATTCACAAGAAGTATTTTCGTATGAAAAATATTCTCAATGTTCACGCTTAGGATAAGCCGAGTATTGAGGCCTGTGCACTGCAAAACTTTTTTGACTAGTATCAGCCCATGTCAGAGCACATTTCGTTATGAAAGGCTTGTCATTAGTATTTCATTTTAAAAACTTAATCGTTAAAAGCCTTTGGGCCAAGTTAATCAACAATTTGCTAATGATTAAACAGTCAATGCAACTCTTCTGTATGATTGTCGAGGAAAGTATAGGCATATCGTATTTAAAGTAATTTAAATGACAAAATCTTTACTGAGTCAGTCAACAACAAAGTTAATCGATCGCGGTTGTAGACAATGCTGAAGATGTGCTAAAAATGTTTCAAATCTAAGCTCACAGTAAGTGTTTACAAACTAATCTTCGGTATAAGACTAGACACTACTTTATTTGGTTTGATTTGAATGTAGTTTCCTTTGACAAAATCACTTTTTGTCTCAGACACTTTTGGCTCGATTTTGACTTAACCCTCATACCAATACACGCTAGAGAATATGTTCGGGTCAATGATCCGAAACTTTTTTATTACATTTTTTGCATTATTTCTCTATAAAAGTGTTAATGCATTGTAAAAAATAAGAGTTTCTATATTTGTAATATTGAAACACATTTTTGAGAATAGTTTCACCCTTGAGAAGAGCATAAATTATTTGATATTTTATTGTATTACGAATTCATCAACAAAAGACGTACACATTTAGGTGGCCAAGTATGAGCGCCAAGTCATATAATTATAATTATAAAGGCAAATAATTACACCCTAGATTATATTTAATTCCTCATTATGTAGTGAAGCGACCGACCATTTGCCAATATTTATGACAGTGCACCGCTTCATTCTATGGGTTAAAGCGATCGAGTACTTTAAACTTTAAGTTCAGTTGTAAAAACTTTTAATATATTCACATTAAAGTTATATTGAATATAACGAGCAATATATTTAATTCTTGATTACAATATATGAGGCACGACTCTATCGTATACCAGTCAAAAGTTATGAATTATCAAAATAAACTTAATTAGAAAATGCCGAAAAGTGTATTCAACTCGTAAACATTAATCAAGACCGATCAGAGCAATTCTGGTGTTGGGTCCAGTAGAACTGGTCAAATATGACTGAAATATGAGTGAAATAGGACTGAAATTATTGAAGCTTAACATTATTATTTACTAGCTGTGAACTATGGCTAATATTTACTAAGAAATAGCGCCTTTATTTGCAAATGGTTCTAAAAACGGAAGGCAATTAATTAGTCTACGACATGCTAACTTCAAGTGTCAAATATTTCTCATTATAGTTGATCTGAAAACTATCGGAAGTTCACGATAACCATTAGCGACAAAATTATTCGTAGCATTCTGATCAAATAGAAACCAAATTTGTATAACACTTTGTCGTTAACAGTTCAGAACGACTATTGATTTGATTAATGAATTGTGTTGTAATGTTATGTTAACAATTTATAAGATGAATTGAAATCTGAATTTTTTGCCTAATTCAAAATGAATTGTTGATTTTTTGCTATTATGAAGTTTTAGTTGAGGCGTTTGCATGAATAGATTGGATAACTGTGACGAAAACAATGGTAGCCTACAGCAAATATGCACAATGTTTTATTAATAATTAATATAGCTTAAAAATAGAGAGTTATTATAAATTGATGCAAAGCCATCCAATCCTTAATCTTTCGTATTTTCAAGTATATTATTTTCATGATTTATGGATCCTTAAACAAGAGGTTATTTAGAAATATTTTTCAATTCTCTCAAGCTTTATGACAAAACTTAATTAATGCGAAATAAAGTATTTATCCATAAAAATGAATTAATTCTTTGTTTGATATTCAGACTTATTTTATTAATATTTATTTATTTATTGAGTATTTCACATTAGCCATAAATTATTTTGTGATTACTTTATTTTTTAAATTCAATATAAATATTCAGAATACAACCGTTTGGAAGATCTAATTGATATCTTAGTGGTTTATTTAGCTTGTACAATTTTAAACAAAAAATACTTCATTAGAATTTAAAACACTTGAAGGTTAGGAAAATATTTTAGAAAATAAGCCAAACTCTAGCAATAACAATGTGCCAATCAATTGATAACCAATGAAAATTTTGCATTAATGCAAGTATTTTAAAGTAAATCTAATCTTACAACAAATCTGGGAACCTTTCTTAATAAGACTTTTAATTTCTAACCCATTCACCTTAGCTTTATAATAGAAGTGAAAAATTTCAAATAAATTCTACTTATCTTTGTTTGCCTTCAGAAGTTTCTTAGATATGTTAATGAGGTATTGCGTCAAATTAAGAGAGCTTATAAGAGATTAGTCAGTTTTAAATTAATTTTTCCGCATCAAAAAAGTCAAATCTATTGCAACAATTATGGATTATTGAAAATAAGTTTAATAGTTAGCTATAACTTTGCTTTTATAGAGTTTGTTTAAGTGTTGGGAATAAGAATTGGGAATAAGAATTGTACTAAATTGTGATGATCAATAGTAATGATCCTCCCTTTTTTATACTTTAGGCCTGAGCTTTATTATGTTTTAAAGTTATACTTTTACATAATTCCAATAAAAATGAATTGGGCACAAACACAATAGCACTTTTTTATTACTTGTAAGTCTTATTATTGAGTTCTCAATAATAATAATTTCGATCAGAATTAACGCCTACGCTCGTTCCTTATATCCGAAAATGACAGTCCTATTTATCAGCTATTTTTCAGTATATGCTAATCGATTCTAGTTAGAAATGAATTTTCTTATGATCAGCGCTACAATTGATGACTGGACTTAATTGGAAGTAAGGATTAAAATACTAGAAAAGCTTGCAAATACAGTGCTTCACTACTCTAATTGAGCTAATTTTTGTTATGACCCACTAAATTAGCTTAAGTTATATTCATAAGTTACTCCTCTCTTCATCTGTTTTAGGTTTTTATTTGGAGCTCAGATATTTTTGCGGTTATTTATTGAAAGTCTGTTATTTTAAGTAACCACTAATTATCAAAAGTTTTCCATCAAAATCAAATACAATAATTATATCGTAAAACGTATGGTTTATATCAAACCTAAAATACCAATTGTCACAATTGATGTTATGGGTGTATTTCAACTATGTTTATAAACTGTTTGCCTACAAATTAATCTACCCTTTGGTTTTGTAACATTATTTTTTTAAATTCTTTTTTAAGTCAATACTATTATTAGAACTGACATAAGAATTATTTTGAATTGACATAAAAGTAAACTTTATGCTTAGGATTTTTCACTCGAGTGCTCGATTAAAGCGAATCGATTCTTGAATCATTTTATTAAAATATTAGACTTTATTCATGCAACTCAAATCAAGTTGACTGATCATTATAAATAAAGAAGCTTTGCAAAACACAAATTCTTCTGTTGTATTCATATGTGATAAATCAGATAAAAAAATTACTTCTGAATTCGTAACAATCTTTCATTGTATTTCGTATGAATAATGGCATCTATTCCTCTTTCGGATAATTTATTAAGCTGTAAGAATGAAGGTAGCTTTACTTGCAAATGCACTTTATTGATTACATAAGAGATTACTAAAATCTATTTCATTTTTCTAACAAAAATACTGAATACCAGTTAGTCCAATTTATTATCAAATACTTGTCGTATTCATGCTTTAGCGTAATTTTAAATAGATTTGCGAGTCAAACTATACGGCGTAAAATTTATTAGAGCAAATTGATTAGCTTACAAAAGATGAAACTTTCATTTAGCTAAATGTAGAACCGAAAATTGACTAGTTTGATAGAAACGATGGCACCAATTGATGCTTGTTTAGGCCAAATAATACTCTGGCCAGATATACCAAGACATGTTGCATTAATGCATACATACATATTATACATTATTAGCTGTCCATAACTTGTTTTTCTTACTGATCGTGTGACTTCCTTCCTCCGGAATATAAAACTTTATTATGAAATCACTGTTCTATAGAAAATTTTGTCGGTTATGTTTCAAGCTTTTGATTGAATTTTGTCAGTTTCAAACGCATACAATAAAGTGCCAACAATTTGGTTGTTGACCATTTAACGGCAGTGGTGCCGATGCCCCGTCAGCGCGACTCTATCATAACTTATTTTATATATTCATTGTTACACCAAAACTGATCTCTAAGCTATTACTTAGTTTAGAATACAAAGAGTTTATTTCATCAAACGATTTACAGATGATCGCATTTTGTGCACTGTTAGACGTGGAGGTCGTATTTGTCAATGTATGAGAAATGTATTGTCATAATATGTGAATAACAACACTATTGTTATTAACTTTTTTGACGGTTTATCACATTCAATATTAGCGGATAATTTGCTAATATTACAGACTTGAAAACGCGATTCAAAACTATTGAAAACTATTGAAATCTATTGAAATCTATTGAAACTATTCGATGCAACTTCTTTTGACTAATAGAAAAGTATGATTAATGCTGTTTCTTAGCTCTACCAGTCATTATGAAGTACTTCAATATAAACTAAAATTTGACCAATCATTTCACGCTTCACAAACGTTTGGCTCTTATATGAACCAGTGCAACATATTTAGCTTTAGCCGACTTTAACATAATTCAACTTGAGATCTAAATCAGAAATTTGTTCGCTAGGATCTGATGATGTCAATCAAATTGAAGATATAAATATGAAAATATGAAATCCTTCATGTAATTGAAAATGATTAACAAACACAAAGTAAAGAAGCGTCAAATCACGATTATTTTGTGTTGAAAATAAACCCAAGGAAACAAATTACAATACAATAACGTAATGCAATGGAATCATAATAAATTGATCGCTCAACATTTTCAATGCATTTTCATTTATCATTCATCTTCACCCATACATCTTATGAATTAACCAAAAGTCAATGCTCAGAAGCCTAATATTAATTAAAATATTAATTTTTTGTGTGACTAATGATAAACAAACGTGACTCGTGTCAGTCCAGTCCCGTAAAAGTAGTCTTTATTTTAAAAGTCATGACGAACTTGTTTAAAATTGAAATAACAATTGAAAAACTAATTTTCTAATCAGCTTAACATCTTTCGGATCCTCAACTCAATTCTATTCAAATAGTTAGTTGTGATTAACAAATTACAATTAGATGTATTTGTGAAGTACAAGTTTTAAGCTCTTTATCAATTACTTAGAGTGCTTATCGACTTAGAAGCAGTGAATTGCTACCAAAATAATTGGCAATTTATAATTCTGGAAAATCCGTGGAAGAACTAGTTGCAATTGGTTTAATACTAAAATTTGGAAGAATGTTAATTTATTGTGGATCACCAGCAGATATAAAGTTTGGATACCCCTAGTGGTGGGACTGGGACTCGTTCTATGCAACGACGTATAGCGTCTCGCCGTTGCGTTTCATACACGCAACTATCAAAAACTTGCTTTGCTTGTAATAATCAATTCACTTCTAAGTATTGCCATTGCCATTGCCCTCAACAGTCACTTCGAATCTGTTCAGTACTATCGTAATAATATAGCGTCGAGCTTTGAGAGAGTTATGCTCTTCAACATATCACATGGTTGGTGTCTCTCTCGATAGATATTCTCTTATACTCTCCTGAGAATTGATGTGTGCTTTGTATAAGTAAAATATATGTGTTTGTAGTTCTTATGAGTTATTATAATTTAGTTCTATCGACAAATATGTATGTTTTCCACATGAGTCTGAATACTTGAGGTATATAAAAGAGAAGATAGCATCCAACTCGACAAACATAGTTAACTAAAATTAAACTACTAAACAAGTATTAAAAAACGTCCGCCTGGATTATCGCTTTATGACTTTCTTTTGGAGTGACTTTGCTTTATCTTATTGTTTGCCATCAGTTATTGTGATAAAAGAACACTTATTCATACGATAAATTCTTAAGATGTAATTCGGATATCCTGGTGATTACAACTATTTGAAGGTAAAGCTAAATTTTTGCTTAAAATCTGCAAATACCTGATTCTGGCACAAATTTTATGACAGAAGTTGATGAAAATTGCCGATAAATGTAATCCATAGGCAATAAATTGTAGCAGAAATTGTAGCAGATCAACAAAGATTTATTGTTATTCGTGTAAAAGTAATAAAAAGTGTAGCAACTTACAAATCGTGTTCGATTAGATGTATTTTATGCGCTTAGCTCAACAAAATTAACTCGATAGAGTTTATGCTTGACTTTATTATCAAACTATATTTTTCTATAAAATAAGCTGTTGACATTGGTTGGTCAAGTTAGTTATTATAAGTTTATTGTATTGATCTGTTCTATCAAACATGCAATATTGTTCATTCTCCACATGTATATGTAAGTGTTTTTTACCATAAGAACTAAACTATTATTAGTATCCAATGCTTTCAACTACCATTGTGTCTAATCAAATTGATTATGGTTAAAATTAGTAAGTTACTTTCTATAGTGACACGAAACGTTGAGGCATTGGAAACCTTGATCTTAATTTAATGATAGATGTACTGTATGTGAGTTGTCCTCTGGCAACATTTAAATAGTATTCCAGACCTATCAATGCCTAAAGGCGTTAATTTATAGTTGTTTTGCTTGACTAAATTGCTATTGGTGATAAAGTTCAACGATTTTAGAATGACATCCAAGATTATATTTGAAATAGTTGTAGTTTTGGTTTTTTCTCAATTATTTTGATTCGGTTTTTGTAACTGAAATATAGTAACTTTCATATTTGCTTGGTGTGTTTCTGTAGTACCTAATAATTGCTCAGTTTGCTATGCATTACTCAATACATTATATACTACAGTAATTATGCACTACTCAAAACACATCATTACTTAAATGAATCCTTAAGAAAGCAATTTTTTAGTTGAAATCTCACTCATTAGTGGTGAAAGGATTTTCGTTAAACTCCAAATGTCTTTTTGGAGTAGTTGCAATTTTTGTAGGCTGAGACAGCTACGAATTTTGGTTTATTTATTCTTTAAAATAATATGTTATTGTATCAGACCAACCAATAACTAGGTTGTTGTCCTCAATTTACTCTTATTTGAAACATGATAATTACTATTTTCGAATAAATTCTAACATTTCTCACTAGACTAGAGTCAAAAAGTACTTTTCAATTTACAGAAAACTATTGACATTGAGCCTAATTTCTCACAATTTAGAGAATCTAGTTTTCAGTAATTTACTAAATGTTAAGTTTAATTATAGAATAATCTGTTGCAAGATCAATCATCGTGAAAAGAATACACTCTCTAAAAGGTGCAAATTAAAATGAAAATTTAGTTTTCATAGCTTAAGTGTAACTGAAAAAATAAGTTAGGCTTACGTAATAGCGTGATCAAACTGTTCATTATATTGTTTATTTCTAAGTCATAATTATTCTTTACTTATTGAGAATTGAGCTGAAAATCCTTGTTTTTTCTTAACCTCACGACTCAACTCATATCTACCATTCGATGATGTAAGACACGATAGCGAAGTATTTTTCAATATTGCACTTAACGTTAAGATATTCTATTATGAAGGGCACAGTGATGGTGTCCAAAGGAAATTGAAGAATAGTTTTCATCATTCTTTTGATAGGATGACGATAGCTTTGTGTTTGCCATAAAATACTTTCCCCATACCATACAATTTGTTTGGTGATGGCCTTAATATTGAATATAATATACGTGACGTTTATATGAAAAATGACTCAATCTATTCTTAATATACTCTTCCAGCAACTTGTGATCTATGAGTTTATAAGTATTTAATATACTATACCATATACTGCAGTATGAGTTTACTAAAATATAATGTCAATGTTAACTTGTCAACTTGCGAGTATAACATCACTCTGTTTGCTATCATTCTCTGATGTTTGGTCGTAAACAAATTTAGTAATCATGTGTTACAATCATTTGATCGGTTATAACACTTTCCACTAACTTTATATTACGCTTAAACTGTTCAAATTTATTGATCGAACTTTTATATCTTAAGGTTAAGGCTGACTTTTCTATTTAAATTATTAAATTGATCGTAATTACTTTGTTCTTCTTTATCAGAATTGCTTGTTTAATATTGAACTTTATTTGATTTAAAACTGAAAACATTTCAAATTAACTCTTTTCATCGTATGAGTCGTTGAATACTTTGATCTTTAATCTAAAACTCAAATCTAGCGCACAATATATGCATGAGCCATAAGTATATGACATTTTGATTTCAAATCAAATTTAATATTGTATTTATGAACCAAAACGACCAGCGCATGAATCGCTTAATACTGAAAATGCATTTTAAAGTAATTTCAATCGATTAGAGAGAACTTTATTTTTCTTCAAATTTGAGTTGAGTAGAGAGAAAGTTCAGTTCAAATGAAAGTTATATAAACGACTACTTTGGCAAGAAGCATTCAATTGTTGATTGTGGTCTGCTTTACTTTTGCAGTGAGTCAATTGTAGGTTTTTTCACGTGAAACACCTTCAGCTTAAAGAATCTCATGTCAAACTATAAGATTACGTTATTATAGCTTATCTCTGGTCACTGAATCGATGTAGAAACTCTTTATCAATAGTCCGTCGAGCGTTTCAAAGTAACTGTTGTATGGCTTCCATCTTATTATTTAAATCAATCATCAATGAGCATTTGTTGGCACGCATTGAAACTTAAGTGTGCGTAGCATATAAATTACCAATCAATTCAATGTTATTTATGTGTCTTATCAGTTTAGAAGCTATCCAAGTTCAAACGGAGCCAATTTTTTTTAACTTTCTCTTATATGAATGTCAACTTTCTATTAATACTACTGAGACAACAAGTATTGTCGGCGATAATAGCATTATAAGTATTGCCTATCCGAGCAAATCAAATTGGTTTTTAGTAATTCTTAGTAAATGACTTATTGTTTTACTTAATCAGTTTTATTGTTCGTGAGTTGCCATCGAGTGTTACTCGAAAGTAAGTGTTTTTATCCATTAGTGAATTGCAATAGCTATTTACGATTGCGTGCATTAATAGTCATTGCATTGTCAGTGAAGATCTCAATTATTTTAAAATTTATGGCCATTAATATTGTGGAGCCTCTTATTATCATTTATTATTCAGGAAAAGATTCAGACTTCAATTTATAAATAAGCAAATAATAATACACAATAATCACGATAATGACGCTAACAAGTTAGGCTTCACTTATAGCGAATACCATTTGCTTTTGTTTCTCACTTCAAATATTTGACTAATCTTCAGACTAAGTCTATCACACCAGTCCAATTTTACAATATACAACTATTTAATCCTTCAGTCTGACCACTTATTCCAGAAGTCTAGTTCTAAACTTAAAGCATATTATTCTAGCCATGAAAATTTAGTGTCTATCACACTTTAAGTCGATTTCTACATGATTCAAATTTTGATGATGCATAAATCAATTCCTAATAAATCGTCGGTCAGCGCATAAAGTCCTCTCTCTAATTTAAATAACATCAAACACCGATTGTTATAGCACTGACTCGACGAAACAAACAAGTTATTCACTTATGCATGACTTAAATGAAAAATAGTTTCAAGCAAATTTCAAGATTCCTAATGTAATTAAGCCTTGAATAGTATTTGAACTATCTCACAGAGACAGGATGCCACTTATGAGATACACGTATGCTGTTATCTTACGTTTCCATTGAATCTTTGGTATGATCTAATGCTAACCTCGTCCAAGGCTTCTCAATAATTATAGTGAACAGCACTTTTTAAGTCATAAACCATTTTACGGTAATGATGATGATAATGTCGAAGTTCTAAAGCATTATATGCTTAGTTTGTACGAATACCGTACTTTTAGCGCTTCATTTTACTTAATGGACAATTTGTTCGTTGCTCTTAACAGATCCATTCTTAACAGATCCACTCTTAACAGTTCCACTTTCAACAAATAGACTAAAAATAGAAATCAATTAACGTGAAATCTATCGCATTAATTGGACTCCTTTAACAGTCCAGCAAATTTTAGGTAATAGTTGGCTAAATAGTTTTCTGATACCGATTGATTGAGTACACGGAATAACCTGTTCAGACAATTGTTGATCAATCGGAAAAAACCGGTTTTCAAACTACACGACTGAATCATTCCATACACTTACGTGAAAGTTATAAATAATATTTTAGAGAAAATCATTTTTCCTACTCTACGTATTTTCCTCTACTCTTATTCTTTATTTTTATTTTCTATTGTCATAATGATTGCTTTGATATACAGCCATATCATTAACTTTCGTTCAAACATAATGCTAAATTAATTTTCCTCTTTTTGTACTCTGAGCATATAAGCACTTTTGTCAATACTTCAAACTTGTATTAAACTTTGGACAAATCCTTAACAATGGTTGATCCACTCGTATTACTAGCACTTTGCTGATTTGCATACTATTTGTAAGTTTAGATAGAAACAATGCGACTCTCATTACGTTTAATGTTTAGGTCACGCTACGACTTAATGACTTAAAGCAATTCCGCTAACATGTCTCAGACTTGTATCGGTATTTTAATCGTCAAGAATATTCACTTTTACGGTTTGCGTAATTTGATTGGTTGTGAGACCTTCTTAATGTTGACATTGAATATTATGACCTTTGTTGCCATGAATTTCTCGCTTTCAATACAGGTTATAATACATATTACGAGAGGTCGTCGTCCTGACAGTCGCCACAATTTGATGTGATACATATTTCTAGAAAGTTATTTTCCAGTCTTCTAATCATCTTGATTGCTACTACCTTTTTACGCTTACCAATAGATGTGGAAGAAGTTTGTTCTCTAATTTAAATCGCTATCTGTTACTGAACTAATTTAGATGAGTTTCTCATGTTTTCATTATTCAGCTTATGATTGGTAACTATTTCGATAAAATGATAAAATCTTGTTTTAACGCTTTAGTAACCTTACGATCTGAAAAAGGTGTACATCCTCTTTGATAGTACGAACAAAAATTAGAAGTCACTATAAAGATCAATCATTAATACTTGTGTATATCTATTGCTGTGCCATGTCATGTCATGTCATGTCATGTCATGTCATGTTGTGTAAGTGAGGCAAATATGTAAGTCAAACAAATTTACATATATGTCTTCCTTTAATAAGTTTTTTGTTTAGCAATCAACAGTTTGCTCTATTTCTTAACTTATTATCACTTTACCTCTCCTCTATCGTAAACCTGTTGAATTAGCCACAACCGACCAAATACCAAAAACATACTGGAATGGGTCACTAGAGTTTCTGTTATCTAAACGTACAAGATTTAGTTTAAAAGACTCTGTTTTCTCTTTTACGGTATCGTAAAATCCTTCTCTAACAAGTAGTGCCTTTAATTAACCTCGCTAATGCACTGAGATGCACTTGTAATTAGGAGTTGAGATGAGGTAGAAACTAATGATTCCATTTACTGATCGTGGCATTCATTAGAGTGCTCTATCATTTACAGATTCACTTTAATTTTGTCACTATCATTGCGTAATACATTCATTTATTCGCAGTGACAAAGGGTTTTCAGCAAAACGTTAGCACACTCTTAATCTAAATTTGCATATAAGCTTTTATATATAAATAGGTTTATTTCAATCGTAAACTTTGAAGTCATTTTTTAACCTAATGCCAAAAATCGTTGCTTATATCCATAAATTTATGTCCTATTAAGATGACATCAATGAATTTGTGTCAAAGTTTTTATGAGATGTTTAAAATTAGCCCAAATGCACATTTTTGACAATCAACATTTAGTGAATAACATTTTTTCAAGTAGTAGTATTCTTGACGTAATAAAATAATTATCAAATTTGCTCAAAAATCGCAGTTTTTTTACCTATCTGAATCACTGCTTCCCATTTGCTTAACCATTTTTGGTTTTCACATAAATCACTGCATATTCTTATCTTCTAAACCTATCTGATTCACTAGAGTGTGAGGGCTAAAGGTGTGTTTTAACCAACAAAGTTAGTAATAGTTTGAATCACAAATAGAAATTAAAGCCTTTTTGAACTTTTGATCTGCCACCAATATACGAATCATTTTGAGTTGATCGCAATTTGAGAAAAAATCTGAAACCTTTCCCATTTGTTTCGATCTGTCGCGCCATCGAAATTGCATTCTGAATGCGGAAATCGCTTTAATATTCAAGAAATTTGTTCAGGGAATTTACGTAAAAGCAGTACGTTCTAACATTTCAATTGATCACTCCATCACAATAATACGAAGTCAAGTTCAAGACCTACTCGTGGGACAGACTTTTATTTCTCACATTCAATATTAAAGTAAAACTATCATAAGAGAGAATTTTAGTGACAAACATTCGCTATTTAACGCCCCGGAAATATTTGACTTTGCATAGAATCGGTTATTGAAATATGAGACCGAATTGAATAAAACATCTTAATTATGTGTTTGATCGACACCGCCTAGGTTCATTTTTCCTACGAATATCAAACTTGAAAAGGCCCAAATTCCATTCAAATCATGTGTTCATATTCTGTCAGACTTCAAATAGAGTATACCAGAAGTATTGAAAAGGGCTAAAAATTTCGTATTATTCCAGTTGAGTATACATTTTCATTAATGACATGCGATGGTATGATATGATGAGTTGATATGGCTATTGAAAAGATTGATAGAAGAAAACTTTCTATTGATGTTGTATTTGATGAAATGATTGCCTTTGAGATGGGTTCAAGTATTTCTAAAGGATAAAAACAAAGACTGTAACGATGAAAGTACTCCATGACATATATTTGTTTCCGGTTCAAACAATTTTATTTTAGTTGTTCAGTTACAAAAGCATTTGAATAATTCATTTTATTCTCGCATCAATTAATTCTTTATTCAAGTGAATCGAAAACTTATTAACCGAGTCTTAAGAGTCTTATTAACTTTTGTAAAGAAGATTTAGAGTTTACAGTCTCTTGTTTAATGTTTGATTATTCATCAAATATGATTGAAGACATCACATAAATTTTGAACAATAAAATCTTTCCTGCTTAGTATTCGAGAGTTGAACACTACTCGATTTACGCAAAAACAAGCAATACTTAAAGTAACATAACGCTAAATTATTGTATATTGAGCCACTCGAGTCGCACATTATTCAAAAATTCATCAGGGATTTCAGCACAAAATTTAAATTCTAACTTATGGCGTTTAGTTACGAAAATGTTTATGATTTAATTTCTAAAAGAACGTTAAGATTTGGGCTTTAACTTTGCGCTTTTAATAAACTAGAGGAGAATAGTACTAGTTATTCTGAGCATATCTATTCTGATGTGTATGTTTTCCATAAACTTGCATTTGACCATGTCAACAATTTCTTTTATGCCTAAATATTTGACGCTAACATTCCTTTGATTCATTAATATACTACAATATTTTTAATGCACACTCAATCGTCTGTAATTCAAATTAAGTTTGAAATATTTATAAATTCAATTACTATTGAATAATTATTTTGCGCATTACCATTTCTACTAAGCAGGCTTGTTTCATTACCATATCTTATTTACTCAGTTAGCCTTATGTGCGAATTTTACTTTCAATTATTGGGTATTTTTCAATAGTTCCACATTTTTCTAAATCATTTATTATTTCGTCTTTTCATAGGTCGTATTTGATTAATTTTATTTTCGGTCTCAATCGATTTACTCTTATTTGAATTTTTCAATTAGCAATTCATTAGTTTTATAGCAATTATACGAGATTTATGTTGAATCAAATTTTTGCCTCAGATTTTCGAAACCTGTTTCATATGTTTGGTCTTTGATGTTTTTGATTTCACCGAATTCTAATTTATCAGAAGATAAGATAGTTTTAACATCTATTTCAGTTTGAATCACAGCCTATACTAAACTTGTATTAAAGAAATATTTGATTGGTAAAAATTGTGAATTCAAATTTAAACATAAGATACTTTTAAGAATGATGGCTAAATTGAAGATAAAGGAATAATTTGATGTTCAACGTAAGAAATGATGAAAATTGATTAATTTATGGATTCAAATGTGATTGGATGTAGGATTTGATCAGTAATCAGTATTAAAGTGACAATCATGTTAACCTAAAAAATAGTTTCCAATAAAATTACCAAACAAACTCTAGGGTACTTCCTCATTTTTATCAATTTCAATGCTCTTCCACATTGAAAATGGATGTTGGGCTTATATTTTTATACATTTATTTGCCATTGTTCTAACAAATAACTATAAGTACACTTTAATGTTGTTCAATCTAAATTGCATTATTCACTGTTATTTCTAAGAACCGCTATTCATTTCATTTTGACGATTATATCCTTGAACTACACGTTTTTAATGCTCGGTCATTCTTTCAGAGTAATAAATACTGTTAGAAGTAATAGCTGAAGATCATAGCTATGATGATGCCTCGCATCATACATGACAACATACCTCATACCATACTGAACATCATTCTTATATAGCGTCATTTTACAAATTTAGAAAACCTTAGCTGTTCTTTCATTACTTTGTTTTTTCTTGTTGCTTAACGTGTACCGAATACAAATTATAATAAATTAAACCTCGTAAAGATATCACTCAATTCAATAAAGAGTTAGATTTAAGTGCAGATCTGCTACTCATTTGCCCGCACGTTACATGAACCCATGAATTTTCAATCAAAATTAGGCTAATTTCTTGATATATTCCTTCAGAAATCTTATTTATTTTCTCAATAATTGATGGTTGAAATGAGTAACTCATTTCTACCTGAAAGCTCTGTGTTAACATGTTTTCACAAAACAGTTCAGTTATTGAGTTTAAGAGCCTTAGAGAATGAGTTACATAGCGCTTCTCTTAATTAAAATCATTTTATTGTTTCAACTATTATGAAACATCCATTTAAACTTAAGTAATAACGGCTTAATCTACTTTAAAATCTGAAATTTGTTTTTTATAAGTAATTCAAATAATTAGAGAGTGAATAATGAGCTTCTGATTCTCGCTGTGCTAACTTGAATCCACCTAAAGATACTGCGATCCATAAAAGTTGTATTTATTTACTAGATATACCTAAAATGCGAAAAGTTGTATCAACAAACTTCACCAGCACAACCGCACCCTTTCATTTAGTTAATTATTTGATAACTATTCTCGTTCGGCTAAACGTCTGATTAAAAGCATAAGTTTTGATTAGTTTGCGCTCAATTTTATCATTTGCTTAATCTGATTATTTTTGTGTCACTTTTGCTCTAAGCCAAAAAAGTGCAATTTGAGACAATATATCAAAATTGCTCTGACCAAACTATTGTTTATTCATTTTACTGTTATTTGTTCAAAGATTTGTCATAACTGAAATGTTAGTGAAAAACGTATGTATTCTTATATGACATCATACTATCACTAAACGGTGAAATGTTTGCTTTAAGAAAAAAGTGGTCAATATTTGAGCATTACGTTTGTTCAAAGAATGATATAATCGACAAAAACTGACTCAAATTACTCTAGATTCTTAACAGACACTTATTTTTCTCTGTATTTGGCATAAACTCAATGACATAAATAGTGCTAAAACGCAAAAAAACGTTTTCGATACGAAACTGGGAGTCATGGCTCTTAAAAGGTTTATTCAATAATTCATCTTTTTTTCTAGCAAAGTTTTTCTCATCATCACTATTTCGTGTGTTTGTATTCAAATACATTTTATATATGGAATACGCCTTTATCTCTCTCTCTCTCTCTCTCTCTCTCTCTCTCTCTCTCTCTCTCTCTCTCTCTCTCTCTCTCTCTCACTTGAATATTGACATATTTAGGCTTTTTGTCATTCAAAGAAGTTATATTGTAATCGCCTAAATGTACTGTATTTCTCGTTACACCCGGGAGTTAGTGTCGAATTTCGTATTGGCTCAATGCTTAGCTATTGTTTGATTACAGAATAATTCTGCTATAAAGAACCTTATTTTAATTGATAAATAAGCATTCAATTGGAAATGATCGAATTCTCTTCATGAACTATACATGAAAAGTGACATCAATATACTTATAGAATAAATGAAAAGTTTGCAATTATTCACTCATAAAATTATTGAACAAACAAAGCATTGATTAAGTGAATAGAGTTGGCTGCAAACTTGTAAAATATAGTTTTGGTGCGTTCTCACATTCTGTCGCAAGATATGAGTAACGAGCCGAAAATTATTTGTCAGATGTGATCGATTTTTCAAAGTTCACGTCGAAAATATTATGTAATTAACTTAAAACTTAAAGATAATTAATGACCGTTATATTTTGTATAAATCAAACTTAACGTATAGATAGAAAAGATAGGTTTAAGAAAAAACTTTAAACTGCTTCACTCAAGTCAAATCGATTTACTTTTCGATCGATTTTTGTCCAACTCTTATCGCTATTTTGTTGATAATTGATCAATATTTTCTGCTATTTTGCAATCAAACTAATTATTTTCCTTAAAGCACACAAGTTGAACGAATTAAAAAGTTTCATTTTTCCCTTAATAAAGGGTTGAATACACTGAAAAATCTAAACTTAATACTGAAGTCAAATCAAATTTAACATATGGCGCACATTGAAAAATGTCATTCTAATAGTCAATTTCAATAGTCTCTCAATTTGACAGCAACAGTGAATTAACGAATAAAGAATTGACAAATTCTTAAAGACTAAAGGTTGTTAAAAAGGTGTCAAATAGACTTTTGTATCGGAAACGGCAGTTTTCATGTCACTAGAGCTAAACTGAACGCTGGCAGACGTGATCTCTTTATAAAGAGTGCTGAAAAAAGTGTCTTACAAAAAGTTTTAAGTTATCATTGAATTTATCTTTTCCGTGCGACCCCTCGCCAGACAGCTAATAAAAACTTTCTGTTACCTGATTTTTATCGATAAGACCATACCTCAAGAAAGTAGTCGCTTAGACGGGTTGCATTTTTTCAATAAATATATAAAAACCTTTTGCTTAAATACTATTTTATTTGCATGGAAACATTCAAAATAGATCTCTTTCTTTCAAATGATTTCCTGATTGCAAAATACTAAGAAATGAATTTTTTGTGGTCTCTAAAGTAGTTCCGCTGCAACAAAGTGTTTGTTTGTCTGAAATTTGATTGAAGTTATTAAAAAGTTGTGACATAAAATTGAAGTAGTCATAATTGAAGGCAATAAATTGCAAGTTGCAATCAAATATAAAAGTGCATTATTGAAAATTAAAATTGAAATATACAACAATTTGCATTTATCATGTCAAATATTCTTTTGAAAAGTGGCAATAAAATGAGTATAAATGATTTTAGTTGGATTATTCAAACAATTTAGGATTCCAAAAATAAAAGCCCTGCTTATATGCAGGAGAATATGCTATTAAAAGAAGAATACTGGCTGTTCTTCTATTTTTATTATTACCACCAAAGGGAAAACTAACTGGTTTTAGGCCTTATCAATATTCCTCCAACTCCATTCGTTTTGACACCGCCAACTTCATTCATATTTGTTTTTTTCTGACTAGAAGATTATCAACAGTCGCAATGTAAATAATTAAGCCTTTCATATATTGAACGGTTTATGGCGTTATATGAAATGTTTGTGATGAAAATAGAAAATTATATTCTGATCTTAAATAACTTTTGTCAGAATGATTCGATATGCCATTCAGCTATGATTAAACTTAATACTTAATGGTAAGTTAGCACCTACGAGTCCGACCCATCAAAATCGATAATAGTTCTTATCTCCCAATATTCAATTATCTTTTACATTCGTTTATATCTTTCCATGTCAGACATCTGCCAATTTAACTCTCCTATGTGTTAATAGTCTTATTTAGAGAAGGAAGTTTCTCATTTCCTATTCTTTAATTAATTTGTTAATCTAAATGTTTGCTGGGAATCAAAAATGTTAGCCGTTTACTTCTTGTTAGTTATGAGTTTGTAAGCTTTATTTTAGTCTATGGTCATACGATGCTAATAAAATCAATGTCCTTCCAAATAACTTTTTCTGATAAGTTTGTATACAGGTATGGATCTTCTGCCAAGTTTTCATTGAAACAGAAATTCATTTTCTAAAGTTCGTTTTTAATCAATGTGATCTTCGTTTTTAATTGCTGTACAACCACTTCACTTTTAATTCTTCAATAACTTCTCAAAAATAAGTGTTTAAGTATTTATTTTTCTTTGCCTTTTCTCGATTTAATCTTTTATAGAACTTAATCATAAACTATGATTCAATTGATTGAATTGAAATTTTCAAACTTCCAAAATATAATACCTTTTCACTGAACACGTATTCAGTATTACTGAAGCGAGAATTGAAAGTGAAATTTTTTCAATCAAGCTATGGATTTGGTTCCGTGTGACCAGTGATAAAAAACTTAATGTTATGTTTGAATGATTGCTCAGAGAAAGACATTGTTTAGATGTGAGATCTATATTTATGGCGCTCCTATTGCAGTGCCATTATAGCCCTAGAAACAATGAATCAATTTATATTATGTCAAATATTTTTATATTAATTTTATATTTTCAAGGATTACTTTTTTCTTTCTCTTATACTCGTTTTGTCGTTTGGTGTCAATCTGAAAAGTTGATTATAAGTCATAACTTATAAGTTAATTATACTGGTATAGATAGTAATTGTATGGTATGGATATTCGATAATTAAATTACAAAGGATAATACCACACAACATTTATCTCTGTTATACTAATTATCTCAATGCTAAATAATCGCTTATCCATCATATCTTAATTGCAAAACTCTTTACGGTAAGCCTTCATTCGACATCCGTATGATGTGTTTCGGAAGAGCTCTGAATGTATTTTAATCTATTTTAATCTATTGTATTTTATTGATTTTGTTGATCGGAAGTGCTTCCTTTCCCATTGTTTCAACGTTTCCGTCATCTCAATAAATAACTCAATCAATACAACAATGGAAGATGAAAGTGATTGTAAAATTGTTTTGTTTGGTTAATTAATATTTTCATTTGTTTAATACTTATTTCAAATTCGTAAATGTCACTTCAAGTACAATACCAGAGATAATCTTTTATCAATGCATTATTCTGTGTAATCTCAATGCATTTAAATGAGTTTATTTCAATACTAGCAGATGCCTTCTCAGGAATTACAAGTTCTCCAAACATATGTCTTTGAAAAAAATGTTTTCAAACAAATTCATAGATTTGCCGTTTCTAATCGTACTCCTTTTGTAAGTAATATTATTGAAGGGCAAATTAGTTATCACTACCTCGTATCGATTTTAGTTTAGGCTGTATTTTAAACAAGTAGTTGGGGAAAGTTTGCCGCATCTCATGGTTGAAGCATGAGATAACCAACTCTTTAGTTAAAGTCAAGTCGATGATGTAAGAAGTATTTTTTTGAAGTTCTCAAAATGGGTCACTCAAATGAAATTTACCTTAAGATTTAAGCGTAAAGTCCAATAAAAACCGAATCTGAGAAAAATCAGTCAATGTTGCTTTTTATCAGGCACTTCAAAAACAAACATATCTGAGCCTCGTAGGAGTTATTGATTCTTAATATGACTCTAACCCGTTGTTCATTGCTTTTTGGTCCATTACTTACTGGTCTTTAGTGATGAAGTATAGTTGTAAAGAAGTTAGCTTTCACTTTCAAACAAACGTACGGATGTGTCACTCTCATTATAATATTAAGTCAGTTCATCAATCAAGTGCTGATAGCTATTGCGGAAAAGGCACTAACTTATTATTTTATTAATGATTTGTCAATGGAAACGGATAATAGAAACATTCGTATTCCACTTGTATTGTAGTGGACCACCAGAAAAGATTGAATACGCAAGCATTCAATCAATTAATACATTAGAGTAATGAAAACGAGTGCTTATCTAATACTGTAATCTGCATATATAGTAGTTTTGTTTATATTTTTAGGTCGCAATACATCATATGAAGTAGCGATGAGCTAAACATTTGGACAAGATTCGGCAATATTAACTTAATTAAGGGGCAATCATTGAGCCAGAGCAACAATGATTCATTATCTACTCCCAACTCGAGCGTATAAGAGGCTCATCTATTTTGTCTTTCTATGGACTTGTGTTTGTTTTCTCGTTTTCCGGTTGGCAACTAATTATCAAAGTGAAGGTACATTAGACTACGTTGATGGTCACGCGGCACAAGTCAGAGGTTTGTTACAGAAAGTGCCATTAGATTATGCGGCAGGTTTTCTAGTGACCACTACCACAGCCAAAGCTACCACTTCTAGCACCAAATTAGATAATAGCAAATTAGTCACTGCTATTGATGATGTTCCCAACAAGTTCCTCGATGTTGAGCCACAAGTTGATAATTCGCCATCGCTTAGTGAAACAGATATTTTGTACAAGTTGGCCAATGCCTCAAATTTGCCGCTAACTTATTGGGCGAAAGTTAGAAAAACACAAAAGACTATAAATAAACAGATAGCGATCAATGGATCGAATAAGTCGTGCAAAGTTGAATTTCCAAATCTATACGAATTAGACTACAATAACATATATTGGCAGAGATTGCAAACAACAAACGGAACATATTATTTATATGGGGCTTATTATGATGACCGGTGGAGAGGAGGACCACTTGCAATGGTGCGCATACTGGCTATGATAGATAGGGTGAGCCCACCGCCAACGACCTGCCAAATATGGTTCGATAAGATATCAATGCCAATCATATCCCCTGCTACTTATGTATACGGATGGTATAGCAAATGGGGCAACTACAAAGACGGTATTCTCCAACCTTATATTATCACATGCAAAATACCACGAATTAAGGGCTTTTCTAAGAATATCGCTCCAGATTCTGTATCTCTTGTTCAGGATAAATGTGATAAAGCTACTAATAACTTAAAAGTCAACAATGTTCGACCTCAGACTAAGCAAGATTTTGCTGTTTGTGTCAAAGGACTAGACTTTTTGCACGAGGACTTAAGTGTTCGCTTAGTTGAATGGATTGAATTGCTTCGCATCTTAGGTGCTAAAAAAGTATTTCTCTACGAATTAGAGACGCATCCAAACATAACTAAAGTTCTAGATTACTATCAGCAAGAGAATGTTGTCGACAAAACGACAATAACGCTAGCGGGAAATCAGCCGAATTTGCCTGGTTTCAGACACTTGTACTTGAAAAATAAGTTGACTCATAAGCGCCAGAACGAACTCATTCCTTATAACGATTGCTTGTATCGTAATTTATATACTTATGACTACTTAGCATTGCTCGATATCGACGAAATAATTATGCCTATCGCTCACAGCAATTGGTCTCAACTTATGAATGAAGTACAAAAATTATCGTTAGCTGAAAAGAATTATACTCGTGCGAGTTACAACGTTAGAAACGTCTACTTTCTCGATGACCTGGGAGTCGGAGAAGAACAGATGAAACACACCGAACACGAACCTGGAATACCGAGATATCTACATATGTTGCAACACGTCTACAGATCGAAGAATTATACCAAACCGGGTCAATATGTGAAATGTTTTCATAATACAGAGCGTGTTGTGTCCCTTCATAACCATTTCCCATTGAACTGTTTTGGTTCGTGCACTACTTATTCAATTAATACCGATTTGGCTCATCTTCAACACTATCGTAAGGACTGTGTCGGACCGCTGAAAAATAGTTGCAAAGACTTTCGCGCTTATACCACACGCGATGCAACTATTTTCAAGTACAAGGAAGAGCTTATTAAACGGACAACTCATGTGTTGAATAAACTGGGATTTTTCTCATAGTATTACTATTGCAGCGTATAATAAGCTATAATTATCAGACAACTAAAAACACTATCGATTATATAAATGCATTCTTTCTTCATTTGCCATTCAATGCAATCTACATGTGTGTGATTTGATTTAACTCAAAGCCTTTCCCATTTTCATGTAATAGCCATTAAACGAAAAATAAGACTAACTATTAGGAAGTTATACATATCACGTCAAACTCTTAAACCATCTGAAATTTCGAGTTTTTTGGCCGCTCACAAAATATCCTCAGTTTAGAAGCTTTGAGCAAAGGATGCGGCGCTTACTTAATATATCAATAGCGAAAACTCTCAAACTGGAAAGCCTGAGGTCATCATCCTATCCTCACCACCTTTTTCTATAAAGTGCATGAGGCGGAGAGACTGCAATTGTTGCAAATCTAACACATCTCATATTAGAAAAACATGACTTTTCAGGGACTGGTTTTCAGTGATCGATTCAGAAAACCAAAAAAGTAGCTCCAATTATGACCGATTCCGTAGCCTAAGCACTGGTATGCACTTGACGAGCATGGCTTCTAGTGAAAAATGCTGCCACTCTTGAACTCTATTACGAATAGCATCTCAAAAATGCTATCAAGTTCGGCCACATTTCATCCTAACTGTCCTCTATTTACAATTTAATAATATCCGTATTGCAAACGATGGCAATGGAATGGATTACCGGTTGGTATATCAGGTGATGGATGGTCTCAAGTTGACACTTACGAACTTATGTCAGCTTGTTTTATCAGAAGACAACACAGAATGGCGTTTGTCATGTCTGATAGGATAAAGATCTATTGTTCATATTATTTAATTCTTGTATCAAACAAAATATAAGTTAAGCATTATTTAGTTTTTCATTAACATTAGTGACCCATTCAATGGGTATGTGTTAAGGATTACTTTGTTTTTAAACTCAATACACGTTAGATTATATAAATTCACCAGATTTACAGTAAATCCAATCGCTCTCATTTAAAGTGTACTTAAACTCGATCTATCAAACACTTGGCATATAATCCTTATATTTGTTTATCATTTGAGTGACATATTTAACAGACTATCACTTCTTTCAACCCTTACAAGTTAGTCATATAATTGAATACACTTTCAAGTCATCATTATTTCCAATCTAATCTAATGTTTTCTTCCATAAGTTGAGCCAATCCACTGAAAATTAAGTTAAAAACTTCTGATTTAATAGTGAAAATTCAAACATTTGGATATCGAATAAATTTTTATTTCCAAGATATTTGAAAATATCTAAATGTATCAAAGCTGTGATTATGTACTTATGTTTATTCATTTAAATTACTCTGAATGTAAATTTTTCATAATTATCATAGTTAAATAAAAAAGAAGTTTCATCCGACAGCCAAACGGGTTATTAAATGAAGTTCGCAATAATTTTGCTTTGAGAAATTTGTTACATTTTAAATATTCAGGCAATCATAAAAACATTTTTCATCCAAGTTTCAATAAGTGTTAACTGATATTAGTCAAATGTAAAAATTCAGGCTTCGTTAGTCTTGATCCCAATCTCCGCCTTGTTTTGGGGGCTTTGGTCCACCAGCGGGTTTGGCGCAAATGATTTGATCGACTTGTAAAATAGTGTTTGCCACGTTTGTCGCATATTTAATGCCCCAATACTTGGTTAAGTATAAATCGTAAATATTAGCCTGAACGGCATCGACAACACTGGCCACGTCATTTTCTATGTTAACAGCTGCGGTAGTGTTCCCCTCTTGATGCGAGGCCAATAATAGTGATATCATGTCTGTTGACTTGATGCCTGCGTTGTCTGCCAGAGCCGCGGGTAAGCTCTGAAGGGCTTCTGCGAACTTTCCAACTGAGTATTGCTCCAGACCTGGCAATGACTCAGCGAATGAAGAAATTTGTCGAGCTATCTCAATTTCATTAGCGCCCGCACCCGCCAACAGTCGGCCATCTCTCGTCAAGGCTTTGAATGTGTTGACGCCATCGTCGATAGCACGTTCAATGTCATCCATTATGTTATCGGTTGATCCCCTAATAACAATAGTTGATATACGCGACTCCTTTGCCTGTTGTTCAAAGATCACAACAGTAGTTCCTCCAATTTCGTCGATGTATACTCTATCACAAAAGCCGAGTTCTTCTTTTGTCGGAGCCGTCAATTTGGGCAAAGGTGTGGCGCCAACTGTCTTACTAACGCGTCTCACATCAAATTTGGAATTAAGACGAACGGCTAATAAATTATATTTATTGCAATAATGCAAAGCCATGTCACCGAACTTTCCGCCCGAAACTATGACTTTAGCGCCTGAATCAGCGATTGCTTTGATTTGCGATTCCAACATATTCTCTTCGCCTCTGCTGAAATTCATTAGTTCGTCGGCAGACTTGATCAGAACTGTTCCCTTTGTCTCAGTAGACTGAGTATCAACTGGACAAGTATAGACTACTACCTTTGCTGACTCGGCTGAAGAAACGTCTCCCTCGACCTTAGATTTACGATTAACAAATGTTAAATCAAATTTCTAAAACTATTTTCAATTAACAAAATTACCAATTTTTTAAAGACCATTCCTTGAACTACTTCTGATTTTTGAATACCAGAACCAAGTATTTTACAAATACGAACGTTATCGACATTGAAGGCAACATCTTTTGCCACGACAGAAATGCACGCTTTTGCGATCAGTCCTGATAAAAAGTCTTCATTTCCATATTGCTTGCTCATTACCGAAGAACGAATGGCTTTCAAAACTTCATCTACATTTCTAATATCTTTCACTTCGTGAACAACTAATTTAGACAATATTTCATCCAGTACTTTATTGGCTGCCATTTCATAGCCATCAATGATTTCGGTTGGCTTTAGGCCTAAACGTATCAATTCTTCGGCGTTTTCGAGTAGTGTACCCGCTAACTGTATCACAAGATTAGTTCCGTCGCCAACCTATCGGTGGATCAAAAAAAGCAAAACGATTAATAATGAGATAAAATACACAACGGAATCTAATGAATGGCATACTTCTTGTTCCATCATCTGAGACGCCTGAATAATCATTTTTGCAGCCGGATGTTGGACTTCGAGTTCCCTAATAATAGTGGCCGCGTCTGAAGTGACAAAGAGCTTTTCCAAATGATTTATTATCATTTTATTGAGTCCTTTTGGGCCATAAGCAGACTTAAGAGTTCTGGAAAGTTCGCAACACGCTTCGATATTACGTAAAACTGCTTCTTCAATTCCAGAGAAGTGTCGAGTGCCATCCTTCAACATCTGACCAAAACCTGGAGCTTTAGGTACCGAAAGAGCCATCGTTTTAATTGGTTTGTTGATATAAATTAAGTAAAACTAAACAGATTTAATGACAATAGATTTTTATACTTCAATAATAATACAAATAAGGCATGCATTTAATGCATTCACTCAAAGCCACACCGAGTTCTCACAAAAATGACGTTCACTTTTTTTTCTACCTACAAGTTTACTCTTGAAAGTTTTCTAAAGTTTTCTCTATGCAAATAACTTCAAGGAATCAAAAGCTATGAAATGAAATCATTTAATGAATGTCTTCATGAATTTAGTTTAAACACGGTTATGTGATGATGATCCGTTTGCAAGTCTCAACATTTGATGTTTTTAACCATAAAATCTGAACATTAAATTGTTGCCTGTATCGTGACATAAGTGCCATAACGCGCTAATTCGAAAATTTTCACAAAATGAGTTGATACCACTTTTCAAGTAACCTCTATAAATTGCTCGAATCGATTCTGAAAACTTTCTTTCTAGATAATAGTACAATAAAGGCAGTACAATAAAGCGCTACCTTTTTATCGCCAAAACTTTCAGTGCTATATTGCGCTAATCGTTGAAATTTTTATTTAAACATAAAATCAATTATTTCATGTATAAAATCAGATAAAAATAATATGTTCAATTCATTTCGTACTGAATCGAGACTTAACGCTCATTATTTGACCTTATTAATCTCTCTAAATGTTAACCAATTGATTGCGGACATACAAACTGTAGTGCAAGCATTCTCTCAATAAGTTTATATGAAATGAATTTTAAATGGATGCTAAGCACAAAATTTTAAAGTTTTATTAATATTTTTACAAATATATTTACAAACTGTCTTAGATTGAGCAGAGAGTTTCCATTGAGCCTTAATTATCATCAACTCAAACGAATTTAGATTCACTCAGAGCTCAATAAACCAGTGACTACTTAATTCTCAATAATTGAGATTTTAGTTTAGGATTTATTTTTCTTTTTCTTTAAGTATCCAAAGCTTTATTACATAAAAGTAAAGTCTAATTTTGATATCAATCAACTGACGGAAAAGAGATAATAATTTACTGATAGTTGCAATCAAATTCTGTGTACCAAGAGAATTGAAATTTATTTAAGTTATCAATAAAGATGGAAATTTTGGGATTATCTTAATTTGCTGAAGTGTCCTAATATTTTGCTACAGTACTTAGCAGATCATAGGGAGTAGTTTAACAGTTAATTTATTAAGTTATATTATCTCACAAATTGCCAGTATTTAGCTTTGTCCCAAAATCGTCTAAGATTTGACTAAATTTGCCCCAAAGTTCCCATCTCTAGTTATCAATTTAGATTTTGTCTTTAAAGTCATCAGCAACTATTAAAATGAAAATAAAATTTATATTTATGTATATTTTATCTAAAGTTTTTGAAACTTTGTAAAATGTTGGACTATTTTGTATATGAATAATGAAACCGCTTTTTAGTTGCCTGAATAGTTGTTGTAGTGATAGTACTTGTGGTGGTGAATAGAGTGACCAGACCTCCAGAAATGACCTGAAGTCTCTAGGAATCGTACTCTGACTTCAGCCTCCAGTATCGTATCTTTCCTTGAGATTATAAAAATCAGGATTTAAATTCTGAATTATACATTCTTCATTTGATATAAGTTTTTCATTTGAATTTTTTTTACAAAACCTCAAGGAATTAAGCTTTTAATTATATTTTCATAATCTCCTAACATATCAACGACTTAAAAATTTTGGTAAAATGAGAGTACTAAAGGTGAAAACTGAACCGTTGGCTATTTCTATAACGTCTTTCACATTTGTCAGTTTCAAATGAAAATCATTATATTTCGCTTGCATATACAGTCATTTGCAAAACTCCAGGAACTAGTTTTGGTCATTCTATACCCTTAAAGTCAAACAATTTTGACGAAAATTTTATGAAGAAACTAGAATTTACGGAAAGCTTTTTTGACAGTTTGGAAGCTCAATCATCAAGCGCCTACCTACTGTATGAAAAAATCTATAGAAAAAAAATTCAGTGATTGAATTCAAACTACGACGAATGCAATCGAAACTCCATAAAGACTAATTAAATATATGTTTATTTGTTTGGCTTAAATATCTTTATCTCCAGAATAATAGCTTATCAAAGTTTAAAATTTAAGATTTTCACTTGAACCCAACTTTTGAACTAAGAGCCCGACCGACTTGAATATAATATCAAATTATAAGTTTTTAAAGCTCTTTCAAAATCAGTTCATACCTCTGAAGACTTGTATCAGGGGAATTTAAAGTATTAATTAGTCTTATTCTCATTGAAAATGTTCTTTTTCATTATAATGTAATGTTATTTTTCGAGGTTTGATTTTATAGTTTATTTCACGGTCTCATTTTAAATGAGAATAAGACTAATTAAGGTTTGAAATTACCCTGATATGTAAGAATTAAATAAATTTTTCAAAAGTACCTTTCGAATTTTTTTTATTTAATAAGATACAAATTTAGATGTCTCACAAGTGGTGTGACTGACCTAAAAATCATTATAAAATATAATCGTATGTGAAAAGATTTTGTCTAATTATGCATTAATTTAATCAGGAGTTAAGTTTGGTATTAGATGAAGGGCTAATATTAGATAAATTGATTTATTTTCTTGTATCTAATATTTTTAGGACAAAATTTTATGCAAAACATTTTCTTATTGAAATATTTAATTTTGCGTTTTTCTTATTGACCGAATTTTATAGTTTGAAAAATCTAAATCAACGAATGCCTTTACTAACTCAAAACGTTATTTAATGATCCATTTCGATTTTTCAAAGTATAAAATTCAGACAATAAGACAAATGTAAAATTAATTATTCCAATGAGAAGATATTTTGCTTAAAAATTTATCTTGAAAACATTTGTTATAAGATAAGTTAGTCTATCTAATTTTAAGAAGTAAGACATGGGATTATATTGATCCTATTGTATAAGCTCGAGAGAGCAGTCAATTATCCAGTTGATTTATTGTAATTAGAACAATAACTATTTAATATTGAGACAGTGCTCTCTATTACACGTTCGTATTACATTAATAATAGTAATAATATGCTAAAAAATAAGGTGTATATCATTTTTTGATGTTCTCTCAAATATTGGCTCAATATTTAATTCAAAAGCAATCTAAATTTATGAGAATAGAAGTTAATTAATTTTCATATTTTTGCAGTATTTTTGAGATATCACGCACATTTCTTTTTTATCTACCAATTAGTTCAGACATAGAATTTGATATGAGTCTTGTGTTAATATTGAAGTCAAAAGTCCGATATATTTAAAGTGCAATCAATATAAGTTATTAGATCTGAATTCGTTTACTATCTGAATCATATTGTTATAAATTTGGCGTTTAACCAACTGATTTAAATTACAGATTAATAAATATTTATTAATAGTAAAGAATGTGTATTTTACGTGAATTTAAGTCTTGTAATTGTTTAAATGTGACTACAATAGTTGACTCACTTCTGAGAATCAAACTCAAAATGTTCAAACTATGCGGTCAAATTCACCAAATTTTTCACTCAAAACCAATTCAAAAAACCCTACGTTTCGTGATATTAATACTGTTTATATATCAAACAATTAATTCGACTATAAATTATCTGAATTATGAAACAGTTATTGATATGAAGTCTAAACATATATTACATGAGATACCATCCGTTGCGATATGCAGTAGAAGATTTTATGAAATAAACTCAAAAATATATGATTATAGAATAAATTCAACTAAATTTGACCTCCGTATATGGTGTCAGGTTCAATTCAGAAATGATTCAAAGAAAGCTTGCTATGAATTATCTAAACCGATAATAAGTGCAACGCAGTATTCACCATTGTGTATCACATTATTAAGTCAACTTCTCAATGATTTTGATGCAAAACATAGTGAATTTATTACATATTTAGTAATAATATCGGAAAATTTAAATATCTCGAGTGTCAACATGAATATTCATGGAACTAAAGTACCTCCAAACATGTTAAGTGATTCTCTCAGTTTGAAGGACGGCTTCGCATATCTAATAGAATTGAGTACTTTTCATGAAATATTACTACCATTTGCATATCAGACTGATTGTCAAAATTACAATTCACATTCTGGTGTAAAGAATGCACCAAAATCTCAAGAAGACTGCATTGTCAAATATATAATGAAGAGAGAGTCTAAAAAATGTAAATGTCACAAAAAATGGTTTTATAGTGGTGTCAATTTCTTCAATAAAACCTTTTGTGTGGGAAAAAGTTGTAACATAAAGTTTGAGAGAAATATGTTGAAAAAGGCATGCAAAAAGAATTGCAATAATATATATCAGATCGAAACAATCAAAATGATAATTACTTTCCTCGTCCAGGATTTATACTTGCACACTATACTAAAACATCTGAAGAGGAAATTTTTTATATCCATAGTCCGAAAATGAATTTAATAGGATATTTGTGTTCGATCGGGTCGATATCTTCGATGTAGCTCGGAATCTCTTTTTTTCAATTTTTAATCAATCATTTCTGAAGATTTTTCACATAACTAATTCAATTCTAATAGCAATTGGTGTGAATTTGCATTCTATTATCGGAATTCGATCACAAATTAAACCTCGATTCATATTCGTTTCTTTACTTAAATTAATATTTTTTTATCTTATGTCATATCAAGTGAATGAAGTTATTATAGACTTTCTAAATGAAGAAACAATTACTCGTTTGAGTATAGAACAAATCAGAATATTACCAAAATTAATTTTTTATGTACCCCTTTTCAGTAAAGTAGCACTCGAGAGGATAGAACGCAATTACTTTAATAATTCGTTCGGTATAAGATATGTCAAAAATATTTACTCAGGATGTCGGTCAAAGGAAGAATTATTTTATGACGTTCTCTCTAGATTATTGAATGAGAGAAAATTCGAAGAATTCAAGTTTTATTCAAGTTATGAAAAAATTTTTAAATCGTGTAAAATTGAAATTAATAATAAGAAAATTGCGTGTCCCGAACCTCAATTGAGACTATATAAATCTTTACTTCATATGGGCAATTTCTATTTTGGTAATTTAAACGATAGTTTCAAACAATTATTGCACCATACGAATGTTGGAAAAAATTTGGAGAAAATTAGTTTTGAATTTCCAACAAACTTCTTCGATGGTAGAGTCTGTATTGGTTTGTTCTCAACGCTCAACTTTAAAGAACTTTATTTCTATCAAGAAACAAAAGTCAATTCATTTTTCATCTCGTATTCACTAAGAACATTGAATACAAGGAAAAACTTTTGCCATTCTTATTCTAACGATCAGATTATTTACTCTAGTCATGAGCCAGAATATTGTCAATTCAATTGCTTGATCGATGTTTTTATCAGAGAATATAAATGTTTAACTAGAGATGGAATCGCTTTCTTTCTCAATTTCGACGAGCACTTGATGACGATAAATTATAAATTCTGTGAATCAGATTTTGTTTCCAATCAATCATTTTTATTCGAAAGTTTAGAATATTGTGAGTCTAAATGCGGTCGTGAATATGTTTCAGCTCATTTTAATTTCATCAGTAGATCATATAAAACGTTGAATTCAACAAATTTCAACTTGATTCCAACTAGTTCTCATCATTTAAGATATACCGAAACTTTGAAGACAGACATTAATGGATTGATTTATAGTTTGGGTGGATTATCAAGTCTATGGTTTGGCTTATCTTCTCTTTCTATCTTTGATTTAATTATACTAATCATTAAATTTTATCGAGAAACGAAACAACGGTTCTTGAAAAAGAAGAATCAAAATCATTCAACTGTGAGTCGCGAAAATACACCAAATAAGAGACAGTTTATAATTAGACGTGTAGGAGTCGTTGAACAAAAGTACGAAAGAACGCATCGAAAAGTGTATATATGCAGAGGGAGACCGAATTAAATTGTCATTGCTTTTTAGTTGTGATAATTAGGATCGAATGCATTCTTGTGATAAATTTGAGGTCAAAATATTGTAATTTAAATTCATTAAAAACTTTACACTTACTTTTTCCGTATTATTTGTTGCGAGGTATACTTTCTCATGAACAAATTCTAATTTAAAACTTCATTTATTCATTTATTTACCTACTATTTAAACTTAAAAATCTGTTTGACTTGAGATTAAATTAAAAATTGAGATATGTTTCAAGTTTTTTAACTTCTAATATCTATAGCATATATTGCCAGGTAGCTTCATGGTTATTTTAAAAACAAATAAATAATGTTTACTGAGATAACTTCTTATAAGAACTTTCTTATACTTTTGAATTTGAGTATTAAAACCGAAATGAGAGCAAAAGTTAAATCAAAGATGAGTTATTTCGAATTCAAGTACTGGATATCCTTGATTTGGATCAACAAAATTTCATATTGATATCACCCTGATATATTTGAACCTAATGGTGAGCATGATTAAGGCTTCTTCATCTCCTGTATTTGAGGGTATCCTTCGGTCTCCGTTCTGAGAATTTTTCTTGGTTTTCAGTGAAATATTGGTGTGTAACATAAGTATTGTCGGAATTTTTGAAACTTTATTGCAACAAAAAAATTAATTAACAATATAAGCGCCATCACAGTCTACAACAGCTTCCCGCCTACGAGGTAAATCAAAAATGCCTTTTTCATAAAAATTTGTGACCAGCGCAAGCACTTTGTCTGGGTCAAACTCAACTGAACTTCCAGAACGCACCTTGTCTTATAACGATCTGTCACCGTTCTTGAACCACGTGAACCACCGATGACAGGTGCGTTCACTAACGAAGCCTTCGCCGAGTACGGCACGGATATTGTGAGCTGCCGTCGCTGCGTTGTGGCCGAGTTCGGACTCGTACAAAGTACGCTACCGAATAGGTAGTGAAATTTCGGACATTTGCTGAAGGAATTTACAACTGCGAGTCAATTGTGACTACGGTTAGGGATAAAAGGCGACCCATACCACTTGTATACCCTGCGCATATTAGTTCTCGAACTTTCTAAAAATGTCTATATACTTTGAGAAAATTCCGACAATACTTATGTTACACACCAATATTATCGTAGGAAATATTTAAAAAATAGATTGATAATGCAGATCAATTTCAAAAGCAACAAACTTTTGAAGTAAACATTTAAATAGCGCCTATTTTTCAATTCACACACTTTCATATACCTTTAAACTTAAATCAATCTTTCAATCCTTCATATCGTGACCTAAATGCTATAATGCGCTAACTCGAAAATTTTCACAAAATGAGTTGATAGCACTTTTCAAGTAAGATACGAAACCTCTATAGATTGCTCGAATCGAATCTCAAAATTTTCAGGTAGATTTCCAGAAATCGATTTCTTGAGTAATTGTTGTAGTGGTGAGTAGAGTGACCAGAACTCCAGAAATAACTTGGAGTCTCTAGGAATCGTACTTTGATTTCAGCCTCCAGTATCGTGTCTTCACTTGGGATTATAAATTTCAGGATTTAAATTCTGAATTATACATTCTTCATTTGATATAAGTTTTTCATTTGAATTTTTTTTACAAAACCTCAAGGAATTACTTTTTAAATTCTAGTTACACTAGTGGTCAATGGTTTGTGAGAGTGAATCATAAGTGGTAACGTAATTAAGTGATGATTTTGGTCTCCATTGAGTTCGTGATTAGGTTCTGTTGTGTTATAGTTGTAATGATCTTAAACCATGAAATAAATTTCTGTAAGTTTTTCAGTAAAGTTATTTTATATTCTTACGATTTCTCGTCTATAAGTGTTGTTGAACTTGATTGAGCTAGCGTAACTTATTATAGCATAAAGTGTTTAAGTTACAGTATCACATATTCCTCAATAATAGAAGAACTAAATACATCTACATCAAATGTTATATCGTGAACTGTACAGCTGTCATAGTTTCTTGGAGTTTCGATTGTACACTTTAAACTCAATTTCCTCCATAACAGACTTTTCTGAGTTAGCGCATTATAGCACTGAGGTCACGATATAAGAATTGCTAATGCTATTTTAAATATTTGAACTTTAAAGTTAAACTAGAAAAATAGCTAAATATATTGGCAGCATAATTCAAATCCTCACGAAATCTCATTTTTAGATAAAAGCATCAGACTTGTCAGGTATACCACAAGTAGTTATTCCGAAATTCAATCGACGAACAAAACATTTTGAGCGACACATAAGCATTTAATTAATATATTGTTGAACTTCAACGTGAATAGCATTCACTTTTTTCTACTACATATTCAAACGATTCCCAGATTCGTTCCATTAGAATCTCGACTGAATTCTAAGACCAAATGTAAGATAACCAAAAATAGTTTAAATCAGTCTGAATAAGAAGTTGAAAATCAAACATTATTTGCAAATATGTCACTAAGAAGGTTATTTAACATTTATGGAACTATTCTAGAAATAGTTAATATGATTTTGTTAGTTTTTGGTTCTTTAGTCGTTTGCATATCAGTTACTAACGACTCAACCTCTGCCATAGAAACCGATATTAACTACCATTTTCATTGTGGTGAACTATTTTCTGTTCTCCTAATGATCAAATGGTATAAGATTTAAACAAAATTTCTTATACCTAAAAACAGGATTAATATTCAGTTCACTAATGTTATGCATGGCGTCATTGTCCGGATGTGCCGGAGTCATGAAAGAATCACTCGCAAAGTTGACATTTAGCTGGACTATCATGTTATCAGTTGTTATTCTACTCATACAGTCATTCGTGATAGCAATCATATATAAGGATCAATTAAGTAAGCTTATTGATTCTGATATAGAGCACATCTTTCGTGAATTTTACTCAAATAACGATTCCCAACTAATCGTGAGAAAATATGACTGTTGTGATTGGAAATCACCAAAAGATCTAACTAGTCAAGCTATTGGTTATGCTCTTCCCTGTGTTTGTTGTCCATCTATTGAAGTTATTCTGAGCAGTGCTTAGAATCGAATCGAACTCTATCTGTTGATAGTAATGATTTATGTCGTGTTGGCTCAGTCAGTCAGAACAATAAAACGTGTCACGAAAAATTAGAGGAAATTTTCAAGCAGGATATTGATTATATACTTATAGTCATATGACCCTCAATCCTACTGACTTATTTCGATCTTTTTATCTTTTAAGTTATCTTATAATCTTCATGAAGTCTATTCTGATTAATATTTGAAAGGTTTGGAAATATTCTTACATTAATAAAAGTTTGTTGATAACTACTCGAAGGTAGAACTATGCAAAATACTCCGTACTTTTACGATTCAAACCAAAATCTCATATTATAAGAGATATTTTATACTATAAATTGTTCGATGTATTTAGTTGATTAAATTTCAGTATAAGTTTTCTCGTCTAAATGCTTGTCTGTATTTGAAGAAAAATTTCAATGAATTAAAAAATAAATTTGTATTTGAGCTTTTACAAGCTGTTAAGTTCTGAAATTTACAATGTAATTGTTAATGTTTCGAACGTTTGAAAATTGTGCAGTTAATTTATAGTAAAAATGGATTTAAGGCTTTTATGATAACAATTCAAATTATTATGTTCGAAAATATTCAAAAGCAGCCCTTCATCTAAACAAATTTGTAACTCTTTTATTTTGCAGAGATCATAATATATATGACAGTCACAGACATAATGTTTGTTCGTGTGATGCGAATAATAGCTGCAAATGAGAATGTTAGAATCTTAATTATAATTTTAAGGAGATATGTTCTCACATTTATAGCATTATACTTTCAAACTAAATGCTGACTTCGATCGATAAATGTTGCAGTAGGAATATATTAGTGAAACAATATAAGGTGATAAAGATTCAATTGACAGATATGTGATAATTACAAATGAAGGGTTATGCAAAGAGAGCAAACAATAGCATAAATGTTTCATTTCACATTCTATTTTTACTGCAGATTTTAGCTTCCGTATAGACACTTGACAAATAAGTATAAAAAACATAAAATCTCTAGACTTTAAAGCATAATTGCTTGCCTCCAGTTATAGCGGAGTAATAGCCCTTACTCTTGTAGTCAATATAGAAAGTTAAAATCAATTTTATTCTTTTATATTAGAGTGCAACAATAAGTTTGTTTAGCTTGTTCTATAAAGTCTTAAATGACACTCGTTAAGTCTGGTCAATATTTTTAGATTTTCTCACACTTACTCAAATAAGTGATAATTAAAAATACAAATAATAAGCTATTTCGTTACTTTAACTTCAAGGTTTTTATTTTGATTTTGGATGCAATTTCTTGTTCGTAATATAGCGACCATGTTATCGTTAATCAATATAATAGATGTTCGAGAGTCTTGTTATCTTAATGCAAATCACTACTACGCTTATGATTGCCTTTAAGCGAAAAGAGATATTCGTTTGGCACTAACTTCTGATTTACATTCTATATTCTACAAAAAACTTTGCAATTTCATACTATAACGTGACCAGTCAAATGATTAAATTACCATTTGATAAGTTCATACTTATAACCCGTTACTTCCTATCGATATTAAGGATTGTGCATTACATTAATAGTTTTTATCGGTTTTAGTTTTATAATATAAAATCTTACATTTAGATTGAAGCTTTTGTTAGACTTTTCACTTGCAACTAAACGAGAGAAATGATACTCGTTCTTTTTCAATCCTCCAATTTTGCTTCAATTAATGACTTACATTTTGTAATTAAAAATTAGACATTACCGATGTCTTTTGAAGATTGTTATATTTGATGTAATACTGTTTCATCAGTGGTTTCTGTTCAGCTAGATATTTGGGCTCAAAGGTGTAGTAGGAATGAACAACTCGTTCATCATAACTATGGAAATTTACAAATGTGAATCAAATACTTTTATTCAACACAATAATTCAGACCTACAATTAAGGCTAGACTTGAGTTTTCCTTACGCACCGTTTGTCATCTATCTCTACAATTACGAGAGGTTCAGATCAATAGATTATCAGTAATATTCACCATAAAACGAAAACTACAATCACATCCAATCAGGTTCGGCTTAGATGGTGGCAAATTTTTTGGCATTTGTCCTTCTGTTGAATATGACTTGTGGCCTATTAATATCAAAAGGTATATTATATCCGCGCTTCAAATGTCACCAAAATCCAAAATCGGAAATAGCTGTGACAGAAGGTAATATTTTGGGTTAATTTGGAAAATTTTATGAGCTACAATCTATACTTCACGAGAGGAAGTGGATTTTCGAAAATTCAAGTCATTCGACTCACGCGTGTAAAGACAAAAAACAGTTTCGGGATTAATTGGACGCATTTACGAGACCGAGAGAGCGTACCGATTATTGATTCGAGTTATAGCTGAGAACAAAGCTTAAGTCACAAAATTATAACTAGGGTCAATTGTGATGGAGAGTTGCAGTTGAAGTTGTTTTTTGGGACAAATAATGCAAATCTTGTTTTCGTTCAATCTTAGTTTTGAGAAAGAGGTCACAGAAATTAAGGTTAAACGTGTCAAAGATTCGACATTAAGTCATATATCATTTGTCGACGACCACAAGAAGTATTCAAAATGATAGCAAGTCAGATGTAGTACTGCTTTTAAAATCTGCTCTCAAGTAGAAGATGATATCATTTCTTCTCAAATGACATAATTGTTTTCCAAAATGGTATCCGCTTTCAAGACATTATCGAGTTCTACGATACGAGGAAGTGGTTTCTTTCGTTAGAAATCGAAAAAATTGTTCGTCACCTAAACTAAGAGAACTTTTCTTAGACACCACCTCTTTTGTCATTAATGTAAACTCTAATCAGCTCTTATCTGAATCAAAAATCAATTCGTTTAGGGTTTTATCAAAACTTTGATTCTTTGGGCCAAACAAAATGTGACTAAAGTATTTCTACAATTATTACAATCTAAGAGGAAGTCGCTCCACTTGGTTCTAGGTGTGTCTGCGATCATTCATGGTTCTAGTGAAGAAGACATTGATTGCAATCAAATAAAAGAAGTGAGACAATCTATCGATGCTCTCATAGAAAGGTTGTTGAGATCACAAATGATATAAAAAAATACCGCTGCAACCAAAGCATTTGAAAATATTGAAACTGAAACGTATGAGATTGCTATAAATTATTTACTTAATATCGCTATCGATAACAAATGCAAAAAAGGGGTTCGTATTCTAGCTTTAAGAGCCTTAACTCAAATATCAAGCGATCTGACACGGGATAAGCTATTAAAAGTATTTGAAGATGAATCGCAAATATATGATGTTCAAATCAGTTGTTATATCAAAAGCATTAGAGGACCAATTCGAGACATTTCATAGTAAAATCAAAGTTAATTCCAATCTGGATATCGTTAATTATGTAAAAGAATCTTCGCAAAACATCAGATCCAGACAAGCTGAACACTTTTCCATTGAATGCACTAGAACTTGTAACACCAAACAATCCGTTACTTAATTCTCGAAATGTTCAATATTCTTATTTGGATAAACGAGCAAATTTAGACATCGACTACAGGACAGATATTGTTCATCTAGAACTATCAGATATTCTTCGTTCAGTTACTTTCAACCATTTGCTCTTTGTTAACGGTAAATAAATCAAATTGAAGCTAAATATTTTAATTTGAAATGTTTCTTAACTGTTGACTCCAGGTAATGATTTTGGGATTAAAAATTCTGCAAATAGGACTAAACACTCAGTTCAAGAATATTTTAGAACAATTTTTGCTGAAAATTTCTCGTTTGCAACTCAACAAATAAGAGAACTTCTGTCAAACAAAGATCAACAATCCTCAAGCTGATGAAACCGTTGTACTCGGAATGTCAGCTGAAACCAATAGCAAAATACTATTGATTTGCTCAATTGTTGCCGATTTGAATTATGAAACCAATTTGCAAACAATTGGTTGCCATTCTAGACTTATATCTTAGTCTCTTGTTTCTTTGTCGAGAGTTATTGATGCGAAAGTCGAACTAAAGAAGTTTTTTCAACTTTAAGATTAATTTACCGAAAGGACGGAGTTTACTGAAACGTTGGATGTATTAGAAATTTCACGAAGTGTTGGCGCGACGTTAGAGGAGGTTTGAAACTTGTAAACATAAACAGATCTGATAAATACAGTGAATGTAGTCAAAATTTGTTAATCCTTTAGATTTGTTCTATCTTCAATATATATGATGACTCTCGAAATAACATTGAGTTATATATTTGAGCTCTAGTTTCCCTTTCAGTATCTCTGGTGCTTAGATCGCTTGATATTAAGTTCATTGGTTTATGAAAGCTCGCGGAAGAGCTATTTAGCATTACTAAAGCCTTGTATAACAAGCATAAGAGTCAGTTCTCACAAATCCATGAGAAGCAGAATTGAAACTTAATTCTAGCAAACATACTATCGAGTTGTACCTGTATTGTTGCAAATAACTCTCACCAAAAACATTTTATAAGTTTAAGTTTAGGTTAGGTCTGTCTATTTGTATTAATCTAACCTAACCTAATCTTAACTTAATCACGAGAGTGATTTACAACAATACAGTCCGTCTTCCATAGTAAAGTCAATTTACTCAAAGCTATGTAACATTGATAAAGACAGGACTTACCTAAGCTCCAACCATTAAAGTGTTGTTGGAGAGCATTATTTGCAACAATACCAGCAATTATACCGTGTAATAAGCCTTTTAATTGAATTTTCTTATTTTAGTTTTTGATTTTGATTAATAGGTTTTTCGTTATACATCGATTTATTGCCTTACGATTTAATTAATCCTTGGAGAGCATCAGTCACTCGAATCTCTTTAGCTAAATTGGATATAAATTCCATAGCACTGAAACTCTTGTTAGAGAGATCCTCAAAAATGGAAAAGATTAAAAGAAGCAGGTAAAGCTATAGTGAATACGTCTAACTCTAGAATAGATAGAAAATTTTTACTGAAATTTCAACTATTGAGCCCTCGAAATAATCAACAAGAGATACATTTCAAGTTAAGGACTTCCTCCAGAAATGCAAAGTTTCCGCATATTACAAGAGTATTCTTTACGACTTATCCCTTAAACTAGAGTTAAAGTTAGATAGTTTGAATTTATTAAGATTGATGCAGGTGTAGAAAAGGTAGGAGAAGTAAGATTTGAAATAAGCAATGACGAGCCCTTCCTTTTGAAGGGGTTGCTAATTAAACAGAAAAATCAGCTGGGACTAAACAAAAATTCTAACTCATCATTTCATTTATCTTTCATAGCTATCAGAGAAAGCATTAATCATTTCAAAATTTCATCAACTACTGCAATAAAAACCAATGGATTAAAGTTGAAATTCTTTGGTACTACAAACAAATAATAACTGATTGTTTGGTTCAATGCAAGCCACAAAATCTAAGAAAGCGATCGTTTAAATTGTTAGCGAAACTGCAAAATTTAAAGCAATTTGAAGTATGAAAAATATTGGCAGTTATTAGATTTGGTGTGAACGCGATCTTCTGAAAAGGACTTGCGCTTGTGTTGTGGCCTAGTGCATAAACCTTTTCAGCTCTACGGACAACAACTTAGAATAACATCGAATCGAATATTATCAAAGTCGGCTTATTATAAAGTTTAAAACTCATTTCACGTCAAATTGATTATTTAAAATGCCATGGTCGAAGCTTCACCTTTCGATATTAGTTTTCAGATTTTCACAAACGCTCACATAATTCGTACAAACAGTAATGGCTTCGAATATGGCCTGCAAGTTGTCGGTAAAGATCAGTAAAGACTAAACACTTTAGAGACGTTCGCGCTTCCCTCAACTCAAATTTTTGGTCGAATCAAGATTTGAAGTTAACGCTTCTCTCAAATACTCTGATGAAGAATACGAATGTTTTGATAAAATACAAAGAATGAGTGGAAAGCAGTTGAGAAACTTTGCATCAATACGCCTACAAATGGAAATAGACACAATTGAATGGAACTACAAGTAAGTTTAAGGCCATTACTGCTTATGAAAAATTATGTTAAATCAAACTTTTTACGTATATTTCAGGCATTTCATTCAACTCAAATCACGATCAATTCGAAATCGACTAACAAATTGAGAAATCCATTGTATGCTCAAATTTCATCCGAGAAGATTAAACTGAAGGAAAATATTAGCCTCGAAGGCAAACTTTTGATGTTTGACGCAGAAGCAGATAGAGAAGAGCCAACTTTCAAATCGCTAGTGATGAGAAGCCGATCGTTCTCAGGGGATTGATTGATGCTCAAAATAAAAAGTGTCACGAGTGGGACTAGAGAGGAATTCTAGTAATTTATCCGACTTTCTCTAATTGGAATCAAAGAAGACAATACAAATTACAAGGTTTCATCAGATATTAAACTAAAATCTACTGTATTAGAGCTGAGAATTTCTAGGACTGTAGACAAGCAGGAGAACAGATAATAATTAATTGACTGACCGAATATAAACCACAACATCTGAGGAATGAGTTAATGAAATTATTAGTGAAGTTTGAAAATCTTGATCAATGAGAAACAAGAAACATACTAGGAACCCTAGATTTGACATGAACGCAATATCTAAATAAAAGTTCAAACTTAATAACCAATATACTGCATAAGTCTCATCAACATTGTCAAAATGAACTGAAAACTTCAAATCTTATCCATCTATTGTAAGCTCTAAGATTCTCTTCACCTGGTATCAATCAAAAAAATATCAAAATTGATTTATGATTACCTTGCCTTCGAATATAAGTTACGAAACTTCAGCAAATGCTCACAAAATCATGTGAATAGCGAAGGGCTCAAGTATAGCCTAAAAGTTGTTGGCGAAGACAAATCTGTACATTTTGTGATGTTCGCGCGTCACTTCAATACAAACATTTATCAAACTCAAGACTAGAAGTGAACACTTTTTCGGGTACCTTGATAGAAAACTGGAGTGTAATATAAATTTGCAAAGAGTCTCTCCAAAACAGTACAAGTGTTTGGCATGAATGCATTGGTTTAATAAAAAAGTTGACACAATTGAATGAAACTATTAGTAAGTCTATTTATATACTTTTTGATAAGTAATTTTAACTAATTTTGTTTTAGACAGATTTAAGATGAGTATCAAACTCAAGTTGTTTTGTTGATGAAATGGACTTTCAATTGGATAATAATACAAAAACACCTAGCAAATCAGTGTTTGTTCTTATTTGTTCGGAACAGTTTGATCTGAATGCAATATTTGGTTATGAAGAAAGCAACTCTATAGGGCTAATGCAACATTATTTAAATTTAGTCCATCAAGACTTGATTTGCAATTTAGTGAAATAATCGTCAAACTTAGTATCGATGTACTAAGTAAGATAAAACACACGGAAACGCAAGTATCGACTTATGATTTATTCCATAATCTAGTCTAAAATCATCACCAAATACTACCTTTTCGTTGGATTTCAGTACAAAAAGATAGGATAAAAATATCTTAGAACTTTTTGGCAAGGGTTCATTATTTATCCCTATATTAATCTTTATTTTAAATTTACTCAATTAGTTGGAAGTACTCTTCTTTCAAGTGCAATCTTCGTTAACGATCAATTTGAGGGTCGAGTAGTTTTTGATTTGAATTCAAACCTGGAAGCATTAAACCTTGAAATATGATTCAATAGCTGATATCACTAAACTAATAAGACTTCAATCGAAACTTTTTGTACCAACTTTTTCAGAATGACAAAACTTCTCTTTCATTCTAAGAAATTTAATCTGAATTTAATTTAAAGTTTTTTTTTCTCGGTTCAAATAATAAAAATAAAAGTTAGTCTAAAAACTTTGGTTCAACCCTTGTACTATACGTTTGATCCAAACCAAGAGTTGATGACCAATATGAGCACCAAATTCAAGAGAAAAGTAATGAATGAACCAGAGTCTAAGTTTGATCCTAAACCTGTTACTTTTTTTGATTGAAATCCCAATCGACTCAATACCTCTAAACTGAAACAAGTAAACTTTAGATAGCTTACTGATTATCAAAATAGATACATCAAAATTGAGAGCAAACTTGTCTCTCTTCTGGGACCAAATACAGAAAAAATTCTTATTAAGACTTCAGACAAATTAACCAATTTTTCAGATTCACTACGATTCCACTAAAAATATTCAGACGTTAATCACTCAAACATCTGGAAAGACTACGAATTGAAATTGAATCATCAAAGCCTTTAGTCGGAATTGAATACGAAACGAAAGAAATACAAATCAAACAATTGACTCAATTGGATTGTGAGCATGAAAACATATGACTGATAAGCAAAAGTGAAAGGTGTGAAGAAAATTTGGCTAAAATTGGTATACATTCAGAAAATGGAAACGATTTAACTTTGAGTTTAATTACATTAAAAATTAACTGTTAATTTAACGGTAAATATATGGCATCAGCAAAAAACAGGCAAGTTTCAGTAAGAAAACTCTAGATATGTTCATTCGATAAGTTTTGTCTTTGGTCCAAATACACATTTTAGTCTTAATAGCAATATACATAAAGATAGCTTAAAACATCTTCATTATCTATTTATCAATCGGGGAAAATCTTCATTTATTTAATCAGAAAGTCCTTAATCCTTGTATCCAGTCAAACACCAGAGCATAAACTTGACTTTTATGGAAAACTTGTTCGTTATAACCACTCAACAGGATTAGATCTTAATGAATAACGGTGTTCAATCAAGACGATTACTAATCAAACAAATGAGTCACCTATTCTGCCATTGCTCAAATCATTCATAAATAACACCACTCTTAATCCTAAAGTTGGGTTCAATCAAAGTTTTAGATCAGAATTCATAGCAGATCCAACTCAAAATGAATAGCTTTTCAGAGTATAACTTATTGATCACGTTCAATCGACTCACATCCGTATAAGTCTTCAGTTTTAGGTTTGAGGTCAGAGGTAACAAACCAGATGACCTTTTGGCCAAAATGGATGCTTATTTAGCTCAAATTAGAGGTATTAATTATGAGGAATAATTTTCGAAATTTTTGAATGGAAAATGAATTTTTTGTTTAAATTGAACTTGACTTAGTGAGTTGTCACGCTTCATACTTAACCACGACTAAAGACGACTAAACAGTTGAATACTTGAATATGAAAAGAGCCATCTCAACTTGATCTCAACTTTGGTTTATATTCTTCTCCATCAGGAATTACATACCATTCACCTTTTGTCACCTGTTAAGCTCATTAACAACAAATTCGAGTCAAACTTTAGCAAATATTTCTTTTGAAATTTCTCAAAATTTTTCATTAGGCTTGAATATATTTTTTACCTAGAACTAATTCAAGTTTTTAGCTCCAACCGTCAACCATAAAGTATGAGCTGGAAAATACACTCTACAAAAGTCGAGCACAGATTTGATCTCAAACTTTTGGAAAATGAACTTAAACTTGAGTGAATGCTCGATATTGCATGTAATGAAAGTAGTACTCGAAAGAGTGATGGCCATAACTTTGATTTTGATCACATAGGATCAGATCCAACATTAAAAATGAGAGGCTAGACTCATGGTGTTTTTTTACTTTAAGTACTTGTGCATACAGAAAAGGCATAATTTTTCATGCAAAGAATTCCTTTGATCTGATTTTTTAAATACGGTAGACACTCGATAATTTGAACGATTTTTAATATCAGTTTATATTGTATGCCTCTTTATTTTGAAATATTTATCAAATCATCATTGGACACCGTATTTTTGGACAAACTGTTTTATTTGTTTACTATTTGAGTGAATTAAATATTCTTGATTGAAATTATAAGTTATCTTATATTGTAAAATCATTGTTGGATTCCATCAAAATTTTAACTCATTTTTAGAGGAAATTAAACATTTGCAAAATAAATTAGTTAATCTAAAATTACCATCAAAACTAACGCTTATTATTGACTTTTTTAGTAAATAATTGTGCTCTAAATGAAATCTTAGTATTAATTAAAATTTTGAATTTGTAAAGAATTCTTTATTTTGAACTTTTTTTTTATCAAAATACCGTGTATATACTCACTGCTTTGAACCAAATTTTTTTGGCAGAAGCGGTTTCAAAATAACGAGATTCTACTGTAGCAGTATTTGCATAGAATTGAGAATATTTTGATTCGCACTTTACTTTTTCTTAGTTCTAGATTTGCTCTCTGTCATCGATAAAAATACAATAAAAAGTCAGAATTATCCACACATTGCTTCAGAATCAAAAACTGAAGACTAAAAAGTATGGCTTCAACATTGATTTAAAGCCTATTGAAATTAAGTTTTCTCAAATTAACCTTAACTTATTAACGATTTGAATTGGTTTACCCAAATTTATACTCATGTGCAAACACGTAAGAATAGGCCTATCGACCTAAATATTCGCTTGTCATTCAATAAATAGTTCACTGATAGGATATCTTCTAAAGACTGTATATTTTAAGCTATTGCATCAGGAAGTTTGGGCTCAAAGTTTTCAATTGTTGTGAACGGTGGTTGTGAGCTGATTTTCGAGAGAACAAATATAAATACAGAGAATGGTTTTCTTAAATTTTATTATAGCACTGAAGCTATGAACGATAGATTTGCTCAAAGTTTAGATGTTGGCAACTTTTACCAAATGCCTATTTTTAACACAAGAATACCTAAGGAGATAAAACTTTTTACGACTAATATGTTAACTGTTCATATACTACTAATATTGATAATAAACTAAACTGAAAAGTGGTTAGCATCCAGTTAAGAAAAAGTGATTGTAAGGATAATAATTGTGTTATAAAAATCGATTGGAAAAACAAACAAACAAATGAAACACAAACACGGAATAATTGCATTAGTGTTTCAGATACTAATTCAAGACTTAAGTCATTTATGCCAAATCTAATAATACCAGAGTTGGCAGAACTTGTTTTCAATAGTTTTGTCCTCAACTCGATTGTGGTTCAGGTAATAAAAACTACTTGCCAATCAGTTGCTGTCGTCATTGCTATAAAAGTGGTTAGAATTCGTGAGTTATTTAAAATTATTAAATTCATTTTCATATTAGATGTCAAACTTTCAAACTTCCTATCTATTGTGTGCCTAAACATAACCCAAGTCTAGAAAATGAGATTTATATCTAAATTTGAATATGTAATTAATGAAACTTATAATTTTATGCAAATAATGTTATTTTAAACTCTTTTCAATTTTTAGTTCATGAACAACTTCTAATTTTTGAATTGTATTTAATTTGGTAATTGAAGAGCGTTACACGAGACTACGATCCGAGCCTTAATTACCAGATTTGTAATTCATAAATAATGTTGAAAGCTTGAATTTTTTGCTTTCCTTATTTCCTGTTTTGAAAGCATCTATCAAAATGACTTTGTTGAAAGCAAATTCAACTTTAAGAGTGAGGAAAATTTGACAATAAGATATCATTTTTAGCATTATAAATATCAAACAGAAGTTATCAAATTTTCTAAAGAGCTTTATTGATGCATAAATAGGTTTAACTGTATTAGACGCATGCGTTTTGAGTGTCTAAGAAAACCACAAATTTTTGGCTGATATTTTGTTTATGTTTTTAAATGCATTTAAAGCCAAACAATTGCTCTGTAGTTACGAAATGCTATTGATTCCGGTTTGCGATTGAAAACGTAAGAAGTTTTATAAACAAATCTCAAATGAATTATGATTAAATAGTTGCAATTGGTTCATCACGAGTTCTATTGCCTTTCGGACTCAATAATATATTAACATTTCTAGTCTGAAGTGATCACTCAGTTGCAACTTCCTTTCATTTACGTTTTCCCAATACTTTTAAGTAGTTTTAATTGAACTCTCTTTTGAATTTATTCAATTTTTGTCTTAAAGCTCTTTTCTCATATTCTTTCCTCGAACCAAGACAAGTCTGACAAACCATAACCACTGAGTACGTAAGAATTGTTTTTAATATTTGAGTTCCTAAGGTATTGACGTATTTGAATCAAACCTGAAAAGTGCATTCAAACCTTATTCTCGACATTAAATCTAATTACGTTGTTGTAATTAAGACATAGCTAATGATTGATTGGTAATTGAGTTGAATGCGAACGAATGTTTGAAATGTTCATGCAGTTTATCCTTAATAAGATTTTAGTTGTTAATCACTCAACTAACGATCTTTTATTGAGATATAAATCATCAAAATTGTCTCTATTATAATTCTAATTAAGTTTATATTTTAAAAAAGTTTCAGGAAGTTCACAATTGGGCGACAATTAGTGATAACGAATTGAAGGTTAGATTTATCTCAGATGATTTCTAGTTTCTAATAACCAATTAAAAATCCAAATATTTTAGATAATTGCGTCAAATCTTTCTCAATACTAGTGACTGTCGGTCGCGCTTCACATCATTTTCATGCCAACCCTTCAATATTTACTTTCGAACAGATTTGACATTAAGGAAAAGTTAGATTTAATTTCAATATATTCTACTCATAATTTGAAAAGAAATTGAGAGAAATAATTGGTTTCTATTTTTTACGCAAACAAAATAGTTGCAACGTTTTTGCGTTGGCATTTTTGCTACTGAAAGCTTAGCAAAACTACAACAACTTTAGGTTAGGTTTGAGGCAAACATTACCTGAACCAAAACAATTTTCCTGATCATATTTCTAAAACCAAATTTTATGCAAATTCTCTAAATTTGAGCTCTTCTTGTCTTCACTGGGATCAAAGATATGATTAGTATCTTTGATTCGATCGCATGCAATCTAATGACCTGGACTTCAATCAATATTCGGGTCAATTTATAAATGCATTCCAAACTTTAATATCTATTGAATGTCTCGTTTTTAAGTGTAGACTCGTTTTAATAAAGCTTATATGTTGGCTATAAGTAGAATAAAATTATAATTATTTGTACTATAGAATAGTTAAGTTATACAGAAAATGGTATTTGATAAACATAACCAGAACTAAACAGTTGTAGAGATGCAGAAGTGCATAATTATATTTGCGAGAAAATTAAATTTGAATTGATTTGATAGGAGATTTGCGAATATTGTAATTAAGATTATTAATACGTAATGTGATGTAAGGCAAGTCAACCACATATTATTGGTCAAGTTGAGAAGAGCCCTTCGGGGCTTCCGTGATAAAAATTTTATTAAAACGAGTGGCAACCGCTAACAGCTAAAAATACCGGTATATATATTTTTGGTGAACTTTCGCATAAGGCCCCGGGCGTCAGATCTCAGCACTGCTTCACTGCTTCCTGGATTCACAGATCTGCTAACAAAGTAAGTTCTCTTCAACTCCAAATCTTAATTGTCTTATACTTTGTTTCATTTAATTGTTTTGTCTTCTTAATTCATTCTGTTTCTCTTCTAGTAACTTTGCTCAAATTAAGTTACTTTTGTCAACTATTGTTTTTATACCCAAAATAAGTTTGAGCTATACTTTGCTTCAATTGCTTTATGTTTCGATCAGCAAATACTTGAAATTGATTTAATTATAAGGTTTTTATATAAGTAAACTTGAAGTGAATACTACCAGAAATGTTGGTGTATTTCTAATAAAAAATATTAGAAATCTTGAAAAGGTTGAGATTTAGTTGAAGTGACCAAAATTGCCATTTCATACGTAAGTTTTTATATTGGTTTAATCATTTAAATTACATTGAGTAAATCGAGATAAAGTTTTTTCATTACCAAAAAGGAAGTCAAGTTTAGAGTAACTTCCATTTGTATAAATCTGAAAGTTTAGATAAGTCATTTTTAAACCAATCTAACCGTAAGCTTAAGGTAAGAGATCTCGAATTGTGAAAAGTTTTTTTTAACCTATTAAAAATAGCTTTAAGTTATCATAACTAATATAACTATTAATTTAGTCTATTGGTTGAGTGTCTAAACTAATAGGTTATGGAAATGTTTTTTAAACAAATGAACTGCCAGTAATTTGTTTAGAATAGAATAGAAGATAAATTGAAAATAGTATTTATTGAGGTTCAATTGATGCAGTTCTGTAACATTAATCTTAGGCCTCAGCTTATAATTAATTCCATTAGTTTCCTTATGAGCAAATAAGCAAATGACAAAAATAGTTTATGGTATTTACGATTATGTCCTTGAAAAGCATAAAAGTAAATGAAAACCTGATCATTCACTGCTTTGGCAAACGATCTTTTCTTTCCTATGAAAATTAGTTATTACTTGAGTTGCTTTTTTGCTGCCATAAGGAAAATCTGTTTTGATTTACCAAAATAATGATAAAACTGTTTTGAGTCCACTTATTGCGTACTTCTGCGTAACACGACTAGGATCAACTGTTGGAGTATTTAAGTTGTTTAATAACTCTTGAATAGTCATTTCTGTTGACAAAAGCAATAAGTGGTGACGACACTATTCCTATCCTCTCCTTAAACCTACTCTGAATAACTAACTAACTAACTAACCAACTTTTTGTTTGTTGTCGCCTTTCCACTTAAAAAACTTTTTAACCTCAATTATATTTGTTTAATTGTTTCAACAGAAGTCGAAAATGCCGAGCAATCATATGCAAAACGGATCAGTTACTAATTCAGGTTCTCATTGGCCTAATAATGTTGGGATACTGGCTATGGAAATCTATTTTCCCAACGCATATGTCGATCAAACAGATTTGGAAAAATTCAATGGTGTCTCAAAAGGAAAGTACACAATAGGTCTCGGACAGACTCGAATGGCATTTTGCACAGATAGAGAAGATATCAGTTCTATTTGTCTGACTGTCACCAAATCGTTGCTCGAAAAGCACTCGATATCACCGAAAGATATCGGCTTTTTGATGATCGGGACCGAAACAATACTGGATAAGTCAAAAAGTGTCAAAACTGTATTAATGGACTTGTTCAAAGATAGTGGCAACTCTGATATCGAAGGCGTTCATACCACTAATGCTTGTTATGGCGGAACCGCCAGTTTGTTTCATGCGGTCGATTGGATAGAATCGAGTTCTTGGGACGGAAGATATGCTATAGTGGTTGCTGCAGATATTGCTGTTTATGCCAGCGGTCCCGCACGACCTACAGGTACTCATTTTGTTAAATTGTATTTATTATTGAGATTGTTGTCAAACAACTCACTTCTAGCAGAAATACTTATGATTTAACGATTTTATGCATAGGCAACATTTGAATGCACTCAGTGTAAGTAAACCCCAAACAGTTGATGTTATATCTTGACTGTAGTTATTGCTAACATTTTAGGAAATTTCAATAATAGTTTTATACTATGGAGAGAGTGAATTCTGAGTATTTAATTGACAGTAACAGTAACCAATATAATAATGAGGGAAGGAATGATTTACCGGAAATCAATTTGTAAACTTATACTAGATGTAGTGAACGCACTATTTGTTTTGTATCCTTTTTTGTTTTGTATCTTTTCATCCTTTTCAATTGAACCTGATTGAGATGATGAGCTTCTGACTACAATGAATATTCGTGAGTCCTTGAAATTAGCGCTGATATGTTAAATGACAGGAAAATCTATACAATATATGACCTGAAACATATGATCTGTGATACATAGTTGCGACAAAGCAATAAAAGTGAGTTAAATAAGTAATCTAAAGCTCCCCAGGAATAGAAATCTAATCGAATTGGAGTGAATCTGTTTGCAGAGAGAAAGCATTGTTTGCTAAACACTTATAAGGTTTATACATTGTCTCGCATATTTAGCATAGCTTTGCATAAGCTCTAACTTTAACTTTTATAGTGCTATCAAATAAAAAGACCAACAGAAATGATAACATAAATACCAAAAATTCCTCATCAGTTATTAATCACTTAAGATTAGATAATTTTATTTCATCTAATTTTTCCGTATCGATGTTTCAATTTTTATTGTTTCAATCAATTATATCTTAAGTTTTTGTAATGAGGTTAATATTTATTTGAATTTAGATTAATCTTATGCTTACACGAATGAGAATTGAATTTTGTAATTGAATTTCAGGTGGTTGTGCAGCGATCGCAATGCTTGTGGGTCCGGACGCTGCCATCATATTAGATCGAAAAGTCAGATCAACATATATGGCAAACGTTTATGATTTCTACAAACCGGAATTAAGCTCAGAGTATCCACTAGTTGATGGCCCGCTCTCCAATCAGTGTTACCTCCAGGCTCTCGACAAGTGCTTTCAATTGTATTTCGAGAAAGCAAGCAAACAAAAAGGAAACTTTAATTTTGATAATTTTGATGGAATCATATTCCACGCGCCTTATTGTAAACTTGTTCAGAAATCAATCGCCAGATTAGTTCTACTTCATTACTTGCAAAACACTGACTCTCAGTCTAAGGAATCTTACAAAATGTTGGAAAAATATAGGTTAGCACAAGTTTAAGGTTAAGTCTGAACATAATTCGCATTTTCAACTGTTTTCTGTTTTCTGCTTTCTTTAGAAATGTCAAACTCGAGGAGACTTACAATGATCGCGAATTAGAAAAACTGCTGATGACTATAAGCGAAGATCTGTTCAATAGTAAAACTAATCCGAGTCTTATGTTGGCGCGTGAAATTGGCAACATGTACACCGCATCACTTTATGCTTGCCTTATATCATATCTTTTGAGGTAATTTCAAATTTCAAGCTTGAATGGGGGCGACTCCAATGATATTTGAATCTGTTGAATAGTGAGCCACTGGATCAATTGGCTAACAAGCGACTTCTCCTGTTCTCGTATGGATCTGGTTTAGCGGCTTCGATGTTTTCGGCTAGGATATCAGGAGATACTTCTGCACAATCGCCTCTATCGAAACTGCTCAAAGGGATCACTGATATTCCGCAACGTTTGGCCAAACGTCAAAGAGTGTCGGCCCTTAAATTTGATGAGACGCTCAACATTAGAGAAAAGACCCATAACTTGGCCCCTTATAAACCAATCGGAGATATCGAGAAGTTGAATCCTGGAACTTATTTCTTAGTGGATGTGAGTGATAAACACCATCGAGTTTACGAAAGAGTTTTAGACGATAATAAGATAAATAGTGTGAATGAAAGCCAGTGAAGAAATGTTTGAAAAGTTTAGTTTTCAATATAAAAACAATTTTCCAATAGTGATAAAGTTTTTAAGAATAAATCGGTTTTAACCATGTTATTAATTTACAACAAATGCAATAAATATTTACTGTTGATTATCATATTTTCACTTTTTTAAAATGTTTTTGAGTACATATTTTAGTGACGAGGCTTTAAACTTTTGGAAATTTTATTAGTCTTACAATCGTATTATTACTGTATTTGTAATCATGAATTCTCGACAAACAATAAAATTAAAGTTTAAAGCAGTATAAATCATCTTATTTTATAGCTTTTAATATGACTCTAAGAATGATTGAGTCAAATTTTTGAATTTTATTAAATGTAATAAAGTATTAAAACATTTCATGAGAATATGAAATTTATTAAAAATTGACATAAAAAGGTTAGTCTTGAATAAACTTATAGATCGAATACCATTAAGGAATAGTTTGATCTAATCAGATAAAAAGAGGCCCAATTTTAAACTGGAGGAGTTGGACTGATTCTTGTAAGAAGGTCGTACTGAAAATTGAAGACACTCAAATTAAGTTATTTAAAAATTGAACATCTAAATCAATGTGTATGTGGAGTATAGACTTTACTCCATTCACATGTATTTCGTATCATATACTTAGTGGTGAGTTTGTCTCAATTTTTCTAATACATAACTATTCAAGACTCGAAAGTTATCTATATTTGTTCGATTAATTTCTATTTGTTTTGATTTATTTGACTTCGATGGAATCGTTGTCTTTGACGCTAATGTGTCACTTTCGTTGGTTACTCTATACCGGTACTACTCTCCAGAAGAGTTGGTCTACGATCGGTACTGTTACGCAAAAGCTGCGAATCTTACGTGACCAATTTATCATAACTTTTACTATTTATATATTTGTTTTAGTAGGAAATAGTTTCAATTTTTATGGATCATGCTTGAAAAATGAGTTAATCAATTCAGGTTTATTTAACGAATTAGAACCTTTACATTTATAGATTAAACAGCCTTATGATTGATTAATTTCAAATTTTTTTGTTCACTTATCAAATTTGAGAGGAGTCATAAAAACAATTACTTAGTCACCCGAAGCCTAAGATTATCTTTAGACTAATTTGAAATTCCTTTTACTCATCAATGATCTTCGTAATAGTCATAAAGATATTTGAGAAAATTAGTCATTCAATCAATAACAGGCTCTTGCCTTAGACTAAAAATAAGTCATTTAATAGATGTTGATTTCTCATCTACTACTAGAGGTTTATATAAAAATTTGTTATCTTTCAAAATGATGACACATTCAATCTAAAAATCTGATGATAGGTCTAAGGTGAAGACTAAACTGAGATCTTCAAAAGTAAGGTTCCTATATGGAATTAAGTTTGATCTGTGCTGACTCAATGTATTAGTTTGTGGTAAAAGTGATTGCAGCTACTTGATCGCCAATAGCTTTTAAACGGGAAGAGATCAGAAGCAGACTTCTATACTAATTTAGAGTAAGATTCAGGTATAAGTGTTGTATGTATTTCTTCTTGTATCGACAGAAATATGGCAGAAACGCGAATAGGAAAAGTGACGAGAAACTGCTCGCCTTCATCGAAGCATCTTCATCGTTCAACATGATAGCTGCACCAATTCGTGAACAACGGTTGGTAATGAGGAAGACTATGACTAGTTACTGTATAATTAACCTTGTTTGCAATTGTTTAAAAATAGTTTGGGAAAATAAGCAGCAATCACTTTTGTCACTAAGTTTTACTTTTAATGTGCCATCAAAATAATAGATAGCTGTTTACAAGTAAAAATCACAAAGTGGGATAAACCCAGTTCATGGAAAATTCTTGTTTTTTAATAGAATTAGCTTTAATTTCAATGATTAGGCTTTAAACAATTCAAGCTAAAAATCTAAAAGAATCAACACAATTGAAAATAAGAAAGTATTTTCAACCATATACTGAATTAAACATCAGCAGCATTTAAACAATTTGAGGATTTAGTTTTGAAGAGCAAAACAGAAGTTTGTTAGAAGTTTGAACTCTTTATTGTTGGAAAAACCATATCGACAAAATAACGGATATAGTGTTGGCTTTTGAAGCTAGAAGTTTTTGCTTAAAGTAAGCTTATATTTTCATCTTATCACTTCAATTGATCAATCTGTAATAGTTGATCTTAAGTAACTAGGCTTTCTACAATAGATCAAACAATGAGATGCTCTTTCGGTAAGTCAAACTAATCGACGAATCTTAATGAATTTCTAAATTTTTATCAAAGCCGAAAATATGGATGTGACTGTGAGACGTTATGATTAATTCTCGCTTAGCTTTATCCGTCTGTGTTTGAGACTGTGGAGGAAAAGTTTTGCTGAGTTGTAACTTGAGTCACGATAAATGAACTAATTCCTAAAAACGACTTGATTCATAAACAATAAAAAATTGGTTAAAATGAAACAAGATGATGCAAGTAAACTAGAACGACAACAGAAATGATTAGACTGTGACTTTTGATTTAGACTTTATCGACTATATTCAACAGTTTCTAGGATTCTATTTAAAAGAAAGTATAGTAGCAATTACTCAGCTGAAGGAGCAAGATCTAATGCAGCTGTAAATTTATGGTCATTCAAGTGTTATTAATAACTTGCAAAATAAGGTGATGTAACAGAAGCTCTTATTTTCAGTTTAAATTCAATATCAAATTTCACCTTTTTTTAATATTGATAGCCTCGAGTCAAATAGTTGTCTGTATAGTATAGTGTGCTAATAGTGGAGGAGCCAGAGAGTCCTCGGGTGCACAGGCCCCCTCTCAATTCAAATCTCTGACTAGTTTGATGCGAAAAGCTATATGAAACTTTATCTGAAAGATGTACGGTAGACAAAGTGAAACAACATATATTAGGTTGTCAAGGGATTAATATCCGATTCTTAAACCAAAGGAAAAGGTTTATTATTTCAAAAACAGAGAAGTTAATCAATAATATATTGATCTGAATTATCTATGCTAGTCCCCCATCTTGTGACCAAATTTTCGGTTCCCCTTAAGTTTTTTTTAGATAATAAGATTTGAATATACCCCTCTCTTAATCGGACGTTAATTCCTTGAAAACCCAATGTAAAGTCAAAACTGAAAAACGATATAACTGCACGCAGTCAGATGTTATTTATATGAATAAGTGATAAATTTGATTCTGATTTTATTTGTAAAGAAACACTACATGTTTTTATATAAACACAACAAAAGCAACATATTTTGTGATCTTAAAAATATTAATAAATTGCTATTCTTTGCTTGTAATTAGAGCTTTATACCTATTAAACTATAAATACTTTAGATAATAACTTTGTTGACATTGACTTTTCATATACACTGTTTAGTTTTCTATCCATACATTTTTCAGATAAAGTTTCGTATATTGTTCAATATGACATTTTTCTAGCTTGTTGTAATAATTGCTGCAAAACGAACAAAAATAGATTATAGCTCCAATTTAAAACTATTACACAAAGAGTTTAATCGGGAAAGTACATGCTCAACCAAAACCAATATGGTGTGTTCACTAACTCTGAATCGGGATTGTGTTGGCCACTGGAAATTTTCTAGCATAGCGACTGTGTGAAGAATGAGAGTGAAAGGAACAATTGAATCTAGGACAAGGGGTGAGAAAGGAGAAGATTTGAAATATTGGGCGATCTGTATTTTGCATATAAATATATAGTTGAAGCACTTGCTCCTATGGATGCAACTGTGATAGACAATCGAAGACAGCCCGAGGAAAGTATTGCTATACTAACTGTAAACTCTATACATATTTATATCCCGCTGGGCTTAATTGAGTAGCCCTTTTACTTTCTTTTCTTTGAATATTTTCACTCGAAAACTTCCAACCGAAGCAACTGGAATTTTTTGGATAGCTCTCAAACATCGAGTAAAACCAGTACAAATCTGACAAAAAGTAGAGATGGATTTAAAGTTTGAAATAAGGTTTTTCTATAAAACTCGGTTTATATAAATCTAGTGTCACACAAGTGAGACATAGGCCAAAAAATTGGAAGTGTTTACGAGTTTCGAATTACTCCCTTTTTAAAAGTTTTGAATATAGTAAATAAAACGTCGCTAAAAGTGGGCGATAATTTTTACATTGATAATGCAAGCTTTAGTTAAAACATTTGTATTGAGCAAGTTTTATGTAAAGTATTTTTGTGTCTCACAGAAGTCTGCCAGTTTTTTATCATAAAGCGTGCCTATTATGTTAATGCTTAAAACACCCATTTTCTATGCTGTTATGGGTAAGGCTAAAGCACTTAGCATTTACCGATTCCAAGTATTGATATACTGTATTGTATTCTATTGTATTGAGCCATCCATTTGTGCGATTGTGTAAAAAAACATTAAAAGTTTGTCTAAAGGGGAATAAGTGTTCGAGTTAGATGTGGTTCTGGTTTCTCAATAAAAACTATATATAACTTGTCAATACTCCATCCAAATACAGAAAAATATCGATAAGAGATAAGCAAAATAGAGTCATCTTTCACTTAAACATAACTTACGCATCAGTTGATTCTAATTGAAAAACTTGAGAATCACATTTTAATGCTATTCCTATTCTTTGATCTATTTTTACTTTGATTTGTTGTAAACGTGAGGATGGATTGTATAGCATTTAGTGGCGTAACACCACTATGTGGTGATGCATTAAGCAAACTGCTAGTAGTGTAATAAGTTGTTGGATTTGGCTGTATTGGTGGAAAACGTTATACAGAAGAGTCGCATTATAAAAAGCAGATCAAAAAGCGTATTATGCATTGCATTCTCACATTAGTTGTGCGTTACTGACAGCCGTATATAATTGAAGAACTGGATATAATATATGTGCAAAAATATGATTTTATATATTAAAACCAAAGTTGCGGAAAATTACTTTTAATTCATGTGCTAATCAATCAAATCTGTTTCTGACGTAAATTCTTTACACGAATACTGTTCAGGATTTACTTCTGATAATGGTTTCACAATCATTTTATACCCTTTCCTACACTGATAATACCATATAACTTACTAGTCTTACAACCTTATTAATATTAATTGCATTCATTATAGCAATTATTACTTCTAAGAGCACAAACTTTGTCAAAATCCACTTCTTCTCAGTATGTTAGCTTCTTCTATCAAAATAATTGGTTTCTTTTTATTTGATTTCTCCTTTATTCGCAGCAAAACTATTAAGGCGTTTGAAGAGTTGGTCATAGGTTTGATTACTTATTAAATGTTTTATATTGCAAAAGGGCTCTTAGATCACAAGAAAGCAAGCAGCGAATCAGTAGCGCAGAGGAGACTACTATTAACTATCTATAATATTACATTGATTTAGTTTCTGTTTTCGATATGAAGTAAGTAAAATCAAAGTTGTGGTGTACTTTTCGAATGCCATAATATTTATTAAGAGAAATAAAATGGTGCGTTACGAATCTTTACTGCCATTATTTAATGAGCACCTGATATTACGCTACATATCATATGATTTTACTGTTTGCGTAACCACTATTCAATCTGATTGAGCACAAGTTTAATTCAAATCCAAAGCTATAAGAGTCTTAATGAATTTACTGAAAAACCTTTAAAAAATGATTTTAATCAAAAGCTAAAGGCAAAATCTTTCAAATACTTAAAATTGCTAACTGGAAAAAGGACTTTGTTTATGGATTTTACTAATTATTTAGGAAGAGCTAGCGGTTTAAAACTAGTTTCAACTATTTTACTTAAATATCGGTTAATATGACAGGTTTATCGTAATTTATTATAAACATGACCCTCTCAAACATCATAGTACAATCAAAGTTATGACATGAAGTTTTAGAGAAACAAATGTTGTTCTAGTATTAATAATTGTTTTAAGTTCATAATCTCAAGTAATAAATCAGTTTAAATTGCAATAATTAAATGCAGATACTACAAGAGACAGTATTTTCAAATATAATAGTTACAATTATTGAGTTTTATTGATGTAATCATCGTATAAAGAGTGGTAACATCAAAATTGCGTATCCGATGCAATCCCTGCCTCTCACTTTGCTATATAAAGCAAAATAGGGCTTATTCTTTGCAGTCAACAGAGTTTGAGGCACAATACTCGTACGGAGTGACTCGCATTGTAGTCAGGATTAATACTGAGCTTATTTTACACAGAGTAAGTCAGAAATATATATTTGCCTACAAACTCTGTAATTTAGACTAAATGTAAGAAAAACTTTCGATCAAATGTAGCCTTAGATGTGATATGAAGCTTATACGCGTATGATTGTAAGAATTATCTAAATGTAGTTTAATATTTAGACTATTTTTAACTAAAGCTGTTGTAGCTTTGATACAATGAAACTTTCATAAGTTTGTTCAACAGTTGATAAGAGTATTAGCTTTCTTAATGCACTTAAAGTGAACCTATTCACGAATTCGTAGCTGTGATATGATACGAGAATTTGACAAAAGATTATAAAATTTGTTAGAAATGATTTAAGCTTAGGAATGACACATAAGTTTGATTTGGTAACATTAATAATAAATGTATTGCTTCCTATAGTTGTGTAAATATAATCATAATGGAGAAATGCTTTGCTTATCAGTAAAGGATATGATTCATGAAATATTGGGAGAACTGATGTCTTTCACAAGCTATCAATTACAGAAACAGTTTCTATTAATTGAGAGACGGTTGGGGTATAGTATGGTATGTGATTTGGCAAACTGTTAGAATAAATGTTCCATTATGTTAGTATATACACCACAACTTAAGTAGAGAATAATTTTATTGTGTCCTCCTCTCAAGAGTTGTCTGTGTCACTAACAGACTGTATTCATCTACATTTTATATAAGTTATGTTGCTTTAAATATTCAGTTAAGCATCAATAACAGAGACAGGCAAGTGTGCTTTGTCATGTTATATGTGTCAACGCCCATACAATATATTGATATTTAAGTTTTGGTAAGTTTACAAATCAATACCATAAATCATTACTACCGATTATATAAATTACACCATCTACTTTTGCTAAACTGTCCAACTCCTGCAATTTTCACTTTATATGGGAACGAAACGCGCTGAGAGAGAGAGAGAGAGAGAGAGAGAGAGAGAGAGAGAGAGAGAGAGAGAGAGAGAGAGATCTTTCTAACTCTTCGGATGGAATTGAATATATTATCATGTGATAAATGGGCCATAATGTGCAAAATTGCAAGAACTGTACAGTAAGCTTTATATGCAATGCTATTCTTAAGACATTCAATTGATGCTGAAAACTCGCTGAAGATATTAATATTTAGCTTTAGCGCTCATGTGAATGTGAATGATGACCATTTTTTACATAAAATTTTCTCACAATGAATGCCGTCATAAACTGTGCTATACTTTATACCACTTATACCTACAAACGCACAATAAAAATTCTAAACAATTTTTGATCAAAATTTCAGCCATCATTTTCTCAAGAATTGACTTTTAAAATAGTCATGTCAGACAATGTGAATGTCAGCTCAGAGTATTGTGATATTTCATGTCAATCACACATTCATTTCTTGTTTAATATGAAGCTATATATGGAATTTGCATAAGAGCTCTGTCTTATTATTATTATTATTATTATTATTATTATTATTATTATTAAATTCAGTTGAAAAATGTAGTCAATTTTCATTGAAAAAGCCCTCATCCAAACTTTCAACCTATACTGAACAGAAAGTTAGATTAGGTTTTTGTAGACTTTTTGGGTAACTTTTACGCAATCTGCAGTTCACTACTCCTAACATTCAATACTATATATCCATCTTTTGCGAAGTGCTCCTTATTGTCCTTTCTATTTGTCTGACTATTTGTTTTGTAGGCCATTGAAAGCCTTAACGTATATTTTTATAATAAATATTTTTCCGGGAATCAAATCTCAAAAAGTTGACATTAGAAACATGAACAATACATATGCGTAACTTTTATTTGTGGAAACACAAAGTACAGCACTATTTATTCCATTTCTACTTTACAAACATTTTACGTCCATCCAAGAAATGCATTGAAAATAGGGCTACTTTTTTGGTTTGTTGTCTTTTGTGCGCTGAAATTCGACCTGGAGGCACAAATATTGTGGTGCAGCAGCACTCGATTTCGGCCCACAAACCATTCCCTCCCATGCCAGTGGCCGCTAATGTAAAGACTTCCTTCAATAGAGTTATGATATAAATACTCGCATCAATAAACTAACTAAAAGAGAAGCAAAATATAAATTTATAGAAAGACTGGCATCAATTCTAAGCTATTTTGAATAATATACTAAAAAGAATAGCATGAGAACTAAGACGAGTGGTGTTGCTTTAGATAACAGGGGGTCTTATTAAGATATCACAGTTGTTGCCACTCAACAGGTACTCCTCATCTTTTAAACTTTAACAAATTGTCATTTCAGCCCCAAAGGCTTTATATTCAGATCGAATACTTATTGTTATAAATATTTTTTTCCACAACTGATTTTATTTTTCAAAACCAATGTATGGATGAATGAATGGTCAAGCATTTTGTTTATAAGAATATCCGTCAGATCTCCTTTCAATTTCTTTTTTTTCATTTCGTAAGGTTTAGGATTTACACTGAGCCCTATTTCATTCTTTGCCTTTCGCCCAATGTAATGCAATTGAGTAACGGATGTGAACTTTTGGACATTCTATCAATACATTATGAACTGTACACAATTTCTCCCGATTCTCACTCACTGTGATTGTCCCGCACTCAAATTCATATTGAACATTAGGCAGACCAAATCGGTGAAAGAAAAATCAGTCAAGTTATACTACAAGTACAGTATATTTTTACTTATGGTCTTTGATTCGATTGAAAAGCCAACAAAATGGAAATACTCATTCCTTCTCTTATGTTATCACCCCTTCATTCTTTTCTACTCAAAAGTTCATCCTATTGTATATGTAATTTTAGTACAGAAGACACACATAATAAGATTAGCTCTAATCGCTTCTGATTCTATGCTATTCTTTGTAAGCGATAGCTACCGACCCCGACTAACTCAGGTGCAACCCAGCCATTGCCTATTACGCCGAATGAAGCAATAGTTCAAATTTGATTATAATTGGTCTCTATTTCTATTCAAATCTCTTCAATTCACTGGACTAAATGGGAAATATTGAAAGTTTTTTGAAAAATGAACCAAAAAGTTCCCTTTTATAGTGTAGAAGTACCAATTTTAGAGATAGGACTATAGTCGTGTTCCAATCGATTAAACTAAGTTAATGTTGACTGGTTTTGTCAAAGAATCGAAAGACTGCCGCTTTAGCGGACTAATAGAGAAACACAATTGGATTGAGGGCAAAATAGTTTTCACTGTCAATTTTATTTAACCAGTTTAACGTTTCAATTTGCACTCTATTAAGAAGCTATCCATATCCAACTATCTTAAGTGTATTTAACTTAGAACGTGTGATCGCAGGTGTGAAACACGTATCACTTTCGAGGCTTGAATTACATTTTTACAGCTTTTATTTGTAAAATGGATTACTTACACTGAAAATAGTATTTCTTTAAACGATGTGCAGAAAGGTTTGAGTTAGGTTTAGTTTGAAATAGTATTGATCAAACAAATGAAAGCGATGACGGGCAGAGTAGGTCTGGATTTAATTGATGCGCGACTGACTAGCGTAGTCCGCGATGGATTGGAGCTAACAATAATTGCCAGTTGAAACGGCTTATAATATTTGTAGTAATACAGTAACGTTATTACAAAGGCGAACACCATAATGTACTAGTTTTTTTAATCTGTGCATTTTTATCCGTATAATTTTCTTTGTTAGCTTTCGGGAATAGGTCCGTACTAGCGTGTAATTCAATAGTAAATTTCATACAGTAGTACTGTATAAATGCAAAAAAGACACAATAGACCTAATAATAAGCTGAAGTTCGGTGAAGTGCATGAGAACTGTCAAAACAATCTGTATTGACTGAAGATTAAATGCATTTAATTTATAGGTATGTTACAAATCAACAAATGCTTGAATTAATAAGATTTAAGAACATTATTACATAAATACAATATGAGATTTGGAATAATTTCTTAATAAACAAAGTGGTCATTTAAGAAGAAAGATCCCTAACATGTTGAGCTAATTTGATAATTATTCATATACATTACTATTACTATGTATGTGATGATCCCATAAATAAATTACATTAACTGTAATTAACTGCACACATAACTAAGTAATGAACTCGTGATTATTTAAATCAAATGTGGTAATCAATAATAGGACAATTTACACTAGATATGAACAATGATTGGTGCAATAGATGAGGGCAAAGCTTCAAATTTACTACTCGCTAACAAATTCCGGACTCGATTTCTTCTCGTGCGCCACACTTAATGTGGACGAAGAAATTCTTTTAGCGTCAGCAAACCAATCATTTTCATTGATCATTGTAGTTGAATTACGCTTTAAAGGGACGTGAAGATGATCTAATGATGGAATGGCATCGTTAGGCATTGTAAAGGGTGTTGTTGACGAACAATTGTTGTGCGCTGTATTGTGAGCGCCACCAAATAAACTGAAGTTCAGATTTGTGGCTGAAGTCGGAAATACTGGAAATAGTCCCGCATATGGCGAACCAACTGATCCAAACAAACCACGAGGCAGTGAAGAAGTCAGGTTGACGTTAGAATGTGAATATTGGCCGCCCAATGTCGTCGGTGGTCGTGATGAGCCGATCGATGATCTGGAAGATGTTGCGCTCGCATTCGTTGTCATAGAGCTTACAAGAGGTGGTGGTATTCCAACTGAATTATTTGACATATTGGTTAACATTGATAGGAATGGCTGCTGTTGAGCATGTAGTGACGCATTAGCTGAATGTGCGTTCAATTGTGGCGAGCATTTATTGTTACTCTTTGGCGAATGATCTTTGCCCGATATAGCATTTTGATTTTGCTTAGACCCCATTATCTGACAGTTATTTGTACTGTTATTGCTATTCGATGTCTCGCATTTTAGCTTATTTTCAGAGATTCCTTCGTTCGGACTCTCACTTGGGATTTTTCTCTTTCCATTTGAATGATTGCTACTATTGACAAGTTGTTCAATAGTTTGCAAGACATCTCCGCTGCATTCTCTCAAAGCGTTCGATAAGATACTTGTTTTATGGTTTGGAAATATCTTCCGTAGAACGTCGATCGAAGAATTTGGCAGCGCTTTTGGTTTACTCAGATTTGGATTCACAGATTTATCATTATTTTGACTTATCTTTGGTGACAAACTTCGTTCATCCTCTGATGAATGAATTTCCTTTTCATTGCTGGCGTTTGCATCGGTGTCGTCACAAACAACCCCGAAATCATCAGAGTCGCTGTGTTGTTCGTCAGTATCATCTGATTCGCCACTATTAGTAGTAATATTTTCTTCGATTCTCTGGATTTTTTCTGGAGGCCATTCTTTAATATAAAAGATAGACATATATAAAAGTGGACATAATAGTTGTGTTGCGATCAAGTGGTCATAAGTAACCATAAACAAGCTGATGGGATTCAATTTGTGACAAAAACAGAAATAACATTTTATTGCATATTGTATTTCTATTGAATCATCAATTATATTGAACATTGTTTAGGTATCTGTACTATGTCTGCATTATTTCAGTGATAGTTTTTATAGAGAATCCATGCAATTCATGTCAAATGCAGTCGCGGCTATAATGACTCTCAAATACGTTAGTTATTCTATCAATAGAGACAATATACTAACTGCTTCTACGCTAAATAAATTCATTCTATCAATACACCAAATTTTACTTCTGTTAAGTGACTGTTGCCAAACATTTAAGTTAATATTTACGAACTATGTTAGCCCCGCGTCACTGTTCATGTTTTCAGCTCCAGCTTCAAACTATTTAACGAAAGCTTTATAGCTACGCACATTTCAGGTTTATGGCTAAAAAGAGGTCCAATTTTGACAGACGAATTCATTTGCCAACATTATAACTGAATTTTATGATAAATTAGTCTATAAAAAATATATAAATGGAATACTCGAGTGTTCAATTCAGAATATTTAGCTTTTAGATGTTTTTTTGGTGCAAAATTTCTAATATAGTGAGGCAGAAATGCGTTTTATAAGTTTGACGAGAATTCTATTGCATTAGATTAGTTTTGTGAAACTTTTGGTCGGTCTTCCCATTGATTGTCTCTCATTTTTTGATGTACTTTATTTGTGTGTCTTATTTTTGAACAAACTTTGTCAATTCAAATTCATATATGAATCAAGATTTTGTGCGCAAACCTATTTTTATAGTTAAATAAGCTGAAAGCATTGGAAAACTTTTTGTTGCAGTTTACAAATATTAGGAGTTAAGAAAAGTTGGCTCATCTTCTTTTATTGCCTTTAATGCATACCAATAATGCATGAACTAATCAATCATCAATGTCATATGCAATCATTTCGTGAATGATTGTTATTGCTATTCCGAGCTATTTTAGGGTCAAATTATGAAACAATTTTCAAACTATTTCAACCAAAATTATCATTTCTATGCTATTCATATAAACTAAAAGGCGATCAAACGTATCAAAATTCAATTATTCATTCGGGATATCTAACTGATCAAATAATATTCAGTTTATTGAATACTTAAGTAGAAGTATTTGCTATAATATGAAAATTGACTTTTACTCAATTTATTGCGGAATTTATTCTCTTCGATGCTTTTGTTATTGATTTAATTAATGTGAAAATTATTAAATTGATTATAAGATTAAAGTGACACAAGTCATTTTTAATGATATATTCGGTCCTCACTTATTAAAGTGAATGAAATGCTCACTTCATATGCAAATAATCTCAAATTATTCATCTTGAAAAGTTACCCATATTTCGAATTCCTATCTCACTATTAAAGTCATTCAAAGCATTAACACTCAATGGAAACTTTATAAGAGAGAAGAAAAAGAGGGGTCAGAGAGGAGAGAGAGAGAGAGGGAGAAGGGAGAGAGAGAGAGAGAGAGGTGAGAGAGAGATGGAGAGATATCCAGTCAGAGAATATTAAATTTTTGCGTTAATTTATCACAGCTTTGGTATTATATATGTTAATTTGTTTGAGTGCAATAACTATATTTCTAACTTATATACTGTATGAGAGAATATTATGGTTTTGCGAGTGTGTGATATGTGACTTATATCAATGTTATATATAAAGTGCTTATAATATTAAGTCACATCTTTTGTGTGGCCTATTGACGAAACTTCCCAAAAATTTGCTCATAAAGTATGAGAGATGGCTCACAAAATCTTTTCTTATTAAGTGTTTTCTCATTTCTCTCTCTCTCTCTCTCTCTCTCTCTCTCTCTCTCTCTCTCTCTCTCTCTCTCTCTCGCTGTGTTCTCTCGATGACATTCCTATCTATCTATCATTCTTCACATATACGTTAAATTATATTGTGTTTTGTCATTACACACTCTCTGAACAGTATATTAGCAAATACAATATTGCTTCCATTATATGATATTGCTTTTAACTATTGTGTTCTATAGGGTTAGTCATAATTTAACTTTTCTAACTTGAACTCCAATATCTTTAACCTAATAGTTATTAGATCTATATTTCTATATTGGAATTGTAACTGAAAAGCTCTCACTCTCATAGATTCCCAAATCATATTAGAAGAAAGACGAGAGTTTGACCAACGTTTTTATGGGCAAAGTCGAACTTTTGCACATTTGTCAGTCACAATTTCAATTGAATTTCATACTTATTGTCCCTTTCAGTGCATATCTGAAGTACCACTTATTCGCATGAAGGAAGCAATATTGAAAGCTTAACAATGAATATATAACAGCTATATTTAAAATTCAAAATGTTATAATAGCTTAAATGTGACATTCGATCACAACAGAGATGTTTCATTTTCATACAAATTATTATTATTACTGTTATTACTTCATTACTAGACCAACATGTCATGAATAGCTTTGAAAATTCAATTCAATAGCTTTAAATATGCCATCAAAACATACTTTCCAATAGTTTTCATCTACTAACAGGTCGAAGAGAGGACATAAACTTCAGCTCTAAGCTAGATAGAGATGGAGTAGAGAGACAATGTGGGCAAAGACCTACCATGAGGTGATTTGGTGATGATTTGAAATAGTATTTGGTGAGTACTATAGAGAAGACATGTATTTGCGTGCTGCTAACTGTCTTTCTTTTGAACAATTCAATTGAAATAACCGAAAAAAGTTCCTTTGGTTTCTTTTTAAAAGAACGTTTTTATACATATTTCAATGATGAGAGAGAGGGGGAGTCGTATGAGAGAGAAGAGAGAGAGAGAGAGAGAGAGGGGGAGTCGCGTAAGAGTTCGTCGTTTCTAGTATAAGAGTTTTTGAAACTATAAACTTTATTATAGTTCTGGTACAGTATATAAAATTGCAGCTGATCTTTCAATAACAGTATACAAGTTCAATATAAAAGAGGGGCTAATTCTATTGAATGGAGAGTTCAGTTTTGAGTACTGTATGCAACACACGTATACTAACTTTAAAATGAACTCTAGGACCATATAAGATGCCTTCATTTACTGTCCCTCACTGTAGTGGCCCTTTTGTCATTCTTTTGCCTATAATCTGTCAAATATTTCATTTGAAGTTTGGGTCGCATAATGTGGAGACGAAAGTTTAGGTAAAAATTCAGATCCGAATGTGATCAGAATGACTTGCCCTGCGACTCTTGTGCCAACTATTATTTTTTACTATTTGTTGGTCTCTCACTCCAATTATGACAGATTTTTGACAAGTAAAGTTTCAATAAGGGGCAGCTGCCTCTCCTGCCTATCTTGATCGGTTGCGCATTGAGAGAGTTGGGCGACTCAATGCCGAGTTTTTCTATTTAAGCTGCAATTGAATGCCACAAATAAAAAAAGTTACAAATTAATCCACTTTAAAGCAACCAGCAATGAATAGCTGCTACCAGTGCTAAGAAGACGCGTTATTTATCAAACATGTCAACATTTCATTGACGAGTTTTTTAAGATTCATTGTTCAAAATAAAACTATTATTGTTTGCACAATAGCCAAAATGGAAAGATTTTGTTGCTTTAATGCTACACAAGTACTGCACTCCTCACTCCTTAACGATAGACTACTCTTTTTGATCAATGCTTTCAGTTTATACTAGTATTTCATAATCAATATAAAAATAGTAGTCCTATTCAAACAAACCTGTTGTTGATCCGCGATTTTGATCTTTGGCGTAGTGTTCATTCTCTTGTAGATCTATTGGTATTGATGACGATTTTTCAGGAGCAATATTAAGTTTCGAACTGCCATTCGGTTCGCCTGATGGTGATGAGCATTCTGATGTCGATGGCCTTTCTTGTGCATCGGCGCCAGAAAATCCTCGTCTTCCAGCCTGAACATTTCAAACAGGTAACAACGTTAACTCAAATAAATAATAAGATTTGAAATTTCTCTTACTTGAATTAATTGAGCCATAGCTGCAGAAAAAGTGAGACCTGCCCTATGCATAGCCAATAATCCATCATGACACCCATAAAGCAGTCCTAATTCTTTCGCTTCGTTCTCTTCTTGTGCCTAATTTTTGGACATCGTATACTAACTATAACTACTTAAGCTTCAGTATGGATTGGTGTGTACTCTGTTGCGAATCACTTTGATGTTTAAATTAGTTTATGGTTAGGCAATACTGATTGCGACAGACATAACCTAAACTCAAACTTACAAAGTATTATTGGTGAGTGTGATTCGGAACATTGCACACACTAATCCGTAACAAAGTCACTACTTATAACATGCAATCTTTAGACAAATATGAAGTGCAATTCTACCTGTTGTCTCCTGAGAGCGACCTGGGCTGCCATAACTCTCTGTCTTTCAGCAATCAATGTGCACTTAGCGCAAGAACAATCTTTCCAACGACAATATCGCTTATGTCCCTAATTATGCAGAATACACTCAATTTGATAGTTGACGGTAATCGCATCGCAAACATGCATTCAGTTTTTTTCAAACAAATCTTTGCTCAACTACATCCCAATATCGACTGCATAAGTAATTGGAAAATAGGTAATTACCTTTAGAGCAGAGACCACTCCATGATTTCTGCAACGTGCACATTTCGGAGTCCTTTGATATCTTTCAGCCGCCGATCGCATTATAAAAGTTGGAGCTGCTGGTGGAGACGATGTCGAGCGACCACTTCCTGGTGGTGGTGGTGAATCAACAGCTGCAAAAGTTAGAGGAGTTCTTGTTGAACTATTAATTGGATGATCAGTTGATACAGTGGTCACTGAACGATCATTAGGTAGTGTCGAACCACTTGAAAAGTTCATATCTTTAGCAGTGATACAATGATCGCTAATAACAAACTCTCATCTGTTCATCAAATGCAATGATAACATCGAATGCACGTGTCTTTTATGCCATACATAAGACATGAATTACATACCACTTGATGCGCAACCAATCGTTATTCTCAGTCATGTCTATACGGCTAATACAATGATGCGATTGGTTATTCTCCTTCAGATCAATAGTGACCGTATTGACTATGAATACTGTAGTATCACTTTATTTGTTGCTTTCAAGTTCACCAATCTTCGAAAAGTTTTCTCTACTCCAAACTCTACTCGAGTGTCATCTGTTGGTTCGAATTCACACTCATTCCTATTAAGATCTCTATTTTCACTCACGGTTCTTAATCTTTCTATTTGTTCTTAAGTTATCCATAATTCTAATTAATTTGATCAACTTTTATAAGTCATTCTTCAATTTGGTTTACTATATGGTTGGTACCTATGGGACACTAATAAACAAAAGTTTAAGTTATTCTTTAAGCTAAATAAGTCTTGTCTAATAATTGAATGCATTTATTGATTCTTATATTCTTATGAACATAATCAAGAGCGTAGTCGAGAACATAGTTAAGAACATCATCAAGATCTTTAGAGCTAATTATAAGTAAGGCAACATTATTTTTACGGTATTACCTTTAACCCAAATTTAATGTAACTGAGACTTCTATTTTGGATTAAACGCAGTAGATGGAAATGCTGTCGTTACTTACTGATAGATTTAGAGTTTTCGAAACTTTTCAAAGTACTTCGGTTGGCATCTCCGAGTAAGCAGCCAGGGTTTCTATGAAACTTCAAGTTTCTCCGCATCACGTATCTGAAAAATTATTAAGAATTTTTATCAAAAGTTTAGAAAATATGAAATTTCTATTGGTTTTATTTTATAATGAGCTCAATAGGGAAAACGAGACTGAGAAATTATTCAAAGAGTGTTATTTTTATATTCTTGAAATTCGTCTTAATTGAAGAACATAATTGACACTTTTCTAGTCAAGTGTGAAGGAGCATATATACAGAAAAATGACTTTTCATCTCGTGGAATATACTACTCATATTCAACAATTCAGAAGAAGTGAAAAATGGATTAAAAATGATCTCTAAAGATTGTATTGAAATTCTTAAATTTTAACCTTATATTACATCGAAAGTTCAATTAAAATTTAAACTTATTTCCGGTTGAGGGCGTGCATCAGATTTGACTAAAAACATAAAATATATTCTATCATATTCTTCAAGAAAATATAAAATAGTATTCTTGTTTAAATGACTTCTTGAAGTTTGGCTCTCACCTATAGAGCTGATTATTAAAAAATATTCATATCTTACAGACTATTAATTTTTAATATAATTTTCTGACACACAATACGCGAAGTCCACCAAAATGAAATCTATTTATTCATAGATACCAATCGAAGTACTTTAATACGTGACAATATACCCTAGTTTAGGCTTGAAATCGAACTGAAAGACTAATCTTTTCTTTTATTAGTATGATTTGTATTGTGCTACGATCCAGTTATAAATAACCAATAACAATAAGAGTTGAATGCATTGCATTAGTTGTAGTGTCACACTTTGTTAATTTAAATTCATTAGGTATCAATTTAACTAATTAACTGACTTTAAAACTGATTTGCAATCAATTAACAAATGAACTATTAAAAATATTTCAGCTCTTTGAAACAAAAATAGAAATTAAGTATTTAATTCAAGAATAAAACATTATATTTTAGAGAGTATGATCTATTAATTTAGACATAACTTCAAATGTCCTTAGATTTTACTCAAAAAAGCTCGAAACCTTCAAATAGGCGAAAATGCCTAAGCTAACAGGGGTTGTAGTCCACTCTAGAGACTCTTTTCAAAAATTAAAGTCTGCACTGCAAATAAGGTGTTGGAAACTCTTTGAAATTTCATTTATTTGGTGCATCAATCGATTTCATATTGTCAAACGCCAACGAAAGGTTTGATAAAAATTAATAGATATTCGAATGTTGATTAGCGTTTGCCTCGTATCAATCAATGTTCATATTTGATACGAATCTTTCAACTAAACTCCCCAGACTAAAAACTTGGCTACAGTATTAACGAAAATTTTATTGATCTCACTGATTAGCCCAAAGTTTTCCGTCAAAGTCTTAGACTTACTTTAGAGCAATCACAAGGTTGCGTAATAAAAATTAGTCTTAATTTCAAATAGCCACTAAATCTGAGAGATCGAAACAGGATTCATGTATTTATTTTTAGTTATGATTTTGATGAAGTTGTTTGCCTTTATTTGCGGATATCAAATAATTTAAGTCTGTCTTTGAAGTTTTAAACATTTCAAAACTTTCTCCTAAAAATTGATTTGCAATTTCAACAGTATTTTATTAGATTTTGCCCTACTTTGAGTTCTTCAATGTTCACCTTCATCTTCATTTTGGCCTTCAGGGTCAAATAGAGAAATATCTCAGTTGCCTTTCAGTGGTTTCTTTGATCTTTCCAAAAATTTTTTACTTTCCTCCGTTCAATTATTGTTGCCTTTACACAAGTCTTAGTCTTGATCAGTACTTGTCTTATTCTTTTCGAGCCCTTTGGTGTCTCTTCTGTCTGTGTTTCAAATGAAGATTTCTTTCTTCTTGATCCTCCCTTTGAGCGCTTTGATACACACGAATTCAATTTTGTTTTCTCATGTATTTGACGACCTGCGGATAAACTCTTTCGAGTGATGTACTCCATGGTGATTGTTGAAAATTTCTTGTTATTAAAGATATGATGCTCTTCTTTTCAACAATCGTATCAGAGCTGATTCAAATTGAAACAATTAAAGCAGTAACAATAGCTTGTGAGTACAAGCAATCGATTAGTTGCTTTTGACTTGAATCGTATACTCTCTTATTAATAATATTTGATTGTATTGTGTGTCAAACTTGAAACATCTTTAAACATCTCTCCTACTGTTACGACAATCTAAGGGCGGATATTATAATAAAATTTTTTTTTGTGAAAATTAATTATAATATTTAATATCTATAAGATATCTTAAAATTAGATGTAATACTGATTTGAAAAGTGCTGATTTTCCAATATTTTTATCTTCTTTGATGTACAGTAAAAATTTTGCAGATTTCAAGTTTGGAAGCAGACAAGAATTTAAAATAAGTTTGAAGTGAAGCCCATCTTTGACATAAGAATAAGTTTTTAGTGAAAAGTTTTTTTTATATAACATCAAACCATATTTTATGGTTTGCATTTTCAATCATCGATTTAAGCAAATTATTTTAAAATCAAGAATATATATTATAATTTTTTCTATCTATTCAAGTAATATATGAATAACTTAAAGGAAGCAATAGATTTTCGCAGAATTATGCAAAATATGTGCCTCCAATTGATTGCTTATGTTTCGGTTAAGTTAGTTTAGGTCTGAACCACATTTGATTACAAGCTTTGAAGTGAGTTGAATATTGAATGTCTGTCGCCAGAAGCAGATCTGCAGCCAATGAATCTCCCAATACTAACCACTTATTATTCATGAAGTGTTTGATCGCATATATTCCTAAAAAATAGTGATGAAAAGTAGTGAAACTGATTCGCTAACTCGGTTTCGTTTGTTGGTCTCAAGAGAGCCCATCGAAGTGAACCTCGAACCAAACCAAAGTTAGAGAGTGTTATAAATCTGCATCTGATAAACTAAACAGGGATTTTGGTTTATAAGAATATCAAATTAGCTTTCGATCAATTTGTTGTTGAGCCTGTTTTTAAGGTTGCAGTTATTTAAGGCTCTGGTCACTGCTTATGATCTCATTTTCAACATTATTGATATTTGTTTCACGCGTACAACCATTTGATAAAAGCTATTTTGTTTGTTTTGGACAATTTTTGTCAAGTTCTTTCTATTTCTTTTATTTCTTTATATGGATGTAGTTTTGCGTTAGTTCGGTGTCACACTTCACTATAGATATGACATGTTATGACTGAGCATATGTGAGGGCTTTGGTTACAGTACTACTAATCGAATTATGGTTTTGCATTGTGGAAATAAGGCACAGTTGATCGTTTCGTACATTGTTGACATTAGAGTCGACTAAATAGATTCAGGTCTTATATGCCTTATATGCCAACCAAAACTTAACTATAGACAGCGTATTATTGTCTGCTCTACATTCTACTTCTGGTACTTCTATTACTCTGTCTTTCTATTATCTATTCATGAGTTTTATATTATTTCATCTCTTTTGTCAATCACTGAAAGCTGCCGTGTGCAAATCATCAGTTGAACACATCTTATCAAATGTATGATAGAGTATTGAAGCATGTTTCAAAGTAGTTCGATATGAAGTTAGGTTAAGCTTGAAGGAATTAGTGCTAGCTGGCAACAAGAACCGTGAATAAGCTGTGATAAAATAAACGTAAGATATGAAACCTCTTCTCAATAGAGAATAGAGATGTAGCACTAATGTAATACAGACTAACACTTACTCTTTCTTATTCTATAAATATCCAACTCTTGATGAAGTGTATATAAGTTATAAAGATATATAGTACAGACTGTTGATGCTGATCATCAGATCAGCTGAAGTGCTTAGCGTTTATACACCTTCTAGCGATACATAATTTTAGTTTTGGTTCATACTCGCACTGGGTTTCATTTCTCAAACAATTCAATATTTTCTCTAATTGCCAAATTGTCAGTCTTTTGCGCTAGACTTACAGCGCATAGCACGATGCGCGACTTACAAGTCGTTCATTTAGCTGCCAGTTAATTAAGTTTATCCATACATATAATTGAATTTGTCATCAGAAATATTTATTTGCATTGATAGAAGAGCAGCACTATATTTGTGTCTATAATTCTAGTTACATAAAATTAAAAAGCAGTGATAAAGTTACACAATGGTCTGTTAGGTCTAATTTGACTATTGATTTAATTTTCATGTCAAAATTAGTGCCACTTTTAACAGACTTACTGCCATTCATTAGCTATGCATTGTATGCCCTGAACATATATAGCGTCAAATGGTATCATATCTAATTGAGTGGAAAACGGGTTACCACATGTCAATTTGAGTGACAGCCTGTCCCAACTTCTATTAGAGACCCTTCACTCTTCTCTATATCTGCACCTCTAGGCGTTTATTTCCACATGAATCAGAGAATTTAGTGGCTGTTATACGAGTATGTGTTGCCAATGTGTATATTTTTGTTAGAATTTTGCTGCTTTTAAGCCAACTTTATTTAGACAAACAGTGAAATCCATATCAATTTAATAATCCTGATTGCTTTTTTCAGCTTTCTTTAGCGCAAACATGTGTTTTTCTCAACCGTCTTTATTCAAGCTTCCATTAGTCAATTTGCCTTTAAATAAATCTTATTCATAATGGAAATCTGATACAATACTAAAGTTATACCATTCATGTCATTCTCAATGCTATTGCGATTGTTCAAAGCCAAATCAATGTTAGTTTTATGATGTTATTATTGGATGTTGTCCTAATTCTTTTCTTAATATTTAAAATGATATATCGTCTGTAATAAACTTAACTAATCTAATAGAGTGAACAGGGATCTAAGCAGAACACAACAGATACGATAAGCAGTAATTAAAGTGGGAGTAAAAATAAGTTTGATTGGTTACGAACAATCTGAAAGGCAATGAATGAGTAAAAATTGATTGGCACATATGTTTGCGAAAAATAATGTAACACTATATCATACTTAGTATGCGATTGCATACTAGCATTGGTTCATATTGAGAGTTATTTTAGCAGTAAGCCCTTAAATGTCAACATTTACAAAGAGTAAATAGCATTAAGAGTCGAAACAAGACACAGATTTAGTCTAAGCCCAAGGTCTGGTCCGGTCAGACGGATGCCATTCAGTCGAATTGTCAATAAGTGCTTTGGTTTAATTTAGTGCTGCTTTTGTCTGCTTCATGTGCCTGATCATCATTGGATTGTATCCAATTTCAAGATAAAAATTGGGAACTCTTGTAGCATAATCTTTGCTTAGTATCATCTTTTATTGGGTTCTCATACACAATACATTTGACTGTTTTATGGCACATCAAAAGTCTTTCCGGCCAAACTCAATTGACCAAACCAGTCATTATTTTGTGACCATATCAATCATCATTTTCTTTATATTCTTATTCTAACATTTCGAGTTAATACATTCTAGTTTTAAAAGCAGTATATTTTCACATTAAAATTGAATCTAAAACTAATCAACAATAGAATAATAAAGTGACACATTTGACAGCAATACTGAAGTTCTGACACAATCATTACTGAGAGTAAAATATTTTACATTCTTTACAAATTATAAGTATATTTGGATACATTTGTGCAGTGAATAGAGCACAATATGTTCTCAATCAGCGCATTTACTTCCTCTACTCGATGCAGGGCTGCTTCTCCACGAACTGGCCTCAGTTGACAGATCAACCGCTGTTTCATGTCCTGATGTCCCGCGAACTTCTTTGAAGGCAGACACTGAATTAGGGCTTTCCGGACTTTGCAACATGACAGCGGCTGCAGTGGCCACTGAACTGCTACATTGACTACAACCAGATGGACAAACACTATTCGTCGAACCACTTGAGAATGTTGTACTCGAAGGATGAAATAAATAGTGAATCGCTGCGTTAGGGTATGGAGCGATCGGAGCAGAGCTACCAAAGTCTCGATGGTATGATGCCGCGGAAGATGAGAACATGTTTGGGAAAATTGGTGGCGGAGGCGGACCTAATGGTGCGTTTCTTGTAGTGAATAATGGATTAGGAGCAGATAATCCTATACCAGAATTAAGTGGCGTGAACGCAGACTTAATTGAACCTAAAATAGGAGTCATGTTTGCTTCTAATTCACGCCGTCTTTGATGGGCCTCATTGATGGCCGAAAAGCTATGGCCAGCATGGCTATGGTGTAGAATCATAGCATCGTTGATCGACAGAAAGTGTTCGATTGCTTTCACCACATCTCCATTACAGCCTTGAAGTACTAAATCAAGAACTGAACGCTTTTGATTCGGAAATATTCTCGCAATAACATCCAATGGACTCAGTCTCCCTGGTCTGAAATCTGCGGGAATATTATTACCCAATTCAGGCATTTGTGGACCAGTTGTCGGCGTTGGCGATGCAATCATTGAGGGATGTCTACGAATCGCTAATTTATTTGTATTATTTTTAACTATTTTTGTGGGTGACATAAGCTTTGAGTTAACAATCGGAGGACTCATGGAATCAGGGCTCTGAGACAAAGCAATTGTTGGCTCTAATGCTCGATCGGATAGAGGTGGAGGCGGTGGCAACGGTAGTGCCGAAGAAGATATAACCTGTATTTGTGACTTCTCTTCTATTTTCAAGTCTGCAAGTGGCTGATGTTGTGATACATGGTTTAAGGCTGTGTTGGCTGAGACAAAAGAACAGAAATGAAGAAAAGATTTTAGCTCTATATTGTACAAAACTTATACACTCGTATTAGTACAGTAACTGTATGTCAGTGCTAAACAGATATTATATGAATGAAGTGGTCAAGTATGAGCACAATTTTGTTTCGATTGCAGTGTGTGAGCATCTCATTCACTTTCTCTGTTTGATTCTCAATTAGATTAAGCTATGAGGCGAGTCTGCACTATAGCTATACACGCCATCGGCAATACTCTCGGTGTATGTTTGCCTTTGATACTAGCTTTTGTCTTTTTTATTGGCAGCTCGTTAGCAGCTTTTAACGCATGGGAATTCAATAAATATTACTCAAACACTACAATTCAATTATTCATGAAATTATTTGGAAAATACTATTTTAGTCAAAAAACAAAATCCAAACTTCTTATAATTTATTACCTGTGTTTTCGATATTATTTGATCTCGAATTGTTGTCACAACTAGTGTTATCTTCAATTGCACTTTCGCTATCGTTTCCGTCATAGTCTCCAGACTCGCTGTTATTAGTATTATTATTGTTATTGTTGTTGTTACTATTGACTGCATTGTTTGCACATTTTTTATCCGTAACCAATGGTTCGGTAACCTGTATTCCGAATATAGGTCCCGGTGGAAGATAGTTATTCATTGGCGCTCCGGTGGCCACCGCTCGCAGACCCATTGCAATAGCATCTTCCGCCGCCTGCTGTCTCTTGAGGGCGACCTGGGAAATGTGATTTTCGGTTTTAGTTAAGTCGTAAAATAGTGGCTGATTTGTAAGATTCACCTGAGCTGCCATTATCCGCTGTCTCTCTGCTATCAGATTGCATTTGGCACAATTGCAATCACGAAATCTGCAGTGTCTTTTGTGTCCCTTCAGCCATGAGATCATGCCGTGATTGCGACATCGCGCGCATTTCGGTCTTCTGGCCGTCTGGCCATTGCCTGAACCTGAAGATGAAGATGAGGTGCCTCTTGTATGATGTTCACGATTGCTGATTGAAGGCGAGTGCTGTGACATTATGTTTACTGGTTGTGAAACATGACTACTACTTGTTTGAGGAGCTGACACATTAAGAGCCGCTAAATGCAAAGCCGGTGGTCCGATATGACCATTAATTATTCTTTGCATTGAGTCAATTGACAATCATTTACAAGTAGTTTCTTGAAGCAGTATTAGAGGAAGTGCAACAACTACTTTATATTTTATTAAGTAATGTAAAAAGGTTTTTATAGGATAGGACTTAGATATGATGACTGAGAAGATAATAGATAGAATGATATATTTTCGCCTTTAACTGAAAGGCGGAGTAATAGTGTTTATACGAGTGTCTGCCCACACGCTTATTCTAAGGCACTAAATATTGATTCCTTAAACAAACATGTTTTCTCATTGGATAGCTCAACCCGAGAAACAGATGCTGCTGAGGATCCATCATTTTCCATCTCTACCACTAACACAATACTCTTCTAAATGTTGTGACAAAAACGATAAGATGATAGAAAATAAAAAATTACTGAACAGAGGGGAGAAAGAGATATAAAATTGTCGCCGATCGCACTTTTCGCAAGCTATGTAATGAATTGTCAAAAGGTTTTATATCTAACATAATTGGTAACATGTGTTGCTCTGTTAAGCTGCATAGAAAACCGATCGAATACTATGCGAATCACTACTCAAACCTATGATATGTGCAGATTTGGTCTGTTCAACGTCTTATCCTTGAAAGCATACACCTGTTCTGGAGTTAGACTGAAACTGTTGGATCAAGTGAATAATTGGTTGATAGATTATTTTATTACAGTGTTTATATAAGGATGAGAGTATATGCCTACACGCATACTATAGACGAGTGCCAATTTTGAAGCCAAACTGTTAACTGTCAAGAGTTTCATGTGCTTCAATTAACTTTTTTTCTTACTTAACTTTTCAACATTCTAACAGTTTTAAACCTGAAACACCGATTTTATTGTTTCTAAAGATACATTTGAACATATTGACTCCTCTACTTTGTTATAGCTCGCAAGGAAAATTCATTTTTTCTCAAGAATACTTAAAGATTAAATGTTTTAGCATTACTGTACTTAATAGTTGAGAAGTGCCACATTTAAGTTAAGGCCTGCGGTTTGACTTTTTTACTCTTTCCGACAAAGAAATACTTCAATAGCATAGGATTGTTTGCATTTACCTGCACTAACTAACAAACACTCGCAATAATTTAAAGAACTAAATGCACACTATTTTCTATCAACCGCTTGTAAGAGATCCGTTTTGTTTGATTTGCAAAAAGCATTTTTAAGAACTTATTTGAATTGAGAGAACAGAGCTTTTACAAGAGCCGATATATGCCAATTAATTGTTCAAACCCTAAATTGGGGGATTGAGGGAGAGAGAGAGAGAGAGAGAGAGAGAGAGAGAGAGAGAGAGAGAGCATACAATACAAGTTCTTTTGAATTTTATTGTGCGCACTTGTGTTGTACACATTGTTGTAACCGTTTTGGGTTATGTTTGTCCATATGAGCATTTGTGTGTCAATAAAATGTACAGAAGATGTACAAAGATGGTAATGGATCATAAACCGTTGATGGCTGCGTTCTGACTCTGTTCTGTTGTGTGGCATTTGTGTAGCATTTATGTTAACTGAGTCGACGTGTGGGGTCGTTATATTGTAAATTGGTTTGCAAAATACTAAACTTTTCTCTAAATCCTATAAAATCCATTTGAAGATCAACGGAAGCTGTCAAACAGTATATTTGACAAACTGTTTGTTGTGTTTCATTTTTCCCCTCCTTTAAGATTACTTATATTTTCATTAGCGTTAACTCTATGTTTATGAACTCGGATTCAAGAAATACAGTATTTATGCAGTAGTATGAGTGCAGTGCAATACTAAACAGCATAAGAATTTTAAAAACTTTATGTTATTTAAAGAACAATTTATATGAAGACTTTGGATCATTTTACATTCTAAACATCATAAAAATTCGTTTCAGTCAATAAATATAATATATAGTAAATTGATGGAGATTTTTTATTTTTAAATATGTCAACACTTTATTAAGAGATTATTCTAAACTTGAAATAATGGGGCTTGGTCAGTGTAGGGCTTGGGTGTAAGGGAGTCACATTGTTACCACAACAATTTTGCTCTATGTCTAGAGGGTGCTAACCTTCTTTGCGTAGTCTAGCTTGATTTAACCTTAAATAATAGTATTGGTAGTATATTTAGTTAATTTAGGTTAGGTAATTAGAATGATGCGCGCAGTAATGTCAGACATGCGAGAACATTCATATGGTCATGATATCACTCTCTATTACCAAAATACTATATCAACAATAATCCCAACCATAACCAATTAATGTGACTCTAAACTGAATTTGTTGTATAGAATTATGGAATTAAAAGTTGAATTATTAATAATAAATTATACCCCCTCTTTTGCGAATTGTCACAATCTAAGTGATAATCAACAATTAATTCTAAGATAACTGTTTTTAATTGTTACAATCAGATGACATTTCATAAAGCATTAAAACTGAATAGAAATACACCAATTTAAGGAAAGAAAAAAACAGATTCCGATCAATGATCCAAAAACAGTTTAACAAAATGATGTTCTCTTTTGAATCAATCATTTCAAGCGATTGTATAGTGAAGAATATAGGATAAGAGTGTTCGTGCTTAGTTTAGGCTTTTGAAAACTTTAAATCATTTTATTTGATAGACTAACTGATTGTAGGAAAAATCAAGTTTTATTTCGCATATTTCCCAATGGTGTTGCATCTCGTACTGTAACTTATTTTTAACTAACACGATTCAGTTTACTTTACAATACAAGAAAAGTTAGAATCATCTAACCATACAATCAAACCTCTCACTTGAAACCCCCGAATTTGAAATGTCTTGTAAGAACAATTATTTTTAAAAATTAATTAAATTCGCTCTAAATCGTGTATATATGAAAAATGGGGACCTATTAATTAATATAATCATTATTAATAATTTGATTGTCTTTTTAAAATCAAAGTTTAATTAAATTTTGACTTGTATGTGAAATTAAATTGACTGACCAATCAACGAGCTCATAATAGATACGTCATTCTCTCAAATGGGTAGATAATTCTGACTTATACTGTACATTTTAGAACTAAGTTGTGTTGTTACGGGGAAAATTTATATCAGATGCAACAATACCAGAGATTTTCAAGCTGTTTGAACTGAAGAGATAAGTAGTGAAATAAGAAATACAATTCATATTGATCTGAAGATCTGCGATCTTTTGAAGTGAACAGGAAAGTCAAAGGAGTTCCAAGATTTTTTGTATTTATGATACCCAAGATTATTTCAAATCTCACAAAATCGTTATTTTTTGCAGCTGTTGATTCAGCCACTTATCAGGCTCTAACTATAGCGCGAAAGGGTTCAGTTCTTCATATGTAGTGTGCATTCCAATGACGGTCGTTATTTTAACAAATCAAGACTTGACGTGTGTTTTATTTCTACTGTATCAAGTATTGTCAAATAAGATGTAATGAAAGGCTCTAATATTTAATTGTGAAACCAACTTATACTTCTAGTTTGGCTCTGGTGAGGTTTTAAAACGTGTTAAACTTCACTACATTTAAGCTAAAAATAAGTGATTTTACAGAAAGTACATAAACACTTGTCAAATCTGACTCATGCAGAATTAGGTTAATTGAAGAGCTAGAGTTGAAAAACTATAGGCAAGTTCCTTAATACAACTGAGATATTGAAACCCATTTCAGTTATAGTTCGGTTTATAGTTCATGTAGCGTCTTAGTATTAGGGAGTTATGTCGTTACCACAACTAATTTCTGCTATTGCTAGTGCACCACTCTTTTACCTAACCTAATTTAACTTAGCTGTAACAACAGTATGGTAATATTTTTATTTAAATTAGATTTGATGAGGGAAATGGCACGCGTAGCGCGTTAGGAATAGGAAAACATTGTTGTGGTAACAAAAAGACTCCTAAATGTCCAAGCCACGTCAACCGTAAACCGAAGTATAACCGTTCGACACTAGAATAGACTAGAATATAAATTAGAAATTTTAATTAATAAATAAATAATTCGCCCAAATTGCCTTACGGATCAAATGCGATCATTAAAACAGAGTTCTGTTTAGAAACAGACAACCTTATATCAATATAATCTCTTCTTTGACCAATTGTGAAAATTGTAAAACTGCTCAAAATTCCAAATGAACGACGGATTATTTCCCAACAGTTCATGCGATTCGCAAACAATAAGGTTTTAGAAGCAATGAAATGTCTGTCAATCATGATTTGCAAGTAAATCGACTGTTCATATATGGACTAATCCTTGTACTGAATTCGCATTATTCCGAACCATTGGGTGACATCTGTAGAAGTCGTCATTAGTTAAGCACAGATTTATATTCCGGTTGTGGGAGAGAGCTTGATATGACCATACTCTCAAGTTTACCAAACGATGTTTAGATCTACGAAATTAGGTTTTCTTGTATTAATTAATTAGGTTTGTTTGCAGGTAAAGCTTATTGTAAAACATTTTTTAGTTAATTTTTAAGCAATTAGGAGATTGCGCTTAAGTCTATTATGAATGAATCGTAAAGGTTTCCGATATTGAAAGTTGCTTCTATTTTTTATAATAGAATCTAAACTTTGAGATAGAATTATAATTAAAAAGTTTGATTGCCAAACTTTTCTTCAGAATTTAGTACGCGACATTTTAGAAATTTTCAATTTATGGAAATTACAACTCTGTAATTGAAGTCCATTGCTGTATAGATACCGCGAAATTAGAATCGGTTTAAATCCTTACAAAAGATTTATCACAATCAGTCAAATCAATTTGATTTAAGTTAATTTTTATTATGTATTGGAACATCGATTCTGGTTGTCTATGTTCTGCTAATTGTTTTACTCCTTAATAAGAGATGGCGGTAGCGTATCCATTTGAGAAGTATAACTTCAAAGCTATAATAACCTTGTATTCTGCGTAACATTTTGACTTTCACGATAAACTTATATTTTCAAATAACTTCAACCAAAAGTAATATTTTAGCTTTCGGAGTATTTTGATCAATGATAATAAATATTTGAGAAGTAACTGAAAAATGTAGCTTAGAATCAGAAAAATTTATATTTATTAGGATTATTAAGAATTTATGACTAATATTTTGCCTTATGAGATAGAGAGTCTATGCAAAACACTTTATATTTAAATAGGCCTCAAATGTATTTTCTCATTTGTTTTATAACAAATAAACTTAAAATCAGAGCTGAAGCTGATCACAACTCTTTCAAGAGTTTATTATTGAACAAAAGTTTAGCTTCCATTCCTTTTATAGAGGTTTTATTGTATTCTTTTTATTCAAGTATTGAATGCACGTTCAAACTATACAATCTAAAAATTAAGAGCATTTTATTGAGCTTTCAATATTACATATACTCATTGAAATATAAGCTATTCGTTTGTGCCTGGGATGTGACATACTTTGGATACGATGGAGGTTATGGCCGTTTATTCTATATAACTAGAATAATTGCACGTCAACAACACTTTTATATTAATGTAGATGAGTTAAGGCACACTATCATTATTACCCATCCTTAAAATTTCATGAACTTTTACGAAAGTATCACTGAATGATGATCATCTCAAACTCTTTACATTTACACTCCATAAATTTGATTGATATTTATAAAAGTTGCTAGATATTCTGAGCCTTCAGGCTCATTCTAGAACTTTCATCAAAGGTTCAATACATGAACCATTTAGTTATTTTTGAATTAAAAACATTGCTCTCAAATAGTACACAATTGTAAACTAATAGAAATTACGAAACGTATTAAATGCACATTTTGAATACTAAAGTTGAGCTGATTTTCGATTTGTTGATCACATGAAAACTGGCATAGTTTTAAAGATAAGACTGCAAACGACTTACCTGACAGTATAAGTATAAAATTGATGAGTTAATCTCTGAAGTGCCACAAATTGAAACGTAAGAATTGAATTAGAAGCTAGAACCGTTTTGGTCATATTTTCTTATTTGAATCAACTTTGATTTAAATTATTGAGTTCATGATTTGAATAGGAATCAAGGCTCAGAATTGTTTTCAATCAAAATTTCAATCAAAAATGAAGAAGTTCAAGACCTAAAAGCTTGACTTTTGATTAGTCCTTCAACTTTTCAACTTAATAAAGGTGAAGGTATTAACATTTTGATCATAATTTGATTATGATTTTATAAATAGACTGTTGCCTAACTGTTTCAGAAATAGAAAATATTAGTGAAGAGGTATGTGACGATTGTTTGTCTGCTTATTTGAATTAGATTTGGAAAAAACAAAGATCTGTTTGGATAAGATCTGGAAATATTTCTTTAATATTCTAAATAAACTAAATGGCTTTATAAATTTCGGTCTCAATTATTGTACAATATTTTTGAAACTTCCAAATTATCATTAATCAGTGCATCCATTAGTTTAAGGAATGTTTGTATTGACTAAATAAAAACGTTATATTGAATCAATAGTTAAGTACTAAATAAAAAGCGTGATTAGAAAGTTTAAAATTAATAGAAATAATAAACTCTGTCTGTTTCTAAAACACACGGTTCTATCAATTGAGTTACAATACAGTATTTACATTGAATATAATGTTCAGATGATTGAACGCCTGATTACTCCAAATATTTGCAAGAATATTATCGAATCAGTAACGCTGACTGGAAAGAAATTAATCAAAATTGTTTTCTAAACTAGATCTGAGTCTTTTATGTATATATAGATAAAAAGCTTTTTCTATATACTCGATCTTTGAAATGATGAACTTTCGATCCATAGAGCGATTTATGTATTCAGCTATTTATATATATTTATATATATTATCAATCAATAATTAAATATATCAACAACAAATTTTTGTCCATCTCTCTCTAAAATAATTATCAGAGAAGTTACATTGAAAAAGACATGAATCAGAACCGAGGTCTAAGATTTGATGAAACTCTACTTTGGTGGTCGTCAGCCTGAGCCAGACCTGATCTGTCAATTAGGATTCTGCGTCAAATCAATTAAAGTATTATGAGCGTTTTCATTATGTTTTGATTGTACGGCTAAGTTTGAAAGAATAAACAGGGAGTAATTGGTTGAACTAACACCTAATTGATAATCAGTTCTGACAGTGGGCGACGATATAAAAATAATAAGTTTTACATTGAAAATGTTTCTCTTTACTAAAACTCAATTCAAGTTCAGTATTTGTTTGCAATTTGATAACATCGAAAGAAAACTAAATTAAATAAGTTTATAATATTTCTTATAATATTACTTTCATGTGAATAGGGATTTATGTAATGTTTGAGGTCTACGTACAAAGATATTGCTTAATTAATTGTGACTGGAGTGCGACTCTCTAAGAGCACAATTATTTTACAACTCAGATGTCTGCCAGAAATATGATTTTTGCCAAATTTTGTTCACTTTTGCTGGTATTTTCCACAAAGTTCAGTTTAGTTGAGTTCAAGTTGAACTTGTTTCCTTCAATTGGTTTTATGATGAAGTTTTGTTCACTAACTGTCCAGTTGCTTGTAATCAACTTTCCTGTCCAGTTGCTTGTAATCAACTTTCCTCTAATTTGTATGACTTAAGCCGATAAATAAAACGACGCAATACGCAACGTCACTCAAAAGTTTAGTTAATATTGCTTTACTATTCAGGTTATTTTCAATTAATGACTTTTCTTTTAACTTAATCAAACAAACTTGAATTAATTGCTTAAGTTTGGTGGCCATCACTTCCGGTGTTGTTACGTTGACAGAATTGCACAAAACATTATCACTCAATTAAACTAAATCAAATCGATAGGAGTTATTACAATGAAAAGTTGGAATTCTAACAGAGTAATGACTAGAAAACACAATTATTTTAAATTAGCTAAAAATATAATAATTTCTCTGGTTTTAAGATCACCCGAAATGATAAATGACTGAAATGCGGATCAATTGCTCGCATCTTATTTGAACATTAAGTATATAATAAATAATACCTTAAGTACTGAGTAATAAACTGTAAAATATTTCATAATAATAGTAATAATAATAGCAATAATAATAATAATTGTCTGTTATATTAATACAATTAAATAGTAAAAGGAATGTTATCTTTAAATTAGTTATAACATAAATAAAAATCAAATAATTGGAATGTGTCTGAAATGGCAAATGATTACAGTTTCATACGTAAGACTAGCATTTTATGGATAAATAAAACTAATTGAAGAAAAGTTTCGCGCGGATCATAACCATGAAAAGCTCGATGGTGTGGTTGCAGAGATTCAATAGATTAATAATAATGATCAATAAGCTTATGAATCGGTTTGGAGTGGATTTGCAATTGATTTAAATAAAGATAGAGAAAGAGAACAATAGAGAAGAATAAAGAATAATAAAGAATAATAAAGAAGAATATAATGAATTGTTAAACATTGTACTCTGAGATAAGATTGGGTACAACATTTGGGAAAGCACTACAAAATTGAGCGCCAAATAATTTCTTTACATACTAATTGAGCCTTACTTTCGTATCAATTAAAATAATTTCTTTTCATACAATACATCATTGACTTCATCATAAGCTTATTATTAGTGAAGTTGTTATTAGTCATTATTATTATTATTCGAATGAATTTATTGGCATATTTTCCATTTTAACGATGACTAGAATTAATGAAGAATATCTTGAAAGTCATCCACAAAACTAATGCTTCACAAACTGCTAATGTTTAAGTACAATCAGAAAGTTGAGTGAGTTTTTCATGTTTAAGTTGAGTATATTCAGTCGATAAATGATAAGTGATTGTGTGGTCACTTAAACATTGTTAATATTCTGCTCTATTAACTGTCAAATTCATGATTACATTGGTTTAGGAATAAGTTTCAGTTCACTTATTGTTTTGCTGTCTGTAACACTTTGCAGTTGATTATTGTTTTTTTGTTACATTGCGGACTGTGATTAAACATATTATTAGTTAGATTCGGATGTGTATTGTCTCACTACCGTTAGTAAACCTACAGTTACGTACACGTCACGATCGCAGCATTAGCTCCAATAGTCAAGACCGAAGTCGGTTGTGCTGTCACTGTTGCCTTATTAGCTGAGCTAATGTTTATCGCCTTCTGAGACGATGATGAAGTAGATGCTGGTGACATCGACCCCGCATCCACATTATCATCTAACCACTTGTCTTGACTTCTTCGTCGAGCGTTCATAAAAAAGTTGCCGACTGTACTCAACTCGAGTCCCAATTGTTGCGAAATTGTGATTTGCATCTCTTTAGAGGGTCTTTTGGTTTCTTTAAAAATTGCTTGTAATGTACGTCGTTGCAGATCCGTAAAAACAAGGCGCGGCTTCTTCGGTGCAGTCGGCGACTTGGCCTGACTTTGTTGTTCCTCTTTCCGTTTGCATGCTATTTAATGTGTTTTCAACACAAATTAGACAGAAAAGAAACAAATGTTAGAAAAAATTTATGAATTATGCCAAAGTGTTGAAACTTGTTGCCAGCGCACGAAATTAGATGCAAAACTTAAAGAGTAATTTATTTGTCATGCAAACGTGAAACACACATTAATGAAGGAGTGCAACTACTTGAAGACTAGCACTACTACTCCTAAGACTAGCACTACTACTTCTAACACCACCGCCGCTACTACTGCTAGCACTTCACTTTCCTAATTAGTTCTGATGACAAAGTCAATACTTATTATTACTTACTATTATGTCTAAAAGTTTTATTATTTTGACATCACTTCTAATGATGTGTATGCATGCAAAATATGGATAAACTTTATTAAACTATCAAAATGCATGGTATCGCCAATCGTCAAACAGACTCAATTACATTGTCTGCCAATACTTTTTTATTGCTTCAAAATCAAATTATATTCTGTTTTTTAATAAATAAGACAATTTACAGCTTTAAATCGAGTCATGCGACTGACTAATGGCAAAGAAGTTGAGTTATTAGTGGAAATCAAATTTAAGAAAAACAAAGTTTGAAAAAATTGTCAAATCAAATTGGTTTATGTCTCGTCAACTCAATTAAGTTATAGCGTGTAATGTTTTATAACAAGAATTTAGTTATCTTATACCGTGGGGCTTATTATTAAAGCAAAAACAATGAGTGCATTACTCATAGGAAATCAAATTATTAATTAGTAAAAGTGCGTACATATAAATTTATAGTTACTCAAAGCTATACTCGAATCTCAAGCGATATTTTCCGATCGAGTTGATTGAGTTAAACAGTTGTGGGAATTATGAACAAGTAAAGAGAAAGATTAACAGAGAAAGAAACAGTTGCATAGGAAGCATAACTTCCTAATCAACCAAAAGGATATTTAGCTATCAGCTAAACTAAAACGGAACAGTTTTTGCAGTTCGTTAAGCAATCTTATTAATTTCAGTACATAGATTAGAGTGAGATGGTCTCGTCTTCACTCAAATATCGGATACATTTCTAAGTAAAGTAATAACTCATACTATTGCTGCCACTCTTCTCTTTAATGAGTTTGTCTTTACGCAACTTTATTCCATTCTTTAATTCACTCAAACTGCTCATAAGTCAGTCCAATTGAATTAGTCAAACTTTTAGGTTGCACTTTGTGCAAAGTTTATTTGGTTTTTTGTGGTAATTGAAAAAGGGCACACATTATCAATTGAATGCATCAAACAGTATGTTCGCTTAAATCTAATGAGCTATTCATCCAATATAACCAAATGCTATCAAATATTTATATTTTCCCATTACGCCTATCTTTATCAGATCAAATTGTTCAGAAAACACCTGATTTTATTCATAAATTATAGAATTTCAGCCTTTATTGTATGGTTTGGTTTCAAGTTTAAGTTTTCAATTATTCATTGAGAAGCATAAAAGCATTATATAAAATTGAATATAAGTTGAAAATCGGTTAGAACAGGCAAATCCTCATTAAAACCTTCTACATTTGCCAATCGAGTCAAATAAAAAAAAGAATATTCAGAAAAGACATTGCATGACGATCGCCTTTCAAGTATGTTTTGCACCATTAAAAAAACTGAACATATTTTCTCATACATGTAAATGTTATACATATTTTGTGCTTTCGCTTAATCGCTTTTAGGCAATCGTTTTGTGGTTGTTAAGGGGGAGAGGCTTTCAATGCATCAAAAAAATTGTTAGGACTAAAAGTTGGAGACGTAGAGTGAGTTAGGAACAAGTAGAATGTTTTCCATATTTCATATGAAGTATTGGTATATTTGGTGTATTAACTTATGACGTATAAATGTATTGTTCTTTTCAAAATAGGAAAGCTGTGGAGGGGAGGGCAGGGAAGGGCAGGGGAAAGGGGAAGAGAAGGGGAAAGAGAGCGCAAAACTAGGAAAAAGTGGCATCTGCCTTGGTCTCACATTAATCAATAATCTGAATTTGGGCTTTTATCATTGCTTGTTTCCCCTTTGCATTGGTTTGATGACTGGGATCTCTGTTCGCAATGATCAGTCAGTTATGCTCTGCTTTTCTGGCCTTCTCTAAAATGTAATCATTTCTTAATGCATGATTAGCTTTATGAATGAAGCTTTGTATAATTTCAACTGGCGTAACACCAGAGACATCATTTTTAAAAGATCAAGAATTCATATAAAAGTCATCGTTACCGGATTGGCACAAATAAATTGATCTCTTCTCTCGCGCTGCTTTTCTATTGTAAAGCATTTGAAACATTTTTCTTAAGTATAAATTATATATAACTTACATGAAGAAGAATTATGAGTACATTTCGAGACAATCTCTAAAAAATGTATTACTTCTAGTATTCATAATCAATTCGAGTGGAATAAGTAAAAAATTTAAAAATCTATCAAATGCACGAATGAAACAACTTTCAGAGAGTCAATGGGTTGGCTCCAAAATCAATCAAATGCTCCGAGTCTGTAACCATTTATCAAAAATTTAATCTCTTATTAAAATTGATTGTATGCATCGAACCCTTTCCGTACCAATGATTAGTGATCATTGAAAACACTTGACAAACAATAGCGCAATTCATTTTATGTAATTAATTCATAAGTTATATCATAAGTGATTTAGACCTCAGTCTAAACTGTTGTCTTTTAAGTATAATGCTAATCAACATTGTTTGTATAGCTTTACAAATGACAACTCGATTCTTCAGAAACAATGATTCGTTTGATTTTAAAGTGAATTTGATGAAAGTATTGAAAAGTAATAAACAGTGTTTCATATAGACAAAGAGTAGAAGGAATAAGAAACTCGTAAAGAATCTATTTTCAAACTGGACTGAGAAGGATATGAAAGCTTTGACTAGTAATCAGTATATGATAAGTACAATTGAATCGAATGACGAGCAAAATAATAAAAATTCAAACATTGTTGAGCATTCCTAGAATTGTTGTAAACTTTGGTTAGAATTTAAAAGCTGTCAACAAATGTTTGCAATAGTAAAAGCGTTTAATTTGAAGAATCGTTCCATAAGATACATACCGATGTCTAGTGATGTTTGAGGTGCAGAAATCCATTCACTACTGCTATATTCGCCGCTTAAAAATTAGAAAACATTAAAATCTCTTTAAAATATTGCATTTTTAACAATCTTCAAACAAATCTATCCCACCCTAAGCTCGTTCTTATTTAGCTTTGACACTATTTATCACGAAAATAACAGCACATCAATTTGATAAAATGGTTCTATACTTCAATTTAGTGTTTGGCAATTGGTGTGGTTCACAAGTAGTTTTTACTCTAAACTGTTGTGACCACTAATCCATAAAAATCTCTTAATTAGCAGTCAAATATCTTAGAGCATAAGATTTTTGAAATAATTAACTCTATGCAATATTTTCATTATAACTTTACAAACTGGTAAACTTGACTAATTTCTGAAAATGTGTCGATTTCTCATCTTAATTACATTGCTCTCTGGTTTGGGTTGTTTTACTTGTTTATATTTAAGGTATGAACGCTACATAATTACTTTTTTAATGACCAACAGGTGCAATATTAAGCAAATGAAGCTTTTCACCTTAAAACTTATAAACTTTTTGTGGATGCATATTAATTGCTTAGAACTGTCTTGTAAATTATCATAATAATGGGAAATGACATTTTTTTCAACTAAGTGCTTGATTCTATAAACCAAAGCGTCAAACTTTCTATAGTTGACATTGAGATGGAAAATAAAGCATTTCTAAATATGAAAAATGTCTATCAGAATGTGCACTATAAACAAATGAATGGTATTTCATTATTGACTTATAGATTGCCAGAAACTATAAATAGTGTGCAAAAACTAAACTTCATAAGAGCTACATTGGCTTTGATTTGTTTTTAGGAAAGTTAAGGATATGAAAAAGAATAAGAATTCTTTGCCAAATCCTTAGACGGGGAAAAGTAATTTGTTATAATCCCATTTGTCATTAGATCATCCTATTTAGCATTGATTTGAGACGCAATCCCAACTACTTCTACTACTAATGCTGGCAACTTCTAATACTAATTGTATTATTAAAGAGACTTATTTTTTGTCAGAACTCACATAAAAGACTGCTCAGATGCAGCTCCTGATGCGTAATAATTAGAACGATATGGTTCGTATTGATAATGAAAGTATTGTTGCTGTCCCTGTCCCTTATGTGTATTGCGTTTCTCTCTTACGGCTGCTGCAGGTTTGATGCCATCAAATGAATTAAATTGTTTGTGAGGCTCATTCAGATGCAGTTTGTCTCTCAGTTCAGTACCATTAGTCGCACTTGCCCTCATCTCTTTTTCTGCAACGGGACAACAAGAGGAGATTGCGTCTCAATCAGTGTTATGGTTTTGTTTTGCTTTGTGATAAATAATCAATGCTTTGCTCAGCTATTGATCTCTAAACTACTGTTTTTGAGCAATCACTACAACACCTATACACGAACAAATGAATGAACTACAAAGCAATGCTATGTCATATAAATATCAATTTGTTTTATCTGCCTATAAATGCATTGAGAAACTGAACGCCAAAATTTCAATCTATTATTTCTAGGTATTAACCAATGGTTAAGATAGACTTTAATCCAGTTCTCTATTGACTTAAGTAATATGGATTTTGTGCATTAGATTAACTCAATAGAAGGCAAACCGCAACCATATAAAGGAATTAAGTCGTATGAAACTTAAACGATCTGTTTTATAGATTTTGGGGGAATTCCTCTAAACATTCATCAAATTACGTATATATTGATGGCTTCAACTGTTCTATATTTCACTTTGCTCTATATTTTGCAGCTCAATATTTCAATGCATTCACTCATGTAATTAGCTTTTCAGGTAATATACACTACAAGTTCATTGTTTCTAAGCAAATATTTTCACATCAAATCATTCAATTGAAGCAATAAAAGTATAGATAAATATCAATTCATTCGTAGTGAAAGTGAACACAATAATTGATACGAATTATTAGTGAGCGATCTTAGGAAAGTCATGAGAGAGAGAGAGAGAGAGAGAGAGAGAGAGAGAGAGTATCCTGAACGGTCAAAAAGTGACAGCTGGACAAGATTTGAAGGAACGTTAGGAAGTTTAAGAGTGACCTCTCTCAGAGTTAGGTTCGCATTAGAACTAGTGATATGATCAACTATTCTCATCTCTGTTAAAGTTATTGGAGGCAACTTTCTTAGTCATGTAAGAGATATTGTGTGCATAAGTACAGTATACTGAATATCAGTACTAATGCTGTTACACTTTGGCAAAGATTATGCAGAGCCAAGAATATAACTTAACTATGGTTTGTGTTTCACTTTTGCCCCCTTCTAATACTCTTGCATGCCTTATATGCCTTATTCTGATCGACATTTGATTGGCTTTATGGCAACATCTGTGTGCTATGTGTGCACATAGCTATCCTATGTGTGGCGAAACTCTAAACTAATACACACTATAAGCTAAACTTTCTTTCTATGCTTTATATCGAAACCATTAGCCAAAGAAGCGCCTGATCCCTAAAATCTGTTGATGTTCAGGGAGTATAGTATTTGTATATGTTCTACATTTTCTACCAAAAAAATTACTTTTGCATATCTCCATCACTTATACCAAACTCGTCTCTCTTTCTCTCAATGCATAAAAAAGGACAACAAAGTTTAGAATCACTTATTAGTTGGCAGAGAAAAAATACATAATTGCCTCTATGAACAAATAGCGATCAGAAGCTTTGCATCAAATATTACGCATTCTCGCGTACTAGTATTAAACCTGAATTAGATTTGTTGACGCGATTGTGTATTATTCTGGAACTTATTCTCAAACATACAGCCTAGTGATTAATCACTTTATATGAACTATTTAATGACGAACATTAATTAATACTTGCAAGAAAAATACTGCTTTTGTTTCGCTTGATGCTCAACCAACTGATAAAATGGACGATTGTTTTTTCTCTACGGCTTTTATTATCTGTAGCAAAGGCTTTACGTCAAACTTACAATGCTGCACATCTTTCTGCACATCATTCAGTTTCTGCCAAAATATACCCTTTTTCTCACATCAAAGTCTTTTCTGCTCCAAGTCTAGTATCACAAAGAGAAAAAATATCTCGAAGGAATGCATGTCTATCATAATTTGTTTGCCTAATATAATTCTCAATAGAAAACGAGATAATGTATGTTTTGTTACTAAATTCATCCCACTATGATCAAGCTTTTTACGCGACAACTAATAAACTTGCATCTTCCTAATCATCTAGAAATCATTTCTGAAAACGAGACAAAAGTCATTAACTTTTTGATTACTTCATAAAACTGTCTCTTTTCGGCTTAAAGTTTTTGATTATTTGATTGGTGTTCATCAGTTTCTATCTGTTATACTTTTTATTATACGAATGCATAAAAACATGATATGTGTTCACACAAGAGCGAGAAATCATCCAATATTACGAACAGAGCTGAGGGCCATATTTGGCAAATAAGAGCCTATTTTTTAGCTAACATTATCTCGAATGAAAACATCTAGCAAAGTATAGCAAGTATTGTGTTGTAGAATATGTCAGTCCATAAGTTAATGTGGGAACTAAACCATATTTGACCGTTTTTCTGCTCATAAGAGTTATTTGAGTCTTATTTACTTCAAAATAGTGTGACTTTCAATGCAACCGTTCAGAACTACTACATTTCTACTCTATTTTTCACATACAGTGAAACTTATATAAACTTTTCATACTATAGTTTCTATTCTAATACGTTTCTCTTTTAATACACGCTCTTCTTTCAAATAATTGCTGGTTTGAAGCTTTAGCTAAATGTCAGCTGCAATGGTATATAAGTATTAGTACTCATTGTATTAAGTGAAGTATTTTCAAAAAAGCTAAATAAGAGTGTATGTGTATGTACTTGTACTCTACTACTTATATAAATTTGAACCAATAATGCATAATATCGTATAATGCACGATATGTTTGAATCTTTTCACTCGAAAGTTCAGCTCACAATTCATGAGACTATAATTGTCGTCAATAGATTCTATATTTGTGAAGCACTACAAATCTAAATAATAATTTTTTTCTCTAGTTTTACCGACTTTCGATTGAAGAAAGTATTGGTCAAAGTATTAGAAATATAAGTTTTATAGTATGATAGTTTGGAAAAAGTGTACTTTGGAATGAGGCGCTTGACTCGTTCAATTCGTTCAATTATATGTTATTGCTATGGAAACTAATATGCGATTCGTCACATTCCGATTCAAATTTGCATTCAAGTCTGTTTTCCATTCAAGTCTATTCTCTGTCTAGAATCAACGCTAAAATCATATTTTATTGCACGAAACCTTCAATTAGTAACACATAGATTACCAAAATATAGTTTTGTTGCTATCGAAATCATTACTATTTCAAACTTTTACATACGCTAAAAGTCAAACGAAAACATTGCATCAGTTCTGAAATTAAACTCTAATTAAGAAGTTTTTCAAACCAGTCATAAAGAGAATGAATGATATAAGAATAATGAGAATCCTCTAATGCATTTGCTTTAGTCTGTCTCCAAATGTTTGGCTATAAAACATTATTCATTTTGTTGGACAAACGGTTCATTTATGATCATAAATGGCTTATTATTCAATTACAACACAATAAATTATCAAAAATCAATGTTTGCAGTGCTTATGATAAGAACATTGATTAGATCCATCTGTTTTCCCGTTTTATGACCAAATTGTCGTCTCTTTAAATACAAAAAGAAGAAAATACAAATCTCAGCCTCACAATTAACACTAGTCCAAATAAGTATCTAATAAGTTTTCGGCTTTCAGATGGCTACTGATATTGAGAAAGTTTCGAACAAATTAGTTTTACCAAACCACAAATTTGCAGGTGTATTGCAGTGCAAGTGGCTTTTAAGTAGTCACTCTATTCGCTAATTACAGAAGTTTTATATTAGAGATGGCGCACTTCAGTAACTTTGCGTTAGACCAGGTAATGGTCACTCAAGCTGATAATTCTATGAAAAAGCAAATGTGTTCCTAGCCTTCAGTTGTGCTTAGCATTTTAATATGTATTATTCTGATCATGAATAATAGTTAGACAACATCAGTGTCTTGTAGTTGGAGATAATTATGAGACCAAATATAAAGCAGAGTGGATGTAGATATAGATATAGTGAAAGTTTTCCGAAAACACTTCTAAGTAATACTTGAGAACTTGTAAACTTTAATACTATTCAGCCCTAAAGTTGCTATTCGTGTACTACCTTAACCGAAGCTATTGTTTAAGAGTCTTTCAGATTTATGGTTCAACTGCTACTTTAAAACATTAAGACTTGTTTTCAAAATTTAAAGACAGACTTTTGGTAAATGAAAAAATTTCGCTTTCACTGATTGCAGTGCTTAAAACTGAAGTTATACTATCAGCGCTAAAGTTAAGTCAACTGAAAGGCAATAAGTGAGGCTCCGATAGTTATAGACTTATTTCTAATTGATTTTTGTCAAATGATTGAGTGCTGCAATAGATTTAATACTGTTAAGTATGAGTGTATGATAGCATGGGCCAAATTTACGAGACTAGAATCATCCCAAACAACGCGGAGACTTATTCTACACATTTGCCTTCTATTCCGTTCATGCCATCAAATCAATGTTTTTTCATTCCTTTGATTATCACCATTAAATCCATTACTGACAAATTTTGTTGTACTGAATCAAATAGAGAGGAGAGAGATATATATGGGAGAAGCAAATGAGAGACAAACAATTGTTTCAAATATAAAAGCATTAAAGTAGGAGTACTTTAAGAGTTGTAATTTAACAAAGAAAAATTTCTAAAACAAAGCATTCTTAACGCTGCAATGAGTTGAGTGCTTTGCCAACTTATTATTCCAATAGATAGTCACTAATACATAACACTTTTAAAACTATAACAAACTTTAAATCAAACATATAATTAGTTTGAGTGACAAAAAATGGATCACATATAGAATGAGTGAATCGCAAAGATTCAAAAAAGCGATTAAACTTCGCTCAAGTTATACTTTTTAGAATGTATTTAAAGTCTATCTTTTGAATTTATGCTCGAAATGGCAGTGTTTGGTGTAAAACTAGTATAAGAAGCTTGAATGCTAGCCATTTCTCTCCCTCTTCTCTCTCTCTCTCTCACTCACTCACTCACTCTCTAACTCATATGTTTCACATTGAAGTTTGGGCAGAAGCGAACTCATGCACTCGTGTTCATCAAAGTGCCATCAATCAAAAGTTATATTAAGCAATCCATGCGAGTAGTGAAGCCAGTGTTTTATGTTAGCTAAAATGGGAGAGTGACCCCACACCCAATAATGGCAATCGCACTCTACAATCAGGCAGAACCTAACAGTACAGCAACAAACACATGCACATTGTGTCAGCTGCAACACACACTAGATCGCAAAACAGCCAAAGAAAGAAATTAAAATTAAAAAAATTTTCGCTAACATTAACCAATAGAAGTTCAGTTTTCTTCTACTATTGCATTAAAGTTAAGTAAACTTTAAATTCATTCGATACATGTTTTTTGAATGATCTGTTCATAAGCTTAAACTTGAGTTTATTGGTGGGCGAAATTTCTAAACTTTGACTTTTTTATATATTAACTCATAATCCAATTTAACAAAGCTATTCATTCAGGATTTGCTTATCAGGTAATTCCTGAGTCACAGTTGAGTACAGGCAAGACGTTTGTTTTTAGTGCAATACGAGAGTGTTATGCAACTGAGAGCTCTTTCAGGTTATGTTAATCAAATCAAATCAAATAAGAGAACAAATATTTCTCGCGATGCAATTCAGAAATAAGCAGATAAATAAAACTTTTCAGCTAGAAACTTTCTAGTTTTCGAATAACAAATACACAGTAACCGATAGAGAATCAGTAATAATAACGTTGATGTAATTAAAGTGAATTTAGTTAAGATCTCTTAATTAACTTGTTATTGAAGTTAATTTTGTTTACTCATCGTATTTTTCAATTGGTAACTCTTAATCTCGAATTAAGGAGTCTTACTCAAAGCAAAAATACTTTAATTATTATGAATGATGTCTTAATGTTTAGATGTGTTTTAATAGAGCTGAACATATTGAAATCATCATTTCAAGGCTTCTCAGCAAAGCCGAATCAAAATTTGCAGTAAACATGTTTTCTGTAATTTGACCACACAAGAGAGCATTGAATGAAGGACTTGCATAATGAGATAAAAAACTTCATATCTCAAAGATATTTTGCAGATTTATTAAGAGTGTTGCATGAAATTATTGTGATTGTTATCAACAAATGAATTTCCATATCATTGATATTCATTAAGTGGTTGAATTAATTTCGAACAATTTATCAAAAGAAGAAAAATTTGAGTCTATTTCATACTAGCATTTAATGCAATTATATGAAAAAGGTTAAAGAATCTGAAGAAGAAAGCCAAAGTTTATAGTGATTTAATTATATTTGTTATTTGTGTGGCTTTCATACAGTTTTTCAGAAGGCTATAGAATATTGCAAGTATTTCAGTTCTCTTCTAGAAATTTGAAACAATTATTATAGAGGAAGAAAAATTATGATTTATAGTTACTTATAGTCGGGCAGCCCTGCGAGCATTCATTAAAAAGTCCAAACTTTAGTAATATTTAATGAATTGCTTGACTGAATTGCTGTCGCTTCAATTTCATCGTATAAGAGTCTTACTATTTTTTCTCTGATTATTTCCTTTTAACTGTAAGTACACTTGTTTTTGATGTAAGAGAATATATCATTATTATGACGAAGTACTATATTGTGTGAGTTCTCTCTCTCCATATGTATAGTCTAGTTTCCCCTAAAAACGTTATAACTCACTGATGTTTTCTCTCTTTTTTCATATTATGAACAAATGGAACAAAAGAGTCTGAGATTAATGTATTATAATTGAAATTTGGTTGAGTTTAGCAAAAATGTGGCGTTTTAACAAAATTTAGCCAAGTTTAGTAAAAAGATTTTTATAACTTTATAGGTATATATTTATTGGTGAGAAAATTGTCAGATTGTTTCTGTTCGAATGCATAAATGGTTGAGTGAATAGAATGCTTTTTTATTTAGTATTTGTTGTACACAATATTTAGCAGTGCTTCACCTTTTTATTCTGCATCTGGCATTTAACGCTGCCAACACTATGCATACATAGTTTGCAATACTTTCTGAGTCACGTTTCTATAGTTACTTTGAAAAAAGCAAAATCTCGAATACAAACAAACAATTTATAGCCTATAGAGAGAAGTTGATGTGTCAAATTCACATCTCTGGCGGGGGCATCAATCTCTATTGCTCCATTTTTTTATTTATTATCTCTGAACTTTCTAGCTTCGCCATCATTTATGGTCAATAGCTCATACATAATAGCTATATAGAAATAACATAAGTCCGATCTCTTTTTTTTGCCCTATTCCTCTTCAGACTGCAATTTTCTATCAATTATCTGGGATCAAAACAAATTACCCTTTCCCCATAATTGATGGAATAATTAGAAAAATTTTCAAATCAAGTGGTTTTTCGAAAACGAGTAGTTTGATGGATAGGATTGAGAGTTGAGCACAATTATTGATCAAAAAGAATTGGTCTGAGACATATGATAACTGAGGAGAGATATGATGATTGACATACTAGTGGGAAATATCTTGCATGTAATACACGATGACAAAATTAATTGAGCGCAAGGCAATGGAATAACTTTTGCGTTGTGCCTCTCTTTTTCTCGTCTAACAGTTATGTCAGTGATAGCCTTATATTCCTTATGCCACATCGCAAATTGTCCATTTATTTGCTGTAATTCTTTGTTAGTTCAAATGTCTGGCAAAAGATTCACTGGAATCCATTTAAGGCAATGAGAAGAGTGTCTCGAGAAGTAGTAGTGGTAGAAGAAGTAGTAGAAGTACAATTTTCTAATAGCGAAAGAGTCAATGCTTATATACAGTACGGTCTAAGTGTATATTCATTGTATGCACTCATTGTAATAAATAGGTATTGTTAACCAGGTTGACAAAATTCTCGTTTTCCATTTATTCTGTTGTCTATTTGGAGTCAATTTAAGATTAGAAGGAAATATAGGAATAGAAAAGAACTTATAGCAGAAGAATGTATGCATTGTTCGTATATAGTAGAAGAGAGTATGGATTGGGATAGCGCTAAATGTGCACCTGGTTTCTGCCTATTAGTATATTGCCATGACTAGCGCTGCATTATTGCTTCATCTGATGCTCTCCTAATAAAACCAATCGAGCAGAGAAGTCACGCACAGAAACAAGCAAAAGAAGTGGATGTCATGTGATTGAGAGTCTTCATTCTGTGTTGATTCGGTCGGATTGTCGTCTTTATTTTATTTTTGAGTAGTGTTTCTGGCTGTAAGTTAGTGTTGCTATTATTTATTAAGTCTAAACTAAGAGAAGTTTAGGGAAGTGAGTTCAGCTTTAGACAATGACATGGTGGCATATTCATTCATTTTATTGAAAATAGAAGTTTTCAATTTAAGCCCAACGAAAAACAAGTGCACATAACTTGCTTTCTTCTTGTTAATCATATTTTAACGTCCAACCAGTGCCGAGAAAAGTTATTTCACTTGTTTAGCTTAAATGGGCCTGAGATGCAATTTTTCATTCGCCAAATCAAACTATTTCTTGTCTAAGTGTCACAGTAGAGAATAAGTTAAGCGACATAACTTATACAGTACTTGCTTAATGTACTTTGTAATAGCGATAGTCTAATACACTTTTTGTTACTAAAGAACATTATTCTTAGTCTTAATTCACTTGCATTTTCATCGGCCATCATTTAAAGCAGCTTGACTTCAATTTGACTTTCTCTCTCTCTCTCTCTCTCTCTCTCTCCCAACTATAGACTCGCTACACTATTGACGCGAGTCATTTATAAGTAAATCTAACTTATGAAAAATTAGCTGCAAGAAATTTTTAATATTCAAAATGGTAATTTCAGTATTTCGATATTTGCCCTCTCTCTACTGTTTTCCAATTGTTAAACAGAAATATACAGTAATTGATCTGTAGATATTACTCGGTATAAGCCAAAAAATCAGGTTCAACTTTCTATCAAATGAAATAATTAGAATAAAGACTACACTTAATCATACAATCTTGCTAATTGAAGATAAACGGATGTCTTAACGAGCTAACAGCTATGAGTTTTAATGGTTAAACAATAGTTACGTTCCGTTTTATTAGTCTAATAAGAGGCAGATAACTTAATATTAATGATTGTTTGATTCCTAAATTGAAATCAAATTTATCGATTTATATTGAAACATGAAATCTTTGTGCTATTCAGAGCTCTTAGTTAATCAATAGCTATTTTCAATAAGCCTCGTCAGGTTCTGCTTCAACAGAAATTGATTCACGGCTCTGAGCAAATGACGATAACTTTTATCCAATATAATATTCATTGCTGTAATATTGCAGTCAATTGGAATAAAGCTCAAGTAATTATCGTTAATAAAGTTGAAATATGCTCTTAAAGTTATGATAAGTAGTGCTTAAACATTGCATGAACGCAAGAAGCCCGTAATTCGTCAAATTAATTCTCTAATACAACAGAGACAATACATTTCTATTTCTAACCAATTCGATAATATTTGGGTATTTTATTACAATATCCAACATGATAATTGAAAAGAAAATCAAATACTTTTAATGAAAATTCTAAAATGAATATAATCCAAATTGAGCAGTAATTCGATAAGTTGTACTTAGATTCAAGTATCATATTTATTGTTAAGTAAGGCTATATTTTGGAAAATATTATTTTTGTTTGATAATTGAAAGAAGTATTAGTACTAAAACTGTGTCGATAAGTTGACACCTGGCCTAATACCAGCTCTGTTGCGACTGGCATTCACTTATTTAGTCGTTATATAGAATAATTACTACTAAACTATGTATCGATAATAGAAAGTCGGTTTGCATGGAATAACAAATCATAATGAGAGCCAATAAGTTAGATTTGATTTGGGTGGAGACACATATCCCTATACTCTGATGATTCTGGAATCATTTCGCAATTAACAGCAATCACGATAAAAAGAGCCAAAAACTTTTGATTGCAACTTATTTTGGCTAAAATCAAACTAATGACCAAAGAAAGAAAATTGCGGCTAAAGCAGCTCTAGAATAAATGGATGGCTTTAACAGTTATTTGCCAGAAATGCATCTTATTTTAATGTCAAATCATGAAAGAGTGCACTTCTCTATATTTATCTTCATTTATAGTTTCCGCTAATTTGTGAGTTTTCAATTCGAAATCTTGTTTCACTTAATGCTAACATAAACTGCAGTTCTGTCGAGTTATTTGCCCAATCACAATTGAAACAGTGATTAACAATATTAAATTGCAATCTATCTAACCCTCAGATAAATTGTTTTCTATTCGTTTGTAGCAATAGCTGCAGAGTATCCAAATTAATTATGTGCTTCACTTTGAATAGTTCACTTAAAATTCTATGACTAAATTAGTTTGAGTGTCATCAACTTAAATAGTTTCTACTTTTTCGGTAAACTTTCAGCAATTTTTTAATAAACTTGAAAAAATCTGTAATTACGCAGAAGAACTGATGGCAAACGTGAAGCCACCAGGATTAGTGAAAAGGATTAATATGAATTAGGGATATATAAAAATAGGATTAATCATTTACATATTTAAGTAGTTTTATTGAAGCACTTAATAACCGGTTGAACTGTAATTCCTTTATTTGTTTTTCTGTCAAAGGCTGATCTAATGAAATAATGAATGTTAATCATTAATCATTACTGAACGCAAAATATAGCAATTATTTCGGATGGAATTAATAACAACAATAAAAATCAGAGCAAAGGCAGCCGCTTTACTATATATTAGATGTCAGAATGAGTGGTATGCATATAAGTCTTGAATGTCAAGCAAACCTGTCAAATAGCAATGTATCGCAATATTTCTGTCAATATATTTGGACTGCGTGTTAGAAATGTAGTTAGGACTCTCTTTTAGACGGTTATGCACTTTTTGCATACAATGCATACTATTTGCGATTCTAGAAATGTGTTCGTAGCAGTTGATTACGTTGCCATTTTCTCCCATCCAAAACACTTTTGGAGTAAGAGCTTTGTATTAAATGCCACCCTTTCAAAAGACTGCATAACACGCTCTGAGTAAAGGGGACTCACAAAATAGGGAGTCAACAGAAAAAAGCCATTTAGCACAACCTAACATTTAAATGATTTTGTTTCAATTCTAGTTCTTTTTGGATCTGTTAACTCACTTAACTTGTCATAACTGTTAAATTGGAATTGAATAAATTTAGTATAAAAGCGTTGAAGAATAAGTTGATATGATTATTTGTTATGATAATGAAAGTGCTTGTTTTTGCCTTTATAGTATGTTGTTGGAGTTTTTCTCTTGGATCAGATAATATTTGTGCTCATATAATATGAGTAAAGTGAAGGGTTTGTATTTGTTAGTGTGTCAGCTGTCACACGCCAACTAAAACATGGTCAACGTTAACGCGTACACAAAACAAAGAATAAGACAAAAGCAAAGAGTTAATTACATTACGACCGCTCAACAATAGTCAGCCCTGAAAATATATCGAACATTTTATTTGGCAAATGCTGGCTTTAATATCATAAAATGTTTGTACAATAGTCACCAAACTAGCTATAGAAAGATGATTCCCAAGTTTATTACTAGGCATACTTATAAGATTTTCTACTGTATATTTTATACACATCTTTTGCCTTATAAACTAAACTTATAACTTATATTGTATTCCAACTAAGTTGTACAGTTTAAAACTTAGTAATTCGCGACAGCAACCAGAATGAGCCAGTTGTTATGTCAACCGCCTTGCGATGAGCATAAATCTTTGCCAATTTGGTTTGTCATTTGCTTTGACCACCATATTGAATGTTCTATAAGTTTGTTAATATCTTCGATGTTATGGTCTGATGGAGAGCATGCCATCAAAGGACTTTACCTGTGGTTGCTATCGCAGATTACTAAGTTTTGAGTGTAACTGAATTTGTGTTGAGAAGTGAGTTCATTCAACTGAAACAGACTAACTTATTCTATTCCATAAGTTCTGAAGTTTGCGTTTTTGAACGACTAAAGCGAGTATAAAGTTGGAGAGAAAGAATAAAAGAGCAGAATATCTAAGAGAAGTTTTGCCAATGGATTGGCTGCTAGTGATGGTTTGCCTGAATTGGGAACAGAGCTCATAATGTGTCCCCTCCTTCACTATGAGAACCTCGCAGATGCTTATACCAGAAACAGGCTATTTTTCTTCGTCACAATCATCAGATAGAGATAGAGTTTTGCTACAGCAGATATAAGCTCATAGAGTGCTAGACTCATGTGATGTGTTGCAACATTCGCTCTGTTTAGTGCTCACTGCGTCTAGAGTAGAGTCACTCAATGGAGAGTCAGTTGAGAGATTGTCATGTTATTTGCCAGCTCTGACCTGCTAGTGCGAACTGCCGTGCCTTTCACTATGCCGTACTATAACACTTGCACTTTGCAAACTTAGTAATTTTAATAGCATTTGCTCAACTCCAAACTCCAACTCCAAGTTTGATAGAATCAGTTCATAAATTGCTTTCCTCTTATTTTCTACTTTAGTATTTGAGCGCAGGAATAGGCTCTCAATTGTGGGTCATATGAGCTATATTTTGATTACGAAATGCATTCTGAGAATTGTGACAAATTGAATGGATTTGAAGACATGTAATTATAATATATTCAGCTTGAAGGTGTTGAGCCTAATAAATTGTTTATGAATATCTATTCGTAATGACTTTCTGTTATCTCGAACAACAAACGAAGCAGTAATACTTGTAAAAAGTTCAATAATCATTTCCAGAATATTAACGATCAATTGAATTGAAGAGAAGTAGCAAAATCAATAAATGAAATTACATAACGAAATAATAAATATGATTCATGACTCATTCACTAGTTTTGTGTGTTTAGAAACACTTATTTACATATCTCATGAGGCAAATCAAATTAATATTGAGTTCATTTACTCGTTCAAAGAGTGCGTAAAAGTTTCATAAATAAAGTCTTTTTTCAACAATATTTGATTGATTAATATCCTGAAAGAATGTCTTAATTTGATCGCTGCCTTATGTACAGAGTGAAAGTAATAACTTGTTATATAAGTAATGAGAGTTCAGTGTTTTTAAATGAATAAACTTTCAGTTGTGCCTTATAGCCAAAGAAATGGATTGCAAACTGAACTTTTCCAAAAAGCAAATAATGTTTGAACTAAATGCACAAATTTATAAGTTTTCGGCGCAATAAATTAAGTTTAAAGGATTTTTTTGAGTGGAATCATAGAAAAGCGTTAGAGATTGTGTAGCAGAATGTATAGGAAAAGTTTATACAAAAATATAGTTTGTTTTACTGGTCATATGCCATGTGCTTTTCCTTTTTTGATGGCTAACCTGATTAATGTGATAGAGCCAGAGCCCAAACATTAGAGAAGTTCACATAGACTTTAGGGATAGAATGTGATTCAGCTATACTGTACACCATCCATGTCTAACACAATTATTACTGCTGGAAAAGTAAAAGCGCGTGGATGTGGATGTGCATCATTTTCTTCGTTGATGGTACAGAAGCAGTAATGCTAACTCATTGCTTTATGCTATCCTTGCAATAGTCTAACGCGGTTTCGCCTCAGAGCAAACTACACAGATTGCTGACCAAACTTTGCTTAGCACTAGTATTGCTTAAATCCAATCAATCAGACTAACATCGCTTTCATGCCCACAGCATTTTTAACAAGTGACAAAATCTCTGTTCTTATGCTTATAGCATAAAATTACAGATTAGTTGCGAATGAAGTCTCTCAAATTTGCGCTTTATGTAAAATGATAGTTTTGCAAATATTCAAAGTATAATTGTAATAATAGTTGCAAAGATATCATTGATATCATGAATTGTTTTGGATATTTTTCAATTGCTATCAGTCTGTATTGACTCACAATTTGATTGATCAGAAATGCGCTCCAATAATAAAGATACATTAAAAATGACAAAAGCTCGCTCAAAGTCAAATCTAAAGAGTTTACGACTGAATAGTATTTCGATAATCGATTTGAAGTTCTATTTGAACGTTTTGAGCATTTGAATTGATAAATTTTCGAGAAATAATGCTAAGTTAGACTAACAATTAGCATTATGCTTAAACTTATAGCTTTGCTGGCATTAATTGAATGATTGTGTAGTGCTGAGAATATTTTTGACTTATATGCTCACAATCTATTTAAATATTTATATAATAGAATGAATACTTAATTGTTTTTGACGAAAGAACGCAAAACATAACTTTTCAGTCTGAGCACTTTGAATGTCAACAATAAAGTGTTCAGTAATGCTAAGCATGACTTTGACAAAAGAAGAAAAAAATATATAAAGTATGAAAAAATAATAAAGCAGTAGTATGTAAAAGGTAAATTGAATTAGCTTAATAAATATTGAATAAATTGACGCTGCAATATATATATTAGCAGCTAAGGGAATGAAGACCTGTTCCATAGTATAACACTGGGCATAAAACCCGTGTATAAAAGCCTTGTATAAAACCCTTGTCGATCTTCAGAATATATTGTCATATGATTGTAATTCAATGCACGCTTACTAATAAAAGAGCACTGGTGTGCTTGAATCCGGTTGAAGATGCTATTTTGCTAGTCAGTAGTACACATTAATTTAGTTAAATTCTGTTAGGCATTCAATTCATGCAATTCTCCTCTTTTTCTCTTACCCTGCCTTTGGAGCTCTATTTTACAATAATGAGTTTTTTTACCTGCAAAAGAGAGAAAGCATTAATTATTCATCACTCACAGGCTCAGCTGTAAAGCAGTCTATTCTCAATCCTGCAGTAAGTGTTGCTGCAGTACATGCTTTAAGAATACATCAACACATTAATTAATATACATCTGAATACATTTGAAACATTTTCATTCTAATTCTATTTAGTTTCGTGTGTTTTTCAAGATAGCAAAAAATGTTAATTTTAATTAAGAAAAATAATAATTAACGGAAAAGATATAGCATTTAGACAGCTTCAAACAATTAACTTATTTGATAGGAAAATCTATTTAACTGAGAATAGATTGAAAAAGACACCAAACCAATCATCATAAATCACCTAAAAGTAGACTTTAGAGCATAAGAATTGGTTAAAAGCAATAAAAAGAAGAAACGGTGATGATTTGAGTGGGTATTGTTTAGTTAAATAAACATGTATATTTTGGATTTTGATTGATCAGCTATTTATTATAAAATGCAATATCTAGTAATGCATGATTGACTAGTTGTGCGTTTGGTTGCCTTTTAGTTATATGTCAAATGAGATAAGTTTAAAGGGATGCCAACGTATTCGCTGCTGAGTATTCGTATTCGAGTCTCGTCTATCTTTTATACTCTATATCCCTATGGCTTCTCTTGGGATCACCAGACAATTTCATGGACGACTGATTTCGGGAACTGACTCGCAGTAAGGCTAACTAGGTATTTGAGACAGAACTGAAACCAATATGAGAATAAGTTTTGTGAATAAGCAAATCATTTGAATAAGAGTCATATTGAGGGTCTATTAGAATTTTAGTCTCTCTTAAATAGTTGTATTTGGATGTACTAAAGATTAAGTAGAGTTACTCACTATATAATGCCATCCATCTCATTATTTCAAATTCTCTTTTATTGGACAATGAGGTGAGGCTTAAATGTCGTCGTGTTTAGTGTCTATACTTATGCTAAAAATTGTTTCATAGGCTTTAGTGTTATGCTTGCGTGCAGTTTGTATGCAAAACTTGCCTGAAAGCTAAATATATTTGTGAAAATAAGACAATCCAGGTTTCCATGACTACTATATTCAACCAAACATTGAGAAGTTTTTCTTAAAAACTTTTTGTTACGCTCAATGTTGTAGATTGTTATTAAGAAACGACAAACAAATTGTTATTAAACCTATAACTTATATAGTGATTGTGAGAGAAATGTCAATTTAACCAAAACACATATTCTCATCATTACTATAAATCAAGTAAATTGTCAATACAAACAAATACATTTAAAGATTACAATATTTGCACAGTCTTTGCCATTGAATATCTTAATTTGAAGACCTTATACAGTGTCATAACATTAGCTGAATTAGAGTAAAAACAGTGATCCAACACTTTCAGCCTGAGTCGTTCACAAATCAGATAAACCTCTCTTTGTCAATGTCTAACCTCTGGGATTTTGAAGCCTAAGTCCCGCGTAAGGCTTCTGCGGGTTCGCTAACACCTGAGACCCATCACTAAGAGAAATAAACTGAAAACTTACTCCAATAGCCACAGTATATATATGTCTACGTATAATTCTTTCTTTTCTTTTTCTCTCCTATTCTTATTGTTTTTGTTCACTGATTAAAGTGAGAAAAAGGAAGAGAGAAAATAGTCAGTTAGTTGTGAGGGAGACATACAATGCTTGGCATTGGACCGTTTATTTCATTGTGTGTACTTTTAGCAATTCAGAGCTAAACAGAATAGAGTTTCACTTGCAATATAAAGAATATTTGATTCTGTCCAGCTAATCAAAAACAACAAGCTTATTTGTTCTTTCTTTATTTTAATCAACAACACTTGCCTCCTTTTAAACCATAATACTTGCAGATATTCTTTTCTGCCCAAACTTGTCTTAATTCTCTTCAACTATATTCTCACTAATCACTACTTATTTGCTCGACTTTTTTCTATGTCACGCAAACTCTTTCCCTATTACTTATATATCAGTTATCCAAAGCTTTTTGATTCAGTTTTCTAGATTTCTGTGAGATTTAAATTTGATCTTCATATCAGCTATAATGGAATGTAAATAATTTTGAAAAAAAGTCGGAAAAAGCTGTACATAAGATCAGTGAAGCCTTTCTTATGTCCATTGCTTGCATCGCATTCTCATTCGCATAGCCGTTGATCCCAATGGACAGACACTGATGTTAGTGACTGTTATACATGTGCAATCGTGATGTGTAGCCTTCTATTGTATTATGTGCGTCCTCTTATCCACTTTTAGACCTATTCTTCTTCTTCTCATAGTAGTTGCTAAGCAACCAAACTCCCAGATGAGAAGCAGCCGGAAGATGACATAATTACTGTGAATCTCATCGCCTAAAACGTTCGAGTATTATGAGGAACGTGACTGGACAGCAAGGATTCACATTCTCATCTCACACTCAAATAGATTTAAGCCAAACGTTAAGCAAGTTTTCTACATTGATCGTTTTCTAACTTTAGACTTTTGCATCAAACCCCTATCGCATTGTGACACGTATGCACTACTAATAATTTTCATTATTAATTGATCTAATAATTAATCAATTAGTAGAGACCTATTTTGATTGATTTAAACTTTTTTATTTTAGTCGTTTTACGCTATTTAAAACTCGAAATCTACCCTTCAGCTGTCACAGAGAACTAGAATTCTGAATCTGTTTTATGATACAAAGCTGAAAAGGCCCAGTATTAAAAACTGAACCTTAATTAAATTTAAATGAGAAAGGTTCTTATTATATCTTTTAAAAGGTGTTAAGTGTTGTAACTAAGACACGAACGCATTCTTAAAAACTCATGCAATAGATTATCAGAAGCAATTTGAACTTCTAAGATAAGATTTATTTAATCTAATTTAAAATAGAAAAGAAATAATTAAAATGTGATTGCTCGAATTGACACAACCATCAACTTTGAAGACTTAATCATTTATGAATCGACTTTTATTAGCTTTGTCTATAAAACATCAATTGTATCATGATTTTGACCTTTACAACTACTCTATCGATATTTTTTGTCTGCACAATAAGGGAAATACATCACAACTACAATCATGTTATCCGAAATCAATGAATTTTTGTCAGCTCTTTCTATTGACAAACGTTTAGTAATATATCGAACCAGACATTGCTATTGAAAGTTAATGTTATCGTCTCAATGCCTATTCTTATGCATATCCTCATCGCCATTTTTATTGACAATTATCATGTCGTTTGTGTTAAACACTTTGTTTACGTTTACTTAATAATTAGAGCAAATCAAAATATTTGATATCTCATTCAAACGACTGCTTTTTGAAAACTATTTGAGGCACAAGGAAACTGAGTGCATGTTATGATTAATAGTTTGTGCCATAGCTTTAAGCACATAATAGGAAATGATATCTCGATGTTAGTTGTCTATATGAACTTTACACTCTGAACAAAACGTCTGATTTTATGGGTCACAGGGAAAACCAACAAACATTTTTTACCCATAACACTTGATTGCGTCCTTATAAATAGTCTTACATTTCACTGGCACATAATATCCAATTTGAGGCTAAATTTGCAGTCGAACGCGTATCTCTTATAGGATATTTTTTTAACGAACTAAACGATCAATGCTTGTCAGGTCAAAGTTTGCCTTACAGTTTTGTTACTTATATGTTAGGGTTAGGTGTGAATGATAAATATATCTAGCTTGCGAGCGTAGTTTGCAACAGAACCCGAACTAAGAAAATGTGGGTGACTTAAGACAAGTTTGGGTCAAAAGAAGTATCAGAATGCCTCGAATTTGATCGGTTGTAAAATGCATGAACGATCGCTCATTAGAGTCCCCATTCAAATAGTAATGGGTGTATTCGAAATTATTGCATTCACCAATGATGGCCATTTGTTCATACTATACAAGATGATGAGCACATATTTAAGAAGCACAATTCTATCAGCTACAAAAGGCGGGCAACTAGATATCATTCAAACAAAAATGACAGCTCTTCTCTTCTTGGCTGTAATTTTAGTGATTTTTTTCTCAGTTTTTCTAACAATTGTTCAGTAAAAAGAGAGCTGAGAGAGAGAGAGAGAGAGAGAGAGAGAGAGAGAGAGAGAGAGAGAGAAAGAGAGATCCAAACGAGGAGCATATACAGTATATGCTTGTAATGCTTTTTCTTATTTCTAATGGATTGTATTTGTTCACTATTTCAGGCTTATAAACTACTAGATTTTGCATAACTATAATATTTGTTATGCTTTTTCTATCTTTAATTAATGACTATTTCGGAAATAACTGAAAGTACATTTGCTGTGCCATTTTCGACTATAACACTAAAACGTAACATAATTCAATAATTTATTTGCCGGTTGTGTTCCCCAAATACAACAAATACAGATTCTAAGAGATAATTGAGAATCATTCTCTAGTACTAAACTATGTTTATCTGCAATGTGCATACACTATTAGTAGTTTTATGTTACAAATATACTATGTGATTAAGACTTCTCCAAAAAAATCTTTTCAATGCTTATTCAAATCGATCAACTTAGAATTGATCACTTAGGTTGCTAGATTAGATGATTCAACTGAATCTTCTTAAATTTTGGTCAAAAATTATGGAAATACAATATCTAAAAGACTTAGTTCAAAAATTTGTTTTTCTATTCCTTTGAAATGGGATTTCACTGAAATGACTTCAACTACGAAGTATTTCACCGAAACTGTATATAATCTACAAAACTGTGCAAATACTCTGTAATTTTCAACCGCATAGCAGTTTTTAGTTTTTATTATTATTATAACCATAGTTACTATTTTTAACATCCGATTGCACGAAAAGCTTCAAGAGCTATGAAAAACGAAAATTTCCACATTTTTTTAATCACTGTATGAAATTTTTGTTTAGATTTTTGATTTGAACAATGAACATAAATCTTGTCAAGTTTTCATTTGAACAGAGTTAAGAGTTGATTAGAAGTAGAAAATATCATAGTTTGAAGTATAGCTTGGTTTTGAACGTTAAAGTCAAGTTTGAATATGTCAGTGTTCGCTATAACTTAAATTAATTATAAGTTAGGCACACTATGTGTTCTCTAGTATATCTACAGTGGAGGATATGTTTGTTTTTCTCTATAAAGCTTCAGTACTATTTTGGACCCCTTTTAGAGATACATATATTCTTCGTGTTCAACAAATTTTATATACCAAAGCGAGATTTCGTATAATTGTACCCTAAGGGCAGCTTCAAAGAGTTTTTACTTTCGATACCAGTCATGTCAAGTATTTTAGATCATACAACTTTAAGCCCAATACACTTTTATTACATATATTCAGTTGAATTTTATATTAGAGCAATATGAGAGATACGGTCAAATGATTCCAAACCAGACTAAACCCAACTTCTCTATTGTTTGTTATCATTTGAATAATAGTGTGCACAAACGGTATAACTTGGATTATAGGATTTTTCAGGTTTTTAATTTTACAATTGTTCTAACTCAATATAATAATCTAACAAACTTTGAACGCGTTGTCAAATTAATAGTTACTTTCATTTTGAAACAGTGTTTATGTTCACAATAAGAGTGAAGTAAAACCTTGAATGTGTTTTACTTTATTGAATACTTTCAAAGTTATACCGTTTGTTCGCGCTATTACTCATATTTTCTATATGAAGTATTCTTTTTATGTTCCCATTGATCAAAGTAATGAATGTGAAATTTTCGATCTGATCTAAAAGTTGAACGCTTTACTAGCATAGACTTAATTGTATTTTTGAAGTCATAGCGATTAATAATTATTGTCTATGACTCTTAAACAAGTTATTTACTTGAATTAAGGTCTAAATTGTTAATATGAGAGATTAGTTTTTCATTTTAGTGCTTTGAATGAAGTTCAATATGAAATCAAATAAGATTAAAGTATTATTTACTATAGAAATGTTTGCTTAAAGTGCTGTAAGTAGAATTTGCATACTATTATAGCAATGCTATTTTCTTATCTATAAGCCATCCCTTATGCAAAAAAAAACTTCAACTCCAAGGTTTTGTCTCACAAATAACTGTTAACTTCTCACACATACGCCTAACAAAGCGTAAAGAGACAATTCAGTGGTGAAAGCAAAACGAGATGTTATTCAATATAATATAAGTATATACTAGCACTGTATGTATGGTATGTGTCTATATCTCTGTATGTTCTCTGTTGCCATTGATTTAAGAGTTGATGTTTCACTTGTCTTATGGTGTTGTATAACAACGAGCATCTCTTATGTTTGATATGTCCGTCACTCAGATCTCCTCATCAGTTAACTCAATATAAAACAGACATGTTTTTCTCAATAACATACCAACAAATTTAAACATTGACTACTTTTTGGCTTCTGTCATAGTTAGTAAGACTGTTAGTCTTGATGGCGATCATGGCAATAGAATCAGTTATGCAGCTGAAACGTTAAATAAACAGAAAATATAATATAATTGATGTCCAACTTGTCTATAGAATACTTTTCGGTATTGAATGAGCCACTTTATCATGATTTGGTAACAGTGATGTCTGACTTTATATTTCTGAAAGTCAATGAAGTCAATGAGAAACGAGAAACTTAGGCTCTTATGTGAAGGATAAAGCCTTTAGTATATTCAATAAATAAAAACTATTTCTGGTTCAAATAGCAATTCTTTTCAATCTTAACCTGTCTGTCACTTTAGGAATGAACAGTAGATTCTTAGTGAGTATATCGGGTTACAGTCATGTGCCTTTTGAGGCGATAGTAAACTTCTTGAGAAATAAACTTCTCGAGAAAACGACAAAAAGGTTAAATGAATTGATTTTCTCATGTCGAAACTAGTATGATATTTGTTTGGTTGAGGTTTGCTTACAAAGTATTGTGTGGATAACCGCTTATTCGGTTCATCCTTTCAACTAGAAACACAACTTCAATGGCAACATAACTTCAGTGGCAACTAAGAACAAAATTTTCGAATATATATCCACACAAAAATTTTATCGTCTTCTTAGTTACAAAAGTAATTCCAGTTAAGCTCAGCTAAGGTTAGCCATTGTTGTGAACTTCTCTCCAAAAGTTGATGTGACACTTTTGCTTATTTTGGTTTCACATTTTAGTTTGAGTGTTGCTTTAGATATTGCTAGAGATACCAGAATATGGTGAGAATGAAAGCCATCTGATATTTCATCGCTAGTTTGTGTGCATCTCTTGTAGAGAGAGAGAGAGAGAGAGAGAGAGAGAGAGAGAGAGAGAGAGAGAGAGAGAGAGAGAGAGAGCTCTATCGCAATTCTGATGCAGTGCTCATACGATGATTTTGTTTCCCCTTTTCTGGTTTTTTCCTGCTGTGTTTCTAATACAGCCAACTAACAATTGTAATGCCTTTTGCTTTTTTCCCGGTTAACTTCCAAAGGAAACAACTAAAGTTTGACCAACCAGAGCAGATAACTCACTGCTGCACTACTATCACTATGGCGTGAATTCAAGCTGAGTTTGAATAGCCTTTGGTTGCTATTTTCAGCTCACTTCTTATCCAATTGCTTACCTCAAAATTGTTAAATGCTTGGCATCTCATAGAGAGCTGTCAAACGCCTAACCACTTTCTACCACTCTCACCACCCCCTGCCTCAAACAGATCAATCGAAATACAAAATGTATACCAATTTATCTGATTGTAATGCATATCGAGTACTAAAAATAGTCGTCATTCTGCTCATTGTTTTTTACACTACTCCATAGACATGAATTGTTGTCAAAAACATTATTTTGATTGAATTGTTTTATGTCGGAAATGGTTGTATCAATTTTTAGATTGAGATATTGAGCTCGATGTTTTGAAAGAGGACTTAATTTAGAATGAAAATTCAACAGAAAAACGAATGTTATATTTTGGAGAATTAAGTCGTATACCACTAACGCTAGAGTTTTATGTCTAGAAATTTTCAATTACTCCTCTTATATCAGTTTCTTATAAGGGGATTATTTTTCGATTGAAAATATTTGTAAAGCGCAACTTGATTGCTGTTAACTTTATCGTGATGTGTTATTTGTGTAAACACAAGTTTAATACTTTGTATATCTTTATGTGTGCCCTAATCTCTTCAATAAAAAATATTTCACACTCTATCCTCTTTAAAAACCTGAGTTGTGCCACTCAAACCAGCCATCTCTCCAAATGCTTCTAAAGAATGGCTATTCTTAATTCCCATCGACAGTGCATACCATGTGCAGTGTTAAGAATTTTCAGGAATTTATCATCAAAGATAGAGAAAATATTTTATGAGTATAGCGCTAGGCTTTGATATAGTGAAGCAAAAATGTGCTATAAAGTAGAGTATGCATGAAAGTTGTCATATGGGCAGTAACCATATGGCAAAAAAGATTGTAATCAACACAAAACACATTTCTCTACTCTAGTCTAATATTTAGAGGCATTCAAATTCTGAGCCTTAATACAAACAAAAACTTATTAAAAGATGAAACGAAATAAATGCTCAATAATTTGGTTCGGTTTGAACTGGAATGGTAGTGGAACTGATACTACTATTTATTGGACTGCGTATCGTAATAGTCTATGCATTTGAGTTGGTATTGTAATAGTCTCTGGATTTCAGTGCGTATTGTAATAGTCTATGTATTTCAGTACATGCAAAGGGAAATAAGAGCTGACGACACGCCTATCAATCCCTCGATAATGTGAATATATTACAATAGAAGCAATACTGCACATATAATAATAATTTCTCTATAAGAATAAGTGAAATTCATATAACTCTTATACTGTTATAATTGCAGTGTAACTTTGCATCAAAGAGTTGCCTGCGACTTGCAAACTTTGCGCAATATTTGATTCACATGAGTGATCATCTCTTCAAGTGGCCTAATATTTCCAATATTTAAATGTCAACTTGAAGATTGCCATATAAATAAACATAACTAATCGCTTTTTGGCTCTTTCCTACTATATTTCTTATATTGTCATCTCATTCCAGAAGTAATGCCTTGTCAGCACTTAACTCTCTCTCTCTCTCTCTCTCTCTCTCTCCAGTCCCTCTCATTCTCTAGTCTTTAGTCTTTCCTCTTTCGTATTTCTATACTCTGATGCAGTGCTATCTAATACTAATTTATTGTCAGCATTAATACATGAGATGTGATGTAATTTATATCTATTTTTTCTCCGAGTAGTCTTAATATCTGTAACAGTAGTTCTTAAATATCTGTGTGTAGATTTCAAGTTGTTCCACAACCCAGATGCTAATCAAAATAATGACAACAAATCTAGTTCTTTCCTTCTCCGAACATTTTCAGATGTTTTCCAGACTTTTTTCCACTAAACATGGTTGAGCAAAACTAATAATTACTAGCAATGAGAACACATAGTTACTAGATATGGTCTAGTTTGAAATGCATCTGTCAGCTTAGGAATTATTTGGTATTTTCCCATTTAATTTGATCCAGTTATCTCGTTCGCCCTGAAGGTCATTGCAGGCTATTTTGTGTTGAAATGTTAAATTAGTAGAGAAAATAATAGTCGGTCTCCAGTACTGTGACTCATTTCGGAATAGGAAAAGGGGGAATTCACGGAGAGAGAAGTGGGTATAAAAATGAAGGGAATATATGCCAAATATCCACCAGATATTAGTAGAGGGAAGGGTGAGGCTCTTATTCTCAGTTTACATCTCTATGGCAACAAACACACACACATTGCACAGAGTTTGGAGTGAATATTGCAATGCATTGCTTTTTGGTTAGACTATATCCATACTAAGTTATCTCTAAAGGGACTTTAGCGAATCCACTCTCTATTGGGATGCTCTCAGCTCTTCTCAATTCACCTTATGATCGAGTGGAGCGCATACGACCAATGCATGCACCACTTATTTTATATTCCTAAGATATCTCACTCAAGTATATACAGCTTATTTTGATTATACAAGAGCTTCCAGGCAAAAAACGTCTCCTTTCCTCTCAACTATACGCCAATGTCGTAATAAATACAGTAATACCTCGATGTAGCCAACCTCGATATGCTCAATCCCCTTATAGTGAATCCTCGTTATTGCAAAACCTGAAGCCTGTTACTGATACACATAAACTAATGCTAAATAACCTTTTTATGGCGAAACCTCGTTATAGTAGGTCTTAATTATCGGTCCCTAGCCATCACTATATCGAGATATTACTGTAAGAGCTTAAGCAATGAAACTCTGATAAGATAGACATTTGAAATTAAGTCAGACTCATCTCATTAAATTTAACATAAGTGTCATACTGTATGATCACATCTCTTAGAATTATACAGTATATGCTGAAGATTCAAATAAATAATAAGACTTGATGTGTCCATTAAAACTAATGGCTATAATAAGTTTTACAACCTTTTACAATAACCATTTTCTTAATTCAAATCGACTTCATTATTTCAATTGTATTTATTGGTATTTGAAAATGTCAAAATTGTATCGATCAAATCAACTTCTCTTCAATCTATACGTTTTTAATACCAGCATCATTGCTATGCATCACGTCATTTGAATAACTTTTATGATAGCTCAATAAAGTGTGAATCAGCGTTCAAATTGCAAATCATATTCTAAATATGTTGTCTATCATTTCGAAACCTGATCTCTTAAGTACTTGTGAATATTCTTTCAAAATTTAAGATAACTTCAAATAACTCTTAAAGACAATGAAACCATGGGCTGTTATTAAATGCATTTTTGAAAATAAATCAACACTTGATAGGCATTTCTCGTTAGTTAACTATTAAAAACTGATCAAATTCATTAATAAATTCATAAGTTAAATATTGTGAAGTTTTCACTGTTAATTACAGAGATATAACCAGAGAATCTACGGAAAAGTTAACTTGATGTATGATCCATTTTCATGATATAATTTCATTTGATTGTATAAATTATATCCACTATTAGATTAAATGAAATGATTCATTTTTAAGAAATATAGTTTTACTTAAATCCCAACTTATGTTTATTACTTCGACTTTTCCTACGCAACCGAGAAGGTCATGACTATCAAACAATAAAAGCTTTTGTTTTTATGGCCTTATCAAACATTTCTCACACATATCTCCGAAAAGATGTCTTTATTGATATTTGAATCATTAATGAATGCTGAGCTTTGCTCTGATTTGTACCAAATCTATTTTAGGTCTATTTCAGATTCAATTTCAAGTTCAACTGAAAGGAAACAATGAAAACTTGAGCTATAAAGCAAACAGTTCTTATTTATGAAAAGGAAGTTAATCATTGTACTCAATCAAAATCATGTTCAATGTTCTCATGACACAAACCAAAATAACCAAATAAAGCACTCATTTGAGAGTAAGGCTGCACTTAATTATAACTGATATACTAATTAACGTTTAAACGTTAAAATGAATCAATTACAATACTGATACTCAAACTTATTTAAACAATGGCTCAATCTTCAATCATTTTTCGTTTTAATTTTAATCACACTAAAAATTACCGGCATCTAAATTATGAAGTAATCTACTATTTTTAACCCATTATCGCAAGTGTGCGTTTAAAGATTAAAGGGAAAATTGCAGTATTTAAGTTATTTTACTGTTTGATTGTACTATTATAACTTGAATCTAATTTGAATTCTATCTGTAATTGTTGTACTACTTGGGTCTAGAATTCATGATCATCAGTGCAAATCATACTCAAAGCAATGTAAATCAGAATTGGATGAAAAATAGTCAAATAGAAAAGTAGTTAAGCTTGCACAATTCGAACAGAAAAGCATGTTGACTATAAAAATTTATAAATCAACAATAGCTTAAATTGTTTGAAGCAATAAGAGTTGTTATTTTAAAGGATAAGGATTTGAGGCAAACCACTAATGCATGCGTTAAGTATTGAGGGATAGATGTTTTGCAGGGGAATCAATGTTCAATTTCAGGTAGTTCTGTCTCTGCTTGTTTAAAGAACATCTGAATAGCAGTTCACAACTATTAAATGTATTAGGGGTTAAAGGATGGATCAAAATTTATTCTGAATCAAGAGTAATGTACCGTAACTTCATATTAATATGAGCGCTAAATATATTCAGATTATAATAGAAAAGTGATGAGAAATTCAAACGATAAAAAAATCATTACCAAAAAAATAAATTGAAAACAAAAATTTATTGCAATAAGAAATTTAGATAATAATAATAATAATAATTGACAGAAATAATAACAACTTAAATAACAAACAATATCAATAGTAATATTGAGAATATAACGAATCAATTATAACAAAAATAAAGTTTACAACAATTGAATAGAAAGCAAAATAAATATAATAAAATTAAAATAATTGCATAACAATAATCTGGAAAACGTAACCAAAATTATAAGTGATGGATAATAAAGATTTAGTGTAAACTAAAAAGATTTGAGTGCAATTAATGACAATATAGTGCGATATAATTGAATGTAATGTTGGGTATGAGAAGCGAGTAATTCAATGTAATGTTGTGTATGAGAAGTGAAGTCTAATTTATAGGGAAATCGATTGATTGAAATGACATATGTTATTAGTTTCCTACCTGCTAGTCGTAGAGCTGACATTCGCTGGAATTCCGGTTCTTCCAACCACTTCTGCATTCGTCGGAATGTTTCGCGTCCGGACTTAAGTTTGCTCCAGGGCTTGGGGTTGCGGAGCAGATCAGACAGAGTTCCTTGTGATCGACACAAAACCCGTTGTGCAAAGATTGCTTGAGGAATGCTGTATCGTTTCAGTTCTGCACTAATCCTTTGTGCCAAGTCTTTTGTGTTAATTTCTTCGATATCGTCTGCTCCGTTATTCGATGCCGACGACGAGGTCTGTGTTATTGAGTTTGGTTGCTTTGAGCCGTTGCCACCACCAGAACCAATGTTTACGATTTGTTGCTGTTGTTGTTGTTGTTGTTGTTGCTGCTGCTGGTGCTGTTGTTTAATAGTATTGAGTTGTTGTTGCTGTTGATGATGAACAGCATTAGCCGTAGTGACTACAGCGACAGGCGTAGAGACTATAGTTGTGGCTAAATTACTAACTCCAGCAGTTGCAGCCTGGACTATAGTAACTGTTTGTGCCGTCGGTGCGATTGCGGCCGGGGTTGGCGTGACTGCTTGTAAGACTGTGATTGGTTGCGGTGCAGCGGTTAAAGTGGTCGCGACCTTAACGTGATGTGTAACGTGAGATTGTTGTTGAGGTGCAGTGACTGAAGTGAGAACACCACTTACTGTTATCGGAACACCACTTGTGCTCATCGATGACACCGGCGGTGGTGGCGAAGGGATCTGACTCGACGGGGGACTCGTTGGCAGACCATTCAAAGCTGGCATTAATGATGTCGGAGAATGTAAATTAACAGATGATGGACTCTGAGGTGATCCTTGTCTTAAGGTGTAGTCGTAACCATTGGTTGGTGACAGACTCTTGTCGGGTGAATGTAATCCATTCGATGGGTATGGAGGTGATGGAATCCCACTCGAATGTGAATGAATACCACCATTCGTGTTGATCATAGCAGCGGCGGTCACGTGATGGTGATGATGATGATGGTGTCCTTGAGTGACACCAAGAGTTGGTGACATGTTCATACCCGCAGCTGCCATAGCAGTCCCCAATTTGTCGTATTGATACTGATTTGTATTCATGCCTAAAGTGGCGGCGTTTTGCATATGCATTAAAGTGAAGCCACCGTTTCCGTGATGGCCGTAGTGATGAGTGAATTTGTCAGACATTGTCGAAATGGGGGGCAAAGGCTGTAATGGAGTCAAAGTTGCGTAAGAACTCGAAGTCGAAAAGCCCGGAGGTGTCATTCGGCCATTAAGTGTTTGATAAGTAGGCTCTGATAAGACACCGCGAAAGTCCGTGGCGTCAATCATACCGCTCGACACCGGAACTGTTACTACGTCTGAAACGTCTTGTTCACAATTATCAACTTCTTCGTCGACTTCGTCGACGTCAGGTTCAGTTGATTCAGGTCTAGAGGCAGCTATTTCTGAAGCAATTTCATGGGCTGGCAATAACTCAGGCGGTTCGACACCACTGCCAACACTGTCGACTGACTCGACAGCTTCAACGTTATCAACTGTTGGGACACCACTCGACTCACTATTATTCTCTTCAGCATTGCTGCCACCGCCCATTTGCTGGTCGGCCAACTCGCCCATGTTTTCCATGATTTGCGCGTTTCAATGGCAATCAAAATGCATTGAACGCTTCCCTTATGACACCTAAACACTCCTCGTTTTTCTGTCGATGGAATTTAACGATCGTTGAAAAGGGTTTTTCGTGGCAAAAGACAATCTATCGAAGCAGTGGGAACTAACACAACCTGCGATTGTAGTCCACACTCGCCATTTTGCACCATCACAAGTGCATAAGAAGGAGGAGGATGTGCACCAACTCAATAGCACGAAAGTATCGATAGCTTGCATTAGACTCTATGGAGTTGAGTGTGTTTCATGTGCTCTTTGCCATTCTTTTGCTACTCCTATCTACCTCACTCGAACACAACTCTACACACTCTCCAACGCATGCTCTCTGTTGCTATCTTTCTCTCTCTCTCTATCTCTCTCTTTTCTTTATGTAATTCTACCATCTTTTCGGCTGTACTATGGCTTTGTTGTTGTTTCGAACGCAGTCTTTTTCTATCCTATGAGAAGCTTAAACAAAATGTCCTCTTTTGACACTTGAATGAGTGGCTGTTTTATATGATTCGGTTTCAATTGTTTTATATGCATGAGAATGTGGTTGTCCCATAGAATTACCACTTTTGCAGCACACTCTTAATGGTCTGACATCACTCACATGTAATTTTGCTTTTGCAGACGAATTTCCAATAAATCTGATCATGAAATCGATAAATAATTGTGAGTGCAATTCAGTTGCAGTCATGCTCACCAACTGCCTGTTCATAGTCTGATAGAAGGCTCAACTGATAAGTTCACTCTTACCATTGAAAACAAAAAATAAATATCTTGTGCAATACCTCGACCGCCACTACAGCTGATATTATTTATCTTACAGTTACTGCAGATCTTTGCTTGAAGGTGTAGCTGACAATAAAGTTTGTTTCAGCTATTGTCCTCATAGCAAATCATTTGTATAATTGTCAGCAAAAGTTTTATACACTTCATTTGAATGCGGACAGATTTTGAAAACACGTAACTTTCATATAATTTCTAAATCTTCATCTAATACGTCAAGCCTTTGACGCCTACATTAATTTCAAAGAATTATTAAGTCTTTCGACTTCTCACAAAGTGGTTTAAGTTCTAAGAAATAATTAAAAAGTGTGTTAACGTAAAAAAGAAAGCCTCTTAACTTTGAGGTGTCCATAGAAATAGATTGTATGAACTCTAGGAAAAATATTATATGTGGAACAATCAGTTTAGAAAAGTAAACACTTATAAACAGTTTACTATTTTCTGAATACATTAGTTCAGTTGCAATTTAAGTTCTTTAGCTTACAACGTTTTATGCATGTCTTGCAGCTCTTTTCACTTCTTACAATTTTGACTTTTGTCTAACTAAATCATATCTTAGCTTATGCTTCAACGGATATTTAATTATAGTTCGCGATAATTCTGGTTTTCAATTTCTGAAAGTCATTTTCCTACAACACTCATCATTTGAATGAGTTTTACTCGAGTATTTTTACATACATTTAGAAACTGTAAATAAGAAGTTTGTAGCTGATAAATAGTAGTGCTTCAATTCTATTGAATTAGGTAACATTTGTATGGATCTAAAAGTTTTGCAAACGGTTTCAATGTCACCTTATGTCGAATTGAGGACAAACATTTAGATCTCGATTAATTTCAGATCAATCAATCAATTAATATCTAATGAAATTGATTCATCCATTCTCCTAATAATAGTAGTATTAAGACCGACAAAACTATTATTGTTCACTAAGTTATTACATTTCTTTTGTCGATGGATTTTTATTAAGTCGCATAAACTTTAGTTTCGTTTGTACTTTGGTTTTAGCAAATAAGAGAAAATTTGATGAAACAGTCGAATAGAGAGAAAAGGAAAGCAGTGGAAATACATCACAAGTGAGTAGGAGAAAAAGTTAGCAGTTTTTTGTTTTATACAGTTGTGTATTGTGCGTCAATTCAGTTGGTTCTTTCATTCAACCTAATGTACTATACTTTACGGTATTGCTCAGAACTATAATAGTTGTTGAGAGGCAAAAATAGTGCGTCGAGTGTGTTATATGGTATGAAACGTATAGACATGAGTTACTATAGTACAACTCGTATATGCAACACTCGTGCCAAACGTGCCTTTATAATTAAGCAGCTCCTGGCACTGGCACTGGCACTGCCAACAGTTCTGCTGGTGTGCTAGTAGTCATGGTGGTCTATATCTTCTCTTTCTCTTGTTCACCCATTCCAATGTAAACGTTAAACGTTTGGTTACTACGGGTTACTTCAACTCACTCTAAAAAATAATAACACACTTTATTTCTATTCCATTCATCAGCAATAACTCTCTCTCAATAAGTTATAATTCATTTGAATTTGCATAATTAGCTCAATATTAGTTCAAATTTCTGACTTTAACTTGATTTTATGCAAATGATAACACCTTTTCGGAATCAAATTTATAAGTTTACAAATGGACCGAACAGTATATAAAAGGCTGTTATATTGTCGATGAGCTTCTACAATAGTAGTTGATGTCAATGTTTTTGATACTGACTGTAATAATGTTAAATAATGCGATATCTAGTACACTATATGCTAATCTCACTTTTATGATGCAATAAATTACATTCATCTTTTCAAGTTCATTGTCCATTATGTGTTTGCTGCATTGATTTGGACGCCTTAAATGCTACTTTCTTACACAATAAACTGCTATTCTGTAGAAATGACTTACAAAAGTTTATCTCTTCCTCATTAATAATAGGATATTATCTAAACTTTCAATTCTATCTTTCAGACATACACTAAATAATAGAAAGTTTTTATTTTTAAAACTGTTCGCTTCATATTTTGATTTGTAAACTTGGAAGTGGGCGAAACTTAATTATATCAAACCAAATATATACTGAGCAAACAATGTTTCGTCCACAAAGCGTGAAAAGAGAAAGAGAAGAAAAAACTTGAGAATTTTACATTTAGTCGCGAATAGTTCAGTTCATAATGTCTTACGAGTTAGAGTTAGTATTAGTGCTGATGAATGTAGGATCGGTACTTTGTGATTGAGCTCTAGTGAAGTTGAGCGCAGGTGGTCGGGAGTGAGGCATACATGGTATACAAGCACAAACATTTTAGGCTATTTCATGCAAAGCTACGTGAATATACATGGGTTTATACGTCGCAAATATATTTTTGCATTGCAGCTATCGCTTAATGCCACTTTTGCAGCTGTTTATCTGTGTTGTGAAAATTATTCGATTAGATCAGCACAATATCTAGTCTAACACTATTTTTATTATTTTGTATTTTATCTCTCTCTCTCTCTCTCTCTCTCTCTCTCTCTCTCTCTCTCACCCTAGGTTTTCAATGAAATAAAATGAATGAATGCTTGTATACACAATCAAAATTGGTTTATGAGAGATAAGTTCTGCATAAAACTAGTAATAAACTAGGGATGTATGTAAAATAATAATAATAATAATGGTTTGCTATAACTTTACTATAAAAGCTTTAAAGAATTGTGAGTTGAAATTATATTCTCACAAACAAATGCAAAACAAGTCTGTTTATTGTTCTCTACAAACAACAGAACGAGAAAAGGAATAGCTATAAGAATTATTTCAGACAAAGTTCTTTTATTACTGAATTGATGTAGTGTTAAAGTGAAATTGTTTGAGGAGCCCAGCAATACTTTATTGTTTTTGTATATTAAATTATTTCATTAGAACTATCGTATTAAATAGCAATGAATGACCGTAGGATGTATTATATCACTTGAATGTGTTAGATTAGTTCTAGACCTTCTGAACACTAGCTTGTAATTCTTATTATCCCATTTTTGGTCAACCTTAAATACTTTCCATTTTTCTGTTTAGCAATTATTCTCGTCACTTAAACCAAAATGATCTACAGTTGCATCTAAAATCAATTTGAATGCAAGTAAAAGTATTTTGATTAGGTTTAGATGAGAAGTAAGGAAAAAATGTTCAAATGATAGATAGAGATTGAAATCTCAAGACGAAGCTCGAACAGTTGAAAACACTTAAATTGGATATAAATTCTAGTGTTCAACAAAATTGACTCCCACTTCATTCTTGTATAAAAAATGATTATTTTGTAGCTTTTGATGAAATAAGATGAAAAAGTCATAGCTTTAAATTACAATTCTAAAAGGGTAGCATTTCAAGTATAAGAGGTATGAATTTTCAACTTTTTAGGAGTATTCAATGCTCCGTTCATTAATTACTCAAATAGTACTGAGTCGCAATTCTACGGCAAACTGATCCTTACTGTCAGTGCCCGATGCTTTTTATGAAATCTTAAGTGAATTTTAAAGTGAAAACTTTTCAGAAAGGAATCCTAAAGAAAAGCACACACTGACAATCAGAATGAATATATTGTTAAATTGTCATACCGAATCATAACACGATTACTTTTCATTAGTCTAATTATTACATGTAATTCATAAGTTAAAGTTAATAAGTTGAAATATTTGTTTATCTTGTATATGATTGTATTGTGCAATGAAGTTCTAAACATGAAAGTAGTTACTTTTGATATAACAAATGATGCTATTTTACAGTAAATGACAATTAAACATAATGTAGCGCAAACTGCCAACCGGGTATCTTTTAAAGTGTTACACTATTCACTTTCTTTATGAGTTATTTAAGGGTTTGCAACATTTTCATTAAGGCAGACAACTGAAAGTGTTAGGAGAGGTCGAAATTATAGATAAAGAGAATGAGAGGTTTTTTGTAGCGTTAAGTTAATTTGAATGGGTATTTTGCCAGCCGATCCTCAATCCATGTTCCTCTCATTCTCTTAACTCGATTTCCCCTACATTTGCCTCACATCTAACTTTATATTCGGTACTTATTATTTTTCTGGTGAACTGCTATCGTCTAATTCTATATAAATAACATACAAACTCATACACTTTTGACTCGCACACAAATATATGTAAAGTTTATATATAAGTATTCTATTAGCGCACATCATCATCATCGCAGTCATTGTGATTCCTGGTTATAATTTCTATAATGAGATTCATTGTGATTAATTCATATCGTTGTTCATCCTTTCTTAGCCCAAACAATAGCTGGTGTGTTATCGGAGCTAATTTTTCAAAATAAATCACTGGCGCGACATTATGCGATAGCATTAAAGCATGCTTTACTCGCTCTCTCCTCTTTCTAATTCTCTTCTATTTCTCCCTATAGGCTATTCTCAATAATATCAACATTCTATACAATATATTTTATACAATCCTCCAAATATGTATATTTCAATCTTGAGAATATCTATATTTGAACCCACTTGTCTTAATACCCATTCTATTACTATATACTTGACTCTCTATTTCATCTATTATTTAAAGCACATTCAATCGTTCTCTTGCTTTACGTGTAAGCTATTCATACAATTTTGCGATCATTTCAATTAATTAGTTTGAATTTTTTAGACCGTTTCGTTTTATGCTTTAACGACTAACTTCTAAATTGAATTGTCCGGTTAGCACTCCAAAGTGCTACCTCTCACTTAATTAACTTTGGAGATAGGACTTTAGATTGCTGACCAACCAAATACATCGATGAGTTGTTAAAATTAAGAACCACTGTAGCCAAAATTAATTAGATGCACAATTGCCAGTAATTATTCTGTTGAGAAGCTTATATTGAGGATTGAATGTAGCACTTCTCTCTAAAACTAAGACATACTATACAATTATTTTTCTCTACTTTTTACAAATAGCGCTCAGTTTAATTTCGCTTTATGTCTGCGATTAGTTCTTGATTGACTATTTTTTTGATAATAATGATAACAATGATTAAAACGACATACACTATAATCAGAAAATGTCAACACAAATAATTATATTTTGCTTATAACAAAGCTATTTGGTTCGCAGTCATGAAGAATAAAACAGTGCATAACGAACCTCATTGTCAGAATTGAAATCTTAACACGAATGATAAATCTTAAACTTTATCCAACTTTTTTAATTGAGTCACACTTTTATCATTAGAGACAAAATTCTCTTTAGCTGTACTGAACAAACTTTTTATGAAACTTTTTTTATAAAACACATTAGAGTCAAAGCAAATATGGAGCAAGAATTCAAAGCAAGCCATTCAATAGAAAATGTTACCAACGATGGCTCATTGTTGGGCAGTCAGAATGATTGGTATTTCGGTGCGATTAATCGAAGTGAAGCGGAGAATATTTTAATCAAAAACGGCTCATCTGAAGGATTATACTTAGTTAGAGATAGTGTTTCCTCAGCCGGAGATTATGTGTTAAGTGTAGTGCTCGGGAGTGGTTCAATAGCCCACTACCAGATTCGAAAGATAGGCGACGATCCATTCTTTAGTATTGACAATGGAATCGTAATTCATGGTCTCGATATGCTTTTAAAGCACTACAGAGAGTTAAGTGACACAAATGATAGTGTCATTATTCTTAGAAATCATTGCTGTTGTGAGAATCCACCTCCAGAAACAAGACGGCACGGAAGAACTAATTTACTCCATCGAGCCATCACTTATGCTGATCAAACAGTGGTCTTTGAACTGTTGAGGGCAACCAATCGGCATAATCTTGATGCCAAGAATGAAAGTGGACAAACAGCTGTACACATAGCTGTTCAGGTTCTCGATGATAACAAACTTGAGATTCTGTCTCAGCTAATCAAAGCTGGAATTAATGTGAACGCTAGAGATTCTCAATCCATGACTGCCTTGCACTATTGCGCAAAATTTAATAAACCTAACGCTGCAAAATTGTTGTTAGTTGAAGGAAAGGCCAGCACTCATTGTCGAAAAATTGATAACGGATGGGTTGCACTACATTTGGCAGCCTTTTTGGGACGCTCTCAAGTTATCACAGTTTTGCTCGATTCTGGTGCAGCCCTTCGTCCGCGTGACTCTTTCAATGAAACTCCTAGAGATATTGCCCAAAGAATGAATCACTTGGAGTGTAAAAAATTATTTGACTTGTACGCTGATCGACCTGCTGATAATTGTCCGCCAAGAAATCAATGGCTTTGCGATCAGTCAATGAGTAGGTATGAGGCCAACAGATTATTTGAAAAGTTAGGCATGAAAGACGGCATGTTCGTAGTCAGGAAAAGCAAAAACAAGCACAACAGCAACTATGTTCTCTCTATGGTCGCCAATTCACGTGTCTATAACTTCCAAATAACCAATAATGACACTTACTATTTTATCGATAGCGGTCCTCTTTGGCCATCTTTAGAATGTCTCATAAGTTATCACTTAAAGAACAGTGACGGACTCCCATCTAAGCTGATTTTTCCGATTTTGTTGTATGCCAATTTAAATATGCTCAATGTATCCAAAACAAAAAATAATCATTTGGATGGATATGGTAAAAATAACGCTAATGAGGACGCGGAATCGATATTATTTATTGACAATAACAAACTGGAAATTGCCAACTTGATTGGCAAAGGAGAATATGGGGATGTATTGAGAGGCATTTGGAAGCAAACTAGCAGTAGGAGAGCTTCAGTTGCCATTAAAATATTAAGGAAGCAAGACGAACAAATTAACTTTCAAACTGAGGCTGAGGTGTTGAAAAGTTTGGAACACCCGTTCATTATCAAATTATTAGGTGTGTGTATTGGTCCTCCATTGATGATAGTTCAAGAGCTAGCTTCAATGGGTAGTTTGTTGGACTTTTTGATTGATCACCCCAACGAAGTCGATGTATCTCGTGATATCGCTCTCTGGTCCGCGCAGATCGCTACAGGAATGAGTTTTTTGCAGAGCAAACATTTAGTTCATCGCGATCTTGCAGCCAGAAATGTATTGCTTATGTCTATGCAACAGATCAAGATAAGCGATTTCGGTCTATCGCGTACTCTCAAAGGAGATACGGATTATTATAAAGCTTCGAATAAAGGCCGCTGGCCTCTCAAGTGGTACGCACCCGAATCTATCAACTTCGGTAAATTCACACACGCGAGCGATGTTTGGTCTTATGGTGTAGTTCTTTGGGAAATGTATAGTTTTGGTGAGCAGCCTTATGGCCATGAGGTCGATGGCTTGCAAGTCATTAAATTCATTGAAGAAGGAAAACGATTATCAAAGCCTATTAAGTGTAGTGATAGTGTTTATGCATTAATCTCTTTGTGTTGGTCTTATGACCCTAAAAATAGGCCGACATTTGATGAAATCGTTGAAATTATTCTCTCTAATGATTCTACATATGAATCGATTGGCGATGCGCTTAAACGTTCACTTGAAATGTGATTTAATGAGTCAAATTTATTATTATTTTTGTGTCAAATGGATGTCTCAATGCTTACAGTGTATCCGTTAATATATTTCATCCTTCCTATCATCTATTTTCAAGTTTGAAGTGGGAGTAACCCATAGACAATGTTGGTATGTGTGCCTCATGTGCATCACATGCATTATCATCAAATGCTGCCCTAACATCGCTATCTTTCAAATGCGACTGAATATTAATGAAAGGCCATGTATTGTGAATTATAGCTGCATTACATTCGATATTGCGATCGTTTTGTGAAATTTGCTCATAAACTCAACACTATATACAAGTTTGTACTGATTCTCAAATGAACGGTCGTATGCATATCTGTGGCTTAGTGCTATAGGGTCCTATCTCATATTAAATTACCATTAGAGATGGGACTTAGCAGAACTGAGACCGCGATGTATGCACTGAGTGGAAGATACTGTATTTCTAGCTAAAGAAGAAGATTGAGTGGCTTTGAAGTTGTGCCAAAATCTGTAGCCATCCCACTTACAATCACATCGTCTTCCTATCATCACTACCATTGTACTTATGAAAAAAGGCTAAATTTTGTTGGTTTAGCATATAATACATATATAGAGAACATAATACACCAGTTAGAATAGAACACCAACTATGTTTGCCTTTGCCACCAGTAATCAATACACAAAGAGTCAAAAAGATACCCGTTCCTGATAGGCTTAGGCTTAATGTCAACTTTAAAGCAAACCTTTGTATCCGACAAAACATTCTACAAAATGATACAATTTTCCATATAATGCATCTCTCAATAAGTGATGCTCTCCTCTGCAGGAAATACTACTTGTAATTTGGTTCCTAATCTATTTTCACAACTTTATAGAAAAGATGAGCTCATGAGCGCACCCAAAGAAATCAATCACACATTTCTTGTTTGACGTACTGACTAATACAGGCTTCTGTGATTTGGTTAAAACTTGGTCAAATTAAACATTTAGAAATCAATAGGCTTTAAACTCTGAAAATTGCGGTTTTAGGGAAAAAAACCGATACATCCTTTATAGATCTGTTATTCTATTGATCAAAACCACTCATAACACAAGACCAATACAATAATCGAGTTTAGCCTTACACTAATCTTCGTTCTGTTATGGACTGCAGTTCGAGTTAAAGCGGGCGAAAACAGTCTTTAAATCCGTAATTAAGATTAAGCTTTATAGACAATCAAGTCTAGTATGAAATGCAAAGCGATTTATCGTGGAAAGTTTGCTTTAGTGTGAGTTGAGCTCTTATTTACTGCAACAATTCCATCACTGTTTCACATGAACAGTTTGCTGGTTAATTGCCCGTTCAAAATCAAAGTTATTCTTCAGTCAAGCCTCATCAGTTGCGACTAGTAGTTCGGAAACGAAAACTACACCTAAATATTCAAATATGCATTTATTAAATCAGCTATTTTTGCACTGAATTAGATCCACATCAATATATACTTTTCCGTAATTGTATTCCATGTAAAACTAGTTTTGACTTGTGAATCACATCTGAAAGTTTCACTTTGATAGCATAATTGTTTCCAGAAAAAAATTAATCTTCTACTTAAAAAGGTGCAATCCTGTACGATTTTTCCACTTCTTTAATACTAATCTGTAAGATTAATGATGAAGTTTGCATTTTATATTGGAAAACTCTTTCAATTTTCTTACGTCTAAACTTGAATGGACGTTTGAAATTTTAAGAAGTTATGTGTTGCATATTTCCTAACTATATTAATTTGGAAAATGCTTCCGCCTAGAGCTATATAATTTTCATTCATTCTGTATGAATAATTGAAATATTGATTCAACTATTGAGATATTAAATTTATTTATAACTAAGAAATTGATAATTTCTTTCTTGCATGTTGCGATCAAGTCGGTAGAAAAGACTTGCTGTATAACCAGTAATTAATGGTCGATCACACTGGAAAACTTATTTTCTTTTAAGATTCTTTTTAACTCAACCCCTAATCCTTCAGGTCTGATCTGATGAAGCAGTTGCCAAAATATTGATTATCGCGATCTTATTATCATTAAAACTATGGTCTTATTGTTATTGAAGTCAATGGTTTAAACTCGAATAACAATATTCATGAGATAAGATATTGGCATAATAAATAATAGTAAACTTTGATATATCGGTTTTTATATTTGTAACATTTGATGAGATTATAATAACAGTATAGATAATTGAACCAAAATATTATTCTTATAACTTTTGCCTTATTTAACGACTGAACGCCCAAACAGGACAGAATGTCACATAAAATTGATAAGTTTTATTTAGCTAAATCTGTTAGACAACTCGATGATTTGGTCAACGAAGAAGAAATTTCAAGTAGCACAAGTATTCACAAAACAGATCTATCGAGTGATGTCTCAATAAGTGATGAAAGAAGTTCGCCTAAAGAGTAAGTTTGAAATAAAGCGAAAGCTCAATTGGTTATATGAGAGCCTTTTAACAATGCATTGCTAAGTAGTAAAACTATAAATATGTCACTAGAGTTACAATCAATTATGCGATTGAGAACTACATTGAAGCCGAGCGGCATATGACAGTTGCCAATCATGAAAAGGCATATTTATGCTTAATTCGATTTCTCAAACAAATCCAAAGGGTTATCGATAATGGAGTTTACGAAAAAGACCATTATCAACGATATAAAGATATATACGATTACTATATGAGTGATGAAGTCAAGTCTCGAACATTCCAAAAGTTAGCATTACTCAGAGATCATTTACATTGCGAGTACACAACTATGACTGAAATGATTGCCGAAGACCGTGAAAAGTGTGTCTCTCTTCCTAATGATATCTCAATGGTAGCAAATGAAGGAGCTGTAGAGAAACCTCGAAAGCGATTTGATATTTTCAATATAAATAATGTATTAAAGAGCAGAAACGATTCATTTGGGTCAGACAGGTGTATAAACTTGATAAATGGACGCATTAATAAACATAATCCAACACTACGCAAATGCACATCTATTCCCAATGGTCTCGATATCAATTGGAATCAAGGCCAAAGTCCTTCTGCTCCTCAAAATCCGAAAGATAAATTTGAAAATTTTCTCAATGTTTCATATTCGATAGAGTGAAAAATGTTACAACTGGTTATTCACATGTTATCGCCCCTTTAATTGTTAAGCAAACTTTGCTTAGAATAGAAGAATATAAGCAAAAAGTTGAGTTGAGGCCCAAGTCCAAAAACTTTATCGAATATGATTGGCAAAAGAATCGACAAATTTATATGATTAAAGCCATACAGTTATGAATATTCATCTAATCAATTACCAAGTTTTGTATCGTTTATTCAATTGTAATCTTAATGACTAACTGATAGTAAACAATCAGATATGTTATTGTTTTGAATAAACAATACATTTAGAATTGATGGTAGTTTTGTTAGTAATTAAATGACTTGATTGAAGACATGCTAAATGGATCGGATTTTTTCATTCACTTATTAATATTAATTTATTTATAGGTTTGATGTTTTTTGCTCTAGTTTGTTTGACTATGTTTTTAAAAATCTGCAAATATCGACTGAGCTTTAAGTTAACACAATATGTACTTATTGATTATAATGACACTTAATATTTATGAACTTTTTTATTAGTGTTTGTCATTGATTCTTTGTTTCAAAAAAACTTATTGATGTTGAAGCGTAGTAACTGGATTTTGACTTCAAATTTCTAGAGATTTTCTAATTTATGATACAGGCGAGGTAATGGGCATGTATTCGAACTTATCAGTGGTAAGAGATAAAAATGTGTGGAGAGTATGAATGAAAAAAGCTTATGATTTGAAAATGCAGATTAGACACTTTGGAAATGTATTCCATCAGTTATTACTGATAAGTTGTGACGCATTGCTATCACTTCTTCCGCACGTAGTACAAACAGTTCTTAAAGGATAGGCTAACCATTCATTGATAAAAACATTTCTCAAATGCTTACACAACACTATATCAAATTGTTGAGCTACAAGTAGTAGTTATTGATTAAAATCTGATAATCATTTGATCTTTAGTCCAAATGCTATCAGATTTGTTCTAAAATTATGAAGTTTTGATTTACGTCTAATAAAACTAATACTTCAATGAAAGTATTGATAAGTAAATAGCGCGAAAAGTCACAACATGTGTTCAGATGAAATTGATTAGAAATAGTTAAAGTTTAGCTTAACCTGGATTAAACGAAGGTTTGGAAAAGTTAGAAAGTAAGATTGAGCAGTTATGCAGGAGAAGCAACTAGACGTAATGTCTGTCCCCATCTCTGTAGGCGTTTCACTACTAATATAGGCGTTAATATACGAATGAATTGCACAACAGTTCGCAATATGGCACCACTTATTGTGTTATTTACGAAAACATTCATTTCAACTATTATTTGATCGTAGAGTATCACCAGTTTTGTTTACAATTTTTATATTAATCACATTTTGTCGATATTTCAGTTATAAATTATTGATAAGTAGTTTGAGCGTAAATTGTAAATAAATGAATTTTTGAATATTAGTTAATAATAATAATAATAATTATTATTATTATTATGGTTATTAATCGATAACTATTAGTTAATAAATAGTTTAGATTTAATTTTATGTCCTGTACTGAGTTGTTTTAAACTAAAGTGCAATCAATTGGTTGAGTAATTAAATGATAATTGATAAGAAATGCCGTCTGTGAACAAAGTTAAGGATATATATATGGCTAAGAGTTTGGAACAGTTGAGGAAAAAAGCAGAAGAGCAAAAAGTGACTAATACGACGGATGTTAGCAGGTGTTTAATAATTAATGAATATTTTTTATTCATATTTGTGACTATTTGATTGTTTGTGCAAAACTAACCTATATAAATTTGCGTAAATCTATAGCTCAACCAAATCGTTGCTAAGACTGTACGACGAGGCCAACAGGTCATTAACCATTGGCGACGAAGAACGCGCTTATGTCCTCTTTTATAGATTTTCCGAATCTTATCTCTGTTTAAGGAAATCTAATGCCGTCAAAAAAGATCTCAAGTATTTCGACTCGATGGTCAGTACGAACAAATTGCAAGAAGTCGTCACACAACTGGAAACACTGACAGAGAGTATTAAAAAAAGATATTCAGCTCTAAAAGAAAGCGAAGAACTAAGAGCTAAAGAGATCGCAGAATCAAGTGATAAATTAGTCACAAATAGCAATATCAATGATGCGATTAAGTTAAAACAAAACGATTCAAATGATAGCTCTTATCCAATAATTGATTGCCAAACTTTATTAGACTGTATCGAAAGCTCGACAGAAATAACTAAAATTCTAATTCTGGATACAAGGACTACTGCAGATTTTAATGAGTCACATATCGATAAATTGAAGACAACTGGAGATTTGACTATTGTTAATATACCGGAAAACCTATTGATTCCCGGACTGACTGCCACCAAACTTGAATCACAGTTACCCTACGGTCACTCTCGTGATGCTTACTTTAGAAGAAGGACAATGAATAAAATAGTGATTGTCGATAAGTTTTCTGAAGAGTTTATTACGGGGACACCTGCTTTTAATCTAGCAGAAGCACTTTGGAAGGTATGTCTTCGCTTCGTTTGTTTCTATCAATATTTATAACTAATCAAGTAATTAATACATTTGACTACTGTAGTGGGATTCGGGTTCGCTTAAAGTCAAAAATAAACCTCTTTTGCTCAAAGGAGGTTATAATCAATGGGTTTTGACTTACCCAATGTTCTCGTCGAATGCCAGCGTTTTGCGAAAAAGTCATGAATTTACTATTTCGCCAAAGCAAATAACCTTGAGTTTTAATTATGACCTCAATGATGACGATAACGAACATAAGAATGTAAATAATCATGTTGTCAACGGTGTGATCAATGGAAAAATGGATGACGAATCAGAAACTAACAACTCGGAATCAAACTCGCGCTTGAATAGTATTTTTCAACCGAGACCCACCAATACTGCAATTCCAGGCACTGCTTTGCCGTTAATTCCTGACAGATCAATGAAACCAAAGTTTCAGATCGAAGATAAAAGTACAAAACAAAAATCAATTCAATCAAATGAAGACTTTGAGAAAGTAAGGCTTAGAAAACAAAATGAAGCTCTAGAGGAGATGTTGACAGTAGTACAAGAAGGACACGAACAAACAATTAAATATTATCAAGAAGAAATGAAGAAAAAGGACGAAGCAATGAGAAAATTCCTTCCCGAAAAGCCATCACAGATCCCGACTCCTAATGTGAAACCAAGCGTTTCATCAGTTATTACGATCAATGGAGATGTTAATGCTTCAGATAGAAGAAATGGAGTTTATATTCAAGATAATGAAAATGGAGAGTATAAAGAAAATGATGAAACAGAATTTAAAACAAATAATGCAAATGTTAGTATCAATGGTAACACAAGTCATAATTTGAGTCACGAAAAATCGAATGAATTAATAAGAACACCAAAAAATTTATCGAAATCGCCGAATTCGTTATCAGTTAATAGTTCTAATCTGTCGCGTTCGCTGTCGTCGCCAAATATCGCTCAGTTATTGGCTAAAGAGGAAGAATTGGAAGCAGACATTGAGAAAAGTATATCAAAAAGCCGTTCGTCAACAAATCCACCGCAACCACAATTTGATCGGAGTCTTAAGCCTATAAATCATGAGATACTGATAGATAGTAAGTTAAGAGACTTTTCTCCAGTTTATAGTGCGGGCCAATCAATAACTGGTCTAAAAAATCTCGGAAATACATGTTTCATGAATGCAGTGATTCAATGTCTTTTAAATACACCGGATTTCCCAACATTTTTCAACGGTAATTTTAAAATTAATCGCAACACTAAATTGGGCAGTAATGGAGAGCTAGCTCTCGAACTGGCGGCTCTTCAGAACAATGGCCTTTCCCTCAACTTACAAATCAATTTCGCCCAAAGATTTTAAGGTGACAGTCAGCAAACATTTGTCTGGCTTTATTGGATGTAATCAACAAGATTCACATGAATTCATGGTGATGCTTCTGCAAAAATTACACGAAGATTTGAATGAATCAAATGCAAAGAATATCATTGATACTTCGGTTTCTGAAGACTTGTCCTTGACTGTGGCGGCAAATAAGTTTTGGAAAGACCATCTGAGCAGAAACAGATCGATAATAACTGATATTTTTGAAGGACTTCTCGTGCATACTCTGACCTGCCTGACTTGTCACAAGACTTCAAATAGTTTTGAAGTGTTTAGTTGTTTATCTTTACCCTTGCCTAACTATCGAACAACGCTTAATGAGTGTTTTAGACAATTTCTTAAGGACGAAAAGATGTCGGGAGACACTGCCTGGGAGTGTCCGACCTGCAAACAGAAACGAGAAGCTGACAAAAAAGTGGCCATTTGGAAACTACCTAAAGTATTATTAGTTCACCTAAAAAGGTTTGTCAAGTATCTCAGTTAATTTACTTGACTAATTGATTTTAAATTCCATTGCAGATTTTTCTATGAGGGACAGTGGAGACAGAAATTGCAAACTTATGTAGAATTTCCAATTGAAGATCTGACTATGCGATCATTGAACTCAAATGATTCACATTATAGCCTATACGGTGTTGTTAATCATTACGGAACTCTTGAAGGCGGGCATTATACGGCTTACTCTAGAAGTCCAAAATACAAATGGCATCGATTTGATGATTCAGAGGTAACACAAATCAATAGCGCGGATGTTAAAACTCAAGCCGCATATATCTTGTTTTACAAATGCTTATGAGTTAAGTTTTTCTAATCACTTCGATATACATTACCACAAGATAAATGGTTGAGATAGAGCTCACTCAAATGTGTAATAAAGTTTAGTTGTTGGTTGAAAGAATATTTTCAGAATGGATCAAATTTAAACTTTATTTTTAAGTTATAGTTTAGTTTTGAATCTAATTAATGAATAAATTTTACATTTTAAAGAAAAATGTATTTTCTAACTGACGGTTAAAGTCGAGTTCAAACATCAAACAAATAACACTGAAGTGTAATCTTATAGTCATTATGTACTAAATTAATAAATAAATACTATATTTTTAAGACGAAGCCTTTGTAGTTAAATGGACTACGAATTAAGTACTGAATATTTTATATTAAAAGAATAATTGAATTTGATTGACTAAAAGCAATATCTCAAAGTCTGATTGTTTGGCCACCAATTGGAATAGTTCTACTGGTTTTACTGGCTTTCATTTTCTTTTGGACTCTAGTATTCGAATCAAAAGTACTGTCTTGTGTCACTTCGAAATCCATGGGTTCGAGTGCTGGCACTTTTCGCTTATTCGCATTTCTGTCTAGTATCTGCTCCCTATCATCAACTGTCAAATTTTCAATCTTTTTTATCACACTTCTGTCTTGACCCTTTTGTTCACTTTTTTTCCCATTGGTAACTTGTTTCGGTCGAGTAAACTGTGAATCTCTTTGATTACCCAAACGAAACGATTCATCCAGTTCCTCTTCAGCTTCACTTCTGACCAAATCATAATCAAGTCTATTTGGAGTACTCGTTGATATTCTTGGTCTGATATCGGATTGGTTTGCGTCTGAAGTCGAAGTCATTTTATTATTTTTTGATCCCTGGTTTCGCTTATCGGTATCTCCTTTTGACTGATCGATTTTGATTGGACTGTATTCCTCTCTGATATCCTGACTGTGAGTCTGCGAACTCCTTGTCATAGAGTCTTGCGTGGGAACAAAGTCTTCAAACTGTGAATTATCAGTTCTGATCTTGAGTTTGAGTGAATGATGAGGTGTTATCACTTCTCCCGCATTAATACTGATTGTTTTGCCTTTGAAAGTGAACGAATGGTTTTCAGATGAGACAAATCCTGGTGGCTCGTAGTCTGGAGGAGTGATATCGTCGTAATATAACAATTTCATCGTTAAATAGCAATCATCTGGAAGTTTATCGAGTGATTGCGTTAATATTATTAGACTTCGTAGCAAATGAGTGGTCGCTCGGTGTAAGTCTTGACAAGTATTGCCATATCTCTCACTAATCGACTTCTCATTACTGTTAAAAACAATTATTTGATTCAATTGAATATATAGTTATTTGTAGTGAAGTGAGTGAACGAACGCATACAATTGAACGTTAAGATTAGTCGAAGAGTCATCGTAAGTGAATCTGAAAGTGTAAGCTTCGATCAACTCCTCAGGTTTCGAGCAGTCTGTGAAAATTCCTAAAGTTAAATTTTTCAAATACTTCTTTTCCATTGCATCAAAGCAGCCTAAAAATCAAATCAAAAGGTAATGAGTGAACAAGACAACGGGCAAAACTTTCGAAGTGATCATGAGTTAATTGGAGCTAAAATTGGTTGAGCATTAAGTAGAAAAGTGTAAAAAGTATGTAAAACGGATGTTCGGGCTCGACCTTTAACCCACTGTACGACTTGTTGGGCTTCCACAGTCGGGCTCTTTTCAGTAAGAATTCTAAGTTTGATTGAATCGAGTTTTCTGTGGCCGTAACAATCTTCATTGAATACGTTCCTCAAATATAATATATTACTGATGGCAACTGCTGTCAATCGTTTCATGTAAATTAGTGACTGCTGCTCGCAACTCACTTCTAATGGAAATAATTGCGTGTTTGTTGCCGCCTATTATCGCAAACAATCAGTTACTTAATTATCTCTTCAATACCTTCAAGAGTTTACTAGAACTTAAATAATATACTAGTACTCACTTCTGGTGCCTTCGTCCGCGTTGTTGTCAACATTTCTCTGCTTTATTTTATACAATTCGATTAATTGAGAACAAAAAGTGGTTTATTAAAGCAAACTTTTCAATTAACTGAAATGGTGTTCGAAATGGAATCTTTCTAAAAGTGCGCACTTATTATTCGTTTGCAGTGTTCACAACCAATCAGTGAAAGTGGTTTGAGGCTCTTTAAAGCACAAAATTCTACAATACATAAGACTAAAGCTTATACTATTGCAATTGTGCCCAAAATGCGTATTAAACAATCATATTATACGCCTATCGCTATGTTTACATAAGGAACTAATGCAATGTTTCTGTGAATTTTATAACTTCTTAGATTAGTTAAATCGATGTTTTAACTGAGGAATAATATAATTAATAGTATAATAATGGGCGCCGAATCGAGTCTTTTCAAGAAGTGTACAATTGAGAGTGAAGCTCAGTATTGTTGCAAACATTGGTCTCTATTCAATGCGAGGCATGACTCACACAAATTCAGTGTTTTCATGTTTAATGACAACTATTCGTTTGATATATCAGTCAGTATTGATTTGTCGATTTGTTAGTTATTGCAACCGGAAAACATTTCGCAGCTATACAAACATATTATGAATTGAACTAAAATAATGTCATTAGTAGAAAGTGTTTCGCAATAACTAACAAATTGTTTTTCTAACTATCAATAACTTATTAATGACTAATAGCAGATTTAATTCAATTTAAAGTATTGGAAGACAATGAGACACCCGTTTATAGTCAAGTACTATGACTGTGGGGTTTTCAGAGGCAAGAAGTGTGTCGTTACCGAATATATTGAACCAATTAAGCCATTGTTGAATAAATTGTCGAAAGAGTTGACTCTAAGCGGCCTCAATAACATCGCCGACGCTTTGGCTTTCATTCATAATAAATGTGAATTGAGTGTTAATAACGTAACACTTGAGTCAATCTTCATAAGTCGCAACGAAAGCACTGATTGTTGGAAACTGGGTTCGCTCTTCTGCTGCAGTTCTCAATCGGAAAATGCAGAGTTTACTAAGAAGTTGTCAAATTATCACAACTTTTTCGGAACCACTAATGTATTACCGCCTGAAGATATGATCAGTAAAGAAATGCAATTAATTAAAAGCGTTAATGAGATCCATAGAAGAGACGCGTTTGCTTTCGGTCTACTATTAAGTCAATTATTAACTGATGTCAAACTCTCAGAACAGTTGAAATCCCTCAGAAGCGATTGCATATCAAAGCGACCGAACATGAAATCTGTGCTGAACGACGAACTATTTTTGACGTCAGATTTTGTACAAATTAAGTCATTTCTGACAAATTTTGCCTCATTTACTGAAAACGATAAGAAGCTATTCTTTAATAATTTAGTTGAAAGATTACGCAATTTATCGCAAAATTTGATCGTTAATTTAGTATCGTTTATTGTAAGTTCGCGTCTAATTATGTCAAATCCTGACGTCCATAATAAGTTACTACCATTTATTTTAATTCCTGCTTATAATGAAAATGAAGAAATATTATATGAATTAACTTCTGGCGAATCAATAACTTTAAGGCCATTGTTGAACAAGACTGTATTCAAAATGCGAATAATTCCACTAATTTGTAAAATGTATTGCGTTAGAGACTTACAAATTCGGTTATTACTATTGCAATACTTGCCAAATTATGCGCCATTGATACCAAAAGGTTGTTTACGTCAATTCGTTTTGCCTCAAATACTTCTCGGAATCAAAGATACAAACGACGAATTAGTTTCTCTAACTTTCAGATCATTATCACATTTGATCAATATTTTTGGTGCGACTGTTGTGTTGGGTGCGAGAGTCAAGTTATTTTCGAGCGGAATTCCAAAACTTGATGAACTCAACGATGAATTGGTAGTAGAATCGATTGCGAAAACAACGATAGAAAAGTCATTAATGCCTGAGAGAAGTTCTCCTGACGGACGGGAAAATGTTAGAAAAATTGTGGCTCGCAGTGAATTCGACGATTGGGACGATTGGGGACAAGATTCTAGTAATACTGATAACGACAAAACTATTAACAATAGTTTGCAAACTGATCAAACAATTGAAATTAAAAATCATAAAAGCGATGAAAAATTGAATTCATTACAAAACAAGACTAGTACTAATACTAATAAAAATATGAATAAAATTAGAAATGATCTGGACATTAAAGAATTGGATTTTAAACTTGATAGTAATGAGATCGATGCTCTATTTTCTGATATGGAACCAGTGCTCAAATTTGATAAACATAATCTCATTCCACAAGAAATCAAACATCTAGAGAATATAGTTAGTACTTCCAATATATTTGCAGCAAGTGAAGATAATATAGAAGTTGGTTGGACTGATCAGTCATGGGATGATGATTGGGATAAGGAAGAGAATTAAATTTTATTTAATTTATATATTTATTGTAATCTAGAAATATTTTTAAGTCATCAGAAATCATATATAAAAAACTATGAAAAACTCGAAATAAAGTTTAATTTATTGAAATTTATAAGTTTTAATCGATTTATTTTCAAAGACTTATTCCTCGATTTTTAAACTTCTATCAGACAAATGTTAACATAAGCGAATCCCATTTAATTGTAGCATCGTCAGAATCTGAATAACTTTCTATACTTTGATTGATTCCAAGTTTTCTAGAAGCTCAACTGAAGTCTTGCAGTGAAAATCTATTTTATCTGCTTAAAAGCTATCGGAATTACTATCATTCACCTTCGTTTAGCAATCTTACTTGTCTTTCTTTTACTAATTGTAGTAAAATATTTGTAGTAATCGTTGTCACGACTTGGTTAAGGAAAAATCGGTTCGTGATTATGCTGTCAATTTTCATCCAGAAAAGTTTCCTTCGCTTGCGAATTCATTTCATAAAAATCATGGAAATTAGTTTTGTTTGTATATCAGTTTTGCTACAATTAATAAGAATACTAGAGGAGTGACTCTATTCAAGAAATATTATGAAAGTCTTGTACCACAAGTTCATAGTAGTAGACATTTAAATGAACTAAAGTTTAATCCATTTATATCTCGAATGGCACCTCTATCTCAAACCAAAAATTGTTTTAACTAATAGTAGGAAATTATCTACAAGATTGTTTGAGTAACATAAAAATCTAATGAATATCTGACTCGGAAGCTGTATCGGTATCTTATTTTAATAAGACATTGAACATTGCTACTTTCAAGCATAGGATAAATGGTATTTGAATCACATATCATTGCGAGTGCTTAAATTAATTAATAAAGTATTAGTATTTCTCAAAAGTAATGTCGTTTTTTATTGATAATATAAATTTAATTTACAAATAGTTTACAAGTTTAGTCAATGGTATAATCGTCATTATCGATAACAACTCCTCTTTTGATCTTTTGAATCCCTATAGAAAGAGGGTTTAAGCAAAAGCTTGACATCCCATTTCTGATACTCTCAATATTTGCAAACGTTTTATAGTTAAGAAAATGCTGCAAAGGTCTGAACAGATGGTAATCGGACGGTGCAATGTCTGATGAGTATGGCGGATGAGGTAACACTTCTCATCCTAACTCCCTGATCTTTGCAGCATTTCCTTGACGATAAAACGTTTGCAAATATTGAGAGTATCAGAAATGGGATGTCAAGTTTCTTTGCCTTCAAACCCCCCTCTTTCTATAGGGAGGGCATTCAAAATTTGACCAAAAGATGGGGAGTTGTTATCGATAATGAGAGCGATTATATCATTGACTAAACTTGTATAACTATTTGTAAAATTAAATTTATATTATCAATAAAAAACGACATTACTTTTGAGAAATACTAATATTATTAGAGAGCTCGTGCAAATTAATCACAGGCAGTCAACTGAAACCAATAATTCTTCCAATATCAAGAAAATACAAATGAGCTCAGATACTTATGCATGTTTAAGGTAACGGTCACTAATTATACAAAATAAGCATAATTTTAGCATGAACTATACTAAATGTAAGTGTGGTTTACAACAATATAGTGAGAACTAAACTGAATAAATTGACAACCAATACTATTCATATATGATTCAAAATAAAAATGAATTTGAAATTAACGTTTTATAATTTCTTTATATTTTCAATCAATGAAGTATGTTTAGCTACTAAAAATATCCCCTCAGAAATTGAAAATTTGCATGAATTGATACCGAAACCACCAAAGCTCAATGTGAATGAATGGAAAGATTGGAAAAATAGCATTGATATCTATAATAATCAAGTTTGGCAACTAATTAATGGAAAAGCACTTGATTTAACTAACGAAACACATTATGAATTACTTAAAACAAGTGATGAATTGAACGAACTCTTAGAAGATGAAAAGTTATTCCTAAAAATAAACGAACGAATGAGATTTGGGTATAAAGTTAGGAACTATTACTTTCATAGTTTGATAATAGTCTCGACGTTACAAACATTTGAATATAAAAGTCAGTTATTAATACCTAAATTGCAAGAAATGAAAGCAGAAGTTATAGTCGATTGGATTCAATCAATTCGTCCAAAATTTAGGCTCATTTATAAAGAGTTAAAAGATTTGCATTTGGGTCACGAAGAGTGGCCGCTCAAATATATGGAAGAAACCAATGAGATCATCAGTTTAGTTGATAAGTATGAGGGGTTAAGTCTTTGGCAAATCAAAGCTGGTCTTTTGGTTACTTCCGTTTATAATTACATTAAACATTATGGAGAATATTGTCCTGATTTGTATATCAAACTAGTTATTCAAAAGCGATACCTAAATTATATTCGAAATATTACTATAAACTTAGCCAAAGGAAACAGATATGGAAAGACTCGCAAATTTAAACCTGAACGTCAAAATAATCTTTGGTTTTATCTTTTAACATTTATATTCATAGTCTTCTGGATCACTGATTATATTTACTTTTGTAGAAAATTGCTTATTTAGTCAAAAGATCCAATTCATGTTTTATTCAGTACTTGACATGAAATAATAGTCGAATTTGCGCCATTCGCTGCTAATTTCCATCGTAAGGGACATTATATGAGTTGGACAAGGTAGTTGCACAAAAACCTACATTATATATGAAATATGAATCAGTAATGCATCTAGGGGCCACGTACCCTAGGTGCTGAACTCGGATCATAAGGGTCCTAGAGCCTTGGGTCTCTGGTGAGATGTTTCATTTATTAAGTAGAAATTATATCTAAAATTTCACATTCTTAGGTCATCGAAAGTCCATTGTGTCCGATAGGTCTGGGTAGCACCTATAGACGAGTTAGCTTTTTGGTAACTGTATGCCGAAATACTGGAGTTAAAGAAACTAAAAGTTGGATATTTCGAGAACTACTAAAGATAATTGATCGAGTGAGGTATCGAATTGCTCAGTTCGATGTCCTGAGTCTAACGATATATCACTTGGCGGGGTCAATCACCTCCGTCGGGAGTTGACCAGAAGCGGTCAGGTTCGAGTTGAAAGTAGTCAAGTGTGGCATCAAAATGTTCAGCTCGACGAATTGAATCCAATGATATATTACACATAGGGGTGGGAGGTCGGGAACCCATCGTGTCCGGTATTCTATAGTCCCGCCGAATGTAGTATATCGTTAGACTCCTCATTCAGGTACTATTAGGATCGATCATCAAAAGTAACCGCCCGTAAAAGGTGCCCAGTACCAAAAATACTATAAAGATGTAAAACATGTTGCGCTTCTCCCAAAATAAGTTCTTAAGGTATAGGATATTAAAGCAAGATAAAAACAGGATCAATCTGCTAAAAATGTTATAATAAAATTAAGTATAGACTAGGGAATTATTAGGGATAAAGTCTCAATTATTCCTAGTATGTAATCAGTTTGAATGTGTAGAAGGACTAACATATACACATGCTTACGGTATTACTTCAATTTGTAGAAATCAACATATAGATTTGCAAAATATAGAATCATTTTTACTGTTTTGTAAAAAAATAGAAAATTAAAAGTAGATTTTTTAAAAAATTAATCTATTAAGCAGAAATATAAATTAGTAGAATAAAGAAAATGGAACAATGTGCATATAAAATAACAGAATGCACAATTTAAAATTAGTGCATCTATTTTAAAGTTTGTAAACTTTTAAAGTTTACAAACTTTCAAACTTTAGTAATCACAATCAAGTAGGCGTTATTTTTATGATGGACGAGTTTCGTTTTTTAAATGTTACCAAAAAAATTACTTTTTTAGTGCATCAAGGTTTTATTTTTCAAATAAGTAGCAATCCCAAAAATGGTAAAAAATATTGGAAGTGTAAAAATTTATCTTGCCCATCAACTATAACTCTTACCAACAACACTATTGTCAACAAACCAGCAACTCACAATCATGAGCCTCCAGAAGGAGACATTTTAAAATATGAAACTAAATCGAGATTGAAGAGAGCCTTAGAAGAAGAGTCACATCGCCCTGTAAAGCAAATTTATAATCAAGTGATAAGAGAGAGAAATGACGAATTAGCCGAAAGATATACTGAAAACAATTCGCAGATGCATTGATAACTTATGATAGCGTTCAAGCATACATGTATCGTCAACGAAAGGCTACTCTCCCAAATCTACCTAAAACAAGACAAGAAATTAACTTGGATGGTGAAATGATAAAACAAAGTCAAATGAAGAATTTTTACTTTTTAATGAAGGATCTGAAAATAAAATTTTGGATTTTGCACCAAGAAATTCTTGAAGATATTATGCAAATGTGAACGTATTTTTATGGATGGAACCTTTTTTTCAGTTCCTAAATTATTTATGCAACTTTATACTTTGCATGGAATATTCAAAGTGAATGATAACGAACAAATGATTCCCCTTTTGTATGCACTCCTTCCATCAAAGTCGAAAACAACTTGTCAAATTATTTCAAATGATTCAGAACGCTGCTATTAATGAGCAATTATTTTTTAATCCAGCAATTTTTCAGATAGATTTTGAGAGTTCAGTCATTAAAGCGATCAAAGCAATATTTCCATCTGCTAATATTCGTGGTTGCTTATTTCACTATTCTCAAGCATTGTGGAGAAATGTACAAAATTTAGGACTTCAAGAGAAATATTCAAATGACCTAGCAGTAAGAAATGTTATTAAAAGAATTGCAGCATTAGCATTTTTCCCTATTAATCCTCCGGAAAATTTTGAAAGCGTATGGCTATCAATTCAAAGTGATTCACCTGAAAACATCCAATCACTTGATAGATTTATTCATTATGCGCATCAAACTTGGATTTCAGATACTGCTAAATTTCCTAAAGAAATTTGGAATCATTACAAGAAATATTCATATCGAGCAATTAACCACCTTGAAGGGTGGCATCATGCACTCAATAGAGAATTTGCAAGGTACATCCCAACATTTATGAATTTATTAATGGAATCAAAAAGTTTCAATCTGACAATGAAATTGCTATTGTTGTCTTAAATAATAGAAAGAGAGCTCCGAGAAGAAATAAAAAATATTTAGAGATTAATGAACGCATCAAAAAGTACACTGACGAATTTAATAATGGACAAAAAACGCCTCTTCAATTCCTTGATGAAATTGGTTGGCTCTTACATTTGCAATCGCACGAGAAGAAATCAAACAATACTCAAATTTAACTTTTATCTCCATTCAACTTTTATTGTAGATTTTAACCTTTACACTTTTCCATAAACTGACATTTTTATTCATTTTAAGTATTCTACTTCAATTGGTTATATTAAAAACTTTCTGCATTTTGCATTCTATATTTATTTCTCGATTTTTTCAATTCTATCTTTTGCAAATCTAGGAAATACCTTCTATAAATTAAGGTATAATCATGCTTACTCCTTACTATAGATTCTGGATTCCAATGCTTTGAAAATGAGACTCAGAATTGAATCTTATGACTAATCCAACTAATAACGACGATAAGAAATATTTATATCTCTATCTTATCGAAAGGTTTATCTAAAATATGGCACAAGGCATGATTTGTATAAACTTGTAATTTATTATCATTAAAGAGAATCCAATAATAATATACCTTATTGCATAAAAACCTAGAAAAAGTATTTGATCATAAAGTTTTTATTTTAGAACTTATAATGAAAATTTTTTATCTAAGCGTTTATTAAATGCTATAATTTGGTTGAATGAAACTTTTATAATTTAATTGTACGCCCTTCTGAAGATATGCACTTTTGAAGACGCATTTTCATACTATCAAGAAACTAAGCCAAGTAATCAGGTCCAAACCCTTGCCATATGCCGTTAATTTTTTCATTTTTAAAGTGACGCCAAACTGTTGATGAGTCCACTTTAGGAGATCCTCGTGAATAGGCAATTTCGGCAGTTCGAGCACATGAAAATTTGGGATTAGAATTGGCTAAGTTTGAAATTCGCTTTTTGTCAGATGCTGACAACTTTTGACGCCTACCGCTTCTAGCCTTGCGTTGGGTACCTTTTCTCGATTCAATCCTTTTTTTAATGCTATAAACTGTCGAAAGACGTATTTGTGTCAACTTTTGGAATTTTTGGGATCTTTTATCCCGGATTTCATCAAATAAAAGACTTGTCTACGACGTTCTAATTCTATAGCTATTGAATTTAAGAATTTCACGCCTTTTCTCAAGATGTTTCGGTTGCATTAAATTTTGTTTTATATCACTTAAAACTACTTTTAAAGATCTTTAAATCGGTATCTCGTTTGTGAGATTTGACAATTGATAACGCATTCAAATTAATTAATTAAGTTCAAGAATACTTTTCTAGATTTTTATGCAATAAGGTATATTTCGTTAATGTGAGAATTTTTTGTTTTACTTATCATTGCTTTAGAATTTTATTTTCAAATCGACAAATTTTTTCACTTTTAGTGTTTGAGGAATGCATAATCTAGTTGGATGTAAAATTATGATCAAAGCAGTGTATATATGAAGGCGTTAGTCGAAGAGTAGCCTCTCTCTATCGCTTAGATAATTAAAAGGACTCAAGATAAGTCGAAGAAAAAGTGTAAGCTTTAAGTTCAGATATTGAATCATTGTTAATCAAATCTTTTCAGGACGCTTGTCTTTGAAACCTATCATAACTAACACGTTTTTAAAAATATTGATTTTCATAACATGAAGCGAAACAAATTATTTTGATATTCATGAACTTGAAAATTATTTGAATGAATTGAAAAAGTTTTGCCGATTTCACGTGACAAACCTTTAGATATTCAAAATCTTTTGAAACACATACTTAATTCAGACTATAAATTTTGCAAAACTTAATATTTTTTTGGAAAAGCGCCTATTTCTAAAACACAAGAATTCTTTCGCGATATTTTTGAAAAATCTAAAAGACAGCAAAATCTGTCAAAAAGAAAATCAAATAAAAAAGTTAAATAAATCGTCAGATTAACAATCTTTAATTGCACGTAAATATCGAATGAAATGAATTGTAGAGATTTTGTATGGATTAAAACTTCATTTTTATGTTCTAAGAATAAAATTTATGTTAAATGTGAAACGTTTTGATTTAACTTATGATAAGTAAGTTAAATAAACTTTTTGAAACAGGATTTTATCAATGAATCATTAGTTTTAAAAATATTTTGTGATAACTTTCAATATTGAACCGAACGATATATTACTAATGATTTAGTTATTTATCAGAAAGAAGATTGCAAATTGGTTAAGCCCTTCAACGACTCTTGTAGAGGAGCAGATGCTACTCTTCGACTAAAGCCTTCATATGGGGATTCTAGGATAGTGAGAACTGGTATTTCTAAAAATTCACTAAAATCATATAAAACAGTCGATTTTATCAACCGAAACTCATAAAATAAGCAAATAATAAAATCAAATAAGAACTTCGGAAGAATGCTTTTCAGGTATCGCCACCAATCCGCTCTAAAATTTATGAAAATTATGATGAAAATAACAATTTTTATCAAATTAAACGCATAAAAAGCCAACAAAACCTCAAAAATTTTGTTAAAAAGCTGGGACGTACGTGTCTCGTACTTATCAAACTTTTTTAAAACAGCATATTTTATCAAATTCATAAAATTATCACAAATCAGCTAATAAAAAACCAAATATCAATCAAAAAGCTGGGACAGGACAACCCGTAACTTCTCACACCCTTACATTTCCATATTTTTTGATAATGAATTTATGCTAAAATGCTGTAGAAAGTCAGCTAAAGCTAACTAAAACTACCACATTTCACTATTGTGGAACTGGGACAATACTAGTTCGTACTTTTTAAAACCAGTAAAATTGAAGTTTTATATATATTTTTAACCTGGATTTAATATGTAATTTAATATAAAATCACTTAAAATTCATAATATTTTCTAGAACAGTACGACTTAAACTTTTAAAACCTCTCTAAATTAATGAAAAAATACTTGACAGCATTAAATCATACACCTCGTATTTAGTGAAGAATCTAAACTGCTATGTTTTCATCTTAAACTAAAATGATTTATTCAGAAGTTTCTATAGAATGACATATATCAATATTGTAATATATATTTATATGTATATTAAGTAAATGTTAGTTTATAAATTATATAGAAACCTTCTTCTGAAGCAAATTTCATTAAACAATTAATGGATAAATTAAGTGAAGATCCATTGGTTGATAATTTGAGTATTTGGAGCAAAGCACCGATTGATTTATATTAAAAAACTCTTAGTAATAATTTATATTTTCTGTTGATTTCGCTTTCATTATGTTCAATAACCATTTCTTTTGTTTGCATAAAACGAGCAAATATTTTGTTAAGCGATTTTAATACATTATCAATAAGTGTTACGTCACTGTCATTATTGTTAATTAGTTCCAATAAATGGATAATGGGATTAACATTTGTTTTGTTAAATTTTGTTTATCAGCGATAGACCAGTCATCTAAAAGTATGGATATCTCGTCTATAAATGAATTATATATTATTAATTACATTGTGCTTACATTAATATTAATATGGCGATTACATAAAACGATATAAATCATTTATTCTTTCACTATTAAAATACTACAGAATAAATTATAATCATTTTATTCTTTATCACCAAATGACTAAATATAAATTCTATTCATGTCTTAAAATTGAAGAAACGTCTCATACTTAGGGACATGGTAAAAGGAGAGACAATGTATTTTGTATGGAGAGACAATATATTCCTATGGAGAGACAAGAGAGGAGAGACAGAGAGAGAGAGAGAGAGAGAGAGAGAGAGAGAGAGACAGAGATAGGGAGAGACAGAGAGGGAGACAGAAAGAGAGAGACTCTCTCTGTCTCTTCCTGTCTCTCTCACTCTCGCCCTGTCTCTCTCTCTCCCTCTCTCTCTCTCTCTCTCTCTCTCTCTCTCTCTCTCCCTCTCTCTCTCTGTCTCCTCTCTGTCTCTCCCTATTTCTCTCTGTCTCTCCCTATCTCTCTCTGTCTCCCTCTCTGTCTCTCCCTATCTCTCTCTCTGTCTCCCTCTCTGTCTCTCCCTACTTCTCTCTGTCTCTCTCCCTCTGTCTGTCTGTCTGTCTGTCTGTCTCTCTCTTTCTCTTTCTCTCTCTCTCTCTGTCTGTCTCTCTTGTCTCTCCATAGGAATATATTGTCTCTCCATAGAAATATATTGTCTCTTCATACAAAATACATTGTCTCTCCTGTCTTTCCATACAAATACATTGTCTCTCCTTTTACCATATTCCCATACTTATGTTTTAATCGAAGTCAGAAAAAGTGACGATTAAAGTAAATTTAACGATACAAATTCAGATGTATAAGAAGAATGACAAAGTACTAAGAAATTTAAATAATGTTAAAATTTTTATACATAATACATGTAGGACTATTTATTATATATTAAATAAGGTTTAGTTATGAATCGTTAAAATTATTTTATAGTAATTTGTTTTACTTATCATTAAAATGAATTTTGTCTAACATATAACACAACAAAAAAATAGATGTAGTAAAATGGTATTTCTCATCAAAAACAAAAAGTGCATAAAAAATAAGAGCAAAATACTTGACCTAAATTATATTGGAATGGCATTTAGCAATTGCAACAGTTGCTCAGTTATTATCTTTAAAGGCATAGGCTCATATTAATGTATAAATACCAAACGATATATGAAACATATTACCCATATTTCCTAAGTAGTGGACTTCAAGCATTAGAACTTAATATCTTGTATTTCACTATTAAAAGATAATCTATAAGTTGTAAGTAATAATTATACAATATTATTAACACAATTTTTGTTTATTCATCGCTTTTTTACTAAGACTTTCATAATTTTTAATTAATTTTAGTTAAATTTTTTATAAACAAAATTAATTAATTATAGTTTGTTTTATCAAAATTTTAAGTTTTAGTTCTTTATTTATAAAACATTTTGTTTTAATTAATTAGTTTTAGTAAAAGTTTTTTTAACTATCAATTTTGTTGCTGTTGTTATAAGTATACGGGCATCAAAAAAACGATTACCAAGTGGTGATCTCGAGAATACCGTATGATAACGTGTGGTTATCGTTTTAGTGATGCCATAGCCTTCTCTATAACATTTTTTTGGAGTATATAAAATTGGAAGTAAAATGGAGAAAAATGATTGGAAATGTCGTGTGAAAGAAAGCATTTGTGGACGATGGAAAGATCTTTGCATATTTAAAGATGATAATTTTGACGATATTCTAAATAACCTGTACAAAAAATACGAACCGCAAAATGATGGCGAGTGGTCGGCAGCTCCCAAATGGACAGAAATATTTAATTGGACTTCATGTCCATTAGATCATGTTCGAGCCGTTATTCTTCTAATGGAACCAATTGAACCTGGTAAAACTTACGAAAGTATTGGTTACTCCTTAGGCATCAAACAAAAAAGTACAGAAAATAATGAAATATACTGTTCAGCAGTTTTGAAGTTTTTTAAAATATTAGACGAATTTTTTAAATCAAATGTTGATGAAAAAAAGATGAAAGAAGTAGTTAAGGAGGGGTTCAATCCGAAAGAATTATCTGAAAAGGGAATCCTTTTTTTAAATGTGTCCTTAACAAGAGGTAAAGATAAAAACATAGATATATTTAGAGATTGGCTTAAATTCACATTTAGTGTATTGAAAGAAGTTTTACAAAAGTCAATTCGTAAAAGTTCCATTGTTCCAATTATACAATTCAGAAGAACTTGAAAATAAAATTAAAGAACAATTCATTGAAAATGACTACTATGTAGTCAGGCCCCCTTTTATGGATAGTAATGGTGGGAGAAATCGCCATCTCAGTTATTTCCACCAGAATGAAATATACAATTATGCCAGTGAAATATATAAAGTAATTGAAGAAACAGAAATCTCAAAAGATGAGTTAAATAAAAAGAATAAAAACTACAACGATAAAATTAGTAAGGAATTTGAAATGATTAGTGTAGACAACTCAAAGGATACAGATAACCTGAAGGAAAATAAATTGAAATTTGAATTAGAGGAACTCCAAGCATTGCATTCTATTTATGAATCGAAAGTAAAAAATTCAGTCCATAATATACTCAATGACGTTATACAGGACCTAAAAGAATGCTTCAACAACAAATTTCTTAATCAAAGCACTTTCCCAGCTTCTATATAAAAACGACCTTTCTTGTATCTTTTCTTTTTTGTTCGACTTTAATATTGCAAATTAAGAATAAAACAATTAAAAACTTAAATGAAAATTTAAACAACTTTTCCATTTATTTTCAACACTTATAGACACATAATGACTATATTTTATTGAGTAATTTTTGTAAAAATGTACAGGATTTAACAGGATGTTTTGCAAGGGGTATACAGCAAAAACTGTAGAAGCTACAAGTTTAAAGTAAATTTTATTGAATTCGTTATGAAAAATGGAAATAAAAGGTAGAAATTTAATATTCATTATGACCACCATTTGCGCGACGCACAGCATTAAATCTTTCTGGATATGATAAAAGCAATGTTTCAAATAATTTTGTATCATTTTCAAGTGATTCCATCACTTCGGTTCCATGTTTTGTGAGCGTTTGTTACACAGGATTTATTTTAAAAGTTTAAGTTTAATTAAATAAATCATACATGTGCATAATTTATGAGTACAAATAAAAACTTTAAACGCATGAGAATTACTAAACCATTAGATTCAAAGGCTCATGAGAGAATGTCTTTAAAAGTTGACTAACGTTTTTCTTTCCTGTTGTAGAAGTTGACGCCTTTCAAAGCTATAAATCCCCTTTTGATCTATTTGTACTTCCTTTCACCTGAGCTGAAATACAAAGCTTAGACTTTAAAACTAAATATAAGAAAATTTTAAGATATGACATATTACGCTCCTTCAAAGATTCAATTGTTATAGATTGAATGAGTTTTACAAATAAAAGGACAAAAAAATCAAAATAATTAATTTAAAAAATTCAAAATTAAAACATTAAGTCGATTATGATTATAATTATTAAAATTGTATGGCATTTGATATGGATTTTGAGGTATATTCAAGTTATTGAAAGTCTGCATACTAGCAATACTGCTGTTGGAGTTATAATAGCTTGGAACAGAGTTTGTGATGATATCTGAATATGTATTAATCTGTTGATTTGGACTATATATCTCAAGTTTATCTCTCATTTCTAACAAGGTGTTAGAGATTAGATCTAATTGAGTATTAATTTCCATACTTCTGTCTATTTCTTGATTTATGCTCCTATTACCAGTAATTTTATTAACATCTCTCTCCAGAGCATAGGTGAGGCGTAAAATCGAATTAACTTTTGTAGAATATCTTTTGAGAGTGTCTCTCCTTTTGCGATCTGTTGAATACTGTTTTTGATTATGAGCCATAACTTCTGTTAAAATAGACTAAATGGAACTTTAAAATTAAAGTAAAAGAGAAATATAAAATATCAAACTGAGAATTAACTAAATGTAAAAAAAATATTAAGATTAAGTTAGCAAATAGATGAATTTCATTGTCAAATTGACTCTTTTTTCAAAGTAAGTAATACTTTGGATTCAGTGCTTTTGTTTTCATTAGTTAGCTTCAGCTTCTGATCATTTGTTTCATTTTTATGTAATTCAGTTAAATGAATATCAGGTTTAAGAACATTCTGAATATTTTTAGCAAAACATTTGAATTTAGTAATTGCAAAACAAACAATGCATAATAGGAATACTATGATAAGATATATAAGATTTCCATACTCATGATAATTAAAACTATTTTCAATATCTTTGCTAAATTTTTCAGTATTCAATGAGTTAACACTCAAATTTAAGTTGGCAAAGTATTCAGAAAATGCGTTCTGTCGCATGTCTGGTTCAATGTGATGATTGATAGCACAAGACCAATCAGGAATAAAATGCAATTCTGTATGAATATTCATTTGTTGAGCCTCATATTTTAAATCACCAATTTTAAAGCTTTGATTTGAGGGTAGTACAAACACTTCTGAGGGACACAAGATTGCCCTATTATATATTGTGATGTTTAGTGAAGCACAACATATGTAGTTATACTGTAAAGCATTCTTAATCTGAACGATATCTTGAACTTCAATATTATCTTTTTCATCACAATGACCTTTATTCCAATATCTAGTTTTAGTAAAATTGATATCATCAGTGCATTCATTCTCATTATTAAAAAGTGTTAAATTACTCGATTCTTTGGGATTACCTTTAAGTGGTTTGACACATCGCTTTTCTTCATTAAAGATAACGGACTTATGGCCTGTATAATCAGAATGACATAAGAAATTTTTACCCTTATCGTTGACTACTGTAACTAAATCAAAAATATCAGCAGTCATTACATGCAGCTTGGGATTAACAATTTTCATTGTATATTTAACAATGAGTATATTTTTCACTTCATCGTGAATACAGTTAAGACGTGTCCAGTATTTTGCAGGACATTTTTCACCGCAATTTACAGTCTAATTGAATAAGTCTAGAAATTTAGCATTGAGAATTTTGGCTTTAAAATCACAACTGATTTCAAGTAATAAATTTTTAGTGTGCTGTAAACGCGCTGTGCTTAACGAAATAGCGCGCATAGCCCGTGGACTTGTTCTCTTAATTAAATGAACGTCATTTTTTAGCTTATAAACTTCATTAGTTATGTTTTTAAGCATAAGATTAAGCTGTTTAAGAATGTGTTTTTCAGTTAAAGAGTTTTGTTTTAACTCTGATATTTCTTAGAGCAATATTGTTTTCTTCTAAGGTTGTTATTCTATTTCTAGCATTAATACTTTCTACGAGAGATGAAGCACCAATTCTTATTGAAGTGACTACACTTATGACTGTAAATAATGCTATAGCTTCTAAAAATATATACCTTTTATCTCGAATCAGTCCAAATTTAGGTGAATCTTTTGGGCCAACTGAAGTACAAAAATTGTTCAATGGAAGTAAAAAATCAGATTTAAATTGAGATTCACACCATTCTTTTATCTCTTTTGTTTCTAACTCTCCAATCATTAGTTCATCAAATAAGTGACAAGGGCTTTGGTAATTAACTACAGTAGTTACAGTTTCAAATCCATCTACTATTGGATTATTAAGTTTATGTCATATTAATGGTTCCACAGTTGCTAAACTATTCGCTAAATTGCAACATATTAAGCATAAAATAGTTTCTAAGTATAAGTTTAATCTATTGGGCATTTTCCGCGTTCTCAGAGAGCGTCTCAGACCTTGATCTGTATTAAAGATAGGCTCAGCTCGACTCTCATCAGAACTATTTTCAGAGATTTCAGAGTCAGATTGAGTCAAGTTATCAAAATTATTATTTTCATACATATCTGAATTTGATGAATTATAATAGATTTCTGTGCTAGAATCGTCTGAATAACTTGAATTGCTTGAGTCACTTGAATCGCTTGAATCAATCAATTTATTTGAATGATGCTGACACTAAAATCACACTTCAACTCACTTTCACTTAAATTTTCTGAGACAGTCTTTCTGTTAGTTTCTGTACTGTAATCAAACCCTTAAAGTTTAGATTTAGGAATGAATGGTTTGCTTCTGCTTTCAAAGTATTTATACATATGTTCGCGATCATAAAACCGTTTCAATCTTGAAACATGTGCAATATTTGACTTAAGAGCAGTTGACTTAAAGTCTAATTGATACAAAACAGGAAAACAACGCCTTACTATTTGGAAAGGTCCTTCATATCTTTTCATTAGCTTATTGAGACGTCCAGGCATTACAATTGGATTATAAAATAAAACTTTGTCTCCAATATCATAAATAACTTCTCTATTTTTAGAATCATATCTTTGTTTATCTCTCAGATGAGATTTTTCTAGATTATTAATAACCTTAATTTTAACATCATCCAAATATCCGGCTAATCCTAATGCATATTCGTAAGGAGTACTTTTAATTTTATTTAATTGCAAATTAATATCAGGCGGTAGTATAGCTTTACGGGCAAACATTATCTCAAATGGACTATAATGTGTTGAGCTCTGAATAGTAGAATTATATGAATATACAATGGGTTTTAAACATTTGTTCCAATCTGATTGTTTTTGATTAACATATAAGCTTAAACATTCCGCTAAAGTTGCATTATATCTTTCAGTAACCGAGTTATTTGATGGTCGATATCCTGAGGTATTAACTTGCTTAATGCCCATTATAATATTAAGATGACTAACTATTTTCCCTAAGAACGACTGACTACAGTCTGATAGTATACGATTGGGAACGCAAGCATAACAACAAATAAGATCTTCAAAAATGAATTTAGCAGAACTTTTTGCGTTATTTTTAGCCAATACCTTACAAATCGCAAATTTACTAAAATTATCAGTTAGAACAATAATCCATTCATTACCACTACTTTTAACAAATGGACCTAAATGGTCAATCGAGACCTGTTCAAAAACATTTCCTGTAATAATAGGTTACATGAGACCTGCACTTTTCATTTTTGGCTTTTTACGAAATTGACACAATAAACATGTTTTAATATAGTACTGTGTAAATTTACTCATATCTGGCCAGTAAAATCGCTTTTTTAGTTTAGCCAAAGTGCGTGTGAGGCCCAGATGCCCACTTATTGATAAGTTATGATATTTTTCTAGAATATTATATCTCATACTTTTAGGAATACAAACAAAATAATTATTTGGGTTATTATTCTCAAGAAATTTGCACAAGACCCCATTTTCTATCTTAAAGTTATTTGAAGTAAATTTGTATGCATCTGAACTTATAATATTTCTATCCTCCGTTTTCAATAAATTTATTATTTCATTGCACTCTGAATCTTTGTGTTGTTCATTTATCAAATAATCCATATTATTATCCTTCGGATTCAATTTTAAATTATAAACTTTTATGTTATTTATTGGATCAGATTTCAAATCAAATTCTTTTACTTCATCTAAACTTATATTCTTTTCATCTACCAAACTTTGATCTTTAGGATAGCGACTCAAAAAGTCTTCCAAAACATTTTTAGAACCAGGTCTCAATTCAATATCGAAGTTAAATTCTTGCATATAAAGTGCATGTCGTGCTAATCTGCCATTTAAATCCTTTTTAATTTTTATAAAAGATACAGATCTATTATCCACAATCAGCTTAAAGTAATGACCAATTAATAAATCTCTAAAGTAAGTCATACTCTCAATTGCAGCCATTGTTTCTAAGTCATATATGGGATAATTTTTCTCTGCTTTAGTTATTAATCTACTAAAGCATCCAACGGGGAGAAAAACACTATCATGTTTTTGAAGTAGAGCTCCACCTAAACTTTTTTATCGAAGCATACGTTTGTAGCTCTGTTTCAAGCGTTGGATCAAAATGTGCTAAAAATGGCTTCTTGGTTAATTTGTTTAACAGAATCTAAGGCTTTTTGTTACTCAATACCCCATACAAATGGCTCATTCTTTCTAGCCAGTCTAGTTAATGGCTCAATGTTCAATGAAAAGTTTTTAATACATTTTCCCGGGTAAGAAAGTAGTCCAACAACACTGCGAACTTCACTAACATTTGTAGGAGCTTTCAAATTTTTAAGAGATTCTAGTAGAGCTGGGGCTGGTTCTATACCTTTTTCAGAAACTAAATAACCTAAAAATACAGTCCTATCCATCGCAAATGAACACTTCTTAGCCCTTAATGTAAATCCAAAACTTTCTAATTTACTCAAAACTTTCTCTAGTCTTGTACAATGTATTTCAAAATTCTCTCCAGGAATTACTAAATCGTCAATAAAGCTCGCCACATCTATATATTTCATGTTCTTTAACGCCATATCAGTAGCTCTTTGAAATGCAGCATTTAAGACTGATGTACCATAAGGAACATATATATTCATAAAACTTAGCAGAAGGTGTGGCAAAAGCCGTATATTTAACACTTTCTTCTGAAAGTTTAATCTGATGAAAGGATTCGTTCATATCAAGATTTGTAATATATTTTGCATTTTTAATAGTTCTTAAACATAATTTGATGTCTGGAATTGGATAGCTATTTCCTTTTATCAGCTTATTTAATTGTCTATAATCAATGCAAAGTCTCGGTCTTCCATCTTTTCTTTTTACAAGTACAGTCCTTGAAGAGTAATTACTTGTAGAAGGCCTTATTATACCCTTTTGTTCTAACTTCTTAATCTCTGAATCAATTGGTTTCATTTGTTCAGATGAAGTGCGAGCCGGAGTACAATGAACAGGCATTGAATTTTGCTTTATATTGATTTTATATTCATAGTCTTTGACTTTACCAATATTCTCATCATTAAATGAGATTAATTTTGGAAACTTTTCTAAAATTTGTCTAATTCTAGCTTTTTATTCAGTACTCTAATGCGGTCCAACTTTCACTTTAATATCAAATATATCAATATATTAGTAGTGTATATATAGCGACCCTGGGACAGTACGAATAGTACGAGCACGAAAAATAGCAGATTTTTATCAAATCAAGCAAAAAAACTTACAAAATAGCTAATAAAAGCCTTAAAAACCACCCAAAAAATCAAAAAATACTAGAACAGTACGAACTCGTACTTTTCGTACCTCCTCTACAAACATTAAAAAGTGAAGTTTTCGTATCGTTTAACATGAAATTTAATCTAAAATATTACAAAAAGTCGTCTAAAACTACCAAAATTTACTACTAATTTCTTGGGACAATACGAGCTCATACTTTTCGTACCCCTATAAAATCATTAAAAAAAGTAAAGTTTTCATATCGTTTTAACATGGAATTTAAGCTAAAAACTTCAGAAAATCACCTAAAACTATTGTAATTTTCTATTAATATTCTGGGACACTACGAGCTCGTACTTTTCGTACTTATCTAAAGTTTATGAAAAAAAAGCGGATTTTTATCAAATAAAGCGAAAAAATTCACAAAAATAGTCAATAGAAAGCCTAAAATTAATTAAAAAAAGCTAAGACAGTACGAGTAGTATGAGAAAAAATCTTCGTACTTCATACTTTAAAAACTTTACAAATTTTAAAGTTTTTTTAACAAAAAAGTAATAAAAAACAAGCAAATCACATAATTTTAAAGAGAAATATTAACAAATTTACAAAACTCTCACTTCGTAATACTAAAAATTCGTACTCAGGACAAAAGGTAAAATCACAAATTTTAAAAAATTTAATATGTATAAACAAATAAATATAACCTCCAAAAACAGTTTTTACTACTAAAAAAGTCTAGAACAGCAAAAATTCTCAGACAGAACGCTATACATTCTTCAGGACAAATGATGAAAATAGACTAAATTTAGAAAAATTATTGGGAAAAACAAATAAATCTTACAAAATAATTAATATCTACTATCGAAAAAGTCTGGGATAGCAAAATTTTTTAGGCGAACCGCCATACAAGGAAAAAATCACTACAGATAAATGGAGACGTATGAGTGTATTTCATGTAATAGATTCATAACAAACGATTTCTCATATTCCTTCATTTTACAAAGTAAAGGGAAACAGGTTTTTGATTTTTTTCAAGACTATGAAAAACAAGTTTTATACGAAACTAATAAGTAATTTTAAAAAATGGATTCCCGCAGTATATAAAAAAGCCAAAAATTTTGTTAACTTATAATTCTAAAAAACATACATTTGAAATAAAAAACAAATTGAATTATAAATTATTAATTTTGATGAATATAATCTTTACCCTTTTTTAATGAACATGTCCACAAATTAGTCCAATGATTCCTCCCAGGAGACAAATTGCTATGAATTTTGGCATTGGCAACATGCTGGACATACTGTAAAGCATTAAACATTAAACCCCTTATATTTGAGTAATGTTAATTAAAGATTCCGCGATTTACCTTTTGAAGGCTTCGCCTGGTGGCAAAGTTTTGCATGGTAGACATCCAAACATATCTGCTTGAGGGCAGTGGTCAAAATCAGGACATTGCTGGCACACTTTTCGGCAGAATGCAGACGCATCTCCTCCACATGGTGTCAATGGTATCCGATCAGGCATACAAGAACAAGATTCAAGCCATGTATCATTCCCAACACAAACTGCATTGGAATTACAAGCCAGTCTGCATTCTTGGCAGTTGTTGACACAAGACGTGCCAACTGGCGTCTGGAGATTAGACTCAGAGTCCAAAGTATCTTGATTATCGCATGGTTGGTCCTGTTGTGGGTTGTGATTGTAATGATGATGGTGATTATGGTCAGTAGAATCTTCCTCCGTATTTCCTTCTGGTATCGCTTTCAAGTGTCCAGCTTCAGCCATTTTTCCTATTCCATCAAAACCAGTGGCGGCACATTCTGGGACACGATATCTTCCAATCTGGCATCCAAACTCACATTTTTCCAATACCGTGGTTGTCCCTTGACCACTTGGATCAAGTTTATAATTATAATAACAATAATATAGATTCTTCGATGGACAAGATCCAAGCATTTGATCTTGATGGCCGCAGTAAGTTGGAGCCAAGGAGTTGTAATGTTTCAGACTTGCAAGGTCTGAGTATGAAGGACATCTGCACGGGCCGGTGCGGTTTTTGTCAGGTAAAATTTCTTTTGACGGATCAACAAGTAAGTATCGATAAGGACTGTAGCCACTCCGATTCCAATAGGGGTAATTCTTGATTTGGTGATACACACACTTGCCAATCTTTCCGCCAGCCATTTCATAAGCCCAGTATTTCGTTTGGTTTCTGGATCCCAATGCCCATTTATCAAATATGAGCACGTGTGATCCAGGATACAGAAGAATATCACCTGACCGCAGGTCACTCTTGCTGATGCTAGTTACAACGTTGAGTAAAGTTCTCGTGTTTAAGCTCGCATTAAGTTTCCAAGCCATAGAGACAAATCCAGAGCAATCGGTACGGTATTTAATGCCATCTGGTCCAGGTGCATGCTTGGTTTGGCTGTATGGCACACTTTGATTTGACCAAAATTGAGCTCGTTGTATGATTTCAGATCGATATATGCTTCTACTTCCATCTGCACTGCCATTGCAGACTATTAGAGTTGGATCTGTGCAATAATAATAATTAAGTTTCGAATTTAGCTGACAATATTTTGATGCTAAATTAATTACGCGACAATTCAGATTCACTTACACATAAAAAGTACCACCGCTAACAAAGCTGTTATCACACAATTCCACATATTGTACTGCTGAAAGAAGCTATCAGTTAAATCAGTCAATTTTTGCATGCAACAACAAAATGCAACATAATTTCATAAACTCCATAGTAACAATCCTTTTCTACAGAAATCCGTTCAGTTTTCAAGTGCCTTCAAACAGAGATTGGAATAGTGCCTACTTTAACATATTTTCCATATTTGGTGCAATAATTATAAAAGATAGATAAGCTTTTTAACTCAATGTCGAAATCAAAAAGCCAACAAAATATAATCCCATATTGTTCCGTTTGCGTTTGTTGTTTATCTCAAAAGTTCTCTACTCTTTTAATATTATTTCTTCGAAATTCTGTATCTTTATAAAAGCAAAATTTACCATAACACCAACAATATATTAACATCGAACTTTAACTTAACACTAGCAACAAGATTTATGTGTAATCTCATAGATTACTGGTCATAGAATATTGCTCTCACCGCTGTTGCCTAAAAATAAGATGTATGAATTGGATAATCCACAGCATTGTTTTACTGTGGAGAAAAAGAAGCGTGTCCAATAACCGATGTTTAGCTCTTTCTTTATCATTGTTTCTAATTACAAGATTTTTGTTTAGCAAAGTCTGGCTCTTTTATTCATCATAGTGATTAACATCTTTAAGTTCTTTTTCTAAAACATTAATTTTGTTATCCTTCAATTCAATTTCTTCATCCATTCTTTCAACAGCTGCTACTCTAAATTCTATTTTCTATAGATAATTGAACTTTTGATCCAACGAAACAAAAAAAATTTAATGATATAAAGATTCAAAGTTTCTTAATTCTTTTTTTTGTTTAATTCATCAAGTTCTTTGCAATAATTAAAAATGGGTTTGATTGAAATTAATAGTATTTATTTATAATTCTATCAATTGGATGAGATTTTTCATTTAATGGTTTTACATTATTATTTCTTAAACAAATTTAGAATCTTTTTTCCATTAAGCGAAGTCAGTTGTTCAATAACATGAGTCTCGCTTTCGGTCGACAACTTCGTTGGAGTAACACTTATCTTTTCAGGAGTAATTTCATTTGATGGATTAGAGTCGAAGACAGCTGTGCTAGACCTTTGCAAATCAAAAGAAGTCAATGGTTTAGCTCCATGAAGACTTGTATTATTATAAAATATTAAAAATATCTTCTTTCAAATGTCTTAATTTTATATTTCCACCATTTATAAGATATTTTCATATTTCTTACCATCAACATTGAAAATTCGGGTGAAACCCTTATAAGCCTTCGGCGAATTTTCTTTAATGTAACTAGAGTATAATTATCTATTTTCTTAACGTTAAAAATCTTAAGTTTAATCAAAGATTAAATCCTTTTAGATGATATTATAAAATTATTATTTATATCTTTATGTATAAAACATCTTATTGTAGAGTTTTTCATTTATTATATAAAATATCATCCTATAGATTTCTTTATTTTTTATTTAAAAGGTGACATAATACGTCTTAATTTTTCTTCATAAGATTTTTCACTTAAATTTTTATTTTCAGATAGATTTATTCTTATTTTCTCAATTGTTTTTAATTCGTGAAACTCATGAGGGCTTCGCCTAAATTTATTATCTTTAACTCTTTCAGCACCGAATGAGTTAATACTTAAACAAAATCTACCATTAACATCACGATTTTTATGTATTAATAATGTTCTTGAATTATAATCAATATTATTTTGTTTTAGATATTTTGTTACAGTTTTTTCAGATATTCTATATTCGTTTGCAAATTTTCTTATGCTATTCTTTTAAAAATCATATTCTTTTAACAATTTGATAAACTCATCTATTGTTATATGATTTGTGGTGAAACACCGCCCTTGGCTCATCATTTATATATAGAATTATTTTCATGTTTATTTATTACCATACCATACTGTACTGTATTTCCATACCATATTACCATAATTGCGTGCCATATTAAAATATTGTATTTCAATACCATAACTCTATACCATATTACCATACTATACCGTATATCCACAAAATAAAAAATTATTTTATATAAATGACAAATCAAATAACATTATCAACCCTACATAATATCATTCAAAGTATTCATGATTTATCTAAAGTTAATTTAGATAATATATTAGCAATCAATAATAATAAGCTTACCTCTAAAACTGCAAAACAATATATTGATATTATGAATGAATTACATGAAAAAATAGAGTTTAGATGCATCTGTTGAACAAAAAAATCAATTTCGTTCATTATTCATTCCATTATTTTCTAAAATGTGTGAATCAGATTGTAAAGGTATAATGTTAAATAATTTAATACAAAAGAATAAAAAATATAAGGAGATTATAGATAATTAGAGGTAGCATATCAAAAAGAACGTGATGAACTAAATGCCCTTGCAAAGAAATATAATGGAAAACAAAAAGAAGCAAAAGTTAGTGTTCCAGGAATATCATTATCTTTAACTTTGAAAGAAAGTAAAACACTTAAACCAAATGAATGTGTTGAATTAATGAATGAAATTGATATAGAGGAAGAATTAGATAAAAAATTTAAACGAATTTCTATTCCTGAAGATTATAAAAATAAAGTTAGTAGAGCTTATGTAAAAGCATCTAATGATGTAAATCATTATGTACAAAAACACAGTATTAAAAAATAAAAAAAATCAAAATCTATTATTTGATAAAGAAGTAGTATCAATAATTAATAAAAATATTATTTCAGATAAAGATGATGTTAGAGTTATAAATATTTTTAAAAATATTTAATACATTCAAATATCCTAAAGCTACTATGTATATCTTTTTTTCTGTACAGACAAGAGTTAATATTATATACATAGTTTAAAAGTATCTTAAAAAATTTCTATAGATACCAGATAAGACTTTTAAAGACTCCTTAAGAGTCCTTTAGATTCTTGAAACTATTTCATTTTCATTCTCACTTCATTCAAATACGCTTCGCTCACTTCGTTCAAAATCACTTTGCTTTTTTATAATTTCAGAATAACATGTTAAATACGTTTTATGAATATTAGATCTTATGTTTTTAGATATTTTTCATTTATAAGTCTTCCACAATCACATTTTACAGGCTAGGTATTATTTATATAATATTCTTTTAAACAATAATTACATACCCAAAATAATCCATCTTTTCCATATTTATTTTTAGAATACTCAGTAAATTCTTTACATTTTCTTTACACTTAATACATATTTTAGTTGAATTTTCCATCATTATTAATTTAATTTAATTAATTTATCAATACTTTTTAAATTTAAATAAATATTATATAATTGAATAATTAATATTAAAAAAAAATAATTTTTTAATATAAATGAAAAGAAACAATAAAATAAAATGTGGTATTTGTAGTAAAGAAATATCTAAAACAAACTGGAGTAAGCACATAAAAACTAAAAAACACTTAGAAAGAATCAGAGAAAGAGAAGTGAACGGGCGAAGCGAATTTGAACGAATTGAGAATGAGAGTTTTACCAATGAAGAAGTACAGATAAAGCATTGTGGAATTTGCAATGTTGAGGTAGCAGAGAATGAGTGGAGTGCACATCTTAAATCAACTTCTCACAAAAATAAAACAAAATTAATTAAAAATAAAATAAAACAGAAAGTTAGATCATTTAATGTTATAAGACAAAGAAAAGACATTTTAATGATATTGATTTTGAAACAGATGATTATATTGTAAAAAAGTCAGAAGAAGCTCTAGAGAAATGTTTCTCAACATTAAAAATAACACCAAAAATGAGGTTAATTTAGTTTATGTCCTTATTGAAGAATTGCCAGAGTTAATGTTTGAAAGAATGAAATATATTTTAGAAGAAAAACATAAGTTACAGATAGTGATAAAAGGTAATTTTAGAAAATTTCACCCAGCTACTGGACAAGAATTTGAAGAAATAACAGTACCTTCAAAAAGTCAAATAATTCTTAGAGAAGATGAAATAGAAGAAATAATTCATGCTTTACTCCTTGAAATTCATGAAAAGATAGAATCTTGGGATAACAATGAAGGCTACTGGCACTTGGATAATGTTATCAATGTTGACTTCAAACTAAGAGAATATAAGCCATTATCGGGTTCTTCTTATATGGAACTACCAAAATGGATTTATAATAAAAAAAGCTACAATTAACATTAAGAATGAAGATAAAAAATGTTTTAAATATTGTTACAGTATCATAAACATAAGAATGAAATTACTCATCACCCAGAAAGATTATCGTGGTATAATAATCGGAATAATGATTATGACTTTAGTAACATTAAATTTCCAGTTGAAGTGGATGTTATTAAAAAGTTTTGCAAACAAAATAATATATCAATAAACTTATATATTCTTAATGGGAATAGTATACAACCTTATTTAACTTGTTCTCAAGATGAAAAGAAATCAGATCATGTAAACTTACTTTTAATAGAAGAGAAAGAGTTGCAGACATCTCATTATGTTTATATAAAAAGCCTACCAAAATTAGTTAGAGATCAATTAACCAAACATGAACATCATCATCTTATATGTGAAAGATGTTTCTATAATACAGAAAATGTAGAATTATTCAGAAGACATCAAACTCTATGTGATAATTACTTTGACAATGAGAAAGCTCTTCCTATTCTTCCTGAAGCAGAAAATAACATTTTAAAGTTTAAGAATTTTCATAAAACTATTAGAGTTCATTTGGTGTATTACGCTGATTTAGAAGCCGTTTTAAGAAAGTTAACCCATAAAAGATTGAAAGCTCGACATGAGGCTTGTGCTTATAGTTTCTTAGGAATAAGTACTTTCTACAAAAACTTTTAAAAATATACAGATACTTCAGCTAAATATACTATGAGTAACTTTGTACAAACACTTAAGTTGAATGAGCTACTACTTAAACGATTAGAAGAATTTAAGAAACCACGACTTAATAATGATGACTTATTAAAGTTTGAAAAGGCAGAGCAATATCATTTCTGTATGAAAGCGTTTTCTGAAACTAACATAAAAGTTAGAGATCACTGTCATGTAACTGGAAAATTTAAAGGAGCAGCTCATCAATCATGTAATTTAAATGTTAGAACCTCATTAAAAATACCAGTATTTTTCCACAACGGGAGTGAATATGATTTCAAGCACTTCATTAGGAAGCTTTACAAAATTGATAGAAACATTAAGATTATATCTCAAACTGAAGAGAAATACTTTTCTATTACTGTCAAAGTTGAAGAAACTAAATTTAATATCCAATTTGAATTCAAAGACTCGCTAAAATTCCTATTGAAATCAATTGATAAATCTGCCAAGGTGCTATATGATAAAGACAAAGCTGGAATTGAAAATTTTAAGAATTTAACTTCTCATTTTAGAGACGTACCTATTGAGATCCTAGAATTACTAGTACAAAAAGGTGTATTTCCTTATTCATATCTTGATAGTTTTGACAAGTTGGAATCTACAGAGTATCCCAAATATGAATCTTTCTATGATAACCTTAAAGATACAAACATTGAGATAAAAGAATATGAAAGAGGAAAGAAATTATGGAATTATTTTAAATGTAAAAGTTTTAGAGAATATATGGAATTATATCTAACTTGTGATGTTTTGATACTAGCTGATTGTTTTGAATCATTTAGAGATTTATTATTAAAACATTATGGTCTAGATCCAGCTCATTATATCTCAAGTCCTGGACTATCTTGGGATGCAATGTTAAAATACACAGGAATTCAATTAGAATTACTAACAGACCAAGATATGTTGTTAATGGTAATGGAAGGTATAAGAGGTAGATTGTCTTGCATTATGAAACGATATGTTGAAGCAAATAATAAATATATGATAAACTATGATCCAACAAAAGAATCATCATATCTAGTTCCTGTTGATGCTAATAATTAATATGGTGATGCAATGTCTTTTAAATTACCTTATAAATAATTTAAATGGTGCTTAACAGAAGAAATTAAATATTTAGAAGAACATTTACTTGAAATTTCTGATGATAATGATATCGGTAATACATTAAAAGTTAGTTTAGATTATCCTAAAAAATTACATGATAAGCATAATGATTATCCATTCTTTCCAATTCATAAAAAATATTAAATCTGAAAACCTATCTCCATATCAAAATAAGCTAAGAAAAATAACAAACTCGAGAAAGTTAATTACAAGTTTAGAAGATAAAAAAGGATTAATATGTGATTATAGAACATTAAAACGAGCAATTCAACACGGACTTAAATTAACAGGAATTGAATGTGATAAAATATGAACAAAAAGATTGGTTAAAGCCTTATATAGATCTCAACACAAAACTAAGACTAGAAGGTACTTCTGAGTTTGAGAAAGATTTCTTTAATCTAATGAATAATTCAGTTTATGCGAAGACGATAGAGAATGTACTTAAGAGACAAGATATAAAGTTCTGCTGTGAGAGAAAGAAAGCATTAGCATATGTAAAAAAGATTAATTTCAAACGTGAAACAATATTTACTAAGAATCTAGTAGCCCTCCATATGAATCGACTACAAGTCAAGTATAATAAACCTATTTATGCTGGGTTCTGTGTACTTGAGATGTCTAAATGGAGAATGTTTAAGTTTGTATATGAGTATTTGAAATCAAAATGGGGTGGTAATGTTAAAGTAGTTCAAACAGATACCGACGGGTTGATGCTTTATATCAAAACAGAAGACATCTATGAGGATATAAAGAATGATATTGAAAAATGGTTTGATACTTCCAACTTTTCTGAAGATAACAGATTTGGTATTAAGCCTAAAAATAAGATGAAATTAGGTTGCTTTAAGATAATAACAGATGAGAATATAGTTACAACATTCATAGGATTAAGAGCAAAAATGTACTGTTATACGATTGAACATCAAGACAGAACAGAGCTGAAGAAAAGAGAAAAAGGAGTATCAGGACATATAACAAATAGTCACCAACTGCTAATATGGAAAAAAGTTTTGGACAACGGGACTCAAACATATGCTACTTATAATATGATTAAATCAGAAAAACTCAATGTTTATACCATAGAACAAATAAAAGTGGCTTTATCTAATTTTGATAAGAGGTATATATTGGATGATGGATATACAAGTTTAGCTCATAGGCATTGTAGGATTATTTAATTTTAACATGTCCTACTTTAGCTAGTTTTGGTATCATTGCTTCATGTTTTCTGAAATTTTCATTCATCATTTTAAATATCAATTTATCAAATTCATTAGTCGTTGTTCAAGTTTATAAAGATTTTTCATCTTTTCTTTGAATTGAATCAAAGCGTTTATGGAATCTGATGCATTCATTAATTCTGTATTTTATTTTTATTTTATAAAAGATTAACTATTATAAACTGAAAGAAATCTTTTTTATTTATTCATAAAGGAAAATTAAGTATTGAATAAGGAATTCTTAAGGACTTTGTCTCACGGTGTGAGATTTTAACCTTGACGTTTATTATAATAGCAAAGTTATAAATTTTTTCAATATTCTCTTTCTACATTAGAGGGCCAAATCGCTATTTTAATCTTTTTAAAATTATTCTTAACAAAATGAGTAGAAAAAGAAATATTACATATTTTAGTGTAATCTTTACTAAAGTTATAAAATGAAATTAGAAAGTGAACGTAGGATTTATTCCATTTTATTCTACACTCTTTTAAAAAATCAAAGAATTTTTTCTTTTCCATCTGACAACTCTTGAATCCTTTTGAGATATTGACCAGCTTGAAGTGCGTATTTAAGAGTTTGTTTTTGGTGAAAATCTAATTCGTTACTTATTAAAGTAATTACTTCTTTTGCTTGTTCGAGATTTTCAAAATTTGTTTCAATTGATCCAATACTATTATTTCCAATACTAAGACTATTTTTCATGTCTTCAATTAGTTGATTATAGTTTTTATCACCTTTTTTCTTTTTTTGTATCTTTGACAGTTTTTGATCGTAGGTAACTTCATCATTATTTTAATTTATTTCATCAATTATTTCATTAACAGTTATAGTTAGTTCATCGTCTGAAGGTTTAAAGTTTCTAGAGTTATTTCTATAAAATTCGTCGATCTTTTTATTCCATAATTCTCTTCTTACGTTGGGAATTGCTGTTAGAAGTCTCTTGTGTAGATCTATCATGACCTCCCATATATTATTAGGTAATTGAATAGTTGGATCTGATAAATCGAATTCATCTAAAAAGATTTAAATTTAGATAATGGAATTAGAAAAAAATATTATACTGTGAGAGTGGATTTTTATATAGCGAAATAACAACTCTGACTTTAACAATTAACAATCTTTATTAAAATATAAATTGAATGATAATACATAAAGATTTAAATGTATCGCACAGAGTCTAAGCTCTCTCGCACTCTCTTACTAACTCACTTAATTTCTACTCTATTACTATCTCTTTTTATACTCTTCTGACTAATTAATGAAAGGATGTTTAAGAATATTTTCGAGTTATAATTTTGAGAAAAGTTATTCCTAAAAAGGGATGTTCAAGCATTCCAGTATTAGATTCCCATAACAATTAATTTCCTATTGTAATTAAATTAGAATAAGAATTTGCTTTTACAATTAGAGCGAACTAAACAAAACCTTTTATAGTCATAACGAAATAAGAGTTAAACTTTCATTCTCATAACAAATAGAAAGTTTACAAAACAAATTAAAATACTTTTTGTTTTAATATAACAATACCCTCATATTCCATATTAGATCCACAATCCATAGGAGATTATTGAGAAGCCATTTTAACACAAATCTTAATTTCTTGTTAACGTTTTTCAAGGTTCAAGGAAGTAAAATATTATAAAGTTTGTTCAGAATTAGTTTAAAAATCATTAATAAAAATGTTTTCAGAGCAATATGAATTTTATATCTTTCGACATATCTTATTTTACACTATATAATACCAAATTTCAATCAGATCAAAAAGTTAGTTTAATTGTTATTAATTTACAAAAATATTGATATTTTCATTAAATCATCATCATCATCATCATCATTTGCAATAACCGCTTATCCTTATTAGGGTTGCGGGGTTCGTAGCTTGCCTAACTGTTGGGACCAAGCTTTTCTGTCTCTTGCAATGCTCTCTATTTCTTTCTTCTTGAGACCCATTTCTCCTCTGCGACGTTGTAGATGTAATCCTTCCATCTTCTTCTGGGTATCCCTCTTGGACGTTTACTTGTTGGACATGCTTCGTAGACTTGTTTTACTAGTCTGTCTTGTGGCATTCTAATCAAGTGACCTAACCACTTAAGCTGCGACCTCTCTATCCAGAGAAGCAGCGGACTTACCTGTAGGGTTTCTCGGATGTCTGAACTCCTTATTCTATCGAGTAATGTCAATCCAGCTATCCTTCTTAGAAACCGCATTTCTGCCGCCTGTACTCGCGATTTCATTCTTTCGGTCATGACCCATTGCTCATGTCCATAGGTGAGGATAGGTCTATACACGGATTTGTAGATTGAGAGCTTGGTCTTCGTGCTGAGTTCTCTCTTTGTTACGACGGTCCTGTACAACTGTCGCATGACTCCAGCTGCTGCTCCAATACGCGATGTTAATTCCGTGTCCCATTTTCCGTCACTTGTGAGTGTTACCCCGAGATACTTGAACTTCTCAACCTCTAGGAGTGGGGACCCACTAACCTGCAGGTTGCCACTCACATGTGGAGTTCTAGATATCGTCATTGCCTGGGTTTTTGATGTACTGATTTTCATTCCGACCGCATTACATTCTTCATTAAACCTATCTAGTGCTTGCTGGAGATCTGCCCTGGTAGACGCAAGTTTTGCAACGTCGTCTGCGAAGAGAAGGTTGCTCATCCTTGCATCTCCTATCGAGATACACTCATTGCCTTGGCTGCGCCTCGATATCCTATCCATGAAGACTGTGAATAGGAGTGGAGACAATACGCAACCTTGGCGGAGTCCAGCGTTTACCATGAAGGTTTTTGATTTCAACCCATTTATTCGAACACAACTCCCACAGTGATTGTACAGTGATTTTATTGCTCTTAGTAGCACACCTCTTATGTTGTATTCTTCTAGCACCTTCAAGAGTACATCTCTTGGCACACGATCATATGCTTTCTCTAGATCAATGAAGCACGTATGAACTGGTCTCCCATATTCCCAAGATTTTTCATATACTTGTGCTAGGGTAAAGAGTTGGTCTGTTGTTCCGCGGCCTGGGCGGAATCCACATTGCTCCTCTTGGATTAAAGGTTCCACTTTTTTCCGGCACTTTTGCTCTACTATTTTTTTGCATATACCTTTCATTTTCATTAAATCCTAAGCTTAAAATAGTTGTGAAACAAATTTAAAAGTTTATGAATACTTTTTACATTGCTTTCTATGGGATAATGAGAAGAAAGTATTAGTTATTTTTCTTATAGAAAGCTTTAATGTGTGTGACTTGAATGTGTAATGATTTTTATTCAAAAAGGACCATCAAATTTAAGCTAAGTATAACAGTATGTATATCATTGGTAAGCATTTTTCATACTGATTTCAACAAAACTTGAGTGAAAGTTCTATGATGACTGGTTCAAAAGTTAGGCTGACCACTGGTCACTAATTGATATTGACCACTTAATGCTATGATATGGGTATCAAAATGATGGATATTTAAAGGCAAGTTAAACTAAAAAGAAACTAACTCTTAATCGGTTACCGTTTCCGAGATATGAATTTTCAGAAATGTGAATTTTTACCATTACAGGTATAGGAATTTTGTTTTTATGAATTTATTAATCATAATTTTGGTCATTGGATTTTCTTGAAATTTTGCTATATAGAGTATCACACATCATAAGATATTTTAGAGGATAAGAAAAGTACGAGCTCGTACTGTCCCAGAGTTGTAATAATAAATTATGGTATTTTATACAACTTTCTGTAGTATCTTAGCTTAAATTCCATATTAAACGATACGAAAACTTCACTTTTTAATGTATTTAGAGGAGGTACGAAAAGTACGAGTTCGTGCTCTCCCAGTATTTTTTTATTTTTTGGGTTTATATGGGTTATTTTGTGAGTTTTATTTGATGAAAATAGGCTATTTTTTTTATTAAATCTAGAGGGTACCAAAGAATACGAGTTGTATTGTCCCAGCTTTTTTGGGTGGTTTTTAAGGCTTTTATTAGCTATTTTGTAAGTTTTTTTTGCTTGATTTGATAAAAATCTGCTATTTTTCGTGCTCGTACTATTCGTACTGTCCCAGGGTCGCCATATATACACTACTTATATTGATAATCAATGTTGTTTTTAGTACTAATTTTGTAGAATGTTTCGCTGTTAACTGTACAAACACTTAAATTATTTTTAGCGTTTAATAGAGCTCCTACTTTGTGATCATGTCTTTTGTCCAAAACTTTCTTATTATAGGGATTTTCAGTGTCATCAAAATCAATAAAAGCAATACAGTTTTTGTCAATAAGTTCACACATGCCAAGAATTTGACCTGTTTTTACTATCTCTATATTGTCACTATAGTTAATGCGTCCAATTTAAATTACTTTATTGTAAGTACTGTGAATACTGTTTCTTAAACTTATCCCATTATTCAAAAACTGCTGTATTTCAGTGTAAATCAAAAAATCCTTGCCGACGAAAGTATTTTTATTGCTGGGCTTGACCTCAATTACAGTTACAGTCATAGGATGTATAGTAGTTTCACAAATGGCATGTATTAAGCCTTTATTCAAATTTTTCATATTTTGAGCTTTATTATTCTTTTCATACATTTTCTGAGTTTCGAAATTCAGGTCCTTGTTTTCAAAAACATCTGTATTTACTTTACTCGATATTTTCTCAAAAAACTTTCTCTCACATTCTCTAAAATTATTTACCACTCCTTTACTACAATCAAAGATAATTATTTCCTCAGAAATGTAAACAATTGCCGGATCATTAAATTCTAAAGTTTTCGTTTTTTTCAATACAATTAGAGGCAGCTTTGTCATTAGGTTCAATTTTAGGTTTAACTCCTGAATACTTTATATTAGGCTCACATTCAGATTTTCGCATATATCCTTTCATGTTGTTCATCTTTAAAGCTTTACTTAACGTATCTGCTGAATGATTTTTGTTTATTTGAGAAATTGTAGTCAAAACGAAATTAACTCTTCTGTTCTTAATAAATACTTGTTTTTTGCACAATCAATTGTAACATTTACTTTCATTAATGCATCAATTCATAGCAAAATATTCGCAAGCAATATATCAACAATAATAACTGAAGCAAATATTTTAAGTTGAAGCATTTTCAATACATAAATCAATATTAACTTTGCCATAAGTTTGAATTAAATCTTTATTTACTGCTTCAAGATTGGGGCCATCATAGGGCAATACATCTAATTCAAGTCCTTCAGCAACGCTTTTTCTAATTATTGTTATCTCAGAACCCGAATCAATTAGAGCTTTGTATGTATTACCTTTTATTTTTACATTAATTAAAATTAAGGTACCACTATTTGATTGCATGTTCAAACATATAGCGCTCACATTTTTAGCCTCACTATTTGTGTTGGCACTGTCTAAAACGCTTTTCTGCTCACTCACTCGATCCTCCATGGCTTGAGCTCTACATTCATTTTGCTTATGACCGAAACCATTGCATTAAAAGCATTGAATTTTAAATCTGTGTTTAACTATATTTGGATTTTGATTATATTGAGTTCTACTTGAACTAGAACCTCTATTATTTTGATAGCTGTGATTAAAAGTAGGATAATTTTGCAAATTTATATTTCTGTTGAAATTAGAACTATTTCTTTGGAAGTTTTGATTATTGTATTTTTGATGATTAGATTTTGAACTTCTATCTAAAGTTAAACAATTTATAGATTCACTTAATTTTAATACTGCCTCTAGGACAGGGTTTGAATTCTTACTATCATTTTTGTTAGTCTTGTGCTGTGTTTGTAGTGCCTTAACTTTTTTGTTTTCATTGAGGCGCTCTCCGGCTTCTCCTTAATAAGTCTTTCTCTACCTTGTTCTACATTTCTGGCGATTCTCAATAACTCTAAAATATTTTGAGGGTTAAAATATTGTATTTGTGCAACTATTTCTTCGTCCAATCCATTCAATATATAAGACATGACTTGCTCAGTGCTAATGTTCTTATCTAAACCATAACAAATAGTTTGAATGGTAGTTATATATACAGTCATACTTTCATTTTCATGTATTTTACTTTCAGTTCTTTAGTTAAGCGCTTTGGTCAGTTTCGGGAGATGGGGTGAAGGCTATAGCTCGAGAACCGCTCAACATACAGCCAAAAGTGAACTATCAATAGAATCGTCTTTACACCCCAAATTTGCTGAGCTATAACGTGATCCTATGCAATGATCTTTGACTTCAGTATACGTCTTAAACCAAATTGGCTCAAAATTTTAGACATTGTGCGATTTACATAATTCAACCACCGTTCGGTTGAGCATGGCCTACTGTCTCAAATTGTCTATGAGAGCTGCCCTCTATTTGACCTCTGACCTTTTATGCAAATCAAAAATAAATTTAAGTTGAAATTTTTATGCGTTTTGAGGCGTTTCCCTGGCTCTTAAAATATTGTCTTTGACCTGTTACTAATCTTCTTAACCTTCCACACACTTCTCTACACCACTTGACCTTGTCAGTGAACTTTGACCTTCGGTCCGATAGGACCCTTCTGTTGGACTAAATGTAACAAGGACTAGCACCTTGTCGTTATTATAAAGAGTACATATCAAAAGAAAAATTTCGTATCCAGGTACGCACGTTTTAAAAATTTTGTAACCCCCGCGCGTATTATACATATATATATATATATAATTGAAGTATAGTGTAAGTATACAGTACGAACTACTGGTCAGATTTTAATGAGTGAGGTGTCAATGGATTCAGCATAGAGAGTGAGGAACAGATGCAAAGTTATAAACTCTCAATGACTCTAGTTCAAAGTTATCTGGGATCAAATGAACGAGATTTAATGAAATTAAGAGACAGAAACATTTAATTGTAACAAAACTTAACCAAGTCCAACCTCACCCAACCTAACCTAAGCTAACCCAACCCAACCCAACCCAACCTAATTGAAACTCAAATTATGCTATGAAATCATAGACAAGACGAATAATTTAAAATGAAAAACTCTTAAGTCACGTTTTACAGCTTAAATATAAGATTAATGAAAATTCGAATAGTGGGCGTAACTTTCTATAATAGGCGTACCCGGTGATGAATTTTTTCCCCTGACATCTAATCTTTTTACTGATTCACATGAAAATATATACATCGACTATAAATTCAATGGCCCCTTTTCGGCAGAACACTCGAGAGATCCAGTACGAAAGACTGCGGATGATATAAGACGAATGATGCAATATATATGATTAATTATCGACGAACATTGTTTTAGGGCTCTTAGTGTATTAATTATGTGATCAGAAAAATCAAGTTCTGGTGGAAACATGAACGCTAGGGATAGCGTTAAGGAGTCAAAGGTCAAATGTCATAAGACAGGCAAATAAGATATCAGTGAACTTAGTATGATGAGGTGAATCCAATTATACTCCACTTGTGTAGTAGAAAAAGAAGTAAAAATTCTATAAGTCAAAGGTTAAAGTTCAATATCATGCCCAAATGTCGTTTCAATGTATTAGAGGCACAGGAGATTCTGAAAAAGCTTAAATTAAAAGCCAAAGGTCAATATCACGCTTAAAAATGCATAAAATGTACAACTTCGACTTGTTTTTAGCTTCTAACAAAGGTCAGAGGTCATATAGAGGGTAGGCCCCATAGACTTATTGAAGCAGTAAGCGATGCTGAATCGGACGACGGTCGAATTTTGAAAATCGCTCAATGAGGAAATTTTGGGTCATTTTTGTTTTTTTGCTTATCGAGGTCAAATGTCATGACCCAAGGGCAGTGATATAGGTTGAAGTATTTGCCACATGGAGCAGAGTCCATTGATATATTACATTAATTTAAACATTGAGTGGTTCTCGAGTTATAGCCTTCACCCCATCTCTCGAAACTGACCAAATTTTCCAGCACTATCACCTTCAAAAATTTTTGTAAAAATTCAAATTTCGAGAAAAATTATTGTCAAAATTTTGAGGGAATGCTATAAAACTCTATCACTAAATACTATTTTATGGATGCATGCTATCATTACTATAAAGCTTTTTAAAGTTAAAAATTAGTTTTATTGCATTGATATCATTTTCCCTTAAGTTTTTGGACAGAGTTTAACAAAGTCTTTTGGAGGTGATAGTACATGATTTATGTTTCAATACATATATTTATTTTATTCAAATATGAACCATATATTTAAAGTTAATATTTGAAAGTATGATTCAAAGTTTAATATTAGCGTTCGTTTCACAATTATACGGACCAACTATTTTCTTAACTATTTTGCTGAACTCTTTTTATCATACCTGTGAGTTCATATCTATCAATCCATTTTTTTGATACATTTCAAGTCGCTACTAAGAGCAAAAGCTATTTCTATAGGCGTAAAATTTGCCTTTAGGAGTATACGATCACATTCTTCTCTATTTGACGAGTTTGCTGGCCGCGTCTCCAATTTATATCACTTAAAAAATCTATTTTTCTAAGAAAAGTTTTGATTAATAATATGAAAAGAGTCGAGAATTTTATAACTAATAGTTATATTTCTATTAAAGAAACATTTCAATTACTTGCCTTAAGGATAAAACTTTAAAAAATCATGCCAAATGATCAAATTTGAATTTACAGAATAAGATTCTTCCACATTCAGTCCATGAAACAAGAATGACTTTCGCAAATCTTTTTTTCGTGATCAAACTAAGGGTTCAAAAGCCAAAACCTCGATAATTTGACAAAAATATCTCATTTCAAAAACTGTGATGTCAAAATGTGAATATCATTAAGTTGCCTGAAAGTTGAACTCGGTCTAAGATCAGTTTCAAAAACGAATCCTGATTTCGAATTTAACAAATTTAAACTCAAAAATTGTTGGTTTTATTATGTTTTATAATTTGAAATCAATTGGGAGTTATAAAACCCATGAAGCCTTTAAAATTAGGCAGACATCAAGCACAAAATGTAGATCTTAATTTGAAGCTGGTTTTTTTCGAGTTATGAAAAGGTTGATTGGAGCCAGAGAGAGGACAAAAAAGTTGAGACTTTGATAGTATCAATTAATGTATGATTACTGATTTTGGTTGAAAATTCATTCAATAATCAGGAGGAACAAAAATTTTGCTGAAAAAACTTTCTCTAGATTTCAATGTCAGATATAAAACCACTCACAATTGCATTCACTATTGGGTGCACGTAATAAAGTGTTTTTACCCATATCTTCAAGCTATATTTTATCAACTTTCGTGGAAACCATCTCTGAATTATTCGTCTTGCAACAACATATAGCAATCATGTTGTCACTATATAAGATCGCTCACTTCAGTAACGACAAACTTAACGGTTTTGTTGAGTGAATAAATAGAAGCAAAATACTAGTTTTTGATACTTTCATTAAGTGATTGAGAAGTTCAAATATTGCATTCAATAAAAATGGACAATCATCAGGCGTGTGATACAACGAAAAAGAAGCAAAGTGATAATCAAATCGAAAAAGTTTTCAACTCGACAGCGGTCGGAGGTAATAATAATGAAGTCAAAACTAAAGGAAGTATAAAACATGTTGGCGTCGCAGTTTCTGGGGAGGGTGGCAAAGAAAAATTTAATGGCTTCATGAAAGATATCAAAACTTTAAATGTGTCTGGCATTAGTGGAAATAATAATAAAGTTCGTACCAAAGACATTGACATAACAGGTGTAAATTTTTCATAAGCCAAGAATAATTAAACTTAAATTTGATATTAATTGTACTAACATAAGATTTTACAAAACTATTTTATAACACATGAGCTAAGATGCAAAATTATATATTCTATTAATTTCTTAAAAAAGACTAATCTAAGATTCTATATAAGTAAAAGGGTAAAATAAAATGATTCATTATTAAACTTAAAAATTCGTTTGTCTTTCTCAATTACTTTAATATTAATCAAATATAACTTATTTTTACAAGTATTACACTCACGATGCAAATGACTATATATCTAATTTCTGTAAATAATATTTGTGTACTATTAGATGAGAATTATTTTCATGCTTTAAACCGTCCTTAAGATAACTCAATCCACTTGATATCTTCACTTGGTATTTCATAGTATAGTAAATAAAAGTTTGAATATTATTAGAAACAAATTACGAATCATTACTTTTGTGGATAGAAATCATTGAAATACTAATGTGAACCTTGAGTGATTTTCTAAAATTTGGTTTCTAAGTATATAGACTTTTCTTGTGATTGGCCTGAGATGAAAGATACAGCCAAAACTTGATTCATAGTTATACAGTAAATGCAAATGCTATTTCCCACTTAAGCATTTGCTATTTCCAAACTAGTTTCTAACCTATAGTTCTAGCATTTGCTTTTTCCTAAAAACCATATTATAAAGTTAAGAATCAGTACAACTAATAAAATACTTAGTAAAGGATTCCTCCTTTATTTAAACATTTACTTAGATATCTCCCCATATTTTTTACATAATTAGATATTAAATATGTTCGTCACAACAGATACCTGTTCACCACTAATTGCATGTAATTTTTCTGCAATTACAATGTAATTTTCTCAAATCAATACTGATTGATTGTTTGATACGTATTAGTGTAAAACTAGAAACTACATTAAGATTCGACTCTTCCATTTAATTAATTTTTTGTAAATTTATACAAAAACACAATATTTAAGTAAAGGTATAAACAATAAGAGATATTGATAAAGATATTGTACTTTCAAACGGGAATAGGAATTGATTAATCGGAAATAGCAAATGCTTAGATGTGAAATAGCATTTGCATTTACTGTAATTGTTGAGAGAACTTAAAACCAACGTTAAACACTCATATGACTTGAATAGAATTCAGATCGAGACCAATAATTATAAAAATACTTGTTGCACTTTTAGTGTAAAATATTGTGTGTTTGGATGTGTTTGCCTATTTTAGGCATTATTTTCCTTGGTAAAGTTGATGCACTTCAGCTGCAGAAAGATACCAACCAATTAGCTTGAGATGGACTACAATAGTCAACAATATGGAAAGTATGTGCAAATAATCAGATTATCTGAAGTTAAAGCATAGTGTCCTGCCATTTATGACTATCAGTGTTAGACATCAGCTCTGCTCAATAGTGCTTTTCAGCTAAGTCGTTTACTAGCTCAGTTCGTCTCAAGCTCAGAGTAATTGAGCTAACGTCTATCACTAATGATTATCAACAAGTCATACAATATAATAAACGTGATAATTCATACTCTACTTAAGTATTATCTTGCTTTTACATAAAATTAAAATCAAAGTTTGTTCAAACAAAATTATTTCAATAGTTTCGATGCCTCAATATTTGAACAATTAATTGAAACTTTTGACAAAACATTCAAAAAACTTATTGAATATAAACGCAAAACAGATTTCTATCCAGATGTCACTGCTTTGACCCTAATATATATTGGGTCAATAATGATATGTTGACTATAATAGCGCCAAATTTTGGTTGGTGCTCATTTCTTTTTAATGTTGAACTAATTTTTAGTTTTAAAAATCTTTTACTTATTTTATTGAGCTAATACTTTAATTATGGTTAACATAATCGAGGGTAAGTCTGAAATGACCTCATTTCATTATTATTTATTTTAGACTAACTTGTTTAAATTGAAAATTAGAACTAAAATCAGACAAATTGAGGGAAAAATCAAAGAACAATTTGAAAGAATTGATACGAATTTGTAATTGTTTGGGACGAAAGTATTTGGAACTACAAGAATATGAGTTAGCCATCGACGAACATAAAGAGGAATTAAGTTTTAGCGAGCAATTGAAATGCAAGAAATCAGAAGCAATTGCCAGAAGAGCGTTAGGAGAATGCTATTCAGAATTAGGACACCATCAGAAAGCACTTAATCAACACAAGAAGTACTTAAAGTTATCTCAACAACTCAATGATAGGGTCGAAATTCAACGCGCCTTCGCCACCATTGGAAGAACTCATTTGATTCACTCTCAAGACGCTAATAATCATAATAATCAAAATGCATTAAATGAATCGCTAAAAGCATTCAAAATTGCACTTCAATTATGCGATCAGTAATTGATTTTTAAAAGTTATATTTTTATGATTTTAGTTTTTGTTTTAAAATTTATTTTATTTTCAATATTTAGTTTACCTGAGGTTGGACTCAAAGAGTTGTCTGAAATGAGATCAAGACTGTTCTTAAACCTGGGATTAGTTTATGAAAACTTAGGACAATATGATGAAAGTCAGAAATGGCTCAACAAATCAATTACTTTGAATAAGTGAGTCTTTAAGTCATAATTGTCTTTTAAAGATATATTTATGTATATTTTTTATTGCAAAAGAGCTTATGACTTGAAAGAAGACTTATTTCGGTCCCAGATATCATCGGCTTCTGTTCATGAAAAGAATAAGAATTTAGAAATGGCTAAATCTGCCTACGAGGAGGCTTTGAAAACAGCTAAAGCTCTCAAGGATAAGATCAAAATTTGTGATACTCTTATCTTGAAAGGTCTTATTCTGATGCGTTTGGAAAAGTTTGAGGATTCTAGACGCGACTTTAAAAAAGCTTATAAAGTGAAGTCACCTGTAAGTGAAGACCATTCAAAAGCCACAAGATATTTGAAAGTTTCATCAATTGTTTGCGATGACTTAAGGAAATTGAATAAATGTGACAATTATGACGATAAGATTAAATATTGTGACCGATTAGGCGATCACTTTGTCGAAATGGACTTGTTTGAAATTGCTGTTCAATTTTACGAAAAACAGCTCTTAAATGCGCGAATCGCCGATAAATCCGATTCTGATATCGCAAAAATATATGTCTCAATAGCACAGACTTATGCCGATAACGAACAATATGAAAAAGCAGTTGAAAATTTCACTCACGAACTTAACTGTAATCGAGGCAATGATGTCGAAGAATGCAAGTCATTAATAAAAATAGCTGAAATGAAGGAATACTTAAATAAAGAGGAATTGAATGAGGATATAATAAGTACCTATGAATTGGCGATAGAAAAGATTGGAAATAAGGATCAGAGCTTATTGAGCAATATTTTGCAAAGATATTCATCCTTTCTTGAGAGTCATAATGTGAACAGCGATAGGTTGTCAGAAATTAAAACAATGTCGCTATCAGTTGGGCGCCAAAGAGAGACTGAAATAGAAACAGTTGAATCAGAAACAGAGGATATTTATGAAAATTACGATTTAAATGATATCTCAGAGACTTCTGATTCTGAAAGCGATGAAGAAATTAACACTTCAAGACCCAAAAGGAACCGGACGAAGAAGGTAGTAATAAAACGTAACGAGAAGGGAGAAACGCCTTTACATAGAGCTTGTATTGAAGGAAAACTCAAACAAGTTGAGAAACTGTTAGAAACTGGACATGTGGTCAACGTCAGAGATAACAGTGGTTGGACTCCATTGCATGAAGCAGTGAATCATGGTTGGCTTGAAATCGTTGAGCTATTACTCGATAACAAAGCAAATATTAATGATAGAGGAGGACAGTATTGTGACGGATTGACGCCGTTGCACGACGCTTGCGATAATGGACTGATTAGTATCGCTCGTCTGCTCATTAAGAAGGGTGCCAATGTCACCATTTTGAATGACTACAAACAAACAGCTCTCGATTCGTTTCGAGAATGGAAGAAAAGGTGCTCTGATCTGAGCGACGAGGATAGAGAAGATTGTGAGCTATTTGAACAAGAATTAGAAGAAGCGTTAAATAAAGCCGGATTTGTGAGAAAAGAAAATCCGATCAGTAGGAGTAAGAGATCTCCAGTCTATTCACCAGATTCTAGTCCTGAAAGACCTGATGCTTGTCAAAGTAGTTCTAGGAATAGATTTCCTGATTCACGAACTAATAATTCATTGCTCAAAGAAAGAGATTTCAATTTGGATTTTGACGATCCGAGAGTTGCCAGAAATGAATATCAATCAACTATTACTAACTTGAGAAGACATAAAGACCCGAACAGAGACTTATTCGAGAGTAGATTAAAACGAACTAAAATACCAGCTTTGCTTAATGAAGATGAATGCATTGATGACGAGCAATGGCTCGTAAATGACGTTCCAACTGCACCAAAGCGTTCGTGTTTGGATGCATTTGATGCGTTTGGTGCCAAAAAAATCAAATCCAAAGACTTTAATGAACCACCAAAACGTCGAAAGCCAAAGCCTCCTACCTCAAAGAGTAATATTGAAGATGACAATCAAATCGACATTTTATCTTCAGATGAAGAAATCAAAACTGAAAGCAATCTATCGGTTGTTAATAAACAAGAAGTTACAAAAAATACCCAAAAAACGCCTGAACCTTCATTGAGATCGCATTCAAATGCAATTAGCATTAGAGTTCATTATCGTGACAATAAAAATACTTTAATTTTGATCCCAGTTCTAAACTTGAGCTCCAATTGTTTGTGGCTCAACAAAGAAGCCTCAAAGAGGTATTTCGAAAAATTTGATGAGAAACCTATCATATCACTGGAGACAATGGATGGCGCATTACTGTCTGATGAAGACTGTGTTCTCGATGTGATAACCGGTGACCTGAAAGAAGTTCGAGCAAAAATAGAGTCTTGGGTTTTGGTTGCGCCACATATCAGATACCAAGAGCTTTGTGAGAGATATCAAATTGAACCCATTTCTGATATCATAAATGAGCTTCAAATGACACAAATAAATGGTTCACTCAAATTTACAAATACTAATATACCGGTCGATCACATTAAGGTCGATAGCGTGAGAGAAATTGTGAGATTTAAGTTCTTTATTATTTTTAACATTCAATCAGAACAGAAATATTGATTAATTTTCTTTCAGGATATTTCCTGTTCGAACATTATCTTCGACGACATGAAAAACAGTTTGAACTGTTTTCCATCACTTCCTAACTTACAAATACTAAACTTGAAGTGCACTGCCAGCTGCCTTCAGTCCCTCGAAGAGTTGATCGCAAAGGATTGCCCAAATTTAGTTGAAATCAATCTGAGTTTCAATTCTTTAGGAGATCATTTTTCTGATACAGTCTCAAAATTGGTCAAAAATTTCGCTAAACTTAATGTCCTTGACTTGAGTGCGTGTGATTTGAGCGATCGATTCCTTGAGAACGATGACCTGAAGGACTCGATTAAATGTAATTATAAAATTGAATTTTGAACTAGTTTTTACAAATCGGTATTGTTTTATCTCAGATTCCAGGTTGCGGTCTATAATACTCGATTACAATTCAATCGAGACCGAACTGATTGAAAAATATCGAAACATAAGGCAATCAACAGGATCTTAATTATAATCTGATGTTATAGTTCTTAAATATTTATTTTGTTTGTAAATCTGTAAAAACGACAAAAAACTTCAATTACATCTAATCATTAAAAATTTAAATTATTTTTAGCTTTATAAATACAAATTACGATTAATGAAACATGTTTTAAATATTAAGTAGTGGTATTAGTGGTAACGTCATAACTATATGAAGCCATGAGTGCTGATGGACATGACTGTCACTAACTGTTGAAACGATAATAAATGTTACGAAATAAGTATCAAAATAAGAGTAATGTTTAATCAGATCTGAGATAAGCTTCGTATCAAAGAAAAAAATATTGAATGAGAGCTTAAATCATTCAATTATTTGTTTGGAGAACCGGAACACTCAAAATGCACCAAACGGAACAAACGATCGCTCGCATTATATGCCTCAGTTCCAGTGACTCGTACGAAACTGATAGCCATGCTTTGGAATCTGCATTCTTGCCACAAAGTGCAACTTTCCGTATGCTTATCCATAACTAAGGTGTAATTTTGACCATCAGGAGAGACATGAACCACTAAGCTGTAAGTCGAGTGAATGTCAGGGCTATGTATAATAAATCTTAATCGGTCGATCATGTATGGTTGCGATAAATGGATTGTTATGTTGTCTATCTCTGGTTTGTCTGTGATCTCATGACAAGCTTTAAGTTTAAACAAAAATTAGTTATAAACTTGTATTCATCAAACTTAAGATTATTTCAATTAAAATTTGTCAAAACCTGGATAAGTATACTTTGACTGATCCAATTGAAGACAATTAGGATTGAGAGTTAGTTTGTCGTCTCCCGACAATAGTTGACTCTGTCTATTGATGAGAAACCGTCCGTTTTGGTCCAGCCTAACGATCGCAGCGCCGTTCGCATAAGTAGCCACATTATTTCCAGGAACTATTAGTGGAATTCCTTCATTAGTCCGAAAACAAATACGATTAGTCGAGAGATAGCACTGAAGACTAACTATTCCGAGCATCTGAGGCTCGAGCATTGAACGAATGCCAATAATACGTATGTATTGAATGACGTGTGGGTGGAATGAAATGTTTTGCCACGAACGACACCAAAACGAAGAATAGTCAGCTATTTTGTACCACTCGGTCTGATCTAAAGACACTTCAACAGTATAGGAGAAGGCGTTCTGATTGTGCTCTACCAGTAGCAGCTTTATGTGATTCACTTTTGCGGGCATTCCTAATTTCACAAGAATTTGTTTATTTTCTTGTCCTATCATATGATATATATAACCGCGATCTGGCCCGAAGTAGTGTTCCATTGAAAACAGATTTCCGTCACAACTTTCACCACTTATTAATTTAGGTTTGAATTTAGGCATTAATACGTTCTTGTCTTGAGACCAATAGGCCCTATACTTCATGTTATCTGCTAAATCAGATGAAACATTATTTTCCAATTTTAAAATCAATGCTTGACCCATTCTTTACATTTCTGATCAACTATTCAAATGTTTAGTATATAGAAACTTGTGAGAATATCATAAGTTTGCTTAACCTATGACCAAACTGAAATTATCAATCGATACCTTTCTTAGCTCTGGCTTTCAAGGCCTCCATAACAACGTCTTCGCTAACGAATGGTGACTTTCGCACCACATTCAAAAGATCTTTGAAACTTATCAAATAGAGTCTCAATTTCGAGACGACTTTTGCCACTTCTTCGCCTGGATTTTGTTCGATCCATTTGGTGACAAATTTGAATATATCAATCTCAGGGGCAGCGAACTCATCACAACTAAAGATATCGGCCAATACTTCAGAGGAAAGCCTCAAAAATGATTTACTACTTAAAAGAGCGGTCGCGTGCAGATTTATATAATTTAGACAACTGGTGGCAAGAGGACTGCTTTTGCGTTTGTAAACCAATGAATAAATTTCTGAAACAGAATCCTTATTTATCTTACTTTCAAGATATTCAGTCACTCCCGAAGCCAAATCGTTGAAACCTAAAATCGATTCAAATGGTTATGAAATCAAACGATTAGAGTTGAAGAATAAATGTTGAGAATCAAAACCTAATTCGAAAGCAGTGGTAAAGACTTGATAAATGAATTGAATGCTGAGTTCATTGTAATTAATTTCTCCAGAATGACAGTATTTGATGACAGCTTTGAGTGGATCGACTCTAATGTTGGGAAGTAAAACTTGACTGGTTTTTTCGCTTCCAAAGAATAAGTCATCTAAATATTGAGAGTGTTGACATATCAAACTTTTGATCACTGGAATTCTTTGCTGCTCAACGATCAAAACTCCGTCACTATATCTTTCGTTCATAAATAAATTACTAATTCTTTGTGCCACTAGTTGTGAGTGATTTAAGCTCTCATTCGAATCAATCGATGAAACGCTTGTGATTGTTATCGAACTGTCGCTACCATTTGTTTGTGACGTTTGACAACTTAAAGTGGTTGTCGGCAACCCAGCCATTGGTGTCGAATATGGTGATGAATTACTCTTTTGACTCATTTTCATGACAATTGTTTCAGATTATATTATTTTCAGTAATTAAATAATGGAAACAAACGGCTAATGAGTAAAAGATAACGTAGTAAACCATTTGTTCGAATAAGCTCAACACTAATTGCTTAGACTCAGTTTGATTGAAAGGAAGTGATTTGTTAGCAAAAATATTGATAATTAAAACAAAAACGATTATTTGTTTGCACTTCTCAAAGGATGACTGCTCTAATTTGAACTGTGAGTCACGGCATGGATTCAGATAACATTACACTAACTCAATTAAAATTCAAAAGTCAATACGGTTAACGACAGCAACTAGAATTAGCTTGATACTAAATTTGACTTGTAATTATATATGCGATTTGATTACTATATTGAATATTCTATGACTCTCTCAATACTTTCTACTTTATAGACTAACGGAAAGCATCCTTTTAGCTGCTATCGTAGATTATTAAGTCTCTCATTGTATAATTGGAGATATAGAAGTCCGCAAACTATCGAGAAAAATGCAACCTCCGATATTGGTACTTTCAAGTATTTTTGGGAAATAAACCGAAACCAGTCATCTTTGTATCTCAAAGTGATTAGAGATCCATTAGGAAAACGACAAGTCAAACAAAATTAATAAATAAAATATCTTTTATTTAATTCAGTATAAGCACCGAATATTGACGAAAGCACAAAAGTAATTTAATTACAATTTCATATAAATTCAATTAAAATAAAATAAATGCTTTAAAACCAAAACCCATTGACATAAAGTAAACGATAACTTAATTATAAAAATTCTTCAATGACTAGAAGCTTCGATAACGGATGAAAATCATGGATTGAAGTGAATCGTAAGTTTCCATTCTTATGGCATGATTTCATTTGGCAATAAGACATTGAATTAAACTTTCAGAACTGAAAATTTCAATAGAGTGTAAAGCACAGAAACAGATCTAACTTTAAAGCTTTGATGAAATTTAGATGCTTGGATAGTTTCAAGATATTTGAGCCTTGAAAAAAGCTTACATAGGTTTTTAGTTCTGACATCAATCTTGTAAAATATTTGACAGCTTACTAACTTTTAAATTAGATAAGTTCCCTCTTTTACAACACTATATAAGCTTCAGTTCTGAACCTTTACTAATACCTAATTGCCTCATTTTTGGTGATATTAAAATATACTCAACGATAACAATGTGTTGAAAGTAGTAAAAATCATTAAAGATGAAGCAAAACGATGAGCTGATGATGTGCTCTCATCTTTGAATGCATTCGAAAAACTCCTTCCTCTTCTTGAATCAACACCAAATATATCTACCTCCTTCCAAGTCGGAACTAATATTCACGAGAAAAAAAATCAAATTTAGAGCTGGTTCTGAAATTTGATGTGAATCTTTGGATTTAATCAAAGTTTAGTGCAGTCTGGTTTTCGAACCATTACTAGTTTATTGAAATTCCTTATTTTTATCGAATAAACTTTAAATTTGAGAAGTTAATAATTAAGCAAAACTGACCTCCAGTACCCATTGGTTCGTCATTGACTACTATGGTCGGTCTTCTATCAACTCTTTTTTGCCACCAATTAGGTTGAGAAGTAGCTGGTAACAAATCATAGTTATCGTTGACTGTTCTATCGTTTGTTGCTATAGCTGTGAATGATTTACAAAAAAATCAATTGGAGGCTAGGATATGTTGATACGAGTCAGAAAGAATTTAATTACTTAATAGAAGTCAGTATTGAAACTTTAGTTTATAAACTGAAAATCTTTGAAAGCTCTTCAAGTTTACTACAAATCATTTCTCGAAACGCGTGGGACTTTCTTGTTTGTCTAAGCTACTCAATTGTTTAATTTTATTGTATTGAAGTATTATTTCTAAAGCATCTCCAAATTCAGTGTTAAATAGTTTGAAGGGCATATTTTTGCAGATATTAGTCATTTGAAGAAGCTTTAGTGCGTGCGTTCAAAAACGTGAGTCAAAATTTTGATTCATGTACTCTGACAGCACAAGAATTAGTTTTTATTCCAAACAATTAAAAAAATTACAAATGAAGTCATTTAAGTTTGCTACCACAAAATAATTTGACTTTTGTTGAATTACTTTATCTAAATTAAAAAACCAAAAATGACTAGAATTGAAGTTTTATTATCATCTACTTTATCCACTGATTGTACTATAAAACTAAACTAAACTAACCGTTTTAAATAATAGAAATCATCTAAAGTTAAACATTGTTTATCAGTTGACAGGAACTCTGTTGGAATCTTATCATTGAAACAATGACTTTTCATACTTTTCCATTGTACTAGCAGTTGATGGCACACATAATAGATTTCTATTAAAAATCTAAAACACCTTCAAAAACTCCACACCTATCAAAGTAAATTTAGAACTAGATTATAATAATTGAAAGAATGAACAACTTATTTAGTACAGTGATCAGATAAATCCACTTCTTGATTTAAATATACACATATTTGAATGATGTAAATTTTTTGTAAAGAAAAAATTATTAATTGATAACATCTTTGATTAATGAGTATTCAAAAGAAAATCAGGCTTAGAATAATCGAAATGAGATATGGTATATTAGTTTTAATTAGGTTGAATGCTGGAACCAGTAAATCTAGCTAGGTGGAGAACAAGTCTTAGATTCGACTTAATAATAGCAAATAGATGCTATAATAGGACATGTTATTTTGAAGCTAAACTATCTAATTTATAGCTGAATCAACTTAATTCACGTCAAAAATGTCACATTTTTTTGTCAATAATATACTTAAAAATATTGGATAGTATGACAACTTTTAGTGGCCTACATGCCCCTGTGTCCTCCCCTATGTAATTGCAGCGGTTATTGTGTTTAGTTTAATTTTGATTCTATTAATATATTTTGGTTTGGTATGACCTCAAATAGATTCTTTTTCTTCAGTTTGGTCATTCTATATTACTTATATATTGGTTTTATGAATGCAAATCACTAAAATTACATTTTTGTATTCAAGCTAAGCTTTCGAATTTAATTACAGTATTCATTTGAATAACAAATTAAAAAATATATTTCTCTTAGAGACAACAATGAAGAGTTATAAAAAACTCAAATTACTCTAAAGCATTTATCTTTTATATAAAGTTGTTTGAATAAACGAGTTCCTAGAACGTTTACTGAAATCATAATATGCTTCAAACAGTTTTCAAATTCTTAATATTAGAAATAATTGCGTTGAAGTATAAGCAATAGCACAATAAACATTTTGGTGTGTGCTTCAGGCCAGTAGAATGATCAATAAATTGAATATAGAATTAAGTGCAATGATATAATAATCTCTCAACAACATTATAGCATCATTATCTTTATGATAATTGCATAATTAATAGTCTTGGCACAAGAAAGAATTAGTTTCAGAATTGTTAGGTTTTCTTCTGATGAAAAGTTGAATGTGATGTTTAAATTTTGTACTGAATAAATATTAGTAATCAATCCAATGAAAAGACTTGTCTCCTGGAAATTGAAATTTTTGATTTTATCATAATTTCAAATGAAAACATGAATAAGAGTATAAACAAACTATAACTCGAGTTATAGAGTATTTTGATAGGTTGAAATGAAATTAAAAATCTGAAAAAATTTTCAATATGTGTTAATATTGTAAAATTAATAGCTTAGCAACCTTTGAAGCAGTACTAATGCTGTTAATAATAGTGAAGCAAAACTTTGAGTGCACTTTACTCTATTTTGTTTTTCGATTTTTACTGCTTTTCAACAATCTTATTTATATTACCATTATTCTAGGTGGTTTCTCATATTGCTTTTAATCTAACAATAAAACTTTAGCAAACTTTACTCATTTAGTATTTGGATTACTTTTCTAATGATTTAGTCTTTTTTATTAAGCAGCTCTATGTAATAACCTCACTAAATCCAAAGCAAGCTCTGTTTAATTCTGTTCATTTCATGATAATTTGAACAGAATTAACATTTGAAGATTGATCAATTACTATTTTTCATGAATTAACTGTTAAGTGAGCTAATAATAACGTAAAGTGTCCCTGTAATAAAGCTCGGAAACCATTTATAAGTTTGATTACAACTAAATTAAATAATATATATCGAGATAATTTCGATAAGCTTTGGGAAAAAAATATAACTATAGGCATAAAACACATGCTCAGAGAGATCTATTCCGAGTTAATAACTTTATATCACGAACCTCCATGAATTATTTCCCTAACTAGTTCTGAGCCGTTTCTAGGTCACTAAATCATTTTTAAAAATTGATTTTTAATAGTCCGTCACAAACTTTTTCCATTAAATATATGGACTTTTTATTAAGATAATATGATTCAAAACTTAGCTCAAATCATATTTATTATTATTCTTTTACACATCATTCTTTTTCACATCATTCTTTTTACTATTGGAATTCATTGCTTATCGAAACAAAATCTTTTTTCTTAAACTTAAAATCTTGAATCTGTAAGCCGACTTTTACTTAACCGTCAAACTTGATTGAACGGAATGGTTTCAAATGGCTAACTTTCATCATTGCCGAGTAGTTTGACTGATAGCTTAAAAGACTATTAGCTCTAAAGTTGAATGATTCCAATTCGTGGAAAGACTGTAAAATATTTTATCAAATCGTTTTCGAAGCTATTCTATAAATAGTTTCCGAATGAACTCAAAATCCCAGTTATCGTTAAGAAACCAAAACCCATGTTTTTACAAAAATTTATATTTCACTTAACGATTTATCACTTATCTAAACTGATTGCCATAAAACTTCTAGCAATTTGGAGAATTCGATTAATTACATTGATTTTTTATGCCTCTATAATAATTAGAAATTTAAGCAAAACATGTGGTAATTGTAATTCTGTAACTGCATATGATTCAATGATCCCAACTAGCTGATCCTAAATGTATTTAGAAATTTGGTGGTGTTATTAGTGATAAACGCATGAGAATCTAATAGAGAAATAGTCCCATCCTCTTGAATCCCATCCGTGGGTAACATTTAACACGTTTGTTATACAGAAACCTACAAAATATTTGAACCATGATCATGACCCACTAGCATATCAGTGCTTATCATCAACCGATGCCTCTTTTTTCTCACAATCAAACTAGAATTCGGGGTAATAATCACAAGTTCGCGTATCACCCATTTCTTCACTCAATAGGATTGTTTGTTAAATACTTTTTTATGCTTTTTGTCTCAAAGAATCCAAAGAAAAGGCGAAATATATTGCCTAAACAGACCTTAATTCGATACTAAAGCCTAATATTTGAATAATATTTAGTTTATTTAAATTTGAAAAATCTTAATTTCTATGAAATTTATTTAAAATACATCTGGCACAAATCAAGTTTGTTGTAGCGATACTAATTAACAAAACTTATACAAAACTGTACTCTTATATATGTGAATAAATAATCTAATTATACATCTCATGAATTATTAAAATGAAGTTTTCTTCACGTTTCTTAATTCGTTTGAATGGAACATAATTACTGCTATAAAATCCGTATAAATAGATAACAATTGTTTCACAGCTTTAATGTGATTGTGTGACTGAAATTTTAGAGTTTTAATAATAATAATTTTGAAATGTAGTAATATTTTTGTTTGCTTTGAGCAAATAATTTTCTTCATAAATGTCAGTATTTAAAGTTTAGCACTTAATTATAGTCATATAATATGTTTATTATGAAAAGCTTAAGGTTCATAGGTTTTATTTACTTGACTTTTATGCTTCAGTTTATCATTTCTTTGTTAAGCATATAATATTAGTTGATGTTTCGATTTTTCAAACTAAATTTCTATTGAAGACTCACCTCTGCCTCGATGGTTGTTTTCGAGCTCTCTTGACGAAACACTCAAAATTGGCGCAGATATTGACAGGAAAAGTAAGAACCACACAAAACTCAGCAAAAGATAGTTTTTTGCACAATTTTCAATCTTATATTCAACTGACATAAATGCTTGCTTTGAGAGCACACGCATTTTACTAAAACTGACAAACTGTGGACTGAATGTAAATATTGGATTTGCTGAAAAATAACTGCTGAGAAGATTATATTCACATATCAAGACTTTGATGAATTGGGAATATATTTATAGTACAATGAGCTATCAGTAGAAGAGTTCTGATGAACAATTGTTATACGAATGTTAGTTCGAACTAATTTGTAAGATTACATCTGAAAGTATCAAATGCTCTTCACATCGCCCAAAGCAGTCTTTTCATAGCTTCAAATAACACTACTCGCACAGTTTAATGAAAAACTAGTTCTGCAACTATGGTATTAAGTGAATATTTAGGCAAAAATGAATTATGATTGCCGTATATAACCTCTACAGCAATTTATACTCAACGAACAACTTTTTGAGATCTATTGCCATTGAATTGTATACACTAAAGAAAAATGTTTATAGTGAGTGATAATCAATTACTCCTTCGCAATACTATATTCGACTTTTACAAATTAGAAAAGGTGTAGATTAATTTATGCTGTAAAGCCATATATAAATATTTATAGCCTCCCACTAGATAGAAATGGAAAGCTTGTCATCAAACTTGTTCTGCACTTTAAGCTACAATTAGCTACGATTTACAAATAACTATTATATAATCCACTGGAACTAATCTCTATTGAAGTAGATTTTCAATTGAACATGTAAAATGATTTAATTTGCTTAAAATATTCAAAGCTTGAATCATATTCAGAAGTTAAACGGAAAACGAAGCCAATAGTTATTTTGCAAAACCTTAAGTTTTAGCTTAAGTGTATTCCAGAGTAAGGGGCTTAAGCTCAAAAATTTTATGTTCAGTTCGTTCAATAGATACTTTATGAAGTATTAGGATTATTAGGTTTATGTCTAAAACATCGCTTACCATGTTTGGATAAGTATGTTCTTGACCACTTATTAATATACTAATCATAATAATTGAGTGAATCTAATATATTATGTGATCTCAAATGAATCTGCTATAAGTTCAATAATGTTTGATTTGATGTACATGTTTAAATGTATCACGTTTTGCTTGACATTAACTATTGATTTCTATTTTAATCAATATAACAAATTATTCGAAGATCAGGAACAAGATATGGTGATTGATTCGACTCATTCGATCGGTGTTATGCTGAGCATAAAATTAAATTGAGTCATGTTTTATTAACTTATGATCTGAATTACTGGCACCTATTTTGAAGATGATTTTGGATTTGAAAAATTTAGATTTATTAATAGAGCAGAAATACAGTTCGTTATGTTAGTCAGATTTTAAGAGTAGAATTTGTTTATGCAGGTTATGACATTAAAATCAAAGTCAGAACGCAATTGACCCGATTGTCAGTAACTTTGAATATTTTATGGCACAGAGATATATATCAAATCGTATCTCACATTAAAAATTTATTACGTTATGTAATAGTGGTAATAATTTGCATACCAATGTTATTTCTTGTATTATCGCATTGATATCGCAATCGTATATCTAAAACAGAAAAGGCATACTAACAGGAATGAAAAAATACAGTAACGGTAGTTAAAGCAAATGTTTGACTCAAATTGAAGTGCCCACGATGGAATACATCAATTTTACACAATATCAGCACCAGAAAAAATGAAAACAACCAAAATGAAGACAACCAAAGCCCTGAGTCCATAAAAGTCACGAACTGAAGAGGCGTTATTAATAAATTGTTGAGCGGAGTAGTTAAATGTGCGCTCTGGCTTTTTTAAACAATATAAATGATGTGCCATCGCTTTGTCATATTAAAAGTGTGTTTTCCATAGCAACTTACAATTATAACCAGGTGAAAGTGCACCTGCATTGAAGACTGCAGTCAAATCACTCATATGTGATCCTCTCCTCTAGTCAAACAATATGTACCGGACATCCTCTACTCTTTAGATCTGATTTTCCTAAACTTTTTATTTAAACTTTAATAAGCTAAATGTCAATGTCACCCATTTGAAAAGTGTGGTCAACTTGTACTAAGCCCAAAGTTCTTACGATAATTGTGTGATTTAATTGCAGTGTTTTCAGTTAAATTGGATTTTCACATGAATAACAGTATAATAACAAACAGTACTACATATGCAGTGCTGTAGTTAAGTGCCATCGAACTTATTCCTGTCATATTCTACTGTTTATGATACTTAAACTTTTATTAGAAAATACGACTTAAAAATGCTAAAAATAATGATTCATATAAATATTTTTCATCTAATGTGCATATTATCAATTAACCTGATTTATCAAAGTTCAGGTAATGTTAATTAAACTAAAGTTTGCATGTTTGTATCAAATTTTTAAAACTTATTATAACTGAAATAGAAGTTTGCCCTATATTTCAAATGCTTTATTTGTATATTTTACAGTTTTGAAGTGTGAATTAAGTTCTATAAGGAGTGAAGTGATAGGTAAGTGATTAAGTTGAAATTCAAAAATTCAATTAAAATAAGTTCAGAAACGTCTGATCACTGGTTATGATTTAGGGGTGAAAAGTTATGAAAGAGAAAAACAAATGTTTGAAACTACAAAACTACTAAGAACTAAAAGAGATATAGCAAGTGATAAGCAGAAAAACGTTGAAGATGTAGCAAACGCAACATCTCATGTAATATACTTTGAAGAAACAACGATTGCTAGCGATATAAGAGAATTGAACAATCAAACTAATAATTTCATAACTAATCCAATTGACAATTCAATATCAGACGAGAACTCATCAAAGATTAACAAAACAGATATAGAAACGCCTTTACTAAGCCTAATGTCACTACAAATGACTCATTGGTGCCAATTATTGATGAAACACCCGATGGTAAGAATGCTAACGAAAAAGAATTAGAAGAAAGTCTTACGACACATGCAAGTATTGAGTCAACACCACCCATCACTACAACTCAAACGACAATCATTACAGAAATGCCTTATTCAGAAACACCCACAACATTGACCTACACCTCAAATCAATCGCCTATATTTAGTACTTCAGAAACTACCACTACTACTACTACTACCACCACTACCACTACCACTACTAACACTTTCAGAAATAATGACAGGTTTGATATGGGACTCAATGAAGATTTGTCTCAATGTTTTTTCGAAAACAAGATTGATTGTCAAAATCGAGAAATAACATGTTACGGTTGGGGAAAAATTGATTGTGGTTCTAGAAAGAAACGTAGCCTTAATAGTAGTAGCATTCTGGAGGAAAATTCAGATTTTGCAGTCTATAAGCTACCACTTGAGAAAATATCTCAAAGTGAAACCGTAACAAACACTCAATGTGTTTTGACTCCACATCAAAACCAACATTTCTTTTGTAAACCAACACCAACGATAAATGAGTGCAACGGAAGAACTATCTGCAAACCGGTAGAAAACTCTTCTGAACTGAACGGACCGATGGAGTTGTGGAAAGTTGGACTGATTGCTGGCCTGACAGCCACAGGAGGAACCATTTTCATAATTGTTGCGGTTGTTGCCTATATTTCGTAAGTATTGAATCGTAAAAAGTTTGATTCTTTAAACTCTCGTTTATTCAATTGTTTAATCAACTTTACAGTTACAACAAGTTAAAAGTTCGCCCGGAATTACCACTGAATGGATATCACAATAACCCTCAGAATGTTACACGAGTCTAATAATAATGACTTTTCCGATACAAATGATTTGATGAAAAGTGTGAATGGCCTTCAATTACAAGTACTTTTGATGAATTGGATGAATGCACAACAAAAGTTGAACATGTAGTGTATGAATACGTGCGATCATATTACGGAATAGTTTTAAATATAGAGTCGATCGCGTAATTATATATTTGCTCATTAATTCTTTTCAATTTACTAACTTCATTAACTACATCTGAATTTTGATTAACGTTCCATGAAATCACATTTGAATGCTGTAAATAAATCAATAAATTTGGAGAATTAAAACTTCCGAAAATAGTTAGTTTTCCGATCAATAACTTACTCCTATGAGAGTGTTGTCATTTTTAGCTTTCAGACATATCAAATTATTGGTTAAACTTTTATTGATTTTTACGTTAATGCATCCCTTTTCATATGCATTATTAGGATCATTATCGTATGAATTATTAATTAAATATCGTTTAAATGGCTGTATGGCCATGTTTGCTGTCCTTTCAGCCGAGCACAAGCCAGAAGGAGTTGAAAAACCATTAGGTTTGAAATAGGGCCTTAACAGAGGTCAAAGTCTGATTAATAATTACCCCCATAGTCATAACATTGACATATAGTATATTACCTTTATTTGTTATGGTTCGCATGCATTGCTTGCTATCAATGTGCCAAACTTTTATAGTGTTATCATTCGATCCTGAAATCAAAGCTAAACCATCGATAGATACAGAAAGGCAAGTCACTGCAGAACTAGAGGTTGACAGGAATGCAATTTACAAATTAATTGAGCCAACTATAACTATGTAGTTTAATACTGACTTATGTCCAACAAACTTTGGAGAATTATGGTTTTGACTGCAATTTGAAGGTCTTTCGTATAGTCTGGTCTCATAGATATTTCCGTCCTCTCCTCCAACAAACAAAAAATATTCTGCCGGATCCATGGATACTGACCAGAGAGGCGTATCGAAAACAATTGTTATGATTAAAAATCCTGAAAGCAATTCGTAAATCTGAAACAAGTAATCAATTTGTATACATTTGCAGTACAAACACAACGAACTCATAATTTATGAGATAAAGAAAAATCTAAATGAGAGCTTACTCGACATGTTTGGTCAATAGAGCACGTCATACAATGCGATCGAATGCCACCGAAACCGATGTAAATGTCTGTAATGCGATTCGTATGTTGCGACCACTTATGTTTCGGCTCTTTTGCACTCAAACTGCTATCAGTAATAGTAATATCATTATTAGATAGGACTTGTGATAGCGACCAAACCAGTGCTAATCCGTCTTCACCTCCGGTCACAAAATAAGACGAATCACTCGCTATTGCAATACAACTGATCGGCTGATAATGTTTTTCAAGGATTGTCAATAGGTTTCCGGTCGATACCTGAATCAAAAGAAGGAACATAATAGATATAGAAATTAACCAAAAATTGACCGATTGTTACAACATTACCTGCCAGATATAAATGGATGTATTGATAGCAACAATACAATACATGCCATCTTTGGTCATTCTAAGCGCCGTCACTTTTGCCGGACATATGATCTTCATATGTAACTGATCTTTGCGCTCAAGTGACCAAATGTTGATAATAGGCGTATCTTTTTGCGAACTAATAATCAACTGATCACTAATTAAGTCGAGACAATGCCTTTGGATAACTCCAGAACTTTTATAAGTAATTAGAGTGTTGTTTGTCGCTAAGTCCCAAACATTTATAGACCAAAGTTCTCCACTTAAGTCACTGCTTACGACCACCTATTAGTTGAATCAATAATTAGTTTAATCGTAGTTTAGATTTAATTTAATGTAAAGCACGTGTACCTGAGATTTAGTCGACATTTTTGGTTTTTAAATAATGTTTTCTAATTTTCATTATTATATTGACTAATAGATGCCACCACTTATGCCATTCCAAAACCCACAAACTTCTACTAGCTTTTATCCACTCTTTCCGTACCTTAACAATAATCGATTAATTAATGAACAAAACTTTCCTCTAATTGCTAAAACTTTTACGAAAACCCTTTCAATGTGAATTTTCTCTAATGGGTAAACTCTTTCAAAAAGGGTCATATTTCTGTAATGTTTTTATTTGCATTTAAGTTAAGGAATGGACTATTTCAAGTCGTCACTCAGTGGTTTCTCAAAGAAAAGCTCATTAAATACGATTCGATTAATATTTTATTGTAATGTCAGATAAATATACAAAAAGTGCATCAATTGAAACGTAGTTTCAGTCATTCATTTAGTGCTCACAACTATATATTCATATTTAAGTTATTAATTGACTTATGGAAATGATATCCTAATTATTTGTTAATAATCCATTGATTGTGCCAACGATGACATAAATGAAGCGAAGTACTGCATTCAGTTGTTCCAAGTTTTAACTTCAAATGGGAAGTCTGTAGTTAGCGGGTTCGCGACCAACTTTTCCCATTACTACAACCAGTCCACTCACATTATCGAGGATGAAATAGACAAAAGGCTTGTTGAATTCAACATAAATCACATCATTATTAGCTTGTTGATTATATTTCTCGTTGTTCTTGTTACTGTTGCTGTTACTATTGCTGTTGTTCGTTACTTCTTTGATGTCAATATATGTTTTATGAATTATGTCTGAGACATGGAGCCACTTATATTCACTGATTCCATAAAGATTAGCATAGCCCGGTTTAAACAGGTCTGACAAGCCCATATTAGCGAATGCACGTGACAAATTGCGATTACTTTTCTCAAAACTCAGTTTCGGCATCTTTTCGAAATGAATGGAAAAATTTTAAATCAATAAAAGGTAACGAGACAGGGGTTAAAAAGCTATGAACGAGTGATTTCTCACACGAATGTTTGGTTATAATAAAGATAATCTATTTGTTAAACTTAAGCTAAAGGAAACTTGATCAACAACTTAGGTTAAGTTTAGGAAAACATAATTGAAAGTTTCTATTTTAAGAGTAGGAGATTATGTGATTTGAAAGTTTGAAGCTTACTTTTAACGAAACTCTTTTGACTTCTAGACTGCTGATAACATCAGTGAGCATTTGGGCACTCATTCTAGTGAGCATCAAATCTAATCCATTTGGATCGTGAGGCATAATAGCAACTAATGAAATAATGCCGCCTTTAAAGGGCATTTCAATAGCCGTGCAATTTAAGTATGTATTTATTCCATGTCTTATTCTGGATCTTATGGACTCCAATATAGTTGAATCGTCTCCAAAAGCACTGAATGCATGCATAGAATTGAGTAGATTGTGATTACCTTTGGGATTGTTTACGTTATAGACGAAATTATTAGCTGTCCGTTTGGCTGCTGTCATACTTATATCAAGAGTCCCTTCAAAATAGAGAGCACTCAATAGAAGTAATTGAGTAGCCGCTGACTGATGATCAGGTAATATATCCTTGACTTTATTGCCGGTTTGCATCTCAACGATAGCATTGATGTGATGACGAGTCTCTTCTCCGCTATGAATGAAGTCAAGCGGATGAACAGCTGTCTTATAGAATCTTTGAAGAAGTATGTGATAGTGATAATTGATCCCGATGTCTCGCTGACAATAAATATTATTTAAAAATATAATATCGTTATCGTAAGTATTATTAGCTGAATAGCTAGTACTAGACATGAGACCAGTTTGTCGATGTCTTATACCGCTCGGAAGATTGACCCCCAAATGGTTCATCATATCATAATAGGCCAAATTGATTTCTTGTGGTTGCATTCCCCACAAGTAGAGTGCATGTCGAAGAGCTGATTCCATACTTCCTTGTGAACCCATCAGTAACATTGCCAAGGATGAACCAATACAGAACGGACAGAAGGCCATGTTTGAGTCAGATTTATCCATAGCTCTCATCAAGTCGAGACCAAACTGATTGGTAGATGCGGCCAACTTTCTCATACCAAATGAGATAACTTGCGAGTTGCCAATACCAGACAGGATTGCAGTCGCACACACCAGAAGAATCCATCTCGAAAGCGTTAACTTCATTGTGGCTTTAGGCTTCAAAACAAAGTTTCATTTAGTACTTTGTGTTTAAGATGAATATTCAAAACTGAAAACATTTGCATTTAAATTGAAAGTGCGAATAATCCAATGAAATGTCTGCAGAGGATCATTGAACTCAATAGAGTATCTCCCATTCGGAAAATTTTGTTCTACTTTTGTTTTAAAAGGACAATAGTTTTCATCTGAAATCATGAGTGAATAATTAAAAAACTATATTTTGTGAGTCATACTAAATAATATTGAGCTATAATAATGAATTTTTGTACTTTCAATAACTTCGGGTCTACCTAATCTCTATTTCGCAATAGTTATATAGATTTCAAGTTACATACATTCTGTTAGAATTAGATTTGAATAACTTTCAATTACAATCGATTGTTGAAAATATATCGAATTATATTAGAGCTTAAATCACTTCAAAGCCAGACCGAAAGGAAGAAAAAATTTACGAAAAGACATAAAAAACAAATTCTTGAGGAAGAAGAGGAAGCTCTCTTATATTTCAACTCTATTTTTATGTATATATTTCCGAGAAATCTTTTAAAAAAGTTTGTGTGGTATAAAGTATTTCAGATTGAGATTTTTTGATATTAACAAAATCGTCATTTGTTAGAATAGCGAGAGAACATTCGAGTTCAATGACATGTTAGTAGACGAAGAAATGTTATTCAACTAAGGATCAAATAAATTTCAATATAAAACGAAATAATCAATAGAAAGCAATGAATCGTATAATAGAATTGAAAATGAAAAATTGCAATTAGAAAATAATAAGCATAAGTGATACTTACATTGGTAAATATGTAATATTTGGCGGAATAATATGTAGCACTTAAGTTAAGATAATTGTCAGAATATTCCCTTAACAAAACGATAACAGTCAGGTCCTTATTAAAAAGTATGCACCACTTCTAGTAAGTGTATCAGTCATTGTCATGAAAAATGCATTTAATTCAAGAGGATCTATTCGAACTGCTTGGACACACTCGAGAGACCCCCCCTATTATTGCTCGACCTGCCGAACAGCACGACATCAAACTTGAATTGTTTTGATGTTCCACCCATTCTTATTAAATGTTTCCGTACTTTTGGTAATGAAGTTCATGAAAATCAACTTATGGTACATTTGAAGTTTACTTGTTTTCGCTAACTTGTAAGAAATTTAATTAACTAACTGTCTATCTTAGAGAGTAGGAAATAAATTGATTCAATCCTAATAATAATGAGTTTGAAGCATACAGGCAAATATTTACTATTGCACGAAAGTTCAATAACTGCCCCGAGAGTTCAGAATATTTAAGAGATGTGGAAAACAAAAGTTGTTTAATGCAAAAATAATACCTCGCTTCTTTCAATATGGTATAAATTAGGTATTATACATGCACATTAATTAGTACGAGATGAGAGATTATTTTAACCTCAATAGATGGTTAACCTTACAAATTAGTTTAGAAACTTTTTTTCTGACTAAAACTTATAAAGATTAATTGTATAAGCTTTAATACATGGTATTATGAAATAGCTCTTCTGTTCATTTACCGTGTCTCGTATTGTTTTGTGCACTCGAAATATAGTCATAAAATTGTGATGAAGCTGTAACTGAAGCATTGTTTGCAAAATGATTTTCATTTAAATTAGGGATTAAGTTCATTAATGAAATAATACCAACTATTGTTTCATATAATTGATTTATATGATAATATGGATCTATGCATAATCATGAAAATATAGATTTGATTGATATATTCAAATTAAAACACACCCAAACGTTTTAACCCATCTAAAGGAAATAAGTGTAGCGTTTCGATAATTCAAATCTGAGTTGACTATTTTTTTCTGTATTATCAAGTTTCTCATTTAGAGAATCTTCGTTTACGCTGCAATTGTGTCAATTATTGCGAAACATAACCACTAAAGTGTCAAATGTCATGGCATGTGAACAAATATTGAGTAAATTCTACAGAATTCTACAAAATTAACAAAAGTTCAAACGTTGCGTTAGATTTTTGTCAAATAGAAGCATTGCATGCATTTCATAGTTTAAAATTGAAGTACAAGTTTAACAAATGCTCAAACCAAACTACAGTAAGAATCAGTAAACTTGCTCCAATTTGACAAAGCTTGGTTCAGGTTTCATTTTACTAGTTATTAGCGATTAACTACTTTTCACTTTGTTCAGATTCAATCTTTTGGATTCCTGATGATGTATAAAAAAATATATATAATGCGTTACAATAACTATAATAAAGGCAAAGAAAAAGTGGGCGCCTTATGTCTGAGATAAGTAATTGAGGGATTTATAGCTTTTACTTTCTGAAAAAATCGTGATAATAATTGTTTCTGATTTTAATATATTGTTTTGTATACCGACGAGCAAATGCTCACATATTTTGAGCAGTAAAGAAACAAATATTTAAACTCTCCAAAAAAGTCGTCTCATAAGTACGATTCTGCACAATAAAGCAGTTTTGCAAGTTTTCTAACGCCTAAAAGGCAAAAATTTGATTGCAGCAGATATTAACAATTTTGGATTTAGGTTAAGAACAGATGGAATGTTATTTTCCTTTTTTAGTTAAGTCAGTCGTCTAGTGACAACACATGTGTGAACTATTGTACAATTAAATTAGTGTACTTTGTAAATGTTAAACAACTGATAGCAATAATGAACAATGAGATTGAAAAGAATAATAGCAAGTGTCTTTTTAGTAATATTGATTATAGTTTTGTTGAAAATTTTCAATTTTCATCGTACAAACTTTGTTCCTGAAAAAGTGTCAAATAAGATACCGTTTTCTATTCCTGTTATTATTGGCATCTCAGAAGACCTAAGTCCTCAAATGAAGTTATGCAAAAATGTAAAAAGGCCAAATAAAATTGTGATCAACAATAACTACTGGCAAGAAGTGACAAATCAAAGTGTTTATCTATATTCAGCCTATTATGACGACAGGTATAAATTGAAAGAAGAATCCTACCATTATATAAGAATAATCACAACTGTTAAGAATAAGCTTTCTTCTCATAAACTCTATTGCTATCTATGGAACAGTAATTCTGCGACCCCTTTAGTTGTGTCTGTTGTTAGTGACGAATTGTGGGTCGACTTTTGGTCAAAAGACTTATCGCTATCTCTATACAAAGCGTTTCTTCTATCATGCCCTGTGCCTAAACATTTCAAAAATCAAATAACTGGAGTCTCAGTGTCTAGTCATGAATGTGAAACACTCAAAAATTACATAAACATTGAACAAGTCGGTCACATTCAAGTCAAGAAAGACTTTGCTGTTTGTGTGAAAGGCTTAGATTTTCAAAATGATATTTCATTGCGTTTGATAGAATGGATTGAATTTCAATTGATAGTCGGTGCAGATTTGATTTCGTTTTATGTTTATAACGTCGATCCAAATACACAAAAAGTATTGAACTATTATAAAAGTTTTGGTAAAATAGAAACAATTTCTGTATCACTTCCAGGGAATCAACCCAATGTCCCAAATATTAGATCTCAATATCTTCGCGACAATATTTGGCAAAAAAGAAGACTTGAATTAATTGCATTCAATGATTGTCTTTATAGGCATTTATATAGCCATAGATTTGTAGTGCTACTAGATATAGACGAAGCTATTGTTCCTATTCTTCACCACAATTGGAAGCAAATGATTGATTACATCATGACTTATGATTCAAACGCTTTACAACAGTACACATCATTCTCGGCACAAAACGCGTACTTTTTTGGTTCATTTTCGAAAAACATTAACCCTAAAGGTTTAGCAGATATTCCGAGGCATATGGTTATGATGAGACATGTATACAGATCAGCTAACTTTAGTAAACCAGGGTTTGCAGTCAAAAGCTTCATATCGACCGACACAACGCTTGCCGTTTTCAATCATTACGCTCTATTCCCTCTCTATAACAATATGAGCAGATACTCCTTAATTAGTAAATCTTTGGCTCAGCTCAATCATTACCGAGAAAATTGCCCTAACACTATGTTTATTGAATGTAAGGAAAATTTTGCCAAATATTCCACTAAAGACTTACATATTTGGAAATATAAGGATCAACTCATTCGAAAAGTAGAAGAAGTGCGTCAACTCATCGGACTTTAATTTTTTGTTGATAAAAAACTAAATTAATCAAAAATTTTCAAATCTAGTAAATCGAATATTTATATTTTAAATTATAATAAAAAAGTTTTCAAATTAATGGAATCAATTTTAAGATTTTTTCTAATGTTTCAAACTTTTAGAAACTTATTTCACGCTCAAGTCTTGAAATTTTTCTTGAAAAAACATGATTTGCCAACAGTTAGATAAGCCTAAACGTTGTACAGGTATTTCTCGATTTGCAAGCCTTGCAGAACTCAAATGTAACTTTTCTGCACAGCTGATTATTACGTAATATCAATACTGGCGTTCAGGGGTTTTCAACCTCAATTTGGTGGCCCAATATTGTCCATGAAGTCTCAGAAATCAGTTAGAAATGGGCAGCGAAAATGTTTTCAGCTTAAATTAATTTTTGTCATTAAGTCTCTAAAAACATGAGAATAAAAAGTGAATATAAAATTAACTAAACTATTATAAACTCCGAAACAAAATATTCAAAGCAGAACTTGATATCCTCGGACAACTGTCATTTGCTTTATCAAATTGATTAGGAGATCTAATTTCGAAGTCCTTGAGTTATTTAATGTGGTAAACCTAACAAGGGCGGAGAAATTAAGAAAACAATCGGGAGTAGATTGTATAAATTTAGCTGAGGAACGAGTTGAGCAGTGTTAAACTGGCATTACTATACTTTAGCTAAATTTAAATATGAGCTCAATTTGCAACAAAATAAGAACAAGAAAATGTTTCGACTCACAGTTAATGTTGCATAAAGAAGTGTCTAGGAATATCTCTTATTAAAAAGAAAGTTCTTAGCAATTTTTCAACACTACACACAGTATATTTTCGAAACTTAAGGTTTGATTTTGTGTTAATTTAGGCAATAAGTCCATCAATAATACTCACTAAGTTGAGAACATGATAGCTAGCTTTCTATAAAACCTAGTATCTAACGCTTGGAGAAGTCAAATTTAACACTATTTGAAACCTAAGTCTGTGTTAAAAATATAAAGTCAAGATTTTCGTCTGAGGGCTAAAGGTCTGAAATCAAATATTCAGATTTGTAGAGACAAGAGCTAGTCAACATACAAATACCTGTTAATTATTTTTTTCGAACTTTTTACTAATATCTAACAAAAGCAATCGGTTGATGCCTCAAGTAGTTTCAATGTTTTTAGTAATAGTTTATTCTTAGTACAGACTAACATTTAAATTTCGAAAAATCTCTAAGGGGTGTAGCCCCATTAGCTTCAGCTAGTTACGGCTATGCTTGTACTATAACTAGAGTTTTATAGTAAAGATAAGTCCAATCAATATATTAGTGGCCCTCCAATTAGTTTTTATGAAGAGAATGGCTGCGGACTCATAAAGGCTGAGAACCACTGCATCGCCTAACGTTAACAAAATTCATTGATATTTGTTTACAATTGACAATATATACAAATGAGTCAATAGTTTGTTTATTATTTGAAATCAATATTAACTACTTTTATTAATATTTATCAATAAAAAAATACATCAATTAATTAAATAATTTATGTTTAGTTCAAAATTTAAAATTGATTATTAATTATTGTGAGAATGTCATCAAACGATATCATTTCAAGACGTGATACCATTTTATTTGTCGGACTTTCATGCCTTGATATCATCAACGTGTGCGATGGTTATCCAAAAGAAGATTCCGATCAAAGGTTGGTATCAGTTGATTGTATATTTATAAATGTTCTACCACTTAATTAGTTTACGAATCATTTTATAAATAGTGAGTCAATTGAATAAAACTTAGGTATTTTTGTGAAAATGTACAATTGATCAAAACTAAAATTGAACAGTGAAAAAGTTGTACAATTTAGAGTACTTTTAATGCATTTGGGGTCATTTTTTATTTGAAAGATTACATTTTTTATAGTTGGTCAGTGCCATTGCATTAGTCATTTTATATTTCATTTTACAAAAAGTTTTTAAAAATAAACAATTTATCAATATTTTACCCGAGTATTTTACTACTCAGTCATTTTAATGAATATACGATTTTTTGCTATATAAAAGTAAAACACTGCTGATTTTTAGTTTTGATCAATCGTACTTTAAATACATGCTATGATTTGACACTTAAATTTGAGTCATTTTATAGTTTTTTAGAGATCTGTCTGATTAAGCGATAAGTTGATTAGTTTGTACTATTTACAATAACTCCAAGCTACAAACTAAGTGATTAATTGCATAGAAAAAGTAATTTAGACACAAAATTAACACTTTTAACACATTAGTTTCGTTATGCGTGTTCGTGAGTCACTCATAAAAGTTGCGTAGCCTGGAGAAAAGCAAAGTTGCCTTCTTGCCTTCCCTGCGTCAATTTGATCTTGATTTTTAATCCTAGTTCCTATTTTGTCTAAAATGATTAAAAACTCAGTTTGATTTTATACGAATTATTATAGTAAGATAAGAATTTTCGCGTAAGAAGGCATGATTTGTTGTTTCACACATCTTTCCAAAGTGATGAGGTGTATAGCTATTATTATTTGTATTGAGCAAAAAAGTGCTTTTCTATGTATATCCTTAATCCTTTTAATTATTGATTCATTATTCATACTATAAATTAATTGAAGGTCGATATCCCAGAGATGGCAAAGAGGTGGCAACGCATCCAATAATTGTTCGGTTTTGACGCAACTCTTGAAATGGCATCGACTTAGTGACTGCAAAGTTGAATATCTAGGGACAATGTCCGACGATTTCGCGGCTAAGTTCGCAAACGCTTTCTTTTTTATGAACATTTTGAATCAGTAATGCTCTAAAAATTGTTCTGGTTCGTTCGGTTGCCACCCTTATTGAACTTAGACTTCTGATATTAAAGAAAATTCTATGATTTCCTCAGGAACATTGGTCATAAATTTGATTGATTAATTTTCTTAAAGTAGTGTTTATATTAGATCTATAGTATTAGTAATCGAACGTTTTGAATGTCTGTAAGTTATATGCAACAAGTATTTTAATTAACTATAAAAAGCATTTAAATGAGTGCGCTCAATATTTCTATCTTTCTACAAGTTCTTGTTTACACAGCAATTTTTATTTTTCTATCAAATAACACTCCTGTAGTGTTCATATTTGGAACGCAAAACTTAGACATCTAATATATAGTTGCAAATGAAGTTTCCATCTGGAATCAAAAGTCAAACTTGGACAGGTGGCAACCGAACTCATTTTTTCATAACTTTCAGACTAATCATGTTCTCTAAAAGATGTGGCAGATTTAGTTTATAGCTAGTAGTAAATTACATATAAAAAGCATAAAAGTGAAAACAAGTGTCTGTGTGAACTTAATTAAAATTGAAGTCATTTAATAGATTTATGCGCGAAGATTACACTAAAAATGGAATAATTACCGAGAATGTAGTAGTACATAAAGAGAGCACATGCCCAGCCTCTTCAGTCATCATAAATGCCAGAAATGGTTCGCGAACTATTGTTCATTATAATAAGTAAGGATTTAAATAGTCTACACGTTAGTCTCTTTATTACTAGATTTCTGTCTTTAAATTAAATCGTTATGTGTTACCTGTTGAAAAGTGTCAAATTTGATTTATTTGTTTCAATAGAGACTTGCCAGAATTAACGTTGGAATCGTTTTCAAAGATGTGCCTAAACAAATACAAATTGATTCACTTTGAAGGCAGAAATGTTGAGGAAGTAAAGAAGATGATATCTTTTATAAGGAAATCAGATGTAAATAGAGAGATCAAAATTTCATTAGAGTTAGAAAAAGATAAAAGTCAATTCATTCGTCTACTCGATGAAGACGTCGATATTTTTTGTTGAAAGAGATTTTGCCTCTTTGTTAAATTGCACTAATATTGACCAAACTATTGAAGTGATTGCGCAAAGAGTACATTCGACAGCAATCGTGATTTGTCCGTGGGCCGAATTAGGAGCCAAAGCGATCGATAATGAAAGCAAACAGATTTGTTTGTCGCCTGCATTTAAACCAAAAACGGGAGTTACTGACACTCTCGGAGCTGGAGATACTTTTCTGGCAGCCACACTTTTTGCTCTTCAAGTATTAGAATATGGATTAAACGATGCGATTGTATTCGGCTGTCAGGTGGCCGGCGCTAAGTGTGGTTCTCAAGGCTTTCAACATTTATACAATTTTCAAGAATTGATTTGACATAAAAGAAACTTTTTGAAACTTATATAATATGTTATGTTTATTGATATTTTCATATAATTTTTTGAAATCTAGACAGATTTTGATCTGTTACTTCAGATTTAGTTTGGTTAAATAAAAAATTTATAATGAAGTTACATTTAAATAAGATCATTGTCATTATCCCAATCACTTAGTGGCGAACAATTTGCATCTTTTAATACATAACTGTAAGCAAATGGATTAGAATTTCTAAAGACTCGGCCACTGGGACCTCTGAATTCATTACTGGCATCTCCATTATTATCACCACATATTCCGCATAATTTTCCGGTGTAATATCGTTCAACACTAGTACCGAATCCATTGCCATCAGTACTTAGAGTGACACCGAACTTAGATGCATCCAATCTGTAATAAGCTCCGTTGAATGTTATTGAAAAAAGTTCAATATCTTTGTTCCATAATTTTATATTCTGTACGTAAGGTTCTGATTTTGTAACGGAGACTTGCTTTCCATTTACGTTAACAGTCAGTCCCCCATCTCCAGGGATGAATTCAATCTTGTATTTGTGACTCAAATAGACTCTAATAGTTGACCTTTCATAGTCCTTTGCTGCCAGGATCAAGAAGTTATGCTCTTCTGAGCAATCTTTTGCAATAACAGTAAAACACTTTCCATCAATTGCTGGCAAAGTATAGGAAACGTTATCAAAGGTTTGCACTAAATTTCCCTGAACTATACAATAGGCTAGAGAAGAATGAGAAAATTGATTTTAAAATGTGAGTTCATGAAAATAAATTGAATTATTTGCATACGATTGTTAACTCCTCGTAGAATTTGAATATATTTTTTATCAAACAGTGGGAATGTGAAGACTGGAACCAAACCTTGAGTGAGTGGGACTCCTTTGTAAATAGCCGTAAAATAGGGTGCATAAATCCTATAATCAACTTTCGGATCAATCACTGATGTGTTGCTTTCATACCTAATATGACCTGGATTTGAGGCCTCATATTTAAAACTTATATCGGAATATTGGTAACGCTTTCGACTCATCATTCTTAGAAACTTTCGTGTATAGCTAGTAAGTTTATCAGGAATGTTTTCATAATCGATTGCTGCTACAAAATTTCTCATTTGTGAAATTGGATACAAGTATTTGGGACAATACGGGAATACATCATATCTGAATTTAAATGAATTGAGACAATAGTTATAGTTGATCGCGTATGGGTTCGGTCTTTCATCATTTGTATCATCTCTTGTTGCTTCCAAACGCTTTTGTTCTTCTGTTTGAGACATTTGTGCCTTGATACTGATTTTTGCTTCATTATCACAATTTTGTCCAAAAGCTATTTTACTGGTCAGGTTAACGGTGTGGTCCAAGTCTAAAGTATCGAGTCTGACAAACTTGGTCATATCATAATCAGGAAACATGATGGAAGCAGTGGCGCAAATTTTATATCCATTGTCATTGATAGGACTGCGATCATAGTTTACATTAAATTTATGTAACAATCTATCTCTTGAATGTGAGTATTTGATTATTGCTTTTATATTTCTTTGAATATTTCCTGCACCAGAAATATCTAACCGCAAAGAATGAATCTCCGCTTTTCTATCGCTTCGTGATGTATAATCTTTGAAATAAGAGTCTTCATTGTAACTGAAATCTGTCACTTCATTCTCTTCATCTTGATCATTAGCAAAAGATAGAGTTAGAGTGGATTCTGTTGTAGGGTTTTGTAGAGGTGGTGCAGCTCTCACTCTGATCTCATATGGATTGGCTATCGGTTGTATTCGGTAAAACATAACTTTTTCGAGGAACGATCTTTCAGACATAAATTTATACCATTCGGACCTATCACTTTTTCTTATATTTGCCTCAACTTTCAAACCGAAACCTAAATATTCTTGCAAATAACTTCTATCAACCTATTCAATATTGAAATTCGATAAGTTTTGAAAAATATTCTGGGGAGTAAGCTATATGTGTGACAAACCTTTTGCATATTACTCTCACGGTATATAGGTTTGAATTCAGGTTCTGATATCAGTGGTATTTTGTTAGCATATGCGTCGAGATATGAAAAAGGCGTTACTTTGTCATAGAAAATATCTTGACTTAAAGGAACTTTTTTGATTTCGAGTTTTTTGTCTTGTACTTTGTAGCTCAGATCGAAATTCACTGGCACAGATAGAACCGTTTTTCGATTGACACCAACACCAACTGAAAACAGTATAAAAATTTTATACATTAACTACGAGTTTTGCAAAAATTGAGATTTCTTCCTAACGAATTGAATGCACACTAAATTGAATAATAAAGTGATATAGTATGGTTACCTGCACTCGAAATAACAGGTAAAAGAAGACCAATCACTGCATAACTGTGCGTATTAGTAACATATTTGAAGTCAGTTGTCAGTTGAACTTCAGTCGGAGGCTTATTGTCTCGGTCTTCACTAAAAAAGGCAGGCTTTACATTGAAACTAAATTTGTTGTTAATGAAATTTTGTTGAGCGAGTATTCGGTAACGAAAGAAATAGGGGACTCCGATTTCAGTTCTCGAAACCATCAATCGACTTTTACTCTCTACAAATATTCTTTCCTTTTTGCCTCCAATGTTCAAATCGAACAGTTTTTGTATATCGGGAATAGTTATCGTGCCTGAAAGGGAATATTTTATTAATATTACGTCTGAGAAAGATTGAAAGTAATAGTAAACCATCTTTTAATAAAGAAGTGAACAGTTCTTCATCAATATCCGAATATGCAACTGAATACCCTTGTAAGTAAAAAGATATATCGCCATGGATTGCATCAGACTCTCGTGTTTCTATTGGTAACTAAGAACAAAAGTAATCAGTTTAATCTTTACGAATATAACAATAAGTAATTTAATGCAAGACGTACAGCCTTTTCTATTTGTTTGAGTTCGTTGTCAACTGAAGCCGCATCTCTTGAAACACGTTTTTTGAAAATATCCAGAAAACTTGGTTTTCTCCAAACAACTCCTTTGCGTCCAAACAAACGATTGACTACCTTTTCCAGACCGTATGACTGAATGGAAAACGAAAACACATCGAATGAAGTGCCGGCCATGAACTCACTGAATTGAAAGAAAATATTGTTTGGAATATAACTTTTATTGCTTGCAACCACACCGAAATGTCGAATTTCTCCGATACCAAATTGTTCTGTTAGAATCAATTCGAATTAAAATGTTAAGTTTAGGAAAGATTATTTTGATAATTAATCGTTACCGTCAAATATAGTCTTAATTTTGTTTACTGAATCTCCTCTCTTTACTTCTCCTCCGTGTTTATCGAGAGCGATTTTAAATAGCCATAAAACTGATTGAAAGTCTTTAGCGCTGAAAAATGGGGTGGAAAGTATTTATTTTTATATTTATCAAACAGAAAAAACAAGTTTAATGTCATACTAACAATGGTTTATGACATGGGTGTTCAGATTCAGACAACTGCTTTATTGCAGTGTAGGCCATACTCACGATTTGACGATTAGTCTCAACTATCAATTGTCTGCCAAGCAACTGAAACAAGATATTCATGCAAATGATTAAACAATCGAAAGATTATTAACTGAATTACTTGAAGCTGAGCTAAACTCGGTCCTGAGTAGAACCATGAGGCCATGCCTCCGATTCTCAAATCTTGTTCTTCTGATTTATTGAAAAATAGCGGCACAGCAATTGATCGAACTTCTCTGGGATAATACCTAGCGGTTCCAACTAGATTCCAAGCAGCAGTCGCTCGAATGTAATGAATTTGAGAGCTTCTTATAATTTCTTTCAAATAAGGAATCGTTTCTTTTGCCCTAAGATTTCCCGCTGTTTTGATTAATAAAATGGTTTCTTTGATAGAAAGTTGTGCGCCAACTTCTGGTGTGATGAGTAACTGAAAATTCAAGTTTTCAACATTAATATGTGTTCAATGGTCTATTACTACAAATAAAGTGATATTCTCAAAACTCTGACCCTAAAGTATTTTGTGGCAACTTCTGGGTTGCAGTGATGTTTGGAATGATCCTCATTTTTAGAATGATCATCTTTTCTATGATGACTGTGGACATGTTTAGGATACATCCGATGGCGTTGAATGCATTGTTTGCCAACCAGTGCACTGAATGATAAATAACAGGTTTTCTTGAGTTGATGACATTCCTGGACCGTACTACTGGTGCAAAGTTGCTATTATGATATTTATGGGTAAAATTATGAATTTGACTTTATTTACAGAACTTCTACGACTTACATAAAATTCATTGAATAAATTTTCTGATGATTCTTTTATATTGAGTGATAATCTTGTAAGTATTGATCGCGCTTTATGGTCTACCACTTTTTTTGCTCGATTAGATTTTTAGTAAATAAAAATGAAGGGTTTGTTCCCGACGCCGCCAAAGCATCAAAGAAAAGTGATCTTAAAAAGGATAACATTTGTTGTAAAGCATTAAAAAGTTTCATTTGAAGAGTGCAAATGTCAAATTGCCATATGAACAAATTCTAGCACTTATCTACTGTCAACACTTATAGTATTACAAATTCCTTGAATTGCAACATTCCAACAAAACATTTTATGTTAACTTTTGCTTAAAGTATCTTTCAATTTAGACTTTTAATCATGCAATAGACTTATGAAAACTTTGAAAATCGATTTATTAAACCTATTATAACTCTAATGAATAGAAAGTATCTAAACTTATAAGTATTGATTCAAAAATCTCAAGACTCTTGAATTGGTTCTAAAACTTTTGGAACTACTAAAAGCTTTTACTTTTCATCTTAAATTTGAATAGCAGAAGCAATTTTTCAAGAATTTTGCTTAGTTTTATTTGATCTAAATTGAGTTTATGAATAATGGTCAAATCGATATATTGGATACACGTGTATTTAGTAATTGTTAAGATATTATTCTGTAATTCAATACTCAATATAATCATAGTTAAGCAAAACCAGTTGACAGACAAATGAAAAAGTAGTATTAGTTAACCAGTAGATATAAAAAGCAATTTGAAAACAGAAGCCAAATATGTGATAATCGGGTCAGATCTTCAACAGAAGAAATAAGATATGATTGAACAGAGGAAAGAAATGGAAACGAAGAACGTTGTGAAGACTAGTTAGATGTAGAGATTCTGCGACATAAAGGCTTATGAGAATTTTCAGGTACAGGTGTACTACAAAGTAAGCTTTAATAAGGCTTATTTCGCTAATTCTCTAAAAGTAAAGTGAGATAAGTTTATGCATCAATCATTTCTATAAACTTGATGTATCGCCTCAAAGTTATATTGAAACGAATCAGAACAAATTGTTGAAAATTGAGAGTTTTTCTGTAAAAATTGCTATATGTTTTGAATCTTGTAGAGGTCAAAAATTGCATGAATGAGTGATAAATAGCTGATTTAACAACAATTAGGAGTAAGATAAAGCACAATGGATTAATAGGTAAACAGAAATAAATAACACTTGTTTCTATGAGTAATAATCGAGATCTGAAGTGGTTGTTGTTTATGAAAGAGCTCAATTGATAATTTAGTCAATAATATGAAATATTTGAATACCTGTGCTCTTCACTCTTTGCCGAAACACCTGTAAAGACTTGATCGATGCCATCATAATCCAAAGTCGAAATTGCGTCCACGATCTCGCCATACTTTGAGGGCAAGACTGACTCAGCGCTGTCGGTATCAAAATTTGGATAATCAGTAACTGCTTCATCCAATAGCGTGAGAATTTGATTAGTGGTAGCCTGATAAAGATAAATATCGTGAAGGAAATGAGCTCTTCTCAAATCAATGTTGTCAAAAAATTCGTTGGCTTGAAGTGGAGAGTTCGACAGTTCACTTGATGGAATTACATCGTCTGGAATAATAAGTGCCTCACTGATATCATTAACGCTAAGCAGTTCAAGTACTCGTCTAACGAACAGATAAAATTAGATAAACTTAGCTCTCATGCCGTAGCAATAGATTGTTTTCTGGAAATTACTTTGATTTTAATTCAAAAGTCAGTCCATCCCTTCCGAATGGAGTACTTGTGACATATTCTTCTTGTACCACTTTTTCGATAACAAATTCTTGGAAACTTCCCCTTAAGTTGTAGTGATAAACAGATGAGGACTGCATTATTTGCTATTGAATAAAAGAATATCAACTTATGAATATATTAAACTCTTTTGGGTATATATTTTGTTAACTTTTCTAATAGTGTTGTAATCTTGACATCTATCTCCAAGTTCCGTTGCATAGCGAAACGGATGCGGCTTTTTTGCACATTTCTCATAATTTCTGACTTTAGTGACATTAAGTACTTTCTCTGAATTTGGTAAACTTGGCTCTGACCTAATCGAATAGGTTGTCTCGCATTCACCAAATGAGCCTTTCTATTAATAAAAAGGATATTGATTGCATTAGAAATATGAATGAATGAAGTTAGACCAAGATTGTTGTGTCAAACCTCTAAGACTGTATAGAAATCTGCGTCATTAGAAGCGTGAGAATGATTATCGTGTTCGAAACTGAATTGTAGTAGATTTAAAAAACTCTTTTTCAAATTAATGCTCCAATCCGGCTCATCATCCTCAATATAAATTTGCTTAATTTGACCACTTCGTATGACTGCTTTGAATGGCTTTGATACGGGATCACTAAAAGCTGGTACGTCTCTGAAAGTGAACGGATATTTCTCGAAAGGGCCTTCAATTCGTTGATTTGCCACATCGAATTTGATATTGTTTATCTATAGTTTTCAGTTAAACTCAATCAATTATTCAATAGTTAAGACGAAAATAACATTTTATTTTGTAAATCTTTCCGTAAGATGAGATTTGTTCAATTGATCAGTTATTACTTTGATGTCTATGACTGAGGTCTGATTTTTGATCAATTTAAAAAGATTTCTATTCGATAAGCTTTTATTCTAAATCAATTCGTAAATACGTGACATATTAGTTAAATGCATAAAATTAGCATTTTCAAATCAAGAACTTCAGTTCTTTTCAAAGCTCAAAACAAAATGATTGGACAAAATTTGGTGCCTTATCATAATTTGATAACATAGTCATTGAGATTGTAGTTTGATTTGTCAGAACAAAATTCCATAAAACATTATTCTCAAACAATTTATTACTTTTGTTTACTCTGAAACCCAAGTTTTATATCTTCTAGATAAATGTCAATTCTCTCATCTCTAGGCATGTCAACTAAAAATGAACATCCGGTAGATTGAATGTAATGGTTGTTTGAAAATAATGCTTGACTGAAATTTACCTCTTCCCATTTTGAGAAACGGATGATTTAAGTTTCAATAGTGAGGTTAAAATGAGTTATAAAACGTGATTGAGCTCTTCAACTCACATTTAAGCTTATCTTTGGTAAGAATCAAATTCTAAGATACTGTTGGGTAAAAGAGAATTGCAGTGAAACCTGCCTTCGAGCTAAACTTAAGTGCTTTTCTAGAAAAACAATATGGAAATGCCATAGAAAAGCATAGCTTAATTGTTATTGAATTTTAAAAAGTACTGAACAACATGTTGAAAATAGATAAGTCATACTGTATTTAATAGAATAGTCTTTCAAACCTTTATTAGATAGTTATCAGATTGAACTTGGATGATGACATCTCCAATGCTTGCGGTGCCGGAACATTGATTCTCGGAGTTTCGAAGGGAAGTGTATATATAAGCTTCTAATTTGTGCTTGTATTCTTTTCCTGATTCATACCCTTGGGCCAGCCACACTAAACTCACTAAAAGTAGGATGAAGTTCGATAAAATCACAGAATACAAATGTTTTCATATTTCTACGATGTATTCATTTGATGTTTGTTCAAAAGATTCAAGTCTTACCAAACAATAGAGCAAAGGAGAGCTTCATTTTGAAAATCATGATGAGCTGCTCTGTGAAGTGCAAGTCAGAATAAAATAATTGAATCAGCTTTTTATAGTTGGAAAACAAACTGAAGTACTTGACATTTGGAGTAGAGTTTTGACAAATCTTATCGTTTATGGTTTAAGGTCTCCTACTTATTTGTGTGAATTAAAGTAATAGGTTTATGTAAGAGATACTAAACTTAACAACAGCTAAAAATACCTTGACATTGGATAACTGCTTTTTATTTCTTTAAAATACTCAATATTGTCTATTTATCAATTGAATGCTTTTCTAGTGCTTATCATTGTTTTTTGCTTCACTGAACACTTTCGGAATTACAACGTATTCCTGATTCAAATAAAATCATTATCTTTTTGTTTCCAGAGATTCAGAGTTCAATGAACTGAATTAAATCAGATAATGGAAAGAACTTTGAGGGAAATTTAGATTGCTTTCAGATCAAAGTTTCCCAGTTTTATTCCCAAATCCGATGCGTTCGTTGTATTAATATAATTATTCTGAGCTTATGATTCTGTCAATACGATAATCACACAAATGCTACCATAATATCAATACATCTGTCCACCATTTGAGTCGAGTCTCTCAAACATATAATTTATCTGACATTTAAAAAATTGTTTTCTTCTTTGAGATTTACAGTTGGGACAGTGTCTCAAATAAGAGCCTAACGTACTATGTTTTTAAATCTAGATAATGTTTGATTCAGTCTGATCTGAACATGTCTTCAAAATCAACGTATGTTCTAATTGGAAATTTTAGGCAACTAATTTTTAAAATAAGTAGTTTTGATTATCACATTGTAATCAAACTATTTTTGGTTATAAGAATAAAGTATTATGTGGATTTAAGAGTAAAGTACGTTAGGCCCTTATTTCAGACACTGTCACAATTATTCACGAATATGAGCTTGTAAGAAAAACAAGTTAACATTTGCATAGTTTATCTGATGTCATAAATAACTCAATCGATACGCATACGTCTGAGTAAATAACATTCAGAATGCGTATTAATTTCAGAACTGCAAACAGAGCTTTAATTTTTCGTACTTAAGACTTGTAAAAAATTATTTAATATTTTCCTATGCTTCAAGTGAATACTTTTAATTATATCAAACTTATTCTGCAACACAAGAAGCTTACAAAAGTGTCCTAAAACTTAAGTCTTCAAATAGCGTAAATTATGATTTGAAAACACTTTTTAGAGTAATATGATATCTTATAAGAAAACTAAATACTTTACTGAAGTCGGCACTTATTTCAAAAGCAGAGTACCGTATAATGTAACATGTGTAACATAATGCTACATTTTCTTACGCAATTCGATTCAGATATTGGTTTTAATCATTGAGCTTTAGAGCTAGTGAATTCTTTCTTTCTATCAAATGTTTCAAATCGTTTGCCCTTATGTCCTCTAATTAATAGCTTCAAAATAAAGAATTTGAATTGGGAAAAAGATTAACCTTTCAAGCTAAAATTATTATTTGAGGAATTTCCCGATTTTTAGTCAACTATGTATTCCAAGTTTTACGAGTATAAGTGTTTTTATAGAAGTTTTTGCACTTATCAAACTTCCCTGTCAATAAAGTACTTATAATTATTTAAGAAAAAAAGCCCTATGAACAGCTCATTTTCGATTGGTTTTCAATCCAAAGTGTCTTAAAGTAGCTAGAAAGATAGCATGCTATGTTTATCAATTAGTTGAATTTAATTGAAACAACGAGAAGACAATTTTCTTAAAAATTTTTTATTCATGGAATCCGGAAAGATTTATATTACTATAAATAAGATTAAATATAGCAATTATACTACATAATAAAATTTACTTCACAGCAATCATTTTAAAAGATATATCGGCAAATCTCTGTTTTTGTCTCAATATATAAATATAGAGACACTATCACATGAGTTTTTCCTCAAAACTTGACTCTTAAGGCCTAGCTTTGAAACTGCTTGGTGCGGCCAGTCTGAAGTCAGAGTCCTAATCACGTTAAGTTCGATGGGAATCACGTTATAGCGTATAAATTACATGAAATCGGACAACGACCTGAAAGATTGAAAAATATTACTTTAGTTGACTCAATAAGTAAAACAGCAACCCTTCTCAATTGAATTTTGAGCCTATAAAATGGAAATTTTCGAATGAATTGGTTTCAATTGAGATTAGATATTGTGATCAATTTGAAGGGTTTTAATCATGTTTTCAACTCAAATGGTATGTATTTTTAGACTAGACCTTATTTATAGAAACATTCCTCGAATTTGTTTTATCAATTTTACAAAATGCTTCTAATTTTTCACAATGTTATCGGAATTCCGTTGAGAACTTTGCGAAGTAAGTGTTACACAACATAAATGGCAATTTTCATGCAAGGTGACATCTCTGCGAAAACTATGAATGAAATCGAGCAAACTCTGACAATGTTATTTTTACGTATTGGCTATCTGTCTGATTTCTAGTTGATTCTGTTTTTCCTAATACTACAAATGAAAATATTTTCGCAAATAAGTTTGAATTCCAAAGTTCATAAGTTATCTTTTATTATAAAAGTTATTAGTTCTCTAATTGTGATTGTAGTAAGACCTTATTCGAGCGACTTATCTTTTAGAGATTTATTTTCCTCGAAATTAATTTATGAGTAACGAAAAATTACAACACTTGACATTCAATGATTTTTAATGGGTTTCAACTCTTTCCTACTTGGTAAACTTTCAAGAATTTCGAAACTTGTGATTCCTGTGCATTTCTAAACTACACATTAACTAAATTAAATGGAGAAATGATTGAGTAATCTATAAACAATTAATCAAATTTATTAATATACCATTAATATGCAAAACACTATTTTCAATAAAAATTCAGCAAATGACTGCTCTAATGAGTAATGGAATATTATATTTACTGAGAAGCAGCAAAAATTTTTCAACTTTTTAAAATTAATGCAGCTTGATTATTTTGACAAATAAGTTGATTTTTAAATTTATTTAAAATAATGCTTAAGCAATGACTGTTATGAAACGAGTTTTTTCAATGTTTTATTCTTACACATGTAATATTTCAAACTATTATCATATGAGAAGTTACACAACACAAGGTCGTACTGAACCTAAAACATTAAGTAAGACAATAGTTTGATGGGTAAACCCTGATACGTATACGAATGTTGAAATTTGTATCTAATTTCATTTCATTGTTTTTTAAGTGAAACAATAAACTATAATTTTTGTACAATTAGTGATTTCAGACATCTATGATCTCCTGAGCCAGAAAATTAGGCTTAATGTTAATGATTAGCAAAATGCTTAGATGTTAGTAACTAACGCGCAGATGCCATCATCAGTATATAGCAAAAAGCAAAACTTCCACTGCTTTTCAATCCTGTGTCTCTTCAACGATCATCTTCACAAATTTTTACCTCGAGTTCTAATATATATATATATATATATATATGTATAAGAGTACTTTCCTCTCCTTCTCTCCAACGGATGAATTTTTGAAGGAAGTGAGCGGTTCGTTTTATTGTTTATACTTCGTAAATAAAGTATTCAAATTTGAACAATAGAGCTGGTTTTACTTTTGAGTTACCCAATCTTGCCAGACTACTTAAGAAGACATAATTTCGCTGTCGAATCTTTATTCATCACTTCCTCGAGACAGCAAACAATTTGACTAGAAGTTTCTTTGATAAAAAATGAAATGACTTATCAAAACGATTATAATATAAATGATACAATCAAAAAGATGTCAGATGTGGCTTATTTCTCATCATCAAGAATGCCGATCATTGAGTCTTCGACATCGATTTCGGAAGATCTAGGTCTCGGACCCATAAGGGATCCATTAACGATAGTCATACCCATGACAATAGTCTACGCTTTGATATTAGTTACAGGAGTTATTGGTAATTTTACGACTTGTGTCGTAATAGCTCGCAACCGATATATGCATACGGCCACCAACTATTATCTGTTTAGTTTGGCCATTTCTGACTTACTGCTACTAGTTCTCGGTCTGCCACAAGAAATATATATGCTGTGGCAGAGATATCCGTATGCTTTTGGTGAAGTTTTTTGTGTGATCCGAGGCTTAACATCTGAAGCGTCGACCAATTCGTCCGTGTTGACAATCACGGCATTCACAATTGAACGCTATGTTGCCATTTGTCATCCACTAAAAGCTCATACTATGTCTAAATTATCGCGTGCAGTCAAGTTAATAATAATAATTTGGATTCTTGGTGTTGTTTGTGCCATTCCGATAGCGTATCAGTTCGGAATTGTTTACGATTATGTCAATGAAATACGTATCCCGCAATCGGCTGCGTGTTCAATCAAGAGAACTATTCCCTTTTTCAATGAACACACTTTTACTCTTTCGTCTTTACTTGTATTTGTGATTCCAGTAACTATTATATCAGTTTTATATATGCTGATTGGCCTCAAGTTGAGATGTTCAGCGGCTATAAGCCGAAAACAAATGAATCAGCTCTCAACTAATAATATATTGGAGTCTGCACCAAAGTCTGCATCAAAGTCTGCATCTAAAGATGATCGCTCGGATATGACTGTTCCAATCAAGCTGAACGGTTCCGCTCATTCTAAATATCAATACATGCGAAGATCAGTCGATGGAAGACCTTCTGCTAATGGGTCCAACAGTTTGTCTCAACGAAGAGCTGTCATTAAAATGTTGAGTAAGTGATACTAAAATACTTTTTCATAGTGTTTAATGATTAATTACATGTCAAATGTTTTATGCAATAATTTTTTCCTGAATTGAAACTTTGAAGCTAAAAGTGATTACTATCAATGAGTCAAATTAGACATAACTGATTAATATATAATGTAGTATCAAATGAGTGTGGATAAGCTTGAAGAGGCTTGATATGAGGTAAAAATAGTACTATTCCTAGTCATCTAAAGGCTGTAAGTTGATATTACGTAATAAAACTTCTTTCACCACTCCTTTCACAATTTATGGTGAATTGTCACTTAATTACTGAGGTAATAGATGAAGACGTTGTCATATGGATAAAAAACTAAATGTGAGAAGACATTTCCTTAATTAGTTTAATTGTACTGTTTACACGCTTATAGAAATTAATACTGATTTCGTCACTCTATCTTATTTGTCCTGAGAAATCATGAGTATTCAAAATTTACGTAATGTTTGATTTAACTTTTGCGTTGCAATCCTTTCGACTAATTGAAATTTTCATATTACTTTTTCTAAAAATATCAAATCTATTTTTCTTCACTTTTGAGTCAATTAATATATCTTTACTCAAAAGTCGTTAAACTAAAAATAAAGGACGAAATTGAATAAGAAAGAGTTGAGCATTTCCTAAAAATAATCACTTATCGTTATAAATCTTCCGGAAAAATTGTCAACTTTCTGAAGTCGTACAAAAAATAAGAAATTTTGAGAAAAAGTTGACAATTTTTCAAGATTTCTTATTCTTTATAGTTCGTGAAATATGAATTTTCGAAAGTTTGTGTCTCACTGTAAAACTTGCAAACTTTTATTTTCTAAAATTGAATTACTCCGCTCCCGCTTCTATTTGATTGAAAAATTTGACCTAAATATGTTTCTCTCAAAGTATAGGCTTTCAACAAAAATCCAATTTCTAAATAGTTATAATAATCGAATCAATAGAGTGACTGGTTGTTCAAAAATGATTACTAGCCTAGAGTTGATTAATTGTGAATATAAGTTCAGATTCACTCGTTCACATGTCGTCAAACTTTTGAGTTAACTTTTAATTTAGAGTTTGACTTAAATTACTTTTAATAGTAAATTTTAATATATATCAACTGAATTTTTAAACACTTGCTCATTCTCAAGAATGCTTTCATTTAGCCCGTTAATACGATGTAAGATTAAGGAAAATAATGAAACTGCAAACTGATTCGTGGTTTGCACTATTCCTCATTGAATTTGAGTTAGTTCATTTTTAAATGACAGACACCCATTGATTAAATTATTATAGCTATCTATAAATTTGTTCCTTGTTGGAAAGCCCATGCTTTGAGGAAAACATCTTTAAGTCAATAAAGATTCACTATAAAAAATTTCAATTGAATAGGAATGGGGGTAGAGGTAAACCAATTTTAGAATATAAAAGTTTGCAAGTTTTACAGTGAGACACAAACTTTCAAAAATTCATGCTTCGCGAACTATAAAAGATTAAGAAATTGTGAGTAAAAAGTTAAAAATTTGTTCATAAAATTTACAATGATAACTAATAAATTACTGGGAAATGCCCAACTCTTATTCAATTTCGTCCCTTGATGTGAGAAGCAACAATAGTTTTGATAGTTATGCACGTTGAGGTAGTTTCTTAAACTAAGTTGTTATATGGAACTACTTATTTTGTCATTCAGTTTCTTGATTTAAAGTGCAAATTTGCTGCTACTGTATAAGATTTAGTTACATCTCAGACCATAGATACTCAAGGCTGTCATGTTGTATGAAGCGAAACTGCACTCTAAATACTTTTACGTTCAAATAAATGCTTAAGCAATAAGTTCGAAAGGCTTGAATTGAAGTTGGCTTTTAAGTTTATTAATATGAACTTGCTCAACACATTACTTTGTCATGTGCATTTCAGACTTAGATTATGCAACTGTATCAACAGATCCAAATAAATGTTTTTGATTTGAAAAATATTTCCTGAAAATACTTAGCTCTAAGTTATTGAATTTTTAAAACTTCTATTACTCAAGTACTTCAATATTGTTAAACATTTGATTTGAAATTAATTTTGAAAAGTACTTTAGGATGTTTTTCAGTCGGCTTATAAGTTTCTAAAAGTAAATCTGATAGCTTGAAAATGCATCAAAAATATACTATATCTATAATTGAACTTAAATTCTAAATTTGATAGCCATGCATAAAATTATTCATTAAAATTGTTTTATTCGTTCAAATATGATGAAAGTTGAGTAAACAAACCATAAGGGGAATAATATTATTTAAAAACTATTTAATGACTGAAATCTTTTTATTCTAGCTCAGTGGTCTTTATATTATTTTCTAATCTATTTGACCCATCAAGTAACTTAATAGTAGTATGATTTTTAAGTATACCTCAGCAAAGTATTAACTAATGAAAAGTCAGTTTTATATAGTGTTATATGAGAACTAAAATGACGTTTCACTATGAGGTCTTTTTTCGACAATAAATCAATGTATGTTGCAAAGCAATGAACTCATGTTCATTCTGATAGCCAGAAACCTAATACAATTAGATAGTCTAACTTACTAGAAAAGCTATATAATCTTTATTTGATGACAAAATTTCAAAGACAATCTCACTCTCACACTTTTAGAGGTTACTTAACATAAGTTAAGGAGATACTGAATGAGCGCTACCGCACCCTAACTTAAACTCATAAAATGTCAGTAAATGCAATCTGTAAAAGTGTGAAAATAAAGCTGAATTTTGTTCGAAGTGTCACATCAAAATGACTTTAGTTATTTTTAAGCAAAAAGTACCAATATATCAAATTTGTATTTATTACTTAAACCTAGAATTGAATGAGTTCGCGATTAAAACACAGTAACTCTATTTGAGAAAGTATAATCAAAAACTGTATTTTGTTTCCGAGATCTCTATTCATTAACCTTTAGTAATATCAATAATGTTGGCGAGAGTATAATAGATTTTCTCAATGAGTAGTTTAATTGCCTTTTATTACAAATTTATTTAATTACTTTGATTCATTAGAGTTAGATCATTATTAGATTTGATAGAGATCTTATTTAAATTGAAATTTATTTAGCTGTATCTTTTTATGATTACAGCCTTTTCGTCATATTAATCAATAAAAGAATATTAAACCGCAATATGAAGTTATTTTTCATACCATTCGGTGCATAGAATTCATAAAATCATTAGCTGTTGAGACACATATTTAATTTTATGTTAGTATGCAATAGTTTTATTATTATGCTCAATATCCATTAATAAGTTGTGCAACAACAACGAGATATTTACCTTTTCATGAAAAAATAATCGATATATTCAATTCATTTGAACAGTGCTTTTCATATGAAATAGAAACTTTTAAAATATAATGTTTTGGTTTCAAATCATTCTTGAAGTTTCCGCTTTTCTTACTTTAGATTACTTATTATTGGACCAAATGATAACTTTATTTAGCAAACAATATTTCTGAATTATTTGATGAGTTTATTCTATAATAATGTTTTGCGGAATCTCAATAATTTACGAATAATAACGTTGAAAAAGTATAATCAAGAATAACACATACATAATAACTGAATTCATACATATAATTGACTCATTATTGCATTGTATGAATAAAATGAAATACAACTTCAAAATGTCAAACGCCGAAACTTATAAAAGATCTTATGCACAGAGAATAGGATCAAATTAAGTTTCCAAATAATTGAGTCGCTTTCTCTGAGTCATAAAATTATAAAACTAAAAGGACTTTTAATCGTTGGTCAAAAATTATAAACTCTAGAAGCTTTCAACTAATATAAGCGCCTTGATCACTAGGAAACATTTTAAAATTGACCTTTGAAGGTTTCTAATTATCAAAATTCATACAAACTAAATATAAAATGAAACAAACTTTTGTATATTTCTCTGAAGATATTTGAGTTAAAATGCTTACTAAAATCAGGAATAATTTTCATTTGAACTTAAATAGAATCGTGTTCCGTATACGAAGTTTAATTAATTGTTCGCAATTGCTTTAATTAATGCTAGCTTTTTTGAAAAACATGTGATTAGATTTTTCAAAAATAGACTTTAATTATTGCGAGCGGTTTAATAAAAACGTTACCATTTGAAAAAACAAGACAAATCAAACTGCGCTTATTTTGATCCACTTTGAATAATCGATTCTCTAGATTGAACATAACAAATACAATTGCTTTATATAAATACATGAGAAAATTGAGTTCCTTAAATTTTCAGTCGACCAATAGAACTTGGTGTATCTTAAATGTTGATATACACTCTATATCTAATAACATTAAGCTTAAAGATTTTTTCGTTCAAAACTAAACAGTTTTTGTTGATTATATTGGATGTTAGCCTTCGAGCAAATATATGTCTCAACCACTGACATGAAAGAACTTTATTTCATCAGAATTGCGTCAACAGTCAGCAAATAAGCTGAGATTAGATATCGAAGAATGAATGTAGTTAATTTTTTTTCATCAAATCCTTGTTTATAATCTACATTAAAAAGATTCAAGTTCACGGCTCATCAAATTCTAGACCATTATTTTTCTAATGAAAGTATATTTTGGCTGATGAACGAACTAAAGTTTTCAAACAACTTTTGTAGGTCTGTTCATGATTTAAGAATGAGTTATAAAAGCTTAAATTTTTTTGAGTAAAAATTGCGTTTGCTATTTCGGTAAGTGTTTAGCTAAATAAAAAGATTGAGCAAAATAATTGATTACTAGCAGAGTATATTATTTGATCTCTACTATGATTGCAACGGTGAAAATATTTGCAATACTCAATGTTTACGATTGCCATAACAATATTATTTTGATAAAAGAATGTTATTTTCATAACAGAAAGACTAAATTGCGTCAGGAATCTTCTCTCAAGTGATCTGAATTTTCAATCGCTTGGGAATATAATTAGATTTCCATCAGAGAACTAATACAATAGACATTTGAAAGCAATCATATTTTTTTTGTTGACTCATTTAGTCATTAATGCTAACCACATAATATTAGAAATCTTAATATGTTGACGATCAATATTAATGATTCTTCTCACATAAGAAGTTAGTGTGAGTGCAAAGCACAAATCAGTTTAATCTGTCAAAAGTTGGCCTTAAGATAAGAGAATAAAATCCAAGGATTTAAACAGCAAAACAAATCATTAAATTGAACGTAGCAAAATATTTGAACTTAAAGTCGTATGACAAATGCGTCTGAAATTAGATGGTTAGTTTGAACTTCTCTTTTAAAGTATCAATAATTGACTTGAAATTCTTTACTCCTGCAACCCTTAACATTCTCATATAAAAGCATTAATATTTAGAGATCTATATTCAATTTAAATACACAAATCATATCTATGTATGAAATAAGTAAACAAGTTTTGTTTTAATTTTAAAACCTATTAAAGTCGAATAAGAAGCAATCTCTTCAAAAAGTCAGATCCAATTCTTCATAGGAGTTCGAAATAAGTTTATATCTCTGTAGTTTTGTTAGTTCCTGACTTTTTGCGCTTCAAGTGGTAATATTTGTTTGAGACAGACAAGTTAGTCTCGGATCTATGTCTTATCCTTGATTCTGCATCAGTGAAGAAATAGAGCGGCACGACCTCCACATGAGTCTACCTGTCTAAACTTAAATTTATCTTCATTACGCTAAAAGTTGATATCTTTATTATGTTGAGAAAGTAGATTGAATCAGATTCTGTTTTTAAATTGATTTTTTAAATGACTGTCATTAATACATAAATCTTTGAGATTTAAATGCAAGTCTGTAAATGTGGTAGTTCCAGTAATTTTAGTTGAAGCAAAGTATTCATCAGTTGATCATCTTGAAGAATACTGATATAAATTCATTTTTTGTATGATGTAAATACTTTTTATTAGAAATTTATAGCTGAAAGCAGCTAATTTCTAATGGATTGCTTGATAAAATAAGAGAATTCAATTTTTATGCTAAACTTTAAAAAGGATTTCAATTTGACATTCAACGATTTGATGAGTTGTTATTATAATCTAAGAAAGGTCCCATACTTTTCGAGTTTAATTTTTACGCCAATCCGAGGTGGTTAAATTGAAGTTTATCGGGTTTAACCCGAAAGTTTATTTTCAATGTGGGGTTGATGAATTCTCAAAATTGACATGAACTAATTGTCATGTCCTTCTACATCTCCATTTAAATACAAAATCTCATGGTAACGCAGTAGTTTTTCAAAATGAAGATTTTCAATAAACTTTTTTCAAAAGAAATATCTTAAAAATAAAAATTTTCATAGTGGATGTTTTTCAAAATCTGTTTTCTAATAGATTATTTTTCAAATCTATACTTTTAAACTAAGTTATTTACACATTTCCAAGAAACTTAACAAAGGATTTAAATTATAAATCAAAGTATAAACAAACAGTTTACTCATTGATCTTTTATACTTAATTCCCTGGGATATGTTTATTGAAGAAAACAAGTGCAATTCAGTTTAATAAGTCAAATTTTTTTGCCATTAAGTTAATAGAGTATAGCAAAGTTGTGCACAAATTTAAAAATTGATGATAGTTTTATATTAGTGTCATTGTTTCATGTGATAACTTTATAATGGAAAATCTTAAAGTGATTAATACATCTCATGGAAAGAAAGCTATAGTTTATCAACAGTACTATTATGTACATAACATAAGTACACTTTCTATATGTTCAAAACTTTACTTTTTCGGAAGTTTGTATATCACTTAGTTTTCTTAGATTTAGAAAATATTTATTTGAAAATAATTATGTTCAAACAAACAAGGAGGAAAAAATTCATTTTGAAAATAAGGTATTTTGAAAATTTTCCCCTTGAAAATTTCCATTTTGAAAAATAACTGCGTAGCCAAATCTCATACACATCTCGTACAGTATCATTAGTTAATGATAAGCGATGATTTGTTGTAAAATTCTTAAATGAGTTACTTTATGCAAAATTGATAGTGCAAAGCACATTACTTCAATTTGTAACTTAAAGTTTAAAAGTTTCATGTAATACGTATATTTGATTCGGGGTTTCGAGGGTTAGACCCGATTTACAAATTTCCCTTTCGGAGGGTTTGACCAGGTTTAACTTAGTCAAACCCGAAAAGTACATGACCTAAATCAGGGATATGTTAAATACAGAAGTCAACGAACAAAAGAAACTAAATTTTAAATCGTTATTTGTTCGGTTTATCAGTCTAATATAGTTTCATTTGAATTCTAGTATCAAAACGTAAAATATCTTTTTGAGAGCTTTCTTATGTTCAGTGCTTCCCTTTCTCAAAGTTTAGTTCTTATTCAGTTGTCTTCAAGCTGATACTCTGGAAAGCTTTCAAATGTCACTCAAACTTAAATGTTGGAACAATTGTTTCACTTTTGCTTCAATCGAAATAAGCTCGCAAAGGTGTAATTAAAAAAATAAATCCTAGTCTAAAACTAACGACTTAGGATTAGTTTTAAAGATAAAAGTTTTATCGCTTAACTACTGTGAATGATTCAATGTAAAAGAAGTTTAATGTCCTTATATTTTGAGAAAATAATGATTCTTTAATAGTTCGCAAGCAGTGTTCGTTTGAAATCTAAGGAGAATGAAATGCGAGGGCTTACTTCACTTTATATTCAGACAAATTTTACGTTATTCAAAGCGTTAGCTTCTCTATGATGTAAGGCAAGAGTTTAAAATAACTTTTTAATCCTATCATTATTCAGTTCACTGACGAATTGACTTGTTGATTAGATGTTCTAGAAATTAGTATAAGATTTTAATGCTGTATTACTGCCTATATTGTTGCGGACCCCGCTCTACACTTAAGTTGAGCTTTGGTCAAATTTATACAGTATGGCTTAAAGTTTTTTTCCCTAATTAAAATAGTGCTTCTTAGTAAATGTCAAAACAGCTTAAAATCTTATCTATATCTCTTATCTTAAAATACATTGTACTCATGTAAAGTACTCTACTACTGTAGAGTTATGTGGTTTTGTTTTTTGGTTATGAGCGCTTTTTTTAAATTAGAGATAAAAAACTTTAAGCCATACTGTATTGTGTTAGACTGTTTTCAAGAATCAGATAAGCCGTTTTTCAGATGTATGCTACTGTGCGCTTAACTTATCCAATAAACTATCACTGCAGAACCAATTATAAGCGTGATTCTCAACAATACAGATAGTGATACAGCATTAATGTCTAAAATAATTTTGAATATATTGGAGAACAACTTGAAACTTAAGATAATTCTATTAGTAATTGCAATAGAGAATCAGTTACTTCAATTGTATAATAAATAAAAATCAATATTTTATTTTGGGAAACAAAATAATCCACAATAAAAAATGACGATTTCAATGAAAATTACATTCTTATGCAAAGGATTAGTTAGATGTTCACTTAGAAATCTGATTAGCTTCCAACTCTTATATGATCTTAATCTTTGTTGAGCTCTCTTTAATAATATAAATAAATGATTTTCTAAATTGATAATATAATGAAATCTATTTTTGAATTTGGGATTAAGAAAATCCAATGGAAAACAACATTCATTTAATTTGATCAAATTTTCCAAGTTTCTAACAATTATTGACTGCTTTTATCACTCGATGCGTTTGAAAATAGAAGAGATTTGAAGAATATATACTTGATTTTTTATATTAAGCGCTTTACTTCATTTCATGATTTATGCGTTATTTTTAGTGAGAGCTAACTTTCCTAACAAAAAACTTCAGATTTACTTGAATCAAAATAGATATTTTAGGTATTACGAAATGGAAGAAGCTGATTAGCAATTGAGGCATCAAAAATTAAACATGTGCTTTAGTTGAAAAGCATTTTTCAATTTAATTAGATTAAAACATTTCTGAATGACTTTACATTTGGTTTCTATTCGTTAGAAACATAGTCTATCGCAGCTAAAAGAAAAAAATTGTTTCATCCTAATTGGCATTTTTGTTTGCAACTGATATAAGATTGAGAAAGCGTTAGTATATTTATCAGAGTTTGTGTAATACTTTAATAAATGTAGTTGCTTCTCTAAATTAAATGTTGACAATTTTAAACAATATGCTTCATAATTGTATCGTGACTTCATTTTGTTATTAATTAATGAAACTTAAGATGTAGTCTAATCTCACGATTAAGTTTCATTTAATCTAATTTATAATATATACTCTATATTAGTGATCATCTAGGACAAATGGTGGCATTTATCTGAATGCGGGCTTGTTTTGTAAAGCTTTGCATCCAGTTGTATCTTAAATGATCATATTTGAACGAGAAATCCAACAGTTATTCTCGGACTGAATCTAAAATCCAGTCCATTATGCGTTAATCCAAACCTATAGTTGTTTGAATTTGAGTCTTCTTATGGAGGTCTCTGTTTTGAGATATAGACTAATATTGAGAAAGACAACATTTTTTTACTTACTTTTGACTAGTGAGAACTTTCTGAAAAGGATTCACACTCTACTTATTTCTCTAAACATGCCTAAAGAATTTATCAAAGAATTTAGGAATCATTTAACGATTCAAGTGTACAAAGAGACGAATCAATATTTCTTTTGAAATATTCAAAGGTGATAGAATTTTGTCGATATAACAAATTACTGTTTGCATTGTCTGTTTACTGGAGCATCAAATTTAAGTCTCATTAAAGAGTCATATATCTTCAGAACATCTTACGCAATAAATTAGAATTTTGATGAACAGAGAAAGAATTTTATTTGATTCTGTGGAAAATCAAAAATTCTGATCGCTATGAAATGATTCTAAAAATTTATCTCTTTATTTGAAAAAAATACTCAATTATCAAAGTCACGCCCAAGTTGTTTGAGTTCAAATCCAGGCCTTCTACCTAGGTTCGAGAATCATGTCTGATTTATTAAAATTTAATTTGTTAAATTATTAGTAAATTTTGATAAATATCAGTCTGGAAAGTAAATGACCCTAAAGTGCATCAGAGTGTGCAATGCTATGCTGCAGATTAACATAGTTGTTAACTTTTTGATGGAGTTGCCAACTCTTCGATTCATCCTTTAACTCGCTTACTTGTGAAAGAGGCTCGACAGGCATTCATAATATGCTTTGATATTCTCATTTTGTTTCGCTAGTTATCTCTCGACAAAACTAAATATTCTACAGATGCACACTAGCAGTGCGAATAAAATTTGATATACTGACCATTCGTGAAGTTTTTCCGTTTATTTAGTCATGCCATTGAACTGACTTGAATGGATTCACAACATGGAATGCTATACTAGATCCATCCAGCGTATATTGATTTGAGCTAAATGTGTAATAATACTTACTTTATATGTTTAAGAATTTCCTTCAATTATTTCCTACTTAAATTTTTATTAGCTTTAGTTTTCTCGTTTGACTCGACTAACTCGTCATTGATTCGACTTTGATTAGTGAGTTAGTAAAGCACTAAATTGCAAAATACCATAATAGTGATTCAAATTAAAAATTAAGTTTATCAACTTCTAATTATTCTTTATTCGGAATATGATTATTTATAAATAAATTAGTTGATCATAAAATAAATTTTGCGTATCAAAATGTTTCATCTAATCAAAGTAAAAAATTGAATGTGTTGAGTCATTTATTATCTTTTAAAAAGTATTTATCACTGTTGGGTCTAGACACAAAAATACATTATAATTTTATTGCTCATAAAGTTGAGTAATAGTTTCACACATTTAAAAATAAAATTTCATTTATAATTATTGTTTTCTCAAACTTGTAGATAAGCATTTCCTCGTAAATAACCTGCAAATTAGTATTTTAATGATTAGATTATTTATGTTAATTATTTCACTTGATGTTTATATCAACCATTATCGTAGCAACAGAATTGAGTGCATTTTTGAGGAAACTAAATTTATCGTCATAATTATTCATATTTTTAGAACTCATCCAAACATTTTTACATTCAAAAAATTTTAAGGAAACAATTATTTTCATATCGGAGGTCATTTCAATTAGAATTTCCAAGAATTTCACTGAGCTTCGCTATAAAGGCAACATAAAAACAGACTATACGTATGATGGTGGGCTTTATCGCAAGTGAGGCCGGACAATATTTAATTCATAACTAAATGTTTTTATGGTTTAACTCTGAGATGTAGAGGAATACTAGTTTACAAATTAAAAGCTATATAAAACGATTTACCACATGTGAGAAGTGTCATAGAGGGAGAGAGGCAGGAATAATTTCTCCAGCGAAATCGTTCGAACAGACTTTTCATTTGAAGGATAGAGTTCTTAAAGATAAAGTACATCGAAAAATGAAACCATTAAGAATTGGTATGCCCCTCAAAAAAATCTAGTTCATTTAAATTGACGAGGCATTGAATTACTGACAAACATATAAATTATTTTATATGAAATTGAATGCAGAATAAGTATATCTATGGAGAAAAAATGACGAGATATATTGATCGGCAAAAACAATGCATAGTAAAGAAAATATGAAATAAGTCAAAACACAGTTCATTAATTAAGCCGTCCTTGTCCTAAACATGCCAACAAATATTACTATTATTTCCGCTATGTGATGACGCAAATTCTAATCCCGATATGAAATGTGCATTTATTATATGGTTAATTCAGCGAATCGTAATTTGAGTCATCGATTCGAGTGCAAATTTGTTCACATTTTTAGTGCTGCAATTATTCCATAGTGAAGACTGTTTTGACTAGTTTTAAGGCAAAAGTACTATACAGTAAGCAGTAAAGACTGCAGGTTAAGCATTCTTAATGATCTCTTTTGAAATTTTACTTAAACTCGGCATAAATTTTGAATGTTCAGACTTAATTGAGACTTAAAAAGTATTTTTTTGAATAACATACTTATCAAATCACAATTGGGAGTACACGTCGTCTTGTAAGCTTCTTTAATGTTCTTTTAGTGTCTCAGTTTTTGAATTTTTCGTCAAATTATTGAAAAATTCAATGTTTTACTTTAGAATAAATCCTTGATAACTAAGAATTAGCTCTAGAGTATCAAATATGAAGATTCGAACCTCTTTCTGTTCTCCTCCTCTTAAAAGTGCTCAAACGACTGAAATGTTGATTTTTATGACAATTTTTGAATTATAGAATAATTAACAAAGTTGATGCTTTAGTATAAGTTAATTGAATGTATAACAAAACTTCTGAAAGACTGATTCAGGAATTGTGTGATCGAATTGATGCCCTACTTAGACTCACTCCAGTTTATTGTTCCTCTCTCTTTAGTATCAAGTTTTATATTCTCTATATCTTTCCTGTTCTGCTCAAACATCTAATGTATTAGATTATGAGACATTAGTTCACGTTTGGTCTGTTAGTTCATTGAGTTAAATGTTTCTAGAATATTTTGAGCTATTCTTACAATAGATTGATTTATTTAACATCATAAATTTTGCAACCTTTCAAAAGCTTTATTTGAGTATGATTCAATTTGTGTTTACATTAAAGTTATTGCTTTAGATTAAAATTACAATTCGGAAATTTTGATCAAAGTACTTTTATTGTGAGAATCCAAAGATTTAATCTAATTTGTAAGATACCTCCCAATTATTTCCTTTACCATTTCAACTGAAATATTCAAGTTATCAATATACACAAAATAAATTTCAATTAAGATAAAGTAATTCACATTATAGAAACTGTAAGTTTATTTATTCAAATTATATAGTGATTATAGATTTGAATTTCTAATCATTTTCCAATAACGTTTGCATAACTAAGGAATTTAATTATCATAAATTAACATAATCACAAGCATTTGATCTGAAGGACAGATAAATTTGTTGACACTAACACTCCTTTTTGAAACAATAGAATTTGACAAAGACTAAATTAATGCTACACAGAAAGAAGATATTTAAATCTAAGTGATTATATTCACAAAAATGGTTCATAATACGTTCATATATTATATTGATTTGATAGGTTTAATTAAATGTGTCTTTCATTATATTCATTGAAAGCAGTCATTTTTGCTTTACGTGTGAAAGTTAATTTCCCATTACACCTGTCTCGCTAATTCTTTAGGATTAATAATAATCTCATTGTGAAAGGTCAGCAAAATAAATGTTAAAATGTCACTCAATTTTATTATCTTGTCGTCGACACTAACCAAAATGAGGTAATCTTTAATTAACAAAGTGTTGTTCAATAAGTTTTTTGTTATTGATTAGAATCCTTCGAACTTGAATTCTTTTTTTCAGTTCAATATTTGATTTTTTACTTGCAAATGATACTGTTTAATTTAAACACTAAAGTTAGAGAAGTATGCTTTTGATCTGGTTATAATGTGCTGGAACTCATACTAACTCTTAAGTTTGGTACTGCGTATTCTAATGATCGACTCGATTTGTTGAATTATTGATGAGTTCATGCCAATAATAGCCATTTTGGCACTATATAATCTAAATGAAAGATTGATGAATAGTCTGAAAATATCCTTTATCTTATCAATAATGAATTCAAAAGCTTCTGCGGCAAAAAGGTCATAACTAATAGTTGTTGCAAAGGTTTGGTCGTTGTAAGTTTGCATTAACTTCTGAAGAGTATTTAGTAAAGCTTACGTTAAGGTTGTTCAGTATTTTAAATGATTGAACATTCTAATGTTATTGCATAACTTTTAATTTATGAAAATATTCACAATAACAACAGGTAAATCCCTGTTCATTATGAAATGTCTTTCCGAAGCTTAAGATTCATACTCAAATGGGTCTTTTATGTAAAGTTATATATTTAATAAACATTACCACTAAGTATCAATTTAAATTACCATTAACAATTAACATGATTAAAGTGGATATAGCTTTCAAACTATGAGCCAACCCTTAGGCAATTTAATTCAAAAGCACTTATGCCTTTCATCCATCAACGTCTCAAATATTTTTCCGACAGCAAAACAACTACTTTTCATAAAGAAGCATATCGAGATTTCAGAAAGCTTTTGATTCTTTTATTAAGACCTTTTTGGAAGCTCTTCACATGAATAAGTGATGATTCGGCTCCATTGAGTTTTAAGAGTTTTTTCAGAAAAAGCTTCATACCGATTAATAACTAGTATGAAGATAAGTTATTTTATTTTTGTAAATGTGAATGCTTTGAAGAAATTGAAAGTATAAATTATTGTTTCGAACTTTTTTAAATCTGAATTAAATTATCGAATTGATTGATTGCCTTTAGATCATAAAGATTTATGGTACAAATCATATCATGTTGTGTTCTTGAATAGTATAAATCTATTCTATATCCCAGATTTGCATAATTGTTCACATAATTGAGCACAAAAAGTTTCCTAATTAATGAAAGAATATGCAGTTAATCTTCAAAGATCAAAGTCCCTCATCTTGGTTATATTTACATTCTATTAATTTCGACACAATCCTTGTAAATTATGATTATAGCATCTTGATTAGAATTTTATTATAATATCCTCTGTTTTGAGCATAAAAATAAATGTAACATGAATGCCTCATAATTGAAAAATCGAAATATTTTTGGATGAAGAATAGAGAAAAGCAGTAATTGTGAGTAGATTTGAAAATTTTTTCTCAACAAGATATTATTTGAAATTTAGAATTAGAGAAAAACACTTGTCAGAATTGTTGCAAGTAATTGACTGTTATACGTTTTATAAAGTCTAGCGCTTTGAGTAAAAAACATTGAATAAATGCTCAATCAGCAAACTATTACAACAAAATGTTTTTCTCACAAATGAGACTTTTTATTAGCTTTCCTTTTTCAGGACTAAATCCAAGTGCTGAAGATCTTATATATTGTTAGATTCTATAGCACTTCAACGCAAACGCTTTGTAGAAGGAAAATAGTTTTGTTGAGTTAAGTGCAAGTTTTCTATTGAAACAATCTTTTCCTACTGAATGTATTTTAAATAACCCTCACGAGTCAGTACAGGTACACTTAAAGCTTGTGCGCAAAAATCGTTTAGAAAAAGTAAGATATTAAGTTGACTCTAAAATTCTGACAAACAACAAAAGGAATTAAATTACCTCAAGTTGTTACAAAACACTTAAGGCTCTCCTTAAGCACAATCAAAAGTAATGATAGTTTGAGTTAATCAATATACGAAGCTTCAGCAGAACTGTTGACCATTTGTTCAGTTGAGAAACATTTTCTTAAAGATATTACTTTATTTGGTTCTTATTTCAAAATCATTATTGTATACTGTTTATCAATAAAAAAAAGTACGCTAGATTCTGATATTAAACATTCGCATCACTGGACTTCCGGAACAATACGTGTGATTTGTTGCATAACCGTATAAATGACAAACATGTTCTTTTTTCACTGCCTAACAAATCAATGTAAGATACGAGTGATGAGAACTCATCTACTTATTAGGCTTCAAGATGCAGTGCTTTGCAATAGATTCGATAGATACCAAACATTTTCTGATACCTTTGTGCACGCTAAATATGCATTCATATCATCAAAATGAAAATAAAATCGTTTCAACATTCTTGATAAGATGATGAATTTGTAGTTCAAAAATATTCAAACAACATACTTTATATTGATTGTAAATTTTAAGAGTTCTGCTCTTGAAATGTATGCATTAGTTTTATTTTTATGCTGTTCTATCTTAATTGACTTATTTTCAAAGAATCTTTAGGAATAATATAACACAAGAATTCAAACAATTTTTTAGCTTTCATAAAATATGGATTAAAAAATACTGAAAGCGAGTAATTTGTCAAAATTGTTTGCAAACATATTGACACAATAAGTAAACTTTGACCTGATTCAGTCTGAAACGATAAAAAGATAATCTATTTCTATGCTGCAAAATGGTTCTAATGTTTGAAGCATTAGGAAACATTTTATTCCTGATAAATAAGTAAAAACTTGATGTGATCGCTTATCCTTCAGAGAAGTGTTAAGTGGAATTGCCATTATTTCATGTTAGATGTGTTCTATTTTTGCTTTGATACCGTTCAAAAAGTGAACACATAATAATTGATGGCATTCACTTAACACAACTGTCTAGTAGAACATATCGTTCGTTAAATTTTAGTCTTTTTCAGCTTGTTTTCTATCGAGCTGATTGCTGAAAGTGTCACTATCGCAAACTCAATAGCGATCCTAATTTTTATAGCACTTTGCGCCACACGTAATGTCATTACTCGTTGTTTTCTTGTTCTGAATATACCTCATAAAATATCATTAGCTTTTATTCGGCTTAAGAGTAACCCGAATTCACTCACGAGTCAGTATTTATGCTTCATTAACCGATGAGCGCCCACTTCACTAGGTTTTGATGGCTTATTGAAGAAAATGCCATAAAAGACACAATACTTGGAATCCTTCATTAAAAACATAGATTTTGATTCCTTGGATTTGAACTTGATTTAAGCCTAAAAGCTTTTTAATCAACTTTGCCAAGTGTCTAAATAAAGATTTTTCCTGGAAAACTAAGCTGCTACTTTAGAGTTCAGAGCTTAAGCTAAAGATTAGTTCAATTTACAGATTATGTTTGAATATAATAATTGCTTGCAGTAAAATTGAATTTTTTGTTTTAGTCGCAGTTGTGGTCGCTTTTTTTGTATGTTTCGCACCATTTCATGCTCAACGACTGATGGCTATATTTGTGAAAAATCCGACACAATCTGAGATAGTGTTCCACAATGTGCTGACTTATATTTCTGGTGTGACCTATTATTTAAGTGCAACTATCAATCCCAGTAAGTTAATCAATCGTAACTCACGAGTGCTAAACTAAAATAATGCAAATCACTTGAAGTTAATTTTACTATAACTTGCATTAATCTCTTGACTACGACTTTCATTCATTTCATTTAGTTTTATACTCAATAATGTCACTTAAATTTCGTCAAGCGTTCAAAGAAACACTGGGAAGATGTTGTGGAAAACAAAGAAACAACAATAGATTTGGTAAGTTTGTTGGTTCGACTTCTTCTTACAATCAGGTCAGGTTCAACAGCACTATCAGATCAGCGATAAGTCCGACTGAGTTTTCTCTTTGTTCCGAAATCGGAAATGGATATATCTTATCGAATATGAAACAATTGAAAAATGAAGAAATATCTGTTTGTTCAGCAGTATCAGAGAATAACTCCAAAGTGGTAATGTATGTTAACAAACAAAACTGTCTGAATTGTTACGAACAGATCAGTAGCATAAGTAAGGGTATCGAAAATGCCAATAAGGCAGATAGTGATGATAAGCAGAGCATGCTATTGTCTCAAGTCAACACACTAACATCTGTTACTTGAAACTATCGGTCAACAAAATATTATATCAAACTATATTATTTCTTAATACGAAAACATCAATTCTTGTCTTCAGTTTTGAGATTTCAATCAGATCTTTCGTTTGATTGAATCTGACATGAATAGTAAGATTGCAACGAGTTTTTTCATAAGTGATTCATCAATACATTGAGAACTTGTGAAGTTTACGAAAACTATTACTACATTACTAATTCTGTGTGTATCTCACTTATTAATTGTAAGAGAAGGTGTCTTTCTTTATCGCTATTATTTTAAAACCTTTGGTTCAGTTTAAGGCCTGACAAATTTGAGACGTCATCTACTAACATATTGTATTAGATCAGGCTGTTATTCTCAACTATATATTATTTGTGTACAAGTAGTGCTGTTTTGGCTTTCGCGATCAAATCAACTAGCTTAATCAAAATAGAAGGCAAGCCAAAGGAAAATCTTGAAAGTGAAACCACACAAGCTAGAAATATAATTATCAAAAGCCAAATAACTCTTAATCAATAGTTTATTTTTTCATTCGAGTGATCATAACATGGATGTTAAATTATGTGATAAGAGAACAAAATTAGACCATATTTAATCAAATCATTTTGCGCATAGTCTAAAAATAAAAGTATTAATTAGTCAACTTATTAATAGTCTAGTAAACTGATTATACCTGTATATGCATAACTTATTCTATACAAAGTAAGCTTTAGCAATCAGAAGTTAGTCATCAGAAAATAAATAAAAAATCATTATTTAGGTTACATAACCCATAATAAATAATGATTAATTAAATTGGATTAAATTAGAACAGTTTGAAAGGGCATTTACCTTATATTAGTTAGATTGTAGATAGAATAAAAGCATGTTTGAAATAAGTACAAACCTTATTTTTGAAGGATGCACGAAGGTGTTTAAGGAACCTGAAAACTGATGACTATTGCTTAGGCTTATTTTAAATTTAAAAATATTCATTCAATAGAAGTTAATTAACTAGTTTATTTCTACTAACACACAGCATAGTATTGATGTTTAATTTTGATAGAACATCAAGGTTATTTTATATTAAAACCAAATCACAATATTGTATTGAAGTAAGAGCTCTTTAATGAAAGGACAGATATTACAGCTTGACTGTTTTGAATAAGGATTGCTTCCAAAACGCATAATGTATAAGTTAGTAGAGAATAGACTCAAAACCAAAATCAGAATTGGTTTCAAGGAGAAGTTCATATAATAAATTGGTCAATAAGTCTTCGTAAAAGTTATACTGGCATAAAAACATAAACTCGTTAAAATAAAGACATGAAGTTTTGCTTTTGTAGTGACATTGAAAAAAGTAATCAAATACAGTCTAACAATTTTATAAAGTGCAATTCATAAAAACTGTAATTTTTGATTTATAGATCAATAGTAATAAAATCTTTATTTGAAATACCATAATGTTGTGAGCATAAAGACAGAATATTCTCTGAAAGGATATTAATGTATTAAGTTTAACAATCAGATATAAAAGTCATGAATCAAAAACTTTTATTTAGAGTTTAATCTCTATTTTCCTTTTCAATGCATGTAAAATAGTCTTCAAAATATAGTTATATAAATTATTTTATGTGGACTTCTTCATGGAACCAATTCAATCGCAAAACTAAGTCATGTTGAATGCTATAAAATTGCTCAAATATTCGATAACTTATTGACTATTGCTGAAGCAGTTTATAAAATTACTGATTAACATTAAAGATGTTTCAATTTGTCCAAGTTATTGTTATTTGAAGATTGATTTGTCAATAATCATAAATTTGACTCAAACTTTTAAACCATGAAATAATATGTAAAATGATTAAAGTTTACTGTTTCGTGAATCATTCGTTTATTTCTATAACTTTTGATTAATGAATTATTGATATCTTAATAGATTGGAGAACAGCAAGTGAGATAATCCACAAAAGGGACACTTACAATCTTGCGGGCCCAATACATCGATGCTAACTTAATTAGAATAACAAAGCATTAAACAATGATTAACGCAAATCATTTGGTTCACTATTATATTCATAACGAATATGAATGAATGAATGAGTCAATTGATTGACTGTTACTCATAATCTACACTTAATTTGAAGCCAGTGGACGCATATCTGCATGAGTTTCTTACTTGAAAAATCAAGGCTGTGCTGATTATCAATTAGAATATTAGTACATTTATAGTAGTGCAGATGATGGTAACTGACAATACTTTGTTACTTTGTAGTAAAAAGTTTGTAAGATATATAATAATGTGCATGAATAGAGTTATTTATGCTTTTTTACTTTAGTTGACAGATGCACGGCTGCTTCTGTTGAGAGCAGAACGAGTCTCGACCAACTAATGATCTGTACGAACATTATTTCTTTGTCTATTCTTATGTATGTAATTCAGTTATTTGTTAAATAATTTGTCTAACAGATTTACTGTTTGTTTACTAAAATCTAACTTATATTGACCTCTTATTTGTTGTTGTAGTCAATTTTTTAGTCATTATCAAGATTAAATTATTTCAATTAACTCAACTTAATAAATTATCATTTTAAGTTAGGCTTATTTTGCTTATTACAATCAGTATTTTTCAATTTTTGGCAAATTATTGGTTCATTTTTGCATTTGAGCACTCAATTAGAATTAGAAATTAGCAATAGTTATGACAATTATTTCATGAGCTTTTATGAGCTTGAATTTCAGTTTACCTTACACTTTACACTCGAAGATCACTCTGTCATAACTTATATAGGTTTAAACCATTTCACCACAAGTTCTACTCGGGGTTACTTTGAACTCAAAATAAATCTTTATTTAACAGCAATTGACTAAATTAAAGTTGAACCAATATTAACTTTACTTCTTTTCAGGTTTTCTCGACTTTTGATTGAAATTAACTTCATATAGACTGATCACTTAATTTGTCAAGTTTATTTTTACTATTTCCTTGAGTCTTAATAAAGTTTTATTTTTACACCAAACTATATTTTGGCCAAAATCTCACGCTTAAGTTTGTTTTTGAAATGTAATAAAAATCATAATAATAATCACAATAAAATACATATTAAAGTGAATCTAAACTTTCAGTTCGTTTAACAAAAACATTATTTTTATCATCATTTTGATTGTCTGTTTTTTTAAATTTAAGATTGGGTGAAATTCGTCTAAAAGAATTACCATCAGGATCATCACTCCTTTCTTGTGCTGGTTTTCCGGACTTGTATTTAGTATATTTAATAAATGCCAATATGATGAATAGTAGAGAATCAATAACCCCCAAACCTGTTGCCATCAAAAGCCATCCGAAATAAAATGAAATCCAGATCGATATAATGAAGTACTGAATGGCCCAAAAGGGATAGAATATGCTCTGGATAAGTAGCCACGGAAAGTTAGGCACAGCTTCGACTATATGAAAGACATAACACAATAAAGTGAAGATTTCAAAGTTTGCGGCGATTATGCAAATGCTCAAGAAATAGTATTGTGCGATGCATTCGATTACTTTAGATATCGGTTTCTTTGTCGTTGTCTTCATCCTGTCGTTTGTATCGAATTTAATGTCGTTTCTATTATTGTTGTTCTCGCTCTCAAAACATCCGTTAGAAAGTATAATAAAAACAATGAGTAAGCTTGTTATCAATATTAAAGTTTGCGAAAAACCGGTACAACTGTTTAAAACATTTATGTCAAAATGAATCTGTTTTAGAATCGATGGACCTTTTCTTTCAGCTGGAGTTTTTCGACGAAAACTTTTCGGAATGTATTTATTGATTCTCCACTCACTCGAATCACTTTTTGTCGATTTCCTTTCTGAGTCTAACGATTCTTTATCTGATGCCTTAGAATCTGATTCTGATTCCGATTTTCTCAATGAAACAGCAGGTGAAGAATGTTTAGCAGAGGGACTCTTTATGATGGGAGTAGAGCCCTTAATAAAATTTGAATTTTGAGGCTTATTCTCAGATGAATCTTTGCTTGTAAGAGCGTTGCATTTATGTGATGTCTCATTATTTTGTACAACTACTGAATTTTGGTTCTTCGGTGTATGCTTAACGCGAAAATCAATATTTAGTTCTACCATTTTCTATTTAATTTAATAGTCTTTAAAATAATGATGTAATAAACTGAGATAATCAGATTTAAGTTGACCCGCTCTAAAGTAATTCTTTTAGCGTGAGATTAAAAATTAAAATTAGTGTAATTCAAATCTTGTTTCAAATCGCTTAATAGCGCGAAAACTACTATTTTTAAGCTATTGGTTTCAGAAGACACGAATCTTTAAAAATAATTAATTAGAAAAAGTTAAAAATTGTAAAAATTAAAAGCTATGATGAAAGCTAAGATGCAAATCAATGTTAGCAACATTTTCTGACTCTCGATTTTTCACATTGGAAGCAATCAACCAGTTCGACACAATTCCAAAGAACGATGAAAATAAGTCTATGGGATTCTGGCTATCCATACACCCGGGATCTCATGATATATTATAATAGAGATCATCATCCTGATCAAAATTGTCAATGGGCCCACCTCTGTATAACTTATAGTTTATCCGCTAGATATCCTTAAAGTAAACGTTTAAAATGAATCTTCGATTTTTTCTACGGATATTATAGATATCGAAAAACGAGTTTCATAATTGTAATCAGCGTTAAATTCTACATCGAAATCATATATCATATAATAAAAAATCCTAAACTGGAAAAATTCGATATAAAATATTCAAAGTCGAATATCTCGAAAAGTATTTGATATAAGGAAATTTTGATTTCATATTCGGAATCAGCGTTAAAAAATACATATATATCAGTTGAAAAGTCAACTTATAAATGAGTTTCATCCTGCCATCCATATGGGGGATGGAGCTGAAAAATCTGCTCTTACGAAATCACGGCTCAACCAAGCGAACCCACTTTAGAGGTGTTGAGTGGGGCGGAGGGTGGGATCCCTACCTATGCATTAATGTATCAATCATAACAAATAAATATATCTCATATTATATAATTGATAGCCAGGGTTTGTCAAGCTTGTTTGTTACCGATTTTTCCGTTTCCTGGTTACAACTTAGCTATAGTACAGTTTCCAATTGAAAATGTTACACAAAGTATATATCTAAAGTCTGACTTTACTTTTGTACTTTATAGTAAATGTGTGACCGGATCTGGTAGCACTTGATAGTTATGTTTTACTGATCTTAAAATTAATTCGTTAGACATAGTTATAGCCAGAGAAGGTTAAGTAATTGAAAAACTAGTTTATCAGTATAATTATGAAGTAAAATCTAATATTGGGATTTGAGATTTATTATCAAAAATAACTTTCAATACACGATCCATATTTTCATAAGAAAATATGAAGCAAAGTTTGAAGAACTCAATATAGGTATTAATAAAGTTGAAGTTTCCGAGTCTAGAATTTGTTTGGTAACTGTATGAATAAAATTTTTGATCGAGTTTTCTGCCTTTTCTAGCTATAATAAACTCATTTCTCTTTGTTAATCTTGAGATTATTTTGAACTGAAAGGAAAAGGATATAACTTATCTGATATGAAGCGTCGTAGTGCTAAATGAAAGGTTTTATTGAATTGTAGTGTTTAGTAGATCAATTTAGAAGAAGCCTTGATTTTAAAATTCAAGGTTAATTATCAGAGTCCACATAGTTGTTTGTTCAAATAATTTCACAAATTCACAAAAATTTTTATTGACTTTGATTTGATTAGATACGAATGACGCAATATATCGTAATTTAGCACAATACTAATATAATGTAAATTTATATTCATTATACTCTCTATTTACAATTTTTTAAAGAAATTTCACAAAACTTTTCGAACATTCACAAAATTTTTTGCGATTATATGATTATTTGTTGAAGATTTGGGAAACTTATTTTATTTGAAATTATCTAAGCAAATATTAGTGTGTATTCTAGAAATTATCAATAAATGTTGAATTGAAGGTTCTTTTAAAATTAGGTAAACACTATTTGCAATCCAATAAAAACTTTGCTATTGAGCATTACAGATCATTTTGATAATCAAATTTGATTGCGTATCAGAATTTTACATCATATTAAAGAAAATATACTTAAAACAGGTTTTCGCTGAGTTTTAACCATGTTTATAACGCAGAACTTTTAAAATTTTAGTATGGGTCTAAACAAAAATAGACAGTTTACAGTATCTAGGGCTTGTGCAATAAATAAATTTACATTCTTAGTTTTCTGAATAAAATGAAAAGTACAAAACACATTTAAATGAAAATTTTTGCATCTCTAAAACAATCGCTGAAAGTGGTAAAAACTTAATACGTGATCTTAAGACTAAATTGAAAGCTGTTGGTCAAGGAGGGGTGTTAGCGCCATACAAATTATAAAAATTTTACTTCAATATATATTCTTGCTTTTGACAAATTTTCGTTTAAATGTGTTTTGTACTTTTCATTTTATCCAGAAAACTAAAAATGTAAATTTACTTATTGCACAAGCCTTAATTATTTTTGTGAGATGTCATATAAAACTAAACTAAAAGTTTATAAGCATAAAAATATGAACTTTCATAAAACCTTTAAGTTTGTTAGAAATTCTTTTTAAATACTGTAAATTATTTGCAAAAAATATTTATTTTAGTAAAACAAATTTTAGTCAAAAATTTTACCGAATTTAGGGGAAAATAGGTTTTGAAGTCAGCTAAAGTGACTTGATGCACAATGAAAATTATTAGGTCGACCGAATAGTAATTGCAAATTCATATCTCCTTATTGAAAACATAAAATGATATTTTGGTGTTATATAATGCAGTTAATTCCAAGCTTTATGACAACTTCCCAACGCTTTGTTAGCGTTGATATTTCAATGGCGGTATTTTTAAATCAATTTCACGAATAACTTTATCATAAGCCGCTTTCAAAGCAAGTTCATTTGAAAATCTTTTACCCTTATCCGGCCTCTTAATTCTAGCGATGTTGTCGTAATCACAGAGGTTTAAATCAGGGCTATAAGGGGGTATTTTAACTCCTCCCATGGATGTCTGATCAAGAAATCCTTGACATTCTGATGCTTATTCGGTCTAGCAAACTTGCATTATTGTACAATATTATAGGATGTCGAATTCGGTGTCTTTGTATCTAGGTATTACTTTTCCAAAAATTGATCCAGTGTCATGATATTTTGGAATAATTTGATAACCCAGCACCTGATTTTGATAAAAACCTACTATCATCATCTACTTCCAATCTCTTGATGTCGCCTTTGCTTTCATCAGTCTGAAATTAAATTCTAGGTCATTTGTATAAATTTGAATTTTCAATTCTTAGAAAATCAAACACACGATTCCCCTCTAGGATATTGATATTCTGTTGATAGTGAACATCCCCAGGACCACAGCTTTTTACCCACGTTTCATCAATAGCTATGATTCTATCTAAGAACTCGGAACATGGTGATGTCTTTCAAGGCGTTCTATTGATAAGTTTACTCGGAGTTCTTTTTGTTCAGCTGTAAGACTGTATGGTATCCAACATTATGACACTTTGGGCACATTTAGTTTCTTTAATAGCTGTTGAATACTGTACTTACTGGTCCCTAACTGAAAATCTAATTCTTTTATAGTCTAACTTCTTTGTATATATAAGTTTCTCAAATGAATGTTGACGTTTATCACTTATTGCAACGCAAGGTCTCCTATTGCATGGTTCATCGTGTATGATGTACGCCCTTCATCCAGAAATTGATGGTAAAGATTATGTACCCATCTCATCTTAATTGCATTTAGACCAGCTATTTTAGTTTGCATCATGGAGCAGTAAATTTAAACAAGTGCATAATTTGCAGTAGAGATATTTGTTACTTTATTCATTGATAAGATATGAATGTGCAATTGAATGATGATATGCAATAACCAGCTATCACTTGTTCAATATTGCCTTTTTAAAAGGCCCAAATGTATTGATACGATGCTTTGAAATATGCATCTCCCTAAAAATATTCAATTAAAATGCATAAACCCATTAAATAAATATGCATAAAGCACAATCAAAACTCATGGAATTTCTCAATAGCTTTCTCTTACTTTTCTCTCAAAGACATTCAAATTTTCTTTTTATCTTCATTATTCTTATCAATCATTTGATTCTCGAAATGATAAACTAATTTCTTTCTATTTATATTTCCATTAATGTCATTCAAACAATTGCCACCGAAAGTCCCATTCATTTTAAAATTTAATCTCTAGTTATTTTGTTGAATTTGTTATTAATTTTATTATTCACTCTCAAAATTTGATATTTAGTTTCATTGAAAATTTTGTTTATTTAATAAACAAACTTTAGTTAAAAAACTCACATTTAATATATGTCATGCTTTATATACTCTTTATATAACGTATTAGAAAGTCTCTTTCATATGCAATACTGACCAGGAGATAGCTGGTTATTGCATACCGTCACTCAATTACTGTTAGGCCGACATAATATAAACAGAACACTACATAAATTGAAAGCAGATAAGTTCTACTACGTTTCTATTCAGTTCAAACAATCTTAAGAGTTAATAAGTTTGAAAAAATTGTTATAGCTATGTCTAATGAAATAGTTTTGAGGTCGACAAAACCTGACTATGAAATACCACTGGAGTCTGTCGGACAATTCGTTTGGAATATATTACAACAACTTGATCAGAACTCAGAGTGTATTGTAAGTTCAGTCAGAATTTTAAATTAAATCTGTTTCTCTAATGTTCAATATTTAATTAGTAATCAATCTTGCAATTAGATTGAGGCCATTTCTGGTAATACATTGACTATAAAACAACTCATATCTCAAGCAAATAGTATTGCAGTCGCATTACTCAAAAGAGGAATCACGAAATCGGACAGAATTGCGTGTTTGAGCGCTAATACAATTCCTTACGCCGTATCACAATTTGCGGCTTACTTTCTTGGAACAACTCTAGTGCCTCTGAGCCCCACATTTAATATCTATGAACTGAAGAAAGAAATCAAAAACAGTGGCTCAACAGTTATATTGACTTCGAAGAAAAATGCTCACTATTTCGATAAGATAATCGAAGATACGAACGTTAATTATAATAACGAACAAATAAAACTCGTTGTCTCATTTGATGACAATCACAAAAATTATGTGACATTCAGTCAGTTGTTAGAAGAGGGGAGAGATCAAAATCTTGAAAGAATTCCATACTTCAAAATAGATCCAAAAGATGACATTTTTATGCTTGTATACACCTCTGGAAGCACTGGTTTACCAAAGAGTACGATCATTTCCCACTACATGATTGTTGCAATTCTTGTAGATATACTCAGTTCGAACCAATTAGAAAAGCCTATCTTTTCGCTTCATCAGCCTTTCGGTCATATAAGCGGTTCATTGTTTCTAACGCTCTGGACTATATTAGGTGGCACTTCGATTATATATGATGAATACGATGATGAATTGATTTTGAAATCAATTGAGAAATACAGAATCAATGTTTTTCTTGTATATCCAGCTTTTGGACACAAGCTAATTGAAGGAGAATTAGCAGATAAATATGATTTATCCAGTCTCAAATTGGTGTGGGCCGGAGGAGTGGCTTTTCCAGGAAATATCGCAAAGGCCTTAATCGAAAAATATAATGTTATTTTCAAAGAAAGTATAGATTTTCGTGTTTCGCTCAGTTCGCCGGCAAACCATTAGGCTGACAATGGTTTAACCTATAACTCTTCACCGAAAATGCTTGAAAAAAATATTTTAATTTAGGCCAACTCAGATCACATTAATTTAATTTAGATTGATTTATTTGAGTTTATTAAACCTTCGATTGATCAAATTTAGTTGTCAGCTAGACTTCGTTGAATTTGTTGTACAGACAATTGTCATTTAACTATGTACCAGTCAGCTGATTTTTCGTCGAGTGATTGGTCGACGAAACGAGTTCACAGTAGAACAAAATGTCGGCGAAACTTAACTGACTCCAATTGTAAAATTATTGAATTTTTACATTATTAATTTCTTTCAAGGTTATGGATTGATTGAATACCCTATCGTTACCGAATTTCCGGATATGAATCCAGTCGAATTTATATCCGGAAATGTCAAACGAGTTTCAGCAAATACTCAAGTCAAGATTGTTGACTTGGTTACAGGTCAGAGTTTGGGACCTAATATTAATGGTGAAATTTGTGTTAAGGGGCCAAAAATGTTTTCAGGATATCTGAACAATCATAGCAATAATTTTGATAGTGATGGATGGTTTCATACTGGGGATATCGGACATTTCGATGATAATGAAAGAATTTTTATAACTGACAGATTGAAGGAACTGATCAAATATGGCATGTATCAGGTCTCACCAGTAGAAATCGAACAGTTTTTGTTAACTCATGAAGCAGTGGCTGACGCTGCGGTCGTTGGCGTTAAACATCAAATTGACAATCAATGGCCGAGAGCTTATATTAAACTAAAAGATGGAAAAAGTGCTACTGAAGATGAAATCAAAAAATATGTTTCAGGTTTGAGATGATATTTCTCTGAGAAAATCTACAAATCATACTATCAATTGAAAGTTAAAATACTTTTTATTCTTAGACTCAATGGGTTTTACGAGACAATTGCGTGCAGGAGTTGTATTTGTGAACGAGATACCACGAATTAGCGTCGGAAAAATTGATAGAAAGTATTTCAAACAATTAGTCAGTCATGAAGTGATTAACTAAAGGGTTATTACTGAAAAGAAGTAGGGTGGGATAAGGTCAAGTTGCTTTAATCTAATAATCAATACCATTATTTCGTAGTATTTCCTGTTCCTCATCAACCATATTCGGGAAAAATTTCAAAAGTGACTGGAGGCGGAGTTGTGAATTTTTTACAAAAAATTTTACTGAAGGGTCTATGGACGAAAAGTGAATTTCAAAAAGTAATTTAACCCCTTTACCCACCTTCAAACTTAATGAAATTTACAGCAAAGATAGACACTAGAGTAATGATTTTTTCACAAAATACCAAAGTAGAGCAAGAATAGGTAAGGGGCGTTTCAAGCAGTTAAAAATTCACCATTAAATAAGGTTTATTTTATATCAGCCCCATTTATCGAAACAAAACAACAAAATTAATTAGGTTCTCCACGAACTACGTTATAAATTAATATGAAGTCATATATAAGTGTACGTACATGTAGTTTATGCTAGACCCAGAAGTATAAAACATTAGAGTTGAACGATATTTATGATTCTATGATTTTTAAATAAAGCGTGGTATAGTGGTCAGAATGCATGTCAATGAATAATGTTGCACATAGCCTCAAAAACTCCAAGCCCGAGCCTGAGCCTGAGTCCAAGCCTCCAAATTAAATAACTATTTTTTTAAATTTTCAAAAGTGTTTTAATATAAATACCAAATAAAAAGCGACACAAACATCATTAGTAATCAAAGATAAACAAAAATAATATAAAAGTTACGTTTTCAATATCAAATTGAATGATAAAATACAAATTAAAATTAAAGTAAAAATAAAGTACAAAGTAAAAGATATAATTCAATCTAAGTTATTATAAAGCGAATTCAAACACAACACATCTTATTGAATTATCTGACAATCGATTCCTTCTTTTAGTAATTATTATTCCAGCTATATAATGAAAAGTGTATTGTAAGTGTGTCATCGAATGATTTCTTTGTTTAAAATAAAAGTCTTATATTTAGTGATTCATTTATTTATTTTAAAGCATAGTTTTGCATGTACAACAACAAATACAACAAATACAAAACATCAAATTACTGCGAATTTTAGTTAGATTTTACGCACAAGCTCTTCAGGCTCAATAAGCTAAGCCTGAACCTGAGCCTGAGCCTAAGACTCCAAAATGTTCTTCGAGTCGAACCTGAAGCCTAGTTTCAGCCTGAGCCTACGGACAAAATTACTAATGAAACTGTAGGTACTGAGATCAAATCCCAGAGCCTGCAGTATATTTATTGAGAATGGATTCTCATTCCATTCGAATATCCAGTTCCAATAAGAATGGTAGTAGAACAGTTAGGACCTGTTCTCATGTATCAAGTGTACTATAGTACCTTAGATATGCGCGACACAAAGGAATAGTACCATCTGTTGGTCATCATCATATGGACATCTTCGACCCTTCGGATATAGATCATGATAAATAAAAGGGGTTGATTTAACAGAATTGCGAATGAGGGGCACGACGTCACACCCCCTTTTGTATCAATTTAAATTTCCATTAGCCATATACACCTACAAATTGATTCAATTATCTTATTTTTCACTCTATTCCATTTACAGATGGCGATGATATAAAATAAACCTTCTTTAATCGTGAATTCGTTAACCGCTCGGAACATCTCTTACCTATTCTTGCCCTACTTTGATATTTTGTGAAAAATATCATTACTCTGTCTTTGTTGTAAATATCATTAAGTTTGAAGGTGTATAAAGGAGTTAAATTATTTTTTGAAATTCATTTTTCGCCTATAGACCCTTCAGTAAAATTTTTTGTAAAAAATTCATAACTCTGCCTCCAGTCACTTTTAAAATTTTTCCCGAATATGGTTGATGAGGAACAGGAAATACTACGAAATAATGGCGTTGATTATTAGATTAGAGCAACTTAACCTTATCCCACCCTATCTCTTCGCATATTTAAAACTCAATAAGTCTTTATTACCAAACAGAATTTAAAGAGTAATATATTACTGAAAGATCATCAAATAAGCTTTAGTTTAAGTCGTCGCCAAAGAACAAAATGATAGTCGCTAGACGACGATTAAGGCCGACTCTGTTCTTAGGCTCACAGGTCCTGAGCTCTTGCGATTGCAATCCTTTGATCCGGAGCGAGGGCTGTGAACTGAGTTGGTCAGCGTGAGTACCCCTTCGCAGATCTGTAACGGCATTAGCCCGTGGGACGAAAGTTGTGTTTGTGCGAACCTCAGATTTTGGAAGAGAGGCTTATTTGAAGCGCTCGACAAACACTATTACAAGTTTCGTAGGGGACCAAATGTTAAAGAAAAAATTAAAATACAAAAAAGTACTTTTGCGTGCAAAGGAAGAAACCGATTGAATTTGTGAAATTCGAGGCTTTTTATACAAATTTTATACAAATTTTGGACAAGAACCAACCTTAGTCCAATAGAAAACTAGTATCAAAAGCACAAGTCTAATGAGAGCTTAGGTGGACTAGACGTGCACTCATAAAGTTTATGAGTTCAGGAGGACGATACGTTGACTCACTGGATTTGTGCTCAGGACACCGGTATGGGATAGGGAATTAGGAGTCAATGTCAGTATTAAGATTTTTGGTTTCACTTTTCATAAGAAATAGTTATTAACATGTAAAAGAATTTGTTTACAATTGCCTTTCTTTGTTTAAGTTTTTTTTGTTTAATTTTTAGTTAATTCTTTGGTCATTTAATTTAATTGTTACGTCTCAAGTTGAACATAAAGTTTGGTTCACTATCTGCCGTTTTTCGAACTTAAGTCTTCACTTTCTTCATGAGGTCAATTATGACTCCTGGACAAATTTCGCGTTATTTTGTCTAATGCGAGTTTTTAAGTCATCAATATTTTTGAATTTCTGGAAGAGAAGAGAAATCTCAAAACTTTTGTCCCCATTCTCATCTCAATCTCACCCAAAGCTTAAAATTTGTTTCTATTGCCATCCCATTCCCATCTCCACTACCGTCATATTCTTATACTATTATTTATCAGAAGTCAAATGAAAGAAAACATTTATAAATAAATTTTGTTACTTTTGGATAATTAAAATTCTTAAAAATCTCATTCGAGTTCCATTTAATTAAAATTCTATGCTATTCCCATAAAAGATAGGATAAAGATTCAGATTCTCTTCTCTACTTTCCAGTCATTTTTATAAACGTTAGACTTGAGGTGACTCCAAAACTTATCAATTGATGGCAATTGGGGAACGTTCAGTGGGATATGTGTGCTCTCCACAAGCTGTATACTAGAAGAGAATACCCAAAACCCATAGACTCTGCCCTATCGACATCCCCTAACGGTCACCCACTTAAATTGCAGCATAGAACAAGACATTCAATTAGCTGAAAGAATTTTTGAAATCGGTGAATCGCTTAGGAAGTTACAGGCTAAATCCCATTGAATTATCACTAGCGAAAATGCTTAGAATCTCATTCAAAAATATAAAATAATTACAGGTGCGTTCTAAACAAATATGTATGAAAGCTTAGGAATGTGTAAAAATGTAAAATATTTGATAATTAAGTTGTATTATGAAATGATTAAGTTATACTAGAATTAGTTTAGTGTCAAATATAAAAATGCCAAACTTCATCAATCTTGTTCGCTGTCGGTGGATTCAAAGGTCGTGCAAATCACATTTTAGGATTCTATGGGAGTTGGAACTCGGATATGTGCCGCGCATATTCGAGGAATCAAAGAACGGTCGTAACGTGGTCAGAACATCCGACCGTTCTCAGACTACATTTGCACTGACAGCAGTAGTACATGACTGACTTGGCACAACGTTTGGTCATATCTACAAAAACGTGATAAGAAATTTTGTAGTGGAGAGGTGTATACTGAATTCACGCTCGAAACAGCATGCGCTCTCAAGCTGAAATCCCCAGAGAGCTGAGACCAAGTGGCCCTGTATGTCGAGCTACTCGAATCTGCCTGAGGAACCTGTGTGCTCAACAAACTAGGAGCACGCTTGCTTCAGTTGATAGGAGCCTAAAGATATATTTCGGAGGTCAGTCATGTCCAATTCTGGGAACACTAAGTCATAGTTCACGGCTATGGACATGAAGCCGACTGACCTCCGATTAAATCTGCTCCTCAACGAGAGCGGCTAGGAAGTTTGGCTGCCCAGGCCTTCTCAATATGGCTTGAGCAATTTGCACTTCATCACTGATATCTGACTCAATTCTCGAATGAAATGCATTTAGGATTGATGCGGCAATATTAAAGTTAGACATGCAGTGATCGAGGGAATTATTGGTACACACCCTGTCGAAATACCGGAAAGGTTGTTTCCTTTCACAACAAACTGGGCCCCCTGCAGCTAGCGGATGCCCTGCCGGAATAGCGCGACCGGGAGACCTAGCTAGACCCCTTACGAGACCTGTTGCCCGTCAGCACCGCGGGGAAGTGACTCCGGTCACAACCGCTGGCCCGTTCCGATCCTACCAATATCTACTTGTTTTTGGTTATAACGCTTCAACAGATACATCGATTGATAAAATTCTTTTTATTTCTAAAGAAGGTCTTGATACTGTATAATATATCATATGGAGGACTGCATGCAAGAAACGGTTATCTCTGAATCCATTACTTTGAAGCAAACTGTAATAAAAGCACTAATTTTAATTTAAAATTACTAAAATTCATAGAATAGATTATGAGCCAAACGGAGATGTTACTTTCCTCTGATGATTTTGGTTCTGGTTATATAAAAATAAACCTATTAAATACTAATATAAATAACATTAAAAATTGTTTTAAATTCATAACTAAAACGCAAAAGTCCATTATTTCTAAAGAGAAAATAAAAGATATTAAGAGCCTTTGAAAATATTTAAAACCAAAAAATAGATTTTTATATAAATTTTTTGTTAAAATTTGAAAATTTACTACAATAAAATAATAATAAAACCATTGTTTTAATTATATACTTTTGATATCTATTAAGCTATTTAAGCTAATTGTATAAAAATGCATTCATTTCTATACATTTAGAGATAACCGTTTCTTGCAGGCAGTCGTCCACATGTTCTGCTAGGGGGTACGTTTAATCCATTTTGGCATACTCCGTTTAAATGTAACTGACAATTTTGACAATCTTCCACTTTAGCAATTTTTCTACATTTTCCGCAGGGATGAGATCTGACAACCGTAAGTGTATTTATTGTAAGTATAGTATATTTAACTCTCATGACTTACAAAAAATTTTAATCTTTAAGTGCCGTACTTTAAAAGCAAATATAATTATCGATTCCTACAGAAAGTATGTTTCGTATTTAAAAATAGAATAAGTAAAATTCTGATAAAATCAACAACTCTGAGAGTTTCATGAAAAGATCTATGATGTCCCAATGCATCATCTGGAAATTGCGAGACTACTCTTTAGTGCTCGAAAATTTCTGGAAGTTGCTCAAAAGAATTTTTCAATCTAAGGTTCATACACTCTTTAAGAATACTTTTAGGAAATTTTCGAGAAAATCTTCGGAAATTTTCTTTTATAAAAATATCAGATTGTAGAAAATCAAACTGGGATTAACCTGAGTTTTAGTTTAGTTGTACAAAAAATCTTAAATTAGCACTTAATATAATTTGATAGAACGCTATCACTTTGAACAATCTCGAACTTCTCTTTTCCGAACATTAGCATTGTTTGTTTAGTGAAGATTAGGCGGTGTAATGTTTATTTGAAGAGAAAATGGGCTTGGAAATTATATAAAATTGTAGCTTGCTACCAATGATACAATTAAAGACTTTGAATTTGTTAAGGGATAAGAAACTAACTTTCTAGGGCTAAAATCTTTAAGTAAAACACTCACAGTCTCAAACTTCATACAGCACGCGACATAAGTATATCACGCTATGAAACTTGAATAAATTTTATTAACACTAAAAATACAAAAATAATTTAACTGATTGTTAAAAGCTAGAATACAAATGATCACATGAAGTTTCGATTTCCTATACCCCCAACCCAACGTGGCAGCGCCCGAAAAACCAACTTCTAAGGGTTTTTGGATGCGACACAAGAATACCACGCATGTCGTTAGTTAGTCGAAAGAAGATGATTATTTATGGTCTTGCCATTCTTCTTGAGGAGCTGGACGATACGTCGGGGCATTGATTGGATCAGATTCTGGAATTCGAGCAACTGGATCTTATATCAAGAAGCTCGATTGCTGTCTTAAGTTCGGCAGTGGTATCGTATTGACGGCCACCGGCGTACACCAGCCGAACCAAGGACTCCTGGAGATTCCCGATCGGGTTAAGGTTTAGGCTAATTGCTGACCAGTCCAGAACCCAAATTCCATGGTCCTGGAATCACTTTTTCGTCGTTCTGGCGTTGTGCATTGGTGCGTTGTCTTGATGAAATTTCCAGTTGCGACCACCAATTCACCCTCCGAAGGGGAGCAGGTACTGTTGGAGGACTTCTTGGTACACTGCCACGTTCTGTAGGCCATCCAAGAAAGTTGTCTTTCCGTTATATCCGAAGGCAGCCCAGACCATAACAAAACCTCCTCCCTGAGCCCTGTAGGAGTAGTACCGCGGTTCTTTGCATAAATCATGCCTGTAGTATTGGCAACCATCAGGGCCATCAAGGTTTAACTTCTTTTCGTCGTTAAATATCACAGCCCGCCATATAGTGGTCCAGGATACCAATAGTTCGCCTTAAGCCAATCTTACTTGCATGTTTTAGCTCCAGCTTCGGTTGTTTTCTTCTCTTCTCGTATCTCATGTGCGGGGATGAGCTGATGACCCTCTGGACACTTGTGGTACTTAGGGGGACCCTCTACGCAACTCGGATCCGATTGGCCGAGAGTTTATCAATGCTGGCCGCCCTAAGAATCCTTCGCTCTGCTCGGTCGTCCAGAGTTCGTGGCTAGCCTGGTCACTTCTTTTGGCCGTAGTTTTTTGGACCCTTTAGGAATTTACCCACCGTTGACCGGTCCTGCACTACCTCCTTCTTGATGTCTGTAGGACTCAATCCTTGGTCCCGAAAGGCGATGATCTGGCCTCATTCCAAGAGAGTTAGTGATGAACCTTTCGGCATGCTATGTAGTGATGAGTTCAGCAATTTAAAAATGTCTAACATACACTAGGCCCGTGGAAATGTCCAGAAATTGCCCAATATTGATAGAAATAATAAGTGTTGATGGCTTCATTGATGAGTGTGATATATTTAAGTCGGACTTTAAAACCCTGTTTTTGTATGTTTCTCACTCCCGCACAATAACAGGCCGGACTAGACCGGTCAGAATCTGTCCACACATCTATCCCCTCATCCTAATCCTAAGCCCAGGTAAGAAAAAGTTGTGGCAATGTTGCAAGAAGTCCTTAGGAAATTTCATAGCGTGATATACTTATGTCGCTCACTGTAAAAGAAGAAATTATCGTCGACCATTTTTTCTTTAAACGTTAAACTTCTTCGATTTGGCGACTTAAACTTATTAACAGTCAACCATATGTCTTTATTAAAACCTTATTTTGAAGATGGTTTTGAATGATCAGCATTAAATAAGAGACTGAAGTTTTAGGATAACGAGAAACTGAGTTTTAATGATAGTAATGAAGAAAATTTCCAAAGATTTACTTATAAAATTTAGAAATGAACTAAATGAAGTTAAATCGGAAGATTATCTTTTCTATGACCAGATTGTTTTACCCCGATCTATGAAATAGAAGTGTAATTATTAAAACAGAAAGAAAATTTTACTACAAAAGTTCATGAATGTAAGTAGCTTAAAAATATCAACGATTACACTAGTTGAATCATTTCATGCTAAGAAGGTCATTGATTAGATGATTTTTTATGCTGATTTTCTTTTAGTTACTTAGCTAAGAATTATAATGGCCGGCGTTCTTTTGATTCTAAATTCAGTAGAAAGAGCTAACGATAGCTGTATTGACCCCATCATTCTAAAATGATTTTTAAAATGCGTCAATTATAATGCAGAATATGTTAAATAGTAAGTTTATCAACCGAAAATCTTGAATTAGATGAAATAACAAAACTAAATGATTCATCAAAAACTGGAATATCAAGTCTAATGGTCGATAATATAAAATTTTTGATTGCATTTTGATTCAGAATAATAGAGATCGTCAATTCAAATTAAAATATGAGTGCGATTATAATTTTTGTGATAGAAAACTTATAATTGGAGGAAACATTTAGAAAATTTTTTAGCTTATTGATTCATTACATTGCCAGCTTCTTTGACTACGTTGTACTCGAAATAATTCTTATACTCGGCCAATTAAAGTCGTAAAAAACCATTACTAATCATCGTGAATATAGTACTAACAATGGCGACTTGAAACCGATTGGTGGAAATACCAGTTAAAATCTGTTGAAACTTCAAGATCAATGTATTTTAAACACTAGAATCGGCAAATTAGCCGCCACTGGGACTATGATCATAATTTAATTAATGATTGATTTGTTAATTAATTATGAGGCAATGCAAACTTCTTTAAAAGTTTAGAGCAAATTGATCATGCGCTTTATTAAAATAGATTTCTGTACAGATTCACTAACTTTTATGACAAAGTTGTAACATTGAAAACATTGAAGAACTCATTGTTTCTTGATCTAATTTAAGCTTAATAAGTTCATAAACTTTGTAATAAAAGTTTGCGAATCCGTACAGAACTCTATTTTAATAAAGCGCATGATCACTTTGCTCTAAACTTTTAAAGAAGTTTGCATTACCTCATAGTTAATTAACAAATCAATCGTTAATTTAATTATGATCATAGTCCCAGTGGCGGCTAATTGCCGATTCTAGTGTTTAAAATACATTGATCTTGAAGTTTCAACCGATTTTAACTGGTATTTCCACCAATCGGTTCCAAGTCTCCATTGTCAGCACTAATCATTTCGTATTAGATAAGTTTTATCCTTCCAGCTCAAAATAATCTCAAGATTAACAAATAGAAAAGAATTCATTATAACTAGAAAAGATAGAAGACTTGACAAAAGAGTTTATTCATATAATTACGAAATCGTGAATTTTATTAATTGACTTTTTCAAACTTTGCTTCATATATTCTCATGGAAATGTGAATCGTGTATTGGAAGTCATTTCTGATAATAAATTTCAAGCCCCAATACTATTGGGTTTTATTTAATATTTCAAAACTATATTGATAAACTAGTTTTTCAATTATTTCTCTGGCTATAGCTATGTCTAACAAAATAATTTTAGGATCAACAAAACACGACTATTAAATACTACTCGATTCAGTCACACATATAGTTTAGAATAAATCATAACTATTTAATCAGAATTCAAAATGTACTATAAGTTCAGTAATAGAGCTTGAAATTAAAGCAATCTTACTTTATCAGCTTTCGGGTCATATAAATGGTTCAGAGTCTCTACCCTTTGGGCTATATTAACTGGTACTTCGATTATATATGAACAATGTGATGACGAATCGATCTTATATTCTACTGAGAGAAATAGAATCAATATATTTCACACATATCCAGCCTTTAGTTAAAAATGAATTAAGAGTCAATTAGAGGACAAATATGATTTATCCAATCCTAAAATAATGTGAGTCGAAGGGTTATCTCTACCTGAAGTATCGCAAAAGTCACAATAGAAATGTTTGATATTACTTTCAATGGATGTATGTGCCTTTCCGAACCGGTTAAGTTCACTGACGACTTTCTTTCGAAAACTACAAATGAAATTATTTTAATTCAGGTTAACTTAGTTCATATTAGATTGAGTTAGATTGAGCTAAGTTAACCTGGTTCGTATTTCGTCTTTAATTCTATTTAGATTAAATTTAACTTGAAAACATTCAGTTGAGGTTTATTTAATCCAGTTCTCAGACAAGCTATGTGTAAGTGAAACGATTCATCGGTGAAGTGTAGTAGATCCATTAATACTTAACTTTTCAGTCTCAACCTTTCGTAAATTCCAATTTTTCTCTTATTGTCTTAGCTTCCGTAAACCATGGAATGAGTTAGCAAGGAAGAATAGATCTTCAAATCAAAAGTTAAAAACAGAATCAATTGCTTAGTTTTGTGCGAAAGAAGGAAACGAGATATTTTGCACATCCAGGGCTACAATTTAAAACCTCACCTAATAGAAACATCAAAGCTTTTTTACTCATACTTTATGGAGTAAAAGTATGAGTGTGAAAAAGTTCTGATGTCCGATTGGGTGAAGTTTTAAATTGTAGACCCTGTATTTTGTTGACTTAGAAAGTTGAGAGCAAAGTACAAGCCTTTCATCTTTAAATAGAATGTCCAGTATAAAATTTGAAATTGTGTCGACTGATTGATTGCTCGCAATGCGAAAACTCGAGTCTAAAAATGCTGCTAACATTGGTTTGCATGAAATCAAATATTCTCTGGCATAAGTTATCCATTTAACCAAAAACACTAACTTCGTTTATATTGTTTCATGTTAATAAAAATCAATTTGTTTCTGATTTATTAAATTAATGAATCTTTAGTGTTAGAAGTTGAAATGTCAAAAGTGAGTTGTTTCTGCAGTTAAGACAATTAATAAATATGTCCCTCAAATCATTCGACTCAATAATACAAATAATTATACAGTAATTATCTCTATTTAATAACATTTCAATGTACTAAAGGTTATTAGTAAATATTGAATTAACAAATTATATTTTACAGTATTCAATTTCATCATAACTAAAACTTTTAATTATTACAATTTGTAACTATAATTAATTTATTATTTGTAAAAATGTCAAGTTTTCATACAAATATCGATAGAAACACAAAGTTAAATAGAAATCAAAGCAACGATTGAATTGCACTTATTTCTTCCTTATCTAAAGCCTTCAGATCAAAGCCTTTTAAAGCTTCTTCTCCTTCTAATTGTCTCAAACGGTCGACTTTAGGCCTCAAATTATTTCTCAAATCATCGACTCGTTTATTCATTTCAATTTGATCTCTATTTATCAGACTATTGGCTGAATCGATTCTTGTTTTGACAAAAGTGTTGCCGAAACACAGCCACAACTTTTGTCCTAAACGATATTCAATTATTTAAATTAATAAGAAAGTTAATATATGATTGCAAACTTTGATGACTACTTTTTGTCAATATTAGTCTTCAATAGTCTTAAGGCTTCTCTATTTTTATTTCTCTTTTTGTCCATTTCAATGATCTCTTGTCTATCACTTAGTATACTTTCTGCTAATTGTTCAGCTTTTTGTAAGGAATTCAATATTTCGTCCATTGCTTCAAAGACTTCAAATGATTTATTTTGAAATTTTATTTTTAAATAGACTGAAACACTCGAACGCAAATTTAAAGTGAAGCTAAATCTATGACAACAGAAACAAATACATCAAATTAGGGAATGTTTAATAAATACAGACACTTAAAAACCTCTGTATTTTATGGAGTTCATTAATAAATTAAACTGAATATCAACTGCTTATCAGTTAAGAGGTTCATAACTTAAATCAACTTAATCCCAGAAGACAATCGAAATAATTAAATTTGCTTTATTTGGTATAAGTTTAATAATGTAAAGTTGAATTAGATTTTTGAACAAAACTTTACTGACACTGAGGCCAAACACACATATATTTCCTTTCATTTAAAATGAATCTTGAGTGTTCTCTCAAAATGACTTATCTTAGCCTTTTCTCACTTTGAGGTCAACCACACTTACAACGACGTTCTCCTGGATCAATGCTCTTGTGATCTTTAAGTGAATCGTTTCTTTTGGTCTTATATAGATATCTAAACCAACCACAAACATGTCGATTGATTTCACACATAGTATGATTGTAGTATTTATGGTTTTAATGTCTCAATTCATTCGTATAAATAGTAATTACGATAAGAAAAACTGCACTTCGTTTGTTGTCTAGCTTGATGCGAAAAAAATTTTAAAAGCATTGAATAAATCTTGAAAATGGATAAACAATCAGATATTGTGCATTTATATTGTCTCTGATTGTTATGAACGCCCTGTTTGCGAACATTAAAAAGTTTATAGTGGGAGTTTTATAGTTGCAATTCGGGTAATGACAAGCAGATGGATTCTCGTTGGAATGTGTTTAGATGTGAGCTCTTAGAGTGTAATTATATTTAAATTGTTGTGAAAATCTTTTAGATTAAATAGAGTAGTTTAAGCTAAATTGTGGATAAAATGGAAGTCATTCTCTAAAACATATCAGAAGACTCACAATTATTGATAAATCATACTGAATATGATACCGAAATACTTTCACAAACTCAGAAGGAAAATAGAAGTGATTTTTTATTCAATTAAATGACTAGACATTAAAATGTAAAAGCTGTATATAAAGTGAAACACTTTTAGTATTAAAGTCTCAAATAATATGCTTAAGAAACATATTAAAATTAATCATAGTTTATCTAAAACTTCATTTCAAACCAAGTTCAATTTTTTTGAATTCATTCTTCATCATCGAAATGATCAAAATGAATGTATTATTTGCAGAAATACCTGATTGCAGTTTGTAATAGAAACATATAAAAAATACTGATTATTTTGAATTTTTAACATAAGCTCAGAAGTACAGAATACAGCTTGGACCCGACCTTTTAAGTAGAAGCGCAACTCAAAGATCAAAAATTCTGAACTGCGCCTATAGAAGCTCGAACTTGAAGCGAGGATTTCAGACAGACGCTCATCAATGCTGATATTTTAAAAAAGAAACACATGTTAGACCTGTCACCTTTTTAATAGGAGTTTAAAAACAAATAGAGTTAACGTATTTTTTAATTGTCATCAGAGTATATTTTTAAAAACTCAAAGGTATAAAAGGTGGAATAATTATAGTTTATTTATTATTGATTGATATTGGAAAGATTAGATTTTTAATACTTTGAATTTTTATAAAGAAAGCGATAATTATTTTGATTGTGGTTTTGTGTGATGTTTGGATGGTGTTGGGTAAGAAAAGTTTTCAATGAATCAAAATATTAAATTCAAATGGAAATCTTTTAATTACAGCACAATATTCTCAAAAAGAATATCACTTCAATCGCACTTTTTCGTGTCTGGAAATTTATTCAATAATAGATATCGGTGTTACACTATATTCAGATTTTGTTTGTTTGCGATGATGGATACTACAGAAGATCCATCGATGACAAATGAGTCGAATGCGAATCCTTTGTATGAGAACTAAATATTCTAGTTATATTATACTAAATATTATTGTAGAACTAAATTTATCAACATATTCCATTATAGCAATTCAAAATATTAATAGTCTATTCTAAATTTTAATATCTTTTTAATAACAACTAAAGTAGGCTCAATAATAGCTAACCTAAAATTATTTCACTTCAAGCTCGAGCTTCCATAGGCGCAGCTCAGGATTCTTGATCATTGAGCTGCATTCCTACTTAGAAGGTCTGGTCCAAGCTGTGAGCTGTACTTCTGAGCTCATGCTAAAAATTCAAAATAATCAGTAGCGATATTTATAACAAGTATCTATTCCAAACTACAATCAGGTATTTGTGCGAATAATACAGGATCTGCAATTTAAAACTTCACCCAGTCAAACATCAAAACCTTTTTACTCATTCTTTATTGAGTAAAAGTATGAGTAATAAATGCTTTGATGTTCTATTGGGTGAGATTCTAATTGTAGACCCAGTCATTCATTTTGATCATACAATATGAAGAATGAATTCAAACAAATTAAGTTTGGTTTGAGACAAGGTTTCAGATAAACTTTGATTTAGTTTAATGTTTCTTAAGCGTATTATCCGAGACTCTAGCACTAAAAGTGCCTCACAACTAGTGGACTAAACTCATACATGACAATATTAACAATGCATAACCTTAACTCTTTCTTAGGCTTTTAAATGTTTTTAAAATTAGATTAGGTGTAAAGAAAGTTTAAGTGATTATCAGATCTGCTAGAAACAATCCAGATCTATGGCTATCAGTAATGAAGAGCCTAGGCTCAGGCTGAGCCTAGGCTCTAGGCTCAGCTAGAGAGACTTTTCGAGCCTACAGGCTCAAGCTCAGACTCCGAGTATTTCGAGCCTATGCTCATCATTATTTACCAGTAACTAAACTTATAAGCCATAAGATGAAGGCTCTCGAAAGTGGTGACCTGACTTTCGTTCTGTAGCGAAGGCATAGAAACTGATTCAGACATTCTATCACACAATTACCCAAACTCTATTTTTCCAGCATTTATTGTGCTATATAAGTAATTAAGCACTTGTTGAATGCTCCAAATTATTTATTTCTTTGAAAGCAGTGATCAATAAGAATAACATAATGATAACAGAGTTTAACAACTTATTTTCAAGCTAATTAAGATTTAAAGCTTATTTGATTAAATTGGTAAAAATTTGACCAAAGTACAGTTGTCATTGGATCGATCGATAGTCTATTAAACATCAATAAAAATTGAAGATAATGTTGAAATACAGGGTTTTTTCGTGTTAGCCATTGAAAAAGTTTAATAACTTTTTAACTACAATTAATGAAGAAATTAAATTTGGCTCAATTATTCTTTGTTTTATGAGTAATAAACTTTAGTTGTTTTAATTTAATCCGCACAAGTCATAGTTTAAAAATTTAAACAAAATGCCACTATAAATAAAACAACGTGTTTTCATAATAGAAAATTATTTCATTAATGTCAAATCTAAAAACCCAAATAAAGAGTGCTTGAAAGCTTATATGCGAGAATATGGAAAGAAGAACACCCCGCGTAGAGCAACAATTAAAAATATTGTGTCGAAATTCAGAAACACGATTAATCTCGAAAAGTAACCGATATCTCCCGACGGAAGTTGAGTGGCCTCCTCGGTCACCCGATCTGACCAGCCCCGACCTTTTTCTTTGGGGCCATCTGAAGAACAATGTTTATTCATCAAATCGTCAAGATCTTGAGGAATCAAAATTCAACATAACTAATGAAATCAGAGAAATTAGTGTTGAAACTTTACATAAAGTCTCTGATAATATGGTAAACCGCGTTCGAATGTGTCTGGCTATGAATGGCGGACACTTTCGGCAATTGTTATAAACTGAGTTTAATTTTCGCAAAATGAAGAATAATTGAGCCAAATTTAGTTTCTCTATTAATTATAATTAAAAGGTTATTAAACTTTTTTAATGGCTAACACGAAAAAAGACCCTGTATATGTGATAAACAGTACTCGAATTAGAGCTAAAATTGAATAAAGCGATGTGCGGATTGTTTTATCGCTTCGATCGACATTTTCAGATTCAAACTCTCGAATTCCGTCTTGAATTCCGCCTCGAATAAGCAATTTCGGCGATCAGAACAAGAGTTGCGATACAGATACCAGCAGCTCATAGAATGTAAACACCCTCAGTTCTGATGAAAGTTATGCCCTCCGAATTCAAACTGTATTCATTCACTTTGGGTGGAACGTTAAGCTTTCGATGAGATGCTTCTGCCCATTTTGTCCACTTGTCGTATAGACCCGCCTCGAAAGATCTAAGAATTCTGGAGAAAAGTTAAATCAAATTAAATTAAACGAAAGTTGAAGAATCCGATTGTATTGATGTTAATGTCAACTAACAGATTGTTTAATCTTTTCTTAGGTTCTTCTTTGATTTTCTGTGAAATCAATATAAAGTAGGGCGAATAAATTATTCCAGTCTCCGAAATGTAGATCTTCGAGCACTCTTTCACGTTTGCCTTGAGAGGTGTGAAGAAATAACATTCTTTCATGATGTAGTTCATCATTGATAGCACGTATTTACCACTCAATACTTTATCAAACGTATCGCTAATGACTTCGTACGATCCTCCAAATTGAACTTCTACAATTCAAGTTTCGAAATCTCGAGCCATTTCGTTAGTCTGGGCCTCCGATTTGACGGAATTATGGAGTACTGAACTCTCATAAGTCACAATTTTCAGGTCTTTTCTCTCGTAGATCTGATCTCAAGTCTCAATAACATCGTCTGGAATGCTCTTAATAAAGAATTCTCTGATAACACCCACATATCCCGCCAGAAATACAGTACACGAAAGTAGCCATAGTGCAAGAATGAATCTTTTGATATTAGACTTAGGTATGGTCGGCATCGCTTCCGATAAGATCACGTAGAAGTATTCCCAGAAATCTTTGGTGAAATTTGAGAAACTTCTGTTGATAAGTGAAAGGGCCAGAGGTATGAACAACATCGTCAAGAATAATCCGATCCAAACGGGATACTCGAAGCCGAGTACGAATTCAAACAAACTTTTCTGACCAGGTTCTATTCTCGATGCGATCTTTCCCTCATATTCTATACCTATGGCCTGACTACGAGTGAACAATTGGTCGCCAACGTATCCTTCAGCCACTTCGAGATTGTTAGCAGTGGCCGGAAACAGAAAGAAACTCCAGTTACCAGACAGAGCGAATTCTATGAAATCTTCTCGACTCTTCATTAGATAACTAATTCTGGTAATACTGAAAGTATATATTTAGTAAATATAAAGCGATGCAAAATGCTCCACAGTCCAAGTGGACGGGAGATCAGATTTTTTTGGAAAAGTTCAAAATTGAAGGATAATCAAACTAATCGGATCTGAATGAAGCTTTTCTGAAAAACTTTGAATAAGTCTTCCGAGATTTTCATGAACTCTATAAGTTGCTGACCAAAATTTTCTGAGTTCCAGCCATGGGCAACTTCTGGCATAATATGCTGTTATTTTGAGCTGAATTGAGAGCTCATTGAATCCTAGTTAGGTAGCTAGGTAACTGGTATTTAATTTTTTGTTGACAAGTTTTACTTTAGAATCCGATCTAAAATCCTATTTTTTAAACCTCCTCTCTCTCTCTCCCCATTTGAAGATTTGTATGTAAATAAACCTTTAATAAAATATACTGCATGTTTGGGTAACACCCCTTAAACTCGATTTCGTGGATCACCAGCTTTTCGGCAAATGATAAAAGATGTACAATATAAGGGTTTCTTTAGGAATAACTCATTTGAGATTCCACAGAATCATTAGATACGCGAATAATTGTGAACTAGAGCTTATCGTCTCAAATAGTCCTTCAGATATGGGCTACTGATTGCTGTTGAGTTTAAATTGATTTGAATAATTGAATTTTACTTATTAATTATGCCTTAAATGCATTTCACGCTACAATGTGCGTTTAAAAACATACAGTATTTTGATGTTTACCTGATGAAGCAGTAGCTAAACAACTGGCTTTAAAAGCTCAACACAACTACATACTCACACTCAGTTCAGCATACTACATAATCGTATCAGCAGAATCAATATAAAGAACATTTGATTATGGTTTTCAACATCAATATGTTGATTATGGTCATCAGACCATGTTAATATTGGTTTTGTGGAATATCATAATGGTTAGAAGGAAAGCATTCAGAATAACAAAAATTGTCAAATGTAAGAAAATCCTTCGCAAACCTATAGCCGTAACGAATGGACAACTCCTGAATGTATTTGACAGATGGACCACAAACATTATCGCTTAGGTTATAGAAGAATGAAGGACTCCACGAATCTATGAAAGAAAGCACTTCATTCGTTTGATTCGTTACATTTGAACCATAATTGACTGTCGATCCGACCGGCAATTTCATACAAATGTTATAATCTACCAGATTTTCTGCGGCCATCAATTAGATCAATATTTAATCAAAGTTCGATCAAGATTTGCTTAGAACAATTTTCTCAAAGTTAACTCTAGTTCGTATCGCTACTTTTGATCTGTTTGTTAGTTTACAAAGAGTCGATCAACTCTGCATTTTATCTCGGTATTTTGTAGTGATATCCATTTGTGTCAGCTCCATAACTTATTAACATTTTAATTTAGTTGCATAAGTCTATTTTATTTTGCAGTTCGTAAAACTTTTATTACTACATATTTTCGAAACATAATTACAAGCTTAATATTTTTGTTTCGATTTCGAAATTCTTATCTCACGGCATAGAAATCGATATGATTGTGGCATAAAGTAATAATGATCACTTTATAAGCTGAATTACCAGAATTGTTTAGATTTGTTGAAAATACTCAATTATTATAACAAATGAACATTTTGTCCAGCGTAAGGTCAAGTTTTCTGAAAAATTTAAAGTTCAAAAGAAAAAACACTTTTGTTAAAATAATAAAATAATTTCAACAAATCTAAGCAACCCTTTGGTAATTTACGATCATCTTTAGTTTGGAAATGTCATTATGATTATACATATTGTATTTTGAAAATATGTAGCAATAAAAGTTTTACGAACTGCAAAATAAAATAGACTTATGCAACTAAATTAAAATGTTAAAAAGTTATAGAGCTGACACAAGTGGATACCACTACAAAATACCGAGATAAAATGCAGAGTTGATCGACTCTTTGTAAACTAACGAATAGATCAAAAGTAGCGATACGAACTAGAGTTAACTTTGAGAAAGATTGTTCTAAGCAAATTTTGATCGAACTTTGATCAAATATTGATCTAATCGATGGCCACAGAAAATCTGGTAGATTATAACATTTGTATGAAATTGCCGGTCGGATCGACAGTCAATTATGGTTCAAATGTAACGAATCAAACGAATGAAGTGCTTTCTTTCATAGATTCGTGGAGTCCTTCATTCTTCTATAACCTAAGCGATAATGTTTGTGGTCCCTCTGTCAAACATATGCAGAAATTATGTTAAAGATCAAAATAATATCTTTGACTTCTCTATAAATACCAAGTAACCAATAAAAGTTTTTGAATCCAGAACATATTTTAGTTTAAGAATGATCTATAGTTGGCTATAAATATATCTTTTATTCGTTTCGAACCATTATGGATGTTTTTTTCTTCAAGAATCAAATCTATTTATACTATAAAAGATTTAACTATAGCTCAAGGAAGCAGTTAAATACAAATACTGTAACCAATTCTTTTTATTATTAATCGTTGAAGGCATAAGTTCTTTATCGTTAAAAAATAAACTCTTTAATTGAGTTACAGTTTATTTGTATAGCTTTTAAACACAATTTGATCTTAAGATATTAAGTTTAGTTAAAATAGTCATCAACAACCATTCCGTTTGATTTATGTGTATATAAGTTGAAATTCATTTATGACTTATTATTTTGCAAATAATATCATGCACTGGAAGAGCAGTAATTCCAGCAACAGTTATACCAAATGAATCACTTAAAGTTGTAATACTTAGACTAAATTCTTTGAATCTTTGATTCACTTCATTATAGATCACATAAAATGTATTAACGTAAGCGGCTCCGCCGAGAAGCCCTTCAAATAGAACTATTGCCAACATTAGCCAAATTGTTGGCATAAATGAAAAAAATATTTGAATTAAAATTATTAAAACATTAAAAAACTGTAAAATTGCTAATATATAAACTTTCTTGATTTGTATGAGATTGATTGAAGATCTAGATATAAGTACCCCAATCTAAATGTGAAATAGAAGAAAAATGAGATTAAAGACCGCAGCAAAGAATTAGCTTATTTAAGACCTGATAAACCACTTGATACCAGCGGTATTGTTGACTGTGCGACAACCAAATACCAGGAAAGTAAACCAATTCGAACTAGTTCAAATAATAATTACAAAATTATAAATAATCGATGAGATTGAAAATTCAAATATTAAAACCAACCAGTCCTTGATTTATAAAGTATTCGAAAAAGTAAACCATCATTAGGGGTATCATGTATTTGAGAAGGCGCTAAATGTAAAAATATTTAGTTAAACATTTAAGATACTTTTAGTTAAATATAAAAACTTTTCAGCTTATAGATCAATCAGTGTTTCAAAAATAAAAGAATCAGAAAATGTTTGCTCAAACCACAAGATTTTTAGAAGAATCTCAAAATTAATGACTGAAAGGTGAAGTTAATGAAAATTACTTTAGTATAATTAGCCATCTCGTAAAAAGTTGGATCACTTTCAGGTTGACTAGAAATTGGTTGTATTAGTATGTTATCATCACTACAACTATGAGTAGCACTCGATATGCTTTCGTCTTCGCCACCACAACCTAATAAAGGACTAGTGCTATTATCGACTGTATTGATGTTGTCATCATTCTTGTGGACAATAAGTTGCCAAAAGGTAAGAGCCATCGCAAAAGGTATGATTAGCATAACTAACAAAGTATTTCTCGGACTCAAACCAATGGTCGTGAGTAATGCGTAAGACATTGAACCCAAAAGTCCAGCAGCACCTGTTCCCGAAGACCAAAATGATATGACTCCAGAATCAAAATGAGACGTAAATGCAAGGAATGTGGTCTCTCCTAAACCACTGGAGAGCGATGCGCATATTATTCCTACAAATTTTCAATTTTGTTAATAATAATCCATTTAATGGCTGATTCTGAAAAGTAAGACACCAACCAACGTATGAAAGGAATATATTGCTCGCGAACGAGGTGATGATAAAACTTAGTCCCGACAATATCACAACTATTGATACGCGAAAACTATTTTGTAAAGAGTTGATAGTTTTAATTGTATTTGTGTTGTTTTGAGCAACTTATGAAAAAAGAATTGCAATTAATTACTTGGTATTAGTAAAGAAAAAAGGAGCCAATAGCTTAATGATAAGACACGGTAGAATATCAGCTAAAAGTACAGCTCCAGTTGAAGTGCTGTTGCATTCGAAGCTTTCTTTATCATTTGAATGATCACCAGTTTTATTATCGTTTGCCTATAAATAGATAGAAAGATTAAGTAAACGATTGATTTGAGAATAGGACGCAAACTGACACTAATTATATCGAAGGCTGCGCTCAACATAATGACATACGCATAATTGTTTGATAAGCCGAGAATCCTATTTTCAAATAAATTATCTGTTATTTCTAAACACCAACCACTTAAAGTCTCCCTTGTGTTAAGTCTTCAAACAATTGATTCGCTAATACAGTTTTGATTTGTTTTAAGTTTCAAGTTTTAGTTGCCAATTGTTGACAGTATTGTTGTAAATGTTGTTCAGTTTCTGTTAAGCTATACTGAAAAAGGCAGACATAACTAAAACTTAAACTAACAAATCACATTCACAACCATACTGTCTATAATTAGGAACCAAAGTCTCAAACGTCAGATTAATCAAATCAATTTGATTGTCCTCTATTCAATTTGAGTTTAACAATTAATTAGCATTAATTCAATTATTGATATAATGGTCCTTTTGATCAATTGTTTATCGATTTAACACAAATAAGGCTTCAATTTGATTATAAATATTAATAAATACCAAAACGACAGGTAATTTCGGTATTTATTGCTGCAAAACATCATTTATATCACTAATAATTCAGATTAATTTATAGCAATTATTTAACTGGTCTCATACAACTCATTTTATAATTAATTTGATTATTTTATAACAATTGATATTCATCTTTGATATACAATATAAATATTTATTTTAACTGAACTTTTTAATCTACGAACATATTGTAAAACATATGACATTGAAAGACATGCGCTTTAGTTCTTAACACAATGCATAGCCTGTTCTCAGGAATAAAACTTTTGAAGCTTTCACTTCAAATTTCAAAGTATTTTCTCCATCAAGCGTATATTCATTTTATCATTTAGCCCTTATTTATAATTGGCATGTATATAGATTTAGTCAAGTATTTGATTGTTGAGGTTTTCAAGGCATTTAAAGAAAATAACTAAGGTATATATCTAAGTCAAAAATCTAAAGTTCAATAGTTATAAGCATTGCAACAATAGGTTTAAGTGGAAATAAAAAACAATCAAAACTCAACAAAAACTCAATTACACTAATAATATGAAGCCTACTTATTTATAATTTAGAAACTGATTCCGAGTCAATAAACAAGAGTTTTTGGGAATAATATAAGTTTAAATATTTGATTTGATGTTAAATATTGAGAAGAATTTGATATCAGGCTCACTTTAAAGTTAGTTTCAGTTTCATAACAGTAAATGAAGTCTAACTTGACTAAAAGTCCCAAACAATTTCAAGTTAGCCTTTATTTAGTATTGAGGAAAGTTTTTGTCTTATTCCCCAACATGTATGTTGAACTAAAACAACGAAAAGACGATCAAACCCGTAATAATTTTATAATACAACGGATATATTATTCAAACAGTTATATTCTAAACAATAGTAAAATTAAGTCAAATATCAAACATCTATAATTTGAATGAATCAAAATTGTTTTGACAATTATTCCGTAACACTTTCAATATTACAAACTTTTAAATATAATACACTTTAGAAATAACGCTAAACTTGTTTCGGTCTAATAGTCTTTAACAAAGTGGTCGACTGCGAAGATTTACTTTTCCTGGTTTGAGTTGGAGTTGAATTCAAATAAATGATTTGTGATTTTGTTTTCTTACCTGCAATAAAAAGTAGAAATTATTGGAAGGGTCAGAGCTATGAAACTAGAATAAAAGAATTAACATACGATAGATAATTATTAGCACTAAAATGATGATTGTCAAAAGCAAAATGACTCCTATCACCAAAACAAAACTCCATATCATTGGTTCCTCTTCTCTTTTTGCTTCTTCTGCTATTGGATCTGTTATGTTTATAGTTGTTGTCATTATTTGTTGATCTGTTGTGCTTAAAGTTGTTGTCATTATTAGTTGGTCTGTTGTGTTTAAAGTTATTGTCATTACTTGTTGATCTGTTGTCTCAAGTGTGATGAGTGTGTCTGCTTGCTCAGTACTTGTTATTGTACTAGTTTCTTCTGTGATCGGATCCGTAGGTTTAGTTATTGTTTCCACTAAAGTTGAATTACCAAAACAGTTGAGTAGTTCTTTCATGTTAGACTAATTATGAAAAGAAATCTCTTTAAACGATCACTCTCTATACATTTGAAATGCGCATTTGCTCAATTTACAATAAAGCCATTAGTTGTATTAAGTGATGTGTCGCCAAGTATCTTTGAGGCACAAGCATAAAGCATATCTATAACACTCTATTAGTTAAGTTTAAGCGCGCAATTGCGTATATTGTGAAAACTATTTGACTAACAATAACTTAACTAACAACCAACTAACTTAATAATGGCTTAGCAGTATTAAGTGTCAATTCAAAATCCAACTAAAGCTAAAATATAAGCTAGTGCTCCAAAAATACTTTGGCCGTAGCTCAGCCAAGAAGAGTCGAGGATGCACAGACACCCTAATTCAATCTGAAGCTAATTTCGCGTAAAATCTCATGTTCTTGGATATGAAGTTTCCTTAATTTGCTGCAATTACCACAAAGTAAAGCAAAAATATCTCATAATTCAAATTTAAAACTATTTAATCGGAAAAGAACATCTCAACCAAATTGAATATGACTGGTGCACCCACACTCGCAATTCTCTGGCTTCGCCAATGCATTTGGGGGGATAAAGAACACAACTAAAGTGATTTTACTTACTATTTTGTTGAAAGTGACATTTCCTTTACTCCAATCAAATTCGTAGACCATATTTTTCCGATCCATCCCAAAAACTCTTCCCCTAACATCAAACATGCCGCGAAAACCAATTTTTGAAACTTCAACCCAATTCTTAGCCCATTTGCCATTTTTGTCGAGTTTACGTGACATCAAATGATACTTGGAATCACTATTGCTAGAAGTGTCATAGACAGAAACAAATAACTCCAATCTCGAAACTACAAAAACACTTGACTCGTAATATAGATCTCCCGGGAGTGAAACCCAAAAATTTCCAGAAAGTGTTCCGCTGTTACTCAAATCCCAAACAATTCGATTTTGATCTATTCTTTTCAAAGATCCATCAGGGTTCATACGATATGCCAAATATCCGTATCTTCTTGAACCTGTTTCTTGTTTTTTCTGTCCGATTGCCATCACTATATTTCTTGCTTTATCTATGGTTTCGCAAAAATGTCTATTCTGTTTTGGGCTACATTTATCAAAATTGAAAATAAAAGCTGTGTCCACCCATTCAAATGTGTCTAATTATATTTCACAATTGAAAAGAAAATTTTTTTCAATTTAACTTGAATGTAATCTAAACAATTTGACTTACTTTCTCCATAAACGTCTTTTAAACTCAATCTTTGATCATAAACTTGATTTGTATCAGTATTAAAACGCCAGATCGCGATCGCTCCTTGGCCTACGAATATATTTCGGCCGATATTATAAGCTTGAAATGAGTCTCGAGTTGAAATACAGTATTGACCAAATATTACATCAGTTGCAAATAAGAGATTAAATAAGAGAATCCAATAGACTCTCAACATTTTTCAGTATTTTGTCACAGATCTGTATGCTTTCATAAATTCAAATAATACTGTGTTATTTAGAATCAACGTTAAACCACGCGATTGAAACTTATTGTTTATATAAATTGCATCAATATAGATGAAAATAAGTTGTCGCGAGTATTTTCTGCGACTAAAACCAATATAAACTTGTAAAAAATGTATTCACGATCGAATTGTTTGAGCATCTGATGAGGAGAATGATGAGTTGAGAATCGTTTGTTCTTGTACTGAAAGAGTTGGTTGAACTTAATATAAATATACGCTCAACACAAGCTCAATTAATGTGCCGGTAAGTGTTGAAGAAGTTGAGGAATAGTCTAGTCAGAAGCAAATGTTTCACACTGTTCACGAAAAAACTATTAATAGTTTTCCAATTTTTTTCTTCTGCTCAACTTTGCAAAAGTCATAAAAATAATTTCTTTAAGCGAAAGAGAAGTTCTTATTTTGAGTTTAGATTCGAGTGATTATTATTTCTAGAACTGCAAACACTATAAACACAAATGAAACTTAAAAAGAATTACTAAATTGAAATACAATAAGTTATTTGTTAAAGAAACTGATTATTCTACGAGAGAAGTCAATTGAAATTCTTAAGAAAAAGTTTCAACGAAACTAATGTTCGGTAGTTATTGAGCATAAAAGTAAGAACAACTGCTTCGATCGTTAATTTGAATGCTTAAACAACTTGTTTAGATGTAAGTTTGAGCATAAGTTTCCTCTCACGCCTTTAATACATCACTTCTTATTTATAGACATACAACAAGTACCTTCAGTTTAAATTACGAATGCTCTCACTTTCAGTCTCCTACGACAACACGTACGAACAAAACAGACACTAAACAATTGAAACTTAATATTTGCTGAACAATTCTTGAATAAGACTGCATCAAGTACGCAATAAATCAAATCATGTCTAATTAAACATTTTCTTTCATCCCACTAAATACTCTATACAAATATGGGTTAAGACTTATTTATCAAAAACATTTGGAGATTAATCAATCTGAAAAATATTATATATAAATACTAGCCATTCATTAGTGTGAGTTTACAATAATAAAAAGTATTTGGTGTAACATAAGTTGTTTAACATATGTGCAAACAGTATTTTTATATAGCTGTTAAAGTGTTTTCTGCCGTTAAGAGTTAATGTCATTATTCAAGGCCTAGAAATAGATTAGTCAGAATCTTGCTTCATAAAAGAAAAAGTTGAGCAAATGTTTATCTCAGTTTATATGATATAAGTTTGTTCGACTCGGAAGTAGCTTAAAATCTGAAGTGACTTCCTGTTTAAAATAATAATAATAATAAACTTCAGTATTCGATAGAAAGTTCATCATATTTCATTATCCATAAGTTTATATTCATTCAAATACTCTAGTTTACAAATCTTTATAAGTTATTTAAGAGATCATTTCTCTTTATGGACATTAATTTCCAAATTGACTTTTGGGAAAAGCTTTAACGAATCACTTGACCATATTCTATGGGCAAAATTTTTATTCATATTCTTAAGGAACATGTTGGGTGTATGAAAATGTAAAAAGAAAATTTGCTGACACTCAGTATGAGATAACTGGAAAATAAATAAATCTTATCTGTCAAAATTCATTTTCGATTGGATTTGTTGCGATCACATAGTTTAATGCTTAAATAAAAGATGTTTTAAGAGTAGTTCGTCATTGAAGGTAACAGTACTTACTCTTATGTCCAATATATGGTGATTGAAAACTTTCTCAACTTCAAACACTTCTAATCTCGCAACATATCAATAGAAGCAACATTTAGATAGACACTTAAAGATCTCAAGTTTTTAAATTATAAAAATAAACACTAGACACTTATTTTGACCGGATTCCTACTCAACTAAATAGCACGCGATAACGATATGTAAGCTTGCTCACAATAGTTAATTACTTGTTACTGTAATCACAAAGTCTTTAATAAAATGTGATTTGAGTTCAACAATTTATTTAAAATGTGTTTTTTTGCAAAATAGTGAAAGTTATGTTGCCTTCTTTCAAGCATTTGCGTTTTTTTAGATTAAGTCAAGTTAACCATGAAGAAATTTTCGCTAAAAGTATTTCAGGGGTCTCAAAATATTTCAAATATTGCGAAAGGGAGTCATCAGCTAAAAAAAGTTTGAAAACAACTGCTTTGGTTGACATAAGTTGTATCCTCAATATGTTTCAATAGCATAAAAATCTTTAGGCAGTAATTTGATTATCATTTATATTCATTATATAAGAATTCATTTAAATAGTTGAAAATATGACATCATTTTTATGATGAAATAGAAAACGGTTTTTGAAAAGTTTAGTCTTGAGATAAGTTATACTAATTTTGTTGATTATCTCGTTGAGGAAAACTCATATAGAACTAACAGACTCTATGGCAACTCTAAGTGAACAGCAGTTAAAATGAAATAAGCTACATTTCAGTTTCATAAACTATCATCAAAGTGAGTCAATAAGCTAGTTAGATATTTCAAAACATTAGTTTGTCAATGTTTATTTCATTTTATTCGACACAAATAACAAATTAACTTCAGTAAACTTTAAATTTTTTTCAATGGAGAAACAGTAATTTATGTAAAGAATACTATTTGCTTTTATCAAAGCTTGCATTTTGTTTGGCTAAATAGTTGTACGCTTATAAACTTAATAACCCTCGATATTAATAAGAAAGGACATTTCCATATGAACCTCCCACGATGCACTTTGATTTGTTGCCAAATTCAATTTGTAATTTACTTTGATTACAGTAATGAATACTCTATTAGTTTCTTAATATATTATGATCTCATGTGAAGCATTCCATGAAAATGCATCACTCCTAGTTGCTATCGAGGATTATTAAGTTTACAAGTGTACAATTATTTAGCCAAACAAAGTGCAAGCTTTGCTAAAAGCAAATAGTATTCTTTACTTAAAGTGTTTTTTGTTCATTCGAAACAATCTAAAACTTTTTATTATATATAAAATCAAAGTAAATATTGAAAGAGTAGCATCTTGTTCTTGAAGATCTATTTATAATATGTAAAATTAGTATTATGGTTATCGAAAAGAGAAGAGTAATAATAATTGCCAAAACAATGTGTGGGATCCAATCGCCAGAATCATTATCTCCTGAATCACTACCAAAAATAGTGATGGCATCAGTTTCCTAAAAGCCAATTGAAAAATGAGTGGTCTAATGAGTTCAATTGATAATCATATTTAACAGTCTAAATAGTTTTTTAATCTATTTGCTTAAGATGTGCTGATAAAAGCTAAAAATATAGACATCAACACTTATAAAGTGCCAAACATTCAATAGAGTCTTCCTGTAAACAATTTTAGAAATTCAATTAAATTTATTCATCTGTTCTTTCAAATTAAATCGTTTGACGTTTAATATAAACAATTAAGATGGGTGTCGAATTTCTCTATATATACTAACAGGTTCACCGATAACATAATGCGTTCATCTATTTTTACAAATTCAGTCTAAGTCAATTTATCTCTTTTGGAACCCTAAACTCTGAACCGATGCCCAAATTTAAATCAATTCAGTCTCTATGTCTCTTCCGTATTCTCCGTTGGATATTAAAAACAATTTCATTTAGTTTTTAGTCATAAACAACAGGTAAGTACGAATTTTAGGCTTTACTACGGAACGTGAGATGATGTTGTTGCACTTAGCACTACTATAAATGACTACTCGACTCTAACTTAGCATACTTATATGTCAAGTTTGGTTAGGTATAAGTTAACATTAGTACGTTCTGCAACAACACCAAACGACATTTCATGGTAAAGTCGATTTTTCTCATTTGCCAGTAATTAGTTTTTCTCGAACAATATCTCTAACATTTATATATTATAGGACCATTTGATGCTATTTTTAAAATATAAAATCAATTGTATTGTTCTTCACACGAAAATAACAATTAACTGCCGATTATTTGAAAAAATCGACTTCAAAGTAATAAAACTAAATTGTATCAGAAATAGTAAACTGAAAAGAGTAGTAATTGAACGAAAACTTTGCCAAAAGATAATGACCTCAAAAATAAGAAAAATACAAATCAACCAAAGAAAAGTTTGAAAACAAGCTTACAATCGTCATAGTCAAAAACATGAATGAAGAACCATAAATCACTAAATAGTTTAGGAACGGGACTATCGGTGAGAATGGCATCAACTGATACAAGATAACCAACAGAAGCCGCATAAAATACGGCATTACGACAAACATCTGAAAGCGAATCACCTCCAGGAAAATATCCAGTATTTGATTGCATGACGAAAAAGTCGCTACTAGTAAAGTCGATAGAATGAAGCTGCTTGTGCTGCTATTTGTTGCTAATCCAATCAATAAGACATAAAAAGATGCGTTTGAAGATGGAACGCCTATTATCTTCAGCAAACAATACTCTGAATGAGGTACAAAACAAAGCAGCAAAATATCAACCAAAGAAATAAGTTATTGGAGTACGTTTAGTTTTCAAATGCCTGGTAATTCGAAATTCACGACAAGATTATTCCAGCTGGTCAGGTTAAACAAAAACAGTTAAATATTGAAGTGTAGCCAAAACACTTAAAGGATTCAGTGGTTGTCTATGAGTATCGTCATGGCTGCAAATATAGAGAAAGCGTGACAACTAGAGGTTTTTTCATTTTAGGCTAACGGAAAAGAAATCAGACCTTAGAAGTATTGCTGAATATGATTTGGAGCACTCCATCTTCTTTGTATCCAAAGATCAGTTCAGAAGTTTAGAACAAGTTATACTTAAAGCACTTGAAATGGGAGAAACAACAGTTTTACAGCGATTTTATTGAACATTTTTTCCTTCTTTTTCATCACTATAGACCCATTCAATGATTACATCAATAGATACAGCTATCAGAGAAACAGTTCTTCATTTCAATACTATCCAATGCTTTCAACCTTTAAAAATACGGACATTTCAATTCTCATCAAGTATTGTTGTGTTTGGCTTCAATGAAACCGATGATCACTGAAGAAGAAGCCAGAATCACATTCATATTTTGAACTTCAGAATGCAATCACATAAGTATTACTGCAAATCTCTCTCATATTTTATTTAAGTTTAGAAACAGACCTGAACAAAACTAAAACTAAAAACATTATTGATGAACGTGAAATGCACAACACGTACGATTGCACAATAAAGCCTTATTTAGATAAGATATTATGATATGAATGACGACATTCGTTTGTAAAGCTCAGTTTAAAAATTAATTAAAGATATGTCATCGAAAAATAATGAAAATAGTTTAAAAACTAAAGCAATGGGTGTTAAGAATAGTAATGTAACTTTCACTTACTTTGTAATGCATCCAAAGAAACAAATAATTTGTGTCAATTGCCAAAAGCTATGCCTTGAGAGATATCACAATCAACCACTACCAGAACAGTTGAGAGATCTTCAGTGAAAAATACGCAACTAGATTTCCAAAGGCTCACCGGAAGAATAGAGAAAATTGTTTAAGATGTATAACAAGAAAGTGTGACTAAGGATTACACTCATTAGATTAGATACTAGTGTAAGATGTGTTGAACCACGAATATTTTTAATAGTGTTCATTCGACACTAACTTTTTGTTAATTAAACTTAAACTTTTATTTCTCTTATTCAGATGACTTTGTTCAACAAGAAATTAGTGCCAAGGACATTCAATGGAATACGTTTTCAACACACGATCGATCGCTCATATATTGATAAAATCAGTTCTTCCACTTAAGTTGCCGCAGACATTTATGAAAATCTAGATAATTTGTTAACTTTGGATAATCTTTCGTGGCAATCATTTTCTGTTAATATCAGCCAATAATGTGTCTTCAGGCGATTCTTTTGATGAAAGAAAGTGGAGTATTGAATGTACTCTTTATTTGTTCGCACTCAAGCTTTGATGGCTCTCAACAAATTCATTCTCTTAAGAGGTAATCATGGAGTAAGAGAAGTATAAATACAGAACTTCTTTCAGAAAGAATGTGTTCGAAAATATAGATAAAAATATAGTAAAAAGGTTTGGGAATTAATGAACAATGTATTTGACAAATTACTTCTTTTTGTCATTGCTGATGAATCGATGATCTAGGCATACTTATGAGTACTTTGAAAGTTGATGATATTCGTAGTATTGCATCCAATTTGAAGAATCTCAAAAAAAAGATTCGATCATTGCTTGGAAGATAAGCATTAGTTTTTGAATTTTTCTTGCGACGTATTACTTTTTTATTCAATTTCAATGATTGCTTGTAAGTCTAAATTTTTATTCAAAATACGATTTTATATCAACTTAATGTTAATGTTTATTTCCTAAAAGGGGTTTTAATGAATAAACAACAGTTTACCAAGATTCTGAGAGTTGGTCACTGATTCCAAACAGACCACATTTTATACCTAATAAAAAGCGCGCAACTAGATATCTATTCAATGAAAGTGTAGCAGGAAAACTTCTTAGTTTTAATGGTTTTAATCAAGTGACGACTAATAGGTATGCCTAGTAGACTTTCTTTTCAGGGGAAAACGTTTGACACTTTTCTCGTGTTTACACTTTTGTAATAATAACGACGAATCGGCCTCATCTTGTGTAGGCAGAGATAAGTTGCGGACACGTCTAAGAACAGTCCGGCAACTGACTTCAATCTATATTTGAACTCTATTTTAATGAATGAACAGTAAAGCAACACTATATTACAAAACAAACTATTGAACTTTTTTCTTAAATTTTTAGTTATTGTGTTATTGAAATGCGACCTCAGTTTAATTTTTGATAACGTTGTTTTTGCTTATTTGAGTAGAAAGTTGTCCAATTTCAATTGGCTTTTCTCAATCTCCCCATTTATTGAATGTTAATTATTTGATTCTTCCAACTAAAAGTTGTCTCAAATTCGAACTATTTGAGGATAAAATAAGAACATTGCCGATAAATAGCAGATGATGACAATTTGGAAGGGCTAATGATTAGAAAAAATTATTGTGAAGAAACTCACAGCTAATTGTAATTTTCTGATAAATCAGGAAAAATTTAAGAGATAATTAGGAGCATCTACTGTTTTCTGTACGCTTTTGAAAATTTTATTCATAAAAAGGCTTAGATCTTATTGAAAACTTCAAGAGAAAGTTCATTACTCACTACATTTATGAGACTAGAGGCTCCCATTTGATATCTTATTTGTAAACTCTATATTTTTGATGATAAAACTTGTGACAAGAATTTTGATAGTAAACGAATCTATGATTGCATAGATTACTCAGTATTTCAATAAAATTGATACTTTTTTAAATACTCTTCGTCATCTAAATTTCTTGAAAGTGCACAGAAGACAGTAAATGCTTCACTGATACTAAAGACTGTTCAACAGTCAGAACTTATGCGCTAGTAGGCTAGACTTCGAAATGGCTAATTTCATAATGTCTAATTTCATAATGGCTAACTTCAGAATGGCTAATCCCTATTTTGAATCCCCTAGTAACCGATTGCCTGAATGATTGTCCCATTTTTCAAATTTTAGAATAGCCTAGAAAAATTCTTTTGAATTAGTAATATTGAAAATTTAAGCTAACAAAGTGTTCAGAATTTTTAAATCCACTTTTCTTTTCAAAGAGAGGTCTAAATGAAATTTTACAAATACCAGAGCATTCCCTTAGGACTTTTTTTTATTTACACGATTTTTTTTCTTAAGCCTTACATTTGAGTATCAAAACCTATATATTAAGGCATATATACACACAAGTTTTGATTTCAGTTAATTACTGAACTCTTAACTAATGGAAAAATAAGAATTGAGTCTTCGATAAGTCTTATTGCGAAAATTTTTGATAGTATGAAAACAAAAATAATATAATATCAATGATTTACATACTTCACAAATGATTTTAGTGCTAATTTTCATTCATATCGAATCGCACTGAAGTCAAGCTAAAAGTTTGGTAAACATAAATAGTTGAATCAGTTTCTAAACTGTTAATAATCTGAATAGCCTACAACTTAGAGTAGTGTTCAATACTGCCAGTTTCTTCAAGTTTCCTCAGATAAAGCAGTTAACTCATTATTACATTTGTAGTTTTAATTAAATGAGATTAATTTTAACTTTAAAGCAATGAACTTAGAATGGCTTTTACTATTTTATGTGCTCTTTTATGCGCTATATTATAATTAGTAGCAGTAGCAGTATAATAGTATACAACATAGGTTCCCAGACATTTTGTTCTGAGACCCACCTAAGCACCGAAAAAAATATAGCGGCCCACTTAATCTAATTGCTTTACTAAACATTGAAAAACATAGTTAAATACTGTTTTAAGAGTAAAACAAAAGCGAATGTGTGGTGCGGTCTGTTATAAATTGATAGTGATATGATTTTTTATACAGTTTACAGTTTGCTTCTTAATATTTGATATACTTTTTTACAAAAAACTTTTCAATTACTTTTCAATATAAATGTTGATTGAAGGGATTCTACGCAGCGACCCACTTTGAACTGTATTCTAAAATTATTCTGCGGCCCAAATCGATCCCTCCGCGGCCCACCTGAGGGCCGGGACCCACCATTTGGGAACCCCCGGTATACAATACGATTACTAGCTAAACTTACTGAACTATTACTCTAATCTATTAAACTTAGTGTATTTATTCTGATTAAAAAGGGCAAAATCTGCTAATAGAGACAGAAAGCAAGGTTTAGCCAATGTGAAATTAGCCATTCTGAAACTAGCCATTTCGAAGTTTTCCCCGCTAGTATGCTCGAAGAGTTCACTAAAGATACGAATGGCGCTTGGGCACTTGGGTTCGAAGAAGAACCTAATATAAAAATTTTACTGATATTTTCACTAAATTATTTATGAATTTGGCTTTAAAATGATGGCACTTATGACTGGCATAAAAACTACAAGCCGAGAAACAATATAAGATGCAAGTTGAGCGGGATTAGAACTGCAACTCAATTTCATCGGTTTACAGATTTCAAATTATTATTTTCTATCACTTAATCAATTCCGAGACAATTTTTCTTCAATAATTTTCTGCGATTAAGTTTCACTTAATATTATTCTATGCAGAAGTAATCGAATCTGTAATTTATTATGAAAATGAACGCGACATTGATTGAAAGATAGAGCTTTTCAACTGTCAGAATTGACTCTAAACCTTCCAAAGTGACACTCATTTAATGTATTTTACCTCAAAAGCTACAATTTCAAATATTATTTAAAGACTAAATTATTCAGAATTTGCTAAATTAAAAAAAATAAAATCAATATAATATTCAGACACTTTCTGGTACTAACTGTTGTGAAGCTTTGTTCCCAACTTATGCTAACTGTAACTCTTACTTATTATAATAATTTCATGAATAATTTGAAGCTCTATTTCCGCGAGTGCATAGAATTAGTGTTAATAAATGTCCGCTCTATATTTGCCTTGGTTTACGCACATATCAGGTATACATTAGTTACGTAGAGCATTCAACTTTGCTACCACACCTAGTATGATTCTCCTAACGTTGCCTAACTAAATTAATCAGATTAAGTTCAATATGACCGTATAGGTCAGTTCAGTTAGGTTAGATTGATAACTAACGCTCATAGTGCGCTAGGCATGGAAGGCAAGTTGAGTGGTCCATATAACTTTAATATACCAAATACTTGGCGCAAATCATGTATAGAGCTCTCACTTATCTTTGGCATCAACACGTTTAAACTGCCTTTACATTAAATTTAATGTTTTCATATGGGAATAAGCCATTCAATCAGTCAATTCGCCTAATTTTGACCCAAAAATAACTGCATTTTTCACATAACTGACTCAATCATTTGGTTATATTATCTAAATAGAGGCCATATTTATTATTCAATTGAGAAATGGTTAACAACGAGTCAAAAAAGACAGTCGGAACAAATGGCTACGTCGTCGAAACAATTATTGACAAAAGATCTATTGATGGTTCGACTCAGTATCTGCTCAAGTGGAAGGGATTCTCGAACGAACACAACAGTTGGGAACCAGTCCATCGATTGGATTGCCATCAACTCATTGATCAATTTGAAAACAACAGTAGCGATAAGAAACAAACAGAAACAGAGAATCAATTGATTACCAAAAGAAAGTTACCTTTGAGCGAATCTCAAACAGATTGCAATCAATTGCAAGAATCAATTGAAATGAAAAGTGATTCAAGTTCTCAGTCAGTTGGCGATCAAACGTCTGAATTGCTGACTGAATCAGGAGAGGAATCGATAGCGAAAGAAATCTTAGGCTCAACAAAAGCAACCGGAGATCTCATATTTTACATCGAGTTCAACAATAAGAGAGAATTAGTTCCATTAGAAGTAGCCAAAAGATTGTTCCCTCAACTGGTCATTAATTATTTCGAGAAACATATAGTCTGGTTGAAAGATAGCGATGAGTCGGACATCGATTGTGAGTCAATTCGTGATTGAAGCATGCTTTGGTTAGAGGTATTCAAGCATATTTAATAATATATTTTGATACTTTTACATTTGATTGTTCATATTTATCATATCTTAAGTGAAATAATACCATTATTTTTATCTAAATAATTATCAGAACTACTTAAAAATAAGAACTATTGATCAGTAAAACAAATACAAATTGTACTCAAAAAACTTGTTCATTAAAATGATTTAGTAAATGAGCTATTGAACACATTTAAATAATTGAATCTTTAGTATATAGAAAGTTTAAAAGTTCTTAAAATAGCTTCTATTCTACTTTTACATAACTCAATCTTATTCTATCGCTTAATAAACATAATTGAAATTTCAAAACACATTCTCATGGTCGTGACTGAACTACAAACTGATAAAGTTATGACAAATTGCTTTAAAATTGTATTTAGTTTAAATGAAATCAAACAAATCTCGATTTAGAATTGATTTGGTTGACTTGTTTTTGGAGTTAGTTTAAAAATTGTTACTCAATCCAAATAATGAATAGGATATTAATATCAGTGAAGAATAAAAATAAGAGCAACAAATCAAAGTTTCAAATACAGTATAAGAAATGCGACTAACGCTAAAACAGAATGTATAACGAATTAATTTAGAGAAAAGTGAGGTCTATGAGGGTTAGTGCTGTCACAGTACTGTTACAGTGCTTTACGCTTCGATGACTTCTGGAACAGTTCTCTCAAACATGATTAGTAGCACTCTGTGCACAAACTTTGCATTTGTTTAGTTCTATTCAATCATAAGTCAGCACTTTTATTGTGTAACACAAGTATTTTGGTTTAAATTATAGTTATTCCAGACTAAATATAATGTATCGGCTATTCATTTGAATATTTCACTATCTCTTGTGATTACATGTAAACCACTGTTGTGCTCAACTTTTTCTTCAGTTTTGTTGTGTGCTGAACGTTTTTTGTTTCATCTTTTGTAAGTTCTATTGTTTATAAAAAGTGTTTTATAATCTTTTTATAAGATATTTTTTCTAGCCAAAACTACTTTTTTATCTTGATTCAAGATTAAGATTCTCTTAAGTCAATATGATTTGCAATTAAGCTATAATTTTGTATGAAAGATGCGAAGTTTTGATTTACTTGTTTCAAATTAAGTGTTTGAATGAAGTTTGATGTTAAACATTTTTACGATATTAACTAGATGAATTTTTATGCTAATGGTATATATAGTGTACGATTGATCACTTAGTTTCTATGAATATCAAATTTTATTAAAACTACAAGTTTTCATACTCTGTACACTTATAGTTGTCTCAATAATGTATTCAATTCTAATTATATTACACTCTATTGATTTTATGACTGAAATTTCAAAATCTACCTCACTGTGAGTAGTAGTTTTCAAATATTTCAGTGCATATCAGTATTATTTAAAGTAAAACTTATGAAAATAATTATTCGTAAGATTCATTAGTTTATTGATATAATAATGGGTTAGAATTGAGTTGACTTGTATTTAACTGTTTTTATGAACGTTTCAAACTATTGTTTTGAGAAAACACAACTATATTTTAATAACGATTAGCTAAAAATAGGTTTTGATAATAATTTCTCAATTATAATCGCATTTAAAACTTGTTGAGATATCGTAACATTCACTTTTCAGCGATACTGCGCTATTTTTACTCTAAATTTCTCTTCAATTGTATTCATTAAAATTTCTTAACAGATAAAGATATCAAGTTTTTGCTTTGAAAAAATGTATTCAGTTAAATATGTTTGACTTGAAAAAATTTGAAAACAAAAACAATCTTAAGGCTCTTCTAGTATCTATTCTAATCAATTTTCAAACTTACTGGACTATCAAATGTTCAAATTCGTAAGCAATCACTTTTCTGACTGCAATTCTAACATGATTTTTTGCGATAGTTAGGTTTACCTATTTTTCTTAATTATAATTATTAAATTTAGGGAAAAAAACTAAAACCGAAAGATATAATTGTCACCACTCATAAGTTGGTACTCCAAACAGAATTTAATTATAATTATTATCTCTTTCACGAAAAAATTAATCAGATATCTGGTAGTTTCGAAAATAAAATCAGATAATCAACTTCTGGAATAATAATAGTTATTGTGTGATTATTATCCACAGTCTATGTTAGAAACTGTAGATTAATATAATATCAATTTATATGCACTTTTGTTTTTTGTTCTCATACAAACTAGAGGTTACACCAGATTTCCTTATTTTTTAGGAATAATGATCACTTAGATCGCTTTCTTAATGATTCATATGACTCTATTTACTGATTAATGCAAATTTAAAGAGAAAAAAACAATTTTTAGCCCACATTCCATAGCTTTATCGAATATTAGATCATAAATATATATTCAGATAAAACCGAGGAACATCAAGCTTTTGGCTGAGTTGTACAAGAACCTAATGACCGAATTTAAATAGATTGCACGAACTTCCGTTCAATTGAAGCATTTCAAAACCTCTGTTTTCGGCAAAAGTCTCATAGACACATAAGTGGGCGAAGCAATCACGCAATTCAATAATCAAATCAAAAATTCTTATCACTTCACGTGATTTGATTAAAAATCTTTTTATTTACGACAATAATGGGAAACTTCATTGAACAAACCCGATGAAATATAAGTTTTCAAGGTTGTCATTTAACCAATTTTGAGGAAATTATAGTTTTCGAACAAATATCTCAATGGCTTTTTCATTGATTGACTCAAAAATTAGAGAAAATTTTTCTAATAGTGTTAATAACAGGTATTCAATTAAATGTGTACTTCCCGATAAATTACAGGATATTTCGGACGTGAAAAAACAATAACTCATGCGTTTGATTTTGATACATTCCTGATGAGATACAAGAAAATTTTGATATCAATCAAATAATGCCGGCATCAGCCAAATGGTCATTCACTCTGTTATGGCTATTCATCATTTCAGGTACATTTAAAGTAGCAAATTATAAGAATAAACTACTTCACGCACTTACAATCTCTAATAGAGTATTATTAATAAGTGTTTCAATTATAAGTCTGATAAGTTTTACCTCTAGCCACTTATTTTCTCCAAATTGAGTTTATTAATAATCGCTAGCGATAGTTAATGCTCAAAATTACTTAACTTTATATGAATGCTTAAACATTAGTTTAATGGACAGGTAAAAACATGTTTTTGGAGCAATTATATGCACTTGAATTAACTTAGGCTAAAATTTTTAGATATAATTCACCGAAATTGAAATATTTATATTTGCCTATACTAACCAGAAAATATGACTTAACAACTTTTATCGATTTCTGTCAATTACTATAACCTTCACTACTGAATTACTGACTTATCTGACACATAAATACCGAAGAGTTAATATTTATTGTTTCTAAATTATCATAAATTCAAGTCTATTGTCTTATTTACAGCACTAATAGCTGCTGCGTATGAAACTTATGACGAAACTGATCGTCAAGCAGAAGAATCAGCGCAATATGAAGACGATGAGCCTGAAGAGGTGATGAATGAATTGTCACATTGACTATCGATGAGTAAAAGCATAATTTGGAAAAGAAACTGAGAAAAATAAGTTAAAGAATCAACAAAGTAGAAAATAATATTTATTTAATACCTAGTTAGCTAATCGTTAAAATAAGTTCAACCTTTAAAAAGTTCAGCCCAATTGGTTTTCTTCTGCATGATTTTCTAACTAAAGCTCAATTAAACTTACGAATTGTATTGAAGTGGAGCGAAGTGTTGGTAATTATTAGTAAAGTTGACAAAGTTAGGTATAGAACACCCTTGAAATAACTGCTTTGGCACAAATGATTTGCGCAATATTTCATGGATGACCCATTTCTGAAGAAATAATCTAATATGAGGCCTAAATTTTCTCATCATTCAAACTCTCCCTCCAATAAAGTCATAATATTTGTCATTAATCTAAACAGTAATGACAACTCGGGCTCGTACAGTCCTCTGCTCAGGTGTTAGATTAGAACCAATTCTTTGAGATTTTGGTCTTAATTTAGTTTCGGTCTCTTTATCTGTTTAATCGTCAAATTTAGGTTATTTTGGAATATTTCTCGAATGAAATAGAGATCCAAAAGTAAATAAGTAAACATTGAACTAATTTAAATATTTGAATCATTTTTCAAGACTTCATAAGCTTAATTATAACTGTTGAAAGTAATTACTTGAAAATAGTAACTTTTCTAAAAAGTTTCAATTTTATCAAGTGATATAATTGAGTAGAATTATCAACACTATTATAAAACTTGATATATTTTCAGACAACAACTACTGCGAACACAAACTACACTCTAGAAGAGACTACTACTCAAAGTAGCAACAAATTAGTCGAAGTTACGACTGAAAAGGAAGAAAATGAAGATCCACTTCAGAAAATTTTACCTAAAGTCAAATTTAATTGCAAAGGAAAGTCTGAAGGCTATTACGCCGACAGTGACTTTTGCGAACTGTTTCACTATTGCAAGGTAATCATATTCAACTCTATGCTAATCTATTAAATTAACTGAAAGACCATTTTTTATCAGACGAATGGATTCAGATTCACTTTTATCTGTCCACCGAAGTCGTATTATAATGAAAAACTCATGGCGTGCGAATACAATTCGACCACTACTTTGAAAGATTGTGAAAAGTTAGGTAAACGAAGCGTTAGTGATCAGAGAAATAAATCAAATGAGACAGAAAACATTCATTCGAGCACTGGTGAACAAATCGAAATTTACCAACCATTCGAGAGCCAAATTCATACAATTAGTGAGAAACCGAAGCCCACTTCTACGAATACTGAAAGTTATACTACTGTGACAGCAGATCCTTATCTGACCAGAAGGAGGACTCCTTTCGGCTCTCGGATAAAGCAAGATGAAAGTGCTCCAAGTAACAAAAGTCTGTCACCTAATGAGCCAATAAACAAGAACAAGATAAGTGATATCAGTCTGAATACAAATAATGTGACTATATTACCGTTCAGAGGATTTTCTAAGACTAATCTTAGGCAAAACACTCGCCAGAATCAAACTGATCAAGCTTCCAAAAATCCAATCAAATCAGAATATCATCCAAAACTTTCGCTTCAATCGTACGCAAGCTTAATTAATACTTCGATCAAGGCATCTTCAAGTGCTCGGCCTGTCATTAATTTTGTGGGGAATGAGCTTCAAAAGAATTCGAGTCAATCGAGTTTTCCCCATTCATCGATATCGAACTATAAACCTAACGCTTACATAACAACTACTGCATTACCAAACTTGTTGGCTCCAACAATAAAAGTGGCCACAACTATAAGTTTAAGACCAACTCCACTTTCATTTGAATCTTCGAGTCCTTCAAAGATATATAATCCGGAAAACAGCACTCAATCAAAAGCTAATTTATCAGAAGTTGATTATAATCAAAACCATAGTAATCCAGATCATAGTGTAATAAACCAACAAATTCCTGATCAGATGAATCCATATCAGTCTCAAAATCAAAATAGACCTCAATTGCAGCAAATCAAATATTCTAAATTACTAAGTGAAACTCCACAGAGACAGACGCCGATCTATGATAACCCAAATAATAACTATTTTGGTCTGCCACAAACTTCATCAAATTCTGGCTTTCTGCCTCACATACCACAACAATTGATTGGTCAAGATTTTCCCGGATACAACTTCTTCAATAGACAGCCACTATTTGACGAGTTCGAAAATCAACAAACAGAAGATGCAGACAATTTTAGAACTCCAACGTTAAATAATGGAAATTTACCAAATTTAAGACTCCATCCGTTAGCTTCATCTCAAATAAAACCTAAACAATCATTGAGTGAAATGATTGAAGCATTAACGCGATTAAATATTCAACAAATGAATGCAGAAAATTCTGAAATATCCTTACATAGAGTGATGGCTCCCAAGGAAATGAAGGACCAAATCGATAAATCATCTTCCGATGTAAATGATAATACTAAAAGTGACCAAATACTAACCATTCCATTACTAGTTCCTGCCGGACTATCAAAAACCGACTTGAGAAGAGGCATGAGTGAGAGTCTTCTCAAGCCAACTGCAATTCCATTAGCGAAAAATGGTCAAAATTTTCCGGCTTATGTCTTACAACTAGAAAATTCTAAACGAACCTATAAATCAAAGCAAACCAACTCGAGATTGAAGCGGCAAATACTTCAATTTAATAATCCTTATTTAGAAAACCCTTTCTTACAGAATCCTCAATACTTGCCGATGCTTTCAGACACTAACTTGTATAATTACTTTGGAAGTGGCTTATCTTTGAATGAATTTGAAGGACAAACTCCTATTGGAATCGGCGATAAACCAGATTTAAGTTTGAATCCATCGGCTCAACAGAATATTCCTTATTATACTCCTTTTAGGCATATGAACAGTCCGCCAAATAATTTTATACCTAATTTAGATGAGAATATATTTGATTTGAACCAATTCTCAGATATTCCGGCCATGCGAAACATACCATTCAATAGAAATCCGATGCAATTGATTCAGGATCAACAAAATGATTTAGCGCAATATCGCGCAGTCTCCTTGAAAAGGCCTTCGTTCAAAAGACCTCCAAGAAGAGAAAAAGTACCTGAAATTAATTTGAATAAAGATGAAAAAAGTTCTTCAACCAAAACATATTCGAATTTTCGGACAAATCAAGCGAGTAATGTGGAAAAAATAACTCAAACTACTGCGAGTCCTGTAACATCACTTCCAGTACGTCCGATCGTGGGCACATCTAGGCCTCAGGTCACGAACCCGCCACAGTTCTTATCAAACATTAATCCCTTCTCTCAGATATCAAATGCAAACATTGGAAATATAGGTGACGCTATCAAGTATTTCGATAGTTCTGATGACAGCTTTCTGCCATTAAGCCCTTCAGTATTTGATTCTCAATCTTTGTTTCAATTCAATTCTCCTAATACTCAATCCAACTCGGCTCCATCACAAACGACCCAAAATATTGTCAGAAATGGCCAGCCAGTCGCTAGTGCTTTGGTTGAAAGACCCACAAAAAGCAATGTATACTCCGGACAAGCAATCAATACCTATTCGTCGTCGCCTAACTATCTGTCACAATCATTTCCACCACTTCCACAGTTTGGCGATCCAGATTTTAGACTTCCCCAGATTAATATACCTGATCCTACGTTAAGAAATATAGTTTTTCCTCAAAGGATTACTGATAATCAGCAAAACATGGCAAACAGAGGCGTGAATCATGGTAATAAGGCTAAAGAGAATGGAACTTCAGTAAATAGTGGCGAAAACATTCAAATCGAGCCTTCAGTAACACCGATAAACTACTATCAACCAGATGTATCGTATGATTTCAGGCGAGACAATGAACGAAATAACGGATCGCAAAATAACAAAAACCATAATTATGACAAAGAGGATCTTCAAGCTGCCAGAACGCATGATATCAGCCAAAATCTGCAACCAATATCAAATCCAAGATTGAACTGGAATCCTATAATAACTCGACATTACAATGGCCCTAATATCACAGTTGCGAAATCAGTTTCCTATTCGACTAAAGTAGAAATTGACAAAAACAATCAAAATGATGGAAGTAATAATTCAACAAATCAAAGACCGGCTTCATATGGGTATCGATTGAAAGCTATTGAAAGCAATAAAAGTCCTACTTTTAGTGTTAAGGCTAGTGTAAGATCTGTCAGTTCGATGAGTTCGGAACCAACCAATCAAGTAGTGATAAGTAAGAAATCTGGATCAGTAGTAGTTGCAACAAAACAAGTCAATGATAGTGTTGAGAACGATAAAAATGACGATCATTTATATAACCATCGAGTGAATGCCCATTCAGACAGACTAACCCTTTTAAATTATTACAACGATCTGAATGCAAACAAGCAGCTCATTAAACACAGCGACACTTTAGAAAGACTATCAGTACCTAAATCTTCAATCACTACCACAATGAGTCCGACAACTCTAAGTCCTCCATTAACTACTCATTGGTCGATAAGAGGATGGAAGGAACATTCACATCCGCCTTCGAGTAAATTCACAACAACTCCACCAACGACTACATCTCCATCAACAACAGAATCATTGAATACAGACTTTGAGATAATAGATCTGTACGAATCTGAGGCATTAAGAATTTCAACGACAACACAATCACCACAAACAACAGAAGAGCCACAAACAACAACTCTGAGAACAGAATCAGCTTATCGTAAAGTGTTCAACTCATTTCAAGGCTCATCTTTTCAATCAAATAGGAACCAAAAGCCACAATTATTTGCGCTAAAATCAAGACCTGATCTTTCACTATATTTAAGTTCGATTACATCAACCGCTAAAAGCATTTGAGTGTAAACCTAATGTTCAATACTGGCAATAATGCTCATCAATCATTTAATGATAAATTTTCGTAATTTAAATGCGATTCATTATCAAACCTTTAAAGCTTTTATTAAATGAATTTGTTTTCTCGAGGGACTCATATTTGAAGCTTCTGTTGTAACGATCATTAAACCTAAGATTTTGCAATTCAAATAATCTAAGAGTAATTTCAAATCAAATTTGTATTTAATATAAAACTCTCTAAACAATTAGAAAGGATTAGAAATAAAGCATTTGCTTCCGTAAAGAATCAAACATTGGTTTTTTAATTGATTAAAATTAGCTCAAAATTGAATTATTTGATTTGCTGTAAAGCAACTAAAGTTTTTAAAATGAAACAATGTATGCAGTACGTCAAACATCAATTTAAGTAGTTATGCAAATCTAAAAGCCTTACACTTTTAGAAGATATTCGATCACAGAATAGATACGACGAAAATTTTCAAAATTTCAATAGAATTAATCCACAAAAATACGTTGACTGTTCGCAAAATTATTTATAAGAGTAGAAGTAATTATTTGGATTGAATAGCTTTTCTTGTAAGATTTTTATCGTTCGTTCCAACAATTGCGTTAAATCTTGTTTCAAACAGTTTTATAGATGCAGTTTTTCTTGGAAAGTAACACAAACCAAATTTATTTGAAAAAAAAATCTGAAATTAGCACAAAGTAAAGACTAACGCATTGAAGTATTACCATATAATTAAACTCTAACCTTGTTTAGTGTTATAGCAATGCATAAAAACACATTTAACAAAACAAAGAGCGCTTAATATTCAGATTGAATTATTGTTGCTCTATCGCTATACCATTACTTTTCTAACAAGTTACTATACCATTAGTTATGCTTATTTTTAATGAATATTATGATTGTGTTTTATCAGATTCTACTTTAATTAACAAATTTTTAAGTCAATTAATACAACTTAATTAAAAAAGAAGAAAATCTCATCAAGTTGAACGCACGTGAAAGGGGTCACCAATTTAGTGATCTTTCCATAAAAAAGTGAAACAATATATTACAGTGGATTAAATAATTAATGACAAAATGATGCATAACTTTTAAGAATTATAGTTAGTCATACTGTAGAGAATAATGTGAGTGTTTGGCGACCGCAAAAAACTCCTGACCAAAGTTGTAGTTCATGTCTCTAAATATATGTCGACAAACATTTATCTTCAAGCTTTCGCAATCAATCTTGTCTAATTATAGTCTGAATAATTATAGACCTTCGAGTGATTCAATTTTATTTTTTAAACTGAATGATTTATTTGAAAATTAATACGTAATAAAATGTGAAATGTCTGAAAAATTTGCTAAAAATCTATAAAGTGCGCAAAAGTTGCGAGATGTTCAACAAGTGCAAAATTCATAGCTGACTATTAAAAAAAGGTCGTTAAAATATTAGATGATGAGCTCGATTGTAAACTTAATAGAAGTAACACGTAAAGTGAAAGTATAATTCATGATTGGATTGATTAATCTGACGTTTTAATAACTGCATTGAAAACATTAAGATATTGTTTAGTATTTTTCAATGAAAGCTTAAGTCAATTTTTCATGAAATTGACAAAAGAAAGCGTGATCATGATGTACACATTGAGGAAATGTTAAATATTAGAGTATTAGTAACGCGTTCATTGTGCAAAAGTTATTTCATTTAATGAGTCCGGAAGAAAGTAAAGAAATCTGGATTGAATGGGTTGAGACCACAGACTAATCACGAACTTACGCAACGCTTTCATCGATTAAGCAAGTCTAAGAAATGATAAAGAAGAAAACTTGCGAGGAGTTTAATTCCAAATATTGAGCTGGTAATTGATTATTCGATAGGACCGCACCTTATGATCAAAATGAAAGCAAATGTTGAAAAATGAGGCTATAATAATGTTGTAATATTAATGTAACAGTATATTACACAACAAGATTAGCTATAGGGGAAGTAAAGGTCAGTTACCTGAGACTCGAATGCGTTGCGTAAAACTCACGATTTTTAATCCCCTTATTCAATATTGCAACCGAAAGACACCCAACGTTTTAAACTAAATCTGAGCTTTCGCTTTTGCCCCAAAAACTTAAACTACCGGTATAACAGTCTGGACAAACGGCATAACTCTAGAGCCATGAGATTTAGTAAAACGCTTTCAAACTTTTTCCTTACTCTTGTTTATCAGCATCAGTACTGCTTCAAAATTGAACTAACTATTAATTTGACAAATGTCAACATGCATTCAAATTTTGTCAGATCATTATATTCAGTTCAGAAATTTATTTTAAATTAAAGTCTACAAAGCTCTATATCTCGAGTTACACCGTTTGCCCACACGTCTATTCGTGTAATTTTCTGAAATGTATATCTCACTCCAATTTGGTATACATATACCATGAATATATAATTAGGACTTCTATACGATATACATTGAGATCTCGTTGTGATCAGTCTTACGCCTTATAAAAAATTACGAGAAGTCTTGCATTAAATTTGATTTGAGCTAATGTTAAAACGAAATTTTTGCAAAAATATATTACAATGTGGGTCAAGGATATAAAGTTTCTTTTGTTATCAACTATTTCAATTAAATTTTTTGGTTGAATAAAACTTTTTGTGTATAATTTTCAGTACAAAGAGTGTGTTAGTAGACAAGGACAATCAATTCTTTGATCTGCATTCTCTTGTTTTCAGACAAACGTCAGCCAAAACCTTAAGGACTCCTTCAATATATTATTGATTTCAGACTCAAATTCTTAACAAATGAGTTCGTGGAAAAACGTAAGGCATTTTAGCTTTAAAATCATAATAATTCCGTAGTTAAGCTAGGGCTTCTTTATTTTAAAAACGCTATTACGTCTGATGACTGATAAATGTATGCATTCATTCAACTTTGCTTTCATTCCTAAACAATAGAATACATATGTTATCGTTAGCCTAACTAAATCTCATGGCTTAAGGCTTCAGACTTATAAGTGCGATTCCATTAGTTAGTCGTAATTAAGTTAATCAAAATGATGAACTAGCTTTTGTTTCAATGAGATACCAACTTTGAGCAGTCAGTATCACTCCATGAGTATACACTCAATAGCTTAACGACCCTTGACAGCGACTAAAAGCGATGCGTTGTAATGGTGTGCCCTCCATCAGAACATAATATCTTAACATATTAACAAACTTACAAAATATTCAATATAGCAATGAAAGCAAATTAAAAATTAAGTTCAACGTGAAATTAATGCGTATGACAAGGAAGTGGACAAGGTAAGAACCTTCTTCTTGCTATCGCTGATTGTTAAACTTTCAACTGCAATATTGATACACCCCAATAAGTGCACCTGACAAGTACATAAACTGAATTCTAAGTCAAAATTTTGAGTTAAGAGTATGTGCAAATGTTGAATTTGCAAAATTTTTTATTTTCTCATTGAGATTCGAGATAAGAGCTTGAAACAAGGAAGAGTTGAACTGGTGATTCCAATTAAATCTATGAACTTATAGGTGATAATTAAGCAAAAACAAATATGAATTGGTAATTTTATTGTTGAGCTATAATATTTTGCATTGTACTGCTTGGAAGTTGCAGTACCTAGAAGTTGGATGTGCTTTAAAATACTTTTAAATGTCTAAATAGGTGAATCCTCATTTAAAAGTTTATCACATTTGCAAATTTGGTAAAATATTATTGAGAGCACGCACAAATTAGTGCTGTAAGTAATGTGATACTAAGATTGAATCGCTAAATCTAAACTCTCAGGTGTTGGTATGAGGATCAAATCAAATTTGAAAGACTCCTGGAATTTGACTAATGTTTAGATCTGAATGAATTGCAAATTAATTCTGTCTTATCTTGTTTTCATTTTCAAACATATTTAAAAGTTAATTTCGATTAGAACTGAAGATAAGCATAATCTTATCTAAGAAGTACAAACTTAAAGAATGAGGTTTCGTAGCGCATCAAAAACCTATTGTATTGTTAATATTGAAAGTTTAGTTGAATGTTCAAACAAAATCACTACTAATGACAAAAAGTGAAGACCAACTCAATTAAGAGAGAATTTGTCGAACTACACACCATTAAACGCCCTTTTTCTTCAATAAATCGTTATTTAGCTATAAATTTAGTGTTAAAAATAAAAGCACGAGAAGTTTGCTTTTTATAAAGTTTATTTGTGGACACTTTTATAGTAACTTTCGTGAAAACTTTCGAGAAATGAGCACTCAATCTGATCTGAAAAAGTGTTATTTCTAAATTTAGTTTTTGTCCACAATTACAACTTTGTTGGAAATAAGAGCCTGTCAAATATTTTTTGACAGAATAATCATTTTTTATTACTATAATATTATAAAGTAATAGGCGTTTACACCCTTTGGGCTGACATTCACAAAGCATTCATGTAATGGGTTTTGTTGGATAACCCAATTGACAAAAACTTGTATTCCCTTCAACTAAAACTACAGTCAAATATGAAGCCCTCAACACACAAATGATTGGAAGTAAATTAAAGGCAAATTTATGTCCTCTAAAACAAATAATTTCACGGCCAAGGATATCAATTTAGGATATATTATCAATATTTGTTTTTCCAGATTAGACAAAACTGCAATTGATTTAGAAAAGCGTGCGTATATTTAGCTAAAAATTTAGCAATTTTTCAATTATAACTCCACTTAACTTTGCGTTGTGTAATATTATCAATACTTTAGTGCCGCTCTATTTGGACTGATAACCGTATTTGTTCATGCTTCAACATTTTTGCTTTGAGTACAAATGATGCTCACAACTAGTATTAGGATTCCAATGCTATAAGTTTATGTTGTAGATCAATTTTAATCAATTCATACCGATCGTGTAGTCGATAAGAACATTTTTGGGACCAACAATCGAACAAAATATGCAATCATTTTCATCTAAGATATTGAAAGAGACTCGCAGATTCAACCATGAAATCAAACAATTTATACTTGTTATTGTCAGTAAAGGGCTTCATTCCAATTATTCAATAATTGCTTAGGCGAAGCTTTGAATTTTAAAAGACTAGTCCTAATAAAATCTGTTGGATTATAGAAAGATTTGCTGGAAACAGCAGGCATCGCATAAAAAACAAAAGAAATACATCGTCAATTTTTTCTCTGTCTGGCAATAAGAACAATAAGAACAATAAGAATGCCTTTGAATCCAAGCCCTGGTATGGCCTAAATTTGCTTTCCTTTCGTAAAACTATTTAACTTAAGCTGATTCTTATGCAAAAGAGGTGATATAATTTATAACTTTCTCACTACTTTCTATTGTCCAGCGAGCCATTTGTTAGTAATTGATTAAAGTGTCACATAAGTCTTACTTCCGTGCATTCAAAATGTAAGTCAATTAAGTTAAACAAAAGCTATAAATTCCGCAGAGAACCACAGAATTAGCTTAACTATTCATTTTGCACAATGACACAGTGACTCAGTGACAGTGGCCGGTCGTTCGCGCGGTCACTAATCCTTAAAACAAATGTGTTAATGTATGAGGACATAATCTGGCACTAAATAGGAAATCATTTTATATTCAAACTTATAAATAAACTTGGATTAATCTATAGTTTGTCTTTTAGTGATGAATTGGGCATAAATTTACGAATGCAAATTTACAAATGCAAGCCAATCGCCATTACAATCAATCAGATTTATATCCAACGGAATCATTTTTACTTTTCTTTATACTATTTTGACAGATATTTTATAAGTGATTTGATAAAATAATCCAAATTCTTTAAATAAATCAAAAAAGTAAAACTTGAGACATTTTTTCAGCTAAAGCTTTTAAATGATCCCAAAAAACTTGTCAATTTATCAAAGCTTTCCTTTTTAAGTTTTTCCTTAAAGACAAATTTATGCTAAAATTTTCGCCTCTCATCATGCAGCAAGAGAATTTGACGCGCTTAACATTATTATTAGTCTGATCAATACTAGTATTTGACGAATTGTTTATAGATAAAAGTGGTTTCATACAAAAAACTACGAACAATGATTGATTGGTTGAGTATAGCTGAAAAAATAACTGTCAATGCATTAGAATAATTACGGAAAAGCAATAAAATCAACTAAATTTTGATCGCATCAGATATCAAAATAAAATAATTGATTTTTTTCAAAAAATTGCATAAAGTTATCGGATATCTGTTTCCGGATGTACAAAGCAGGGGATGATTGGCCACTAGTGAAATGCTATCTATGTTAATGTACTATAAATGTCATTTGAATTGCCGACGATATGGCTGCGTTTGATTCTCAAAACAGTTCTGTTCGGCCCATATTTGCCAAACTTATAGTTAGCAATTGCAATTCAAATCACATACATGCAGGAAAAGCTATACTTTAGAAAGAGGTCTTTGAATCTTTGATGAAATGAACACTTTTTACAAACTAAATAGATTTAATCTTTTTATTTATAAGTATATTTAGGATCATTTTGGAAGTAAAAAATGCTTAATGCTTTTAAGGAGATATAAATATAAGAAATGTCTGAAAAAAGCAAAAGCCAATATTAAGAAAAAAGTGAAATCTCAAAAAAGTAAAGGTGGGGTCAGGTAACGATAGTTTAACTCTTATATGCCTACAGTTGATAATGCAAATGAGAATACCTATTGTGTATTAATAATGTTACTGTGGGTGTCGAAAATATGCTGACTCCAATTCAGTCATTCATATTTTAGAAATGACTAATTTCATATTTTTTGTGCTAACAAACAATACCGTTAACATATTGTTCAACGCTTCAAACATGCATAGCTTGAAAATTGAAGCAAAAATTCACATTTCATTAGCGTATTCAGTACAATTAAATAAGAGAGTGTAGAGTTAGATTTGGATCTTTTGTCTTACGAATGAGTTAATCGAGTAAGAATGCTAACAAACTGAGAAGAAACTCAGGGATCATTTGATGCCCTATCCATGCAAATAGTACTTTCAACGCACTGCAAGTTCGAAGCTAAATGTAGGGCACACAGACTAACGGGTGCTGGTAGTGGTACTTATAAAAACTAAAGTAATCATAGTTAAGGCGTTTACTTCGATCAAAGTTGTATATTCGTCTGGTTCTTTCTCTCAGTTTCAATAATATATACTACCACTCTTACTGTCCCAGTCATTCTTTAGCTTTTTCAGTTCTTTCTGTTTGTGTCATCAGGAAGTCATCTACTTCTTTAACTTTTCTTTAAGTTTTCTTCTCTAAGCTTTTATGCCATTGGAGTCCAGCAATCAAGCTAGGATTTTATAGGATATCGATTAACTGTTTGGTAAGTTTTTTTATATATTTGTTCATATGTTTTTGAATCCATTTTAAGATTTTACGAATCACTTGGTTCCAATTGCCAAACAAATGAATGCAATCGCTTCTAAACGAAGCAAGTTTCAGAATAAAGTTAAGGCAAATTTCAATGTATTTTATTTAGCTGTTATTTTGAAGGTAAATGTGTTGGTTTATTGATACAATGGAACCATTGAACTTTTGTTATCAAATTATTTTTGAATACATCAACGACTTTTTGGGAAAATATGTGTAATCAGTGCGAACTGTGTTAAATCGCAAAACTATAACAAAGTGTTTTATTGCCAAATTCTATCTTTAAAAAGCAATAATCTTAACCTCCTTTTCAGACCAATCTCTGTATAATGACAGGAGACTAACGGAGCTCATAATAACTCATTTTATCGATAAACTATAACTTGTTAATGAAACTAATTTTAGGTTCAGACTTATTACTAAAAGTTTACTTACAATTGTTTTAAACCCAAACTCAATTAACAATAGCTAAATTATTGAAAAATCACAATAACTTTCATTTAGTAATGACTTGAGTCAACTTTGCGAAACAATTCAAATTAGACAATAATTGAGAAACAGACAGTGCCTGACAGCGAGTACTAATAAGAGGCATGAATTTCCATTTGATACGATCATAAAATCATAGCAATTATGTTCTATGTAGCTTAACTTACATATTGTCCGAACTATTACTTGTAATGGTAAAAAATCATAGCAATATCAGATTCGTGTCACTGATCACAAAATAAATTATATTAAAATATTTGTATATTTTGCAGTATTTAAAATGAAGTTTGTCTTGCTGTTATTATTTGGTGTACAAATTTGCCAAATTTCCGCAAAATCCAATCACGAGGTAAGAAAGTTTAAGGAACTAATTTCATAAGTTCATATAATTGCTTAAATTGAATATGAACCTATTTAACAATTGGGAAACTTTTTCTCTCAATTAATTACAGATTGAACGTCAAGCCTCTAATTATGAATTTCCTGGTGCTCGCATTAAACGTGCCGACAGCTATTATCAACCAACTGCTCGAAAACCACAATATGAAGAATTAATAGAACAGTACGAACCTGCACCTCGCGCAACAGCAGCTCAAACCTATAGTCCATCTGTTGCGGATCCTTCAGCCTATTCAGGACAGTCTTATTCTCAGCCGGCTTCATATAGAGCCAGTTCAAGATCTAGAGCAACAGTAAGTTTTTTAACATTTCATACACTTTTCATGCATTATTTTCATTAGTTTCAAGCTTCAAGTGTATTATCAAAAGTGTGTTTTTTCATATTTATGACCTACATGCTGCTTAAAATACACCTTAAGCCAAGTTTGTAGTTAAGATGCAGTACACCCGAGTTTACTTTCCAAATTGGCTGTATTGTTTAGACAAACTCTACGGTCTATTATTACCTAACGCTTATGAAGGCTCAGGTTTCCCTAAATACTTGCAGACATTTTAATTAAATCGATAATAAATTTTTCTCCCAAAAACAACAAAACCTACTTACAGGTATCTAAATATCTAATCTACTCTAAGATAAGCATAAGTAAATGAAAATTTAAAGTTTTGTTGATTTAAGAACTTGTGAAGTGTTCCCTAAAACATTTATTTGCCTAATTGTGATTCTTTTTTGTTTGGGCTTGTCTTATCTTAACCTTCTATCAGAAAAATATAAATTCATTCAATCTATAAAATCTTTTCTATTGATAAAACATTTTAGTATACGTCAGATATGATTTTAAATATGAATGAACATCTCGTAGATATGAAAAAATTGAATAGCTTTAGGACTCTTTTTATATTACTTTAGCTATTATTAAACATTTTATTGAGAAATGATTGAAATGCGAGTAATTTATCGTATTATTCAAACATAATTACTACCTTATAGTCTAGTGAGACAGTTAGGAAACCTTAAAACGTTGGCAAAGTCGATTAAATTATGCTAACCAGCAAACTATGAGCTACTGCGCTAAAACTTAATGTCTGTTCAAACTTCTAAAATAGGAGTTCATTCATTTTCTTTGACGTGTCATCAAATAGCTTACCCTAATATATAATTTTGGTTTTTATTTAAATTTGATTATCCCAATAACATACCTGTCAAATAATCTAATTGATAGTATGGCAACAACAAAGACGAAGAGGCAGCCAAATTAGCAGAAGAAGAAGAAGAGAAGAAGCCTGACAGATTAGCTCTCCTTTTGGCAGAATCTAAGTTTACATGTGGCGAAAAGAAGGACGGATATTACGCAGACGAAACGTATTTTAGTTAACATCTAATTCAATAGTATTCTAATTATTTCTTTTTATTTATAGTGTTGGCTGTCAGGTGTTCCACTACTGCGTCGCTGGTGCTAAACATAGCTGGCAGTGTCCAGAAAACACAGTTTTCCATCAAATCCATTTGAATTGTGTGCCCTCAGCGCAAGATATATGTCAACAATCATCAAAGTTTCATATCGTCAACGATTATTTACATAAAGTAAGTCTGAAGCAATAACCGTTAATGCTATAAATATTTACTTCTAATCTATTTCTTGTAGGAATTAGATCAACGCGGACCTAACAACTCGGTTCGTTATCATCAGCGCTATTATCCCGAAGGATTCGATTTCGGTGGTGACGTATTATCACAAGTATTGCCACCATCACAACCACAGTCATCACAAGGACACAGACAGTCAGCTCCCTACAATTCATATGATAGTGACTCATATGGAAGTTCCAGAGGAAACAGCAGATCACAGCCAGAATCCTACCCCTCATATCAGTCATACCCAGCTCCAGCCCCAGCCCCTGTCCGAGCACAACCCGCTCCCAGAACTGTTTATAAGCCAGCAGTGACCCGACCGGCAGCGCCAGCATATACACCACCTACTTATACAACATTGGCTCAACCAGCAGCCGTTCCAACACGAAGACCTGTAACTTACACCACTCCTAATGCTTATCCGACATCATATGTTGATTCTTCGGACTCTGACTATCCCTCGTCAGGCTCCAGTTATTCTGCGCCAAAAGATTCAGACTATGCTGCGTCAGGACCGAGCTATTCAGCACCGAGCACTAGCTATCCTTCCTCTTCATCCTATTCAGGCAGTGCAAGCTATTCGCCCTCACTGTCGAGTTCAAGTTCGAGCTCGAGCTATCCGTCATCTTCATCGGGGTCATCTGCAGGAGCAGTGAGCTATGCATCATACAAACCCGTCCAAACAGTTAAACCTGCATCTTATCCTAGCCGACCACTCGGCATACCGATAGCAAGTTTCCGAGTAGCCGCATCACCAGGTTATGGATCAACAGCTCAGGCTAGCAGAGTCAGAGTTGCTGCATATCCTTCACCATCAAGTTTTTCATTAGGAGCGTTTAATGGAGAATTTGCGAGTGGTGTTAAATACGACGAAGACTATTAAATAGAAATATTTGACCTGTTACTAAATTATACTTAAATCATTTTTATATTAATGTCAACCTAAATCATGGTCAATCTCATGAATAGAGGGAAGCTGATTAAAATATAGAAAGTACTCTCATTCTACCTTAGACAAAGTCATTTATATGTAGGTCATCAACACTTTTATCTAATTGAAATTTGTGTTTGCATAAAATTTGATGCTTTAATGCTCCCTTCTTATCCTTTTCTTATAACTTTAGCGCTAAAGCTGTGCCAATGTCACAATGTCATTATATGTCATATGGTTTCAATGTAATTATAATTTTTCAGCTCTGCGCTAATTCTAATTATAATAAAGTTATTCACACTTTAACTTGTCTAAATTTTATTTAAATTCAATTATGCAATATATTGAACTTGATCAAAGAGGAAAGACCTCTGAATGTGTGTGAAATCAACTTGAGCCAATTAAAACACTAATTTGAATAATAATTGCTCAATGGTTTCGTTCAATCAATATTGATAAGATCTGATCAACTTATTAAGAGGTCAAATTTATTTTCAGATTAATTATAAATAAGGTATCATTCTATCTGCAGATATTCTACTCAGTCAGGTTCTTATTTTTACTGATATCTAATGAATAGTTCATTGAATCTTATGTTCAATAAATTATATTAAGACAAGTTCAACATTAGAAAAACTGTTATACTGTTCAAGTCTGGAGTATTCAAAGTGATTATGCTATTAACTTTTTTCAGACTTTTCCTATGTATTAGTTTCACAAATCTCTAATCTTATTAAGCTTCATGTGAGATCTCATTATCTAGTGAGTCAAACCTGAAATGCTTATTTAATCTTAATTGTAGTTTTTATTAGTTGACTGTTACGCATTCAAACTTATGACGATAGCATATCTTTATGAATTTAAATTAACAAAATTGAGCTCAGAACAAATACAAGGATATTTAAGTATGAGAACGTCAAGCTAATTGTTGTCGCATTTAAACTTCAGTCATCATTTGACTGTCGTTTTTTATAATAATTTTCAATCTGGAAGATAATAACTATTGAAAATTCCTACTTTTACAAAAAGTCAAATTCTCCAAGTTAGATTAAACTAAAATTGGTCTTCTTCTAACAGGTTAAGCAAGTCATAAAATTGCAATGGTTCAATCATTCAATTATAAAATGTTAATATACATGGTATTACATCATATTGAGCGTCGATTTAGCAAAGATCGTTAAATTCTTTTATTTTTCAATATATTATACAAGAAAGTGCCGCAAATTAAAACCTGTTTTCTCTAAAGCCAGTTTCTCCGGAAAAAACACAAAAATTATGTCCTTTTCTAATTACAGGTAAATTATGTCCAATTGATGCACATCTCTTTCTACCGGATTTTCTCACTTTACAATTATAATTAGATCGCAAAAAGTAAAAACTTTTCTAAACAAAAATAAGACTTAGGGAAAATTTAGTGCTAGTTAGCAAAAATGAGGAGCCGTGCGATTTAAAAGTGCTCAAAATAATAAAAATAAGTTTACATTTGTTCAATTTGAGATTAACGTTAAATATTAGAAGCTATTTAAAGTGAAAATAACACGCGATATCGTACTGTGATATTTACGTGAGCGTAACAACTATTTTAATAGATGTTCCATATTTATGTAAACTTTAAGCTTTCCTAAAACTTTCTTCCTATGAGACAAATAGATTCAAATAGATTTTTCTTATCTATAATGCGGATCTCAGAGATCACCAATATTCAAATGGCTCGGTCCCAGAAATAGGACATCAAATTTTAAAAAATCATTTTATGAGGTAGTGGATTATGCCAAATGCCATTGCATGCCTATGTTTCTTATTCCCTCTGATGTTAACTTTCTGTACATTTGTGATGAAATCGTAAAGTTCTTCAGTAACAAAGTTATTAATGCCTGAGCGAGTCAGCTTATGTCGTAGTAATGCATATATATTGACACATTTGACACACTAATTCAAAAAAGCAGAACTAAATATAAATAGCATAAGCCTCAAAGTTTATTAACTCAGTAGACAATAAATATTGCCTTATCTCTTGATGATATCTCACTTAATGAGTTATGTATTTCTGTTTTTTAGTATCTTAATAAGTAGTTAAATGCGTTTACTAATGTTGTGTCAAAATGAATTTTTATGGAAATGTTTGCTCAAATAAGTTAAACATTTGATCTTAAAAACTTAGAACCTGATATAGCTTTTAGTGTGCAAATCAATAAGTGCTTAAAGTAGAACTTTTAGGAACACATTCTGGAGACTACCGTTCATTGCTGCTATCATAAGAGTTTGGTCCAAAACACAGCTACAGTTTGATATTTGTGTAGATTCATGCGAAGACACAATCACAAAGGAGAAAACATTTCGATAATTAACCCAGAGTTAAAATGATAGCGCAACATAATTTAGATTAACTGTGGTTTTCGAAATGAAACTAAAGTGTTCTCATGGGAAATACTCTAATTAAGAGAAACATTATTTTAAAAACTAACGATAATGTCAAATATGAATTCTTAATGTGAGCTCAAGCTTAAAACTAGTGCCCTTTAAGTTACCAGTTAGGTTGAATAAAACTTGTACATTTTCTCACATGCAATCTAATTTAATTATCATGCATAAAAACATTACAAAAATGAAGATTGCGACAATGTGACAATTTATATAATTTCACATTTGTTCAATGACAAATCCCAATTTATATTGAAAACATATCTAAACAATGCTACTTAGATTATGTGAGGCAACTTTTGCCAGTAGCATCACATTGAAGCCGATCAATAAGTGTCGTCATCAAATATCGAAATGCCTGCTCACAGAGAACCAAAGAGTCTTCGAAGTCTTTGTTTATTTTGGTATTTCGATTATATATTCGAGAAAAGAAAAGATGTCGATGCGAGGTATATTCCAGTCGAGATTGTGGACGATATTATGCAACTGTTGTTCGGAGCCCAAGCAAACGGAGCACATATGAGCCAAGTCTACCAAATGATTGAACTTCACGGACATCACGCCAGACGCATTCATCTCGAATTCAAAGAGTGGTTCAATGTTTACCCCATGAAAACAGGAATATTACTCAGTTTGATATCAACTCATACCAATCCGTTCATATTTAAATATTTCTCTATATTTGGTCACTCCATCCCATGGAATACTTGTGATATCGTAAACAATTTGACGTATTTGAATGGTTTAACTGTTTTGAAATTATATGTTCATAATCTCAACGATCAAGTGCTCGAAACCATAACTAAATCTTGTAGAAGTCTAGAAGAATTATATTTGCAGGGAATGAATTTTAGTAATAAATCGATTATGATGTTGGCGGGAATAGCTCAAAATGGACTTAAGAATACTCATGAGTTCGGTTGCCCTAATCTTCGGATTCTTGTCATGCTGAAAGAGACCCGAACTCCTCCGAGGTTCACCTACACGTCGATCGTATGCCTTCTGGACAACTTAACTAAGATTGAAGCCATAAAAATTCCCCATTACTGTCTGACAAGAGCTCTCGTAAGACTTTCTCAAATGGTTATAAAACAATTGCCATCACTCGCTTACTATTCAGGCAACTTTTCGACCACACCCAACAGTGATAGCAATGCAATCGCAGATATATTGCAGAGGATAACTCGTTTATCACCATATCTGACAAATGTAAACATTACACTTGATATGAAGACAAGCTTTGAATGTTTAAGACCATTATCGAAACTGCAACATTTGCATAGCTTTACGATTACTAAAGCATTTAGAAACGATATTAAAGACTATAACGACGAATGCATTGATATCGATAAGTACTCGGACAACGAAGAATTGTATATAGTTATTGGTGATATTGGTCATAAACTCTATCACCTCGAACTACATAATATTTTTATTATCGACTTAAAGTACATAAGTAATCTCTGCCCAAATCTCGTTGAGCTCGAGGTGACTAACGCTAAGCAAATTATCAGTAACAAACAAGTAGTCAGATATCAACATCATACTGAAATATTCACAAGTCTTAAACATCTCAAACTCTTTGCTCATTCAGATAATAGAATAACGAGACATAACTTGATCGAAGTGTTGAGCTGTTGTCAAAATCTAAAATTTTTGAAGATTGGATGGTGTACTAGTTTAGATAATGAGACTATAGATAAGCTTTTATCATTAAATAAGTTAAGGCACATTAGTCATATAGAATTTCACGAAATGAGCGAAAACTTCACAATCGATAGCATTATGCAAATCGTTGTGACCAGAAAAACAGCACTCAGTATGCATCTACTATATTGCGATGGCATTAACTGCTCTGATATTGAAAAGCTGAGGAAATTCATCCAAGAATTCAATCTCGACTTAACCCTTAAATACTACTATGATTAAGAACTACGATAAATAATAAATGCTACAGAATTTTATGAATCGATCTGTTTTTCTACTTTTAATTAGTATTTAGGTCACTTTTCCGCACTATTTTTGTTAAGCAAATCGATTAAATGATTGTTCCCACTGTTGAGTGATATGCGAAAATCTTTAAATCCAACCATAAAAATAGTTTTACAATAAATTCATTTAAATCTGGTTTGAATTGCAGAAATTACGATATTTATGCAAACTTTTAGTAATATATAGTTATTATAAGACTTATAATCTTTTAAACCAAACATTTTCTTAAATATTGAATGAAAAGATTTAAAATTGAAATAAAAAAAGAGCTACTAATTAATGATCGTCTAATGGTTTTAATTCTCGTATTTGTTTAATGAGATACGCCTTTTCATCATTGAACTGCTCGTCATCGGCTCGATCTGTTTGAAACTTTGTTAGAAAGTCGACCAGTTTGTCTTTATTACGCAATAATATATCCAGAATTGGTTTAGGCTTATTAGGATTGGCCACAAAAACCTTGAATACATGAAATGCTTCGAATTGGATATTACGGCTCTTGTCCTTCAACATGGTCATCATCAGTTTCAGGTTATCTGGACTACTGATGTAACGCGTCATTACTGTGAAGTTGTGTCTGTCTAACAGCAGTTCTCCCAATAATTTAAGTGATTGACGCTTTGTTACATAATTGCCTGAGTTTAATAGGTTCTGATAGTATGTGAAAAATTTCTCGTAGTTTGACTCCAGAAAGTCTGCGCTCAAACTTTTGTGACGAGTAAGTAATTCCTTGAAAGTAGAGAAGGCGTCCGACGCGATGTCGAAAGTGGACACTTCGACGTATTTGAAAAACTTATAATAATCTTCTGACTGAAGCATGATTTTGGCCAAAGCCTCGTAACGAGCGCATTCTCTCAACATTGAGCCACAGTTCAGTGCAATGTCGTGTTTCTCGTACCCGTCCATCAGAGTGAACAATATTTCGGGCTTTGTGCACATGTACTCAACCGTTGGCGATCGTGTTCCGATTTGTCGCCGAAGGATATTGTTGAAGATCTGAGCCACGTCTTTCTTGGCCTCAAACTCAATACGAGACAAGTTATTGATCAGTAAAAGCAATAGATTTGAATTATATAACTCTTGTGCCAATTGTGCGACCGCTATATCCGTTTGCGGTTCCGTATCATTGGTTCCGTAGAGCATGTTCTTCATCAAAACGAGATTCTTCGACACATCTTCCTGTGCTTTCTCTGCCTTTTTGTCGCCCTTTTCTAAAGCAATCAAAGCCTCCTGTAATGACTTAATCAGTTCGTACGGACTCTTCGACGACTTCCCGAACAGAGGCATCACTGATTATATCAATTCTGATCACCAATCAATCAATCAATTTATTTAAACTTCAATTATTAATGTTTAGCTCGTCTTCGCTATAAAATGATCAATAAAACAATGAATTTTTGTTCTGAATAATTAATATCGACTTAATTTTGTTTGAGTTGAATAATTATATGAGATATTAATCACAATTAAAGTCCAAATTAAATCATTGCATAAAAGAGAGAACACGATAGTAGTAATAAATCTTAATATAATCAGTGAGAATATATTTACTAAAAAACAGAGCTAATTATTATTATTATTATTATTATTACATTTATTGACTTATTATTTGATAAGAATTAGTAAATTATATAAACAATTGTTGGGTTGAGTGGTACACAACTGAGTACTAATTGCGGTCAATCATAACAATTTATTTACTTATTTTATATGTTCACAACTGTTAAACATTGAAATAATGTCTTTATTCTAATTACAAAGACGTCCAAAAGAATTACTCAATTCTATGCAATCAAATAATTTTTACCAAAAAATTAATTCATAGCAAAACAGACGTAAAACTGATAAACAGTGACTCTAAGTGGAAATGAGAAAAACTATAGCTCAAACTTAATTGGTTTGTGTTATTATTTACTCACTTGTGTTATAGAGCTTTAGGAGTTTATAATAAGGTGACACTAGTTTTTGTTAGACAACTATTTCATTCATACGTTTAGCTAACAGTGTATGTCATAAAACCATAGGCTTTAACACACTCTAACCAAAAGGTGTGACGAGTCTTTGCATCAAAAATGCACTTTTCTGTTAAAGTCAACTTTTATGTATGGATCGCATTACTATAAACCACACTAAATAAAGATTGTAATTAATTACTTTGATTGAGCCTTACTCAGTTCACTATCTGCATAAAGGCTTCTCTTTGCTCAAGTGCAAAGTCCTTATTTTGTTTGCTTTAATTCCATATAAGTTGAATCTATGCTAATACGCATTGAACTTAAGTTATCACTAAATTTCTTTTCTAAGTATTTACTACTCGCCCCCTAAATCATTGGCCAAAAGTGTGGCTTTTAGTGCATACTTCAAGCTAAAAGTTATAATTTTGTTTTATTACTTAATAAGTTTATGAATATATTGTATCAGAAATTGCTCAAACGCTTGTAAAAGTGATAAAAACGTTGAGAATCAAGTAAACAATACATTTAATTAATGTTAGCAATGCTTTATTTGATAGGTTTAGGGTTAGGTGATGCTAAAGATATTACAGTTAAAGGTTTAGAAATAGTTAAGAACGCAAAACATGTATTTCTTGAAGCTTATACTTCAATACTGACTGACGGAAAGGATGCCTTAGTATGACTCGATTGCTATTATAATAAATCAATTATAATTCACTCTTTTCTCCGTTAGGAACAATTTTACGGCCGAGAAGTTATAGTTGCTGATAGAGATTTTGTCGAGCAATCTGCAGACTTAATACTTGAAGATGCTCTTGATAATGACGTCGCATTTCTAGTGGTTGGCGACCCTCTCGGGTTAGATCAATAATAAATTAAGTCTGAAAAGCTTAATTTAGTTTTAAACTATTTAAATTAGTGCCACAACTCATACGGATTTAATACTACGCGCACATAAAAAAGGCATTAAACATAAGCTCATACATAACGCATCAATAATCAATGCATGCGGCGCTTCGGGTCTACAACTCTATAATTTTGGTGAAATTGTGTCTATTCCTTTCTGGACTGATAACTGGAAGCCTGACAGCTTTTTCGATAAAATATGTTCTAATCTCAAATCTGGTTTACACACACTTTGCCTTTTAGGTTAGTATTATTGGATGTAGTCATCAAACTCTAATCACATATTTCCGCATTTAAAATAATATTTTAATGTTCAGATTATTATAAGCTATGAATATTAAATCATAGATTACAATCAAGTTTAAATGCGAATCATAAAATCTTGCAACTTTTTACAAATTTTTTAAAATAGTTTATTGAATTTATCCAACTTTAAAATTATTTTAAAACCTAATTTTGGTATTAAAATGTTTGAAGATAAGTTCAAAGACTAAAAGTGAAAAGTAATTGGTGCGAGTATTGAAAGACTATAAAATTAAAAGTATCAGGTCGAGTAAAAAAAGCAATTTAATTAATAGCTTTTACAAATTTTTCATTCAAAGATATCAAAGTGAAGGAACAATCAATTGAAGCCCTGATGAAAGGAAAAATAGTTTATGAGCCGCCGAGGTTTATGAGCGTCAATATTGCTGGCTCCCAATTATTAGACATCATTAAATCAAAGAACGAAAGCGATCAACTAATCAATGAAGATTCCCTTTGCATAGCATTGGCCAGAATTGGTTGCGATAATCAATCTATAAAATCCTGTAAATTAAAAGAGCTGCTAGATATTGATTTGGGAGAACCTCTCCACTCACTCATAATTCCTGGTAAACTACATCCCATTGAGACAGAAATGATAGAAATATTTTCTAATAATCAGTAAATAAATAAATCTATTCTTCTAACAAAATTGTTCGAAGAGCGTCGTCTTCAAACACTTCAAAAATGGCGTTTGCGCCATCATTAAATTTGTACGAAAGTCCGCCATCGATCACAATATTTGCGTCAGTCATTCGAGATTTGATTTCAATAGTTTTGGCAAAACCTCTGGGATTGCTGTGAAAATCAGTTCCGAACACAACCGGATCTCGTATCGTATAAGCCATTGTCAGTTCCGAGGGGTCAAATATTAATGAGCTATTGAATCGATCGGTTACTTTCTGTATTAGTCTTGAGTCATCAACAGGTAAATTTTGCCCATTCACTTCTTCGTTGATGATTTTAAATAAATTATGAATGCATTGTGGCGTCACTTTGTTTATATTGAAAGACCAAGAGGTAGATCCCGTACCTGTACATATTGTCAAGCCAGAACTCCTCAGTTTTTCCTTTTGCTTGTGATCGACTGAGAATTCATAGTAAGAAACTCGCGAGGAAAGAGATTCTCCAACAAATACTTCGTTGAGAGCTCTAAATGGCAATACGTTTCCTTGTAACTTCTGATTCATTTCAATTTTGTCTGGCTTAGAGTCTTGTCCATCAAATATATGATCTGTTTTCTGCGATTCTAGTTCCAAAAATCTATATTCAGGATGCCTTAACTGTTGATTATGTAATTCGATCGGCTCATCAAACGCATTCTCGCCTTCAATTGTTACTCGAATTCTTTGACGATATTTCCATTTGAACTTTCCTTCACTGAAGAGTCTGAGCGCTTCATCAAATTTATTAGAATACTTCTTAGGTAAGCAAAGATAGCCAACTGATCGTTTAGGATCACTGTTGACACCGATTAGTGGTTTATCACGACTTTTGATTTTGTTAGCAGCCATTAAGAATGTTCCGTCACCCCCAGACGTTACAATCAGTTGAGCCCAATCTATGTTTTCTTCTGTATAGTCAAACCTGTTGACAATCTTAGTCTGAATTCCTTGTGCTTCTAAGGCTTGTTTGATATGGTCTCGACTTTGCGCATGAATATTGTGTCGCTGTTTAAGACTAGTGTAATCCGAACCACGAATCTCTAACTGTTAGAAAAACTTTTATTTTATTAAAGGCTTAATAATTCAAACTACTGATTACGTTTTTGATCAGTTCGTCTTCCGTCAAATGTGGATGTCTTCTCTTTTCGAACTCATATCTCGAAAACTTCGCCAAAACCAAAGCAGTCTTAGGTCGGAAGGGTTCGACTGGATCTTCGAAGGATTGATCGTTTCGAGACATGTCCGGAATGAAGCGATAGTTGCGTAGAAGAGTTAATTGTGACTTACGAGCAGTTAACAATCGGAGTATTTTACTACTTGAAAAATAGATTTTGGCCACACTTGATTTGCTTAGTAATGATTTCATGCTTAATAATTTGATCGTCCCTTTCGTCCAACACTAATCTCATTATAAATGCATTCAATAAATAAATCCAATACTTCTGCTGATGATTAGAGTTTGTCAAGTAGTGGCAAACATATGGCATAAATATAACGGTCATAAAAATAGTGTTAAGTTTAATGTAATTTGGTATTTTTCTAATTAAAATATAATTATAAACAAACATACAATCGTCTAACAGACAAACTTATGGTAAAGCGATCGAACTATCAAAAGGGTTCTCTGTCTCACTTTAGATTCACATTTTCACATTTAAATTTGATTTCATCAAAAATGACCAGAAAGTGCCTGTCAATAAACTGCAATTTGTCCCTATCAAAATAATAAGGGAATTAATTGAATCTATTAAATGGACGTAATGTTTGTTAAGTAGTTGCGAACACTGCAACCCCAGTGAAAGCCATTGCCAGCTGTACCTTATTTTCATGCTTTAGTTTTATTAGTATTAAAGTTGAACATAATTGTAAATTAATAGTAAATATAATCATTTGTTCAAATGTTACCAATTTATGCAAATGAAAAGGAGTATAAGGTGACGAAGGCTTTCAGAATCAAAGAAAAAATCTATGGATGGCTCAGGTTTGTGTTCATTTTATCTCTATTTCAAATCTCATTGACTTATCCGCAAATTTCATTTAAATATGTTTTATTTGTTTGAAAATTAGGCTAATATTAAGCGACACCAACTCTAGGAATTTGTTTCTGTTTTTATTACTGAATCTCTCGTTCGCTTTTGTGGAACTATTATACGGAATATGGACTAATAGGTTATCAAGTTTACCAACTTTTTAACATACTGTTCAATTCATATCAAGTTTTCCATCTCTTAATATAAGGAATACTAACTCGTGTTTTAAATTTATTTTAAATTCTAGTCTCGGTTTGATATCCGATTCGTTTCATATGTTTTTTGATTGTACGGCACTGTTGGCCGGTTTAGCCGCTTCTGTGATCACTAAATGGCGATCCAACGAGAAATTTTCCTATGGGTATAAGCAGATTGTTCAAAACTTGTGCCAACTTTTCTAATAAAATCTTTCAATTGATTGTCCCAACAGTTACGTTAGAGCCGAAGTCTTAGCGGGTTTCGTGAACGGCTTGTTTCTGTTATTTATTGCATTCTTTATATTTTCTGAAGCTGTTGAACGTGCAATAGAACCACCAGAAGTAAAACATGAACGACTGTTCTTAATATCAGTTCTTGGATTATTAGTTAATTTGGTCGGAATTTTTGTTTTCCAACACGGAGGCGGAAGCCATGGACACTCACATTCGCACGGGGGTCATTCTCATGGAAATAGCGTTTCCAGTACAGGATCACATTCACATAACTCTCACCACAGTCACGGCCATGGGGGTGACGGACACTCGCATTCCAATTATCAACACAGTCATGGACACAATCACGGGCATAGTCACGGGCACAGCCACGGCAGTAACGGAGAAGTTGGGACCGGTTCTCAAAGTCAGATATTGCAAGGAGTATTCCTTCATATATTGGCTGACACTTTAGGAAGTGTTGGAGTCATTATATCTGCAATTTTGATGAGTTATTTCGGTTGGATGATTGCTGACCCCATCTGTTCTATGTTTATCGCCACTTTAGTGGCTTTAAGTGTGTTTCCATTGTTGAGGGACTCAATCGGGATTTTGATGCAAAGAACTCCTCGAGAACTAGATTCACAACTACCTGCTTGTTATCAAAGGGTAAGTATCAGGTGAATTTATTTAGCCAATAAGTTGTTATTCATTATCTTATTGATTGTTCAGGTCATGCAATTGGAAGGAGTCTTAAGCATTCAAGAGCCGCACTTTTGGACTCTATGTTCTGACGTATATGTGGGTTCAGTTAAGGTGGAAGTGTCCAGTAAGGCAGACTCTCGTTATGTTTTGAGCCATACCCACAGTATATTTGCTCAGATCGGTGTCAGACAACTGTACGTTCAGATCGATTTCGCTCCAATGTGAACATCTAATTAGTATTAATTTTTTAAGTTAAAACTCATCAAATCTTTGTATTCGTCTTCCTATTTATATAAGCGATGAATAAACTTAAGCCATAATTCTGAAATAGAATCAGAAATTGATTTTTTATTCCTTCAGCACAAGTATGAATTGGATTCAACTGCTTGTTTGCATAAATAAAAAGCTACAGAACTATAATAACAGTCATTTCGATATTCAAAACACTTAAACTTTTAGGTGAGTCACACTTTTGCTTAAAATGTAAATTTGCATTAGATTAAGTTAATTATACACAAAACATGCAAATTGACAATTGAAGCAAATGTACGTTCGGATCGCTAAGTGTTAATTGTTTTCATTTTTATAACATTGAATACATAAAAATCTTAGCCAATCAAAAGCTAATCATTTGTTTTTGAGAAATATGACAATAGCTTAAAGTATTTACAAAGATTTGCATTATTATTACAATATAATTGATGACTTTAGAAACTATTGCAAATTAAAATCAAATTTAGTCATCATCTGAACTGCTGCTGGACTCATCTTCGGAGTAGTTTCTGTCTGCGAACGCATCGACCGTTGGCATCTTTTTAGGACTTAAATTCAAATGAATGGTTTGATTGGTAAGCATTGTTGCGGTAGTATTACGTTTGAAGCCATTTCTCGCATTGATGAGATCTTGAAATTCTTTAACTTCGTCCTCAGTGAGTGGTGCATAGGAAGGATCGTCATCCGACTCTTGCTTCCATCCCAACTCCATTAAGAAGCGATGTTCTGCTTCTAATGAGCTCGATAGAACTCCGATTTCTTCTTCTTCTTCTTCTTCCTCTTCTTGTTGACAGATCAAATTGTTTCTGTCCTCGTTATCAAAGGAAATCTTATTGTTTTCACCAGATTTTGCTTCGGTTTTTGAATCGTCGAAAATGTTTCGATTGCTTTCGTAGTTGTTCTCCGAAACGATATTAATCTTCTTAAGTTTGTCATCGAATTGATTGATATCATAAGAGGACTCCTTATCTTTGAAATCGTTATTTCTAATGGATTTAAGAAAATCGCTTTTGTTGGATCTCATTTTTGGATTTTTAACAAGAATTTCCATGGCGGGAGTTGTAGTTTGAGTACTTGATTTGGTTAATACCGGTAAGATTTTCGAATAGTTGGCATTATCTTTCGTAATTCCTCCTTTGGCTTTACCAATTAATGACATATTTCGATATACCGGTGAAGTAATAACTGTTTTAGAATTGACAATACTATTAATTTCGCTTTTGGCTGAGCTTTCAATATTATCAAAGTTGGCCACGGAACGTTGTATCAACTGAACCTTGTGTTTGGATGTGCTCAAGACTTTCGATTTGGTCGCATTGTTACTCCAGGCAGAGTGAAACTGACAATTATCATTGAGTCCGCCATTCTTAGGATTTATATCGTCGTTGCCAACTACTAAAGATGGAAATTCTTGATTGAAGACATTACAATTCTCTTCGTTAGCACTGCTTTTTTCTCCCGACTCGTTATCTAGTGCAAAATCGGATGACTTATCAAATTTTTTTGTGGTCGAATTAAAATTTGGTTTCAAAGGGTCAGTGTTTCGGTTAGTTTTGGAATGATGAGGATTTAGGTTCTTCTCTCTGTAAAAGGGTCTGTAATTGGATCTTTGAGTCGAATCGATGTGCTTCTTAGCAAAGCGACCACCATTCACATTATTGCCGATTATATGACCGTTAGACTTATTATATTGCTCTTCATCACCAAATGAATTATGTCGTGAACTTAAATAATGTTGTGATGAGTCGTGAATATTGCAATTGAAACGTTGTTGCGATTCAGAGTTCGGTATGTTATTTGTGCTATTATTAAACTCCTTTCGATGAGAACTGTTGAAACTATTTGAATAACGTCTTTGTTGTTGTTGATTATCAGATTGGGAGTTATCGTTGGTACTAGAAGAAGGCTTCTTACTGAGTGCAGGAGCGGGTAGTTTAAGCCAAGCCGGAGCGAAATCGTTAGCGGGAGCGTTAGGGCTCTCCATCACATTCGCCAAACAAAGACCATAGTTAGGTCTCGTCTGGACTTTCCACCAATCAATTCAATCAATCAAATAATTACAGTCTCTCTTCACTTCTCTCTTGCGTTCAAATTAATAAATAGTCTAAATAAATACTTTTGTTGATTTTCTAAAATTTCAGTTCGATATTCTCTAATTTGTTTGGATGTTTAGTATAAAAAGTTGAAAAATGATTTTTCTTATGAGTTGAAACGTAATGATTAAAAATTTCGTTGCTATGAAGAGCACGTCTGATAAGACACTTGAAAAATAAAGAAAACTAAACCATTGCTATCAAAAGGCAGTAAAAAATGTTGACTTCAGGTCAAGATTGATGACTTGGGTGACAGATCAAATCAGAAAATCGTTTTATGAAACATAGCTTTTGGTAAATCTTCAATAGTTATTTCAATTAAATTTCCATAGTATTAACAATTATTCAAATCCCAAATTTTCTCATAACAAATATATACGTTATATAAATCAAATAATAATTATAACAATCGATGCATTAAAATCTTTCTGTTGACTATTTCAATGAAGAGATGATTGTTCGAGGATAAATATTAGAATAAAACGCGGAAAAGCCAATTATTTAGATATGATTGAATTGAAGCAAACAATTGTTTATTATAGAAAACCAGGAAAATCATTAACGCGTAATACTCGACAGGACTTGCTTTTTGTTTTATCAATCGGGCTAATATATCAATCAATGCCTATAGAAATTAATTCACTATTAAATTAGGTTCAATAACAAGGTGTCGGTTCGAGTAATTGAATAACAAGTTGACGTTCGTTTGAAACATAGGCTAAACTATAATTAATTATCAAATCATTGAATGTTTTTCTTTAAATATTTGGATAAAATTTAAAGAAAAACAGGAATAAATGGGATGAAAATGTATAAATAAACAGAAATCAATAGGAAATGAAAGAAATAACATATAATTTAATAGATTGAGGACAAATTTAATGAAGTCATAATAATAATCTAAATATGATTTGATTCAACTTTTTATCCACAAAACACTTATATTTACATTTTATTCAGTCTTACCTCTTACTAATGAGTGTTAATTAACAGTTATAATAATGTCATTCAATATATTTAGTTAATTAAACGTCAAAACATATAATTTTCAAAAAAATTGCATATCATTTATTGTTATCATTTATTTAACTGTTTTATTGCTTACGAAAAACAATGCAATTCTCTATTCAATATAAATGTAATGGCGGAACGGATCCGGATATGGTTTTCAATTTATAGCTTTACTTTTTTTATCGTTATACTAGGGTTTGCTTTCAACTTTATTAATTCATATCTAACTAATTTAATCCGGTTAGATAGGCACGTTTTACTTATTTTTTTTTTCATTTGCGCACTATTTTTCTATTTTTATAATCAATCTGAACAATAAATAGGCCAAACATCTTTTAAATTAAATATAAATTTAATGATGATTTTGAAACCCTTTATAATTAAAAGAGCGTCAAAATCAAAGCATTTTGTAGGCATTTGGAAGATTGACATCTGTTTCAAAAATACCTCTATTTCGATAATTTAAGTATTGAATGTCATGAACACTTAATAAAACCAAACATATTTTTCATTAGAGTTTATATTAATTTTTAAATACTTTAAAACTTCAATTAAAAGATTTATAACTGAGCTTTCGCAAGTTTTTAAACTTTTCAATGAGACCTAGTTTTGAAAAAACATATTTTTTTGTCCGAAAAGACATTTTAAATATCTAATACCGAAATCCTTCATTAGTAGCCGATTTTATTATCTTAAATACTAAACTTTAATTGCTGTTCAATTGGTTTTAAGACTTAAACAATTTGATTCAACTTTAACAACAGTTTCACACTCGCATCAAGACTAGTGAATAAACTTACAATGTTTTTACTTAATGTAAATGTTATGTTTGATATATTTATGATAAATAACAGAATTTTCCTTAAAAATTAAATTTAGCTTAATTATATTGCTCACTTTAACAAAAGTTGAAAGCATTTGTGAATCATACAACAATGACGTCACTGTTAAGCAAACGTCACTCAATCTTATTTTTGTATACATTTAGATTTTTCAAAAACTAATTAGTTTAAACTACTATTTAGTTTTACATACTTTACTAACACAAAATTAATCTCATCTATAATTGGTTCAATTTAAACTTATGTCATAATAATCTGTTAATTTAAACAACTGAAATACCGCAACCATGAGAGGTATGTCGCACTTGTTTTGATTGTGTCAAAAAATTAATTTTGTTAGCAATTAACTAATTACTAACTATTAACTATCTTATAATTTGTATTAATAGGCGAATCGTCTAATAGTTTATTGGACTATGAAAATAGACAAAGAACTGAACGATTGGCTCAGAAGATATCTCATCTCAAAAATGTTAGTCAATTTCCTTTAACTATTAAAACTCACTAATCTATCGATGAGTTTTGTTTTAAAAACCATATTTTACAAAAATTGATCTGATTTTAAAATATTTTCAACTTAAAACTTTAAGGTAATCAGAACTGATCTGAATTTAAGACTAGGTCGAAATGTAATTTTAGCGATAATTAAGTCATATTCTGCGAGATGAACGCCTTCAAGTTTCAGTTTATTCTAAAATTTATGTTTTGACGCAACCTTTAAATTATATTTTATCAAAAATGAGAGATTTAATACGATCGAAGCAAAAAATTGAAAGAAATATTAGTGAAAAGGGCAATAAATTTAATGGCAAATATTTTATAAAGTCATTTATTTACACATTCCAGACATTGAATGCTAATCAAAGTCGTGCTTAATAAACGAGTAAAAGCATTAGAATAGAGTTAAAAATAAACTTTATTACAAAGTGAACTGGATTTGAAAGTTTCAAGTTGATTAAGATTGCATAAATTTAGTGTCGTTAACCTGTTTATCTGAATGGGGTGTTGTTCGAGTGCAAATCAGTGGTGCAGACAAACGGTTCGATTAGTTATGTTCAAATGAAATATGATTTATTTAACCCGTAGTCCTGTCACTCTTGTCTTCAAATGACTCATAGGAAAACTAAAATCTAATAAAATAGTTAGCTAATTCAACAATGCCCTGATTTGTGGATGATAACAAAACTTTCAGTTATAAGCTAGAAAATTATTTGAATTTTTGTTTTAACGCAGTATTTATAATATCTATGATATAGAAGTAAAATGCATTGCTTCCAAAATTGTTAACTACCTCGTAATTAATGAGATACTCATTAGTGACATTCATATGAATCGATGTTTAAGTTGGCGATACCCTAAATGATGTTAACTTGAGATGTTTGTAAATTGAATTGAACGATAGCATTAAGTGAAAATGGTTTACAGCAATTAGCCTTAAACTTTGGTAAAGCACAACAAAATCTAAGATTAATTCTTGTTTCAAATCAATCGTATAACTCGTTAGGATAGTTAAACTTATCCAATTATGAATAAAACATTTGAAATGTTTTAGCTTGAATTTTTTGGAATAAATTTGATAAGAGAGTAATGAAAATTATTCATTTTGAGTCACGAATTTGTATTTTCTAAACTTCAAACTTTTATTAGTCTTTTGAACTTCCTTTTTATCAAGTGATGGATTCCTGCTTTGAGCTAAAGTGATTCAAGATTAACGTTGATTTGAGCACTGAAATCGTTTTTTCTGTGAACTATGTTATGATTAAATTATTAAGATTTTTTGTTTACCTTGTACTCTGTTGTAAATATCAGTCAAACTTTCAAACATAAGTGCTCTCAATATATTCTGCTTTGATTTAGGCCTTTATTGTATCTGAAACAAAATTGTTTTCCTCTCAAGTTGAGCTAAATCGAAATGTTAAATACTTAAAACAGATCTGAACAAGAAAGCAAACAATGAGCAACTTATGATTTAATTGGTTGACTTGCTTTTGGTTCAGATAGAAGAATATGATCTCCAATGACTTTCCCGCATATTTAAATCAAACCGAAGTAGTTATCATTTTATTGATTACTCTTGATTGTTATCTTAGAAATTTTGAATCAAATATCAGTAATTTAATGTTATTATTATGTCTAAAAGGTATCGAAAAAGAGTTGTTATGTAAATAATATGTGATTAATGAAATGACATATGAATTAATTAAGATTTATCTATTTACAGTACGCAATTGATATAGAAGTTGAGACCAAAGAGCACAATAAATTATTAGACAGTTTGGTAATTATAGACTTTTAATCATTACTAACAGAATATAATAATTATATAAGCTGAACATAAATTATAATTTTATTTGTTTTAAGGATAATGACTTTGACAGTAATATGGGATTCCTTTCCGGTGGTCGCAATAGATTAAATCGTTTATTACAATCTGGTAGTCATAATAGAAGATTTATGTGTTATGTCTCATTAATACTTACGTTCTTTCTATTATTTGTCTATTATCTTATATCAAACAAACTATTTTCGGGTTAAACTTTTTTATTCAATTAATTTACAAATAAAATATTCTACAAAAATACATATAAATACAATTAAATAGTTTTGAAAGTATGGATTGATTAGTAATTGTTAAAAATGCGTCATTTAGTTAGTAGTCGATCACATGGAAAGTGAAGCGTTCATGAATTAAAGGCATAAAGTATACTAAGCTTTGATCACAGTTAAGTTGGTTCAATATCAGTAAATAATTGAAGCTTAGTTAACTTTGGGAGAGATTAGAAAGAGTGGAAGAGATGAGAAGATATTTACAAACAAGCTCTAAATAATAGTGTCAATGAAACAGTGATACTATAAGGACTAGTAATAATTCTATTCAAATCGAAGCTAACAAACTATTCGTTGAATAAATATTAGCGCCAAAATTAATGGCAACAATGGTATTAACAGTGATGAAACGTTTTCTTCACTTGCGGCGTGTGTTCGACCTATTTGTAGAAAAAACATTAATTATCTGGTTAATGATTGCTTAGAAACTAAGAACTGACCAGTGATTGTAGGTTTCCATGATTTGGTAGTGGGCGTGTCGGCCTCATACCAATACGGGTCTTTAGTAATAGCTGGTCGCGGCGCCGACGGCATTATAGGCTTTAATCCCGGCTGCGGTAATGGTCTTATTGGCGGGTAAACTGAAGGCTGATGCGGAGGCATTGGGAAGACTTTGTCGGGCTTGAGCTGCCAACTGGGCCTTATAGGAACATAAGATGTGATTGGAGGTAGACGTGGACATGAAGCTAAATCATCGATTGTTAACAATATTGTTATTTATAGTCGGAACAAGCTCAGTCTCATGAAAATGCATACCTTGTTTTGTTATTTTCATGCCAAATATTAATGGATCTTCTCCTCTATAAGTAAATAAAAATTTGTAATTATAAATAATAAATATAAATAAGATTTATAACTTTTGCAAAATTAAATTCATTAATCATCCAATCAAATAAGTATGAGTTGAACGAAAACCAAAGCTTAACTTATTATAAAGATAGCAACAGATAAGATCTACACGAAATTTCAATTATTTTAATAATATATGTTTTATTCGTTTAATAATTAGAGCTTTTAGGGGACGATTGGTTTAGATTGCAATATTATTACTCATTTAATAGTGCTATAAATTAAGCTTAATTTCAAGCTATTTAGGGAAAGGTTTTCATTTATAAAGAGTGAATCGAATAAGAAAAGGAGAAAGTGGAATAATAAGGAATAGATAATAGATAATTGTTATTGATCCCTACCTGACACAACTCTGACCCGCCTCTTTAATGAAGGCTTCATCACCGTTTCTATAGATCTTTCCAGCCTTTCATACAAATACAAATGATTAATTAAGATAAGCTTAAGAAATTTTTTTGAGCAGTCATTTCATCTTACAAAGCATTGATGTCCGGGCATGTCTCTCCTTTGTGTGTATGTATAGAGTATTCCATCCTCTTCCCAATTACCCAGACAGCGATACTCTCGCTCTAAAATTATTTCAGATCATTACAAACTAATAAATTTTTATTATGAAAATAATTTGACAGAACACGTTATGAAAGATTGAATGGGAGCTAAATTTGATCAAAGCTCTAGATATGTGAATGATGAACAAATGATTTTTTGTTGTTTCTTTCAAATTTTGACATCTGCTACTCTCCCCTCTCAATAAGTATAACATCTATCATACTTTTTTTTCAGTAAAATTCGAGACTCACTTTTCGAAATACTTTTCACTTTCAAGTTTTTCTTATAAAGTTTTTTTTTATAACCAGTCATTACACTACAAAAAATAAAGATTGCAGAAAAGTTGCCTGTTGTCCATAAAAGTGAATTGAATGCTTTTTTAGCCTTAAAATTGCTATAGTTTTTCATGTCTTCTTATCTTACAATTGAAGTGATAAATTGTTAAAATAAGTCCGCATTACAGCTGTTGTAAATAGACATTAAAAGTAGCAACCATACAGCTATCTGACTAAGACTATTACTGTAATATTAATTGAAGTGCAGTAATAATTAGTTTAGTGGATAACAAAGCAGAACAGCTATAGTATGTGCCTTCTTTCCTGCTCAAATTTACATTGATTTCATGCATCAACTATTTCTGTTCACGTGCATAAACATTTAAATACTGGCCATTGTTTAAAAATCATTCAAAAATATTTATTCCATTCAATGGGCACTAATTATCCTAATTTTAGCTTTGTTGCTCCCAATTGTTCAAAAAATCGACGATTGGATTCATTCTTACCTTCATAGACATGAGTTCTGTTTTCACAGCTGCTGACACTATAGAACATGATATCAGGATTATTGCAATCTGATGCCACTTTAGCGCACAATCCCGAAGTGCCAGGCACTATACCACTGTAATCACCAGTTATTGGGCACGATGTTGTCTGTGCAACAGTTGTCCCTTCAACAAAGGTTAACGAAAAATAATAGAATATCAAATTAATGAACAATTCTTAGCCATAATTAGCTAATTAGTGGGTCTTCGTGTGATTAGAGTATAGAAACAGTAGTCTGAGAGGAGATGAATATAATGGAAATATAAGACTAATAGACTTGTAGCACTTGTAAGACTTACTGCCTTGAGTAATCCAAACCGATGTCGTGAAGTAATTGTCATCACAAAGACTTTCGGACATGACATCACTTGACTTGTCAGCAAATTGAAATTCCATTATATTGGGAGAACGACGTTTCATCCAAACACAACTATAAGACTCATCTCCGCTGTGTATTCATTAATTTAATGAAAAGATAATTTGAATTATTTAAAAATCAATCTAAATGTTGAAGAGATAGTGAATTTAATTTTTGTTACCACTGCGTGACGGAATGCACAATAAAGCGATCATTAGGTGTGTTATTTTGTCTGATTACACAACGGGATGTGATGGTACGGAATTGATTGAATTCGTCTCTAAATGTGAATTTATTGCCTTCGATGAGAGATCGTTCCCATTTGCCTTGCATCCAATCAGGAAATCTGCATTTCGAGTTTTCGACTATCGCTGGCATTTTTTTGTTCGGCACTAAAAAATAAGATTCCATGCAATCAATCCAATCAACATTCTTCTCAAAAATTTTGTTTAACATGTTCTGACTCTTCTCTTAAGTTGATATATAAATTATTGAGTCTTATCTTAGAGGTACATCTGGTTAACTTACGGGGCGATAAAATAAGTGATTCAAAGCCACTCGTAGCGCTTGTTAATTGTGTGAAACACGTTGAATCTGCCGATAAAGACACATGAATGCGACCAGTCGATTGTTCCTCATTATACAACTGGAACAGCGCAAAACAAAAATAAATACTTCAACTTTCTCATCTTTACCTCTCTGTTTTTCCTTCTTTATTATGGGCTCTAATTTGTTCGGCAATCAGACCGTGTGTAGGGTTAAGCACACATAGTGTGTGGACTTAAGCAAAGATAGCGCGTAAAGTTATGCACACATAGTGTGTAGAGTTAGGTACAGATAATGTGCAGAGTTAGGCAGAGATTCAGTTACATTACAAGTGAAATAAATTTATGTTCAGCGTTACTCTTCACTTGTCAATCCGAAGTGGGAAGTGTTCGCCGCTCTGTTATTTTAAAGCTTAGGCTCAGATGATGACTGCTCGCTATTATTATTTTTTGTTTGCTTTCGTGGAACATGTATTGGAATATGTTGTTCAAAAGATTATTATGAATGGCAGAGTTGCAGCGCATACCGAACTGCTAGCCATGCGAGAATTGAAGCAAAACCTTACAATAATTCTCTGGACCAAAACAAAATAGTTAGTACTATTACAGACGCCTAACTTCTCATTTCTACTCTAAAATGCTTTACACATACTATAGTAAACATATTGTACAAAGACTTCTATTTGCAAAAGACTTCAACTAAAAAAATAGTAGAAGAGGATAGACATGAAGAAACTGATCAACAATAATCTAACAATGAAGAAAATGGGAAAAATCTAATTTCTCGCTACGAAAGGCGACTGGAATGTAAGGTAATTACGAAAATGAGTGATTGGGTGACAATTTGGAGCAGAGCTAGGAATTGAGTTGCCGGCGGATCAGATTAAAAGAAATAAAATTGAAGATAATTTAGTTGAGTATAATAGGTAAGAAAATAATAAACAATAGTCTTTAGGGGAGCTGAAAGGACAATACTTGAGTTTGTACTTACCCCACATCGATATTTCGGTCTGGCTTCTGGTTCTTCACGCAAATCCATTAATGCCAAATAACGATCTCCCGTATGACTTTCCCAATCTCCCAGACACAGAAAATGGATATCTAGACCGTTCAAAATGATCATTTGCTTACTTTGTCTAAACAAGTATTGCTTTAAGTTTGATTCTATTACTTGTTTTTAAATAATAAAATCAAATAAAGCTATTGCTGAGAGTAAACTGAAAATTTTGACTCACCCATAGTGGGGAAAGAGCATTGTCTAAACTTAGCGCCCAAAGCATTACCATGAGGACAATTGCTTAATTCGGAGTAATTTTGATCGCAATGTAGTTCCCCATTGTTGCCCATATAAGTGAATCTATATCTGCCATTGAATGGACAAAATACATGTTCGATCGATTGTAAGCCACCGGGAACATGTTTACCTATCAATAAGTTATTAAATTTGAATCAACAAGTCTTACAAATACAACCGTTAAAACATAGTTTTAAGTCTATATTATACTAGTGGGTATAATGAAGACCACCCACATCAACAATAGAAGGCATGTTAAGCACCAGTTTTTTCCTCATTTACTTCCAAGACGCTCTAAAGCTACCGGACACCTGAAAATTTATGAAATTTACCTTTACCGGTTCACTAATTAGATTCGGTGTTTGCTTTTATGAGAAGAGAGCTCAATAAAAGAGTAAATTGCTTGGAGAAGAAGTCGAGATATCTAAGTAAAGCTCGATTTTCAAGGTGTGCTATCTATGCGTTTATTTAACGCTATGTCGCACTAATAAAATTTCCTGAAAAACTTCATGAAGAACTGAAATGTTTATCAAAAATAGCTGCTTTAGAATTAAAGACAATTAAAAATGCACATAAATTATCCATTTGTATGTATCTAAATTATCCATTTAGATATTACATTAAAATGTTGGTCACATTGTCTAATATCTTATTGAAATAAATAGTCATGTGGTAATAGTAATAATAATTACACGATCAAAATCAATTTAAATTCTAGGCACAGTTCTCATCAGGACTTCAAGTCCATTCTGATAACTATCAATAGAAGTGCTGATATTTTTCTTAGGACTTGTTATTAATAGGTTGGATTTGAAAATTGAACCGTTTTTTCATTTGAAAGCTAGATGAGAGGGACGAGAGAGAGAGAGAGAGAGAAAGATCTGATTTATAAATATTGTTAGGTGTGTAGCGATTCCCTCGGCGTTTGTTGGATAAGCTGTTCGGAACTACACCATAAATTGCATTATCTTATCACTAATATATCACACAGGCAAACTTTAATTTTTAACATAAATTCAGACGCGCCCACATATGGTCTATAGGAGAACAAGTATTGGTAAATTCCTATTCAAACTTATTATGATTTGAGGCAAATCTCTAGCTTAAATTATGATGACATTGACAACATAAATATATATTTAGTGCATACAACTAATAGAAATCTACTTACGAAAAAGCATAATTTCTTTGAACTTTCTTTCGAGCACATCTTTATCGAGTGGACACGTAGCTCGAGCTGCGTCCTCATTGGTGTAACATCTTGCCAAACCTTTAATCATGGAAAAACATTATGAAAATTTCATCAAAACTTTAACTTGTTTTCATCTAGCAAATCTGGAACACAATAGCTTTTCAGAGACAATTGCTTTTCCGAAACAAACCTTCAGTATGTAATTGAATCACATTCGGTGTCTTCATAGTTAGATGAAAGCATCGCATACAATCTTCAGCACCAGTGCTGTCTTTTAATATGACATTATTGCCTCTTCTTTTGTGGCACCGACCCCACGGAGGAATAGCGTCAGCTTCTATTGTAATCTCGGAATATGTAACAATACTGCCTCCATCAGCGCCTGATGCCTGTGTCTGAATCAAGAACGTTCCTTGATATTCGACGGGAAAATAACACCCATTTGTCACTGCAAATTAGATCATTCAAATGAATTAATTTGCAAAATCATCATTTCTTTTTCATATAGTGTTAGGTTATTCGAGAATTGATTTGTTCAAAATTACATTAATTTTGTTCTAACTATATGACAAATGACTCGGTCTCATTATAATTAAGACTATTTTCATGACTAGTTTTGAGATACAATGACCAACACGATCTCGAGGGCACTCTATGAAAAAAATGCTATCTAGAAGAAGCGAGCCTGTCTGAAAAGTTACATTTATTCATATTAAAACTGTTATTATATTTTTATGAGAAAAGAGCAATTACGAGAAAAACAGGTAAAACACTTTTCACCTGTTATGTACTCGAATAATACAGTGGGAAAAATGTTGAATTGCACAGAATTGCTCAACAATCTTAATCTATGAGGTAAATGACCACTGGTTTAAGTCAGTTTTATTCTCTTAATTTCTTTTCTTTTTTGATGCCTCAGACTGGAAAAGATTTTTTCTTTACAAATTTTACGAGTAATACATAACTAATTCAGACAAATATAATAAGCTATTTTTGAAAAAGTAATTGAAATTCTTTGGATTCGTTCAGCACAACTCAATTCAGTGTATGTCAAGTATGGAAGAAATAATGAAATTTCACGATTTTCATCGTGTTCCTCAAATCAATTATTTATCAGGTAATTGTATTGAATCAAATAGTATGCTAATAACTTTATTGGAGTCTAATTTATTTCAATCAAAATCTTGGAATCATGTCAATGTGATATACTGTAGACAAATGTAGCAGATTATTAGATTCTACACCTTCGGTAAGTAGGCTTAAGCTGGACTGATAAGATCCTGATGGAACGATCAATCATAAAAAGTGAGAATTTGGAGTTGTTTTTATATAGTAGAGGATTGTGATCAAATACTCAGAGGAATACGTCTGAAATAAGCAATTATGTAATGAAAAAGGTCATAAGAATAAACAAAGTTAATAATAATAAAATGTTTTGATATTTTGTTTTCTGATCACATAAAGTTTGGCCGCACTTATAATTTATACAAGTTTAGTACGAAAATTTGTGCTCTAAGGAATTAAGGTGCGGCTCAAACTCAACATTTCAGTTTATATCCCAATTTCAATCAAATCTATGAGTTGCTAAATGCGATTTCCCACGACTTGCGTGACACTATACTGATCCACCGAAGATTCTTGGGATGGTTAACTTTACTGATGCAATTAGTTGCACAAGAAAGATAAAACTATTTTTCATTATATTTTTGAATATATAAGTTTCAACATGACTCAAAAGCTATTTTGCCCTTTCAAACCCTATCCACAAATATTCATATTAATCAAGACTAACTCAAACAAAGTTGATATGAAAAATGTTTTCATTTTCATAACAGGAAAATAGGTGCATAGCTTGCAATCGAAATCTGCATTAGTTAAGCATAAGGTTAATTGTAGAAATTTGGAAACTAAATCTATAACTTATGGAATTGTATGGCGAACATTATTAATGAGATGACTGCTATTGTCGAAATTCATTCGTGCATTATTTGGGTAATATAGCACGTTATAAAGGAATCACGCAATTACTATAGAGCACACAACACTTGTTGACCTCAGTTTACAAACTTAAATGCAGTTCTCAGCAATGGTTTTTACATCATTAGCGCTTTTAATAAGCCAAACCCTAATTTTCTCTCTCTCTCCCCTTCATTATGCTATTGTTTGTAATTAAATGCACCAAAAATGCACACTCATTCAACTTTATTGTTGTCCCTTTATAGCTAAATTCCTAATAAGCTGTACTCGCAGTACAGTAGTGCTCAATTGGAAAATAGATGAGTTGCACCTGTCGTACCGATCATAGAGCCATCCATGCGTTGCAAGCTTTTCAAATAGCCAACTGAATGAACCAAATTATTCTTTGGTCAATTCTAATAACTATTCCTTAAAAATAATAATCCAATCGCATGCAATCCAAACACAAATGTGTATTTCATTATAATATATGATAATCACACTTATCAAACAAAATGCTTTCCAATGCAAAATGTTTTGAAAGAAAGTTTTCTATTTATTTTTTATCTCATGCAAGCTCTCAAAAATGTTTTTCTTTGCTTTTCATTGAAGTGTTTGTCGAATGAAAATAAGACAATTTAGTGTTGAGGTTGATGTTTGGTTATTTAGTGTGAATCGGAGAGCTGACATATTGTAATAGTTAAAGTTTTTGTGTAAGATTTTTTAGAAGATGCAATGGAATTTCACGCACCTAAAACATGCCAGACACTCGAAAGGTGTGTCGCTCTAATATGTAACGCAAAGCAATTAGAAGAAGCCTAGTCTGGCCTTAGGTCCCATTATTGGCTATAAGTTTACTACATTTGAAAAAAATATATTCGCAATAATATTTTAATGACAGTCGCAGTAAAATGTCAAGATTTATGGATTTTAGGATTCAAGTCCTTAATAATAAATAATTATACGCCAAAAAAATATATGCTTTAAGTTTTAATAGATTTACTTCTTTAATCAATTCGGCTCTGATCGGCAATCATCAGACCCGAAAACCACATCCTTGATGTTGAGTAGAATACGAAAAAATAAATAGTATCGCATATAACCAGTACTGTATAGATAAGTGCACACTAACAGTAAGTATAAGTGTAACTATAACTACATAGTTTGTAAGTTACTCTTCAAATGCAACATTCAATTGGAATTGAAGTAGTGATTGACCAAAACAATTTTGCAAGATTGGCATCACCTGTTGATGTTTTTTACAGAGTATAACAGGAAACGTATAAGAAAATTGTGTGTTCGCTTCAGTGAGTAAGAAGAGAGCAAAAGTGTCACTTCAAGAGTAGCATTGATGGCAATGCGCTGATGGAGGTCGTCTTTTTCGATATGCTCGTTGACTTGCATGTGCAGGAAATAACGTCCTGCCCTCGAGGCATCACATCTAATCTATTGATGGCTTTGTTCAGGGCTTTTATCACAAAAAGTGAACAAACGACAGACAAAGACAATCTCATAAGTATTTGAATACCATTATGAATGATATTGTGATGATTACTACTTCTGTTGAAGACTATTTCATATGAATAGAGTAGTAATTGATGCATGCATTCACTCATTTGTCAGTGAGTTTTATGGGCCTTCTCTTAAGGTAATTATAAAAAGATAGACTTTTGATCTGTGAAGCGCGTGCCAGCGGAGTGTCTATGCCAGTGGTCCCTGACAACTAAACTGATTTGGCCATCTCTTTACTCCATATGGTCGGTTATGCCCCAAAAAGGGGTCATTATATGGATCCTGTTGTGAACAACAATTATTTTTACGTGTTCTGTTTATTTCTAACTATCTCCATGTATGACAGCTGTTTAAGTAGTTGGTGTTTTTTTCTTCAAGATCATTGTATTCGAGTCTCAATTCTCTGGTCATTCGGTTCATTGTTATTATTTTCCAGAAATAAGAAATAACAAAAATGGGTTTAATTTGTTTGACAACTGAAATTCGTGGGTCAGTGCTATTGTATGATGTCTGTAAAATGATTTCAATTGGAGATAGAGCTCTATAGCACTGAGCCGACCAACTGTACAACTCTTTGCTAACCAGTGCTTGAGATATCAGGTTTTGCATAATTTTATAACGTTTTCCTGCTTTGTTGCCACAAATAATGGAACAATTTTTAATGACATACTTATGATTTCCTCTATGATTAAACAAAAGTAAAAAATAAAAATAAGCAAATGTTTTCCTGTTGGTCACGTTATAGCCGTTTAATCTTCCGATCGAATTGACGTTATTCTGTACTTTAAACTTTAAATCCCATTTGAATGTTTGCTACAGTCAACTAAGTTTATGAATACAAATGCTTGCGGAGAGTATCCTCAATAAGAGGTATTGGTTTATGAAAGCAAGTATTTGCACATCAAGTTCATAATCACTTTACGCAAGTTTACAGAACTGTCTATCAAAAGATAGAATTTTGTTCAATTGAGCGAAGAGGCATTGAAGGCAATGCTTAGGGTTTAAGAGAAATAGTTAGCCAGTAGTGTACAGAAGTGAATGAAGTCACGGTCAGCTGATTTGATCCGGATGTTATTAATGATCCCAGAAAAGTACTTCCATAAGAATGTCTATTTCTTTACCGTAGAAGAAACAAGGTTATATTCATTACTTGTTTCTTATTTCTATATAGATCAACTTTCCGTCTCATTTGTACTCAAACAGTGGTTTTCGCTTCAGGTCTTTAACAAATGGTTTTAGTTTTGAGTGTAGTTTTTCGTAACCCTTACTCCGTTGAGCACGTCTCAGGAGTGCATTATATGCTTTCCAAATGTCATATCTAAAATAGATCAGTAGAATGCTAGGGCGAGCCAGACGAGTCTTGCTCGCGAGATATGCACTTGAATTTAATTATAAAACTCACTCTTCAGCTTCTATTTGATGTAAGCATTCGTGCAAAATTAAATATTGAAAACTAATTGGACAATAATAATTCAGTCTCTATACTGTAATCAAATATTATATCAAACTATCTTAAGAAGGCTCGCTTGTTCGAGTCCTACTTCTTCTAGTCGTGCTTCTGCTTATCATATCAACTAATTTATAAACGTCTAATGAATTATTTTGTTTTTAAGCTTTTTTCTTACTAACTTGACTTTGGAATTCAGTAGCTTTTAATTCAGTCATTTAGATACAACCACTACAAAACTTGAAACTGCTTTTCAGTTGTAGTTTCAACTTCCACCGTTTCACCATTTTTCGAAACCCTTACAAAATACACAAGAATTCCTCATCACAATTCTAGATAATGCAAAGGTAATTGAAAATCAATCCGTCAATAACTTATGAAGTTTTCAAGTGAAGGATGGCTTTTAGAGTTAAAAAGCATTCCTGAACGGAAACACAATAGTTGCCAAAGTTAGGGAAAAGTACTAAAGTTGCTTGTGGAAACTTAATGGATTATCTACAAATCAGAAATCTACCATTTTCTCTTATATCAAACAGTTAATAGTTTGAGCGAAATAATGAAAATTTGTATGAAAATCAAGTTGACAAAAACCATTATAGATTTGGAATTGTTCAAGTTTAGTAAACTCGAGAAAAACAAATTGAAAGTTGCAAAGGAATAGTTTTTATGCGAAAAAAATTCACTCATTTAACAATTGAATATGACTTTCACTACAAGATTGACTTTAGTTATTTGAGAAAACACAAGATATCACAATCACTATTGTGAATCGGTTCCACATTGTCAGTCATGTCTTCTAACTTGACTTTCTCTTCAAAAGTCATTAATTTTTTTAAGTACTCGCAAATTCATGGGTCATTTGATCTTTAGGCATGAGCCTTATATAAATCCTCTAAAGTTTTTCAACTAAAACAAAAATTTCAGGTTTGAAAGAACTTCGTTTCAAATTAGATTCAATAAAAGCCGACAAAATGCAATATAATCAAAATATGTGAAAAATAATGCAAATCTCAGGTTTATTATGTTCTAAGTTTATAATGAAATTTGATAACTTGTAATGATTAAGAAAAGATCATAAAATTTAAAGGCGGAACAGTGTTTTTAGAGTAATCGGATTAAAAATTAGGGCTTTCATGAGAAAATATGAGATTAGTTAATATTTGGAAAAATGATCAATTTGACAGAGCTCTGCAACAATTAGAGAGCGGGCGGATTTGAATTAAGCTTAAGCATAACTAAAGTGAAATGTTATGAACATTTGATACATTATTCTATAAAACTACTTTCATTTTCATGGGAACATTTGTTGCAATCCAGGATAGAATGCAAATAGTAGCCCAACCCTATTCATGATAGGCTATATGTTTAAAGGTAATCATAAAGTTAAAAATGGCAAAACTCGTATTCCAAACGCCCAGATCTAGTCCAAGAAATGGCTCATCCGACTGATACCAAGCCCACGCGACTACTAAAAAATAACTGGCGATAAATAGTTTTGATGCAAAGCTTTTGCTTTTTGAGAGCTGCACTTATTTTTGTTTAAACTTATCGTCGCCGTCAACCCGGATATCGGTATACTTTGTCGAAAGGTGGAAAAGCTCCAGGCCTGTAAATATCTAGCTCTCAAACGAATATTTTAGAAACACTGGGTGTGGAAGGGGCCAAAAGGGGCTCAAAAGCATTGGGACATCAGCTCAACAGAAACAGAGAGCACACATACACACCTCTGATGGACCGCTGATGGACCTTCATTTTTCATCGAGTCAAACAGCTTTACAATCACTTTTGACAATTGGTTTCGAATCGTAAACTTCTAAAAAGGAGCTCTAAGTTAGGTGAAGTGACCAATGAGTGGTGGTGTGGTGTAGGCATACTTTGGGCATACTTTGGGCATACTTTAGGCATACTCTATGCATTGGACTGCAAATTGCGGGTAACGACAATGCAGATATGATTGCAGTGTGACAGTTATAACGAGAGGTTAGTTTATTATCCATTGAGTTACTAGTGTAGAGCTAGTGTAGAGCTAGTGTACTGCTAGTGTAGTCTACCCTCACTTTGCCTTCATTTGAATAGTTTCACGCTTTTGCCATTATTATCAGATGGGGAGCGAGTCAAATGCGATTCAAATTCTTCCGATCCACAGCTATTAGCATACACTTTGAGGGCTGCAATTGGCTACTAGTTGACACTACAGACCACTACCGCATACTTACTCTTTAGATTTATAGCATAACTAAATTGCTGTATGGCTACCACTCTCTTAAATAGTATAAGTTGTTCAATAAACTCAATTGAAATGCCTTTATGGCAACTGGTCAATAGTTTTGAATAAGTTTCCAATAACTTTTGTCCGACCAACCATTAGCTCTGCTTTAGAATTAAAGCTAAAAGTATTGAAAAGCTCAACCTTGAAAAGTATCACTTCTAAAAACTTTGCACAATATCGGCTTCTAGTTAGGGCCAGACTTACAGCTACCTGAAGACTGTATTTCTTGACTGATGATTATTTAGAGAGAAATGGTCGCTAACAAATCACTGTTCATGTCGACAAGTGTAGTGTACATGTATATGAAGTGGTGAACCACTCCCTGTTTTCCATATCACTGTCTTAACTACATTTTCAGCTCATTTAAGTTAATGCAGGAATTTAACTAAAACGCAAACTTTGGCTCATTTAACTCGATCTATATTTCACTGGTGAAGAATAAAGAGAGTCAGCCTTAGATCAACTGCAAGCGTCTTGAAATAGGCTCAGGGTGGAGAAGCATTAAGAAGTAGATACCTGGGGTGGAGGGTTAAAGGGCAACTACACGTGCTCGGGAGTGGTACTCGCCAATCAGTTGGAGAATAGAAAAGTCGTTTTTAAGACAAAAGACACCGCCGCACCTCACTAAAGCACCTCACTAAATCTTCCATCTTGCCAATGCGCCACTAACTTACTATGAAATTTCTACCATATGAACACTTCTCTCAACCATCTTCTCAGTTTCATTTATTTGTCGACCACCCACTCACTGCTCATGCTTTACATGATTAAAATGATTTTTTCAAAAGCAAAATAGTCCGCTCGCTATAAAGGAACTACACTATGAATATCTATTGTATGAGTTTATGTCTTATAATAGTGATGCTATGCTCTACACAAATAATAATCTTTTTTGCATAACCATAATTACGATGCATTCTTTGTCCCATATAAAAATTGAAAAATAACAATACAAACGATAATTTGCTACAGTTAGAGGACTATATGCTTAGCTTTGCAACAATTATTACGCCTTCATATCTTCATCAAAAGCAACTCTGTTTGTATTATTTGCTCATTTTTCGAAATGATAGCTTGAAAAAAGATTCGCTTCTATTCGACTATTAAAAATCATACGTTTAATAACTATTGTGTGCAAGTTTAATGACAATAGTTTGCAACAGATTAATGCATGGGATATCATGCCAATGAAAAAAAATAAAAGTATAGTGATCGTAGTATTGCGGGGCTTCAGTATTGTTAATGTGCATCTCATAAATGTTGTAGTTAGCATTTAAGTCGCAACTTTTCAAAACCGTCTTTTCTCAATCATTGATTTCGTGACCATTAAACCTAAAATAAGGCAATAATAATGATGATAATGCTGGAAAGTAGTATCATTTCTCATCGACAAGAGTTTGTCAGCTCTGTTACTGTACAAATACTGTACAAACTGAACAACGAAATATTGGTAATGCAGTGATTAACAGATTCATATCCCTTAAAATGACTTCCTCTGCATATTTTCATAGTTTAGTAAATAGTTTATTATTAAAACGCTTGATTGCCGATCGAGAGGATGTGCAAATGAAGAGTATCATAATTAGCTACAAACAAAAATAATTGTTTGTGCTTAATGTTTCGATGATTGCCTTTCGCCTGAAAGGGTCTCAAATTTCAAGGTTTTTGATTTGAAACTTTTTCAATCTATTTCAATATTATTAAATATTTTGTTCCCTACCGAGCGTGCGAACAGGTACTCATACCTAACAAATTTGCAGTGCAGTCTCGTTATTAGTGAATCGCATCATTTCTACATCGGTAGGGAATCAAAATTGTTTAGTGATGTCCAATCATTTGTTCAATCTATGCCTTAACAACTTGAAGTCTATCAATTATGTTTGGTTTTGTTTGTTGCACTTTCACCAGTCTGCAACTATCAAAAAAATAGAAGTACTTTTTCAAAAGGTAGGGACTCTTCACTCAATTTTGATTGGATTAAATGTAAAGGCAATCGGTTTGTTTGCTAAATAATTCATAGCACAGCATCAGTCAATCCGAAATGCTTACATATGTTGAGCAGTACACGAAAATCACTTATCCTAGAGATTGAGGGTCACTGACAGGCGAGCACTACCCACGCCCGCTATCATATAACTCAATACGATTTGGTTTGCCGTCTATTGCGAACATCATAATCAGTTAATACCTATCCATTACTATTCCTATTTGTGTGCCTATCTCTTTGCTACCCCACCTGTTCCTATCCCTATCTGTCGCTATCCCTATCCATTCCTATTCATAATAAATGATTGGCTGCATTATTGATAAGGAAATAATGACTTGACGTTTATTAATTAAACAAATAGTTTTGATTATTTCAAGTATGAGATAATTCTGTCAAATAAATAATTATTCGCGCAAAGTTATGTAAACCTTTAATTTGATGATTTGATAAACTTAATGAAATTCAGTTATAAAGTAAAAATGCCTCAAAACTCACAGGTCAGCTCACTTTGATCTCCAAGAATAACATGAGTTACCACAGGAATGGCTGTCATTAAAATTAAATGCAAAGCCCCGAAAGTATACAAAACTCAATTTATTAACTTTAATGGTTGAGCTTTTCAGAAGAATGTGGACGTTTTTCAAATGAAATTTTCAGAAACATTTTCAAAAAACATAATTAAATTGAAACAGTTTTGGAATTGAAAATTCAAATGCTACGAGTCGAGCATCAAGTTATTGGATTGTATATGAGAAGTAGTATTGCTTTTAAATAAGTCATAAACTTGACTTCTGTATTGGGACGTAAGAAATAGGATTATAAATAATTTATATTTCATTGTTCAATACATGACTGAGCATTTATTGAATTTCTCACACCAGCAGTGTTTTCAGTTTTCAGTAGAGCATAGGTAGGTTTCAGTGGCATAAAAGTGAATACGATCGCAGTTTAAGGTTTGCAAAGGCCGGAAATGGTGAAACCCTTAACAAGAAGACATACCTGTCGCTCACATTATTCATGTTATTGACATAGAGGCTTGGAAGTAATGGTACGATTGAAGAACTAGCGTAAGAGTACCCCCCGTTTAAAGCCCAACTACATCCTCCGGTGACAACAGGCAGGTCCAACCACGATGGATGTTTAGCTACCTGTTACCTGGCAGGCGGTATATTTATACTATAATCCGCATCATTAATGGCATTACTCATTATCAGTGATTGATATAAACATACATACAATCGCCATCTCTTATACTCTTTCCGCTAATCACCAGCTAATGAAAGAAAACTCAAGTTTAGCCAAACTTATACAGTTTGAAGGGCATCACTAAATCTTGCCCTAAAACATCACTCTAATAACAGTCTGCTCTCCCATTAAATATACCGAACATTCGTCAGTAGATAATCAAATTCATCTTCTCATAAGTCAATATTAACGTAACTCAAACGCATTGCTCACACTTTTCACATAAGATAATATTTTGGGTGGCTTTCAATTATTCACTGCTAGAGAGAAAGCGTGAAAACTAAATAATGCTAATAATAAAGCGTGACTTATTCAGAGTTATTGAATTAAAAGATGTTGAGAGAGTGTTATGAATTCGAGTTTTATGACCGATTAGGATGTGATGGAATTTTGGCATTAGGCTGGTATAGATATTTTACGGTTAAAGTTGGGTGTGCAGCACTCAATCACTGATTCACATTCATATGTGAGTCGCATTTGTAAATATTTAACTCTAACACAGTTTTGTCTTTCCGGCCATTCATACCTATCATCTATTCCAATCAATTTCGTTACCTCAAGCTTTATGTACCATTCGTGATTCAGTGAGAAACATACGTTAATTCAAATTTGACTCTGGTAAATCATGACTAGCGGTATTAGAATTAGGACTGGGAATAACCAGCATTTATTCGTTTCGTAACTTAATTGCTCTTTAAATGTTTTCATTGTGAGACTAACGAATCAATAATAAACTTGAGAGATACGAAAAGTTTTCAAATCTACAGATCGCAAGCTTTACAGAGGACTAAAAGATGCCGTAAAGCATTGTTTGAATGATAAACAAATACTATTTAAAAAGAAATAAAGCTTACCTTTCGAGTTGATGAGAAGAGTGACAATAAGACTGCATGTGAGTTTCGCAAACAGTATCTCAAACCAGAGATTGAATTGTTTTTTTAAGTTCATTATTGTTGAGTCTCTATTCTTTAATAAGAACTTTGCGCTTTCTTAATGATTGCTTAATCTGAATGACTTCTTTGTTGAAACAATTTCGAACTGAAACGTGATTTGACTTTTCAAAAATGAATTATACACAAGACATTGTCATTTGTAGTTTCCTATTGATTCGACAACCATTAATGATATGCATAATGATAAACAATGGCTTTAGTAGTTTAATGACAAACAAAAATAGTTTGAAGCAGAAGAACGTAAAGATTTATATACTGTTGAAATAGTTTGTAAGTTATAACTGAAGTGTCGAACAATATTGGTTGTAGTCTTTCATTGCTTTAGTAAAGTAGTTAAGTAGCCAAAGTTAAAACTGAGCAAATAGATTGAATCGCAAGTAGATTCAATCGCAAGTAAATTCAATCGCAACTATTTCTTTTAAAAGCAAACCTACTTCAACACAAGAGGTAATTCTGGAAAAGGTTGCGCACTCACTCTCATACACATTCTAAGACCAATGAGACATTCACTTGACTAACACCATGTACACCACCAGCAAGACTGCAAGACTGGTTTAGAAATGAATGAAGTGCTTCAGTGAGTTTTGAATTGGTTGCAATCCTAAAAGTTATGCTATGCTTGCCTGCATCCAAGGGAAAAGGTGTGTTACCTATCGAAACATTACATACCTGAGGGGCTGGAAGTGCGGGTGGCACTCATAAGACTCATATACACTACTCGTATACGACTACAACTTCAAATTAATACAAGTGAACCACTCTATTGACGTTACATGAATCGATTCGATAATTAACGATTACTTGTTTGCATAAGCTATCAATTCTAAACAATATAATGAATCACTTATGAATTATTGCTGCAATTCACTTCGTTTGCTTTATCCCTTGTTTTCTTTCACTTGGATCGCTCTTAATTGCCTAATTAGATAATTTTGCTTTTATTGTATGGCATGCTTACCAAATGGAGTTCTTTTCTTAGCAGTATAACGAAAAGATCCATTCACATTTTGTTTAAATACATTATGTCAGCATTCAATTTAATACAATAATAGCATAATCAAATGATTAAATTAGTATTTAGTCGCCTAGTATTACAGTTCGTCAAAACTCATCAAAACTTAGACTTAGATCCTATAATTTGATTACAAGAGTCAACAGAATTAAAGGTTCATTAACGAGTCTAAGGTTTATGAATTTGTATGTGCCGCAGTTCAAAATGTAATTAACATTTGATTGATCAGTCAAATTAAGTCGTTTAAGCGATAATCACACATCTATTCAGTCTAATGAAGATTAAACGACATAGTTCTAACGCAATAAGCTTTACGCCACTATTTATTTGTTTAATTTGACTGTCAAAACTATAATCAGATCACTTTTCAATTATGAGCTCAAGTTAGATTTCAGTCTTAGTCTCAGTCAAGTAATTAGTACTGGTTCATAACACTTTTGGATTTTTTATTTTCAACACTTATTAGGCATTAAGAAGTCTAGCCCTTCAATTATATCAAAACATTTCATACTATGCTTATGCAAATTAATTAGTAAGAATTAACGAATATTTTACAAGTCAACTACTGAAATATATTTGATTTATATGAAAACTCTCTCATATTATATTGAACCTTCCAACGATACTCAATTGCAAGTATGATTTCCAGAGATAGCAATACCTAGTTTTTAAACTCTTCATTACTACTTCATTAGGGAAATAAAAAAAGTTAGAAAAGAAGCATTTTTGTCCACAGCTGTAGCCAGCGATGACTAGGGGCTATGGCCCCAGAGATTTTTTAAAAGTTGAAGTGTAGGTCTGTACTTGAAAAATGTGACAAAAACTTTGAAGCTGTACTTATTTGATGCACCAATCTATAGCTTATTGTTAAGGTTTACAAGCATTAGTAAAAGGTTTCATAACAAATTAGTAGATATTTGAATGTGAATGTGCGTTTGCCTCAACAAATCAGAGCATTTAATTTCATACTTCTAGTCCCCAGATTGAAAATCTCGGCTACGACACTGCTTTTGTTTGAGCAAATAAAACTTGAATACTATCTATCCTGCTAATACAAGCGAAACGCCAATTGAAATGACGCGCAACGCTTCAAATGACAATCTAATCGTTGATAACTGATGCCAAAAATTCATTGTCGGTTTTGTCATTCGAATAAGATTTTTTATCTTCATTTATTCTTGTCGGTTAAAGTTTTATCAAGAGCGAAATAAAAATTGAAACCTTCTTGTTAACACTTCATTAATACAGTATATTCTTTATATTATTGATTCTACAGCTTCAATGCACACATAACATTTATTTATATACTTATTTTGATTTTTAGTAGAACACATCAAATTCAATTTATTGTACAATATTGTCAAACTTCTTTTTATTGAAACTATCAATTGTTCAAACTATTTATAAGGTAAATATGTGTTAATATATTAAATTTGTGTTGTCGTAGTTAAGCTTCTGTTAGAGAGTCATTACATTGAGAAAAGAAGAGCCGGTAATGCATAAAAGCAAAGTCTATAGTGAAGGTAAAACTATCGATGGAATGGTATGTGTGGTATGGCTGTCGAGTACAAATGTTTGGTATTATCACTTGTGCTTGGATCAAAATCTATAATAAATGTGATGCAATGTAAACTCAGAGTGACATATACTATGAGGTTGAGGTTGACGAGCAAATAAACAAATGTTTAAACTTGATATTCCCTTCACTTAGATAATGACTTGTGAATTATGCAAAAATTATGATTAATACCAATAAAAAGCAGAAATGTTGTCTTTATAATGAACCTTTGATTAGAGAGCCTGGAAAGGAATGTCTATTACTGTTTGACAGTGGATCCAGTGGGAAAAGATAAGGTATACTCAAACAAAAGTTTCGAATAATAAGGCAATTGTTGTGGCGTAGAGTATAATTTGAGCAGTTATTGACAAACATATTGATATAGTAAAAATAGCTTTATTAATAATTTTGATGTTATTGTTGAAAGGAATGAATCAGCATTTTCTCACACTAACAACTTAAAAGTAACATTCCATCGTTACCTCAACTTTTAAATGAATACTATCGTAGTTTAAAGTTTGCAAACACCGGAAACGGTGAAATCCTCAAAAGTACTGCACACCTGTCTAAGACATTCACATGGAGTCTCTCAGAGTAGCGTTTGAATTGAAGAAACAGCACAAAAATGAGTTTCTCCCTTTAAAATCTGCGACAACTACATCCGGTGGTGCATAGATCCAGCATTAGATCTACTATAGAATACATGCTCAAGTCTCAGATACCTGTGCAACTCCTCTATTCATTTAGTCGCCATCTATTCAGAAACACAAAATCGGTCATTCAGGGGTCAAATGCGGAAACTTTTCTCATTTGTCAAATTGCTCCTCATTTCTCATAAAGTATCGCTAAAGTAGTCTAATTTGAGGACAGCTTTCACTCAACATTCAAGCAAATACCAAATATGTTAACATAGAGTTTTACAAATTAATATTTCAAAAATGCGATTATTCAACAGATTTGGCCTAAACTTGATGTAAAAATGATTCATTTAAGTACTCTCTTTAATTTTAGAACAAAGAGCTCGAAGAGAGCGTTATCTTCACTATTGAGATGTGCAATACACGCATATTATTAGTAGTTTGACCTTTTCAGACAAATACTGTTTAAAGACAAAGCTTATTGCCTAAAGTTTGAAATTGTTCAACTTTATTCTATTTAATAGTTCATAGATCGATCAGGTGATAACTTGTTAAAGTATTGCACTCTGATCTCTCAACTCGCATAACTCGACTTATAGAAGTAATTGAATATCTTTGAATAAGCTCTGAATCGGACAAGAATACGCCAAATGATAACTCTTGTTTTCTTATTTAGAATACGAATTAACTAAACTTTGTTCAATTGAACTTGAACCGCAATTAGAATAAGTAGCTTTGAGATTAGCCTTCAATTTTTGCAATAATTTGCAGTACTATCATAACGAACATCTGACTAATTCGTTCAGCTCATTGTTAAATTGAATGTCGCAAATTGAGACATATGTTTGTAAGTAAACAATGTTTTGTATTCAATCTGATGGAAACTCAAGAGAATTAGACCTGAACTTTCAGATCCTGAGAGATAGATAACAAAAGGCTTAGGAGATGGGTTTTTTCGTTTTGACCGACTGACCCTTTAATAAGATTGACGTTAGTTTCAAACATCCAATAGTGTGATCTCTGAATATTTGCGTTACGATAAAACTGATTTACTAACGAACAACAAATAGATTAATTGATCCGTCATAGCACTCACGCCTAGTATCAATTAAACACTTTAGTCTCTCTTTTCAATAGTTTCAATTGTATTTCTCATATTTTAGACAATTTCTAGACAATCTTTCAAATTGAAACTATTTGATCTCAAAATGAAACCTCTCTCTAAACCAGCCGATAATTTAGAACAAACTGAAAAGTGTTCGGAAACTCTAAAGGAGAATGATAAAGTGGACATCAACGCCTTGTTTGAGAGCGAAAATTGCAAGTCTTCGACACCAACAGAAGCAAAATCAGCTTCGGGAACATTAAAACGTGCAGTTGAACAGTACGACGTGGAGAATGAAGCAAATAGAGAACAAAGACATGCTCTTTTAAATAAGATACGATTGACTCGAGGCTTGTCTCTGGTTCTTGCGTTTGTTGTCACATTGTTTTTACTCGGACTTATTCTCACCATCACCAGTACTATTTATCTACAAAATGATATCGACCAAAACCAATCAAATCATAAGCATAATCTACAACCAGTTAGTATTTTGTGTTGTATCAATTTCTAAAACTAATTCTTTCTGCTTCTACTTAACTGTTTAGTACTCTTCGAAGATTATTTCGGACAAAATTGATACCAACTCAACGAAAAACAGCACTTCAAATAGAAAGGTAATCGATTTATATATTGATGTTCCTGATCGCGCGCAAGAGTTCGATGATCAGTTGTCAAATGATGATTCAGAGTCAACTTCAGTCATATCAAACGATCACTCAATTGAGGATCAATTTCTCGAAGAGCTAGTACCAGATTCTGCGACCAACGGTATGATAAAAGGATTAATGAATGGCATGCAAACAGTACAAAATGATTATCGTCTGGAAGACTTGCCGCCGACAATAATGGATATAATGAAATATATTAGACGTATTTTTCATTTACCTCGAGTGCGCTTCGATTATGACGATTAGATGTGCTTTAATTGATATTTTTGCTTTAGATTATATATTTTATCACAAGTATTTTTATAGTCTTTATTTTAATACCGATATTATGCTTCTGATTATTATGTGTATTCTATTTAATAATCTTTTATCTATGAATAAAAACGATATGTTCATTATGTATCCGAAGTTCAATTGACTTTTATCGGATTGAGTTGTTTAGCACTCAAAGTATAAATAAGTATAATAATGAGTTCTTGTTTTTCTAAGTAAATCAAGGCTTCAATAATGAAATTCTTAATAATTTTTCTTCTCTTTGTTTGCTCGAAGGCTCAATCAAAATATGTATCCAGCAATTATTATGCCTCCGATACACCAATTCCGGCAAACTTCTCAGTTAGATGGTATTCGCAAAAGGTATCTATTTTCCTGTATTTATCTTATAAATAATTTCAGAGTAATCTCATTACGATTGAGGATTAAATCAAATTTTTTTGAAAAACTCGTCTCCATATTTTTCTATGTTTGTCTAACGAGCAATTTCAGAGTAATCTCATTATGATTGAGGATCAAATCAAATTTCTTCGAAAAGCCTGTCTCCGTATACTTTTGTTTGCGAAAATGGTTGCCCAGTAATGATTCTAAAAACACTCGAATCGGTGTAATCTGTTTGTAAAGAATGAAAAAATAAATTATTTTTGCAGAATAAGTCAAAGTCAAAGTCAATAGTTAATGTCATACACACATAGCAACTAATATGTAATATCTGCCAAACCACAGGTCGATCACTTCAGTTATGCTAATGAAGATCGCTTTAAACAGCGTTACATAATATCCTTTGATCATTGGTGTGATGATTGTCCAATTTTTTTCTACGCTGGAAATGAAGGCGACATTTTTATGTTTGCCAATAATACAGGATTCATGTGGGAAAATGCCAAAAAATTTAATGCAATGGTTCTCTTCGCCGAACACCGATATTACGGAGAGTCTATGCCTTATGGCAAACAATCCTTTAAGGTTTAATCCATTCACTTTCTCGTCTCTATAGTGTGACATAAATGAAAATAATCATTAAAATGGTTACTTCTAGAACTTAACAAACTTAGGATTTCTTACGACAGAACAAGCGTTGGCAGACTTCGCAGAGTTTATTGACTACATCAAAGAAAGTATTCCGAATGCCAAGAAAAGCCCTGTCATTGTTTTCGGTGGAAGTTACGGAGGTTCTAAACAAATAACTTATGATTATTATTGAAATTTTTAAGTTTAAAAATTTTATAATTCCTAAAGGAATGCTCGCGACCTGGTTTAGGATCAAATATCCACATTTAACCATTGGGTAAAAGAACTCTAATTATTATTTTCAATGATTATTCTCCTTAATTACATCATAATTAGAAATATTATTTTTAGTTAGACCTCTTAAGTTACTTTATAGGTTTTCGCACTTAGAAAACTTTCGTAATGACGTTCATAATAGATTAATAGCATAAGAAAATATATAGCGTTTACTCATTTTTGAAGTCGGTTTAAACAAACTATAAATCTTCAAATTTTAGTCTAAGCTTTTCATATCGCACAAAATATTCAAGTTATAAATGAGTTGAAACAAAAATACTCTAAAGTTATCTTAAAATTGAAACTAAAATATGCAAAAGATTTGGTTTTATTAGACAACTAATAACGCGTGCATTATTTATGATTCATTTTATTGCTTATTTCATACCCGAAGAACCAAATGTTTAATTTTATAAGTTGTAAAACTATCAGATTATAAGTAGAATACCCGGAGATCAATCAGATTAGACACATTCGTCAGCATAAGATACTTTTAGCGTCAAGATAGTGAATGGTCTCATTTGTTTGACAGAGCTTTGGCTGGAAGTGCTCCAATTCTGCAGTTTCCAGGCATTTACAATTGTAGCGGTTATTTTGACATTATTACTAATGACTTCAAAAAGTACTCAGAAAAATGCTCGCAAACAATTAGAAACTCTTGGGATGCTGTCAGAAGACTTGCCAAGACTGATGAGGGACTTAAGTGGTTGACCGAAGCTTTTGTATTATGTAAGACATTGAAAGCAAGCGACATAGACAATTTTATTAGTTGGTTGTCATCTACATGGGAGAGTCTGGCTATGATCGACTATCCTAATCCCGCTTCATTCTTGCAACCTCTTCCCGCGTATCCAATCGGTGTAAGTTTTAAATATATTACATCCGCTATTATACAGCTATTACATAGACACTACATACGTTTCAATTTATTCTCGTTTTACAATCTCGTGCTCTTCACCGCTACCGAATTTTTACAACTCAAACAACTAATTGACAACCAGAGTTTAACTGTTAGACATATGTACTCTGCGCTACTGTTATTAAAATGAGAATCTGACACTTTAATTAATATGCATTCTTGACTTTAATTCCATTAGTCATTCTCTACATGAAAGTTCATGAAAATACAATCTAATTGAGTTTAATATTTGGCTCTATAACAAACAGAAATATAACACTGGAATTGAGAAACTTTTTCAGATGTAATAAGTTGTCTAATAACTAAACTTAGATTTAATAAGCAACTGTTAGAATATGATACGATAGTAACAAAAGCATTCAATGTTTTTAGTCTATGGCTCTTTTAAACCAAAGCAAATCTTTCATATCCTGTTGACGATCCCATTATTGTTTGCATTAAAGAAAATGATGCTCAACATTTCTAACCCAAATCTACTTATTTTACAAATTTATTTCAAATAATAGGATTTAGTACTTCGTTTAAAATTATTTACTTGCTTTAATTTATTTTCTGCTATGCTTTCCATGAATCATACACTAATCTAAGCTAGAAGTTATTGGCCTTTTCTTATTTCAGTCCGTCAATTATATTACATCTGTTAATATCTCAAATTCATTTCCTTTCAGTCTAAAGTTTTAAGATTTTCAAGTGCGAAAAGAGAAAACCGATTTACTTTAACATTTAGGTATCAAATGTATGCTCCTCTTTCTTATGCTAGGACTAAAAACAAAGATAACTGTTCAAAATACACACCCTCGCCAAAGTCTTAATTTGCTTCATATTTAAACAGCATAAGAGTTTTAGTTGATTTTAGCGTTTAGTCTTATGCCTTACTAATACAGAGTCATCATTTAAGGTTTGAAAGAAAATTTAATACGGACTTTTTTTTCAATTATTTTTAGTCTTGTTGCTACTACTGTACTTTCGAGTCACGGCTTTCTCATTAAATCAAAATTTAAAGTTTGCTAAGGACTATTTTGCTGTGAAATGCTAAATGAAATTTATTTGCAGAGCATAGCCGTTGACAGTTACACATATTTTTTTGGTAAGATACCCTTCTTCTTGTTTGCAACCCGAGAATATAATGAATAGTTCGCTCTTCGTGTGTCCCAATATATATATAATTGAATAAAGAAGCCGATTTGAGAAGGCATGCATTATATTTAGCAACTGATAATTCATTACAAATTCTATACCTTCCGACCTCTACTCAATTCATATCGAGCTAAATGTGACTCACAACCGAATAATGCTTAACTAATCAATATTAAAATTTATGTTTGTAATCATTCTACTAATTAAGGTTTGATAAGGATGCTTGATCCTCCTTTTATTGGCAAACTAGTGTCAAATCAGTTGAGTGATGATTGAATGAAAATAAATTGAAATATTTCTGCCAAAAGTTTTTACTAATTCACTTTTGAAGAGTATGCAGATCTGTTTCAAACTCAAGCTATTGAGACGTTTCCGTCAGTTTCAATCAGCTATAAATAAAATGATATATTCAATGATTAAAATAGACAATTGGTTGACTTATAGGTCTCGTGCAAGCATCTGACAAATCCTAACCAAAGCGATAAACCACTATTAGAAGATATTTACAGAGCTGCGTCTGTTTATTACAACTTTACGGGTCAGACTCAATGCAATGACATAAACGATGAATCACAGAGTTTGGGACTTGACGGATGGAGTTTTCAAGTATTAGATTAAAATAATTGTTTACTTAGGTCTTAATAATTTGATATTTATGTTTGTTTAAGGCATGTACAGAAATGGTACTTCCCGTTTGCTCTAACGGTATAACTGATATGTTTGAAAACAATCCTTGGAATTTCACCAAATATTCAGAAGATTGTCATAAGAATTATGGCATTTATTCTGAGTACGAGAAAGCCATCATGATGTATGGTGGCAGAGATATAACTACTGCATCTAATATCATATTTAGCAATGGGTTGAGAGACCCATGGAGTGCAGGAGGAGTTCTCGAGTCGTTATCTGAATCTTTAATTGCGATTCAGATCCCAAATGCTTGTCATCACGAAGACTTACGACCCACGGGTCCTAACGATCCTCCAGAACTGACCGCAGCGCGTAATCAAGAGATTTCAATAATTAAGGGGTGGATCAATGATTATTACAACAAAATAAATTACTATCCCTCGGGCTGGAATTATAAGAACTTTTAATACCATCAATGGACTTAAAATGATTTGAAATATCAAAAAATAAACTTATTTGCCTCTAAAAGACTTTGATTTAGTCTTCTTTGCAATTTTTCTTTGCTGTCTCTTTTGTATTTTATTAGTGGACGGTTCGAGACGTACTATTTCAGGCTCTCTATAATTTAATATACTCTTGGTTTTGGTTTGTTGGCACGACTTGCGTTTCATGACTTTATGCACACTTTCGACGCTCACTTCCATTAAACTTTCAGCGAACGACTCGTCGCCTGGTTTTACTTCTTCGTCAACTATGACTTCAATTTTGGCAATTATTTCATTTTGAGTCTCTCTTCGTGGAAAATAAACTTCAGAATTGTTTGAAAATGGCAAAAACGACTGTTGGGTAGCAGTATCCGTGTGATTGCATGAATCGTTGACTCGTTTCATACGATTCATAACTAATTCGCTATAATTATCCTCACTATCTTTAGTATACAATATGTCATAAAGACTTTTATCAAAATCTTCACTTTTCTTAGTTTCTGAATAGATTTCTTTTTTAGAAACATCTTTCACCAAACTTTCACTTTGTTCGTTAGTGTCGCTAATGTCTTGATTAATGACACAACTTTTGTTAACTATATTTAGAAAACTTTGATATAATTTATGAAATATTGATTCGTCTGAACCCGTATTTGGTTTAAAAGCCATCGCAGTCAATGAAGAAATGTTTAGATAGGTCTTCATTTGATCGAATGAGTCGACAGAAAGACACGCAATCCTATTATCACAACACAACTCTATGATATTGTCCATCAATTGAATGGCCAACGGATTAGTTATGATGACGCCAATTACGGACTTCTTCTCAATCGCACGAATTACTGCATTCAAACCAAACACCAAATGATCGGTTAATTTTAATTGAGAATCACTTTCATTATCACTACTTTTCTTCGGCTCTTTATGCAATTTAAGGCATGGCCTTTCAGTCATTAAATCAATAAATGATTGTTTAATAGTATTGGCTTCTTCTTCATTTGGTTTATAATAGAAATTGTGCTCTGCTTTTGGTCCGCGAAATAAAGTCATCAAACGTTTCCTTTCTTTATTCTTATTTTTCTTCTTATTCTTTGATTTATTTGCTTCAACACTCTCTTGTTTATGTTTTGTCTCCATTTCTAACTCAAATCAATCAAATGAACAGAAAATCAAATAAATTTATTTAAATAAGTCTTCAAAAGAGTTAATCAAAACATACTTTGAATGAACTGTTGCTTGTGTAAACAAATAACAATTAATAAGATAACAAAATTATAAACACATTTCAATAATATAATTTGAAAAATAAGCACAAAAATGTTATTGAATTGAATGACGTCATTTATGTATCTAACCGAAAGCATTGCAATGGATCACATGACTGATGGCTACCTCTGTATTGATTGGCTAACAGAAACCTGAAGACAACTGAATTGCCGCCAACTGATGACGCAATGCATCGAACAAACATTTAGTTGTAATTGAATTAGTCATTGAAAACAAATCGAAGATATGACACGATTAGACAAATGACTAAATGATTAACTAATTGAATACTGAGTAATGATTGCATTAAACTTTACTCAACACTATCTATAACTGAAAGCAATTATCGAATGTTTTAATTATGATAATTTGAGAAATGATTTGTAACCGATTAATAAATCGAAAAATGTTTTCAATAACATTTATTATTGAAATGGTAATCTACTTGTTAATAATTGGTTTGAATTTTAGACATTTATTAGCCTTCATTTAGATGTTTAGCCATGTGTTTTGCTTAATTTATGATTTGAATGACTTGATAGACATTTTGTTTTGAACGATGTCAAAATGTCATCTCTTCAACTGTTGGACATTTGCTGAAAGATTTATGAAACAAAGGAGGTTAATAAATATTTGACAACCTGAGCCTGAGCCATAAACACGCTTAGTATTTATTTCTGCTATTTTTAATGGCGATTTAAATACTCATTAGCTAATTAACTAATTTAAGTCAGAATAGTGTTATGAAAATATCAAGTTTATTGTCATTAACAACGATAATCCCGTAAGAAATTTGAGTAACAAATGATAACACGTGCGTAACTATCACCGTATCAGTTAGTTTTTCAATTAAAACAATGACAATCATAAATACTTTAATGTTAAATTAAGAGAATTAGTTAAACAGATATTTAAGTAAATTATTAAAATGTAAAAATTAGTATAATTGGTTGAGAAATGAAATAATTGTGAAAAGCCGGCTCACTCGTGGCTGTACGGTGATGCCTGAAAATATGCAACCCTTAGCCCACTTTTAAGTTACGTAATGAGCGAATAGTCCTTTGAGTTGTGAATGACTCCGCGTAGCCCTTAACGTTTAAACGAAAAACAAAGTCAGAACAAGTTGTTCTATAGAGCGGTGATGTATGTCTTCTAATGTTTATTACAGTTTTTATCAGTGGAATGATATATAAATTATAAAAAATGTTGCAAAATAGCAGAAAAGGCAAAGCCCTCGAGTCAATAGTTGTCAAACCACATACACTATAGTCTATAATAGCCTTCTGTCAAGCTCTCTGTGCAATGCTTTCCCACAAAAACTGAATAGACAAAAAACCAGTTAGTTTTGTGATGACCGGATCTATTGTGAAATTGAAAAAATTGAAACCATTATCAAATTTGACTAGAATATTTAAATGCCGGCTCTATTGTGTAAGTTTGACGTTCTCCTGCCGAACTGTTACAAAACAATAATTATTTGGGTGACAAAGCGATCACAATTATAATGAGCTTTCGATTTTGATTATGCAAAAATATAGAAATAGTGTATTTAGGATTAAAGTGTAAAATATATTCAGTTAAATCTAGTAGAGTGAGTCGGAATATTGGTCTAAAGTTGGAATACCTCTAAAGTGAGTTGCAATACAAGGCACGCCTCAACTATCTTTACCATTCGTGAAAGCAGTGCAGATAACAAAACTGAGAACTGCACTCACTTTAAAAATATTGCCAAAATATACGTCAGTTCCTCTGCTTCACCTCTGTTTCACATTCCTATGTTAGCTGTGGTTCAGCTTCTCGTCTGAATCTCTTGTTGAGCAGCTTTGGAAGCATTGCATGGTATACACCAATCACAGACTGAAAGCTTTACTAGTTTTCTGTACAAGCATTCACTAAAACAACTGTTTAGTGCGTTCGGATATTTTGGTGGCTCTATTTCGGCATCAATTTTTAATTTTGTTCGCACACCAAAGCTGTTGCCAACTCAGATAAAGTAGTCGCATATTGGGTGTGACCAACGCTACACTTCAATCAGCATTTAATCCTAATGTAAGTCATGAACAATTTATTGATTTTTCTAAAATTTATTTATTTTGATTGTTAGAAATTGTTCCAAACCTTAGTCTATGTCGGAGTCTATGCCTTAGCTCATGCCTTGTGTATGCTTTAAAACCTTTGCCTTGAAGTCTATGTGTTTGGTGTGAGTAACACAAACATTATATGCACTTAGATGTTTTGACAAATGTAACCTATCATAAAATCTTGAGATAAGCATTTCTTATTAATTCATGAGTCAATTGAAGCAATGCGATGATTCACATCCCGTCCGTCACTGTTTTTCAATTTAAACAATAAATTAAAAAGTAATTAGAATTAACAACAACAATAATAATGATTAAGATTTGAAGTTTTGTTTTGAATAAGTGCTAATTTATGCTCAAATGTTAGACGTTGAACGCACTTTAAACTGATTAATATTTGAAGAGCTGAATATATTTAAGTTGTAAGACAAACTAGATTTAGATATTTGGTATAATTTAGTTTAAATATTTGTTTAATCTACCCTATGATTAATGCTAACTTATGTTAACGTGTATTTCATATGAATTACTAGGAACTAGAATTATAGTTATTTAGCTCAAACATATCTCAATTATTCACAAATATTTCTGCTCCCAACAATTCATGTGAGCATTATTTCATAAATTGTTTACAGAAATCAGTGCAAACTTGAACAAGTATTTCACTTATCTTAAAGAGGCATCACTTGAGACCAATTGAACCGATAGGTAACCGAAATGGAGGTGATGTGTCTACTATAAATACCTAAGTTGGTATTTGTGATAAGTTGTGTATGTATTCTAAGGAGAATTGCTATCACCAAAAACGTAGCCTTTTTGTCAAAATATTTGCTTAGCAAGGAACCGAGTTATCATTTCTGAGAACATTAACTCTTGTATTTTAAATGAATTGTTTTTAAATGATTTTTATGGTCTTAATTATGAATCTGGTTGAGATATAATTTAATTTGATGCAGCTACAGCTAAAATTATTATCATAGAACAAATATATAATCAGAAATGATTAGAATAAGTTTAAAGATATTTGTAAATAAACTGATAATTTTAAAGTAAACGGCAAGCGCGCCAATTATTCTTATTAGATATTACATAATTAGGATTCATTGAAATGTTACAAAACAGTCAAGTATTATCAGTTAACTACAGCGCATATATTATGCTCTATTAACTAAAACATTAAAAACATACTCATGCAATTTCACAATTTCTTAATAAATTAATCATACATTCCATCTAAAGAAGCGATTTGACCAAATTCACAAATTTCTATGACATAGAATCACGATTTTCTCGGTTAATCACGTTTCAGGTCTCAATTGTTTGGTCTTCTATTTTAAAACTTAGGAGAATATAGAATAGTTGAAGTATGAACTAAAGCACACCTTTTGCAACTTATATTATGGTATTTAAGATACCGATCGCAATTAATAAGATATATTGCGGCACTATTTTGCCAATTATAAAACTCGCATCAAGCCATTTCCATTAACTCTTTTGGGCTTTTGAGCTTTTTATTTTCAATATTACATATACGTTTATGTTCCTCTATTCTTCTCCCAATCTAGCGAAAAACAATTTGTTATGCAAGGATAAAGGCTTTTGAATACATTTTTTCGATACTTCATTTTTCTTTTAATTGTTTGAGGGTTTGGGGGTTTTTAGATCCATTTGCTTAAAGCAATATACGAATAGAAGAAGTTAAGCAGACTAAAGTCTATGGGATGAACATTTTATTGAGTGTGAAAAATTAATAAACAATTTTTCGCTATTTATAAGCCCATGACATTGTTGGCCCCAATAAAGTTTACCTCTTGTGCTCGAAGGTCTATGTGATATGAGTGGTCTATATGAGCTAAAGAGTCATGAAGTAATCTTATAATGAGATATTTGATTGCCCTTCAATTGTGTACACGAATATTAAATAAGTGTATATTTGTCTATGATATGAACGTTGCCGTAATCATTTAATAGAAATCGTTGATGCCTTACCGTAAAATCGATAAAACAAAATATAATAGTGACATAGTTAGACATGAAGTTCAAAACTCTAGTCATGTGAAACTAAATTTTGCAATTTTTCTCTTCAATTATGAATAATTGTCATAAACGGCAACTCTAAAAATGGTTTCAATTTAAACTGAATTGAAGTTTAAATTGGAATTGAAATGATGTTAGTTAGTAACTGGAATTTAAAGAGATCTGCTGATTAGATGAGTATTACTAGAATAATTAAAACTAAATAATTGTTGTGACACTGATTCAGAGCAGTTTTCTCATAGAATTATTGAAACAAAAGTGGTAGTGATTAAAACACAAAACGGTAACAATGTTCATATATATTACTAACTGGTTCAAACATAATTGTGGAGCTGGTCTACAATTATTTGAAGCTATTATCTTGATATTTTGATCTGTTTCTTTTCATTAGAGAACTCATTGTAATCTACAATAAGAATGATTATGATTCGATTGTAAAAAGAGTGGCATTTAGAGGCACTTAAAGTGTTAGACACTCAACCATGTCATGAAGAGTTAAGGTTGCCCTTCAATATTTTCCTTCAGATAGTGTTATATCGCAGCACTAACCAATTGAAAATAATAAATAACTGGTATAGTTCTTCTCAAGTTTTCCTCGTTTGTCAGCGAGTTCTGCTAAAAAGATCGTAGACTTAGTGAAAGTTATCTTGTTTAACAATTCTGCCAACATGTCTGTTTTTGGTCATATGCTTGATTTATTTAATGTGTATACTTGGACTTTAGTCAAATGGCTTTTCAATTCAATTTGCGAACTCCTTAATGAGTCCATACCTGCGGCCATTACTTCTTATTTTAGCCCAAAGGTAGCTATCAATCAAAATACGATTCATGTCTTATTTTCTTATCATTCCTTTCATTGGTTTGGTATAAATTAAATCAATGAATAGTTTGAGCTTTTCATTTGTACTCATGTGTTGTTAGCTTAAACATGTTTTTGCAATGCTAGAAATTATTTTGATTAATATTGAATTTCATTCTCTTTCCCAGTCAGCCGTATAACAAATTATTAAATATTTGATTCTATGCGAAACTCATTTCTCCTTTAGTTGTTGATCAAACTTGAAACGATCCAATTCTCCGAGTGGTTAAGTTTACAGAAATTGATTTGGATTTGATTTAATTTGAACCTATTCTTTACGAATAGGAAATATTTCTTTCCTGAAACTTTGTTTATTATTGTAATATTTTGCTTATCTGATAGTTTCCCTCAAACAATTTCCTTATATAGAGTTAGCGTTTCATGAATTTCATAATTCTGCTCTCGCAACTCATTTAGTTTGCTTTTTACAAATTTGTTTTTAATCGAACGGAAAGTATCAATCAATCTTCTATTTGATCCTTTCCAATGATAAACATTCAAATTAGGAAATTTCGATCGCTTCGATCTTTTCCAAGCAATTATAGGATTAGTTGAAGTGATTTGTGTTATATTTGATTTTGTTTTAAAACTATTTATTAAATTATTAAAAATAAATTTGGAGTGGAAAGAAAGTTGTTTAGAATGTGCATATTCGGAGTTGGCATTTACGGTGCTAGTCAGTAGCAAACGCTGCTTCTCAACTTATACTTAAGTTGAAGCCACATGAGCAAAGCACAGACTTTATCTTTTATTTACACGTTGATAAATATTTAATACGATTTAATATTCTAGATAGCAAGTCAAAAGTAAATCAATTCATACAAACGCCACACCTTGTCTCTATTGTAATTTTACTTTGTATGACTTTGCATTCGGTATTAGTTTTTTTCTAACTTCTGAACTACTTATCAATATTAGCGTTAAACTAATAGCGAATAAACAAAACAAAAAATTGAACAATTCATTCATTAGCTCAACTAGAGTTTCCTTACTAATTAATCTATTGCAACGTCAAATTATATAATAATCAAAATGTTTGCAAACTTCGAAATAAGTTTCAAAATCACAGAACATTCTGAAAAGAAATGTATTTTTGATAAGTGAACAATTGGTTCGGATATTTGTTCATATAACATGTTTTCGTAAAATTAATCTTATTTGAAGCCATTAACTATAATTTTGGCAGAGTATCGCATAAAATCTAAAATGAAACTACTGAAATATGAGAGAGCTGTAAGAATGAGAAATCAACTTTTAAGATGCCATCAAATTAGTTTCTATTGGTTCCTATAGGTTACTTGATTAAGATTCAAAGATATTCTGTTTTTCTCATTAAATCATTTGAAAGTCTCCTTGAAAGTCATGTTTTGATGGTTTTAAATGCACATTTTTGCTCTTCCCAACTGGAATAAGTTGAAAAACGCTATTTTAGTCTTGTATAACATGATATGCGAATGAGATTCGTGTAGATATTTAGCGAAAAATGAGAACTTTTAAATACTAGCCCATATCACTAATTATCTAATAGTTTTAGTAATTCAAATAATTTCTATTGTGTTATTTGACTAAAAACGTAAGTTACACTCAGTACAAAGTATTCGCATTTGTGAAAATATTTTTAGTCAAATAATAGAAATTAGTTTTTAATTTCTATTTTGCTAGAATTTATGTGTAATTCATGACACGAAGTAAGCTTAAACCTTAATTCATCCATTTTAACCTAAAACTGTTTCGAAATTAATACGTTTAAAAACTAAAAATAGGACTCTTTTCCTCTTCTCTCTAAAATCATTAATTATTGTAATATCTTTTCATCTAAAAAGTGATGTCGATTAATTCTTTAATTTTTTTTCTTATGCTCAAAAACCATTTTCCTCATTGATTTTGAGATAAACGCAGTGAAGAGATATGATTTTTAATGCATTTGCATTATATGCATAAAAGATGGAAAAGTCATATTTATAAATTAGTTGTTGTATAATTTAGATGAACTGGAAGAATGATTTGAGATGAAGCATTGGTTGCGAATGGATGTTGTTTTAGATGAAGTACAAAAAACAGACTAGACTTGTTTCTTTTGTCAATCTAGAAATAGCTTATTCAGCAAAACTTCATTGAGTAGAAGTATAACACTTTTCTTACTTAACTTTACTCTTACTCGTGTTTTTCTTGCTTCTTTACTAACATTTTTAATTGATTCTGACAAATTTCATCAATAGTCTAGACTTGCTTAAAATTGCTTTATTTTTCTTCGTACGTTAGCTTTTAAAGTATAATCAGTGTTCAATTTTGATGTAAACAATGATTGAGTACTTTTGTAAGGATATAATTTTGTTCAATTTTGATCATAAAATACCTATAATTAGAATACTAATTACAAGTGTTGTACAATTGTTGAAAGCTTGTTGCCTGCAAAAATGACAAAGACTATTAGCAATTGAATTAGCAAGATTGCAACTAATGTCGTTTCTAAATGACTTATAGCTGTGTCCGGCATTTCATATATATTTTTAGTTCCAAAGTGCTTTTTTTTAAAGCTACAGTGTTATTTATGAATTTTTCATTTGATCGTTCCCTTCAATTTGATTATTTCTTTTATTCAATTTTAATGCTTTCTGAATTGACTGATTTTTAACCAATAGCATAAATGAAGCAAATTCCTATTATATTTGGTTAGATTCACGAATGAATCAAAATTTTCCCACAATTGAGGCTATAGTTGAGTATACTTGAGAATAGATATTAAAAATGATTATGTGCCGTTGAGCAGCGTTTAGGGGAACAGTAATCATTTTCTTTATTTACTTAACTAAATTAAATGAAGGTTTGTACTATTATGTTAATAATGAATGCTTTTTGCTCAAAGTGATCAGATTTGATAATAATATGTTTAAAACAAAAGTATTGTTCCCTTATATTTATGGAGTCAGTCAGTCGGCAGAGAAACAATTACGAGTCTTATTGAAAGAATCCTTCAAATCACATTTTTGTAGCCCGAGGCACAATATATTCAATAGATTGCTAATACCATCAGTTTTGTGAGGCAGTTAACAAAAATTCAAATACCGTACAGTTTTGATGCATTGATAATATTTTAATTATACAAATAATAATAAAAGTTAATAATAAAGGTTTATGTTTGTTCTATTTTGGACTGTTCAACGAGATCTCAGTTCAAAAACTACAACATCGATAACAATTTACCATTAGTTTTGCGAGCTTCAAAAGCTGCACAGACTGCATACCTCAACTCTGTCTATAAATCAATTCTCGGACATTTCACGAGTAGAGGTCGACAACAGGTTCTTATGTCTCAATATTACAACTTTTAGACTTTCTTTAAATCAAGTTTATTGCTTACTTCAGTTCTTATACTCTAAGCCGTTATCGAATGCTTATCTGCTTCTAAACCTCCAGATCACTTCGTCTTTTTAGACGTTTGTTCATTTAGTGATCAAATCAAGATTAAGATAAATAGTAGACTGCAATTGTTAAAAATGGCTTCACTTCAAGTACTTCAAGTGGACACCATTTATTCACGAGAATGGAGTCGCTTTTGATAACACATCAAATGTTCTTTGTATTTTACACTATGCGATATTTAACAAAAAACTGGTCTATTTATATATAGTCTGTTTTTTTATTGTCGATCATATCGCAAAAGTTTGAGGTTTTCTATCCGAAAATAGTTTTGTTTTATAGATTTTCGTTTAGCACTTCACCTAAAAAATAGTATCTGTATTGAAACTGAGCAGTGAGATAAAGTTCAATATATTTTATAATTGGTTCTGGAATGGAGTCCAGTGGAAAAATCATTTTTCAAATTATTCGCATATTCTAAGATTAAATCTTAAAAAGTAATAGATTTTGTTTTGGTTCATTAATTTTCGCATTTCTATTTAGAAAAAGAAACATTTAATCAATTGTTGAAAAGTTTTTAAGCGAAATTTTTTGCTGGGCCTTAGAGATTGGTTGTTTTGTCGTATCGGGTCTTAAAATTGCTTGTTTTGCCATATTCGCGATTGTGGTTCGATCTGTATGTCATTGAACTTTTGTTATTCATCAGGCATAGGATGCATGGATTGCTTAATTTAGAATCTTTTAACTTTGACAGAATGCAGAAACTTTCTCTCTTCCCAGAAAAACATTACTCCAATCCTTGTTTTGGTTTACTTTTCTCTTTAACATTTACTTTTATTATTGTCTAATGTCGAGTTTTTAAATTACTCTTGTTTATGAGCTATCTGCGAAAATTAATGCTTTCACTTTACTTGTCAAATAACTCTCTCCTATTCAATACATCACATAATCATTTTGCCCAACATATATCAGTGTTTATCTTATATTTTATTTATTTTCCATGTGCCTTTACGAAAAACGTTCTAGCTTTAAACATCTCCATTCAATTGTATAAGTCTGCTAACTCTCAGAATATTATTCAGTAATATACTATAAGATAATTGTATTAGAGTAATTCAACTTTTTTTGGTTCAGTTGGTAAGCAATAGATCAATATGCATTTAGTTCAACGCACGCTTTTATTGTTTCTTTTTTACTTCTCAAATATTTAGTTTATTAATTGATTGTCAAGAGATTATTTACTTTTTATGTTTGAATTGTAGGTCAAGTCCTTATAGACTTATCACTACTGAGTTAATCTAGAAATTAATCCCAGATTTGATAGAGAAAAATCAAGTGTTGATCAAAAATAAAACATTGTGATCAAAATTTATGACTTAATTTCTTTTGTTTATTAATTGTGTATTTAAGAAAAAAGTATAAATGTGTTGTTAGTGTCAAATCAATTTAAGTCAAGATAAAAGTGGTTTTTTAATTAAGTGCTCACGTAAATAAGCCTTTAGTTTATCGTTTAAAAAATTATAATCACTTAACCGCCTCGTATTCTTTCAAAGCTAACAATATTGTAGTTTTAGTGGAAAAAACTTGACGTAAATTTGATGACTTGTTGGCTAAACGCGGAAATGAATCTATTTATAAGACATGATACTTTAAAAAGAGCGAAGGGTGAATCTGTTCAAGAAGTTAGAGGGCTTTTGGCTGTTAGAAAAAAATACGGATTCTATATATGCCTAAGAATAATGAAGTGGTTGCCAACTTTTCGGCGGCTTCAGATTCAGCATCTTTGTTTCATTGGGTTGTTCACCCTTTTGTCTATTCTCTTCAAATATCTTAATAGTTTGACTCTCTCACTCTCTCGCTCTCTCTATTCATTTAAGATCTGACTCTAGTGGGTGTTCGTATGTATTTCTTATAAGTAGATTCCCTTTCATCTATTCGATATGTTGTTGATTTAGAAAATAATAGTCTGTAGTTTTCTATCATCTTCTTTATGCTGCTTTAACTTATACAAAGTATCGTTTCCAGTGCTTATCCATTTCTTATTGTAATCCATATTTTGGCCTCAAGTTTGCTTTCAAGTAGTGTTATCTTTCATAATATAGTGCTATTATATGTTTGGGAGAACCTAAAACCAGTTATTGTTCTAAATTTTCAATCTTCACTCTCTTAATAATAGCCCATATATTGAAAACTGTGCCATATATGGATATTTTTTCTACATTTCTTTTAATAAACAAAGCTTTCTGTTTGTTTGCCATCCATTTTGCTTGAAATGCAAAGTTTTGTTCAATGACTAACCTCTAAAAAGTGAAAAAGTGCGATTCATTGTTGAAGTAGTTATAACAAGAGCTTATTAAGCGTTTAGTTGACTGCACCTCAAGTAACATGCTTATTTAGAAATTGCAAACTAAATTTGTTGCAATAGTTCAGTAGTAGTTATGAGAAACCAGTCAATCGATTAGACTAAACAAATTGCCAATTTTAAGTAAAACTTATTAATGTATTATCGATTTTTTCTTCACAGCTAACAATGGCTTCAAGTGATAAAAAGGCAATTATGGAGACGGAAGTATCGCCAGTAGTAAGTACCAGTAGTGATATAAGTTCACCAGAAGAAGATAAGTGTATATTAACACCCCTTTCGCTTGAGTTCGATCCGTTAAGTTGGAAATTAGAAGAGAAAAATCAGAGCAATAATAGTAATACCTGTAGTCCTGAACACAGCGAGACTGCTATTCTTAACGATTCTGTCGTCTTAACCGATAAAATGACTGACTCTGTTCAATCTTTCGATCTTTTAACAATGGATGATATCGATACTAATATTATTAGCGAAGATAAGTCTCAGCCTATCTTGGATCTAGTTGAAGAGTTTGAGCCAACTTTGAATACTAACTCCGAGTCAATCAGTTGGCCAAACGATTCTAATGTACAGTCAAATGAGGAAAATATTGAAAATATTGAAAATGTTGATAATACCGAAAGTGATGCCACAACTGATTTGAATTCATCGATTTCCTGTAATCAAAATGGTTATGAAAAGCTGTCAACTAACTCATGCCAAATTGCAAGTGTGTCTGTCTCTAACACATTGAGTGATGACTCGACTAATGAAACGATTTCATTAATATCCTCACCAATCGATCAATCAGACTCGAGCGATGCAACTTCGTTAGAGCCAATAGCAGTTAATTTGTCAGATATGTCAAGCGCTAATATAATCGCTACTAAACTTGTTAGTGAATGTGTTTCAGGAGCTTTGCATGAAAATCTTGTTTTATCTAAAGATCAAATGCTTAGCAGTTCGTCGGAGGCATCATCTCTTTCAGAACATGTTTCTAGTGATTCAGATGTAAGTGTTGTCTATGAAGTAATAATCGCTTACTACACGACTTATGAATTTTGTTATTACATTTTGTCATTTTTCAATTTATCTCAAATTGATTTTTCGTACACTTCACTTGTAAAACTTATTCTTTTGTTTAGGAGAGCGTACAAAGTGTTTCTTCCGCTAGCAGTGGCTCATCCAGAAGAAAGAAGAAGAACACGAAAAAGAAGACATCGATGGCCGCAAAGCCATCAGTACCGCATGAGCAACAGATTACATCTGTTGCAAAAACCAATTCAATTGAAGCGAATAAGAAATCAGTTGACAATCATGTAGAGAATCACGTCGATGATCATAAAACCGAAAATACAAAGCCTGAAATGAACGGACACACAGTGAATGGCGATGAGGTATTTGTCAATTATTAATGCATCACACTTACTAAATACAGTAATACCTCGATTGAGCCAAGCGAGTTATAGCGGAGCCAAGTTGTAGTCAAAACAATAATCTCTTTTCGAAAGCACGCAAACTAATGCAGAATAACCTCTTTATAGTGGAACCCCGTTATAGTGAGCACTAATTATCGATTCACATGGATCGGCTATATCGGGGTTTTATTGTATGACAAATATTACTTGAACTATGCTGTGAAAGGAAGTTTTTATTACATTTGCCTTTACACTGACATTGACTATACCTTTAAGTAAGGAATGCACACAACAAACTAAAGAATGCATCAATTGATTAATTATTTTTGTTTAGCATTTTTATGCATGTGTTTCAATTTACTCCTAGATCATTGTCGATATGAATTACTTGCCTGCTATTAACGGATATCATAAAGAGATTAATGATATAAATGATATTGAGCCATCACTGAATGGCCACAGTGAGCACAATGATTTCGATAATGATTCCTTGAACGAAAGTGCAGTCTCACCAGAGCCTGAATATTGTGTTAATGTGGCTAAACTGGTATGATTTGTGTAACTATATAATTATAACTACTATTTTGACCAAATCATTTTTTCTAACATTCTTGTCATTATTCTTAACTTTGATGAGTTTAGTGCTCAACATATATAACTTTTGATGAAATTCACAAAAATAATGCCTCTAAAGAAGTTGTCATTACTGGCATTAGTCTTAAAACACTGGTATGTCACTAATGGACTTATAGACTAACCGTTTGACAGCATGCGAGTCATGAAATGCATGGTTGCCTTTTTTATTGTTTTCCCAAAGTTTAATTACTCTCTTCTGTGCTTCTTATGCCTTATTTCTATCCTATGTGTGTCATGAAGTCAAAGTTTGCAAACATTGCGATAACTTATTTGACATAGCTATAATTTTGATCGTAACTATCCACTAACATTTATCTTGCTCACAAATGTATGTGCCATCAAAGTTTAGCTAGTCTTGAGATGATAATAAAATATCAAACTTCTAATTGGATGGATACAGTTTACTTAAACATTTAAAATAAACTGAGTTTCCAGTAGATAAAAAACACGCTCATATTGCAGTATTTTAGGTTATATTTAGCAATTTGCAAAATACATGACAAAAAAATTTCCAAAATGTATGACGTTTATTTTTCTCACAAATTAATGCTTAGCCATAACATTGAAGGCAGACTCCATTAACTTTTTCTTATCTCATTTCTAACTATTGCAAAAATTGGATTTGGGATCAATTGCTTTTTACTTCTTTCTATTAGGAAAGAACAAAGAATTCGTTATGAATACTAATTGATAAATTGCGAAAAGTCAAACAAATGCTACGGCAATTAGCTATCTTTTCATAATATTTAATCGTATAAAACTTACTTATAGCCAATTGTTGGAATAAATGAACCTTAGTTTTGGTGTTAATGGTGTATATTTAGGGCAGAAACAATTTGATTACATATTTGGTTTAGTTATGATTTAGCGTAGAGTTAGAAATAATGCAAACTCAAATGAGAAACTTTACAATTTTGATGAGACATACATACATGTGAATGCATCAATGAGAGAATTAATAAATTGATAAACTCACTCATGATGGCTATAATGTTTGCAGAAAAGTCAATATGTCAATCATGTGGAGCATGAGTCACAAATTCTGAAAACATTTCCTAAAGAGATTGCTAACACTGGAATTGACATAAAAAGTTTGGTGAGTTGAGAGTAGGAGTAGTTGGGGCAGAAGTAATGACAATTGGTTACTAACAAAAATTGAATTTATAGAAAAACTCCTATGTGTCCACTGCTCAGCATAATGTGGTTACTAAAAATGCTATCAACAAAGAATTATTGTCGACTGGTGTTAATATTAACTCAATAGTAAGTCTATTAACAGCTTGTTTTTGTTAAAATTAATCATAGATTAGTGTAGGCGTGAGCAGAGCTTCACTTATAATCTAAACTTAGTAAAACTACGACTAGCAGCTATTTCTATTTTATCACTTCAAAACTTAACTCTAAACTTATCACAAATCTCTAAACTTATCACTAATTCAGTTTGAATAGAATGGCGTAAGCTTTATGTTTGAATAAAAGTTAATCTGTATTTTGTTGGACTGTTATTTGTAGAAATCGAGTTTGAATACGGAGCAAGAGATGAGCGAACAAGTAAATGCTGATAAGACAAAAGCTCAAAGTAAACTTACTCAGGTATGAAACATATTTTTCTTTATCATTATATTAAAGTCAATCATGTTCTCCTTAACTAATTGAAGCACTCCATATTTTCAAACCTAATTTGAAAATCTAAGATGTGTTACAATTATCCGAAGGCAAAAACTAGTATTTACTGCTTCATTGAGAACAATTTTGTCTGATTGCTGAGCGGCTAAATTGTAACAATAATGATCTAATATTTCTTTTTAAAGCCTCTGGTATCCCGTTATATTATATCAGATTTTTTAAAACTTCTAAACAAGTTTTCACGTTTAAAAAATCGTAATTAGCTTTGGAAAACTTTTTGAAAATTTCAAAACCGACCTCTCAACTTCGTCATTTTATTGATAGAACGAAGTTTCGAAAAAATATATATCACCGATAGAAAATTTTCTCATGATAAACTGAAAAATCTTTATTAGATCACCTAATTTTTACTTTTGCCAACTCTTATCTTTCATCAGTATAATATTTACTTTTTATTTGAAAATTCAATACCAATCAACTAAATGGTCGGAGTCAGTGAAGAAAAGTTCAGATGTTTCAAATTTAAAAACTTGATTGGTTAAGTTATCAGGTTTGAAGTCAAAATTTGAAATTAAAAAACCTGAATTTACTGAATAGGCTTTAAAGCGATGTAATATCAAATTGAAATTTAGGTAATTTATGTAAAATAGCCTTGAAGAAGGTAAACTTAGGTTATTATTATTTATTTTTATGATACAACTAGTTATCTTAAACACAATTTACAAATATAATCAGGAGAACATCAATAAATCTGATTGAAATATAGTTAAATTGAAAAATGTTCGATCGTTTGTACATTTTTCTAACCTTAACCCAATTGAAAGCTTCAATCAAAGCATGTGTTTTTATGTTTTGCTTCTCATTAATTACATTAATATGCAATTTGCACGATCCTTATCAATCCCAACAATAACCTTAACTCACCTATAATTAGATGGAATGCGAATATATCAACGGTAATGATATATTTGATAGTATATCGTATGCATCGTTCAGCAATGCTTGTAGTGTAAGTCGCCTAACATTCAACCACTGCTTTTCCCTATTGTTTGTCTGATTCATGATTTTGAATATGTTTCATAAATTATTTTCCGAACAGGGTGTTAAAGATGACTGTCTCTGTAAAGTTTGCTCTAAACACGTCTACCAAATGGAAAAAGTTAAAGCAGAAAAATCTGTATTTCACAAAACCTGCTTCAGATGCAAAGAATGCAATAAACAATTAAAGTTAGTTTGATTTCCGGATAAATATGGCGACAACCTATTAATAATTTGAATTTGTGTTTTTAGTGTAGATAACTATTCATCACATGAGGGGCAGCTGTATTGTACGCCTCATTTCAAACAATTATTCCAACCGAAACCAAATTTTGACTTGGAAGACCCTACTCAACGTAAGTTATGTTTCGCTCGTTCAAGTGGCTTTTGCCTCGCCCAAGTAACCCCTATGTATCTGATCAATTATGAAAACTCCTTGCATACCCAGTTTGTGAACCAACAATAATATTAATATAGATGTATCGCAAATTTTAAGCTCATTTTCACAGAGTCTTAAAGTTTTAATATTATCATAGCAAGATTCTTTACAGAAGTTAATGACTTTTGATTCGTTTTTACTCAACTGTATTCAAATACGTGATAAGCATGAAATCCATGTTTCGCAGAATAAAGTAAAATGATATGTGTGTACAACTTTCAAGAGCAGAAATACTTAATGCTTATCCTTTACGAGAATTGTTTGAGCTCATTAACTATCAGGGCTTAAAGAATTTTCTAATATATTGTTAAATTGGAAATAGTTGTTAGTGCTAGCAATTATTTTAAAACAGTTATTAGAAATGCGCATATAATGATTGAGCAAAATTCTCATTAATAATTATAAGCTATTTCATTATTTCCTCCTTCCCCAATCCATTCCATATTCTTATCTAATCTGATCGGTTGGTACTGCAGTGTTTCAATAGTTGCACTGTTTGTCATCTCCAAAATCTGCCTTCAATTGACTCAGACAAATGTCTGAACTAAATTGATACGAAACTTGCTATTTTCAAACCTTTATGGTTGATGGGGTACTGTGTTAGCTTTGAGACAGATTATGATCATAACGACAAATTGATTGATGACATGAAAACTTTGCTAGTATTAATTGAAGATTGTCAATTTGGTTTATATTAAATTATGAAACAGTTCTTTTGAATACTAGTTTCTTTAGACCTGAAAACATTTTGATTGATTATAACAAACTTGTTGCCAAATTTCTAAAATAAACCGATCACTATCACTATCTTTCCTGCTAATGATAAAGTTCTAATTTTAGTCATGTGCAACATTCAAGTCGTAAGTTTGTACTTCTACTCTCATCTTTGTTCAATAATTTATTGCAATCAAATGCTTAATAAAAATAAATAATTCTACGATCAAATAGGAGAAAACCGACGCTTACGTTTCAATCTTATTTTAGACTTGACGGAATATCATTCTATTCCAGTTTATTTAAAGATTCTGTTCAAGTCTTTAGCTTTCTATTTAAGAATCAAAGCACAACTTGACCGTACAATCAATTATAAGGGATCAAAATCAATTTTATTGTTTATTTGTAGGATAGCAATTATTAAACTGTATTTAAGATATAATCTGAACTCATTTTAAACTTAAACTTTTCATATGCGTTCATTTACTTTAGATATTTATCAGTTGTGCCACTCATTGCAAGTCTCAGACTTTGATTCTTTCGATTCCATAATTAGAATATTCATTTATTCAACTGAATTTATAGCATTATTACTTACTAAATAACTTTTACAAGTACTAAATTAAACAACTCAGTCACATCTCTCTATTATTTGATGAATGATTACGCGGTAAATGTCTCTAACTTTAGTATGTGGTTAAATCTTTTCTAAAATGAAGCCCGCACAACATTATTGTAACAGACCCGCGACATTATGATTTCGCTTCGCAATAGAAATTCATCAAAATTTATCAGTAGATAACGCATACCTTTAGCGATATGCAATAAAGCTATTGAAAGATTTGCAATAAATTATTTGATCACCATTTATGATGGTAGATCAACACGCACTCTACATCTCTGACTAAAATCATGCAGTGTAGAGTTAATAAGGATTAAGCTATATTTTTCTCTATGATAAATTATATGTTGTTTTTTCAAAAGCACTTAAGTGCATGTCAAAGTTAGACAGGTTTACTATACTAGTAATTATTTGATTCAATGTCTATTTTCAAGTGTACAGTACACCAGTCTTGAAAGTTTTCCTCTTATCGACTGCATTTAATCAACTCTTTGTATCACTCGATTTCAACTGTTCTGATAGCTTGAGTGAAAAACTTAATTTTAGACAAGTTCCAGTTTGTAAAAATATATTTTTTTAGTAATGACAGAGCAATTAAAATTTGCTTATTTGACTTTATTTTGTCATTTTGTATATTTATCACGTAGCGAATCATTTAGTCACTGAAACAGTCCACTGTTAAAGCGAAGACTCTCACAATTGAATTATAATGAATATAATTTATGCACAATTGTTGTCCCAGTTTGAAGTTAGCGCAAGACTTGCAACTAATATCAGTTCTACCATTAGTTGCCATTTGCGGTACCTTTTCTTGCTTTGTGTCGTAGTCTGGTTCACTGATGCATTGCATGACTTGTTGTACAGCATTTTACGTAAACTCCATAATAAACTATAATAAAACGTTTTAACTAATCCCAGTTGAAAACTTGTGCTAAAAAAACATTTGCATTTGTCATAAAGAGCTAACTAACGCACGTATTGCTTTGTGTTTTTGATTATAGCTAAAATTGATGAAGTCTTAAGAAGTTGTGACTTAAGAGACGAAAAAGGTGTGTTTGCATATGTATTACTAATCCATTTTTTCGAACCAGTCGCTTCTATGCCCCTCTCATTACTATTATTACTATTAATTTATTTTAAAGGACGTCAACGAAAATATGAGATGATTATACGTGAGAACACGCCTCAGGAATTGCCGCCCGATGTTGTACGATGTAAGTCAACTGTTTGAATAGCTTTTTCATTCTCTCTCAACTGTTTGAGTAGCTTTTCATTTAGTCTATGGCTCTCCTTGTTATGCGTGAGCCTCTCAAATATTCATAAATATATAACTTACATACTATATTCGAACATTTAATCAGTTCAATATTTCCTCATTTGTTTTATGCATACAACAAACCTTATATAAAAGTAATAGTAAGTGGAAGAGCAAAAGGTAATCCGAGCAATGAGCGGAAGTCACTCCTGTTGACTTCATATTTCCAGGATGTCATAAATGACTTCTACTTATAATTCTCTTTATTTTAATCTAATTTTGTTCTCTTTTCATTCCTATCAGCCAATTCTAAAGTTGACGACGATTTTGATAGTTTGCAACTGGACTTGATTAATATTCGTAATCGATTTGAATCTGGTCTTCAAGAAAATCAGAGCACTCAATTGTCAGTTGCTGATAAATCTTCGCTTCAAAGATCTGAAAGCATTCACGCTAGAATGCAAAAGTTAGTCTCAAATACTTTATCGATTGATCAAATTTTTATTATTCAAATTTGTATATATTCCCTTTTAGAGCGCTGCGCAAAGTGTTATCTCTCATGTTAATTCAGTGATAGATACCACTCTACAGCATTAACCCAACCATTGTTAAATTATGTTTTATTCAATTAATTCAAATTAGCATTATTAATGATTAAACATTTATATCGAATTTAAATTCAGATATCAAAGCGCTGTGTCCGGCGATAAAGACAATTTGTCAAGTGATGACGAGGCAAATAACCACAGGGATTCGAGTGAACGCGAAAAAGTAGTTTTTAGTGGTATGTCATCATTGAAGTCTCAATGGGAAGAAGGAAAGATCAGCACGAACAAAGAGGACCAAGAAGAAGATACTAAAGAAGAATTAGCCAAGTTGAGACAAAAACTCAGCGTAGGCAGATCTGAATCAATGAGACAGGTCTATGAAAGAGCTTGTAGAGAGTCTAATAGTGAAGCGCCCCAAACTCGCCCCGATGCTATTGTTTTAGATTCTTCTGTCAAAGCGGTTTCCATCAAAGAAAAGTTCGAAAAGGGAAACATTGATAATGAAACTGAAGAAGAAAGAGTTGAGCGCTTGAAGAAAGAGAGAGAAGAAGAAATAAGTGTAATCACTGAAAAAGACACCGCGTCAAAAGAGGCGCGCAACAAGTTCAAGCAAATCGACGCATCGGTCACTAAGGGTCCGCTCTCGCCAACCGTTCAGAACGCGAATCACACCAATGGTCTGCCAAGAACTAAAATCACTGATGCTTGCGAACCAGATTCAGGAGACATTGTCAAAAGTGGAGAACCAGTTTTCAATGACGTCACTATCGACTCGGCTCAACTTCAGGAACGTTTCACTTATTTTGAGAATTTCAAAGAACCGCCAAAAGAACCCAAGAGGTTTCAAATCACTCCTCCACGTGATGCGCAAGAAGTTGTTGAAAATAATGCTGAATTATATCGTGACCCAAATGTCGTTCGATCGTGTGATGTGATCGAAGATATTCCGAAAGTCGATACCGCGAAGAAAATGCTCGACAAGTTCAAGGCATTGGAAAATCAGAAAGAAAATCAATCAGGTGGTCCCAAACCATTGAAACGTATTACACCTCCCCGTGATTACACCACCGATAATGATCCTAATAATCACGAACCATCTCCTGAAAGGGATCCTAATATTAGTGAGTCTTTCACTTTGATTAATAGATTGTCTTTTGTTTGATTGCGAAAGATCCTTATTTCTATTATGTCTTCAGTTCGTTCGGGTCTAAAGAATGATGACATCCAAGTGGAACCAGAGAAGGCTAGAAGTTTGAAAGCCAAGTTCGAGAACTGGTCTGCCGAAATCGATCGCGAAAATAAGAGAAATTCTGGTTATGATGAAGATGAAGACTTCGTTCCACATATCGATACCACCAAAAATTTAAGGGCTAAGTTTGAAGCCATCAAAGACGAACGAAAACCTGCGGAGAAACCAAAACCAAGAGTAAATCGTTTTGTGGTGAGTAAATGGAAATAGTTTTGAAAAGAATGTTTGAATGAATAAAATAAATAATTTGCTAATATTAGATTCAAACTAATGGGTCGCTGCAATGCATGGAGGCATAGAAGGCATAGTTTCATGAAAATAACTGCAATCTAAATGACAAAACAGCTTTTTAGCTAAATATTAAGACACCAGTGACTAATAGCTCAATAATAGAAACTGATAACTTAGATCAACTCTATCTCTAAGTAATGCATGTCAGACCAGAGCCCTTTAAAATTTGATTTCAGGCCAAATTAGATACAACCAATTAACGTCACAATTTATTTAACCCGAAAGTTTTGCTTTGAAACTTTAAAACGTTACTTTTATATTTTCTTATACAGTGACTTTTTACTCGACCATTATATTGGCCAACGAGAGCCCGATGTCATCCCCATCAGTGCCTCAATTATGTTGATTTCGTAATATATATATAACTTGTAATAACTCTTGTTAAGAGAAACCGTTATATAAAATCATTATCTGATTTCAATTTTAACTATCGGCTTTAAGTATTTGAAATATTTTACAAAATCCAAGTTTATGGTTAACTTATTCACGGCAGTTGTTTATCGATGATTTTCACGTAATTCGGTTTATTATACATTGAAGTAGTTGTGCTTTTATGCATTGCATTCTTTTTATTATGGATTATTTGATTAGCTTTCATGTAATAGTGTTTAAAGTATTGATCAATAAAACAATTCGATGTAGTATCTCTTTGGTTATCACAGAATCAAACACAGACCACAACATTTATATTATCGAATTTTAATCTTTGCTAACCATGACTTATAGAACGAAACCGGTGCTAACGCTTTATCAGATCTTTGCTCTGTTTGTGGCACGAGACTCTATCCGATGGAGAAGTTGGAGTTCAGTGGAATCCGAATCCATAAGAATTGCTTTCGTTGTATAAAGTGTAAAACCGCTCTCAGGTACTATTAGTCCTTTATTCTGACTGACTCTTTCCTAAAATTTGCGATAAACTTGAACATTTGTTTTTTAATCTACAGATTAGACAACTTCACGACAACTGCCGATAAATTGTATTGTATTCCACATTACAAACAATTATTTATGGAAAAAGGAAACTATGACGAAGGCTTTGGACTCGAACAGCACAACAAGAAGTGGACCAACAAGAACATTAACAATAACAATATTGATTCAAATGCAAACAATCAAATCACTTCCAACAAAAGGAATAGTAGTTGTGATGTCAATCAAAATGATGCTCATCTCGAATGTTCTCAAGATGTTTCAGACAATTCTGACAACGATTATTAGCCACAAAGTCTTATATTTTGTTATTTAATGCAAAATTTTAACTATTCATTTGTCAATTTAGCGTTTTATGGCATTTTCTTATCAAGTTCTTTGTTGCGGAAGAGTTAATCTCAAAATACGTTTGTATATCAGAGTATAATCCTCTCATTGAAATGACCACAATCACAGATTTTTCTTATTTTATCAGCAGTTGTGATAAATCAAAAGTTACTTATATTTCTAGAACGTTTCAAGAGAATAGATCCATTTAATAGATTATGATTCAATATGAATTGAAGCCATAAATCTCTTTTGAAACTGTCTATGCTATTAACTAATTATTTATAGTATTTTTGTGTCAAACTCAATTTCAATTTGAGAAAACACTAGAATTTATGATGGATTGTGAGTCGGAATCGACTTCTATTTTATTGGATTGACTTCTTTTTTCCAGATCTTGGAATTAGTATTATCTGAATTTTAAAATATTCTTTAATCAAAATATTAAGTTTATAAACAATTATTTTTATTAAATCTTATTCCTTTTATCAATAAAGTTTCGATTTGATTCAGTTTTCGTTTATTTGAATTGAAAGAACTTCACTAAGGGATTCAATTATTTGCTACTACAGTACTATTTATTAAGTTTATCAACAGTGTATTATTACTGATTAAATCAATTGATTGTCAAAAATGATAACTTAAACTCGCAAACTCACACACGGTGGCTTTTACAACATTCTAGTACTAAATTATACTAAATTTTGGATCAACTCACTAAGCATTTATTTTCAAATAAAGTTAAACTATTGAAAGGCATCAATTTCTGTTTGAAAATAGTTTTGAAAAATAGATCTTAAGAATTAAAACTGTAAAACTATTCAAAGTAATCGCATAATCAGTATTAAGAACTGCATCGAACAAATAACAATACTTGAATTGAGATTTGTTACAATCCAAACGTTAATTAGAAAAGTATTTCGCACAAGACTAGGCAGTTCAGTATGAGACTAGGTATCCAGCTCCCCGATCATTAGAAGAGATTCGAATGCCAGACAGACTATACTGTCTGACAAGATATCTTAACAGACAGTTGAGCAGACCTATTGTACGAGTGTACATTCAATTTCACACCCTATTCATTCAGTTATCGCATCAAAACTTAGTAATTTTAGGGCAAATTATGAGTTTTAGTGCAAAGCTAGTTCTTTATTTTCCTAGTAAATCTAGATATCGAAGATTAAGTACAATCAGAATTGATTTTATAAGTCACGAATTATTGTTTAAAAACATTATAAACTTCTTATTCAATTGAGTAGTTTTTAGAACTTATTCAAAGTTTGCACAAAGTTTTCATAGTTCGAATGAATGCGTTCTCTATTCTTAACAGACAATTGTTATGGGTTACCAAAAATTTCTATCTCTTACAATTGTAACTGAAAATCCAATATGAAAACCATTTTAAGTTTTCTATTAATAGGAAATGGCATAAAATTGCGAGACAATCGATACAAACTCATCCATCTCTGTTTTACGTAAAGTTTAATATGAAGTTTTGAGTTAGAAGTTGGAGAGAGTCGTGATAATTAAATGACGTTAATAATGAATAGAATAGACGATAGTAAAGTACACGTTGTTTAACTATGCGTTGCATAACAACAACAAACAATCAACTCATCAATAAATGTATTGAACAAATAGTAGATTTAAACAATTGAATAAGTTTTAAAAGTGTAATAATTGGTAATAACTGATAGCGAATAAATAATGCAATTAAATAGAAAGCAATTCATAATAGTTATATATTTATTATCACTTTTGAGTCAAATCGAATGCGTTACTGAAGTGTTGAGACCAAAAGGTGTCCCGCTCTCGAGTATGTCCAAATTGCTATCATTTACCCTATTCTCCACCTCTATTCCTACCACTTATCTATTGTATATTTCTTTCATCCCAGAGAAGGTATTTTACGATCCCACCAAAGAGTTTCAATGTTTGGATGGCTCGAATACACTGCCGTTTATTTTAGTCAATGATGACTATTGCGACTGCGATGACGGCAGTGACGAACCAGGGACTAATGCTTGTCCAAATGGACGTTTTCACTGCTCTAACATTGGCTATATCGAGAGTATAATTCCATCCTCTAGAGTTAACGATGGTATATGTGGTAAGTTATCGTTATCTTCTACTTCATCAATAATTCACTCATCACTGGTTTGGTTTGAAAATTTATTTTTCACTTATTTCTATAGATTGCTGTGATGCGAGTGATGAATACAATAGTTCTGCTCAATGTCCCAATAATTGTATGGAATTAGGGCAACAATTAAGAGAAGAAAGAGAAAAACATTTAAGGCTCCTTAAAGAAGGAAATCAAATAAGAGAACAATATATTGAAGAAGCCAGGAAAAAGAAACAATTCTCTAAACAACAACTCGAAGAACTTAGAAAACAAAAATCACAAGTCGAAGAAGAAAAAAATGCGAGAGAGGCCAATAAGAAAGATGCCGAAGAAAAAGAGAAGGCAGCACTCGATAGGTATAAGGAAGAAGAAGATAAACTTAAAAAACAAAAAGAAGAGGAAGAAATTCTAAGATCTCAGGAAGAAGATCGAAAGTTAGCTGATATTGCTTTCAAAGAGATGGATCTCAATCGTGATAATGTACTTTCCTATACTGAAGTTCAAAAATTCACTAAATTTGATAAAGACGGCGACGGAGTCGTTTCTGAAGAAGAAGCAAAGGTTGCGATTCTTTATTCATTTTATGTTCATATTAAGTAAGATTTCATTTTGATTATTAATTAAAATTTTTACGAACAGTTTTATCTTCACGCTGCAAATGAAATGGAATTTGAAGAGTTTGTGGAGTCGGGTTGGATCATTATGAAGCCATATTACCTCAAAGATAAAACACAGGTTTGCTTCTTCTTCTTCTTTAGTTTGATAGCTATTTCTCTTTTAATCTTATTAATTTTGAATCAGTTTTAATACTAATCGCTTTTATTAATGCTAACAAAATGAATAATAGCATGATTTAGATGGCACACAAGAATATAATAAAGAGGAAGCTAAACCCTTAGAATCAGAATCAAATGATGCTAATTTGCCTGAAAATAGTGCTGATTCACAAACTGAGCATGAAGTTGAACACGAATCACCTCAAAACGACGAAGAATCTCCTAGTGACACACCCACTGAAGACACTGAGCCTGCGGTGAGATTTCCTTCCAATAGTAGACATTCGCAATTTTGCACCTATTTACAAATCAATTTTCAGTCATAACTCATAAAACATTAACATGCATGAATATTTTAGAACGAAGAAGATGAAGAGGAGGATAACGAACCACCGCCTTTCTTCCCTCCCCGAGATGCAGAACTGTTGGAAACAACAACTCCATCGCAAGAACCAGCATCTCCTCAATACGATGAAGAAACTAAACAATTGATTGAAAATGCCAAACGAGCAAGAGATGAATACAGTGAAGTTGAGGGTAAATTCTTAGATATGCAAACCAAAATACGAGAATTAGAAGTAAACCTTGAAACCGATTATGGACCCAGTGATGAGTTTATGCCACTTCACGGACAATGCTTTGAGTTTACTGATCGCGAATATACCTACAAACTTTGTCCATTTGACAGCGCGTCCCAAAGACCGAAGAGTGGCGGAACTGAGACTAGTTTAGGGTACGGAACAAATTATTATTTATATTGTTGTTATAAAACTGTAAATTGCATTTTCTAAATATCTATTCGATAACCAGTCGATGGGGTAAATGGATTGGACCAGAATTTAACAAGTATCAGAAAATGATGTTTGACGGAGGGGCCACGTGTTGGAACGGACCTGCCAGATCTGTAGCCGTTAACGTGAAGTGTGGAGTTGTTAATGAAGTGACTGCTGCCTCTGAACCGTCTCGTTGTGAATACGAATTGAATTTTTCAACACCAGCCATATGCGTAACCACTTCGCAAAGCGAAGACCACGAACACGTTCACACTGAGCTTTAATTATATAAAATTTGATTGATTTTGTAGATTGCATTCGAGCAATCATTAATTAACATCAATTCTAGTATTAAATTATGTCATATTGACATCTTTTGATTAAGTGGTTTCTGTTATCTCCTTATGTTTGAATACATTCCAGAAACATCCTTTCAATGTGAATAAAATGTTTATCACAGAATTTAATTTCAGTTAGTTTTTGAATACTTTGCCAACCCTATTAGAAGACCGATTAAATTATTGACAGTTCAAATGAATGCTGTGATAAAACAGTTGCAACAACTGACAACTAGCTCTGTTATAGTGTGTATATCTCATAGTTAATTTCAGGAAGTTAGTTACTTTTAAGTATTTGTTCTACAAGTTGTCAAATCCTTTCGGATTTTTCTCATTACAGGTGACAGTGTAAACGGTTGACGAGTTTTGGTCTAATGAGTGTTCAGTAGTGAATCAGTTGAATAAATACCATTTTGTGAGCGGGTTAGTATAAGAGCAGCCCGGATAGCTCAGTCGGTAGAGCATTAGGCTTTTAACCTAAGGGTCCAGGGTTCGAGTCCCTGTTCGGGCGCTTTATTTTTGCTGTTATTAATGACTATATTGACTTTTTCTCGTATTTAATCACAAAATGATACTGACAAACCGGTTAGAAAAGAATTAATCTCAAATTTTCGCTTAGATATACGTTTAATCATTTAGTAAATTCAGCCTAACTAATTAGCTAATATATGCATGTAAATGAAGACATCATTTATGTATAATCACTATAACTCGATATTTCTGGTATTATACAAGAAATGGCATTCTTTGTCATTATTTGATTGAACTGTTGTTTCTATTATTATCTTTAGTTAATTTAATTAAATCACAATCTCTTCAAAAAGTAAGTCCTTCTTTCGATTAATACTTAATGACACTTCAGTTTAATTAAATTAAGTTTAACTTTAATATAAAAAAAATGAATATTTAACTTAATTGAAATTGAACGAATTAGATTTAATATATTTGATATCTTTTCTATCTTTAATGCGTATTATTTTCTAAATTATTAAATATTAAGCCATTACTTTATATGAAATTTTACTCAATTTTTAGAAACAGTTTCGAGATCAAATATTGCAACAAATAATAGAATTGATTAAAGTATAAATGGCTAAAAGAAGACGCAATTCGTCGGACTCTTCAGACGAAGACTTAGACGAACCGAAAGCAAATGCGGTCTCAAGTGGTTCGTCATCAAGTTCTGACGACGAGGACGCGGACTGGAGCGCAAAGGGATCTAATAAACCAAAGAATAAAAGGGGACGACCTCAGAAGAAGACATCGAAACAGGTGCACGAAGAGGTAGATGAAGAGAAAGAAGAGGGAGAAGTCGAGGACGACGAGGAAGAAGACGATGACTTGGAAGAGTTTAACGATGGATACGATGAAAACCTTATGGGAGACGAAGACGATCAGAAAAGACTGGCTCTCATGACAGAAAAAGAAAGAGAACAAGAATTGTTCAATAGAAGCGAAAAGAGAGAAGTGCTTAAGACTAGATTTGAGATCGAGAGGAAGTTGCGAATGGCTAAGAAGAAGGAACTGAACAAATCACAAACCGATGCTCGGCTCGAAGTACCGAACGACGAAGAAATATGGAGGACAAGCGAAAAGTTAAGGACGCCATCAAAGGATTGAAGGCTGAGAGAGAAAAGAAAAAAGAGAAACTCAAACAGCAACGTCTTAGAGCCGCTGATGTCTATTCTTCTGATTCCGATTCTGAGGATGATAAAAATGTTCGCCGAAAATCCTCGTCTTCCTCGTCATCCTCTTCGTCATCGAGTGATGACAGCGATAATGAAAATGTGAAACACAATCGAAATGATGACAATAATAGTAGTAAGAAAGATGATGACGACTGGGACGAGAACCAAATGAGTGATAAAGAAGAGGCTGAGTCCTGGTCTATCACTATTGAACATTTAAATTCGATTCGTTTGTCACGACATAAAATGGAGAAATGGTGCCACGCCCCCTTCTTTAAAGAAACAGTCACCGGTTGTTTCGTCAGAATCGGTATTGGTCTCAATCCTAAATCTAATAAATCCGTTTATATTGTTGCACAAATCGTTGACGTGATCGAAACTCCCAAAATCTATAATCTCGGCAAAACGCGAACTAATAAAGGGCTCAAATTACGGCACGCACGACAACCGGAACGTGTCTATCGATTAGAATTTGTGTCTAATAATGAGTTCGAACCAAACGAGTTCAATAAATGGTTTGAATCGATGACTAGCGACAGGTGTGAGTTCCCATCAAAAGAGTTTGTCGAACGTAAGAAACGCGATATCACTAACGCATTAAACTACAACTATAGTGATCATGACATCGAATCAATAGTTCAGGAGAAAGAGCGCTTCAATAACCGTCCCGTCAATTTTGCTATGAAAAAGACTAGACTTCTAAAAGAGAAGGAATTGGCAGAAATTAATGGAGATCACGATAAAGTCGAAAAAATTATGCAAGAAATTGATGAATTGGATTCTGAGGCCAAGCAATTAGACAAGAAAAGAACACAAAATATTGCTGCCATTTCTTATATTAACGAAAGAAATCGCATGAGAAATATTAAAGAAGCAGAAAAAGCATTAGTTGAACAGAGCGCTAATAATAAGGCTTTGAACAACTCTCAGGACCCCTTCACTAGACGCAAATGTACGCCAACCATGATTCATATGTTCAACAAAAATAAAATCAATAGTAGGGAAACCAATGAACGTCAACCAGTTTCTAATGACGCTAAAACCAAAGTCGAATCTGAACCTAACAATGAATCAATTGATGAACATAAAGATTTGTCAGCAATCGATTCAAGTAATGGAGACTACGATCAGAAACAGTTGTTAGGCTACGAAAAGGCTTCATCTCCTGGCTCATCGAGTGGTCAACAAAATGATTTATTTTCTGCTCATAATTTTGACATTAAAATAGACTTTGACGTGGATATAGGAATCCCAAGCGTTTCGTCTGCGAACACATTCTCAAATAGTTCTCTAACAACCCTTAATCACTCTTTCAGTACACCAAAAACAACAAATAGACGTTCACTCAATTTAGATGAATACAAAAAGAAAAAGGGACTCATTTGATTGACTCATTTTTGTTTTCATTCTCTAAGAGCCTTATTCTGAGTTCTGTTTTAAGCTCGATCTCGACGAGAGTTAGACTGAGTGCTATTGAAATTTGTATTTTCAAGTCTAACTCTCGTCGAGATCGAGCTTTAAACAACTCAGAATACGGCTTTAACTCTATGAAATTTAGGCAATGAATCAGTGCGTTCAATAATTAGATTATTTTTTTTTCATGTCATTCAACGTAGGAAATGTGTAATTTATTACTTGTTCACTCAATCAATGTAATTCTGGGTCCTAATCATGAAAATTAAATTATAAATGTCTCGTGTTTAGGGTTAACATTCATTTGTCACGTTTTAGTTCTCATCGGATAATCTAATATTTTGATTTTTGCCTTCAGTTCACTTTTAAATTGTAATATATTTTTGACTAAAATAAAATTTTTTGAGTTGATTTGCACAAACAAGTTATTTGGTCAAACAGTAGTCTATAAAGTTCTTAACCATTTAACTACAATAATGAAAGGATCAGAGTGGCAGTTGTTATCCATTCAGTAAGAAATCCTATTCTCATACAAAAAGCTAAGAAAAACTAGAGAGATACTAGTTTTCAACTTATTAACTTTCAATATGAATCAAACCAATGATGATTAATAAGAATTTTTCTTTTTAAAAGCTTAGATTTTGATAATCTATTTCTTTATCTATAAATTAATTATGAAAGCAATGCTTTATCAATAGTTCACTAATGAACTTATAAGTCAAAGATTATATATAATAGATGTGATCTAATAATCAATTGTGGAATCGAGTATCTGATTCAAGACGGACATATACTTCTTTTATGCATTAGTAAAATCAGATAATTAAACATAGCGCATCGCTCAGTACAACTTTCAAAAGTTAAGCAGTAGAGGCAGTGGTTAAGGAGTAAAGGGAGACCTTCTTCGAGCTCAAGTAGTCTTAGTTTTTGTTTTTGATACAACTTATGCAAATTTTATATATATGTTGTGTTTTGCGCGCATACACTCCTGGACACAACTATCTTTAGTCGATTAAAGTCGAATAACTTTTGACTGGATCATTCGATCTTCAAACTGATTTCAGCTGATTGTAGCCAGATAATGGCCATCAAAATTAACCTTTGATTTTCATGAAAACTATTGATTTCTAATTCACTTTTTGTTAAAACGAACTTGAAAAAGTTAATTTCAAATTAAGTTTATTAAAAATTAAATTGAACACACAAATAACGTTTGAAAATTTGAGTTATTAACAATATGTACAACAATAGAGCGGAAAGTTAATTAACAGAAAAACTAAAATTTTATTTTTACGTCTATCCTTATTTTGAGTTTTCATTTTGATGGCCCTTTTCACAGTTATTCTAGTCAATTTTCAATAAAAGTTACATTTTCAAAAATGGCCATTATCTAACTACAATCAACTGAAATCAGTTTGAAAATCGAATTATCCAGTCAAAAGTTATTCGACTTTAATCGACTAAAGATTGTCGTGTCCAAAGGTCCAATATCAGATTATTTGAAGTGTATGTATTTGACATTAGAGGGCTGCAGAAACCCAAATTTGATTCTGTTTTCCCCTATTGAATGAATACTCTATTCTTATGCGCTATGGTATTAGCTAGTGGTCCCTTAGGAGTGTAGTAAACAATTAATGTTTTTTAATTGTACACTCGTTTCAAATGCAAAGTAAGCTAATTAATTAATAATTGAAGTTTTCAAAATTGTTTGTTAATAACCAAAAAAGAAATGAGTCAACAAAAAGTGGTCAAATTGCAAGTAAATGATTTATTTAATGAGTTGAAAGACGAAAATGAAAGACTTTTAACACAATTACTATTCGCTCAAAAATGTATTGAAATATTGGAAAACTATAGAAATTATTTAACCATCTTCTGTAATAGCTGTCAATGCGATCAGAGTTCGCAAATTAAAACAAAGTTAAATGATTTGGAAAGTGATCTTAAAGCTATTGACAATCAAAAAGGAGTTATCTTTAAAAGCGATAAAAGTGTAAACTCTTTGACTGAAACTGAGTCACCGGTCGCAGTAATAAAACATAAAAAACTTAAAATAAAGTTGAAGCAAGTGAAGAATAAGACTAAGAAAATAGCTGGAGTCAACAAGAAGATTACCCGTAAAAGTTTGGCTATGAGGGCGCCAAACATTTCTGAACCAGAAGATAATTGCATTTATAAAAGTCATACCAATAATAACCTTAAGACTTGTAACAATAGGCTAGTTTCGAGTCAACAACAATTTACGGAGTCGCACAACAGTCACAATCGTGTAGATTTAGGTAACCTTTCACTTAAATTTGTTCAAAACTTTTTATTAAACTCGATCATAAGCTTTTGATTCAAAATCAACCTTAAAATGAAAGAAATTGTTTGAAACTAAAGTTTTAAACTTTATTTAAAGCCTTGAAGTCTAAAGTAAAGAAGATTAAAGGCGTGAAAGGATTTTGTTGTGATTTTTGTGATTATACAAACATAAGTTTTAATAGAGTTGAGTCTCACATGAATAAAGAACATATTAATATCAGGCCATATAAGTGCGATAAATGCGAACTCAGTTTTACGGGCAAACATCTATTGAACGGACACATAAAACTAATGCATTCAAATGTTAGATATTATTGCGATTGGAATGAATGCAAATTTGAAACTATTAATTATAATTCTCTTAAAGGTATTATTTGATTTAAGTTCACACTTTTAACTAATCTTAAGATTAATTTGTACTTTGTTTTTCTGCTTAAGAGCATCGCTTGAGGCATATCGGGGATAAACAGTTCAAGTGTTTATGGCCTGCATGTGAACGAAGCTTTATTACAAAAAGCGAATTAATGGGACATCAGAAACGAGTGCACAATGACTATCGAGCTTATCGGTGCGAATGGCCGGCATGTGACTCATCTTTTAAGACAAGTATGAAACCAAAATGAGATTTTAATTTTCATTTAACTGTTCCATTGAACAGGTCAAGACTTGAAACATCACATGTGCACGCATACGGGCCAAAAGATCCACCGATGCGAATGGCCCGGTTGTGAGTGGAGGTTTACTAGAAAACCACAACTCGATAGGTCTCCTATGCAGTTAATACATATGTTTATTAATTTGGAAAGAGTTCACATCCAAATTATTTTGATTTTGAAGTTTAGAAAAACAGATTATCTGCAAAATAAATAAATAGATAAAGCCATTGAATGATAGGCAGAACTACAGAAACGAATAATAGAGATCCCGATAAGGATTAATAAACGTTTGATGAACGAATTGACTGCAAGACATAAATAAGTAAAATTGATTTTTATAAGATGAATAGAACCTATTCTCATTTTCATCTGATATGAAATACAAAGTTTTAATTAATGTAACAAAGTTTGAACTTGCGAAAGTGGTTACTAATAAGTTGAGTTTTGTCTGTTAAATGCAGTTAAGTGTTTTATATTATTTGTCTGGTAGAGTAGTTTTGAGGTGAACTTTTTTCAAATTAATATACATATACAAGAAATAATTTACTCAAATAATATTTTCGATAGGCACATGCTAATACATAAAGAAGTTCGTAACTTTTCGTGTACTTGGCCCGAGTGTGACAAAAAGTTTAGGACTAGTTGCGCACTCAAAGTCCACCTCATGGTTCATCGCGGCGATCGACCCTTTCGGTGTGAATGGCCTCAATGTGACAGAAGGTTTACCGAAAAGGCAAATATGTTAAGACATTTGAGAACTCATAACAATAAACTCAAAAGCGATTGAAGTAATTCATGTCAAATTACATCTATTTTCGATCTTTCAGTCTACCTTTTGCATTTATTACTTATTTAAATTTCCTCTATTCATAATTCTCAATGAAGAGATTTTTAATAATATAAAGTAACTAGAGATAATTGATGTAACAAAAATTTGTTCAATCTAAACTTTATTTCAAGTGTTAGCTATCGGACCATTTCGATAGTGTTTTTCTAAGATATATAATAGATGTTGAAGTTTGTGCTAAAGAGAGAAACCAAAAAGTAAGTCACATCTAATAGTCGATTGTGGAATCGAGTATTTCGTTTAAACAAGACGGACATATGTAGTGATTATTTGATAATTGCAAGTCCTCCGGACTGTAGTTTTTGTTGCAATTACAAAAATTGCATTTATGGAATATCTTTGACACAAGTTTCTATGGCTTGAAATTGGGACTTTTCAATGTCTAGCAATTATTGAATAGTTGCAAATATAGAATATGCAATTATCGAATAACCACTGCTTTTTTATGCATTCGTAAATTGAAACAAACACACAATGCATCGCTGAGTACAACTTTCAAGAGTTGAGCAGTAGAGCAGAAGTTAAGGAGCAAGAAGAGACCTTTATCAAATCCAGCTAGTTTCTGCTTTTAATAAAACATAGATTTTTGTTATATTTTGTGTTTTGCGCGCATATATCCATGTGTTTAAGTGTATGTATTTGACATTAGAAGGCTGCAAAACTCAAAATTTGGTTTTCTTATCCCCTGCTGAATACTCTATTCTTTTACTCTATGTTATAAGTGAGAAAGTGGATTATCAAAATATGAGATTACTTTTAAAAAGAACAATAATTCACAATTATTCTTGTTAGAAGCGACTAGAGATCAAAGTTAGTCATCGATAGGCACGAATTGTACCTGACTCGCTTTTATTAAAACTTAATAACACTTTTTAAACATATTAGAGTCATTTCGAAGTCTAAGTCTATAGAAAATCAATTTAGTTTTATGCAATCAAACTGCAAGTCTAGAATAGAAAATTGATTGTTTCAGGTCAAGTTAGGTTAGGACGAGCTCAATGTTTAGTTGATCATTATCGTAGTTAACCAGCAATCGTACAGTTTTCAAATTGATAAATAAATGTTTATGAGTGTGTAATGAGTAACTGGTCCCAAAAGCAGTTTCCTTACGTTTTGTTTGTAAATATAAGTGCGAAAAAATCACTTAAGTTAAACTGCACTTCAATTAATTCTTAAATTTTAGGTCATTCTATATTCATTTTAATATAAATAACAATAAGATGGAAGACGAAGACTTGGAGGAAATGAAGTTCTTGAGAGGTATTAATTAAAGATTTAATTGAATGTCTCATTACTTATTAAAATGATCGTTTATGTTTAGAAATTCAGAAGAAAAGGGAAGCCATCGACAAAAGGAACATAATTAGTTATAAATTCGAATTAAATAAGAACTTAGTTAATAGAAACAATCAAACAGTTCCTAAACACTCGAAAACAATTGAAGGCGAACCAACCGATCAGTCAAATCAAACTGAAGAAGTCTCCAAAATAATGGGATTTTCAAACTTCGGTCGAACTAAAAGTGGTCCGAATACAAAAACTGCTAAAAAATTTGATGTCGAAAAGATGTTCGCTGAAAGACCAAACGCCAACAAATGGAAACCACTTGAAGCAGATAATAGAGAATCAAAAAGTAGTAGCGATTCAGACGATAGTCAACCGATTGGTACCACAAATGAAGCAATTCCTGCAGCGAACAAAAGTTCTACAATTCAAACAACGAATAACAGCGACAGTGAGTCTGACTCTGATCTGATTGGGCCTCCACTCCCGCCTAATTTTAGTTCTGATAATCAAAACACTGAAGACAGAAGCGATGAAGAGTTGAGTGAAGACGAAGACGATGACGATGGAGAAGAAGATATGATCAGTCGATACAATGTTCTACCCATAAGTCATGAAATAGAAATGAGTCACGGGTCAAAATCTGTGACCGCATTAGCATTAGATCCGAACGGGTCTCGATTGGTGTCGGGAGGCGTTGACTACGAGATGCGATTCTGGGATTTTCAGGGAATGGATTCCTCTCTGCAGTCGTTCCGAGCGATAACTCCGTGTGAATCGCATCCGATAAAGAACCTGGAATTTTCAGCAAACGGGGACGTAGTTCTTGTTATATCAGGAGCATGTGTTGCAAAAATAGTTGACAGGGATGGCTTTGTCAAGGGAGAAACAATTAAAGGGGATCAATACATATCAGATATGAGTCACACTAAAGGCCACACAGCAATGCTGAACGACGGCACTTGGCATCCAAGAGATAAAGAACTGTTTGCCACTTGTTCTAATGACGGCACGTGTCGCATTTGGAATATAAACAACTTGAAAACACACAAGTCAGTCATAAAGCCACGATCTTCTGGTGGTCTCAGAGCTACTCCTAACTCATGCCGATTCACACGAAACGCTGAATTGATTTCTGTTGGTTGTAATGACGGAAGTATTCAAATGTGGGATACCAGAAGGAGTTTTGTTAATACGAGTCGTTTGATTCGCGACGCGCACGCAAAAGGCAGCGAAATATCTTGTATTCAATTTTCATATGAGGGTAATAGTCTGTTGTCGCGCGGAACCGACGAGACGTTAAAGTTATGGGACATGAAAATGCTTAAGACCCCTGTTTTCTCAAAGGAGGATCTTTTCAATCGTTTTTCAATGACTGACTGTTTTTTCTCACCTGACGATCATCTGATAGCGACGGGCGTTTCGTGTCGTAAAGGAGAAGATTTTGGTAGATTATTGTTTTATTCGCGTGAGACATCTGATCTGAAATATGAAATCAAAGTGAGTAATGGAGGAGTGATTAGGTCTTCGTGGCATCCAAAGCTAAATCAAATAGTTGCTGGGTCATCTAATGGTGCGCTTAAAGTATATTACGATCCAGAAAGGTCTGAAAGAGGCGCTAAACTATGTGTTGTCAAGCGTAGACGAAAGTATAGAGAGAGCTATGAATTAATTGAGCCCCAAATCATCGCCCGTAAGTCTATACTCATGTTTCAAGTTCTCCTTCAGTTGACTTTCAAATGTTTATTACTATTTTTTTTATTATAGCTCATGCTTTACCACTGTTCAAAACCGAGAGGAAGAAGTCATGGCGCGTACAAATGCTTAAAGCCCGTAAAGATCCAGTCAAGTCTCGTAGGCCCGAGCTGCCAGTCACTGGTCCCGGACAAGGAGGTCGTATTGCCTCTGCTGGCAATACGTTTGCATCTTTTATTGCTAGAAATCTGGGAGTTAAGAATAAAATTGATGACAATGAAGACCCGCGCGAAGCACTTCTCAAGCACGCAAAGGAAGCCGCTGAAAATCCTTATTGGGTATCACCTGCTTATACAGCCACTCAGCCAAAACCTATTTTTGCTCAAACTGATAATGATGATGATGATGACGACGATGATGACGGACAGCCCGCAGAAAAGAAACGACATATACCAGTTTAGATCACCTGCTTATCTCTTCATTTAAGTTATATTTTTATGTACAGTATTTTTATTCCATAAACTTATGTTTAAGTGATTGCTAGTTTTAGACACCATTTAATACATAAAATATATACAGTTTTTTTGCAAATGAATGTACAAATTGACTAAATTCATTTAAATTAATGGATAAATGGCTGTCAGTTTTTAGTTAAGTTTAATTCAAGAAAGTTGTGATATTTTCTGTAATGATACATAAGATCAAGTGGATTGTGAGCTAAAAATAGATAGACACCTCATTTCTAGTAATTCCAAATTAGTGAAAGTGGCGAACATGGATTCAATTTTTATTTCATCAATTTGTATTTTGTTGTAAAGCGCACAAATTTTAAATTGTTTCAAATTGGAACAACTTTTCATGAACGACTGCAATGAACTCTCATGAATACGTAAATCAAGTCTGAAAACAAAAGGATTCAATCAATCAATGAATAAACGAAAAGAATTAGTTCTCACTCTTTAGTCCTATTATTAGATCCATCGTGAGAAGTGGAACTATCAAACAAGTTAATGCTTTTCATGTTAATATGGTTACGATTAAGCAAAATAGTGTTGAGTATCGTTTGTAATTTGATGCTTAAACTTTTAGTGACCCAACAGATTGTTTTCAAATTACTAAACTTTTGGATTATTTTTAGAGCTGTTAATTCATCTTCGGGAACTATCAACAAGTTATTGACATCAGGGCCTCTAATATTGCTTTGAATACAACATTGTTTTATAGGAAAATGCAATTCATCACTAATTACGATGACTTTCTGATCTTCAAAAGACTTTTCAATAACTTTCTTCCATTTCTTGCAAACCAATTGAACTCCTAAGCGTTCGTTTATGTTTAGGTTGTTCAAAATAAGTAAAAGTAAATCATCTGAAAGACTATTGATAGTAATTTTACGATTTTTATTGAAACCTTTTTTTACTCTACTCAACACAGAAAAAGAATGCCTGAAGAATTTGGCGAGCCGATCAAAAAGTTTCATTTCACGAATAAACTATAAATTGACTAGAATCCAATGTAATCCGTCTTGTTATGATTCAGCTTTATGATATCTAGATTATGAAAACATTTAAATAAGTTATATATTTCAAGGATTGTTCAAGTCAGTTGTGATAAGATAAAAAAGTTAAATAACTTATTCATACAATTTATTTGATATAAATTATCAGTTGATAAGTCATTTCAACTTTCTGTTTACTTTGACTCTTCTGTAATATTTTTATGTGAGTTATTTAGCATTTATTTAGCATTAAAAGTTTCTTAAGATACATCACTTAACTACTTGCATATAACCTATTGTTGCAATGCTTTTCATTTCTCTTTTGATTTAATTTGTCAGCTTATCTTTTATTAGACCTCAGACCACTTAGATCTATTATTGATTGTTTGCATTTAATGCTACGAAAACTTCAATAATTAAATGCCTGACTAAACTTTCAGTATAAATTACGCTACAGTAAGAACTAAATCCTCTAAAAATACATTTGATTAATGAACAAATTAGAGATTAGTGAAAATTTGAAGTTTCACTCAAAACAATAAGTTATGTATTTGCGCAAAATATTGAAGACTCGCGCATGCCTTTCAATGTTTACAAAAATCATATTTTCCAGTATTTCTACTAATCAAAAGTTTTTCAGATTTACAAATATTTCTATTGACTGTCAAAAATAAATATAAATTATTATGAAATGTTTTATGATTAAACCAGTCACAACATGGGTGATAATGAGGTCAAAGTATCGAATGGAGACAAAAATGAAGAAAAACAAGTGAACGAAGAAACAGATTTGAATAACCAAATTTTGAATTGGGCAGAAAATGGACACATTTTAGGAGTTAGCAAATGTTTGAGTTTCGATCGCAATTTGGTCAACGCTGTCGATAGTGATGGCTATACGCCTCTTCATAGAGCTTCTTATAATAATCATTTAGAAGTGGCTAAACTTCTCATCAAAAGTGGTGCCAATGTGAGATCACGTACTTACGATGGTTGGCAACCACTCCATAGCGCCACCAAATGGGGACACGTTCAAATCATTGACTTGTTACTTAATTGTGGTGCGGATATCAACGCGGCTACCAGTGGAGGAAATACTGCTTGCATTTGGCCGCGTCTAATCCTGGCTCGAAGAAAGTTTTGGAGTTTTTATTATTTCACGAAGACGTTGATATCAGTCTTAAAAATGATTCCGGAGATACTGCTTATGACATCGCAAAGAGATCTTCGTCACTTTATACTCTTTGGGACTATTTGTGATTTTCATAGTCTGATTAATTGTTTTAATAATTTTTTGTAATTTGTATAAATGATTTGTATGATATATAAGTTGTGTTTTAATAACTTATTATATGTTGCAGCCGTTCAATATTCACTCAGACTATGAAACATTTTGTCATTTTTATTACTTCATATTTGAATTGTCTTCTGTGCCTCATTATTTTTCACCTTTTGAGCCTCAATCAAATACAAACTGTTTTTATCTTAACTTTTGGACTACTATTGAATTGAAATCAATTTTTGATGTTATATTGTTTAGTCTATAGCTCTGAAGTTTTCATTTGATTGCTCTAAAGGTCCCTATAAAACTTGTCATATGTGGGTAGTTCAAAAAGTTTTCTCCCATATATATTAGCGACCGAACTATAAATAAAAAATTGTCTTAAATTTAAACCATAACGTTGCACAAGTTTATAGGTTAAAACACAGGTCAATTGTAGCATTCATACAGACATAGTTAATTAATTGATATAAACTCGACTGAGAATTGACCCACATTAATCTACCACCAAGTTCAAAAACTTTCTCTGCAATTAGATTAGCGATTCAAATTGATTAATATCTTAAAGATATTGTGTTCAATAACTGTTTTCTCAAAAAAAAATATCATTTTAAATCTTAAAACTAAAAACGGTGAAAGGTTTTGAACTTGATGAGATTAACATAAGTGGATTCTCAATCGAAACATATAAATGCTTGTATGAATGCTACAATTGATCTGTGTTTTAACCTATAAACTTGTGCAGCTTTATGGTTTAAATTTAAGATAATTTTTTTATTTATAGTTCGTCGCTTATATATCAGGGAGAAAACTTTCTCAAATGACCCATGTACTTTAGACTTTAAAAGATAAAACCTTAGACAACTTTAAGAATTGGATCAATTGTAAAAGGTCAAACCCTTATATCAAGTCTTATATGAGTTTTATCGAATACAGGAAAAGCAATCAGGAAATTAGCAGAGCTTATTCAACAAACTATCATTTGAATTGTCTCCTGATTTAAATTAAGTTTGCCTAAAAGCAGTTAACTGAAATAAACGCTAATTCTATCCAATAGACTGCTCTCACTAATCGACCCCAATATCTGAAATATCTGTTTATCCAAAAAAAACGTCTTAAATATTTTGAACTAAATTTGAAATAATTTTTAAGATTAAAATCGACTGGTTTAGAGCTTGACTTCGATACGATTTCAAAAAATTAGCCAAAATTGAAAAGAAATTGGACTAAAAAGTTGTGAGATTTAATAGAAACCACTTTAAATACAAGTAACTTTTATGGATTGTTATACTTGACAATTATTGTCACATTATTTATGTTTGACACTCAAAGTCTAAGAGAAAATAATAACACAAATCTGATATAACAAGTGATCCAAGATGAAATGGCCAGAACTACCAGAGGAATGGACGTACCGTCCACCATGGGTACCGCCGTATATAGTCCCGCATGGCTGGCCCGATCCTCTCGTTTCTAAAAAGAAGTGATCGGAGAGAAGCGAAAGCCTTACTTTTCTTCGATACTCCCGATTACGATGACTGTTTCAAAAAGACCCTCAATATCACAAATTATGGCATAAAAGCTGGTATTATTCCACCTCTTTATTTAGGTCATAAGACCATTATGAATGATTCGATTATTCCTATCGTCTTAGCCGCCGCAGTCGCTATGACCGACCTCTTGAGTAATAAACAGTTGTCTTATGCTAATGCATTTGGAAGAGTGGCTTTTCATTTCGGAAGAATCGGTTCTCTCATATTCTTATTTGATTGTTTTAAGGGGAAACTACTTTTTAGGCTGGTGATCAAATAAGCCATCGACGTAAACAAATGAATACGGAATCTATACTTAATGTGATAAATACATAAAAAGCATATTTTTGCCTTACAGTCTTGCATTGGAAGACGTTTGGTATTTCTTTTATTCAAATTAAAAACGTGTTACGTTTCATAACTAAAATTTTTTGTTTACATCGATGGCTTATTTGATCGCCGCTCTAAAGGGCTGTCCTCTTAATATAGATCTAAAGTTCAGTCTATTTAATATTTCAATATTCGATAACTAACTGATGAATAGGTGGTTCAGCGATGCTGTACTCATCAGTCACGTGTGCGGTCGCCAATTTGAGAGGCAATAAAGACGACGAATGGAATCATATAATCGGTGGTGCGTCGATTGGACTCATTTGGGGCTATAAATGTCAGTTTACAAGCATTTCATGTTGACTTGAATCTATTTATTTTGTTCTCTTGTTTAACAATTTAACAAATGTATTATGTCTTGCAGACCACAGCACAGCCATCGGGTCAATGGTGGCACTCGCCGGAGCTTTCACTGGATTTATGATTAAAAGGTCATTCATGCAGGATTGGGTTATATATCCTAAAAATATGGATCATGTTCGAGAAGAAGGTGCTGTTCTTGGAAGTCAAAATTTTGGAGATCTTAGAATTGGAAAGAGATTCCATTTGACTTTAGAAGATCCAGGAAGAAAAGGCCTTGAATAATCCAATATTTAGTTTCAGCAAAATGTTAGTTCTTAATATCAAGTCTATGTTAGTGTACATAAAATTTGAGCTCAAATAGATTCTGTTTTTGGGTTATTAAAATTAAACTAATCTTAATTCAATTACATAACTTTTCGATTATTTAATAGAACTTTAGTTTTAAAATATGAACACATCTTTAGAGGTTGATCACATTAATGATAATCATAATAGAAACAACGAAATAAAAATATTGTCTAAAATTTTAAAATTATTATAAGGTTAAGAATAACAAAAATATAGACTTTAATTGAGTTGTTTAAGAGTACGGTCAAACCTATTGAGGAAAATGTCAACATGTTTATTATTGAAGGTTAAAGTTGTACGAATTCTTAGAGTAGCGGAACCACTGCCACCGCAGTGGATTCCATTTAGATGGAGCAACTGTAATGAAGAAATAGCTCATTAGTCAATTAGTCAACTTCCTAGGATTTGACTTCGATTTGATTAGGTTTTGCTCGCATATTGTTGTAGATCGCCCTAATAACAAAGCTCGTATTGTAATAATTATTTTATTATTGTTCTGGTATCACTTATGTCGGCGCAACAACAATATGTGGGAAAAACTAACTGAAACCCGAAATTTACTAAATGTGTTACCTTAACTGCCTTATCTCGCAATTCAGAAGTTCGGAAATCAATGGCACAGAAAGTGCCGCGTCCTCTTGCGTTCAACAGTATGTTTGGGTATTGACTTTGAACTGATTCCAGACCTTTTAGCAAATAGTCACCGGTTTTTGCAATTTTCTCAATTAGATTTTCTTTATTGATAACTTTTACAACTTCTTCGAGAAAGATGAGTTTTCCTGGGTCTCCGAGCCATGTATTGAATATTCTGTAAGGTTGGTCAGGTCTGAACTGACTTTTATAGAAGAAGCCTCCAATCAACATTTTCTTACTAAAAGTAACGATATCTGGACATTCATCCAATTCGAAATGTTCGTGAGCCCAAAAACGACCCGTTGGTCCGCCACCGGTTTGTACCTAATCGTTAATAAACACAGTTAAATCTGCCTAACCATAATATGTAGTCGAATAGTTTATAAACAATATAAAGTAAGTCTTCATTCCCTATTTAGTTTGTTTTTAAAACCATTTAACTGTATGTTCACATTAGACAAGTGAAAAACAGTACTAAAACTTGGCTTAAAGTATAATAAGGTCTGTAATAATACTAGTATTTAACGTATTTTCTACTGATAAACAATGGGATGAAAAGTTTGACTAATTACTTCATCTATAATGTAAGCGACATCATTTTTGGCACATATTCGTCTCAATTGTTGAAAGAACTTGACTGATCCGTGATTATCGCCACCTTCTCCTTGAATAGGTTCGATAATGAGTCCTGCAACGGGTACGCCTTTCTTCTTATATTTTTCGATCAAGTCCTCGACTTCCTCCAAACATTTGTTATCAATTTTCTCATTTTCGCTCACGTTTTCATTCAATGGATATTTATATAAGGGATATGTAGCGATTGGCCAATCGAATGCGGGCACATCCAGCTTATGGATTGGCTTCGAATGCGTACAACTATACAAATATGATAACAAGAATTGAATTGAGTTTGCACGGAGTCTGCATTAAACTGACTAAACCTCAAAGCACCGAATGTTCTGCCGTGAAAGCCACCTTTAAATGACATGATACTTAATTTTGGTGAACCAGGAATTTGATTGGAAAGACATGATTGAAGCTCATCATTATTTGGAGGTGCACCATTTCTCGACCTTGACTGATGCCAAAAACAAGCAGCTATTCAGACAATTAAACCATTCTATTATGATTGACTATAGAATTAGAGTTAGAATTCATTATAAACCTTTGAGTGCATTTTCAACCGAACAACTGCCACACGCCATGGTTTGTACCTCAGTAAGACCTTTGGGCGCAATTGACAAAAGCGCAGACTTCAACTTTTCGTTGAAGTCTCTTGGTGGAAGAATACCGAGAGCTGGTCTGTTGACAAACGCGATCACATTTTTGGGATCTTGAGCTGCGCTCAAAAGCGACGGGTGATTATACCCAAGAGGAATCGATGATATCTGACTGTAAATGTCTAGAAAAGTATTTCCATCCACATCAGTAATGTAATTGCCCACCGATTTGGAATAATCGATGAAAAGCTGAACTGCAGCTGAGTTCTGGATTGAATCTAATTCGTTCTTGAGCTGAGTTGAATTGGGTCCTGGAATGTCAGTCACTATTCGTGGCTCTGATGGCTCTTCGACTCGACTCGAAAAGTATGCATTAATTAATCCATCAAACGAGGGCTTGTTTGATGCCAAAAGTATGGAACGTCTTACTGTGTTTAACATTATTGGAAATGATTATTCTTATGTCCAGAAAATATCTGTTTAGACAACAATTTAAGAGTTAATAGTATTAATTTAGTACAGAATAACTAAAGGAAATATGTGTTTATGCAATATAACTGTTATTAGTTATTGGCCTTAATTTAGTGGAAGACACTATTGAGATAAAAAAATTTCAAGGTTTCAACACTTGCAGATCTCATATATTTTTTCAAAGCAAACCAACTTCCATCTGAACCCTAATTCGTAAGAGTTGTTGCTATGAGAGAACATATCCGTATAATAGCAGTCTAGAAGTCAATAAATAAGCCATTTTTGCCCTTATTTTGTACACTACGCATATCTCAATATAGCAATATATTTTCATATCCGCAGTAACTCTGCTTATCCTAAAGATTTAATTTCTATGCGACCTAAGTTCCCACTTGTTGCCGAACTTTTAAAAGCTTGCACTCAACATTCAGATTGGTTTTAAAGCAAACTCAACTCAAATTAGTAAAGTTTGTTTTATTTACTTTTAAGCCCCCAAGTGTTAAAAAACTTATTGACACATTAACCAACTAATCATTCTATTGATAATTATATAACAAACAATATTTTACGATTCAAATTATTCTGAAATACAATTGAACGAATGAAAAAGTGGACATTTATTTCCAAAATTTGTCTCGAAATTATTTTGGGAAACCTATATTTTCGAAATTGAAGGTCAATCATAAGTTTTTCTTAATTTGTATTCAAGCCATGATATTCAAAATGAATGACATCAGAATTAATGTTCAGCTCTGACGTTGGCTCGCTTGGTGTCGATCTGGAACTTTTCTACATTTCTGAAGAAAACTTATCTGATTTGTTGACTCATATCTTTACAAAATTTCTAAACCTATAAAACTTATTAAATCTTAATTTGCATTCTTTAAGTTAGTTTATAGTTATATTATAGCTGAGCAGTAAAGACTAAATCAAACTTTTAGTTAGCAAGACTTTTGATTGATCGAAGATGTTCAAGACTCGGAAGTACTGAACCGCTTAAACGCCACTATTGTTGTAAATTGAAAGTGAAAAATCTGTCAATATTATGCAATTTATCCCACAGCTATGATTGGCACGTAGACCTTATTTTAGTGAAATACTTGTGTGTAATTATTTGGGGATTTTAACAATTTTCTCACGAAATCTACCTCCAGTGAATTGAAGAGCCAAGCTCTCAAAGCCAGTTCTATTGAATTATGAAAGCAAATGAATAATTGATGTTTTGGTTTTTCTTTCAATTTTTTGTATATCGGTAAACCTCATACCTGCTAAAAATAAACTTAGTATGTCAACTCAATTATAATTAATAATTTATTTTTCAATTTTTTTCAACGATAATCGATTAATGAAGTGATAATTGAAAACAAGTTAACTCCTACTGAATTTATTTTTTTATTAAATTTCCAATGAATAGAAAATGTTTATTTAAAACAATTCCAGAGTTTCATTGAAGTTTAATAAATAGAAACGTAAACTTCGGTTATATCTAAATATTATTTTTAAATTATAATAAACTACTTTAGAAGAAAATAGTTTGGCGTAGAATTTGAAATACATGAGAACTTGCATTAAAATAATTAATATTCATTGTTGTCACTTTCGATTATGATTAAAATAATTGCTTATTTAAGATGAATCTATAATATATGAATAATGTTAGACATACTATAAGTTACAACTTATATTAAACACTATAATATGAATGAGTGGAAGTTTAACTAAATTTCATGAAATTTACATTAAAAATAGAATAATTGTAAACAGATTTTCGCAAAATAGATGGGTTTCCAATTAAAACCTGAGGTCAAAACTTTTGATATAACAATTGATTTCGATCAAATCTCGTATTGCAAAATAGTTACCCTTAGAGTTGGCTTAGGACCATTCAAAGCGACATTATATAAAGCCATTTACAAATTGCGTACACAAAATCAGTCTATAATTCAAATTTATACTAATCCGGAGTAATGTAGGACAAATTGAGATTAACCGTCACTTATGAATGACTAGGAGTACATTACTTATTAGACAAATCTGAAGATATTGTTCAATCTTATGGTTTTGATTGAATAATTTGATTGAAATATTTATATTGTATTTATGCCCCAATTGCCTAATTTGAACATTATCTGCAGTCTCTTTAAAACAAGTCCTGCACGTAAGTGTCGTCTTGTACTATCAACTAATCAAGTAATTTGTGATTCAAATCTCATATGAATGAGAAGATGTAGAAAATTATGAAGCTTACGTACAATTCAGTCATTTAACAGATCAATTAGACAAACAAGTTGAACATTAGTTTCAATTTATAATATATACAAATTTGTTTAAAATGTGCGAAATTATGGCATTTATGTGATAAATCAAATGAATATTTACATTATGTAAAAATGTTGACAAACGAAACTGAACAAGATGATAAAATGATTTCAATTCAAAAAAAACAAAATTTAAACTTGAGTTATATGATTGACAAAATTGTTAATTGGCACACGAACATTTTTCATTTCGATGTCATCCTTAATGGTGACATATCCGTTTTGATTCTTTACCAGATTTGGATTAACTGTATTTACATTTGATTGATTTAATGCGTCGCGTAATACATAGCCGTTACTATTCTTGAACAAGTGGTTTGGCGATGTCTTTGACTTGATACAATTATGAGGTGATACATTCGAGTCAATCGTTTCATTCAATACTGGCTTACATTCGACAGTATTTGAAGAGTTGTCTTTTGGAGAAGTCATCGATGGACTTACAGGTGGTGAATCAACAGTTTTGTTATGATGATAGTTTTCAATATTAGGTAAACTGTTGTTTTGAATTTTTTCACATTCACTTAAATTGTCACTTTTATCATATAAATTTGGTTCATTTATGTCATTTGTGTACTCGTTGTCGCCGTTAGATGAGGTCGAAGAAACTTCTGCGTCATAACTGGTTTGCGACAATCCGTGTTCTAAACGTGCTCTCGAAGATTTACAACCGTTTTGGTCACTGTTATTCAAAACATTATCGAGTGCAACATAACCGTTATTAGCTTTAATTTCCTTCTTCTTGTCAGAAGAAACATTTCTAAAATCACAATTATTCAAATTGTGAATCGGTCGCTTTACACCAAATCTATAATAATAAGGATTACTCGGAGATGCAGTTCGTGTGGAGCTTTTGCTCTCACCATTGTTTGAATCACAAATAATACAATTGACTTTTCGATCGCTAGGATTTGAACTTTGGATAATATTACTCAAACTCTTAGCCATTTCTGGCTTATAAAACTTTGTCAAATCATTGAGCATATTGTCGTCTTCTCTTATCGGCAAATCGAAAATTGATGGCTCGCTATTGGCCAGCAGGGAATAAATACAAACCGAATGATTGAACGGGTGATCATATAATGGGTTCACGACTTCGTTTCTTGTCGGCAAAGTTGTTGAGATCTTATTACTTCTGGTGGTCTTTTGTTTTCTTTTTTTCTTATTGCGAGTTCCATTCGAAACGTCAAGACCTGAATCTTTACTGGCACTCGAATCACTGTTACGCGTTGACATCTCATCCACTCTCGGTAAAGGCTTTGGTCCAACTTTGTTATTCGGCTGCAAATTGTTGTGATCTTTAGGATTGTGCTGAGCATCGGTTTCGACACCAGAATCAGAAGAAACGTTAGCCTCCACATTAGATGAATGGGAGGAAACGCTTCCGTGTTGTCCACTATCAGTACTGACCGTTCGATTGTAGACTTCATTTTCTGGATTTGGTAAATTTCTAAAAATTAGCCCTTCAGTTGATGAAGAGCTGACATGAGACATTCCAGAACCGTGTCTGTTTTTTAACAAGTCGACATCTGCAATATTAGGACTGCTATCAGTTCGAGGAAGGTTATCGAATATTTCCGTTTGGTCGGCGTCCAAGTTGTCAGTTACCAACTGTGGTGCGTTCAGTCCCTTTGGTAACTCTATAGACAAACTATTGTATGCGTTGATCTTTCTTTTCATCCAACGAACTAACATATACAATACAATAACAAATAACATCAGTCCCAGAGCACCGCCGACTATGATTCCGATAATATAGGCATCATTTTCATCAGTGACTAGACATGCATTCAAATGAGTTCGATCACTATAATCGCCGACTAATTCTTCAGTTCTCCTTCTATTGACTGCAACAATACGGACAGCATATTGTTGTTGGTATGAAGCCGAGTCATCTTTATATGAATCACAATCTAATGTCAAGACATATTCTTTATATTTCGCAGAAATATTGTAAACACTTGGTTCAGTTTTATTGTCTCTTGGAATAAGTTTTAATAAATAGTGATCGACCGGTCCGTTTGGCATTATTGGTGGTGACCACGAAATTCGTACAGACGTTGCGTTTATGATTTCCGTTCGCGGAGGATCCATTCTACTCGGAAATGATGGCAATGTTCTTTTAACAACGGGTTGAGTGTACGGAGAACACAACGATAGTTTATTACATGCGCGAACTTTAAAATTATATTCATGATAGCTCAAAAGGTGACTTGCCCTGAAGGAACAACCATTAGAACATTGAAATGCATTGAGTTTTTCAATCTTATCATTGTATAAGACATCATAATATGATATTTGGCCATTTGGCTTAAGCGGTGGCCTCCAATTAAGAACTATTGAATCGATTGTCGTATCAGTTATCTTTAGACTATAAGGTGCATCTTCTGGTGAAGCCTCATGTGTTTCAGCATATTTAGGATCGCTTTCATCACTTGGACCCGCCGAATCAGTTAGAGCTACGACTGTAACCTTATATTCGCTGTAAGGATCCAAATTATTTAAGGTATAGTTTTCACGAGAATTATCAACTGTTACAGATTTTTGTTTATGACAAACTCTGTCACCGAGCTGGTCGCGACTGCATTTACTAAATGATATCTTGTACCCTTCGACTACACGTTTCTGTGCAGGACAGTCCAGCTTCCAGAAAACATTAATACTTGTCGAGTTTACAACACCTAAACGAACTTCATTTAGCTTATCCAGTCTTCCATCAATAGGCACTATGCATTCAGCCCAAGACATGCCTGAGGAAGATTTTAAAGTATTTGCAGAAACAGCAAACTGATAATTCATTTTAATGTCAGGCAATTCCAGTGCGATTGATCTGTTGGTAGTATGCTTCCAATCTATTGCCCCCTCACAAGGGAATGGTCGCGGTCTTAGAGTTTGACACCAAAATACAGTGTAGTTCACTATTGGACCACTTATTGTGTTATCGCGTGGTTGTCCCCATTGAACTTCATATCTTCCACCTCCATATGAAAAGACATCAATATTTGATGGTTTATGAGGAATATTTTCATTCTTGTCCACATTTATTTCTGTATAGTTTTTAGATATTCCTTCAGAGTTGACGCCATATATTTTGAAGGTGTAGGCAGTATTAGAATCCATATGAATGAAAGTATAGGTCGAGTTTTCACTTTTTATGTTAACAGGATTGTCATAAAGATTATTAGTAGCTCGCCGTTTTCGACGATTTTTTGTCGCCATTCAATAGAATAATGGAAATCGGGTGCATTTCGGTGCTCGATAGGAATAGGTTTCCAATAGAGAGTTATTCCGGTTTCCGTATTCTTAACTGTTTGAAATGACTGAGGAATCAAAACCGGTGAAAGATATGGAACTGACAAATAGATTAGAAAATTAGACATTTCTTTACTAATGGCAACAAATCGATAAAAACATACCGTCTGCTCTTGTTTTCACTATAATTGATGAAAATTCACTCCAATACTCATCACTTTTAGATTGAATTGTTTTGCATCTAATGCTTATATTATAGCTATTAAATGGTATTAAGTTAGTTAGGACATAAGTTGTTTGGTTTCGAATTCCATCGATAATTACAGGACTATTATTATGCAAATCAATTCTAAAGTAACGAATTTCATATATAATACTCTCTAAGACTTCTTCGTCGTACTCTATATATTCGGGTGCAGTCCAACTTAATGTTATGCTTTTTGTGTTCACTTCTACATATCTCAAATTTTGGGGTATATTTGGTTTAATAATACTGTAGTGGTCAACAAGAAATAATTGTTCGTTTGTCCCAAATTCATTTCTACCAGTTAGTATAAGAGCAAACTTGCGGGCAGTGCTTCGATATGGAGGTTCTGTAGCTGTAGTCCATTCACAACTATTTTCAGTTGCGTGTCCACATTTACGAGTCAAATAATCATACCTTTGAAACAATAAATTTTATTTTAAATCAATAAGTACAAAAATACAGTGGTAATAAAATAGTTGAAGTTTAATAAGTTGATGGAATACTTACTTGCGTGAATCACTGACGTGCAATCTGTCGGTCAAATGATAAGTGGTACCGATTGGATTGTATTGAGGAGTCCACGAACAATTCAGTTTACGAAAGTGTAAACTAATGCATTTGAAATCTTTGACGTTTTGAGGCTTATCTTTAAATTATAAAATCAATTTAAAAATAAGAGAAACAGACATTCTGAAATATAGTTTAAAATATGAACTGTAAAATAACTTACATCCAACTGTAACGTGAGTAACACAAACAAGAGGGTTATGATCGAGACCAGAGATGTTAAGTTTACAGTAATACATTCCGGTGTCTTCAACAGATGCTTCTTCTATCAGCAGTTGTGCTACTGTTGAGTTTATTATATGAACTTTGTCTTCGGGATAATAACTACTTTTGAATTTGAATGAAACCATAGACGAATTGACTTCATATACTTTTTTGTCGTACTCGATTGTGTTGTTAAATATTGTGCAATCGATCGCTAATCGGCTTCCGACCAAAAGTTTTGGGTCTGGTGTCGTCACTTTAACAAATTTATTATAAGTTTAAAATTTATGTTAATTGTACAAGTTTATAAGTTAGAAATGGCTATTTTTATATATATTATGTATTTTGTTAGCTTCATTGAAGATCGTCACCAAATGATTATCAAAAATTGATCGGATTAATTCCAAGTTTTAATTCGAGTAAAGTCGAAATCATAGAGAAAATGCATCAAAAGTGAAGCTACAGATAAAGTGTTGATAAATATTACTTATGCTCTGAAGCATCCTTTTCTCAAATATTGTTTATCGATCGCAAGTCTAATTATTAGAGATTTTCATCTAACTTTAAGCCTAATCCTACGGCATAAGTAATCACTAATTTATTTATATTGCAGTGTTTATAATAAGGCTCCAAATTGATATTAGACAAGAGTGGGTGGACTACATCTCAATAGATCATTAATTTGGCGAACATCAGACATTTTGTTCACTTTGGTTATACAAAAACACTTTTATACACTTCTCATAAACATACTTTCGTTTACAAAATTCTATTAAATATTTCCGATATAATAATCATTTCATGATCCGATTTCAAATTGTTTGACTTGTTTTATGAAACGTTGGTTTTATAAGGGAATGACTGCTATCATGTCTTATATTTTCGATAATCAACAAATTAAACAATAAGGTCATACACTTTTTTGCTCAAAGAAGATTATCAGAGGTTTAGTTACTTAAAGCTTATGAATAGTAAACAATTCTTACCTCCGAGGTTATTAGATGAAGGGCCCCAACAACAGCTTACGATAGGTATAGTTGACATGAAAATTGATAACAATAACAACTTGACGATTAGTAGAGACTCCATATCCGTAAGGCCGCTATAATACATTTCGGTTTAATGTTAAGTAACTTTCAATCCTCAAACACTTCTTCAATCGTTTATTCACATTTTCTGATGAGGCTTTCTATTCAATATTTTTATTTCTATTCAATGGAACAGCCAATTAGTTCAGAATCTGAAACGAGAGAATTCATAGTAAGAGCCATAAAACTAATGGACATTCAATGCACAAACAAGTAGTGGAAGCACTACTTCTAATTCAGTATTTGACAGCTTACTCGCATAGCGAACGAACACTTTCGTAAGTAATCTAATACACACTTAAATATTAGGCCAAACTATCCCAAACAGATTAAGAGGCATTTGAAAAAGATATAACTTTAGGTCAAATTACAGATGGCTTTTGAGACCAAGTCTTTGGTTAATCTCTTATGTAAGACATTCAGACCAATAGTAAAGCAAAAACTGATCTGAGAATAATCCGAATTCCCCAAAGATTAGACTGAAAACAAGTTACACCAACAGTTATTACCTTTTGAACAACTTCGAGTCAGTTACTAAAAGCATATCTTCTTCGACGGCTTTGAAGCCTTAATGGAATAAACGGCAGCTCTAAGTGCAGAAAAATGTAAACCAAATCAAATATATAAACAAATATAGGTTTTGTATATATGATCATAAAGTATTCTCTTCTGTAATGTTAGTATTAGATAGATTTTAAACGTTTCGGGAAAGGGACTGTCAGGAAAATCTTTTCCTGTAGTGTAGCTCTAAGATAACAAAAAATCTAAGCATAACATAAGCAGCCCATCAACTATTGGTCAAAGTTTATGCCAGATTTCGTTCAAGTACTCTATAATTTAGTGCACACTGTCTTCAAGACTGTATCTCTCCTCAAATTGAATGCCTTCTCTCCAGTCAACTAAAATAGCAGATCATGTTTTTCTTTTGCTTATCAAATCTCTTGTGGGCCAGTCAAATTTATGCTACTTCTTGTTTAAAAACATTTCGCATTCAATAAGTAATAACAAACTAAATAAACATTTTACTAATTAAAAATAATTAATCAATTTGTGTTAGCATTTTGTAAATTGAATATCAAACAGAATGATAGTAAGAGCAAAGAGTTTATAACTACAATTTGAATGTAAGCGATATGATAGTGAGTCAAAAAATTGATTAGAGAGACCATGAATAAGTTTAATAAATGCAAAGCAAACTTATGACACTATAGTTACCGAACGAATACATTACACTAAATAAATATAAGGGTTTGTCATCACATCCAATAAATTATTCTAAAATATTAACTTTATAGTAATTCAACGATCATTTATAAGGTTTCATTTTTATACTAAAGCCATTTGAAAGACAGTTTTCAAATAATATTTGTAACGATCCTATGATCTTACATTATTTGAATAAAAGATAAATTATAGATTATGCAATCTTATAGTTCAAGTTGAGACCTCATTATCGTTCGTAATGTTAAAACTAATGAATCGATAGAGTAAAAGAATCGTAACTAACTTAAAGCTCTGATTAAAATTGTTTCTTATACTTGCATAAAACTAAACTTTTCCCCAAATCATGCTTTTCTGAGCCAATTTGGACCCTCTCTGTGTTTTTCACTGCTTTACTAACAACTTCTAAAAAATGGGACTTTCGGTCATTTCAAGTTTTGATGTTTTTTGTAGTTGAGAAAAAGGCAATAAATAAAAGAGAGAAAAATATATAAATATCTGCTCGTCCTTGAAGCGAACACTTAATGGATTCAATGCATGTTTTGTATGGATTACTAAACATCATATAAAACATAAGGATTTAGCTATTCATTCAATATTAAACTCTTTTACACATTTATTTGTACGTTTTATCGCATTTCAATTCAATTTATTAACTCAAATCAAACATATAGCTATTGATATCAACTGTCAACCACTCATAAGTTGTATTTTGAATAAATCTTAAATTTTTATCTATTTTATCGACATTTAATATATCAAACAATTTATTCAATTCAACCATTAATTGTCAAAATGTATGAATCACTCAAACCTCAAATCATTTTATGTAAAATTTGATTCAAGTAGTGACAAATTAAATAGATTTATATGAAACGATTAAACAATTAAAAAGATGAAAAAACTAATTGGTCCTACTATAGCTCAATGAGCGCTTAAACAAAAAAATACTTTCGATTGAGCAATTGATAAAACAGGAAAATAACAATTAACAACAATTATGACAGACTTACCACTGATTCCTTACTTTGATACCAATTTATTGAGAAGACACTAGTTATAAATAATCATAAAGAAATGATTGTTAATAAAAGGAAAGTTAGAAATCGGTGTAGAATTGAAGCGAAATACTGCTGTTGTGATACAGTGAGCGTTAGCGCCATATTAAATGTCTGTCAGGCTTGCATTGACTCAAAGCTCATCTGCGCATAACTTGTTTCTAAAATTCCTATTCACTGTTCTTTCTCTCTTTACCAGATAATAAAACTTTGCTTCTCCTCTAAAACTTTTTTTTTCTGATCAATACTATATCAACTTATTTAGAGTTTGTAAACTTAGACTTTTGTTTTTCTCATATTAAAATGAAGCTATGTTTTAGCGAATTCAAATTTGTTCATAATTACGTATTAAATAAGTTTTGTTAATAAGTTATTATGACTTCATTTTTCAGCTTTCACTTAAATACGGATTTGTGTTGATGTTAGGAAATGAAGCAATTGATACATAACTATGATTTTCCTGTATCTCAAATTTCATGAAAATCAGTCGTGGAAATTTAGCACTAATTTTAGTAGAAAATAGTTGGAATGCTCTATCCATTGACTCTACTGGCAAAAAAAGTCATTCTCCTGATTATTGATCAAATATTTATAATTATTTTATTATATAAAATAGAGCATAAGTTTATAGTGACAATTTGTTTAGCTTATAGGTAATTAGTTATAAATCAATAAGACTAGTTTTTAGATTGTTTCAATGGTATTTCCAAGTGGGATCTATCATTGGACCTATTAGAGTAAATTATTAAAAAGTTCAGGACAGGGTTCGACTTGATAAGACGATTTGATAAGATAATTGTCCACTATTCATCAATTTTTTATCTGAACAAAAAAGTCAAACTGAGCCTAAACTGTCACTATCTGCAAGACATTGAAAACTTTTGGATTGTTTGAAGATCTTTAATTTGGTCCTTGCTCTCGAGTCTATTATGATTATAATTTGTTCATCTGATTTATGCCTCTAATCAAATGTTGGTAGCCCTGTATGAATCAAAATCACCGATAGAAGTAGAGTTGACGAGCTTATAATATAGAAAACGTCAATATAAGTACTCAAATTTAATATAAATGTTTATTGATAAGCACCGGAAACTATTCTATTGGCTCGCTTAGAGAACTAATTTTTAAAAATTGTTTTAGGGTAATAAAAGCTTAACCTAACCTAACCTAACTTCACCTAATTATTGTTCCGTAAACCAACTCGAATATAATTTCAGGAATTTGAATATGTGTTTGAAAGTCATGAACATGGTTTGATGTTTTACGTGCATAAATGCATACCATTCTATTTTCAGTTATCACAAGCAGTCTATTATCCAAATATAACTCTCTGTAAACTCTGTGTAAACTATCTGTAAGAAAAACATTATGCTTCATAAGCTTTGAGCTTTGAACTCTTTAAATCACTCGAAGACTTTGGAACACATAATTATGAGAAGTTTAATTCTACAGTTTTAAGATGTGCCTGTACACAGGATAGAGCGTAGTACACGATATTTTGGAATTTTAGAACTGTTTCCGAACTATGATCTGAGAGTTGTAATAGCTTTGGGGCTACATGATGAATATAAAATTGCTATTAGCACTAAATTTCAACCCGTAACTTTCAAGCGCGCCGCACATGCATCTTAAGAAAAAACTTTCTTCCTTTATAAGTTTTTTATGTTAATATTTTTTTAAACGTAAATTTTCACTCTCAGCGCACACTTCCAGAATTAATGCTATGTTCTCTAACCAAGTAAGAAGATGGCATTTTTCAACTGCTAAATAATCCTGTTCCCCATTTCGAAAGTAGAGTTTGATGGAAAGTCTGTTTTAAATAACTGAATTAACTTTCAAACATAATTTTATTTAGTTAAGCGAATATAAGCCCCAACTCGTAAGTTCGTTGACGTTCGGGGCATCGAAGTACTTGTTACGGGCAACTTAAAAAAATATGGGTTTCCTTGAACTTCAATTTGAAAAATTTCACTTTTGAGTTCTCTAAAACTGATCTGTATTATATCAGAAGTTTGCTGTGACATGGGTTTTATTATAACTTGCATTAAACCTCTTGGGTCAGGTATTCCCCATTCAGTCAGTTCTTATTAGGAGAAGATTAAAATTTTTGTATTCATGTCTCGTTAACTTACGTCCTAGTCTTCAGACTAAATCATATTTGAATAGTCGGTTTGATTCTTAATTAATTACAAGGAAAACGTAGATTTTATTTTATTTTTATTTTCTAAAATTGTTATGCCTTTAATGAATCATAAGTTGAAGTAGCTTTTAAGTAGAAATATTTTTAGCAAATAGAAACCTTGAGAAAAATGACAGAAACTCCAAAATTTATTTTCATCGATTTTCGATATACTCTCTAAAACCTGAGGGAATATACTTACATAATAGTGAACATGTTCTGAAAACGATACAAAGTGAAAGTAATTGGACTTTTAACTGCTTTTTAACTGCTTTAAATTTTTGATAAACATAAGCAATTTAAAAATCCTTTGTTTTAATTATTTTATTTAAGCAAAAATAGGTCAATTGATGTATATTCTAAATAAAGCGGAAGAGTAGAAAAGATTTTTTTGATTGAACGGTATTTTGTGATTATTAAGAGGCAGAATAATCTATTTATTAATACTACACTTAGTAGTAGTACATCAAAAAATTTGAGACAATTGCAGTGTTTTCAAAATTTGCTTAGCTTATAAAGCAGGCAATTAATGCTGAAGTCTGATAACAATTGGTTTTATCACTTAACATCTTGTTAGACATTTGCGAACTACAATTTTGAAATAAATAACAATTGTCTGAGTTAAGATAAAAAAGATTAATTTTATTGCAGTCATTTAAATGTTTAGAACATTGTTTTAGTTTGATTACCATTGAATTTATTTATAATTTATATGGTGCTACATAAGTTTTAGTGTCCAAAAGCAATAAAACTGATTTATTTGTTCCTCGTGAAAATTATCACTAGTTGTATACTATAGTCTGTTTTCAAGCCTGTACTGTTTTTCCACTTATTCGATTGTTATAAATTAGATGATCGCATGATTTGGTTGTTAATTGTTTATAATTCGTACTCTTCGATACTGACTTGGGTGAGTTTTTAAGTTCTATGACAACATCGACATTTAACATAATATTTTAAAAGCATTCGTTCTCGTGGTTAGATAATTGATTGTTCATTTGGTCCTGATTTAAATACTTTAAAAGTCCCCGTGTTTATCTTAAATGTACTTCAAGCTCATGTACATTTATAATTTATCAGAGTTGCGATTTATAGCTTTGATGACTTTCACAATGTTTAATCAGCTTTTTTTGTTAGAACTTCAAGTGTATTATAATATTTAAGGCCTTTTATGTTGTACTTTGTAGTTGAATCGAGAACTAACTGAATAGTTTTCAGTTTAAACTAAATTTGTTTAACAATAATTTGAAAAGCTTAATTTTTTCGATAAAACTTACTTTATTTTCTATTAATATTCACGATCAGTTCACGATCAGTTCACGATCAGTTCACGTACTTACAGGTTCTAATACAATTTTTATTAGTTTAAAAAAATTTACTAAAAACATATATTTGGATAAAGTTCTAAAAGTTTAAGGGGTCCAAAATCATTTTTCTGACCATTCTTTCATCTATTTCACTGCTTGAATCGCTATAAATAATCAGTTATGAAGTCAACGCGTTAGAAAATCCCACAACGTCTACTTTTATGACTTAGCTTATCCTCAAGGTTTCTTGACTATCCGAGGAATCTAGAGCTGTGTGAGTACTTTCAGAACGACAGCTAGGTCTACTAAGGATTATGATATTAAAAAGTGCGGATAAAGTTATTCGATTTTTACCATTGGTCTGAATGGTTGAATCCCAGTGAGATTTAACATTATGCGCATAGATAAGGATAAAATATTTTATATAATATTAATCTCATAGGGGTTTAACCATTGAAATCAATAGTGAAAAATTTAATCAATATGTGTGCGTCTTTCAATATTATAATCTTCAGCAGACCGGAATGCTGCCGTCCAAAAGTGCTCTCACGGTTCTGGATTTCCCGATTCGGGAATTTTCAGAGTAAGTTAATTTGAACCTTATTGTGAAATCTAAGGCAAGCATTAGTGTTAGCTAAAGAACAGCTCTATAAGCTAATATAAGCTGTTATTTATTTGTTTTAATGTAAAGAAACTGTTGAGCCATCTGTTGCTCGATTGGATGCATTGGGTAAAGATGACGAAACATTTTATAGTTTCAATAGCAATATAAGTTAACTATTAAAAGTACAATTTAATAAAAGCATTACTTATCAAATTTATTAACTATCACACAATTAATGGCTGACATAGAAATGAACCGACAAGTAAAATCAAGTCCATCTGTTAACGTACGTATTAGTTTAGTTGTTAATTAAATAATTAAATAAGTGTAAAGTTAATTAACAGATAAGCGATAACTTCGATGGTTATCCGTTGGAATCGTTTTGTGTGACTCCAAATCTGGCCAAACATCTCGAGACAGTTTTGATTCCGGGTGGTTTCGTTCAGGACAGGTATGAGATATTTGTCATTTTTTTCAAATGCTTTCATTCATTTGAACGATAGGATCGAACGTCTGGCTTGTGATATAGCCATCGATTTAGCGAATGAGCCGTTCGTTGCATTGTGTGTCTTAAAAGGTGGCTATCAGTTCTTCAGTGACTTATTGGATAAGATTAGACAACTTTATAGATATCGGTCAAGTTCTGAGAGTACGAGTAAAGATCCTTTAGATGAAGCGCAACAGATTAGAGTGGAATTCATTCGAATTAAGAGCTATGAAGACGAAAAGTCAACCGGAAACATTAAAATCATTGGAATCGAGAGCTTAAGTTCTCTTCGGGGAAAGGTTTCACAAATTATTTATTTGATTAATGAACTGACTCTAATTCTAGTTTTGTTCAGAATGTGCTAATAGTTGAAGATATTATCGATACGGGAAAAACAATGGTTAAGCTACTCGAACTGCTCAGTAATTATGAGTTAAAGTCTATTCGAGTGACGAGCCTTTTTGTAAAACGCACTCCACTCAGCAATGGATACACTCCTGATTGTGAGTTTCATAAAGTTTTTATTGATATTAAATTGATTTAAACTTTAATGTGAAGACTAATTTGTAAATCAAATTTATTGAAACAGATGTTGGATTTAATATTCCGAATAAGTTTATAGTTGGCTGTAATATGGATTATAACGAATATTTTAGAGATTTAAATGTAAGTCAAGTTCACTAAAAAGATTTATCCAGTAAATTGATTTTATATATTTAAGCATTTATCACAGAACAAAATTTTTAAGTATGTAAAACATTGCTATAGTTCATGTTTTAACAAATTACAAAATTGTAAGCATTAAGTTATGTATTTTGTTTTAACAGCACGTCTGCGTTATGTCAGAAAGTGGAAGAGAGAAATATTCGACTAAGAATATCAATAACTGACGGCTAATAATCATGATATTAATCAGGTTGAAGTACAAAAATATGGACTATTCCGAAAATGAGATTACATTCCAAATAATAAATAGCCATTCGTGATTAGATTAATACTAACTTTTAAAGACATATATCAAACAAACTAAGCATAAATTGTTCAAATTTTATTTTTCCAGAAACTTTTATAAAATAAGTATTTTTTATTCGAAAAATAAATTTTTTGACACTAAAACACAAGTTTTTGCATTGGAAATACGAATATTTAAGATGAATGAATTGGATAGTCAATCGATAGGAAAACATTTGCAAATCAACACATATAGATGTAATGTAATAGATGTTCGACGTAAATGAGCTCATTCAAAAGACTTCTCTCTAGACATTGAAAAGTCTTATGCAGAGTTAGGCAGATGTTTGTGAACAGTTTATAAATTTAAATAAATCCGCTTTTAGAATTAACACATGCATCATACTTATATATTTATGAAATCCACGTGTTGTGTGTAAAAATAAACCCAATTTTAATTTTGATCAATAATGCCGAATGAAAACAGTTTAGAACGTGGCAACCGTATACGGAAACTTTAAAAACATTTAGAAAGCTATAGAAAAGTAATAACTCAACTAGGAAAGGGTACGAGTTTCATAAGAAAAGAGGGAATACCCTTGGAAAGTCCTGCCTGCAGTCCATTCGACTATTTTTGAATTGAATATTTGAAACAAAAATTATTTCGCAAGAAATCCAAAACTGGAAATGTTTATGGAAAGCATATCGAGGTGTTTGATCAACAATAACACCTGAAATAACTAATCTAGTGTTCAAATCTTGAAAAAGCGATATCGAGCTATCATTAAAACTAGCGACTCTCACATAAAACAAACTAAAAAAATTTAAAACGCCAAATTAGTTTTAATTTATATAATTAAACTTTTCACAAACATCTGTCTAACTCTGTATTTATGATCGAACTTGTTGGCATTAGTTTTACTTGAGATAATTAAGCTAATGTTCATATCTTTATTAAAAGTATTCAAATTTTCTTTCATCATTTCCTTTAATTCGATATTTCAGTTTGTATAGAACTCAAACTATTGTTCAACACTCGATTATCAGTCACACAATAGTGAGGCATTTCTTTTCATAATAAAAATCTGATTCTTTGTACTATCAGCAAAAAGAGTAAAGGTTAAACCTAGCGCTAAAACTAAGGGATCTCTTAATAGTAAGTCAAACATTTGCACTTTAGTAACTGAAAATTGTGAATAAAGTTTTGAAATTAAAACTATTGAGTCAGTTTTTCCAATATAGAAACTGAATTAACAATCCCTTAGAAAAATTACGCTTTTATGGGCGCTTTATTTCTTATCAAGCAAATAATCTTTTTGCCGATAGTATATATGATTTGATGAGGTCCTAAATTTAGATTCAACACAATCAATAGCTCAAAGTTTAAAGTTTTATTCGAACAATTTGAATAAATAAATGAATAACATTATTCAGACTCTAATTGAGTATATTTTCCAATCTATGTTCTCTGTTCCTTTTTATATATAACGGAAAAAGGTGCAGGTATATAGACGAACTAGATCCGATATATCTCTTGGGGGTAGGGGTCGGAAACCCCTTAAAATCCATTAGCCCGGATTCACCCATTATTTTTAACCACTGTTATGGAAGTACTTGAATTAGCGATCTACTAGAACCAAAGAGCTTTACATTATGAAATTATGAATTAGTGAAAGTGAGTGGAAAAATAAACTGAAATGTAAAAAATATCGGAAGATGGTACATTTTGGTGGCACATACTTTTGATGATCGATCCTAATAGTACTCGATGTGAAGAGTCTAACGATATACTACATTTGATATTTCGTTCATAAATTACGTTCTAAAAATAAAATTTTAACAACATTTTTTAACCCCCACCTCCAAGTGTGATACATTATTGGATTCAGTTCATCGAGCTAAACATTTTGATAACACACTTGACCACTTCCAACCCTAATCTGACCACTTCTGGCCACCCAGATCTAACCCCTCGAAAGTGGATGAACCTGGCTTTACCAAGTGTTAACCCAAATCAAACCTTATTTGAACTAAGGAAGAATAGATTAGATCGCGGAGCGACCTAGCCTATTTTCCCTTAGTTCATATCAGGTTTGTTTGGGTTACGACTCGAGAAATCCAAGCTTATCCATTACGAGGTACTAAACTAAAGATGAATATCTAGAGGACTACTTGTGATAATTGATCAAGTGAGGTATCAAAATGCTCAGTTCGATATCCTGAGTCCAATGATATATCGCTTGGCGGGTTCAGCCACTCCTGTCAGGAGTTGACCAGAAGTGGTCAAGTGTGTTATCAAAATGTTCAGCTTGACGAACTGAATCTAATGATGTATCACATTTGGGGTAAGTTGTTGAGACGCACTCAAGAGGGACTACCTAGCGGTGGAAGTAATTTAATTGAAATTAATTTTTTACGTAATTTATGAATAAAGTATGAGCATTTAATATATGGTTAGACTCCCCACATCAAGTACTATTAGGATTGATCATCAAAAGTATGTGCCTCAAGAGGCACCATATACCAAAATATCATACACATTAATTTTTAGCATAAGTACATAAAGATGAATATTGGGGGATACTATAGATTAGGCCCGGTTCAGAATCGCTATAAAAATAGGTTTTCTAGGGGTTTTGGAGGGCGAGAAATCGATTGGAAGTGGTCCCAGGTGTCGGCAATAAGTGGGTACCAAGATATGACCACGGGTCTGGTTCTAATAATTTTAATGATTTTCGATGGACAAAATCGTGTCCAGCTACCCCCGCGTGCGTATATATATATATAGATGACACACGAATTATATATACGCGCGGGGGGTAGCTGGACATGATTTTGTCCACCAAAAATCATCAAAATGGCAAATTCCAGATTAAAAATGAAAACCAGAGCAACGTTCGCTAAACCCAGTGGCTACCGCGTGGAGGTGGGGTTGAATTTTATTCACCATGATCAGTTTTGATGACCGGGATGATCTTGCCTACCCGGGGCCTTGAAAAAGACCTTTTTGGCGCCACAAGCCTCAGTGAGGGGCGTGGAAGTCCTTGAGCAACTGAATCATCTCTGCGAATAAATCAGAACCGCGAAGTTTGATGCCGCGTTGTCAAAGATATTCGCAGAGATGGTTGCCCAAAGACTATTTGGGCACGCCACCTCGGCATATGCGGCGCTTCATTGCGCGCCAGGACGACTCAATTCTTTGAGTGTTGGCCAAGGTTTCAAAGTCAACAAAGTGGCACGAGTGGTTAAAAGTTAGGTGGTGGAATCCTTGGGCATCCAACCCATTATAGGACCTCCAGCAGTCAGTAATAACCGTCGTTCCCGCTTTGACGTGTCCACCAATAATGGCCAACAATGTCGCAGCGTTCCGACGGTTACCCGGACACACCTCGATCCTAAGGTCTCCTGTGTGGACATCAATGATGCCGAGCATCCAGATTCCCTGGACAAGGTGCCCACGGTTGTATTTTCGTCGGCAGATCATGGCCTCATCGACCTCGACCACCGAACCCGCGTCACCCATCTTCCCATTATTAACCAGAGCATCCATACACTCAACGCATGCCTCCTGGCAGATCTCATACCAGTGGGCGACGGTAATTTGTGATAATTGGCCACCACCCATACTGGCCTCACGAACCGCATCCCCGTAAGAGAAGCGATTTACGGAGCAGTATATGAGAAGCACCTGGCCAAGGGGTAGATGAGACTCCTCAAATACAGTTCCGCTCGTAAGAGAGATCTCCTTAGAGCATTTATGACATAGCCAGCGCAAACCTACAACAGTGTCACCCCGCTTTTTTGAAAGTGTCATATTTCTACGACACTTCGAGCAAGCTCGAGTTTGAGGCAAAAGCCCGATTCGCTGACACCACTGGAAGCATCACTCTGGCTCGTCAACAGCGCATTCTCAAACTAATCGGAAAATATTATATGAACCGTCCATCATTTCCGAAATGAAGAAATTATTATGAAAAATAAGCCTTGGTTGCCGTAACCCTCAAGTCTAAGCGGCTACAATAGGAGAAATATAAGCTATATAAACCTAACCAACCTAACCTAACCTATTCATAATAAATAATACCAAAAATATTGAAGAAAATCCAAAATTTTAGGTTCGGAGTTTAAAAATTTGGGGTGCCTTTATCTCCTGAACTATTAATTTCCGACATCCGGGACCATCGAAAATGGGTTCCTCGCCCCCGAAAATCCCTGAAATAATGAATTTCAAGACGATTCTGAACCGGGTCTGTTCTATAGAATACCCGAATTTTTGTGTATATATCATCAATCAAGTTATAAGCTTTGGGGAATCTAACCATTCTGATCATTCGCTGGCCATAGAGTGTTTTCAAACTTTTCATCGGAAAATCTTGACATTATTTTTTTATTCATGATTAATTCAATAGAATTAGAAATGAGTTTAAGCGAATTTTCACTTCAAAAATGGACTTTGGGCTATATCTTGAGAATTGATTAAGATATCTTTAAGTAATTAAGTTTTTAACTTCCTCGAAGTTCAAATTTTCTAAATTTCATTAAAATGACTGAATTTATTCCTGAGTTGTCCAACTTTTTCGGATGAGTTTATACGTATTTCCAGCACTATATATCATTTGCTCAGCTTAATAAGCTGAGAAGATTGATGCCAAACTTGACCCGTTCATGTGACCTTTAATCTATTGTTGAACAAAATAGCCATCTTCGTTTGGTTTAGTACCTCGTAATAGGTAAACCCGGATCTCTTGAGTCGTAACCCTAACAAGCCTGGTAAAGCTAGTGTTATCTATTTTCAAAGAGACTAGGTCTGGGTGGTCCTTGTGGGACGGGATCAACTGAAAGTGCAGGATAGGTCAGGTTAAGTCAGATCAACAATAATGATAAGGAATCATTCTGTAATCTTTTCTGAGGAACTGTTGAACTTAGGAATCTTTTGGTTAAATAAAAATATATTTATTCACATATTTTAAAAATTCGTTTGGATTCCAATCGTCAAAACCTGAATTCATTCACCTGTTTATTCTGTATTTGTTTATTTCTATTATATAAATGTTTTCGGGAATTTCAATTAGAGGATTGCAAATATATTTCTGCCAACATATAGGTTACTCAAAAAATTCATTACAATTGGCTAACGTTTAAGGGTTTAGAATGCTCAAAATCCGCCTCACGAGATTTTGCAAACGACTGTACGTTTTCGACGCTAATTGTTGGTCCAAAAAGTCCTATCTTTTCACCATAAAATGAGATAGTCTTTAGTTTCAGACATATGTTGCGATATGAAACAAAACATTTTATAATTAAGTTAATCTTTAAAAGTATTTGCTGTCTTCTATTTCATGCGTTTGAATATTATTTATAAATCATTTCATTATTGATGATCATTTGATGAACAATTTGTTACTTTAAATCAATTAACTGATAAAAACAGTTTGAATTTGAAATATTTTTTAATTAAAAAAGTATTGATTTCACTGTCAAAAATTACTAACTAGGCAGAAGACACAAAAATCAGATAAGGGTTGCATTAGATAGTACTCAATGAGAGGAGTCCAACCATATCCCTTCCATCAAGCAACGCCCATCCGTTCACAAACCACGCCCACCTTCTCAAGAATGTTAAGCTGTAATTTTAATCGAAATTTTAAGATAGAGGCGTGACGGATACGCGTTTGTTAATGGTGATGAGTCCGATTGATCACTATAACTCATGAAAAGAATTGAAAATAGACATAGTTATTAGCTATGAAGGGTAAATCCGGGTTGAGTCAGATCTCCCATTTACCGACGCCTTACCCCATGTATGACACATCGTTGGATTCAGTTCTTTAAGCTGAACAATTTGATATCACACTTGACTACTTCCAACCCGAACCAGACCACTTTTGGCCACCGAGATCTAAATCCCTCGAAAATGGGTAAACCTGGCTTAACCAAGTTGTAACCCAAGCCAAACATAATTTAAACTAAAATATGATAGGTTAGGTCGCTTTGCGACCTTATTTATTCTCCCTTAATTTATAACAGGCTTGTTTGGGTTACGACTCGAGAATCCAGGTTTATCCATTAAGAGGTACTAAACCAAACAATGATGGATATCTCGAGAACTACTTGTGATAATTGATCAAATTGGTATCAAAATGCTCAGTTCGATGTCCCGAGTCCAATGATATATTAGTTGGCGTGATTAGCCACTCCCGTCGGGAGTTGTCCAGAAGTGGCCAGATTCGGGTTGGACATAGTCAAGTGTGACATCAAATTGTTCAGCTTGATGAACTGAATCCAACGATGTATCACACATGGGGATAAGGCGTCGTTAAATAGGGGATCTGACTCAATCCGAATTTACCCTTTATAGCTAACTACGTCTCCTTTCAATACTTTTCACAATAAGTTATAGTGATTAATCAACCTCATCACCATTAGCACATGCGCATCTGTCACGCCTCTATTCATCTTAAAATTTCGATTAAAATTGCAATTTAACGTATTTTTGAAAAAGTGGGCGTAGCTTGATAGAAGGGGTATGGTTGGAGTCCTCTCATTGAGTATTATCGAATGTAACCCTCATCTGATTTTTATTGCTCTTGAGCCTAATTAGTACACCTTAACTGATTTCACTACAGTTTATAACGTTATCAGTGTAAGGGTTTTTGAGTACAAGTCTTTATTTTTACTTAAATGATAGCTTTTATGTACACTCCTCAATCCAAAATCTTGATGCCGAAAATATTTCTAAAACTTGTAAAATAAACTGAAGGACAGATGACAATGTTTGTGTGCAATATTTTTGGTCTTAGAGATTAAGTAGTGTATGAGTTGCTTTAATCAAACAAAAGGATTAATACTGAGAAATCACTTGATTTCTCAAGATAAATGCAAATTGAAGTTTGATAACTTCAACCGTTTTTACATCAGTATTGTTATTAAATTTTTTAAATATCAAAGTAGTCTTTTTAATTAATCAAACAAATCTGGCACAATTCATTATTTTGTGCGAGAAATATAAATTATTTGATCAAATATTTTTCAATCTTTGATTATACGTCAGCTCTAAGCTTCGCTTAGCAACCTTTTTAGAGGCGACGATTAAAGATATTCGAGTCTTACACTAATAATATACAAAAGTATTTAAAAAAGGAAAGGTGGTGAAAGTTTGGTCTACCATACTTTTGATTTATAATATTTCGCTTTGAAATGCTTTTTTAAATATAAGGATTTTCGGAAAGTTCCAGCGAGTTGTTATCAAATATTTAATATTATTTTAAAAATAAGTGAACAAATTTTAATCAATTATGTGATTGCCGTCATTATCGACGACATGTCCCCAACGTTCGACCAGATTATCAATACCCTCCGCGTAGAAAGTGTCCGGCTTTTGGGCAAAGGAGTCGGCGAGGCCATTTCGGATGGCTTCTAAGTCGGCAAACATTTTGCCACTAAGATAGTGCTGAAGAGATTGGAAGAGATGGTAATCGGTTGGCGCGATGTCTGGCGAATATGGCGGATGTGGCAGCACTTCCCAGCCCAGAGCTCTGATCTTCTGCTGGGTGAGTTTGGCCGTATGGGGTCGAGCGTTATCTTGATGTAAGATAAGCTTATTTCTGTTGAGCAGTGCCGGGCGCTTTTCGGCCAGTGCGTCACGCAAACGGTCGAGTTTTTGACAATAAATGTCCGCCGTTATTGTTAGCCCAGTTTCCAGCAATTCGAAATGGATTATACCCCGGTAATCCCACCACACACACAATAAAGCCTTTTTCGGGTGAAGTCCGGGTTTAGCCACTGGAACCGGTGTCTGGCCAGGCGAGAGCCATTGATTTTGTCGTCGAGGGTTTTCGTAAAGAACCCATTTCTCCTCGCCGGTAACAATCCATTTGAGGAACGGGTCTTTTTTGTTCCGAATTATTAATGAATTGCAGATTTGTATCCGCAATGCCTTGTTTTCAGGGGTCAATTCATGTGGTACCCAAACGCCACTTCTGTTGACTTTACCGATCTGTTGGAGGTGATCCCAAACAGTTGTTTGACCGCACCCGAGTCTGTCGGCCAGTTCTTCGAGTATCTGGCGCGGGTTCTCCTCGACCAGAGCCGTCAGGACGTCGTTGTCCACAATTGAGGGTCGGCCGCTTCTCGGGCGGTCATCTAGGTTCTGGTCACCGGAACGGAATCGACTGAACCATTCTTGGCAAGTACGAGCACTAATGACTTGGCCATAAGTGGCATTGATATTGTTGGCGGCCTCTGTGGCATTTGATCCACGATTGAATTCGTATAACATACAGTGACGTATGTGAGTCTTATCGGGAGTTCGGTCTAACATCGTTTGGACACAAATAACAAAAAATATTTTGACAAAAATTTGAAGACAAATATTTGTTCTTTCAATTGAGAAATGGAATCGATTTGTAATTATTTTTTTAACTGTTCAAATAGAACGCGTAAAATACATCTACGAAAGCCGCTGGAACTTTCCGAAAATCCTTATAATATGTATTTTTAACCACAACTACATCCTACTTTTGCAAATAACTTATTTTTCTTTTAATATTTTTTTGGAGTCATAAAAATTCACACATTATATAAAAATAACGTATTTAATTTTAAAAAGCAAAATAAAATATTTATCAAACACCAATTTAATACAATAAAATATCTATTATGTAAAGATTTATACACTAATTCAATAGGAAGATTTTCTAGGTGGTTTTGTTCACCATGATTAACTTAATCAGAAGCATATCCATTTTGATTACAACTAGTTCTGTTTTATAGAGTCAATTCTTTTTATTTTCAGGTTTAATTCTTTGTTTAGTCTTCATATTTTCCATTAATTAGCACTTTTCAAGTCAACTTTTTTCGTTGGAAAGTTTCTTTTCATTACAGTGTTGAATAAATTGCTAAGTCTAATTTTTATTGAATTAATATAACAAAGAGCATAATAAAAATATCAATATTAATTATAATTTTGTAAGCAATTAATAAAATTTTAGTTATGCGTTATAAGGATATAAACTAAGAATAAATCACTTTAAATATTGCTTAGTATTTACCAAAAATTTTGTTTGTTAATTTTATTGAGATCTATTATTTTGTTGAGGCCCATTATTTTGTTGAGGTCCATTATTTTGTTGAGGTCCATTATTTTGACTTTGATCAGCACAATCTCTATCTTGATTATTCTTATTTTCGGGATAGAGTCTTGAATAGACAACATATATATATATCGATATTACTAATGCATAGAATAAACCGATGAAAAATCCAGATAGGAATCCCAGTAATGCGCCGCCAATGGTCCAAAGAGTTCCTTGTGGCATTCCAATCATTACACCGCTAATAGTGCAAATAATTGGAAATAAAGAAATTAAAACTAAGTGAAATCCCCTTGTAGCGTCGAACCATTTTGGTGCCTCTTTGGTAGACTTATTCGGTAAAAATCTCTCAATGGAATTAAATGCACTCAAGAAATTCATCATACACTACTGTTAATTGTCTAATTGTTAGCTCCTTAATGTGTTAATATCAATATTTGATATACCTTTTATATATAATTCAATTATATTTTTACTTGTTAAATTTTCATTATATTTTATTGGCTATCCTGCGAAAATTCTAGTTTCTTGATAAAAAATAAGCGAACTGATAAATGATGATTCATTTAATAAAATACATAAAACTTGTATATTTCACATCCTTGGTGAAATACAATATGGTCTATTTATTACTGTGAGGAGTATTTTATTAAAGAACACGCAAAAATTGTAAGTTCAAAAGAATTTTTCCGTTATAACTTTATCATATCGCACTGAAAAATACTAATTTCTTCAGTCAGAAGAATTATTTTATTGAATCAATTAATCTTTAGAAGAAATTTTGTTGATAAAAACTAAGCGAACTGATAAATGATGATTCATTTAATAAAATACATAAAACTTGTATATTTCACATCCTTGGTGAAATACAATATAGTCTATTTATTACTGTGAGGAGTATTTTATTAAAGAACACGCAAAAATTGTAAGTTCAAAAGAATTTTTCCGTTATAACTTTATCATATCGCACTGAAAAATACTAATTTCTTCAGTCAGAAGAATTATTTTATTGAATCAATTAATCTTTAGAAGAAAGTTACAATTAAAAATTATTTTTTAACAATTAAAAATTATTACTAATTAATATAATTATTAACGATAAAAATAAGGAAATGATAAAACAAGGAAAAAATAAATACAATTTTAAAATGGCTGTAGTCAAAGGTAATGGGAGTTCCGTCAAAGCAGATGTGATCAAAATGACAGCTTTCAAAGCTGTAAATAATAATCAAATGGTCCCACTTTATGGTAGCTCATTTAAGCCGTGGGAAGGTGCATCTACAAATATTCAAAAAGAAACAGTCAAAACAGAGGAAAGGTTATCTAAAGAAAAGCCACCTAAAGAAGAGCCACCTAAAGAAGAGCCTCCTAAAAATGGACTACTCACAGAAAGCGAGATTAATTATGAAGATAACGAAGATGAAGATGAAGATGAAGATGAAGATGAAGATGATGAAGATGAAAACGATGGGTAATGCTAAACTTTTCCATTGATAGACAAATTATGAAGCAAAGTCTGTCATTGGTGAGTATAATCAGTTTAGTGATCCTAATTCAAGCAATTACCTAACATATTACCACCTATTACCCTTATTATTAGCTTAACATCATGTAACCCTCTACCCAACTTTGAAGAAGTCTCCATATAAAAGTGATAATTGTATATGTATTAAGCGTCTTTACCTTGTGTTACTCAATAAAATAAATTTAAAACCTCAAACAAATGTGTTGTGCCTTCATATATATAGCAATAATTTTTATGACAACTGGAAATTTAAAAATGCTATACAACACATAAACTAAAAAGGTAAATTTATTAACTTTATGTAGAACTCTAAAAATTAAATACTGTAGTATAAGGATTTTCGGAAAGTTCCAGCGGGTTGCTATCAAATATTTTATTTTATTTTAAAAAGAAGTGAACAAATTTTAATCAATTATATAATTTCTGTCACTATCGACGACATGTCCCCAACGGAACGACCAGAGATGTCAGGACGTCGTTGTTCACAATTAAGGTTGGCCACTTCTCGGACGGTCATCTAGGTTCTAGTCACCGGAACGGAATCGACTGAACCATTCTTGGCAAGTACGGGCACTAATGACTTGGCCATAAGTAGCATTGATATTATTGGCGGCCTCTGTGGCATTTGATCCACGATTGAATTCGTATAACATACAGTGACGTATGTGAGTCTTATCGGGAGTTCGGTCTAACATCGTTTGGACACAAATAACAAAAATATTTTGACAAAAATTTGAAGACAAATATCTGTTCTTTCAATTGAGAAATGGAATCGATTTGTAATTAATTTTTAAACTGTTCAAATAGAACGCGTAAAATACATCTACGAAAGCCGCTGGAACTTTCCGAAAATCCTTATATATCCAGAGTATCACTTATTTCTTCCTAACAAATTATAAGCTCCTTCATCATTTATTCTTTCAAGGAAAAAATGAATGATACTAAGAATTTTTTTATTGACATCGTGCAGAATCTTAATATGTAATACACAATATAGGGTAGTTCACTTGCTTTTTCAAGGGGATGCATCACTAACTATTGATAGCAAAAACTTAATTTTTCTCATAATTTGTTTCTCTATCATATCAAGATTGATTCAGGGTTTCAGAACGAATTTTGTATCTTTATTACTTTCTAGTGTAATTTATATTAGATTCAAGACTTATAGAAAACTCTCATTTACTTATTGTTATTGTTACCCACATTCCATTGATTTCCTTTTTAAGGAAATTAATTTTTGAGGGAAGGGATAAGATCGAGACTCGAATCATTGCAAATCTTGGCCCAAATCGATATTCAATCGGAAGCTTATGTCGAAGAAGTCCTGAAATCTCTTTAAAACGAACTCTTACTCCCATATCCGAATCCTTTGGAGGCTATACGATGAGCAAATGGTAGATACGTTGATCATTTAGCGAAGTCATTTTAATTACATTTCTCATGTATAATCTAATAAAGCAGTATATTTTTAAGAACCGCTGGGTTCACATACATTTCGATGAATGATATTTAAAAGGTATTTTAATGCTGAACACGAGTTTCCAGGAACTTTTAACCAAGATAAATAGTGTTCGAGTATAAGGATAAAATCATCTTATGTTAAAAATCAATTATTTCGGATTTACAGCCATAAAAATATAAGCTTTGTGCTGCCTTTCCACCACCACGTAGAGGATTCCTTTATGGTTAGAGTCTGATTCAGCTTGATGAGACCTAACAATATATATTATAAGGTTCTTAGCTAAGGTAAGTCAGCGACTGGCCAGAGGCCACCCCTGTTTACTGGATGAACAGGGCTTTCGGCGAGTAGCCCCCTACCATACTCCGAAAGAGAGCCCTGACTCCTGGGGACGAGACCCCGGTACTCGTAACTGGTAGTGCCACACCTCCCAAGTAAATTTTGGCCCACTTGTTTGGGAGACCCAGCCCAAATCACATACCGACTCCCTAAAGAGGCGTCGGTTCTACCCCGCCCCCATTGCTAATGTTATTAATGGGAACACTTCATGGGTTGTAAAGACTGGAGGTTTTTGAAGTTAAAGACCAAAAGTCACATAAATATCAAGTGGGCTATTGATATATTGAGGCTTCTACGTCAAAATGTCGCCACCAATAATGTCGCCGAAAATAATGTCGCCGGCAAAAAATGTCGCCGCCAATAATGTCGCCGAAAATAATGTCGCCGGTAAATAATGTCGCCATACAAAAAATGTCGCCGGTAAATAATGTCGCCATACTAAAATGTCGCCTGTAAAAATGTCCCTATATAAAACTTTACACAAAAATTTTCGGTTTCAAGATTTTTTTATATATGCATTCCAAGTAAAATTAACAAAAATAAGATAACTTTGAAAATATTTTGTTAGGATGAGTTCATTTTTTATTTAGTTATAGTAATAAAAGATATAATAATTTGTTGAAAATGATTAGTGTAATACATGAATTGGAGTATGATCTGGACCTGCTTAGCAAGGAAGCTCATTCTTAAGTAGACAATTGAAAACAATTTAAACATTGGTTTGATAATAGGCTATTCATAATTATGTTCTTTTTCAATCTTTTTGCGCTAATTTTTTATCAGGATAAAATGATAAAAGTCTCCATTCAGTATCTTAACTTCATGAGCTAGTTGACGCGGCTCAAAGACTTTTCCATCAATTAAATTGTCTCGAAGTGTTCTATGGATTTGACTCTTTAATTGATACTTAATAAGTTCTTCCCATCTGTAAATGGATTGTGAACAAAAAAATAAAAATTAAAATTGGGCATAACTTTTAGACAGGTAGATATCGTTTAATAAATATATTATATTAATCGATTTATCTTGATAAGTAATATCGATTAGGGTTTACCCTTAATTTTTATAATGTTACCGCGCGTGATAGCCTTATTAACCTATTATAAATCTAAAAATATGTTTAGGGTTATAACTTTAAGATATAAACAATTTTATATAACATTTCAATAGATAGAAAGTTTGAAACAGTGCTCGAGCACCGAGCACTGAGCGCAACATTTTTCCCGAGCACGCTCATCATTGTCAACAGATCATAAACTTAAAATTCAATTCTAGACTTGTTTCAATATACAAAATTCTTATAAAGCGATATTATTTACAGGCGACATTTTTGTATGGCGACATTATTTTCGGCGACATTATTGGTGGCGACATTTTGACGTAAAAGCTTGAAATTTATTTAAAGTTATCAACAGCTATTAAAATGAAAATAAAATTTATATTTTATCTAAACTTTTTGAAACTTTCTAAAATCTTGGACTATTTTATAGGTGAATGATAAAACCGCTTTTCAGCTGCCTGAGTAGTTCTAGTGGTAGTAGTTGTAGTGGTAAGTGGAGTGATTAGACCTCCAGGAATGACCTGGAGTCTCTAAGAACGTACTCTGTCTCTAGCTTCAAGGAGCATATCTTTACTAGAGGTCATAAACTTCAGCATTTAAATTCTAAATTATTTATTTATTTTTATTTAATATAAGTTTTTCATTTGAAACTTTTTTACAAATCTCAAAGAATTAAGATTTTAATTTCGGTCACACTAGTGATCAGTAGTTTGTGAACGTAAGTCAAGCGGTAACACAATTAAGTTATGATTTTGGTAGTCATTGTGTTCGCGATTAGGTTTTGTTGTTTTACAAATTTTTAATAATTTAAAACCATGGAATAAATTTTCCTAAATTTTCCAATAAATTTCCTTTATATTCTTATAATTTCTCATATATAAGTACGTATTTCTGAACTTAATTGAGTTAGCGTATTATAGCATTGAGTATTTAAGTTTTAAGAGACAAAAACAGCTAACTCAAAAAACTAGTTTTGATTACGACTGGTTAAGAAGTTACAGGATTCATATATTCCTCAACAATAGAAGAGGTAGATTCATCTATATCAAATATTATATCATGTATTTTACAGCCGTTATAGCTCCTTGGAATTTAGATTCTGAACTCTAAACTCAATTTTTTCCACAATAGACTTATCAGTTAACTCGTTATAATACTGAGGTGACGATATATTATAAGAGTTTGGCCTTATTATCCATGAATTGATAGCTACCGTCCAGACCCTTTTGGAGCTTTAAATTCGAAAATATAATGAGATAAATTATAATATATATATATATATTAAAACTCAGCGAATTGAGATCTATCCAAAGATAAAGAATCAGTTGACCCAAAAATGTTATTCTCCTTCATTTCAATTTACTATTGCCTACAGTTTGAGCTATACCTCTTTTGAAAAAGCACATAAACAACACCATATACTGAATGGCATAATGTGAAATTTTTGAAACTTCAAACACCTTGCTGTTATTCATTAGTATTCATGCTTATTATAACATTATAGCCAAAAGTGGGATCATTTAATTTAAAATTTACTCTAATTCCTGGTAATTCATTCAATTATGTAGAAAATTTTTTATCTTTTTTATCAGTTCTATTTTCTTTATATCCTCACAAACCAAAACTGACAATCCAGATAGAAAAATATTTGGGCAACTTTTTATTAAATAATAAACAATAAAACATTTACAAACAGTATGTGCTGAAACTTCAAAAGATCCAAAACAATATTCAAGTAAATTATAGACAGAAATAATATATGTTCCCAAATATATGGTACATGTGTCTCTTAGGGCTAAGTTCGTCGAACGCTTTGTTCAATACAAGTACTTGAGTTTTAACTTGAATTTATTGTATTGAAATCTATTTTATTGTAAAATGGATTTAAATTTTCTATTTTTTCTATTTCTGATGTAGTTGTTGATTTATAAGAAATAATCTGATCAGGATTTTTCTGTAAGTTTTTTATTAGTATTTTTTTATTCTGTCAACATTAGCATTTGGCGAGATTGATGAAGACAATATTTTCTGTTTCTTACCTTATGGTTCTAAACATTGTTAAATTAATGTAAATATTTTTAGAAATTATTTTTACCATCAGCACTGAATGTGGAAATACAACCAATAATTTCATCTAAATCTTTTACCATAATAGGCAATTTTTTACGCATATCTCTATGCTGAGTTTAAGTCATCTTATAGATAAACTTATAAATTAATAGATAATTTTCATTGTTCGCACTTTAATAGTAACAAATTAATATTTAACATTTATCATTAAGATTAATAATATGTAAAATATTTTACAAGTTGTCTATTTACTTGATCCTCTTTAGAAGAAATAAGTAACAGAAGTGGTAAAAATATGGAAAGTAACAGCTAAGTTTTATCTAAAATTGTTGGGTATGGGATTAGCAAATTTATTACTTTCTAGATTAATAGTAGAAAGAATACTAATACAAATATAAAAAGTGTACGAGAATAAAAATGTTCCTAATATTGACTCTTATATTCAATTAATGAAGTATCTGGTTATGCACTAACAAGATCTAAGTTGATAAAAATAATTTAGAACTACTTCATAAACACTCCTGAAAATATTCAGTGCTCTATGACAAAATTCATTGTAACATACATTTAATGATTGGAGTGATAACTGTAAGCTTTACAATTTAAATACCCGAGAACGCCTAATAATTTTATTAAACAAAATCTAATAGCATGTAATATACTCGCACATACTCATGATTATTTTGTATTAAGAGATAAATGGATATCTTATTAGTTTTATTTACATATACAATGCAAGCAAAGCAAGGAGTTAATACTTTTGAGAATAAAACCGTTTTATTAAAAGTAACTTACCCGGTGGACTACACTTTCAGACCCAGGTATAAATTTAAGTGTAATTTTAGATTATGACCAGAATTAGACTCCAATAGTTCAACCCTTGATCATGCTGTTTTCAATATGTTGGAAGTAATGACCCACGACATTAACCGTATAATTTAACACATTTTATGTATAGATTTTCTATCACGCACCTTAATTATTGAAATTTGTTATATACTGCGGACGAGGATAATATTGAAGGATATAGTGTTTATTATCCTAAGAGAAAAACACCCCTATCCTAAGTAGAACAAAATTCTGCACAACAAATGAGTAGTATCAAAAGGAAGTTGCGCGCGATTGGGCATACAGATAGTGAAAATTTTCGTTTTTGAGTATCAATATTTTATTGTACAGACGGTAGCTTTTCAGCTCGTATTTGAACCTTTTAGTCAAATGTAAAATCTTTGATAAACTTCATGGCTAATAAGTTGACTATTTGATGAGTAAAAATTTTGTGAGACCTCAAGAAACAACTTGAGTCATAAAATTTGAAAGCATGAAAAGCACAAAAAACATATTTTTGCAGACATTTATAGCATTAGTATTAGAAACAGCATTTATTGTGCTAAATAATTGAACAGTTTTTGCTAAGTATTAAGTGTTTATTCTAATTGAATGGAGTTTCTGAATAACATTCAATGGCAAAGGGGTCAACCTATTCACCAAATAGAACGAAATATGATTATCAATCTTCTTGGAGCAGGTCTTAACTCATGAAATATCTGAAGCGCTTTCGAGGGATAATAGAACAGTCGATAAATGGACTCAAAGGTTTATAAACACAGGTGAGATGCATGTTCTTAAGCATAATACCCGTCCACGCGAAACAACAATATATGAAGATTTAAAGATAGCATTGTATGCGATTGAGAATCTGAGAGCTACTAGACTTGAAATAGAAGAAAAACTAGAACTTGATATCGGTGTGCATACTATAGGGAGACGATTAAAAGAGAGTAAACTTTATTGTCGAGTCGCGCGTCAAAAAGAACACCTAAGCGCAGGCCATAAAGCGATTCGTTTGCAATTCACTCAAAATTACTTAAATTTTGATGAATGGCATAACACTATTTTGTAGACGAGAGCACATTTATAACAGGACATGCTGTCCGAACTCTCATTCGTCAACCGATAGGTGCAGCTTATGACGAAAACTTTATTGTCAAAAAATGACATTCTGGAAGGCCTGTGGTTCCTGTTTTTGGTCTACTTTGCGCGAATGGTGTCGGACCACTTGTTAGAATAGAGGGAAGATTTGATGCAGAAAAATATATAGATATTTTGGATAATACAGTTCTGCCTTTTATTGAGGAGAGTTTTCCTGATGGAAATTTTCACTATTATCAGGATAACTCTCCAATTCATCGAGCTTTAGTAGTGAGACAATAGTTTGATCAGAACTTTGAACCGAACCAATTATTTCAAACTCCGGCCAAATCTCCTGACATTACCTCAATTGAAAACTTGTGGGGAAGAGCAAAAGTCAAAGTAGCCAAAGACGGTCTCTATGCTAATGAGGAAGATTTGTGGCTCTCAATCAATGATTCTTGGATTGAGATGTGAGAAGACGTTCAATACGCTCAAAATCATTTTGATTCAATACCTAGAAGGCTTCAAGCCATTATTCATGCAAATGGAAGTTATACAAAATATTAATTATATGCTTTATTTAACTCATATCCCTTCATACTATTATTATTCAAGTTTACATATATGATCTCTATTTTAAAGTTCAATGATGTGAAGATTTTGTATTTTTTCAAAATGACTAATTTTTCATTTATAAGAGTTATAAAAAAAATATGAATAAGAGGTTCAAATACGAGCTGAAAAGCTCCCGTCTGTACCTTAAAGATGCAATTACTTACTATATTTTAGAATAAATGTTAGTTTCATAGCTTCAAAATGATGTATAACTTATTTGTATGAATATATATTTTCTCAGTGTTAATCCCTTCAGAAAGCGATGCCTGTATCAAATTTTCCAACTCCATTATAAAAACCATCGAAATTTTTCATAATATTTTTCATAGTTATCTAGATATTCAACTTTTAAACCTTTTCAAAACGGAGTGTCTATCTCTACGTACAAAAGAGTGCGCATGCAGCGCAAAGTTCAAACTTTAAACTAGCTTTAACTAAGAAATTATGTTTATCATTAATTTCATTTAAAATATTCATTTTGTTTTGTTTTAGTATCTCATAATGGATAAACCTGGAATCTCGAGTCGTAACCCAAACAAGCCTTATATAGACCAAGAGAGAATAGATTAGGTTGTGGAACAACCCTACCTGTTATAGCTTAGCTCATATATGATTTGGTTTGGGTTACGACTTGAGATTCCAGGTTTATCCATTTTCGAGGGGATTAGGTCCGCGTGTTCAGAAGTGGTCAGATTCGGGTTGGAAGTGGTCAAGTGTGTTATCAAAATGTTTAATTCTGGATGGCACCTACAGGCGATGTTAGCTTCTCGGTAACTGTATAAGACATTCTTGAGCAATCAAAACTAAAAGTGGAATATCTCGAGATTTACTCGATATAATTGATCAAGTGAGGTATCAAAATGTTCAGCTCAACTAATTAAAACCAATGTGTATCACACTCTAAGGTAGGAGTCGGGAACGCCTTAGACCCATTAGTCAGGATTCACCAAATTTCTACATGAAAAGGGGCTTATCTCTTCAACTAGTGAGTGTAACTTAACGATTCTTACATTAGTCGATTTGTCTCGTTGAGTACTATTGATTCGGCTCCTTCCCCGATTTTTATGGGCGTCCCGAGCGTTTAGTACCTCTCAATCGTTTGCTTTTTATATAAATATGCTCGCTTCCATTAAAAGTTATTATAATATTCACCAGATTCTTGATTATGAAATAGAATGTGAAGAAAGAATTTTAATGATAATGATATTTATATTCCTAACATGATAAAATGAAAGAATAACAAAGAAATTCCGTTTAAAAACAAGAAAATACATGAGTACAAAATTAAATATTCAAATTATAAATTCAGTACTTTACAGAGAATTCCATGACGGAATCTCAATATAAGAATACTGATAGAATTATGGCATGTGTGCGAAATAGTGGGACAAAAATGATAAAATTAAGAAAATTATTAGTTTAATGAAAGATTACGAGAAATATGAAACCAATTTCTTCCTATCCATGATTGATACTTGCAATGATGGTGTGGGTCTAAAACTTAAGAGTTAGAACTTAATCTAAAAGTGAGTTCGTCATTTATACTAGAATTGAAGGAATTAAGAATTTCTAGTTGAAGAATAAAAATTACTTTCAATGAAAGCCATCAAAAAGCAGAGAAACTTTAGATAAAATGCTCATGAATTCAGATTAGAGATTTAAAATTTAATTAAAAATAATTTTAGTAGAAATGCATTGAATCCTGATCAGATTGGTTTTCAAGAATTCCTCTGACTAGAACATTGAGTTATACGAATGAAAAAAAACATTTATTGCGATGCAGTCAATGGGTAATTCTGAAGTCTTTTTGAAGTGGCTGGTAGGGGTAGTCTGGTCGTACCTAGCGTAGAGTACTGCTACTGTGATTTTATATCTAATTAAACCGATACTTAGCTTATTAGTGATTAATAAACAGTAACTTATCAAAAATTGCTTACATTTAATTAGTAATGGGCTAAGTATAGGTTTCGATACGTTTATAATAATAGAAAATGAGTAATCTTTAGTTTCCCATAACAAGGTTTTATTAAATTTTCAATTAAAAAATGTTACATATTTATAACTTAACTCAGGTTGAAATACTACCACAATCTTGACGTTATCTATAAAATACTTTTAAGTTATCATAAAATGATTTTTACTCACAATCAATCGATTCTACTGATTTCTTAATATTGTTTAGTTTTATACTGCAAATGTCTGCTTACTTATGTAAACACAAAAGGATTTCAGAATTTAAACGTCCTTATTCGCGATCTCAAACTAGGATGCAACCTGAAAATCCACAGATGACCTTTCCTAGAACCTCAGATTATAAAATTTTATAGCTTGGATCAAAGATAGCCCTACTTTGTCGGCTATAAACAATCTACTCAATAAGTTTGTGCGTCAATAATTCAAGGCTGAATGACCAAATATCCAGGTGCAGAAATTCGGACATTGACTGAAGTACTCTCTTATTGACCTAAAAACTTTCCTATTCAAAGTGACACTCATTCTTAAATCAGTCCACTTAGTTTTGGTTTTGAAACGTTGTTAAAAGCGTATACTTTTCTCATAAATAAAAATAATTAATTTAAGATCAAGTGTTTATTTTGCAAAAGTGTGTCATCGGTTGAATAGTTGAATTTCCTATAGAGAAAACTGTACTTGAAACCGATCGAATAGGTTCGTGCAGAGAAGATTTTGTGCCTAAAGAAACTACACGTACCTAAAGAAGGCTTCAAATTCTTTATTTACCAAAATTGTTAGAAATATCGGTTATGTTCATTTTAACAAATAAATTTAAAGTTAAAAATAAATTTTAAAAATAATTTTTTAAAAATTTAGGCCTTGAGGTATCAGCCTAGGAAAAAATATGTAATGTAAATTTTAGTTATTTATTATGAAAATTAATACAAGGGTGGTACCCCTGGGGTAACAGTTTGTAAATATCATAAAACTATAGAAGTGCAGGATAGTAACATTTATTAATGAAGTTTAAATTAAGACTCTAAATGTTATTTTTAAAAAATAATTATTCTTTATCAGATCTTTTTAGTGTTATAAGAGGAGCATGTAGGAAGAGATCAGCGAGAGATGATCTTTTTGGTAATATAAACCTATTTTTGTTTTTATACTAAAGAGAGCTCTATAGAAGAATGTATTTATAAGATTCTTTTCTTAATACCTTATTCGTATAAAAAATAAAGTGATTTTCTTCAGGACCTAGGGCCTACGTAACTGTGAAATTTTCATTTTATTATCTTTATATTTTTAATGACAAAATTTTCAAGCCACACCCACTTTTGTTTATTTCTTAACTCTCTTAAACAAAGAAAAATCTTAAGTGACTTCTACCAAAATTTTCTTGGAAATTCTCGCTGCACTATTTAGGAATATGTAAAAATAATTTCAAAATTCATTTTGTAAGAGGAATTATAAAAGTTTTAATCTTCAACACTTTATATAAAGTTGAAAAATATTTCATCGAAATGATTAAATAAGATACAATACTATTTTATTAAATAATAACAAGTAATTTTTGAATTATTCAATTATAGGAAAACTGCTTATATGGTTGCAAGAAACTAATGGAGAATTCGGTGCACTGATACAACAGAAAATATTAAAATCACTGGAGGAATATTAAAACATTTATCTTATTTTTCACAAAATTCATGAAAATGACTTTTTGTACGATAAGAAATTGGTTGAAAGTGCTATTGAAGTTTCATATTCCACTGATACTATTACATATCTCTGACAGAGGTTTTTTATTATTAGCTAATTTTAGTTCTCATAAACATCAAGGAATCGATGAAGCATTTGACTGAAACATTATTAACATGAACATGAATTTATATCCTCTAGAAATACATATACAGAGCCTTCCTTACAGTTCGCCGCATATAAAGATACAATAAAAACTTGGAAAATGGAAACTATAAGTAGCAAAAATTATAATGTTGACTATTGCACGTGTATTTATTTTGCTTACTATACACTTTACTCCTATTATAGTGGTTTACCTGTACTTTTAACTCAAGAAAAACTACCGATCTTTATGATTGAAATAGCTAATAATGCGGCGTGTAATAAGGAAGGCTCTATATGGCATAGTCATTAGATACGTATTCCAATCATGATCTGAAATATTTTACTAGAATGTTCTATGACCGAATAAGATTGAATGGACTAGATATAGACATAGGCAATAGATTTACTTTAATGAAATTTTCTCCCTATTGTGGAATCAATTGAGTAGCGATTGTTTTAAAGAGATGATTCTATACTCTTGATGTTCTTCTGAATATTCAGAAGATTGTCTGGAATGTAAAACATGATAGAAATGTGTTTCAAATCAGAAACAAATGGATGTGACTTCAAGTCATGCATTGAATCTTTTTCATTGATTCAGAATGCTCCTATTAAATGTTTCCATTGCAGAAAAAGTCTGTTTAAAACGTTATATCAATTATCTCATGTAAGCTGGAATGCAAGTTGTAATAAATGAGTCGACCTAACTTAAATTTACACAATCAATATGTCTTGATAAAAAAGCTTATAATATTGAATTTGTAATTATACGATTGATTTGAAGATTTGTAAGCTTTTGCTATATCTTATTCAACGAAAAGCTCTAAAAACCTAATTGTAATTTTAAGATGAGATTTGGGCTCGTAAACAGAAGTTTTATGCTAGTTATAACATAATCATCCAATAGATTAATGCTATATCAAAATTATCTAACCGGTAGTATCCTAGATAATACAACTAAGGCACTGTCCAACGATGTATAATATGTAGGGGTGGGGCACAAGCTAGGGGGCGTTATGACCGATTTTTGATAAAGGGGGCGGCGCAAATTGTAATCCCGCCCAACGAATAGTACTCAATGAGACCTTTCCAACGATATATAGGATGACCCCCTCGACTACCAGAAGTGCCTTAGTTGTATTATCTAGGATACTACCATCTAACCTCCTCAGCTTATGTCGTGCCATTGTAAGCAGTAGATATATTTCTTTCATTGCACAAAGTTTTTTAACATTCTGCGCTTTCTGAGAGAAGAGTCAGTTGCTGGTCACAACAATTTTGAGAGGAAACAACTGAAACTAAGTACAGTATGACAGATGATCGGGCCGACCGACAACTGCTACCAATGATAAACACATCAAAGCTATCATTTTATATCTTCTCTTGTTCTTAGATAAAAATTCTGTAATTATTTTGTTACAGGCTGTAATAGATATCTGACGCCAATAAGCTCTTTCAAAAGACTTATCCAAATATTGATTAGTTAGTTTTATATCAGTGAACGAATTTGTTGGGCATTAGTTTTGCTTAAGATAACGAAACTGATGTTCGTATCTTTACAAAGAAATTATTCGTTTGCTTTCATCGGTTCCTCTAACACGATATTTCAGTTCTTTGAAAAAGAATAAAAGAAAACTTAACTAGACAATAAAATGCATGATGCACAAGGAGAAACTTCAATTTGTAACTGGATGGGTCAACTTGATATCATCGGTAAATCCTCTTTTAGGTACTATCGACAAAATAAATACTTTCCGAACTTTCTTTTCGCGCTTACTTATCTACGAATAACATATCTGTGATAGTTATGGATATTCATGTTATTCGTAGATAAGTAAGCGCGAAAAGAAAGTTTGGGAAGTATTTATTTTGTCGATAGTACCTATATTGCGTCCAAATATTAAATCTTAAATATAATTTAGGGGAAAACTAATTTTACCTTATATCTTTTATAATGGATCCTATGGTAAAATTGAAATTTCGAAAAAATCATCTGGCCCCTTATCCCCCTCTCAAATCGGATAAAAACATGAATTTAAAAAGTCTAGGTCATTCTCCCTTAGAAGCATTATAGATTCTGTTATCGATGATGCCTCTAACCCGAAAGGGACGGTAAGATCTTTCACAAAAGAGTACGCGCCTCAGGCCAATTCAAAAGTACTGCAGCTTCTGACAATTTACGATGATAAGAGGCGAGCTCTCATTGGACCGCTTTCTACTAGGAGAAATCTCTCATCCAACGAAAGTGCACATTTCAAAATAACCATATTTTTAAACAAATTGGAATATCACATTCTCTAAACACCGATTAAACTCCAACTTATAGAATTTATATACTAGTTAAAAGGCATTAATTCAAGATTTCACTCTAAAATAAGATGCCCTCATCGTAAATCGCCAAAAGTTGCAAAGTAGCGGTATGACGCTCAGTGTCAAGGATACAGGATACCACGGGAAAGAATAACTTCAAAGAGAATAGTGATTCTTTTACTTAGATTAGATGTATAAACATCTAGGTCTAGGCTTTTACATCTTTACTATGACACTAGTTGATATGCATAGTTCAATTTTGATTGAAGAGTTCGACATACTAAAGTTCGAGACCCATTTCGATTCCTTCTCAAAATCAACTTCAGCCCTTCTTGTATGTTAAAGTTTTATCCTATTTGAGAGTGGATGAAGGTCCAATGATTTTTTTCATAATTTCAACTTGACCATAAGATCCAATTTAAGAATACAAAATTAATTTTTTCTTTAAATATTCTTAATTAAAATTTAGTATTTGGTACAACATAGGCACCTCAAAATGGGATGTACTGATGATGTGAAGTTGCCTCGCCCAGTTACAAACCAAAGTTTCCCTAGTCCTTTCAATTGAAATAAACAATTTTTTAACTTGCAGCATGTCTAAGTCTTCTCTGTTGGCGTAAAATATAGCATCCTTTGCTTAAGAAATGAGTTTTAACTATATTTCACTTCAAGTTGATTATTCAATAACGTCAGTTATATATCAAAAATGTAAATTACAAAAAACACTACGTTGAGGTCTTATCTTATATGATGACATATCCGTTTGGATTAACTACATTCAAATTTGATTGAGTTAATGCTTCGCGTAATACATAGCCATTACTGGTCTTAAACAAATGGTTCGGCGATGCCTTTGATTTAGTACAATTATGCGGTGATACATTCGAGTCAATCGTTTCATTCAATACTGACTTACATTCGACAGTATTTGAAGAGTTGTCTTTTGGAGGAGTCACCGATGAACTTACAGATGAATCAACAGTTTTGTTGTGATCATAGTTTTCAATATTAGGTAAACTGTTGTTTTGAATTTTTTCACATTCACTTAAATAATCATATAAATTTGGTTTAATTACATCATTCGCATGATCGATATCGCCATTAGATGAAGCCAAAGAAACTTCTACGTTATAGCTGTTTTGCGAGCAGTCATGTCCTAAACGTGCTCTCGAAGATTTACAACCGTTTTGGTCACTGTCATTCAAAATGTTACTTACTGTGACATAACCGTTATTTGCCTTCTTATTATCAGAACAAATGCTCTTCAAATGATTAGTCTCATAAATATTCAGACCATGAATCAGCCGCTTTGCACCGAATCTACAATAATAACTATTCGGTAAAGCAGCTCGTGTGAAGCTTTTGCTCTCACTGTTGTTCAAATCACAAATAATACAATTGACTTTTCGATCGCTAGGATTTGAATTTTGGATAATATTACTCAAACTCTTAGCCATTTCTGGCTTATAAAACTTTGTCAAATCATTGAGCATATTGTCGTCTTCTCTTATCGGCAAATTGAAAATTGATGGCTCGCTATTGGTCAGCAGTGAATAAATACAAATCGAATGATTGAATGGGTGATCATATAATGGGTTCACGACTTCGTTTCTTGTCGGCAAAGTTGTTGAGATCTTATTACTTCTGGTGGTCTTTTGTTTTCTTTTTTTCTTATTGCGAGTTCCATTCGAAACGTCAAGACCTGAATCTTTACTGGCACTCGAATCACTGTTACGCGTTGACATCTCATCCACTCTCGGTAAAGGCTTTGGTCCAACTTTGTTATTCAGCTGCAAATTGTTGTGATCTTTAGGATTGTGCTGAGCATCGGTTTCGACACCAGAATCAGAAGAAACGCTAACCTCTCCGTTATATGAATTAGAGGAAACACTTTCGTGTTGTCCATTGTAAATGCCAATCATTCTAATGTAGCCGTTATTACATAGACTTGGTGTATTTCTTAAAGTCACTTCTTCAGTTGATAAAGAGCTAGCATTAGACATTCTATAACCGTGTCTGTTTTTAAATAAGTCGTCAGCTTCCATGAAGAGTAGTGTATTATCAGATGCAATATTAGGACTGCTATCAGTTCGAGGAAGGTTATCGAATATTTCCGTTTGGTCGGCGTCCAAGTTGTCAGTTACCAACTGTGGTGCGTTCAGTCCCTTTGGTAACTCTATAGACAAACTATTGTATGCGTTGATCTTTCTTTTCATCCAACGAACTAACATATACAATACAATAACAAATAACATCAGTCCCAGAGCACCGCCGACTATGATTCCGATAATATAGGCATCATTTTCATCAGTGACTAGACATGCATTCAAATGAGTTCGATCACTATAATCGCCGACTAATTCTTCAGTTCTCCTTCTATTGACTGCAACAATACGGACAGCATATTGTTGTTGGTATGAAGCCGAGCCATCTTTATATGAATCACAATCTAATGTCAAGACATATTCTTTATGTTTCGCAGAAATATTGTAAATACTTGGTTCAGTTTTATTGTCTCTTGGAATAAGTTTTAATAAATAGTGATCGACCGGTCCGTTTGGCATTATTGGTGGTGACCACGAAATTCGTACAGACGTTGCGTTTATGATTTCCGTTCGCGGAGGATCCATTCTACTCGGAAATGATGGCAATGTTCTTTTAAAAACGAGTTGAGTGTACGGAGAACACAACGATAGTTTATTACATGCGCGAACTTTAAAATTATATTCATGATAGCTCAAAAGGTGACTTGCCCTGAAGGAACAACCATTAGAACATTGAGATGCATTGAGTTTTTCAGTCTTATCATTGTATAAGACATCATAATATGATATTTGGCCATTTGGCTTAAGCGGTGGCCTCCAATTAAGAACTATTGAATCGATTGTCGTATCAGTTATCTTTAGACTATAAGGTGCATCTTCTGGTGAAGCCTCATGTGTTTCAGCATATTTAGGATCGCTTTCATCACTTGGACCCGCCGAATCAGTTAGAGCTACGACTGTAACCTTATATTCGCTGTAAGGATCCAAATTATTTAAGGTATAGTTTTCACGAGAATTATCAACTGTTACAGATTTTTGTTTATGACAAACTTTGTCATTGGACTGGTCGCGACTGCATTTACTAAATGATATCTTGTACCCTTCGACTACACGTTTCTGTGCAGGACAGTCCAGCTTCCAGAAAACATTAATACTTGTCGAGTATACAACACCTAAACGAACTTCATTTAACTTATCCAGTCTTCCATCAATAGGCACTATGCATTCAGCCCAAGACATGCCTGAGGAAGATTTTAAAGTATTTGCAGAAACAGCAAACTGATAATTCATTTTAATGTCAGGCAATTCCAGTGCGATTGATCTGTTGGTAGTATGCTTCCAATCTATTGCCCCCTCACAAGGGAATGGTCGCGGTCTTAGAGTTTGACACCAAAATACACTGTAGTTCACTATTGGACCACTTATTATGTTATCGCGTGGTTGTCCCCATTGAACTTCATATCTTCCACCTCCATATGAAAAGACATCAATATTTGATGGTTTACGAGGAATATTGTCATTCTTGTCCACAGTTATTTCTGTATAGTTTTTAGATATTCCTTCAGAGTTGACGCCATATATTTTGAAGGTGTAGGCAGTATTAGAATCCATATGAATGAAAGTATAGGTCGAATTTTCACTTTTTATGTTAACAGGATTGTCATAAAGATTATTAGTAGCTCGCCGTTTTCGACGATATTTTTGTCGCCATTCAATAGTATAATGGAAATCGGGTGCATTTCGGTGCTCGATAGGAATAGGTTTCCAATAGAGAGTTATGCTCCGGTTTCCTTCCGTATTCTTAACTGTTTGAAATGACTGAGGAATCAAAACCGGTGAAAGATATGGAACTGACAAATAGATAAGAAAATTAGACATTTCTTTACTAATGGCAACAAATCGATAAAAACATACCGTCTGCTCTTGTTTTCACTATAATTGATGAAAATTCACTCCAATACTCATCACTTTTAGATTGAATTGTTTTGCATCTAATGCTTATATTATAGCTATTAAATGGTATTAAGTTAGTTAGGACATAAGTTGTTTGGTTTCGAATTCCATCGATAATTACAGGATCACTCTTGGCGTTATTGGAATCATGCGAATCAATTCGAAAGTAACGAATTTCATATATAATATTCTTTAAGACTTCTTCGTTGTACTCTATATATTCGGGTGCAGTCCAACTTATTGTTATGTTTTCAGTGTTAACTTCTATATCTAGTAAACTTTGGGGTATATTTGGTTTAATAATACTGTAGCGGTCAACAAAAAACAATTGTTCGTTTGTTCCAAATTGATTTTTGCCAACCAGTAGAAAATAAAACTTAGGACTAATATTTGGATATGGAGGCTCGGTATGAGTGTTCCATTCACAGCTATTTTCAGTTGGGATGTGTCCACATTTAGAACTCAAATATAGGAGAAGTAAAAGAGTTAGAACAGTTTAAGTCTAATGAATTGATGAAATACTTACTGCATAGAATGGGTTGCATTCAATTGTTCGTAGCGATAAGTGGTAGCGATTGGACTGTATTGAGGATTCCACGAACATTTCAGTTTACGAGACTTTAAACTAGTATAATCAATACATTTGAAATCTTTAACGTCTTGCGGTTTATCTTCAAATTATAGAAAATTTGAAAAAATCAAAGCAAATTAAATCATAAATATAATCAAAATATTGAACTAAAAGTATATTACATCCTACTGTTACATTAGTAACACAAACAAGAGGGTTATTATCGAGACCAGAGATGTTAAGTAAGCAGTTATACATTCCTTTGTCTTCAACAGATGCTTCTTTTACCCGGAGTTGTGCCACCGTTGAGTTTATTATGTGAACTCTGTCTTCAGAATAATATCTATTTTTGAATTTGAATAAAATCATAGACGAATTGACTTCATAAAAGTTTTTGTTGTATTTGATTGTGTTGTTAAATATCCTACAGTTGATCGTTAATTGATTTCCAACCATAAGTGTTTGGTCTGGAGTCGTCTCTTTAATAAATTTAACATAAGTTTAAAATTTTGAAAATATAATTTCAATATTTTGACCGCTTTTGCGTGCCTTCAGTCAAATACGCGATCAAATAATCATCTAAATTTATTTGGATTGATCAGAAGTTTTAATTTTTGAAGCCGAGTCGCACACAAAAGCTGTAAAAGTGATAATATAGAAATATTTTCACAAACATTAATTGTATCCAGAGCAAGGAAAATTCGGGAAATCTCGAATCTTTTTCTAAAGTTAATTCTTCGGGAATTTGGCATTAGAGCTTTTGTGGACACAAGCATGTTCTATAAAATGAGTTTAAAAGTCCCGATTTACCCGATTTCACCAGTTTCATTCGAATATCCCGATTTAGCCTAGTTTAGGAAATTTATTCGAATTTTTCATATTCTTAACTCAGAATTTGAAATAACTTCATAGGAAACTCTCGGTTTTTGATACTGTAACAGAAATTATTAAAAACTTGAAAATTGAAATCCTTTATAAAATAGCATAAAGTCCATAAAGAAATTTTGTTCCCTCCTATATATGAAGATATTGTGATTATTGATTTATTCAAACGTTTTCTACGTATACTTTAATGAAAAATTTATCAAAACTTTTTCAAATAAGTTTAGTATTAATACTTTTAGTAATTGTTGTTTTGTTTGTTTACTAACAAATAAAAACATAGTAAAACTTCAAAAGTGATTAATCTTGAATTTTTTCTAAAATATGTTTTTAAAAACTATCAAATGGGTAAACAAAAGACTAGTTTTAGCTACAAATTAAATCAAGTCGTTAAAGTAACTCTGATTTTACGACTGATGGAAATAAATTATTTTGTGTTGTTTGTGAGAAGGACATTAATGTGTCTGAAAAATATGTCAGTCTTCGAGTTTATGAGCATTCATCAACTGCTGTTCATAAGAAGAATAAAGAAATCAAGTCTAAAAATGGCGATAAATCTAAACAAAGCCTAATTACTAATTCGTTCAACTCATCAGAAGAAAAGGCTAAAAGAGAAAATACTTTCAATAGTGAACTAACAGAAGCTCTTATTGAAGCAAACATCCCAATATATAAGCTCAATAAACCCAAACTGAAATCATTTCTGGAGAAGAATATGAAACGAACGATTGCCAGCGAATCTTGTTTACGAAAAAATAGTATTGAACCACTTTATACTAAAATAATTGAGAGAATAAGAGAAATTGTTGGCTCCAATTCTGTTTATTTTATTATGGATAAAACTACTGATAGATGTGAGAGAAAAGTATTGAATATATTAGTTGGAGCTTTGAATGGAGAACCAGTTAAGCCTATGCTAATTGATGTGGCATTTCTTGATAGGACTGATAGCTCGAATGTACAGCAAGCTTTTTTTTAACTGTTATCATGTTTTATGGCCTTAAAGTGTTCAATACGATAAAGTATTACTTCTGGTTACAGACCAGGCCTCTTATATGTTGCTAGCTGGAAAAAATCTGAAATCTTTTTTTCCTAGTTTGAATCACATCACATGTATTGTTCACGCGTTGAATCGAATTTGCTCTTCTATTCAAGACAACCTCAAACTTGTAAACAAATTCGTCTCGAGTATGAAAAAAGTTCTATTAAATTCAAAATCAAAGGAAGCTAAATATAGGGAAATTACTGGACTCAAACTACCACCAGTACCTGTAATAACACGGTGGTGTACTTGGTTAGAAACAGCAAACTTTTACAGAAAGAACTTTACTCAAACAAAGAAATTTGTTGATATTCTCAAAGTGGAAGCAAAATCTAAATCTACTAAGAATTTAAAGAAATTGGTCGACAATAAGTTATTTCATTATCAATTACTGGAAGTAAAGGACTATTTATTTTTGACAGAAATTATTATTAAATTACAAGAACAGGATCTCAAATTGAACGTGCAAAAGGATTTACTTAAAGAATGTCAAAATAAACTGACTGGTTTTGCGAAAGAAAAGCTTGAAAAAGTTTGTCCAAGAATCCGGATTTAATAAGATTTTGTGAAAATTTAGAGTTTGAACATCGTATGATTACTGAATATGCACCACTAGTGTCTGTGGGCGTCGAAAGATCTTTTTCCCAATACAAAAATTTACTTACCGAGAAAAGACAAAGTCTTTAACCTGAAAGTTTGAAAATTTTTATCATTATTCAATACAATAAATTCCTCAAAAATTAATTTCAAATACTTCTCAATTTTCAATGTAAAGATTGAACTTTTGTCATTTTAAGATTTCCAATAAAAAAATATTTCCCGATTTTTTCTGTCTTTTTGGCCCGATTTCACACTTTTTTAGCTCCCGAATTCCGACCGATTTAGCCTTTTTTGGGTCCCGGAATTTCTCGCTCTGATTTTTTTTAGCTAATCCATAATATCATAAATATTCTTTTTCATTACACGTCTAACTACAAAGAGTTTTAATCTGATTTGGATTCTAATCGTTGAGATAAAGTAATTATTAATTCACGTTTATTACAATTTTTATAACAAGGTTTCAAATTCATATAAGACTTGAATGTCGATTATAGGAATTGATCATTCATTTAATGAACGTTACACAGTTTCTGAGTTTCAATCATATATAAATACTTTTTTATGAAAATATAATTTGACTTTAAAAAATTGTACTAGGTTATTCAAATTTAAAATCAATCTTTACATGATTTTGTTTTAGATTATTTGATTCATTTTATGAATTAATAGCTTATAAGAGAATGACTGTTATCATGTGTTGTATGTTCTATAATTCAGCAAATGGACACATTTCACAGCCGAAGGATCAGGTCTATCATACTTTATATTTAACGTCGATTGGACACATTATTTTTTGCAATTCCAAAAAATAGATCTGTTCAGCTTTAGAGTTGGCCATCATATTCCCCATTTTACCCTAGCAGTGCTAAAGTTGATATTTCTACACCAGATCACACTAATAACAATGACTCTGCCTTCTGTTTAGACAGAAGTTATCTTATCAGAAGTTTCTACTTCAAGTTTTCATCTGAATAATGTTAAAAATTCAGAATAGCTCTATAAAATGGTGAAATACAATTTCCCCATAGGAATGATGTGGGCTGCGCTCCTGATGGCCACTAGTATAACCTAACCTCCACGAACGTAAGATGAGAATTAGCGTCAGATCACTTTGCTCAAGGTGCTTGGCGTCGCTTGCATTGCTACCTGATGCTATTTTCACTCATAAATTATGAACTTCAATACTTAACCATTTGATAAAGTAATTTTACACTTGTAATCTTATTCCAATGGACACTCCAAAATTGAATATTTCAAAAAAGTTAGTTCAATTATGCAAGATCATTATCATGAGTGTAGCCGAGTAGAGGATGATCATTTGTACTATTGACGTAACTTTAGCAGTGCTCGAGTACTTTATGATTAAGCAAACGGAGCCAAATTTCGGGGGTGTGGTCAACTAGAATGTATACATTAGGTGCTAGTAGTGTTGGAAATTTTCTAGAAATTTTCTAGAAAGTCTCTCAAGAAAGTTTCTTAAAAACTTTCTTTTTAACACTAGGCATTAGATATAAATAATAGGCATGGCTTATAAGTATAGATATATGTTTTTGGTCAGATAAAAATTAGAAACTCGGCGGTCATATTCAGTTAAAACCGAAAGTTTTGTTAATTAAAATTAATTTGGAGGTCACATTCGGTCACAAAGTATTAAAAAAGGTTTCTAACAACAATTATAAAAACTAATAATTAAGTTTCTTTGAAATGTTACCGTTGAAATACATGATCATTTCCATAGATAGGTTTTCAGGGCTCAAACGCGTTCGTTTTGAATCTTGAATATCGCGAAGTTTGCTAAAACACCTTTCGGCGTCCAAACTACTTGTAGCGATGCATAAGTAGTTAATTGCAATGCATAAGAACTAGTAATGGAAAATTTCTAGAAAGTTTCTCGGGACTATTTTTCCTACGCTGTAATTATTTTGAATGCCAAAAATCAAAATAGGCGACATTTTGAATATTTAAAAGTCGATAATGTTGAGTATCACTCAAATTAAAACATAATTTTGAGCTGAGGAAATAGGAAATTTCTCCTAAGAGAAATTTTGTGCGATAGAAAATTTATAGAAAGTTTCTCGAGATAATTGCTCCGAAAATTTTCATTTTACAACACTAATAAGAACGGATAAACATTAACAGAACTTAACCAATAATCAAGAGTTTTTATGTCATTATTGTGAGGAATGTCACCAATAATACAAGCATTACATTCAAAAACTGAATTTTAAATTAAACATAAATAAAATAATAGGGAACTTTCCGGTCAGATTCGGTAAGTTGTTGCATATGACCGAAAGCCTTTTTTATTTTCGGCGGTCATATTTGGTAAAATTCGGATATTAACCGAGAACGTACATCTATACCTATAAGCTATCTGAGAAACGCATCGTTTTTTATCTGCCACCGACCGTACTTTCGACTAAAGGGCTTAATATTAGTATTAAAGTTTGTTAATAGTAGATAACTGTTACCTCCAAGATTAGAAAGCGAAGCGTGCGTACAACAGCCTACAATAGCTATAGTTGACGTCCAAATTGATAACAATAACAACTTGACGATTAATGGAGACTCCATATCTGTAAGGCCGCTATACCACATCTAGGTTTAAGTAACATTCAATTTTCAAAACTTTAACAGTTTATTTACATCTTGTGATGAGATTTTCTATTCGATATTCTTTATTTCTATTTAACAGAACAGTCAATTAGTTCAGAACCTGAAATGAGAGAATTCATAGTAAGAGCCATAAAACTAATGGACATTCAATGCATAAACAAGTAGTGGAAGCGCTACTTTTAATTCAGTATTTGACAGTTTACTAGTATAATGAACCAACACTTTCACAAGAAATCTAACACTTAAATATGGGCCAAAACTATTTCAAATAGATTAAAAGGCATTTGAAAAAGATATAACCTTAGGTCAAATTACAGATGGCTTTTGATACTAAGTCTTTGGTTAATCTCTTATGCAAGACACTCAGATCAAAAGTAAAGCATAAAATTGATCTGAAAATAATTTGAATTCCTTAAATATTGAAATACAAATTAAACCAACAGTTATTACCTTTTGAACAACTTTAAGTCAGTTACTAAAAAGCAAATCTTCTTCTATGTCTTTCAAGTCTTAATGGAATAAACGGCAGCTCTAAGTGTGGAAAAATTTGAACCAAATCAAATACAATATATACACAATCTAGCTTTCTGTACATAAAATAACAAGGCACTTTCTTCTGCAATTCAGATTCTAAACCTTGAAGGAAATTGCTCCCTGCAAAATATATTTTCCTGTTTTGTTGTGCTAAGAATAAGATAAGCAACCCATTAACTATTAGTTAAAGTTTGTGAAGTATTTCTTGGTATAATTTTATAGATTAGTGCAAAGCGTCTTAATTCCTTCCACTCTCCTGCAATTGAATGTTTCCTTTCAGTTACCAAGTTTTCTCTCCGACTATACTAAAACAGACCAACAAAATTTATACTATTTTCTTGTTTAAAAACATTTTGCATTCAATAAGTAATAACAAACTAAGTATATATTTTAATAATTCAAAATTAAATAATCAGTTGTATCAGCATTTTGTAAATTGAATTTCAAGCAGAATAACAGTAAAAGCTAAAATTTAATAACTACAGTACGAATGTAAACTATATGATAATGGGTCAAAATATTGATTAAAGAGATAATGAATGAGCTAAATAAGTGCAAAACAAACTCGTATCACTGCATTTACTGAAGAAATAAGTTACAGTAGACAAAAAGACTTCCCTTCTTACATTCAAACCATAACAAACTATTGCAAAAATCATTAAAACTTCTAATAGTTTTATTTCAATGAACTGAATCAATGAGTTAATTAATTGATTAATAACTTTATTTGATCCCTAATTCTATCGATTTTTGAATTTACGTTCTCATTTCTGTTTCATCTCCAGTCATTGCAATAATTAATTAAAATAGATTTGAAAATGAAATGATCGACTCAATCGAAATTCTATAGTAAAAATGATTCAAACCTGAATCTGGAGTAATAACTGAATGGCACTCACAACATTCATAAATCGATAGTAAATAATTTGATTTCAAAAACTTATTCATGTAACACGATCAATAGTTTTACAAACTTATCAACTTTTCTATAATAGAAAAGCAATAATTAACTAGTATACTAGTTTTGTAAAAATATAATATACTGAGTTACTGTAAAGTTGATTTTAGCAAAATGAGTTTAATTTTTTTGGACTGGAAATTGGAAAATCAGACAATGTTTACAACTAATCAATCAAGTGACGAGAGCCAATCTTATCATTTCCCAGAAGAAGATATGCGCAAGTTATTCAAAAAACAAATCAAAACATGCATAAGTGAGTATAACTTTCAATTTTGCTCAATTATTTCTGAAAAGTTCCAGTTTTCAGTCATTCAATATTCTATGTCAAATCAAATTATGGACAATTCGAATTTAAGATCAAGATTTTTATGATAATCGTTTTAAATTTTTAAATTTGTGAATTTAATAAATCAACTTTACAGTGGTTGAATGAGCTCTGATTGCTCGATTCAACATACAACTAAACCCTTATAACTCGGCCATGCAGTTAAGCGTTTCTCAAAAAATAAGCCTTCATTTCCCATGATTTATTTGACTCCATATCAGAACCAGACAAGTTTTGTTATGATCGTTTTAATCAAGTTCTGTTCATTCGATAGATTTTCGGTTAAAATTACTTCAAATATGTTGAAAGTCTAAGTTCTTATATGTTTCAATGTTTCAGTTCCGATAATGAATTTGGCGCTAATGGTCATCGTTTGGTCATTTTCTATAAGATATGGTTCGATACTAATGCCTTCAGTATTGACACTAATTATTTTAGTCTTGTATTTATTCAATTATTTGGAACAACACGCCATTCGATATGCGATAAACGATCTAATACATTATAGACATGAAAAAAGTGAGAACAAAACGGAGATCACAGGTGAAGCCCAATCAGACGAAAGCATTCACTCGAATATTAATCGCTATAACTATCGCAGGAACTTCTATATTGAAACTATTCATGAAAATTTTGACCTAAGCAGATCTTTAAGTGACACAAGTAGGCAATCAGTTGAGAAAACACCACAAAAGTCTTTAATTGGCAACAACTGCGTTTATCCCATCAAATTTGTGTCAACCCCTAAACCGTATTCATTCAGAAATCATGATGTCAAACAATAGGTACAGTAAAAACTGTCTAACTTTCACATGCGCTCAAGTAGTTCCTAAAAAAGGATATAAAAATCCATTCAAAGGACGACTTAACTATTGTTGATTCTTGAAAAGCACTATAACCATATGTGATAGTTAGGCAGCTCTTACTTTAGTCAAACGTGTAAATGATATCAGTTCATGCTTGTGGGCAGGTATTCGTAATGAATGACAAAATTGATTAATACATCTTATTGTCGAACACGTTTGACTAACCACTAGCATATAAATATTATTTTTAATCGATCCAATTGTTTCGATTAAGTTTTATTTAGCTTTTAAATCGATATCAAACTCTTATTTTAATCAATAATTAAAATGTTTGAAACAAATATAGAATAAGAATAGGAATGATTTGGTGGAATAATTATTTGATTATAATCTAAATACAGTTAAACCTGTCTGACTAGAACACTCAGTTAGTTTTTTTCAAGATTGAAAAATAAGTCTTCGCTTTCTATGGATTTATTTAGTCTGTTTTAAAACAATTTAACTGACAGTAAATATTACTTTTGAAGAAGACTTACGCTTAAGATTAAGATAACAAAATCTATACATTTAGACACAGATATGAATTTTGATCTCATTTAATTATTGAGCTCTGGGCTAATGGGAAAATAATACAGTAATAAGTCTTTGATAAGTGTTGTCGCCAAAAGTTTTGAGACTTTAACTTGAAGAACAAGAAAAATTAATATTTTATGAATAAGTACATCAAATTCAAAAGCATTTAAGAGCAAATAATATAGAAAATAAAGTTTTTATCGTTCTAAAATACAGCCAGTATAATCACACATAAGAAGAATTAAAAATACCAGAATAGAGCAGTGAAATTTTATTAATTGTACCTAAACATAACATCACTACACAATATTTTTGCATTAAAATATGTCTAATAGACTGAGAAATAAACATGAAGTCATACTAGTATTTTATGGTATCCCCGTTGTCCTCAATTACTATCCGAACCCAACGCGAGATCAATTCAGTAAGTGATTTCAAGTAATCATGGGATAAACTATTTCACATTTTTAAAATTCCTCTCTTTTATTCAACAGCTGTCTTGTTTTCGGTCTTGTCTATCCTGTTCTTCACGAGTTTCCACATTTTCAATAACATTGAGATTCAGGGACACTGTAGGTCATTTGATAACTTAAAGTCACTTATCGAGTTGATCCCGCATCGGGTTCGGATGATAATTGAGGCAATGGAGTTACTATAAAATACTAGTACCACTTCATATTTATTCTTAGTCTATTAGACATATTTTAATGCAAAAGATATTGTGTAGTGATTCTATATCTAAACAGCGAACTTGTTAATTAAGAATTAAACCCATTTAACTTTTAAGTGTTAGTGAAATTTAAAGCAAATCAAATTTAAAATTACTAAATGCTAAGTACTTAATTCAGTATACAATTAATCTGTTTTAAGATTCGTTACATTTAACATAATGGTTGCTATACAGGACTAATTTTATATACCTGGACGTACGAGAACGATATGATTGGCTGAACTCATTCCTTATATATATTTATTGAGTACAGGGTGATCTTTTAATCCTTTGTTTTCCTAAGTCCTAATTGTTAATCCTAAGTCAAAATGTATACCCTGTACAAAATATATATAAAACATCAATACTATTAACCAATCATTGACTAATTGATTAATAATAGGAGGAGCACCTGTCCAGTTATTTAAAAATAGCCCTGTACAGTCTGTCTTTTCTTCCTCTAAACTCATATATTAAGTACAATTTTTCTTTAATATTACGCATCGATGAGATCCAACTTATGAATAAAGTTTGAAATAAGTCGAAGAAAAGATTGTTCCGCAATCATTATGTTTTGTTTAGTATCAAAAATGGTGTTTTTATGGGGATATCTTAAGAATAAAGTTTACGCTTCAAACCCGCAAACATTAGAAGAATTAAAATTAAATATTCAAAATGAAGTTCAAAAATAACTTCTGAAACTTTATTAAGAGTTTCAGACAATATGATTAAAAAAGTTAGACTTTGTTTAGAGAATAATGGACATTTTCAGCACATGTTATAAAGTATTGAATTGCTATTTCTAAACACTAATTTTATAACATTCAATTTGATTATTAAAAGTTTGTTCCAAAGTATCAAATTTTGAATCAATGAGTAACTTATTTCACATCTGATTAAAATATCAAAATACAAAACGTGTTAACTGCTTTATCTGAGTTTAGAAGAAAAAAGACAGACTGTATTCAACTTAAAGCATTTGCCAAAAAGCTCATTTTAAAGGGTTGTATAAAGTAAGATTTACAGTAAGCGATTACTTTTTCAAGTACTTTTACATGTTAAAACATTAATTATACTGTCCGTCTTTTTAAAAACTAAACTAAGATTTTACAGTTAATACCTTATTGCTTTTGGAAATGTGAGTCAAAAGTGAAATCGTTTACTCATTCACTGAAATTTGAATGTTTCAAAATAAACCTTTAATAATGAACTATAATCTTACAAAGCTATTTCAGAACTGTAATCTGCAAAGTAGTTTAGATAATAGACTTAAATAGTAGAAATAAATTTGATTCAATTCTAAGAATAGTTGCATTGATCCGCCCAGTTTTAACACATTTTTCAAAAAAATTCAGCTTTAACCTTATCACAGCATTTAGATAATAAATGAGTTTTCAAAATAAAAATTCTTTCTTTTGTCGTGAACATTATTTTATGATTAAAAGTGTTTTTAATTCAAAATCAATGACTAAGTGATCAAATTTCGTTTTATGTTTTAAACTTACTCATTAGTAAGTTCTGATTCATGAGTAATTATAAAAAATTGTTATAAGGATTTGAGTTTAGTTTTTAAAGAAACGGACAGTATAAATGCAAATGATTTACATACTATACAAAATTAGCTCTCATTTATATATTAGAAAATCTTTGAATAAAGTCAAGCCAAAAGTCTGATAAGGATGTAAAGTTTGATAAGGATTAGTTGTAAACCTTTAGTAACTAGGCTCCCTTCAACTTGAAAGTGGGCTTTAATGGTATTTATACTCATAATCTTAAAGGTCTATTACACTATTCAATTTATGTAGAATTCAAGCGAATTGAATAATGTGTGTATATAAATTGCTTTAACTGTTGAATTCAAGGTATTAAAAAAGTTGAACGATGTTTAATTTTGGCAATAACTTGAATGCATTAGCCAATCACAGCATGCATTGTATTTAAGAATAAACTAAGCATTTTTGTTTATAAAGTCACTTCATTGGACGAAATTCATCATTGAACTTGATATTTTTATTTATGTGCTGATAGAAATTGAATCGAAGAAAACAGAATTCAATACTTGAATTCTACATAAATTGAATCGTATAAATAGACCTTTAGATGTAAGGCTTCTCTTCCTTTACAAAAGAAACATTCATGTTGAAGTAGCTAGATTTTACTACGTAAGAATAATAGCCATTGCAAAATTCTCATCTGTAATATAACTATGGAGAAATCTATCGTTTTCAACATGAGTTTTGAAATTCTAAATTTTTCCGATAAACAAATTAGTTGAATGATTTTGGAACAAACATTTATGTTTAGCTTGTATGTGCTCCGAAATAATAAAATAGTTTTGTTTCATTTGATCAAATTATGATTTCTCAATACATATCATATAAAGTATTTTTAAAATAAATATTTATGGTATTCTCAATCATAGTCCTTGAAACTTATACTGAGGAAGTTTATGATAAAAGATTTTGATTAAAAATCACCTGCTATTGAAATATCATAAATTTTCTATAAATTTTCTATGAACTAAAGTTTTCATTTATCAAAAGCTTTCTGAATACTGATAAACAAACAGAGGAACTATTATGCATTAGCCTGTTTGCATGCTTATTTGTTTAAAAACTGTATATTTGACTCCTGTATGCATATCTTAGAGATTTTGGATTTATGTGCATATAATGCCATTTATGAGAAGAATCCTGACAATTTCTATCTGAGATCATAGTTAAAGATAAATTTGAGCAAATACTAGACAAAAGTAGTGGCTTCGATACATAGAAAAGATTAACAGTTTCTGGCTATGTAGGTCATATTAAAATAGATTTTACAATTGAAGAACTCCAATTACTTACAATAACTTGAAATGTGCTCCAATCACTTAGTACGATGTTGAGAAGTTCCTCAACATATGTCTATTTGATCTGAAAAGTGTGCAAATTTCACTATTGCAAATCTTAAATCTGTATTTATTTTAGATTGTAATAACTAAAGCATTGTTAACTGATTTAGTTATACCTGAACCATTGCTTTAATTTGTGAAAAAGTTAAATAAAATTTGCTTATATTGATGCATATGTTACCTTATTGTTGTGCGCATTTATGAACTTATTTGTGATTTTGGACATGCATATTATCTTCCGTTTGCTGATAAAAGTGGGCAATGACTTGTCGGCCGTCGTATTTGCTGTGAACTTTTCACAAAACAGTGTAAATGTAATGAATTTTTTAATGAGTGACAAAAAATAATAACAAAAACAAAAGTCGACCAAAACTAAAATGGATGTCAATTGTGTTAAATTGTGATTAATTGTTATTTAAATGAATTAAATTGATTGATGGGTATATTCAGTCATTGGTGTCGCTGTCCGTGTCTTTGTTTGCGTCCGAAAGAAGATGACATCAAAACACTCGATTACAGCCATCACTGTCTAGAAGACGTGCCAAACAATGTGTTTTCACATGAACGCACCCTCGAAGAAATACTTCTGGACGCAAACCAAATCAGAGACCTGCCACGAGTCCGTTCTCATTGCTTATCAATCAATCTTAATTTATTTTTCATTTCATTCATTTGTTTCTTTTCAAGGCGTTATTCCATTGCGAAGGTTTACGTCGATTAAGTCTAAGCGATAATGAGCTGCAATCCATTCCCTCGGCCATCTCCTCATTGACCAAATTGGAAGAACTGAATATAAGTAAAAACCATATTTTGCAAATACCTGATAGTATCAAGTCTTGTAAGTGCCTTAAGATAGTCGAGGCATCCATTAATCCTTTGGGACCGAGACTTCCCGACGGGTTCACACAATTAATTAATTTAGAAGAATTGTACTTAAATGACGCTTTTCTCGAGTTCTTGCCCGCAAACTTTGGCAGGTATTCAATCATTTTTGAATTTCTTCAATTGTTTGAATTTCTAATTATAGTTTAACTTTACTTAATTTGTATTCAATTAAAATAAGATTATCACGACTGCAAATCGTTGAATTGCGTGAAAATCATTTGAAAGTTTTACCAAAGTCTATGTCACGATTAGTTGAATTAAGACGTCTTGATATCGGACAAAATGATTTTCTCGAGTTTCCTGAAGTCATTGGAAGTTTGCATAAGTTAGCAGAACTTTGGGCTGATTGTAATCGAATCATTTCAATACCAAGTGTACGCAATTCTAGCCTTAGTAATGTTCAGTTAATATTCTTATAGGTAATAATGTTTTTCTATATATCCTTCAGATTATCGGCAATTTAAAAATCTGACGTACTTGGACGCCAGCTATAATAAAATAGAAGAAATAGCCCCTGAAATTGGTGAATGCGAGGCATTGACTGATCTAACGCTTTCATCGAATAACTTAGTAGAATTACCCGAAACTATTGGCAATTTAAGTAACTTAACAATTTTGCGAGTCGATGAAAATGAGATAAAGTGTTTTCCATATTCTATCGGAAGGTAAGTGTCGTTCATTAGACTATCGATCAAATCTCAAGAATTGATTAAATGGAACATCATTTGATTGACTAGTTTGACGTCTTTGGAAGAATTTGTTTTCAATGAAAATGAAGTCGAAACGCTTCCATCAAATATTGGTTTATTGAGAAATCTTCAGACATTGATAGGTGATAGTAATAAACTGATAGAACTGCCGACTTCTATAGGCAGTTGTATGCGATTGAGAATTTTATCACTCGCTGAAAACCAACTCAAAGTATTACCCGATGAAATCGGAAGATTATCCTCTCTCAAAGTCCTTAATCTAAATTCTAACTCGTTGAAATATCTGCCATTTTCACTTACGAAGATTACAGACCTTCAGGCTTTGTGGCTATCTGAAAACCAACACAAGCCGTTAATTCAATTTCAATCAGAATTCGATAGAGAAAGCGGTCAAAAAGTATTAACTTGTTTTCTATTGCCTCAAATACCGCCTCAGGCCAGCCAAAACTCTCCTAAAAGTGTTGTTTCTCCAAATGAGACAACGGATGCAAGCAGTTCATTGCCTGACAGGCAAGTGATCAAGTTTTCTACTGACTCGTCAAATCTAGAGATCATTGACGACGATCCGGAAGTCCGAAAGCTTATAAGAGCGCCAACACCTTATCCTAAAGAATTGAAAGCACATGCGAGGCATGCGCGCAATTTAGCGCTAAAGCAAAAAGATCCAAACAGTTTAACATTAATGAACTCAGAGGGTTTAGAAAACGCTAACAATGAAATGATGATAACTGCAAATGGAGATGGACAACAAATGTCTTCAGATAGCCCAAAGTCTAGTCAGTTTGAAATAAAAGAAGCAAAAGTCTTTGCTCCCAAATCGCCTTCAAGTGCGAGACATTCTATGAATTCAGAATTGGCTAAACGTCCGACTTCTTTACCGGTGAACAGTTCTGTTAGTAATGAGAGCTCAGCAAATCATGAAATGGGTAACACTTTTGACTAAATTTTTTTATTTCCTATTAATTTGATTGATTTGATGGTTTCAGGTTTAGTCGATCCTAATAACATAGAATTAGTTGCATCGAAAATATCAAAACTCCTGAAGATTGAAGAAGATCAAAAGAATGTTGATTCGAGTGAACGATCTTCTCACGAGCGCAAAGCTAGTTACAAAGTGGCAGTCACTTCAAGTTTTATGAAAAGCCCTGTCGAAAGAAAAATTAAATCGAAGGTAGCGGTTCCTAAAGAAGATAACGAGAGAGGATATAGAAGTGATTTAGAGCTCTATTCAAATGAAAAACCCTTGAATGATAGGATCGGTGGGTATTCGAGTGATTGGGAATTAACTTCAAAATCTGATTCTCCTAAGAAGGCAACCAAACCTTTAGATATCGCAAACAAAGTTTTACCCAAAGATTGTCACTCAGAATCAACTCTTGTTCATAAGCCTTATGAATCAAATCTGAATAAAGAGTCAGATTCTGCTTCGTCTCCAACTGTTTCATCGAAAAAATTGTTAGAAAATGTTTCTAACACTCAAACTGATGGCAATGCTTCAAAAGCTGGCGATTCTATTATGCAATCGCAGTCTTCTGCTGGCAATCAGTTGGTCTCGAATTTAAGTAACGATAAGAAATCTCCTCAAAAGCAAAAGCCAAATCCAGATCTGATATCTGGTCAACCATTGGTGACAAATGCAAGTGAAATGAACACAAACTGTTCAATCGGTTCTCTATACCCTTCGAGTGGAAGTGATAGACCGACTCCAGTATCTTCTCGTCTATCTTCATATTCTTCTACAACTACTACTAGTCAACATTCTTCAATATCTCCAAATGACATCTCACTAACAGAAGCACACAATCAGACACCAGCACTTCCACCAAAACCCTTAAATTATTCTCCACTGACACAAGAGTCAGGTATTCCGACTCCAATTGTTCCCAACAATCGTTCAAGACCTCAAACGGCTCCGTCACAGTTTATTATTCATAAATTTTCACACGACTCATACTCTCAATCAAAGTTACCATCAATTGGACAGAACTCGACACCTCATTCAGCGGTTTATAACGAATCAATGCAAATGCAACCCAAATGGAACGCCAATGGAATCAACTTTATCGACGATTCCAATGAGTCCGTTTCATCGAATTCGTCCAATTCATTGTTAAACGTTAACCACTTTAGTCAAGCAAATCGATTGTTAAGTTCCAACAGTAATGCACATGTCGTAAGTGAAACATTAATATTGTAGAAATTTTGCTGATCTAACATTTGATTATTTAATTGTTTTAGTTTCCTGTGATAATTGTTAAGAATCCTGGTTTAGGATTTAGTATAGAATGTGGTCAAGGATTTAAGAATTCCACTGGTTCGTCATTCGAAGCATCCGTACGTTAGAGTTGTTTTATACCATTCAAGTATTTATTCATTAGAATGTAAATCAATTTCAGGGCATATATGTATCGAATGTTGTGGAGAACGGGCCCGCAAGCACTGCCTTAAAAGTTGGCGATAAAATTCTTCAAATCGATGGCATTGATCTGCAAAACGCGACTAAAGAAAAGGCAAACCATATTTTTCAGTCTACTGGAAATACGATATCTTTGATGGTTTCGAGAGATAAGTCTTAACTCTAACTACTTCTAGCGTTTCTACAAATTTACAAAAGTTAGACATCACTTGTTTCAAAGTTTATTAAATCGTTCCTAAAATTACTATAAATTCTGTTATTATTATTACTTATTATTTATTCTGTTTTAATAGACAATCACTTTATATTATTTTATAATTTTTAATTTAAAAATTTTGCTGCAATAAAAAGCCGTCACAAACGAATCGATAGAAATCTTTTTAATAAGTTTGAATTCTGTGATCTAACATTTAACGACGAAGTCTTTGGTGTATCATCTTTCTGTTCGTTAGAACTTTTGACTTGATTCGTAAAGTATAGCTCGTAAACGTTCGGGTGATGCAGTTTGAACTAGAAAAAGATAATCGTTCTAAAGGTTCATTAAGTATTTAACAATCAATGAATTACCTGCTTAATCCATTTTAGTTTTTCTCTATCAGTCAGTTTGTCATCAGTCATGATACTTCGCAATAGATCTGCGAGAGCATATTCTGACAGCACATCTCTTTGAAGTTCAAATTCATCGGTTGTTATTTGCTCACAATATTGTAATGAAGGTTTTTGTGAATTTTCATCTAAGTATTTCTAAATATAAAGCGAACGAGTTATAGTATTTATCATTATGTTAGAAACAAATTACTTGTTTTCGTTTTTCGACTAATTGACATTCAACTTCTTTGATTAAATCTTCAGGTACTTTAAAGATGTCTTTGCAATTATCGAGCAAAACGCATACAATTTTCTGAGATTTTAGTTCGTCATAAAAGCTCTCTTTAGCAGCACACAAAATACTTCTGGTGAACGTATTCAAAATCTAAAAAAGGGCAATGTTTCATTATTTCGATCAAGTCGTTTATGTCTTGAGATTTTTCATCAATTGTTGCAAACCACGTTCACACTCAAGTTAACGACTTTTAGATTTAATTTGAGATAAGTACACCGGGGTTAACTTAAGCTACAGTATATCCGTGATTAACTTGAACGTATGCGTGACTTACAACAATTGATAGAAAGACGACCCAAGTCTTTAATTCTTACATAATCTTTGAGTGAAGCGTGCTGACTAACAAACAAGTTAATTTCTTGATTATAAATTAATTTTGAAAGTAAACGCAATAATAAGTGTAAATGTCGTCTATTGGAGGGTGGCATCAGAAACAAACTCCATTGAAGTGCTTCCACAAGTTTAGCGTCATTTCTATCTGTTGTGTTGATTACTGTTTTCAGATTTGACTTTGAACTTTGTGATGAATTATTACTTGATTTAGTGAACTGTGCGCTCAGATTGTCTTTTTCGTCGTTATGAGACTTCGCGGACATGTGTATCGAGGAAAGCGATGAAACACTTTTACTCAACATGTATTCTCCGTCTTCTGTAGGGCTCTGCATTGCGAAACCAAAATTATAATAACCGATTCCACTGCTATCACTATCGAGAGATTCTGGCGATTCGTATTTCGTTTTGTAGATATTGGTTGCTATCGGACTTTTAAACTTGTTTGACTTGCGAGGTATTGTCGTCACTGCTTCGAAATAACGACTCTTATCATTCAGATTGTGATCAGTGCACAAACGATCTATTTTTCCAGTTGACGGAGTCTTATGTATTGAATTTGCTCTGTTTGAGAATGAGTGACAACGTTTTATTCTATGATCCATTTTGAAGAGATTCGTTAATTCATCGATTGAAACTATTTTAGTAATCGGAACTTCTCCCGTAAAAAATGTTTCAAACACATGATTGGACGGTAGTTCAGCAGTTGTTGAAATTTGATTTTCTAGAATCGGAGTTGATGTCATCAATTCGTTTGCACTCATGGCTTGTCGTTTGAGCTTTTCCATGTCTAATAGAATAGGCGATAGCTTTGCTTTTGAATTACTTGGCTGAAAATTGAGATTATTTGGATTTTTCGGTTCAACTATGTAGAAATCGTAAACAGCAATCATTAAAGGGTACAATTGGTTTGGAATCAAAGGTATTCCAATGTTGACGAAGTAATCTCTCACAACAGCGAACACGTCATTCTCAAAACCTGGATATTTGGGCAGACAACTGCCACTACCAGAAGCTTTCGGCCCTTTATTAGAAATACAGAAATGAGTCATTTCTTAAAATTTTTATAATTCAAAAGACATACAATTAGCCAAGCATTTCATGGCAGACATGACCCAATGTGGCAGATCTTCACTCTTGTCAGTGAGTTGTACGACACCATTAGCGCTGATTCGAGTCAAATTATGCATCAGAAACAATGAAATAACTTCATCTCTTCTCACTAAGTCACCAATACTTGGTATCAGTGATTTACATCTTTGAAAAAATATCTGTTTATAGACTTGGCTTTTTTCAGTCAAAGTCAATTCAGGCAAAACTACTGGCTTTTTTATAACAGATCTAGTCAACTTTGGAGTTGAGTCGATTTCATGTGAACTATTTGATGTTGTAATGAATGGTAAGTTTTCATTGGCGTGTTTTGTGAAACGATACAAATCTTTATTATCTTGAAATTCGTAGTTTGCTTTCTTTGCATTCACTTTTTCGATGATATTAGCCTTTAAGTACTTTCTTAAGAGATTTAATGCTTGAAATCTAGAGTCAAATGAAATGTTTAGAAAGTGAGTTAATGGTTTGATAAAAGGTTCAATTTTGAAAGACCTGGAAATATTTTGATTAGCGAAATGTGGACTGATTTGAAGATAGCTTGTAAGCCAATCGACTGCTTCAGAGGCAATAAAACACTCGGAATGACTTCTCATATGTTTTCTGTGCTTCTTTAAACTGATTCCGATATAAAACGCATGCAACACTTCGTTCCACTGTTTCAACAATTGTAATAAAACTTAGTTTTCTGTTATATTTTTACATATTTGAGTTCAAAATAATTGAGCTCAAGAATCAAATTAAGAAAATATAGTCTAAATATGGCATTAAATAGTTAATGAATGAGTTTTAGAATGGTTTTAAACAAAAAATCTAAATTAATACCACTTTTGTTGCTCTAAACATATCATTTCTGTTCTGAGAGTTGACGCCAATGTTCAATTGATTCAAAGCACTCATTTTAACAAATATTTCTAATAAATTGAATCAATAATAAACATTTAAACTAAACATAATTATCATAACCAAACAAAGTTATTTGTTTCAATCCAAACTTTCATTCGAACCTCAATCGAAAGCCAATAGTTTTAGCGCTACTTTTCAACCGTTTTTGTATTCATTCAATGAGTTGTGGGACGAGCTTAGGGTAAATATTCGTTCTACACTTGCTTTAGTTTGAGTGTCTAATAGGTATACAACAGTTATATGGACCACTCAAACTTGCAGTCCACGTCTAACACACCACACGTGTGTTACTTTAACTAATTTAAACCTAGTCTAACTAAACAAGTTCTAAACCACTACAGATGTTAATTTAGTTAGGTTAGATTAGGGAAAGGCGTTCTAGGAGGTTAGACAAGGAATGCAAGTTTCAGTGCTCCATATAAGTGTTATGCACTTAATACGATGCTCAAATCAAGGGAAGTACAGAGCGAACATTTACCTTACAAGTTAGGGTTGTTTCCGAATCTCCAGAGGGAAGGGCTTAAGAGCTTTACATAACTATAATATGCTATGCTATCTATTGTTGAGAATATAAAACTAATATAAACATAACTAATGAGTGAGTGATTAATTGATCTGAGAATGGTTTAACTGCTGTTAATAGTTAATGCTTTGAACACTAATTGGCATCACTTTAGACTTACGCTGAATTATTTAAGAAATAAATTACGAAATATTTGATGGCGTTTTGCCTTATGTATTATGTAACATTATTTTGTATTAAGCAACCCACACAAACATTGAATCACTAGAATTGAGTAAATATTCATACAATTAGTAGTAAAATCGTAAGCATAATACAAATGGAGGGACCGCTTTGCAAGTGGACTAACGTAATGAAAGGCTGGCAATACCGATGGTTTGTCTTGGACGATAATGCAGGACTTCTCAGCTATTATACTGTAAGACAATCATGTTTTTCACTTGAATATTCGATACCTATAACTCTCATTTATTTCCATTAACTCCTTGTTTTTATCTGTTTGCAGTCAAAAGAAAAGATGATAAAAGGCGACCGAAGGGGTTGTGTCAGACTAAAGGTATTGATTGCTATCCATAAGTGTTTTCTAACTTAACTCTCACTTAAGGTTATCTCCACAGTTAATTTATCTTATGATAACTTTATTATTCTAAGTTGTTATATTTAGTGAATAATTGTTTCTTATCAAAAGGGAGCAGTTATTGGTATTGACGACGAAGACGACAGTACTTTCACGATAACAGTAGACGGAAAAATGTTTCATTTTCAAGGTATTCCTTACTCACTAATATATAATGTAATATTGCTCAAATATACTCAAAGCAAATGTCTAGTCATCAATAATAATGAGCTTTAAATCGAGTTAATTTGGATCCATAAAAAGCCTATTATAGTTTGTGTAGTTTGTTTCATTATCGAAAACTTATAGAATTGAAGTTTTTGAGGGCCGCAAATAGTATTATGAGCATTTAATTTGTCGATCGAACAGTCGAAGTACGCATTCTCTGCTGAATAATTGTAGAATTTATTAAACATTAGATATGATTGTATGGATAGGATTGCGCAAACAGTACTGCTTCTGCTTGCACTCAACCTATAGCTTTATCGGAATATACAATAAGTATATGTCGTTTCCATATTTCTCCGAATCTCTTAATCAATTAATAGTCAAAATTTAATTTTGTTAAAAGCCTATTGCCTATTGTTGTGGCCTTTCTTTATATTCTTGTGAATACAGAATATTTGTTATTCTTTTATCTGTTGAGAGTATAATAGTTTGACTGAAATTTGTAAACTTATATAACTTGTGATTTGTCTCTGCCTTAAGCACATGACGCAGAAGAAAAAACCCGTTGGGTCACTGCTTTAGAAGATACTATCTTACGACATACTCATCGAAGACGCGCTAAAAAGACCGATCAAACTCAAGTGCCAACACTTTCCGACTTTGAACGAAAGCTAACAGAAACTGACGTTTATTTGCAGTTACTGATCAACCAAGTTAAACTATTAGATAGTAAGATTGAAAATGCTTCCAATCAATTAGATAAAGAAAAAATATTAGCCATTAAAGCCAAAACATTAACACTCTTGGATGGCGTTAAGCATACAATAGTTCTCTTGCAGATCGCAAAGGTATCGAAAATCCTCTTATTAAACTGATAATATTTTAACTTTTAATTAGTATTTTGTTATCAATCAACAGAACACAGCATATCCGGTAAACGGAGTCTTCACTAACAATGTTGTTCCCCAATCAGACCTTTCGATCAGTAATGATTCGCAGCAGACGAACACAGCTGTGACTGAAGAGTCGCTCAATTACGTATCAAATGTGACGCAACCAGACACTAGTAGTAGTAGTACTTTGTTGTCAAAACTATCCCGTCCTCAATCAGATCGTAGCTATTCAGATGTGCGCAATCCTGACAATGAATCAGTTCTAAATTTACATTCCGTGCCTGAAGTGTCTTATAGTAGTAGTGATGACGATGACTTTTATTATGATGCACCTGAAGAAACTTCTGTGATCCCAACCCCTATTAAACAAGTGAATGAAACACCAGACGACTTAGAAAATATGAACTTACAAAATAATTCTGCTCTAAATAACTCAATAGATTATGACTTGATGTATGAGAGTGAAGAAGATGAGCTGGGAAGCATTGAAAATCATGGAAGTGTTATCTCTCATCTTATATCTCAAGTCAAAATAGGAATGGATTTAACTAAAGTTGTTTTACCGACTTTTATATTAGAGAGACGTTCTTTACTAGAAATGTATGCAGATTTCTTCGCCCATCCCGACATCTTTGTCAGGTATCTTCTGATCATTAATTGCTTGCTTGCTTTGATATAAGTCCAAACCATTTCTATTTTAGTATAACTGATTGCCCAACGCCTCAAGATCGTATGGTGCAAGTGTTGAAGTGGTATTTGTCCTCATTTCATGCTGGACGCAAAAGCTCCATAGCTAAGAAACCTTATAATCCAGTTCTTGGAGAAGTTTTTAAGTGCTATTGGAACGTTCCCGGAATGACTTCGAATTCTGTTGAGTCAACTAAACTCTTAATGTAATTCAGTTAAGTTATAGTTTCAATTTACTTTAGGAACAAAATGTTTCCAATGGTCCGATTCCCTGGGCTGGGACTAATAATTTAACATTCATAGCCGAACAAGTATCACATCATCCACCTATTTCTGCCTTCTATGCCGAACATGTTGAAAAACGCATCATGTGTTCTGGTATTTTATTTTTTAAAATATATTATCTATGATACTGTCACTTATTTCGTGTTTTTCGATCATTCAAAAGCTCACATTTGGACTAAAAGCAAATTTTTGGGTTTAAGTATCGGTGTGAATAATGTCGGGCACGGATCTATTTACTTATTAGACAAAGGAGAAGAATATGTGTGTAATTTTCCCAGTGCTTACGGCAGGTCCATATTGACAGTCCCGTGGGTCGAACTCGGAGGACCAGTTACTATTACCTGTCAACAAACAGGTTTCTCCGCCAATATTGAGTTTCTAACTAAGGTATTAATTGCTCAAATTACTTAGTTGATACTTGCTCTTAACTCGAACTCTTCACAAAATTACAATCATGATTGCAGCCTTTTTATGGAGGAAAAAAGCATCGAATAAACGCTGAAGTTTTCAGCCCTCCACCAACGAAAAAATCTATACTCACTGTTACGGGTGAATGGAATGGTATAATGCAAGCAAAGTGGACTAATTCTGGAAAAACAGAATTATTCATTGACACCAAAGCGACACCAATCATCAAGAAGCAAGTCAAACCAATCAGTCAACAGGAATCTTTCGAATCTCGCAATCTTTGGAAAGAAGTGACCGCCGCTCTCAAGCAGCAGGACGTGAGTACTGCCACCTCGTCCAAGTTCTCTGTAGAGCAAAAGCAGAGGGAACTCGTCAAGGAAAGGCAAGAAAAAGGACTGAAATGGGAAAACAGGGTATAATCAATAGATAAAATAGTTTCCCAAAGATTGAGACTAATGATTTGAACCTCGAAATTGGTTTTAGGTCTTCCATTCATTAGGCGACAATTGGTACTACAATAATCCCTTAACTGCAAGAAAATAAGTTTAACTTTTGGTGAAAACACGCTCTCGTATTGCCTAATGAACCACAAGTTCTATGCATTGTATACACCAATACATTCTATTTTACACATTACAATTGTTGTTAAAGCTTGTTTACAATCAAATCTTTAATTTAAAGACCACTTGAACTTAGCAGATATGTGGAAATTCGTCTTCATTTAAATCGTTCGATGATTATTACTAGTCCTATGAGATTTATTATTACTCATGCAATATATTTTATTACAATTATCTCTTAGACTCAAGTTAGATCAGAATAAATAACATAATTATAAAGAGTTGTTCGTCGCGTATCTTTATTTTAAAAAATTTCCAAACTCGAAATAAAAATTTGATATAATAAATAGAAATAATTGGTTTTAAGTATATCTTTTAAACAAATGTGGTCTATGTTTGAAAAAACTTCAGGAGTATAATCAATATCTTTCATTAAATATTTCTATAAAACTTATTGAGATTTGGTGGCATTCGGGATAATCTTTTTCTGTCGATAGCTGAAAGCTAACCTTTCTTCAGTCGTGGACTATGACACCAACAAAGTTCAAATAGCTACTTTTTTGGATTTCTACTCACTATAAAAACTAACCTATCAAAAGTTATCGTTTGCACGGTCACGAAAAGAACTTACAACTAGTTTGGAACCATTGAAGGAATGGAAATGTATTCAAATCGAGTGATGATAATCTATTGATAGTTTGACAGAATCGTATCAAAGTAGATCTTCAACTTTGACTCGGATTAGTGCGAATTGCAATGGATGCAACAATGGAAACCTAGACAACAGGGCATAAATCTCAAAAATACATTGTTCGTATGTTCTTCAACTTCTTTAAAAAATTCAAAGGTCTTTAGGTATGGGAAAGCTTTGTAGAGCATTGAAACTGATTGAATGACCGTCGAAAATCCCACTCATAGCTAACTCTTAATGTTATGATTTTTGGAGACAATCTTTTCAACTTTTTAATGGCTGGTTCTCTGAATCGAGTGCATTCTTCGATTGCGATAGTTTTGATGCTTTTTCTCCAAGGTTTACACGTAATGTCTCACTGTTCTTTTAGTCTACAAATTTTGAGCTCTTCGAGAAATGGAGGACCTGATATCATTCTGCGACTAATTGTACCCAAAGTTTACGACTGCAATTGATTGAAAGTTTTTAAATATATTTACAAATAATTGTGCGATTTCGAGACTATCGCTGATTTAGACCTGACATTTCTTAAGACTTTTTAAGGGAAAAACACTCCAAAGCCGGTAAATTAGATGCAATCAATTCGATGCTTTTGTCATTCATGTCAACTCTCGATAAAATATATTTTGTGTCTGCATTTTTCTGCATTCTGCATTGATAAAGTCTAACTATACATTGTTTGGTTTATTGATTTCATCCCTCAAACAACGTAAATAATTGTCTTAAGGGCATTGATGAGACACAGCTCAACGATGCAGTTCTATTCGATTAAACCTAATATGAGATACAGTTTGGCTTTCCAGTTCTTTACCGATCAGAGTCTTCCATCTTTTACTGAATCTCTCGACTGCAAACCTTTACTTTAAAGTCAATTGACTGAAGGCTATTTTAAGACAATCATCGCTCAAGTCTTCAATAGTCGTCTCTCTGGTCTATCTAAAATTGCATTTCCTTTGACAAGCGACCAAACTTACCGTTCAATAGCTGGTAATTCTTGTTGATTAAGAGTTGATGATATTTTCTATAAGTGATCTGATTTCAATGATAGTTAGTTTGATTCTGGTTTTACTTTGAATAACAGCTTTTTTCTAGATATGAAATACTTGAGTGCATAGAAATTAAACCTTGAGATAGTTTAAAACTAAATATTGATGTTTAGTTGAACATACATATGAAACCTAACATGTGCCATATCTAACTTTAAATAAATGAATTACCATTTTGTTAGAAACTTGAATTGTTTCGAAAGTGCACGAGTTCAGGTCTATCCGCTTCAATAATTTGAATCGTTTGATTTTCAAAGCAAAATTACCTTTCTCTACCTTATTAATTTGTGCGACTCTTGTAGAGAGTATTAGTCATTTAATATATAAAGTAATTATATCGATGAACGAAAGACTTTTTTGTAATAAGGAAATAGCATAACCTTGAAAGCTTTTCAGGTTCTTTAGTAAAATTTTCTAACTCAAAGTATTAGTTGTCGAGATACGAACTTGTTTAAATTTAGTTTTATATAGTATTAATCTCCTACCAACGAATTAAAACCTTATGAACCATTTAGTTTTAAAGAGACTATTCCTGAAGTCCTTTTACATAATATAATCTAATGTTTGACATCTTAATCAGAGTAAAGGCAAAATTAAACGATCGATTAGTTGGGATATTAAGCGTAATAAAATGCACAATTTTTTGAATGCAAATTAATTTTAAGAATTTGAACTCCAATATCGAACTTGTTAATGTAGACTGCAAACTATTCTATTTCTAAAGATAAACAAAATTATTGAATTAATTGAAACATTAGTTTGAATGCTTATTTGTAATTACGCAAATTATAATTATTTATAGTTATGCCAATCTTATTTCATTACTGAAGCTAGTTTTAACCAAATTGATTTTGGTGTAAGAAAAGCCAAACCAAAATCTAAGTCAAACAATATTATAAAACAAAAGCATAAGCAACTGAAAAATCACAAGCTATGAAGTATCTTCAAATTAAATTCAATGCTATTGACAAAACTGTCAAAATATATGTCTAAAGTGAAAATTCATATAATTTAGTTGAATGATTCAATTTAATTGATTTTCCACTAATCAATTAATAGAATTATAATTTTAGTTTCAATTCCGAAAGTTTCATTAACAGGAAGAGATAGTTCTGACAACTTTTCACTGATATTAGATCAACATTTGAGTTATATCAGAACTGATTCATAGGGCTATTACGAGTGTCGCAACACTTCCGCAATCCTATGTCGACAACTTTTAAATAAGTTTATATAAAGTAAGCCTTCAGTTAAAACAAATAACAAAAAGTGACTAAACTCCTTATCACAACACTTATTCTCTAGTACTAAACTTTTATTTAACTTATGCAAATAACGATAAATTGAATTGAAATATGGCTTCAATTTAACAAATAATAGACTGAAAAATAATTCGACTAGTTTTTAGTAGAAATCGTTTTGACGGCAGCTGTCATTTCAAAGTAATTCAATTTCTGTACTAATACTGAGCGTCATAGGCAATAAATGAATACTAATGTTAGTAATGAATTACTGATCCCTTAAACCAAACCCAATGAGGCGTTATAACGAGTGAATACATAGAATGTAATTGAGAACCGGTGATATGTTTTCAATTGAATCGTAAAGTTATGCTTTACTTTGATCATATAATTAATTACTACTTTTATTATTATTATTATTATTATTATAACTAAATAATTAATAATTATGTCATTGAATTTTAGAAATTTAGTTGTAACTCTATATAGCTCTTATATATAATAATAATAATTAACTGTAAGTAATATTTGTTAAGGAAATAATTTGTTTAATCCTCTTATGAAATCTATTTTTCTTATCTTCTAATTAAATGATTTTCCGTTTTTTCCAAACAGATTTAAATTGTATTACCAATAGTATTGTTGTTTCACTTAATCGTTCATTGAATCAGTTGATCATTGACTCAATTAAAGGCCAATATATTTACGATTATTTGCCTTATTACTGATATCAATAAATCATTTGATGATTTGATAGCAAATTCATTCCTTTGAAAGATTGTCCTCTTTTTTAATTAATCGAACACAATTAGCAACAAATCTATTGTAATAATGGGTAAAATACTATCAAAAATATTTGGCAATAAAGAGATGCGAATATTAATGCTTGGATTAGACGCTGCAGGAAAGACGAGTAAGATTTCAATCATAAGTCAATCAAGACTTGTGTCTCAAATTGTCATTATTTGTAATTGCATATCAAATGCCATATTATGTTTAACTTTAGCTTTATTTTTCAATATTATATGAAAATGAATAACTTGACTGAAGTAATAATTTGTTGTATTTTTTGATTGACAGCAATTCTGTATAAATTGAAATTAGGCCAATCGGTGACAACCATTCCTACCGTAGGTTTCAATGTGGAAACAGTTACCTATAAGAACGTCAAATTCAGTGTCTGGGTTTGTATTACTCCTTTCAATTTTGATAACACCTAAAAATACTAACGAACTGTCTATCAATTCATTGGTCTTATCTATTATAAGTATATTTAATTTGAATTATCAAATGTTGAATAGGATGTTGGCGGACAGGACAAGATTAGGCCCCTTTGGAGGCATTACTACACTGGCACTCAAGGACTCATATTTGTTGTCGATTCTGCAGATAGAGACAGAATAGATGAAGCACGACAAGAGTTGCATAAAATAGTTAATGACCGAGAAATGAGAGAAGTTATTATTCTTGTGTTCGCTAACAAACAAGATTTACCGGATGGTCAGTCTATATAAATGTATACAGTCGTCTCTCGTTATAATGAACAGCCTAATATAGCTGAAGATCGGTTGATTATAATGAAAGTTCACTATATCGGATATAGTATGCATAGTGTTCGAACTAAATAATTTTTGAAAAGGTCTTCATTATTGCTCATTGTTCACAATATCCGACTTCGCTATAGAGAGAGTCGACTGTATATTAAGTTTTCTATTGGTTTTGTATTAATTACTAATTGATAACTGGTTTGTTTAGCAATGAAACCACAAGAAATTCAAGATAAATTGGGTTTAACGATGACAAGTCTTCGTCAGCGCAATTGGTACGTCCAGCCTGCGTGTGCGACCACTGGTGACGGGCTCTTCGAAGGCTTAACGTGGCTTATGTCTAATCATAAATCATAGTTTGTATATACACATCAATTTAGCCCATTTTTGTATTATTAAAAGTCATCGATCCCAAAGTTTCCTAAAATTTTTCCACAATTATTTATATTTTTATTTTTTGCCATTTATTCTGTTCACTTGTTTTGAAACAAATTTGAATGATTTGACTATAAAGTTATGTTGATTTTGATTTTAATAACTAAGCAACAAATTTTGAACTAAAAAATTGACACAAATGTCTTGAACTGAGTGGGAAAATATGTAAATTCCATTTTGATTTCAATTATATCTATATATTTAAATAATATCAGGTTTCATAGACTATTGTATCCCTTTATAGTCAATTTTAATTTTATAAATTAATATATCTATAAATAATAAATTTAATTACTTGAAAAAGCATTCAATTGAAATTTTGTTTTGAGGCATAGGTCAGATTCGTTCAAATCAGTTATTGATTTGAGTGTTTTGAAATAAATGAATTAACAAGAAGCTGTTTAAATAAGTCACGAATGCATTGAGTCTTAGTGAATACTGCGTGTTATTAATCTGATCGAAGTTACAAGTCACTAACAAAATAACATCAAATTGATTTCTCCTCGTTAATAAGCACTATTTTGGTAAATAAATGAAACTTTCAATCACTTGATTGGTGTTGACACAAAGCTCATTAACCTTTATTGCACTTAAGTTGGGCTCGTATTCTGTTTAGTTTTTATTCTTTTCCTCCATCTTCTGAAAATAGGCCACTAGTTGTCAATAAAACGAACTTAAACTTAATTCAAAAAGATATATTCATAAAATAACTGTTCTCGTGGCAATAACTCACTTAACTTTTGTGTTTAGCCATCATTCAAATTAAAGTTTATGATTAATGCATTTGAGTGCTTTCAACCTAAAAATAGCCTTTGATCACAGTTTCTTTTGAGTAGAAATGCTAGCGATTCAAGTTTCAAAAGTTCATTAGAACAATAATGAATATAACCATTAATAACAATAGTTTATTAAAAATTGAAATAAGCTGAGTCTCATTTTTCCTCTATTCAACCATCCATTGATTGAATAAAAAGTCGAAAAACTTCATTAATTTTGATTAGAACTTTTCCATTACTTTCTTCATGAGATGTAATAGGTTTATTCCTAGTACGAGTTCAAATTGCATTCAAAGAGTCGAATACATGTCTCTCGATGTTTCATTTTTAATAGCATTACAGTAGTATATTTTCATGATTATTTCATACTTTTGTCGGAGTGCGTGAACATTCACGAACGATCCAGCGTTTGAATCAAATAAATTTGATCCTTGTTTGTGTTACAACAATTTTGAGCTAATATGGTTATATCATTATGGCTCAAATTTTAAGAAATTTTTATCTCAACTTAAGACAAATGCAGGCAAAGCTTTGAATAAGATTCGAATTTGATCCATTTTTGAAATGAGCCCAAAAGCCCGAAATTTGTGATCAGCAGCAGATTTTTTGAATTGAATTCGAGACAGAAATCAGGATTTGACATATTTGGGCCTCAGATTTTGGTCATGAAAACTTTAAAGTGATGTTTGTATTGGAACATAAACTTGAAGCCTTAGAACAGCTTGTTTTGAAAACTGTCAAAGTGTTACTAAACCAAATCCTTAGATTGAATAAAGATGTGGAATGTCTAGAAAGCAGATACAACTTAATGTTCTACGTCTAATCAACTTGTTCCTAAAATGAAACAACTCTTGAAGAATAAGTTATTTTGAATTGCAGAATAATCTAATAATACTTGTGATAAGAACAATAGATTTATTGGGTTGTGCTGTTCATTGTTGTTTGAAAGAGTACTGCAGATCAAGTTAATTGACTTACGTAACGCTCTCTTATTACTTATTATGTAATCCAGCTAAGCCTTATTTGCAATATATATGAACTCGAGTCTAGACACACATAAACTCCCTATTTGTCGAAAAAAGAGAATTCAATGACTTCTCAATTTATCCACTAATTGAATATTTTTTTTTTTTCTAATTGACTTCTATTGAAGATAAAGAAATACAGTTAAGTGTTCGCCCATTTAGATTACCAAATGAATGACTACTAAATCCTTACTTGAGTCAATGATTAAAAGCTAAAATGTCTATGAACTCAGTATTGAATCGATTGAGTGGTAGATCTCTGCTGAACTATTGCTAAACTTAATTAAAACTTGCTCAAATGTTTGGCGAGCAAAGTACGCCAACTTTGAGTAAATCACATTTCACGTTAGATTCTCAACAGAATTCTCAACAGAATTCTCAAGAGAGTGGTTGACGAGATTGAAAATAAAGAAAGATAGCAATAAATAAAGTGATCAAACTGATTTATTTATTAAAAAAGCATTAATAGATAATAATACTGTACATTTTAATATAGTCTATTTATATGATACAATAAAATTAATTCCCGCATAATTGTTATGTTACTAACAGTCATGATTAGAATCATGAAAAAGATTTGAAGTACAGTTATATTTACATATATAAGAACAGATCAACGATTGTATATATTTGTACAAATAAGAGGGCAATGAAGAGTACATTATGTACTATACTGTTAAATTGGAAGTAATCCATTTCAAAAGCAATGCTTACGTAGAAAAAGTTTTCAAAATCTGTTGTTTTTTCCAGTTCAGGCACTCATTTGTATTTATGATCGTCTTTTGGCACTAAACCACTAATAAAAAATGCGTGTGTCGTAAGGCACAGATCGAGAGCCAATCCATTGCTCTCATCCAGACTTTGAAACGCTATAGTCGCAAATGAGAACGTTTCAATTGAATGAACAAATTTAATTAGACTTTAGGTGCATTCCCTAATTGTTAAATTATTAATGAATTGTGTTTTCATTGATTATAAACTTAAATATATAATGAGATTGCTTTCGAAGAGTATAGTGTTCGTCGCCTTCAGATGCTATCAATTATTGCAGAGCAATGCCATAAGTATCAAAATATGTGTTTTGTTTCGCAATTTGTGTGATATGTTATGAAATGCTTCTGAAAATTGATGCAAAATATAACCCAGCTTTACAATACGTTTCATCCAAAGTTCGTATTACTCTTGGCTACAATTGATCAGTCATTTCCAAATCAAGTTTTCGATTCAAGCGTTTGTTAAGAAAATCAGAGCTAACAATCATTTTAAGGGTTCATTTGTAATATGAAAGTAATGTCAAAACAGTTGAGACTTTGATGGAGAAAATGGCACCAAAAGTGATGAGTGATGAGTGTAATGCTCATTCGTGTGATAAGACTAGTCATTAGCTATTATTTCGGTGGCACGAAAAGTGACATTTAATTTACTTTTATTACATTAATTAATTTGTTTGGTTCACAAATTTCTATTATTTTGACTTTAATTTGCAAACAGCAAAACCCATTCCATTAAACCAATCAATTTATTTCCTTTTGTCATTATTTCCATCGCTTTCATCGTTTGTCGTCCTATTCACTGACAAAACGTTCACTGGAACAACGGCCAAAACTGGACAATTCCATAGAATCGACAGAACAATACAATTAATTGACTTAGTTTTGCGAAGCAATTGTCAGGTTCTGTCTCGCATTTATGAATTTGAAATTGAATTTCCATGGACAGAAACAATCACCTGTTGGTGACAGAGAGAAGCACTTCAAGCCAACACGGACACGATGTTATGAATCGTCGAGAGTAGTCAGGACCCCAGCCTTTCGCGAAACTGATTCGAAAAGCGTTCGGATCCATCGGTCCATCCGATGGACCATTGGTCTGAAGCCTTCGATAACTTCGTGCCATTTCGTAATCAAATACTCTAATCGAAAAACCCGGCAATACTTTATACACAGTTAGGTTGCGAGTGTTGGGCGGATCGAGAGTAGGAGAGTTGACAAAAATTGCATGATTCGAACGATTGTAGACCCAAACTCCGTCATTGTCGCGACTTATGGAAACCCCAAATCCAATCTTATCTCTTGTTCGCACAACTTGTTCTTGATTACAGGAATTAGAATCGGAAAACAAAGGATCGAGCCATAGACCTTCGCCTTTAGGTAAATGTGCGAACACATTGATAGCGTTGCTATAAACCGGGAATAATCGGCCGACTCTATTACGCAACTCCCAATACGCTAATGTACACCAATGTGGAGGTCGCCCATCGGCTATTGTGTCCACTTCTGAAGCTTGGATTCCTATAAGAGAAAATTTAGTTAAAAGCTGTTTAAAATTGTCTAGAGTTAGGAAAAAGTCTAAGAGGTGGTAATGAGACAGATAGTCGTAAATTCAAGATAATTAATGCTTAGAGAGTGGCGTCAATTGTGTCGATTAATATAATTTATATTGTTTTTAATGCTGTGAAGTTTTCTAGAATTTTAATATGCGTCGGGTTTAAGATAAAAAATCAGACATAAAGCAAGTGATGGGACTTAAGGATAAAAGTTAGTTGTAAGGCTCGTTCGGGCATAGTTAAAGTGTATGGTAAAGAAAAGAATTTGGAGTGAGATTTGCTCGTCCTCACCCTATCTGCGCCCTACTGTAATTATGGCTTTGACCCCCTCCGGCAATTGGCTTACTTCGCACTATAGCCAGTTCACAATTTGCTTTGCGATATAACTAAATTTTTGCTTCCCCTTCAAATGTTCCCTAACAAAAAATGCAGTCGATTCACGTTTCCTATGCAAATGCCCAAATGTCCTAATCTATTGCATTGGCATCTATGCAACTGTACAAACACACTGCATATTTGAGACTGTCTAGTATTGTAAGCAGATTATTGAACATTACAATCTAATTTTTACTACTGATCTTAACTAAACAAAATCTATATTTTATTATTCACTTATCAACTATTTTGCTGATACACTCCGAACAACTTATAAGTAAACTAATAATTATATAAATATTGCACTCAAACATATTTTCTCAAGTTCAACTACAATTCTGGTCCCTTTTCAACCAATCCCAATCATTTGGTTTTGTCTTTTTGTTTTTAAGATAATGTAAATAACAGAGAAATTACTACCAAATCAAGTCTTGAAAAAGTTTTCAGATCACGATCACTGAACTCAAGCTTTTCAAGCTATTAGATGTCAGTAAATTGACTGAGTCTAAGAATAAGGTAAAAGTTATAATTTGTTGAATAAGTGATAAGTTTAGAAAAATTGCTCAATTATTGTTGAGTCACGAATACTTGCAGACAAAGCGTGAAAACAGAATAGAAACCTAAGCTTCAGAATGACCACCACTAGTACTAAAAGTTGTCAATCAATTACTGAGATTAGGATTTTTCGCAATATTTATCTAATTGCAGACGAGACAGAAATATTTCTAATCAGATTGAAGTGCTAGCTTTAGTGACATAAGTGCTCTCATAAAAAGTATGCTCTGATGTGTTAGGAAACTCGAAATGCACTGCACTGAATGGCGACCGACGGCTCAACAAAACGAAACAACACTGAAAGCAATTGGAAAAATAAAGTTAGATATAGAGTACTCGAACAGTTGAATAGACTAAACCCGAACCAGTACACAATAGAGAAGGCATAATAACGCGCACCGTAACTAACCTAATCATAGACATTTGTACAAAAACAGCATATTTTCATAATTTCCGGAGTAGATCACGCTCACCAAACAATCGCTTTAATCATATTTCATACCCTGTTATTACACATTCTTTTGTGACCCTTTCCATCCATTTTCCAATTTATGACTTCATCTTAAGTGTCACAAATTCTAGACCCAAATACTTTTTAATATTCTTTACCTCTATTGCAATCGATATAATATTGAGTAAATTTAAATAAATTGAACGTTTCAGGTTTTTACGACCGACACAAAAATGAAAGCATTCATCGATAAAAAAAGTTGAGACTTTTTCATATTTTCAATGATCAGTAGTTGTAAAAGTTTACAATACCTTCAATTAAATTATTAGATCAGATGTACTAAATTCATAAAATACTGATACTTGAGATCACTCGATAAAAGTTGATTTGTGAATATAAAACATCAGAATATTATGTTTCAATCAAATTTGCTCTAAATAATATTTCAATTAAATCCATTCAACTATTTACTAAAGAGTTTTACAATTAATTTTAAAAATTGACAAAAGTGCGCAAAACTTATTTGAATAGTTGTTGAAAGTTATGAATAGAAGTTTGATCTATGATTTAACGATTTAGTGCAGAGTGTCGATCGACTAAGTTTTGTTTTTATGTAAACATTTGAACGACAGATTTGATAGAAATATCCTCTCAATTGACTCCGTAAACATTACATATCGATTTTGTCTATTTTTGAAGGATATCTAATTGCAGACAAGTTTGAATTTATATAATCAGATAATTTGTTTGAAAAAGTTCAAAAGCTATAGATTTGAGTGAACTAAAGGAATTGGCAGCAAAATTTCAATATCTGATGAAAAGTTAATGCAATGCTGGCTTAAGTGATTCAATAGCTAGATTTATTTTAAGGAACGCATAAAGTTTCAAAGAAATATGGTGACGGAGTTATTAGAAATTTAGGAATAAGTTAATTGAATCCATAAATGCTTAAGCGTATAAAGTTTGGAGTATTTAGAGGGCAGAGCTGGGGATAGAATGAGTGGTGTGTGTGTGTGTGTCGGAAATAAAAAAAGTAAAGTTTGAGGAAATTAGTGATAAGGTTTATGCAGATTGGTGGTGGCGGATTGGTTGGCGTCAGTGCCAGTGTAAGGGATGTTAGGCATGATGCCATCCGCCATCCGACTGAGCGGCGTCCCTGTCTTGGTGCCGTTCAATCGTGCATTAAGTGTATGTCTTAAGAATTATATCTCTCTTTTCAGTGCCTGACCTCATAACGTGCACACATTGCACAACAAAAAACCGACACCACTTTCCCAACTCTCTAATAAACAAAAATTTTGATGCGACTAAAAGGCGACTCAATTCATACAACATATAAAAGGCAGGCCTTTAGATTCCAATAAAGATAAATCAATCGAAACTTGTGCTTATCATATAAATTCTATGAATATTTATGTTCCTCAACAGTATGAATATGAGATACCATTAGATTAAACTACAGCAAAAACTAACTCATTAAGTCTATTCTTTGTTTTCTTTACAAATGTTTGCATTTATATGGTTTGTAAATATGGAAAACAATTTCCAGTTTTCCATTGAACGCAAGGGCAGCACAAATAAGCCAAAAAAGATAGTTTAACAAAACGTTTCATATTCTCAATTCGCCAACCAACAAGTCCCATCGAAGAAACTCTCCATAGATTCTTATCACGACTCGCTGACCTTCAAGTTAGGACCAGATCTCTCTCTATCTCTTTCTCTCTCAACCCAACGGAATGTTTACGCAAAAGCCCCGAAGCAATGGTTTGCAACCCATGAAGAGAGAGAAAGAGAGAGCGGGAGAGAGAGAGAGAGAGAGAGAGAGAGAGAATAGAAAAGCAATTCAGAATATTTGCGAGAGTGATGCGGCACATTTTTTTCAATGGAATTTCTTGTATGCCTCAAAAAAGAACCTTCGAATGCAAGTCCTAGTGATAGGCCTAAATGCGGAGATTGATTGAGAATTTATAAATTTATGATTCATAGTCTAAACGCTATAATACTATGTTTTTAGCTCTTATCCTAATCAAAACGGTTCCTATCGTAAGACCCAAACAAGACGGAGTCGGATAAGAGGATTAAAGCTGTGCACCACCGAGCAATAATTAATATCTAGCTATGAATTAAATATTTAAAAACTAATTTTACTATATTTGCCGAAACACGCTTTGAGCTAAAATTAAATGCACCTCAACGTTCGAGTGAGTCAAGTGCTCACTAATTATATTTTGACTAATTATTCCAAATACAATTCAACCATTACTACAGCCAAAAATACGTGAATGAATCAATTTCTCTTTCATAACAAAACACTACTCTCATACTGAAAACTTAGATAATTAATAGTTTTAATATCGAAGTGATTAATAAACTGAACCTGTGGTTCACTCTAAACTTGAGGTAGGAGTTAGTGATTACGCTAGTTTTCTTATAAAAAACATGCATGCACTTTTCTCAACTGAACAAAGTTGGCAGGCATAATTGAAATGAGGCGCACTTCGAGTCATTTTGTCAAATTGCGAAACTTCACTTTTTCCATTAGCTTCAATTCACTTAATAGGTATTCTTATGGCTCTCAATGAACCTCTATTATCCTTTGAGATAACCCGGTTGCTATGTCTATACTGCAATCAGCTACAATATATAGCATTGATCTTATTACGTAACATTATAAGTCTCGTAATCTATGGCTTTTAAGGCATTGTTTTATCGCCAAACTTATACGAACAGTAATTAACTTCATTTCCAAATATAACTGATGAGCACACTGTACGTTTATCTCTCAATAGCAGACTTCAAATAACTTTCTCATTACAATTGAAAGCCTAAAATTAAAAATTGAATCAAAAGCAGCAATCAAAATTGGCTTTCACTGCCAACATCTAGCACTCTATTGATTGAAAAGTTCAAATATTCTTCATACAATTTGATGCGACCAGAAAATAACTCTAATGATAATTGCATTTGGATTGGATATTTTGTTTCGAAAAGCATAAGATAGTATCGAGTAAAATAACTCAAATAAGTGAGAGAGAGAGTGTGTGTGTGTGTGTGTGTCATTTTTGGGAATACAATTGTAGAAAAGTTGTGACTATAAGAAATCAAATATTTGGTCATAAAAGAAACGATGGGAGACTCCATCAAGCGTGTTAGGACCAACTGGAGCTCAATGGACACTACTTTAAATCCTGAATAAATAAATAGCTTAACAATACTTTCTTTTGTACGATTTTTGAGATTTCAAGTGTGTTCCACTCCAACCTATTGGCCCTGGACTACAATACAGCGCAAAAAAGAAAACTTTTGCCACGAAACCAAACTTTTCAGTAAAATTTGGCCAACAAAGTCACCTTTATGTTAACTATAAGACTCACAACTCGAAGGTCAATACAATCATCACAATCAAATTGATACGCTATTTATTAAGCTATAAGGAAAAAATAGTTTTTAAAGCTTCAAAATTGACGCCATGGTTCAGTTTAAATTGAATAGTTTGAGCCAATGGTTGAGAGTCTGTTGAACTTTTACTATCAGTTGGTTATATGAGATGTGATGTGAGCTACCGTTCACTCTATTAGTATGTATTCAGGTGTTGATAATAAAAATCTCTAATGACATGAGCGCTTCTCGATCGTCAACATCTCAACTTAAATACAATATGCCTATAATTTACAATATATCTTATCTCTCAAATAACTACAGGTATTAATGATCACTTCGAATAAGAATAACATACACTTCGGAATAGTTGAGAGGACAAAACAAACAAAACTCACTTTAATAAAGCAAATAATAAATTGTCCGATCAAATAGCTTTAGGATAGATTCAATTCAATTGAAAATCAACATTTTAGGCTTTTAAAACACATAATAAAAAACAATCAAATTTGATAGATTTGAAGAGCAATAGAGAGAAAATTGAAATAAATTAATAAATACCTGGTAAATGACTGTTGAATCCGTACTGAAATGAACCACCAGTTTCAGTAGACACTTGCGGAGGAATTGTCTGTTCAACAGTTGATAATTGCTGGTAATGGTTTGGGTCAATTACCGGTAATGCGTCGGATAATGAGGGCCTGAGTCCGTGATCACATATTGAATAGTAGGGCGGAGGAGCTGTTTCTAATTAAAATACACAATCTATTAGTCAATATAATGTTTAGTTATGTATTTATGATAAACTAAATCTTTCCTAATCACTTATGACTCCTAACATTTAATCTAACAAAAGGACAAAATATGAATGTGGTCTCAAGTCAGAATAATGTTTTTGTTAATACATACTTCGTATGATTTAGCTTTTCGTAAATACTTAAGAATAAATGTTCAATAACATTGTTTGCTTTGAGCAGTCAACGCATCAAAATTGATTCAAATTTCAGTTTAATCTCTTTTTAACACTTATTCCGATTCTGTTTCAATAATTAGTTTAATTGTGATCTATTATGCATTCAAAGTTGACTTTTTATCTTAGAATAACAAACTTTCGAAGCGTTTCAGCTGAAAAACTTTTATCATTCAGAATGAAAGATAGAGAACGTAATATTTTTACGTTTATGTGTGATGTTTTCAAGATATCGCTAATTCTCATATACAATAAAAAAACATTAAATTAGTCAACCTTTTATGCTCAATCATATACAACAGTGAGACCCATACATTTGTTCGCTTAAATGTTGCCATTGCTAGCATTTAGCATGTTTAGCAACATTAATTAGGTTAATGTTTGCTCAGATTAATTTCAATTAAATGTTTATGTTGTCCACACACGAATGTCAAATACGAATTACATTCACACTCAATCCTTAATTATTTCACCATTTTACCTCCTTGTTAATTAAGAACATTTTAAAACCATATTTATTAACCCTTTTAAACTGTTTTTAATTTTTCAAAGATATTTTCAAATTTTTGTCTTAACAACTTATAGTGAAGTTAAAGAGAAAATTCGTTAGAACTAATCTGAAAGCAGTCAATTAGAAATAGAGACAAAAAAGTATTTGCATTTATCTGTTTTTTCCCCAACTTTATGATTAAGCACTATCGCATTGACTGTTTTATCGTCTAAAACTTTTATATCTAGTTCAATTTTAACGACAAAATCTGATTTGAATCTTCAAAGTTTAAAAAAAGTAAAACTTATAAAAAGTTTTGAATCTGAGGTTTGCATGTAAAGTTATAAAGTTTCAAATTTATTGAGTCTCAAAGTTATAATAAGCGCAATATGTTTTGCATTAATCTTCTAATGGATGATATGGATAGTAAAGACTAAAAATATAAAAAAAATAAGCGCATAATGTGATCGGCAAAGAACAAAAAAGACAGACCAATAATAGTTGGCTGTGGTGAATGGAATGGTAGGAATCGTGCAGTTTCTTATGCTATGCTTAAGCATATATATTAAGGGAAATCGCATGCGATAATTGCGAGGCTGGCGTCTTGTTCGAGATAAGAGGGGAACTACACTTATCCCACTCTGGCGCCGATGCCAAACGCCAAATTGCAGGTCCTTGTGTTTGGTGTGTTCTCTAGTGTTTTAGTCTGAATGGCTAGAGCCCTAAGCCGAGGGCCATATTGACTATTCGAATAGGAATAGTCGTCGCATAACTACAACAGCATAAACAGCAGAGTCAGAGCAAGTAAAGTAAGGTTAATAGTAAAGCTTTGCCGAGCCACCGATTCCTCCTTAACAACAACTACTCTAAAACTGTATATTTGCCCTGACATACAACTCACACAAGTTTTACCAGGTTTTAAGCTTATTCTAGGCGACAAACTGGCGTCGGATATACTGCAAGTGCAGTGTATATTCACTGCATTTCATATATAAGGTAACACATATAGTCTCTCCTTCTATGCTTTACTACCTTTGCGTTTGGGCTAAATTATAATTCAAGTACTTTTTTATACGTTCAATGTGTGGACACACACATCGATGAGCTAAACTACCACAATAGCAATCGCTATCCTAGTTCTACAGACTTATCACATCTACAAACACTTGCCCTGAAATGTATGCCAATCTACACAACACAATATTATTTAATATAATATATTATTATAATATTGAAACAGACACAAATATTCAGGCAGATGTTTCACAAGCCATCAATGAATAAGCAAACAATTGAACGAACAACACATGACTCGAAAGAGACGCCAATTCGGTTGACGCCAAACACCACTACCAAAGAGACGAAACTCGTCGAAGGATAATGACATGACAAACAATTTATATGTCGTCAGTATTAATAGATTAGAACAAATATATTTGTCAATCGCTATATAATTGATACGATAGCCAGACATACTCTACATATCTATTGATACTAAACATATCAATAATTGCATTAATTCAATGCTAACGATAACCGTATAAATTAAAAACACATAAACAACCATACAGTTATGTCTGTCTCACTACTGATCGCAAATTTAACCCCAACTTCATTCCTTACCTATTTTGCAAATTTGTGTCCAATGATAGGGATTAATACAGACATAGATTGGATCACTTGCCGAACAGTTGCACCAATGCAACGGCTTTATATCATTGCTGTGTCTGATATTAGGCCATCGCCACACCTGACAGCACAAAACATGCGGTCCGATCGATACTTTTTTGCCGATTCTGATGTCATCCTTCGGAACTAGCACACAATCCGACACTTCTCCACCTTTACTATCAATCGCTCGAATCAATGCTTGCAGTTGACTTTCTTTTAGTCTTTTTAGCATCGATTGGACACAAGTCTCGACCTGACTGTCGAGTCCGATTGGTTCCAACTGTCTTCTGCGTTCTTCATGATTAGAATCAATGCCTGAAATTCTCTTTTTCCACAAACGTTTAGCTAATGAGCTCCTCTTAGAGCGAAACATATATGAATGCTATCAATACTAATAACAGCATAATTACCACAAATGATGCTGTATTTCATCAAATCATTTGACTATCACTCCAAATGATCACTATATTTACTCTGTTAATCCTAACCCTATTAGTCTATTTTGCCAAACTTGTGCACTGCTTCCAATCATTTGTTGTAATCATTTTGACGACAAATTATTATAAAGTTATCAATCATTTCATGTAAACCACTCTCTATACCAACGACTCAATTCCGCACTTTATATCAAATATTGATATTAAGTTTACTTTATTTCAATTTACACATCAATTGATCGCTTCAATGCTCTCATCAAACTGCTTCAACACATTGTCTCTTATCCATCAAAAGTGGAACAAATTATTCATTAAGTGATGCAATAATTGATAAAAGTCTGAACAGAAATGTGAGAACTGGTCAACACTTCAGCACAACATTCACTGTAATAGCGGTGACAAATGTGTTGAAAATCACCTGATAATCACTCGAAACTATGATAACAATCGCGTAAAACTGTTTAACAGCACAATATATTAATAAGATATTAGTTTAATATCATATAAGACTGTATATGAGATATTTATTACTAAATATATATAATTATTGTGAACCTTATTTATACACTGATTTAGCAGAGTTTCACTCAATGCTAGAGCAACGCTGTTCTGCACTCAATACATATGAATGTCTAGCAGACAGACTGAGAACAGGCTAAAGCTAAACACCAGACAAGTCCATCATCGAGTCGACTCGTAGGGTTGAACCAAACTAATCGACATTTTTTCTGGTCGACTCCAAACCAACCAACACTTAACTTCAATGTGTTCCGTATTCGCCTTACTTTTAGCTCACAATAAGAACTGATCAAATCAAATGAAAGTCAAGTCAAACTTAGCGATCACTCAAATGAAGTTTAGCTTCAAAAATGAATTCTAAATTCAAGGACAAAATTCATGTGTCGACAGTTAGAAACTTTAAGCTTTATTAAATATAATAAGTCTTTGCCGATTGTAAAACAACTTCAATTCAGTTGTTGACCAAATTGACTTGATTTAGGCTCTTCCTAACTATTATTTCGTAACTTCAAGTTTTTGTGACAATCTCTGACCAGATCGAGTCACGTATTTTGACGCAGACCTTCAACTGTTAACTGCTTAAAACTTATGTTTTTCTGTCGGCCAGTTGCCCTCACTTTAAGTTAATTGTTATCAACTCAGACTTCTAAATATCTGATATTCAAACTGATTGAAGAGTAATGGCTACTCAAAAAGCACACCTCAGTCTTAGTGAACAAATTAAGTCAATATTTGAATCCTGGAGACAATTGTGATGAATGTCTAAAAGTGTTGGCAAAGTTCATACAAATAGCTAAAACAGCGATTATTTGACATCTAATAGCTTAGAAATGAGTACTCGATACTCGCATTGAATTTAATGAACTCTTAATGAATTATTATTTGTTTGAACCAAATAATAATCAAACGTTCACTTACTCGTGATTCGCATGAGAGCCTCAAAGAGTGTGATAAAAGTTGAATATTTTGATTACAACAATACTATCAGACATAATAATTGAAAAAGTATAATAGTTTGGCACCAGTTTTGCAGCTGTAATGGGATTGTGGCTCAAAAGCAATCATATAGTAATGACGTTCGGCGACAATTTGACTTTAAAGGAAAAAGAATGGCAAGAATGGGCAGCAAATGTCACGTCAAGGTCTAGACTTTCAGACGCTCTTTATTTTTCACAATTATAGTAATGACAAACTCATTGAATCACATTTATTTTCAGATATTTATCAAAAACACCACAATAATATGCATTTTTCGCTCAAACTCTATATTTGCCTCAATTTTTTTACAATCAAAGGTAATATTGAATGATAGCTCTGATGACTTTATGGCACTTATGCCACACGAATATTATACACGATATCGATTGAGGAACAGATAAGAAACTAAATAACAGAGTAACTTCAATAAAACACACGAACCATTGACAAATTTTCGCAATCTATTAGTGTATTTGTGAATATTGTCTTAGACTTATGTCATTTTTCACTGTAAATGTATTTTTAAGATGTCTTAAGAAAATATCTATTTATAAATAGAGCAAAACCAACTTTCGTTTTGATAGACATTTGTGAACAAATTGATCTCTTCTTTCTTTTGCTTTTATAACTTAATGAACGTCTGGATTACTTTTGATCGGAGAGTTTTGTTCTTAAAATATAAAACTGTTATCTTTTGCTTGAATGTCAACTTGAAATGTAATACTCATAAAGAAAGAACAAAAATTGGTTCATAAAAAGTTTGATCTAAAAAAGTTTAGTCTGTGATTGATATTAGCTGAACAGTTGTTAAGTGATGACATCTGTTGTGCTCATAACAAACAAAATTGATTGAAACAATTGTTTGAACACAAACTCGAACCATTTAAATAGACTTATCACCTAATGTTTAGCTGTCCAGTTTATGTCAATATGTTTTCAATTGAAGTTTAGTGTCATTTTAAATTAACTTTTATACATTGTTTATAAGTTTAGCTTTGCTCAAAAGTCTAACAGAAAGTGATAATTCAATTGTGATTAAGTGATCGATAAGTCATTTATTTACTTAAGTCGCAGATAATAGGATAGAAACGGCAAATGAATTATTCAATTGAAAACATAGAGAAATTGGTTCACGAGTTGTACCACAACACTAATGGCAGTCAACAATCGGAGGCTAACCAATTGTTGACTTTGGCTCAGATGTCACCCGAGGCCTGGACTCTGTGTTGGAATTTACTGAATCCCAACAAATCAATTGAAGTGCAATACTTCGGCGCCAGTACTCTATACCTGAAGATCGCAAAATGTTGGCATGAATTAGATCTGGAGAAACAGACGGCTCTGAAAACGCAATTATTGCAACTACTAATCTCTTATCTATCAATGGATGGCTTGAGAATAGTTGAGACGCGAATTTCAGTCGCTTTGGCTGCTTTTGTAATTCATAGCGTTTCGAATAATTGGGAGAACGCTATCACCGACTTGATCAATGCTTTGCAGCCATCGAAGTTGACTCATATTCCTATTCATAGAGTTCTTCAAGTCTTAGTCGATCTCTTATCAATAATTCCCGAAGAATTTCAAACGATTTTTATGGCACAGAATCAGCGAGTAGTCATTAGAAGTGCTTTATTGAAGTTTAACGAACAAATATTTTCGATAGTTCATGCAGTTTTGTCAGAGCAACAATTACCAGAGGAACTGAGACTATCGGCGATTAAGTGTTTCTCGAATTGGTCTCAAAATACAGGACCCCTTATGCTGCCGGACAATCACGAAGAGTTGGTTTTATTAGTTTTGCATGCGATCTGTAACGAAAACCTATGCCAGACAGCGGTTGAAGCCATTACAAGCATTTACTCGCACCCAGAAATGCATAAACAGCCAAATCTTGTCCTAAGATTAGTTGATAAAATGGTTGGTCTGGAAAGTGCTTTGAACAAAGCAATACAAGAGTCAAATCAAGAAATGTGTAATAATATCTACACTCTGTTCATACAAATAGCGGAAACTCATTCTCGACTACTTTTAGACACTTTGATCGATAAACCTGAACATAGAGACAATATTCTTAAGATAATAGCAGTGATACTACGATGCAGTGCAACTCCTGGTTATTACTCGATTGATGAGACATGTAGTGAGCAAGCATTTAATTTCTGGTACACTCTTCAGGACGACATCATTGCTTCAGACGAGGCTCGAATTGAGACATACTTGATACTCTTCAATCCTTTATTTCAGTCATTGATTGACGCGTTTTTAGTTAAAGTCCAATATCCTTCTGATGAAGTTTATGAGAATGAATGGAGTAGCTATGATAGGGAAAGTTTTCGATGTTATCGACAAGATATTGGAGACTCTTTCATGTATTGCTATAATATTCTTAGAGTTTCGATGCTCTCTAGTTTGCTGAGTCATTTCACACTAGCTGGTAATCAATTGACGACTAGAATCAATGCCAATAATTATAAATCGTGGCAATACCTCGAAGCTGTTCTCTACACTTTCAGCTCAATTGCTGAGAATGTAGACGTTGGAGAATCCGTTTATTTGCCTCAAATATTCAATTCTTTGCCGAATATTCCTTTTGCTTACGTGACTTCTCCGCGATTGTTGGCCACAACAATGGATACTTTGGCAGCTTATGCCGAATGGATTTCAAATCACAGCGCATTTCTGCCTAATGTGATATCATTGCTAATGATAGGCCTGAAGTCTCACCAATACGTTACTGTATCGGCGACTATGGCTTTAAAAGATATTATCAGAGAATGCCAGTTAGTTATTAAGCCTTATGCACAACAAATATTATCGATTTGTGAAGAGTCATTAAGTCCTGAGTCGCATTTGAAGCCTAAAGAACAATCTCGCATAATGTGTACAGTAGGTCTTACTTTGTCTGTAATGCCTATCGATGAGATTATGATAACGGTCAATAAGCTTTTAACTCCAATCATAACTGATATCCATAATGTGATCAACCAATACGAGCAACAATCCAATAATGTTGATAACCAAACTGTAAAAATGCATATATCAACGCAATTAACAATGCTAGCTATGCTATTCTCCACTCTTGACGTCAATCTTAAGCGAACTGAATTGGAAGATGGTGACCAACTCGTTTCCAAAAGCAAAGTAGAAGAGTCAGCCCTGAATAAAATTTCGCCCCAACCTATCTATTTGATCCTGGAACAGGTTAATTGAAAAACATGTTTATTTTGACTTTTAAATTGATTTTGCAATATTATGTCCAATTAGGTGATGCCTTTATTTGCTAATATTGGGTCTAAATGGCCAACAGATGAGATAATCACAGAATCTCTTTGCGATTGTATTAAGAAATCAGTCACCACACTATTAGATGATATCAAGCCGCTTGTTAGCGATATTTTACAACTACTTCTGTATCTCTATTCATCTTCACGTCAACACTCAATACTGGATATTTCGAAACAGTTGATAGTCCTTTTTGGTAAAGATCCTGATCTGCAAAGTCACCTCACGAAATACTTTGTTGAACTGTGTAATTACACAATGAACACATGTCAACAAGATCTTAGGCAGCAGACATCATTGATTGAAGTATTTTACTCTGCTCTGACCAATATTATAAAGAAAGTGTCAGTAATTTTTAGCTGTCAACTATTGGATGTCTCCACATTATTTCGTTGCGCTTTGTCTGCACTAACTCTACCCGAAAAGCCAACAGTTCGATACTGTTCTGCTTTCATCAGCGAATTCATTAATCTAAGTCGTGAAATCGAACAGATGAGCAAAGTTGTTAACAACGAAGTGGAAAATCTTGTCGGACAAGTATTCCTGGTGATTGGTGGCACATGTGATTCTCCGCGTTGCGTTGTCGAGCATATGGCAGATATCATTATGTCTTTGAATCAAAAATACTTTGACAACTTGTCTCGAAGTATGAATGAATTTGTTCAAAGAGAAGGATTTCCCACAATTCACGTGAATAGAGAAAGAAAGACACACTTCGTACGACTCATGCTGACTCAAAGGAAAAACAAACGCAAACTTAAAGAAATTATAAACGAGTTCAGTTTGACGTGTAGAGGACTGATTGGTACTGAATATAGCAATCAAATGATTAAATTGCCATTCTGATTGAGTTACCAAAGTCTCCGAAAGATGCTGAAGTTCACTCTCTAATAATCCTTATTTGTGTAACATATTGCTTTTATTCTAACATAGCTGATACTTACCATCAAGTCTATTTTCATTCCTAACTTATTCTAATCCAAAGTTATTTAATTTTGAAAATCAATTAAAAAATTTTATTTCTTCTAAAATTCAAAGTTCACATTATTTACTACACAGCATAGCCGTCGTTTGTGAAGTTGAAAGTTCTAGAGTTGATTCGAGATATCTCTCTGATTCGCACTCCAATTAATTGTTTTAGATATCAGACGATTCAGTAAAAAAGACCTTTACCACACCTGCATTATTGTGAATCACGCTCACACATAATTCAAACTTTGGTTAGATTTTAAATTGTGTTGAACTTTACTATATCTAAGCTTAAAGTAAATGGTTTTCCAAACGTCTGCTTAAACTTAATGAAGTGTGACTCGTGACAACAATGTCAGTAGTACAGCGCTAAAGCCAAAGGTTTTATCTCGGAGTGTGGTAATACGCTCTACAATAGTTTCTAAATTGAAGTTAGGTCAAGTAGGCTCTAGTTTTAACATTAGTTTAATTCTAACGTAAGCGTGATTCGCAACAATAACACTTGGCATTTTGAAGTAAAGCCAAAAAACTCTTAGTTCAATTAATTGATCGAAATATTCTTAAGTATTTTCGCTCAACTCTCTTCTATTATAATACTCACTATTATTGCGACTCACTTTGTCTGATGCAGCTTAATACCAACATCAAGATAACTTGGATCCACATGACAATATCTTGATTGGTTGAATCGCAATTATTGTATTTTAAGTTATACGACATGATAAGCAAATTGTGCAAACTTAATACTCATCAAATAAAACCTTGAAGTGAGTCACTCATTTGAATGATTTAGTTGAATCAGTTCAGTTACTAATCTTTATTGATTTGATTAATCAAATGTTGTAAAATTTATAACAATGAGAAGATCACAATATAGACATTCCTTTGAGACTTAATTAATGGCAATCCAAAGTTCATTCCTAAATTACATATTCAATAAATGATTAAAACTTAGCTCACAATTCCCTTTATAATTACAATACTGTACTGTAATTACATTCAGCAGAAAATAGTTATTTTCCTAGAGAATTGCGAACTTTGAAAGCTTATACAAAATATGTAAATACCAATTAATTGAATCTTATTTGAGATATTAATTCATACAATTATTGTATAATGAGCTAATTAATAATTTAATAATAATTAGTAACCAACTAAATGATATGGTCGTGACCACCAGAACTAACACTTGAAGAACTACTAAGATTTCCGACACCATTGTATTGTTGTTTAGATTTTTTGCTAGAGTTTCTTGATTTAGCTTTACTAATATCGCGATTATCTATAGATTTGTTAATACTTTCAATTTTACGCTTTACAGATGAGGTACCTATTAATCAATTAAAATTGAATTTAATTCTTTTCCGTTTGTACTTGGAACAAAAGCAGAACCTAAACCATAAGACCTACTGTTAAAAGTGAACTCAACTTAAAAACTCAAATCTATAACATTCAATTATTGAATTGATAATCTTAGACCAATTGTATTATTGAAATTAAATAATCATAAAATAGTTTTACTTGTGTTTGTTGAGGACGAGTCTGCAGGTGAGGCTTCTCTAGAATCGAATATACTTTTGGCAGAATCGCCGATCACTTCATTATTATTGTCATTATCGACGCAGTTATCGATTCTAATTAAGCTCTCATTATTGGAACGCGTATCAATAGACGAATGCATTTGGTTTAAGTAATTTGACCCTAAGTTTTGTGAATTAACATAAGATTCTAAATATTTTTGTCTGATATGTTTGCGTTGTTCTTCAGTATGTTGTGGACATCGTTTGGATCGGGTGCACATCTTTTTGGTGTGCTCTGAAACGACTCCACACATTTGAGACAATATATTCTTTTTCTCCTCAAGAGAAATACTTTCATAACTGAGCGCAACATTACTACCATCTGAAGAATACCAACTAGAAGCCGATTCCCCATTATTTGCCGCAGCATTCTTCGCAGCCAAACTCGACTTATTGTTTTTGGAATTATTAACTTTTTTCTGAACACTATTTAATCCATTGCTATTTCCGTTTGAATTCTTGTCTTTTTTTCTTCTAGTCTTTTTTGAGTCACTAGAATATAAACTCCAATCAGTGTCTGCATTGTTATCGTAGTCATCTCCATCTGAATCATTATTTTTGACTGAAGTGTTTGCTATTCTTTTGCTGGCAATGCGTGAACTGTTACGACCCATTCCCATACACTTCTCCAGATGCGGTGCAAACCGAGACGCCGCCAAATTTCGTTGACAATTTGGACAAACACATTCGTGCTGTTTCTTCATCGGTACTTGACCGAAGATGTCTAAACCTTTCTTATCAATTATAGCTATGAATCACAACAACAAATACATGATAATTGCATTAAATTTTGAATATCAATATAAAACAATTTGAAAAATAGATAAAACTTATCCAAGGTTCATACCATATTTATTCCTAAAACAATATAAGTAAAATTAATAGATTAACAATTTACCTAATTCAATAGTAAGTATTAAATGAAATAAAGACTAACTCATCAGAAGGTGACTCGTCGACAAAGAGAGACTCAGACTTTGCCGCTCTGTGAATCTCAAAATATATACCTAACAACACTTCGTCAACCAGTTCTTCGAACAGATCGTCACTAATAGACTGGTAATCAGAAGAAAATAGATTAAAATGGAATGAAGTAAATGTGACAAAATTTCGCAAATACCTTAAGATTGTTGTCATTAGTAATCAATTGTTTAATTAAAATGTCCGAACTCTGCATTTCATTCTTATATTAGTTGATTTGTTTAAAAATTCATTAAAATGATTTATTTTCACTAATAGTCTAATTTTGATTAATAGCTAAGGATTAGTTATAATTAGTTATAAATAATAATAAATATAAGAAGAGCTAATCCATTAGTGAAATGAGCAGTTTTTGTTTCAGCTTTATATCCAACTCTGATTTTTGTTATTAAAGCAGAAAACATTTCATATCAGCTGTCAGTCAATCACAAGTTACACTTTCATACAATAGCATTCGTCACAAAAACATTGTTTGTTGTCATCACTTGTATTCATAGATAGCGACTCTTCACTCAGCTCACGCTTTCATCGCTTCTTATTGGCTTTCAGTTTGAAAGTTAAAAAACTTTAAATGATTTACACTTTTCTGTTTATTTGCTTTGACGAAACACCGGAAACTAATCACAATGGATTCTAATTCTCATCTCAAATGTATTGAAAATGATTTGATTTTGTTCCACAAAATGGCTAAAAATTGTCACATAAGTAAAGAAGAATTGAATGAATTAATTGATGGAGTATTTGCCGAGAGTATTTGCGATGACAAAAAAGCTAACATCAATAGAAATACTAGCAAAACATGTCCTAAATGTTTGTTGTATTTTATTAATAAATTATTTAGTATAATATGGATTTGTCTCAAGATATTTATTATCTTATTGCTAATAATAATCTTATTGTCAACACATTCTCCGACACAAAGACTGATACTTCGCAATTCACAAGAATTAATATATCCGGTCATGAGACAATTAAGACTTTGGACATTACCGATAATCAGAGATAACGGTCACCTGAGTCGATGGCATGTCGAGGAATGTATTGTGGATAATCCATTTTATAGTGGGTCCCGATTGGAATGTTGGCCGTGCGATGACGTGAGAAGTGCTTCAGATTTGAGTGATTGGCATCACTTAGCTGTTCAATACGTTAATAATGAGAAGCCATTTATTGTAACCGATGTGATTAATGATTCGATAACAGCACAAACTCTAATCGATACTTATTTGCAAAACAGTCAACCATTGAATTTCGGAACAGCTAAGGTTTCGACAAATTATTGGCCACAAAGAGTTAATGATTTGAATGATCTAATGGTATTGTTGAGCGATTCGATCGAAGCCAATAATAGAAGCAATGAAAGCAGTTTTGAGAGCAAGAAAGATCTCCACATAGAATGGAAGATGAATAGAGTGGAGGCCGCAAGAGTAATAAGAAAAGTATTTATTAGGCCTTATTTTGTGCCCAACACCAGTGAAGTCGCTCTTCAACGCTATATCTATATCGATGGTCCACAATCACCACAATATTATCTTCCAATGACCGAGTTCGCAAATGTATGGCTAACTCAAGGAAGTGGTTACCGCCATATTGTTCTCGACCCATCAGAGATGTGTGCCAAAAATTGCTCAACTTTTTCAGTTGTGTTGCGACCTAAAGACGTTCTCTATTATAATTGGCAGTTCTATAGACCACGATCCTTACCGGCAAGGATTTCTGATTCTGACGAGCTCAGCATTACTTTTATGGCTTCATTCTATTAGCCAACTTTTCTTGCTTTACTTAATTTTGTACTTATTTTAAAGTTGAAAACTTAACCCGCGATAGCGACAAGAAAAAGGCCGCTGCTAAATTAACCTGCCTGTGATGCGAATTCACTGCCAATTTTAAATATTAATTTGCTTTGACTGCTTTATTGAATACTCTACAAGTTTCTAGATATCTGATATATGATAGAAAGCGTCCCATGACAATGCATCACTTCTGGTTGCTATCAACGATCACATTAAGTATTTGAGTATGCAGTACAACTTTTTATACTGATAGTCAATTATTCATTAGTTGTCAATTTTGACAAGAGTCCTGACATTTCATATTGGTTTGACTTGAAGTTGCATCTATAACACAAGTCGTAGATCTTACCTTGACTAACTTACTTTTGATTTAATTATTTATTAAAATTTTAATAAACTATATGATACGATATCAATCATTGAAAAACTAAGGATCAATAGACTATTTTGAAAGTAACCTATAAATAGTTATGCAATTATATAATATATTGAATTATAGCCAAGTATTATTCGCATGGTAAGATATTTGAACCTTAATTTGATGTAAAAGTTAGTCAACTTGCGGTTCAGTTGACCTATGATTAGCTTCGTTTTGGTCATTAGTTTTAGCTATCTTAATATTTGCTGGTCATTAGTTTTAGTTATTTTACTATTTGCATTAGTGGTTGTCATGTTAGCGTCACTCGAGTCCCCTAATTATTCGCTTCACTCGACTTGTTCTTAACATCGTTTGTATCGTCAACTATTATAATGAACTCGATTTTAGCCTTAAAATAACTTTTGTCTTTAGTCAACTTAATATTATTATTAACATTAAAGGAATTCTTTCTTTTGCTGAATTTTCGTTAAGCTCATTCGGTATTTCCCAAACTTGATTGGAACCGCCAACAACATCGGCTACTATCTTACCACCAATTGGTTTTGTATTTGATTTAATGATATCTATATTGTTACATCTATGTATTATTGCTGACATCCTTTCATCGTCTTGTTTTCATCAGATTTTTTTTTATGTCTTTAATGTAAAGGTCTGTGAGAGATTCGTAAAGTCTGAAAGTTTAGGTCGTGGGTTTATATTGATTCGGTGTTATTCTTTGGTTTTCATCATTAAATAACGAATCAAGAATAATAGCATGAGAGGATTATCTTTTGCCAACTTGGTTTTCTTTCTTCAATGTTTGAGCTTTTCTTTTGATTTGACTTCTTTTTTCCCTATCAGTACAGATAAGAGTACAAACAAAAACTACGAGTCCGAAAAGTATTGGCAAAATCAAAATGATTGTGTAGTACATCTTTTTCATCTTTAGTTATTAATTTTCCAGTAGTTGTTATGTGATCTGTTGTAATAGTTTGAGTATTTTGAATGTTGCGACAAGTTATACAGTTGCTGTAATTCTTCACTCGCTAGTTTGTGTCCAAATTTTACTCAAATTGCTCGTTTCAGAGCATTTTGAAGACGTGGTTTGGTTACTAGAAGCCGAGTATTGCATAATACACCGACACTTGAAATATTCTGTGGTTTCTTTTATTGTACATTGAGTCAAATTTATACAATGTTTGAATTAAAATAGCTGACTACTCAGCTTGTGTTACATTTGACCTATACGTATAGATTTAACACTATTAGTCAAGTTAACGGTCCAATATTGATTTCCACCAAGTAATGCTAAATCATTCAGATTTACGATTACAGTTTTAACTATTTTTTTAATAGCTTTGTCAATTTGCGTGCTTCCGTCATTAGACGGAAACAGCAAAACATTTTGACTAACACTAAATTATTGACAGTGTTCACTGCACTTTCTTTCATTATTGATACCAAAAAGTTATACATGAATATTGATCGCCACAAATAAAGATTACAAAATGATGACTGGAATTTGTTAGTAATACTAAAGGTTACTTCGATGCCACCAATTCACTTTGATTTGAGAAGTACAGCCTTAGGTTTTTGCTTAGAGTTAGAAACAAGTTATCTCTCAAATGATTTTTAAGTTTGAACTCTAAAATCTTGTGCCTATCAAAAGTTTAATTTATTAGTCAAAGTAAAATAAGTTCAGATCTAGTCATAACCTTGAACGATTGCAGTATTGATTTGACTTTATTCAAAAAACAAATTTTAATTGTGAACAATTAAATAATCTTTTTCAAGATACTTCTTAGGAATATGATAATTATTTGCCTGTCTCTAGAGATCAATTTTCTATATGCAAATAATTCTGAAATATATTCCGAATAAATTGTAAAATGAGGTGAATTTTTATGATTCTCCGCCAGTACCGTAACCAGGTTGAGCTCTGGTGGAGCTAAGACTAGGTCTTTTATTTATAGGTTTTATGATGTTTCTACAGTAAGACGTTTGAAAAGTATTCCAGTTTTTCACGGCTTTAAAGATTGTCAACTAATCAGTTGTTGCACTAGTCAAGTATTTTGCATACAGTTTTCTGAAAATCTCTGGTGGGGCTGTAGCCCCTTTAGCCGCATATGTGGTTATGGCACTGTTCTCTGCATTCGGAAGATTCTGTTTCTATTCCTAAAACTCAAGTTTTATTACGTCAATTGTTTGATCAAAAGACAAATAAATATAACCAGAAATGAATAAAAATGAAACATCAGAATTATGTTTAAAAAACCTATTCATTAAAGTTATGTTTGAAAGTTTTGCTTTTCATTAATTTGATAATAAAACTCTGACACTCAAACGATAGACGTGTGATTATTAAGGGTTGATTTAAATTCAGATTAATGCTTCTAGAGAGTTTTGATTTGTTAGAAACCGATCAATAATGTTGAATCTTATTAACTTTAATTTGTAAGTTATCTCTATCTTATTTCTATGCGTTTGCTAAGGCTGTTCTTCCGAAATCAAAGCCAATTGGAAAATTAAACCAATAAGTGGTATTCCCTTATTTATAAGGTTTGATTATAAACCTTCATAAACATGGCACTTGTGACATTTAGTTGGTTTGAAACTTTCAAAGACAAATTATTTGGATTATCGAAACTTTTGTTTAACTCTTTATAATCTTTAAAAACACAGTTACAATTGGTTTATTGAATTGAAAGGCATGACAAATTAAAGGTATTGAGCCTAACTGTTGATTGGCAATGGTTCAGCAGCGTCTGTTTTACTTAACCTTTTGATGATAGAATCGGCAATCAAATTTTGCCTTCGAAATGTGCGTCAATCCTTTTTGATTGGAAAATGGTGGACTTCATGGCATTTTCGCGTAAATTCATGTCTTGATACTTGAAACTTATTGGTCTGTAGAAGAATTTATTGACTCACAGGACCAGGAGCTGCTTTTTTTTCCAAAACAAATAATCACTAATACAAACTCTCGTGTGTATCAAATATTTATTCAGTTTTATAAACTCAGTATTTTGAATCTTTTAGCTTCAGAAATAATGTTCAGCTAATTCTAATTCTTATTTCAATAGTATTTTGTGATTGGCGCGCTATTCATGATTGTTGAAGCATAAGCTTATGCAATATTTGCTAGAAGTTTGGTTTCAATGTAAAGTGATATTTAAGGAAAATGTGAATCGCTCCCAAGTTTATTAGAGATGTTAGTTTCAATTGTACGTTTAATTCTAACTAGAATCGAGATACGCTCAGTTTTGATAGAGCTGACCTAAAGATCCACTTCTTATTGCAGCACAATCTACATAAGACTTTCATACTTTCATAATAATCCTGCGTTTCAGTGTAGTCTTACTGTATATTTTCTTTTCACTAATCACTCTTTAGTGCATTTGTCAATCATAACTGATTTGAAACATGATCGCGATCTGCGACAACATATGAAACATCGCCTGAAAATATATGGTAAACAAAATGAAACAATACTGATACCAATAAAGTCAAAACCGAAAGACAACGTGTCTGTACTTTTAATATTACTGTTTATATCCATTAAGTTATTGCAAAGTTTAGATAATAGTTTTGTTAACTTTGAATTTTTGTATACACTGTTTAGTTTTCTATGCCGTACATTTTTCAGATAAAGTTCCATATGGGTTTTAAAGTAAGTTTCAAGTCTAACATATAAATATAGACTTGCGAAATCGGCGTAAGTAAAAGGCGAAAGGTAAAATGCAAGCAAGGCGATTTTATTCCGAGTTGAGTTAAAGCCGAGAGATTTTCCAAAAACTGGGCGGTCATATTCGGCGTAAATATAAAAGGGATAAAATTAAAATTTCTAATAATCAGCGAATTTACCTTCGATATGACAGTTAAAACACAATATCATTTGCATTCCAAGAGTTCTTCGTTCATGTTCGTCCGTCTTTCATCTTTGAGATATCTTAGTTTACTGAAAAAACGTTCAGCATCAGTACTTCCACGAGCCATACACATAAAAATAGACCTTTTCTAGTTTTACTCGGCTTTATAGAAGCTTAAGCCGAAAGTTATGCTTTAAGTTCGGCGGTTATATTCGGGGTATTGAGCGTAAGATACTGCTAAACCGATTCTACAAATCTTTACATATAAGGAGTACAGATATAGTTAACTAGTTTGAAATTCTCTAAGAGATAGAAGCGAACTTTAAGGCTAAACTTTTTAAGTAAAGCACTCATAATCTCAAAATTTCATAAATGACAGACAAACACAAAGTTTGAAGCAAATATTTATTTTAGAAATTTTTTAACTCTTATGAGTTAAGTACTAAGGAAGATTTATTTTGTTTTAAAGCATTGTTTCTTTAAAATGTGATATGAAAATAATCACAGTATGACTAAAATTATGTTTACTAGTAATGTTATGTTTATTAATAAGCACAAATTACACCTCAAGCTTTCTTCGATTTTCATTTTCAGACATTAATAGCAGGTAACAAACTTTTGTTTAACTGAATTGAGGCGCAGAGTGAGTTTTTACTAATTATCAGCAAAACTCTTGGGAAATTTAGTCTTTAGCTGTACACACGAAACGTACTAGTAGTAGTACTCTACGTGTTTTATAAACAAAACCTAAATGCTACAACAATCCTCCAAACCATTTTTCACGCCATTGGATCAAGTGAACTCAGTTGGAAAACGAGACATTTTATCAAAATGAAGTTACTAAAATAAGTTTATAACCAGAAGCATTTGACCTCATATCTTAAATGACAGTTGTAGCCGTGTAACTGATCTATTGAATAGTATGGGAGGTTGTTCAATTAAATATACCATTAATATTTGTTACAATTTAGTGTATGATAATAATTTTAAGAATTTGGAAGAACCCAAAATGCGTACTTTATTTGTAAACATAGGTTTTTATGAAACTAGTTCAAAACTATTGACAAACTGTTATATGGTACCAGGACCTCCATATGACGTTTAATACACAAGTGTTTATTCATTCAGTTACAGATAAACTTGTCTATGTTGAAACCTCCTTATATTGAATAGTCTCTCTATGTTCAATATAAACTCATACTCCAATTCATACTTTCCCATTATATAAAAACTTCTTTACTTGCCATCTTGAACATGAGGTACAGATTGCATAAAATTTTTGTTAGTATTGAAATATCAAAGTAATTAACTTGAATAAACAGAAAAAGATCATATTCTGTTTATCTAGATATAACTGATTCTCACGTGGAATAGTTTTTACAAGACAACTTAAACCAAGTAAAACAAGAGAAAATTCACTCAAGTTTTATTTAATCAAATATGTATACGTAGTTTTCAGTCCTTATCATTTGAATGGCTATATTGATTGAAGATCTCTCTAATTTGAACACAATCTATGGTGCCGACCTATGTTCAACATAGCAGGTATTACCAAATTAAAGTTTACCTGAAGTAAGTGGTAAAACTGACTTTACCTTTAAAGCTGTTACAAAGTTGTCTTAATGTTAACGCCAAAATTTGACTGTTTTCTATAAAGCGGAAGCATAGTGGTATATGTCCGTAATAAGCTTACTTAGATTTGCCACAATCGGTCACTTCTACAAAATCGACAATTTGTGCCTTTTGACTTCCAAAAAATGTTTACATTTTCATGCTCCAATTGAGTTCATTGGAATTGGTGCAATTTAAATTTGGTTCATCAGAATGTTATCATACTTAGTCAATGGTTGTGGGAGATGCTAATGCTATACAACAATGAAAATATTTTGATTGTATCTTCAGCGTTTGTATATTAAGCTTGAAACTTCTTTTACAATCTGTATTCTGTAATGTCGAGTAGCAAATTGCACTTGACGTCAGAAATATCGTCATTTTCATGAAATTGATACTAAAATACTTACTCGTGGCTGCTGTCAACTTATTACTTATGTATTTTTCCAAAAAACAAATTGAGTAAACTGTTTCTTTTTGAGTAACCGCTAATCAGGTTAAGTTAGAGTTTCAAGTTTAGTGTTTTTCTATGTACTTCAAAAAAATTCCGAAATGCAAACTTTTAAATCAATGTAGTTTAAAAAGAAGGATTTGTTTTTGTATCAAAGTTGTCGGTGCTTACGCAAGATTTTCTCTCAGTAAAATCGGATTATTTGATCATAAAAGTTAAACAATTTGATTAGCATATCGTTGAATCAAAATGTATATATGGGTCTAGACTTATAGGTCCAAAAGAGTCGAATGCAGCCTCGTTAATGCACCTAAACTCGAACAATATGAATGAAAGTGATAACGGGTATATCTGTAACTTAAGTTTTACTCAAGTCATTAAATTACAGAAAAAATAGTTTATACATTATTTAAGCCACAATGACTATTGCAACAGTTGTAGTAATAAATTATGAACAATACTGGAAAACATCTGTCAACAAGAATTTTTATTATGAAATAGTGCTCATAATGGCAACTACGTTTGCAACATAATAACAACAAACACAAAGTCCTTTATGATTTAGTGATCAAATTAATCTACTTTTACTACTGTTATCATACTAATGCAAAATTCGGACTAATTATAATATTTGACATACCATTTCTATTATCAATTTTCACTTTGCAGACTAAACTTATTACAAAGCAAGTCAAACTACATTTAAAGTTGTTTTATTTATTTATTTTTTTGTTTATAATCAACAACTGCGATCGAACAAAGTTTTATAAGAGAGTTTAGTGTGTGAGGTCAAACATTTACAACTCGGCAGAGGGAGAGAGAGAGAGAGAGAGAGAGAGAGAGAGAGAGAGAGGGAGGGAGAGAGAGAGTAGGAGAAAACAGAATCAGGAATTTATGACTATTGGCAGTGACAATGTGTTCAACATGTTCTCCATTGTCATTAACTGAAAACATCAATACCAGAATCGAAATTAAGAAAGTTTTGGGTTATTAAATCAAGTATTATTGCGACTAAAGTGCTAATATTTTTCCGGTTTTTCGCTTAAACTGAGAACATATTCAATTTTATGTATAGAGGAATAAAATCCATAGAATCCATTAAATCGGTAATAGGTATGAGATAACATGCAAGGAGTTTGCCATCTGTTATATCAATAAGTTATAGTTGGAGTCTTTGGACAATCAGTGACGTCGGATGACTTCCACCTAAAAAGATTAGAAAAGCGATATTACCTAATAATTAAGTTAAGTTAGATCTAGGAATGAGAGTAAAACTTACAAGAATAGTATCAGAAAAGAAGATCATAACAAATTAACAGAGAGAGTGACACTGCACGGGATGCAGAACTCCTTGTGCTATACATTTTCTCATACATTCAGGACCTCTTTTTCCTAGTGGTGGCGCTTGCATTCGTCGTCCAGATTTGATGACATGATTATTTGCCAAAATTGGTGATAATACCGGTGTCGGGTTTGTCGGGGCTGAAACAGAAACTTCTTCGTATTGTTGTTGATCTCTTAGATTAGTATTAGAATCACTTTGAGGTATGGAGTGTCGTATAATAGTTGGAGGGTTTTCAATATGTTCTATATATGTGGTGTGATGTCGGGGTTGGTTTAATGTGAGGGAACCTCCGAGATGACTAGCTTTCCATATATAATGTGCCTTATCTGGAACCAGAGGAAATAGATGTCGGAACAGTTTGTTCATCTCTGCGAGTGCAACTTTCGTGTCATCTTCATATCTGGTTTCCCCTACGGTATTGTCTATACAGTACGAAATGAAAAGAAAGAATAAATATAAAGTAATGCACTGTTCCATTAAGATATTCCCAATGGCATCAGCTTTCTTATAAAACCTTTATATTTGATGCACAAAACATTCTATTTTTTGTCATAATATCCAAATCTTATGTATCATCTTTTCCATTTTAGTTTCTTTTTTTACTTCTTAAAAGTTTATTTCAGATATCTTTAAGTGAAGTAATCAGACGACGAGTTGTATTAAAAACAGTGAAATACTTAATGTTTTTCAATCCATAAGTCATTTTGATTGTCATTAAAGCTAGTGGAAGACTATTTTGGTTTAGTTTGAAATATTTTTCTTTCGTGTTTGTATTATTATTAATTCATTTGAAATAACTTTTCGGCTTAGTGCAGTTGCATTTAGAGGTTTAATATATCTTTATATACGAAGACACCTGCAATTTCGGTACTACCTGCATTAATAGCAACTTTCTGATTAGCCTCACAGCGTACAATCATCTGCACAAAAACAAATATTTCATTTTATAGGAATTATCATTACTTTGATGCTTCTAAGAGAAGAAAGTCTATAATTGGGATCTACTGATCTTCCCTGAATAGCACATACTTAATGTTGATTAATACAAACAGAATGACAGTTTTATGCAGGTAAGCGTGTTTTCAGGCTAATCAAAAATAGCATCTTTTCTCTTAACCAGTAAAATAAATAGTAAAGTATTACTTTCTAAGTTTAATGATAATGATTAATAAGTAGAGATAAATGGATTCACAACCATTATGATTAAACTTGGAAAGTTGAGTAACTTTTAACTATTTATCATTCAGATTGTAATAGTTTTTCCTTCTGTTAATCTTAAGAATATACTATTTTTATATACTTTGAGAGTAACTTTATTTACCAAAGTTCGTATACATATTAAAACACTAGAATAGGATATAACGAAATTTAGTGATGAATTCATAGGATTAAAAGAACGATCAACATATGAGACGCTGTGCCCACTGACTTTATATAATTCTGAAAAGTAAACTCTGAATAAATCATAATTTTGGGCATATTAAGTGCCTATATTTTAGGGCATCATTAAAAAAGCTTCTGTTTGTTTACGACTATCTAAATCATAAAAATACTAATAACAATGAATCACATCTTTTATTGCTCTTTTTTCAATGATCTCAAAATTTCAGTTGAAATAAGTTATTCAAATCTATTTCCGAAGTTCAAACGTAAGAATAAGAAAGTAGTTTATTCAATCTTAAATCTGCACAAACATGTGCAGGTAAAAGTTCAATACTATCATCAAACTGTTCAGGTTCTCACGTGAAAGCAGAACAACATAAATTCATTATAGAGGAATCAAATTGATTTCTGGTCAGCTGAATGTTTTCGAATGAAAGAAGACAACATTTTCGAACAACTTGAAAAATATCAAAAGACTGAGGAACGGTATGGAAAAGTATGAGATTGTACAAGACACAATAGAGCGCCAGCATAGCTATTGTCTCACTTTTAAGAATTTTATTCAAAATTAAACATTTATTTGGATTGTGAACACCTAAGTTTCCACATTCAATTTTTTCATCAATCATATTTTCTATAGCTTAAAGACGAGACTCTTATTCAAAGCAGATCCTAATTTAATGCATTTGATGAATATTTTAATGTAAAAATCAGTTAAATTATTCAGGAGTTAGTATTACTTTAGGCTTTTAGTACGCGAACAGATTTGAGACTAATCTCATGACTTAAGCCATATTTGCTGATTGAGCACGAATTAGTAGTAATATTGAAAGCTATTGAAGAGCTTTTTATTAGTTGCATCGAAAAAAGGGAATCCGATTAAAATTTTGTAGAGCATAGTAAAAGAAAGTAAAATATGGGCAAAAGTACTGTAGATGTATTAGCAAATAATAGAGAGAACAAATTTCAATTCTCATGTTGCAATCAAACTCATACTTTATGTGTCTTATAACGAAGCCATGGCACATATTTCACGAATATTGCTTTTCTCATTCTATATCGCACAAATAGACTCCACTTGGTTTCATGTTTATATTTCCAACTTTATTGAGCCATTCATTCTAATAGAGGAACTAAATCTCATTCACAAAGTGTGTCGTTTTCTGACTATCATTTACAGTTTGTAAAGTAATAAAAATACTAATATGTTAAATAGCTTCAGTTGAAACTTTACCTGAAAAGTGTATGGTGTAGAAAACTAAACAGTGTATATGAAAAGTTAAAGTTAACAAACCATTACTTAAAGTATGTAATAGTTTAATAGATTAAACGGTTGTATCTGATTATACGTGCAGTGATGTTGTTTTCGGTTCTGACTTGAAACATTGTTTCATTTTATCCACAACTTTCAGATAAAGTTTCGATTATACTTCTCTCGCTCAGTGATCCGGTAAATGGTTGTTCAATAAGAAATTTTACGTAAAAATTTTGAATGAGTCCTGTTTAGAGTATTTTCAGGTATTGATTCGCTATAATTTGAGGTTTATACTTGCTCAAAAACTATATTCAGATTGATCATAGGAAAAAACTAAGTCGCGTTATTTTTTACTTTAAGTTCATTTGACAATATGGATAAGTTTGCAACTCTTATTGGAAAGGCATTGAAACAGTAAAAGATTAAATCTGAAATACTTTTAAACCCCTTACTAAGGGCGATTATCTTGAAGTTGATTTCTGAAAAATAGAAATATCATTTAGTGATCTAAATATCGGACAAAATTTCTCAAAGCTTTCACTGTAAAAACAAACTTTTAGAAGAAAAAAGATATATGAAATATGGTTGAAATGAAATAGTCTCAACTATTTTGAAATTAATGTATATTAACCATAAATAATGAGAGTGCATGTTTCTCTCTCATTATTATTAAATAAATTTTTCGATATCATATTATTAATACTGGTAATGGTAAAGCAGACTGATCAATTTATATTTGATGTACTCTACTTCTACTTAGAAGTATTAGAAAATATTGGTATAAAAACAGAAAATATACAGATAATGCTATCGTTATGATTACACAGTAATATTAAATGACAGAAACTCTTTATTAAACAGTAGTCTAACACACTTAAGGGAACAATAGGCAACGAATCGTTACCCTCATATTTTCATTATACTTGACAAGTAGAAGCATTTTTACTAAAATTTCGTCTCGCGAGCTCTTAAATCAGTGCAAAAAATAATAAACAGATGAGAAAATATTGAAAAGCTTTTAATTAGAGCACAATCTGAAAAAAGTAAATTTATCACGTAAATTAATTCTTTTGAAGCATTAAAACTATATAAAGTGGTATCAAGCTTTGTGCACTATTCAATAATTTGTGTAAACGTAAAAAAACTGCTGACAAGATTTGAAAATTTATTTTATTCTAAAAACAAGTTAATTGATGTTATGAATTGCGATAATGAGAGATGTTAAGACGATTATAGTCTATTCTAACGAAACGATAATAATATTTTGAGTGGGTTCGAGCCATTCTACATTAAGCTCTTGACAATTTACGAATGAAGAATGATAGAGAAAAGTCAGATTGAAATGAGTAGAAACTTCAATGCTCTCATAACTTGTACATAAACTTTAGTTTTAAAAAATCCATACTTGTATATTCATTGCCATGAACGACACTCTATTATAATCCCATATAAATTCCCACAAGAAGAACTCATGTTTGAGAAAAAGCAACAAAAGCCTATTTAAGAGTAGATGTATATCAATATTACAAATGCTAAAGTTTAAACGTACTCTAGATCTTTGAGAACTTGAAAGTTGTAACTTCAAACGAGAACTTAAGCACACTCTGGCCTAATAGTGAGTGTTATTGTCTGACTGATGCCTATAAGCTCATGCTAACAGTATGATATTCTAAATTTGACCATCTGCAATTTTTTTACAGTTAAACAACTGTTTTCGTTTACAGTTTTCTAATTTAAACAGGTAGTTAAGTTATTTTTAAAAGTATAAAATAAATTTTGATTTCCTAGGAATTGATTTAATTTTTAAAAAGCACTTAACCGCATGCTCAAGTTAGATAAGTTTAGCTGTATTTGTTACCTAAACTTGCCTATCATGTTGAGCTAACCATATCAAAGAGCGTTTTTATAGACTGTCGTTTATTCCGTGATAAGCGAAATATTTTATTTTGTTTATAGGAACTATCAAAAGTATCTATGATATATCTTTTTCTAAACTAGGTTTCTATATTATCGAGTGCACTAGTACAAAAATAGTACTATTATCAATACGATTGTCAGATCGTCAAAGTTAGTAGAACTTGTTTACCTGTACTTCGACCAGAAACACTATAGAATATTCATTTCAGATTCATTTGAGAAGCTGGCAGGAAAGCTTTTATTTTATTCTTAATAATATCACTATTCATTTTAATTATTCATATCTATTGATTCATCGAATTTCGGCATTGGTTGATAAAATCTTTTAAGGACCTAAATCCAAATTCAGAAAGTTTGAGTGGGTTCAGAAAATTATAAAGAAACATTAGCACAACACTATGAAAGATTAAAATGTAGCACTAGTGACTAAATTATATTGATCAGTTGTTAGATAAATTTGTTGATTTGTTTACTATTCACTATTGGTTACTACTATACCATGACAATCTTATTTGCTAATTTAAATAATTTGATTTTTCAACTTTAGTCAGTTCTTGATTGAATTACTTGATAAATTAGCAAGATCCATGCCAAAGTGAAAGTTGGTAGCATTGCTACAAAGTTTTTCAATAAATAATTCAAATTTTAATTAAAATCTTTTCATTAATAGCATTTACTTAATTTGGCCTAATTTTTGAAGTGCTTGTTAATGCTAAAATATCTTATCAAATCTCCTTTTTCTAGTTAGATATCTAAATATCTCGAAAACATGAAAATACGTTTTTCTTAAATGAAAATTCATGTTTTATATTAAATTTGTCAATATTTGATTTTTCTGTCGCTAAATATCAGTATAGTACACAATATACCCATTTTTGTACGTTATCTTATTTAACCTGAGTGAGCACGGAAACTATGCTCAAGTTTTATTAGTAACAATGCTATTAAAGTTATTTATTATTACAATCTCGTCCACAATAACATATAAGAAATGCGATCAAACTTTCAAGTAACAAATATACTGTATAGGTTATATACCTTCGTAGCCACTACATAATAACTGAATATGAACATTGTTCATGATTTCTCCTCATAGAATGTGAGTATATGAGATACGAACTTAGAGTTAGAATTACGAGAATACATTGAGCTTTAGTGTGGATTGCAGGTTTATATTGTTGCTTTTCATGTTGCTATTAGGGGCTACCGCCTAGAGACGTGCATCGTGAAATTCTCCATACCCGCATCCACTATAAATCTGCGGGTATAAATTTGAGCTCCTGTACTGCCGTCGTTTTTCATTAAATTATTTCTATTGTAAGTTTGATTAGACATAGATAAATAGGAGCGCCAAATGCAACAATCCATGGTAAAGCCATGCATTGTTACGAATGAGTATTACAATCAGATCAATATGATTTAGGTATTTTCCAAATTAAAACAATTGTTAAATGAGTTAAAATTATTGACATTTGTAGAGACACTAAATTCTTTTGAGTAAGACGATTTGTGGGCGAATTTGTAGAAATTTATCTTGAATTTCAAATTGATGAAGTCTCAACAGAATATAAGTATAGAATTTGAGTAGAATTTTACGTAATTACAAGTAATTTGACATTTTATTACTAGAAACAAGAAGTTGTTTACTGCCAGTAATGAACCTGTCTTTGAACGTTATTTATTATTATTGCATTTAGTTTAGATTGTCCCTGTCTAATACTAAAAAAGGAAATCATTATTCCAAGTATAGCAGGCATTCTGTTAAGGCAAGCAAAATTCATGCAAATAAAACTTGCAATCTTCAATTCTAATTCTAATTAAATTTTACCAAATCTCATAAATATTGAGGCTTTGTCTCAACTCAATTACGATTCTATTATATTTTTCTTGTCAAATTAAGTTTAGTTTAAATTGAAATATAGGTCTTCAATGGTTGTTTTGTATAAATTGAACAAAAAATAATAATTTTAATTTGAGAATTAATTAGGGAATTCCTGGAATTTATGGATGACTCAGTGAAAGCTTTCATTAGAGCAGATCAAAACAAATTCATTTAAATAAGATTACTCTATTATTGCACTGTGCACTGCTTTACACTCTGTTAAAAGGCCAGAGGTTTAATAAATAAGCAGTTTGAAAAATGAAATTCATTTCGATCATTAGTTTGGCAACTTCTTTTTGTATTTCTATTGATCATCAAGCCGGTAGTAATAAAGTTAATTTGCGTTTGTGTACGAATAACAATGGAGAAAGATAAAAATAACATCTCACAGTTGAATCAGCTACAGAAGTATTTGATTATTATATGGTTATGCTCTGGTTGCATGCAATAAACAACTCGAACCAAACAATTTATTATTATAGGTAAAACAATTTGCCGTCTTCTAAGTTTCTACCTTTGTTTTTGCTTTCATTTATTAAATCAATAAATGGGACAATGAGGCACATCCAGCGGAGTCTAATTCATTTCTAAACATAATTTTAAATTTATCATTTTACTTTTGAAATTGCGTGTATTTCACCAAATAAAAGATGGCAATCAAATTGTTGTAAAATTGCGAAAAACTAATCAATTAACTTGAATATTTGAAAACTATTTAAAGTTTAGATTAATTTGATGGTTAGAATTTCTACTTTAAGAAATTTAGCTGTTATATTTGAAAATAATTTCTTTTTAATCTGGTTAATATTGTTACGATCTGAATCTATTTATCGCTGTTAGGTAAGTGTAACCAAGTTCGGGTTGTAATGAGGGTTATGATCGTACATAGTTTTTCTTTTTGACGAGTGCATCAGACCAATAAGACAAAGAGAGACAATAAAAGTACTCTCATTTGTCGATCATTGATATGATGTTGAATGACGAACAATGTGATCAGTTTGCAAAAACTAGATAGCATTAATAATAAATTGATGATATTTTTATTTTTCAAATTGACTGTAAAGCAAAGATTAAGTTAGCGTTCAACTACTATTCAAATCGTGACTATAAAGTTAGCGTGATTTTTATCCATCTTCGGGTGTGGCGCTTCATTTCAGATTAGTATTTATGAACCTAAATGCTGTCATAATTTACATCACAAACTGCAAACTAGAGTCATAAGAGAGATATAATTTATTTGAGAATGGATACCAGGACTAGAGCAGTTTATTCACATTTTCATCAACGAAATATTCATTTGGATCACACATTAAACTATATCTATCTAGAAGTTTGCTGTCTCTCACATTAATAATACAGAATTTTGTGTGTGGGTATATCTAAAATAATCTCAACACCTAATCAAATGAGTAAAACTAATAGTTAGTCCTATAAACTTTTTGATAAGTTATTTACTTTTATAAAAACAAGTCTGAGATTTGTTGTCACTAACGGTTTATAATTATTACTTTAACACAATCAATTCTGAATTAAATAACGAATTGAATGTTCGAAAATCCATGATCTTGCTGTATTTCACTAAACTATAAGAATGCTTGTCCTACTTATTATCTTCTCTGAATTAACTTAAGCAAACGTGTTAAACTTGAACCAACCTATTTTAATCTATTTTTCTGCAGTATTTTTCGTTCAATAAGGTAAGAACAGTGCTCAAAGTGGACGCTAGCCAGTGCTCGCGTTTATCTATTGCTTTTAGCAATGATAGAGTTGCAATTGGTGTTGAAATGATTGATGACTTTTCATTTTAATTGAGATTTCGCCTTTAAAAGCCGAACCAATACTAGTGTGCCCTATCATATACTAAAAGCAATAGATAAACGCGAGCACTGATGCTAACTTACAAATAGGAGACTTTATAAATGACTTTAATAATTATCTTATATTAAGATATGTTTAAAGATTTCAGACTTTAAAGAAGAGATTGTTCAGATAAATTGAAAAAAGCTTTTAAATTGATTTCTTAGCAGAAGATCTTAATTGGAGATATCCTCGTATCTGTCAAAATAGTTTCTTATCAAATATCGATTTGGAAGACACGTTTGAATAATACTTTTTGAGTGATGCATCCACCACTTCATAAGAAAGTGTACTCAAGTCAAATCACCAAAATGTTATCTAAATTCAACTTTTTATCTTTGTCTTATTGGTTCAGTACTTTAAATAATAGATTGAAGTAAGAATCAACTGAAGATTTGGGATCCGTGTCTTCGTAGGGATAGAGGTTATTGCAAGTTATCTTTAGTAACTTTTAGCATAAAACAGTTGAAAGTGAACTCATATCTGATATGAAATAAGTAGGCGATCAATTTAACGCTTTATTGAACTTGACTCTATTAGACTATAAACCCTTAAAAGTATTCTGGTTATTTCAAATAACTTCGTATAAATTGAATTGCTTTCTTCAAAATTACACTTTGGCTTCAATTCTACTCTTATAATTTGAACGTTCAAACCTTGATTAAAAGCATATCCTTAGACTATTTGGAAGACAGTCACACGAATGCACATAAATCACATGCTCGGAAAAGTATTTATAAGAACTAACTTGTAAGTATTAGACTAAGAGTAGCTTTCGAGTAGTGGAAAAGTGTTCAGTTGTTTCGATTTGAATTTGACAGTAGGCGAACGGTAAGATTTGACAACAAGTGTTTACATTAATGCTCAAATAAGTTTAATCAACAAACGTAAAACAATAATAGGAAACAATACTAATACATACTATCCTATTGTAGCCAAAGGGCGTTCTTTCAAACAACTGGTCAAATATCTACACAACAGCTAATTTTAGTTATTTCAATTAGTAATTAGTGGTTAAAAGTCCTTAGTATGATTATTATAATAATCTTATTTAGAATTGAGTTCTAGATAGTAAAGCCCAAAATATAATGAAATAGACGTTTCAATTATTTATTAGTCCTTCTACTGTGTTATCAGATCAAAAAGAAAAGATAAAACCAAAAGTTCAATCACTCGCTACAAATCAGATAGTTATCTGAAAAATTTGGTCGTTAGAGGCGATTTTATTTTTTAATCAACATAAAATTTATTGAATATTACAAATATTATGAGAGAATTATTGTAATAAGATGATGAATTGGCCATAAAGCAGCCTTACGTTGGCCTTTCAAATTAGTCGTATTATGAAACTAACATGCTAAACTAAGTCAGGCATAAATTAGATACAAAATAAGGGCAATGCCTGATTAGGATATATTATTAGTTTCACGTGTACACTTAGTTCTAGTTTGAACACATTTTCAAAACATATTAATCGTATTTATGAATGCCATTAACTTTCATATCTTAAATCTTGAATAATGAACTTGACGTAAAGAGCGGCATATTTTCAAGACTTAATTTAAGTTAACATGTTCCAAACTGATGAGAGACGTGAAAAGTGTCTATTCAATGCTTTGACATATTCGCAAGATCATTGCGCTAATAGAGATGAATGAACGGGTAAAACCATCAATTTTCAAACTCAATTAAAATAGTTATCAAGTAATTTGTGATGTTCAGTCAAGTCATGGCAAACCATTAGTTCAATTCTTAAAAAATTCATATTAATATTTATATCAAATACTAAGAGGCTTTTAGAAAATAGGCTAAAAGTAGTTTGGGTTTTAAAAAGAGCGCTAAATGAGTGAAATTAGAATAAAATGATAGAAACAGTGGATTCTTGTAAAAGGACAGAAAGATTGTTGGTAATCTAAGCTGTACTACCTGCGTGCTAAAAATGAAATATGTCTTGCAGAGAACAGTGTAAATTGCTTGATTGACCCAAAACATGTTTATTACACAGGATTGTGTTGCTGCCAATTTTCATAAACACAAATATGAGTCTTATGCAGCAAAGTATGCTTCGCTTCTAATCAAAGCGTGTGGAATATATGACCAAAACTAATACTAATCAACAATATAAATGCAGAGGTATTTCTCAATAGAAGGACAGCACTTGACAAGTTAATCAGTCGAAAGTATAATTGATTGAATAAGACCAATGAGTAGTTGTACGAATAGATCATTTACGTTAATTACGCTTAATTCGTTTTCTTACGGTATTTAGTCAGCACGAGTTTTCTTTTGTTCATTTATGGCTCATTAATTGGTATTATATATGGTTTACTAATCTTGATGTAGAAGCCTCAGTGCAGCTAATAAAGTAATACAACAGCTCTACTTATGCAGCTCTCTTATTATCAAAGCAATTCTCGTCAATTCGCTTAACGACAACTGAAACATTGTACACATCGCGTGGTCGTAAATCTAATCATTTTGACGGCTTCTTAATAAACAGAATACTAACAGCCTCTTAATTTAACAACACTCCTTGTGTTCTATATATCGGCTTAGCATTTTCTCCTAGAAATCTACTTTCTGGTTCCGTCACAAATTCGACAAAATCGCTTTAACCCAATTCGGCTAAAGTCAATTATAAAAGTTATTTTCCCATAGAATTAAAAAATGTTTTAAGTCATTAACTTAGTCCAAAAAATATTCTTATTACTTAGTATTGAAAGTAATTTATCTTAACTAGAGATAAATTTGCTAAATATTGTGAAAAATGTAATTTTCATGATTTAATACACTGTCATCTATTTAGAATGTCTATTTTAATTTGATGAGTCGAGCTGTTATTTCCGGTTAAAGGATGGGAACCTGGTCTATATATGTATATTGTCAGAACTCTATTTCATAAGAATGTTATGAGCGCTTCAAGTCTTATAAAATATTTACCAAACAGTAGTTGCAGTTACTCTTGTAACCAGTGGATTCATATAATTCTTGTTTATTGTAATAGTCTTGTATAAGTTATTCAAATATTGAATATATGAAACTTTATATAAAAAGTGTGCGTCATACAAAACTAAACAGTGTATATGAAAAGTTAAAGTTAACTATTACTTATAGGCGTGCACAATAGTTAAATATAGTAGATAAAAACTTGGGAATATCTGATTCTGCATGCAATCACATTGTTTTTCAGTTTAAACTTTAAATATATTATGTTTCATTTTGTCTACCGTACACTTTTCAGATAAGGTTTCATATGGTAAACTAACAAAAGAAATAATTGACTTAATTTCTACTAAATTAACACACTAAGGGATGCGTTAGGTTAAAAAGTTGGCGATCTCTCAAAAATAGTGATTAATTATTAAAAGAATCGTAATAAGATACGCTGAATATTCTTTTACAATTCCTTATTCCTTTGCTGTTTCCGAAATATGAATTTTTGAAAATTCTGTATTCTATAAAAATTCTCTATGTATTCGATTGAGGAGCGGGGCTCAAATTGAGTTTCCAAATTCAATATTTCATCATTTCTTCAGTGAGACTGGAATTTTCAAGAATTCATATCTCGGGAATTGTAATGGAATAAGAAAAGGAGGCTTGGTATGTCTTATTATGATTTTTTGAATAATAAATCACTATTTTTGAGAAATTGGCAATTTGTTCTTTTGACAGCAAAACCTGAATCTCTGGAAATGAGCAAATATTATTGTTTCACAAGACAACTAAAAACATAACGTAAGATTGTCTTTCTTGAATCCGAGTAGAAAATGAAAGATTTTGGTGAATTCTATCATAGTTATCAATTCCTAAACTCAGCGAATTCCGTCTTCAAGCAAAATATTTCTTCAGGCAAGTACCATAAAGTTCTATCTCTAGCGTTGTTAGAGTTTGAGTTAGGACTTTATAGCACTCTAAACGTGACATAAAACTTGAGGTAAAAGCCGTGTTTTCAATTGCATCCTCTATTTAATTCTTATCGTAGTTCTACGAATACTTATTAAAAGCTAACAAAACTGAAATTCTTACTAACTTTTCACTCGATTGAAAATACGAAATTATCTAAAGTCAGCAAATTTTTATTGAGATAGCTCTTTCTATACCACAAAAAATTGATTTTAAACGAAATATTGAGTTACTTCTTTCCGTTTCGATAAATAAAAGTTAGATGTAACGGCAATAAAATAATTAGAGGTTCAGTTAGGTTAGATTAGTTTGAACTAGTTCAGACGAAAAGATGCATCGCTTTACTATTATTTTGTTTTTTGTAATATTTAATAATAGCGTAAAAAGAGCATCAGTCAATTTTTATGCAGACAAGTTAGTTTAAAGTTTGTATTGAAGTGAAGTTGCATTTAATATTGAAAATATTTTCTAACTTTAATAAACCTTGCTCTTCTGTTCACATTTATCAATAGATATACTGCCAAAGTTGAATCAAAGGTTTGACTGTAAAACTTTTGCTATTAATGGCTCATCTTATTATAGCTTTATGTTGATTATGTTGTCTGAATACTTTATTATATGTTTGGCGAAATAAACACCATGACGAATTATATTGGAACAAGTATGACTAATAATGTCTAGAATATATTTTGTTTGTCATTTATTTCTTCGATTAAAATATTTAATGGTCTACGAACCATTTTTTACTAACATTTTGATAATATATAAGGTGCACTCCTTAGATTAAACTGTCTCTTTCTTAATAAATGTTCTAGTGACAGTCACACTTTCAGTTCACTCCTTATACTCATAGGTACTACAAAAATTGCATCCATTAGTTTAAGTGAATGTAGGAGTTTCTAGAAGAAGGTAGCAATTCAAGCGATCAATTTGAATTTTTATAATACACAGAAAATCCAATTATAATTTCTTATTATTGTCTTGTTTTTCAACCATTATTTAAAATGAATGCAATATTTTTTTATAAAGTTGTAATATCAATGTGAAGCCTTAGTTCAACCAATGATTGCTTATCGTCAATATTTTCATATTTGCAAATTAATATATTCGTAAACGATCTTCATAAAATTTCAATATTGAATCTCAAATCTAAACCATATCTTTAGTATGATCTCAAGCTTAGTTTGGGAGCATTGAATCCTTGAAGTTCTTGTAGAACATACTCAGTTCCTCAATCTGTATCTGAAACTTTTGAACTGAAAATAGCTTAATTTTATTACTTTCAACTATCTATATCTGCTTTTGCCAAACGAGTTTATATTATTAAACTTTGATTGAATTCTGCTGTTATATAATTTCGTTTCTGAATTTTGAAAAATTCTTCAGATATTTTTCAAAATTGAAATCAGATGTGAATAATTACATTAGTATCTAAACTTCTAAACAGTACAATATCTCATACAAATACTACTAGATTTGTTGAGTCTGAAGATGAATAAACTAGTGTCGCAAATATTCTACTGAAAATTGAGATGTGATTTGTTTCTAAGAAATGTGCCTCAATTTAATATTTTAAGACATGCCATTTGGACGAGCCCACACACAAAAGCACATTCCACAACCCACTCTCATACTGGTATTATAATTATGAACTTATTTTGAGATTTTTAAACAAAAAAACATGACAACGATACATTCAATTTAAAAGCCTTAACAATCTTAACTTCTTTTGGTTGAGATGAGTGCAAATAAAGAGAATCTCTTTAGTGGGAATCAAAATGAAAGATGTTAGCTTAAATCGCATTCTATCAAATCAACCAAATCTCAATTCTCTTGACTCATATCATTATCACAAAAGTTTGTTTCTATATAATAAACTTTTAGAGATCTCGTTTAGATCGAGACAAAAGTTGAAGTAATATCACATTTTAGTCTTCAATTTAGGGATTCATTCCAAGTCTTAGATATTGATAGTTGTTAAGAAAATCTTCTGTTAGATCGTCAAATACTGAAGTTAAGTCAAACTTGGATGATTTTTATGTGAGATTATCATTTTTCTTAATGCTGATAAAATCTTGAATGCATCTGAATAAGTGTTCATTTAATCTAATGAGAGAAATCTTTAGTTTCATCTATCATTATTACGCAAATACTCTCTACTCTTGTTGATTTTGATTTTACTCTCTGTTCTTCAAATTAAACTATGTATTGATAATGGATTGATAATCGAAATGAATGATTCATTGAAATTATTGAGCACTTTCGTGAGTGTACACTACGATAAATAACATCTCTTTAAAGATAACTATACTATCTTATCCAATGGTCTCTTTAGAAGTGCTTTATAGTTTCCACAATCAAGATGATTTCAATGATTATAAGGTTTGATCATTCATAAAATATCAACTGTTTCGCCTGATAATTTATTCTTATTTTGATCAATTAGACTAAACTTATGGCGTATCCTATAAGACGTTTGCGGGACAATGAGCAACTCAATTCAATTTTTTACGCAATAAATTTAATAAAAAGTTAACTGAACACCTTAATTAGAACTTATTTAGTTAAATATAGATATATTCTGTCGCATCGCGTTCGTTCAGTAAATCTGACTGATTCAAATTGATATGACTTCAATGTAAATATCTTTTTGTTCGGTTAGTTAATAGAAATAGATTTTGTTCCATTCCTATTACTATAGTAAATCAAAAAATTTTATCATTGCTATCGTTATATTCTACGAACTTCTATGATTTGAATCTTGAAATTAAACTTCAGAAATCGATTAATGTGCATGAAGATAAAAATGAATCGATCAAAATAGATATTTAGCTTTCATATTATTAAAAAATAAAAAGTTTGAAGAGAAAATTTATTCATTGAATTCTTAGTTTTAGCTTATATTTTGCATGAATCATGGTTTTTGAATTAAGCTGATTTCAAATGAATTTGACTTTAGAATCACGATTTTTCATAAGTCATATGCTATAAAGTATTTCTAAAAATACAGTCCTCGCACTTATGTTTTAGTTTTATAAGCCCTTCACTAACATCAATCTCTATAAGAATATAAGTGCTCCTAAGCATTTCATTTAAGCTGAGAATAACATCTCTTACTCCTAACTTTACATAAGAGTCATTTTAAGAGTAATCATTCGTTTGTCATTTGCTTATTGCATCACAGACTCTCTATTCACGGCAGAATTCGTTTGAAACAAGAGTACAACTTTTATGTTTTCATTATTTTTAAAGATCAAAAGTTCCAGAGTATGAGCCAGAGGCCAATAGCAAGATTGGCCAATAAGAGAACACCGAAAAGCGTGGGAGCGATGCCTAACTCCCAATGATCACATGTATGGTTTAAGCTTCATATTAAACTTTTGTATTGTTCTACTATTCGGAAACGATCTTCACCTCAAGTATCCTAAATTAGCGAATCAAGCTCGAGAGCTATTATGGTCAGTATCGATCCAATATTTGTGAATCACATCTTGTTTTTTATCAAACTTAGGAGATTGATGGATTCTTAAGCTTTTCTTAATCATGTCTCCGGACAGACTAACAGCGATTAATTCCAAACCTAAGCTTATTATTGAACGCAAATCACAAGAATTCGAGTCAAAACAAGTTTAATATAAATATAAGAGTTATTGAATTTTTCTTCGTGTATCATATTTTCAATATTTTTTACCAAGATCTCATTTCTTTGAGCTTTATTCGTTTAAAAGCTTATGAGCCTTTTGTCCGTCGATCATTGCTCTTGAAAATTTAGTAGGAAATTTAGCTCTCAAGTTAAGTAAACACTTTCACTCACAATATTTTTCATATCATTCAAAGCCTGTATTAAATATTACTATTCGAAATTGGTTTATTGTCTTTTCACAATAGTACGAAATGAATATTCAAAACTTTGTCATATCAAACGTACTCTTTTGGTTCGAGACTAGAAACTAAATTTGTTTAAATACCCATATCTCATAATCATCACTAAGTAGTAGCCTCTATTTCAAGCTAACGGACTATCTAAACTGGAAGCAGACTCAAAAGCTAAATAATCCACTCTGTCAACTTGTCTGTGATGCGTTATCATGGGATGCTTTCCATCAGACTATAACATAGATACCTATAGAATGTTCAATATAGTAATCAAAGCAAATTAGAAATCAAATTTAGCCACAAATTCGTATGGATTACAGGCAGGTTGATGTAGCAACGGCCTTTTTCCTTGTTGCTAAGGTGGATTGTTAATTTTTCAACTGTATATGAATGGCTTTACTATTGTTTGAGAAGAATATTTTTCAAAAGCCGTGATGTTTATCTATATTATCGACTTTGAGAAATGCTTAGAAGTTCAATAAAGAGATTTATTAACAAATATTTGTTAAAAAGATCTTCAGTAAAACAATGAATCGTCAAGAATTAAGTGTGAATTGCCGATTAGTATTTATTAGCTAATTATCTTCACTTATCATTAGCCCGATGGTATTTTTTACTTTTTCTCATTAGTGGCATACGGGAACGAGGGCATTGTCTCCCAAGAATTCTTTGAATATTAATCAAATTATTTTTGTTCCTAAATAGTTTATTCTCTGAAACAGAATTTTTGCAAATTCCTCAAACTCATAGAAAGCAATGAATTGCGAAATTCAAACTACAAAATTATGAACAATCATGATTTTGAATAAATTTGATTATCACCTGAATAGATAATGTTAAACTAATTTGTTAGGAATGGCATTTCATTAACTATTCCATTCGGTTGTGCCTGGTATTTGCTTTTGGTGCCATTGAGCCATTCAATTTATTGACTGAATTGATCGTTTCGTAGGGTTATGGTCGAAACTTCACAACTACTAGAATCTATTACTACATAGGCGTAAATCAAGAATTTACGAGAATCTTCAAGATAAAACATCCAGGGTACGAAGCGATGGTGATTGATCTGGTTTTAGATTATCTCTTCACTCAGGTTTGTCTTTCATGTATGGAATCAATTGCTTAGAGCCATATCAATATCTGTTCTGGACGTGATGTGTGGCTCACATGTTCGTTAAAGTCATGGCTCACTTTCTTTCTCTTTCACCTTAAAGGATAAAAACTTTATCCAACTTTAAGGGATATCAATCGAGATCGAATCTTCGACAAAAATAAACGGCATAAAAAGTAATGTTAAGGTATTTAATAACAATTATTTGAGAAACTGTGATGTGCAGTAATCTGTTGAATGCCAGTATACATTAGTGGGTATCGAGGACCGTATGAAAAGATATAGTAGATCTATCGACCGAAAGTAGATCAATGAATTTTTCAAATAAAAATAGCTATTAGTAATAGTAAGTCATTTTTTCCAATAATAAAGCTATAAATTAGGCAAAATTTCTTATTTCCGAAATATCCTTAGGCATGATTATAAAAGTGAACAAAATTTAAGAATTCTGGTTATATTTATCAGCGTTTGCAATCACTATAGATAGTTTTATGCGCAAACACATTCAATTAAATTTGACGAAAGCTCTAATTGCAAATTCAAATGATTATAATAGCTGTTGAGCAATAGAAGGGATGATTTTATAGCTAATGATTAGATTAAACTATTGTTACATATTAAATTATAACTTAGATTCTAGTTCTGAAAATTTGTGAAAATTGACGCAATAAATCAATTAGATTTTGGTATACTATGACTATACGACTGGCAGAGTTAATAAATGATTCTATAAAAAGTTTATTTTGATGTTCGCGTGGCTGAACACAATTTACATTTTTACTACTAAATATGTATATTTCTAGTGAAATATCACGCAAATAGTATCTAACTTAACTCACAATCACAAGTTTGAAAACATATCTTAGCTTAAAGGCAGCATTGCTATCAACTTCTAGGATATTTTAAGCTTTTCATGCTTTACAATTACTGTTCAATCATTAACTTAATAAAAAATGCAAATCTATTTTTTGGCATATATTTACGTTGGAAAAGAGTAATACTATAGTTTGCTACTATATTTCAGTTATGAGGTCTACTGAACGCATTCATTTCTTTCAATTTAAAAACATAAAAGAATACAATATATGATTGACATTTTGTCAATTGTAGAGTAGAGAACAAACTCAATATAGCTATATATATACTTTGCTTTTACTTTATGCTCATCTATTGTTGCTTAATATCAGACTTTCAACAATAAAATAAAAGAGGCCTACTTTTTCTGTTCCATATTATTTCAGATCACAACTATAATTATATTGTTAATAAAAAGGTTACCATCTTAAACTCATCCTTTGTTACAGTGTTTTCGATTAATCTATACTTTACTAGTTATCTCTTTTTATGACTGATTTAAGGCCTTGGTATAAGAGAGTCATATCGTCACCTGTGAAAAGTGTCTCTCGTGCCTAACGTGCTTCGATCGTCTCTCCCCTTACCTAACACAACTAAACTTAAATCAGTGGCATTGGTCATACATTCGTTAAGTTAGATCAGTTCTTTGAATGACGCTCGTAGCGCATCAGGCATGAAAGAAAACTTTTCAGGTAACAACATGCCTCCCAATACCCAAGCCCAACATGAATCGCAAGCCAGACTATGGCCACACAATTTTTATATTTAGGGTATCTACTAATAAGTTTTTATAGAGTCTAAAATATGAAAGAATCTAATTTATATAAGTTTTACTTTTATAATTAGTATCCTCATACAATTTGATTTAATCAAAAAATGAGATCTAACTTCTTTTCAAAATGATGGTAGAACTTATGATAGCATGAAATTTCCAAACAAAAAACAAGTAGCGAACACAATATCCGCTTGATTGCCTTAATTGGATCCTTTCAAGCTTAGAGGCTAAGAGTTTTCAATGAATTGAAGGTGTTTGCGCTGAAGATTGAACTTTCTCTAAAACGCTGAAAATAGTTGAAGTGGTGATTGTTTAGGGTGATTACGCAAACTTTAATTGACAATAGTTAGTGTTAACTTGGGCAAAATATCGCATCAATTGGTATGAATGTTTTATAGGGTGTTTTAATCTGTTATTTGAGCTGTTACTTAAATTAAACTGGTAAATATTTAATAACTATTGTCGATTTATACAAGAATTAGTCAAATGGAAACTTGACGGTTTTTGTATTTTTCAAATTTTCTTAAACTTTCAAAACTCGATATATCGGATCGGAATTGTTTATTCAGTTTTATTCTCCTGTCAGTTTCGGGAAAGCCATCTAGAATTTCTATTCAGTCAGTTTAATCCTGAGTTCCTCATTCATGAGGCTCACAATAAAACTATGATTAAAGCTTTGTATACAATAAAATAGTAAACAGAGAAGAATAGGTACATAAGAAAATTAAGCTCAACAAAAGATATGAAATTAATGTATAGAATATCCTGAGCTAAGCATTAATATGAAAGGCACTAAAATAGATTAAGCAACTTCTAATATAACCTGTAGGCGAATTGAGATGAATAAGAAATTATCAATGCCCTTATACCAGTTTATATGATTCTATCGCCAAACACTCAAATCTTCACTTCAAGTTACCGTCAGACTTTCATTAGATAGTCGGATCAATTAAGTGTTTGTGTAACAATGTGTGACAAATCTCACAAAAATATCACTTTTATCTGCAAAAGTGAACAATTTGTCGGAAATTAAACCGCTTCCTTTGGTTTTCTGTTTTGATTATTAAACATGAACGGTCTGTGAAAGTTGAAGCTAGCTCTGAGACTATTTTTCATTTAATTTCATGCTTCGGATGCGTATAATTGAACTTAAAAAGTCAAATTTTTCATTAAGACTGCTGGACGAATTAATTAAATTGTTAGGCATATACTGTCTTAAGAATCTAAATAGAAATCACTTCTACATTGGAGTCTTAATAATTCAATAGGAATGACCAAAAACTTCAGTTAACTGAAGTAATTAAATTTTTTTCTTCAATTTAATTTTGCGCTGGAGTAATTTGAAAGAAGTTGAATCTCGTTTTGCCATCAAGTTTTAACTGACGAAAAATTTAGGTTGCATTTTTCATAATCCCTTATCATTATGCATACCAATCATCATAACTTATTTAATTATTTCAGATTTAGAGTCATCATTCATTTTGTTGACGTTAATTAATTATTAAGCCCATTGGAAAATGCTTTTCTATGTAAAAGTCTATTATAAATTTCTCAACTTAAGTCGATTTTTGAAAGCTTTGCTTAAATATTTGTGGAATGCACGCAATTCTAACTGAGTACATATGAATGAGTTGGCATATTACGTTCAATCATTTCTATCTTTCTAATGATTTTCGTTTGTAAGATCTACTCCTGTTCTGGTTTATATCAAATTGCAAATTCAGAACAAACAAATTGATTTATTCAAAATTTGAAAAGAGTGTAGTTCATGAAAGCGAATAATAAAAAGTTGAATGAAACAGCTAAAGAAGTTTGAACGATAATAAAGTTAGAAAATTGTTCACGATTTAGGTCTACCTTCGTAAGTACGACGTTCATTAATCAAAACGGTTAGAAGAAATGTTACGCAAATAATGAACCAATAAGTTTGTCGAAAGTTTATTTATTAATGAATAGCAGAATTTATTAAGTATCGTATATTGTGAATGTCACAAATGAGTTACGGCCGAAACGGTATTTACTCATCTATTTGCTTCTCATATCAAACTCTGTATTAATATTGTCCGCAAATAAAGTTTATGTCACTTTGTACTTATACTCAGTTATTATTTATGTCTCGTGAGATGGTTCAGTATCTCGAACTTACATAAACATGACATCTCAAGTTATATTGGTTCCGATTAATAACTATCGGAACTATATTTAACTTTTAATTGCCTCACTATCTACTTCTACAAATTCTACTATCTTTAAACTATTTCAAACTTATTTGCGAACAACTACCGCAACGTTTCTATTTTTATCTTCTCTTTTATAACTTGTAATCTTCTGTCAATAATTTGATGAATTAGTCATTTATTAATTAAGTCATTCAATGGGTTCAGTCTATTTGACGTAAAAGTAAGCCTTTGTTGCGCAAAATTAGAGCCAAAGTAAGTAAATTAATTTTTTTCACACAAATGCCTATTAAAGTATTGAATGAAATCTCTATCTATTCTCGTTCCTTCTCTATCTCTCAATTAGGTTTACATTACGAAAAAATACTAACATATAAATGAATCTATATGTAAATTACAAAAACTAGTTAATCAAATTGAATCAGTGGTTAAATGACACAAAGTAACTGAAGAACTAGATACGTTCAAAATAATCGATTATTTATTATGCCTGTCATTGACAACTGAGGCTTTTTGTCAAATCACGCTAAAGGGACTAAATAATGCAAAAAATAATAAACAACTGTCCTTTGCGTTGGTTTTTCAATGAATATTTTAGAAATTGAAGTAAAAAACCAAATCTAAGCGATATACGTTAGACATATTGAAAAGGTATTCAACGAGAATCCAGAATTTAAATGTTTAATCTTAGCCTGAGTTGATGCTTTTGTAGCTTTCTTAGGAAGTTTCAAATTGAGATTGAATTGAGTGCAGATTCTTCAGTGTAGTTTTAATCAATGTAAAGAATATATTGCAGCACAAGTTTACAGGCAAGTTTTGCAGATTTTTCATTGAAACTTTCTCCTATATCGGTTTAGTTTTGAAAATAGCTATCGAGTATTTTAGAAGTACCAACTGGAACCCTGTGCCACTCGGGTACCACAATTAAATTCAGAATCAAAGGTGTGGTTCATGACATCTACTAACACCCTATAGAGTAATACCTGTGGGTTTCACATGCAAATAAGCAATAAATGAAATTTGACGCATTTCTTCACTAAGATCATAACTTCTGGGTTATATAGAAATTATTTTATATTTTATTTATGCACATTAATTAACGAGAACTTAATGAAATATTTTCACTAATGAATTACTGAAAATATAGTCCATGTAATTAAAGTTTTCTCATTTTATATTCAAACGTCTGAACGTTATTCAATTTGAACTATGATTTTGAAAGATAGCAACACCTTTGTGTTCGCCAACTTTTCAATTATTTAACACAGAAAATTAGAACTAGAAAATTGGGCTCTTGTTTCATTACATACCTGTTAATACAAGTGAAATACCAATTGAAACGATGCACAACGCTTGAAATGACAATCTAATCGTTGACAGCTGATGCCAAAAACTCATCATCGGTTTTATCATTTAACTAAGATTTTGATTTTGACTTATTCTTCTCGATCAAAATGTTATTGAGATCGAAACACAGACTTGAATCTTTATTATAATATTAACACTTCATTTAATATACTCTTTACAGCATTGATTTGACGAGTTGGATATGAATGAAGTTATTTTTGCAATAACTTTATAATAAGATTAATGAGACTCCTTCTGATTGCACAGTATTGTCAAAATTGCCTTTTATTAAAACTATAAATCGCTCAAACTATTTATAAGATGACAAAATTAAATTTATATTGTTGTAATTAAGCTTCTGTTAGAGAGTCATTATATTGAGAAAAGAAGAGCCGGTAATGCATAAAAGCAAAGTCTATAGTGAAGGTAAAAACTATCGATGAAATCGTATGTGTGGTATGACTGTAGGACTGACTGTCGTGTGCAATCATAGGTCTTCTGATTGGTGCTCAGATCATCATGAATGTGATGCAACGCAAACTTGATAGTGGCACATACTTAGTATCACTTTTTTACATTCAGGTTACAGGTAAGTCTTACCACAAACTTTAGCCAAGTTTATATTTTTGCGTCAACGCGTAGGAGTTATGGCTTAGGTTCTCATTATTCTGTCATTGTTATGATTCAATATTATAAGTGAAGTAAAATTTATTGGCCATCAACTTGCGAATAACACAACTGTTAATGACATTTTAATATTCCAATTATATATTATTCCTCAGTGTTTGGTTAATGCTCGTCAACTTGTTTTCTGAATGATTAGTCACCTTGCTATCGATCGCAGTAACCAATGGCTAGGTTTAACATTGTTTCTTAAACACCCCTGTCATCATTTCATGTGACTATTCATTCTAGAAATCGCTATTTTAAGTCCGTCTTTAGATCAATATTCTTTTGCAAACTTGCAAATGGTCCAAACTACATAAAAATAACTAATTTTAAATTAAATTAAACCAACTAATAAATTTGAGTTAATGTTATCTTACAGCTGAATTTTTATTACTCTGCTTCGGTAATTAACTCGCGGTCATTAGTTGAGAATATTTTAGTAATTGCTTCAACATTGGTTTGATTTAATTATTTAGGTTAGACTTTAGCAAATTAAGCATATAATTCTCACTACCAGTATAGTTACATCTAAAGAGATGATAGTGAGCAACATTATTACTAAAGGCGAAAGTTCAGTATTCATAACCTCGATAACCAATTGTTCTACTCAACCTTGATCAAAATCCTAATCAATTTCAATCAGAAATATCAGTGCGCCAATACTCTAAGACTAGTACCTGACAAAATATGGCGATTCTTTGCCATTAAATGAAGTTTTCATGTTTTTGCGGACAGTTTGATTGAGAACCCTATTAGAACGAAGTTTAGTCGGTTTTAACGAACCTGAGAGACACTCAAGTTTTCAGATTCTTATTCGATCCTTATACAGGGTTGAGCCATTGGCTATTGTATGAATTTCCGTTTTTTGGAACCAATTATTCACTCATACATTTTCAAGAATAAGCCCATCAACTTGAAGAAACGAGGCGAAAGCTTTAAAGAAAGTCATATAATATTAAGGCTTAGAGAAATGAGGTAACATATATTTAAAACATGAACATCTAATGCAAGTTTACTTTCAAGAAGTCCGTCTTTGTAGTAATTGGTCCCTAATATTTATGACACTCTGACATTTTCTACCTAGAATCGTTTACAATGTTCGACATTTATTATCAGATTTAGAGTAAGTTTTATAGCCTTACACATTTTATGTCAATTCTTAGTGGATAACTCTATCGTTAAACGTAGTTGGTCAAAAAGATTATAATATTTCTCTCCTTGCAATCATTTCAGTACTACTTCGAACTAATTGACGTAATTAATTATATTGTGTTTAAGTTGAAGTATTTTGAAAAAAGGTTTTAGTTTGAATTTAACGTTGTTGCTCTGTTTACCTATTTGACTAATAGTCATAGTTGTAATAGAATTAATATTTGAGAATGGACAAAAAACATATTGATCACTTAACAGATAAAATCAATACAGTGTTTTGCTTCAAATGTTTTTCTTCACAACTTTCACTCCAATCTAATAATAATTAGTTATATATTTAACTATAGCATGAAAGCAATAGATATACTCGAATAATTGAAAAACAGTTCAAGTTTTAGAGATTTACACTAATTGACTTAATTTACTCGATACGTTGTGTGGTCTTTTATGATGTTCCAGTGCAACCGAAACTTCTTACTTTCTTCTTACATTTTTCTTCTTGCACTCAGACTAAGAATCTCAAGAGATACGAAGCAAAAACAGATTTTATTATTTCTATAAAATTTGAACTGCAAGCTTGAGCTTGTTTGTAAATCGAAGTCTTTCTATTTCCATTAAGCTCTACAACAACTGAGTATAAATGATATAAAAGGTAATAATGTTTCTTCAATAAGAGAATCATAGCGGACATAAGGGAATAGAGATAAGAAGAGAAATACAAGTCAAACATTTGAAGGCAATTCCATACTAAGTAAACGCTTCCGAACATTCTTCAACATCACAGGAGACCGCCTCAATTACCGATAAGTACCTTGAAAGAATGACCATAACCTGCGACAAGAATACAAATAATTAAAACTGCAAATATTAGATCATGACTGACCAATTTGAAATTTGAATTTATCTTAATAGCACTTTTGCCCATCGAATTTTGGGTGCTGGCTCATTTTCAAATCTGGCTCAAAAACAATAGGCTCTTGGTATGACTTAACCGGTATTTGTCTGTTTCTATGTGCCATTCATCCTTCTCTTTATTCCAGATAAGTAATAATGTAAATAACAAATAAGAAGTACTTCTGGGATAGCTCTTATGAAAATCGCAGGAAATGAGAGAATGTCAATGAAAGTGACGAAAGTGTCCACACAGTAGAGGCCTATAAAACTGTCTCATAGAACTTATAATATGAATGGACTTCTTATCTTACTCATGATACAATAAATTGTGCAGTCTATGCGTGAAATTATTCATAGGAATAATTCATTGTGGTCCATACATCAAATTTTGTCTGATTTATAGATTCATTAGTTTGTTTGTGCATCTGTTTCAATCATTACTATGAATACGAATCCATAGAAAAGCTTTAATATTAATAAAGTCCTCTGAGTATCACAACAAACAAAAAGATATATTTTTAGGGCATCTACAGAACAAGTGCTAAATTCCAACTAAACAGCATTGCAAGTGACCGGAAGTTTTGGTCATTTTGCTTCATATATCTGCTATAAAAATATGTTTGATAACTATAATCGAGAACTTTATTTGCTTTTGAAGCACATTGATATGAAAAAGTGCTGAAAGCCAATCAAAAAGGACATATAGTCGCGATTGAGCTTAAAACGCCATCCTCTACCTCTAGCCCGCATTATGTCAGATGCTGTAACGTCAAACTATATGTAAAAGAGGCGAACGTCCGCATTTTCACTAACCCTTACCCCAATCTACGGATGTGATTTGTTGACTACAAACTAAAAATTGCAGTATCCCTAAACTCTACTGTTTTTTTGTTATTTTCTAGAGTAGAGCATTGCTCAATACTAGCTCTTTTCAGTTCGATTGCCTTCCTCATCTGCCAGTTCATTTATAGACTGTTTATGACTGTTTCAAAATAGGATTCATTTGAAACTTTCAAAGAATTGAATTAATATAAAAATCTTCTATTTCTCTACTGTATGCTTAAATTTTTTAAAAGAACCTTTGTGGAAATTAAGTTCAGATTTGCAGCAATTTCTGCGACTAGAATTTGTATTATGGGAAAAGTAATTTAAAACTATAATAGAATTTTGAAATTGCCAAAACTGGAAACTTGCTTCTTATTGTTTAAAGTTGAAATTGACTCAAAACAAATCGTAACTGCATTTGTTTTTTACTGTAAGACAATTTCGTTTTGGATATAGATGAGAACTTGTTAGAAGTACACTATATTGAAGATAGGAAGCGCATAACTGATTCAATTAATGACATGAAAATATTTGAAAGAATTCATATGAAATGAATAAAAAGTAGAGGCAATGGCACGATCTCTATAATTAGGAATGAAATAATAGAATAAAATAGAAGTTTTCAAAGAGTCATATAGTAGTAGTGACAATCGTGTAATCGCAATTGGTGAACCTTGTACAGAACAAAACTATATCAAATTTTATATATTAATTTCCCAAATGAGACATTAGCCTCAAACAAGGAAAGTATTATATTTAATTTAGATTTTAGTGCTAATTGTGCACATATCCATGTCAAATTACAATACAATTGATCCCACACTAACGTTCGCTATATGATTTACTGCTCAAACATATTTTGCATTACACTTATAGCTACTGATAAATATAAACACTTAAAAAATAATGTAAATTATGTGTCATTTTATCATAGAACTATATTGTAATAAAAACATTTAGATTATGTTTGGATATAAACCTGATTTATCGCAACTGTTTTAGAAAGAAAAAATCATTAAATATTCTATCTTTAATATTAATTACGGAATAATCAGAAAAATATGCATCAGATTTCGTATAATAGATAGACGTGAAAATGTAATAAATGAAAGATAGAATGTTAGTAAAGCAATGACATTGAGAAGATAGTTGTTTATGTTGATAAAGAATGCTAGAAAAGAAAGCAGAGTTGTTTTAATGAAAAAGTATGTGTACAAACACTTATAAAGTTGCAGCTGTAATCACACTTTCTTACATAGCATAATACTAGAATGCAATCTGATATGATACATATGTTCAAAATATAGCTCTTTCACAAAAGTTGTAGCTTGCGATCATTTCTAAGGAACTCTTTTAATCGGTATACATATTATTGCTTCCATAGACTAACAAATATATTGTCTATTGTGTTTGTAAGAGAAAGCAGTGAATCAAATAAAGAGTTCAGTAAACTGACATCTTTTCATAAAAGTCATCACATCTAATAATATACATGCTAGCAATAAGTTATCGTTACAAATAATACGCAATTATTTTAGATCCAACCAGTATCTTATATCAATACACAAGCAATGGCTTGAGAATAGTCGGACTTTTCTAATTTTTATCCGTTTGGTAATTTTAAGTGAATTTTCGTTTGCCATTAATAAGAATAGTAAATTGGTGAAATATCGGAAAAATGCTAATCATTTATCGGAGGCAATTATGCATATAATTTTACAAGAATAACATACACGATATAAATCATGTCTAGATTGAGAGCACGTATAAAAGCAATCTTCAAAGCTTGTATTCGAACATAATTACTTTGCCATAAATAATGCATAATACATATCTACACGATTATGCTATAACAGCCAATGTGTATTTATAGGTATATCTATTTTTGTTTAATGCTAACTCTCGCTTTCATATTTTATTTAATAAAATATGATCTTTTCGTACAATAGTTTAATACACACCTCAAAAACTTATATATATTAACAAATCGTTCAGCAAATTATCGTCAAAGTCTATTATTGGCATCATTCTAACAGATCAAGTATAAAAACTCACTATTGACATGTTAAATATTACAATTGAACACTTTTGTGGTTTAAACCTTATAAGATCCGAATAATTGAATTTTTAGCTTTCTTTTCGCTATATTGCTTACAGCATGTTCAAGTATTTTTTTCAACGTACTCAAACTTAACCTTATGTAGCATTATCTGAAAAAATGTTTTAATGTATGAAAAACAAACTATTGGTCCACTAGACAATATTGAACTGCACTTGTTTCTATCAAAAATTTGAATTATTAAGTGTTCATTCTTAAAAATATTGTTTGTGCTCCAATTAATTGCTTTATTAGTGTAGTTAGTCCGACTGCTTGATCAAAATTCATTCAATTTGAATGAATGAGTTCATTTGACTATTTTGGTTGAGTTAGATTGCAAACAAATGTTAACCAATAAATTATGCTTTGAGGCAAGTGACTTATTGGACTAAAAAATCATTATAACCTATTACAGGTTCTCGTTAAATTTCGAAACAATCATTTTTTAAAACTTAATAATTTGATTGCATAACATTAAATAAGCTTTCCATCAAAATACGGTTCATTATTGCGTTATCATTGAATCATGCGTTTAACCAGAATTGATAAGAAGCTCTTAAGACTTAAAGCTACTCAAATCGAATGAAATTGCATTCTAGACCTGACTTAATATGACTTATTTAAATAGAACTATTCAAGTAAGTAAATTGTTTTCCAAAAAAGTTGACTCAAGAATACTTGAAAAACGTATTTATTCTGAATCAATTCAATGAATGAATAATAAGAACAGTTCTGAAATTTCGAATAGAAGCGATGTTACGCTTTATAAGACTGGTAAAGTGTCAGACTCAAGATATTAGTGTATGAGACATCACATGCCTTCCTAAGTAAAAATTTAGGCTTTATAGACAAAGACTCGCACCGAGAATCATATTTTATTTGGATGTTGGTCGTATAAGTGTAGGAGGCTGAAGTGCTCAATGCAATTGGTATGTCAGCCTCTATACTTCTTACTACCTCCACTCATCAATTAACAAAAATCTCATTTTCGTCAATACATTAGCGCGTCACAGTCAATTGTTTTATCTGATTTTTTCGCTCAACAATATTTAAGTAAGAAATTCCACAGGCAAACCTTACACACTGACAATATGATAAAGCAAAATAGTGCAAATTTCAAGCACATTAACTCCAATTTTGATCCTCAAGCTTAGCCTAACCTAACCCTATGTGGGCACACATCCGCTCAGCTCAAATCTAAAGCATTGCAATAGTTATTTCAGAAGAAATGCTACATTCTGTTTAAATTATTGAATATAAGTTAAATTTTGCCAATCTTCATCTACTGCGAGGTATAGAATGTTATACTCAATGATTGCTCGACGGATATGAAAAGTTAGAAATAGAAAACAATTTCTGTTCAACATCTGCTTGTGAGTTGGGAATACGTGTTTTATTTAATCAATTAACCGTTTTTATTTAATACAAGTTTCATTAGAATAATGTTCAGCATAATATTGACGTGGAATTGATATTAAAGCTTTTTAATAACTTTTGTTGACCCACTCGCAGTTTTCTAGCCTCGACTCTGTTCAAGAACGTGTTGCATAAGTAATCAATAGTCAGCCGATACCAGATTCTCTCAAACATCTTGGTAATATCAAAACCTATAAATATTAAACCTCAAGTTAAGAATTAAGCAACTTTTAGCTAAAATTTGTCCACATCTGTCCATTGACTTATATAATAAAACCACTATTTGTATGCTTGTCCATCATTCTATAACTCAAGATCTTCTTATTGCTTGATCTGAAAATTGATGCCGTTGCAATTTGTATGACTTGTGAGCTCGAGTTAGACTATTCTGGTTATCGAAAGGCGACCACTAGTCAGTCCGGCAAATAAAATCCAATAGCTTGTCAATGAAGAGTTCTTTTGCTAGTAGTTAAATAAATTTTTATTTATAATGACTCTTATTTTGAATTCTACATGAAAAGACTTTTTTTATCGAGTTTTACCACGAAATTAGTCAGATTGATTTATTTGCGCACTCATAACAAGCGAATTGTTGTCATTTATATTCATTACTCTAACTTCTGTTTTAGTACCAACTTATAGAGACTTAACCAACTGGCCGTAGATTTATGATCTGAACAAAATCAAGTATTTTCATTCAATAAAATTTTTCTAAATTAAAAGCACAGTATAGGAAATAAATCTTCAGCTCTTACAAAATGATGAGACTCTTCAAAAATTTTCTAAGTTAATAGTTGAAAATTTGATTAAGTTGTTTATTTCAAAAAGTAATTGAAAACTTGAGAAAATCTTCAAAGAAAAAAGATTATATTTTTGCTCTATTTCTAAAACCTTTGTTGAACATTGAATTAGAATAAACGACATAATAGTGCGAGTAAATTCTTCAAAATATAAATATCTGCTAAGCTTTGATAAAGTAAATTTCACATCAAAACAAGATTTTTATTTTTGCTGACGTGAGTAAGCCTAAGATCTATTTAAAGTTAGCTTTTTTAAAGTTTAAGTTATTCAAAATTCAATACTACTCGCCTATCGTTAATTTGAAGTTTAAAGTCGGAATCTAGAAAACAGTTTAATCGTTAGTAGGGCGGCATGAGTGTATTAAGGCTCTCGAAGTCAACGCTATGTATGTTTAAATGGGTATCGGTATAAGTAGAGTATATAGTTAACAATAAAAACTTCCCCTAAGCCTATCACACTACGCGCTACTTTATTTAAACATCTATATAACTTAGCTAATATCACTTCATTAGGTTAATTTAGTTTAGTTGGGTAAGGGATGGTCTAATGTTAACCGCATACTCTCCTAATACCGATACCCTTTCAATACTTTTCAATGCCTTTGATGTAGTTTTTCAATAAGGCTTCAAGACCACAATTTGTCACTAAATTTGATGCAAAACTATATTCAAATGAAGAAGTTATAACTGAAAAAGATCAATTAAAGTTGTTTGGTTGGTCTTATATAATACCTAAATTATTTGAATTGAAATGAAACCAAAATGCCTGTCATTCTAATACCGCTTATTTTTAGATATCGTCGTGATATAAATTCGAGTAATAAAATTATATAACATTAATTTTTCCGATTCATTTGGAATAATCAAAGCCAAAAATAGCATTTAATAAAGAACGAAAACAGACTGAACGTAGCTTTGTTAATTGCTTTGGGCAATAGTTCGTTTGTTCACTTTGTATGCGTATGTTTTATTTAAACGATTCCAGTATTTTCTGGGGTTATAAGATTGGATAAGGAGTGCAATTCACAGTAAATTTCACAATCACTTGATTTTCTTTTGAAAAATTCTAATCAGGAAGTTAGATTAATCCAAGTTACAATCGATGGCACTCAGATATAGGGTTAAAAGGATTGCATTTACGGCACTCGGAAAATGATTTGCCATTGGATTTCAACTAAATCCTCTACAATTAACTTTTGTTCACATAAACTATAACTTATTAGCAAAGTACACCACTTTTAAGCGCCAAATCTGTTTTGTAAGTATGATTAAAGCAATTAGGCTGACCACTGATCTTGCGACCTATAGCTAGACATAAAAACGTTTTGATTGTTGCATTAACTTTTATCATATCCACAAACTTTTAATATAGAGGATTGCATACTTTTTTTTAATAAGTAAATGCCAATAAAATAACTGTGACTATCAAACAAATTTACTTTGTGTAACAACAAATATTAGCCCATTTGTTTTACTTTTAATGAAACGTTTTTGTTTGATCTTAACTCATATTCAAAAATGAGACACACTTTAGACTAATTGAATACTCAACAAATGTTTTAATAATTTATTGAATAACAAAAATTTGAAGATTTGCCACAATTTACTATCACACAATTGCGTAGTAATTACAAATTTTCATAGTAAACGAATATTTTTCAATTATTAAACCTTACAAAATGCGTTTTAACTTAATAAAAAAGTAGCAAAAGCATTTAGAAAAGTGTTTGAACAGAAAAGAGATATTGTTGATCTAGAAGTTGGCGGTATTTTTATGAGTTTTGCTTTTAATATCTAAATATAGATTTATATGCATGAAGGAATTGAGGGAATAGAATAGGGGCAGTGGTCGAATACCAATTTAATAGAAAGTTTATTCATACGTTTATTTCAGAAATTCAAACACAAAAACAAGTGGTTTCAGTTCACGGCTTCAAATAACTCTAATCGATCTCCAAAGTAAACTATACAAAAATTTCGAATCTATCATCATATTAGAAATGTAAAAGTAGTGCGCATTCAAACCAACTCAATAGATATGAAAGACTTGATAGAATGATTTGATTCATGCATGGCTAACCATTACTACTCACTAATACTAAACTTCTATATTAACAAATTTGCCCAAAGCGAGTACTCCTTCAGACAGAGAGCATTTATAAACATTTTAAAATATTCAGAATCATAACTCTTGTTGGACTTTTTCAATTTATATGACGTGACCTTTATAAAATGAGACATTTTATTGATTGCTAGACTGAGATTGAAGAGACGAAAGCCATTGTCTAGTGGTAGAACAGACCGATTTGGTGCATAGCGGACAGCGAATCATTAGCTGCTTAGAGCACGTCTCTCCAGAATCTATGTGATCCTTCACTATTTGTGCGATACCATTAATGAACGCTGGATGAATATTTGGCGCTGAACAACGTCTTATGTTCTCAATTTTCAACTATCAAAATGAATTTACTTTAAACATGTTACAAAAACCTTAACTCAATATATTTTTTGTAGGGTTTTCTTCTATTATAAATCATTTTTGTTCGCAAAAACTCAAATTTCCTAATTTTATGAGTACTAATACAACTCAATTCGTTGGAATACCTCTTTGGCCAAATCCTGTCCGTATTCTATGTCCAACTCATGTAAAGTTTCAATGTGTTCGTTAACAAAAGATATCGGAACTAGAATGAAGTTTTTGAATCCATGTTGTACAAAACCTAAAATTTTTTAGATAAAACAGAGGTTAATATTAATTAAAACTATTGAGATTTTCATTTGAGCGTATTTATACAATTCTGCTAAAGTCAGCCGTTCGTTATTGAAATTTAAAATTGGTCATAAGTTATATTGAATGATTAAATAGTTTTCTATTTATCAATCCAAGTAATTGGTAACTCTCCAATCCTCAATAGGATTAGACTTTATGATGACGTCGAGCAAAAGTGATGAAAAGTTATTAATGAAATATATCGACTTTCAAATTAGTTGATGTCAATAATTCAAAAGGAATTTCTACTGAAAAACTAGATAAAGTTGTTTTCAATTTAAAATATAAGAGTACTTATTCTGAGTCTAGAGCTGAATTTGAGAGACAGCCTGAACTTTGAACCGATAACAAATAAAACTGATTGAAATTTGCTAAAAATAGTTTATTTTTCCATAGAGCATTTCACTTAAACTCACATTAGATTTTAAAGGTACTAAAGCACTATTTGAATTGGCAAATATATCATTTTAACTTTGATTTGTGCAAAACTAATGCAAGCTTCAAATAAACCATACAATATTTTATTGAAGCAAATATTGGAAAAATACTACTTTAAGATCTGAAAGCTTGGATTTAATTTCTTAGTTATGGCGCAGGTCTATCAAGTCTGATTTAAACTTATGCCTTATATTGTTTCGATCAATTTGTTTCTAATTATTTGATTATAATTCAATTGTCTATTCTAATTCTTCATCAAATATGAAACAATCCAATATTTCTTAAAATTTACTCGTAATTTTGGATCATTATTGGATCGTAGTGATGATTATCAGGTGGAGACATTGAATATAATGTAAGTTTGAAACAAGACTATTATGATGAACTGTGGAACTCTGTAAAAAGTCTTAATCGTTGAGTGAGAAAAGGTACCTTTGAGAGCGTCATCAGTTTGTGGTGCGAGCCATGCAACTGGACCCACTTTTGATTGCCAGACAAGTCTATACGGATATTTAAACTTAAGTGATTCCATAACTTTGAGTACAGTAGCACTAACTTCTGTTGGATATGTATCACCTTTGTTTACTGCCTAAGCATATCAGAAAATACTTTTATTATGCATTTTATTATGTTTCTTATCAAATATAGTAAATTAATAAAATTTAATTACACTCATCGGCAATGCATGAGCAGAAAACAAGATCACAATTTCGTTCCGTTTTGATGGTGGAAACGAATCAATTTCTTTGTTGATCAGATCGACGAAAGCCTCAATGAGCCCATGATGTGTTGGCCATCTGTCTATAAAACTCCATTTCATTTTCGGCTGACCATTCAAGCCAATCTGTTTAATGTAATGTTTAGCGATGGCATTGATACTACTTCCAGATGTACTACAACTGTATTGAGCGTATTGAGAGAAAGCGATAGCATTCTTGACTCCATCTCTATGAAGATTATCAAATTTAATGATAGATTGATAAACATTTGAGTAATTAGTCAACCTCTCCATTGCGTTTATGGCGTCTTCAGTTAATGGGTCTGCGTAACGAAACCCCAAATAAAACTTATGAGGTGCTGTTCTGGGACTTATTTTGTCCAAAATATCTGTCATAAGTTTTCCTTGTTTCTCGGTCCATGTTCTGATGGGTGAACCGCCGCCAATCTGCTTATATCGTTCCACTATTTTAGGAGTTCTTCGCTTAGCTATAAGCGGACCCAATTTGCTGAAATATTCGATAAAACCCTTCAATCATTCGCAAAGGTAAATAAATGGCGACAATATTGAGCGTAAGTCATTATCTGATGATTGCATTGATTAATACCTTTGAGCCGGTAATGGAATTATATCTTTATCAGTAAAAAGTCGCGTCAGAAACGGTTGGACTTCTTCGAGGGTTGACGGCCCGCCCATATTTAACATTAATATACCAGTTTTGGCTTGTTGCTTTAACGTCTCGGACGTGGAATATCTCGAAACACATCCTTTTGAGACTAACATAACTTAAACAAGTAGTTAGACATTAGATTTAATTATATTTAGCTATTTTACTCGCATCACATACCTTTATTGAATGAGGTCACTTTTCGGTTCATAATTGTTAACATTTTCACTTGTTCGTTTTGATCAAATGCAATCAATTGATTATTTAACTAAATGTTGAATTTCTTTCTTAATAGATGTCAGAAAATTTAGTAAACAATGAAAACGTGCGCTTCCCTAATGTTATTATTATTAGATGATTAAGTGTTTGTAAACTATTAAATGCAAGTCCAGCCACGTCTACAAAATTAGTATTACTATTGATACACTGCTCATCGATACTACTAAATAGTAAAATAATTGATTCATAAGTAAGTATTCGTGAACCGTCAAATCTGATATGCACTTCCTAATTGACACATAATTGATCTCTATCTATCCTCAAATCTAAAATATATCTTTATGTATAATTTATCAACACAACGACTATTCAAATATAACCAAACTAACCAATTGAGAAGCCTTGTTTGAGATGACAATTGTTTAGTTAATCTAAATTACTATGACACACTAGCTTTAAATATCTGTCTCTTTTCTCATTAAGTTTTACGCTACTTTTATTTACTTAGCAGAGTTGATCGAATCGAACTGCATTTCATTATTTATAAACGGTTTTAAAGTTAAGGTCTATTTGTTCAAAACCAACAAAAATTGAATAATGAAAACAAATAATCTGATTAACATAGTCTTGTATAATTAAGTGTTATACTCGTCAAAGTTTATTATAAACTATAACTCAGTCTTGGGTCGACAAATAACCGAAGTCTAGCATTTTTGAGAATTGAGTTTATTTAATATCTTAAAAATAATAAATAATTTGTCAGACAGAGACAAAACTAACTTAAATTAAGCAAAAAGTATAAATCACATTGAACATTTAGTGCTTAGTTGGTTTTGATGTGTTTGTAAACTTAAAAAACTTGTAGCAATCTAAAGAAGACGGAACATAAGCTGATTTAGGTTTGATTAATGATCTATATTGAAATGAAACAGTTAGTATGCATTTTGAGCTTTCATTTAATAATTTAATTAAATCGTAAATTTTGTAAGGAGAACTGGTGAAAAATGAAGTTATAACAGAGATGAGTTAAAATGCTAATAGGAACCACAACAACTTGCCATATAATTGGCGAGCGGTTATCAGGTGACACTACCTGACAATGACTATACGAATATGCCTGTTATGCAACTTTTAAAAACTGAAATATTTTCGTACCCTAACTTTTCAACTTAGGAAAGAATTTGACGATCAAACAAAATCTACTTATTTATAAACTAAGGCCTGATTGGAAAGACCAGGATTTTTCTCACGAGTTTACTCTATATGTAATCTAACTGAACCTTTATGTTAATTACCATTTTCTTCTGGTTTTCGTAACTTGGGGCACAATTAGTTTTCTCATTAATCCATAAATAGTATTTGATCTGAAATACTATTTACTTTGATTTAGTTGTGATTATCACTTTCAAGGACTGATTTGATTTATATTTTACTATGTTTATCTAAGCAGATTATTTCAGTTTTTTGAGGGCATATCAAATTTTATCATAATTGGGTGTGAACTAGTAGAATATAATATGTTTACATAATAGATATTAAAGCGAAATTGAGACAAATTTCATTTTATCACAACAATCGTTATATCGTATAATTGTTCACTTCTCTAGTTCTACTAATATATGTTACACTAAATCTTAAGACTATTAAACATTTTGCATCTCATGTTAGCGTCTAAAGACAATAGCTTTTCATTGCTGCGACCCGTTTAACACTTTGATTGAAAATTATGTTACGAAACAACTTATATAGCCTAAAATACTAAATACTTTTGTTTCTATTTTTTCTTTTGTAGTTTTATTTAATAAAATCTAATTGACTAAGATTCATATCTTAGTACTATGATTTGCCTTTTTTTCATTTCTTGTTTTGTTCGATTGAACGTGGAGTTTTTTCAGTTACATTAAAATCATATGATACGAAAGTAAGTCATTTCAATTCATTTATAAGAAACATTAAGTTTTTTTCCCCAAAGGTTAATGACTGACGAATGCAAATGCCTAATTACGCCTATTTAGGCAATATTTTAATATAAAATACGTTTAATAAGAAAAATACACCAACAAAAGTCAAACAAAAGTCGAACAAAAGTCAAACAAAAGTGGACTTTAAATTCCTTAATTTCAAATTTTGAACTCTTTCAATGCAAATTAATCAGTTTAAGTAGACGAATGTGTCTAAAGAGAACAGGAAAATGTTTTCAAACTAATGAATTCATTGTTGATTGTGATTTGAAACTTTACACAATAATTGTAGTTGGATTCAATTATGGTTCAATATAAACTTGATTCAAAGAACTTGGATTCAATGATATACTAGTAAAAATAATTATTTCAATTTAGGCAGCTAAATATAAAGTGCATGAGTAAAAGTATAAGCTTGGAAAACAGATTTGGAAAACTAACAGGATGAATAAAGTTGTCGAATGAGATTGCCTAATTGAAAATATGTCATTTAACATTTAGCAGCTTCAATGTTTGTCCTCTTATCACATTGATGACATGTAATAGATACTTCTCATATTAATCCTGCCAAACAGTGTAGGATAGATTGTTGAAAATTTCTAGATTGTTCGAATTTAGAGAGAAATTTCTAATAATAAAATTAATATTCAACTAATCCATCACACCTATGGATCGCCTGCGCAAATGCTTAACTTCTACATTGATTAGACCTGCGCCAAATTCTTTTCTATGAAGGGGCGTAGCTACAGACTCATGTAATGTTTGCATGACATCTAAACTTATATACGGGACGAAATAGTTTTGGAAGTTCTGTCAAAGTTTCACGTTTGAATACTATGTTTGCGAGCGAAATATTTGAAAATGACGCCCAACTCTTGTAACAAAGCATTGGCCCTGAATCAAAGTATAGCTAATTAACTAATACAATAGAAACTTTTAGTTGAATCAAATAAATTGATTTAATGAATTTCTGAATAAAAGTAAAATATAGAAACTTTAGAGGAACTAGAGTTGCATTTCCGGGTGCGCCACTAATACACAACCTAATACTTGGGGTATTATACCTGTAGAGTGTGTAATACAAACTGTGTTAAAGAGTGTGTAAAGCATAGAGAGATTATTGCATAGCACAGAGTGTGCATAGGGTCTGATACCCCATACCTGTTTGTACAGTGAATGTTGCTATAGGAAACACCTAAGTCTCAGGTATTTGGAACAGAACTGCAATTGCCGAAGATCGCCATTTTGGGTGGTTTTAATCATACAGTCATCATACAGTCATGTTACACTCAACTTATCCAACTCTATAAGTTTAACTTTTCTATATTTTCATCGTAACTTTCAGGCCACATGTCATGTGAACTTCATTAATTTATACCAATTACAGGTTTGTCGTGAACACTTTTCTAATTAACGTTTTTCAGATTATTTACTGTTTTAGCAATTGTTGCAATCGCTAAATGCCTAACTTTGTTCGAACTCTACTATAATGCTGTTATGTAATAGTTTTATGAATGTAATAGTTTTATGATTAGCATAGAATTGTTTGAATAGTTTCGCCTCTGTGTATATTTAAATAGTGACATAGTATGTCCCATAACTGACTCTTCACCTAATATTGACTGTGTTTTGTAATCAACTGAAGGTGTTCTATAAGCGAGTAAAACCAAAATTTCGTAGTTGTAAATACATATATAGTATTCGCCCACATCCCAATAACTATGTCTTTTACTGTAAATTAAAGTCTCATTAATTTTCTTATCCATTTTTATGATATAGTCTTAGTTATTTTTTCATTTTTTAAGTCAATCTTTAATATTGAAAAGTTTTGAAGCCACTTAAGTTAACACGTAATTAGATGTATCGCTTTATTATATGATTGTCTGTGAATTTCGTGAACTTTAGATTGTTTTAACAACAATTTTTTCTAAACTTCAAACAATTCATCAACACTTAGATAGTTGCAAAGCTAATCTAAATTTATAACCAAACAGCAAGTTTTAAGACGTGCGAAGTCATCATAATTGAGGACATATTTGTGTGCAATATTACTATTAAAGATCGATTGTCGGCTTATAATTAGAACATAACTTATCGTTAATGATGGCCTCATCACCTCAACATCAGACGCCGACATATATGGTCGAGCACTTGGCCACATTCTCGACCAATTCTTCGCAACAGCAGTCAACTACTCCTAAGATGGCATTACAGCGATTATTCGCAATGGAAAAGACATCAGGTTTAGAATTAAAAACATTTTGATATTTTAGTATTAGATTAAAAAAATAGTTTAGGTTAGATATTAAGATATTTGCTATGATATATATGAGGTACGCTACTAATTCTTAGTAAGTTTATCAGTTTTGATAACTTCTGTTAGTAAAAACAATACTTAAGACTATCAATAAGACTCAAATATTTATAGAGCTACCAAATTATCTCTTCTTAATGTCTTTTGTCAAATTTCCAATTCTATGGAAGATTAAGTTCGACTTTTGTCACATAAACCATTGGAATGAAGTTTATTCATTGATTAGTTCTAAGTAGTATTTTATCAATTAATTTGAAGGAATTTGGACGCAACGAATGGCAATACAGTTAAAAGGTATTAGAGATAAATATCTCTTAACACAACTGATTGAATACAATAACTTATATCTATTAAAATGGGGGAAAAATAGGAAATCATATGTGGATACTTGACGGAGAATCAAACGACGTGGTCGAGCGCTTTCCTGTGACACTGATTCAACAGCCGACAGCCTTCAATGACCACAATCACATTTACAATAATATACTAATATTTACAGTACAGCTTCCAAATGAAAGTCAAGGTAATAGTTAGTGATGCCTAACACTCGCTATAAAGTCTACTACAGTTAAACCTGTCCAACTCCAATATGTAGTCAACTAGTTTTAATAGTCTATTATAATGTTCTCGATCATGTTTTTCTATCACATTTTTCTATTGTTTCAAGCCCTTTAAATACATATGACAGGTTTGACTGTTTAGTTTGTGATCCAATCATTAATTGCATTCCTTTCATTAATTCAGGCGAATTACATATTTTCCAATGTGTTTCACATAATGCCATAAACATTGTTGAAGATATACAGCAATGGATGAGGAATTTTGGAGCTACGCTCAATAGTGGGGCACATTCCGAGTCTTCGACACCACCGACAGCTAATGTCAATGTTAAAGAAACTGTTAGTGTTTTTAATCAAATCGCTGCACAACGAGAAAAGTAAAGATTAATTATTTGGGTTGTGATTAAATAATAGCATTGATCAATCTATAAATCTAGAAAAACCTCGTCACCAACGGGTGGGCCGCCTTTAGGTCAGGGCCGTATGGTTGCACATCATGATCCAGATTCGCGGTCTATTACGACCACGAGCTCAATAGATTCGAATCATCACAACGGTGCTCATCGAACAAACAGCCATGACCAGGTCTGTTAACTATCTGTTGACATAGATACAAAAATGGTAAATCACATTTTCGCCATTCTAGGCTTTGTCAAATGAGCGCTATGTTTCCATTTTGAATCATTGCTTCGATGATATCGAGCGATTTATAATTCGTTTACAACACGCTGCAGCTGCACTCAGAGAATTACAATTAAGGAATCATAAGCGACAAGGTTTGCACCTCGGTTCATCTGTCCAGTTGCATAAGTTAGCGCTTCTCAAACTTTTAGCCAGTAATGTTTGATTATCTCTTCGAGGACCACTGGTGATCCTCCAAACTGAGTTTGAGAAGCGTTGATACAAGTTATCTGAAATATTAAGTCAAACATTTAGATTGACTTTAGTTCAGATTTATCTGAGCTTGCTTTCGTTAATTAATAGTAATCTGAACTTTTAGGAAAAGGTGCCTCACATGCTGGTGATGGTCTGCTAGCAATACGCGCTCGAGGACCTAATGAAGAAGAGTTCTTTGAAATATTGTGTAAATTCAAACTAGCCTTCAATTTATTGGCCAAACTTAAGGGTACGGTATGACCGTTTAAGGTAAAATTCGTTGAAATGCTCTAACCAATAGTGTGCTAATCACAGGTTGCATCCATGATCCTAATGCACCAGAACTCGTCCATTTTTTGTTCACACCGGTATGATTTTTGTCACTACAAATACAAGACAATAGATTATTAGTTTTTTATGATTAATCGCATGATTCGTTTTAATCTTTTATCTTTAGTTGGCCATTATTATTGAAGCGGCTAGAAGTAGCGGTAAGTTTCATCAAAGTATAAAAACTTATATTTTCACTGTATTTTTGGAAAACTAACGGATTTTCAATCAGAGGCTAGCTGTAACATTAATTTTAGATAGAATAGATTGTCTAGTTTTAAAGTTGAAAATCTAAAGTTTAATTATAGAAATCTTACATGATACTAATGATCAAAATTTAAAATTCTATCAAAGACCCACCGATAGATCCGTCCATAGTAGGAGTGCCTTATTTGAATCACGAAGCTATAGATTTACTTTCCAATTGTTGTACAAGCAAAGAATATGATTTGTGGCAATCTTTAGGGCCAAATTGGGTTCAACCCATTAAGGTAAGTAAAGACATTTTGTTGTAATAAGCTGAATGATTGCATGCAATCACATTTAGAACAGATACTGAAAGTTATGTTATTTTTAGCACAACACAAGACTTTCTAGTTCTTATCAGCCCGTGTTCACTGACGGCTGGGCACCTAATATAACAGAACCCGAACTGATTGGAATTGCATCAGAGTCTGAACAAGAGGAAGATCATGTGCCTATTCATGTGCATCGCGAAGAAATGATTCGCAATAGAAGAGATGTTAGCTCAAGAGAATACCATAGAGGGCTACACTACGATGACAGCGATACTGATGAAAATCATATTGATAATCGTCACATCCAGCCTAGAGGTTTGTCTCGATGCTCTTCAGTTGATAGATATATAACTTGAATGAGTGTTATAAAAATTTGAACTTCCGATAGTTTCTCCTTCGACTTCGTCACACGTGACGCAAGCAACACGAGTGGTTCGCGGCAATACTCCTCCATCACCCATTGATTCAATAGAACGCGATTCGCCAACAGTTCAAGTCAATGAATTAGACCAATCGGAATGGGTCGCAGAATTACAAGCTCGAAATGCCAAAATAGTTCGTGTACTTTTCCCACGCACTGCCAATAATGATAAGGAGTTGACTGTGATTCGGTTAGCCGACTGTTTTTGTCTGCATATTTAAATCTGCCTGTCTTGAACATGTAGTTAAGCTCTTTTTAAAACAGGTGTAAATTTTTAAGCATGTTACTGATCCTTTTTTGAAGGTATAAATAGATATTGGGTAGAAATAGAAATGAAGACTCATTTTTTATTAATATCTTAAAATGTGCTTAGCTGCACGTTCAATTTAGACAGGTTTAACAGTATCTAATCTTATAGTAGTCTCGATTCAGTTCGATTGATCGATAAATTTTGAATTGATTTTTGATAATTAGCGGAGAAATACTTGAGATATTAGACGACTCTCGAAAGTGGTGGAAGGCTCGCAATTGGAGGGGACAAGTGGCCCATGTGCCGCATACGATTGTCACAGAAATCAATCACACGACAAATGGAAGAGACCGCGATCCACATATGGGGAACGCGTCGCCAAATGACGATTGGATAAGACGCGAACGACAAGGTAAAAAAGGAGAGTTTAGATATTTCTAAGGGAATCATCATTTAATAGAATCATTGTGATTTTGGATCATTGTGATTTTGAATCATTGTGATTTTGCTACCAATCTATGCGTCATTTGGACTTTGGTCTGAATTAATTGTTGTTATTTGTAAATCCAGTTTAATATGACATAAGGTATTATCTGTTTTATTATTTATAATTGTTGTACTCCTATTTCCGGGACATTAGTTAGTGAATGATTGACAAAAACTCAGTTTCGGGTCATCCATGACGTGCAGTAAGTTAAATGTTATTCTTAATTTGTTGGTATTAGCGGTTATGAGTTATCACTGGTTGTCAGTTATGAAACTTTTCCAGTTATTAAATATCGCAATAAATTACAGAAACATTTTATATACAAATTATATACTGTAAACAAATCAAAATATGTACAGTTATCTAAAACAAATCATGACAATCAATACTAATTTTCAATTATATATACATAACGGGTTTATATAAATTTCAAGTTTATTATATTGTACTACTTATTTGGCATCACTCTTTTGACAACATTTACGTGCCGCTCTTTGTGCCTTATATATCAATTATAATAAACAAAGTAATTTTTATCATTTTCAATACCTTTTCCCATCAATTATTCGCCACTCACTCTGGTTTTATTATAGTATAAATATTTTTGTAGTTAGTTACCAACTTTCAAGTTTTTACTCTTATTTTTATATAATTTAGATTATAAATAACTTTATCACTAGACCACACAAATCAACAAATAATAAATTTATTTGAAGATCAACTACTTTGAAGTATGAATAACCTCACAAAACAGTTATTCCAAGACTGTTCTGTTTTGAATGCCAGTACTGTTCCTGAAACTTTGAATAACTCCAATAAAATCTAAGCACATAAATCTTAAGTTCAAAGAGTTTTGTCTTCAAATTTTGGCCAAATTTCAGAAACTGTAAGATTTACCAAAAGCAAATTCCTGAAGAAGTATCCGAATTGATTGTAAATCAAATTTTTTTGCATATAATTTTTGACTAAGATTTTATTAAGATCAATTTCTTAGTAATAGTCGTACACTCATTGACTAAAGGGAATTGAATGATAATAGAATTTCGATGTTTAGTTGATTCAGAATTAGAAAATTTTCTGGTATTTCTGAAGAATTTTCAGAGAAAATGTTAATACCTATGAAGTATCTAATCAGATAAATGAGGGAATAGGTTAGCTTGTTTACCTTAAGATTGAAGCTTATAAAAATGAACTGTTGCTAAAGTGACCCAAAAATGTGATGTCGGCTTTGCACTAATCAATAAATCATAAATCACTTCTAATTCTTTATTCCTGCTAATTAATAAAGATATGCTTAGAATGTAGTGTTCGAATGATAATAAAATTTGAAACAAAATTCAATGTGAAGCTTTGGTGACTCGTCCAATAATTGAAATTAAAGCATTATTTGTTAAATGTTGCATGACTTCAAGATATGTAAGGCTTGAGTTTTATATCTAAAAGCATGATTTGCTAAAATAATTTCTTATTTTCTTATTTTGCATGAAATGGTATTTTAAACAAATGCTTACTGAATTTGGTGATTGGTCTAATCTTAATGATAACTTACTAACTAAAGTAGAAGTAAAACAAAGTGAAGTTGAAGTAAAAGATAGTCGATCGGCCTTATTTGCTGATGTGCGAAAACTAAGACGTTATAGTGAACGCGATGAAGATCCGCTATATTCAGTACCTCTTAAGCAAAACTCTAATCCACCGTTAAAGGTAATCATTTAACCAAAACTTTACCACTTAACTACTTTATACTCAACTTTAAAATATCTTCAAAAGAGATCAGAACATGTTGATCAAAGTCAAGTGATTGAGAATCAATTCAATTCGAATCTTGTGATAAATAATCAATTGAAAGAATCAAATCAAAGAACTGTAAATCAAACACAAAATTATTCGGCAACTAAAGCAAATGGTTCTGAACAAGACGACAAACGAAGTATTCAAAGTCAGATCAGCTTTCAAGACGAATTGACTGCTACTCTAAAAAGTAGAAAAGCAATTGCTAAGAGTGCAATTCCTCAAGCAGGTTTCTATTTTGAACGATGTCAATTAGTTAACTTACTTTGATTTGGCAATTTAATTCTCTTTAGTGATGGTTGCAAACGATGCGTCAGATGGTCCTAAGGAAGATCAGAATAAAGAGAAAAGTGGTGAACTCACACTAGCTTTACTCGTGGAGCATCTGCATAGAAAAAATTTCCATCCAAGACTCATTTCAAAGCTTACAGACCAGCGTAACCATCATAGCGATGTCGTTAAATTTTTCATGACTGCATCGAAACAGCAACTGAGAGTTAGTTATTTTATCTAATTATTTCTGTCGAGAGCTACTTATGAGTTTAAGTGGTAAACAATCACATCAATACACCCCTTTACGAATTTTTTCGATTCAATTTACGCCTCCCAATGATTAGCGGTTATTAAACAATGACTGATAGTGTGGTTGTTGTGTTCAATTGCCTAATGATAATTATTGATCTTTATTGGCAAATGTTATTCCATGTAATGATAACACGATAACTATTACATAAGTCGTTGTTCTAATTGCTATCTAATAGTGAAACATGTTATTATTCATTTGTTTGATAGTGCCAATCTTAGTTAGATAGCATAATGCAATGTGAAAATTCAATTTTTAGTTTATCGCTTCTGGTTTTGCATATCACAACTTATCTCATCAATGTATAATCTCTTTTTTACAAGTACTTTACTGTTAGTTTGATTCTAGCTTCTATTTAACAATCTCTGCTAAATAGTATCTGATAAACACTTTTAGTCTAGACTGTTTGGACTTAGTTAAACGGTCAATTGCAGTCACTCAATTTGATTAAGTGTAGGAGGATAGTTAATGTTTTCCAGATTTATGAATTTTTAAATAGAACTTGATAATAATTTGTATAATATGACTGAATGCATAATTATAGAATATCTAATTAAGCATTATTTTATGTAAATGTTCAATTGTTTTATTACTTCATTATTTAATCATTTTTAGGATGCTTTACCGAATGACGTGGCTGATGAATATGAAATTCAAAGACTCTACAGTAATTTTGTTATACTGAAAAATTTGGTCAGTTGTAGATAACTTTTCAAAATATTGGTCACTTTGATTAATCTTGATTAATTTTGTTTCACTTTAGCACTCATACGCTCCAGTAGACAACGAACTCAGTAATAAGCTGAAAGAAAGAAGAACTTTATACGATCCGGTTAAAAATTGAATGCATTTTTATAAGTATACGTTTAGTATTGGTTGTTCAATTTGATTGGCATTTAGAAGCTTGTTAACATATCATCATTTATGTTATTAAATAGAATATCTAATTATTCTGATACCATTCGCAAAACAGTTCACAATTATCTTTATTATCACATGTTACTATTACTCACGTTTTTTGCTCCAATTATGGTTTTGCATAATCACAGTTTGGTCCTTCTAATTGCACGAATCAAATTTGTATTAGTAGAGCCTCTACAAGTATTAGTGTGAATGGTATCAGATTTTTCTTTGATTTATGAGTTTAGCATTTTGTTCAAAGTTGATTCAAACTGTAAAGATTGGATAAAATAAGTATTTTTTCAAATCTAAATCGCTCCACATCTACTTGATTTTTGTTATTGACACTGAAAACTTTATTAATATTGAAGAAATCCTTGCTCAATAACTGAAGTATCTGAATATCAAATAATAGACCGAATGCCTAGAATCTTGTTATCTTTATGATTTTCTAAGATTTAGTAAAGATTTTTCGATGTGCTACGTGGATGGTTTCTATGCTTTATTTTCTCTAGGCTATTAGTATTAGTTCATTTTCAAATTATTGACTCACTGTAACAAAGTCTGTTCATTTTACTTTATGTATATCTGTTTGAGATCTTAGGACTAGCTAAGTATTGAAGAATTATCGAACAAAATTAGAAAAGTGTTGTTTTGAGCTATTTATTTATTTTTTATGACAACAGTCAGCTTTAATTAAGCTTTCATTTTCTTCATAGGGTAAGTATTAAACTTATGTAAAATAAATATATGAACATATCAATATGATTTCATACTGTCAAACCACTTGGTCTCTGATGAAATAAACAAGTTGACTTCACTCTAATTTATACCAAATTTATCTGAAATAGTCACGTCTTTAGAACCTTAATATCTGTTGAGTATTCATCGAAATACAGCATTTGACTTATTTATTGAGGTACAGTACTGGTTATGACACTTAAAAAGTCATTGCCTCGTTTTGCTATTGACTTTTGTTATGTGATACAAAAAATAAGTTATCACACCTTTGATTAATTCTGAATTGATTGCAAGTGCAGTCGGTTGAAGCTTGCTTAGAAAGAAATAATTGCAAACGTCTAATGGAATGTTAGTGTGAAGAAAAGGTAGTCATTTGCTTTATCAATCATTTCTCAACTTCAATCAATTCAATATCAAATTGATAATGCTGCAGATTGTGCTAATTAACAATACTTTATAAGTTTAAATGAGCTCGTGGAAGCATTATTCAACATACATCACCTTAGCTACCCTCGAGTCATCAGTAATCTAACCTTTAACTGTGACACTTCAAATCATTTTGAAAGTTTGTGACAAAATGACAAGCTCAAATTAAGACTTTAAATTCAGTTGAAGCAAACTGACAACTTTGCACACTAAATTTCTGCTGATGAGTGATTAAAAGTTTGAAGAAGGGTCATTTAATGTAAGATCTTATCAGATTTAATTCAAGCAGAATTGCACGCGATGAATCTGTTCCGATTAAAAATGTTAATTTTACAAATGCTTTGTAACAATTATCGATTACTAATCGACTCGATAACTGCTTTTACGGTCAGTATGTCAACTCTTTTTCTATAAAATTAGGCAACAGAATCAACGTTCTAAGTATTGCCGTTTTATGGTATCTGTCTCATAAAGCTATTCAAATGATACTCAAATCATATAACAATTACTTTATGTCATAAAGTTTATGAATATAAAAACACTTTCACTTTATTATAGTAACTGAACAACTGCTCATAATAGAGATTTCACCGAATTCTTCATCGAGTGGTGCATTTAAAAGTTATTGTAAGCTATCTCTAAGAATACTAAATTAAAAGCTGGTGTAAAGTGTTGTAATGTGATAAGATAGAAGTTTTAATATGTAGTTAATTGTTTAAAACAATTTGTTTTGCTAGTATTTAATCTCAAATAAGTAGTCCTTCAACTAAACGAGAAGAATTTCTGGAGGAAATAAAACTATTATATAATTATTGTTTTAAAACAATTATCGATACAGCTAATGGTATAACTGCAAAGTGAGTCTTGTGTTGCACCTGCTCCTCAACCATCGCTTCCTTCATTGAATAATTCGTGATCTTATTGTTATGAACGCTTTCTTACATTTACATTGGACTAAATGTAAATAGAGATTAAATACCACTAAGTGTTTGGCTTTTAGCGTCAAATCGTTGCAGAAAGTGTTTGTCAGTTTGAACATTCGTACTCTTGTTGAACGCAGTCTGAGCAGAAAATAAAAGTTTGACGTATTTTTTATGTTTGGATCTATGCCACTCGCGCGTGCTCGAGCTTAATTCAACAGTACTGTGGCTGTTATTAAAAGAGTCTGATTTAGTTAGTTTGTACTGTATTTTCATTATTGAGTCTACAGATTATAAGAGAGAGAGAAAGTATAAAAGAAATAGAGAAAGAGTCTGTGGAGTCTGTGGAGTCTGTGCTCTAATCAAAATTTGAACTATTGCGAGTGATAGCCATCATTGCCATAGCAGCAGATATTAGACTATTCTGTCGTAAAAACAATTTTTGTACGATCAATAAATTTTAGGTTTGGCTAAACATAGCTTTACATTACTTCTACTCTAAACTAAACGCAACATAAATATTAATAAATTTAGAATTTTATAAATAATTTGTAATTTGGCAGAAGTTGTGCGCCAATGTCTGCTAATAAAGCAAAAACTAATAACTCGGTAGAAGAGGCAACGAACGGAAAGATCAAAAACAATTTAGGTTTGTATTAATTTTTTAAATGCTATTATTTTGTTAAGATTTAGCAATATTAGCAGTATTTTTGTTAATGTGTTTCGATTTTCGTGACTGATTTGGTAATGAGATGATTAAATAAAAGTTTGTTTTGTAGAAATGCCATACGATTATTTATTCCTAGAGCCTTACATACAATATTAAGTATAAGTTATTCATACTTCACTTAATCTTAATATTTATTGGTAATAATAACTCATTAAAGGCATACTTTCGAATAGAAAAAATACCATCGATTGGATTCAAGATATATGACAACAGTGTTTACAATCAATATTTTAATCAAACTATTAATAATAATAATAATGATGATAGTAATAAAGATTTATTTATTTGAAATACTTTACTCTGACTGTTAGACTGAAGCAGATAAAAAATCAATCGCAAATAATCGTTTAAGTGGCAGCTAATTAATGATTCATTAAATATTAGCTTCTAATAAGTTAATAGTTTTAGCATAAAATAAACAAACAAATATTGATGTGTTTAGTGACAGAAACCAGTTTTCCCTAATAAGGAATAGAAGAAATGCGTACAATTTCATGCTAAACAAAATATTCATTAAACTAATGACCAAAACTAAGAACTTATGTCGAGTTCAAAACTCTGCTAATGGTATAAAATGATAATTTGGTTCTAGAATTTACAAAACAAAGCTAACATTTTGCCGATCCATTAATTTTACGAAATTATAAGTGAATTACAAAAGAATAAAACGTTTTCTTTCGTCAATTAATACAAACTTTTATTGATAAAGCATTGGAATTGATCTGTGACTTCCTGTCATATGGTTTGTCCTCCTTTTTGTTTATTGAAGCTTTAAATACATGTTTAGATGCTTTGATTTATGTGTTATTGAATATTTGAGCTCAAACTCAAGGATGTATTTGTATCGATATTACAGTAAAACCTGTCTCTCACGTGCACTTAAGTGGTTTTTAAAAGCCAACACAAAAATGAGGTAGAAAAACATGTCTTAATAGTTATTGATTTTTAAAAAGCCCTTAACGACACGTTCAAGTTAGACAAGCTTTCTCGTATCGATGTTCTGAAAGCAGACTCTAGTATTTAATAAGAATATATTTGTCCTCTTAATAAACTTGATGTGGGATTAAAATCATTAGATTGACCTCTATTTGCGAATCTATGCCGCTACAACTAAAGCAAGCACTTTATCTAATTGTTGATATAATACTCTCATGCAATTCATTTATCTGCATATACTTCGCTTCATTAAAGGGTATAATTTACTTGATTTTTATGGGCGTAAAAACATCGACAAATATAAAAGTTGTAAAGCTTTTTAGCGCAACTTTTATTGTTTTCAAAGGTCTGCCATTGAATCGAAAATAGCGTATTGTCAACAACATGATTATTTAATTAGTTGTTTCATTGTAATCATTTACTATTATATTACAGGTATATCAAGTAGAACTTCATCCACTTCTTCATCACAGTGTGCTTCGCCTACGAAAACAGAAGCTAAAAGTAGGTCTCACTTATTTGATTTCCATCTTAAATATAAAGTTTGTTTCGCTAAAATTAAAATCTAACTAGTCAAGTTTGGCGAATCAATTCAATAAAATCTATGAGAACAAAGTGAATTATTTAATTTATGTTTTTTCAATTGTTCACTCAGAGGTTCCTCCAATTAAAGCTCCGGTCGGTTTAGCTCGTGGACCAGATTTGAAGAATGTCAAGTCAAAAATCGGCTCATTAGATAATATGAAACATAGACCAAGTATGAAACCTTACTTATGATTGATTTCCAATAAAACAATCGATACATTCTATAAAAAACTTTTAACCCGTATTGTACACATAAAAAGCAGTACTGTATAGGATTAGGTGACACTAGTCTTAATAGATATCGTCCATTGTAGACATAGTATATTGATCTTAGGCAAACTAATTAACTGTTAGTTAACTCTTGTTTGTATATTTGTGATACTCTCCAACTGTTCTAAACTTTATTGTTGCTCTAGTTTTTACTAAGAATCAATTTGAAAAGGCTTTAAACTTTCATTGAGCCTTCACTCAGTAATTCAAAGCTAACTAATCATTCTTATGTAATTCTAGCTTAAAATGTAATTTATATAACTTAATCACTAGTTTTGACTGATTCAAAATGAATTGAATTTTTCATGTTTTTAGCGGGAGGAGAAAAAAAAGTGGAGACACAAAAGCTGGCGTGGAATGCAAAGTCACGCGTTGGATCGCTTGAAAATGCGAAACACAAACCACGTACGTCTACAATCTAAACCTTAAGTCATGAATCAATACAATCATATTTTATAGCTTTTGTACTAAGTTGCTACAACAAAAGTTATCGTAGCTATTTTGTATTTGACAATTGATAATATTTATTGTTTTTATAATATTTTAGTTGGCGGTGATGTTAAGGTCAAGACTCAGAAGTTAGAGTGGAAGGCCTCCTCAAAAGTTGGATCACTTGATAACGTGAAGCACACCCCGGGTGGCGGAGCCATCAAGATATTTGATGAAAAGTACATGCCGTCTTCGAGCCCGGCAACAACTCCAACACCATCAAAATCGGGATCAGTGACGCCGACTATCGAAGGCAAAGAGAACGGTGAGACTTCGCGAACTTCGTCTGCAGCACAGAAGTCAGAGGAAAAGCTCGAATCGAGTGAAAGGCCTTCGACAACAAGTTCCACAAAACCGACTTCATTGGCAACTGATGCAGGTGACTCGGCAAAAGCGACACCAGTAAATTCTGCATCTTCGATGAGAAGTGCTGTTTGAACAACTGATTTTGGTTATAATTTGTTAATTTTGATCATCTGTCAAATACACATTTTTGAATTCACTTTTTTATTCATTTGAAAAGAAGTCATAAATATTGTTAGTTTCGATATAATTATAATATTTAATACTTTTATGATGAGAGGGGGACAACATGTGCAACAGATGTGTGATTCAATTGATTGAATTAATTGAACTAACAATTAACTACTTTTGTCACTAATAGTTATAATTGAATTACTATATTTCTTCTCTTTGTATCTTTAGTCGATTGAAAACGATCGTATTTGTCCATAAGTTAGAACAAAGCATTTGTTAACAACTACTTTCATCAAGCTGATAATAAACTCTTTTAACCGCGTCCTCACCTATTATCCTATTGATCACAGAGTCTACAAAGGGTTCTTTCGCTAGTATTCTCCTCATGAGTGTATTGTTCCAAATAATTATATGAGACTTTTCTAAAGCTAAAGCAGTCATTCCATAGACTGGTGTCTCTCCTTTTCTACTAGTCACAAACCATTCCAGGGAATCAATAAATGTTAGGTCCGTCATCTCACTAATAACAATATCGTTTCGAATTACAGCAATTTTACCAGAAAATAGAAGCGATAATTTGTTAGCGTGAGTTAAGTTCTCGACGCAATAAATGTCTCCAACTTCTAGAGTCTTTACATCCCATATATTTTTGTAAATCACATTATTGAATACATTCCTGGAAACCCCTTTATTACTGAAGAACTTTTTGTATATTTTTTCTGCTGTTGGATCTAATTTGAGAACAAAGGGATAAAAGTTATATAAAATTGCAGTTACATGATATACGTTGATGCAGGTGAAAATAAAATTCCACAGAAAAGTATCCAAGGAGCAAAGCACTAACCATCCCCACAAACTGAAAAATGTTGATGATAACAATAAGCAAATTCGAAGATATAGTAAGTTATATCTACTATTTAGCTCAAAGTTAGACAATACGATGAATATATTGGCTAGTTGAAATAGAAAATTATTCGGTGATGACCATTGGTCACAAATAAAATGATAATCCATTGCTGTTCACAGCACTTAATGTGTTAGTTTTTAAACAAGTTCACGTCTTAACAATTGAATGATTTTCAATCTTCGCAAGTTTAGTGATTTATTTAAAATTTATCTTCAACGAAAAGTTGCTTAAAATTTACTGATTTACTGAAGAATTGGGGTTTACGATCAGTTGAACGAACTTTCAATTGTGATAATAGTTGTAAATGAAACGTTGTTGGTCATCCAAAATGAGGCTTCAATTTTGCTGATTTTTAAAAGATTGTGCAACTTATTGTGCAAAGGATATATACACCGAATAACTATAGATCTAAACAAAATTTTGCCTTTCAAACTGATTATTCAAGTTATAGAAACTTTTGGATTGTGTATTAAAAGAAAATTATTCATTGCTTAATGAGTTAAGAGCTGAGAGACAAAACGTTACATTTAATTAATTATAATGCTCGAGTTTGATTATTAATTTATACTAATAAAGCGGAAATTCTTGATTCTGTGGTTCGAAACTTATATTGCGTAAAATTATCAGATGATTAATACAAGTTTATGACCGGAATAACTATAAAATTTATAATGATACCGGAGTTTTCAGAGTGATTTAATGTGTTGACTTAATGAATCTTTTATGCGGATCTGTTAAGACTCGTTGCTTAGAGAAAACTAGTGGTAAATTCAAGTTTGCAAAGAAGAAATATGTAATATTTAATTGTTATTCAATACAGAGTTGGACTGAAAGTTTTGGCAATATTTCAGTATAAGTTTGATGTAAATGAAAAATGTGGTCATCTATTAGACTCGGCACTAGTAGAAAACGTTAAATAAAGAAATTGAGGAGAATGTGATGACATACACTCCTTAATATTAATGTAAACAAACATTTTTGTCTGTAGGTTTTTGGCTACCATTATTTGTTAAGCAATTGTTTGCTTTGCTTAAAACAGTTTATTTTGGGTAATTCTGAAGTAATGCTCGAATCCTAGTGTTTCATAGATATAGAACTGAATTTATTTGAAGTTTGATGACTCGATCGTATGATCTAAGTTTTAAAAAGGCTTCAAATCTGGTCCTCTTAAGTGATCATTAGTTATGTTTCTATTCTGAATTGAGTTCATATTTATATTGTTTGAATTTATGAGAATAATTAATTTGTGTAGAAATCTATTTTTTGCTCAGTTGACTCTCTCTCTCTCTCTCTCTCTCTCTCTCTCTCTCTCTCTCTCTCTCTCTCTCTCTCTCTCTCTCTCTCTCTCTCTAGCCCTTTCAGCTAAAATTAATGTTGTTGCACGATATAATCGAAGTAATAGAGAGATTAAGAAATATAACAAATCAAGTAATCTCCAAAACTCATTATAGGATAACAAATAAATTATACAGTTATTTAACGCGAAACCTTTTTATAGCGTCCATTCATTCTGGAAATGTGGCGTAAATTTATATTAACTTCACGTTTAAGGTTACTTTAAAAACAATAAAACAGTTGCCAAACAAATAGGGCTTTGGTTTCTTGTCAAAAGTTAATTTCGATATTTATTCTGTCATTTAAAAGTTCGTTAAATTTATATTTATACTTATCTCTTAGTTTAACTATCGTTGTGTTGCATCAGGTTGTATATCATTCAACAAAATTTAGGAAAACATCCAATTATTTAATTTAGTCATTAGATATTTGCAACAAGTTTTAAAATAGCGATTCATTGTATTTGTCAACTTTTTGAAGTTCACTGTTATGTGTGGGAGTTCTAACTGTTAGGGTTCAGTGGCTGACTACCACTTTAGAAGATGTATGTTGTCGAGCAATCGACATAACATAACGGATTTAAGAGCAAGAGTACGACTCGCATGCTACTTATTTATGTATTTTGACGAAGACCGTCTCTCCTAGTTGTAGATCTTTTTCATGATAGTATACTATATAAGCTTTAGTCTAATTATTAGACTTTAATAGATGTGCGTATATGCTAATGTTGAACTACTTTTTAGATTAAAACATTTTAGGATTCATTAATTCGGAAGCATTTATAGTACAAGGCAAATATAATCAAGTGGCAATTCAGTTAATATGCTATCATACTATTTCCCAAGTGCTATCTAACTCTTATTCAGGACATTTGATCTGTGGATACACCCCTGGTTCTAATTAAGCCACAATTAATCTAAATCTAATCCTGAAATCAAATTTGGATGTTTTGAGCGCAAAATAGTTAAAGTGTTTGAGTGATTCAATGATGTTTTTCAGTCTGAACAAAAACTGAACACTAAAGATAGAAAAGGTTTTAGTTGATGTGTAGTAGATGTTAGGTGTCGCACTATAAGCCATCACATTTTTTCAAACCATATAACTTTACTCTTTGTTAGAATAATTCATATTTTCAAAACAATCCTTGACGCTTAAGAAGTTTTTACTAATCTCTTCTTTATATTCAACCTTTATTTTAGTTTTATAGAAACAAATGTAAACAAATTGAATAATGGTCAGTATTTTTAAGAAGATTCTGTTACCAGATGTTCAGTCTTTAAGTGCGTACTTCAGTATTCAAACTCCTGACCCATAAGGACGGGTTGAACTAAGCCCCAAAAAGTTGTGTCTAGGTCTCACATTTTAACCTTAGAAGTTTGGTCTAAGTCCGAAGCGTTAGCGTGAGATAATCAAAGCGACGGTTCAAGCTAACTCTTATTTTTCTAGGGCACAAAGTCGAGCTCAAACTATTAGTATAACAATGACTATCCATTGCGTCCTCAGAGTTATCAATTTGCTAGTTTCTGAGATGATTAGTATAACTAATAAATATAAAATAACGATGAAATATAGATTATAAAAATGTTAAGTGAATTTTACTAGTTAGAGTTGCTCCTATTAAACAAGTGAAGGCACTAGTGAACAAAGTCGTGACTGAGTCGTGTGCCTCCTCTAAACATCAGTTCAGTTTTGTTTGAATACTTAATGATAAATTTAGTTGAACCCTAGATCACGATTCGGTACAGATAATGATTGCGATGAAAATATATCAATCCCATTATTAGCACATTCTATACTGTTATACATTATTTAATATTTAATGGAAAAGCTAATCCGAAACTCATCTTTTTCTAATAGATTCTCCCACTCTGTCATAAAACATATTTATTTGAACCCAATTCAACATTCGGTCGATTGAGTGCTACAAAGCTATATCTCCTACTCGAATAAAACTAGAGATAGGACTCTATGGCTATTCGCCGACAATTTGATGAAATTTTGGCCATAAAATATTAGTAATTATGGAATTACAAATGTACATGGTTGTAAATGAGATTATTTTTGAATTTGGAAAATTTATTACCAGTATGTCTCATAGCAATAAACAATATATTATTTTTAGTATTTTTGTCATTGCTTGTAGTTTAATAAGAAATACTTTCTTCAACTTTATAAGTAGTCAAGTAAACCAGCAAAAAATGTTATTCTCAAGCAAGACCTCATGTTGACTTAGACTTAAGTTTTAAAAAACATGTTTTTTGCCAGCTTTATATATATATGTCTGTGTATGAGTACTTTTGGTTTTAGGCAACTAATTGAGTTCCCGTGGAGTGATGAGTTGAGTGGTAATAACATAAGAGAATATGTCAAACCTTGTCCTCGAGTTGCACAAAAATTTGTAGTTCAAATTTGTTGATTAGTTATGGGCTCCGCTGTACAGCGCTATAGAGCTGAGCAGTCGAGCTTTAAGCAACACCAAACCCGCTCGCGATCCAATAAATATTGCAATCATCTATATTCCCAACAAGTACTGGTATTTTAGATAAGTTTTCATCTTTGTTTTTTGGGCCAACAAACTGTTAAGTTTGCATAAACAATAGGAGGCGTTTCATTGATACTTTATTAAAAAATTTGAAATATAACTAATAACCACGAAAAAATAAATCATTTTTATCGAACCCTTGATAAAGGCATTCAAAGCGCACAACTACAGCAATAGGCTTACAACTAAAATACATTATCAATTGATTTATTAAATAAATTCAAAATTGGTTCAAAAGACTAAATGTTAGTTAATTAAGTGAAAAGCAAACGTTTTAAAAGTTTATGGGATACGAACACAGTTCAAGAGATAAGAATATGGAAAAATTTATCCTTATTCTTACAACGCTCAAGGAATTACTTCTTGTGATGAGTACTTTTAATTGAAGGCAAAATTAAAGGAAAACTTTGGGCCACTTTTTCCTCAATCTTTGATAAGAAAAATGAATAGATTTCTCAATCAATAATGAGAGAGTGCGGGCCAGAATGCGGGCCAGAGTGCGAACGGTTGGGTGAGTGCAAAAGGTTACGGGTGTGAAAACTTTTAAGATGTTCAGCTCTAGGGTTAAGTGTGCTTTAGTTCAGTACATAAATGCCAATATTAGATAAACTAACAAGTCGTCAATAAATATAAAGTGTTCTTACAATTACTTGAACACAATGTTTTGATTTAAACATTATTTACCAACACTTATTTCTACATTCCTATCTTGTTAGCATCTGTTTGTGCATCAATCAAGCTTGCGATTCGTTTATTCTTCAATTTGGATACTTGAATACCTGATAGGCTATACCTTTACTTTTATATGCCTAATGTATGTCATGCTATCAAAATGATGAAAATTGATTCTATCGTTAAAAAATTGCTAAAATAAGTCTATATTTAGCAGTAGATTGAACAGAAAGCGAATAGAGATTAATTGAGATAATCTTTTTCAGGTAAAGAATGTATTATTGAATGTCTAGAATGCTCGGAAGTTATTTAAATTATAGTTTAATTCAGATAAAGCAGATGTATGGCTTTTGTTAGTGGCCTTTACGTGTTTTTGATATTTGTATTGACTTGTAAGCAATAATAAAAGCTAAGAATTCATAGATACCAATTAAATGCAATGAGACAGAATAGTAATGCTGATCGCTCGCAGGCAATACTTCAAAAACTTTAGTATACACTGTATAATAAAAACACTACAAATATCTATACATTCATACAGATATGTGATTTACATTGCGCCGAGTTGGCATTCATTTCATAAATGGTTGCGATTGGAACGCAAAGCAAAAAACATAATAACAGTGTTTTGTTTGATAAATTACTAAAATAGATTTCACGTGATTGAACCCTTAAGGGGTCTCATATAATTGACCTAAACTCATATTTGCGAGCTTTGGTGGTTTGCCTGAGAATCACTTCAATCACTTGCATACCGTTCAAATGCTATACTTTGCATAAATCTGTGGTTGACCACCAGTCTCTTCAGCCTCTTATATCATCAACTTGAACAATCAGTCAATTATTGAAAAATTTTTAATTGTTTCTAAGCGAAAACATGTTGAAGAAAGTTTTGCGCATAATAATAATTACGTGAATACATATACGATTAAAATGATACTTTTAGTAAACATAAATCATTTAATTATATATCCAAACACATATACACATTATGCATAATTCAGACCTATCTCTAATGATCGCTTTCAATGAGAAATTGATTTGTTATTTAAATTTATCACATTTAAATCGATCATTTAAGCATATATGTTAGTAATCCATTGTTTTTATAAACATTTTCTTTATAATACACTGTTGATCCAATAACGATATCTGTATTTGAAATTTTTGCCAAATAAATTTCAGTATTAATTAAAACTTCAACTTTTCACATCCAGAGCTTCATTAATATTCGTTTAAATTATTTATTGAGTCAATATTAAACGGAACTTCGTGCCAATGACTTTGACTAAAGACTCAATATTTCAAAATGTAAGACATGGTAATTACATGCATTTATTACTTTTATTGCTTTTTCGCTCATACAATAATTTCATATTAGCTCAAATACATCTCTAAATGAATACTCGAAGAAAAATCAAATCAAAAGCATTGAGTGCTTGCAATTTTTGAAATACAAGTAAGCTTGAAATGTGTAATTTATAAGTTTTGAATGTGAGAAATGAGGGACGCTATTAAAGAAGAATTTTCTGATTTTTCATCTTTATCTTGATTGCAAATTCTTTTCTTAATAGAAATATTTGCTCAAATTCCATCAACAATTCATAAGATCTTTCCTTTTGCTGTTCTATTTAAATCGTTTTTATGAAAAAAATTTATTTGCAATTTATAAAAATTTCGCATTTTTGTAGCAAAACACTGAAAGTTTGAGGCGATTGGAGACTAGATTTAATTTGATAATCAAGTCGACAGTATTAATGCATTACACATAATGCTTTCTGATTAAGATTGAAAATTCAGATATGAAGAAACGCCTAAATTGTTGGCTTAGATTTAATTATACATTTTACTTAACAGAAATAGGTTTGTCATTGCAGAGAATGACTAAATCAATGTTAGCAAATAAATAAATCGGATTAAAACTAAACTGAACAAACTTGAATGAGCGGATAAATGATTCTTATTGGCTAACAATAGTATAATACTCGAGGCAATCGATGGTATTTTGCAATTTGATCGATCTATAATCTATTGGAAAAGACCTCCACGAACAACTGTACCTCAATTAGAACTGATATTACGTTTGTATTTATGGTAAGCTTTATAATCGACTATCCCTACTATTCTCTTCACTTGTATTTCATTGATAAAATTAATTCCTTACTCATATTTATTAGCTATAACTTCATTTTTCAATACTTCTCGTATTCGAGTTCTGAAACTATTAACGAAACTATTAACTAACACGGCAAGCAGTGGTTAAGGATTAATCGTTATTTTTTCAATTGTTCTAAATTAATTGCCAGGTTTAATATACAAATTTGCGCATTGGCAATCTCGTCAATTCAATATAAAACTATGCATCATATATGAAGCTATCATCAATATTCCTTCAAAAAACCTATTAAATGTACCTGCGATAGACACAGACAATTTTAAACTCTTTAATTAAGAGCTAAAACTTGACACGTTTATAATAAATTTGCGATCAACTTCTTGCTGATACTAGTATAGAAAAATTAAAAAAAAACAAAACTAAGGGTTTTGTCATAATTGAACTAGAGGTATAGAATGACAATTTATCAATTATAACTATATGTTTTGGTACCAAAATCTAAATCCTCTAATTAACAAAAACAAAATTATATTTAAGAAAAGTAATTTATAACACCAGACAAAATATGGAGTTAATGAATTAACTGAATCTGAATAATTATATAACCCGATCCAGCTCTGATGGATGGAATATGAAAAAGAAAATTTGTTTTTAAACCCGTGCTGTGAACTGTGTCACAACATCTTCAGTGGTTCCCAGCTTGAAGAGCTTGCTATTCATAAGAGTCACGTATATAAAGGTAACGCTATAGACAGTTTGGTTAATTTTATCATGATTTCGACCCAGTTTCGAGTGGAGTCCTTCACTTTGAAACCTTATTGTTGTTATCCCGAATGACCCAACTCTAAGCGACAATATTTTGTTGAATCATTTTACTTTTTAGTCGAGTATTTTTTAGGGAAAGACTGAGTTTCCATTGATTTTTTCCGTTCTATTTGTGACCGTCAGATCGATACCTCGTGATTGTGAAAAAGCGATTCACACACTTGTTTACCCTTACATCTAGTCCTAAACTGTTATTTTGCCAATACGTCAAACTTAACTATTTATTATAATTGAATCGTAAATTTATAGTTATTCAATAGTAAGCGATTTTGTTAAGGTTACCTTAGCTATAATTCCTTTATTATTGCTCTCAATACTATTTGACAGATCAATATTTTCTTTAAAGATCGGTTTTGCAGTTACTTTAGTTAGTGACTTACTGGTACTCTTTTATTAACCTGTAATAGAGGCCAACTGTTCACTAGAAAAGTTGTCGACCCATCAAATCCTGGGGAGATCCTTAGCTCATAATGTATTTTGTTTACAAGTTTTAAAAGTAAATGCAGTTTTAAATGATTCCTATTGAACAGATAGTCAATCACATTATTAAACGGCTAAATCCAAAAACATACTTTGACTCGTTTTTTGCTTTTACTTTCTTTTACGTATTGATTGCAAGTCTTGATCAAATATTTGTTTTGAACAATTAACCATTTTTAAAATTATTTTACAAAAAGCAATCAATGAATAACGAACAAAGGCTCCTTTACTAGTTCATGTCTAGTGAAGCTCATCGTTCAACGTTGACTGTATATCACTATCTCGTCATATCTCTATGTTTGGCTCATTAAACTCAGTGTGAGTTTATGATTTCAATGTTGCTTTTGATCTTTTTCGTGTTTCATAGAGATCAAAGTTTTATGTCAAGTTAACATCAAATCTGATTCGAAATATACATAAAGATAACTTCTAAAAGATATTTCAGACTTTTCGAAATAGAAGCCTAAATAAAGAAAGTAAAGAAAATTAAGTAAACTGACTGAAAATTCACACAAAGCTTAAAATAGCTGTAAAGAGGAAGAAAGTATTTGCTGTGCGTTCTAACAGTATTGATACACAAACACTTAACAGTTGTTGAACTCGAAAATCCTAAGATTTACCTGAACTAAGTTTCAATCACTTTAGCTGTTTGAAAAGCTTTGCCAAATTAGATTTTGCTGCAGATTATGTACGAAATTATATTATTTGGCATTTCTTTATTTATCAATCTTATAAAAGATATGGAAATAAATTCATTTGGAAGATAGTTATTATTTGAGATAAGATAAATTTATGTGTATTACTATACCGTCGGCTGAGCACTATAAAGCTCTATCTCTGATATTAGTTCAATGAGAGATTGCACTCTATAGCGCTAACCGAACATATGTGAAATACTAATTCAAACCAAATTTGATATTTGCCATTAGCTTAAAGTATATTTCGTTTTATAATCTATAACTTTTTTTCTTTATTCTTACGGCGTCTCTTTTTAAATACGATGTCCATAAAAGTTATTTGGGTTTTTTAATAAAAATAACTAAATTGCATGCAAAACAAGTAGTTTATATTATAAAAGCAATTCGAGACTATGATATTCCCTCCCCAGAGGGTCATCATTACAGATGGATATTCTTCATCAACATTACTCACCGCATCTAAGATTCGAGATGTGACCTTTGCATTGAATTTATATTATCTAACAGAAAAAATTTATTATAAATTTTCTGATAGTAAACCTTTAGGGCATAGAAAATAGTGTTTGCAGTGTCTAAATAGAAGTTCATATCGTGCTCGGGCTATAGATATCTAATGATAGGTTGTAGCCATTGTGCGCAGGGATTCGGTTGGTTTCTAGCATCCAAACAAGCGTACCATACACCACATCCCCTAATTGAAGACTTTCAAATCGGACTTTGAGAAGCAAAGCTTATAAGTGTTTTTAATTCTTGATGAATAGGCCAAATGGTTTGTGTTGTTGCCTGCAATTGTGGTTGAATTTTTTGCTATTATAGCATAATGTTCGATGTCATTAAGAGTATTAAATTCAGATATTAGTATTGGCGATGCATACAACAGGCGGGACTAAATTAGGTGCGCCAATACATCCTAAGTATATACAACTGTATAAAAACCAACTTTATTAATGGCCACGTGTCTCATGTTAGGCACAATGCAATTTTCCTCAATCATCAATACTTTTTTAATGATCCGCTCTTTAACTTTATATTGTCTTCGCTGAGACAGTCAACCAAAGAGTACTTCTTTAGATCTATACAACTGAACAAATAGTGTTAGTGTCCTATTTTGTTGTACACTTTCAACAGTTATGATTGGCAGGCGTTGATAATACTGTGAGATTAAATTGACATAGACTCGGAGGGTGGCCAGGATATGAACATACGAAAGATTTCTGAAAAAATAAGTGAAGCCGTTTTTTCTAAATGTCTAAACCTATAAAAGGGTCAAATTTGAACAATTGAAACGGCTATTTTTGAAGCAAATGCCTATTGTCCGAGAATTGGTTTCAAGTTTGCTATTCAATGCCTAACCGTTGCTAATCCCGTTACAAACTTTTTTAGTCAAATTTAGATCATCCATTCAGATGAGATGTTTTCGTCTTATTTCAAGCTAAGTCTGATAGATTTCTTTTTCATTTGTTCGAATCATAAGTCCAAACTAAAAGAAAACCAAATCATGTGTAAATGATACTAGACTACGAAAAATAATTTTTTGCGCTTAACTCGATCCTGTTTTGACTAATCGGGTGATAAATCGGATTTAAATTTGGTTGAAAATAAAATTTTTACTAATGTTATTTACATAATACTAGTCTGGATCTCAGGTTCCTATTCAGAGTTTGCAAGTCTTGAGGATTAAAGCATTTACGGTCATTGAGCGTAATTAGATTCAGAAAGTACGAATTTATTTTCCAAATATTGGACTGTAAATCAAATTGATTGTAAAGCATCGCTAACTTGAAGCATTAGTCAATTAAACTTTTTGATTTTCGACACACAGTATCTCACATTATCGTTTTGTTAGAGTGTTTTTCCTGATTAGATTTACATAAATTTAAATAATCTCCGGATAAGTTTGAGGTCTTCATAAAACATGAAAGAGCTGAACCGCTTATTTATTTTAATAGAACATACGATCACATATTTTTTCTCAGATTTATTTAGTTTAAACTTATTTTTTGCTGTGAATTAATAAAGTTGAGTGAATGTAACGGAAAAGTTCAGTTATAGAAATAGGGTCTAAGAAAAACTGAAGCTAAAAAATCTGTGACCATTTGCGATAACAAAGCTCTGGTGAGCCTTAACAATGCCTTCCTTTTGACAGAAATTCATTTCCCTTATATGCAGGTATTATATTTCATTGAATTTTTTCATTTCATTTTTTACAATTGAGACTTATTTCTGTTATTCTTCTATTGAATCGGAGATATAGTTACTATTTCTGTATTATTGGTTGACATGTAGGTGGTTTGTCACATGCGACAACAAAACCACTTTTCAATCAAACCGAAACAGTTAGAAGGGTTGTGTTGATACGTAGAGTATAGATCTGTTGTTTGTCGCGGACAAGGATGGTTTTATGTAGTTTGAAGACCACAATAACATATGTCAAGTCCATATGACAATTGGAGTTATGTTTGCATATATGACCCAAATATGTTATTTTTTGTGGTTGACCGATAAGTTGTGGAAAGTGGCCATATGGCTATATAACAATATGGCTATATGACAAACTAGCATAAACAATCTCACTCAACCACTATATCTAACAAGCCCTTTTTTAACTGCACTACAATTGTCACAAAAACTTGTTGAAGCTACTGTTAGCCGTCTAAACTAGTCAATTAGACTATAACTGTAAAGGTAGAGCGCACACACTAAGATACGTTTTTAAGAACTAATTTTAGATCGTGAGTCTGGATGTTGACTAAAAATAATACTCATTAACTTAAATTAACGTTGTGGTTGTGTTTCTCAATCAAGATTAAAAATAGAACATTAAATACATTTCCATAAATTTTCAAACAAATCTAATGAAAGTAATAACTCATAACTTAAATTTGAAACAGTCCGCATAAATATCATAAATATTATGTTTATCTAAATGAGAGACTAGTTCAAATAAGGAATTAAATCATGTATATTAAGAGTTAAGATTGATTTTTATAATTTGACAGAAAACAAAAACAGTATTTAGTAAAATAGAAAACATATAACTTAACAACAATGAAACTTGTCTGATGAATAATTCTGCTTGAGACGAAAGCATAACATTAAAGCTTTTATTACAGCCATAATAGTAGATACCCTATTATTAGTCCGTTTCCTAATACACATCCGCGTGTTTACACTCTTTAAATATGGCCTATTGTAGCTTAAGTATTAGTTAATTATATCTATCGGCCATATTAGTCATACAAATGATCGCCATCCTAGAATCCAGTTACCATAGCTTCTACTTTGCTGTCCATTTCATTATACACTTTCAACAAATCTGTTGACTAAACATATTTTTACTTTACTTTCAATTTTTTCTTTGCGTAAAAAAGTTCTCCTGAAGTCATAATCCACACAAAAAACCCCCGACAAAGTCCCGCATCAGTTTTTAGCGCATTCCCAGGCAATAGCGCAACAGTTGGGCTCTTAAAGTGAATAAGTGAATAACTGTCCCTTAGACGTAAGATCTTTTTTACGTTTACCGCTATATTAGGACCAAAGTTATCCGTTTCCCGTCAGGCAGTTTTGCATAACGGCAAGTATCCATCCTTTTGAGCGGATCACAACATTGTTGTCTATGAGTTTTCCTGTCTATCACATTCAATACGTCCCTGACCCGACCGTTAAACGATTTACCAATTTGGTCAATTCTTATTGAAAGTAAAAGTTTGTCTAAAGGCCATCAAGACATCCCTTACGCAAATGAAACGTGAGTCTGAACACGTGCACATACACACATTTATGCGTATATACCTTGCGAGCCGACTGTATATTTTTTATTCATTGCTTTCACAAAATCACGATGTCTGACATATTTTACTCAACAATATTAGACTTTTAGTAAATCACAGAATTGGATATGCATTACAATCAGTCTGCAAGTCTGACCCAATGCGACCCAGACGTACAAATGTTCTTTGCTTCATTATGTAAATAATGTGTCTCTCATTTATTATTAACTTGCAAGAATTGCACAAGCTTTTATCTTCAACTTATCTTCTATGCAAATTTGAAGTCAAAAATTCATAATTATTTATCAACGTCTCAAATTAAATTCTTTCGACTTAAATGAATACAATAGGCTGAACTTGAGTTTAAAAGGATTCTTACTAAATGATAATGCTATGAAACCTGAAAGTCTGTTAGTAGCTTTTATGAATTATTCCATAGTCTATTCCATTTATGTATAAAAGGCGTGAATGTTTTGTTTATACTTATTTTGTTATAGCTACGAGTATGAAGTATACTCTAAATTATTAAGTAATTAGTAATTGATCCATCAAAATAGTAATCAAAAGTTATTATATTTCAAGTAAAACAAAAGCTCATTTATAGTGTAAGTCAAAGTTTGAAAGAATCAATTATCAAATTTTAGAATTTTGTTCAATAATTAGTCGTGTTTTATCTAAATAATACAGGTTAATTGACAATTATTATGACTGTTGCGCTGTGTAATCAATATTATGATAATGATTATTTTCAATGTGTTGTCTTCTAACTATGAAGTCTCGAGAATCTAAACGATCAACTTCAACCTTTTGATCGCTCAAATTATTTAGTAATAATCAAATTTACAGAAAATCAATAGTGGATTTTGGTTTAAAGATGCGTTTGACAAGTTTATGATAACTATAATTAAGTTAATGAGATAAGTTCATGTTCTGATCCTAACTTATCTCGACTTTTGCTATCAACATAGGTATCTGTAAATTTTATGTTAATTGCTGCTAATTAAGACAAATAGAGATCGTCTTTTGCATTTTAATTACAATATAAGTTGAACAGTCTTCAGTCTTTACAAAAATATTGTAAATTTTTGTCTTTACTAATAAATAATAAATTACTTTTTAAGATTTAGCTAAAAGTAAAGCCTCAGGCATTATATTTATCTAACCGATTAGTTAAACAAAATCAAGTTGTTTTAATTAAGAAACTTTGTAATTAAAATATGTGTTGTATTTATGAATTTTCAAAACAAATCTATTATCAATATTGGACATGTTCGAACTTTTTTTGATGATTTATCCGCTTTCGATGACAGATTCGTGAGTTTTAATAATTCACAAACACTACGAGTTGTTTTAATTTTAGTTAAGCTCTATTATTGAAGATCTGTATAAGTACACATAAATCATCCAATTTTACTCAAACTCATTTTCGATTCAGTTTTTAGATAATTATTCACAAAAATATTGTGTCATCTCGTTTACATTGATTAAAATACGAAAATCAAAAGTCATACCTTAATTTGTTAAGTAACACGTCATTTGTTCATTCATGTTATGAATTGAACATTTTCAGTTTAACAGTTCGCACGAATTGGGTATTCGCAGATAATTCGTAATGACAGTTGAGCTGATAATATTTGTAATGAAAGTGAAATGACAGGTAGCATAAGCTCGATATAACATAATGATCGGTTTAGAATAAGGACTTACTAATTTGTGGCTGTGAGGAATAAAAGCTGAAGTAGTTCATTTTGATACCTAGACGGCAAAAATGCTTTCTACTTAACAACATTGTATGGAAACTGAAAATCTATGCAAAAATAAATTGCATCTTCAATACTTAAATTTATTTATTCAGCCGTAATGCTGAAAATTAATATTAAAAAAAACGTGTTTGAAATACTCGTGAGTCGATGCTCTTGAATTTTTTAAGCTCTCTTATACCAGTACTAAATTATAAATTCTAAGTAAATTCCTCGATTTTTCGCAAAAATTTTAAGATTAAGTGCTCATAAGTTTCTATAATAGATCAAAAAGTATAGATAAAAGTTTGCGTAAAAGTAATATTTTCATTAAAATTCTATAAAATTTAGATAAGACTTTATTAAATAATCGACTTGACTGAAAAAGGGTAAAAATTTAGATATGAATGGGGTTATCAACGAAGGCAATTATGAAATGTAAAACTTTAATGTAATCGAAAGTCTTTCAGAAATGTTCTCAAGTCTTAGTCGCTTTGAATGTGACGCAAAATTTTTTGAGATAACTGATAGACGAAACATTTTGAGATTATTTAAACTCTTGGCTATTGAAGTATTTGAAGCACTGGTAACAAGGTTGCTGAAAAAGAAGATGAAAATATTGCTCTTTGGGAATACCTGTACGGGTGCTTTATCTTTAATTTTCGGATTGTAATTGCAGTTTTGGAAGACATAGCTTCTTGGCCAACAATTTAGTGACATTGACAAGTTATAAATGCATACCATTTTTAAAATATTAAATGTTTTTAGTGAAAAAAGTTTGATATATGATAAGAATTACTTAATAAGAGTTTTTTTTGAAATAGAGATTTGCTCACATTTGACTATTATCTGATGGATAAATGCAATGATTAATGAAAGGTATAATTAAGAAAGTTTCCAAAAAAAATAATATAATTTAAGTTTATGTGAATGCGAGTTTGAGACAAAATTAGATATAAATTTAAAACTCGAATCTCTTGTTATAAGCGATGACATGATTGGAATACTTTATAAATTGTTGCTCACAATCAATTAATCAAATAAAAATTGTATTCTATAATAATATGGTGTAATGACTAACAAAAAGCATACGATTGCCTTTCTTTAAGGACAATAAAAATAGTCTAACAAACTATCGCTGTATCGCTGACTACTCGACGATCATCTTATTGGAATTTTTTCTTAAAAAGTTGTAAAAGTGAAACAAAACGTTGAATGTATGAGTTTAATGTAATTATTTCTGTTGGGTTCGCAAAAAATATTGGCAAATATGAAATTTGTGGACATACCGGTTCGACATCCGGTAAGAACGCGTGTGTGGAATTACTGATAGCTAGCGATGGTCTGTTGTTAATTGATTGGAGAATCGAGTTGCACTGAAAACAGGTATTTCATATAAATTGATGTTCTATCACTCCCTTAGGCTTATACTCATATCTTCTAACATGAAATATCGTGAATTCAGAATAATAATTCCTAACATTTCCATAGATTGGCTAACGAAAAAAGGATATTAACTATTTATACGTAACCAAAATACAAGTTATAACTCTTCGGAAACATATACCTGTATATTATTATTTGATTGTAGACTGAAGCACATTATGTTTACTAATTTGGCTCACGTGTTGATTGAACCATGAAAACACTTTTGATTATTTTCTTTATCCAAATGCTGAAATTCTGACTCAAATGCTTGGTTGAGCTCATTTAATTAATGAAGCTTTTGTGTGAATACTTCTCTATTTTGATGCTCTTAAGTTTTGAGTTAACAACCAAATTAACATAAGACGTGATGTTTAGAGCGACAACAGGTGAACGCATTACTAAATTGCATGAGTTTCTCTAAATTGATTCAAAACAAAAAACCTATTAATTGCCTCTATTTAGCCATAGAGATGTAGTGCGTGGGAGGAAACCATTCGTGAAACTCAATTGCTTGAGGATCACACCGAAGGGCCACTTCCGCTGCATTTACGCATTTTCGTGATATAAATTAGCGCTTCAACAATATTTCTTATTTGTTTCATTCACAAAATGTTTTCACACTAAAAAGCAATTTCTATTGAGAATTCTGGCAAATTCTGTGTTGACTAGATTATGAAAGAGTCCTTCAACTATTTGCTGGTAATTTTTAGCAAGACTTTGACCCATTTCACTAAGAATTAATACGAATTCTTATAAAATTGACTGAATATTAAATCGAAAAAAATTCTACAACATATAATTAATCAAAAAGTTAAACTCAATTGTTTCAATTATAAGAAAAGTTATGATGTGCTGTTAAAAACATAAATTGAAAATATTTATAACTTTCATGTTTTCAGCTTAAATTTAGTCAGTTTTGCAGTCAATGTTTTCAACTGATTGGCAATATAGTAAAATATATTGAGCGAGACTGGCATTTAGGAAAGCATACCTCAAGGCTACAAAAGTGAGACTCAGGTATGCGCGTGCAGGTGAGATGCTGCAGGTGCTATAGATTGAGAGATGAGACTCAGGTGAGATGAAGCAGCTATGCTATCATATACAGTACTATGTCCTGTACCAACGTTTTTTTTAAATGCATCGCATTCATTTGCCCCCATTCACTGATAAAAGTATGCTTTGGTAGTAGACTTCGGGAGAAAAAATTAAACAAGAGTAGTAATTAACACGGCATTGAATTGCTTTCAACCTACTTTTTTATTAAGAAAAAATTATGTTACAAAACTATCTCCTTTTTGTTTTGAGAATATTATGTTTTCAACTTTCATACCGCCCTTTATATTTTTTAACAGATAATTTAAACAACGTCAACCCATAGCTTGTAAATTGAACCCTAAACTTCTAAAGAAAACAAGGTCTAATCATTACTATCCTGTAATATATTTATATATAAAGGATGTAAACTCACTATAATACCTGCATCGCAATCAATAGGCTAATCTTTGCTGAAGAAAGAAGGATGTATTCTGAACAGAATTGGTCTGATCTAAAACCGATCTCGAATGTAGTGGTCCTGAGGGCAAGAAAGCAAATGGTCAATAGATGCGACCGCAATAGATTGAGCAAAAAACTGGCGTCAAAGCCTTAGAACTGCATTGGTCTGATAAGAACCAATTATAAGTGCTGAGCTTGGACTCATTTATCATTGGCATAAAAAACTATGTTATTATTATATACTATTTGTTGTATAGCTGAAACGTAAATCACAAGATTCCTTCTTATAGTTTGCTAGACTATGGTATACTTAAATTTCATGCATAACATTAAATATCACAACTATTTCTACTGCAATTCTCTTTCAGGCTCTTAAACATTATTATTGGTTTTTTTCTATTATCCACCACTGTTCAGCCTTCTTTTGCTTGTTTTCTCTCAAACCTTCTTTAGTTTTGTCCCGAAAACTGCTAATCAATTTAACAACAGCATATTTTTGTAAATTATTTGAAGTTTTGAATTTCAAGAATTCCGAAATATACGGCAAGTTCAGTGTAAATTGAGCTAAAAGCGGTATTCTTCTTCAAAAAAGTATTTATCATCGAATTGTTTGAGCTGAAGCACATATGAATAGAAAATTATGAATATGAATGAGCTAGGGACTGTTGCAAGGGTTATCTGTTTGCAAAAGAACCCCTACTGAAGCAAAGAGTATTTTGAGCAAATGAGACGGTCAAATAACATCTATACTTTTATCTTCTATACAACTCCTTTCTCTCAATCAACTGATTAATCAACTTTCAGGTTGAATAAATTAAACCATTCAATAATCTCCAATAAAGTAATTGTAGCACAAACTAAGCTTATCGTAATTTGATTGGACGCCTTAAGTATTCGTTATGAAATTCTAACATTAATTACATTGATTTAGGAAAATTAATCAAATAATAAGTATTAGAATATTCAAAATTACTAATGTTAAAATAGTTTAGTTTTCAAAATTGTCGATACTTTTACATTAAGCTTAGAACTACGAAAAATGATTGAATAACTTGAACTTACGCAATAAGCTTATGAGTAGATTTGCATATTATAAGGCATTGTATAGCTTCAATTGTATGTAAATCACATATTTTCAATTGAAGTCCTCGGGGGAGTCTTAGTTTAATTCAACTTTTGTGCGTCATTTCCGATTTAACGTTTAAAATGCATTGAATGCCTAGAATCTTGTTCAAAAAACGTTCAAATTGATTGAATGAAACAGAACTTGAGGTTCAATAACGAGAAATTTATTCGGGCAATTAAGATTTGGTAATACTTAGAAATAGAAAATTACAGTATTTAACGTTGATTAGACTAACTAGAAGTAAACACGAGGAATTTGTTCAAAGAAGAGTTGATAGGAAACAATTTGATGAGAGGAATGTTAAAATGGTAAAGAGATGGATAATTTGGTTTATAAGACTAAAGAGATATGAAGCTATTGAGCTAGCAAAGTCGTGACTACAAGTCGCGTGCCGTAACAGGAATATCGGGGAAACATTTTCCATTGAATACACATCAAGTCACGAATATTATAAAAAGTATAAATACATAACCCATAGAAGGGTACTTCCGCTGAAAAATGTGAATCAGAAAACAATTTAACTGTGTTTAGATTGTAAACTTATTGTAGACCACCTATTGTGGTGTTGAGTGTTGTTTTTTGTTTCGTCTCAATAAACACTTGCGCTGTGCCGTCTTATGTTATGTTATGCTATGTTATGTTACCTTATGTTACCTTATGTTGTTTTAAGCCTCAGCGGGCGCTCATTTATCTGCACTTTAAATATTTAGGCGATCCAACTTTTCACCTTAATTTAAACCTCCATTAGAAATTAGTTATCATTTCTATTGATTGCTAAGCAATAGGCTTGAAATCCTCTTTATGTCTCTCTTCTTAAACATGAAGCAGAGTATCGAACTTTGATTTGTTTAGCTTTCATATATAACATCAAGTTCAATGTTAGCAATGGTATCAAAATTATTTATTCTTGCAATTATAAGCGTTTTTATCTTATAATGGGATGATAGCATGTAACGATACCTAAAAAGGTTCACCATATAATTTGATGGCATCACATCGCCTAAATTACTTGAATCGCAAAACTCATATCACAAACGTATTCAATAATAATCTTATATTAATTTGAAACTGTTCAAAGACAGCACCATACTCCACTTTACACTCATTTACGATTAGAACGAATTGCAACTAATTTTCTATTATTTATTTAATCAATCAATTCAATCACGTAAGCAACTAATTATTTCAAATTCAATCTTTATATAAAAGGCTTATGCTTGGATCAATTTGTCCGAGATATGAAATTTGAAGTTATCATATGTTTTAAGAAAATATTTGCAAAATATTAAAGTTGATTGATATGATTTGAAAGTTATAATTTTAGTTAAAACTAATGTTGAAGGATAAATACTAAGCAATAATATCTACAAGGAAACTACCTTTTAGTTTGTTAACATTAAAAGTATACTTGAAGAGCCCTGATGTTTTTATTCAACTAACTATATTATTATGATTGATAATCCAGTTTAAAGCTCACTAAATGTTGCAATAAATAATTTGCATACTTTTTCCCTAATTCAACATCTTTATGAACAAGCAATTTTAAGATTAAGAACAAAGATCATTTCAGATTGCCATCTTCCTCCACCTAAACTTAACAATTAATAATCGATATGCTCCTCAACAACTTGACCATTTAAGATGACTGATTTGATTAAAGTGGAGATTATTTGAAATGGCGTAAAAATTGACGCTCGACAGATCTAACAGAACGATTCGAAAAATGTGCATTTCATGCTGTATTGTTTGAAATACTTGCCGTTTTTTATCTTCGGGTCAAAGATATGGAGAAGGGTAGAGTGAAACTCGGCACATGGCATTTGAAAAGTTGAGCTTATGCTTTGTGAAGTATGATCAATTTGCATCGCTATTCAACATTTCTTTGTTGACCAATGCAACAAGCGTTTGTTTCAAAACCAGTGATGGCCACTCTTTCAAGATCAAAAGCTAAAAATGAATAATAGTTTGGCGCAACACTTGCTTTATTTTGACTGTTAGTCTTGAGTTTGTTAAGTGTTCTTAGACTAAACTAATGTAGATTCATATTACATAAATAGTAATTGTTTGTGGGCGGTATAGCCAGAGAGGCATTATATGAGAGACACTCAGACTAAGGAAAATGGAGGAAATTTTTGGAGGGAGAATGAACTTGTGATGAGTGGGCGTTTGGCTGGTTCTGTCGGAACAGCGAAATAATAATGGTTTGACTCTGATGAGATCAGTTGTTTCAATTGGAACCTATAATTTTAGAAGAATCATGTTCTTACATGTGCCTCACAGACCGGTACTAACTTATGGAATAAGTTACTTACTTTAAATACTACATCATATTCTAGTTGTCATACTAAACATCTAAGTCTTATCATTATAAATGCGAACCTATTAACACAACCATAAAACCATTACTCTTCTATTTTTACTCAAATCTCAACATTTCTTCCATACGTTAATTAATGCATTTATCAAAAGTATTTTTAATGTATCAAATCCGTAGTCAAGATAAGTATCAAATATTTGTTTTGACACTGAAAAACATATTAAAGAGTTATTTAGTTAATACATAGGTATTCATCATTTGAGCGCTAGTTTCAAACTAATGAATAATAAGCTGTTATTAATCTGAATCTAATTTGAATATCTCAAGGCAACTAGATTGGACTTTCAATTTGAACTATAAATAGAGTTATACGAGTACTAAACTGAAAATAACCATTTTATTAATGATATAAAGTAACTCAATAAAATCAGTTCATACCAGTATTTTAGAAATATACAGTCCATTAATGCGAGCTCAATATAGTGTTTGCCTCACAAACAATCTGTTCGATCATTAAGTGCTTTATTATGTTAAGCCGTTTGCAAACATTTTAAGGATAATATGCAAATTCTTAACTCGCAAATGACTTTAGCCTCGTTTTTATCCTAATTCCATAAAACTGCAAATATTTTGGAAGAATTATTACACAATTAAAATAAAGAATCAAAGCAACCGATAGTGCTGTAATGCTAGTTAAAATAGAACAATTGAGAAACGTACCAAGCAAACGTTGTTTTCGATAGGTGCAAACTTTCAAATTATTTTTCAGATACAATTTTGGATAGATTCGATTAAATTGCTTTAATTAAGTATAAATACAAATATTTACTAAATATTCAAGTTTAGCCCTATCCACCTTGTTGCAAATCATGTTCCTACAATGGTACTTTGTCAATTTGTTTTTACTAAATTGTTCCTTACGGATTGTCTTCAATCATACTATATTTTAAACTAAAAATAATTAGTTTGGAAATCGTTTCGCGATTCAAATGAAAGTATCGAAACTTTCCCACAGGACTAGAATTATGTGCCTGCCGATATCCGGTCAGGTATGCAAAACGTTATATTAGGTCAGTCTCAATCAGTGTTACCTAACTTAAGCAAAGCTTTAACAAGAGCGGCATTATTGTTGGAGAAGAAGAAAAACTTCTAAAGCAGATTCTAATTTTCTTTCTGATTATGTTTGGATTAATTAAATCTGTAACATTGATTCCACATTATGAAAATAGAACCAAAAGTTGCAATACATTTAAGGTTTAAATCTTAGAATTAAGATTAATAATATACTATGATTTGAGAATTGATTTGGACAAAATAAAACTTTGGCAAATCATATGTCGTTTCTTTAGTAGAGGGTTACTGAAAGAAAGCCAACAAAGGGTAAACTTTTCTCTCCTTCATATTCAAAAAGAAACCGTTCAAGTTTGTTAAACATCAATTTCAATTGACCAAGAGTTCCTATCGATAAAGTAATGCAATTTTTTAAATTTCAATTAATTCTCCAAATTATTCCCTATATGACGCTATAACAACCATTTTATACTTTGTTCAAAAGTTTAAGATTAATGTTTAAACACAAATATTTTGCTTTTATTACAATGAAAATGCATTGTTACAACTTTTAGTTAAAGCCTTGAATGAAATCTGATAAAGATTAGGTATCGCAAAAATCATTAGCAAAGCAATATAAGCAAGATGAATAAAATTTCGATGTGGTTATGAGTTTAAATTGAGCTCAAAAGAGTTAAATACAAGGTATGCACACACGTATCATAACTTTTTGATTATTAATAAAGATTGTTACAATATAGTTGGAATAGTAGTGATATGTTATAACTCAAACTAAATTATAGATTGAGAAGTCTTTGAGCTTTTAGTATAAGTTTAACCTTATTTAAATCCTATCTAAAGTTATTTATTGTTTCTTTTCCTAAATGTTAATGATCTTTAGGCGATGGTCGCATCAATTATTAGCGGTTGCTTTTTCACTATAAATTTACTCAAAATCATTACAGCTCCAGAATAATTACAGTTATTATAATTGCTATTATCATAATTATAATTGTGAACACGTGTTCTTACTAACAAATCTTAGGATCAGTACTATAATCAATGCTATAAAGTGTTATTTGCAGTGTTATTGAATTAAAGATAGCTCTTTATAGCACTGACCTGTCCAAAAATACTTGCATTCAACTCTTAATTCATTAATGTATCTATAATTGTTCTATTTTTATCTCTCTATCCACTCAAAAGTTATCTTATTTAAAAGCAACATTCAATAACTCTTTTAAGTAAATATAGCGACCGGAAGTTCAGTATTCTTTCATTTTCAAGATACTTGTGCAAATTTTAAAACCTCTTTAGGATTTAGGCGCTAATAGTTATGTTCAGAGTTTTACGAGACAAGCTCTAAGACCCCAACTGGAGAGCTTTGAAAAATTCATAGCTAATTCACGGTTAATTCCTCACAAATGTATTCAAATAACTCAATTATTCGCTGACATTATTTTAAATAAATTTTCTAATGTCACGACTCAAATACTTAGCATTTTACATATTTTCTTTTACTTTGCAACCATAGTTATTGAATGGCTTTTCTGATTTTTAGCTAAATTTAAGTTGAATGTACCCAAAGTTTTAAACTTATTTATTGGTAATTTGATCGGCAAATAAAAATCAGGAAAAAACAGTAATTATTGCTGGGTATTTGCGAAAAGATAGACGTAAACGACTTTTAGATCCGATTTGATGAGGTAAGTCACTGAAAATATCGAAACTATTTTTACTAGTTTTTGTTCATTATAATCATCATTTTTAGCTGCATCTCATTCTAAAAACATGTTTAATAAAGCAATTAAAAATGAGTGTTCCACGAATATTTTCTATAGCTTTGGTTGTCTTGACTTATGGAAAAATCAAATTTAATTTTCAGATACCAGACTTTCTTATGACGTGTAGCTTCACTCTATATTAACACATCATTTTTGTTATCCTGATGATTTACGAGCAGAACTGTTTTATTCGAGAAATGAAACGCTTCACAACTATTTAAACCATTAGGTAATAGTTGGCAAAGTTTGCGTTCATTTCTTTTATTTGATTCCTAAATATAATAATTGAGGCTAAGTGACTTGATGCGAAGTAGTATTGCTAGGATTTAAGAAGTTTAAGCTCAGTATTTGTTGAAAGCGAAGTGACAAAACGGTTAAAGTGAGAGATAGTTTACAAATGTTGGCTTTTAATTTTTGTTTATGACTCATGTCCGGTTCTAGACTCATTTTCTTGGAAAGTCAGGCATCGAAATTGCGTTTGTTCTCCAACTTGTTCGATATCGAAACCACATGGCTTACGGAGTTGGTGTTAAGCTATATTGCCATAAACTAAAGCTTAATTGCTTAATAGATTGATCCGAATGACCCGCAATAAAAGCAACATAAATCGCAACATATACTATATTGGCTATTCTAAACCGCCCCAATCACTCTGAATTGCTTCAATTGTTAAGCAATTAAATATTTTCAATCATATTGTCCTTATGTTGAAAAGTTGAAACAACTCAATAAAACATTTATTGATCACTCGACTGCTTAGAAGGTTTGGTTACTTTTAGGTTGAAACTTTAATGAAGCGAAAAATACCTAGCAAATTACTTAACATTAATTCATTTTGAGTCAAGTTGCAATTTCAGAGTTTTAATTAGTTTTACAAAAGTAAACCTGAGCTCAGACTCAAATTTAAAGGATATACAATATGGTACATGGGATAAGAGGTGATTAGTTTAAACAAGAGCTATTATATCATGTACTTCACAACACAATTGCGCACAATTTGTAGAAGCATTTAATTATTCAGGTTTACATAATTGCATTATTACCTTGTTTTGTTAGCTGAGAGGATCAGATTGTCGTATAGGTCTAACAATGATTGGATTCTTTAAAATATAAGATATAAGATGATAGGTCATAGTTGCGTTAAGCTTTGTTATAATTGTTTCGTTAGTTCGTAAACCCTCCCATTCTCTGTGATAGTTTCATTTACATGACAATACACGCAATAACAGGTGCATTAAATGTAAGCTTTCTCAGATAATTGCCTATTACTTGCTTATAAACAAACTTTCCATTAGCTATCGAACACTAATCATTGTTGATCACTAAATTGTTGTGATGTTTCAAATCTGAAGATATATAAATTAAAGTAGAATAAAGTAGTTTTATATAACCAGTTTTGATCATTACTAAAACTACTATCTCTACGAACAAATGTATCATATTTTATATCATAATAGAGTATCGCTTGTTTAATAAGAACATTATTGTCTTATATAACGAATGACATTATCAATCATCCGAAGATAAATTAGTTGATAAATCAGTTTTAAAGACGAGATTTCCAAGTATTTGATGGCATTAAAAGGATCAAAAGTTTAGAATGGGCTGAATGGTAATCAAGTTGAGATAGATTGTGTGTATAACTTGTCCATACATTATAACAGAGAACGCTATTCAAACTGTCTCTAAGCCGAGGATAACAGTTTGAATTAGAGCTAAAGATGACTATCATTTGGAAGACTGTGTGTCATTTACTCATTTACGATGTGAAACACTTTGACAAAAGTGTGATAGGATAAGAGCTGACAATCGTATTTGGCATTCGCCAATTGTATAGCTATAAGTTATAAGATTTTCTCGGCGTGAGTGATGAAGCAGTGCTTCTTTTATTTCTTGCCTCTTTATTCTGTAAGTCCGTACACCCAAAGTATTCCCTTAGGGGCTATCAGAAGACCATAGTGACCATCAATGCGAACGACTAACTTCACTAGCGATTGATACCCCGCTGAGTCAATGGGGATAAACATCGCGCACTACAGTAGAAAAGACTTTATTCTCAACCTAAGGAATGGGTAAATACAGCAAATATAAGGCAAACCGATCCATTCCTAATTGTGTCCAATGCGAGGGCGGAGATGTCACCTTAATTGAGCTCTGAAGTGACGAACAAGTGGCGAAGGTCACAAATTCAGACATTAACAATCAATCGCACTTCCTGTCCATTCCTTACACTAAACTTGACTTAACTTTATTTTGAATTTTTCCAAAATCATTCTCAACTAAAACTAATTATTTGAAGATAGTTAAAACTATTTTAAATAGTTTTACACATCTTTTGGACTGTGTTTAGAGTGAGGAAAAGCTTTTAAACGAGCCAATTGTTTGATAATGAGGATTTTAGAAATTGTGTACTAGATAATAGTTAGACTTTATGTGTTTATTTTAATTACTGTCCAAATGAAATAGCCTTCAATGAAAAATCATACTAATGCTAGTAATTATAGACAATTTATGAACATTAATTATGAGAAACAAATTCTTTGTTCTACTCATCGTTTGCTAGCATTAGAAAAATTCTAAGAAAATATTAATCGCTCAAAAGTGTAATTATTGAGAGTTTATCTTAAATTGAATTCATAATGAATTGCATGTCAGTATTGGTATTTAATGAGAACACCGATATATGAATAGAAGTCACCCCTATGATAAGGACCATGGATCAGGTCCTGAAAGTCTTTCATTGAGAAAAATTCTTAAGCTTACAACACGAATAATACAGTATTTGGTGTGACCACAAAAGAACGAGCACTCGCTAGCTTTTGGCACTGAATGTCCAATAAGAGAGGTGGGGATAGCAGATCAAATCCAGCCCAATCCAACCTCTCGCTCAAGTGCCCATAGATGTACGACAGCGAGCAGGAGCACTGCAAACAGATCGCTCGAGCAGAGGCAAGAACAACCTTGACTTGTTTCTTACTTTCATTGAGAAAAGAGCGAGTAATAACAGTTGGCTTATCATGAAGTTTCTGCGATACTTTAACGCAGTTTCAGCTTAGATTAGGGAACACGTTGTAAAACGTTTGTGTGCATCTATCTATCAACTTTGTGTAAGTTATTATTGTTTTGCTGTGTGTAGTTCTGTGCGCGATATGGACAATAGTAACAATTCTATGCTGCATAACTGCTGCATTAATAACTTTAATAATAACCACATTCTCGCCTCACATTCCGAAGACTTCAATACTTATTCGCCTTCGTCTGAAGAAGCAGATCAGATTGTTCCTGACTGCTCGCCCATCGCCTCGTCTTACGACAATATAAGCATTTCTACTGCTTTTCCTAATAATACTCTTTGGCCATCAAATTCTGCCCAAGAGTTACAGGTAAATAAACGTTCATATCAGTACTAAGCACAGTCTTTAGATATTTATGAGTAGGCTTTCTGTTTGTACAATTGTTTCAACTTTTTGCCAAAGTCTGATTTTTCCTACGCTTATCTGTCAAACTCATTCAACAAAATATTGTTCGATTACGTTAACTTTGAGTCAAATTCAGTCGATTTAAGTTAACCGAAAATAAGAATATGTATTCGACTGCTGTTGTCTAATTGAGATATTTGAAACTTAAAATGACTCGAAATTTGAACACCCAAATAGTAATGAATAGTTAGCATGATATTAGTATTAAACTTGATATCTTGATGAATAGTTGAGAAAAGGCCAGCATCTAAGTTCGTTTGTTATGATTCCACTAACAATCATTTATAAACTGTTTGTAATATTAGTAAATAAACTATTTAACAAAGTTATATGACAAACAAGTAGTGTTTCACTCCGTAGAATCGTTGGAATGTTTCTTTGACAAAGTCTTAAAGTAGAGTTATCTTATCGCTTCCTTTCTCACTTATTAGATCTTCAGTTTGTCAACTTTAGATTGCAAACTTTCAGAGTAAATCTCAGCTCAGGACAACTCATTCTATTCATAATAAACTTATACATACGTGAATTTTTACGCGCATCGTTTCCCAGTCAATCATAGAGTATTCCTTACAACGCGTTAATATTTTTTTTCGTATCTCTACTCGGGGTTGGCTTTACTTTTGATTTTTACCAAATGTTGTCTTCGAAACTTAAGTTATTTTATTCCCTCCACAATTTCGCGATGCGATAGTCTTCGGAAATGAGAGAGAGAGAGAGAGAGAGAGAGAGAGGAGGAGAGAGACATTTGTTTGTGATGATAACAGAAATACGCAATATATAAGGTACAGAAGTATACTGTAAGGTAAAGAAATAGATTGAAAGGGAAAGAGGAAGGAAAGAGAATGAAAAGAACGGAAAGAAGAGGTGATAGTCAAAAAAGAAAGCTAAAGGCGACGATTCAAACAAATCGGGTTGTGTTGGGTCGCAATAGTGGTGAACATAATATTAGCATTTTTGATGCACATATTGCACTACTTGGGATGAGATGTTTTTTAGTCAGTCAAATACTAGAAGGCTATCAATTGCTTGTTAGGTATTTCTTTTTAAAGCCATATTTTCTTTTAGAACTGTCAGCTACGAACCATTTCTATTTTGCTTAACTTATAATTTAAATATTTGCATCTAGCTCAATTTGCTTGTATATGACTGAACTTTGCGTTTTGAGCTGAGTTTCATTTTATAATTGTTTCTTACTATATATTGATTATATTCTTTACTAGCATTGAAAAAACAGACCTCATCAAATTAATGATAGCTAAGAAATGTTGATAACTTGAGTAACAGAAATGTTTAAACTTTCAATAATATGAAATATTCGATTAGTTTGAGAATATAAGGCAATTAGTTTCACAGTAGAAACAGTCATAGCGTTATTTATTGACTCACTTATGGATTAGGTTATATTTTATTCTTCAATAACTACTACAAGCATTTAGTAATCAGTAAACAAACTGCAGGACTAATGATCTGCAATATGTTCGACTGGGGAAAGCAGCGAAGAATAAGGTAGTGAAGAATAAAACGATATTTTCAGTTTGGCAAATATGATTGTCCGATCTGTCATATACGTTAGAGTTATAATCAACATAAGATGATAGTATACCCCCTACGCGTCTCCATCCATGTGGACCCACGAAGCTCAAAAATCTTACTCCGATGACCTGCTGCGATTTTTAAATCAAAACCAACCAAATACTAAATATGTTATGTTTTCTAATTACACATCTACACTCTAGACATTGAGTAATTCCATAACATTTGTCTTATGCTTCTTTCTTTCTCTCTCTCTCTCTCTCTCTCTCTCTCTCTCTCTTGCATGTAATTCAACGATTGACAACCCGATGGTTTATCTCCTCTGGCAAAATAAATGCTATCACAATTAAGAGCCACGGGATATCAATACTAATTATGATATACTATATAATTGTCTGCATAAAAATTTAGATTCTGTGTGAATTAAATTACTGCTAATATGTAAAAAATTCATTTGTCATTGAGATACCAATAACTATTAAACTGTAATCGTTTATAAAATTTAAAAGTAACCAAAAATCTAATGAAAAATCTGAAGACCTTCGCTACCGCTTATCACTGTTGAACTGGTGGCATAAGACTTTAGTATGAAAGCAAAAGTTATGATAGGTTCTGAAATGTGCTGTAACTCTGCTACTGTTGATTATCTGACTTTGATTTATTATTTGGCTTCAATTGATTACAAGCGTGGGTTCAGATTCCACTGCTCAATCTATTATACAATTGCATCACTTAGTGTTTTATTATTTGTATCTCGTATAAAACACCTTTAAAGCTACTAAAACTTATTCTTAATAATACGTCAGTAGCATAATTATCATGCAATAAACTTAATTGCGATTTTAATGTTATGAATCTCTACCAAAAGTTATTATTCTATGCCCTAAGACTCAATCAGTTTATAATTACTGTTCTGAGAAAACTTTTGAGCAAAATTCAAAGTAAATGCTTATTACAATCGAAATACTAATGATTTGCTGAGTCCCTGCTCGACGCGATTAGTCTTTTGATGGCTTAAACAGCTTTTGCGCATTGAAATTTGTTTTAGTAAATTATCAAAGATTTGTGTTTTAAAATGATTAGTTGTTACCACAAGTGCTTCAAATAGCATTTAGTTTCGTGCTGCGTAAACACATTAAAATGGTTTTCCATCAATCATGAATCAGATTTTCTGACTTTTCAGTAAAAATCCCGAGCGATGGTCAAGGCTGCCATTGCATGATATCCTAACGTAATAATGTTTCTTCTGTCTACGCAACCTGTGCCTCGTTTGGCTGTTAACCCAAAGAATATAATTATAGTTTTTATCTTTAGGAAAAGAGTAGCCTATTGAGAAAGTGGTCCGAAACCACTATTGAAGTGAATGATATTAAAAACTTGGAGAACGCCAACGACTTGGACCTAAACTTGTCAAATCATTGCAACACTAACGCTATGCATCATTTATCATCCATCCAACAAAACGATCCAAATCTTAAACATCGAATCTTGAGAACAGCTCAACACTCGGAGGTAACTACTCTTCTTGACTAAGCCTTACGTCTAAACTAACACTGATTCATTTGATCTTATAGTCGGACGAGTTTTTTGATACCCAAATCAATAATTCGATTCTGTACAATACAACACAACTACAACCACAACAACAAATCATTTCACATTCTCATCAATTAAGACCTCATCCTTCTCAACAGTTTCACAATGGACTAACACATCAACAGCAACAGCAATATAGTATGAACAGTATGTTAGTTCAGGATAAGATGTGGGAAGACATCACTGCTAGCATTTGCGACGATTTCGTTACCATCAAAACAGAGCCTTCGCATCAACAAAACACCAGATATCAGACAAATACAAATAGCTTGGAATCGCCTCACGCTATACAACAACAACAACATCAACAATCACTACATCATTCATATATAAGACATTCATCGAACATGCAGTCGCCATCCCCTTCAATATATGGCAATATATTAAATTCGTCTCCATTCAACAACAATGTTATGTCAAACAATTTAACAAATATGCCATCCGTTCATCACACAAATAGAGTTCTACTGTATTTACCGCCAACACCACCAAACTCAGAGCCCGGTTCGCCATCAACTCAACAACAACAGCAACAAAGACAGCAACAGCAGCAGCAACAACAACAGCAACATTCCCATCAACACCATCAACAAGTTCCTCATGAGCCACAACGAAGAACACCTCCTCCACCATATACGTGTGGAAACGATCCGAATGTGCCACTTCATCACCAAATGGCTGGGATGCCACCAACGATGCATCTGAACGGTCGAGTCTCGAATTCTCATCATCAGCAACAGGTCTCACAACAGAGTGCAGTGTCGACTGCATCTCTGCCACAACAGCGATACAACCGTCGAAACAATCCAGAGCTAGAGAAGCGTCGTATACATCGATGTGATTATCCAGGTTAGAGAGCAAATTTAATTTGTGCGTGTTTTATGTTTGCATCTTATTAAATAATGTGCGTGTTTCAGGTTCATTAGTTGCTAAACATCCCCTCACATCCCTCTTAGTTGTTAATGCTTTCTATGCCTTAGTATTAGCTAAAGCCCTGCTTAGCTTAGTTTTCAAGAAGCGCAGTAAGACCTTCACTCTTACTCTCTCTCTCTCTCTCTCTCTCCGCTCTCTTTCCTTTTCACACACTAACAGAAACACACAGATGTTATTCATGTTCATGGTATTCGTTGATATCTGCATTTGTTAATTCCCATTCGTAGTAAGCAGTAATAGATGTTGACTTTGATGTTGATCTTGTTCGTATTGAACAAAAGTATTTGATGACTGAGACAAATGGCTAAACACTTAATTATATGTGCATTAGAGTAATGATGCCATTAACGAGTTAGCTATAATTTGGAAAGAGTCCAAACAAAGTAGGCATTTAGAAATATAGGTCTATAAAACTAAATCAACCTTAAGAAATAAATATCTAATTAGGTAAATGTAAATAACATTAATCATTCAAAACTAATTATAACAGTTGACTCAGTTGTTATTCTAAATAAACTAATTGTGTGAATTGATTGTTACTGTGTGTTTGCATTGAGCTGCTATTTCATAATAATTGCTGACCATTTATTTTCTCTTCTATAGGTTGTACAAAAGTTTATACGAAAAGTTCGCACCTGAAGGCCCATCAACGGATACATACAGGTTTGTTAGACTCGTTGTTTCTTCTACGGAAACTATACAATAGTGGTTAACTTCTTAGCTTTTTTCTCTTTTCGATTGGCAACTGTAAAATATAAGCTATAATAGACTTGCAAACCTATACTTAAAAATAAAGATAGTAAACTTTGCTCAATAAATATATCTAAATCTGATTTGTTGAATGACAAAACAGGTGAAAAGCCATACAAGTGTCACTGGCCAGAATGTCAATGGCGTTTTGCACGATCTGATGAGTTGACTCGACACTATCGTAAGCACACCGGCGCCAAACCATTCAAATGCAAAGTTTGCGAGAGAAGTTTCGCTCGTTCTGATCATCTGGCTCTCCATATGAAAAGACATTTACCTAAACAGCATAAATAACAACTAATTGAGTCGCATCCAAAACAAACATTCCATCAGATATATTCCAGAATCAGATGTGCCTTATTTCGTGCACTATATCGTACCTGATTTCGCCTTAAATGCCTTTATTTCAAGTTATGATTGTATTGCTTTGAGATACAATGCGATTGACAATCATTTGTAGATATGTATTATTAACTGATCATTTGAAATGCCTTACATTATAACATGTTTACATCACTGTTTGTTGAAAGTATTATTGACAAGTCACATTTTTTACGCAAATGCAATATATTTTTGATATTATCCTATTTATCAATTGACAGTAACTGTGCTAAAGAGACAGTACTTTTGACACACCGGTCCACTCATAAACACTTCTGTATCCAAAACTTAGTTATTCAGTTCAAGTGCCTTTTGTAAGTTAAATAGTTCGCATCTTTTATATAATGTATACATCTTATAAGTTATAATCCATTTTATAATTACTTTTCCACTTATTATGAATAAAAAGTCTATTAAAGCAAAGCAAACCTCTTCCGGTTCTAATTCAATAATTGCTCGAAAATTCAACAAAATTCATATATAAACAAATTAAACAATTAATTGTTTTAATTGAGGGTCTAATTGAAGATACGGCATGAGTCAGTCGTGTGCTGTTTTCGAATTAAGTTAATTTGGTTGTAATGTGAAGAATAGTTTGTATTGTTGAAGGGATAACTACTTTCTAACGCATTAGTATTAATAACAAGCGTGGGATTCAAGTTATATTACACTAACATTATATACAATTATCTACTTCCAAGTCTACTATGATGTGTGCCGTTTAGTCAAATAACTATCTTATAAACACGAAATGCGATACAAACAAAGAGTAGATTATTCGTTATTATTTAAATTTGAAATGAAGTTACACTTACGTTATCTACTGATCAAAACAAACGGAAAACCAATTTTAAGGTAATTGTCAGTACAATACGGGTTCAAGGATTAAAAGCATTTTGAAGGGACCAAAGCTAAACATATAATTTACAATATGTTAAGTTAGAGTATAGCCCACACTAGCAATTATAGTAGAAAAATGAGAAATCAAAAACAAGGTTCTGCAGGTTATTGCAATTCCAATTCGTATAAATACTTCTATCGATGTAGTCGTTATTTAATTGCTTTCGATTTGAGGCTAAAATATTTAGCGCAAACTTTAAGACATTTTTCAGAAATAGTAGTCGTAGTCGTAGTAAAGTTAGATTGAGTTTTGTTTAAGAAAAATAAGTAAAGCTTGGCGTACACCAAACCAAGTAGAGACTAAGTTAAGGGAAAAGAAGAGTCAGAACAGGTATCTTGTCTTAAGATCAGATCTGCAGTATAAATGATACAATATATATCGGTTTGAATGTGTTATTCACGTGAAACACTATTAAGCGTATTATTCGCTAATTGGCCAAACTAGCCATTTAGAACTAAACTTTTTTTCAGTGCTAGAAAGTCAGTAATTGCCATTTTATGGCCCTAGCAATGCCTTCAGGCTATTTTCAGGCACTTCTCTAGTCAGTACTCTATGACTATTTTCTGTCCTTTATGCGTGTAAGCGGACTTTTGGTCGTAAAATAAGTCGTCCTCATAAAAGTGCAAAACCTAATTGAGCCCTAGTCGAGTTTGGCTGGAATGCAATGCACGTGTTGATTGTGTTATATGATTGCAAGTCATCCGTCGTTTGCGCAAATATTTTAAATGTATAATTGACTGCTAACTCAATCTCCGCGCAAAAACAGTCTACGTTTGGACAACTAAATCAAACTTTGAAACATTTAAATTTTATGAAAATATTCAGCACTCGAATAATATTTATTGATAACCTGCCACTTGATTTATTGAATTTTTGCTCACATTTTATAAACACTTAACTTGAAATTAAATTCAAATAAAGTATAGCTCTGCAAATGTCAGCTAAAAGTTTTTGAATTTGAAAATCAGAACACAATTTATTTGTTTGGATTTTATTCAAATTTTCAAGCAAACTCTGAACCGAATTTCAGGTAATCTATTCGATCAGCTATAAATCAATGCTATTGAATAGAGTAAAGCCGTCTTTTCCTTTTGAATCGCAAGTTTGGTTCTCTTACTTTTATGTCTAACTTTCTTAGAATCATTTGATTTATCGAATTCATGTTTTCTTTACTTTTATGAACTAGAGATCAAATGTTCTCACCTATTATGCCATGTTATTGTGAGCATTAACTCTTTATTAAAATTTACTTCCAATCAGTTCAAAATAAGAAATCATAAAACTTCAAAAGAATAAAAAAAATTTAGATGCAATTGCATTATTAAGACATTAAGCATAAAATGTCAAGAATAAAGTGTTTAAGTATAGAGATGTATATCAATTTCAGTATAGAATTAGGTCTGAATAATAAATTATTAAACTTTTAAATGAGAAAATGTCAGAGTGTTAGAGATCTATGAAATATTAGCTTGTAAATCAAGACTAGTGAATATAAACGAAAAGTTAAACAAATTTGAGTTGCAACAAAAATCAAGCATTACTTTTATGAAAGTCAATTTTAACCTGCATATCAATTTCGCTTAACTTGTTTGCAATCAATAGTTCAGTTTTGATTTCAAATGAATGAATGCAAAAATTAAAACAAAGTTTAAATGCTATTAATTTTTGCAGTTTGACTCATTATTAAATGATATAATGATTAACTAATTTCCAAAAGAGATAAGAAGACTGTTTAGGTTTCCATTTGATTGCTGTTTAAATTTACTAAAGAGTAGATGTGAGATCGTTGGAGGCATAGTCAAAAAATATCTTAATCATAAACTAGACATTCAGGTTTAAAACACTTGAATAACAACTGAAAGAAGTAAATCAATAAAATCCTAAGATTTATGTCTAGAGCAAATCAGATTTATTTTCAAGATATCCAACAAATGATTACTTTCAATGATATTTGTCAGACCATTAAAGAAGTCTTAGAGATATTTCAACAGTGATATAAACGATGGAGAAATAGATTCAATTCCAATACAAATTGTCAACACAAACTTATGCTGTTGATGAATGTTCAGAGTATGACAAAGTTTCACTTTGATTACGAAGCAATAGACTTATTTGGATTAAAGATCTGATAACAATAAGCACTACTCTTACACTTTCAATAGAATTGAAGTTTTTATAAATTTAATATCCATTAGTAACTTTGTGACTAATCGTTCGACTAAGATTGCTCTCATTTTTAAACCAAGATTTCATTTTTATGTATTCAAATAATTAACTTATAGAAAAACAGTTACTCGCAATTCAAGCAAATATCGAGTTAATTATTGCTAAAATCAGATTATTTATAAAATAATCAAACTCCTAATCAACAAGAATTACCAGTAATTAGGCAGTACGCTTGGTCACTTGTCGAGGAAACTATCATTTTTAGATTTGTCAGAAAGAGGACTCATTAAAGACTCGAGCGATAATTGTCTTAAAATAACCTTCAGTCAATTCACTTTAAAATAAAGGTTTGCGGTCGGGAGCCCACAAAAGATGGAAGACTCTGATCTGTAAAGGATTGAAAATCAAACTGTATCTTATATCAGGTCAAATCGAATAGAACTGTACCGTTAGATTGTGCCTCATCAATGCTCTCAAGACAATCATTTGCATCGTTTGAGGGATCAAATCTATGAGCCAAACAATGTATGATTAGACTTAATCGCAGAGAAATGCAGACAAACGAAGTATGTTTTATCGAGAGTTGACACGAATGACAAAAGCATCGAATTGATTGCATTCAATTTCTCGATTTTGGAGTGTTTTCTCTGAAAAAATGTGATCTCTTTCACAGCGATGATCACAAAATCATACAATTATTAGTCAACAATCCAGAGCATTATCTAGTTAATTGCTATTGTCAAATTTTCGCACCAATTGATCATAGATTTAATATCAAGTCTTCAAAAATCACAACATTAAGAGCTTGCCATCAGTGAGATTTCTAGCGGTCTTTCAATCCCAATACTCAACAAAGCTTTTCCAAACCTAAATACTTTAGAATTCTTTTTTGTCGAATTTATTAAAATTGGAAAATTTGAAACTGAGTTTCGCTCTCGAACCGAGCATAAATTGAATCCAAGAAGTGCCAGTTTTGAGTCAGTTATTCAAATTTATTTTAAGTTGTTTAACAAGAAAGGCTTGGTTAAGTTATTTTAACTTGACTTCAATTGCAAATTTAATCAAAATTTTACCAAAAGATTCAATTTTGCCATCTGAGCGTCTGAAAATAGTCTTAAATTAACTAATTTATTGACTGATCTTATTTCGCAACCGATGCTTAGATCAATTCCTAATTTGCAGTCTCTTGATAGCATTCCCGGCGGCTAACTTTCAACGCACTCATGAAAGAAGCAATCCGGAAGGATATGAACAATTTTTTGTGAAATTTATGTCTAATTGTCTCAGTCCCACTTTTGTGTCGATTCGCAATTCACGGAAGTGTTGGTTAAACTCGAAGACATCTTGTCAGACTATTCAAGAAAGCTATTAATAGGCTACCATCATATGATTTTAACGCATTTTCGTCTCTTCGATGATCCCGAATAGATTGGAGTTCTTTCCGCGTCTGTTCAAAGGACTACTTTATGATGGATTAGCTTTTCTAGGGAATAGAGATTCAAAAAAGATAACTATTCTGGAGACAGCAGTTAGATTTTGTCGATGTCATAATCCACGACTGAAAGATTAGTTTTCGGCAGGAAAAGATTATCCTCAATTCACTAAATCTCAAATTTATGTTCTTTAGGAGTATTTAAAGACAACTTTCAGTTATTACGCAAAAGTCAATCTAAACTTGAGTTTTAGTTTGATTCATATTAAACATTTAATTATCGAATACTGCTATTTATTGTGTCAAAATTGAATTGGTTGACAAAAATATATTAAATTAATCTAATATCTGAGTTTTAGTGGAGTACTATTGGCAATTGTCGCAGAAAGTTCTGTTTTAGCTCTGCCGTCATTTAACTTTTTTCTATAATGAGTGGGGCTTTGTTAGGTGCACATAAATGGTAGGGCCAGTGCTGCAAAGTGTTATCCGTAGTGCCACTTCAATTTGAAATAACACTTTATAACACTGAACCAACCATATGTTAGCGCGAGACGCAATAATATAAGGGACAATAGTCTACCTAAGTCAACATTTCTACCAATGCAGTCCATGTTTTTTATAACAAGTAAGTCAAAGTTTTTTATGTTTCACAAATAAAGACAATTTTGTCAAATTGAGGTTACCAAAAGTGTTAAACTTTGTTCAGTCTTAATTATAAAACTTGCACACCCTTATGCAATCAATCCAAACTTTTCTTACATTATAATCAATTGAGAATTTGAAAAATCTAAAATATTGAAGTTTTTTATTATTTAGGGGTGTCTGTTTTTGCGATGTAACTGAGGCATACTTCAAGTTTGAGCTTTTTTAAAATTGATGCCAAAAAGTTAAGCGTCAATTGATTGAGTAACGCCTGACATCTATTGTATGGCAGTGAAAGGTTGCAACACTTTAAAAGTGGTGCTACTATTGAAACACAGAAAAACAAAACACCATCAGAACATTGATTAAACAAGAAACAAAATCAAATTGAATACTATTTGTGAGAATGCGTCAAAACCAGTGTTTTCGTATTTATAATCAATTAAAACAATTAAATTTAACTAAAACAAATCGCAACATAAATACGGGAATAATAAATAATATGATAGAAGCACAACATGTGATCAAAGACGAAGATTCAAACCAAGATTTGGTTAAAGCCAATCAGCTCTTCAATAAAGTCAATCACTTGATATCCAATCAGAAGTGTGGCCAAAACTTCGCTGTTGTTCATATGTTTGGTCGCCAGTTTGTCATTCACAACAACGACATAATTTGCTTAAGAAATTGGATTCCAGCTGACATCGGAGAAAGAATTAAACTCGAAAAGTGTTTACTGGTTGGTAACGAAAACTTCACGTTAGTTGGAAGACCTCTTCTTAATAGAGATTTAGTACACATCGAGGCAACAGTCCTAGAGAAAACTATGACTCATACTTATTATAATGTATATGCGATACCACGAAAACATCGCTACAGAAGATGGAGGTTTGCTAGATATCCCTTAAGTATGTTAAGAATCAATCAAATCGATATTTGCCATCAGCTCAACCAAACTCAGGATCAAGTCAACTAATATGTTTTGGTTGGCATTTATGTTTGAGTTAATTGTCCAAACATCTCAAGTGAATGCCTCATACGACTCACGTGTTTGTTTTCAGTTACTTTACATGAAGCTTATTATGATATCAGAAATTGAGCAAATGTATTTACGATATAAAGTTGTTCTATTGTAACTTCAAAATGCTTTGACGCTTTTTCATATATTTCAACTTAATTACGAAACTATAGTTGATCTTTTGTAGAACTAAATTTAAATTAACAAATATAAAGACACTTATTCATGAGAATCAATTATTAAATGAGTAAAATATACCATTTAAATGAGCAGTTAATTATTATACTTTACTTATTTTAATCATTATCTAAATTTTGAGCTTTTTTAGAATATCTTATTTGAAGTTAATTTAGATCAGTTTTACAACATATCAAAGCAATATAGCATTCATTAGCTTTTCTTATATTTAATACACATTAATTATAGTTGTTCAGATCAATTTAATGCATTAGAAAGACGTTCATTAGTATTACTTTTCTATATTTAGCAATTGAGTTGAATATGAATATTATTGCAAAACAAATTTGAATTTAAACAGTTAACTGATGTAGTTGAGCCTCAATTATGCAAACGTCAGATTTAATTACGCGGTAAGGATTGCATAGCTTACTTCAAATTACTCGATGTTACCATTGAAAAAGAAATCATTAAGACAAATTTAAGAGTTATTTTTATTAAAATCATCAAAAACTGTTCTTATCGTTATTATTCAGACGACTTAAAGTATACATGAATGAAATGTATTATTCAACTGTAATGCAATAAAACTGCAACTATGAGGCAAAATGTCAATTGTTTGCAAATGGCATCAATCATTTCATATAAGACTTGCTCTGATAATTATACATACATGAGACTATAGGGAACGAAGCAGTCTATCATTTATCAAAATTAGTCACAGAATTATCCACTCGAAGCAATTGTTACCTTCTCTAACTTCGTTTATTAACGGTTAGTCCTCAAACCCAACTACGAGTGAGACTGAAAATGTCTCACAATTGCAAATAGTCTGAACGGTAGAAGATAACTGGCATCAGACCAAAGAGCCTCATGTATGAATACTATTTGACAATTTTAATCAGAAAATTAAATAAATATGTAATAAATTGGCAATAAATTTAGTTCTGACACAAGAAGTTTTCTATTTATATAACAACAAACTGGATGTAATAATAGAGTAATTTTAACAATTATGACAATATAATACATAAGCAAATTCTAGTATAACTGCCTTTAAATGAAAAGAATATTGATACAAATAAACGCCCGATAAGTTACACTAACGGCATGTTTAGGTATTGGCATATTAATAATCGTAACAAACGAACGAAACCCAAATAATAAGTTTTATAGAGTTTATCTTATAGGGGCTATGAAGTGTCAATTGTTTGTAACCATATTAATGAATTTAGAATAAAATAATGTGATATTGAATGGTTGACTTGATAAATGAATGCATGATTGAAAAGATGACAATTTAAAGAGTTGATGAATACCCAAAATGTATTTAAGCTATTGTTTTTGTATAAACTAGATAACCGGTTTTTATTTATATTCTATCTTTACATTCCCTCAAATTTTTGTAACTTTCTCTCCGATTACTTGTGGATTATTCTTCCGAATTTCTTCTGCTCCATGTTCTCTATAGTCGAACGTACAGTCATGTTCATTGGCATATCGATGAAAACTACAAAAGATTCCACCACAACGACATGGAAAACCTAGAAATTACAAGATATCAATAATGATTCAATTCAATTAACACCGTCAACGATCAGTTATCGAATACTGATGTTGAGTAATCATTGGCTTTATTGTTCTCAAGCATAATTTAACTGCATCATCACTTCAAGGCTATCTCAATGTTGACTGCAAAATTCTCAAAAATCAATAGTTTTGAAAAAAAATATTCGGAATCATTTGTTCGATAGTTAGATTTGAGGCTATTATTAGAGCTTATTATAAAAATGAAGGCAACTCTAGTTGAACAGAATCATAAAAGGATTGAATAGTCTGGTTTTGAGTGAATGGAATACCTAAAAGCTATTGAGAGGAAAAGGTTGGTATCAGATAGCAGTGGTTATGAAAAATGAGCAATTATAATAAACTGATTAGGTAACATGTTTTACATGTAAAGTTAGTAAAGTAGGCGATCACCCATTCACTCAATAAGCATCTATTTAACATAAACCTCTTCGAAATAAGGTTAAAGAAATCGAGTTCAACCAATATTCAAACTCACCAATAACGCCAACATTGATTTTGCATTTTGTGCATTTAGTCTTTCTCTTTTTCTGAGTCTTTGGAGGATCGCTTTGATGGCTTTCTGCTTGAGGTGTTTGAGGCGTTGAAGTCAGGTCTTTTTCATTTGTGTTTACAGCGCTCGATTGATTACTATGTTCTTGATTTGCCGAACCCTTTCAATTGAAACAAAATAATGGTTTACTAGCAAAATATATAAAACGTATTAGAAAACAATATAAATTTATTGCAAAGGGCATACATGTTCAGGACTCAATGAATATTGATTTTCAATATTAAATTCATTTAGATCTAACGGCCTTTCATTAGTACTATTAGATTCTGTCGTTTGTGACTCTGTTCTCTCTCTTGCAAGTTCTGAATCATTTGACTTTTTAGCCTTTTTTCTACTATTATCTGATTGAACACCTAATTTTGTTTTTCTATTTTGCCCATCAGATTTGTTAGAATTTATATTTTTCTTCTCCGAATCAGTTTCATTGGGCTTTCTAGGTTTATCACTATTTCCTTTACTTGTATCACTCATTTCTCAACTAATTATTGCTAATTTTGAAACTTATTATCGATCTTACGAAGACTCAAGTCTTCAAAGGATACTGAGAACTAAACAAAACTGAAATCACGGTTAAAATTGTGAACGATGAGCTTTGATTAATCTAATAGTAGAGATTCAAACGGCTCGCACTATTTATATTGTTTGATAAAACGTTTTGAGATTGCAAGAAAAATATTTGAAGTACAATTGGGTACCTCTAATTTGATCTCTTGAGCAGATACTATTATCGCAGATGGAACTGTTGGTGAGGCTGTATTCAAACTATTTTCGAGAGTAGTGGCAAGAAGTGGCAAGTTATTGGAAGAGTCCACGATTGGAACAGATATTGGGCTATTTCTTCCGGCTGTCGTATGACTAACAGCAGCGGCCGCAGCAGATGATTGGCTTGGAGAAGGAGCCGATTGTTTCCTCTTAACTGCATCCTTATAACACTGCGAACAAAGTCCATCATTCGAAGGATTTCCGTAGAATCCACAACCAGAACGACACAAAGAGGCGCTCTGAGACATTTGATTAGTATCCCGTTCCATATTATTGATACGTCTCCAATCAATCAGATTAGATTGATTTATCCTAAACTAAAATGATCAAAAGTTAGAAGACGGAAATCATTTGTAGATTTAGCGAATAACTGAATCTTGAGAACAAATGTTGTACTAATTACATATTACTACACATTTCATACTTGATATAATTTGAAAAACTGTAACAAGTAATGCAATAATGTATAGAAGTCATTAAATTAATTAAACAGTTATTGTTGGGCTCTGTGGCATAAGTGAGAGCCATCAGCAAAGTAGGACAATATATGAATTAACAAATCAAAGTTTGAGTAAAGGCTGGGCTAAGAGAAGAGTTGTGTGAGAGAAACTGCACAACTTTGAGCCTTTAGTCGTCATATGATTCCAGTCTTTATCTTTAGCGCAGCAAACAAGTCAGCACAAGGGCAGTAAATTCTAGTTTGAAAAGCACACACACCAATCAATCCTACATCTAAAATGATTTTTGTTATTAAATTTACTGACACTACATCTAAATTGTATTGAATGCATTCAATCGTTAGCATTACATATAATACCATACATGTTGGCAATCGAGTTATGAAAAGCGATGTTTCATTATTATTACGTCATCATACGCTAAAGTTAATGTATTTTAATATAAAACTGACTGAGAAACATGTAAAAAAATTGATATCATTCTTTATATATTTTCATTATTTACTAAAGATAGGATCCATAACAAAACTATTGATCGAGATCAAATTTTAACTATTCAACAGTATAAATGAAGGGATTGACAATCAACAAAAATGAATAATTAGATTCAACACAACAATTGATAAGAGGAATAAAAGTACGAATGACTCATTTGGGGTGCATTCATATCGAATATATCTTATTTAAAGTTTTCACGTCAGACCAGCGATTTTGGCACAAGTCATCGGGTTCTCACTATAAATCCGTATTTCTTAAGTTTTTTTTCAAGTGGTTTACCAGAAAAAACAGATGCAGAAAACGCGTAAAATCCAAATGTTGTGCATATGATCTCTAATAAACACATGACTGCCTATTGTCTAGATTTGAATATTTAGGCAAACCCTTTAACGGTTGACCTTATATTGAATGTTAAAAATCTAGTATTAGTTGGATTTTGCCTATTGGTATGAAATGCAACTGAGTTAAGGAAAGTCCTTGGCTTAGCTGCCATTCAATACATCCAACTGTTTAAATGCCAGCCATTTATTAAAAACATTAAAATGGCTTTTGGTGTTAACAAACACTAATGATAAGAAAATCAATTTCACAAATTTAAATAAATCTTAATACTAGTCATATGAGTGAGAGATGACTGTCTGTATTACGCACTAAACCACCAACACTTTGACGTCAAACAAGTGCAAATCTGTTGCCAATTAAACCCTTTCACTCTAAACAACTCACTCTTAAACACAATTAAAACAACGTTTAAGGAATTATGGTTTGAGTTAAGAGCTAAATAATTAAATAAAACAATCAAATGAATAGCTTGGGTGTGGACTGAATGCACACAATAGAGTGAAAAACAGGTGAAATCTATTATCAATAGATCGACTACTATATGGTAAATAAGACCACAAAACAAATCAATATTATTTACCTCAGTATTTATTATTAAATATTAATTTAATTGAAGACACTTTGAGCACAATTTGTAATAATATTAATGGTATTGGTTGAGGAAAAGACCTTATATTGTTCACATAAAGTGAACTGCTCTCGAGTAATGTTGGGAATTGGTCGCACTCAATACAATACTAATACTATAGTCTCGCACTGACTCGTCATGTTCTGCTAAAATGGCGACCAATTGTCACACTTTTCTATGAACATTCATTTAATAACGACTAAACTATCCTCCATTTCAACATTAATAACTACAAATTTATTAATAGAGTTATATGTAATGAATAGAAACTAATAAAAAAAATTGATAATTAAAGGAAATAAAAGAACTTACCTTTAAAAATGTGAGAAATATACTGTGGACAGCTGACTATGTAGCTTACACTTGGACTGTAGTCAACTATATTGCGAACTGGTATTCAATACTACTCCAGCATAAACTAGTACTTGTGCAACACAAAACTGCCCCTAAAACCTTCAAATCCCTGGTTTGTTAAACTCTACGCATGTAACGCTCAAACCCCTTTAAACAGTTCACTTCACTGTAAGCTACAGTGCGTCATATCATGTGATTACAAATGTGTGTGACTTACGTTCAAAAAGATTTTAGGTTTATTTCTGCTCAAATCTCATGTTAATGAACACTGCTATCAATTGCTATCTATTGCCAAATCAAATGCAGTCATTTATAAACTCGGCTCAACTTTGCCCTAAACCCTTTTATACCCTAAACAAACGGTTCTTTTCATAATTAGATCAGTCGTTTAAATGTAATGATTAAATGATTTGCTCATAAATAGTTTGGTTTGAATTTTTATTAATTTAAAATAGAATGAAACAAACATTTTATTTGCAAGGATAAGCAGTGACTATACACAAGTGTAGATCTCGTTGCCACTTGTCATAACTGGTATTTTTCTCACTTTAGTCACTGTTTACTGATAAAAATGTCATTAATAATGCTTTTTCAACAGATCGACTAATTTATTGATGACAAACTTTTTGCTAATTTAGTTTATCATTAGTTCATAAATCAATTACGCAGACAATTCAACTCTTAGTCCTGTCGTCAACTTATTTTTTAATAAATATTGTTAATTAGAAACTTTGCAAATATTTTGACAAACATTTAAGACTGTTGTGAAGTTTTGATATATTGTTGTAAAGCAATTAGATTACAGTTGTTTTAATGGCATATAATTGAATAAGAAAAGTTGTCTCAGGGCATTGTAGAGGATCGTAGAGGAAAAATACTTTATGTAAATTTAACTCATTAGCCACAATAGACTGGTTAAAAACATTTAATCTATTATTATGGCAACACTGAAGTGAGCCTCAAACTGATCAATGACTTTTGTGTGCGATGGCTTCTTCGGAAAATATAGTAATGTGAAGATTAATTTGTTGCATATGCGTTCACTATTCGACAGTTTAACAAACTTTAAACTTTGAATGCGTCATAGTCTTACTAATTATGCTCTATAAGTCACTCAAACTTTCATTAACTTTTCTCCATATTTGATTGATAAAAATCGTTTCGATTTTCGTTTGATCAGTTCAGCTAATAGATGATCCGTTAAAAACTAGTTATCTGTTTTAACGAAAATTTTAGGAATCTTAACTAATTTTGAGAAAATTGTTTCATCACAAGCAGGATAAATATTAGTGTTTTAGTTTAATTTGAAACTAAACCTGAAAACAATATCTAATGACTCTGAAACACCTGAATCTCTATTTTCTATTCTCTAGTATTACAAAAATGAATGAAGTGGCAGACAATTTCAGTTGCCATAAAAACTTAATAACTTTGAGAAAATAAACAATACTAGAAAGTAATGATTGAATACAGTTGAAATGAAGCTATTCACTGTAACTCTACAAGTTATAAGCCATTGCAAACATGTTATGAAAGACGACAACAAATTTGATCATCAAATTAGCAGATCGAATGTTTATGATTATCAGTCAATTGAGGATGACTTTGAAAAAGTGAATTGTCACTTATTAGCAACTAGTGTGAGTATATTATTGGTACATTAAAAAGAAAACAAACTAAAGAAAGACTGACAAAGATGTAGAAACAAAGGTTAACTAAGAATAACTTCTGGCATTGCTCTGAACCGACTGTTATAATAAAAAGGGTCAACGGTTTATAGCGATACTGTAAGTTCGCTAACTTTTTCCGTTCAAATACTCTCCAAGGCCTGAAAGCATGTGCACAAATGATCTCTATCTTTCAGTAACCCTCGCATTTAGTGCCAAGACTTTAATCACAATTAATATTAATCAAAGTAATTTATGACTGCTAGTCCAAAAAGCTTAACTTGTTATCAGTTCTACCAATTATAATAAAACGTTCAGATGCAAACTCGTTTTCAATATTTAAATCTGATTCCTTGATTCTCATCAAAATCATTTGAATAATCGTTAAATTATCTAATTTGGCGATTATCTCCAATCGAACTGATTTGAAAAAGTTATCTTAACTTTTGACTGAGAAAATTAATCTTAATATCTGAGGCTTTAAGTAAGAAAGAAATAAGAGACAAAGTGATTCAATTTGAACATTGGATACTTTATTAGATTAATGAATTGAATTAAACATGAAATCATGATTATGTTTACAACTTAAATGTACAATTGAGATGGAAATAATTTAAAAATTTGATTAAAATTTCAAAGCTATACAATTCGATGGGTAATTGTTTAATAAGTTAAGTCTATTAAATAATTATTTATAATATGTATAATATTTACACCTAAAGTTTTAACCACATATTAATTATTTTCAAGATAAATATCCGTTTTAACCATTGCTATCAACCATCGCTTTGATTATTAGACTTATTAATCTTTAGAACTTTAAGGATAATAGTCGAGTGAGGACTGTAAAGTGTTATCTCAGACTGAAATAACATTAGAGATAGCACTTTAGAGCACTAACCGACCAAATTTAACTTACAATAGACAAAGAAATAGTGAACAGACATTCAACAGTGTAACATACAGTATTGAAAATTTTGTTTAGTTTAGGATATCTTACTTTTTAGAAATTAGCTTAACAGTTTTAATAGAATTTGTTTGGTATGTCATGGGATTCAGAAGTAATAATCAATTAGTGTCCATTTCAGTTATAGTTGCCAATCAGTGAAGGAAGACACAGACGCAATCTTTTAATCGATCATTAATCATTTTGTTTGAACTAACGATTATATCTTCTCAAAGATGAGTCTATTTCAAAGTGTGAAACAAATTATGTAACAGTAATCGTATTGATGAAGAGTACAATTTAGTAGAACTAATTTATTGGTAATAAGCTTATGAAAATATCTATAACTGAATTGAAATGTATAAAATACAATAAAATGTTTAGTTGTCAATAAAAATGCACTTATATCACAATTTTTAACAATTTGCTAAATTAAGTTAATTAACTTAAGTTTAAAAGCATCGTAAGTCGATCACATGTAATGCGATAATTAAGAGGGCGAATAATTAAATGCTTTAAATGCTTTAAATGCTTGTCACATCAATACTAAAGTGAATTAATTACATAAACTTAATCAATTATTTTCACTCAAATTGAGAATATCTGATTGTCTCAGTTTGAAGAGTTAATAATCAATTTTCAACATTCAACCAAATATCAATATGACTTATAAGCCGAATGTTGTCCTTGTTCTCAGTTGTCTTCAGCGATTGTACTCAAATACTGATTGCCAGTAGCGTGTGGTGTGATTGCGGGGGCTTTGGACTGTTCGGGCTGTTTGGACTGCTCGGACTGTTTTATAAGTGGAGGGAATAAGGAAAGAAAACGTAACAAAAACAGTCATGTGTGCGCTTCAACATTGAATTATGTAATGCAATTACAATCAATGCAGCCTTAAATCCACTTGACATATACTAATTCAATATACAGTAATAGTGAAAACATATTCAATTATGTAAAGTGAACATAGAGTAAGATAATTATCATCTTAATCAATAGCTCCAAGAATAGGACTCAATAATTTAGAGTAACTTAACGGATAGATACACGAGTTTGAGATAAACAGAATTCAGTTTGAAATCAAATCTGAAAGAACTAAAAGACTGAACGAAACACGAAATGGGAATAACAACCCAAAGCCCCAAAGCGTTTATACTGAGGCGGCAGCAACCAAGCAATTGAAGCATTCATTAACCTGATTAATAAATTATTCTTACCATTTCAGCATCATTTGTGTTATCTCCTCCAGCGTCGGAACAATCACTTGATCGGGAATAACGCGTCGAACTACGACTTCTAACAGGTGTTGTCGGGCATGCTATCAAATACAAAAAGATTAATAAATTAGCTATGATTCAACTCAAATACACTGAGTCACTCATCAAAATCACAGGCTATACATGTCAGCAAAGTTAAGGTGAGAATCAATATCTTACCGATGTCTCCACTTTCACTCGATTCAGTGATAGAAGGCGTGCCCTCAGTATGAGTTGGAGTCGAAGTACCGATACTATGAGGTGGTGTCCACGTCACTGTTCGCAACGTAGAGCCAAGACCAGAGGAAGTGGCACTCGAACAGCTACTGGTTACGCTACTTTCAGATTCTGTCTGCAGCGCGATTTGAGATATGCTATAAATCGAACAAAACAACTGTTAAATTAATTTGGTTCACTTCAAACACTTCCCATTCAATCATAACAAAGACAATGGAAGAAATTCAAATCAAGTCTTGAGTTAAAATCAACGCAACAAACAAAACAGTAAACAATTATTAATCGAAGCTATAGAATGATGTGAATTGTTGAATGAAGAAAAAGAAATCAAATGTTGCTTGTTCAATACAAACTTAAACACGAGTGCTTAGTCAGCATATAATCCTATTAGTGTTCAAAATTTTTAAAATGATCTAGTTTTTGGTACATTCAGTTGAGAATCAGTAGAAAGTCCATGCAGTTGAAATCCTAATCTAAATAAATAAGTGCCGCATTTTCCAGATCAAGGTTTTTGATTACTCTAACTTTCGATAAATAAAAATGAAAAATTGTAAACGAAATTTAATGAATGGCTCAAAACTTTCAAATTTAAGGCCCTTTTATTTGTAATAATTACTTTTATTACAACCTTCAACAGAACAACTGAGAAAACTTACTGAAAAGAAATCATAAGTCGGGGTTGAAAGTGAGCATTTAATTAAAAATTAAATAAAAGCATTTGATTGACGCATTGAACAACGCAATTTTTGAGAAATAGTATTACATGCAAAAGATAGACGTGAACGAGTACATGAATCGACAAAAAACAAATAAAAAAGTATTACAACAATTAAAATGACATTTTTTGCTTAAATGCAAGGTTTCACGAGAAATAATTACAAATGAATGAGTGTTATATAGAATGCCAACTCTGTGCAACAGTTACCTCACAATTTCACTCTTTTCTGGAATAGCGACTGACTGTTTACTAGCAGCCTGTTTGATCACTACTGTTCTTAAGCTGGGAGCAGCTTCAGAGGTATATCGGAACTTATGAGGTCCACCCGGTGGCAAGTGAATCTTCATTGGGCGATTAGCATTAGGATCTAGGTTAGAATTAGATACTTCATTACAATATTACAATGCCTGATAAGATAGTTTTATGGCATACTCGAAAAATCTCGATATCCATCCAATTCACTATCACCACCAGTTAAAGTCGGCTTCTGACGAATTGGCAATTGTATCTTACGTTTTGATGGAGAATGTTTTAATGCTAGAATTCAAATTGAATCAATTATTGAACAAGAAATCGACTTGAAGACTAAATACACAATAATAAACATGCGCGCAATTAAAGGCTAAAAAAGTTGGAAAAATTGGAAATGAAGATATAGAGTAGATAGAAAACCAAATTTTGCTATCTATGAAAAGCACGATCACACGAAAGAGTACATCAAAATAATTGAATCATGTCATACCCATACCAATGTAACTCGAGACCAGGGTTCGAAACTTACGATGAGGACCTTTGATTTCAGGCAAATCAACTGCATTGGGGTTATAGAGGGCATAGAGAAAGGAAAAGGACAGAAAAGATGACATAAACAGAAGTTTACATTTGCGATTGGATTTAAGCAAATAAGTGTACGTTTGCCACAAGTTCTTATTTGTTTAGTGCGCAGGCATCCTTTCAAATACATGCCAGCATTTTAATCATTAAGTCTGACATTTGGGTCATCAAATACTTTCACCAATTTCTAAATTCTGATCTTCACTTAAGGATAGCATAAGTGATAATCATTTAATTTATAGGAATTAGTCGTTGATTCAGTTATTAAGTTATTTCATTCGAAATTCAATATCATCTTGTTATACATGACTATAAAATCAAAAGTGAGTTACAACTACTGTGAGTGAATAGGAAAGCTTTTAGTTAGGCTCCAAAGGTATTAATCGCTATTGTTGAGGCTCTAATTTGTGAGTTGGTTCATTTTCAGTAAATGTATGGAAGTGATGAAATTTGTCAACATTTGTAATGTCAAACAAAAGTGCTTAAATGCTCACATATATGTACAGTGCTAGCATTAATAGCAGCAAAATAAATATTTTCTTACGTGATGGAATTTTCTTGAACACAGTCTTTGCCATGAAATCTAAAAATCGTTGCGCATAGAATCCTGGCCTATGCACTGATATGCTATCCTGAATAGGGAAATCAATTTTAATTTGTGTTTAATCTATTGTTGTAGATCACGTAAAAAAGACGTACCCCGTCGTGAAACACTGCTTTCCACGTGTGCTCCAGCTTTTTCTTGAACCGATAACTTTGTAAAATATCAATAATGCCTATGAATAAAAGCAGCCGCTCTCCTTTTGAATTACGTGCAGGTATTCCACCGGGACTGAAATGCAATTATCAAATAGGAATCAATTTGTTTACAATATTGACATTATATTGATATGACATGATATGATATTTGAATGTAAATAATCAAAATACATAAGTCTAAATGGCTGTATCTGAAATTTCAAACTGTAGAAAATTCTAATTAAATTCTTACGGAATATCTTCTTCTTGATCTATTGGTTCGATCTCTGCTTGTATCGATTCCAAGGCAGTAGAATAGGCAGCAATTCTTTGTTTATTGATAGATTTACTTCTGGTTAAATTGACTGCATTCCCTTTGTTGGTATCATTGGACATATTATTATCACTATGATCTTTATCGCGAGCACCCCGGGAGCGAGCCTCAGCAGCGGCCTGTTCTGCCAGAGACGCAGATTGGGCTTTAATTTTTTCAACTTTTTCCATAGCTGCCAAATCGAGATTATGAATTCCTACTAACAAACTATAGTCCATTATTTTAAAACTTTCAAGAACTCTACAGTCGCGTTGCATTGTCTTAATTAAAGCGTTATATGTTTCAGATTCTAGTAGTAAACCGTCGGGATGATGTTCCATAAAGTCTAAATCTTTATAAGTTGGCGACTCTTTTTTCCGTTCATATTTATTGGCTTTTCTTTTATAAGTTGATCCTTTTAAGTCATATTTTTGATGCATTTTTACATAACTCGGTAACAAATTATTCATAACAATTATTCGTACATTTTTTCCACCACAAATATAACAGTATTGGCCAAAAAATTTTGGCAAAAGAGTTCTTGGATTTTGATTTAGATTCTGGAATCAAAAATAGAGCAATAAGTGGAAAGAAAGAAACAAATTTATGGAATACTAATGATTACCATATAATAACCGGGCAATAGTTTTAATAGAAATTCTGCCTCTTTATGCTGTACTGTTTTTATGATAAAGTTGTCGTCGTCTGTTAAATAGAAAACACTTCCCGATGCGCCCGGATTTGACAGTTCTCTTAAGGGCTCATTACAAACAGATAACAAATAATCGTCGGGTTGAATACCGAAGAGATCACGAAAATATCTGAAAGCGATCGGTGCGTATACTTTAAACTTGAAGTCACTGTAATGATGAGCAGGTGTTGTATTACTGCCGTCTTTGGTAAATGAAACCGTTTCCAGTTCCATGAAATCTTTCATTAACAGATCCCTCTCTGGTTTCGAGGCTAGACTCCCGACCGCGTGACCAATACCCAGTTGTATTGAACCCATGATTTGTGTGGTTTGTATCTTCTTGTAAGTAACCTGTCCCTCTTCATCCACTCTTCTGTGACCGATCTTTCTCTCTTTATCCAACTTTTTTCTATCACCAGAAGACGGGCCTGGAGTTTGAGGTGTTTTGGGACCCGTCCCTGACATTTGACTTGCACCTGATATCTATTTAAAACAATTAAAAATCAGCTGGTTTATCAAATTAAGCAAAAATTTATTTTTTAAAATTTATTAATTAATCATCAATTGACTAATTCATTTATGACGATTCCAACGAAATAAGACTCACATCGATGGGAGGCGGCCTTGGCTTTTGTGACATTTGATCGGTTTCTACAAATATAAGAAAAAATTACTTAACGATTGCCTCAATTGTATTGATGTATAGTTTATCTTCATTCAAATGCAAAATGAGGTTAAACCAAATACTAATTCATTTCAATTATAATCAATATTCTGATCAATTAGTTCTATGAATCACTCGAAAATGTACTCAATTATATAATTATAGTCTATTAAAACATAAATAAACAAATGAATGAATTAACTAAATGAAGAACTGATAGAAGTGGTTAGAATGAGGCTTTGATTACATAAAATAAGATCTGATGAGTAAGAGTGTAAATAGTACTCAATACAAATAAAATCGATCGAACCCAGTCAGTAATAGGAATAATAGTTACCATTTGTGTTCATATTTTGGTCAGACGATTCATTTAAGATTTGGATCGCATTGTTGTGAGTATTCTGAATGTTTTGAACATTTTGAAGGTCTGCCATCTTTTTCAGTGATAGAATCACTCCCACAGACGAGTTATTACAGTACAATCCTATTGAATGTATGAAATAGTATGACTCTATGGGACAAACCGATCATTAATATATTGACTCCTTTAATGATTACTTACGTCTGTATTGCCGCTAAATATTAATCTATCCCAACCTTTGATAATATCACCACTTCCTATCTACTATTGTTGATATTTATCAACTTTCTTAATCTTCATAAGGCTTCTCAAACAAGAAAATCATTTAATACCAATACTTAATTTTATTAAAGAATTTTTATTCAACTTATTTATTAGAGAGAGAAATAGTTTTTGGCACTTTATCTCAATTAACAGCCAAGTTTTGATTGAAAAAATGCTTAAAAATTAAACGATACTCATGTTAATGGAATTTATTAATTAATAAATTCACAAGTTCATTGATAAACTTAATATTGACATGAGGCATTATTTACAAAGTACTTTTTTTATTGCAGAAAAAGCAGGAAAAATACTAATACTTTCGTCGTAACTAAAGATTAGATTTATTTCTGAAGGATGTGCCTAAAGTATGATTAGATAATAAACAATACTTTCAATACTAAATTAATTTGAATTGATTCTCAAAATTTGACGATAAATGCAATTAAAGCTGCAAATAATAAATGAAAACCCCAAAGAGATGTTAACATTAACCAAATTTATTGATTGTTGTTTGACAGAAGCGACATAACATTTGTTGAAATCAAAATAAGTGGTCCGTTAAAAATTTAAATCAAATTTCATTAAAGTTCATTAATATCTCTCTCTCGATTGGTCGCATAGATAGAGATCTTCTGTTTATTAATCTTCTCTTTTTGAATTTTCCACATTATTTTTTTCAACCTTATCTGCTGCTGAATCGGACCCAGATTTAGCTCCAGATCTTTTCTTCTTTTTCCCAGATTTATGACCGACTCCTCGATTCAATAAAGCTTTGATAGAGTCGTCTTCTATGTGATGCTCACTTTCTAAAAGACTTAAATCGATCGGTAATCCTGTAATCTTATGAGAACCTGAAGGCATGAGAAGTACTGTGAACTTGAACTGAGCCACGAATTCGTTTTCCTTTTCATAGAGTACAGTAAATGGTTCTAAAAGCTTATGATTAACGCATTCCAATACTCCCATTCGCGCTTTCTTTTCTTCATCAAAAGCTCTCAGAGTGAACGGCATATTTCCAAATCTTTTGTCCACATCACTATAAAAAGCTCGTGAAGCTTTCATCTTGAGCTGATATACTTCATCAGTCTTTTTATAAACCGTTGTTTTGGAGTCTAGTTCTCTGCCCTTAAATCAAATGAGAAAAAATTAGGACAACAACTAATTGAGAAACTGAAGACCTACTTTTCCTTCTCCAGTACTGATTAGAACATCAATGGCATAAACTTCGTTAACATCAAATTCACATCTTTCATGATCTTTTTTTTGTGCTTCAGTTGGATTTTGAATGATAGATTTTTCCCCATCTATTCTAAACTGTTTCAATTGATGAGAAAGCATACCAGAGATCGGCTTGCATTTGTACGATTCGGCAACTTTTTGAATCGCATCAGTCACTGCGTTATTTTCGGAGCCCGGTCGTACCAGTCTTAGTGCCGTTTCAGCTGCAAAGTGAGCCGCTAGTAAGACGTCAGCCTTTCGACCTTTAATCTTATTGTCAGCCGAAGCGCCGACAACTAAAGTGTGCGCAACAACTGCTATGAAGCCATCGATGTGTACGCCTAAGTCTCTGTTCAATTGACATAAACATTAAATATTGTGGCAAATAGGTCTTAGTTATGATTCAGTCTCACAGTTTAACAACATCTCCGTCTTTAAGAATATAATCGGGTTCACTCTTGAGTGGTGAGAAATGGCAAATACAGTTATTGACAGAAACACAGGTCGGAAATGCTATTCCTTTCTTCAGTTCCTTCTCTTTCTTGAATACTTTTCCGGTCTCTTCATTCATACAATTATCTCCAAATTCGCAAATTTTGATAACACTTTCGCCATCCTTGCATTTGTCAATCAACTGCTTCAAAACACCTTTCAATATTGATAAGAAAAATAATTAAAATGAGTTGTGAAACAAGTCAAATATAGGAATGACATAAATAATAATAACACTGAGTGTTCCAATGCAAGTGAACACGTGTTAAATGTTATCAATTAATAACAATTTAATTGTTTTAGTGGATTAATGGATTAAACATACGGTTAACCATTTCTCCGGCCATCTTATATTTGGTCACGACTATATCTTGAGATATTGTCTTCTCTTCCATTCCTTCTTTGTCTGCCATTTTCGCGGTTCACCAAAATTGCTCTGAAGTACAGAAATGAGATAAAACTCAAAATTAATACATGAATGAAACTTTGCTTTATTTCTGTAGTACACAAATAACGTATTACTCAAAAACCTACTTAACCTGGTTCTAGATTTTCATTATTTTTATAATTACGCAACAAGAAAGATAATTGAATCAAACTTCGAGTTTCACCTAATAAGTTGGTCTTTTAATTAGGTATTTATTTTTGGAGATTGAGAAATGATTGTGTATTGGAAAACAATGAAACATTGGATGTAAACAAGACGTAGTTGATGCTAGAATGAGGACAACGGAACCGGCAATTTGTTGAGAAAAGTTTGCGACATTGGTGAAATCCTGCGCATTGAATGAAAACTAGAAATATTGGAATTGTGGCACACACACGACTCCATATTCTTTCTCTTTCTTGCCTGTTTTCGTATTAAACGACAACAATGCCTGTAAGTCAATCAAATTATTATTTAATTCCATACAATTAAAATGATTTAATGGTCAATAGTTAGTTTAAGTTATTTGTAAGAATGTAATGCATATGAATATAAGTGAATAAGCGTAAATAAAGTTGAATTAAAGTTTTAAATGATGATTTTGTACAGTATTAAATAGCATTGAATACATTGCGAATAGAGATAACATGTGCTCTCATGGAGTGCTGGAACGTTCGCTATACGCACAACGCTATACTATATTCATATGCATGGAGTACACTAAGACTCGAGCGTTATAACTGTTTACGTAGCAAAGTAACTAATTATTAATTTAATTAAAGCTCGCACGAGATTTATTACACCCGAGCCCAGCCGATGAAAGGCGAAAATGTAAACTAAAGCGATTAGTGCAACATCCAAACAGTTTCTTTATGGATGTCAAATGTCCAGGTATGGAATGGTTGCAACTATAAAAATGTTTTTGTCATTAATGGTTTGTTGGTTCTTAGGATGTCTGAAGATAACAACTGTATTCAGTCACGCGCAAACTGTGGTCCAGTGTAAGGGTTGCTCTACTATATTGTGCACACCAACTGGTGGTAAAGCAAGACTTAGGGACGGCTGCAGTTTCAGAAAAAAACAACATTAAGACTATTTTTAATCAACAAATTTGTTCTTCTGACTCTTGTGTTGAATAATATTAATAAAAAATATTTGAATAAATTACGGTTTGCTTATTTTACAGTAACATATCCGATATTGCGTCTTAATTTTTTTTTTCAAAGATGACTTATAATACAACTCAGCTTACAATTGTTCGGCGAATATTTCATACTCAAAGCTATTGAAAAAATTGAACACTTCTAAGTTTTAAAGAAAAAAATGTTCAAAAATGTTTATTCAATTTGAATTTTTGAGACAAGCTTCAATTCTAAGTGTCCTGATTTTATTGCAATTAGTGCAATTTATTTTGATACATTCAGATAAGATAACTAAAATTGTTTTACTTGGAAATTTCTAAATGAGACAATTGGGCTAAATTGGTCAAAATGAGAAGCCATGATCTTGGAATCTTCAAGAAAAAGTATTGCGTACTGACGGTGAAGCGTAGGCTTGAAATAGCAGTTTTTAGGAGTGTTCACACTCGTGAGATTACTCAAAAATAATTACTCGACAGCGGTCTGATATTCTCGCGAGACAATAAAGTAGATATTCAAGTTGTTTATGACAGATCTAATTAGTTGGCATATTGTTCAGTACTAATTGATTATACTTTAGGGAGACAGCAACAAGTAATTTGATATAGTTCTCACAACTAAGTTGTCTCTTTTAGTTAACCATTTTTCTTGTAGCTGTTTGCCTTAACTTATCGCGAATGATTAACGGCTATATAAAAACTCGAACCAACTGAATAGAGTCTTAACTTCGATCTTTTGCGTAGTGTCCTAACATCACACACAACTGAAAGTTGATGCAATGTTCAACCTTTCCTTTAGTAGTTTCAGTTTCTTACAAATACTTCTACCGATACGAGTCAATGCAAACGGATTTTGGGGTCTTTTGGCTGCGAGTGATAGATTTGCTTGAATCGTCTTTTCAAAATTAAATCCTTCAAATGGATTGGAAAGAGTTTCGTAAAACTGGTAAGATTTCAAACTTACTCTCAAACTCTTCTAAAGTTTTGGATTAGATTCTCATATAGTGATGAAACTTTAGGTAAAGAAATGATTGACTATATCTCAGAATACTTGGAAACAATTCGAAAGCGTCGAGTATTTCCAGATGTAAAACCAGGATATATGAGACTCCTGTTACCTGATTCTGCTCCACTTAATGGCGAAGACTGGGATTCTATATTTGCCGATATTGAAAGAGTTATTATGCCAGGTATAGGGCTAAAAGTTATATATATATATATATTTAGGAGATTTTGTATCAAATTAACCTTTAAATGAATTTGCTCGTAGCTAGATCAAAACTTTCTCGATGATTTTTGTCGATAATCATATAATATGTTTATGAACCAAGGACGAAACTATTATTTTCGATTGAATTATGAATGATACACTTTAATTGATTTATAGACTTAACTATAGAATAATTTCTCGTCACAAAAAACTTTATTTCTAGTTGAAATATGAAGGAAAGGGAATAGCAGTCTGAAAGAAAGATAAAAAGTGTTAAAAATTTGTATCCTGTTATTCAGGGGTAACTCATTGGCAGTCACCTTATATGCACGCTTACTTTCCGGCACTTAATTCTCCGGCATCCCTATTAGGAGACATGTTGGCCAATGCAATAGGATCACTAGGATTTACTTGGGTACATTTAAGTCTTACTTTTTAAGCTTATTTAACAACCTTTTATATGTATTCCAAAATTTTGCCTCAATTACTCCTATTGAACTTATTTTATGAAACAAAACACAATTCTTAAACAAAAGGCTTCAAGTCCTGCGTGCACAGAATTAGAAATTATAGTAATGGATTGGTTGGGAAAAATGATTGGTTTGCCAAATGATTTTCTGCACAGTAGGTCTCAGACCAACGGTGGCGGAGTTATACAAACGACTGCGTCCGAAGCAACGTTTGTAGCTCTGTTGGCCGCAAGGACAGAAGCAATACTACGAATTAAGGCAGACTGCATGGAAGAGCTCGACGATGCAGATATAAATAGTCGTCTAGTGGCCTATTGCTCAGATCAGGCGCATTCTTCTGTTGAAAAAGCAGGACTAATTGGGTTAGTGAAGATGAGATACGTTGAAAGCGATGAAAAACTATCTCTAAGAGGAGATAAATTAGTAGAAGCGATCAAACATGACAAGGAAAAGGGTCTGATTCCCTTCTTCATATGCGCAACTTTGGGCACAACAGGCGCCTGTGCTTTCGATAATCTCATTGAGATCGGTCCTATAGCTAAGAAGGAAGAAATCTGGATTCATGTGGACGCTGCCTATGCCGGCACTGCTTTTATTTGTCCCGAATTCAGGAAATGGATGACTGGCATAGAATTCGTGCAAAGCTTGGCATTCAATCCATCGAAATGGATGATGGTTCACTTCGATTGCACTGCTATGTGGGTCAGAAATAGTAGTGCACTTCATAGAACTTTTAATGTCGAGCCATTATATTTGAAGCACGAAAACAGCGGTCTCGCTGTGGACTTCATGCACTGGCAAATTCCACTCAGCAAACGATTCCGTGCACTAAAGCTTTGGTTTGTTATAAGAAATTACGGCATTAAAGGCTTACAGGAACACGTCAGAAGAAGTGTTAAACTAGCTTCTGCTTTCGAAGGGCTAATAAGATCTGATTTTCGATTCGAAATCCCTGCTGAAAGACACTTAGGAATGGTTGTCTTCAGACTTAAAGGAGAGAATGAGCTGACAGAATGTCTCTTGAAAAAGTTGAATACAAGTGGAAAATTGCATTGCGTTCCGGCATCACTAAAAGGCACTTATGTCATACGCTTCACAATTACATCGTTCCAAACTACTGTCACTGACATTCAACGCGATTGGATTATTATTAAAGAAATGGCAACTATTGTTTTGAAGTCATACGGAGTACCAGAAGATAGAGTTAACTTAAGTCGAGCCATACCTTTGGCTGAAATAAAGAAAAGAACCCCAGGATTTGGCACAAGTCTATTGCTTTCTAATAGCCCGATGACACCAAAAATAATAAATGCAAGTTTTGTCGCTATTTTCGATCAGCAAGACTTGGCTCAAGAATTTATGCGACATTTCGGTAATAATATAGGACTATCAGCAAAAACAGTCCTTCACTTAGAAGAAGAATTAAGGGACTAATGCTTAGCGACAAACAACACAGGCATGTATTCTGTATTTATTAATCCAATAATTGACTTAAGTTTTAATTGTATACTACAATTAGTTTGGATTCAAGAATGGATCTGATGAACACAATAATGGCAACTGTGAATCTGCCAAAGACTGACAAAACTATTCAGCTGAAGTCTGCAAAAGGCTTGCGCAGCAAGAAAACATCTAATTCTTCAAGTGGTAAGTCAACTTTATTGGACATTTAAATAATTTGACTAAAAAATCTAAAACTTTATAAAATATTTGACATACATATAAACAGTCGAGTCATTGCCCGGAGAAGCAATTGAGGAAGAAATAGACGAAAGTGGAGAATCAGTTATGGCTAGAATGAGAGATGAATTGAAAAATAGCTTAGTTCATACGCAGAACACTCGTCTTTGCTTTTCGAATAGTGAGTGAATAGATGATTAAATAGATGGTTAAGTGGAACAGTTATAGATAATTATGGAATGATCATCTGATACTGACACCAATCGACTTCCATTACTATTATACTTAACGCCCCAAACTTGGTCAGTGTGTTGGTCGAACGTCTTGACACATTCCCTACTGTCCACATCCCATATTTTAACTGTTTTATCTGATGATCTGTAATAAGTATTGAATGAAATTAATAAACATTATCTCTGTTTTAATTGTTGTATCAATCAAACTAACGCAGAAGCAAAGTATCTGTTGTCAGGAGAAAAGGCAACGTTTAGAACCCATGATCCGTGTCCTGATAAGGTACTGATTAGTTCGCCTGATGGCACGTCATATATCTTAATGTGACAGTCATCAGAAGCAGTTATCAGATATCTACAATCAGGTGAAAATGTAAGCGATCTGATAGGCATCGCGTGACCCTCTAATGTCGTTATGATTTTTCCAGTTTCGATATCAAAAAGTTTAATCATTCCATCGATAGCACCACTTGCTATTTGCTTTCCATCAGGTCTCTAATCAAGTGATTAGAAATATAGTCATGATCCTAACTTATTTTATAGTCTAATTTAAGACAACTAACAAAAGCAATGCTTAACGTGAACTTTCCAGTAGAGTCTAAAGATTGTTCGGACTTTTCACCAGTTCCTACAGTATATAAGATGATTTTGCCGGAATGACTGCCAGTAGCAATCAACTTAGAATCGGGTGAGAAGGTCACAGTCCAGGCATTGACAGGTCCAGCATCAATGCTCTGGACCTGAGTGCCTGACTCCAGATCCCACAGACGTATGTGACTGTCCAGTGAGTTGGACGCAGCAATACTCCCACTGTTGTTTATATCAACCGATACGACACCCAATGCGTGACCTTCAAAAATATACCGCAGATCTAGACGTTCGTCATCCCTATCATTACATCAATATATCATCAACTAATTGAATGCTACAAATGAATAGAAAATACCATTTCCAGGCTTTGACAGTGTCGTCAAGACTGCCGGTGACAATATGATCGATCGTATCGTTCTGTCCCTTAGCCCAAGAGACACTCCAAATGGCGTCATCGTGTGCGGCATCCTGTTTGTGCAACACCGAATACTATTCAATAAAATCAATTAAAATCTATTAAAATCAACTGAAATCAATTACTTTCATAAACTGTTTTTAATTGACAAAATTATTTACCATTTTGTTCAACTCTAAACTATTTAAATCATATGATTCATTCAATATTCGGCAACAACTAATGGTTTCCAATAAATAAAGTCAATTTTATAAAGTCCTAGTTGGTTATTATTTATTTAATGACCTATTAAGATTTAAAATAAGTTTTAAGCAGACATTAGTTTTCAAATTGTGAACATTTGCAGCAAATCCTAATGAAAGCGACTAAAAACTGTAATAACACTGACTGAACGGCGACTGCGCAGCTGTTGCAGCCAAACTCAAACTGTAATAAAAACTTTTTTATAGGATTTATAACTCAAAAAATAATACTATCGATTATTAATGATAATTACATAACTGATTAGAATCTCATCGGATACATTCATTATATGTTATGATTAATGAGTCCGATATGGCTTAAATTTTTGTCTTTAACTTTTATTACTTGATAACCATAAAGTATGTGGTGGTCAATATGAAAAACAGTTGTAAGCAAATCTGGGAGTATTTAAAATTAGTTTTTGACCTCTTTCACTCACTCTTCTCTTGTTTTTGGTTTAAGAATTAAGTATGAGGGGAGAGCTTAGAATAAACTTTTTTTTAATACACTTATATTTAGGTATGAAGTATTTCGGCGTCAAATATTTTAAAGTTTCGGTTTTCCAAATTACTTATTAGATATTCGGCTTACATAAAATTTTGCAAAAATTCTAATAATTATTAAGAACACCTTCAATGTCCCCATTAAAATATAAGTATTTTTTTTTTATTGAATCGATGTCAAGTTTAGCCCTGTATTTATTGGATATGTTGCTAAAGGACAATGCCCAAAACCCATAGTGATCCTTCCTAGAATGAACCAAGACAAATTTGGTATCAAACGAAAAGTAATGAAGAGTAGAATCGAGATTTGAAAGAGTTTTTGAAATCCAAGATGGCTGACATGAGTTGTGGCCTTCGGAACATTATTATAAAAAACTATTTTTTTGTATTTTTAAGCATAAAAACTTTTTTAAACATACTTTATTGTATTATTTGAATCTTCTTAACATAAACCCTAATCGAATCTAAAATAGAAAAAACACATAAAAATCGCTTTTTTCATTCGTGTCTAAATACTAAAGGAATTCAACTAAATACATCTACGTTTTAGTAGATGTAGTGAAAACCGGCGTTGAGCAATAGTCGGGTACTGTTGTCAGTGCAAAAGTGGTCTCAGAACCGTCGGGTACTGTGCACACATAATGGCAGTTCTTTGGTTTCTCGGGTTCAGCAGGTACGAGCTCGAGATTCCAGAATCAGTAGTCTCACTGAACGAGGTATACGTGTTCCTGGAAAGCACTGACGAGGACTCAACTTGATTTTATTTTTACACAGTTTTATTTATACACTTTTCTTTTTTATTTTAACACATTTCTCGTTGATATATATTTACTAGCTAGATTTAAAACCTTTTATTTTCGTGCAAAAGAACGAACAAAATGCGCATATTGATATTTTACCAGTTGTTTAGCCATACCTTGTGTCAACCGTCTTGAATTTCAAAAATTCTTTCAAATATCGATTCTACTCTTCATTACCTTTACTTTGATACAAAATTTGTTCTGGTTCATTTAAGGAAATTTGGGCATTGTCCTTTACTATATGAGCGTTAGGCATCTAAACTTCCAGAAGTAATGCATAAACATATCAGAGCAAGTATACTTTATAATGAATATGAAAGGAATACTAAACACCAGTACTTTGTAATACCGAATTTTACAAAACAATTTCCGGTTCACTCCTAAAGCATAGATTCTCTCTCTCTCTCTCTCTCTCTCTCTCTCTCTCTCTCTCTCTCTCTCTCTCTCTCTCTCTCTCTCTCTCTCTCTCTCTCTCTCTCTCTCTCTCTCTCTCTCTCTGGGCAGTCTTTGTCAATTCACGCCGAAATACCTCATGCTTACTTATATTTAAATTTCATGTACTTAGTTCATACAGATTTTATCAAAAAACCATATTTTAAAGAAAAGTATTAGACTCTTAAATCAGATCGTGACAAATCAAATAAAAAACTATAAAAATCCCTAAGTAATGATTGTGATTGTGATAAAAAGTTAGAAATAAGAAGTTGCCTATTGAGACATGTAAGAGAGGTGAAGACGATTAACTAAGCACAATGACCGGCTCAATGAATAAGGCAATGATCCCTTCGGGCAGTACTCAATAAGAAAAATCCATCCCATCCTTACTGAAGCTCTCCCTTCCATTTACACATAACTTTTTCTTAAATATTCTAATATTTCGAAAAAGTTTTGCAATGAAAATGATTGTTAGTTATATGAAAGTTATAATGATAACACTCAAAACTCTTAGCTTACAAGGAGAGTACCTCACCTCAAAGTGACGAATTTTTAAAATATTTTTACCGTGAACTAGTCATGATGTGAGATGATCATAAATGCTGTTCATATCGGCTGATCTGCACAAGAGCACAATCTATCAACTTTTGAAAATTGTTAATCAATGAAAAAGTGAAAAGAATTTACTATATGGTTGGTAAAATTTTGAGTAGCCTAAAGCAAAAAATTCAAGCTATAGTCAAAAATCACGCGCATGTAAGAACGATAGAATAGTTACACGATATTCTCAAATTTCTGTTATATTTCAATTATCAAAGTGCATTTCAATTAGGATTATCGTTTCAAGCTATTAACCGTATATTTTTCTAGCCATATACTGATAGAAATGAACTTATATTCAAGTAAATGTGTATGATTACGAAAAATACAATTAAAAGCTTGAAATGGTAGTCCTTATTGAGATGTACTTTGACAATTTCATATAACTATCCTACCGTTCATACATATGCGCATGATTTGTCACTCTAACTTGAAATATTTAGCATGAGATTACTCAAAGTTCTAACTATATTAAAAATGATATTCAGTTTTGCATTGATTAACAATTTTCAAGAATTAATAGATAGTGCTCTTGCGCAGGTCAGTCGTTTTGAATATCATTTATAATCATATCATATCATGACTAGTTCACGGTAAAAATATTTTCAAAATTCATCCCTTTGTGGTCAGGTACTTCCCTTGCTAGATGATGTCTGTATAACAACTGAATTAAATTTTAATGAATGTCGGGTCTAATAGCTTTAGCGATGGGTACTTGTAGTGTTTTAATAATTTTACTGATAAGCACTACATGATATTAAAAACAGAATATTCTAGAAAAGTCAAGTACCTAAGTAAGCTGCAATATTTAACATTTACATTTCAAGTTTGAATCTAACTGACTTCTACAAACTTATTTCTAAACATTCAATTAGCTTAAAAGCTCAACTTTTCTTACTTTATCTTGTAATCGTTTGAATAAACTTTCAAAAGAAGTGTACAATTTATGAGTATTTCATTCAATAAATTATTTTCAAGTTTGTCAAAAGATTTGATGCTTTAAAATAATGTATAACCACTTCGATAATAACTGTGTTCATCTGACTACAAATAATAGTACAGTTTATTGGGGCAATAACTCAACTTGACAATTGAAGTACAGCCAAATATGTGGCCACCAATTCTTTTATATAACGAAGTAATGGTAAAATCTGGAAATTCTTCAATACTTCACTATAAATGGTGTGGACCTTTTATCGTGGTTCTCAAGTTGTTTGCGAAATATATCAATGCCAAGTATGAAATATCTTGTTAGAATAGTGTGCTTTAAAGCTATGTTTTGTTTAGACATTTAATCACTTTAAATAAAACTTTAGAATCTTAAAAATCAACATTGAGAACACAAATGCGATATATTTACGGCATGTTAGAGAATTATTGGCTTTACTATAGTTTACGCCACCTAACGGATTTTTTTGAAAATTGATATTTAGGGGTTTTGAGGTACGAAAAATTCATATTTGAAGGCCCCAAAGATCGAAAATTTATAGTTTAAAAGATATCGATTCTTTAATCTACTATTGCTTATCAATGGAAAGAAAATTTAATTTCTTACGTTTGATGAGAGAATGCGGTGTGGACACTCCATCCGCTTGTATTGAATGGTGTCAACGCGTAGGACCCTTGTCCGAAACACTTGAATGTCAAAAGTGCCGAAAACAAATGGCGCTTTTCGACAAACGAGATGGCACTATTTCAAACAAGCGCTGGAGACGCCCTAAATGCCGAAAGGAGGTCTCAGTTAGGACCAAAACAATATTTGAGAAGTCGCATCTGCCTTTTGGGCAGGTGACACTTCTCATATATTGTTTCGCGAATGGCATATCTTATGACGATGCAATTCTTGAGGCCTCCATTGGCGACAGTCAAATATCACCCAGTACTGTAGCCAAATGGTATGAGACCTTCCGGGAAGCCTGCATTGATTGGGTTGAGTCACGGCTCAATGAAGGGAAGATTGGTGGCGACATGTCGGTGGTCGAGATTGATGAAACCCTCATCGGCCGCCGAAAATACAACCGGGGCGCCTCGTCCAGGGTACTTGGGTGTTGGGCATGATAGATGTCTACACCAATGATTTTAGGATTGAGGTGTGTCCTAATAATCGTCAAAATGCCGAAACATTGTTGCCGTTAATTCAGCGAAATGTTGAGACAGGAACGACGATTATGACGGACGGCTGGAAAGCCTATAATGAGTTAGAGGCTAAAGGCTTCCAGCACTTGTCGGTGAGTCACAGGAGCCACTACGTCGACCCTAAGACCTGGGCGAATACCCAAAAATTTGAGGCTTCTTGGCGTGCGATGAAGAAGCGCATATGCAGAGGTGGGATCCCCAAAGAGCGATTGGGCGAACATCTTTGTGAATATCTTTGGCGACGCGATGCTAAGCATCGTGTAGCCGATTTATTTGCAGAGATGGTAAAATTGCTCAAAGCTTTTTACGTGCCCCATTAATGCATATTGTGCCTTCTGAGCCTTTTGGCACCGGGTAGGCGAGATCACCCTGGTTATCAAAACTGATCAGAGCTTCCGGGTAGGCAAGACTACCCCTGTTATCAAAACTGGTCAAGGTGGATAAAAATTCAACCCCACCTCCACATGGTATCCACTGGATTCAAAATAACTAACGGGCAATGGTATTCTATGTAACTATATTTGATTAAAACAATAGTTTAGACAGAGGGCGCGAAGCGCGCGGAGGAGTGGATACCAAGGTCGCAAGTTAAAAAATAAGTGGATTTTTATATCTAGGTAACTATTAATTTCTGATTCTTGGGACCTTCAAATATGGATTCCTCGTACCTTAAAACCCCTAAATATCAATTTTCAAACAAATCCGTTAGGTGGCGTAAACTATAGTAAAGCCTAATGGATGATCCCATATACCTATTAGAATAATTTTTCAAGGCCAAGAAAAGAGTGGTATTACAACTATCATTCAAAAGATAGTCATCCTCAAGAATATAATTAAATAAGTCATTAATTATTAAGCTATTTTTAAAAAACTATTAAGAGTTAAGAATAATCATATTTTGTGTCATATTTTCTACTGTCCGTTTTTTTAAAACTAAACTCAGAGTTTACAGTTAACACTTTATTGCTTTTGGAAATATGAGTCAAAAATGAATTCGCTCACTCATTCACTGAAATTTGAATGTTTCAAAATAAACCTTTAATAATGAACTATAATCTTACAAAGAATATTTCAGAACTTTAATCCTACAAAGTAGTTTAGATATGTAAAATTAAATTTGATTCAATTCTAAGAATAGTTGCATTGGTCGGCCCAGTTTTACCAAGTTTTTCAAAAAAAATACAGCTCTAATCTTATCACAACATTTAGTTAATAAATGAGTTTTCAAAATAAAAATTCTTTTGTCGTGAACATTATTTTTATGACTAAAAGTGTTTTTAATTCAAAATCAATGACTAAGTGATCAAATTTCGTTTTATGTTTTAAACTTACTCATTAGTAAGTTCTGATTCATGAGTAATAAAGAAAGCTTGTTATAAGGATTTGAGTCTAGTTTTTAAAAAACGGACTGTATTTGTAGTTGTCTTCAATGTTCAAAACTATATTGTAATTAGCAGGATAATTATTTATATAAAACTCGATTAGAGTTTTAAATATTATTATTTGTTACACGTATAGACAAGTTTTCACTTAACAGGTGAAGGTGTGACATACCTAAATGTCTGTCATTTATAAATGAGTTTTAATGTATTTTTCTTGAATCATACTAGTACTTTGATATAGAGATGAAAGAGTGGATTCCACTGGAGTTGGAGTGGCAATAGAGTTTTAGGCTATGGAGTTGAAGTCAAAATCTTGACTCCATGAGATAAATTAAATGTATTTTCCTCGCAATTTTAGACAGATATTTCAACTTTAAGTTTGGCATTACTAATCATATCCCTGTTTCTACGATCAAAAATAAGCTTCATATTTCAGAAGCAATGAGCAAACGAAACATTTACACTTGATATGTGTCAGTTATTGCACCAAAATGTGATCACATTTTTTAAGTGGAGAATGGAGTTGAAGATGGACTCTAACTACAATGGAGTGGAGTGGTATTGGGGTTCAAATTTATGTAACTATCGGGAATGGAGTGGCAGTGAAGTTTAGTTGTGTGGAGATGAAGTGGAGTCGCAGATGAAAAATACCTCAGGTTTCATCTCTACTTTCATGACTCGATTCGAGTCTGAGCCAAATTTTTGTCGGTCGAGTTGCGAAAAAGAGTCAATAAAAAGTGACCGTCTCCTTATAATATATTAAAATTGTTTTAATTCTAAAATATTTATAATTGAATGAAATACATGCTGCTCTACGCTAACTGAAGCTATTAAGGCTCCCTAATAGTCGTATCGGGATCACAATTGATAGAAAAAAAACATTTGTTTGCGTCTCATTTGCGAACAATTTCTTAATGAAAGACTACGACATACAAATAAAGTGCTCGACAGTTTATCTTACATACAATCAATATTTCTCATGATTGTAATGACGTTTTAATTATATAATAATTAATAATCAAATGAATTATTTTTATAAATACAATTATTTTGCTACAAAAAGTTTTTATTACAGTTTGATTGAGTCTTATGTCATTTTTAAATTTGGCTGCAACTTTAGCGCAGTCGCCGTTCAATTGACGTTTTTACGGTTTTGAGTCGCTTGCAAAGCAATGTTTATTAGATGTAATAGCGATCTATGGTTTGATTAGAGAGACATCTATTATGTAAGTAAATGAACTTAACTTTGCAATGTTTTCAAAAATGACTCAAAAGTCAAACTGATTGGAACAACAAAAATTTGGTCAAAAATATAAAATCCATTTGCTATTATTTATAGACTTTGGTCATTTTAAATGAATTGAGTATACAATAATAAGTGAAAAACAACTTAATAATAGTAAGTCATATTTATGAACATAGAGTGAAGTAATGGCAAAACGAAAGAAGTACAACAAATCGAAGAGAAAGCGCAAAAAAGAGAATCAGCACGTGGAGACTCAGGGGTCGTACGTGGTCGAGGAGATCATCGATTGGGGCCTTCACGACAACGGACTCGTAATGTATTTATTGAAATGGGAGGGCTACGACGAATCTGAGAACTCTTGGGAATTCGAGTATCAGGTCACAGATTGTGTGCAGCTTAAGCGTCAATTTCATTTCAATTCTATCAATGGAAGACATCCTCCTAAGTATTCCTTTCAAGAATACGATAAATTCATTCAATACCTTAAAGATATTATTGATGTCAACTATCAAGATTTAGCCGTCTTGAGATTATTGTCTTCCAAAAAATTGTCTTTGGCTGAGTTGACGTCGAATAAAGTTATTGAAGAAATCAAATTTAAGGTTAGATCTGAGTATAACAAACTTTTAGAGAAAAATTTTAAGACTAGAAACAACAGTGAGAGAATTGAGTCAAGAGAACTCGCCGCAAAAGTAACCAAGGCTCTTCATATTCTAAAAAATTTCGGTTCAATAACCAATTTCTTTGAATTTGTTGACAAAAGAAAGACATTAAAGGATGATCTGAAACGATGGCAAACCGAACAAAATAAAATCATCGAAGAAGAAAAAGAAGGACTCCCTATAAGTATTGTCAATGATATAGATTTGGAAGTGCCAGTACTAGACAAATACATAACTAGATATATACTAGATGTCAATATAGGGTCAGATCTGAAGATAGAAGACGAAACACCATTAGTTAGTTGTGAGTGCGAGGATTGCTACAAAAGCCGTCACCAGTGCTGCACTGCTGTCATCGGATTTCCAATGGTTTACAACAATAAAGGTCTTCTCTCTTCCTCGCGGTTCAATACTATTATATTCGAATGTAATAACAATTGCAAATGTAGTCCAAACTGTTCCAATCGCGCGATTCAAAGGGGACGAAAATGTCTTCTGCAGATATTTCGTACTGAAAGTAAAGTTCGCGGTTGGGGCGTGAGAGCTCTCGAGCCCATAGCCAGAGGCTCTTTCATCAGTCAATATACTGGAGAGATAATATCCCTAATAGAGGCAGAACAAAGACCAACTACTTACTTATTTGATTTGAGTGCTCATTTGGACTCGAGTGATGTTGAGTTTACTTATGTAGTGGACGCGAGTAGGTTTGGAAATATAACCCGTTTCGTCAATCATTCGTGTGACCCTAACTGTCGAGTCCTATTCGCGTGGATCAAGAGTTATAATAAACTGCTTCCAATCATTGCTCTCTTTGCGATCAAGCCGATTCGTGCCTTTGAAGAACTTACTTATGACTATTCTATGGAACTCATAGACTTGTACAATCACAATGATGACGATTCAAGTTCTGAGTCCGATAGTGATAGTGATATGGAAAGCTCAAATTTTACAGAATTTACGCCGTTCGGAGCACAAATAGAAGCATCAACTGATGAAAAATCTAAAGAAGTAGGAGAAACCATGAAGCAAACGGATAAAAGTGAATGCGAAGAAAACAGTCGTCTAATTAATCAAAGTAAAAATTTGTTACAAGAAAGGCAGCGTAAAGTTCCATTTACAAAAATTGAATGCCAATGTGGGGCCAAGAATTGTCGCCAATTTCTATATTCATAGCTTTTTATTATATACATTCAATTCCAAGTATACATTCCATCAGTTATAATATTTGAAAAGGATTCAATTCTTTATTCATTTTTGACTTTTTACTGTTTCAGTATTAAAATTAGCATTCACTTCAGTTTTTCCCCAAGTTTAACTTGAATCTCGTATTAGACTTAAGGAATGTTGTAACCGATCATTTATTGCTTTTAAAATCACTAGATTTGATTCGTATCTAGAGAACGCTAAATTGGCAAACATTAGCCTATTTTTATACTAAATTTTAAGCTACAACAGTATTTACTACTAGTGATTTACTATTTAAATCCGATTTTTAACTTTTGTTAAATTAAAACGAAATTAACTCAATTGATCAGAATATCAAATATCGTATATTAAAAATTATTTGGATTCAGAAATTGGTACTTTATTTATATCGATTAGTATTATCTTTTAAATTGCACTCTAAATACAGTTATATAAAAAATACATCATTTGAATAACCGGTAAAAGTTAAAATTGGCAAAAAATTATGAACTTTCGAAATATAATCTGATCTATATTTATATTATATATATATATTTGTTATTCTTTCAAGAGCTTAAATAGATGAATACAAAGCAAAGGCTATCTTCGAATATAGTACAGATTTTTTCATAGTTAAGATTAATAAAGATCTAGCTCTTGCTTCACAAATAAAATTAAGTTAACGAAGATTGAAAAAATAAGAGTAATGATCTCAGTTCAAATCAGTTAGGCAAGTCGGGTCTCGACAACTCTTACGCTTGGAAAAATATTCGACGCATTATTCATAAGTTTTTGTTCAAAATCATTAGGATTTTTCATATTATCAAAGGTGCAAACTTTCATGCATTCAAAATAAAAATATGGTTCTATGGTTCAAAAGCTAAGATGTTTTCAGTTTAAACATTAGCTTCATTTAATTTTTCCCTCATTGTTGCAAATCGCTTGATATGACCCTTAGTTTAACTCACTATAAGATGTTTCGTAAGTCCATATATAAGGCAAATAATTTTTCATTAATGAGAGTGTGTGCATCACATCAGATGCAGAAAAGAACCTAACAAATACGTTTATAATTTGTTATACTTTTATATTGAGTTTTACTTTTATATGAGTTTAAAGAACACAACCCGTATTTGTCAGGCTCTGTTCGACATCTAATGTGACATTTATGTTAAGTGTGATTGTCCTCTGCTCTCGAATCAGCGTGATCTACAACAATCAGAAAGGATAAGTTCTCTAAAGTGATTGACACCGACCACTGCCTTACACTGAGAAAAGAATTTTTCCTGCAGAACATAACGAAAAGTGAAATAAAGAGTAGGACTTAGAATTAACTTAATAAGAATAAAATTAAATCAAAATACTATCAATTTTACATTTGATATACTATATATAACACACATTTATATAAATTCTATATACTAATAGTTGATGCGACGAAATATCGATAAAACAATGAATAATATATAGATCTATTTGTGATCGATTAAAAATTCGTCGCCATCCTGAACATTATAGGTATATAACTTTTTCTGATTAAATCTAAGTTCTTCTAGATGCATAACTCCTAATATCTCAGACATTTCGTGGTCGACGTAATAAACTCTCATTTGAGATGGGGAGACGCCAAAAATCGAGCTGCAATAAATAATAGCATTCAATTTGAAAATCAGTTAAAATAATCAATCGAAAAAATATATCGATATCAATATAAATACGAACCCCAGTTGCGATTTAAAGTCTTTGACAGATTTATTCAAATCAATCTTCAATAGTTTAGTCTTTTGTTCTTCATTCTCATTATTTGTGACTTCATTAAGATTATCATTATAGACAACTTTAACGTCGGCGTATTTTGGCGGAGAGAGATCGACCTCAGCCAAGGGTCAACACGCCCGTGAACGGACTGTAAGGCATAAAACCTACTCGAAAGGGCAGAAATATTCAAATTTAGAACCAGTGAAATTTTCCGGAACATATTCAACTCATTTCAGGTAAGGTATGCTAACCTCTGAGGTTTTTCTTCAGTTTCATTAATGACATACCACCTGAGAAAGGCTTTTTCAGCAAAGACTCGTTCATCTTTGCTGATATCACTGCCATTAAGACGTTGTATATTGGGCAATCTTGCAATCAGATGATGTCGCCTACATTCAGCTCCATCAATATGATTGAGTATACGTAGTCCTTGACAGCGAAGTTTAACTAGATTTGGCATTCGATTGAGTCGTTCGAGACATTCCCATTTAGTGATTGGCCAGTTCGTTATGTTAAGACTTTGCAAATTAGACAAATGACTTATGGCGTCTTCAGGTATGGTTGATATGTTGCAATCAGCCATTGTTAGTCCTTCCAGACAAGGAAAATTTCGCATCAAGTTCTTGATGTCTTGCCAATCATGCAACTCTGGATTACCACTTATGTACAGGTATCTAACGTTAGGATATTTTTGTTTAGTGTTGAGCTCTACGGATGAATAATTATTAAGACTAAGATGCAAGTCATCAATACATGGCATTGAGTCAAGCAAAGTATGTAATGCGTGCCACGGAATTCTTGTATTGTTAAGTACAAGACTTTTTATATTTTCCAATCTATGTTTCTCTAAGCTTTCAATTTTACACTTCGATAAATCGTTTTCGCTTAAGTTGATGAAACGCAAGTTAGGCATTGATCGTGCAATTTTGTAAACTTCGTTTATATCTATTATATTATTTGATGCTAAATCCAATTCTTCTACATTTCTACACAGTTCACGAATCTTCATCTCTGATCCCGCATTTTTCACTCTACATCTGTTCAATGATAGGGCTGGCGGAAGGATTAGATGATTGCCTATAAAATAACCACAAAAATCAATTATTAATGACTGAACTTTAGCTTCGTTTATGTTATTTAAGTGTTGAGGGCCCAAACTCATTGATTCAAATTACATATTGTTGGTATAACTTAATAAAACCTAATTAAATGACTTCAATCAAATTTTGATTAAAACCTAACCTTATATCTAGGTTTGGTGCTTCAAAATATTATACACAAGATTGTTTGAATTTATGAATTAATTTAATATTTAGTTATTTAAAACAGTAAAAATAGACAGAACCATATGATCAAATCAAGCAGCTATTCATATTTAAATTTATATGTGAAGGCCTAAACTGAAACTGAAGTAGAATTAGCTTTCAAGACTTGGCACTTTGATGGCTCTTTCGTCAATTTAAGTTTAGTTTTAAATTTCTTAATTAAAACACTTAAGTCTGAAAACAAATAAAAGGATGACATACTGTCGTGGAATATTGTTTAACCTAGAAATACCAGTCATAAGTTCGGAATATTTTAATGAGAAACAATTCAAATTAATTATGACAACCAAGTAAAATGACAGGTATTGACCATGAATTATAGACGTTTAGTGAAATGAACAGAAATAAAATGAGGAAATACTAAATCATGCATGTTTGTAAAAAACACGTTCGGCTCTGTCAAAAGGTTATTGAAATGTTTAGTCAAACTTTATAAGTTTTATCTCAATGCAATTCAATAAACTTGCCAAATATTATTGAGATAATCTTTTAATATTTGTTTAAACTTTTGTTTGAATGTCAGCATAATTATAGTTTGAGTAAGAAATAAGTGAAAATGACACTCTTGAGCAAAATGATCACATGATTATAGCTTCAAATACAGATTTATTGAATGAATGATTTAATCTAAACATAACCTCATTTGGCTATAGATATTGTTTTATTGTTAGGAAACGAAAACCATATCGTTCCGTTAACACTCGCACTCGTAGTGTGAGTTGTTTATAGAAATTAGGTAATTTCAAATAAATAATTAGTGTTGTATCAGTTTATAATAGAATATTTCACTTTTGAATCTACTACAAATATTGCATCAATTCGTTCTAAATGATCGAAAGCTTTCTGACTCATGCTTTTGTTTATAATTGAACAAAATTGTATTTTAATCTAAGAGTATACCAAACTGATACTTGACTAAATCGTAGCAAACCGTCAGATTGCAGAAAACAAATATGAACGCAGGCAATGATAAGACCACTGTCTACATATTATTAGTTCACATGACTTCAAACAAAAGCAAGTCAGATAACAACACAAATAAAACGGTTTAGAGCTTAAACTGAAGACGAGATATGGAAAAATTGAACTTAAATTTCTACGTAAAACATAAGAAAACGAAACGGCAATAAGTTTGAGTGAAGGGTAAGGAAAGCGAAACTAATCAATGCCATTATCTATGAATTGAGGACTACTTTGGACCAATCAATCAATGCACATACAAATGAATAGCACAGAAAAGTGACTTTTATTATCAATTCAAACAAAACAATCTACAAGTCGTTCAGAGCCTGGTCGTAATCAACAGATTTGTAGAAGTACTCAGAAAACATCAATTAAAAAAATGCAAATAAAAATGTAAATAATTTGAACGCAATTGAGAAACAATTGAGATCAATATTGATACGAAAAACAATAAACAAGTAATGAAGTACATAAATAAATACAAAATGGAATGCATTTGATACCTGATTGTCCAGGACTGACACCTCCAACCACAAAGACCTGACAGGGACAAGACTCAAACTGATAGTCAGTATATCTTTGCAGTAATACATCGACAAAAGAGCAGAAAGACATGATTGAATCAATTAAATCAATTGATCACAACGTTCGAGTACTCCATCAAAACTGAATTCAAGGTTTTAATGCTTTTCACCACTTTTGCAATTGTTTAATTAATTAATAAAAATGCATTTTCATTATGGCAAGTCATGTTTAAAAATATTATCAAAAATAAATTCAAATTAGGACTAAATAAAATTAATTTTTAAAAATACGTTTTGCTCAAAAATATGTTAAGCATTAAATCCTGTCTTATTTCTCGTTTTACTTAACATTTTTTTCGTTACTCTCTTTTGTGTTATTTCTAACTCTGATGTTTATATTCGCAGCTGTTTTTCAACATCAATTACGTCTTTGTTATTTCAGCAATCACAACAAGAGTAAACTTTCTCAATTGCAATTTCAATCAATCAAATTAATAGATATAGCAAATTCACTCTACTTCTAAGGAGCAAAACACAATCAGTTCAAGTGGCTTTACATAAATATCTCTGCGTTGAAGCAGATGATGACTTCGTCCATTCGTATGAATTTAATTGAAATTAATATAAATAAGACTTAAATTCAGTTTTATGAACATATTTTATGAACATGTTATGCAATACTATTATAAGAGCATATTACTACCAATTGATTGGACGAAATGAATAGTCTTATAGTAACAGGTATTTAGCTTTGCAACCAATAGACTGGTTTTCATGTGACTGAAAATAACAGTTATTTAACTTTCAATGAGATAAGATCGTAAAACCGTACTTAACAGCCAGCTTTTTGTTATAGTCATACTGTTAGGAAAGGGGTTTCCCTTTTCATCAAAGCCTCATAACTGGATTTTCTGAGGCAATACTAGTATGCATGAAAGTCTTAGTGAAAGTTTGACTTTAAGCAACTTTTAGGGCAGTTTCAAAATATGCAATTTAGGTTTACACGTAATTCTTGATTGAGTTATTAAGAGATTTACTTTTTCCTCGCAAGTCAGATAACTTCCTCTGGACTGAACCGCGGAAATAGCTCTTATCTCTGTTCAGATGACTCTTCAGATAAAAGGCAATATTAGAGAAAATCTCTTCAGACAATATGGTTATTGAATGTAGAAAAGAAATTCATGCGATTTTATTGATAATAAACAGATTGTTTAAATAATGGGCACTCCTTTGACCTTAAGGTTAGGTTGGCTGATATACTAAATAAAATAAGATATCAATTGTGTCAATAGGACATGAAAGCTAAGTTATGAAAGATATATTCTGCAAATCGATTATAACTATGGTTTCTATTAGATAATATGCGTTAATTTCTTTAGATACAAAGTTATTTCTTTCTGTTATAACAGTTCCAGGCTAAAGGTTTCTTTCGAGAAACTAGTAAAATTCAAAATGGCTTTCAAATTGCAATATTTCTGATTCAAAAGTTTCAAGTGTTTATGTTAGATTAAACTCCAGAAGTGCAGACCACTCAAATTTGAGACCACAATCTCAATATGAATTACAAATGTAAGAGATTAATTCATATACACACAAAGAAAGCTCAATTTTCAATGGCTGCATTTTCTACCAAAGTTATTATTGTGCTCCGAAATATTGTACATTTAAAACTTTTTTTAAAATGGGCAATTTTCCAAAATTTTTAAATCAAAATATCAAAGGAATTAGTTTATTAAAGACTGTTTATGCACAGTAAAACTTGTCTAACTTTAACATACACTTAAGTGCCTTTAAAAAAATATAAAAATGCCACAGAAAAACATTACTTAATTGATATTGGTCTCTAAAAACCACTTAACTACATGTTCAAGTTGGAGAGATTTTCTGCATAAACTATTTTACCTTTTCTAAAAACAACTGCTAGAAAACCAAGAATTTTTTAGATAACGAAATCCGGGATATGAGTGTTTTGTATGTAGCAAAAATCTTATTTGTGAAACATACCTGTACTGACAAATGACATGATATACTTCTGTTTAGCATTAATCGTGGAATGAAGAGGTGTTTGAAGTTTGATTCATTTTTGATTACAATAATTTATTGCTTAGTTTCATTGCTGTCACAGCTATAAAAAACTTTATTTGTTGTCACATGAATTTCTTGCGTGACTCATGCATTATTTTGTGATTCGTATGCAGATATTTAAAGGCTTAACGATTCAGATGGGAATAGTATTAGAATCAGTTCAACATAAGTTAATAAGAAATTAAATCCGTTTGCTTTTTTCAACTATTATTGATTATACTCCAGTTTATGGTTTCTTTAGAGGTTAGGCATTAAGGAGTCATGTCAGTGTTAGGCTTGACAAAACATGTTTCAAAATATTTAAAAATTGCCTAAAATATCTAGCGGTGTTTAAAACTTCTTCAGCCCTCAAAGCGTGCATTGCACCTTATTTCGAGAAAACTCGAGAATCTATTTTTGACTATTTTTAGTCGAAAAAGTGTAAAAATGCTTTTTTATCGAAAATTCAAACAGAAAATACTTCAAAATAGTGTTTGGTAGAGCATTTAATGTGATCAATTTATATGATAATTTAACAAATATCCTATCAAATTTGAAAAGTTTATGCCAGATTTTGTTCAAATTAACAATTTTTAAAACTAATGCTCAATAAATGCTTTAAATTATTTTGAAATGTTTCAAAGCGCTATAAAACATTGTTTGCAAACAAGTACTTTATAACAATTAAGCTTACTCATCATCAAAACAATGTTCTTCTATGGCTAGTGCGGCACTAGAGCTCGAACATAAGCTAAATTTTCAAGCCCAACCCAATCCGTACCCGCAAGGGTTTGTAAGCGGGCTACCCGTAAAAACCCGTACAGCCCTTAAAAATGACAAATGCTCATAATTTAATATTTTATTAAATCGTATTTCATTACTACGATTCATTACTATAAAATTATTTTATTCTGTCAATTATTTTTTTTTTATAGAAATCAAAGTTTGATCTTGTAAATAGTAATTTACCCACATTACTTGGACACGAGATGACCATTTATCAGATAATGCAACACAAGCGTAGCTAAGGTTTCTCTCACTAGATAAATTTGTAGCAGGGGTTGATAGCAAACGCCTTAAAATTATGAAAAGACGTGGATATTTGAGTTTATTTTGTACTCAGAATTGCACTATTGGAGAGTTTAGTATAAAATTATACATTAAATCCAAATAATTTTGTACTTCAACATATCTTCCATTGATTGAGACTGTTTTCTGTGCAATATTAATAAAGTCTTTGAGACTGAAGAGTCAACTTTAACATCAGTAATAATAATTTTATCAAAAGTTTGTGTATTTTAGATATTAATACTTTCTGCAGTTGATTTTAATAAATTTACCTACATAATTACTATTTAATTTTTTAAAAACAAAACCTTGTTTATGTGCGAGTTTTCGAGACAAATTTTTCAAACCCGACTCAACCCGTAAAATTTTTTTGCTGACCCAACCCGACCCAACCCGACCCAAACCCGTACGGGTTTGGGTTCTTAACGGGTTCTCGACGGGTTTAGGGTTTCAAGTTCGACCTCTACGCGGCACTTACTCAGCTAGCCTAACCAAATTTAGCAGTAAAAATGATAATCACATCATTTTAGCTAAGCCAGGTTAGGTAAGGGGAATGGTGTACATAGAGCATTCGGCATAGGAGCAAATTGTTTAGGTAATGACGTGAACCCTAAATACCCAAACTCAATATGAGCCATAAACTGAGGGATAACTTGTTATAGCCACAATCAACATTGTTAGCTTTAAAAAATTTATGGATTATAATAGAGAAGTAGTTTAAGATATCCGCATTTGGATCAAAGGCAAAACTAACCATCATTTTAAAACAATGTCAACTATAAGATATAAGCAGAATAATTGGAGCTTTTGTATCTTAAAATTGAAAAAGAATGTAAACATGTTTATAGTATTTTACTGCGCATTAGAGTAATAGATGCTGGATGATGTGATTGCATTTAATTTGCGCTCTTTTATTAATTATGCAGGTGGCCAAAAACGGATCCATTTATTACAATTCAAGTACAGAGAGTACTTATTGAGTGTCATTTGTTGCTGGACACGTCTGCCTTTCAAGTTCATAATAATGCTTGAAAAAATCATTCCAAGTCAAGTATTAAGTATTAGATGTTTTGGTAAGTATCGAGACTATCATATATAAGAAACGATCAAGGTTATAAACATGTTTATTAAATATTATTATGCACTAGAGTAAAGTATACTGAACGATGTGGTTGGTTATAATTTACACGCTTTTAATTATTAAATATGTGAGTGGGCCAAAAACTGACCCACTTTGGGAAAGTCTAACCAAGCAAGAACAGTGAGCTTTATTAAATGTCATGTGCTATTGGGCACTATTGCGGCTGAAGTTTATAATTTGCTACAGACTGTTGGGCGCAGCCAAGCATTAAATCGCCCACGAGTGTTCCAACTTTATAAAGAGTTTAACGATAGAAGCCGTTCAAGCAGCGAAGAGTTACCTCGGAAGAGGAGACCTCGCACTTCAACTGACCAATACCATAAGCAAAAACTTAAAGAGCTTTTACTTGAAGACCATGACTGGAGTACTCTCGAATTTGCCGAAACATTAGGTTTAAGTTATTGGGCCACAAGAAAGCTTCTGAAAGAAATCAGAGCCAAAAAATAGCCACTAGGTGGGTACCACGTCAGCTGACCCCCGCTCAGAAATCTCACGCGTAGATATTTGTACTGAGCATCTTGAAAGATACTACAGTGACCATGAAATGCTAGATAGAATTATAGCTATTGAGGAGACATGGCTCAAATACTATGACCCTAAGGATCGTTGGGCATCTCGTCAATATCACCTCCCTGGAGAACCACCATAAGAATATCGATTTGAAAAATCATAAATTTGAAATAATGCTAGCGCTCGTAATTTGTATCCCAGGCCTACAAAGGTAAGAATAACAAAACAAGATTGGAAGCAGATGATGATAGTGGCCTTTCATAAAAATCGGGTGTTGGGTTACAGAACTTACCGAAAATTAAAAATGTCAATTTTGAAGTTTATCTCGAATTTTTGAGTCAAGTAATACTTCCAGAGATAAAACAACTAGGGATTCATAGACTAATAATACTCCATGACAACGCGAGACCCCATAAACATTCGAAAGTTCAAGGATTCTTTGTGAGACATCGATGGAAAGAATTGAAACACCCGCCTTATAGCCCTGATTTGAACCCGTACTATTACGATGGCATATATAGAATAAAGAGGCTCAACAAAGATAAAATATTTAATACTCCGCATGAACTAGAAACGGCTTATAAGAGAGTTATAGATGAAATAAATTTAAAAGGTTCCGCTACTGGCATACGCCAACTCCCACTGAGATAGGACTCGGCCAATCAGACTGAAGGCGAATATGTTCACTAATCTTATATTCAAATTTTAGTTTCATTAAATGACATTTAAGATATGATAGTCTCGTTACTTATCAAAAGTCCTAATAGAAGCCGAGTCTACGAAGTTTATAAAGTTTAAAGAAAGAACGAACCCGTTTCAAAAATGGAGATGCTCCTCATGAAGAGAGACCTCGTGAGGCGACCGATGAAATTCAAGAAGAAAAACTTAAAGAATTTCACCAGAAAATACAAATGTCAATTTATTTGAAAATTGACATTTGTATTTTTCGGTAAAATTCGATAACCAATCATCCTATTTTGATGGAAGCAATAGTCATCATGACCTTTCAATTATCCATCGTTGCTCTTGTTTTGGTAGACCTATCATATCAAATATGGTCACTAGCATTATTTTAGTTTTGTAATATTTTAAGTTAAAATTACACACTGTTCTTGTCCAGGTAAGCTTCAATGACATGAGTTATATGACATGATTTAACTCCTTAGGGTTATATGATCTGATCAATTTAATAATTATATATAATTTGAAAATTTTGATTTTTTTTTGAACAAATGCATCGAAAAGTAAGAAACCACAGGCTTCACAATCCACTTATCTAGCACGACAATGCTAAACCATATAAACGCCAGAAAGTTTAAGAATTCTTTAATCGACATCGATGGAGGGAATTCATCAGTCCCTTACAGTTCTGATCTGAACCCTTGCGAATTTAATGGTATTGCGAGAATAATGACCCAATAAAGGTAGAGATTTGCTAATGAAGTTTGGCCTAGGATGGCGTATGATCGAGTTATAAGTGAAACAAACATCTAAAGAGCCGCCATTGGTATGAGATACTCTCCACTGTAATGGGTTTCGGTCAACCAAACAGGAGGCCAATGCATCTATTCATCATATAATAATATTTAAAATATATTAATTTGTCCTAAAAATGCAGTTATTCGAACTATTCTGTTATTTTCTAGTGAGATTTAACAGTATTTTTTGCTATATTTTAGAAAATTTATTACTTTCTGGTTCAATCATGAAAATTTTAAAATTAATTGCAGCAAATAAGCATAAAAATAAGTTGATTTGTATTTTGCTATGATAAACAACAAATTCCATTAATTTTTACTAAATTATTAGTATTAGGCACATTTCATTCAAACAATTTTGAACCAATAAAGAAACGGTTGAATGCGAGAAATGAAGAAAAACCTCAACATAATGACCTAAGAATATATATAAATATCCCTAAGATTGAATTAATCATAATTGAAAGTATTAGAATCTGATAAGAAAAATTGAATTTTTTTGACTCAATGTTTTTGAACTTATTAGAATAAAAAATACAGGTCTTTTACTTATGACTATTACATGAAGTATTGGTTTGTTAAGAAAGTAATGGCCAAACATATAGAAACTTACTATGTATTTTTTGGCCATTACTTTCTTAACAACCCAATATTGATTGCTTTCGCTGCTTAATAAACTTTTTGAAATAATATGTTTCATGATCACTAGCACTATGAGTTTTATTTTTAATCAATTCTCTTTTGCATTTGTTATTGAAACTATTCATTTTCAATTAATTGTTAACTAACTTTTTTTTTATTTATTTTGATAGTATTTCGATTGAAATGTTTGATAACATAATGGTATAAATTTGAAAGTCTTGTTGTATTTTTCACTCGTCAGTCTAATAATACCTTATCTTATGTTGAAGTTTAAGAGTTGAAAAAAGGAAACATTTAAACTTATGAATTAATAAGTTCTATGCATAAACAGTTAAAATTGTTTTATCATGTGTGCCTTTCATTGCTAAGGCTTTTCTTCATTTCTCGCATTCAGTTATTTTTTTCTTAATGCCAGTTCCAATATTTGTTAAACGAAATTGTATGCAAAATTACTAACAATATCATTCACTCTATGATGTAATTTCCAGTCCGAGACAATTGTCCTCCAAGTATTTGAGTCAAGTTCTTAATGCTAAATAGAAGTGCATCTCAAAGTACTACAGGATGGACATTTTAAAACCGAACACAACCGAACATCAAAACTTCTTTACTCGTACTTTCTAAAGAAAAGTTTTATCGGAAAAGTTCAATATTAGAAAATACCTAATTTGAACTTTTATCAAACATTAATCTAAGATAAGAATGAATAAAAACAAAAATAGTTTTCACAACAGTCGAACGTAGCGTGTGGTCACTATCACCACTTTAGCTGAACAAGCATTACTTGAAGAAGTGAAGTAGTTTTAAAAGCTTAATCAAATTAGCCTGAAACTCCGCAGAAATACAAGCAAAACCAATATAAACATGATTTCATTATCACTATCTTTGGACGTGGATCAGTTGGTGGTGATAGTGAGATCATATTGACACTAATTGTCCTCAAACATTGGGTGATTTGAAAATAAATATTGAAAGTGAAATTTAAAAATAACTACTGAAAATTTGGTCAATGTTTCTGAAAGTATGATTCAAAGAGTTAATTTCTGTTTGGAGAATAATGGCGGACACTTTCAGCATTTACTATAAATTCAAACAATATGTACTTTTTAAACACTTTTGTAATTTTGTTTATGAACTGGTAAAAAGTACATTTTGAGTAAATGCCTTTTTATTTAAGTATAAAATAGTTAACCTGTTTCTGATAGGAATCATAACAAAAGCTTTATCCATGATGACTAAGTTCAGTTTTTAAAATGACCACCCTGTATATATAAAGTGATGCATAAACTTCATCCACTGAATGCTAATAGATCTTAAGACTGTTGTTGAAGGACTTCAGGTGATAAATAGGGAAGACTTCCGCGAAATAGTTCTACTCAAACATCTTACTACTTTTCAATTGCTCTGTCTTTGGAAAACTAAAATATATTATTTAAGGTGCGAATTTGTGACTAGGTAATATATTCTCAACTTTGATATTCCGATCGGATATAACATAAGAATGCGTGTGATCAATTGCATCCAATATATGCTTAAACGTAGTCTTATACTGATTTTCTTTTGTGGCCCTATTTTTACGGATATAGTCGGCAATGGTTCTTTTGGGTGCATATTCTATCAGTGTATAAGTAATATTCTTCGATTGAACAATCTTATAAACCGAGACAATGTTAGGATGTCTGACTCTGACCATTACCTTCAATTCTCGTGACAAAAATTTTAGTCGATTGTTGACAGACGCCTTGTTCAAATTGATCACTTTCAAAGCCACCATTTATTATTTTGGTCAATAGTCGAGTAGACATTCGCATAATTTCCTTTTCCGATCTCTTGTATAGCTTATAATATATTGGCTCAATAACAGCATTGATTTTCTGTATTTGTGGAGTTATTTTTCCGGTATATATCGATCCCATATTCCTATTGATATTTGCCGCAATGTTATAGCTACAGGGTGTAACACGAATCGGTATCAGAAAGTAAAAACTTATCATGAAAAGATTTTTCAATGTTTTACAGGAAAACTTTATAAAAATCAAGAGGTATAGTGAAAGTTTATGTTAGGATATCCTCGATATGTCAGCCATTCTCCTGATGGATGTGATGAAGATGAAGTTGAACATCGTTAATAACGTCATCGAAATTTCAGTTTCAAAATCCCATACAGAGTTCTCAATGATGTTATTGACTATATTCAACTTCATCTCCGTCACATCCATCAGAAGAATGGCTGACATATCGAGGATATTCTAACATAAAACTTCATTATACCTCTTGATTTTTTATAAAATTTTCCTGTAAAAATATTGAAAAATCTTTTTATAATAAATTTTTACTTTCTGATACCGAATCGTGTTACACCCTGTACTTCCTACGGTGGTCATTGAAAACACGTTGCAGTACGCGCCGTCCGCTAGAGCTTTATATTTCATTTCTTGTGAATCAGGTCTTTGTGTGTGTCATACCTTTTTGTGCAGACTTTGGTCCTTTGTCTTTTGATTCTTTGGACTCATTTTATTACATTATTTGTGGCCTTTTAAGCTGGTCTCGATCACTATTCTCTGTTTTAATTTGAATAATTTGTGCTCATCAGTTGCATATCATTCACAAATGAGTGAAAATTAAAAATTTTATACAAAATTATTGTAAAGAAAATGTTATGATAATGAATCAGAAAGTGGAGATAATTTAAAAAGAGATAGTTGAAACGGAAAATAGTTTTAAACCTTTCAAAATCTTTAGCTTAAAATATAGTTAAGTTAAATGCCATTTGATACAGGTAGGTGTCAATTAATTTTAAAATTTCTAATACTTAGGTTTTAGTGAAAACCTATAGTGAGAATAAGTTTAATAATTGTTATATGGTTGGATTCCTCATCCTAGCACTTCAAAACTCTTGTGAAATTTTCTTCAGTCCTATTATCACTCTCAGGATGCACTTAACATCAAAATAAAGAATTAAAAAATCAGTTTATTGTAGTGATATCAATTTACAAAGTGAATTTGAATTTTTATTTGGAGCAGCAATTTTAAACTTAGTGCTCACCTCGCATTTCAGGTCAGATTGGGTCAAGTTATGCCTTCTATATTGTTGTACTTGCACTGTTACGACCGGCTACACAGCTCCAACTTATCTAAATCCATGTTAGTTAGATTAGTTTAGGTTTCAGTACACATTGCAACAATATAAAGTACAGGACTAAATTAAAACCATTACTTATTTTGAATATTTATTTATTATTAGAAAATTCAATAAAAAATCTCAGTTAATAAAACTTAAAATTACCATTATTTAAACTTCTTTTTTCTTCAAAAGTATCCTCATTTTAATCTTTGAATTAAGTCACATAACAGAATGTTGATTTATTATATATTCCTATTGATTTATATTTTATTCCTTACTTCTTCCTATGGTAAGAATTATTGCTATTCCGAAGAGAACTCAACTTCTCGTGCATTTGTTATCGGATAGAATATTTCCGAAAGAACTACTTCTTGGAAATATGGCCTTCGAACGAGTCCTATTCTAGAAAGAATTTTTACCATTCAAGACTAATTTAGACCAAATAGCTAGATGTACATTTTGCATAAAAGTACAAATCTGTAAACATCTACTTATTTTCAGATTCACTTGATTAACTAGTGAATGCAGCGATTATTGATCTAGATTCATGTAATGTAAATCACTTTGAAATTTACTCTTAAAATTCTGGTCAAACTAAGAACCTTATCTTATCTTATAGCCACATGACTCATAGCAAAGAAATTAATTTTATCGCTTATCGATTAAATCCTAGTGAATCCTTGGACATAATCACAGCAGCGGCTGATATGCCGTAGAGTATGACCATAAACGGGCTGCTCAACGGAAACTTTTGGCTGGATAAGAGCTTGACTTTAGTGGATTTATCATCGATGAAATAACAGATACTTTTTATGCGCTCTTTTTAATCAATATAAGGGACGCTATTTATAATGGAGCGCTGGCTTTTGAGGGGCCTTTAAATACTAGTTGGTCTCTTATTGTACAGTTAAATGTATACAATAAGTTAATTGATATTAATGACCAGATTTATGCTTTGAGTCAGTCGAACCATGACTCGGACGATAAAATCATTCTTTTCTTTCAAGCACAGCTGTTTTAATTAGGAAAAAATGGTATATCACAGTTTGGCGCTAGCTTTACCAGTGATTCTAATTTTAATGTCACAATGTCTAGCTTAGTTTAAAAGAATTCTTTAACTGCTACTGAAATTCGAGTATTAAAATGGAGTTGACTCTGAATTCAGGTGATCAGATAGAAGTTGATACAAGCGGTAGTTCTTTAGATTCAATCAGTTTTCCGATCAAGCCAAATTCAGAATCAACTAGATTTGATTCTCTTCCGTAGATAATTGTGTCGACTGTTGTAACAAATAAAAGTGGTTGCGTTGCGGTTGTCTCAGCCACAATTACAAATCGAAATTCTGGCACTTGGCTGAACAACCGTTTTCGATCAAAAATTCAATTTTTGATTCAAAGATAAAAATCAAATGTCAGAGAGAACCGAAAATCAGGAGATTGAGTAAAGAGTATGTGAATACCAAGAGCTTGATTTTGGCTCTCGATTGGAAAAGTTAGTTTCTCGGCTAATAAAATATCAGTAGAACTGAATTTTGCGAATAATTTTCAATTCCTTCGGACGAAAGATAAAAATAAAATTGTTTCTATTACATTCAATTCTTATTTAAACTTTTAATGCTTGTTTTCATGAGCAGTAAATTTGACGCTGTTTGGAATAATTAACTTTATTATTATTGCTACACATATTTTTGAGAAAAAGAATCCATCTATTAAATCTCTATCATACTTTGATCAACTTTAACGAATTTGTTAGAAAAATCTATTTTTTCGATTTCAGTATTTTACATGCTTAATGATACTGCAATCTAGAGAGTAATTTTCGATTCTTTTGGAATTAAATGTTTACTTGAGTTTAGATGTCATAAAAAAGAATAAACTTACAAAATCAACTCTTTTCATAAAAACGATCCTCTCCGTAAAGACTGTGCAAACATCAAAATTTACTTTTGCATGCTGTATGCACAGTCTACTATTTATAGCTTGCTATTTTTCAAGTTATAAATTTAACTAAACTCCTATAAAAATTTCAAACAATGAGGATTAGTTATTTTAATATCAGAAATTTGGGTTAGAAAACAAATAATTGACTTTGATCTGAAATTGATTAACTGAAATGAAATTAAAGTTAAATATCTTTTTTCTGATCACTAGAATGTTTAACCATATTGACACATCCCGCTTATTGGCATATGGATATTTAAGCATACGTGAATAAATATTAGATAATTGATTAAATGAGGGCTTAATTACTAATTCAAGCAAATTAATCCAAATGAATAGAAAATTTCAATTAGATGTTGAGATAGATTTAATTTGATTATTTACAAGTTCGGTTACCCGGCCTTTATATAGTCAGCCCTGGAGATAATATGAAGTCAAAACTAATCGTATTTATGAAATACTTTTCAAAGTTTTCCAATAGAAGCTGAAAAATGTAAGATTCACCTGAATGAAAAAATTGAAGTTTTAGAACAGTTTGAGGTTTTCAAATGTGTTCATTCCATTGACTTATGGAATGATAAACAAGTATTGATAATAAAATATGTTTCAATTCAAATTCGTTATTTGGGGATTCGAAACAAAGATAGGATTCAATTAATCGTTAGTAGTTCGAATGTATTTGTTCTGGAGAAAAATGGTTTGATCATGAATCGAAAAGTGTAAAAGATGAGCCTTCAACCAACTTTCCTCTTGTAACAAACTAATGTATAACTTTGTTCAATAAGTGTCTAATACTTATTGAACATTTGAAAGAGTGTCAGGTCAATTTTTTCTATGAAGTTTAGATCTAATAATTTAGAAGTATTCGATTCGAAGGGATGTCTGGAGAATATTGTTATAAAAATGTAGGTTAGGTTAGTCGCAAGTGTGCACTAAGTTAGCTGAAAGTGTAGACTCAGACTAGCCAAGAGTAATTGTATGGAATCATAAGTTTATAGTAGTATTTGCCAAACTTATTGTATAAACTAAATGTGATCGTCAGATGACTCTACTATTGATCAAATTTGTTGTTTAATCTGTTCAAATACACCCTTATTTTGAATAGTTTCTCAATTTGATTAATAAACTTATCATATTAGTAATAGGTCTACATTATTTTAATTTCTAGTCATTACTTCGAATTAAGTCAATAATCATATTGAATATAAGAAGTATTCGTAAAAATGAGTCATCCAATCAATAGAAATAGTTTAACAAAATAGCAGTGTTTGGGGAGACTTTCTTAATAGAAGAGTCACTTTTGACAGGGCTTTAGCGCAGAGTCTTTTCGTTCACAACGTTCAGAGTGAGAGAGCCCTAAGTCTAGCATTAATAGCACATGACGTTCAATACAGTTCTTACAAAAGCATTTGCGAAGTGTCACGCAGTGGATATTTCTTTAAACTCATTACTCATTTCTTATTTAATTGCACGTCAATACGACGCAAAGCATTTTCAAATAAATCTCATCTATTTGTTGGCGATAAAAATGTTATAACAACTTGAAAGGAAAACATTTTTAGTGAGAAATGCACAATTTGGTCGCGTTGTTGTGTTTAATTTGTTGGTATGTCCAATAAGTGGCGCTTTGGAAGGAGTTTCTCAACAATGTCTAGTTGTTGTTAGTGCTCGAATATGGGGTGCGATAAGGTTAGACAGTTTAGAATAGAGTAAGTATAATAGTGTTGGTATTGGCATTGATAGATAGGATTGGTATTCAGTTTAGTTTGGCATAGAGAGAACTGCACTTGTGCCACACCCAACCGACGAGCAGATCTCAAGTCTCTCTCCCTCTCTCTCCGATTTTGGGGGCATTTCGATTGAACGCCAACTATAAGACACTAACACTAAGTCTCATAATAGTATATATAGTTATATGTATTCAACATAACTAAAGTGAAGGACATAATTGACCCCATGTTTAGTATCAATGAATTACGGGGTATTCGCCGACTCGGCTTTTCATATGATATGTGAACCAATTTATTAATTGAATAACTCTATCGTTTGTCACAATTGATGGCCAATCAATGTGTTTGTCTTTGGAGTGCTTTATATTCAAAACAGTCTGTCATTTAGACCATTCTTAAGATTGTTGTGTTGCCAACCATTATATCATATGATAATCAATTGATCAGATCTATTATTGCTGATATTGATCTAAATTATTGCCCAGTTCAACAAATGGACTCTTAATTAGGTTTATACTGAATCAATGTTTGTGTTATTCACGAATACATTGATATATGTATTGAAACAGTGAGACATTTATTGATATCAATCGAGACTTAAATAAATATTTTGTCTGATTATAACGTTTCGATCAGTCGGCGGTTAATTCCGACCGACGCGACCACTGATCCGTTCAAAACGGGTATCACAGTTATGGCGTGTTGTCTGAGCGAAGAAGCAAAGGAGCAGAAGAGAATCAATCAAGAGATCGAACGACAATTGAGAAAAGATAAAAGAGATGCCAGACGCGAACTCAAACTATTACTGCTCGGTATGTCTTTTCTACCAATTATCGCTAAGTTTTAGCCTAATTTCCTAACCATTACTCCAATTTATGCCTCTATTCATGTCTAACCGCTTTTCACATTCGGCTCAATACATATCCAGTTTATTCATATCTGAACTGATTTCTAATTTTGTTTTGTTTTGTTTGTGCTCTAATCCATTCAAATCAAATGGATATGAATTTGAGTGGAATGTGATAATTGATGTTCAGATTAATTTCATAGTGAAATGGGATAAAAGTATGAATTGATATAATTTTGATGACTTAAAGTCAGCCATATTTGAGATTACAATTGAAGGCATGTATATTACGGATAATCTATTGCTCGAAACATTGTATACATTTTCCTACTATTTATTACTCAATTATAATATTTATTTTAATTTTTCTAAACTAAAGCCCATTTTGTGTGCCTTCAACTCCTATTGAAATTGCATTTTCGTGTCTGATCTGATTGTGAGCACATTTGTGTTTGAATGCAATCTCAGGCAAATATTAAATCTATCGTATCTTTTACTACTTTTGATGACTCAAACTAACAGTCATTTTTTAGTTAATAACAATTACTTATGACAATCGTTAGCAATAAAATAGTAAAATAATTATTACTCAGTCAAAAATTAGCTTTGATTGCCTCCTGTTCCAATACTTTCTTACAATTAGTCTTCGAGCCAATTAATGGATTGGATAAATTTGGTTAATTCTAACTAATCTTTAATTAATATTTTGTTTAACAACATTTGTTGAGTCTCTTTATATATGCGTGAATTGTGTGTACATTTTTAAGTACGACTGCAGACAAAACTTATTTACTATTAAGAAATCAAATTTGAGGCACCTTTATATGAGAACTCGAAATAATTATCAGAAACTTGATAATATGTTTGATAAGAAAATGCATTTATTTGTTCCTATTTTTTAATTGCTGACAATAAGTGAAATGTTAAATGTTTTTGTCTGTTTTTCACTTCTCACTAATTGAAATGAATATGAAATTAGTCTTTTACGCTTTCAGACTCTAATATACCTCTAAATGAATATCGAAACAATAACTAACTTATATTTGTTGATCAAACTTGTGCTAATTTCGTTTCCGTTGATTACTATTTAGAAAATAATAGTACAATATCTCAGGTTTGATATTAGCAGAAATGTGTAATCTTAATCAGGACGATATCTGTAATTGAATGTAATTGACAGTTTGGTTGAATGAGTTGAACTTTTTGTTCTTTGTGTAGTACTGCATATAAATACTTTACTCAAATATCTTAGTTGGCATTATTTATATTATTATTGCTTATCATTTTATAGTCAGAAATCCATTGTCGAGTCGAGTATAATAATTGAATAAAAACCTCAAATCACTTATAGCTTTGTTGTTATGCATACATTTGTTAATATTTTTTTTATTATATTTGATTTTTGATTTGCCTGCAAACATTGGCGTCATTTTCAAAATAAAGGACTAATAATTTTGGGATTAAAGCAATATGATTGATAGATATTTGACAGATATTTAGTTCAATTATTGATTTTCCTTCTGATACTGAGAAAGGGTTAACACAATATTTGAACGTTTGGTAACCTGAGACTTAATAAATTTGTATTTACAATAAAGAGAAAGAAAAAATGAAAATCAATAAAGACAATAAAAGCTTAATAGTATGGAAGAAATAATGGATATTTATTTTGAAACTTTTCTTAATAGGAACCGGAGAATCGGGAAAGAGCACGTTTATTAAGCAGATGCGAATCATTCACGGCTCCGGTTATTCAGATGAAGACAAGAGAGGTTTCATAAAACTGGTCTATCAAAATATTTTCATGGCTATGCAAAGCATGATTAAAGCCATGGATATGCTCAAAATCCCCTACAAAGATCCTAGAAATTCAGTGAGTCTCCACTTGTCCATCTGATCAGAATCCGAATTTGATTAGAGTCTCGATTTGAATTCGATCTCAATCTCAATTCTATGAGCATATGAATCTGAATTCGATCGGAATCTGAGCCAGAATTTGATTTTGCAATTCATACAATGTTTAACTTGATATTTATTTTGCTTGTCAAACAGGAAAATGCAGAACTAGTTCGGTCTGTAGATTATGAAACAGTGACAACATTTGATAGTCCTTATGTAGAAGCTATTAAGCAATTATGGTCGGATAGCGGAATACAAGAATGTTATGATAGAAGAAGAGAGTATCAACTCACAGATTCTGCCAAATAGTACGTCACTATTGATTATTTGCTTTTATACTTTGAGATTTAAGATTTAATGGTAAATATATTAAAATGTGACTCATTTCAAATCTTACTTAACCAACAGCTACCTTAGCGATGTAGACCGAATAGCTGCCACTGATTATTTGCCTACACAACAAGATATTCTAAGAGTTAGAGTGCCTACAACTGGCATCATTGAGTACCCTTTCGATTTAGATTCTATCATATTTAGGTGAGTTTCAACTTATTTCAGTCACTTTGATTGGTTTTGAATGAACTGATTAACTGGTTTTCCTACAGAATGGTAGACGTAGGCGGTCAAAGGTCAGAGCGGCGGAAATGGATACATTGTTTTGAAAATGTAACTTCAATTATATTTTTAGTCGCCTTAAGTGAATATGATCAAATTCTATTCGAGTCAGATAATGAAGTTAGTATTTTTTCATTTATATCTTCTATATTTAGCTTAAATATTTTGCTCAAATACTAATTCAATCTTTTTTTCCTCCAATAGAATCGAATGGAAGAGAGTAAAGCATTATTTAAAACGATAATCACATATCCGTGGTTTCAAAATTCCTCCGTTATTCTCTTCCTTAATAAGAAAGACTTATTAGAAGAAAAAATAATGTATTCTCATCTCGTCGACTATTTTCCTGAATATGATGGTAAGACTGTTTAATTCTAATTAATCTTGATTTTTTGGTCGCTATTCACCGATAAACCAATGCTTATCTATTTATTCAAACCCTTATTTCTCTACCATATCTACTTTTCTTCAAATATAAACTACAATAAGTTGACACTAAGTGAATAATAAAAATTACTTAATTGAGTTGATTGTTTTCTCTTGTTTCCAATTTAATTCTATTATATTTTGATGATAAATGAAATTAAACCTAAGATATACTCTAAAGCATGTGATGTGAGTCAATCGCTTCCTGATTTCTCATTTATTTATATAACTCTTTCTCTAGTATTTAATTACTTCTGTCTGTGTAGTTAATGTAAAAATTATTTATTGCAAATAGCGTTAGTTTTTCGTAGTTGTGGTTTTTCGTGTTAGACATCAAGTAGAATGAAGTTTTCGTTAATTATGCGAAAATGTGGAATATTTACTTCTGGTTATAAATTATAATATAAGCTTAGCATTAATAACTAATAGAAATCAGGTCATCGCATATTCATTCACTATTCACTCAATACTTGTGCAGCCTTTCATTGATATTTGATACTCAATTTTACCGCCATTTACCCAATTCGACTGATTTTCATTTCCTTCACTTTATTGATTTGATCGAATATGTGATCAAGTTTTTAAGTAATATATGTGTAAGGTTCGCTGTTAATTATTGCAGAACATATAATTTAATGTTACCATAAGATTTAGATTATTAAAATCTATTGTGATATTTAGGGCCAAAGAAAGATGCCATTCATGCCAGAGAGTTCATACTCAAGATGTTTGTGGACCTCAATCCTGACAGTGAAAAAATCATATATTCTCATTTTACATGTGCAACAGGTATGCATTCTTTTTAATTTTCACTAGTTTTATGTCTATTTTATTATAAATTTCAATTTATTCTATACCTCTATTCAATTATAAGTTGATGTAAATATTTCAAACATTATATTTTTCCACTGTTACACTTTAACTTGAGCATTCATAATTTTTTGCATACATTCCTGATTCTATTTCTCTAAAATTGATTTGACTCAAGAATTTATAATTTGATTATTGAAAAATTATTCGAACTGATTACCTAATGCGTAACACTTGATTGACCCAGACGATCAGGAGTAACGTTTGAGTTTATGAAACTGAATGTACATGTTTCAAATCGAGTTTAATACTCGATAAATTCATTTTCTCATAAAGCCTAGAATTATATTGTTTTTCCAAAAACGGCTAAATTTGCTCAATACAGACAATTTAGTGATAGGTTAGCAGGATATAACTTATTTTTCACTGAATATTTGAGTCAATCAATTGAATGAATCTGAATTGATTGACTGATCTTTAAAAAAATTGATTTAATTATATAATTAGAAACTAATTGTTAATTATTTTCTTTATTTTTTTGAAATACAGACACAGAAAATATCCGGTTTGTATTTGCAGCAGTAAAAGATACTATATTGCAGCTTAATTTAAAAGAATATAATTTGGTGTAGTCAGTGATTTGTTTTTTAATAAAATTCTATTTCGAAATTATTAATAATTATTAAGAAGATATCAGATGAAGATAAGAAGAAATTAATAATTGACAGATTGATTGTAAATTTGTTATATTGTGTTTGTGTGAGTGTGTGCGCCGAATGCTTTGATAAGCATTAGATCTTGAGGCCAGTCAACAGCCCTTAACATCAATCAAATCATCATTATTTGACGCCATACGCCATACACTCTGATGAATGCAGCTCTTTGTGCAGATTATCGATTACTAAATCTATTAGAAAATTGACTGTCAATTCGAATAATTGTACGGTTAAGTACTTCTAAACTGTACTCGCATTACACACTTTTCATGTGCACATCTTTAATATTTGTATTAGCCATCAAACCAACTCTCGGGGACTTTTTAACTAAATTTAGTGCAATTTTTTCTTTTGCAAAGAGAAAAAGACAACTTCCTGTACATTATTATTCTTTTTGCTTTACGGCTGCATTGATTGGTGCAAAAACAAATTTGGCTGAAATACTGCTTTGACTATTACGAAATTTTGGTCATAAGTTACTCTTCTATCATATTTAATATTAATTTTACTGTTTAAATAAGGAGTGATATACTATTCTACCAAAATTGACTCCAAATTTGTTGCTTTTCCACAAAAATCTTTTTTTCAACTTTTCAAAAACTACTGAATTTCTGGTGTATTATAATATGATTCTTTATTTTAAAAAAATTTTAATTTAATTTAAACTTTTTTTAATTAATTTGAAATCGGCCCACAATTTGTGCTGTATTTCAGCTTTTGAAAAAATCTGGAGATTTGCACTTATTTTGTGTTATTTAGTTCCCAGAAACGAAAAACGTCTTCATCTAAACCTTGCTATCCGTTTGCATACTTTTGCTTAAATTAATTGAAATTTGACTGTAATTTAATACAAAAACAGAAAAGATGAATGAGACAAATGAGGCAATTGGTAGTGCATGTAATGTACAAACTAAATGAAAATAATGTGTTCTTTCTCAATGACTTAATTTGTAGCTACAGTGCCAACAAATAACATTTTACAACAGCCAAAATAACTGTTTGTTTGACGGTTTTGACGGTTTAAACGGTGCTTTGTTCAAAGTAACTGTTAATTGTTTAGATTTATATTATTCGACAACTAGTAGTAATTTATTAATGACAAAAACCTGTTAAACAATTCAATATCATGTTTCAGTTATGATAATTTTTTTCACAAATTCACTTTTTGTAACGTTAAAATTTATATATAATATGCAGATTTGCTTTTTAAACGATATGTACAGTACGTTCAAAAAAGGTTTTTTGTTATTTCAATTGAATAACTGTTCCAAACATTTTTAGGGATTAATAAAAATTTTATTAATACAGAACTTATGTTGTATTAATTGGAATATAAACTTTTCTAGTATTTATAGACTTCTCATAATTGCGATTAACTTCTACTGAAAGCATGCATAGCATCAATAAGACCGACTAAAGCAAACTTATTACTAAAAGTTATAACATCCGAATATGATTGAATTGCAAACTTTTTTGAATGTCACTGTACCCCAAACGAGAACACTACAATTCTACCCATTTTAACAACTAGTTATCATAAGTTCACAACAATTCAGCTAATTTTAGCTCTTATGCTTGCGATTCATTTTCATTAATATAGTTCTAAGTCAATGTGCGTTTAGTTTGGTTTTGACAAAACTTTGAGACTAAATACAATTTTGGTAATTTGAAACTGAAATTTTTAAATTAACTTTAGTCTCCAGTTAGTTCAAATACATAACTAATTAACTAATTATCCAAAGTTAAGCATTTTATAAGAAAATCATTTTTGAAATACCTAATCTTAAATTATTATAAAATTTGAGTTCATCTTTCATTTCTCGTTAAGCAATCGTTTGAGACGATATTCATTTTTTGAAAACTAAGTTAGACATATGGATCAAAGAGCAATTCAACACTATTAGAGATTGAGTGGTAATAGTATGCGATTCGATGCACTGAAATGCGCATGTCTTATAATAGAGACCAATTTCAGTCCATTTCATGCTCACTCAAAGTCAACATAGAATCTGATTCATTCATCTGTTTCTCAGTGTAAGCCAACTTTAAACTATTCAATCACTAATTATTCAAATCAAGACCAAAAATGGGCAATTGGAAACTGGAAGCATTCAAAATCTGTCTGTATATGTCTTTTCCCGTCGGAGCCTTTCTTATATTCAATTCTCCGAAGTTTTACGAAAATGCGATCTATGAGTGGCGTAAAGAACTCGATAAATTCACCACCCATGATAAAGAAGTCGAACGATTAATTAAAGAATACCAAAAGAAAAAAATGAACAAAGATATCAAATCAATGGAATCGCCGTAAATGCCATTCGTCGATAAGTCTGAATCGATTGTATATATAATTAGTTATTATTAATTTTATTGTTATAAAAATGATTTTAATTATAAATATATATTAAAATCAAATTTTATAGACTATAAGACATACTGTTTTGTACAAACAATTGAACATTAATGCTGCATTTGATATCAATTAAATGATTGTATAGTAATAAATATGATTTAAATCAATCGTTTAGGTTTTAAAATCATTAAATCGTTCAGATTATAACTGACTTGTAGTTCAGATTCAGCTAACGGTCAACCATCAAAATGATTGGTGCTCTAGTCTCAAGAGTACAGCGGATGCGAGTCAAATCTTATTGGAAATTATTGACCAGTTTCGGAGAAACTGGACTTGATACAGAAATCACATTTTCTTCTATGGGAATATGCGAACAATAATAAGCCAAGCCTAATCTAATATTAGCCGCAATTCATAACAGATCAGTCTATCGTCTAAATTGAATCAATTAAAATATAGTGAACACAGCTGTAAACTCCTTTAATCTTTAAATATGTGTCATTTTTTGAAAATTTTCTTAAGATTGTTACTATAATGGTGCTTTGTTTCATATAAATTAAGTGTCGAGTTCTTCCAAACTTTAAAGTATTTTTACTCATAAACTAAGTTTTGAGTTTTGTTAAAGTTTAAGCATTAAATCTATTAAACGAACGAGTTGGTATTTCTTGCAAAAATACTTGTGAATGCGGTTAAAATCAGAAAAATTGACAATCATTCATAAGTCTGTTAAAGCAAAGAGTGCTTTTATATAAGGCAAAGCTTATTTGAAGACATCATTTATGTGAAATTTTGCTCACCAAATTTTGTCTTAATTGAGTTGTTGTGTTAGAACCGGCTATAATTTTGCTCAACTAACCGTTAAATTCATAATAATTTTTTTGCAATTAACAATATTTTATAAACAGAAATCATTGCAAATAAATTGTCCTAAATAGATATAAAAAATCAGATTGATTTTGAACCGATGAACCAATCAGTGGTCAGATTGTTATCGATTAATAAAATATTAAAGTTTTTATAAAATTAACGATCATTTAAATGAATCGAAATTGAAATTAATTTAAAATTGAATCAAAACAATGTTGACGACAAGAATTTTACAATTTAGTCGATTTAATCGACAAAACTTAATTGCAAACAAACTGATCCGAAATTCACATTCGAGCGGAATTCCTGAGAAGTACCAGAAGTTTCGACCGGGACATATGAATGAATTTCCAGTGCCTTTTGGCTCGTGGCAGGAGTCATACGATAAGTATCAGAAAAAATATAACAGACAACTGATGGCTGGAATTATATTCTTTGGAGGAACCATTGCTTATATATGTAAGACTGGAGTCATAGACTTAGTACTTCCACCACCGATGGAAAACCCAAAAGAAGACAAGCAAAAGGAGAGTAAAAAATGGACTGAAAAGTTGTTTGGTTCGACCTCACTTCCGACAGATACCTCGAAGACTAGTATTTCTACTAAAGAAATCCCTCATTTGCCAGAATCGATACCTTACCTGATAGTAGGCGGTGGAACCGCTTCTTTCGCTGCATTTCGAGCTATTAGAGCCAATGATCCAAAAGCCAAAGTTTTAGTGATAAGCGAAGAGAATTATTTGCCTTATATGAGACCTCCACTATCGAAAGAACTTTGGTTTAGTGGAACAGATCTGATGAAGAAACTATCTTTCAAACAATGGAACGGTCGAGAGAGGAGTATCTTTTTAGAACACGAAGAGTTTTACCTTCCACTGAAAGATCTCTTGAATTCAGAAACGGGTGGTGTTTCGGTGGTCAAAAATCATAAAGTTGTCAAATTAGATGCGAGTGAAGGAAAAGCCTATTTGGATAACGGACAGATTGTTGCTTATGATAAATGTTTGATCGCGACTGGCGGTAATCCTAAAGACATACCTCCATTTGCCAATTCAGTGCCTGAAGTCCGAAAACGAGTTATTTTGTACAGAGGAATAAAAGATTTCAATAATTTGGAAGAACTTTCGCGAAAAGCAAAGTCTATTACCGTGGTTGGTGGTGGATTTCTCGGAAGTGAGTTGTCGTGTGCACTCGTGGGACGTAGTAAAAGGTTAAAATCAAATTTAGTCGTTAATCAAGTTTTTCCAGAAGAAGGCAATATGGGAAAGGTTTTACCACAATATTTGTGTCAATGGACTACTAATAAAGTTCGATCAGAAGGTATTCTTGGGTTTTCAATTTTCAAGATCGAGATTTTTGAGCATCGTTTTCGATTCGTTTAAATAATTTTCTATTTTTGATTATCAGGTGTTAATGTTATTCCTAATGCTTTGGTAAAAGAAGTTGGTATTGAAGGAAATCAATTAAGTTTACAACTAAACAATGGCGAGAAATTAAAGACTGACTATGTAGTACTCGCTGTCGGCTTAGAGCCAAACACCGAGTTGGCCGAAACTTCTAACCTTGAGGTTGACGATTCATTTGGAGGTTTTAGAGTTAATGCAGAATTAGAGGCTCGAACCAATCTATGGGTGGCTGGAGACGCCTCCTGTTTCTACGACATAAAGCTTGGACGCAGACGTGTCGAGCATCACGATCACGCGGTTGTCAGCGGAAGACTTGCAGGGGAGAACATGACTGGTGCTCATAAACCTTATTGGCATCAATCCATGTTTTGGTCAGATCTCGGCCCTGAGGTTGGTTATGAAGCTATTGGAATAGTCGACTCATCACTGCCTACTGTTGGAGTCTTTGCGAAAGCCACTGAGAAAGACACGCCTAAAGCTGCGGTCGAACAGACAAACGAAGGCATCCGTTCAGAATCAGACCACCAAGAAGATGCTGTAAAACCTACTGAACAAAGTGTTCCACGACCACCGCAACCTGGAGATGATTTCGGCAAGGGTGTCATATTTTACTTGCGCAATAATATTGTGGTCGGCATTGTTTTGTGGAATATTTTCAGTCGAATGCATATCGCCAGACGTATTATCAACGAAGGAAAAGCTTACGAAGATTTGAATGAGGTCGCAAAACTTTTTAGTTTACATTCTGACGACTGATTGTAGTTCATACAAAATATGTTATTAAATAAGGCATTTTAAATATGATAAACAAATGATTTATTCATATTAATTATAAACAAATGATTGCGATTTGATTGCCTTATGTTTCGATAACATTAACATTAGGTATAGTTTATTTGGCTGTTCATCGTAAGTATTTTTATGCTTTTTGAACCCTAAACAAAGGCACACAAATTTCGGAATGCGATTTATAATAAATTAACGTATATTTGATGGAACCGAATTGAATCAATATTCTTAAAAAGAAACCCCAACTGTTAACAGCCACAGATTCTACTGAAAGCTGACGACTGGTCTTCATTGCTTGTCCCATTTTCTAGTTTGATATTATCATTTTGATTGCGCCGATTTGGGAGTAAATTACTTGTTTCAACCACTCTTTGCATTCTTGACATGACTAGATCAAGTAATGTTTCGATTGCCTTTGAAACATTTTGACCAGTGGCAGCGCTCGTCTCAAAATATGGCAATCTTTTAAAAATATCAAAAACTTATTTGTTATTAAAACGTCATTTCGTTTTACAGAGGATAAGTCCAATATTACCCGTATTTTTCTGCTTCTTGGCGAGCTCTTTCTTCCGAAACAACCCTTTTTTCGTAGAGATCTGCTTTATTGCCACACAGCACCACATCGGGATCGTTACAATATGCGTGTGTTCTTAACTGTTCCAACCAGTTACGAATGTTGATAAATGATTTTTCACTTGTTATATCAAAAAGTACGAGAAAACCCATCGCATCTCTAAAGAAGGCTGTGGTTAATGACCTAAACCTATAACACATCAAACCCATAAAAATGAAACAATTTCATTCTACAAACCGCTACAACCAATAAAATAATTTAGATCACTAATGGAAGATCTGATAGTCCTTAGAGTGAAAATTCACAAACACTTTTAAAGCTTCTAATATATTAACATAGCTGATAAGTTTCCGAAATGAAGGTCTTCCTAAAAATTTTGGCTATTTCGGAAGCAGTTTATTAAAACGGATCCTGATAGAGGCTTATGTACGAAATTTCTCCAACTTTTATCGACAATAAGTGTTTGAATTGAATGTGTATTTTTCAACGCTAATTCAAAAAATGTCCTTCAATTTTGGTTTGCAGAAAACAGCACTTGTCTCCTGAAGAATCTAACATTTTTGACAATCTCATCTCGAAGTTAGCCATTTTGTCTTCATTTTCAGACGACTATTATCCACAGTTAAACTCACAGTATCGTCATGTATTTGTGGCATTATTGTGATTACTTACACCTAAATAAACCTATTGTTTCCATCAAATTCTTTTATGATTAACTCTGATTTAGAATTAAGTAAAAAGATAGTCGAAACTCTTTCTTTCAAGTGTATAAATTTTCAGCAAATCTGAAGAACTTAAATTTGAAAATTTTGTTTCCAATACTAGTTGTCGGTAAAAACTGAAGAAATTTCATACATAAGCCTCTATAGGACTTATTTTTAATAAGCAGATTCTATAGCAGCTAAAAATTTTCAGAAAAATTTTCATTCTGGGAGCTTATCAACTATACCAATAGTATAAACTTTATGACACAGATTATTGACATAAGTTATCTATAAATACCTTTCCTGTCCGGCAGTATCCCAAAGTTGTAAATGTACTCTTTGACTTCTGCCTGTAATACCATCTGCGTGTTGAGACCTATATACCTTTTGGTCAAACATTTTATAGAAAAAATTTAGAATTAAAGCTAATTCTATTCAACATTTGAGAAATTCGTAAATAATATATGATTAATCTAATCATAATAAATGAGTTCTAAGATTTTGCTAATTCTGTTCATATCTTTTAAGGATAAGAGGGATTGATTATTTGTATAGCTTGAAGACTAGAGTATACTGTCTTTTAATGAAATATAGGGTAATTTTGCTTACAATCAATTATTTACAAGACATATAAAACAAGACTATTCAGTAAATAAAGATAGATAGCTTACAACTCTTTTTTCTCTGAAGTCTATGCCAACAGTTGATATGAATTTTGTATTGAAGGCTCCGTCAGTGTATTGATAGAGAAAACTAGTTTTCCCAACACCGGAATCTCCTTAGTTCAAAAAAGTCATAAGTTTTAGTCTCTGTTTCACTCTTGCTGAAAAATTTTCAATCAGGATATCTGTCAAATTCTTTAGAAATCCATACCTAAAGCCAGAAATTTGATGAGGTAGTCGTAATCAGCAGTACCAGAGATATGATTGTTATCCATCATTATCACTAAACAAATTCAAACCAATACTTGAGATTTATTTGACTTTTCATACGATCAGCACTTTATTCAAGCATTTTGTCTCTTCGACTCTTTTGTGAACAATGTATATGCAATTTGAGACAAACAAAATGTTAAAACTACTTAGTTCTGCCCTCAAATTTTACTTAAATAATCAAAATTTGAATGAACTAAAATCAAGAAAACCAAACTGAACAATGTTTAAAATATCGTGTCAAAGCTCTTCTCCTAATTTAACATTGGTCTGAATTGAGAGAAAACTAGAGCCAAAGACTTGTAGCGTAAGCTTAGAATTAAATGTTCTTTAGTTTGGAGAGAGTGCTTGCAAAACGAGGTGAAAGTTTTACAACATCTCTGATTCCAACTCATGAGTTGTTATAGAAACAGAAGTACACCACTCAATTTCTTTGTTTCTATGACGATATTACGGAACCTGTGGACATATCTTCAAGATAATTATTCATAATTGTCAATATCGTGTATTAAATTAAACGAGATCAGTCTAGTCTTAATAAATATTTGTAAATGAGCTAAACATGTCTTACACTCAATTGCACTCAATCAATACTAATGTTTTGCTCACAATAGTGCACAAATCTATCAATACTTAAATGAAAATCAGATCTGAACATGGAATATTCAGTACAAACACTGAATCACGCCAATCTAGAGTAGGCTTGTACTTGAATATTACAAAACTCTTCATTACGTGATTAGAAATCCAAAAGCAAAGATATCTTTCGTTGATTAAAATGAAAGAAGAGTCAACTCGCAAATCAATATAAAAATAATCGTCTCAGCAATGATAATTAATCAATCGAATATTTTTTAATAGAGTTTATCAACCCATAAATTTTCATATTCTTCAGCTCTAATCTAACACTTAAAGAGATCTGAATTTTTTCTCGAGTCATTCAAACTGAAATCTCAGATTCTGTTTAAGAATAGGAGTATTTATAGAAATGTGAGGTTCCAAGACAACTATATTTTAAGGAAATAATAGCAAACAATTATTCAGTGAAACAAACTATTTTAGTTTAAATAAGTTAAATAAAACTTAACAACGATTCACTTATTTTCAAATTTAATTCGATTGGCAAATTCAAATTTATTTGAGAATTCAGTTTAAATGCTAGACATAAGCAACATATGGATGAATGACACCAACCCTTAACTCGCATTTACTTCAATCCAAATCAAAATCAAGTGTACGCTTACCTCAAAAGCCTTCAAAACGGACGCAAATTCTTTAGAAATAGTTGATTGGATGAAAAATTTTAATTATGTTTAGTTCAGATCAGACTAGACCTGTTGCACTTCAATTGCAATCTATAGCAATGCCTATAATTTGATGACATTTATGCATATAACGGATGAATTACGTCATTATATTTTCAGGGATCAAATGTTTGACATCCTTTCAATAGATTCCTATAGAGAAAACGTCAATTAGCCAATCATTTGAAACATATCAAACTTAAACAGAGCTCACAATTAGTGATTATGTGTTAGTGAGTCTGTAAACCTTTGTTTGTTGTTCAGACAATTTGAGTGTTTGCTTTCGATAGCTTTCTACGAGTTTATTCTGTAATACATTTATTGACCCAAACTGTTGTACGAGATATTAGAGTCCATTTAACTCAATTACTAATATATCTGAAGCTATACTTCAAAATGAATACTTTGCTTCATTTGCTGAAGTGATTGTGCAAATGGCATTAAATTTAGATGAATCGAGTCAAATATTAGAATTGGGCGCTAATCCTTAATGTAGATGTACCTTAGATTTGGCACCGAAAGGTTGTGCCAAACATTGTATTATATTTCAGGTAAAGTGAATGACAGACAAAAACGAGACAGAAATATGAAAATCAACTGAACCCCATCTGACAGGTTTAGCTTTGGTACTGAGAATAAACATATTTTCCTGTTTTCGAGGCGTGACGTAATTTGCGAAATGAGGAGATTTCTTCCAAAAATGACTCAAGTCATGAAAAGCTAGTAATTATTATTAGAATTTGTTTACTATCCAATCGTTGCTTAATATAATACAGAGTAACACAACTTGTGCACAATTTATAATAATATTAAATTATTATTATCAACCGATTCATTCCTCAATTGCTTAAAACTAAACGCGTGAACAATTGACGAAAAGGACAGTGAAATAAGTAGAAAATAAGTGAACAATTAACATTTGGACTGAGTGTGTCATATAAATAAGAGTGAATTGAGTGAGACGTTAAACCGATTCAAGACTAGGACTAATACTCGACTCGTATTAAGGTCAGTCTAAAGAAAACTCGATTCCAAGTGACGACGAGTTGCCATCACTTAATACATCACTTATTCTTATATAATAACTATTAGTATATATTTATAAATCTATGCATTCATTCTCTTCTATTCAATGCATTCATTCTTCATATGAAGTGTCCTTATTTTCAAATCTCTATTTAGACTCAACTTAAAAGTGAAGTCCAAGTAATCAATTGATGGTTCGGTCGTTCACTCCTTTGAAGCACATATTCGTATAAGTCAGAAGTCAGTCGATCGTTTGTTATGTTCATGTTTTCTCGCCGATTCAATTACTAAATCATTTTGATTGCAAAGAAATGGTTAACAAATTGTTTAAACTAATTGAATAATTACTTGAAATTTGATAATAATTTCGGAAAAAGTTGATAATAAATTGAAACTAAAGCGCACTAAACAGTTGGCACAGCATTGAAGCAAAAAACGACGCGATGCCGGCCTTCTTTCTGGACACACCTGACATTCTTCCACTTCCTAGTCTTCAAGCGTACACAACAATAAGTGTACTTCTATTGTCATGTTCGATATACTATGCGTTTCAAGTGACGAGTGAACCAGATTGGAAACTGAACGCAACACTGAGTGTTGGAGTGACTCTGGCCACAGACAACAGCTCTAATAATTATTACATTAATAACTCAGATAGTAATCTAACCCATAGTGAAATACCAGCAATTCAGACGAATGAAACATCTTTTCATTTGGGCCTATTGCTGGACAACCCGATCATAGTTCGCTTAATAGATGTAGTCTATTTGATGTTTCACGAGCCTCTTTGCATTTGGACGCTCATCAATATGGCCTACTGCTGCCTGATTTTAGTCGGCAAAGTCATACAGAAGTTAGTCTTCGGCGAACTCCGGGTATCGGAACAACAACATATCAAAGACAGGTTCTGGAACTTTGTTTTCTACAAATTCATATTTATTTTTGGTGTTATGAATGTTCAATATATGGATGAAGTTGTCTTGTGGTGCAGTTGGTTCTCAGTTCTCGGCTTTCTGTCACTTTTGGCGCAATTATGTAAAGACAGATTCGAATATCTCTCTTTTCTCCGATGACACCGAAATGGACGCATTTTCGTCTAATATTACTATTAATGGCGATATTGGCCTGTTCTCTATCACTGTTTATTGTTTGTGTTTTAGTCGGCATTCACGCCGGCATTAATACGTTTGCATTCATGACCGCTGAATGTTCTTTGGTTGCGGTCAGGACTCTGTTTGTGATCGTTCGGTATTTTATCCATTTGTGGGATTTGAATTATGAGGGCGTTTGGGAAAATAGGGCCTCATATGCCTATTATACCGAACTGCTGTTTGAATTGGCGACTCTTACAATTGATTTTTGTCATCATCTTCATATGCTCTTCTGGGGTAATATCATATTATCAATGGCCAGTTTAGTCATCTTGATGCAACTCAGATACCTTTTCTATGAGATTAATCGTCGCATTCGGAAACATAAAAATTATTTACAAGTAAGTCATAGTCAAAAGTTAATCATCAGTTTCTCTGATTGTAGTTAAGTTGTGATATAAAATAAATGAAGTATCGAAGCCTCTTTTTTGAAGAAATGTTCTAGCGAATAGGCATTTTACTGTGCATTAAAAATACTTTTTATATTGAATTGAATAGTAAAAGGCCTATTCTAAGGCATTTTTTCAAAAAGAGGCTTCATTTGTTAGATTAAGATATTGCGTCCTAAGTGTGGCTAATTTTTAGATTTGTACGATTTTCGCCCTATTCCTATTATTTTGATTTTGAATGCAAAATAAATGTAAGTAATTTTGAGAGTGATGTGCAAAGATGACAAAGTTAAAGCTTGAGTAAAGTGATTTCCTTCTTACTCATAATATACTGTTGGGCTTTGTTTCCTTTTTTCCGTGTATTATTGCTATTTGTGCAAAAATAATTGACAAATAAAGGAAAGACATACAGACAACAATGATTACCTAGAAAATAATGTTAGGTGAGCGCAAAATGCGATAATACAATGAGTAAAAGGAAATTAAAAGTTAAGGTTAACTTTAATGATTGCTTAATCTATCAAAAGGTGGTCCGTTTAATGGAATCAAACTTTCCAATGGCAAACGCGGAAGAATTGGAAAAGAATAGTGACGACTGCGCAATCTGCTGGGATCACATGGACGCAGCTCGAAAGCTGCCGTGTGGTCACTTATTTCACAATTCATGTTTGAGGTCATGGCTCGAACAGGACACTAGCTGTCCGACATGTCGCACATCTTTGAAAAATAGAAACGATGACGAAGAAGAAAATCACGAACATCTCGGAAATGCTACCGATAGGAATGGACGTGAAAATAATAATAGAGGTGTTGGGAATGGCGGCCGAACTAACCATTTCTTTCATTTCGATGGTTCTCGATACGCGAGTTGGTTACCAAGTGTTTCGGTCGAAGTGACGCGACCGCATCTCATCAACATTGGTGTTGGGGCTATCGCTGGCGATCAAAACGAGTTAATGGGAATGGGCACAAGGGGTGCGCTTCAAAGTTCTCAACTCGAAAGTATGGGCCGACAAGTATTTGAATGGTTTCCTCACATTCAGTTGAGTACGATTATTGAGGACCTAAGAATCACCAGATCTATTGAGATGACAATAGAAAATATATTAGATGGAAGAGTTGTCTCTCCCGTACAAAGCACTTCTAGGTATTCTTTTGTGAAATTTCTCAACTGATTAGTGAAATATAATAAACACAATAATTGTGTCTTATCTGTAGAACGCAGACAGACTCGTCTACTTCATCGTCTTCGTCGTCATCTTCCTCTTCCTCTCTTAACTCAAATTCAATAGTCTTTCCAAGCCAGACAAATATAGCTCAACAGTTGAGTAATCGCGAACACGAGACAAGTGACGACGAAGGTGTGGATTCGAACGATTCTTCAAAAGGTGCCAAAGCTTTTATTGGCAGTAGATTTTCAAAATCATCTCAAGAACGCGAAAGAATGCTCGCGAAAAGGAAAGAAGAACTACTTAAAACTGCGCGAAAGGCCTATCTGTCGAAACAACGTCGTCCTTCTCTCAACTCTCAACCTTCCACTTCTTTTGATGAAAATAACTGAATTATTTAGTAAATTAATTGTTAAATAATTGAATTATTCAATAACCAAGTTATTTGATAATTTGATTATCGAATAAATGATTGTTTAGTAGTTAAATTTGATAATTGAATTATTTAGTAATTGGTTATTTAATAACTGAATTATTTAATACATTAATTTAGAGTATATTTTGCCATTGATAAAGAGGCAGTCCGATTTTGGTAATTATGTGATCTATTAGTTTCTTGAAAATGTATCTCATTGATCATTATATAATTGTTATGAAATGTTATTTTAGTGAATTTTATTTTCGCAAGTGTGCCATTCTCGTGTCCAACCGTAAAGTTGCTTATGTTTTAGTTTATATATACCGGTATTTAATCTATACTCATTCGCATAATTATAATTATGGCATTTTCTTATCAATTAGTGATTTATCTGTTGTACATCTATTTCACTCATATTTACAAATATAAAAGCATAAATTTATTTATGTCTATTTATCTCGTAGTTCTATTACAAACTAATCTTGATAATTTTGCAATTCACAAAATTTTCAACTTCAGATCGAATGCCATCTTAAATTCGATGTTAGATAATTTAATCTGATTGAGGAAAGTTTCAAAGCAATATTTCTATATTTTAGTCTAATACTGGTTTATTTTAATAGAAGAAATTCTTTTTTTTGTAGTTAATGACATTTTTAAAGAAAAATTACTTCAACGAGACACAGCACCGTAACCAGCAGTGGGGGTTAATGGGTCATGGGCTTATTAAAAGGTTTTAAACCTTAATTTTGGAATGGGATTTCAAATGTCTCCTTTGAATTAAGCAGAGTTAGAAACTCATAGCCTTAGCCCTGCCAACGCTTAATTCCTAGCTACGGCACTGTAGACAGAGAAAAGATTTATCTTGAAAATCAGATTTGGTAATATATGCTTGTTTGTAAACTGATCAACAACTTTGAAGTTTTTATGAGTTATAGACGAGTCAGTTGCTGTCCTTGAGTTTGTTTTGCACCTAAGTCCTTCAGTAGAATGCCTCCAGCTTTTCAATAGTTGGTTCAGATCATACTTAAATCCTGTCACTTAATTCAGCCATACGTTCATTGAGTTCTTCAGAGTTAATTTTGTGTGAAAAATATCGCAAAGTTATTAACAGTATTGAAAATGTCTTTTATTGAAGTGAGTCCCGAAAACCATTTCCCGATAGAGAACTTGCCGTTTGGAGTCTTCTCTACAAAATCAAACGTGAGCTCAAATCAAACTGAATAATTTCAAATTTTAAAAGTAAACCTAATCTGTAGCCTAGACCCAGACCTGGAGTCGCGATTGGAAGTTATATTTTAGATTTAGGGAAAGTATCAGATTTATTTGATGGACCAATTATGAGAACAAATGCACCACAAGTTTTCAACCAAACCAACTTAAATCAATTCATGGAATTAGGACCGAATGCATGGCATGAAACTAGATCAACATTAAAGTATATTTTAAATAAGGACACGGCTGTATTGCGAGATAACAAGGAATTAAGAAAGAGTGCATTTGTGAGTCAATCAGAAGCAGAAATGCATTTGCCGGCACAAATAGGAGACTACACAGACTTCTACTCTTCATTAGAACATGCCACTAATGTTGGCACTATGTTTAGGAGCAAAGAAAATGCACTTATGCCTAATTGGAAATATTTGCCCGTCGGATATCATGGACGTGCCTCTTCTGTTGTCATCTCTGGCACTCCTATTCGTCGCCCTAACGGCCAAACTAGACCAGATGAGTCACAGCCACCGAAATTTGGTGCCTGTAAAGCAATGGATTTTGAGCTAGAAATGGCTTACTTTATTGGTGGCCCTTCAAATGAACTCGGAGAACCTATTCCTATCAGTGAAGCACATAATCGTATTTTCGGAATGGTTTTGATGAACGACTGGAGTGCGAGGTATTTATTATTTATTTTCACCTTATTGTAATGAATCACTGATCATTATACGATTGATTCAACTTGAAGAGATATACAGAAATGGGAATACGTGCCTTTGGGACCATTCTTAGCTAAAAATTTGGGAACATCGATTAGTCCGTGGATTGTGACTATGGAAGCATTAGAGCCTTTCAAAGTTGCGAACACTCCACAGGATCCAAAGCCGTTTGAATACCTCAATCATAGCGACCCATACAATTTCGATATATCTTTAAGTGTTTCGATAAGGCCAGAAGGATGTAATGAACCGACAACTGTTTGTGAGTCAAATTTCTCATATCTATATTGGACAATCAAACAACAATTGGCTCATCATTCAATCACTGGATGCAATGTATAAACTCCTACTAAACAAATGATTAAACTTAATAAACAGATGAATTTATGAAATTTTAGTTAAGACCTGGTGACTTACTAGCGACGGGAACAATAAGTGGACCTAATAGTGGATCTTATGGATCGCTACTGGAGCTATCGTGGAAGGGAACTAAACCAATAACTCTAAAAGACGACTCAACTCGTACTTACTTGAAAGACGGCGATGAAGTCATTTTGACAGGTTTTTGTCAGGCAGAAGGTTATAAAATTGGATTTGGTAATTGTACAGGAAAATTATTACCAGCATTAAACTTGTAAATCACGTTCTGATTATCTTTTTCTACTAATCAAAATACTTTCATACAGAATAGTAAACAAAGTTTTGAAAACTACATTCCAGTTAATGATTTTGTAAAATGTAAAATAAATGACAGATAAATATCAAGATTAAAGTTGAGTTGATAGAAGTGCTTTTATTGGAAGTGGATTGACAGAATTCTTCTATTGGAGTGGTAGAAATATCTCTTCCAAAGAGATAATTAGGTGTTTTGCACGTGACTCCTTTGATAGCATGTGAACGAATCCAAGTCGCGAAATTAGTTTTGCCAAAATCGCACGTGCAATTAATATCTGTTATATAATCAAGGTTAGTTCATATTTTCGCAATATAATCACAAACAGATAGAACTACATACAATTCATAGTTAGTTTTTTAAGTCTTTTTAAACTTGACTGCAAATAAGAAGTGAGATCATCGGGAACTGTTTTTATTTCATTTCCATATAAGTCTAAACTTTCGAGGTGTGACAAAGCTTGTATTGCTATCGGAAAACTCCTCAATTTATTTTCTCTTAATTCTAGATGTTTGAGAGAATCTTCCAAATTACTGAACGCGTCTTTACTTATATAGGCAATTCCAATATCATTAAGTGCTAGATTTTTGAGCTCATCCATTCCGAGAAAAAAATCTTCGGGTATCTGAAAGTTTATTAGATTTTGTTAGTAAACAAACTTGTAATCGAATGAGAGTATTAGTTCGAAAGACAATTTCGAAGTTCAAACCTCTGTATAGTTTTCGCGATATACTCGAAATACTTTCAATAATTTGAGTAATTCGTTACTCTCCCTAACAGTCTCTAAATCAATGCCCGTTTCGTCGAGAATCAATTCATGGACATTATATAAACCACTCGGAAGATTGTGTAAGTCTCTCAAGTTAGAGTTCCGTACTTGTAATCCAAGAATGGTTTTACCAGAAATTTTTAATAATTCGATGTCACGAGACAATTTAGTAGCAGTTGTTTGAGCGCATTCTACTTTTATTCCAGAGATTGAATCGTCCACATATTCTTTGCATTGACATTCGCCTTCCAGAGATACGTTACAACCCTTTCCGGGTAAACAAAACACTATTTGAGGCTTACAGATCAATATATATGAGGTTAAAATTAGTTTCAGCAAAAACATTTGGCTCTCCATATTCGCCAACTGACATTTATTGAAGATAAAAGAGGAAAATAAGTTTTTATATTTTTCTTTATCTTTGTAGTATCTTATTCTTAAGCATTTGCTAATGTAGACGAGTTAATTGTTCTCTAATTCCTGTTCTAGAAAGTACTGATATGAACTTCTCATATCATTCAAGTGTTGTCTCTATCAAAATGTGTTTAAGATAGCTATATATCTCTATAATCCTTAAACAAAGTAAAAGCATTAATACATGCAATTATGGTTACAAGAACCAGATAACTAAGAGGAGATCAATTATTTGAAATCTCTCTTTAAGAGATGAACGAAAATTGAGTGGTGTTGCCAAAATTATACTAAATTTTAGTATACTATACTATGAATAGTTTTACTTGGAGAATAAAGCTTTTACTCGAAAAACTTATAATTTACCACAAAACTACTGAACATTTGTCAAACATAAGGAAAAGGTAGTCAAACCCAAAGTTAAACTGTACTTCAGTTTATGGTTTATGTAGGGTATTAGGGAGTAACATGGTCACCGCAACAATGTTCTCTCATGATTAATGCACTACGCGCGCCATTACCCTTACTTAACCCAACTAAATTTAGCTATAATAATGCTAACAGTAGTGCTCTTAGTTAGGTTAGGCTAGGTAAGGGCAATGGTACAGTTAAAGACTTTGAAATTCCCTAAGGGATAAGAAGCTAACTTTTTAGGCTAAACTTGTTAAATAAATGACTCAGTTTCAAACTGAGTCAATGATAGATAAAACACACCAAGTTTGAAAAGAACATTTATTTTTAATTCTCATGAGTTCAATACTAAGGAAGCTAACTCTTTAGAGAAAATATTTGACTACTTTATAGTTGCAACTGAAAGTTCGGTCAACTTCACTACAATTATTTAATTGATTATACAAACTTATCATGAAAACTTTTTGACCTATTGCGAAGTGAGATGCCATTTAGTTTATGAATCAGTTGATTTATTTTTTAAAGCATATTTTCTATAAAGTTCAATATTAAAATGATCGCAGCATGACTAAAGTTATCTTTATTAGTAATGCGATGTTCGTTAATAATCATAGATTACACTTAAAGTTTACGCAGATTTTTATTTTCAAATATTAATAATCAGTTATCAAACTTTTATTTCACTAAATTGAGGCTTCAAGTGATTTTTTACTGATGATCAGTGAAACCCTTGGAAACTTCAAAGTCCTTAACTGTACGCTTAGTGCATTGGTCATTAGAAAATATGGTTGTGGTAATCACATTACTCTCTAATACCCAAACCCTATATTATCCATAAACTGAAGAACAATCCAAAGATATTCTTACTTTGGATATTACATGCATGACTGAAAATTGAAATAAAGCTTGTGCTAAGAATACAAGATAACAATCTACCTAATCTAAATTGCCAAGTATAAATTCTTAAAAATCTAGGTTTCAAGCTCAGCAGCTCGAAACTCGCCTCAGTTCAATATGCATTTATTTGAAATAGTACAGCAAGTATTATATATTAAATAGATTCAACCTTCAATCACTTGATCTAATGTATTTGTGAATACACTTTCATTAAAATATGCCTAAATTCATTTCTTCATAAATTTATAAAATTCAGTATTTTAAAGATTTGATTTTGAAATTTTGTCTGTCGTTGTATTTACAATTTAACTACTGGTGAAAACACTTTGAATTTAAAAGTATGATTAAATTCTTATTATGTATTATCACAGAACCCAAACAAAGTATTCAAGATTTATTCAAATAATCAAAAATCATCCAAACTTTAATTATCTCGTTTTGAAATACAAATAAATAGCAATTCACTCAATTCAATTCAAAGTATTAATCTATCATAAAAATTTGAGTTATTTTTAAAGAAAAACATAAATGCAAACCATATTTTTAACGTTAATATTACTTTGTTTTACTGTCGAATAATTTATTCAAAATCAAGAATACACGAGATACATGTTAAGTTAATAGAAACCAATCATATGAATGATTCAATTTCAAAATTTTACTAGTCTTCTGGTATTAAAAGTTACAAACTGTTTAAGTTTTCTCAAGTTTAAGGCGTCACACGTTTTGGGTCGCGCGGGAAGAGAGAAGTCTTTCTTATGTTGTCGAGTCCTAAGAATAACATTGTTACTCTTTCTAAACCAATACCTCCTCCGGCGTGTGGCGGAGCACCAAAACGAAACGAATCGATATATGACTTAATCTTGTCGATATCTTCAATAAAAACAATAAGTTTTATGAGAACCTAAGTCTTGATATTTAAAATCTTAAGAAAAGTTAATACCGATCGAATGGAGTTTTGCTCTTTCCGTCAGATATTCTGGATCATGGACACGTTGTGCTCCAGACATGATTTCTTCGCCTCTCATAAACAAATCGTAAGAATTTGAATATTTCTGAAACAAGAATCGATGATAAGATAAAACTGAAAAATTGAAAAAATGAAACAAATACTTGATTGTGTGGATCAGGCATTGTATAGAAAGGTCGGACTTTAAGTGGAAACTTGTCCAATATAAAGAAGTCAGTATCATATTTTGCTTTTACAAGTTTTCCCAATAGTTTTTCATTGGCAGTAGTCAAGTCGTCCTCGTCATCCATTTCTACTCCTACCTCGCGAAGCATTGCGACCGCTTCTGGAAATTCCAAGCGCAAAGAGGGTTCGAGAAACTTGAACGGTTCCGCCGGATATTGACGACCAACAGTTGCTATTTCATCAGTAAACTTTGATTGAAGTCCTTTGAATATATCGACAAATAGCGCTCCAATCACTTCAAGAACCTCATGATAATGATAGTTGAAGGCCATCTCGAAATCAAGTCCAACGAATTCACACAAGTGTCTGTGTGTATTGGAGTCTTCAGCACGGAATACGGCGCCGATTGTGTAAACCCTATCGAAGTCGGCAGCGATTGCCATCTGTTTATACAATTGTGGAGATTGAGCCAAATATGCGCTGCCTTTGAAATAAGTCACTTCGAAGACGTTAGCACCACCTTCACTGGCAGCTGGTATTATTTTGGGCGTATGAATCTCTACAAAACCACGACTTTCTAGAGAATCGCGGAATAGTTTTACGACTCCAGCCTCAAGTCTGAATATCGCTTGACTCGTAGGCGTCCGAAGATCAAGAACACGATTGTCGAGTCTTGTGTCCTGATTCACACGTATGTTAAGCCCTTCGCCGTCAGTCGTAGATTCATTAGTGGCTGTTTCGACTTCAGGACGAGAGGCATCTTCGATCTGAAGTGGGAGACGCGGTTCAGCACTGCTGATCACAAACAACTCTTCGACGTGTAACTCAACTTCTTGTTGACTACAACTTTCTATTTTTGATGGCACTGACATAACTACTCCATTGACATCTATTACTGATTCTTTAGTGATTGCGGCAGCAAATCGAACCATTGATTTGCTGACAGTTTGTGAGACAGCAACCAAACACTGAACGCTATAATGTTGTTGTCTTAACACAAAAAAGCATTGCTTCCCTTTAGCTCTACTCGTATGAAGTCTTCCTCTAACCCAAACTCTTTGATTAGCTATCGACGGGTTAAGATTTTTGACAGCAATTAATGCTCGATCCGGTTTATCAGACGATTGAATCATTTTCAAGTTGCCATACTTTCCCTGAGATACGTCTTCAGTCTCGGCATTCGTTTGTGAGTCTCCGCTTTGATTGGCTGCTTTCTCGCTCTTCTTCGCGGCCTTTTCTGCCATTTTTGCCTGTTTCTTCAGCGCCTTTTTGGATACCGTTTGGCCATCAGTTGTACTGTTTTTATAAATTCAACATTTAATTAATGAAGTTTTGGTTAACCAATTCATAATCATTTCAGTTTCAATTCAAGGGTTATTAAGAAAATTGGTTAAAAACTCACTCATTGCTATTGTTTTGCAAGTCTTGAGTCATTTTTATACCAATAGACCTGTAAGTGTTGTCAACAATATTGAAACGAAATACCAATGAAAATTATTTCAAAGGCTATCAAATGATGTAACAACGCTTTGAATGTTGAAACACGTGTTATGAAAAGGGAGTCTCTCTTTCCTCACATTATTCGAATGTAATAATCACTTTTACGATTTAATACATTTTCAACAACAATAGAGACAACTGTCTTATTTGATTGAAACACTTGTTTCTACTTTAGGTGGTATTTAAATTTGCGTGTTTCGTTAAGTGTCTTCTCAATGAAAATAATTTAAAGATTTGAATTTGATTATTGAGTGTTGCGTTGAAATGGCATCTCTGTTTTACCCTAAAAGGCGTCTAAATAAACCCAAGTCTCTTTTGAGTTGAGCGAAAGCTTACTCATAAAACTAATATATAAAACAACAAATTGACGGAATACAGATTTTGTTGCTATTAAACAAAATAAACTCAATAAAAATAACTTTGAAACACAGAAACATTTGAAGTAAAAGCTAAAAAATAGTGTCAAATGATTATAAACTAAGCGGTTTTAGTGTTAAGTTGATTGCTGACTAAAAGTGACGAAACAGAGAAACTAAATAATGATAAGCAAAACAAAACACTTGTAGTGTATCTACCCTTTGGTTTATGTTTAGTATTACACGAATTGGTCGTTTTTATCGATACAACTCACACCTAAAGCTATTTTTCGTTAACTTGATTTTGAACAAAACTGAACAAATAATGTCATCAGTTAAGCCAGAAGTAGTGTTTGTATTGGGTGGACCAGGGGCTGGAAAAGGCACGCAATGCGACCTAATCTGTAAGGTATTTGCCGTTTTAATTCTATCTAATATAAGTGATTGTCACTCGCATGGCATCGTATCATGTTACATATCTCGTCCATTCTATGCTTCGCTTTAAATAGGAGTTTAATTTCGTTCACTTGTCTGCCGGCGATCTGTTAAGAGCCGAACAAAACACTCCCGGATCGCAATACGGTGAACTCATTGACAATCATATCAGAAACGGTACCATAGTTCCGGTTGAAATCACTTGCAGCCTTCTAGAAAATGCTATGAAACGGTTCTCTCGCAAACAAAATGGCTCTGGTGATGAACTCATAGGTGGCGGACAGTTTCTCATCGATGGCTTTCCAAGAAATAAAAACAACTTAGAGGGTTGGAACAAACAAATGGCTCACAAAACAGAACTCAAATTTGTTTTATTCTTTGATTGTCCGCGAGAGATATGTGTTGATAGGTGTCTGAAGCGAGGAGAAGCTGGCAGTGGAAGAACTGATGACAACGTTGAGAGCATGAATAAGCGATTAGACACTTATATTAACGCTACGATGCCTATTATTGAATATTACGATAAACTAGGGTTAGTTAGAAAAGTAGATGCTTCACTTACACCCGACCAAGTCTTTAATAGTGTGAAACAACTTTTTCTTTAACTTATCCCTAGTTATGTTCGTTAACTATAGGTAATTGCATTTAATTGCACTTAATCTTATATTAGAATTGTTTAACAATTTATTTATCTATACTTTTGCAATGTTATTAAATTGTAATATTAGAAATTCATTTTTGAAGAAAACAGCAATTATTTAGTTAAACTTTGTTTGCCTTTTATATAACTATTTGTTAGATAATATACTGTTATTTCATATGAATCAATGGGCCTAAAACTTGATGTATTTTCAGAATTAAGTCTTCAATCATATTTTAGTTTATATACTAGTATTAGTGTATAAATAGCTTTACATCAAGCCAATTTCAAATCTATGTAATGTTCAGTATTTTATAAGTCAAAATAAAGCCAATCCACACAAATTCTAAGTCAATTCTACCCTTGATTTTTTCGCATCGGATCCCAATTATACCCGTTATTAGTGAGTGTTAATTGTCAGTGCCCGACCGGCAATTACAAACAAATATTACTGTATTTCTGTCGAATTATTACTGCAGTAACATACCTGCTCACATATGAATGCCATCTATAGTACAAATCATTAGTATCTTCAAACTTTTAAATATAATATACAGCTTGTTCTAAGTACAAATACAAATAAATAAAATTAACAATAATTGCGACCTAGACAGTTGACATCATTTTTATATTGCCATAATATCTGATAAAAAGATTGATCTGAATCATATTGATCACTTGAATCTTCTCCAAATTGAACTACTAAATTTTCTACACGTGAATCAGTATAATTTATAATGAGATTAGGTGTATTTTCAACCAAATGCACAGTAGAGGGCACAAAAAATTGTGAGCTATATGTAATATTTGCAAGAGACTAAGAACCGTAAAAACATGAATCGAACGGCGACTGCACTAAAGATTGCAGCCAAATTCAAAAACGACACAAAACTGAATGAAACTAATAAAAGAATTTGTCGTAGAATTTATAATTCCATTAAAAGATAATACATTTGATTATTAGTGATAATTACACAATATAACTATTTAAAATCTCATCAGATATATTGATTGTATGTGAGACAAATTGTTGAACACTTTATTCAGACGTGTTTGTCTTTCGCTAACAAGTTTCCTCAAATGAGACTCAATCACGTAGATGTCTTTATCTATCAATTAATTTGATTTGTTCTTTAGCCACAAGTTCTGCTATAGTTTTCAATTCTTTTTCAATAATTCCCAAATCGATGACATTGAGAACTGATTTGTGGATAAGAGATAGCAATTCGTAACCGATTGCAATAATTGACTTAAAAATAGGCGAAAGAATGATTATCGTTTGGCTGACTTGAGTGAGGAGACCATTCACTCGCGACCACAATTTCTGATGGAAGATCCGATGGAGTCCCTGCGCTAAATTTTTTTTATCTCGAATTGAAGACATTGTTCGAGACAATGAATTACTTTCAATCGTTTTAATCTAACGAGGGAAGTTCGGGATTATGTAATAATCGATTTCAAAAGTATTTTTATAGCATAAATAACAGGTTAAAGGGGAGTAAGTCGGCGCGACCCCATAAAAATCGAGAGGGAGCTCAAATCGATAGTTCTCGCCGAGACAAAGCGAAATCTGAATTTTGTGAATCGACGCCCACCCGTTCAAGAGATACGCCCACTTTTCTATAAATAACTTATCGCTGAATTTTGAGTGGGCGGAGCATCGTAAAAATCATATGATGGGTCTTGATGATAGCACTCTACGAGAAAAATTTAAACATATACAAGACACATCCGCCCGTTCATGAAATACGTCCGTTTGAATTCCAACTAGTGTTTAAACCAAAGCTGAGTGTGCAGATTATTATAAAAATTATTGTTAAAAACTAAGCTTAAGATTGAAAGCTATCACATTGATTGGATAACTTTAATAAACTAGAAATTTATGAAGTATATTCTATATATAGGCTGTCTACATTGTTCACGAAAATAGAACCGGGAGATTGTGGAGAAACAAAATTATTTGTCAAGTCTCCACAAACTCTCAAACATTTAAAAGAACAAGTGAACTAGGCCATCTATTCCTAGATCTTCTTGAAAGGAAAAACTCAGGTTTGTCTTTCATAAGGTTGTTGGAGAATACTACTCAATTTCTGAGTGGTTCACCACAGATTGCTTATAAAAATTATAACAATTTTTATAATAATCTACAAACTCAGCTTTGGTTTAAACATTAGTTAGGATTCAGACGGACGTATTTCATGAACGGGTGGGTGTATTTTATATATACATCTTATATATATTTCTATTCGTCTTGTAGAACGCTATCAACAAGACCCATCATATGATTTTTACGATGCCTCACCCACCCATTAATAGGCATAGTGTAAATTCTATTTGAAATGAACGTATCTCTTGAACGGGTAGGCGTGGCTCATATGTATATATATATTTCGATTTGTCTCGTGGAATACTACTAATTGGACCCACTACACGATTTTTATGATGCTCCGCCCACTCAGTATTTAACGATAAGTTAATTATAGAAAAGTGGGCGTATATCTTGAACAGGTGGTCGTCGATCCAAAATTTTTAGATTTCGCTTTGTCTCGGCGAGTACTATCGATTTGAGCTCCCTCTCAATTTTTATGGGGTCGCGCCGACTTACTCCCCCTTAACCGAAATGTCGAACTTTGAAAATTCATAACTCCTCTCGCGGAAGTAATTTTGATAATCTGTTTGCATATTCTTAAACAGTATATTTAGAAGAAAATTTTGGTGCGTGTGGCTTAAAATTTTCTGGTGGGTGGATCCTAGAAGTGACCGAAGATGGGCGTGGCTTGAGCTTTAATGTTTGTCAAGTCATGCTGATAATGAATATATAGATATGTAATGGCTTCCCAAGCTTCATGGAAAAGTAGCCAATTAAACTGACTTATTATGCAAACAAATTTTTTGCAATTTCACGATCCGAATGTAGAGTTGAACACTTTTCTTCAAGATATGCTTTATTTAATAGAAATGGTATAAACAAACGTACCAAATCTGAAACATGAAATTCAAATACAAGAGTATTACAAAATGCTTATTCTAAGCTCTCCACTCATACTTGATACTTCAATCAAATCCGAAAGAAGATTGAATGAAAGAGTCAAAACCTAATTTTAAACTAATTTTAAATTCTCGTAGGCTTGCCTATAAATGTTCCTCATATTGACCACCACACGTTTGATGATAAAGTAATAAATATTAAAGATAAAAATTTAGGTCAGTAAAATAAATACAAGTAGTGAATTAGAATGATTCCTTGTTATCAATTAAGTTGATTATATGGATCGCCTCCTTTGATCCTAAAATCTTAACTAAATTTGCGATATTTAATTTATTTGAAAAACTTTCTATTAGTTTATTTTTAGTCATTGGAAGTTAATTTTGATATTCAATAACAACTATAGTACTCGTGCTATAGCATGGCTTTAAGTCCAAAGGTTTTATATGGTTTTAAATCCTATTAGAATTTTTTGTTGGACTAATTCCGTTGTCGTATACTTCTTTAGCTATCATTAAAAATTTTAGTTAAGTAATTAAAGTAATATTAAATCACGTTACTATCAAAAATTTAAAAGGTTTTGGCTACTTTAGACGCTCATTTGAGAGTTTTCCAAGCAGTGATTACTGCTTATCCATAGCTCAAATTGTATCAGAAATGTCTGAATTGAAAGTTATGATAAAATAAATGAGACCAGTGTTTATGTGTTTCCCGCTAATTTTATTACAAAAAATATTTCTAGAATCTGCTTTCACAGGCATGTAATTTTAAGGAAAGCTCAGAGTTGACCAAAGAGAAGCAATAAAGACTGTTTTGACTTTTATTACTCTTTATTGTTCCAGAGTCAACTGGCTTAAGAAACAAAAGTTTTAATAATTTTAGAATCTTGAGAAATATTCTTACATATAGTTTTGAATAGACAATTAGATGATAAATATCTTCTAACAAGTGATGTTACAAATCTTAGATTGTTTCAGAATTATTCAAAATCGTGAAAATATAAAGAAAATTGTTAAATTGAAATATACTGAAAGACAGTTTCTAATAAAGTTCTGCTTTAAATAATTATGTGCCATTGAGTGACATCTGATTCGTTGATCCACATAAGTATGAGGTAAAGTGAAGCAAAGATCAAAATTCTGTAATGCAAAATACGAATTGTTCAAAAAAGCATCTTTTAACCAATTGATGATAGATTTTAATTAGTGAAGAGTATAAACTAGCTGTGTGCTGAGCTGCACTGCGCTTCAAGCTCAAATTGTTGAGCTTCGAGCTCAGCTCATTTGAAGCCGATTTATTATTAAATAACAGCAAATTAAACAAAAATAGTACTAACTGTAAAATAGTAACGATTATTGAACTGCTTCTCGTATGTTAGCAGAATAGGTGTTAAATTAGATCTATCGAATTAATGTGATATGTATTTCTGAATTATGAATTATTGTTTTCAAAATAAATTTCACTTTAAACTAAAATTTTTGTAATAACTGTTTATTTGAAGAGAGAATTAATGATGTTTTATGTCTTAAAAGTAATATTATTTCTATTCGCTGCTTAAATCTCTTTATATTCGAAAAAAGATAAGCTCAAATAATTTTTGAAAATTATTCAAAATGAGAGAAAATTCTTGTTTGAAACTGTTTTCAACATGACTTGACAAGAAAGTGAAATACAATCTGAAGACACGATTATTTATGAGTGACACAGATGTCTAAATTTGAATTCATTCTTCTAACTATACGATCAAAATTAATATATATTTTATGCAAATACATCATTATAACTTGAGATAAATGCTAGTTACAAAGATTACTACTCATGATTTTAATTATTAATTTTTAACATAAGATCAGCAACGCAGCTCGCAGCTTGGACCCAAGCTTCTTAGTATAAGCGCAGCTCAAAGCTCAACAATTTTGAGCTGCACTTATAGAAGTTCGAGCTTGAAGCTCAAAATTTTAGACTAATGCTCTTCACAAATTTTAATATATTACCGACGTAATGATAATTTAATCACAATTCATCTGGACAATAGGTATAAAGTGTGGGATCAGAAAGTTGTCTAGAAACTGATTAAGTGTTTGATAAAATGCTTTGTGTTGGTATTGTGCCATTAAATATAATGTAAAACTTAAAATGTAATTATCGAGGATTAACTCTATTCGAATTGATACAGAAATAATAAAATTTCAATAAATATGATATAATACGAGAATTGTGTAACACTTGGGAAACAAAAGTGCATATTCTGCCCAAAAAGTGATGAATCAATAATTCCATTAGAAAAATGTATATATTGAAAGTGTGAAAAATGAAAATTACAATGAAACTCCTTTCATTTGCTTCAAAGTGATAGGCCCGAATTCATAAGCTTCAGTGTCAACTTCAGTGGTAATATCAGGTCCATATCCATTAAGTCTAAGGGATTTGCGACCTTCATATTCATAAATACCCATATCAATCAATCGAGCCATACTTCAAACAGAAAATATTGTTATGTGAAATAAATCTCAATTTTCAACTTACAGAGTGTTGAATTTATTGATAATATTTGAACCAAATCTAGGTGAAAACTGAATGAAATAATGTTTCACTCCAAAACCTGATCTCGATGTATGATAATCAAATCCTGAACCTAAATGTCTTAACATGTCTTTAAACCTGATTTTGTAGTAATGCAATACAAGACTATCCAAACTGTGAACTGCCTCTCATTCATGACATCTTGCATCATGTTTTCAACTGCTTTCTTATCAAAGATAAACTTAAACGGATCATACATAATTGATCTCTCCCTGAGATCTGAAGCCATTGGTGATGAATCACGAAGAATGAATTCACTCATTTCGAAAAAATATGGTGAGTAAATTTTTATTTTCTTCCACTGTGGTTTAGTGTGTAAGTCATCCCATGAATCTATCTTATTGATTGTATCCTTATGTATCATGAAATTCCATAATCCAGCAGCAAACACAGTCAGTAGTACAAGAGAACATAAAAGCCGTAGTCCAGTCATTACTCTCGAGAAATTACCAACTATTCTTCGAGCAATAATATCCGAAAGTATAACAGATCCAAAGTCCCAAAGCGTTGAGAACAATGTTGATAAACTTCGGTTCCTAACAGCGGACAGAAGTCCAAATACCAGCAGAGATAACATAATGCAATAATAGATCTCAATATCAAAGCAGTTGAAGTAATCAAATAACGGTCTTTCATCTAATAAAATTCAAATAAAACGTATTATAACCTTTGATTTTAAAAATAATTTCAGGAAGCGAATAATCAAATTGAGTATTAAATTTGCGTTTTTGTGTTTTGCTTTCTATCGTAGATCTTTCGGAGAATCCAATAAAACGCGATAACTTAACATTAAAACCATCTACTAAATCCTCTACCACAGGAATTGGATAATAAGGAAAAGAAACAAATGAGGCCAATCCTTGTCTGAATCCTTGCTAAGAAGATCCGATGCGTACCAATTAATGTCTTTTATGTGAGAGAGGATTTTGACACTGTTTTAGAAAAGTTTTAAAATATTCAAATTATTCACATGTTAATATTTTAGGAAATGAGAGATGTTCGCGTTTGATGTTCTCCTTATTCGAATTCATTCTAGACTAAGATAAGCCAAACAAAAAGAGAATAATAGCGAGAAATTTATTGTTTTTTAAAAATTAGTCGATTGATTTCTCGAACCATTTCTACTTAACATTAGATTATTCGAAATTGTAAATCTTAAGATATTTTATTTGAAGTGATCTATCATTATTTTACTATACTACAACTTTTGACGATTTACGATGATGGTATCTTATTTCAGGGTAGAATCTCGAATATTGGTAGTGTTACCAGCTTGGCGTCTTAAATAATTTTTTTCACATTTTTGATAGTTTCATTCATTTTATTATTAATTTTGTTTTATTGGTGATAACCCGAACTTATTCTTTCTCTAAATTACTCATATTTTGTCACGTTTACAAGTATTACTAAAAATACTTAACTTATATTAATTTGATATAATTTTAGCAAATATCTATTTTAAATGTCTATTAATTTCCTCTTTTATATGAAAGTTCATTATTTTTTATTTAAAACCGTCTTTAAAACTAGTAAAAGGAGTTTTAGTTTAAATCCCTATTTCAGTCAAAACTGTTTTCATTATTTGTTGTGGATCAGTTTTAAAACGAGTTTCAATATCTAAGTCGGTTTCAAAATTTAAAACCGTTTTAAATAGACTTGTGCATATGTGCCTTAGAGTTTTTTAGTTTTTTATTTGACCCATTAATTATAACATATAATCAAAATGTCTTATGAGGTTTTAATCAGTTATATAATTACCACTAACAATGAAAAGTATTTATTTTTTAATAGAGTTACAAAGCCTACAAAAAGTTTTTATTACAGTTTCATTCAGTTTGTCATTTCTTGAGTTTGGCTGCAATTTTAGCGCAGTCGCCGTTTAATTCATGTCTTTACGGTTCTAATTGCTTGTAATTGAAGTGTCGATTGTGGCGACATTAGCGCACTTTTTCTTAAACAAAATATTAGTTAATATTAACAAATGTTTATTCAAATAATCAATTCGTTTATTTTTGATAAAACATAAGATTAATTTTCATTGAGTCGTAAAACTTTGAGAGAATGTCTTTGTCTAACCCGACGTTAGACGCATTGCTGTCATCACCGATTGGTCCAAAATGGACGCCAAGTAGTTCTCGCGGGAGTTATACCCAAGAGATTCAGCAAATGATGTATGGGTTCGGCGATTATGACAAGCCTTTGTACGAATCGGCGCAGCTCATCGAAGAGATAGTTCACCAGCAGATGACTACCATTTTGAACGAAGCCTCGAAAGTCGCACAGACCAGAGCTCAGCGTTTCATTGGAATCGAAGACATTTTATTTCTTATGCGTTTCGATCGGTTAAAGTTATCGCGTTTAGTCAAATATTTAGCCTTAAAAGACATGAAGTCTGTCACTAAATTAGGATCTATTGACGAAGAAGATGTCATCGAAGCAATCGCTGGCACTAACACTTCCATCTCTTCCGAATCCATTCCAACTAATACCACCACCACTGATGACATTTCATCAAAACCTCCACAACAGACAAAACGCGTTAAGTTATGTTACGATTTCCTGAGTTCGATCGATAGAACGGGTGCTCTTTTGGTGGTATTCGACGAAAACTTTGTCGACAGTGTTAAACACGAGAGAAATGTCAGAAGCGATAGAATGGCCACTAATATGAATCAATCGAATTATATTAAGTATTGTTCGGCCCGACAGATCAGCTTTGCTAATAAGGCCAGACCAACAAAGTTCAGGGATTGGCTCTTAAGAGATTCTCAGCTGGAACTAAAACCTAATATATTTGCTTTAGAAATATTGCAATATTTAGCGTATGAGACAGTTTCACAAATAGTCGATCTGTCACTACTTGTCAAACAAGACTCTGAACGCGATGTCTGTGACCCCTTGACATCACTATTGCCTAACAAGATGACAAACGATGACTTTCCTATATATCATACAAATGCTGGACAAACTCTTGATAGTAATGAAGACTACTCTCCTACCAATTTATCTCAAACCAGTGGATTCTTTCTATCGTCACAGTCTAAGTCAGTGCCTAAAAACCCTTTGATTAATCCAATCGATAACCAAAAGTCTAAGAAAAGGAAAAGAACTGATTTAAAGCTATCATTCGAGTCATCGCATTCCTATTGCATTACTCCTAATCATATTCGCGAAGCTATGAGAAGATATTTGACACCTTCTGGACCTTTTGTTAAGTTACACAAGTCTTCTGTTCAAAGTTCTATTCATAATAAAAAACTGTTGTGCATTTGAATTAAATCAACTATTTGTTCTTCATAATCATCACTAATCATTAAAAACTCCAATTTTTAGGTTATCTTATTTTTGAGGACATTTCATAAAGTTCATTCAATGGACACAATTGTTAAGTATAACTGAAGTGAATTATTTATAATAATATTTTGTTAGGATAACAATAAAAATAAAGTTCTGATTTATTTATAGTGATAAACTTGTTCACTTCTGCTATTGAGTTTATCAACCATCTGATCTGCTTCTATTGTTGACGTTGACTTCGTCTGCATCTCGATTCAGTACTTTTCTTTTAATTTGTCGAATTTTTGCAATAATTTCTCACTTGAAGATGTTTACTTCCTATTATTTAAATGAATCACTTTTTCGCATGTTCCTAAGCTTCCGATCAGTTTGAAGCTATTGTCTCATTAGAACCAGTTTTCATGCTTTTTCCGTCAATCATTCTCTTTATTCTTTTACTCACTAAACCAGTTACTATTATTGTAATTATAATTATGACAAACAATCGCTATCATCACAACTAATCGTTTCTTGCGATTTACTGGCCTGAGAGGTCACACTGCTGGCGTCTCTGATTGTCATGTATTTTGTTAAACTACTTGTCAGACTAGTTTCAGACGTGGTCTCTTTAGATATATTTTCTGTGCCTCTGACTGATGGTCCACCAAATTGGTATTCGCGTATAATCGAAATATCTTAAGCTCTGCATAAGGGCTTTGTTTGAAATATATTGGTCATGCAGTAGTTTTTGGATCTAAACATCATAACCACATATTCGCTATCACTAACAGAAGTTTTCGATTTAATAAAACATCTAATTGTAGTATTGGTTAATTTACTCGCACTCAATGACCAAAAATATACAAATTGAAAACTATTATGAACTTGATTAAGAGATACACCTTTGAAATTAAAGTCTGTACTAAAATTCAAGACTAATCGATAGCTATTGGAGAGAAAAGCGCAACAATGAACTGCACATTTTCCAATTGATTAACAAAATAGTTATTGTAACAACAAAATATTTATTAATACAGACACTTTATATCTGAATTTAATGAGATAAAAGTAAGTGAAATCCTGCAAATGATTAACTCGTAATAATATATTGTAAATTAAAGATATAGTATTGATATAACAATACACTTGAGTTATGCTTCAAAGCATAAAACTAAATAAAAGGTTTAGATTTAAATTTTGAACCATTTGATGTGATGTAACATTTAGCGATTTATCAAAGCATTATGAGATTATAACATAAGCCAAATTAGGAAAATTTGCCAAATCAATTAACACAATAGTTTAACCAATTTTTTGGCATTAATTTTCAACTCAATCAAAGCGTAATCATCAGGAATTGGTGTGTTGTATGCAAAGCTTCCACCACTCAGTTCGGAATATATAATGTTTGCTTTTCGAGCCATTTCGCTCTGACATAAAACATGCCTCTTTGTGTTACATCTCATTTGATGGATATTAAATGACTTGATATCTTCAATATTAGAGCTTTGCAAAAAGTTCAAATAAGTATCGTATATATGAGCACCACTTGAAAACCAATTGGAAATTAGGTGCGAATGTGGTCTCAGTTGTGAAATCAATTCAGATATGGAATCGTAGTCTTCATTAATTATCATTTCCGGAAATACATGTTCGACTAATACTTCGTGTGCCTCAGTCCATTGTTCGCATTTAATGAGATTAAGCGCAACATTTTTATAATCAAAGTATGCCTTTGATTTGATAGCTTTTGCTTCTGCCAAATATTCGCCAGGCAGTGAAATATTTTTCAAAAGCCATTCCTCTATTTCCTCATTTTGTTCCAAACTCAAGGAATTTCGCCCAAGAATTTCTTTAATTACCATCTCTCTAATCTTGTCGTGTTTGATATGTGAGGCAACAAAACACGACCAACGTATGTCTGTTATTTGAGATGCAAGCAAACAATGAGCAGCATCACTGGTAGTACTCAATTCATTTTCATCAATAATAACATGATAGGATTTTAATGATTGGTGAAGAAACCAGGACTCGATGATATTAGGTGAAGAGGACATTGCAACCCATGGCGTATGAGCTGCTAATAAGTGATACTCAACATCATCGGGCAATACAGTCAACTGCGATATAGATGTTAGCAATAAATTGATGCCCAGTTCGTTATTTTCAACTTCTACTGGAGTCTTGTATAATAGGATGAGCGCTAACTGTTGTGTCCAATTCAGTCCTTCCAGGACATTGATATCCACTCCACTACTGGTTCGCCAATTTATTTGGCCAGACAGTAAGATGTAAATCTTCAATAAATCAGTGTCAATGTAAAGGTCTGCTTTACAACGCTTCCAAGAGTCCAATTGGGAGATCAATAAATCCTTGTTAACACAATTACCACATGATAGGAGTAGAGCTAAACGTGGATTGTTCGCGTTTATAGCCTCGTCAACGGCTGCTTCCAATTCATTAGTAGAAAGAAAGTAAATGATTTTCGATGTAGTCTTTTTAGGTAATGAAATCTTTTTGTTAACAGAAAAGAGCCAAACTTGTATTCTATCAATCCTTTCCTGGTGGCAAGCATAAGGTGTAACTTCACTCAAATTACCATAAAGCGCTTCAACCAATAATTCCAGTTCTAACGGGTTGTGAGAATTCCTGGAAAACTCTCGCGTCTCAATAAATGGTGGGATTACGGGATTGGTCGTTGGTGGCACTATTATATTGGAATTATTCTTAAATTGTTCTTCAAATCTTTGAGTAGCCGAATCGTCCAAATCTATTAAATTCAACTGACAAATCAAAACAGTTCCACCTTTAATCAAAGTGAATTTTCGCGACCCGTTAAAGAATGATATTTTAGGTGCTGGAGAAACACAAACAGAGCTTATATCACAAATGATCTTGTTTTTTGCCGCAAATGTATCGGGTTCAAATGTTAGAACTCTTCTCTTAGGTATCACTGGCTTAGCGATCGACGATACAATCGGAGAAAAGTAACTACTTTGAAATTGACTCTTAGTTTTCATATCTTTCTGTGAAACCAGAATCGGATAGTTTTTGCTCTTTTTAGTAACAACAACTGCTTCATCATCATCATCGAATAGAGTCGACCGCATTTTGTCGTATTGACTGTACCTTGTTTGCAACTCAGACTCGAATGACTCGTCAGCACAGATTGTATCAAATTCTTCGACTTCTTTCTCATCCAGTAGAAAATTCATAGTACTATCTTTGGTTTGAAGCACTTTAGCTGAAAGCTCGTCACTACTCACATTCATAGTCAGCTGTTGACCATTTTGTTCAACATCTTTAGTGAACAAACTTCTCTTGTTTACCAGTAATTCTTTAGTCGAGAGAACTTGTTGTGGAGACGCTTGAGTCATACTTTTGTTAGTGCCTTGCTCTGAAAGTTCTTCATCTTCATCGTCATCATCTGTTATACCATATTTACTGAAGTGCTTAACAGTGAAAACCCAGGAGCCGGTGTCAGGTCTGTATTCCTTGAAAGTGGCTCCTAACTTAAGAGTTGCATTTTCTATTTTTTCTGCATATCTCATAGAACGTAATCTATCTTTATCTTTAATAAGCTCATGAGTCGTCTTATCGATTGGCCAAACTTGATGTAAAGTGATTTGTGCGGCTCTGTTCAGACCTTCGCCAACTTTAGGTGTCGCCTCTTCGTCTGGATAGACAATTACCTCTTTACGTCTGATGTGTACGATTTCATCCAAATTAAGACCTTTTACATCGATAGGCCCTTCCCAATAGATTGAGCCGTAATCATGTCGACCAACTGTGAAACTGTCAACAATACAAGTCTCACTCGACATATCATAAACTGAGTCCAACTCTTCAATTGTAGGTATCGTGTAATAATCAGTTCTCGTTAGAATAACTCCACATTTGGGAACTACAATTGATGGGAGACTTTCGTTTTGTTCGGTTTCAGTTTGAATCGTATTCGAACGAGTAAACACTGGCGAGACGTCGCCTTTCTCTGAAGGGGAAATAGTTAGTCTCTCTTTTGAAGCGGATTGCGTTTGCTTTTTAAATCTTTCATCATTTATGATGAACTCATTAACGGTCATATCTGATCTGATAGAGTCATCAAATTTATTCGCTTCCCTTTCCTGAGTTTTGATGAAATTACTAGAAGGCGATTGACTAACATTCAGATTGGACATTGACGTATTTTTTGGCTTAAAAACCAGTTTCTTAATATTTCTTCGCGGAACGAATATATCTTTGGCTGTTTTGGTCTCGTCTGAGTTGTCTTCTTCTAGGCCATCGAACAGCATTGCATTCGTTTTTCCAGAATTATTGGCAATACGTTGCGGTCTATTTTCAATGGTTTTAGCACTTATCTTGTACTGATTTAGCGTTTTAGGATCAGTTGTGAATTTAGTTCTGACTTTAGTATTGGGAGAGATCGTGACATCAATTTGCAATTGTGGTGAATCTCCGTATGGAAATGTCTGGAATCGAGTTACCAGTTGATCAGTACTGACTGGTTGTGATGTAGTTATTGGCTGCAGTCCAACGGTTGGCTGAAAAGTGTTTGTTTGAAATGACGGATTTGTCGAACCGAAGTTGAAACTAGTGGCAGTCGGGCCAAACATTGATCCTGTATTACTAAACGAATTGGAAGTATTACCGAATAGACTTGGAGTGGAAGTGACACCAGTTCCTCCTAAGGATGGATTTATTGGCATTGATGTCGGATTATTAAAATTAAATAAAGGTTTGGACAATGGATTAGTGGCAGCAGTGGCTCCAGTGTTGAAGAGTGACGGCTGAGAACTACTGAATAGATTAGATGTGTTGCCAGTATTAAATAATGTATTAGTACTTGTTCCGAATGGAGGCACAGAAGTCGAAGTGCTTCCAAACAATGGTTTTGGACCCAATCCCGTATTTTGTGTACTTGTTTGGCCAAAAAGTGGTTGCGGTTGGGCTGTTGTGCCACCGAATAGAGGCTTTACAGTTGCAGTTGTGTTGGCAGTACTCGAAGAAAAGAATGACTGATTTAATGAAGGATTAGACGTAGAACTTGATCCAAATATTGACGTGGGCTGAGCTTGAGTTTGAACAGTTGGAAAAGAACTCGTTGTTCCAAATAAAGGCTTATTGAAAGAACTAAAAAGTCCAGAACTTGATGTAGTAGTAGGTGCGAGTGATCCGAATGCCGGTTTGTTTTGACCAAAAAGTCCAGTACTTGAGGTCGAAGAGAAGGCATTTTGCGGGGTAGAAGTGGTTCCAAATAAAGAACCAGTGCTCACAGAACTGGTTCCGAAGAGATTTTGTTGTTGCGGTCCTTTTCTGTTTGCGTTGTAGTCTTCAAGTCTCAACTCTTCCAACGATTTATTTTCGTATTCTCTCATACAAGTAATGCATTGATGTCTCGTGTTAATATTAGTGGACTGTCCATTTTTCATCATCGTATCAGTTCCGGCCACTGCTGCGAATTTGATAGTTGTTCCCGTCGGAGCAGCCATTGGTTGCGTCAATGAACTGCTGCCGAACGGTGTGGTCGAAGTGGTACCGAATCTGTTTCCACCAAATAATGCACTGCTTTGTTGAGTTCCTCCAAATATTGAAGAAGACGTCCCTCCGAACGCATTCGTCGTCGGTTGAGCACCAAATGCATTCGTGTTCGCAGTACTTGGATTTGTTCCAAATATTGAAGTTTGTGTCGAACCGAACAATGGCTGAGTTGTTGTCGAGCCAAATATAGACTGTTGTTGTGGTGCTTGTGATCCACCTAATGTCCCAAACGGTCCGCTGCTTGGATTCGACTGAACTCCAAAACCAGCTTTGGGTTAATTGATAAATAATTAGGGCAACGATTAGCATTTGAATTTGAAATGATAATGGTAACAATGATAATAATACTCACAAGTGGTCGGTTGTCCAAAAGCACTTGAAGTGCTTGAAGTACCGAATAACGTCTTATTATTATTTGCGCCAAACATTATCACATTTATGTCTGTTACAGATTAGTGTTTAGTTCGCTAAATATTTTGACGCATAAAACTGTTAACTATACTTCAAGTCAATCAGACTTAATTGAACTTGCTTAGAGACACAACTAGAGATACGAACATTGCGTACATAAGTCGTATTTACAGTCTATTAGTTTACAGTACGTTAATTACGTCACAATGTATTAGGAGAGGGATTGAAAGCTAAGAGTAAAAGACGGAGGACAGGGTATATAATGTAATGCCAGTCTTGCATTTTCGCGGGCTTTTATGTGACTGTCCTAGATATAACATTGACTAGACAAAATCATATTCAGATTCCACAAAACCTTATACAAATTTCAAAGTAGTTATCATATTCAGCACAATTTGATCGAATCTTAGGTAATATGATTAAACCTAAGGATAATTCGAATTTGACAAAATTGGATAAACATCAGATTAATTAGCTAAACCTGAAAAGTATGATGAAGTTTAGGGATTTTTTGAACAAATCTGGGAAACTTTGAAAAAAGCTGGAAAAGTGTAACCTGGGGGCTATGCAAACAAAAGCCTAACACTAGGGAGGGTGGTCATTAAAATGTAATTTTAGTGTGACGTCATTTATTTGTGATATCTTAACGCTTAATTCAACACAATGCAATACAATTGTGCACTACTTATAAACAATCCACAAACTACATTATCTTATTAAATGTGGCTCTAATTCAAACGCTACTTCGGGTTTTAAAAACTAAATTTAAATCATTAAAAAGTATTTGTTGTAGTCAAAATGTTATAAAATAAGGTAACGAGTGATTTTGATTATAAACTAGGTTAATTATAGAAGTCATTTTAATACGTTGAGTCGAGACGATAATCGTTTGGGTAATACTTTGTTTATGAATGACTCATATTTTTTATTGATGTTTATTTTTGAAAAAAGAGCTCTAAATCGAAACCAATTTAATGTCAATTTTGCAGTTCTGTCAAATCACAAATAAATTGTAGAATTAATTAAAGAAAAAGTTGACAAATAAATAAAATGAAGTTTCGAGCGATAAGTCGTGACTACGAACAAATCCAATATTTGTTGAAAGTGATGCAATCGATTTGCAAATTCTCGACATTCCTTATCTTCAAATTGTCTGCAAATAAAATCGAACTGATGGCAGATTCGAAGCACAAATTAGGACCATTTGTGGTGAAGTGTGACATGAATGCAGAGGACTACTTTCAAGAATACAGTTTTCGTGGAGTTAGTAATGAGAACAATTTAATCTATTTTGACATTCGGTGTGAAAGTTTGAGTCAAGTTCTCAGCTCATTTCTAACTAATATAAAGTCAATTAAATTGAAATTGAGTAATAAAGACGGCAAGTCTGTCCTAAGCATTGAAGTCGACTATCCGACCACTGACTCCAATCGATCAATTCGACACGACATCGGCATCGGAATCATTCAAAGAAAGTTTTGGCAATCGATCGGTGAAGCCGATTTCGGTCCTTTCGATGTAATGATTAATTCTAAATAGCTGTAACTTTTGACAAATAATTTTTTATTAATTGAATTAACGCATGTTTACCGTCTTTGAAACAGTTATCCTTATATTTGCCTGAGTTCAAAATAGTGGGCACGGCAATAGATCGATTAACGAATATCAGTCATTACGTGATGATTGGAAGCAAAGTTGTTGGTAATAAAGGAGTGTTTAGTATTGGTGTTGAAACTGATTCAATAGCTGTTAAAAGCAAATTCAGCCAATTGGACCTTAACCTTAATAACCAAATTAATTGTGATGAAAGTCAGTCATCTAGCATTAAAAGACCTGCTGTCAAAGTACGAATTGATGTTAGAAAATTGAATCTTATCTTTAGTTCATTAAATACTATAAAACCATCGTCTATAATATGTCATTTGAAAAATGAAGAACGAATTCATTTGCAATTTTTTCATAATTTTGTTAATTTTCAAGCGATAATACCAAATGTAGCACTTTAGACATTTGATTAAATAAGTTTGAATGCACCTAATTTCTACTTTTCATACTTTTGTTTGACTAAATATTACTGAACTATCTATCAATGAACCAAAGTCGTGTTTGAAAAATGAATAATTTTTGAGTATTTGGAATTAGTTTTATTTCAGAACAATTTTGTATAAGTCAGTTTCAAAACTTCTAAAAATCTATAAATAATTAAACAATTCATTTAATTCGTGTAAAACTGCCACTTGGATGAATAATAGGTAAAAGTTTAGCAGAAATACATCGAACACTTTCTGTCATCTCTAACATTGATCTTTTCGCTAAGATTGTCGAAATTTGGAACAATTCGTTTAGAGATTCGAACGTTGGGACTGCTTCCTGAAGAGCTAGTTTCCGAGTCGTTTGCCGATCCGATGATGTGTCCGCGAGCTCTATGGGCTGCCAAATGAGCATAATATACAGGCGACGGAATTGAGATCGAACGAGTGCAACGAGCGTAAGTGTGACATAAATAGTACGTCAATTCGTGCAATTGATCTGCTCCGAAATTGTTCTCATCATAAAGAACTACAAACAAAACAGAATTTCAATTAAATGAAAATAAAGCTTGGATTAGAAATTGATGAATACATACCGTAATAATGAGAGGGTCTACTCGTTCCTTGAATTGCTTCGTGTGAACACAAGTAAAAGTCAAAGTCAGTCGGATGTACGACAACGTTGTCTATTATGGTTCCTGGAGGAATATTCTTTCCACGACCCACACCATCGCGTTCGTCATCGGGCAGGAATCTCGTGTGATGTCTCTTCTGCACCACAATGAAAGTCAACTTTGGGTTGTATCCGACGGCCAGCGATTGAAAGGCGAGTTTGATCTTTCGAATCTCGAAATCCATGACATACATGAACTGTCCTTCACTGACGCCATCGCGATAGAACACTATCTCTTTAGGCAGTTCTCCGTTTTGTTTTTCGTATTCTCGAAGTGTTTGATTGACCAACAAATCCAACTCGTTAATGATTTCTTCTCGATATCTGTGTTGAACTTTGACTGTTGCGTAATGTCTGATGCAATTCGAGTCAACGTTTCCGACAACAGCCGCCACAGAAGCAGATAATTTGTCTGAAGGTGAAGGGTGTGCGACATCGGCTCCAATGATGATCGCATTCTTGTTCTTCAAAATTGTTGGCAAATTGGTTGGCGTCAGAACCAAGTTCTCTCCTCCGAGTTTTGTATTGATCTTAAGGAGAAGGTTGGTGACCAGCGATTGATTGATTCGCAAAACATTGTGTTTTTTCACGCATTGAGTCGTTATTCCGATATCTATATCACCGCATCTTTTGATCTCGTAATAGCACTCATCGGTTTCAATACCAAGAAATATAAAAAGATTAACTAATCCATACTTTTCTTCTGCCTTATCGAACAGTCTTTCCTGTTTGAAAATTTGAAAATTTATTTGAATTTGAATTTTTCTTGATCTCAAATCTTACTCTTAAGAGTCCTCTTTGATAAGTCATTTTGACTCTACAAATAGGTTCATCGATATTCATTCCAATTTGATTCCCGTATTTTCTCAACGTGTCGACAAAGTTAGTGACTACTAAGTCTTCAATTTGAGCCAAATTAACTACAATCCATCTGTTGACATTCGCACATCTATAGAACTGACCAATTCTCCACTTGCCATTTCTTGGTGTACAATTCTTGCCATCCTTTTCCAAAAGAGTCGGAGCATTGAGAATGCGAGCGTTCAAAGAGATCGGATGAGTACATATTTTGACGCTAAACTCATTCAAGTATTGCAAACAGTTCTTATTGAACGAAATATCATCGGCTGCCTTTTGTATTATATCGAAGCGCTCTTTCGGTTGGGTCGAGGCGCATATGCGGATCATTTCAGCGGTTTGTTGTGGCGGAAGCTTTCTGTTGACATGTTGGTCAGCCACTAGTCGGCAGACTTCGATCGGGAAATAAGTCGGTTTTGAGCCGCCTCTGACTACAATGCACGGAAGATGTGGTGATTGCAGTTCTTGATATTGTTGTTTAAAATACTGGGCCACACTAACGTTTCCTTCGAACATCTTCTCTCCTTTTCGGCCTCTTTTATTCCATTCGAAGTAAATTTCGTTCGCTGACTCACGACTCAGTCCTTGGATTTTATACCTTTTGCTGAACCTGAGGTGAGTCACCTCTATCTGCAATCCTTTCAGTTCTCGTTCGATTCGTTTCCTTTCGAAGTCATTCCATTTGAATCTCATGATTGATTCGCACTCTTTAAACGGAAACAGTGTTCGCACAAACTCTTCGATTGAACAGTTGGCATAGAATGCAGTACACGATCGGTCGATCACTAACTGTGTGCCACCAATACACGGACGCAGAGATTGATAGATGCCGAACGCCAACTGCTTTCCGCCTCCAATATCGATGCGATTGTCTTCGAAATGTCTTGAGAATAGTGAAGCACCGATCGGTAATTTGGTCATAACGAGTCCTTGGCGGAGAACTATATTCAAGGCTTGGATCGCTTCGAATGGAATCGCATTTGTCATCTTGTCGAAATATAGCTTTAGTCCGTGAAGACTAATAGTATTTGACGTAAATTTTATGTTAACTGCGAACTGTGAGTCCATGTAGTTGTCATCGACGACTTCGACAACGATTCGGGTCGGTTTTCCGTCTTGGGAGACGCCAATAATTGGACCACAAGTGAACATATTTTTCGAACCATCATAAACTGGTTTTATGTTATAAAATAGTTTACCGTACGATTTGTTCTCATCGATTGCTTTGTTAACGATTTTGCGACACAACAGATTCGATAGTTTGCGAAATCTTTGTCTGTCATCTCCAGAAGCTGATAGTTTGAAGGCTTGTGGCAAACACTCGATTGTGATGTTATAGCGGTAAATGACTTTCTTATGGTTGAAGTCAACAGAAAAATGATTTGTACTCAATACGATTCGTTTGCCGTTTTGCCCAAATCCAGGTCTTGCAGCGAATTGACTACAGGCCAGATAGCGTTCATTCTTTAGATGAATTCCTGCTCTGGCTAAAGCTATCTTTGGTGTCGGAGCAACTAATGGAATGCTTTCGATATGAGGTTCTGGTGCCATCACTGCTTACTCAACACTTTTTATAAAACTAATAACTTTTGCTTCAATTATTCTCTACAAAATCTAATAATATTTAAATCGATGACAACTGATATGTTTGAAAGTCTTAGTCTGAAGAATAAATCTTAAGAAATATCTGTAAAACAATTTTAGTCCAAACGATAAGAACGCTTATGTTTTAAATTCTAAACCGTTTTGACTGCACGCGAGGTTTGAATATTCTTATAACTCAATAAGCCATTAGATCAGTAATAGAACGAATAACAGACTAGGAAGTGATTTATCAATCCTATGTACTCTATCACTCGATATATGATTGATTGACGTCTTTTCTTCTGTAGATTCTATGCATTAAAGTTCCAGAGATAAAATTGATTAGGATTTTTTGTATAATTTTGCAAATTTTAAGGAATAGTTTCTAAAATAGGGCATAAGAAAAACTGATTTTATCCGCTTATCAAATTATAATCATACATGAATTACAGATAATTTTGAAATTCAGTAAAATGTTCAAAATGAATGAGTTCTCAAAACGTGATTCTAAACACTATACACTTAATCAAACTTTTAATTAAATGTTCCTAACCCATTTTGATGCCTCTGATCTAAGAAACACTGCTTAGATTCCATATACTTCAAAACTTAAAGTTTGAGTTATGTTCGCTCAACTAGATTTATCCACTTTTTTCAATCCTATTATTATTTTAATCTGTTCTTAAATGCGATTCAGGATTAATTGTAGATATTTTTCATGATTTATTTACCCTTCAATGATGATCTCGAACAGAAAATCGATTGAATTTTTATCTAGTTTTCAACCTAATTCAATCCAAACATGGCTTCAATGATCTAAAGGCAATTTATATATCCAGCACTAATTGTTTTATTAATTAATCTTCGAATTGTCCAATTTATTGATAGTTGAATCTTTTGATTGAACTTTCTTTTATTGTATTCAAATTATTGAAAGGCAAAAAGTTCGCACATATCAATAAAACAGATATAGAAACGAGTCATATTAAATAATTGATTTTAACTAATTATTAATAAATAATAAGTTTTATATAAAATTCAAAGATTTTATTCTAATAAGTTCCTACATCAAAAAGCTTAATAATCCTTGATCGCAACCAGAAGCGATACGCTGTGATATGTTTTCATCAGATCATAATATCGAAGGTATTAAAAACTTAATTGATGCTGAATATAATGATGAAAGCAAATTGGAAATCATATTTGACAAAAAATGGACGCATATGACAGGGAGATTGAAATAGCAACAGTTTTTTCTTGTTGCTATCGCGGATTATCAAGTTTTGAACTGTAAGTGCTAAAATAATAATAACATATTTAGCACACTATGTAAAGTACACAAATGATTTGACAAAGTTGTACAAGAGTCATTTATATTATTTGTAAGAATATAAATACTTTAAATGATACGATTACTAGTTGTAGTGATTCTTCATACGGATAATTACAGTTGAAACTTGACTTGTTTAATTATGAAAATAAATTATTTACGTTTGTTATACGTTTAAGTTGATGAGTATTTTGCTTAACACTACTTTTATGCTCCTAATGCTATACAGAGAACAGTACTATTGAGCAATAGCTTTGTTCAGATAACTTAATGTCAATTTAACTCCAAAGAGCAAAAAGTTTGGGATTTTCAACGGCTGTCAATAAAGTTGTAATGACTCGCCAAAAAGATCTAAACTCTAGTTTTAAATTTTAGGATATTTGTTGAGTGAATGACATAATATGAAGTGAACTGAGAAATGATTAGAAATAATATAAGTGTAGACCACATATCATACATAACATAGAAGTAACTGCTAATGTATTGTTAGTGATGTTATTTTAGGAACTTTTACAAAGCACAAGAGAAGATGAAATCACATCTGACTCTGAACTTTTGGGGCGATAGAGATAGGCTCTAATTTGGTTTGATTATAGAGATTGCATTTCAAAACTTATGATCATTGCTGTGATTCTTACTGATCAAAACGCTTGTATGCCTTCAAAGTGATTGTCCAAATGGATTGGATGTGCGCTACAGAACCTATCATTATATTAGATGGAAAGGGAAAATGCGAGAAGTGGGTGGAGTAGGAGTTAACACAGTTTTATTGTTATTTCTATATTGTTGTAGTTGTGCTCCATTTAATGAAACTGCTCATCACTCCATTCGATAGCGGAGATATTGTTTCAATACTTGTTAAACTCGGTCCAGATATACTGTGATTAAGGCTTTCAGTTCTGTTCATTGAATTGTTACTCAATTGGTTTCGAAATCTGGAAGCACTAAATCAACAAAAAGAGAGCATTAGTTTTAATTTTCAAAATCATCTTCAATGTTCCTATAGCAAAACCCCTTAAAATGTTTGTAGTTTACAACTGAGATCATATCTGTCAGCATTGATCTATAGGACTATTGAATCACAAAAAATCTTTCAAATTTTGCTTTTCAACTCTTGATTGTCTGCAATCGTAAATGAGTTCGTGATGTTTAATATTTGTTACTCTTAAGGCTAATATTGAATCGTAATAAAGTGAATGTTAAAATTTTCATAAGGTCATTCCAATCTATAGTTTTGTTCATAAATTGATGACTTGTGAGAATGAGTCAATTAATGCATAATAAACTTATAACAACTCATTACATGCGCATCATTAGGCAATACTCAAACATAATGTATGCTAATGACAACATTTTAAATTTTCAATCGCACCGCATTAACAGTTCAATAGCAGGAAGTTCTGAGTTCTCGTCAATTTGATTATCTCAAAAATAATTCTAGAAATTTATGTCTACGTTTAATGCGTCTTCCGACATTTAAAAATTTATATTCAAGCGAAATATCTGTATTATATTTTCCCAAATTTAATTTGAATAAAATCTTTGAAATGCAAAATACTAATGATCTGGTCATTCATTATACAGGTTTCAAAGTATTTGTTATAAAATTTAATTTATAGAATAAGCTGTGTGTAAATTATCTTAGAAATAAAGCTTAAACTTGAGCTCAAGCTTAATATGAGGCATATAATGTTGAAAATACAAACTAAAAATACGGTACCGTAATAAAAAAGTATGAGATTCCCAGCACATGTTGTACCTACACTAACAAGAGAAGAGTCACATATGATAATTCGATTTGTTTACCAAAGCAAATTCAATTAATGTACTTTGATGAAAAACAAGCAATTGCCGCTATTATAGCTACCACTCTTGAGTTTTTGGCTTTCCGTTCGTTTAAGCTTTAGAATTATTACAGTTATGATATTCTATAAAAAGTGATTAAAGTACAGATTTGCTTACAATGATTACGATAAATGGATGCACCTCAATTGCACAAACAATTAAATTGAATACATTCATTATCATTGAATGAAGAACAACCTTAACCACATTTTGAAACTTTGTCTTGGTTTTAATGCATCCTGACATATATAAGGCATATTTGATCATATTTTTAAATAACCCTTTATTTGAAGGCTTGCTGTGCATTGAGGCCAAGACAAAATTTCAAAATATGGATATGATTGTTTTCGTTTAGTAATAATGAATGTGTTCAATTTAATTGCTAGTACACTGGAGGTGCATTCATTTGTTGTAGTCATCGTAGACGAAATCTGTATTTTGATTACTTTTTTTATAGAATATCATGACTGTAGTAATTCTGAAATTTAAGCGAATAAAAAGCCAAAATTCCAAAATTGGTAGCTATGACAGTGATAATTGTTTATTTCTCATCAAAATGTATTAATTGAATTTGATTTGGCAAACAAATCGAATAATCATATGTGATACCTTCCTTACAGGCATTAGTATATTATAAAATATGCACTCAAATCCCTTATTTCCTCAAGTTTTTCATGCGAAAGTTTCATAAATTTACCGTGAAAATGAAGACGCAATTGACAAAAGACCAGTGAATATTGATTGCATAGCATAAGGCAGAATACAGCCAACAATATGACTGATGAGTTGGTTAACAATATGCACAAAACTATCAAAGTTAACAGTGGTTGCATTGACAAATTATTGTTGCAAAAACATATATTTTAAAACTAAAGGGTGTGTTAATTACTATGCTTTCATTCGTGCAAATACCTTGATCACTAATTGAAAGTTCCATATATTTTTTCATTGTGACTCTGTATTTCATTTCACAAACTGAAGCTAAGGCTGAATGAAAGAATGAGTTAAACTGAACTTTCATATAACGAGTCAAAACAAATTTACCTATTACTTTGGCAAGATCACTGTTATTTTACAGCTTTTATTGGGACAAACCAATAAAAGGCAATGAGAATATGTGTATCGTAATTAAATGTTCACAAAACCTAGCCTAACCAAAGCTTAAGTTTTATATCATTAATGAATCGATTCTTTTAAATTGGCAAATATATTCTTCCTACTCCTTCACTTTTTACGATTGAATGCTAGAATGATATAGTTTTGAGTAAATCACTAAATGCTGCTACGTAAATGCATAAATTGATTTCTGAATTGAACTCAAGGCTTAAGGCTGTCTTCTGTAACGACTATTGTAACAAATGAAGTTCATCAATAAATGGTACTTTTTAACTTCGCATATTCTCACTTTTAGCTTAACTTTAAAAGCTAACAATTTTGGTTGTCTTTCAGTATTAAAAGTTCAGAAAAGCATATCTAAGTTTTTTTCAAAATTATGTGTATTAGGATTCTGAAGCTTTTATCATGTCATTAACGGCGAAAACTTTGGGTACTTAAATTAATATTTTCTAACTTTTGAGTTGGAAACGAAAAGCGTTTGTTTGTTGATCAATGTTTATAGGTTTTTAAATATGAGTTATTTAGTGCAAGCTGAGAGTCAGCGAAAGATGAAGCAGTGCTCTCAAGTCGGTAGGCATTGATTGCATGTGTGGTTTTCACACCTGCCTTTAACTCAAAAAACATGGGATCGCACCTGTTTTATACTCATTACTGATGAAAATTGTTTTTCTCTTGCAGATCCGAAGCAATGATAAATTGGATGGAGACTAGCTTTAAAATCGCCGCTCCTTCAGTTTATTAGTTTTTCTCAATTGTAAATTAAATATATGATCCAGTGTTTTGCAAGGTTATTTCAACTTCTTTTTAAATACAGCGATATCAACATCAATCTAATAATCATTTAAGTTGAATCCCTTCTGATTTAGGGAAACTCCAAAAATCTGAATTAATTACCAGTTTTCTATACTCCAGATTTTGCTGATATTAAGCATTTAGAAAAACTAACCTTTTTTCAATTTGCTGGTGTTGACTCCGTATTTGCATTCTATTGACGTGCACAGGTATTGGAACATGTATTTTGTGGCCACTGCTTTGCCCCGTCTGACCGTAAGATCCCCGTTGACCTTTGACACGCTTCCACTTAGCTCTCCGATCTGAAAAACAAACAGATTCAGTCTACTAGAACACAACACAGTAATATGAATGAAGTATCTAAACATGGATGAACATAAGATTTGTTGAAAGTCACATTGATTTATTAAAGTTAGACTTACTTTGAAACCAAATTTTGACTTGCGATTCAGATAATCCTAAAGTATTGGCTAAATGTGCGCGTTCTGTCAGAGATAGGTATTTCTTCAAGTGAAATTCTCGCTCTAATTCAAGCAACTGTTCTGAGGTGAATGCAGTTCTTCGCCGACGGTTATTAAAACTACTTTCTTGTTGTTCTGAAAGTAAATCCGTTTTTCTAAATTCGAGTTCACTTAGTCTATCAGATTGTTGTTCTTTGCACTCATAAGCTGTATTGTGATTATGACTAGAGTTATGCGAATCATAAGCGAGACTAGGATTACTCTTCAAGAAAAAATGCTGATTTTTACTGTTTTCAAATGTTTTCTCTTTGTAATCATTTGGAGTATTAAATCCACTGATTTGTTGAGTCTCTAGAATACCTGGTTTTAAGAGTAAATAACAAGTATTTAGAATGAGTTAAACTCTACAAAATCGCATAAAAGCATTAAAACATGCGTTACATTTGACAAATTCAATACGATCAGCAAAACTAAAACTCACCACATTTCTCAGCACTGGAATCTGGAGATCTTGGAGGAGACCAAACTCTGGTAGGTTTTTGCATCGAAAGATATGGGGGAACAAACACACAAAAAGGAAAAATCGATGCTGCCATCAAAGGATTCGTTTTATTCAACTCAGATGATGGCAAAGTAGAAGAAGACGAAGACATTACAGCAGCAGCACTTGCAATGAACTGGTTGAATAAATTGAAATTAGTATTTCTGTTAACTCCGTGTGTTGAGATTGACTGCGTCTTCTTTTCACCGATAAGATTCTCTACTGTGAAATAATTCTCTTTCCAACAGTTATTATTCATATCTTTTATTTTATTAACTGTTATCACAACTGATCGAGTCTTGTGATGAGAAAAACGTTTTTTATAAAGTTTAATGAATCGTCTTTATGAATCTGTATTGAAGATATAGCATCTATTGGTTTGTTGACTGGCGGTTGCTCTGAAAGTAAAGTGAATTGACTGAAGTCATAATGAAAAGTCAACAACAATTTGAACGGCTAAACGCTTTTGAGGGCCGTCTAATGTAATGAACCTTAAGAATGGGGGACGACATACAGAAACACCAGCGGATGACCCAAAAGGGGAATCGTATATTTAGTCTTTCATACTCTAATCAACAGTAATTTGAAAATCTAGTTATCGTTTGAAAAAACTCGGCACTGAGTGAGAAGATTGACACCAAAGGCAGCGTTAACGCTTTCGGGGGAGCGAAACGAGCGAAAAGCATCACCAGCAAACCTATAATTTTCACTTTTGCGCTATCATTTACATCAATTCATCACAATTAAATGAGAATTCGTGGCGCAACCCACAGACCTTTTGCCTCCCTTTTCGCTGTACTTTTTTCATCCAATGTTAGTTCTTTTACTTAACTGAAACCAATCCGAATGTTTTCCTTGTTTAAAGTTGAGAGATGCCGATCACGATAAAGAATTATTGAAACACCGAATATGTAATTACATTTTCTCACCTGCTTATGACTCGTCCATTATGTAAATTCGAACGATTAATCCATCAGTCAATAAATTATCCATCCGATTTTCGTGTTCTTTATATTTTCCACTCTTATTTCTTGTAACTTAATTAAAATTCGATACTTTACACCATAATCATTGCAATCTCAGTAGATATAACAGAATCACATTCAAAGCACTGTTTGATAGAAGAGATGAATCTTTATTGCTAGTAATTTTTGTCTCTTGGTTTCCAAAAAATGGATCCTCAAAGTATAATTTATTTGATGTGTCAATTACTTAATATTGTCCTTGCATTCACTATCTGAGCAGATGATGCCTAAAAACTGTGACGTGAAGTTAGACTAATGTTAGAATTGTGAGTTTTAGTTGTGTTCTCTACTCCAAGTATTGTTGGAGATCATATTCACATTTAAATTGGTTAATAATCATAAAGACAAACTTGACCTATGTTGAAGTTTAGTTACTATCGTTGAGCTTGATCATTGTGTACACTTTAGGAGAACACAACAAAGGGCCTTAAAGTTTCTGAACTTCATTATACTTGTGAAAAGCTTTGTTCTAAAAATTAATCTTATATACTAATAGATCCATAAATTCAAATGGTTCCGACCTCTCAAGGTGATCTTCACCAAGGATATAAATCAATTTTTGTTTATCTTAGTAAAAATAATTTTTAATAAATGTTCAAATAAGTATTTTTCAGTTTTTTTAATTAATGTGGGTCAAACTATTCAATGAAATATTTTGAAAGAAACGAACACTTGATGTATCTAATTGAGTATTAATTATTAGTAAGTTTACGAATCTAATGCCTTCAGCATTCAAATATCAATTTAGATTTTTATCTAAGTCATACCAGAATTTGAAATTAAAGAATTTTCAAAGGTTACTATACTGGATCATAGCTACAAAATTTTATGACTCATTTATTATAGAATATTGTTTAAAAAATTAATTTCAAATTTTTTCAAGCAATATTAAAATCTATACTGACGCAGTGAAGTTTTACGAACTTACACTGAAAAATTCTCGAATTCGTACGAATTTGAAAACTACTTTATAGGAACAGAATAAGTGAAATTTTGAGATATATCTCTGATTTTAATATTGTATCCGAACTGAGTCCTCATCCCTCACAAGATAGTTCTCAGATTTTACCTTTAAAGTTGGAGCAAGACTCCATTTGAAAGAGATCTCATTTAAATTGAAACAAGAAAACTTATAAGTAACTATTTTTGATAGGAAACTATTTGTATGTGAGAAATCTTCAACAATCGTACCAAAGTTGATTGTCAATGGATAGTATTTGCAATGATGTATTTACTCGGGTAACTGACTTATCGATTGACTTCGAGTGTGGCTTTGAGTATGGTTTGGAGAATCATTTTCCTTAAATGTCCACCAAGACTTCTTTGGCCAATATAGAAATTACTTCAACTACAACTATGAAAATACTATTTTTGGCCCTCGAAATTCTTGAGAACATTCATAAGTATGTGAAATTCTTTTGAAAATCTACACATCATTTGTCACAAAACTTGATGGTTTTGTGACAAAGAAAATAATTTTGTGGATCACTTCTGTTTGTTTGGGGGTTTTCGTATAGACAATCAAAAATTATACATTTATTAAAGTTTTCAATTTATTAAAAGAATTTGAGAAAGTTTGTGAAAAGTCGAATAAAAGTTGATGAGAGCATAAGTGGTGCCATCGATGGATTGATTTGCAAAGAAACGCTTTTGTCATTCGAGACAATGAGTTCAACATTCGTCTCAAATTTGATTGTAATGTAATTGAAGTTAAGGACAAACAAAAGCTTTGTTTAACATAATTGTTATATAAGAAACAAATTAGTCGTAAATTTGATCAATATTTCAATAGAAATGAAGTTTTAGTTACAAGATTGATCTGATATATGATCTTCAGATAACTTTTATCAAGATGTTATCTAAACCTGTGTTAAAGAGTGGACACAATAGTCAGGAATCAACTCATAACTATGGAAATCAGTCATCAGTAGTATTACCACAAAGACATTTGGCTCTGATATCGTTATCGTTGGGATTTCTTGTGATTTGGACTGCAGTGATCGCTGGAGTTCTAGTCTCTCATACTTTCAGAGACAATGTTTCGGCTAAAGAATCTCTCAAAATATTTCAAACACATAAACAAATCGGAAGAATTGTCTTTGCGATCGGACATGAAATGGGTATCCCATCAATTGTAATTGACTTCAAGACAATTGTTCAAATATTTAATTATTTTGTTGATAGTCTCGACCGTCGATTGGTTGGTATCAATTGGTCCCAATCAGAAGCCATCTTTGAGTATTGACGATGCCATTGGAATAACGTGGAAGATGACTGATTCGGTCATTTCTGATATAAGAGATGAAATCAATACCGGAGATATGGACGGTTTGTCTAGTTTGCTGACTTTTGTTGAACTAAAACTCGCGAAATTTCGCGGATCTTCCGTTTTTGTTGGCGAAAATCCGTTAACTGTTATTAAATTTTATGACGAGTTGTGCGAAATCATTGAAAGAAAGAGCTTTATGTTGGACACCGTTTCCAATGGAGCAATCGTTAGGCGACATATTCCACTTCCGAGTACTTCCTATGCTTTCTTCATCAAAGGAATGGCTAAACGTTTTGCTGAATTGGCGTTTGGGACTGTCTTTGTTAGGTTTGTACCATATTTACAACAACTTTTTGTTTTAATGCTTTATTCAAAAACTGAATCATTTTATTTGTTTTTGTGACATTAGATCTGACATATCAGTGAACAGATCGGATTACTTTAGTTATCATTATAGTAGTCGTGAGCTCATTGAGAATGCCTTTCAATTGAATCCAAGAGCGCAGAACAGATACTGGGAACTACAGGAAAGCGACAGAACGGCTCGGGTATTGATGAGTCTATTGGACGACAACCTGAAAAGAGGTGATAATCATTTGGCTTCATTATACTTGAATTCAGTAAAAAACGAGATCGCAATACTACTTCGTGCTAAAGACTTCCTCAATGCCTCGCTTTCCCTACAAGTGACACAATTGGCAGCTATCAGTCGCAAAGTGTTGGCATTTCACCTTGCAATAGCTGTTATAGCGATTGCAGCTGTCATTCTCTGTATGGCTCTCCTTTGTTGCTCTTTCCGTTACACTGAAACTAAGCAGAATGTATTTTCATACAAATTCGACAATTCAAAGTTTGGTTACAATCAGGAACGAAACGACACGGTTTACAGTCTTGAGTTTGACGACAAGACGAAAATTTTGGCTACAAATTCTTATAGCAAGCAGCTTTTCTAATTCGCCTATTCATTCATTTTAAGCATTTATTTATTTAGATTTTCACTTTTCAAACTTATTTTAATATAATATTTAACTTATTGATATTATCATTATTACTAAACTTACACAAATTTGAACAATTAAAAAGTGATTTTAAAAAATCCCAATCAAAAGATTGTTTTATCGACATCTAAAATATCGCTGAATTGCATATCAATATTTTTTTCTAACATCAAGTTGTCTATAACTGTATCGTCTAAAGTATCGTTAGTGTCAACGCTATCTGCAATACTTTCACATTCATCTCTTTCACTATTAGTAGCACTTTTGGTACCACTTTTATAAAACCACGTCAAAGGAATCATTTGTGACAAGGGGAAAGTTTGCGATGATTCAAGACTTAGTTTGCGTAATGCTTTAGTTAATTTTGGCGATGAGGGTACTGGAGACTCAGCTCCGTTGGCGACTCCTCTCGATTCTAGAGGAGTCAAGTTATGAATCTTCCGTTTCTCATGTATTTCATCACTGATTTCTTCAAGACGATGAAGTGCTTTGGCATAATTGAGTTTGGCTTTTGCAACTCTTGCTTCGTATGCGCGTATTTTACTTATCTGTTCCTATATTTAAAGGTCAACTTTAATATGAGCTCGAAAACAATAAACGTTTGTTTTACTTACGTCCAACATCTGATTGAATTGTGCTTTCATCTCGAAATATGGCCTGAAAAATATGAATATTTCAAGTTCAAATAGTAGAGAAAGTAGACTAGTATAATAAATGCAAGTTAGTGTAAAGCTGAAGATAGCAACAGATATTTGGTAATAGAAAGTGCGTGTGATTTTCAAATATGACAAAAAGTTGAAAATAAAAAAATGATTGTTATCACTAAGAGCAAAGCCTATATCCCAACCAAATGACCAAAAATGCAAACATGACCGAAAGCGCAATAGTGAATGTGAAGAATAACTTAGAAAAATGCTTACAGTAACTGTAACTGATGTTGGTTTGCAACATTATTTAATTGCAATAAATTCCTACGCGCTTCCAAACTGAATTCAACAGAACAAACAATTCGATTTATTTTCACCAAATATAAAACTGTATGACTATTAGGTCAACATTGCGATGCATATCGTTTACAGATTGATTGCTGCTTTTAAACTGCATCAGTCAACTGTTCACGCAATCAAGAGCTAAAAAGATTTTCCTCACTTAAGTTGTGATAATTGAGTGAACAATACGTCGCAATGTCGACCTGAAGGCATATATGAATCTTTAAACTTATGGCTAATAACTTAATGCGATTACTACTGTTTTTCGAATCAAAAGCTGAGAAGCGACGAAGTGATACAAACCTGGCTTTAACAATAGATCTTTTGAGTTGTTGATGCAACTGCATTACTAACTGTTCAGATTTGTTATAAGCTTTAGAAATGGTTTCGTGTTCTTGTTGTCTCAGAACTCTTTCCTGTTCACACTCATTGACTCTAATAGTCGAATGGTTGAGCATCTCTTGCCAAGCAGAATCGAATATTTTCCCATCTTTTTGTAGACCTTCTTCTGCCAACCGCACCATTTCTTTGGCTGCCATATGAGAGCTGCTCGCTCTTTCAAATCTTAGAGCAGCCTTTTGTGTTTCTAATTGTAATTCTTTGGCTTTGATTCTTGCCTCATAGTAAGGACGAGCGCGTTCTACACATGAACCAAGCTTTTTAGCTAAATTTGTAATTTTTTCTGAAGAATCACTCAACAATTGGCGGAAATGAGTTCTTGCATCCTTTGGTAAAAAATTAAAGTTCATTATGGTTAGTTTTGTTATTATATAATTATTCTAAAGTTATTCTGTGATCATATTTGATTATTGATTTGATTTTCACGAGAAAGTCTCTATTGATATTAATTGAATTTTCAAACTTTAATACTGATTTGATCTGTGGTCATTTTGGAGGTGCTATGATAATAATTGAGCACAAACTATCTTTATCTTGCATATAAAGTGTTAGATAACGAAGCTTCAGATGACCTAAAGTTATTGCAACACTTGATAAGTTTATTTTTTATTTTTGATTTCATTCCTAAGATAGTGACAAGTTTTGAAATCACGTATTCAAATATCTTTATTTGAATCACTGTAAAAATAAAATCTCTGATGCTATTTTATGATAAAGAATGAGTTGCCATATCTTGACTTAACATAATGTTCAGTCAATTCTGAAACTAGAATTCTATTTAAAAGTTCAAATGTTTTGTAAACTAAATCTTAGATTCAACTCAAGATTTAGATTGACATATTTCTATCTTATAAATCATTATTTTAATTGTACTCTTATTGACAATAATTTCTCAAAACTAAATCTCTTTAAAAAGTCCTTAAAAATTGGTGTAAAGCGCAAAACAAGTCACTTAAAATCATATTTAATACATAAAAGCATAAAATCATTGCTAACGATTTAATTAATTTGTAAAAATAATACTTTTGGTGATCATTGAAGGTTGGGGTGACTTTTAAACTGAGAAATTGAAATACAAATTAACACATAATTAATATGTGCTGAGAATATAAATGCATTTAAGTGCTGATGATATTGGTATCGATTGCAGAGTATTTTCATGTGTTTTCCAATTAAGCAATCTTAGGTTTATCACATTTGATCGGAACATCAATCAATTGGAGCCATTGGTAGAGATTTTGATTAGAAATCAGTTGAGTGCAGGAAATGTATTGTCATTGTGATAATAAGGTTATTGAATTGAATTGAGACTTACGTCGAGTTCGAGCTCTAATTTGTTTATGAGATCAGTTGAAGTATTCAGATTTTCGAGTTCGATCTGTACCATAAACAATAGATAGGTATTATTACAGATTAAATAAAACAATAATCATACAATCAAAACATCTAACAGATAACAAAAGATAGTAAGTCTTATTCTTATCTATAATCAATGGATCTACACAATTCAATTGTTCTTATTGATACCTGAACTCTAGGGTCGGGTCGCGAACAGTCATGTTGGGGGTCATCAAACTTGAGACTCTTGTTAATTGATTGGTCACTAGTTTTTGATAAATCGATCGCATTCATATTTGATAAATCAATACTTCCTGACAATATTGAACTGTTACCAGACATCACATTCACCACAATTGTTATTTTATTAATTGAATATCACTTTTAAATTAATTATATTAAATTTTGTATGTTTAGGATAACATATTTTTAAAAATTAGATTAAAAACCAAATTATTTCAATAGACCAGAAAAGGATAACAAAATGTGATTTTAATCACAAAAATGAATTTGATATGAAATATGATTTAATAGTAACATTTGGTTTATTTCACATTTATTCATGTGGACTTTGACTTCAATTCGCTCTAATCATCGATTATAATGTAAATATAGATGAGAGAAATCAGAATTTTCAACAAAATTATATGATATAAAAGCCATGAAATCATATGTATATTATTAACGTAAAGCTATTCAGCTCTATACCAGTTTGTGCTCATATTTGACTCAGCCCTGCAATAACTCATTACTAAAATTGAGAGAACATACCAAAAATAATAAGCCTAATTACTTTATTTATCTTGCTTTCATATCACATAAACTAACTTTTATTTTCAAAATATGGGTTAATATAAATATTTTCGATATTTGGCAACAATACAATTGAAAAAGAATGCAATATTAATAAAGTTTGAAAGTATGTAAGTCATTGTTGCATCGTATGATTCAATTATTAAATGCCTTTTATGTAGCAGTTTATCGACTCATTGCATACCAAAAAGTATATAAGATTTTGTAATCGATATCTGATAGAAACAGTACCAAATCTCTAATCTTCCAGTTGAAAGAAATACCTGAGTTTGGTTATTATTGAAATTCCATTTTATTGCTGAAAAATTTTAGGTAATCATTCAGAAAGTTTGAGCAGAGAGAAAATGCTTTAGGATGTTATTAGAATTGCATTGAATGCAACTTATAGAAATTCGGTTAGCACTCGTGTTCTTAAAAAAAAGTATTTTATTGGTATTAGTACAAATAAATGGTATTTTCAAAATGATATAAGTAAAACTATAAATATCTAAAGTATCAATAGTTCGGTTAAATTGATTTTTTACTTTTTCTCAATCGATAAAACTTTTGGATCATATAGATTAGAATAAAACTTGTATAAAACTTTTCAAATCAACTTAGTTTCACGTTCTGTACTAAAAATACTATTAAACTTACGTTAATTGCGTTTCAAGCCTCGACTATTGTTATCTTGAATTTGATTTTGATCTATGTTTATAACTGGCTTCTATTTATAAATACCAAAGAATAGCGAAAATGTATTTATGAAGAAATTAGGTTTTTGATAAGCTTATAGACGGAGCATTCCTGGTGTCACGATATGATCAACAAAAATAAAAACTAGGCTTAAGTGAGGTTAGACTTGTCATTGATCATTGACCACAACTCTTATGCTTAAATTAGTACTAATGAGTAGCTGAGCCAGAGGGGTGTCGCTATCTTGACGAAAAAGCTGTGCATTTTTTAATGCGAAACTTTGTTAACCTGTTATAATTACGAACAAATAAACTAAAAATACATGATGGTTCAAATTTGAAACTATTACACAGTAAATTTTGATCAGAACAAGTATATATTGAATTAAGCTGAGTGTATGATTGGTTGCCCCACTCCTATTTTTTGGCTTAATTTAATCCTATCATTCAATCTAAAGCCTGATATCTGAAAACTAATCGACAAATTTCATAAAATCATATATATATATATATGCATTTAAGGTCAACTATACCCTAATCCAAACTGATGTCCGATCGGACTATAATTGTTTGATATCGAACTTGACATCATTTTGATATTTGAGTAGAATTTGTTTGCTTTAATTATGGCTCGAGACCGAAAAACCATTACATAATGTGAGCTAAAAGAAATTCTTGTTTTAATTATTCAAATGCTTTCAGTAAAGATTGAGATTTAATTATAATAATTAGTGTTAAGCTAAAGCCATGCGTATGAATGACTCGAATCGAGACGTTTTTGATGAGTTCCGCAATCGAACAGAGTCTCTATTATTACGGCATTTATTCTCGTATTGTTAACGCCTTAATAATTACGTCACGAAAAAGTGGTTCCATTAATAAGAGTTTAGTTGAAACTTAATATTTTGATAGAAGTCATAGACTGTAATAGTGTTCAGTGTTTGGCATATTATTGTACAATAACTCAATCACTCAGTTCTTTCCAAATTTCATCATTAATTTATATCTGTTTTAAATCATTTGTTTCTATTGTTATTCATCTTTTTATGACATTTACACTCATTTATTGACTGATAGGTAAGTGTTCCTAATGATTGAATGGTTTGTTTTTGTGTCGTTTGTTTATTGATTACAAAATAAATGTTATTTTTATGAGTTGATCCACAATATTTATAGATATGATTAAATCGTTAATTGTTTTAGGTTTAGTGTTACAAATCGTAATAATTAGCATAAATCGATTTTCGATTTATGCCAAAATAATGAACTCGTTTTTAGACTGATTCTCAAATCGAATTGAAAATTTAGTAGACGTCAAACGTTTAGGTATTTATAGCAAATAAATAGATAAATATTTAATATCTGAAGGAATACTTTTTTTATAAATAATATATGGAGTTTAAAGAAACGAATAACCGAAAGAATAATAATAATAATTGGTTATAAGAGATAATAATTTTAGGAAATAATAATTAATAATTAGTATGTGCAAAAAGTTATGATCTAATTGGTGGAATAGTTAAGCTTGATTTTCGTCCTAGTCGTGTACGGAGAGATAGGTTGTTGTAATGCTTCAATAATAGCCAACAATCACTCTTGTGTCCTATTTATGTTTTCATGCACTTAAGATTTAAACTTAACCCTTGTTTACCATTCCTTTAAACCAATTGTTCCTTACCTTTCCCTCAGCCTTTCGTATCTGGTGTTACATAAAAGAATTTCGTTTCCGATCTCTCGGTCATTGTTCTGACTCTAAAACTGCAAAACTCAGCATAAAATTGTCTGTTGATTATTTATTTTTCAATTTTTATACATTCATTCATTTATTCCTCCAGACGTGAACGCATCAATGTGTTCAATGAATACATTTTTTGAATGACTCTCTGGTTCTTTCATAAACTTCATTTATGATTTGATAGAATATTTTGAGGACTGCTCAACATAATCGTAACCGAAATGTCCTGAATTTGAGAAATTTTCATAATTCATACTCTTTACAAGCTTAAGAAGTGGTTTTTAACATAGCTTCGCTATACTGTTGACTGTGTTTTGGAAAGTAAGACACGTTTTTCAAAAGTTATCTTTACTTGTTTCGAGGCATTTGTGTTTTGTAATAATTGCTGTTTTGCTAATTCGTCCCATTATTTATTGAATTAATTTTGACATTTCTCGATAGATTAGTTAAAGAGATAAAAGTTGTTTGAGTACTAAACTGATTGTGTACTTAGTAGAAAACTAATGGGTAATTTTTCAGAGGAAATTATCAAATACTAACAAACAAATTGAGGTCTTTTCAGTTCACAAACTTATGACAAAAATTGAAGTAAAAATTAAGAATCATTAAAACTAATATAATGATTAGTTTCCTATTTAGAATTGAATTTATGCGTCTATTTCCTGGACTTTATGAAAGATATTTGTTAACTGTTTTTTGCTAAGTTTTTTTTGCAAATAACTCGTTGTGACTTGAAAAAGTTTCACGCAATGGTTAATTTATAAGAATTGACAGGTCTGTCCTTGGATTTTACGTTTGATGAATAAGTTTATAGCTTTACGATTTAGTCAAAACTATTATTTCATTTGAAAATGTTCAGTCTCAACCTGCCTCAGAGCCAAATACCTAAAACTCATGACGATATAACGCATTGATTTGAAGCTCTAAAGCAATCATAAGTTGACATGACATTGAACTTTATATATTTTTTGATATTCTTAGAAGAAGAAGACTTTTGAGAACTGAAATTAAAATTCTTGACAGTTGTATTAAAAGGAAAGAGACAGAACGAGCGTAATATAGTAAGAATTGATACGGAGGTAAGTGTAAGCACATAGCATAGTGAATGCCGCGTCACTCGTCAGCCTATTTGATGGCCTGTTTCATCGCAATACTTTTTCACTCATAATATTTAGTACCTGTTAGTGACTGGTCCCCATTCGCTTCAATAGTAAGCATTGGTGTTGTGACTACTGCTTAGCATTTGGTGTATAAGGTCCCATCTCTAATTGAAGTAATATTATAAATAGGTCTTTATAGCACTGACCCATAGGTAATCCTTTTGCTTTGATTTGTTCGTAGTTTTAGAACTTATATCACTTTCCAACTGGTTCACAGTTCGATAATAATAAATTCTCCAAATATTAGTCATTGAAGTGTTTTGCTTTCTTGTTTGCTCACAGTCTAAAGTCTAGACTCTGATAATTAATTTTGATGATGAGTGAGAATGGCTTGTTTTTCTATTCATTTTGTGCTTCATTAATAGTTGTGCAATTGGTCTGTTGCGTTTAGTTTTATTTTGTTTTGCTTCTTTATTGAGTGGTAAGATTTACAACTCTATACCTCCGTAAATTCTGATCACATGAGATCTGTTTGTTTAAGCCAAATAATGATTCGTAGAAATACTTGAAAAAAATAAAAGCCTTAGAACACTACTTGGATTAACTTGAAAGTATTTCTTATAAGTTCTGAAAACATTATTCGTCATAACGTTTGATAAGTTTAATTGCTATGAAGAGTTAGATTATTATAAGAGTTGCAAACTAAAGGATGAGATGAAATAATAAAGAAACTTGAATTTCAAGCAAAGCTGGGTGTTGTGTTATATTGTCTTACGTAAAATAATTTCTTTTTTAATTCAGTTGACACCTAACACCTGAAATACTGACCCTGACTTCTGGTACGCATTGTTGTGACGAGAATTGTTGTGGGAGTACTCGAATGATATTCAAGACTTATCATAAATCTGAACGAGCATTCATCCGATTGAGACAACAAATTGAAAAATGATTAAACAAAGTTCGCTATTGAAATGGGCTCAAAACGGTAATAAGAATGTGAATAGTCTAAAAGTGTCGTCATCTAAAAACAATTGGGTACATCCGGCTGAGGCTCTGGCCAGAGGGCATGTCGCCTACTTGGTCAAAGTATGCTTTCTCATTACTACTTTGTTTCTCATTTATTAAATCTTATTCTAATTTCATTTACTTTAGTTTCTCGGCAATACTGATGTCGATCAGCCTAAGGGTATTGAAGTTGTCAAAGAAGGCATTAGAAAATTGAAATTTACTCAACACCTCAAAAGAGCTGAAGGTATTATTCATAAGTTTTTCAATTAAAATTCTATTGTAGTCATCACTCGGTATTTGATTCGTTAATAGACTGATGCAAGTGTTCAAAATTGAGAATTGATTTGTATTTGATAATAATGAATGGCTTGAAGAAATTGAAAATTAATAGCTGTGATAATAGTGGTTGGTGTAGTCTGTTCATCTATTACTTTAACAATTTATGCGTTTTATGATTATGAATATATTCTTAATTCAAGGATATAGAGATTCAACCTGTACTTGAATTTCAGTCGATTCTATTCTTAAATTGCTTAGTGATTACCATCAAAGAATATTAATTGACTTAATATCATAATAACTATTAATATGATTATTTCATTCAGTTGAAATTTATCTAAATAGTCATCTTCTTTAAAAATGCATAAAAAATCTGTGCCAATTGAAAAGAATTTCAAATAATTTTTACGTGTGAATTATAAATTTGAGCCAATCATTGTTCTTACATTTGAATCATTCAATCTTTGCGGAAAATAATTAATACTCGAACCAAAAATTGTGTCAAACCAACCTTAGCTTGAGATCGATTGACACTTTTTTCAGTCATGTATATTGTATTTTAAACATTTAGGCCAAAATGCGTATTCTATTTATTTTAGTGTTCGCAATTTTGATCCTAATTTTAATGATTATCAAACTCAAACTAATTGATTAGATAGTGCGAGCGTTTTATTGTCAGCAGAATTATGAATGGTTTAGCGCTTTGACATAATTTTGAAAAAAGCTACACTGCAATGTCAATGATTAATTACATATTGAAGACCTGGTTTGTCAGTTAAACTTGAGTGATTAATAATAGATTCCTAATGAATCTATTATTATTCATATTAATCTAATAGCGTAACAAACAAATAGATTTTAACTTATAACAAATTTTAATAGTAGCCCTCTTTCACCGCTATACCATTATTTACTTAATGGATTTGTTTCCTTAAAGCAAATCTTATTTTGATGCGAACTTTTCTGAGCTTTTATTTAAAACAACTTCGTTTACGTTTAGGCTCAAAGACACCTAAAGTGGAACTAACGATATCCATCGATGGCGTTGCCATTCAAGACCCAAAATCAAAGAAAATCTTCCATCAGTTCCCTTTGCATAGAATATCCTATTGTGCAGACGATAAGTCAGAGAAAAAGTTCTTCAGTTTTATTGCTAAAGAAGCGGACACTGAAAAGCATTATTGCTTTGTTTTTGTGAGCGACAAATTGGCAGAAGAAATAACGTTAACTATAGGTCAAGCATTTGATTTGGCGTATAGAAAATTTTTAGAAACCTCTGGAAGAGATCTAGAAATGAAAAAACAGTTAATGATTCTTCAGAAACGTGTTCGTGAACTCGAACAAGAAAATAGTGATTTAAAAGCAAGATTAAGTACTTATGAGGAGAACAACACAAAATCTAAGCATAGGTCACAACAAAAAAGTTCACTTCCAGAAACAACCCCAGTATTAAATGGCAATGCTTCTCATAAGAGCGCTTCCGTTACGCAAATTTTACCGCCATTACAGCCACCGCCAAGTGCTCTTCCGCGAACACTTAATCGTAGTTTTTCAGAGAATCAATCGGTCAATTTGTTAGATATAGACATTTCGCAAACTAGACCTTCTGTTGGACGCAGATTAGAGAATCTTAGCTTAAATGAAGCCGACGATGATTTCAATCCACGCGCTAACGATTTGAAGCCATCTAATGGATCTAAAATGGAAACGATTAGTGAAAACGGACACTTAATGAACGGTTTGGAAAGAGACTTATTTGGTAGCGAACCGTTCATTTGTCCAAATGGCAAAGACCCTTTCGGTATGAAAGAGTTTGGCGCTCAAGAACTCGAAAGTGCCATCGGAGCCATCGATAAGAAACTCGCAGAAATGAGGGTAACTTTCTCTATTGAAATATTTTTGTTCAAATATTTAATCAAATGTTACTCAACTTGTAGGACGGTTTCAGTCGTGGCCTATCCTTTGGCAATGACGAGTTTACCATTGAAAGTATGGATCCATTAAACCAGAAATCTTGAATGAATCCACTAATGTATAGATAGAAATCTTATCTCTTTGTATATTAAACATTAAACGACAAAATAATATATTTATAATGTTTGGTTTATCGACAAAAGTTAATGTTTGTAAATGTGTTATCTGTTATGATCTGAAATTATTAAATACAGTGTATAGTAAAGTACGATCAAAATCACTTTTATTTTTTGGTAAACAAAAGTTAAGTCAAGGTTTTAAATCAACATTTTTATGTCATTACAACATGGAATTTGAGTAGCTTTCAAATAATCACAATAAAATTAGAGGAACAACATTTTTTCCATTCCAAACCAGAAATGTTATGAAAGATTATATATAAATATGCTCTCGAAATATAATGAGTACATATTTAGAGAACTTGACGAGAGTTCGGAAGAGCCCTAACTCAATTTATTATAACTTAATGCATAAAGCATAAAAGTTTTCGAGAAATTTTGTTCAAAAATCTAAACTATAACTGAATAAACAAATCAGAAATATAATTCAGAATCAGTTTAGTTAATGGGATTGAAACCATTTTTATTCATATCGAAAATGTAAGTTTAAATATCAATTCTATTAAAAATGTTTGCCTCAAAAGTAGAAATATGAGTCTTATTGAAACAAAATAAAGAGTAAGTAAGTTTGTCCCCGACTTCGACCAATCTTGCTTACAAACTAAAGCTTTGTTCGAAAGTTTACTAATTAAACTTTTTGTAAATTTCATCTTATTTTAGAGAATAATTTCAATTATTTAATAAATTAGTAGAAATTCATCAAAATAGCCAATATTTTGGACTAAAAGCCTTTACGGCGGAGGAAAAGCGAGTGACCAAAATTCGGTTGACCGATTGTACTGAGTTCTAAACAAAAAATACTTGGTCTGAGTTTATTTAATACCATTAAATTTCATTTGGAGATCTAGAACGAAGAATTATAATAGTGCTCAATTGATTCTTTTATAAAAAGCTAAATAAGGCGTGGATGATTTGTCCTGATCTTCTAAAAGTTTGATAACATGACTGCTATTCAATTTGCGCACTTTGTCGTCATTAATCTTAATCCATCCAATATTTGGTGCAATATTGAGAGCACAACTACAAGTGTTTTTGCGCGTAGAAATGGTCTCGTCTTGAATGGCAGAATTGATAACAGTGTAATAATGTCCGTTATTAACAGTGGACCCATCGTGCATGACAACTGCATATAAATCATATTTTACAATATCACTGTTGGAAACATATTCTAAATTGAGTGGAACTTTGAACATTTTGTTTGCAAGCTTAGACTTCTTAGAGTTGTAACTGTATTCGAATGGCTTCTTAATACAAATGATGAGAATTTTAGGCGAAACCTTAATGTAGTTAATGACTGAGGCAACTGTTTTCTTCTCACAAGCCATACATTCAAATTTGTTATCATCTTTCAGGTAATCAGTTCTATGTATTATATCACTAAACGACGGAAGTTCACAAATATCTGCGATATTCTCATTCTCATCCATATTGTACTCATTCAAACAAAGAGGAATCTGAATGTCAGCGAATGAGTCGTTTGTTAAACTACTCCTTTTGCATTCGGTGCACTTTATGTTTCTCAACATAACGCCCTGAAAACTCTGGAATGTTATCGTTCGAGACATTAGATTCAATCTGTGACTACTTTTTGAGTTGAAACTGTTCAGTTCCCGATTGACTTCTTTGGGAAACAAAACTTCTGCATAGTTGTTCAGTTCATTGATTAGCCAATTGAGAAATTCATGCGAATCGTGCTGTTGACCAATTCCAAAGTGATCTCTAATTTCAAGAAATTTTCTTTATTTACTATCAATTTGATAACTTTTCCATCGACATAAGTCATGGTTATTTGTTAAATTAAACTTTTCTTACTTCAAATTTTGGCAATTTATCAGACGATCTATTATTGAGTTTATATTTTGGTTGGTCTTTGTCATAAAATTCAGTTTATGACCCAAATGAACGAAAAGCTATTTAATAAATGTGACAAAATGTTGCATTGCTTCAAATGTTGTAAAAAGTGGTTTAATGCATACCTCATGTAAAACAATAATTAGTTTTTTATTTTCATTGTTCAATTTGGAAGCATTTTTACTCGTCTTAATGGATTGATTGAGAAAACAAATAAATTTGGTGAAACCACAAGTTGTTCGTAAGACTGAAAATAAGACATTCATTAGATTAAGGCTTAAGAAAAATTATTCTTGGTTTATATCCAGAACTAAAGAATAAAGAGTTAATAAAAAACGAAAAATGATTGAATAATGAATCAATTGGAACCTTGAATAATGGAATTAAGAAAACAAGTGTTTCCCATGTTTGGTAATCCGATGCCACGCGACAGTTCTGTATTGCAATAGTTCCTGTTCTCTTTAGACCTTTCTTCGCTGCTGTTACTTCGATTCATGTCAACGTTCGTTTTCTTCCTCTTAATCGAATCAAACAGTTGGTTGTCGCTCAGTCTTCTCTTTTCTCTGCAAATTCTATTATGAGATAATTCCAACTCTTTTAGCGAATTATTATCACTTTTATTATTCGTTGAAGTAAGTTCAGACTTGATCAGAGCCTTATTATTGAGTGAATCAGTTGCGGAAAGACTAGAAATGCTTTCATTTCTATTGGTTTGATTGCAGACGACATTACTATTGGTGTTGTTGCCATTATTAACATAAATGTTGTTATCATTGAGTTTGATTTTGAGTTTGGGAATAATCACTTTGACTGTTTGTGACATAATCTGAAATAATTGTTTGTTAGTTATACTGGACTTCAAGAGGAAAACTTGATTTTTGATTTTGATATAGCAGTCGAAGTGTTCAGACAAATCCATTCTCTTTTGGCTAGAGATACATCTGATTCGCGCCAACAATTGTCATAAGCACTGTTCACGTGGTTACTGATTGCCCTAAATCTAAGTCAAACTACTCGAGCCTATCCAAACATTAACTCTTATCGCCTCTGTTGAGTCACTCCATTCTTCGATAACACAATCGCTTTAGAAGTTCGCAGACTCTTCTCCTATTCCACCATTTCTTCTGATTGATCAATTGAGAAATTAAACTTCACTTCAATAGTGTTTTGCATATTTTTGAAAAAGTTTTGTTTGCGCTTACATTTGGCAGAAGTTTGCCATACAGTATAGTCTCGAGAGCTATCTATTGATTGCAGTTACAAAATAACTATTCATTTTATTTATAATTCCATCAAATAAAACAAGTTTTTACTGTTAGGCAAAGGTTTAAACCAATTTCCAGAATTCAAATATGTTTTGTTTTGATTAATGAATTTATAAAACAAACAACTGTTAGAACTTTGATATGAAGTTATTTATTGTATTTGCTTATCCCTTAATCACTTGTGTATATGCACTCATTTTCGATAGAGATATGAACCGAAACATAAGTTTTGAGTTCATGTTATGATCCAACAGTAAAAGTAAATAAGCAATGAGTTGGCGGTTATTAGTAGGAAAGCCTAGAAGTGGTCAAATGAAAGCTTGGTTCAGATCTCTATAGGGAGAGAGAGAGAGAGAGAGAGAGAGAGACTCGTCTTAGTCTCTCTGCTGTGGTTCATACCAATCATTGCTCTCATATTAGAGTAATTTTAAGCCATATTGTAATGCATTGGAAACAGTGAAAAGTTAGTAAACAGCAGAATAGTCTCGACTGTGGCTAGAGATTTATTTATAAAGTCCTCACTTGAGGAAAATATATTTGACAGAGATTTTTATCAACTGGACACCAATTGGCTTATGCTTCAGTCAAACAAAACACTGTAAACTCGACTGAAATCCACTCAAATCTAAAGTACAGTCGACTTCAGTGGAGATTAAGTTTAAGTTTAAGTTTTAGGTAAGCATTAAATTGTTTTTATTTAATAATAATAATAATAATACAAACGTATTGTTATTCCTATATTAATATGAATACAAAGACTTGTGATTCAATTGAATTACTGTCTCACTTCAGCCAAATCAAGCAGTGATTCAATAATTGTCTCTTTTCAGACATTAATCACTTATTGTTTAATCGTTTTCACCATTCAATTGAATATCAATTTTGATTTGTGTGTCGTTTCGTTTGATTATTATTTGCCTTCAATCACAGCGCTTTAATTATGAAAACAAAGTTTGTTTCATACTTTTAGTTTGCCTCAAATCACATGAAATGTATAGCAATTGATTTTAAGACTCATAAGTGCTGTCATTAATATCAATAATAAGTTTAATAAGAATTCGTTGATAATTAGTATAAATTCAGATCAATTTGAGATCTAATTGAGATCTTGAAAAGAATAAGAAATACAGAGAATCCATAGAATTGAACTGAGTTTGTAATAATCTTTGCAATAATGATACGAATCCATCCATTGAGGCGTTCATTTTCGCTCGACCTGGCCGTCGATGATTCCAACACATTCTTGCATGCATTGGATGACTCTCATCATAATACTCATCAACTATTTATTAAATCGGTACGAATTTCCCACAATCAGGTCTTTATTTACTTTATTTTTTGTTTTTACTAAAACTTTTTAATTCTCATTAATTGCCTCTGATTTGCGAGTTTGTCATCAACTTATTGACTTTGTTTTTTTGCTTACTTTGCATCAATAGTTGAGTTGCTTTCGATTTATTAAATCTATTTTGCCATATAATCAAACTGCATACTTGTTCATAAATGTATAGCCCCATTGTTCGCCCCGTTCAAGTACTGCTAGACTACAATAATGTGAAAGCTCTTTGTTTTACTTCGCAACCACCTTATCTTTAGTTGTAATTTCACTACAAAGCATTCAATGTGAGGAATCCAATTTACTTTACAAGAACTACTTTCACTAATTAGAACATGATTTGCTGCAAAAATAATTGTCAACTAATAGTTTAGATACTCTTATGTTTAAGTACTTCAGTGTGAATTGATCTGAGGTTATTGAGCCTCAAACTTGTGAAGCAAAGTTCATAATCTGGTGTTTAGCGCAATATCACCAATTGCTTAGTGGACTGTTTACTACTTCAATTACTTGGATTAACAAATGTCATTCTGATTCTTGTTTACTTCTAGTCTGTACTTGTTTTAAATCTGTTTCAAGCTGTGTCTTACGGCTGTATACTCAGGGCTGACTTGAGGTGAGGCTCGCAATCAAAAGATAGTCGAGAGAAAATTCGGTATTCGAGAAAAACTGTCGGAATAGCAAACGGTTACACCTGAGAATATGTTCGTGCTATTCCTCATACCCCGAAATAGCGGACACTTGAATATTTGCTGGATAGATTACCTTCGTGTACGGCAGTTAGAATAGAGTTGGCATTTATTTTACAGATGGTTTTACTTAATATGTTGACAATTGAGTCAAGTTAATGCTTGAAGTGGCTCAATAGCAGTTTAGTTGTAGAAAATAACATACAGATCAAACTAATAGCTAGTTATGTATTATCTCTCCATTGCTTATAGTATGATGAACCTCACATTAATTCAGTAATGATTGCATTGCGTTGAATAAAGCTTTAAACTCTAAAAGGACCTGTATTTTAGCTTCAGATTTCTTATTCTAAACAAGTGAAACGGGAAGTAAAGATAGGTTTTGTTTTTTAAATATCTCTGTTCAGATTATGATTTTTGTCGTCAATGCTATCTATGGCAAATAATAGTTAAGTTTCAGGATTTTAGAGTAACTTAATTTAGCAAAACTTTAAATGGAGATGGTTCAAATGATCTACAAAAGTATTTATCAAATTGTCAAAGTTATTCTATAAGTTATTAATGAGTATTGGAGTATTAGTTGAGCAGTCACTTTAAAAATTTATTTGAAAATTAGTCACTTTATGGCTATAAACGAACGATAGTTTTATCCTAAAATTCTGCAATACTGTTAGTTTTGATACTCAATCCAAATTACTTGACATCTGCGAAATCATATATTAAAACCAGTTGATTTTGCTCAAAATTCTAGTCGCCAACGTTTACTGGTTCTCTGAACTGTTTCTTCATTTCTCTGATTTGACGTCAATGAAAACTATTTTATCATATTTTTAGGATACATCCTAAACTATTAAAAATTTAGTCACTCAATCAACTTGTTCTTAATTAGCATAAATTGATGATCTGATTGAGTTTCACTTGAACGCGGATCAAGTTAACAAAGAAGTGCGCTTAAGTTAATAAATTAGACATCTGTTTGAAGTTCTGTTGAATAATTGTCGTTAACTGCTCGGAGCTTTTGAGTGACACTCATATGATGACTTAAAATGATTTGAGTGCTCTAGAAACGCCTCATTTACAATTCTAGCTAATTTTATAGTCTCGTATACCTGTATAGACTCGAACAAAACATTACATAATACTTTACATAATGTATACATTGGTACATTTAAGCCTAAAGTATTGACAGAAGCATCTATTTTGATTTCTGTGCCATTAAAATAAACATCCTAGGCGATTCGTGTTATTTCGATTATTTCTTTATTTATTTTAAAATTTCTTTTTCAGATAAGCTGCCATTAATAACTAAACATTTTTAAGGATTTTAGTGACTCGAAGTTATATTTTGTTTTGATTGTATTGAGATATGTAGTTAGAATTTCGATCGTCAAATGCCTGACAGGTTCATGCACTGGCAAATCAGTTTTTGCACTTAAATCCTTGTACAGTCGTCGCATTTTAAAGCAACACCCCAGTTGCTAGCCTTTATTCCTACTCTTATCCTCAGACAGACTATATCTAATAAGGACCACTTTGTTGCTCGTATCATGCAGCTGTAATTCTCACATCGTTCAACTAGACTGCACTTCGTCGTTTCACGTCATTCTAGTTCTTCGATATTTAACTTTCTATGCCGAATCCTGGGGCTGCATTCTGGAAAAATTGCACAATTAGCAATGTTGCAAAAGTGTACAATACTCCTAGATGATTTGCAATCGTTCGAGAATGTAGTCCCTGGTCTACAATTGATTATTGTCGTATTTTAGCTTATATTCGAGTGTATTTAACGGATACCACGTTCAAGATGACCCAAGTTGATTGAAAATGATTTTGGAAATTTGATTTAGTTGTCAACATGGAACAATTGATATTCTAGCATCTATTGTACTATATCTTAAAGATTGATGAGTCCTAGTTTGACACTATATGTCGAATATCTCGATATTTGAATGACCCGCAATGACGAGAAGCATGGCTTGGTTGGTGTGGTTTAGTGAAGAAGGGTCTAATCACGTAAGAATTACAGCTGTGCAACAAAATGATTTACATTAGCCATAATCTAACTGAAAATAAAGCTACAGGGAAGCTAGAGTCTGAATTGGCGTCATATTTTAAAATCTGATGACTGTACGTCAAATATTTCTCTACTAATGATGTGATTGATTATCGCATTACATAACCTCATATTTTTGTGTAGCATCGTGTTGCTATTGGAAGAGCAGTTGATGCAAAACAATTTTAAAATAATGAACCTTTTTCAAACTAAACATATTCGAAGTTGTGAATGCTTAGTATCAAATTAATTAATATTAGCTATGTTTCGTTATAGTTCGGAAATGACACTTAAAGGGCTCACAATGTACTAAATGTATAACTTTTGTGAAACAAAACTCAGTAATATTAAAGTTAATCCATCATGTAATCTGCTCTATTGGTAACTGTTGAGTCTAGAATATTGTTGGAGTTGATTAACGATACAATTATAGAATTTGACGCTGACTCGACACCGAAATATATGATTAAAATAGGCTAGTCTGTTTAGTGACAATCAAAAGCATTGAGACTTATTGAACTTAATTCATATGCGTTTGTTTCTAATTTATCATCTAATGTAACTTGAATTGATAAATGAGCCATTGATCGCGATTAGGGCAAGGTTGGCATATTCTTCTTTTCATGCTTTCATTCAATTTGTTATTTTGATTACCCAAACAATATTTACTTTTGCTCAATTGAGTCCATTTGTTCATATTTATCAGAAAGCATTATTCGATTATAACTAATAAAATTAATTTTATTGCTATTCCTACTGTTTAGTACATCTTATTGATGGAAATACTAATCCAATTGTTATGAACGTCTGCTTATTGTAAAATAATTATTAGTGTCACAAGTGTTAACAACAGAGCTTATTTTTTATGCCATTTTCTACTATAGCTCATAGAAACTGTCAACTATTGGAGTTTCAGTGCTATAAAGTCGTATCCCTAATGTTAAATGAATGAGAGATAGGACCCGATCAATGAGTGCTATAAAGTACTGTTTCTCATTGAGCTAGCACTTGATAGCACCTATCCGACCAATAGTTGATATGTTTCTAATGAGCCATTAGTTGTCTAAACTTTAGTCCATCAGTTGCTTTGTCTCTTGTTTTGGTTCAAGTCTATTTACCATTTACTTTCCACTGAAGTTTTAGATGCATATCTCTGTCATTAGCTGTTGTTGGACGCTTGTTGACAATTCCCAAAATATTGGTTATTGTGAAAAAACAGACTTTGAATTAAACAAATAGACTAATCTATTTTATAGTCAACATGAAAATGCTAGCATATGATAAGTAAATCTTATTATTACTATGAATGCATTGCCTGATAGTTCCCATTTGATATGTTTGCTAATCAATCCATTTTTCATTATTGGTTTTGATGGAAACCTTCTATTTGTAAAGTTTAATTACTGAGCTGTACATTTCTTATTTAGTTTCAATGTTTAGTCTAATAAATTGAGATATTGTATTAATCTTGCGGATCAGTGTATAGTAAATTAAATGAATTACTAGGATATCTTAGATTTCTTTATCTAGAGTATCTTATATTCGCATTTGGAAAAGTTTTATCCTAATTTCAATTGGACAAATCCGTCAAAGTCTTATTTATTGTCGTAGCATTACTTATTCAATAGTTTGACAGCATTCATGCTAGTAATATATTTGAAGGGTCCTCTGCAATAGAAAGGTATGTCTCAGCCTACTTCAATAATAGCGAACAGCGAAGAGAGACGGTATAAGTCGAATAAAATAGAGCAAATCCATTCAAACTTTTGCTTCTTATTAACAACGTTAGTACTGTTTCTAAAGCTAATTAATTTCTAGTTCTACAATATTAACGTGCGTTGAAACTTTGCCAGATTGTTATTCAGTACTTCGTTGAATTGAAGCTATCTTTAAAAAACCGAAAACATGACCCGAATTATACCGTTTCTCCACATTTATTTATATAGTGTATCATACGATTGGTTTTGATGAGTTTTATTGAGATCGAAATCATTAATAAAATTATCCGATATAAAAAATAAATAATTGTTTACTAGTTTTGCTAATCATAAAGTGTATAGATGGTAAATAAATACTAGTTTGCGTCGAATTTGTCCGAGTCATCCCAACTTTTATTTACTACTGAATAAAAAAATAGCTCTAAAGATTGACTAGAATTGAATTGTATTCTGAACTAGTGAACTTTTCTACTGGTAGAAATGTGTTGTAAGCGAAATATATGGTATATATTACTAATGTTTCGGTATCACGCTATTTATATTCATAATAAGTTTTGGTGAACTTTGATTCAAATATATTTGAAAAGACGTGTCATCTTTGACGGCAAACTATTCTTATTCCATAGTAACACATGTTATACTATTTAAATATTGAATAATTTTATGATATAATTAACCTCGTCTACTGCAAAATTAATCTATTGTTTTACCTCATTATAATATCTTATAAGCAATAAACTAAGGATTTTAATCAAAATGAGCACCGATTTCAGTGCCGAAACCGTAAATAAAATAAGTTGAGGCAAATTAGTTTTCTATGATTTCCCTCGGTCGTAATTTGATGAATTAAATTCTGGTTCTGTATTTCTGTAAGAAATTCTTGATTTTTGAGTTTATAAAAATGACTCACTCCAAAGACATGTGTATTGATATGAATATTTGCAGTTATTATCTTTTGACGTATGTTTGTATATTATTAATAGAATTGTGTGGGGCAGTCATCTCTTGAAACTCCGGCAAACATGACGGCTGCAGTACACTGGCAAGTCGACGATATCGACGATGCTTTAGCCGCTGACTTTGATGGCAGCCTGTCAGGCCTTGGTATGGAACTCGGCACCTCTTCTTTCAATATGAGGTTGTTTAACGCTTTTTAAACCTTATTCTCTTTACTAAACTTTCTCTCATTAAATTGTCTTCAAATCTCAGTCATTTATCATTTTAAGTCTAATCTATATTTATTTGCAATCGCTTGTTTGTAGCGAGGCACTGATGGCTTTACCGAACTTGAGTGCATTAAAACATGAACATCATCACCATTCTAGTAGTCATCATCACCACAATCACCACCACCATCAACACAATAGTCTCGGACATTCACCTCATGGCCAAAACAATTCACGAAATTCTCAATCAGACACCACATCAACACTTGACAGAAGTAATGGCGGCAGTCCTTTACTGCATTCGAATTCCGATGAGACCAATAGACCCATTGCCGTGGTTCATGGAAAGAAGAATAGACTGGCTTATGGTAATGAAGACGAACTCGTGACCACTGCTATCAAAAGGTTCTGTTTGAGTAATGAAAGGGAATCTAATGTTCACGAGCACAACCGATTCCTATTATCTTCAAGTAATTTTATCAACAATGAAGACGAGTGTAATGATGAATGCGCTAATGACATTCGATGCCAACACCGTCACAGTTCATCCGTACCTGATTTGCGCACAACTGCAACCGTGTCCAACAATCAGTCACATTCAACCGGTTCTTCTCCCTCATCGTCTTCAACTCCAACACCGACCACGTCTTCAGTTTTATCTCAAATATTAGCGGCTCAACAATTTATAACAGCGTCTCCATCCCCTCCAACTCATGACATGATTCCATCCAATTCGATGAACGTCAGGTATTCATTAATTGATTTTATTATATTTAGATCTATATCAGTAAATGAGGTTATTTTGTAAAACTGATGTATTTTTAATATTTTAATCAGGGCTTCAAGTAAGTTTCAATACGTTCTCGGAGCTGCCACTTCTATGGCTATGAAAATACACGAGGAGACAATGACTTACCTAAACCAAGGTATGTATCACTACTTTCAATCATTTTCTATTCAAATGTTTCAGTCTTAACACTAATTTTATAAATAATGCAAGAGTTAGATTTTATTTTAATACTATTGAGTCTCAATTTAGCTAATTAATCATATTTACGCTTTTAACTCGTGTTTAATCTATGTATTAAAATTAATATCTTTAGGCCAATCATATGAGATTAAGTTGAAGAAAGTCGGAGATCTCACTGAAATGAGAGGAAAAATGCTTAAAACTATCCTAAGAGTAGGATTTCAAGAAAGACGACTTCAGTATATGGAAAAAGAGCTGATATCGCAATGGAAACAACAGAGACCTTCTGAGCGGATACTTGAAATCGATGTTCCACTTTCTTATGGAGTTCACGATATATTTGATGATCCAAAGGATGTGAATAAATGTGAATTTTTTTGGGATCCAACGAAAGAGACGGGCGTCTTTGTCAGAGTGAGTTAATCAGTATTACAGTTTGACTTGAAGTTTAAGATAAATTTCAATAAATTCATATCAAAATCAGGTAAACTGCATCAGCACGGAGTTCACACCTAAAAAGCACGGCGGAGAAAAGGTGTTCCGTTCAGAATAGTTATCGAAACATATCCTCACAATGGGAACACTCCATCATCTTGTCTTCACGCAGCCTCATGTCAAGTCAAAGTTTTCAAACCCAAAGGTGCTGATCGCAAGCATAAAACAGATCGCGAAAAGATGGGCAAAAAACCACACACAGAACAGGAAAAGTTTCAGCCGTCATACGATTGCACAGTTTTCATCGACTGCCCATTAGATTCTTTATTCTCATTCAGTAACAGTAACGCCAATGTACCACAAACTACCTCTGCCTCAACAGTCACAACAAATACGAGTACAGTTTCGAAAAGTATTGAACCGATTAAAAGCTCATTGTCGGACAGATCTTCGACTCCCAAAATATTGCCGACACCTAATACTCCTGAAACAGAAGTGATCATTGATTTAGCGAATACCTGCCTAACAAGCCCTTCATCAAGTGTCAGTGCCATTCGAGCACTACCAGCAGACTCTGACGCAGACGAGACATCAAAATGGCTACAACTGAATCGTTTCAGTACTTATGCCAGAACGTTCTCCAATTTCTCTGGCGCTGATATATTACGCTTAACGCGTGAAGATCTCATTCAAATATGTGGCTTAACTGATGGCATACGACTGTATAATGCATTACATGCGCGTACAATACGTCCAAGACTTACAATTTATATCTGCTCACAATCTGAGGAGGTTTTTCGAGCCGTTTATTTAGAAAGCTTGACAGTAACTGAGTTGACAGCGAAACTGAGTGGCATTTTGCTCGGGAACAATATGAATCTTCATCGTATATGTATATGCGGTCCTTCTGGTATTCGTGTCTTAGTTACTGATGATGTTGTTCGCAATCTTTCAGAAGAATCCATGTATATAGTGGAGCTCAGCAAAGGTTAGTCTCGCTTTGATCTAGATGTTATTTTGATTTAATCGTGTTTTCTATATTTAGATCATGGAGAAAAAATCCAGGCTCTACTCAAACCGTACAATAATTAATCGACGAAAACATTTTTATATTGAAAATTTTTATATTAATTGTTTACTGTGTTTGTTAGCAGACTAAAAGATGTTAGACTTGTTTGTTGAAAAGTTATTTCAGTGAAAGAAGTACATTAAGTTGATGTTTGTTGTATTAGCAGAAAAAGTATTTGGTCATTACATTGCAGAATCAAATGTTGCTTTTGGCAAAGCTAAATCTTATGCTAAACTGTTGATCGTCGAATTAAATTCTGCTCAAATGATCAATATTTACATATCAATTAGAACTACAAATACTTTCACTGCTTTTATTACAATCAAATGTAAGTACAGGAATAAGAATAAAAGATGAACTAGAAATTTAGTTTTTCGATTTCGATTCCTGTTAAGAGGGACTCTTTCAATTCTCATTTATTCAAAACCCCATTTAGAACTCAGTTATTCAATTTTATTTCTGTTTAAGTGTTCCAGTTAACGCACTTTAAACATTTACTCACGTTTTAATTAGTTTATACCTTTTCAATTTTATATGTAATCACAATCTATCATCAATCAAGCGTTTTGATCTCAGGAAACAGAATATAAAAACGTTTATTTATTTAAAATTAATTAGTTCTTACTGACACATGCTTACAATATTTCAATCTACATCGCTTCAGCCATAAGTTCAGTCTTCTTTGACTGTTTAGTACATTTAACCTGTTGATTACTTCAATCATGTGTTGAATTACTCAATCAGATCCTAGTTGTAGTTGAGTAAACGTTGAAATTCTATGCAACTTTATGGGGACTGCAGTGAATTATCAACTTTGAAGCATTTAAAAACTACATCAAATCTATTACTTGATTGTGATGATCACTGCAATAATGATTCTATAATAGTGAAAATGTTTATTAAGAGCAAATTAAACTTACAAATGATCATAAAAGTTAGATATTATATTACGACTTAGCAAATATTTTCTTTATTCCTGTACATTCTTATGTTCATTAATTAAGTTCGTTATGTATTCGTTATTAATCATATTGTTATTGAGTTGCATTTATTTAAAGGTTTTTGATGAAAAAATCTATTAACTGTGTTTTCGATCATTCTGGTTCATAGTAGGTCTCTTTAATTTAAATATTAGATACTTTTTTCACCTGCAATTTGACCCCCGGTTTCTCCTACAACTCAAAGTTAGTACTGTTTAATGAACCTGTCGATTATTTTCCAAACTGTTACCATCACTAGAGAATTACTTAATTTTGTTGTCAAGTGCCATAAATGAATCATTTATAAGTTTTGTCTTATTGATTGTTTTATTTTGTTTATAACATTAATGAATGAATAAAAACAAATTTTGTAATATTGAGTGTTTGAGTGATGGTGCATTTTATTTATTGAGGTTACAACCAGTATTATTGAGGTAAAAGTATATCCTAATTAATATTAGTTCAATGTTGTTCTATGTACTGAACCTTTTCACAACTTATTATATAGTTGTTCAGTAAGTATTAAACGTAATTCCTAACTCAAACTCCAAATCTATTTGCAACTGATTTTCTGGTTTTCGAGACAACTAGTCATAACTTTAGAGTTACGCTTCTCCTCATCTTTAGTCATTCACGTATATAAGAAATATTTAGCCAATCGAAAAGTAATATCTGCAGCGCATAATAAAAACTTTTATTGATTAGATAGCGAATGTCTTTATGTCTTTATTTCTTTCTAAATCTACTTAAAGTCGTATTATCGAGCAGTGATGCAACAGGAAATGACAAATAGTATATATTATTATTATTATTTCAGTTAAGTCGCTTTCAACTGAAAAATTGTTTACTCATATTCGATATGCAACAGTCAAATGGGCCAAAGTATCGCTTTCTCGTTTTAGGAGGTATGCTATCGCATGTTATCATCTATCTTTGTGTGTGTTTAAGTATTTATTTGTTGTATATGTTGTATTATATATGTATTGTATGTGCGTATGTATGCTATCTATCTGTCTATTTTATTCTATATATATACGGCTCTACATTGAAATCAAACATTAGGTTTTGTTACTATATTTAATTTATTGCTTTGAATTGAACTTTTGAAATTGCATTGATTTTTATTAAATTTCCTTTCATTGTTTGATCTGTTAAAATAAATCAGGAAACGGATTCATTGGGCGACACTTGATTGAGTATTTAGTTACGAACAATATAGCTTCAAAAATCAAAGTTGTAGATAAAGTTCCACCTCAACTAAGTTGGTTTAACAAGAAACATAAGGTATACTAAGTTTCAATATTACCCACGCTTAAGGCTAGTTCAAAGCTCAATAGTTTGCGATCTGTCAATATTCGACAAAAGTTTTTAACCGCTCGTTTTGATTGAGTCCAAGAGGATATTTGCGTTATTATCACTAAACGTTTAAATCGTTTAAAAGGAAATGCTTTTCTAACAAATAGATTAAATTATGTGATCTAAATACCTTTTAATTAGGTGAAAACTTAAATTTTGCGGAACAAGCATCAATTGACTGTGAACGCCAGAAAAGTTAAACTCCTAAGAAAATGCTCTCACTCAAACTCATTTTTTCCCATTTTCTATCTATGCTATGAGTGATTTAACTTGAAATTTCAACTAAATTAGTCCAATTGTTTGCATGGCATGTAAATGCTTTTTCATTTTTCTCCAAATTTTCAAAGTAATAATTGATTGATTATCGCACACAGGATATCTTTGAGAATCAATTGGTTGAGTATAAAAGTGCAAACTTGATAAATCCGTGTAAGTTAAGTTTGTTTTCAGTCAAATCAAGTCACGTTTGTGTAATTTATTAAAGAGATGTCGTTTACACATAGCAAAATTAGTTTTTTAAAAATTATCTTTAATTTACTCTACCCATAAAGTAATAACATGATGTCAACACTTTTTAAGAAGACCAGTTTCAATCTAAACTCAAACATTTTTTAGATTATTTCCTTATTCAATACAATCCAAACGTCAACTCAAAATCGAGTTTATTCAAACGACAGCTCTTTTGTCACTTACAAAAGACTCAGAACATTAATTGGTTAAAATTTATTATGGAAAATCATTTTTTTAGCCTCGTGTCAAAAAGCATTTGATGATAGCGTTGGCTTTGACTTTGTAGTCAATTTAGCTGCTGAAACACGTTTTGGACAATCAGACCCTGTTTATAAAGAAGGCATTTACAAATTGAGTCTTAATTGCGCGAAAGAAGCGGCCAAGCGTAATGTCAACAAATATATAGAAATATCGAGCGGGCAATACCACTCCAGCCAAAATGAAGCACTCACTGAATCTGCACCTAAAATCGAGCCTTGGACTACATTAGCCAATTACAAGTTAAATGTTGAAACTGAATTATCAAACATAGAAAATTTGAATTATGTCATATTGCGTCCAGCTTTAGTCTATGGAATTGGAGACCGGTCAGGAATAACGCCTAGACTTGTCATCGGAGCTGTCTATAAGCATTTGGCAGAATTGATGAAACTCTTATGGAGTAAAGAACTGAAAATGAATACGGTTCACGTGGAGGATGTTTGCAGTGCCATTTGGTTTACGTGTTTGAATAATTGTAGAAACGGAGAAATTTTTAATGTTGTGGATAAGGGCGATACAACTCAAGGGTCGCTCAGTCATATCATATCAGATATTTTTGGTATTAATCACGATTATTGGGGTAACACTATGTCAACGCTTGCCATTAAGACTAATGGATTGGAAGCCTTAGTCGAAGAAATTAACGATAAACACATGAGTCCGTGGTTTGATTTATGCGCCAAACATAACATTAGCAACACACCGATTAACCCATTCTTATATCCGGAAATGCTACAAAATAAGAACTTGTTCTTGAACGGCAATAAATTAGAAAGTTTGGGGTTTTCTTACAAGAGGCCAAAAGTAACTAAGGATTCAGTCATGGAGATCATTCGAGATTACATAGAAATGGGAATATTCCCTAAAGTCGTCGAATAGATAATTGAAAATTGTATTGATTTTTCTTCTGTGGTGTCCATCTCAGAACCAATTTCTAGTCATCAGAGATTATCATAAGCATTCCAATCAATTTGGTGATCAATTCGAACATTTATGCCAATCTATATTTTATAGTTATTCTAAGATTGACATAACAAGAAAGCATAATAGCAATAAAGTAATAAAAATAAATAAATGATTGAATTACTAAAATTAAAATAATTGTATTTTGATCGGCAAAAAATTAGATTGAGTTGTAATAAAATTTTAAAAGCTTTTGGATTTTGATTATGAAAAATTGAGATTTTGGATCAAACGGATATAGCTATAATAAGAAGAAATGGGTTGTTATATAACCTAAAGGTATAATAAGGAACCGAAGCAAAAAATAGTAAAAATAAGGTAAGCAGATATTATAAATCCAAGATTATAATTGTATACAAATCAGCGCTAATACAGAAACAGTCGAAATGATTCATCGTGTACGCTATTTAACATATTTAATAAACTTAATTGAATTTAAAACCGTTATCTCTATGTTTGACAGCATGGCTTCTTATTTCTGTCTGAGTTATCAGTTGGTGGAATGGTTATTGGCCTTATATTTTCAGCAGAAGGTGAAGGGTCATCTCCAGTCTCATTGCGAATTTGTTTCTGCGATACAATACGATATATTTCGGTTAGTATTTGTTGGAAGGCTGCCTCTACGTTTGTCGAGTCTAACGCTGACGTCTCTATGAATGACAAACTATTCTTCTCTGTAACCAAAACAAGTCATAATTAGGAGTCATAATCAAAAAAATGACAATAGAAAGGTGATAATAAGAGAGGTTATAATAAAATAGCATTAAAAGTGATAAAAGTGACAATCAAACTGATAATGAGGTTGTGATAATCAAAATAGTGCAACGATCGAAGACAATTTGGTCAAACCTGCAAAAGCTCTAGCTTCATCGGTAGGCACAGCTCGTAAATGTCGTAAATCACTTTTATTTCCAACTAACATAATCACAATATTCTGGTCGGCGTGATCTCTTAGCTCTTTGAGCCAACGCTCAACATTCTCATACGTCAGATGTTTAGCGATATCGTAGACCAACAGTGCCCCGACAGCCCCGCGATAGTATGCACTAGTGATGGCTCGATATCGCTCCTGCCCTGCGGTGTCCCAAATCTGTGCTTTGATAGTTTTGCCATCCACTTGAATACTCCTTGTGGCAAACTCAACTCCAATAGTTGACTTACTCTCTAAATTGAATTCATTCCGTGTGAACCGGGAAAGTAAATTACTCTTTCCAACACCACTGTCGCCGATTAGCACAACTAATCATCAAATCAATCATTGAATCAATTTTAACATCAAATTTGAATAGGATTATGTCATTCGCCCCAATGTTTAAGTTATGTGTCATTTTCATATGAAATGCCATTAAGCGAGTGAGTTGTCGTTCACATATAAATCAAATATTAGACATTTATGTAAAAAAAATACATTTATATTCACAATATAATTAATTAAAGAATCAAACCTTTGAAGAGGTAATCGTATTCATCATCCTTAGAACCCATTTCCTTATAATTGATTTAAATTATGTTAATTTCACTCTTTTATATATATATGTATTTAAATCAATTGAAAAAAATCTAATAATTTTTGATTAATTCCTCAAATCTATAACTGTTTATACTGAGAAACGATTTTATTAGAAACTAGTATTGAGTAAAACTAATCGGATATAAATAATTAAAAACTAGAATTTAATCGATATATAAATAGACGATCGAAATAATTATTTATTAAAATTCGTTAAGCCGCTCTCCATCCAGCAAAACATAGTATGACTCGTAATAATATGGCTGTTATTGAAACTACTGAAACGCCCATCAATTCAATGCTCAAACACTCAACTCTTCGTTGTCTCGTGAGCTAACAGATGGAAACACGTGTCGTTCAATGCTTTCGACTCGTAATCAAGTAATTGAGTCGTATGTTTATTAAACGAAAACTTTTTATTTACTGTATTTCCACTTTTCGTATTTGAAATATTTTCTCGAATACGTATGAAAATGTGGTCTTAAAGTGAGATCCTGTGGCAAATTCAGTAATTTCTAATTGGCATTTTAGTTTACATTTTAGTTTTAATTTCAATTTTATGCATGATAACTTTGATTAACTTTTATCTGAAAGATTGCTGCACAAAGTGTTCATTTATGTAAAGATAGTGTAAATAAGAAGTTTACATTTGAGTCTAAGCTCATATAACTGTTGGAAAGCGCTGTTCTTATATCAACAGGTAATTATTTTTAATTACAATAATTAGTTTTATTGGTTTTTGTTTATTTAAATACTATTGAGTAGAATATTTGCCAAAATTGTTAAGTATTTCTATTTAAGTACAACTAAATTGATAAGCAATAAAACGTTGAGTGTTTGTGCTAATTGTTTTTTATACATGACTTCGGCCTTAAGAAAACATTGAATGGAAAGCTTTTAAACATTAATTATTGCAGTGAAGGAATTTCTGATAAGATTTAGTGACATAATCGGTTGAATAAATTCCTAAATAGTTGTGTTGTTTGAGATAGTAATAGTAATAAGTAACAAGTAACAAGTAAGGCTCTTCCGCTTTCATACGCCTTCCAGACTTGACCTAACGTGACATGACCTCTAATACTAGGCTCACACTAAAATATGAGTCACACATTATACAAAATTATCATAAAATCATTTATTCAAATACTATTATTTTCATACATTTGTCCAACTCTGATAGTTGTGATTTTATTTGTTTAGCCTCCTTAGGACTGCTATTTCGAATTAGTTATATATTTGATCCCAATACTATTAATTGATGAATCACCCGCTACTCCAAACACTTAATACTTGAGGTAAGATTTTGTGAACACCAAGTCTTTAGTATATAAACTCTACAAAATGAAATTTGATCGCAAACTATTTTAATGTAATTATTTTGAAGGTAAAAAATTATAAATGATCGTATCACATAAATGCTAACTGTATTTGTAAAGCATTAGTAAATTTGACGGTCCAGTTATTTTAATGTTTAATGTGTCAATACGAGATCGTTTAGCGTCTGTTTCTTATATACAGTCGTTGTCACACGAATCAAGGTTTCTTTTGGTTTACTGTTAGCTCAAGCTCTAGTTTCTCAGGCTTTGGTCTTTAGCTCTTTTTCATCTGACTACTTGTCACGTAATTTGACTCTCAAAATTGAATACACTCCATGTTATCGCTCAAATTGCTAACTTTTTCAGACTTAATCGCACAAAATTTACAAATTTACTAGAAATGTTTATGGTGACAATCAAACTAGAGAAATAGTTTTCTCATTTGATCATATGTCGATAACTTAACTAATAAACTGTTTTGCTACATTGGTTCATACTGACTGTAATTAAAACGACTCTACTTGAACAGAAGTGATCAGTGATCTAAAGAAGTTACCAATGACATCCTGTTTGCAATCAAGTACAATATGAATTGATGAGTCATTCTTAATTTGTCGCTTTGTGTACTTTTATAATGCCACAAAAACTGACTCATTCTTACATTTGTTCAATTCGATTACTGTTAACAAATTTTTATATTTGCTCAGCATTTTGTCCAACTAATAGAACCTAAGTTTGAACAACAAATCAAATCTAAAGTTATCATAAGCAACCTTAAACTTATTAATTTGTTTCAATTCAATCTATGATAGTAATACCTCGACGTGGTCAATGTCTAAGGACAGATAATTAAGGTTGACTACGAAGAGATTTCACTATAAACAGGTTATTTAGCATTAGTTGATGTGAGTCAGCGACGAACTATTACCCTATGACGAAGACTGACTATAAGAAGGTTCACTATCAGGGTGTTACTGTATGTGGTCTATGTTGTTTTTCTTGGAGCACTCGGAGCATTCTAAGTGATCACAGTGAATACTTATTCGGATAAGACTAGAATAGTATTTGGAATAAGTAGCTGCATACAACTTATTTTTATTGAATAACTTTGTTTTGCCAAATTCTAGACTTTGCATGTTTTAAAACTGAATCAGATCGTTTTCATGAATTTCTCTCTCTCTCTCTCTCTCTCTCTCTCTCTCTCTCTCTCTCTCTCTCTCTCTCTCTCTCTCTCTCTCTCTCTCTCTCTCTCTCTCTCTCTCTCTCTCTCTCTCTCTCTCTCTCTCTCTCTCTCTCTCTCTCTCTCTCTCAGTAGTTTTTTGCATTGATCAAACTATTGAGAAATGGATTACAAAATTGGTATAATTAGATGATAAAATGATTGAATTTATAAATTTGTCCTGTTTTCTAGTAATTGACATGAGTTAGTATTTAGAAAACATATGGAGTATTATTTCCTCAGACATTCTGTTAGGGAGTGACTCTAGAAGTCGATCTGCACATTAGCGTATGTCTCGTATAATACGCATTGATTGATTTCCGGACCAACAAAAGATTGACAAACAACTAACTTCTATTATTGAGCGTCAAACTAATCTCAATACATCATTGCTTGACTTGTTGTTTAGCATTTCTAGAATAATGCTTTTTAGTTGCTATATTAAGTAAAACTCTTTTTCTGCTTAAGTTTTAATCCCACTTCGACCATATTTTAATCGGTTTGATCTTTCATTGATACATTTGATTTATATGTTAGACAATTTATACTAAATCGGTCTCGATTTTCTGACCGAAACATATTTGACGCTTTTAGAATCTTAAACGAGTATAAATGAGTTGATAATGAAAACTTAAAACTTGACGATCTATTTTGTTTAGTGTTTAATTCTTTACTTAACGAACTTTTCTCACGATAAAAACCAAGTTTCAAATAGTAAGTGTGAAACAAACAAGTTTTATGTTCAACTTATTTAGTGCTCATCCGGTTATAAACTGAGATGTATATAATCTAACTTTGCGAACTTAAAATTCAAACTAAAACTTATTTAATTGTTAACATCACTCGATTATCGCAATTATTTTTTCAACTGTTTTTATGAGAGCTTCAGTCGATTGAGTCAAATTTTTCCTCATACAACACATAAATCTTTTGATAATAAAAAATATTGAACTTTATTACCTGTAAAAACTTTATGATGGATCTTAAGATTCAATATAACCCGATGGGAGTTCAGATAAGTTTAGTACTTCATTTCAAAAATAGTTTAGTCATCGAAACGCTCCGATTCTCTATTCTTAAAATAGTTTACAAAACTATTTCGAGTAAAAATTTAAATTAAGGTTCGTTCGAATGAAATTTAGATATAGTTATTTGGTATTGGCTCGAAACTTCTAATTATTTACATATTGTTTATATATTAATCAATATTTTTATTATAGTCTGAACAAATAGTTTTTTTGCTTTCTATTGAAGTCATCAGTTTTAGTTAGAAATTGGTTCTAAATGTATTCATGTGCGTAAAACCTTGTTTGAAATTCAATTATTCCCAGAAATTTCTACTGATTTTATCTGTTTTTAGAATGTGCTTAATATTCATATCAAGATTTTACTTTGGTTGTATTTAACGATGTTGATAATTTAATATAAACTTAGTATTAAATTTGATGCTTTGATGAAATTTAATTTTTTTTTATATTTTATTACTACATTTTAGTGTAATTCATTAATTTTAGTTGCAATTTTATCAATCAAAGCCTCAGAAATATGACATTTTTCTGACTTAAAGCATGAAAACATCAGTCAAATGTGTAACCAAGGTATGAATAGCATATTTGAGTAGAAACACTTTAAAACCTGTGATCGATCAAGGATACAATACCTAAAGTCGTGTTTGTGTGCAGAGGTAAATTTAATGGTTTAATTGAATTTTGTATTAGATTTATTGTTCGATTAAGTGGCTTGACAAAATTTAGTGAACGTTCACAAAGTTACTTGAGAATTTGATTGGCATCAAAAGCATAGCTTCAGTCATAAAGTACTACTTATATGAAATAGCTTCAAATATATGTTCAATTGATTTGAGCCTAAATCTAATCAAATTTTTATTATAGTTACTCGTACTTGAAAGTTTAGATATTACTCTTGTGGTAGTTTATAAAATATAAAGCTTTTATTTAGAATATCGATTTTCAAATAACTTTGAATTATTTGATTTGTTAAACTAAAGGATATTTAATAGTAACATAATTTACTTTTGAACCTCGAATCCTATTATGTTTTACATCCTATGCACACGAAAGTCAAAGCCCTTAACAGTGCAAGCCTTCAAGAGTTAGACAAACTTTTATTATTAAAATCCAATGTTGTTTCAACATAACTTTATAACTGTTTGCTTAAATGTTTTGTAATATTTACTTTGACACAACTAATTATTTGCGAATTTAATTGAATGTCTGGTATTCGTAAACTTATTCAATAGAATGGAATCTAATTGTGAAGTAAACATATTATAATATAGCAACAGACTAAACATTTCAATTAATAATTTGATTTAAATGTTCGATTTAAATGCAAAATTGTGCCAGCTTAAAACCGTTTAACCGATTATTAGTAATTGGTTTAGTAAGTCAGTCAATCCGATCGGAAACAACCCAATTGGATGGAACGAGTTGATGGCACCTGCGAATCCAATAACGAGATTTGACTGTTTTCAAAAAAGAGCTATCTGTCAATTTGTTATGTTTTTACACTCTTGTTTACACTGAATTTTAGTTGAATATCAAAAACAGTTGTGTTCGAGTGAAATAACTGTTTTTAACTTATGTTTTAAGTCATTTACTCTCATTTTTACATAAATGGATGTTTTATTCATATGATATAGTGGAAAATGATATAATCGGTTAAGACGAATTTTCAAATTTAATCATCTAGGTTGAAATGTCGAGATATTTGGCAGTTTTGAGTTTAGTCATTGGTTATGCATATTCTTTAGAAGGACCGAATGTTTGCACCAAACAAGAAAGGTATTTATCAGACTGAAAGTTTAAATAACAGACTAATTTGATGGTTATTTAAACACAAGTATGAAGCTATTCCATTGATCTGTAATGTTTTTTTGTATAGTTATCCTGTAGAAGTACAAGTGTCAACAAATGTACCTTATGAAGTACGAACTATTGGATGGTGTCTCGCTATTCCTCCGCGTTGTAGAAAAACCAGGTCAATATCAAATTATTTCATTTACTCTTTAAAGTATTAATCATTTAAGTTTTTATCAATTTCCGGTTACACAGCTGCAAATTATTAATTGTTATATGTAGGGTTTGCTATTGATCTGTTAATATTATGCTTTCTTACTTTGCATTCAATTTGAAAATAACTAAGTTTTTCAATATATTACTACTACTGTTGTCTGCATTAATAAGTCTTCAGTCATAAGTTAAATTTAGAATTTTGATTGAAATAGGATCGCATATCGTGTCGGTTATAGGACAGAAACAAGAGTTTCGACACGAACTATCCAAACATGTTGTAAAGGATACGCAGAAGCTGGTGACAGATGTATTCGTAAGTGTTACCGAATTGCACTTATTCATAACATATTTGCACCCGTATTGACTATTGAATATTTTTGCAGCAATTTGTGCCAATTCATGCATTTTCGGTCACTGTATAGCTCCTGACACTTGCGAATGCCAACCAGGATATGGTGGACAAAATTGCAACATATGTGAGTTGATGCATTTTAAAAATTGTTAAGTGATTAAAATATTACTTTTGTAATAATTTGATTGCTGCCATGACTTCAGTACAATTCAGTGAGTTATTTGTCAAACCTCTAATAAGATTTCTCTGAAATATTTCGCTTATGAGTTTACTAATTGTTTAATTTTGTTCAAAGCGTGTCCTAAAAATAAATGGGGATTAAATTGTGAAAAGGATTGCCAATGTGCTAACAATGCCAAATGCGATGCTGTGACTGGTGTTTGCACGTGTGCTCCAGGCTGGAGATCAGAAAACTGTGATATGCCGTGTGAAGAGGGGTATTTTGGATTTCATTGTGTCCAAAATTGTCGGTGTCACCATGGAACCTGCAATCATATCAAGTAACTTAGTCACTATAATGATTTATTTACATTTTCTAATTGTATTCGATTGACTCCTAGTGGTGCCTGTAAGTGCTTACCTGGATATAGAGGTCCACTGTATGTATACATTTGATCATCAATGTCTTAGACTCAAGCCTTACTCGAGGTCTTCTACTCACTTTCAGGTGTAAAGAAAGGTGTCCATCTGGAACTCATGGCCCCGATTGCTCAAGTTCATGCAAATGTCAGAATAACGGCACTTGTGATCACATAGATGGTCAATGCAATTGTGCCCCTGGCTGGACGGTTTGTCTGATTGGTTCTAATTTTGAATTGCAATTCTAATTATTTTTCTATTTAGGGAGAAGTTTGTGCTATTAGTTGTTCTTTGTACAAAAAATGGGGCGAAAATTGCACAAACACTTGTGAGTGTTTTAATGGTGGAGAGTGTGACCCTTCAGAGGGAAAATGCATTTGGTAAGAGATCAGATTTTACTCAGCCAAATATATAGTCTCATTCAGATTATTTCGATTTTTAGTAAAGTCGGTTTTATGGGCGAAAAGTGTGAAATCGAATGTCCGATTGGTAGATATGGTGTTCAATGCGAAGGAGTTTGCGATTGTATGAATGGTGCCAGTTGTGACACTGAGACTGGTAAATGCATTTGCCCCAATGGTTGGTCTGGCCTTAAGTGTGAGAACAGAATTTGTCCGCTTGAGTTTTATGGAGAAAAATGTGAAAATTTTTGTCAATGCAATCTAAATAACAGCATTTCTTGTCATCCTTGGACAGGTATTTCAGTTGAAAAGATTGAAATTAAAGAAGTTTTCAAAATGTACTGTATTTTTAATTTAGGCTCGTGCACGTGTAAACCTGTAAGTTCCACCTATTTCCATAATTTCAAACGATTTTATCACCTTTTGAAATTTCGATTCTCAATTTTATGCTCAGCTGAGTGAGATTTGTTCGATAATTTTAAGAAATAAATTAATTGATTCTTCTGAAAGGGATATACTGGCGAAAATTGTCAGCGACAGTGCGCACCACCAACTTTTGGTGAAGGATGTAATCAAGCTTGTAATTGTCAAAACGGAGCCCTTTGCCATCATGTGACAGGTTTTTATTAATTTACTTATTACATTCTTATCCATACTGTATCATTTTTTTATATCCAGGTGAATGTCTTTGTGATTCTGGTTGGATGGGTAAGAAATGTGAAAAGCCTTGCATTGCTGGAACATTCGGTATAGGTATTGATTGATTTTCTAACTAATAATACCATAAGAAAGTGTGTTGGAATATTTTCAGTAAATTTGCATTAATTATAGGATGTACTCAAAATTGTTCGTGTTTTGGAAATATCAAATGTAACCCACAAGATGGAAAGGTCAGTAATTGTCATTTGTCTATATTGCAAACAATTGTCAATTAATATCGTATATGATCTGATCTCTTTTAAACTTCAGTGCGTTTGTCCTCTTGGGTACTCTGGTCTTCGATGCGAAAAGCCGTGCCCTGCTGGCAAGTTCGGCGAATCATGTCAAAAAACCTGTTCGTGTCAAAACAATGCTGCCTGTGATCCAGTTGACGGTATTAATAATTCAATTTAATTCAAATTTTTGTTGATCTCTTAGCATTATTTAGTACCTAATTAATTCTTCTGTTTTCAACTGCTTGTTGTTTCTCTTAACTTTCAGAAATTTTTTCGAGTGATTTCTATTTTAATCAATATTTTCAACCTATTCTTAGGTTCATGTAATTGTTCTGCTGGTTATATCAGTAAAGATTGCAGGTATTTCAAAAAAAAGTTACATTATATGTCATCTTTCTAACAGAGTAATTGCTTTTTTAGTCAGAAGTGTCCAACCGGTAATTATGTCGATCTTTTGTTTGACGAACTTTCATCTTAAAAAGGTGTTGATCTCATTAAAGGGTTTTACGGTATTGGATGTCAGAACAAGTGTGATTGTAATGACCAAAATACGAAATATTGTGATCACGTAACAGGTAAGTCTTTGTGAAAAAGTAGTTCGAAATATAAATTATTGGCATTTGGTTATAAGGCGATTGTATATGCAAACATGGATTTTCTGGAGCTCATTGCGAATTAGAAAAAAGTATTTGTCCCAAAGGCAAATGGGGACCACCAGATTGTTCCAAAGATTGTTTGTGTGCTAATGGAATGGCTTGCGATGCATACAATGGTAACTTATGCATTTGCGATCGAGGTATGAGTCAATATAATATATATAATAGCATCAAATTTGAGTCTCAAATTGTGGAAGTCTTCAATCCTAATAATTAGAGATTTAATATGAGATGCATTCTGATTAAAATAATAGCTAGTTCAATCAAATCAATGTTAACATTGTATTATTGCATTTGAAGGCTATACGGGCCAGACATGTGCAGAGCTATGTTCTGCTGGCAAATTTGGAAAAAATTGTTCTGAATCCTGTCCAATTTGTCACAATACTGATAAACCATGTCATCATGTGAACGGACTTTGCTTATGCTCACCTGGATATACAGGTAGTGTTGAAAATTTCTGTTTTACGAATCATCTGCCATTACATAGGATTGAACTTCAGACTTATGAAACTGTGTTATAACAGATTTATTAGTCATTTTCAGCCCTCAAAAAATGTTTTTCAGTCTTCTCAAAGTATTATAAAGTCGAAAACAGAGTCTGAATATTTCTCTTTGAATAGTATTTAGGTTTTTACTTAAATCGCTTATATATTCGATCAGTGAATCTTAGAAAATGAATTTAAATAATCAATAATTGATAAGAAATTTTTATTTAAATTTATTTTATTGTAATGAGAGGTTTATGTTGAGTAAAGTCTGCATTGAGCTATAGGAGCTTCATATAAAAAAAATTTATGGTGCTCTTTAATTGCAAATATATCAGATTATTATCAAAATACATGCGAAAAGGTTGCATTCATTACTCATTTACGAAGAATTTTCGATCAATGCCATCACATTTCAGTGTATTAGAATAGAAGATTCTTATTATGTGATTGGATGTTGATTAAACGGAAATCTGTGAAAATTCGAAGTTAAATAATCTCTTGAAAAACTTTGTCCACTACAGGTCTTCATTGTGGAGAAATTTGTCCAGCTAATAGATATGGAGCCGATTGCGCCAAAGAATGCACTTGTTCGAAAAAAGGTGGCGAATGTCATCACATAACAGGTTTGCACAAGTTGTTAATTTTAGTCTTGTTTCAAATTATTCTGACTAAGCCTTTTATGTTACAGGAAAATGCGTTTGTTTGCCAGGTTTGTAATTCTTCTATAGAAGCAAATTCGAATTCATATTAATTGAAATACGATCTGATAGGTTGGAAATCGGAAACGTGTTCAGAGCAATGCGCGCCTGGATTTTTTGGTATGAACTGAGTTTGGATCGTTTGATACTTTGAAAATTTTGATTAAAACTAAAAAATTTTGGGTTTAGTGAGGAACATGTATAATCGTTAGATAGTCACAGTTTTCGATTCACTCACAAACGTTGTTTTGAACAATTTTTCAAAACGGCATTTTTCACTTTTCAACAAAAATGGCATTGAGAATAAGATCTATCACTTTATCGAAACAATATCTATCATATGTTTTGTGCATTCAATAGGATATTGAACAATATTAAAATATTTCAAAGTTTTAAGCATTTTATTTGAGAAGTTTTATAACATATAAAACATATCAAATGTTTTTAACATTTTGTGCTTTCTTTCCAACCCTAGGTATGGATTGCAAACAGGAATGCAATTGCTTGAATGGTGGTACGTGCAGAGCGACTGATGGATTCTGCAAATGTGCACCTGGATTCATGGGAATTCGATGTTCAGAAAGTATTTTGAATTTATGCTAAATTTATCAGATTTTAATTTCAATTTGCATTTTGAAGTTTGTCCGGAGGGATTCTACGGAGATCACTGTCTCTTTTCTTGCAAGTGTACGACTCCTAACCATGTCTGTGATCCTGTAAATGGTTGTGTCTGCAAATATGGTAAACTAAAATGATTTAAATTATAAACAGAGTTTTTTTAAAAATTCTTCAATCTTAGGCTTCACGGGCGATAATTGTGATGTACGTTTGGCAGGATTTAGTATACAAGAACAAGAAAGTGAAGTCAAGTCTTCAAATGGTGGTCTGATTGCAACAATTTGTGTGACTTGTATTCTACTAGTTATGGCTCTATTTATTGTTGTCTACTATAGAAAAAGATTAGAAAAGCTCAAAAATGAAATGGCTTACGTGACTTACACTGCAGAAGTGGGTCCTGACCAAAGACATTTCGATAATCCTGTGTATTCCTCATTGCCTGTTACTAATAAAGTGAAGAACATTCATAATAACCTGAACAATACAAAGAGCAATATAGAAAAGGCAAAGTTAGGTTTAGGTTGTTCCTCAGATGATAGAAGTCATACTGAATTGAATGCCTGCGCTGAAGCTTCGAGTAATGTTTATGCAGAAGTCGATGAAAAGACTCTCAGATTGAAGGATCCAAATTTTAATCCAAATATTTACCACAGTATCGAAGATCTTAAACAAATAGTCGATAAAAAGGAACCGTTTTACGATGAGGTCAAGCGAAAAAGTGTTGAAGGTATACAAGTTGGTTCAATCATTAATTATAGCCCCTCTTTTAAACTTTTTGTCTCTAATCAAAATCAGGTGAAACCAGTGGTTACGATCATTTGCAATACGACAGACCGAGAAATGATTTGAAGCCTAATTATCATAGGCTTGACGTAAAAGCTGCCAATAAACCAAACAGTGGCTCATCTGATGCCTCCTCAAGCTCTAGTTCATCGGTCTCTAATTCCCAGAAGAATCTAGAAGATGAAACCTAGTTTTAATTGAAACTTTGATTTTTATGTATTTACTTATTTTATATCTTTACTAAAATTTATTTAAGCATTTATATTTTTAAGCTATTAATCATTTAGTTCCAAAAGTTTTCAATTGATTTCCGAATCGCATTTCATTTATGTGATAGATATTAATTAGTATTTAGAAGTATTTGTTTATACAAGCATTTCAAGTATAGATTTTTAAAAAGTGTTTATAATTTTCTGATTAATTTATACAACTTTCTAATTATTACATCAAATTATTTACTTCATCATAAGAAAGCTATTTAGATATAAAAAGGTATTATGTTTGAAGAGTTGAATAATATTAAGCGAAAGCACAATTCATAATAAATAAGTCATACGAAATTTGCTACAATTATTTTATTGAAAAATGACAGAAATTAATTTTTGGTACACAAAGTTAAGAATAAGAATAATAAACAAGAATGAAACAAGAATATCTAAGGTATAAGAAAAGAGTTATTTAATTTTGTCATTGGTTGCGATACGTTTGGTGACTCGACCACATAAGAGACCGCCGGCAAAAATGAATCCAACAAAACTAAGAATAACAAACAAGAAGTAATTCCTTGACGGAGAAGCGGCAACCATTTTGAAGACTTCTCCGACGCTCTCTGCTGGTGCCACTTGTGCTGCATATTCGAACATTTCAACTCTTTTACTCAACATAGTCTTACATTCTTCACTCAACTTAGAAGACGATTCGTGTGCAGCCAAAAGACAAGACAGCTGTCGCCCATGACCTGCAGGAATATCTGCGCAATAGTGTTTTAAGTCTTGAATGCATACTTTGTACAGCAAAGGATCTGTCTGAATGTCAGCCTTCACTTCATTGATCAGTCGTGCGATTTGTTTCTTACACGACTCGTCGCTGATCTCTTTGTTCTGGAACTTGACTTTCAAGCATTCCTGAACATCGAAATCATCGCTACATTTAGCCTTAATTTCCTGCTGACAAGACTTGTAAAGAACGGGATCTAGTTGGATATTTTCAGCGACTTCGCGAATAATGTTGACAACTTCGATCTCACAGGATTGGGACAACTTATTAAGTACGTACTGCTTCTTGAGGCATGTGATCACTTTTCCTTCGAGTTGTTCATCTGATTTGCGAGTCTGAACGACTTCAGCGCAAAACTTAGGTATGTCTCTCAGACAGGCGGACTTGAGTCTTGGATTCAGACGATAGTCACTATTTTGTTCGACTAATCTCTTTAAGACAAGTGATCTACACCTCGGTTCCATTCCGAAATCATCGCGATGATCCCGCAAACAGAATAAAACATCCTTCAGGTCACCGGCTGCGCAAAACTTTGCGATTGCTGTCTTGCAGTTAGTCATTAAAGAATAATCAACAGAATTATCATTAAGTTCGGCGTGTTCGCGTCTGAATATCACTCTTTGGCAGGCTTTGGTCAGTCTGTGGAGGTTAGTCTTTAAGCATTCTATGACTTGAGACTCCCCGGGATTAATATTGGCACAAAACGAATTCCTATCGAATTCACACGCTTTGTCCAGTACTGGATCTAATTTAATATTTTCGCCTCTTTGTAACAATTCTACGCGTAACTGATTCTTACAGTCTGGAGATATGCGAAACTTACGACGATTAGACATGGTATCGTTAAATATAATACCACTCAAACACGAGACCACATCAAATTTAGTTTTGACAGTACGACAATAGTTCAAAACATCACTCTTACACGCTTCTTTGAACTTAAAGCTAAATCTGTAATCTTTCAAAGATAGCAATTGGAAGTGCTCGATCGCTACTCGACACTTACTGTATTTCTTGACTTCTCCCTTATTTTTGTTCGTAATAAGACATTCAATCACATCTCCTTGATCATCTTTGTCCATAGCATCGCCACAAACTTCTTTTATTGGAGTAGCACATGCTTTCATTAGTGGATAATTGAGTTCCGAGTGTTCACTTTCTTCTTCAGTGAAATTGCCAATCGCTAATTGACACTTCTTCTCCAACTGTTCATATTTTTCTTGAAGGCATTCCATTTCGAATCCTTTCTTCTGATTGGATTCATCTTCACTGCAATATTTAGCCAAATCTTGAAGACACGGCTCCTCAATATTAGGCATGAGGTCAACACTAACAGCTCTTTGTCTCATAACACGTCTTATGTCATAAAGACATTGACGATTGAGTCTAATATTTTCTTTTGGATGATATGCATATCTATACAAGCACGACAAAACACTGGGGCCTCGTTCAGGGTCCATATGTTCGGGTTTGTCGAACCAATCACTCTTTGCGTGGCAATGTCTGACTGCGTCGTCGTGACACGACCTATAAAGAGGAGCGTCCAACTCGAAATCTCTGACTAAAAAATATTGAATTTGCAATAATGACTCGCGACAGTCTTCGCTCATATGACTCGAATCGATGTGATCCATCAAGCACGACAGAACTTTTCCTTCACCAGGCTGAACATCTTTGCACAGAGTGTCGACTGGAGTCTGACACGATTCTTGCAATACAGGATCTACTCTCCAGTCTTCTCCAACATTTGCTTCTTTCAATAAGTCTTCCAGAGCCCTCCTGCAATGCTCAGTGATTTGTCCCTTTTTGGCACCTCTTCTTCTTGACTTCTTGGAGTGATTCATCAAGCAGTGAAGTGTTTTACCACCCATTTCTAAACGCGAGCAAAACTCATGAATATCGCTATAAATGAAATGAAACAAAATGATTAGTGTTTAGAAGTGAAAATAAAATCAAAGGAAAGAACTGAAACCTTTCACAGGCAGAAACGAGGTCAGGAGTCAAATTATAATTTTCGAGTAAACTTCTGCGATGAGATAGCATTTCAGTGCGACATTCAGCAGCCACCTCGTAGTTCTTATTCAAAGCGTCTTCAAGACACAATAAAATTTGAGCTAAACGTATTTCTTTCTGATCTGAGGTGCCATCGCGACAATGATATGCTTTGATATCACTTCTACACGATTTTGCCAATCCATGAGCCACTTTATAATCGTGAACGGCTAACATCTCTCTTTGAAATAACTTTTCGCGACATTCTCTACTTAAATCTCTTTCCAATTTGTGTCTCATGAGACATCGATAGACCCGTCCCTCTCCCGATTGAACGCGATGACAAAACCTTTCTCTGTCTTCACGACACGCGAAGTATAGCGATCTATCGAGATGGAAGTCATCTGATTGTAGTTCAGCGATTCTCAGTATCTGATGTTTACATTTTGGCGACAATTTTTCCATTGACTTTTCAAGACAGTCAATGGTTTCTCCCTGTGTGTGAATCGCCTGTGAATTCATATCAAGTCGACCGCATTTCAAGCTTTCGATGTCATTAGAACAAAAGTCAGTGAACTTATGCACTAATCGGTAGTCACTAAATATAATTATTTCCATTTTGGTCAGGAACGATTTGCATTCGACGTCAGTTTCGGGGTCGAGTCTTTCGATCAGGCACGACAAAAGGTTAGCGCTCGGACTCAACACTTTTTCGTGTTCGGTCTCCAAACAGTCAGGATTCGTATTAATGAGTCGACCGCATAAACTTTTGGCTACATCCGAGAATCGGTTGTCATTGGTGAGATTCCTTTTATAAGACCAAATCAGATGATGACAATCATTTGACAGATGAATATCTTCTTCCCTATGATCGTTCTGAATGCAACTCAAAACTGCTAAGTTGTTGTTCAAATGAGTAGACGTTCGACCACAAAGTTTCTCGATATCTTGTTTGCAAGAGGGATGTGAAGACAACACTAAATTCGTAAAATCATCCGTCGGACCAATTGGTTTGTGTCCAAGTTCATTGTTCATTTGATTGTCATTATTATTATTATTATTATTATTAAAACTTTTATTGTTTTGATTAATATTGATTTTGTTATTATTAATTGGTTTGTCGTCTGATCGTTGCTCATATCCTCTATTAAAGTGATCTCTCGATAAGTTAGAGTTTTCACAATTGAAACCACTTATTATCAGCAAAACTATCGTTATTACTAATGATTTCATGTTAGATGGATTTCTGGTGAGATTTAAGTTATATTAAGTTTAAAAGTTTGATCTGATGGTATAATAATTATTGGGAATAGATATCATTGGGAAAAATGACGTCTTGTCTTAGGCTCTAATATTGAAATACTTTTATTTTTAATACATTTAAATATAACCTTTAAATGAATAAATACTTTTACTTTTTCTCTAAGCTTCATAAATACATTAATTCAAGTTTTATTCACATTTTATTGCTATTAAAGTGTGTTTATCATAGATATTTCGTTACTCTGCAGATGTTTTATCAAAACACGTTTTGACATGCATTTTATCCACTGATTGGCACCACTTCTCACATATTCTCACATTTGTCGCACTTGTATGCATAACGGGATCGGGTATCAATGCTTATTCAACTTTCTAATATTTATTTATTTAAAACTTATTACTCACTTAACTATTTCTAATTTGAATGCTTATCATTACACGTTCTCATAACTTATTATGGTTTTGTCTGTATTGACAAACAAATAGATGTGAACATTTTTTGCATATTCAATGTTTGACAATTTGATTAGAACAACTTCAATTATAAACTACAATATACACCCTAACCTTGATTTTGGTAACTTGTCGATGCCGTCAATCGAGTTTTGCCATAAACCCAAGTATGGCAACAAATTTTTCCTCAATCGTAAAGGTCTTTAGTCCTTGATACTAGCTATTTTTCAATGATCTTTACCTAACTTATTAAATAATTGAATGTTTCTTTTGAAATAAGATCAAAATTATTAAAAAAGCTTAAACTAGAAAACTTGAGATGTTAAATTTATTTTGAACCTGTACCTGCTAAAGTCGAAGCATTCATAAAGCTATAGATACATTCAGATCCACTGTCAAGTTCGGAGCTTTGCTAAAATCTTTGTTGGCATAATCTTCACTGTTTAACATTATGAACCTGATGGAAGCATCCAGTGCTTTGAAAATTAGTTGCCAAAATTGAAATTGGCCCTTGACTGGGTTTCCAAATCGAGGACATACTGTATTGAATTCTATGAAAGAATTTTGAAACTTTCCAAAACTTATTGAAGTATCATTGAATAAACTGTATATAGGCGTCTAAGTATTGATCAAAGTTTAGAAAGCCGGAGCTTGTTTCAATAGATTTAATGATTAACTCAAGAAGTTTTGAAGCTTTAGAGATATATAATCAATAGAATTATTCTGAAAAATTCAAAATCAATTATAATTCGATCGTAAACATATCTCAAACTAGAAGCGAAAACACGAAGATTCTGTCCAGGAGAAAGCAGTTAGAAAGAGACTGGAGAGAAGGAAAAGATCTGGATATAAGCGACGGATCGTAAAAATGAAATTACATTAAGCCTCGAATGCAAACCGATTTCTACCTATTGAGTAATTTATAAGGGATATTGTTTTTACATACGATTCTGTAAATCCTTGTTCTGTTTTGAGGCAATATCATCAAGAAAACTGTTATTTTATAAGATAAAGAATTTAGACAAATAGCTAAACGGGGCACAAAATTATTTTGGTATCAATTTGTCTAGTAGTAAAATGTTTATTTAATGTAGTGTAATAAAAATAACGTGCTATACCACTAAATCCAATCGAATTAATGTGCAAGTATTGTAGACACGTGTTATCAGTTCAGTTCAGGACCCATGTTTTCATGTTTGGCCGAGTAGATCCATATGCAAAAATCCCTATGCAGTAAATGCTCGTTCCATACTTGGTATTAGGTAGTAATTCGTGCTCTGAATGTTAGACACACAACAGTTATGTCGACCCCTCAAACTTACCTTTCTCACCTAGCGCGCTACGCGAGCCCCCCCCCCCAACCTAACCGAACTTACTTTCCTTTATAGTGGTAACGGATTTAATTAAGATAAGAAATTTAGGTTAGGAAAATGGCGCTCTAGGCATGTAAAGCAAGCTTGATTGGTTGACAACTCCTGTACACCTAATACTTGGCACAAACCAAGGGAAGCATTGAACGAACATTTACCGACTCTCCTTTTAATGCTGACCTAATTAGGGGACCATACCAAACTACGATAACCGCCCAACATGAAAAAATCGTTTCCGAGTCGTTTTAAGTACTAATCAATCTATAGAGTGTCTGGAAAGTCCCCTTAATTGGACTCTTCGGCCTAGTATAAAAGCTCTTAATATAAAGCTTTCCGAATCTTAAATTGTCATTAAAGACAAAGTTCGCAAGAAATGTTTGCTATGATATATAACATTAATTTTGATCGAACCTCCAATTTTGAACGAACAACAACTGTTATATTTGATAACTAAAACGTTTGCGCTCAAATAAAATTGCTTAAGGCATTCATTTTATAGATTTTGCAAAGGAAATAGTCAAAAGTGAATTCGTAATGCTCTCGATAATTAAATGACTACTTCAAATCTTAAGTCTATTCAAATCATTTATGTTTACAATTAAGCTCTCTGTTAATCCATGATTTTATACCTAATTTTTGACGTCATATATAATCTAAAGCTTAGATTTCGTGCAAAATAATCTATCTTGAATTAAATAAAAAACGGCTTTAAAAATTGAAAACTTATTTCAATGAATATTTATAGAAGTTAAGTATGAAATCATGGATTAACATAGAGCTCATGCCTCAAGTGATTTTATTAGTTATGGTACTGTAATAACACTGTTTATTATGGTAATCTCTTAATGGAGCCAATTTTAGAGTAAAGTAAAAGTCAATATGAAAAATGCAAAACTCTGATTCTTATTTATTCCCAAATTGAAGTTAAAATGGTAAGCAAACTATTTTTCTTATTCTATATAGGATTATATTTGAGAATATGAATGTTGTAAGGATAGTACTGTAAAGTGGACTACTTTGAATTTATTGCATTTTTCACTCAAATAATATACTAAGATAGCAACTATTAGAGTCAAATTCATATCGATTTGTTGAGCACATCATTGCATTATCTATTGATTAGTATAAAAGCACTTCAATACTATTTGCTATCGCGTGATAACTTATGCTTTACTTTATGTGCTAACTTGTAAGTAAATTGCTTTGCTTTCGGAAAAGGGTTCAAATAATGCATCATATTCCGAGTCAGTCATCAATTCTTAATGCCGTTGTCGAACAGAGTGTCTAACAACTTCAATAAAATATTACTTTGCATGAATGTTCAATTGATTTTTTTCAGAGAAACATTCATAAACAAGATATGCATTAGATTTATTCATTAGATCCAAATGTTGTAGATTAACTCGTCCGATATTCTTCTGGACTTGGGTACGACCCGTTCGAGCCCGAAACATGTTGATTGAAAAATATGAAGTCAGAACTTTGTACTAGTATTAGTTAAATTGGTTGATGTACCCGATAAACTAATAAAAATTTGATTCTAACAATTATTTTAGTTAATATTTCAACTTAAATACTTTTATCAATGCAAATAAATTCTATCGAATCTCACTTGTGCCAGGATTTGTTCGACTATCACGTTTAACCAATGCTATATTAATAACTTTCAAAGAAAAGTGTATACATTTCATACTTATTCCCATTTTTGAAAGTTCTGTTCTGTTGAACGCTTTAGTTAGTAGTCTATTGTATACTTACACTCTCCTAACTTACTAAACAATACTCACAACAAAAATAGCACAATATTTCTACATTAAGAGAAGATGATGTGTTTCAACTAAAGTGAGATCCACATTAAAGACCATAAAGCGAAAAGTATAGAGATATTCTCAAAATTTTTACTCTTCAATCTATTTGGTACCAAAGTTTTAAAAAGCTGCAATTTTGTACGAATAAGGCATCGGATACTGTAAAAATTTATCAGCGTTCCGAGTTTGCACGTAAAGGGTGATTGAGAAGTACGGACACACTGAGGTAATTTTTTAGTTATTTGATGCTACGGAACTGCTCAATTTTGCGTGCATTTTTAAGTGAACTCGCAATTTACCAATAATAATAAACTCATTTTAATTTGTACTGATTTTTCAACTAACCTATAGTTTTCAGGCTTTTACATAATTGAACTTTGATTTGATTGATTGTAGTTTGTTTTCCAGTCTCTTAATATATTTAGCTACTCGTAAAACCATCAAAATCTTCGGTCAAAGTTTGATTATTTGGCTTTCTTTATTCGAACACATATTTTCAATCAGATTACACAAAATATTTTTAGTTATTGAGATACAAATTTGTTGATTGATATAGTGCGTGATCAGCTTATTATTCTTATTCTTGAATTTAATTAAATATTTAGAGACACAGTTTGTTCTCCACTTTATTTTACGGCCAAACAGTTACTTCATGAGTATCCATCTCGCTGCACTATTTTGGATCTCATCACTTGAAAATTGCTGCCATTCTAGTTGAATACCTGGATTGAAGAATAAAGAACGCAGTTTTTCGTTGTAGTACTACTTTCGTTATGACCTCTGATTTCATACCAGTATAACTTTAACGTGGAATGTGCACTGTGCTATTACGAATCATGCTCTGCAATAATACTTTATAGGCTTAAGTTATGGACGATTTCTCTATGCATACCTAACCTAATCTTAACGAAAATACGAGAGTGATTTGCAACAATACAGCCCGCGCTACGTATTAAAGCCGAAGTTGATGTTCTCTAGCATAGTTTTGAAGAGACGACGACGAGAAGTTTCACTTATTCTTCAGTATTGTCATTGAAATACTTTAAAAATCATCTGAAAAAGAAATCTGGGACAGATTTGCAGTTTTTCCGTTTGACTGCACTTGAAATGACGGACACGAAAGCTCACAAAAATCCTTTGATTCAAACATTGGTGGAAGATTTACATCCGTTATTACTGAAGAATGGATTCATCTGGCAAAATAATAGCATCGACTCAACCGATAAAAGAGTTAAAATAGTTTATAAATACAAAAGTTCAAAAATGAATGACATTCTATTGGTTGAGATGATTGGATTGCCTTTAATGTCATTTGTCATGCATTGTGTCGCTTTCGTACCACTTCTTAGAGGCATCAATAATGTTATGATTAGCTTCAATTGGATGAAAGAAAATAAAAACACTATCGTCTATAGATTTAATGAAGAGTTTGTTAAGAAGTTGATTCAGATTATGTCTATTGGTATCAACGAATTGCCACAAGAATTGCTGATAAAAATTCTTAACTATGTGCCGTTCGAGTCAATCATTCAATTGTCAAAAACAAATTGGTTTTGGAATCAATTTTGTGAAGACAATGCAATTTGGAGAAAACTTTTCAAACAGACTTTTACCGTAAATGCTTTTAATAAAGCGCTATTGAGTGATACTTCTTGGAAGCAGTCATTTAAAGAAGAGTTTATAAGAATCAAAAAAGAAGATGCGCGAAGATTAAGAAACCTTAATATATTTATGAGACCATTACGTTCAGTGAATCGTCGGCCTCGCAATAGATACTATATATAATTAATAAACTACCACATTCACTTAAGTGGTTCTTAAAAATTAACAAAAAATAAGCTTAAACTTTTGTTGGCATATTTAGTTTTTTAAACCATTTAACTGTATGTCAGAGTTAGACAATTTTCAATGTGAATGGATGTAAAAACTTGAAAATTTTCAGTTTGTTATAATCAACTTTTCTTCCCATTTTTCTATATGACATCAGAGATTTCAAAACTTGGACAGCTTTTTAATCAAAAGATTGCAGTTCAGTTATTTTGAAGTTGGTCCACATTTGAATTGTCTGAAGAAAATGATATAAAAGACGTTTGATGGTTTGATTTGTGTGATTCTGTGTTGGTCTGAAAAAGTAGCAGACATTTTGCATGACATCTGATGTATATTCTTTATTATTTAAAAGTGATTGATTGATTTTTCAGATAAATTTGAGTTTTTGAAAAATTTGATGCAGTAGTGATACGGTTCACAAGACAAAGTCAGGTTTTCAATAAGAAAATAGATTTTTATGTGGCTTTTTATACATTTGGGAATTAGGCTTTAAACAGAAAAAACATATTTGTTATAATAATAAATTATGCTAAAAAAGCAAAAGCAAAATTTGCTTCAATTCGTTTCTTCTCAATCCAACTAAATTTTCAAACGTTTCTAATTCAAAAATAGAGTTAAAGTTGAGATAATCTTAAGCTGACTTGAGTCCTGCATAGAGGAAAATGTTTAATATAAACTGTTGTATTTTTCTAATATTTCCATATTCAAATTTATTTTGCATATTGTTAGTTTTTGTCATTTGAATAATCACTTAAGAAGTTGTTTTATTATTCGTGAAGTTGATCAAATTCGCAGAGAGCCCTGAGAATTGAAACTCTAGAACGTGTCCATCGCGAATAATAAGCAGTTAGATAGTCATAATGTCTGATTCAATTGTATTATGTGTGTACTAGAAATCAGTTACATATGTGATCGGTCATAGAATTGTTTGTTAGAATGACAGTAATTTGATTTATACGTTTTTCTTTAAGTTTGTTCCATTAGCTAATGGTATGCATTGCAAGTCTTGTGATCAGAAAAAAACGTATAAATGATGCACAAGTCTAGACGTTTGTTTGTATGAAATTAATTTATAACTAAATGGTTAAATAAGTAAATGTTTTTAACATTAAACAGTTATATAGTGAAATCTATTTGGCTTCAACATATATTTAAATGGTTTTTCAAAACAGTATGAAAATGCCTTTGAAAATCGTGGCTTCAATTTTATTTATTTAAAAAACCTTAACTACATGTTCAAATAAGACAAGTTTAACTGCATTTGAAATTAATTGATTGCAATCTCCTACATTGATGAATAGATGCATTAATAAGTTTACCCTTCGTAATGCCATCAATTTGAACGATTGCTTAGAAATGATTTTGCTTTAAATTAAATTTTCTTTATTTAGTCCTATAAACTTAGTCAACTCAAAATAACTTTATACACAAATTTACATAATTTTAGTTGAATAGAGTTGAAGCTATGATTTAGGTTGAATTGAATTTAAATTACAAAGCATTGCACTATTTTCTACAGTTAAAGGCTTGTGATTAGTTCAACAGTCGAGATAATGAATTGAATTTTAGAGTTTTGGTCCCATTCTAATCTTGCTCCGATTCTTGCTTTTCCTATTCTAACTTAATAATTACTTGTGCTATTGTTATGTCTAAAATAATAACTTTATAGATTGTCCAATAATTAAGCACAATTCTTCACAAGCATTCATTCACTGCAAACAATGTCTCATAAACTCTATCATAACTAAGGGATAATTTCATTTTTTAATACTCTTCATGACTAACTCAAATAATTGATTTACATTCATAAACTTAATAAACCTTGATAGCAACCAGAAATGATGCGTTTTGATAACAGGCTTACGATGAGATCATATTATATCTAATATTGCTCAACTTATAGAATTTTGAATATATTAAGATAAGGAAGTTGCAAATCAAATCTGGCTAGAAAATGATTATTATTATAGAGGGGTTGACATAGCAACGGCTTTTTTCTTATTGCTATCATGGACTATTAAGCTTTTAAATGTTCATGTTTCGCTATAATTCATTTTACAGTTATTATGAATATCACAGATTTTTACAAAAATTAATTATTAATTTATTAACTTTAGATTACCTAAGATTCTATCTGAAATTTACGCAACAATTTTTCTGAGATCATTTCAAACATTTTAAAAAGATTGAAATAGTGTTGTTATTTTAAGTGAAAGAATAGCTGAGATTTTAGCCAATCTAATGATTTGAGTCGATAGAAGCATAAGAGAATGGTAAGAGCATTTTGAGTGGATCAGGTTTGAATGAACTGATAATATAGGGCAAGAAATCGACTTTTTCCATCATGATAGTCAATGAAATGCATTAGAGCAATGCTGTTCTGCTTACGAGTGATCGATAAACCTTTGTTTAACTTCTCTGGTACCTCACCTTAACGTGTTTCACTAATAAAGCAACACCAAAAAGATAAAACAATTCAATTTTCTTCTCATAAACATACTTTTATAGCTCTCTTTTATGGCTAGTTTTTATTAGATTTCCTTCTGTAATCATTCAGATATTATTAGATACTTCTAGTTGAATATCTGTTTAAACCCTTATTCTAGTCTCGAAATTAAACAAAAGCTTGTATAGTAAATAATAAAAATGAAAATTCAATTCTAGAAGTTTGCAATTACTAGAGAGAAATAAATAGTTGTACTTGTTAAATAGAGACAAAATTAGATTAACTCAAACTTAACTAATGCGTAAGGGAAATGTTGGCGTATCTGTATGAAGCTATGTTAGTAATAATTTAGTACATCAGTTAGTTTACTGTTAATATTCCATATTAAATCAGTCTATAAATCAACACAAACAGATTAAATTAATCAATCGATAAAAATCTTGTCGACTGCAATAGTTTAGATTTATATTATAATAAAATATTTATATAACTCGACTGTCACAGTGATCAATTGACTCGGAATCACTTCGAAGTTGTGAAACAAAGTTTCGAAAAAATAAAGTATCAAAAAATGGTTTCCTGACTTGATACTAGAAAAAAGATTGCAATTTTTTAAACTTAGAATAAACTAAGTTTTGGAACAAACCATTTTCTAACATCAAATAGATTAAAACTGAACATTAATGTAATAAATAGTAACGTAATGTGCTTAATTTATGAAATAAACTTATTTTAACTATTACCAAATTGCAGACAAATTCCAACAGATTAAGAGCCTCAATCATAGTAAGCTTTAAAATTGTTCATTCATTAATAGAAATTGTTTTTAAAAGAATTTCTACTTTTCAAAGTTTTTAAAACAAATTATGGATAAATGAGTTTATTTAATTAAAAATAATTACAGTTCTATAATGATGTGTTGACAACAACTTGATGTTTTATAAGGATAAACCTACAACTAGTTTTATTATGAATCCGTCGGTCTCTTAATAGACATTTGAGAACATATCCCAACAAAAATAAAATCCTTTTTATCGTTTTATCAGAGCTTCAAAACAAACTTTTCGAAACTTTATATTTCAAAACTTCGAAGTGTAACCATTGACTCAATTATTGAAATGAAAGATGAGAAGTGAGTTGTTTATATTGAGCTCAGTCAAAGTAACAGACATTTTCTTAATGATGACAATCAGTTTGAAAATGTGTATTAACTAGATGTTTATTAAAAATTGTATAATTAGATATACGATTAAAATGAACTAGATTTATGACTTTTTTGTGTTAATGTAAGCATAAAAGTGATTTGGATTGTTTTAGTTTATGCTTTTAGCTGCTAATGGTTTTAGGAATGATTAAAACTTTATTCTTAGCGAAAATGGCTAAGAATAATCTTCGTAAAGACAATTTAGCGATTGTAATCCCTATGCATTAAGGGTTTAAATAGATAAATAAATTAAGAGTCACAAAAGCAGTAAGCAACATAATTTGGTCAGAAAGCTTTAACTTATTGTACGCATTATGATAATCGCTCTAATGTAGATCTTATTTGAAAGTATAGTTCAAATACTAATGAGTGAGCGCAGTCTAATGTTTTAATTTATTCCAGATCAATTTGTTCTCATGGATTCTAGATCAAAAGGTTTATTACTCTTCAATCGATTTGCTCTTTTCGAAGTTGTAGTGATCGAAATTTGGTGTCTATCAGTTGAAAGCATACTATACTTTGCCTCCAATAATCATAATTGATAGTGAAATTGTACCTAAACTGACAAAATACTGTTTAATGGCCTGATAGCTTGAGGCTCACAACTTTATATCTCAGTCTTATAAAAATGAATGAAATACTAGTTTTGAGTTGGGATTTAGAATTGTCTGTTTGTGCGACACAATTTTCTAAATGTATTCCTATTTCAGATATTTTCAATGCAATATAATTCAATTATTTATTAGATGTGTTGTCAGAAAAGTGTTATTTTGCTTTGGAAAATGCATTTATGAAGATTAAACATTGAAAAGAATTGAATAAATTTAACTAAAATCTTTCAAGTCAATGATGAGGCACAGACGGATTAATACCCGATGAGTGATGAATAAGACATGTTTCCTATATTTATGATTAATAATAAAAACGCTGTAAATTAGATCAATGAAAAATGCGTTTGTGATACCTAATTATCAAATTCTTACACTTTTGTTCCGTAATGTTCCGCTATAATGGTTTTGTGATATCCTTTCAGTATTGAAAGATGGATTTGAGATTTGCTGCATTGTATCTACGGGAGAGGATGCGGTTCTTCTCACTGAATCACGACCACTAATGCCAGCGACAATACTGCCGCCTCCGCGATAGTTTCTGAAAGAAGATTGACTGCGAAATGATGAATAGCTTCTAAAGGAACTTTGAGAACGTATTGATGATAAACTTGGACGACGAGAGGCTATAAAGAAGGTCAGATGAATGTGACATTTGGTGACTTTTGATTAATACGAAATGTATGAATCAGTACCCAGATTTGATGGCGGCGGTGCCAACAATGAATAGCTGGCCCTCCGAGACGGTGGCAAAAACTCGTTAATGACACTTCTGGTGCTGGAACCACGCGATGGAGCGGTATCTAAACCAGTTAGTATAACTGGTGGCGCAGAAGATCTCGTATAACAACGATCGTGATCGTCATTATAACGAGCCCTAGTTTTGAGATGAATGACAATAACTGTTATTATAGGTATATCTGATCAAACATCAAATGTTAAGAAATGCTTACTTATTGAATAATCTGATGACAAAACAGAACAGAAACATTAACATAACCACACTTGTAATAAGGCTGAACAGTGTGGTCAAATCTGCGTTGTTTAAGAATTCATAAGTGGCAGTTCCTATTCGCACATGAATTGGATAATCGCCTTTTGAGCAAACGTCAATTAATATTATTGATCATTCACTATCTATATTCAAATGATTACCTGCTACACAAATTTTTCCTTTTTGATCGTCAACATTTTGATAATAACCTAAACAATGAATTAGTGACTGCTATAATGTTTAGTTGATCAATATTATGCTGTTAGAGGAATCGCTACATAAATGGCTTTCCGAATAAATTCTTAGTTAGGCTCAAACAAACTATGAACGTACTGAACAAACTAAATTTAGTCTAAATATCGATTTATTTGTTTGTAACTAGCTTAAGTAAGATTTGCTTCTATAAAATGAATTTAAATAAAGATACTTTCAAACAGGCTACTTCTAAAAAATGCTGGTAAACTAATATCGTTTTGTGTTTCTAGTCTTTTTAGCTCATTTTCAATGTTCAATTTTGACTTTATTTCATATATAATTGCTGTAGAAATTGAAAAAAGCATGCAAAGCATGAATTTATGTATTAAGCAAAAGTTAACGATCTGACGAAACTTATGTTCGTAAAGCCAAAGTGCAAACTGGTCATAAGCTCGCCGATGTGGAACGCATTAGGGATTAAAAAGTATTATTTGTATTGAAAGAGAATAAAGAATAAGGGAAAATCAATAAAAGTGCCATAAAGTAAATAATATGAATTGTTTACCCTCAGAGCATTGGCAATAGCCTTCATTAGAACAAATAGTATTTATGTCGTAGTAACTGCACGCTTCCCGATATTCACAATTTTCTCCCAGTCGAACCGCTTTAATACAAACCAACAGTTAACAATAGGAAGTAATAGTTTGATTGGTAAGAACAATACCTTTTAAACACATTTTATTGTCGACATTGACCGGATAGTCTGGTAGGCACTCACATAAATGCGTTGAGAGGTTACATGAAACGTGAAATAATATTTTATTGCAAGTGGTCACACACGGCTCGCCAACGTAGAATCCAACTCCTAATCAAGTTCATATGTATTCACTTTATTTTCAGTTAGTAAAGCTTTCCACAAACCGCAAACTATACACTCAAATAAATCAGGCTCTAATCATTGACAATAACAAATACTCATTTATCGGGTAATACTAGATCACAACAAATCTTTTTGCAAAACTCTTATCTATTATTTAGTTTTCAAATGTCAAACTCATTTCTGGCAATGGAAGTCATTTTTAAGATTTGTCGATAAAACTCATTTATTATGTGGAAGACAAAAGCAACTGCTTTTGTCTATTCAATATCGTTGTCATGAGCTTTCAATTGCATTCCTTATGCTATTGAATAAAGTGATGAATTTTTTCTCAAACTGAGATTCAAGCAAATAATTAATTGATTTGAATTGACACAAGTGTCGGGAAAAAGTGTAACCTTGAGCAAAATGCTACAACACTTGATTAATACCAGAATCAAAAGCTAACAACAGAACCATTAGTAATGAAAGCTTAATTAGTGATGTATCTATTGATCGAGTATATGGTGATATATTCAAATTATCCAAATATATAATAGGAAGTGAACGCTTCGAAAATATGAAACACTCCTCATTCTAAACATTAATTTTACTCAAATATATAGATCAATATATAGTGTCATAGCTTCAAATCAGAGTTCTGACAACTAAGTTTGTGTTGAAGAAAATAATTCCTATTTTCTAATTATTCAACTTATTTTTTTGAAGCTATGATTCCTAATTTTAGAAAAATTGTTTAATTTTTGACATAAAAATGTTTAATTAAATGTTTTGTTTGTTCAAATATTTGAAAGTAGAAATAGTATTGAGAAACTATTAATAATTTCAGGAACTAACTTAGCCTTCTTTAGAGTATCTTTTATATAGATGTATACTTTTCTTAATTTGAAAGCTTGTCTCACAGAAGTACGCAAATAAAAACGTTTTTTCTAAAGGACTTAAAAAATTTCAATCATGAGCTCAACTTAACTTTGAACCATAGCTGAGGGATGACTGGCTTTTTAAAACTTTTTTAAACATCTTATCTTCTAGTTTCGATTCAGGGTTGAACTTATTGATTAAATCAAATGATTTAACTTGATTATATTAGAAAAAAAGTTCGAACTATTAGATCTAATTACGAGATAAGAGGTCTTAAAAAGTTTGGAAAAACAAAACTAATATATGACTCATTAAGGTTTATATTTGGTACTTGTTAGAGACACGCTTTGGTCTGCTCTCCAAATACAGTATTAATATAAAAATGTGAGACAATTTAGCAAGTAAATGACCAGAAGTGTGGTAAATTGAAACATAAATTTGAGTTATGAATTGACTTTTGGAAAGAAGTAATAGATATTTATGTGAAACAATTATATAAGGGAGTAAAGGAAGCAGACAATAGAAACATGGTAAGTCTTAGGTTGTGAAAAGCGCTAAATTGGCATCTCTTACTTAATTATTTGCTAGCGACTGACTCTTAGTCTGACTTTATTATGTTTGCATCTCAAATCAAATTAGGGTGGAGAAGTAAACTTTACTGTTTTTTGCAGTGTTTATTTATCATCAATCAATCCTTAAACTTAGTTATTCTCAACTAAGATCACTATAAGCTTAATCATCATTTTTACTTATGCTTCTAAATCAAATTACTTTTTCAATAAAGACTTAATGTAAACTTTCAGATTAGTTTACTTTTAATCTAACAACCTTTGCAATGTAGCTGTGATTCTCATTTGGAATTAATTGTTTTATTTGCATATGAAAACGGAAATAATGATTGAAAATTAGTTTGAAATTTTCTATATGATTGCGACTACAAAAGATGGTTTACCTCTTCCGTAAGCTCTCCCAGGGTCTTCTGTCTCTGCAAAAAACATTAATTGAAAACTTAGTAATTATCTTATTATTTCAATAACAATATAATAATGGTATAAAGTAGTATGATACAAGCTAAACAAAACTCATGATTCGATCGAGTGAAGAGTGCAATCATTTTATCTTCTAAGTCTGCCAACGTCAAACTTGACAGTCTCATATTGAGTCAGATAAATCAGATAGAGATAGAAAACTCAATCCTATATCACAGACAACTTTTAATTTCGATCTCACCCGTCAAACTATTATTGATTTGGGGAGAAATTGTCAACAGAGTATCTCTGATACAAAAATGGCAAGTCTTTTGAAATTGTTTGAGATACAACTGAGGTTGTTTAGGAGGCTCAATCCATGAGATGCAATGAATTGGAGTCAAATTTATAATAAGTTACATGATAAATGGTCAACGTATTGTTACTCCTTTCTTGTTCAAGTCTTTTACTATATATATCTTCATTTAAACTCTGTGATTAATTCATTTTTCATATGGAATATTGAAAAAATATGAACATTTCGTAAGGACCATGTCTTACACACCAGTGCACTTCAAGTTGAGTTGATTGCTTTTAAATGTATAAAATGAGTCGATTTATAATTTTTATATATCAACCATGTATGAAGACAGGAATAATGTTATATGATTTTTATGGCCAAATATGATTTATAACAACACACAAAACGATATGACAAGAATTTATTTGAAGCCATGCCATTTGTTCTACATTTGAACTATTCGTATAAGAATTGTTTAACGTGAGATTTGTCATTTTTATGAGATGTCACATCTATTAAAATGTATGATTGTTTTCAAATATATCTATGGCTAATAGCTAGCATTCAATCATATGCAGTCCAATATAATAGATTGAAACTATTTGAACCAGCATTCTCAAACAAATAGTGTCAAATGATTGTATTCTGTGACAGAGTAATAAAACATAAATTTGATTTTTAGTATACTAAAAACACCTTCAAGTTGAAGTTTCCAACACTTTCGGACACTTTTCTCGAAACAGTTACTTTTATTTATTTCGTCGTTGTTTTCAAAAATATATTACAAATCAAAGTAAATAACTTTTATTAAATTGTGCGCAATAAATTGCATTCAAGCTTATGCGTAATAATAAAAGTTTTTGCTACTTGCAACTTAAAGTAAAGTTTATTTAAAATAAGTTAATCAGAAAAATTGATCGTTAAATTTCAAGTTAGTCATAGAAAGATTAAGTTTGAAATGAGAGAATAACGGAGCACAGAGTAAAATAACAGAAGATACTCGATTAGCTCAACTTTAAGGCATTGTTTGTTTGATTGTTCAATTTAAATGCATCGTTCAACAAATCTGTTACTGATTTTCTTAATGTTATGCTATCTTTACGAGAAGTACTATTATAGACTGAGTTATCCACTCTACTAATTTTTATTTGAATAACAAAATTTTAGATGTAACAGTCATATAAAAATGTAAAATTCAAGTGTCGTTTAATAAATAACTTGTAGGTTAGAGGAACTTACAAACTCCATAAAAATTTGCTTTCAATTTAGATTAAAGGTTTAACACAGTCATTGATTCCAAAAGCAAAATTAATCTAAAATAATACGAATTATCGAAGCATTATAATCATGATTTTTATTAAGTACTAAGACTAGATAATGTGGACAAATTTTAAAATATCAAAAAATTTGATGATTAGATGAATGCTTTTAATGCAAAGCACGAGTAACTCTACTTTAATTTCTAAGACAAATAATTGAATATGAATTTAGTCTATTGAAGCGTATGCTTTGTCTTAGAGGTAATATTTGATTGCATGCTTTTATGTGCATAATACACTTAAAAATGAACAACCCATAATAGCAATCAGAAATGATGAGTTGTCATCGCACGCTTTCCAACAGATCATAATATAAATCTTATTAAGGAACTTATTTCATGTCCATTATAGTAATCAAAGCTAACGACATGAAGCTTGGCAAAAAATTTATTCGCATCACAACCAAGTCGGTATAGCAACCATGTTTTTCTTGTTGCTATCAACGATTATTAAGTTTTTAGCCACAACTCTAAGAATTGATTCCTAAATGATTTGAAATTGTTCAAGGTGAATAATTGCTTTTTGTGTTTATCCAAGTTGAAGCCTTCTATATGAACAAAGTAGAAAAATTCAAACTATTTCTATTAATTAGTTCATTTGATCGAGAATAATCTGAAAGTACTGAAGTACTTATCTGTTTTGATTGGTTTGATTAATTTGGATGTGAAGAAGAAAGGTGTACTCGAAATAAAAATGAACATCGAATGTTACTCAATGCAATCAATAAATCAATACTAACATATAAACACAAGTAGAGCAGTGCATTATATAAGAATTATATAATATATGTAATCCATTCAGCCCATTTGCAACCCATTTTATATATCTTATACTCTTATTTTTATTTTAAAATAAAAAATTCCTAATACTCGATGTCAATATAAACTTGATATACTGCTTAATATAATGTACAGAACACTTGCATCCAGTTTATATTTATTATTTATTTGAGCAGTTGTAAGCTTTTGTAAGTTTGTGCAAGCTTTATCTGACAACAAAAAACTAGCACTTAATACGGCAAAAATATTTGGGACTTATCAAACAGAAAATAAAGTGTGAGTTAAGCATAAAATGTGACTGATTTGGTGGGTATTGAACTAAGAAATATCTTAGTGTGGGAACCCGTACGGTGCAGTAGCATTTATGACATAGTAACAGAAAGTATTATATACTTTCGGACAGAGTTTCATTGTTATCTAAACATATCAGAGATTGCCCACAGCTCTTCTATCGATTTGCTGCGATTGGTGAGTTGGCGCTCAACTGTATTATAAATGCAACTCATCACTCAACTATTTCTTCTATGTGTCAAACATCAATACTATTACACTTTCGATTCTTTGTAACCGTTTCAGATCCATCAATTTCTACCCTATTCATTGCCCCTTCTATACATCATAAGTTGTTTTATAACTTTTAATTTAACTTGCAATTGTACTACAAATCAGGGCATTGACGATTTAGATTCATTTATAATAGTGAACTTATTGCTATTAAGAACTTATTCATTCTTACTCTCTAATACTTAACAATCCGCGCTAGACACGGATAGTGTCTGATGGAGAGTTCGCTCCTATGCTTTTAAGGCACGTTTCCTGAATACACTCTTAGCTACATAATATACTACATACACGTACATAATGTACTTTTATAAATACTTGAATAACCCGTTGGATGTATTCGAACTCATTACCCTAGTTGCTATTAGCCATTAATAGATTTTTAACTGTACAACAAATTGGTCGCATGTTATACTAAATTTACTCATTTACGTGACTGCAAAATATCAAAATCGTCGTAAACATGCTTAGCATATCGCACTTTAAAATTAATCTTAACCTTAACTCGGTTTTTCAAATAGAAATTAGAGTCTCTAGATTGTATTTTGGATGAAATGAGGCGTTGTAGGTTGAAGCAAGGGCAAGTAGAGTAACTAAGTTCTTTAATTGGTGTGAGAATCTAGTTAGCTGTGATTTTATAAATACAAAGTGAATAAAGCAAGTTTATTCGATAGAATCTTGTCATTGATCAATATAATTTAATCAATCCACTTCACTTATAAATAACTTATTCTATGCAGATCTTACAAATTAGATTCAAATTAATTACTTGTAAAACAGATTTTAAATGTCCTTTCATTATCCTCTTTGTATAGCTTCAGTTTTAACTTTTATTGTGATCTATTTTTAGTCAGAAGGCCTAAATTTTGGATACTCTTCAAAATTTTGATGAATTGGTGAACAAAAAAATGACAAAATTACTGATATTTGATTCATAAGTAATTTTGTTTAGGAGTTAGCACAGAGGATGCTGAAACTATCTGTAAGCTTAGTTTGATTGCCTAAGAAATAAGCATTTCAAAAATGTATTTTGGCCCAATTTTTCGATATCTCTACGATTTACTAGACTCAACCACTGACAGGCCTTGAGTTTCTTATTTTATTTGGATAAGAAGTGACAGACTTGAAAGGAAATCACTAGACTTGAAGACATTTTGGCTGATTTTATAAATTTTTCTTCTAGATTTGGATTACTAGTTGCATAAGAATGAGGTTTTGGCTCACATTCTCAAGTATTGTGCGAAAAAAATAGTTGAAAATTATAAAATTGAGTTGTCATTGGATCGATTTGTGTTGACTGAAATGCACATTATACACACTCTAAATTCTGAAGTAAGCCTTAGCTTTTGTCAAATTTCTGTCTCATTCACTTAATGGTCTTATCGAATCGATTCAAGTTAACTTAATCTTTGCTCCAAAAGCAATAACTATACAAAACCTGAGGACTTGGCATTGGATCAGTTAATTACAAGAGAAAGTGAGAGAATAGAAAATAATGATTTTATTTTGTGTGATATTGCGATTGAATTGGTTGCAGTGAAAGTCTAAATCTTAATTTTATTAAAGTGATACTGAGTTTTTCTACTAGAAATAGACTAAATTATGGCATAATCATAAACTATATAAAGAGAAGCTTTATATATTACATTCAATATACAATCACATTAATCACAGTCTCTTCAACAGTGATTCTTAACAAAAACTATTTGAATAGAATATATTTATTTGTAAAGAATTGATCTGATTGTTTAAATATTTATTTTAGAATACAAATTATGGAGATATTAGGAGAATAAGTCAAGTTTTCATGTTTGTGCAAGTTTTATGATCTTGGAGATTAGGTCCGCCTTTCTTTTGTATTTTAGGTTTGTAACAGTCATACTATTGATATGATAATATACTTGCAATTTCGATTTGATAGTAATATTTTCTTACTATTTCTACCAGCAGTGCATAGTTTCTATTATATTATGAGTGAATGACATTTCAATAAAATGAATTCTAATGTGTTTTCGCGTTATTGTTTGCTCCCTAAATAATTGTAATTGTATTACTCGTAGCAACTCAAGTGTGCATTCCTATCACTATATTTTTCATTAACGTTTCATCACTTTATTCAAATGAACAATTTCAGTCATGCAAATTAGAGTTAGTATTCTTCGGATGATCAATTTAAGTGATAAACTAGTGAATAGAAATGCTGATACCAATACTCGTCAAAATAATTTTCAGACGACTTGGATCGAAGTTAGAGATATCTGACAACATATCAAACAGTACTAAAAATAGATCGTTGTGCCTAACGCGCCTTAAATTCTGATAAGAACCATCAAACCGAATATATTAGGAACTCCATAATTTATGTAGTCTTAAATTTATATAACTATACCGTATAAAACATCCAAAATATCATTCGTATTGTCAAAATTTGAAGGCAAAAACTGATATGATTCTGTAATTTTATTCTTATAATTATGATTTTAAAATGTTTTGTATAATCTTGAGTGTAATTTAAATTTCCAAATCTTAAAACCATAATCAAAATTGTCATTGAGTCCATTTCAAATAAGTTTTGTTCAGTTAACAAGTTCATTGATAACCTTATTGGGAAAATGATAAGTTTACAAGACATTTCAAATATTGCGAGTCATTTAATTGACGTTAAATACGTCGACAATAGTTGAGTAAATTTGAAAATAGGAGAAAATCGAAATGAATGCGATCAATAGAAATGCATCGGAGCGTTAGAAGCATTTAGTTTTTGGATATAAATATAAAAATTTTTTCTAATCGCGATTGGTTTTTTTTATTTACCTCAAGGGGGATATATTCTTAACAAACTTATTGAACTAGAGGAAAGCGATTCTCTACCTCATTCATTCGAAAAGCCATTACAGAAGGTATTTCAGTATATACTGCGAGAAAGAATAAGTCAACTCAACCAAACCCAAACAGAGCTATCAATCAGATGGAAACCACTATCTCTATCGTATTGAATTAATTTTCTTTCTTAATCTATGTTCGATTCAAATCATTAATATTCGTTAAAAAAACAAAATAGAGTCGAAGTAACGTGAAAAAATGCAAGACATCACTGATGTCTTACTTTAAATGCTCAGAAGTCGAAAGCTAACCTCCAGGGCTTTAGTTCGAGGATCGCAAGTTATGTTAAGATTTGATCAAGCGATCGGCAATAAGAAGAAGAAGTTATATGATTGAGATCTACTACACTTTAATATAATTTGAGATTCTTAACTAATACTTTGGCTAATGTATTCGTCAAGTAAATGACTATTTTTTGCTCCAAATAACTAAGCTTGATTTGAGCTGAATAGCTTTAAAAAGTATTCAATTCTTTTTATGGAAATTCTAAATAAAAAGTGATAAGAAGTTTAGTTCAAAGTATATTTTATTGAAAATTTAGGTCAAACAAGTTAAAACTGCTATTTCGATTCTATAAAATACTACCGTATTATACAACAGTAAAACCTGTCTATCTTGAACGTTAAGTTAGGTCCTTTTCTAAAAAAAACGTATAAATAAATCCATAAGAAGATAAGGCTTAGCTTTTGTTCTTTTCCAAATTGTACTTGATTTTGAACTAAAACAACAAAGTTGTGAAAACCTCAATAGTTATTATGCTAAAATTGATGCTAATACTTAGCGTCGAACTGCTTTATTGAATTTACGAGTCAATGCAAAAGTGAATTATCGGACGAATGATTGAACTGAATTGCAATTTTGGTTGCTTTACCTCGCAAATAATTTAATTTGAGCATTAAAATGCTTAAAACCAAATTTAGTTTGACTGATATATAGATCTGGTAGAGATAGAGTTAGTTTAAAGGTGGATTAGCTCAGTTTTTTATGCATAATGTGTGTTAACAAAAAAAAGGTAATTTATTTCTTAAGCCATTTAGAAGAGAGCAGTTTTGCGAAGTAAAGGATAGCAAAATGGAGTATCAGTTCAGATTTGTTAGACACTAGTCAATGATTGGTTTCCTTCTCTCGACCTATATTTCATTTGTGATTCAGACATATCGACATCTAGAAAGCTATAATAATACATTGTCCATGAGACAATCCTTACAAATGTTAATGACTAACTAAGTTAACGCGCAGTCAATCATTGGTAATAACAGTTTTGGCTTAATTTATATCCGAAAATAGTCCACAATTATTTTTCTAGATCCTGTTTCTTAACTTGTTATCAGTTAGTTTGGAGTGTTCAATTTGAAAAAAAAACAATCATACCTTAAATACAACACTATTTGTCACTAACTTTTTGAAAATATTATTGAGTTTGTATAATGTGATTATGTTTGATTACATAAATTGTGAAACTGAAGGCTTGCAATTCGGATAACATTAATGCTGAACAATTAAATTACACTAATATTATTCTGCGAAGACGTTCTAGTCTGAACCTTACAAGTCTTCAATCATATTATATTGTATTAATCGTGGATTCGAAGTGACGAATAAGAGAAATGAATTAATTACTGAATTGATTTTACTTGATGTTAAAGAAGGCACATAAGAGTTTGATATAAGATAAAATTAGTTTGATTTATTAGTGCCTTCCTTATTCTATTACTATTACATATAGTTCTAATATTCAGAACTTTCTTTCCAAAAATTGTGTGCCGTTTAGCAAAACTTTTGATGCGTTTACAAAATCGATTTTAAGATAGGATAAACAAAACTTGCATAAACTCACATTTTACACATATAGATTCAAATCAAACTTCGATTATTCAATCAGCATGAGCTGAGTATTTGCATAAGAAATGACATTTCTTTCCTGATCATAACTCGACAAATTCAACTGAATTAATCATTTTTGAAGGTCGATTTAGAAAATAGGATTCAATGGTGCAAAGGAATGACATTCGGGTTAGAGTAAGCCATCTATATAATTTAAGAATTAGTTTTCAGTCAATTAACATTGCTCATAAAATAGATTCGAAATGGAAAGCGCATTGGTAGAAAACAGTAAGCGCATTCACGCAACAATCTCCATGATGTTTCATATAATGTTGATTTATGCTTTAGATGAAATCCTATTTGATTTGTTGTAAATTTTTAAAGACTTTTCTTCCAATTCTAAAGGTTAGTATTATCTCAATCTAATATAACTTTATAAATCGCCTTTGATGTGAGCTAGAAACAGAAAGTTTTATGATTACTTTTTGTATCACTACAATAGCAAATGTGTTCGTCTCTTCTATGAAGACAAATTTGCGCTCAAGTTTAAGTTTAGTTCAATATACAGTGTATTTCAGCTCAAATAGTTCAATGTTTAGTTGGTACATTTTAGGATAGTTGTTCAATCACTAATGCGTATTGAGTTGGAAATGTATAGAAATTTATAGAATTTACAGAAGTGTCTATACTATTGTACTGCTGGGGTTGTCAACATGGCTTAGATGCTCAACTCAAGCATAAGCATTTCTACTCAGACAATCATACTAAATATTTGACAAAGTCTACACATCCTGACGTTTTATCTTTTGCTTGACACCCTGCTCAAATATATCTTTGAACGGTTTACGTGGTTTAGATTCCACCAAACATCACATCTTCGTTATCCGATTTTGTGCTCTATTTGTTATTCTTATTAGTATTAAATAAGAATACATCATTTGCTGGAATCAATTCTTCAGTCTTTCTTAGTTCTCATCTTTAAGAAGTTCCCATTAATTTTTAATTGTTTTTTAAGCTTTATTTTAAAAATATGCTCAAAGGCATGGATGAATCATTTTTAGAACATAGTAGTTATCGTTTAAAAAAAACTCCTAAACTTCTAGTCTTTCAACTGATGAGAAAGATTTCGTGCAATTGTTCCTAAGAACGGGCTTAAATCGGTGTCTTTTTCGACTGATAATTGAGGTACAAATTGCGCTCACAAGTAATACGTTACAAACTAAATTTAGGAGAGGCATAACATTATGCGAGTGTTGAAAATATCTAATTGTTACGAAAATTGTTTTAATCATTCAAATATAGTACTTATTTTTGAATAATTTTTTCAGTTCTGGTTCATATCTTGTTATGATGTTTGCTTTTGAGATGATGTTTTAAATTGTCTGTTTTGATTTGAAGCAAGAAATACTCTGAAGAAATAATTTTTATTTATTTAATTATATCTAGTGCTTAGCTTTGTATTTTCAGAGGCGAGCATAACCAATGGAAATTTATGAAAATCTAATATAAAATCTCCAGTGTTTAATACTGTAAAAAGGTTACTAACATTTCAACAATAATCCAATTTATTATTGAATCAAATCAACTTAGATTTAAACACAATTGAGGCTTCTTTTGAACTTTGAGCCTTAATTTGTTGAAAATACAGCAGTCAATCTAATTTCAAAATAAATCACTTCTCAAAACTTTGCTCTAATTAAGATAGTTTCAAGTTTGATTTGAGATTAGCAAACATTTTGATGGATTCATAAGCAATTGTTAGGTGAAGCTTGAAGTATATGATGAATTTAAGGGGATGAGATGCAGATATTTTGCGGTTGGCTTACTCAATAGGATAGTGAGCTCAATGGCAAAGCAGAAGTATTGAGCGCTCCAAGTTCTACTTCAAAGATTGTGGTTTATTTTCACTCTGCTTAATGTGGCTTATCGTCATCATGATATATACTCAATAGCACAACAGCAAAAATAAGCTTAAACCCATCCAAACTACACGTAAAAAACTTGATGCAGCCCTTATTACAACTCTGTATAATACGGAATAAGGAAATAAATAGATAGAGAGATAGACATGCAAGTGAGAGAAACTCATTATTGACAAATCCTCAGACAATAAGCCAACAAAACTCCTAAAACAATGTTCTTAACAGCTCTACTGTGGTTATTGCGAGTTGAACAATGCGAGGCATTCATAAAATTCATAAAATCTTGGCTCTTAGGTATCCAAAAATGACTCAAATATTTTAAAGCTTAGTTTAAGTGAAACTCTGCGTAACATTTTTTGACAGTTTTTACGTGAATATCACTCCTGTAAAGATACTTTCTTTGAAGCTCTATGAGCACAACTGGAGAGCTATATATATTAATATGAGATATAATAATAAATTAGCTTATAAATCATTGAATATTTTCGCGGATCAAAATAAAAAATAAAACGCTATTCTTTACTAACATTTCGAATTAATACTAACTTGATTGAATATTTTTCAGAATTTAATATATTCAATTGTACATATGAAGGTAAATAAATATATAGACATCTAAACTTCAATTCAATAATATGTCGATATATAAAATACCGATAGATCAGATCTAGGGTTTGAGTATTCAAATGAGATCTCGTAAAAACGGAATTTGATCCAAAATGAAATCTAAAAAAATCTCGTGAATTGCACTAAATCTCCTCCCATTTGATTGATTGGATGGAGAATTCTAAACGTTTTGTTATAAAGAAATGGAAAAAAGAGATAAGACAACAAACATTAAGGATCAATAGATAGGAATTAGAAAAGAAGATTTTATTGCTTTCAGATTCTTTAAAAGAGGTTAATTCGCGTGAAATAATCACACACTAGTATTAACAAGAATAAGTCGATTTTCATACGTAGATATTAATATAATGTGTTTAGACTATAGAAAATATCAAAACCAGTTTTTAAGAGCAAAACAAAAATGATTAAAGTCAAATTTAATGCTGTGATTCTTGAAGTGATGGCTCTCGCATGCGAAGACAAGAATGTATGCGAAATGATTTACGGAACTTAATTCTGACTTCTACCAGACCAGAGCTAAAAACGGTGATTGTAAGCATCATTAAATTTAGCGAAAACATCTTAAATCACAAGCATATGAATTGAAAAATGGGGCAAATAAGTAGACTTAAGCATAAAAAATCCTAAAATCAATATTTTTTCAGTCGGTCTACATTTAAGCTGATATGAACTCTTAATAATACTCTTAGAGTTAAATAACTCGAAGTTAGCTTAAATATATACTTGAAAAGAGTTAAGTTGAATTGTTAACAAAAATATGTTTTTCCAAAATTATATTTTGTAAAATGATACGATGCGATGAAAAATCAAATAATTAAATTTGAAGTTCAACTCGCTTAAAGTGAATTGTTCTTATGAATTGCCTTCGAAACAATTATAAAATTGATTCTCAAAGGAATACATTCTGCATAAGTATTAACTAAAAGCAAACGTTTTATTGCTTTTATTCAAAATGATCTAATATATAAGCAAACAAGTTGAATCTATAGGTTTAGAAAAATTTAAATTTCAAATATTGAACACTCGAAATTGATATGGAATTGTGATATGCTGATATTTATGCGTTTTCGGCACGACTAAATTGCAAGCATAAGATTAATTTGAATCGTATAAATAATGAAATGCACATTTTCAAGAAGTAGACCAGTTTTCAAGTTCGTGCTCAATCAGCAAAATTGTTTATGAGCACTCAGGAAAGGCATCTCTGAAAAGTGACACAACGATCGAGTTGCCATTATTTCTGATTTATAATAGCTTTATTTGAATAATGAGAAAATGTCTCTGAGTTTAATTGGACGACAACCAGTGAATAAAGTAATCTCCACCAAGGCTTAAAAATTGGAGCCCTCAACGCGTATGATTGATTAATAGATATTACAGTAAATGCAAAATTTTCCCAACTTCTGTCAAGTGATTTCAATTTTAATAAATGATTTCATTGTGTTTCACAATATATTCTGATAAAAGTCACTTATTCTTGTCCCTTCCTGTAATTTTTCGAACACTTTCAATTTTCGTCATCGACTTTTATGTCAAACTCAAAACTAATTTCATACCATTCCGTGCCCAGTGTGATCCAATTGCACGACATAACACAAGCAGAAATAAGAGCTGCTAGCATATGTTAGAACGAATTGAACAATTTTCAAGCAATTAGAAGTGTTTGGAATTTAGGGATAAATAATTTGGAAAGAATGCAAGTAAGAAAGAAATGTTGATATATTAATTTACTCGAAAAGAGCGTTCAATAGTACTCATACTTAATACCTTGCATTTGATACTCTATTAACACTTTATGAAAAGAAATCGTGCAAATATTTAATCGTATCAATTGTGATTCGCTCACTTACTGTCTAAGAATTGCTCTATTATTGACTGCTCTTTTTTAGACTGAAAGCATTATGAAAACGACTCTTTATGACGATCACTTTATATAATAGATCTACTCTGCTCTGCTCTGCTCTGCTCTGCTCTCCTCTTCTCTCCTCTCCTCTCCTCTGCTCTCCTCTACTCTCCTCTAAAGAAACTCAAGTAAATCGATAAGAGGCTTGCTTCCAAGATATGTTTTTCAGTTGAAGTCAGCAATTTTTTTCACTAAATCTCTGATACATTAGTCAACAGATGAGTGATGCTTAATTATTTAAACTAACTGTTTCTTATTTGCGATGTTCGTATGCTCATAAATACCTTCTTAACACCTACTCAACAAATCTACTCAATCTCATTGAGAAATGATCTGGTTTTAGAGCTGTTTATTAAGTTTTGACTAGATGTCAGGTCAACTTGGCTTAACATACAAGCAGAAAATCTACAGCGATGTCAAGTGAAAGAGAATTTAATGAGACCAATTTGCAGCCAAATGCTTTGCTGATGGTAGCCATCAGTGGAGTTTGGATAACTTCTAATTTGGTGCACACTTTTGTGCAAGTTGTATGTATTATTGATCTGTGATGTATGAATAAGAAAATGAATATGATTTGATTTGCTCTCATTTACGGACTTCTAAGTTTTAGAGGAACCACACAATTGTATTGTTAATAACCTTTAAACATGTTTTCATCCTAATTAATAATTTTCAGCTTACAATTTCAAAACTGTACTTGACATTTTCTAAATAATTAATTAAGCTTTTCAAATGAGCTCTTTTTTGTCCCAAATTCAGATGAGATTTTAATTTTTCAACTCAATTCAGTCTTTTATGTATTAAAGATAAACTTGAAATTGATTTGTCGAGCATTGTAAGATAGATATTGGCATAAGGCTAAGTTTCTATATGGATTTAAATTACGAGTCGTAAAATTGGCAAATCAGTTAAGTATATGACGTAAAAGCTAAGAGTAAAAGCATGCTTGATCAATGTCGAGAATCATGAGTGGAATGAGTGGATTATATGATGATCCACGAATATTTATTCCATGCCAAGCATTTCCATTTTATGCTTAAACAAACACTTGTGATAGAGTCTCACATTTTTTAAGACTATGTATTTCAATATGTAGTTTACTTTGGTAAGGTTTTAAGAAGAATAAAAACAACTCAACTTTTAGAGCTTATCAAAAATTGATCTAAATTTCTTGTAGAGAACAAAAATTAATGAACCGCTTTTTGGAGAATAACTCTTAGAAATTAAATTTCAGAAGTGTTGGTCGAAGGCTTCTAAACTTTTTAACTTGTATTTTTATGTGAAATGACCAAACAATAAAGCTAAGCTATCCATAAGAACAAAAATTGACTTTTTCAATAAAACATCGAATATTGATCTGAGTATGATTTCCTAAAACTGGTACGAATAAACTTCTATTTTTAGAGAAAAGCAATAAGAGTTACATTTACAAAACATAAGATTAACAACTGAAAAGTATTAAATGTTCACATGAATTGGGTGCATATTTCATTTCCTTTAAGAGCAATGATGTGCACAAGATAGAAAATATTCACTTCAATATATCCTTTATGCACATTAAGCTGGGAGAGAGTTGACTCTTCTCTGTATTATCAACTCTGTAATAACTTATGCAAAAATTCAACCAAAACTCATACTTATTAAAATAGGAAACTCTATCTCAAAGTTATGATTATGTTATATATCACAAATGAAATATTGTTTTGAGCATCACTTTTCAGTGAGTTTAGTTTGGTTCAGGCGAGTTCTTTTACATTGTTAACTCTAAGCTGTTTTACTGTGTGTACTGTACCTAACCTTCCAAGAGCACTCAATCTTCAATCAAAATAATTAGTTATGAAATAATAATCATAAATAAGTTCTTATGGAGAGCAAAATACGTCTGAACATGCTTTACTCTAACTACTCTCGAGACTGCATTCAACTTATTTGTTTAATTAAGATTGAGAAATCAATTTTGAAAAATGAGTTCAGCTAAAATGATTACTTTCTAAATGATTTATCACTTCAATTATATACATCTTGATTGGGTGAAATACTGTTTCGATATCAACAATTTATAGGTAATAAGCAGAGAATCTAATGAAAGAGATAAGGAAGAAAAGAAGTTATGCTACAGTGAAACAGAATATATTAATGTGAGAGACAAAGAGTAGCTAAGATTAGACATGATTTCTTTACGATATTCCAACGATCCACTGGGAAAAGCTACAGACATTATTAGTATTCGCATTGATTTTGTTCTTTTATGACATCTCACAAATGTAAGGAAATCAAAATTGACTCACTTTTGTGTTTGCAAATAATTTCCGTTAAACACTAAATCTCACATTTATGCTCAAGAGTCGGCTCAAGATGACATTGATTATAGCTTTATTGCACTGCTTTTCAACACATCTGACCCAAGCATGTCTATGTAGACTATTTGAACTAAAATGCGCTCAAATTCTTGAATTTATAGACTTTGAAGGCTAGCTTTTGTCGAATTGTCTGCCCTATTACTATAACAATTATTAAAATATTCAGTAAGTCCCATACCTAATCCATTCCCAAAAGCTATTTGGGATTATTCACAGAGTATTGGTATGTTATTGAATGCATAAAAGTTTGATATTTCAATATGTTTGAATCGATAAAACTAGGATGAAAATAATTTTAGTAAACATGCAGAATATAAGATAGATTTAGAATTGAATCTGAAGTGTAGCATATAGTATAGTATAGTTTGGGTGCATAATATGAATTGGGTTTCTAACACAATTTCTATATATACAGCTACTGTAGTGTTAACATTGAATTCCTTTTAAAGTATTACTATATTATTCTCTCCCCTTCTCTATTCTTCCAAAAGGAAAATATACTTTGCTTTAAGAAATGTCGTCACTCTGCCAGACGATTCAATTATGATATATAATGTAAATAGTGAATGGTGTATATCTTGACGATCAAATATTATTTAATACATAGAATCGATTGAGAACTTCTATAGAAGCATAGTATCGAAGAATAGGGAGTGCAAATGTTCTAAGCAAAATATAAAGGATTCTTAATTATTTCTGAAAATAGTTTCATAAATGACAACTTTAGCATTTAATTGAAGTTTCTCTATAGTCTGATTCTATGTAGCGTAGCGCGACTGCAAAATTGAAACTATTCTCACTAATAAAGTCTAACTCATATTGAACGTAGGCACCAGTTATCATACAAAGCTAATGACTCTACTAATGGAGTAGGTTTGAAACCTCACCTTCAAATACATATATAAATGGTTTTCTCTTCTTGATCCCATTACTTATGAACATGTTTTGAAAGTATTTTAATAGATAAAAAGATGATAGAAAAAATAGTTTCAGTATAATGAATCTACTAATGCTTCTCTAAAATTTGTGTAAGTCAAATTTAGTTGACATCTCTATTCTGCACTTAGAGCAAATCGTTAAACAAAGTTATCAAATATGAAAAGGTCAAACACATATTTGCCGACAAACTTACAGTAGATTCGCAAGTAATTCATTTTATCTTTCGTCTCCCAGGCTTGTGAGGGAGTTTGCGATCAGGATTTCACTTTATCCATAATGCATAATGTTAATTAAGTCCATTAATGATTCTAAGCCTTACGATAAGCTAAGGACTACAGCGAACTATTTAAGAACTTCTGCTCTAATAGAATCCAATTTGAAAATTTGTCAATAACAAATCAGACTAGAAGTAGGTTTCTTGGGCACTCTTCACTAGTTTTGTTCTATAAGATTAGAATAAGTAAACGAATTTTTTATTTAACTCACCATCTCTTTTATTTCTTGCTTCTTGAATAGAAGATTCATATGATGGGGATTGTATCGATGGCCAGTTCGGCTCATGTTGACTATGATTTAGAAAAAGTAGTTTATTGCTTTCACTTATTGGATCAGTTGGACCGATAGAATTATGATATCTGAATGCTTGTGATAATGAAGCGGCTGAAGTAATTGGATGATACCAAGTGAACCAACTTGTTTGGAAGACTAATGTAATGATGATTACATAATACGATGAGAAGAGCGCGCCGTATTTCCAATCATTGGTAATCATTTTTTTCTCTTCAAATGTCACGCATAAAAGTGAGACAACGAATAACAATAGAGTGTCATTATCTCATTGATCTAACCTGACTATAAATAGTATCTCTTTCTGCACTTTCTTATTACAAACTTGAAGTGAGAGCGACGTTTTGTTAGCAGAAATGCAAACATTAATTTTCTTTTTCTTAATGTTCTATGAGATAAATGTTGAATTTGTGGCAAGGAGAATAAGTTACTGAAAGCAATGCTTAAGGTTCACAACTAGAATAAATTGATCCTTTTCTCCTCTTTCACTATACGTTCTGTGGCATCACTGCTCCAGCAGATACTGTATTGTGCGTGTCTTCAATCAACTCTATAAACTTAGATACCAACTGCTTCTTGTAGCTCTTCTTTCTGGCCCTCTGTTGATCACGTTTGAAAATCCTTTAATGATTTCCAAAAGTAATCTAAAAATTCGATTACTTTTATTCTATTATTATCCCCATAGAGTACACGTCAGACCATAAAATAAAGATTATCTTTCTCTGAGGGAATTCAAAAATCCCATTCAATAATTGATTTGCAGGAATAAACTAAGAATAGGCTTGAAAAATGTCAAAATTTTATTATATCAAATTGGACATTTCCGATTAAATTGATCCGTTTTCAGAATCTAGTAAAGCTAAAAGTATAACCTTTCGAATTTGAAATCATTTTTGTACTAACTCTAAAAACTCAGTCACTTTCAATTAGTTACGTATAAAAAAAATTCGAAACCAGCATCTTTTAGAAAGATTAATACCCAATTAAAAGTGGATCATTTTGGTAGGATCTTTATTAAAAGTAGTAATCCTTACAAAAGCACCAATATTTTCGTATTCATTGATGCGGAAACCCAAAGCTCAGCAGAGGCCTCAGCGCTGGAGACCAACACTTACTTAATAGCTTATCGAACTTCTCGCTAACATTGATTCTCTAAAATTAGTTTTCAGGATACAATTATTGTTGATAATAATCTCTTATTGTGTTTCCATCAATAATATCATTAATCATATTGTTGTTTGACTTCCTATGCTTCTCCCATACTTTTGTATTGATTGATACGACACTCTTTTGTCATATACTGTGATTGACATCATCTAAAGAACGCTCGACAGCAAAGATATGCCATCCAAAAAGTAGTCTTCAAAATGATGAATGGATTTTGATTTGTCTATAAAATTATTTTAGTTATATTTTTCGCATGATTTGTGTTGTAAACGGTTGATATTGAAATAGTTGAAAAAGATTTTCTAATATATTTTTGATGCAAATTTGGCGACCAATTTCAACTTGATTCAAGCAAAAGCTTCTATAAATCACTTATTGCTGTGAAGCTGAAGACAACCAGAAAACTAAATATTAAATCAAATATTAATCTAAACTATAAAAGCATAAAATAGATTCGAATATTTTCGAATAACTTAAATTTTCAGAATAATTTGCATTTAGTAGATGAAGATTTTGCAAGGGCTCGAGATTTGAGTACAGTTTTGAAATGCAATGGGCACTAGTCATAAATTTGAAGTGACGGTTGAACAAATGATTGTTAAAACAAAATATTGCTGTGTCTACTCGATCAAACAAAAGCGAGCATAGCAACTTTAGTAAAGGGATGCCCAAGCATGTATCTTACAGACAATTGACTATTGTCTATTTAAACATATACTAGTACAAAATGTAATCTTTAATAGAAAATCAACCTTAAAGTATAGCAGCGAGTGCTCCATTAGTTGTTTCCGTATCTGTGCGTGCTTTTTGTTCTAATTATTGTGCAGTACAGTCGACGAGTAAATGTTATGTGTTGATCCCGGATCAATCTCTGATGTGTCTGGTGAGATAAGAGGGTCGAGACATGAGTTGAAATAATAAGTTTGTTGTTGCTAAACATGGTCAGTATCTTAGCGTCAGTCATAGAACCAAAATAAGACCTATCAAATGATTTTAATGAAAATTTCAAATTATCACTCAATTCGAATGATTTTAGTGTCGAATTCGGAAATTATTGGTATTTTCAAATTTAATTAATAACACATTTTTAAAGGAATGACGAAATGCTGTTTTCATGATAAAAACATATTATCTTCAACTATTAAAAACTTTTCAATCCATAGTATTTTGTCAAATCTTTTTCACTAATACGGTTCAAAATTTAAAATTGAAAAGTTCTAAACTGGTTGTTAAGAATTGGTTTATTGGTTGATGTGAATATACTTAACACAAATCTGGATGAGTTGTCCCGTCCTAAAGTTTGAGCTATTGTGTATCCCTTTAGAGTTGATAAATACACAATATTTATCTGTCGACGGTACTTTACATTGTAATGTGAGTCATGAACACAATTCCACGAGTTCTTCTCTGATACTATTACTTTAATTAGAAACTGAGACCCATATGCACACTCGTACATAAGCCCGATTTAAGCCCAGAACTAAGTTTAAGACCCGAACTCATCTTAAAACTTATGGACACTCGAAGTTTAAACCTAGTTTTAGACTTAAACTGAGTTTATCTAGGAGTATGCACACGAATCTGAGAGCTTAAAATATGTACTTTTACCTATAATCCGTCAAGATTTTTATTTTGACATACCTTAAAACTTGATCACTATTAGGTGGTGATTGGCCACTTTATAATAAAAAGGTGGAAATGAGAATCTCAAAATTTGAAATATATAATAAAATGCTTGAAATTGAATTAATTTTATCATGCTTCGACTTAAAAGGTATACCTGTATAATAAATGTAGAAATAAAAATACTCCATTAAAAATATCTCGACTTTAATTCATATATTCCATTAAATTTTCTGATGTGTAAATCTTGGGAGTCTCGAGAGCCTGAGCTCAACAGATTTATCGATTGAGAGTTGGAAACTCCCCAAGAATATCTATTTCTAGCACTTCTAAATATCTATAAACTCTATTTTCGGACCTCCTATTAATCAAAAATGATTTGCCACTAATTAGAATTTATACTTTTGGGAATATCGAGAAATGATATTCTCTTAATGATTCTCAACGAAGAGTCTCGACTTTCGAAAATGCCAAACTCTAATTTTTATTAATAAATTTTGATAGTAAAGGTGCCCTCAATTTGAAATTTGATTAACTCATTTAATTTGACATGCAATGAATTAATCAGATGTTCTCTACAGGAAAGGCTACATAACTTATAACTCAGTTTCAACTGTCAACTTCTAATTAAAGGAATAGTACAAAAATAGTTAGTGCATTGCACAAAAGTGCTTTTCAAGTTATAATTAGAGCTTCAGCTAGAAGCAAATCTTAATATTTTACGAAAAATTAAGGAAACATCTAATTATGCTCTTATGCTCTTTAATCAAATAGCTTGCACATAAAACAGCGTTACTTAACAACCTTTTAGAGACTGAGCCAGTTCTAGTTCAAAGTTCAGTTGTTTAAGTGTCAATTTAAATATAAGTATACTGTAATATTATGTGCTCATGAGCTAATTTAGGTATTAAATCGGTTTATAATTAATATATATACTCGCGCATAACTTTTGCCAGTCATTTTATGGTATTGCGCACAGACTGTAGTTCTGAAATCTCAGGCTACGAACCACTGGCATAGCCCGAAGTGGTCAACTAATATCATCGAAAGTAATACCATTCTTTGAAGATTAAACCAAATCACTTGCATTATCCAAAGAGATCGAGAAGTTTGAGGAAACTAATGAATAAAAACGATTGAAGGAGTCGAATCGACTTTAAATGTATAAGATTTTATAAAATGCGTGACCACTAGTTTGGAGATGATTAACAAAAGTATATGCAACCTTTCTAACTTTATTTTATTTTATTTGAATACAAGAAGTTCAAATTTCAAGCATTAAAGGTACAAATGCTTCGAATGACATAAAGTATGCCTTAGTAATGATAGCAGCTTGTAATTAATGCTTAATTTGCTGAAATTGAACTGTAGTTCCAAATTGTAATAGTTTCGTGTTGACATTAATAGCATGCAATTGAGCAGAAAATAAATAATTATAGAAAATTCAAATAACTATTTTGCGAAACTTTAATCTTTTAAACATTATTTTAATTGAGTCAAAATTGACGAAGATTCTATTTGCCTTTATTTATCTAACACCAACAGTAATGATATAGAAATCGTTATTTTAGCAAAACTGTATAAATAAAGGCTTAAAAGTAAATTTGATTTGAAATTGTCATCTCGATTCCACCTTAAATTTGAATTTGACTCTTAATCGGAATGTGTTTAATTAATATTTCGAATTAGAATGATTAATTCCTATGTTTGACTTATTTTTATAATGAAATGTATCATAATTAATGAGCTAGCCAGCCCAGTAGAAGACTAGAGTACACAGGTACCCCCAATTCAAATCTAAAGCTAAGTTGACTCAAAAAATTTGCATATTTTTGAGTTGCAAATTTTCTTAGCTCATCGTAATCCCTACAAAATAGAGTAAAAGTAGATTATAATTCAAATCCCAAACTATTACACAATAGATTTTAATCAGGAAAATACATATTTAACCAAAATCAATACGGTGTGAACATTCCTGCTCGAAATTTTCTAGCTTCGACACTGAATTTATGATATATTTCATTATAAAAATAAGTGAAAGATAAAAATTAATCGTTAATTATTAATGTATAGCAAAAATAATTTTCTGTTGCCTATAGGCGTTCCTCATAATTACGAGTGCATGTAGTAATTAATACACTTTTTATCTAATATACTAGACGATGAAATAAAAATTAAGGGTTCAGTACTGAAAAATTTATTATTTGTGTCTTTAGTTTTTATAACAATTTTCATCATTGGCTCTAATCTTAAAATGTAGTTTTGTAGTTTGATCTAAATTTGTTTATCCAAAGGGTTAGCAGAAATTTTTGTTTTGTTTAAATCCTAATACAAATAGTTTTTAATATTGTGAAAGTACTGTTTCAAAAACTGTGCAATGCTGCATACAAAACTGTAATACTGAATAGACATTGTTTAATTGACTAACAGATGGCTTCAATGCAGTGGTTAACAAATATGACAGTCACAGTCAAGTAGTCAGAAAAGGAGTCATTGACTGAACAAACACTTGAAACCATGATATCATTAACAGTTGACAAAAAAGACTGATTGCAGAGAGTCTAATTAAATTATAAGAAAGAGTTGAGAGTTAACGTGAATGATCTTTGAAAGCTTCCTTCAAAGTGAAGACTGATTATGAAGTGATTTTTTTGTTCAAGTTTCGAAAGTTCAATATTAAAGACAGCTCAGACTAAGTACATCAGTCTAATTAGGTTGAATAGGATTAAACAAATAGGATTAAATGAATCGATCCTTAGAAAATGATCTAATTTTTTCTAATCCTTCAATTTTAATAAATCAATATATAATCATAGCTCGACTCGACTGAGAAAAACATTCAATTTCCATACCTATAGCATCTAAATGTTTTAGGATAGAGTGGAAACAATACACAAAAAATTCAGTTTATAACAATTGATCAAAATCAAAACGAATTTTACATCCATAAGTATTGTATACTTGAAAAATGGCTTGAAAAAATTGTATAAGAGCATCAACGATTTGATGCATTACCTCAAGTTTAACTATCCATTCATTTGATTGAAGTGAACAAAAGTTTATTCGAGGCTCGAATTTTGATAGAACTCATTTGATAAGTGATTTAGTTAAGAAGAAAGACTTGTGAACTGAAAAATTGAAAGCAATTTTGCGAATGAGCCAATTCTTGAAAATTAATGCGAATTTGCAATTTTAGAAAACTTAATGCAACATTTAATGATAACTTTTTCAAATCTCAAATGTTCTAACAGGCAAACAAACATTATATTAAATTTTACGGTCATAAACATATTTTTTAATATTACTCTAATGCTCTAAGAATATCTAATATAATATAAGACAATACCACAATGATGTCTGGTTATACTTCGGCTTATGGTTAGTGAAGGGTTTGGGTATTAAGGAGTAATGTCTCCTCACGTTTTCCATGCCTAATGAACTATTTGCACCAATCTTCTTTCTTAACCTAACTAAACATACTGGTATAAGCATTGTAACAGTTAGGTTGGGTAAGGACAATATTAGGGTGCGGCGCACAGCACACAAAGCATAGCAGAACATTCTAAATGTAATCGCATTCAGCTCTAATACTCAAACCCTACATGAGCCTTAAATCGAAGTATAACCGAAGTAATTCTAACAGAACTTGAATGCTTGGTATAGGAAATGAAAATATTGAAGTGAAGTTGACATCAATCTTAAATTGTTAGCGAAACAGCAGTTGATCAGATTGTAGGCAATAATAAGAGAGCATAAGGTGCATAACAAATAGCATAATATAATCTGAATCTCACAAACATCTCGTGCATTTTGATTGCAAGCAAAATTAGGTCCATTAAATAATAAGCCAAACATATTAAATTTGAAATAATGGTACACTTTGGAACTGTTAATTTTGTATACAAATTGAGTTACTTTTCAGAGTTTATTTATTGAACTGTTCACGTATGAGACATTATTCTGGGATTATTCTGGAACTATTCTGGAACTATTCTGGGACTAAACTAATGTTTTGATGGAAATTAAATTGATCCAATTTTTCAATCTTCATGTTTTTTATTAATGCATGGCCTAATCCTTAATTTATTTTGGTATAATTAAGGCTTTTAGCATAGATAAGTAGTCGCTTAATTTGTTTAGTATAATTCTAGCTTGAGGAATGGATTTTTGAAAATTCAATCAGAAACGAGACAGAAAACTCATATTTAGCGTTATAACAAGTTCAATAGGAACATGTTAGCAGTGCTATAGATGTTGTAGTTGTATTAACAATACTAATATAAATTTATACACCATATACCATATGATCCATTAAAATAATGTGATCCTTCCATGGCGTGTATGCCGCTGGCATTCACATTATTTTCTTCAATGTAAGAGTGTTTTATCAAATTACAATTTTAAAGCCCAAGCTGCAGTCGAGTCACGTCAAGCAATTGATCTTCGGCGGTACACCTCATTTATATTTTGTTGTTGACCCTATTATGCTCAACTACAACAGGAATGATTGCCTCTAGAAGTTACCCAATTCACTCTTCACTGTATCTTAAAGCCAATGATCTCAGTTACTAACGATCAATGCCTGAATAATACTATCTTTCCAAAGACTGATTTTTCTGTTTCTCTCGTTTATAGCAGACTATCAAATAGAGAAAATTGTTGAAATCATAGCTGTAAAAATTTGTGGACTATAAGCTGTTTTGCGACCATCGAATAAAAACTGATAAAAATACATAAGTTTATACTTGTAGCCAATATTGCGGTAGTTTGGAAGATACCGTTAGTTAGATATAGATTTTACGATGAAGATATTAGAAAATGAACAATTTGACTGCTCTTTATACTCTCTTTATACACTCTTTATACACTCTTTATACTCTCTTTATACTCTCTTTATACTCTCTTTATCCACAATTTGATAATATAAGAACCGGTAGTGTTAACTCGAAATGAAAAAACCATTGACTAGTCTTATCGCAACACTAGCTGAAAAAGACATTATTCCTTCTGCTTTATCAGCAAGTTATTAAATTTTCAATATCTTTCTATAAAATACTTCTAACAATTGGATGTTACGAAACACTTTGTGGCTTTCCTTATTCGTAGTCGTGCCTATTGTGTTCCCTATAACTCTCAAATTCATGTTCTTTAATCGTATTAAATTCAATAAGTAGTTGACTATATTTGCATTATCAAAGGATAACTTTATAAACCAGAAGACGGTCAATAACAGATCCCATCAACAAAATTATTATTCCAGGAGTTTTAGTGGCTTCCGCTTGTGTTATTCTTTGCTTTGATCGATTTTGGATAAAATGTATAAATTTGGATAAAAATGACACTCACAAACTTACGAAAAACACCTCTAATATGATTGTACTGAGATAATTAGTTATTTTAATTCCGCAGTCACTTATCATTTCAGCTAAAACCCAAAACCCTTTCTAAAGCAAATAGTTTCGATTAGATAAGACTCATTAAGAAAGGGTGAAATCCATACGTTCTGATTCCCTTATCGAATATCAAAAGAGTCAACTAAATGTTCAATATTGATGTAGAATTACACCATTAAATGGCGGAATGAGCAAATTAAGCAGAATTGATTTTGCAGTAAAATAGCCCAAATAGAAATTAAAATTTTCATATTTATTTCCTGTATTGTGTAGGAATTATGAACCTTATATTTTTGGGCTCTGCGTCGTAACGAGCAAAAACATAAAGTCGACTTTTCATTCTATATTGTTACAAATCACATTAACTCATTGGGTAAGGTTCAAATAATTTTACAAAATAGACTAAACTTCATCTTCGACAATATCCATTTGATCCCCAAATGAAACTGACGCTCACTCACTTATAAATTGCTACTTTGAAGTATTTAGTTTTTATCTGCCATATAAGTTTGAATGAAATACAGTTTCAATTAGACGGTGGTTTAAAGTCATTTTGTTTGTCAAAAAAATCATTCAAGCATAATAACAGGTTCTATATTAATACATTAATTAGCAGTCCATTTCATTAGAATACACATATAACTGAATGGAACTTGGATTTCAGGTTCTACCATCAGCTATTTTAATCGAGATATACATCTGAAAGCGCTTTTCATGAAACAGTAAAAGTGTCTATTTTTGTGAAGAATTACAGATGAAAATTTGTGTCGACTATATAACAGAGAACTATATAACTGAATTGTCTATATTACAATAACAAAAATTGAATAAATTTACTAACGATAATTGGTTAGTTTAAGTCAACCTTTTTTCGACTGCTCCTTCGCAGCATTTTTATGATCAAACAGTATATTATAAAGAAGTGTTTTGTGTGTATGCCTTCAAATTTGGGTGTCGTAGGTTCGTTCTTATTATAACTATAGTACTGAAGCAGTTTTGTGATAAGCTTTTCTACGTGTGACAAATGATTTTGACTTGGGGTTTTCAGTGAACGTTCACTACTTTAATATTTGTATCGGTGATGCGCTTCTGTGTGTTTTTGTACGAGGGAGCGATCACTGAAAGTACGTCTACGCGTACGATCTCATAGTAAGCGTTCAAGTCTGAAGGCATGCTAAACAAGCTAAGAGGGCTAATTCTTCCATTCATTTTGCTTTATTCTTTTCAATATGAATAAGGTTCATACATTTAAATATTTCTAGATAAAGTCACAATTCAATGTAATCAAACTTATTTATATTTTTTTCAAAAGATAGATAATAGATCTGATTATCAGTAAAATGGCTCAATAGCTTTGAGCCTGATTTAAAAAATGATGGATTAGAAGTGAAGTAGAAGTATTTTATGTTTATTTTCCTTTTATTTTTGAGAACCTAGAGATATCTGAATGTATACTTACTTTCTGAGAGAAACCTCTTTTGCTATACGATCAATAGTTTGAAAGTTTCAAATATGAATTGAAAAAGTCTCGAAAAAATTGATTTGATTTTTAGAAAATATTAGTACAAAATATGATCTTCAGTGAAAATTTGTGAATTGAACATTTTGAAAATGTATGAGAGATTTTAAAAGTTACTTTTTCATATTTAAATAGGAATTTGCATACTCTTTAAGATAAGGCATATCTTTCTAAATTAAACCATAATATGATATTATCATCTCATGAATACTTGATTTTGTGCAGATTTTTTCTACTACAATAGTCTTTTGCTGCGTTTTCATTATCACTTTTCATGAATATGACGCACATATCACTCATTTTGATAAATGACGAGTTCAATAAACTTTTGATCGATGAATAAAACTCATGTTTGTCGCATATCTTAATCAGATCTCAGTATTTGAGTTTGACCAAAAAATATTTATCTAACCAATCTTTCAAATAATTGACTCTTTTAAACATTATTTTTATTAATTTCACCAAACTCGCTGTTAGTTTGAAATGAGCCCTGAGTTGACTTCGTAGATGCTAATCATTATGAGATCACTTTCGATTCCGGTAAAACTATTTTCAAATTCGAACCAATCCATTACAGTAATTAAATTCTTTACTAGTTTTTAATACAAGCACTCACTGAGCACAACAAACACTAATGTATACTATTTATGAACGGATGCTGTTTGATTGGTGTCCTTCCGATTACCCGAATTCCATTTGACAAATTACCAAATGCCTGCAGCTTTTACTTCAAACTTAGATCGCAATGCGATAGCATTCATACATTTTATTAATTTTATTGCAATCCATTTTCATAAACATGAAGTCAGGCGAGACTTCAGAAAAGCCGTTGTAATTCTCTTTAAGTAAAATTTATACTTTCAATAATGATTCCTTAATTTGATTGTGCTTTTGTCAAAACTAAACTAAATTTTAAGGTTACATCTCAAATAAGACTTCTGTCTTATCTCATCACAATCCCCAAAACATCGAAAAGATTCGATCGAGTGGTTCGCATTTTTTATCCAAACATTGTAAGATAAAAATATGTCAAATCTATTCAATTTGAATAATACAGAAACCGATTCGTTTGACTCGTGAAAAACTTTTTAGCATTAGTAGCAAATCTGAAGGAATTAATTCATACTTAAAAGCAGTAAAATTGTATTTGAAAGAAGAGCAACTTTTAAAGATAAGGTAATAACATTTAGACTAAAGGGAAGCATAAGTGATTGAAATAGTTTTTTGTAGTGATTATAATGAAATTTAGAGAATTATAATTAAGTCCAAGTCAGACTAACATATGATTTAGTCTCGCAACATGTAACACGCTCAAAGCACTTTTATTGATTGGATTTTGCGTCTAAATTTTTAACCATTTAATTAACTGCGACACAAACATGAAGTCTGATCAAAATTTCGCTCTTAATAAGTAAAACGTCTAATCAGAAAAACAGAAAAACAAAGATATTCTAAACTTTTGTGAAGCAAAAAATTCAAACTTGAAGTGAACATAAATCAAGTTGAATTAATTTGGATTTTATTGGGATTGTTGAGAGAGTTTACTGAAAGTGTAGCGCAGTTTGGATGTTTTAAAATAAATATAGGCTTTATTTGACTAGATCTAAATTGAACTTAAATTAAACTTACCGATTGCTTGCAATCCATTTTACATTTCGTTTTTCTCTCCATTCATATTCTCACGTCTCTCTATAATAGACTAAATATTCAATACTTTCTTTCAGCTAAATATTTATATTTTCTCTCTTAAATAATTGTTTGTAATCTTTTAAGCCGACGATAAAAATAGTTGAATTTAATGGTATAATTATGAGTATTTTGCATGAAAAAAGTGTCATTTTATTAGAATTTGGTTTTATTAAATTACATGAATAAAGAGAAAGTGACATAGAATGAGAAGAGAGAGAGAGAGAGAGAGAGAGAGAAGAGTAACAGCTATCGTCGTGGCAATAGAGAACATGTAGTAGAAGTGATTAATTTATAGTGTTAATCATAATGATTAGCATTAGTTTTGTTTATTTCTTATTGTGCTCGTTTTGAGAAGAAAATATCTGTCTTCTGTTTAATCAACCACGACGGGTTAGTATTTGATGATAATCTGATACCGGAATGAAAGTAAGATTGGGTGAAGACGTTTGCCATAGCAACCTTATATGAAAGCTTATTCCTAGTATGATATCCCTCAGGATGTTTGATGCTTTAAAATATTTATGTTAGTTTTCTCAACCAAACATCTTTCGACTCTTCTTTTACCTTATGTCATACTAACTCTATTTCAAGTGCTTCCACTGCTACACTTCTAACATTTATATATGTTTATTTCACAGATTGCATTGCAATCCAATGCATACCTGAATATTGTGTATACAAAGAAGTCGCTAGAATACTATAATGCACGAACACATTGCAGTATTGCTTAGACTTATGCCAGTATAAAGTTATATGTATAAAGTTATATGTATGAAACATGGTCTACACTATGTTCAGCTTAGGTATTAGCTCATAATAGAACCAGGAATACAAATAAAAATTACTGATGCTTGAAAGCGCGTCAAAAATGTGCGGCTTTAACGCTATCATGACATTCGTGATCATTAACATAAAATACAGTTTTCAGAGCACGATTGTCTGCTATAGCATCCACTAAATGAAAAGATACCAAACTGCGCAACCAAACTCCATTTTTTCATGTACTCTTATGTCTGGTTTACTCTTTTTTATGCATCTCATCTTTACTCCTAAGTAACTATAGCCCCTTAATCTTACAAAAACGACACATTAACAGTTTTTAATCAATAATAATTGCTACTCAAACACATCCTTACTTATAAAGCACAATCGTTTTTGAGGAAATCCTATTTTACAATACTTCAAAAGAAAGACTACACCTTTGAATCAAATCCATATCTTAACACGTAATCGCAAACCCATACAAATGGTTATAATTATTCTTTTGACAGAGTACAGTCGACAAATATTTGAGGAAAAAGCACTTTGAATGAAATTCGTATTGTATAAATTTGTATGGTCTATTGTGTTTTGAATCTGAGGGGACATCAACTGACACTAGGATGAGATGAACAATTGCATTCAATTTGGTTTGTCAATATGAATAATCATAATACAAATTTTTACTAATTTATTATGTATTTTTAATATATTTAACGAGCAATTTCCTACTGTTGAACAATTGAAATTTAATAATTAAATTTCGTTAGTAAGACTAAAGTTTGCGCAGAATGAATGTAATAATTATAATACCATTTGAGAAGGTAGGTATAGCACAGTACAGTACATATGTATAGCACAGTAGTATAGTATAGTACAGTACATATATGCATTGTATACCATTTATTATTGTGTACCATTTATTAATAATGTTAATGCAAGTATTTACGTTTGGAGGCAAAAATGATTCAATGTTTCAATTATTACACATATGACTTGTGAGCTATATCGTTGGATTCGTTATAAAACTAAATGCTATTATTAATTGAAAAATAGTTCTCAATGCACTGCAAAATAACTGGCATTTTTCCTCCACTACATTCTGACCAAATTTGAGCAAATACTTCAGACACTATTTAATTTGAGTGCAATTTGAATAACGTAGTATTTGGCAAACAAGCATTCAATGAAGTCTCTGTTCAGTACTCTGTTCGACAGACTTTACTCAATAGGAGAGTTTAGTTGAGTCGACTAAGTTTTTTGCTTTTTTCGTCTAGCTAATTTGATTTGAAGCTAAATTTGACTGAAATTGCAAATTTAAAATGCAAATTCAAATATAAATTATTGAACGCCATAATTAGGATATGATATGTCGAGTCTTAAGCGTAGAATTGATACTAAATTTACTGAACAAGTAATAGCAGTCTATATATGGAAGTATTGATATTCCTTTATTAATGCCCTTACCTTTGAGACTGTTTTGGAGATATAAAGCGGAATATTTTACTTCAGTAATAGTTTTACGGTATGAATATTTACTGCGATGTAAAAACATTATAAGTTATGAAAGCCATGGCAAATACGGTACTATGTAGTTCGATCGTTGTGCCAATTCTTTCTCTTGCAACTCATTCTTTTATCTACAGCACAATTGGGAGAATAAGAGATGTGCTTCAGATCTGAATCTATTTAGAGAAACCTGAAGGCAATTTCAGTTATGATGCGTCTTAAGAAGAGATCTCTAGTGAAATGAGCTAACAGTTAAATGGATTTCTTATTGCAATGATTCGCTTTATTTCTTTGAATATCGGTTTCAAGATATTATATACCTTATAAAATAAGATTTCAAGAAAGCGTCTCATCGCAAACTATTTCTATATTGCAGTACTTAACTCCTAAATCCAATTGCTTTGTTATCATATCAACTTTGAACACCCCATTAATACTTTCATTGACCCCAACACAATATTCAATTAGATTGAACCTAAAACATTAGGTAATAAGAGTGAAATCCGCACTGTAAATTTGATTCAGTTATCAATAGAGAAATAACTATTATTCGTAACTAAGTGTTTAACGGATTTATTTAACTTAAATCACTATATCTGTTGAAATGCAGTTATGGTGCTTGATAGCATTGATCGGCTAACTCTATTAATCTTGTTGATCGAATGAAATAAAAATTTGAAATATTTTAAAATTCATACATAGTAAAAAATTTCAACATATTCCGTCATGGCTGAATTATATTAGCAGAACTTTTACTAAATATACCTCATAATTCTTTCTACACGAGTAACTTTTGAAGGAGTGTTTTCGTAAGCTTATCATCTCATTACGAAAAAACGCTTTACTCCACTCAATCAAATTTATAAGTAGTTTAACGACTAATGTTTTCTGCAAAATATATAAGCACTTTAATACTTGATAAAGAATTTTTTATTTTCAAAACTCTACCCTTATTTTCGCTTTTAATGCGGTACGTTTTCAAACACTAGTGTTGTATCGAATTAGAAGTTGAGTCTTAAAGCAATCTAAACTATCAGAAGCATTGATCGCAAAACAACTCTTAGACTTCTTAACATCAAACTGAAACGATTTTTCTATTAAAACAATTTTAGAGAAGTGTTCCAAGCAGAGCAATCTCATATTTTGCCAAATCTGTTCAATTAGTAAAGATGTTTATTTGGGTGAACTTTTTGATTAATATTTGTTGGGATACTCTTAAGCCACTACGATTATGGTCAAAATCACATTAATCGAAATAAGTAAAGTCTCTTTTCTGTATTCATCGATTAATTTTTCACTGACAGAAGAGGATAAGAACACACATGACTTTATTTGTGCCCTAAAGAGTAGAAGAAGATAAGGCAAATTATTCAGTGACCGAACTTTTCATGTTGTTATGACATCAAAGATTATTACGACGATTGTTCAACTTATAATAATGATTTATCGTTAAATATTGACAGCTTTGATCCAAAATATAATAGCATATTGATCCCATTTTGACCACTTTCTCTCAAGCAACCTTCCAATTGATCTCATTCTGAGTATTTTGTTTCTAGCAAAATACAAATTGATCATTAAATTAATCAAATAAAGCCAAGGCAACCATTTGAGAAACAATCGCTTGAAGGGTCACTTTGTGTCCTGATAAAATTTGCTCCACTATTCAAATGAACATGCAACATCAGTTATGACTGTCCAATTCATCAATGCACCTCTATACGACTGAGTCTTGCATCTCTCTCGCTCTTACTACAAACTTTGACTGAGTTTTTTCAAGCAATACCACTGAGGACGAGTAAGAATAGGAAAAAGAGAATATAAAAATAGATTGTTTGAAACAAATTTCAGTTTAAATTGTGTTTTGAAAATAGTATAAGTTTATTCTATAAGTTATTGCGACACAAAAAACCTTTCCAAAAGAACAACTTATACAATTTTATTTTAGATACACTTATTAAATAATAATTTATAAAATGCTGACGGCTTATGAATTTTATCAATTTCTTCTCTATTCGATCACATTCATCAAAGTATTCAACAGCAAAGCCTTTAATCTATGCAAACAATGAAAATGTTTTGTTGGAGTATTTTAATATTTTTGAATTAGTTTTGTGTTGCTTTGCCACTCTCGTGAGCAATGACTTAGTCTTCAGTGAAGCTAATATAACTTTCATAGAATTGATATTGTATTTTTGTATCGAATTTGTAACTTTCATGATATGTTAACTCTTAGGCAACCGTAACATATATTTTACAAATACTGATTCAAATGATAGCAATGCACGATTGCCTCTATCAAAAAGACTGACAGCTGCTATAGGTTTTATTGACTAAACCTTTGAATCAATTGAATCGCTGATATAACTTAAGCTCTAATTGACTTCTTGGTAGAGGAGACTTGCTTTACTAGGCTCAGTTTGTATAGGATAGCAATCTTTTAGGTATAGCTGAAAATAAAGCCTGAATAGGAGTTTAAGGAATGCTGCAAATTGTTCATAGTTATCGTTTATGTAGTGCATCATTGATGCGGCTTAATGTTAAAATCAATGCAAATAACCAATTGAACAAACCCTAAATCGAGTCCAATATACCAACTCATTCTCATATTCTGCATGCATAAAACTTTATTTCTCTCCATACGCATTAAAGTCTGCCTACTACCAAACCTTGACGTATTGTACAACTAAATCGAGATTCAACATTGTTGACTAAATCAGACAAAAAATCAAATTTCAGTCTAAAACACGTACTACGATTCCATTAAATTTGATGTAAGGCCATAGAGTCTCAATTAAAAGAAATAAATTGCTAGACTTTTGGATTAATTTGCATCACTATTACTAAAAGAATGAAAAGAGGTAATAACAAAATAAGTTGATAGCATGTATTAGATGAACCACTAAAATAACTCAATAAGAGAATGCATTTATTTGATTATATGCGCGTTTTTTATTAACTTTGACAGAGCGACAACAACAGCAATTTAAATAGCAAAACAAAAATGTACAACAACTAGAATTTAAATAGCAAAACGAGAATATATAACAACTGAATTAGTCTTACAGCTCAGTTTCTGATCAATTGATTCGCAAACACTCTTCATAAGCAAATATAAGGATCTTATATGTAAAGCTGTCGGAAAAATAATTAATGAGTTGTCATCGCTTCTATTCGCTAAAATATGACACAGCCTTCCTATTATCTCTTGGGATACATATTTCCACGCTATATCTCTATTTTTTCATTACAATACTTCTCTTATCTGAACATTTTTAAAGAAAATTTCCTCAAATTCTCTACTTTACTCGACTTTTTGGCTCAACTATTCATGATCTAGTTATAGATTTTAGATTATCTATCCTTTTAAGTAACTCTAGTAATCAGTTTACTAATTAGGAATTAATCGCAAAGTTTTTGCTGATTAATTAATATAAGAGAAGAGACATAATTATGATAAAGAAGAAAAGTATGTAACTTAATAAAACTAAAATTGTATTATCATTCGATCCAGTCTAAAGCGAGTAATCATATATATGTACTTTTTAAACTTAATCGTTTAGTTACAGTTGATGTCCCTAATTTAGTTTGGCCACTGGTTAGGTATGTGACATACCGTTCAATATTGGCTCACTCTATTCCATCAATTTAATGAAATTGTTCGCCTCCATACCACTCATAATGTTGATTATACACTAACTGAAAATCATTGTTTTTTGTTGCCAATGCATTTTCATTAAACCCATAGTGCTTTATAACTGCACATTTTAATCATTATTCTAGAAATATAACGATATATACTCGCGTAATGCATACATTATCCTTTCCTAACAAGATTTGTTCACTATCTTCTCCTTATCTGTAAGCAGTACTAACTTATATTCAGATATTTTGCATCTCATCTTTCAAAAGCATGAAATTTATAGTTATGTGTATGGAATACATATTGTTCATGAAGATAACATCGCCAACATTTACAGCACTTCACTGTATCAGATGTGTTAGACTACATATTGCTAGCAGTTGGTGCAAATTTGCCCATACGCTATTTTTTGTTTTCTATACATTTAAGACAATTTCATATTACATAAGCGCATATTTTATATTCATTAATTTGCCATTCTCTCAATTTGAAAAAAATTATCTTATTCCATGATTAACAGACTGTTTGACTCGTTTTGAATAATACAAAGTTAGCAATTTTCTTATTAATCAAGTTTAGGCTAACTTATTTTCTTACAAACTTTCTATAAACTGTTTGAGTATTGCAATATCAAGTTTTCATTTCCTCGAAGGAATTGTGTAAAGCGATTGTTGTCTAACCTCTCTCTAGCAAAAATAAGAAAAATTTTCTACTTGATTAAATCTTGATAAACTGTTTGTATTATTTGACGCCAGATGTGAAGATCAACTTAGTTACGTGCTTACACTTATTCATTGATGGTTTGCTTGCCTTCCGGCCGGTTTCATACATTCAATGCCCTAAACGTCAAATACTTGCAATGCACAAAACATGTCCATAAACTAACAATCCTGATTATTGTATTTCAACTCATCACTTTTGTCAGATGTAACATATTTCAGATTACATTATTGTTGATGTTTTGTAGACTAATGTGTATGTAGATGATTTGTAGAAAACTTTTAGACACCTTCTGTTCTTCCAATCATACTTTCTTACAATGCATGAGAGTAATCACAATAATATCCATTTTATAACCAGAAAAGAAACGTGTCGTTTACCATCAGATAAGAAATAACTCTATTAAAAGTTCAGGTCAAAACGATTCACATATACAGACAATTTGTTTACAAAAGTAAACAATACTTTCATTAATTTCATTACTTACGTGCTTTGCAAGAATATATGATTGGGAGAACGAAAGGCTCTAAAATCTCTTTATAAAATGTTTACGTACGGATTAAAAAGTAGTAAATACACTCTAAAGCTCCATAATCGCTGACAGCAGCTAGAAGAGATACGCATCATAGCATATCACAAATAATATAGTAGGTATGAAGAATATCGAATATTCTTCATATACTTGTAGAATATCGAATGTAGTGATCGGAATAAATTAGAAATTAAATTTGGCAAAAATTGATACGCATCACAGGGAGGTTGATATAGCAACGGGCTTTCTTGTTACTATCATGGGTTCATATGTTCCGAACTGTATATGAAAAGAAAGTATTAAGAGCAGAACGCCTGTATTTAGATTTACAACTATTTTCAGTAAATAAGTGATAACTAATTATAAATATTTATATTAGATAATAACGTAGAACCTTATCAAACAAGTCCTTTTCATTACATGTCTGATAAGTATTGGTGCAAAAGCCAATTCTCAGATGATTATTCATTAATTTTGATTTTTAATTAAATGGTATCTCTTTTGCGTTATTGGTATTGGTGTATCTCTGGTAGAAAATACGCGCATCGCTGAGCATTCTGTAATCAATGCCTATTAATTATTTGTCAACTGTTAAGTAAGTTCAACGCAAGCTTATCTTTACATGTTACAGTTTCTTATGCATGTTTATCGAAATTATCTAAAATCTCAAGCCAACACTAATACCAGTTGATATACCAGTATATTTTCCACTTATATTAATTTCAACTCACAGCTAACTCACTTTAAGATGAGACAAAATTCAATTTCACCTTTAATTTAGTCATTAGACCAGACTAGTGTTGCACAAGAACCGGCTGATTGTAATCTAGTTCAGGAATATATTCACCAGAACTATCAAGTCGACGTCCAATTGAGTTGATAAATCAGAGAATTAGAGTTGGATTCGTATAAAATGTATCAAAAAATATGAAAATATGAAAGATGCAGTTGAATAAAAGTAGAGTAAGTGTTGTCTTTATAAATTATCACATTTTATTTTCTCTTTCTTTATAAACTTAAGTAATGACTTATATTCAAATACCTGTATATTCTTCAACACTATTCATCATGAATTGATTGTTATTTGGGTACAAATTGTTCAAAAAACCTTGCCTTTGAATACTATTCTAAAATTGAACCACTTATAACAAATCTAGAGTTTTGTTATACAATACTTGAACTCATTTTCTTTATAGGCATTTATCAGTTTTGAAGTTTTATGAGAATAGTGACAACTTATTTCACAAGTTCTTTCATTCATTCAGTTTCAATATAATATAAACTTAGCTTTTCATGTGATCTATACTGAAGACAAAGAATATTACTTACAGTATTTGCATTACACTGATATTTATCATTATAAAACCGTATAATGAGGGTATCATCGACTTAAGGGTTATGACATGTTATGATTTCGCTCTAGCTTTTCACTTAGAATAGATGCTCATTTGTCACTAATGTTATGATTATAACTTGTTTACAAATGTATTCATACATATTTCGCAATGATACGTAACTGACAAACAACAATTATGTGATTATTGGTACTAATCATTTACTAAACTGCGTCAATTAATAACACACTGATTAATTAACATAATTTCTTTTAGCACCTCTCTCTTTTATCTCTTCTCCTAATTTGATTGTTTTCTAAACAATTCTATAAAATACATTTTTTTTCATATCTCTAAACTCACTTATACTTTCTTCTCAACAACTCAATACAGCTCAATTTTAGTCGGTTCGAACAAAATTCTGTTCTAGTCAGTCCCCGAAAACTGAGCTCTAGTCAGTCCGAGACAACTGAGTTCTAGTCAGTTCTTACTCCTTTTCCCGAATCTTTATTGTTTAGACAGCTTTGAATAATTATGTACAAGTTTACAGTGCTTTTTCATACATTGAATGCAAGTTATCAATTCTATAATAACAAAATACTTCAGCCCATACATGGAGTTTTTTCGAATACTTCATAGATTTCAACGCAAATGATTCAAAATAACAATAAATGATCTGAAGAATAATGACTTCGCACAGTTGGGGATTTCTCTAATTTGCTACAATAACATCATCTTATGTTTAAGATCTATTTTTCACTAAAACTAAAAATTATCATCAAAAGGAATACTCACTATATAAGTCAGTTTTCAGTTTGACATAAACAGAAAACTGATACAATAGGATAATAAGTATAGTTTGAAAGTGTTGCAGGTTTATATGAATTTTTCAATATGAGAGCAGTTTGACCACAACTAACTGTCAATTGAACATATGATATATAATATATTTATGTAAGATTTGTATATTCTGTATATAATTAGTTATGATTATGAGCCTATCATTCATGTAAGATATATTCATATAAGAACTAATGGTCAGCATAGCAAGCGATATAAATTTCAATATACAAAACCGTATTCAATATCAATCTGATTATACTACTGATAAGAATTATTAAATGCCACAAACTATGTAAAAATTTTTTCTTTGATGCTTTTCCTAGTCTTCCTTAATATCGACAAATTGATACACTTTATTACAAAAATTTGTTTCAGTAAAAGGGTTTATAAATTACAATTGTTGAAGATACCCGTTCACAAGTGTATCCAACGCACGATCAGCTCTCGATTTTTTTTCTTAACAAGTCTTAAAAAGACTCGAAGAGTCAAATTGAAAGTGAGCCGTAAACGAATTTAGATCTTTTTCACTAACTCAGTCAAAAAAGCTTTTTCGTATGAATATTTTCCTAATTCTCGATTTAGAACCAGTAAGTTAAGTAAAAAAGTGAAACAATATTGTGAGATAGAGAAAAGCAAATTATAACTCTTCGAATCTTTCAAAATGATGTTTCTTTAGATAGTATGGTAAATGAAAAAAGAAGAAAAAACAAAGTCTGGCACCAAACAAGATAGAGATGAAGATTATAAATGCAGGGCAAAGATTGAGATGACTATTTGCTTGTTTAAAAAAATACAAACTTACTCGAACTGTAACATTGATAGCTGCACTTATTTTGTGAGATCGCATTGCTCTGTAATAGCACAGCGATTGGCATTTCTCGAAAAATAATTCACTATCTCTGTGTTTCCCTAACACTGACAATAGTCCTAACCGTTAATCTCATCGAATATTTATATATGAGTAACCTTAAAAACGTTGATGATCCAAAAGGAATTAATTTTACAAATTAGACAACATTATAAAGATATAACTCTAAACTAAACTCTAACTCTACTGAGTATATAATAATACAGTTATTATTTCTCATTACAGACAACTTTCATCACTCATATCACTTCCAGCAGCGCTTTAAGTGCATAGTTTTTCAAACCAATGTTATGTACGATACCAAAAATTAATGTTTATCATCCTATCTCTTGTTAAATAATTAAATGTGATCAAACTATTTGCTGATATTGTCTTTTTAAGTTTTGGGCATTTTCTCTTCCCCTATACAGTAAAATCAGTCTAACTTCAACATTTAGTTTTGTTGCGTTAGGTTAGGCTAAGTTAAGTGTTTTCCAATGATTTAGTACTCTTTTAAAATTTTTTAAATTAATAACAACTGAATATGTTTCATATACAATTTTGTATTGCTTTGTCAAAAGTACTTAAGTGTATATCAAAGTTAGACAGGTTTGACTGTACTTCCTTTCTAATGTACAAAGATATGAGACTTGAAATGGGAAGTCGATTCGATCCCACGTAAACAATCATTTGTAGTAAAAGTATTCACTGATGTGTTGTATGAAACATAAACTTAAGAATGCACTTAAACCTGAGGCTCTAGTTGAAAAATGTTTAGTAAGAAAGTGCGCAACAGACCAAATTATAGAAAGCTATTTAAAAGATATAAAGTGTTAGAAGGAAACTAATAGTGAGAAATGAGATGGCTTGTATCCGATTAGAATTAAGCGGTAACTGTTTATAATCTAATTTCTCTAATTTCAACCTTCCTACATTTGACCCGTTACAATCCAATGCATTTATTTTTTCAACCAATCACTTATCTATAGTTCTACTTCCTTTACTTTTGTAAATATTTATTCATAAGTTCAGCCTACAGTGCAAAAAATTTAATTAATTCTTCGAATCAGTTCCTCAAAGTTCTAGAAAATCAGCTCAATTGTATAAATTTCTACTACAGCCAAATTGACTTGCAAGTTTTGCACTGCTATTCGCAGTCTTTCAGTAGTGTAATAGTATTTGCAATGTTCTCGTTGTTATTTCCAATATCAGATTTATGTCAGGTTTATGCTATCACTTAATTCACAATATTACTTTTAGTGCTTTTAGATATCAAACTAAGCATAGACGTAGACTAAAACGATTCAAATTAAATTGATTGAATTGAGAAACAATAGTTCAAATCTATTTTGAACACATTAGGAGTCATATCGTAAGTCTAGCGATGGCATAAATTTGACATAAACCCGATACTGGAAATAAGGATGCAAACATTGCAAGTGCTTCTGGTGATCGCATTACTGTGAGACTACCCATTGCAAATTGCAATGCAAATTTGCAAATCTAAGTCAATTTCGATGTATTAATCGATTTAGTTAATGAGATTTGGCTCAGATGTAGCAAAGGAATAATGCAACAGTTGTAAGTCTTTATAAGTTTGTTAGAAGTCACATGAAACTCAGTGACTATTTTGTCCATTTCTTATTGATTAGTAATTGTTGTAAAATAATTAATTATTTGTATTCAGTTGTTGTGTAATTCTAGTTAATAATTGAATAAAAACTCGATCAATAGTTATAGTTTGATATCGAGAATAGAGAGTGGAAAGCATTTGAGAATTTTGATTTGCATTTGCAGTGAAATAAGTTGAGTGTAATGTATAGTAGTTTTTGCTGCACGGACTTATGAGCAAAAGGTAAAGTACCAAATCTAAAATAACTTCAGTTGATTTTCTTCTTGTTAAAATACCCTATGAATATTCTTGCAACTCTCAAAAGCCCTTTAGTAATTGCAATAAAAATCGTACATAAAAATTGCATTTCATAAGCAAACGTGCGAAGAATAAACAATTCAAATACATTTTTAATAGTCTCGAGCTTAAAATCATAATTTATATAAAACATGCGATATAAACATTCAAAATGATGACAATAAAGTTTGTATTAGTTCTTAAAACAAGGACAGAAAGTCGTTATGAGTGTTATATTTATAACAGGGATAGATTGGAGTGCATAATAGCATAATCTGTTCTGTTTGGGTACATAATGCTTCTGAATGTATAGCGAGATTGGCTATCATCACCTTTTTCTTTCTCCCAAAAGCCAGTTCCAGTTGAAAGCTATACCTAACCAGCAAATGACTATAACTAACATAAGTACAAACTGCGCAACATTGCATTTGATGTCTCTCTGCAGTTCTTACATTAACGCATACCTCTAGCAGTGAAAGGCCTCCCATATCAACAAATCGGATAGAGATAGTTACCAGTCTTTTAAAATAGTCAAGAACCTCATGGTCGAAAGTATCTCATAAAGAATAAACTGCATTAACTACTTTGAGGAATAGTGTGGTAATGTTTGAGAGGTAGGGTAAGACTTCGGCAAAGCTATGCGATAGAAGATTGTAGCAATGCAATGGTAATGTAACGCAACGGCAACGCTACGCAATGGTAGTGTAACGCAATGGCAAATGTAACTGAACGGCAAATGTAACGCAACGGCAAATGCAATGCAATCGCAAATGCAATGCAATCACAAATGCAATGCAATCCAATTTCTCCAGAGGTATGCACACAGTCTCATGTAATTTTAAGTAATACACGATAGAATTGGTAAGCATTGCTTCCGACGTCATGAAACCAATTTACACCTTATCATTTATTAATCAAATGGCAGCACTTCTTTTCTTGCATTAAATTTAAACATTAGAAGAATTGGATTATGACGTTTTGTAAGCTATACCTCATAAAAGTTAATCTGGAAGATGCGGACGCAGAGCACTGCTATCATTACTTGTGATTTAGTTTTTATTCACATAATTGATATAATTAGCCAAAAGCAAAATGTTGTGTAATTTTCATAAGTTTTGTGCCTATATTTCAATACAAATATTTACAATACATGTAACATTACGTAATATGATATAACATAAGTTAAAATAATAGGACACAATGTATCGATCCTTTCATGCGGTATTAAAATCAAATCAAAATTATAGGATATAAGGATAACTTTCCTCTTCCGACATCATTCCACATGCAGGTATTGTTGTGATGAACTTGAAAAATAAAAATCGTTTTTACTACAATTTCACTCTATTCACCCTTAACAAGAAGACTTGACAAATCAAACGCATACAACATTCAATGAAGAGCAGTTATAAACCAAAAACAAGTTTGCATTTTATCGGTCAGACAAAAGACAATTTGTATTTACATGTGACCACGTATTAGCAAATAAGATTACATCTATTATGATTTGGCCCCTAATGTATAATACGAACTGAAATGCTTACTCAACAAGCATTTAACTTTGTTATCTCTGCTTTGCCATACGTACGTGCGGCCAACAATTGCTAAAATCTATATCATTCTAAACGTACATAACATTCGCGATCACCTCATTATAAAAAAAAGGAAACGTCGCTGGTTTGAGTTATGATAGTTGTCTTAATTGACATACATTTTTTAGAGACTATTCATCTTCGATCCCTCAATCATTCATTCATTGCATTTTACTATTACTATTTATTCTAAATATGATTGTGTAGTCAGTATTTTTAAAGCCATCTTCCACACTTTTCTTCTACATTGTTGTTGTACACTCTTCTCCTATACTCTTGTTCTACACATTGTTCTGTTGGAAACGAATTTTTTTACTCTATTCACTGTACTATGTGTTAGTAGACAAAAGATTGACAAAGTTGTCTTTAGAAAAATTATCAAATCAAATACAACTGAAAATATAGAATAGACTCTGATCTTGCTTGATACTTATTCTAAAATTAGTCACTCCAAAAGATGTCATATGAATCATATGTTGTTTCGAGAATTTATTTTTCCAAAAATGCCCATTTTCAAAAAATAGCAAAATAACCAAAATTTAAACATTAATCTAAGTCTATTAGATATTAAACGGCACTCTTAGTGTTAGTGCTGTATCGTATTCCAACACAGCACATATGATAGTAATAATTTTGCTTTTGTTTCAAAATATTTCATATAAAAAATCACACAATTACTGAATTTTATTATTGTTTTACTCTATGATAACTGTATATCTTGCAGAATTATATATGCTTGCAGTGATTGAAACGCCAACCAATAATACTACTTTCATGTTAATAATTATCCAAATACAGAGTATATATCTATGAAATAAGATTATGAGCACCCAAACAGTGCAGCAAACTTTATATATATAGTGATATATGATTATGATTATGATGAGTTTAAATGCACGTTATTTGACTTTGCAATGAATGAATGACGAGTCATTAATGACATAACTTACATGGTTTGCGCTCTTTAATCCTATCTACATAGTATAATAATATACACATTCATCAATACGCTCTCGCTTTCTCTACTAACTCACTATTTTCCTCTCTCTATCCTTTCCAATATCCTCTCCTCCTCTCTCTCCTTGTTCACTATTTCTTTCTTCTTCTCTTTTTAAGTTTTACTAAATCTTTTCTCAACTGCAATCAGATCATCATTCGACAAAATGTGTGTATATATAAGAGTTTGTGGCGTTGAATCACAGAGATTTTCTTCAGTGAAAACTCGGTTCAGTTATTAAGAAAAGTGATTGATTTTATATACAGAACACTAGAGGTTGACTACTAGAGAAGTCAACTAAGTCTAAGTGAATGTCTGTCTATGGCTGTGTTAATCTAATTCGCTCAACTGTAGTAATATTAATATAATAGAAATAATAATCAAAAGCACCGTTATTTCGTAATTTTGTCATTTTTTCATTCCTTATAATATATTGAGCGGAAAATTTTAATACACAAAACTGGAAGTTTCCTCGTATATCAGCTGTATATATGTATAACCGTATAGAATATAATATTATTACAATGTATTTTTTATATGAATGATAACTTACTTACTGTATAGCTCTAAATATTATTATTATTCGCATTTATGAAATTCAAGTCACAATAGAAGTGACAAATTTTAGCAATGCTTTTGGCTTCACGATAGGGCAAAACAAGAACAGATCTCACAATGATTTCCTTAAATTCATGTTATTATAAGCGATTAGAGGAGGGGATATGTGGAGGTTAAATAATGACATATAATGAGGTGAAGTGCGATGCAATCAATGCCGTAATGCATTAATGAAAATGCAATATTCGCTTAGACTCAGTGAACCTTTTCTTGTCTGCCATTTGTGCGATTATCTGAAAAATGGTCAGTCACTGATCAGAGCAGAATGTTTTGATGAAAAGTGACTAATAAGGAGAATGAGGAACATCGAGAGGTGATCTGCTCTTGTAATTGATAATGATTCGTGACTATATGCTATAGCACTGTTTAAATTATATGACAATTCAGTTTTATATATACTTAGTTTATGATATAGTCTATAAATGCTTTCAATAGTATATAATGATAATAAAATCAAATATTACTGTATTAGTCAGTGGTTTTCAGTGGTATGAAAGTGTGCACTAGTGAGTGAGCCATTGATCCAATTGATCCAATGGTGCACTACTGAGCCTGATAGCCTTGCATAGGATAGGCACCGATCATAGCCGGCTGTTGTATCCCCGGACCCAGTGGGTTCTGATGAGTAGTCGCTCCCAAATGATGCGGTTGTCCAGTCGGCACACCCGTGCCCTGCCAGGCCATCTGCATCCCTATCGCTGCCGCTGCTGCAGACGCATTAAAACCGGCTGGTGTTGTCTGAGCCGCAGAAGTGTAGTACTGACCATAAGGGTATTGCACTCCTGCTTGTACTGCGAACTGACCCGCTTGTAGTTGAGGATAACTTTGTGGATACCAGTAGCCAGCCATTTGTTGGTAAGGATAGCAAAGAGATTGTGCAGTGGCCACAGCGTTACCCGACTGATGGCCTCCGCCCACTTGTGTCATACTTGGATCACCTGATTCTTTACCCCACGAACATTTGACAGTCTGTCCCAAAACATCTGCATTATGTGTGGCCACTATTGCATTAGTTGCCGCTTCTTTTGTGGCAAACTTAATGAAGGCGTAACCTTTGTCTTTAAAAACTCGAATCTCCTGGATCGGACCAAACGGTGAGAATGTCTTCTGAATCAGTTCATCGCTCAGTCCGGCCATAATCCCACCACAATAAACCGTACAATTAGTTGGACTCGACTGCTGATAAACTTCATCAAACGTCAATTGCCTAATATTAGAATTGACTCCTGGCCCGACTTCTTGAGCGCCTCTCGTAGACGGAGGCTTACGAGTGGCCCAATTAGTACGAATGGCACGACTCCCTAACCACTGACCATTCATTGTTGAAATAGCATTTTCTGCGTCCTGTTTCTTCACGAACGACACAAAACCATATCCTTTTGATTTGAGTGTTTGCGGATCCCTAACAACACGACAATCAGAGATCTCACCGAAGGGAGAGAAGGCTTCACGTAATTGTTGGGTTTCAATTTCAGGACTCAAATCACCGACGAAAATATGAAAATGTTTGGAAGTGTCAGGTTTGGGGCCAGTGTTGCCGGGACTTGTGGCCCAATTGACTTTGAGCTCACGTCCCAAGCATTGCCTCTTGTTCATAGTGAGCAGAGCAGTGGCGGCGGACTGGTGGTCACTGTACTCAACGAAACAGTAGGGGTCGTTATTCGTGTCGTGAATGATTTTGCAGCCATTCACTTGACCCATCTGCGAAAATAGCGCCAGAATTAAGTCTTCCGTGATCGACGCGTCCAAATTGCCGACATATAACGTACGCGGTTGTGAACTATTCACATCACTATTTATTTGCGCACTAAGACTACCACTAATACCAACACCACTATTACTACTTATCCCACCACTTAATGTTTGCTCACTTTTAATATTACTGTTGCCGACGGATGTGCTGTTGCTCTGCATTTTGGCCGACAATACGATCGCTGAGAAAAGGATTTTCTCTTCACTCAACTCCTATTCGGCCACGTTTTGCCTCTGTTTTACCCCAAGATGGAGCATATCGTCAATTGTTATAACAAATTTTCGCACATATATTATGTCACTAATTATACTCTGTGTTATATACGTTTCCTTTTCATATCGCATTTTCTTTTCAATTGATTTTCACTCAATTTCATCTGTATTTTGTTAATTTTTGTCTTTAATTTTCTCACACAAAGTAAAATCTCGAAAAATAGCCAAAATCTGATTTAAATGTTTAATTTGTGTGAGTAATTCGAAATGAAGCGCTGTTTTGTAAGTCAAGCCAAAAATTAACTCAAAAACAAATCAAAACTGAGCAAATTTTGAATAAATTTGAAAGAAAAGCATCATACTCATTTCTGTAATCTGTGCACCTAAAAAATTTGACTTGAACCAGTTAATTTATTGTTTAATTCAAGTTTTATGGACCAAACACTCAAAAGGCTTAGGGGCCAAAACAAATTTTCGTGTGAGTTGTAAGCCATTATTCATGTAGGGTTTATTGATCCAAATTTTCGTTAGAGATATTCCAGTGTCTAAAATGACAAACTTTACCCATTTTTCCCTATATTGTGACTCTTTTGTGCGACTTTACCCATTTTTTCGAAGCAAAAACATTCCACTGAATACTCTAACAATGCGTTTTTGTTGCCTCTAATGCTCTATGGAAATGGAATAAAATCCCCAAAATTATATTAGTCTAGTGAAAAGTCAGTTGTGAATAGAATATCTGTCAAACATGTCTGCCTTTCAGAGGAATAGAGTCTCATCTATGACAGGATTTTAGTCTTCTCTCATTTTGATGCCATTCGACTAATAATGTGATTAAAATGAGTCAAAAGTCGATTGCATTAAATTATGTAATAAACAGTTTGGGTAAGTGTTTAAGTGAATGTTTATATGGATTGAATGAAATTTAGATTTAAGAACATATAGAAAAGTATAGAATATATTGAAAGTTGTATTGAGTTTTGTATTGAGTCATTCATTGATTCGTTGACTGGAACGGTATAGCGTTTAGAACATTATGTCATAAGCCATGCGCTAATCGATCCACAATCTGTTCAGCTCAACCTAAACTAATATTAACTTGTCTTTGCCTAGTATTTTGTCCATATCTTTATTGTAATTACTATTTTGGTTAATGTTTGACACACTCTAACTCTTGACAAGACTCAATCAATTAAAAAGTGTATTTTGAAAAGTTTGTGTCACTCAATGGTATCGTTTCTCAAACTGTGGGTTCCAGAAACCTTCACTTTGAAATTCAAAACAGTTAAGGGTTGCATACATAACAAGAGGTTTGAATTATTGAAAATTTAATGACTTTATCTATTAAGAGATTAGAGGAGAAAAGGCAACAAATAGTCAATTGAATTGAATGTCATTCTTATAGTTCCGCAAAAGTCATACCCCATTTGAAGACTTCTGGCACTGAGACCTAAACACAGACTCTTATAAAACCACACCCGGTATCGATCTGTCTATATATACATGCGATGACTCGTATTTGGTTTTATATTTAAGTTTTGTTATTATTATAAACGTTCAAATTGGATGCGATCGTAGATCTTATATAGCGTTATATTTGGGCATTAAATTGTCATAATAGATACGCAGAGACAGACCCAATGCCGATATGTCACTCAGAATTTGCCCTAAACTCGTTACGAGGTCAGATATAGTCCGATATTCAGCAATCATATTAAAGGCTTGTTTCAAGCCTCATTTTTTAGCTACAGCTATGCTTCAGTTTACCTGTAATTTAGATGTTGTACAACTCTTTTGTATCTTTTTGTTGGTAAATAAATGTTGTTTTCTTTTCTTAATTGTCATGTTATCAAATAAGCTATAGTAAAGTTGGGTTTCTTAGGTTTGATTTTGTTTTTATTACGCCATTAATGGTATGATTTGCTTCAGATTTTGTATTAAAGGATCAGAAAATTGTTGAGTTAAAAGATTCGAGAAGTATTAAATTTAAGCTTTAAATAAGTTGTAAATTTATCCAGTATAATATCGAGAATCTGATGTGGTGTTTATAGTAGAATCCTACATAATCTTAAAACTATTAATGGCAATGCAATTTAATAGAAATTGCTTTTCATCTTATCTAAAGCTAACATGAAAGCACATGTAATCAAACAATTTGATTTGTCTCCACAATATAGTAATTTATTAATTGAATTGAATAACAGTCTTGTATTTGAGCTCATGAAAAAATAATCAAATTCGCTAAAACAAGTAAATACACACTAAATAAATGATAATACAATTTCCAGAGTTTTACTTTTATTTCCTTTCCATCCTCTTTTTGTCATTTTAACTCTTATGAAACTTAAACTCAGTGTGAGTTGATTTTTATTACATAAAAGCTCTCTAATTAAACATAGAAATCACTTGGATAATCTTTAAATTGCTTTTTCTTGCAGTGAAATTTCTTCTAATATTATTTACTTACAAATGATTGATTGGTTCAACTAATCAAAAATAACTAATTAATTATCAAATGGAAATGAGCTTAATATTAATGACCCTCTTAGTCGTTAATGAACTTTTATTAGAATTATTTATGCCAATATCATAGCTTTAGAATAATTAACTTTTTTCAATGTTATCAAATGTTGAATACTCTACGAGTACTATTTCTATGATTTATTTCTATGATTTATATGAAAATTAAACAATCCTTTTGTTAATTTGAAGAATCAGTATAAATGACAATCACTTTTTTTGCATTTATTAGCATAATATCTCAAATATCAGAAGAAATAAATTTGTTTTAATAATTATTTTTGCGTTTAAACAGATCATAAACTTTTAGCTCAAATAAAAGCCGGTTAATTAACTTTTAGAGTCAATTAATTTCTAGTCAATTGACTCGTTTTTAGAACCAATTAATATCTATAAATATAACGTAGAGTGTTTGAAATTTTTTAATCAACCATTTAATTATTTTTTCCCAAGATTTGAGACATTCGAAGTGACATTTTGGCAGCAGACATGGTCTTAACTAATTGCTTTTATTACATATTAGCCTTATAAAGAAATTGATGAAGTATTTATGATTTTTGACTAAATTTTGCCTTTTGGTTCATTCAATATATTGGCCATAGAATGCGTTTGATTTGCCCCAAACTCTGCGGATTGATTTGAAAGAGATTGCGCTTTACTACTAGACTTGTAATTCTTCGGAAGAGCTTAGGATTTGAAGAGAGTGTAGAATGATATGCAGTGGTTGCCACAAACATAATTATGAAACGTTGATGGGATGCAATACCAGCAAAGATTAGTTGAATGATTAAGAAGCCCTCTGAGACTGTTATTGTCGTTCTGTTGTTTAAATATGGAAGAGATTGTAAGGCATGACTTGGGTTAACGTTATTACATAACTGCATATTGAATGAAGTCATTCAGTTATCCTATTCCCAAATACCGCCACCAATGTTGCTATAGAGACATTTTTCGTAGACTTCTTAACTAAATTCTATGTATGTCCTTCTGAAACATGTCATGTCATGTGTTCCTCAAGTGCTACACAATTTTCAGCTGCAAACATAACTATTTTTATGACAAAATGTGATGACTATGTGCTGATGGATTGTACCCTTTTGTGATGAACACAATCTGAACATTTAATTTGGATGAGGTTTTCTCCCCATAATCGAATGGGGATTTGGTTTTAGGGCCAAAACACATTTCCAACTGTCATTATTTTGTTAATATAATGCAATCGGTTCAACATCAATATAAGTTAGACACTCAGACACGTAAACTTGTGTTGTTTTGTAATTGGCTTTCTTAGTTTCACTTGAAATGTTCATATCCTCATTAATACCTTTTTTGACTTGCTTTAAATCACTAGTCTTTAGCACAAATTCAAGAATTCGTCATTACTTTTAATTTGAACTCATAAGACCGATTCATTATAAACGAAATAAGTTGTTCGTTTTCACTTCTAATTAAGCATGTGAAATAAGTTTCAATGCAAGTGTTGAATCAGTCAGAAGAGGGACTAGAGAATGAAAAACAGTATTGATTACAGAGAAGTTAATAAGTTTGTGTTAAGTTTATTCTTTGTGGAATATTAAGTAAAAGCTTATTCGTTAGTTAAATAATGGTCTTAGGCATACCATATAATATACATATGGTTAAGTCAGTGCTATAAAGCGCTATTTCTAATTCAAATAAGGTTGCAGATGGCACTTTATAGCACTGACCCCACAAAGTATTCTATATATCTAGTAGTTATACTTCTGCTCCAACTCATCTCTTGGGTGTAACTTGTTAGACACCAAAAACTATTATACTATACAACACAACACTTTATTTTGCCAACTTCTTAAACTTCCTTCAACGCAACCCTTTGCAAAAGTTCTCTCGCACTTTCATTTCCTTATATTTAACCAAAAAGTTATTACTTTCCATAATTCATTTGTTCAGTTAGGTTTATGTCCAAACATAAGTCTCTAATGTATTGTTCCGTACATATCAAATTTACCTAACTCTATACAGTTTAATTCTGTGCCGCAGTTATTGTTTTATTCAATTTACTCAACTTTAATTATGTTTTCACAATTGAGACTAATAGCGTTAGCAATACTGAGCAAATTGTGTGCTTCAATTGTCATATTTATTCAAATCCTAAAAAAGAACTGCTATTTAAACATTGAGCAGTTTCTGTTTGAACACTCAATAGTTTTCTATTGATCACTCAATAATACCGGATAACGATCTTTTAATCTTATGAAACAACTTGAAACAATCATGGTTCATCAAAGATCAGTCTTACTACGTCAATAATTTCATAATCACCAGATGTGTCCACTTCTCGCTCGTTTGGCTCACTTAAGAATCAGTCAAATAAGACTTAGTTAATGATACCTCATTCAAATGATTGTTATTATGAGATTATAAAAAATTAATTAGCATTAATTTATGAATATTATAAGTTGGTTTTATTGGAAAATAGTGTTTTTGGAAGTATATAAAAAACATAAGTATATAAAACATTTTAATCACAATATTTTCTGTTCGTAATGAACTATTTTTGGGTGGTTTTCATAAAAATACCTCTCCTTTCATACTATAAAATTGATAGAATGAATTATATGTTTATATTAGATTAGATTATCTTTTCTAATAATTTGAATATGTTTAGAAACACCCAATAATAACTATGTAATTGAAGGCGTAAATACCAAATGACTCTACTGATCGTTCAACCGAAAGACAACTTAAACGTTGATAAGTTCTAACAAATCAATGTATATTTGAATCGGTTAACTAGTTAGCAGTTTGAGTCTTTTAGAATTAGTTATTTTTGGTAACAAATGAGATGTATAATAGATGTTTTTTGATGATGTTTAAGCAAAACAGTAATTAGAGTAACTCTTAGTAATTAGATGAATCAGTTTCCAGGAAATTCGATCTAATTTTTTTACCCATAACTCCAAATCAGTTTAAGTATCTCTCATTTTTTAAAATGATGTCACAGTTCAGCCCTTCTTTGCAAATAAAGACAATCTTTGACTAATCGTATGTTAATCCAGTTGAACTTTAATTTTGAGGAATACAACTTCGTTATCATGTTTAAATTGATTCATAAGAAATTCAGTTGAGATAAGGCTTTAGTTTGCAAAAAGAAAAGTAATGAATTTTGTCATTTAAATCTATAACTGACAAAAATAGTTTATTGATCTAAAATATAATTTGAGATAAATTTAAAACAGTTGATCTTAGAGGAAACTTGTTAAATCGGTGGTTAAAATAAGAGGAGTATATTTTGTGACAGTTACATAAACCATAAAAGTTATCTTAGAATGAAGTGTGCGGTACAGGCGTTGTCTAATTTATAGTTGAACTTCTCGTTCATCTCAATGTGTTTTTTTCTCGTCAATCCCACCAACTTATGTGCATAAAAGGTTGCATTAATACATGAATTTTAGTTACCTCTTATCTTCAATTGTGTCATTGATCCAACTTTTCAAACGCTCATAAGTTAGAAGATATTTGAGTTTTAGTAACACTGAGAACTTGTTTTCAATTTGTAAGACATTCTATCATACGATCAAATAAATATTAATGTCTCTGAAAGAAAATTTTAGTTTTTACTCCACTACTCCTCTCAAATCTTAACAAATATCTTCTCTGCCCGAAGTCATTTCAACCGTTCTGCCATTTGTTATACTTTTCCTTTTATTGTTTGTCCATTTTTTATTCGTTATTTGTTTGTGCGATCGATTCTATGCGTTGATTAGTTAATTGAATTCTGTGTATGTTTGTTGTGTCGACTGAGATGAATATTTTTAGAATTGATTTGTATTAAACCTATAGTTAACTGTAGTGATCATTACAACAACAAAGGAGTTCTCACATTTGTTTAGCACATATGCCAGCTTTTCACAAATTAAATGCTTAAGCAAAACTTTTCAGTATAAGTTCAGTCATTTGAAGATAAATGAGCTTAAGGAGTGTTGTACGGATAGTTAATTGACTCGAAATAGTTGAGCATTTGCATCATCGAAACGGATTTCTTATGAAAGTATGACTCATAAGGAATATGAAGTTCTAGTTGAAAAGCAAATCACGTTTACTGAACTGAATCTCAACTGAAGCAAACTTAAGGTTATGTTGAAAAGGATAAAATATGAAAAGCTAAATAAGAAATACCGTGTAAAAATAAAGTATTGATCCTAAATATAAAGTGAGAATCGATCGACAAGATGAGGTGTGATAAACTCCAATCAACTTTTGTGTCAACGTCTCCATCATTTACTGACTCAATCTAACGCAGCCTAAGTTATAAGTACGTCAACAGTCCGACAATAATCAACTACCGTTACTTTTTCATTCTCCTATTTTACTTTGCTAGATGCTACTTCTTTTGTTATAAATCTCTCTTTTAATTTTGTTTTCTATTCAACAAGTTTTAATTTTGAGTCGACAAGTTGATTCAAAAGTCACATTTATTTCGATGGCTTTGACGCTAAAACAATTAAACTGAAAATTTGAGAAGTAAAACAACTAACATGGTTGTTAGTTGAAGGTAGAAATGTTGCAGACAAACTTTAATACTTAGAAATAGTTTGACTCTAAATGAATTTACTTTTGGTTTTATACTGTGTAATACTATCTGGGGTTTACTTACGCTACATAATTAGCATTAGTTGTATCTGGCTTGATTAGCCAATTCTCTGTTTCTTGTGATTATTCCAATTTCTTAAGAGTCTTAATGAAAAAATGTAATAATTACCATTAGACACACGATATCACATGTGTTTTCTCTATTTGATCTCAAGTCTCATTCGTAGAGAGCCTAAAACTAGCCATATATTAAGAGCTTAATTAAATTAAACATTTAAGGCTTTTATTAGTTTTGTTAGTTGTTTGAAGTGCTCAACTTAATTATAATACTGTTCATATGTTTGTCATTAGCATCATCTGATTGGCACCGCGTCTAAAATACTAAATTGATGGCATCTACCAACAACAGCATAATTATATCTAACACTAGCAAAACCAAAGATCGTTTTACTTCCAATCCCATTACTGATTCCTTTTCCTTAGATCAAAATCACTTCAGTACACATCAAATCTCACTCATTCAAGACAGCAGTTCTGATCTTCAGTGGTGCACTGAAGTTGACTATCAATATAAGAGGTAATCAATTTTTATATGTGCTTATGTTACAAATATTTGTATAATTTATTGTTGAGATCTCATAATTCATATACGCTTTCATGTTTGTAAGGATCAGATTTAGATTTAATGCGATAAACTCTCCTGAGATTTTAAGTAACTTTAGGTCGAGTCTACTAAAACAAATCAAATATAGTCCAAGTCAAACAGTCTATGCACTAAACAATCAAACCAAACAATAACACATTCTACTCTTATTTAATAATAACTTAAATACTACATAATACCTTATGCACTAGATCTGTTCGAAACTCCTTTTCCTATTCGTTTTCACCGACAGCAGACAAATTGTGAAAATATTGATAAATCGAGAAATAATTGATTTCGAGTCGAAACGTAGGGATGTTAAATAATAAATTAGTTTGAAATGCATGCAAGCATAAAGAACTCGATCAAACACTCTTTTTTTATTAACTAAATCAAGAAACTGATAACATATATTCCAAACAGTGATGAGAGTACAAGCTATTCGCGTAGAGCCCCCACGAGTATATTTGAGGGCTCGTTGTTGGGTTCTTCAAACAGTTATGCAACTCCTCCGACATCTAATTACGTAAACATTTCAAATAATTTTGACGCAAATCTGGCTGAAATCGATATGGAAACCTTCAGAAGTGAAGATATTAATACTGTCTTCCTTCAAGCTGGAGAAGATTGTGCTTCACTTTCAAGATCTATATTTGAAGATTCTGTCTCTTTAAGGTATAGATTTATGAAACGCTTTATATGCGTGAATACAAACGCTTTGATTAATTATCATTCAGTGAATACCTATTCTTGTTTATCGCAGTTCTTTTGACAGATCGACGGGTTATTCACATGGAGAACAAGAAGCCTTTTCATCAAAAGAATTCGAAACTTGCGCCAAGAATAAAGAGAATAGTAATCGTGAAAATCATGATCAACTTGAAGGAAAAATGGCTCCAAACGATATTTCTGTTGACAGTCTAGATATGAGTTTCGAAAACAACACTTCAGAGTTATTAATGAAATGCACCGAACAGGACAAAAAGAAGTATACCATCGCTTTTGAAGGCAGTATTAATGCGTCACAAGAGTTCTTAGATCTGAATCAACAAAAAAGATTGAGTCATTTGAACAAATCTAGTAGTTCTCAACTTAATTATATGGCCAATCAGGCAAATAATCAGAAAATGATCAAATCTGAGTATTTGAATTCGTCTCATGATCAAGTAAATCGTAACGTCAATTGTAAAGCTAATCAAATCATCTCAGATATTGATAGTTCTATTTCTAAACTGAGTCAAAGCATACCAAATCTGAAATCTTTAGTAAGAGTGACAGGAGATTGTAGAATACCGTATTGTCCTGTCAGTGGTTTTATGCCATTATATGATTTGCAAAGTAGCCAATCATCGAACTCTCACACTTCTAGCAGTGAATTTAGTCCTCCCCGCTCTTTAGTCAGGATGTTTATGCAGAATAAAACGTCTCCACTTTCCAGTGGACAAATTAGTCCATCTCTCAGTTATGAAAGTCATTCTCAAGAGTCTGCCTCTGGAAATACATCTGATTCTTCGTCGAAACCTAACTATTACAATAATCTGGAGATAACCAGAGAAACGAATAATAACAACCCTTTTTTGGAGAACGTAATCTTAAGAACTGGTTTGACTGATGAAGTTGTGTCATATGAAGACAATTGTTGCAAAAATAGATACAGATATGATTCTCAGAAATTGCCGTACAGTCTAAAACAAACATTCCCTATTAAAGAAGTGGATGAAACAATGACTGATTCATCCAATACTGATATCAATATGAGCAGTATTGATGGCTTTGAGTTAAACACGCATTTATCTGATCTAAATAGAAATGATCTGCAGACACATCAATTTGTTCATAAGCCAAATGATGTCTCTGATGGCTCTAATATGTCATCAAAACTACACCAAAAATACTCAAATACTTCGAATCATAATCCGTTTCGAACGAATATTTCAACGAACTCAAAAGAGGGAAGTTCAACTTCTGGTAACAGTCGATTAGGATTCGAACATCAAAACGCAACAAATGATAACAGATCTAAACATCATAAGTATACCCCAATGACAAACACACGAACAACTAGTACTCAATTTCCAATTCACATTAGAGACAAAGAAGTTCAGGCGTCGCTCACATCTAAAGATTCGCTGAGACTTATTATGAAAGAGGAGCCAAATGCAGAGCAAACGCATGGACAAGCAATGACTTCAGAGTCTCCAAATGAGTCTAAAAGGCCTTTCTATGTGTATTATCCAAACTATTCCTTACCAGATTTGAGCTTTTTGGAGGAAATACTCGAAGTTCACAGCGATAATACGCCACAAACTGTTTTCTTGTCACCCACTAAACATCAATTACCTAGTAAGGACTCAGTTTCAGTCAAAATGCGACAAACGGCTAAACCTAAATGCAGACCGAAATCATACACAGATTACGAAACATTGTCAAAACAAAACTTCAGTCATATTAAAGACTGGGATTCACTTAACATACTTTTGCCGAACGAGTTCAAAGCGTTGATCCAAAAGGCACAGAATGCATCAGTTTCTAAAACTGGAATGAATATAAACTCTGAGAATAAAAACGACAGCACTTACAAAGATTATGATTTTAGAAGTAGTAATAATGTAAGAATGCGTTCTCACAAAAGTAATGTACAATTAGCTGACAATAGTGGTCATTATGGGAATAGAGGCAATAGTCGTAAAAAAAGGTATTCACTACAAGAACCTTATTCAGCTTTCAATCAGCAACAATCGGATTGCTGTAATTCAAGCAATAATATCAGTTGCATGAGCCGTAGTATTACAATGCCTAACTGTCGCAATGTCTGTCATTGTCATCAGCATTGCTATCATAACTGTTGTCACTCCTGTTGTCACACTCCTTGTCACTCCCCTTCGGTCTCGTCGGCCAAACCTTTTCCTCAGACTTCTTTCTGTGACTTCAATGCCAGCTCTATTGACAAATTGTGCCAACTTCTGGCAATGGACTTGAGCTTCAAGAAGATAATGAGTGTCATAAATGGCCAAAATGCAGTACCAAATCAACCAAGTTGTGAACCCGTTCCCGAAGAAGTCAAAGTCAAAGAAGAGTATATTTTGAATAATGTAAACAATAATAATGGAAGTGTTCAAAAAAATAATTCAGTTGAAGACGTGTCGAACAAAGAAGGATCAAATTTCAAGGAATTGAAGCAACACTGGGAATCATTGGCAACAAGTCCCGGGTCGTCAACAAACACTTTAGCTTGTTATTCAACTAAGAAGGAACCAAAAGCTTCGCAACCAAACAAACAAACACCTAAAGACTCGAGCAACAGCTGTGCGAAGCCAGCGATTGCAAAAAAGCCTCAATTAGTATTGAGAAGACCAGTATCTCATATTCCACGACCAACTACTTTAAATACTGATAGTCCTGTGCCCAGTCACCGAAAATCATTGATTCCAGTGCCGAAATCAGCACCAACTAGATCTCCCACACTTTCCGGCACAAAAATCAAGTCAAACAATGCATTCAATAAAAATGTCTATTAAATCATAATTATTTATATAGTTTATTCACATCATCACCTATTGCTGTATTTTCAACAACCAAATCGTTTTCGTTTTTCGATTCATACTTAGCCTCAAACTATTATATTTTTCAACTTTAATTACTATTTATTTTGTTATGTTTTTTCATTTTTATCTACAGTGCAATCAAAATAAGTTTAGATTTCGTTTAGAATATGAATAGAATTAAATTTGTGTTATAACTTATTTAAATTATTAACTAAATTATTTACGAACTAATGTGTTAGAATATTAATCTAGTCTTCTAAATGGTTATTTTTTTATGATTTGCTCGAAAAAGTTGAATTTGAAGTATAATTTGTTTCGATGCTGTAATTATACTTTTAATATATCGTTATTACTGGCAATTATATAAAAAGTAAAACTCATATTGTATTGTCATTTGAGACTCAACTCAATAAATTAACACCAATTTCTCCAATAATTTATTTCATTTGAACAAAAGATAAAACATTTAATTTCTTATAACTATTCAATAGAATAAAAGCCAAGCGTCTAGGATTATCTGTCCCTTATATTAATACTTTTATTCAGCCTCACCCAAGAAGCATGTGATCATTCTTCAAATTCGAGATAATCTCAATTCAAGTTTTAGTCCGAAAAGCCTCGAAAATGGCAGGTATTCAAAATACATATACATATTTGCAGACAATTCTATACATTGGCCATAGAATAACATTAAGTTTGACTAAACACATATTTCCAGATCTTTTAAACTTAGAATTGATCATATAATACAAATAAATAGATATAACATGGACTACGATTTACTACAGTTTAATATCTCATACAGTTATCACTTAAGAGTTAACCTAATGAATAGTTTTTAAATCAGAAGAGTAGAGCTATCTTGACAGTACATGAATAGGATTTGAAGACTAATGAGTTATTCGACGTAAATAACTCTGAGTGTATTGGTAGCACCGGCGCCCTGACGCCAACCGGTTATCACAACAACTGCATCACCGGACTTGAGAAATTTCTACTCTTTCCAAACTCGATCGCAGATTTACATCTAACGTCCACATCTTGAAGCCAGTCATCTAAGCGCGGCTTATCGTAATAAACTGGTAAAATGCCGCGAAACAAGTGGGCTTGTCGTGCCGTCTGCTCTAATCGTGTTATAGCTATTATCGGGCATCTCGGCCTATATTTTGAAACAACATGTGCTGTTCGACCGGTTGTTGTGATCACTACAATCGCCGCTGCCATCGATTTCATCGATGCATCTACTGCGGCAATTGCTATAGTAGTGGTCATATCAGTTGGTGTTGGAGTCTTTAGACTCAGTTCAATAAATACGTTCTGTGAAATTGGGCGGAAATTGTGTTAGTATTGAATAAAAACTATACTAATAGAAACAAATTTCGAAAATAAGCATCAGATCACTGATTAAGCAATCGATACCTTTGAAAAGATGGCTGCTTCTGCCTCAAGACAAATGGCGTGCATCATAGAGACAGCCTGTAGAGGATATTCTCCTTTTGCAGTTTCACCGGAAAGCATAACACAATCGGCTCCGTCTAAGACAGCATTCGCGACATCAGACACTTCAGCTCTCGTAGGTCTCGGCTTTTTAATCATACTTTCGAGCATTTGTGTGGCACAAATGACTGACTTTCCAGCTATGTTGCACTTGGCAATCATCATCTTCTGAGCCAAAAACACTTTTTCAGCTGGAATTTCGATACCAAGATCTCCACGTGCCACCATGATTCCATCACTTTCAGCAATGATTTCATCAATTTTTTTGACTCCTTCATGATTTTCGACCTTAGATATAATCTTAATATCTCTCGGTCCCTTAGAATTCAATATATTTCTGATTTCTTTAACACCTGCACCATTTCTTATAAATGAAGCGAAAACCATATCAACACCTTGTTCGACACCAAAAAGCAAGTCTTGCGTGTCTTTTTCGGAAACTGCTGGCAAATCGACTAAAGCACCGGGGAGATTAACACCCTTCTTCGATCCAAGCATTCCTCCATTTTCAATGTCACAAATGAGAAAATCAGCACCTTTTGTATAAAGACATATGAAATTTTATTTTTGAATACAAATATTAATCAGCTCAAACCGACCAACTTCTTTGACAATTAAAGAAATCAATCCGTCATCGACATAAACTCGATTTCCCGGTATAACAACTTTTGTTATATTCTTATAATCCACATGAATCACTTGATCCGACCCTTTCTCTTTATAACTATCATCGGTGGTTACTTTAACTGAATTTCCTTTGACTAGTTCAACTTCAGCGGTCGGACCCTAAATGCAACCAATTTATGAGACAATCATTTGGTGACAATTGAAGAGAAATGCTTACGCCTTCTAATAAACCGGTTCTAATTTCAGGCCCTTTAGTGTCCAAAGCGATAGCGACAGACAATCTAGGAACTCCTTCTTCTTTGCTCACGATATCCACAGCCTTACGAACGTTTTCAATAGTACCGGCGTGATACTAGTCAGGTCAAAAAGTGGTTAACATTCGAGTCAATAGTACAACTGGAGCTCAATTGTTAGTCAATTGTTAGCATTGCATTGGTAGATTTGGTTCGAACTAATCAATACCTCGTATGTTCCGTGAGAAAAATTCATTCTCGCGATATTCATTCCAGCCTTAATCATATCAACCAACTTGTCCACATCTCGAGAAGCAGGACCTTATTGTTCATCAATTATATTAATGTCTCATTCATTGGCTCTTCAGTTTCTTAACAGTAATTAACAAATTCTTACCAATTGTGCAGATGATTCCAGTCAATCGAGTGAACGATGGTTTTGAATCGATGTCCAGAGCACTCAAATGGTCTAAGCGAGAATCGGCTTCATTTGCCCTCAATTGGTATGGGATTTGATCCAAAGGAGAATTCATTTTTGAATTTTACTAAGTGTCAAATTTTCAATAGTAAATTAAAATGAGTTTTAAAATTATAATATCCTTTAGCTATTGAAGTGTAATCAAATAAATGTCAGTTTTCCTTATGCTTGATTTTCAAATAATGAATGAGAGGTTCAGTAATCAAAGTATTTATAATAAAAATGCACTTATTTCAATCAAAGTTAACCGCATCTGACATTTAAATTACTCTCATCCCACTTACATTTTGACGTACAGTTAGAGTAAGATTAAAACTATAGGGAGACTTGTAATAAATGCACCAATTTTATGATAAAAGAGATTTCGCTTTATTGTAGTTTCGTTAATATCTTTCAAATATAACTTTAGTTAAATACTTTTATCAGTCAGTATTGTATTAGGCTTTCAATGGCTTTCTTTGAAGGACAAATCAAACACTATTCACGCTTTGACTGAGTGTCTCACATGAACTCGTCAGTACATAAGTTATGTCTTGAATGCTTGAATAAAACCCACTCTACTGTCTATAACCGGTTTCATAAGCATCACTTATCTGTGACGACATTTATTGACAAATAAATAAAAGTTACTTAATATGAATTTTATGTTCAAATCATTCGATCCTATCTTACGATCTATTGTCTCAATTGGTCTTTAATTACTCTTCGATTACGAAATAGTTCACTAATTGATTGACACATTGATAACAATCAACCGTCATATGAATTAATGAATTTCAATAAGAGTTTGGGAATAGAATCTAATGAGACATCAAAACTCGAATCGTGTTCACCTCAAACCACTAATAAATCAAAAAGAATCGCATTAATTGGAATCACTGTCTTTGGCAGCGCTTCTGTCGCTTTATTGTCCGTTTGTCTGCCATTTGTTTTTCCGGCATTTCGGCGAATAGTCTTGCCTTACGTTCCGGCCACCGATTCACAACTTAATCATATTTTAAAAGCAGTCCAAAAGTCAAAGCCATCAACACTTATTGATCTAGGAAGTGGTGACGGCAGGATTGTAGGACTATTTCTTTCTTTTTATTCCTATTTTCTTGTCATTCAATGTCTTATTCGTTCTTTTAAAGGTTATCGAGTGTGCAAAAATTGGTGTTAAGTCATATGGTGTCGAATTGAATCCTTGGTAATTATTTCTAAATCTGCTGTTCTCACAAGATTTTAATGATTTGCCAATTGAGAAAATATATTAAACTTGATATGTATTTGGTGCAAATGTTAAGAATTTTCTGGTTATATAATGCAATTGAAGCACAATAACACAAACGTGTTCATGTCCCTTTACCAGTACTCCTCATTATCAGTGATTGAACCTTTTCGACTAACTTAAAGTTAGTCTAAATTCAAGTAATAGATAAGTGAAAGCTGGAGGGAATCGTGTCGCATTCCTTTGTATTTTTTGAGGTCCTATTTCATTTATTGTTTAGATTATCACAAACTTTTTCGTTTGTGAGCTGTGCCTGTAACTAACAAACAAGTCTTTTATAATCTAAACAGCAGATATAAGACCTCAAAATTGGATTCCCTTCAATTGTCACTTCTTTATCATATGAGTGAAACTAAGCTGGAAGAATTTAGTCACGAATGACAAGGAGTACTGTAAAGGACTCGAGACGCATATGGCATTATACAAATTATGTATTTAATTTGTATTGTGTAATCAATAAATTCCTGACATTTGCATTATATCTCACAACTTGACAAATTCAATTCATATCATAGATATTTAATATTGGCTCTGATTCAATTATAGATTGAACTCAAGTAACATCAAAAGCTATTGATACTAAAAATAAACAATAGTTCGCGTATCAGATCCCTCTCAATACATGTCAATCACATGTGTTCGATAGAAGTTCTAATGCACTCAGTTTAACGTTATATAATTGTCAGAAATACAATCGCCTCATACAATACTATTCCATATCACTTATTTGATATCTCAAAATAATGTCTAAATTTGGAATTCCTGTCTCTAATCTTTAGAATCTGTTGCCAAATGATCGAATGGGCATTAATATTTTCGAAATCAATATCTAACTCACACATTCTGATAACTTTTACTTTCAAATGACATTATAATAATAAGGACTTTAATTTGCTTTTAGGCTCGTCTTATACTCTAAAATTCGTTCGCGAGTATTAGGTATTCATCGATTAGCACATTTTGAACGTAAAGATTTGTGGAAGGTTAGTATTAGAAAATTGCACAAACAACTGATTTTAGACTAAAGAATTTATTCAAAAATATGTTCTTATAATTGAGCTTAATTTGAATGCATAGGTTAATGTGTCCAATTATGATAACATTGTCATTTTTGGCGTCGAGCAAATGATGAGTTTACTCGAAAATAAGATTGTGCGAGATTGCGATAAAAGCGGAAATAGTGTAACTGTAATTGCTTGTCGTTTTCCACTACCCAATTGGCAACCAATTGAATCGATAGGATCTGGCATTGACACAGTCTGGATCTATCGTTATCCAATCTTTACGAATCAATGTAAGTACGTTTTGTGATAATTCTTCAACTCAAATCTCCAAACGCTAATTCGAAAGAAATTATGATTCAGTTTAAAGGAAGTCACTCATAATCGTTATCTCATTCAATCACAAGTTTAATATTGAATTTCAAGTTTGTCTTTAAGATTACAAATATATCTTATACCTAAAAGGAATAAAAATAAATGACTTTAAAATATTAAAGCACTATCAGTGAACTAGTGCTCTGTAATGAATCAAATGCTTAATCAATTTGTGTATATTTAAAAATAATTTGAGCAAAGATAGAAAGCTTGACTAAAGTAATGGCACTTTCAATATATAACAAATCCACTATTCTTCACTCAAGTCATTAAATTTGACTCAACTCACGGATCTGCTCATTCAATGCACTTAACAACATGACTGAAGACGTTTGCGATTTAAATAACAAAATTAATAAACTATCACCCGATACGCGGGCATATAGTGCATAAGTTAACATTTTATCATCTGAGATTTGCAGTTTCTATGACTTGTTCAAGAAGATAGTTTTCAATTTTTACATCTCGTTCCAAATAATAAATAATTCAGTCATTCTCCTGTTCCAAGTCATACCATTGTGTAATTTCTTGAGATTGTCCCAATTCATTAAAATCAACAGTTGCGAGTCCTATAATTTTGTTTTTCTTCTTAAACAAATGAGATGATCCGTTTCTTGTGTAAACTATTATTTCAAGTCCATTCGGTCCCTGGGAATTGGCTTCAAACTCAAACCTATAGAGTTGATTATAGTTTAATCAATGAAATGTGTGCATATTTTCGAGCTTATATCAGAATAATTGATTAGTATTTATGTTGAACTTAGTCATGCAATAAATTGCAAACTAATGAAAACGATATCCTAGTAAACTAACACTCGAACGTTTTTCTGATTGATAGTGAAAACTTATCATAAGTTTTCACTAAGTATATTTATCATTAAGTTAATGTGAGTTAAGTTTAAAATGATCACATTTGGTTTACTTACCTTTCTTCAAAAACAGGATCACATGTGTTTCGTTTAGTTTCAGATTTATTTTTGTTTTCCCTCAAAGTTCGCGATCCTTTATCTGGTATTTTGTAAATTTTGACGTAAGGATCGGGATTTTTATCCCCAATTTTCGGCAAATTTCTGTAATGAAACAATTACTTAAAAATTAGCACGAATAAAATTTTTAATCATACGCTGCTTTGTGTAGAATGACAACAAATTTATTCTCCGAAGTGGATTTCCTAATTGTGAGTTGAATTTTCGGATAATTATTGGGTTCTTGAGGAAGCTGCTCAGTATTATTTTCGACAGTTTTAGATCTAGATGCAACCAATTTCATAAAAGGAAGTAATAAGCAGCCAGTTACAAAACTTCAATTCAAAATATGAGTAAATTACATGCAAAATTCTATAGAACTGGAGAACATACCCATTTGTTTTTCCAACACTATTTCTTCTTTCCAATTGAGACACTTCAATGACATCTTGTTTGATACCACTGGTATCAATAATTGGTTGTACCGTTCCTCTAATCATATCTTCAAGAGAAGGTATATCGGTTGTTTCTTCATTTTGTTCTATGGGTTCTTCAACTGTAACTTTAGGTGTCTGTTCGCATTTCTTAGTTAATACTCTTATCATAACGGTTATATGAATTTCACAATCAGTTCCTCTTCCTTGTACTGTGAGCGGATCATTGAAGCATAAGTTCTCACATGAAAGTACATCACGGAGTTTTAATTTGCTGGTTCCTAACTCTTTGTTAGTTTTACTATCAATTATTTGCGCGTGTAATTCTTGATTAGAACTCAAGTTGTCGACTAAAAAGTTGAACGTCTCCTCCCATATAGGATTCGCTGTGCAATTTTTCACGATACTGTGACGCTGTTGATGTCCAATTGAGATAATAACGTAAGGATCCGGTTCTCCTGCTGTTTTGCTAATAACCGGCAAATTTCGAGCGCAATCCAGATATGCTAAAACAGCAGCCACTGACCCAAACGGTGGTTTATCGCATTCACCAGATTTTCCGTCTATTTCTACTGACTCGTATTTACTTTTGATTAGTTTGCTTTCTCTCAATTGTTCATTGAGATTATCGGTAGAATCACTGAATGAGAACCAAGTGGCGCGAACATGTAATGTACCAGTCTTTGTGTCCTTTAGTGTAAGCCACGCTTCTGTTATCCCATCACTTGAAATGTTGCTCAGTGAAAGACAAGTTCTGCCTAAGAAATCGTCTTTACTTCCTTGGTCCTCGTCCATCACTTCGATTTCTATGTTTTGTCCGTGCAAATGATGTACAATAACTTCACAAACGTAATTCCATTTTGGATTTACTGTGTTGTAGATGACTGGGGATCTGAATTCTTGACTGCCGACTGTTATCCTTACATAAGGATCACTCTTTCCAAGACCTGAATAATAATTGATTTATTTATAAGTTAAGGTTATATTTTTTGAGTTAAATGAACAAGTAACTATTCAAATCGATTAAACAAAGCCCTGGAGTCATATGAATTGTTGCTACTAAAAATTGACCCAATTTTCAACAGTTTGCTGTAGTTAAGAATTTGACGAAAAGCATAAATCTTGAATGAAATATTCAAAATGAGCTAACCTAGCATTCCGACGTCTGCCTTTCTCAAGTTTTTTGCTTCTATAACTTCGATGCGCACGGCTCCAATCGGCTGTAAAAACTTTATAGATTTCATCGACAAGTTGTCAATTAGAGGGAATACGTATTTATTCGGAAGAACCATCAGTGCTGCTAACTGTTCTTTAACGGCACGCCTCAAGAAGTCACTGATGAATTTGAGAGACATTTAATGAGATACTGAAACTTAGACATCTGTTGCGAAAGTGTTACCTCAATCCAGGCATATCTAAAATATCAGCCAGATTTGTCAGATTAAATTCAATGGCAGGACTGTTCAAGAAATAGAATGAGACACAGCCTATGAGTGGCATATCTTTAAGAAGTGGTCGTAACTCTACGCGTACGATTCCGTATAGTTGGAAGTCTTTGATTCCAGCTTTCATTCCTTTTATTCTCATTTGAATATCACAATTGCCCGCATAACTAATAAGTTTGATATAATTTGAATTTTGTTGGTGATTTTGATATATTTTATATAAAACATGTACAGTATTTAATTAATCTCACATTATTTCAAGGTCTAATATTATTTCTTCTCTCGATGTATTCTCGTCGTAACATTTGACGCTTCCCAAACGTACCGGCTTTGCATTTTTGCAAAAAGAAAACAATGTTTAAAGTTTTCAAATTCAATTATACCTTTTCGTCATTGCCTCATATTTCAAATGATTAAATATTTGCGTAAATATGAGAAAAGCAAAAATTTGTAGGTCAATAATAAATTGAGTTATTAATGTAGATTTGTTTTAAGGCTTATCGTTTTATTTATCTTAGCATAACAAAATTGTTTTTCTAAACTCGTCATTTAAGTTAAATATAAGTCTATTATGAAATGTAAAGCTTTCTGGTAGTGATCAACAGTTCATCATAACTTCCTTAGATTATTGACTATTCCCAAATATTCGTATAATTATCTGAATATTTGCTAAAAAACACATTAATCATATCTGTATTAGATTTAAGCATTTAAAAACTGAAGGCTCTTAGTGATAATATCAAATAAATGTTAATTAGTATGATGTCATTCTCACCACAGTTCCTAAATCGACTTTTTCGAACCTGAAACTCTTCAAATAGTCAGGCAGTGATGATGTGATGCTCGGCTCAATGCTTTGCTTTATAAGTACTTTCACGTAATCACCAATAAAAGGCCACATTTGTTTCAATATTTTGTTAACCCATTCCGCTCTCTCTGTGTCCTATAAATGTTTCAATCTTTAAGTCATTTCTTTTGTCTGTTTATTTATTTATTTTTCTTGCTTATCATTTGCTTTTTCCTTATTTCCAGTCTCTGCTCATAACACAGTTGAGCAAAATATTCAGTTCTCGAGAATTGATTTTATTACCCGAATTTTTAAACAATTGCATCAATTTTAGTTTATATTTTAGATGTCTCATTAAAAATTGAATTCAAATTTGTACTTTTATGATACGATGATTGTATGTTTTGCTCATTTAATTATGTAAAGAATCCCATTTAAATGTGTGTCAAAATTTATTTTAAGAAAATAGTTGTATTCTAGTGCGAAACGTAAAACTTAAAAACAAAAATCACATTTCGCCTATTCGGTGCTTAAACAGATATTTTTGTCTTGAGTTAATAAAACTTCGTGACAGGATCTGCAACTTTTACTAATATTGAGTTGACTTACAAACTAATTTGATTAGCCTCATTCTGACGAATATTTATTAATCTGGCCAAAACTATAAACTCTTTGTATATTAATTTATTTCAAACAGTGCACTCTTTATGTAATTTTGCTTTCCTAAAACACAGGAATTTCGTTTTATTGTCCTTGTATTCTGATTGAGTTCCATAAAAGGATATTAGTGTGATATCAAGTAATTTATGATTTATTAACTTTAGCAAAATTAATGACTCATTCAATGTAATCCTGAAAAGTTGTCGCTAAATGTCACAAGTTTGTTAAAAAGAAAGAATTCAATTTTCTTAAGTTTATAAAATTTGTAAACTCTACAATTCCTAAAATTCTATCATTTCTAAACCGCTATTAGAATAGAACTGTCGACCAAATAGATAGTCAATGAATAATAAATTAAAACGTTAATTACCGGAAAGTAGACCCAAGTGGGCAAATCTTTGACAGCACAAGTTATGGCTAATTTTTCATTAGAGGCAATAGATCTTTGAAGGTTCACTTTATCAGATTGCTCTTTGAAGTATTTATATCGCAAAGTCCACACAAAAACTCCGATTAGAATCCAAGCTATACTAAATCCCATCCATCCTAAAGCGTAGCCACAGAACAATATCAGGAATAGTTGAAAGTATTTTTTGGAAAGTTGATATAATTCTAGTTCACTTTCAGTTCTAGTATCAATAACTTGAGCATTACTTTCCATTTTGTTGTAGAAATTATTGAATTTGTTGCGATCTCTGATTATTATATACTTATAGAAGTTGCATTATTTCTAACTCATTCACTTCACTCCTACGATATGTTTAAATGGCACTCCTTTATAACAGATAAGGATTCATTGCCAAACATTAAGTAAAACAAGTGAAAATTACCTTCATTAATTACTTGAATGCATTTTAGAAAAAACCAAACTCGAACCACTTGCAGCTCAAATCGATTAGAAAAGTATCAGACCTTCTGCTCTATGCTGATAACTTGACATAATTTGTTAGTTATTTACCTTAACTTTCGGTTTAAAAAAACTGTGCTATGCTTTCAAATGTGAAGTATGTGTGAAAATAACTAAGCCTTGAATTATCGATACCGCTATATCCAAGTTGTGTACACGCATTCTCAATAACTATATTATTACATCACTTACAGAACACTTGGCTTTGTATTTAACTTCGGCATTTCATTAGCACGTGCCCTCCTTCTTACGACTTATATAACTAGTCAATAGTCACTCTTGTATAACGATAAACACTTCTGTAAATACTTCTGTAAACTTTTGTTTTAATTATTCCAGAAATCGATCTCTGAATAACTGACGCTTTAGTTGAAGAGAGTTGACTCCGTAAAAAGTTGAACTTTGGTTTATTGCTATTACTGCAACAATATGAATTCAACACATTTGAGCGAACAAAAATTATGTCAACTTTACGAACTTGATCAATGTGTCAAATGGATCGAACAAAACAATTTTAGTTCGGTTGCTTTACAATTCTCTAGGAATACATTACAATTTAGCTCAAGTATTGTTCTTTACCTCAAGAAAACAACTAAATCTGAATACTATGTATCAGTTTCTACAATGTGTTGTGTTGACTATTTAACAATCAAACATCTAAATGACTCAACTGTTGATTCGATCATCTACTTTGGTAATGTTTGTCTCACTTCGTCTCCATTTGTAGATTCATTACCAGTTTTGTATGTTTTTGGAAATGATTGTAAGTCATTTTTTTCATCTTTATTTCATGATAAACTAATTCTTTGCATTTGTTTCTAAAGGTGATAACGAATCGATTCATTTTATTGAGTCTTCGATTAAGGACATCGAGTCAAACAATACTCTCATTCTTTACAATACATCCAACACTTATATGGCCATAGAGCTCACGAAGAAGTTGAACGAAAACAATGAGTTAAACAGAAAAGTTTGTTTGGCAAAACTGAACGTTATTTCGGAAAAGTGGAATTTTACTAACAGTGTCTCGAGTGTTATTAAGTCGGATAATAGTCAACCAAACGAAACTTCATCCATATTCGGACCTTTTCTTATATCAGATGATATTAAAAACTATGATTTAGTTGTACATTTGGGAAAATGCAATTCATTGCACTCAATCCTAAGTTGCAATAATTTATTAGAAATTGACATCATTAGTAAAGAAAAACAATTGATTTCGTCGAGTAAAGAACTTAGAAAAAGAGTCGCTAAAATAGAAAAATTCAAACAAAAGTCTTGTGCCTTAATTGGAATCATTTTTACTAATCCTTTACCAGATGTCGATAATTTGTGTGCCCAAAGCAAACAATTGGCTAAAAAATTGAAGAAAAAAGTTTATTTTATATCACTTGTGCAAACCTTAGATGAATACAAATTAGGAAACTTCGCACAACTGGAAGGGTTTGTAATCGCAAATTCGTGTTGGTGCTCAACTGTTCTCAATTCTTTGAACTATTGTCATCCCATTTTGAACTGGACTGAATTCGAAATTGCTGCTGGTCTTCAGAGAAATTACGGAAACGTCGACTGGAATAATGAAACCGAAGATGTCAGTTGTTCTGATTCGGAAGATTCAGAATTGAATCCAGATAGTGGTCAACTCATAGAAACTAAAATATTTGACCAAAATAAATGGTTCGGACTACAAGTGGACGCGGGATCGAAAGAGGCCTCAATTGTTAAGAGCGGACAGAGAGGTGTTGCATCCTTCTATGAAAATGAAGACCATTTCTAGTTACTAACAGAATAAAGCAATAATTTATTTTGAATGTCAAGTTTTTTTAGAAAAAAATCAAATAATTCAAAGGCACTGTAAGCTTTAGACATAGTTTTGAATAAAAGTTTCTGATTACTTTTGACTCTAAAATTTATGCGAAAGATTGATTTTGAATGTCTGTTGGCTTCGTATGGATAAAAATTAACTTTAATTTTAGTAACATTCAAGTTACATAATGTTCAAACTTATGTTATTTGACATGGCGGACTTGAGTTCCTTCATAGCTGAGAACCATTCTATTATGCTTTCTTGTCTTAAATGTCAGTAAATAAAATATTATTCAAAGCTAGTTACTTGTTTTTGAGATTTTTACTTCAAATTTTTTCATAGGAATAGCTCGCATGTCGAATATATGTATATATTACTAATTGAGTAAGATTGAAATTTTCGTATTCTACTGTTATAAGTCCAGTTTTTTCGCTTACAAATTAAGTAATGAATATGATTAGTTTATGAAAACGTAATTTTGATAGATTATGTATTTTGTCTGATGAATCAGCAAAAAGTATAATCAAATACATAAACAATTGCATTGTCTTGCATCTTAATTATTTTGTACTCGATAGTCTCAATACGTAGAATCAAGCTTGTTTAAGGTATATAACAATTCAGGTATATATCAATTGAAAAACTAAAACTTATGCCTTTCTCTTCAAAAATAAGTTCAAATATATTTATATAATTTGGATTCGTTGAAAATTGGACGCAAACTTTGACAAATTTCTGAGAAGTTTGCAATTATTTGAAGAGGAAAATACTTAAAGGAAACTGAGAACAGATAGTAGTAATGGTAATGAGAGGAAAGTCCCCAAAATATTTCAATCGAAAATGATTTCATTTGTGATAGATTTGTAAACGTTGCGATTCACTCATATTAATCATTATATTGATATTAATTTAATTAATATAATTTCATTTGATATTGGTTTTAATAATAAAATTGTATATCATTTAATATAATACTTCTCGCAAATAGAAAGTCAACAAATCATAATCGATGGCCAAAACATATGACTATTTATTCAAATTATTACTAATCGGCGATTCAGGAGTTGGAAAGACTTGTATTTTATTTCGATTCAGTGAAGATGCATTCAATACTACATTCATCTCAACTATTGGTATACATTATTAATAATTTTACTATCATTGCTATAATTATCAATAAATCTTAGTTTCATTTCTAATTTATAATCATTTCAACCATTCAATCGTCTAACTTGACATCTGATATACTGAAATGCCTAAGAATTGATTAATGATTATTGAATTGTTACAAATGAATAGGTATTGACTTCAAGATACGAACAATAGAATTGGACGGAAAGAAAATAAAGTTACAGATATGGGACACAGCAGGACAAGAGCGGTTCAGAACAATTACAACAGCTTATTATAGGGGAGCCATGGGTATTATGTTGGTCTATGACGTGACTAACGAGAAATCTTTCGATAATATCAAAAATTGGATCAGAAACATCGAAGAACACGCTTCTAGTGATGTCGAAAAAATGATTTTAGGTAACAAGTGCGACATACATGACAGAAGACAAGTCTCTCGTGAAAGGGGCGAGCAGTTGGCCATCGAGTACGGCATCAAATTTATGGAAACTAGCGCTAAAGCCAGCATTAACGTTGAAGAAGCCTTCTTCACTTTAGCTAAAGATATCAAAACTAAAATGGAAAAGAAACTCGTGAGTCATCTATAACTACATCTTCTCTTATAATGATTTTTCTTTTCTGTTTATTTCGACTTCCGCTTCCCTTTCAAACTCTTCATATTTGTTTGGCTTTCTTTCCTTTATTAGAAGGTATGACTATCTTTAATTGACCGTGTGCTTCATTTCAATTGTGGGTAGTTCTTGTTTTGTAACATTTATGTTGTCAAGTCTACGCGCTTTCTATAAGTTGACTAACTTTCTAATGCAACTTCAAACCTTATAAAGTTCATTTTTCATCATTTTCTTGTAACTGTATAAAGATTGTAAAGATTGATTCCAAAATTCTCAACTCATTATTCCCTAGCATGTTTTAGAAACTTATTTGAGCTAAGCAGCATTTTAATCATAATAAATTATCAAAACAATTAGCTATAAATCAGTGAATCAATTGACTGAAATTGTTTCGTTTGACAATAATAGGAAGCCTCGAACCCTCCGCGAGGGAGTCATCACTTGAGAGCCAATGAGCCAACGAAGAAAACATCAAAATTGTGGTTTTGTTCAATACTCTAAATTTTAAATTTTATATAAATTCACGTTTTAACTAATGTCGGGGGATATCAACCAATTAATAGTTAAGTTTAAACGGGAAACGCCTTCATTCAGTGCCTTTCAATGTAATCCAAATTATCGAATGTTGAATAACATAAAACTATAGTTTGTAAGATTTCATTTTATGATTTTAATTCAAAATTAATTTATTTTATTTGATATCCTTTTGTCATTCCAAGTGTTGCACATTTGAAATTAAACTTTTCTAGTATATCTTCAAATTCAAGTCTGTTGAGTATTTTTGACAATAGATTTTGTCATCTAATTAATAATTTACAAAAAGCCTTATGTTTTGTATATAATATATTAAACCTTTTTATATAATTTATATTTTAACAAAATCATTAAATCATGTGAACAGTTGTCTAAACCTTTTATTAGTATAGTTGAAAATTTGCTGTCAGAGGTTGTGAACCAATTTCACTTCAAATGCCAGTATTTATTATTTCCTAAATTATTATATAATTCAAGCAAAAAGTAGTATTCAAAAATTTTTTACTCAATAATAAGTTTAATATTTGCTAAAAAACTATTAATAATGAATTTGTTGCTCATTTAATTTGCATAATAAAAGTTATGTAAACTATAAAAGTTTTTAGTTATGAAATATTTGAAAACTGAGTGTTTGCAAATTTTCTCACAAATTATTCTATTCTATGCCAAATTTTCCAAACCTAAAATCACTTTTCTTTACTCATCAAGTGAAAATCCAATTTCTATTCATAGTCAGGGATTAAATTCCTATTATTAGATATTTGACATTTTCAAAGCAAATCTCTCTTTGCTTTCTCTCTTTCCGACTTATCTATTATTAAAAAAATAATTCGTCCAGAGTGTTTTCAACGCAAACAACATTGAAAAACAAAATAGGATTGGGGACATCAATGATAGCTTAAGAGAAGTTGATAGAACTTTGCTATTACGTAACTTTTAAGTTCTAATGCAATGACAATTTTGTGATAGTAGAATATCTCGATGGTGACGAGCTCTCAGCGTCAAATCGTCTCTAAATTCATAATGTGAACAGTTTCAATGTTAAGCACAAAACGATTATCTTAAATCATTTTATGCTTTCAATTGAAGGTCATCTTATTCTTAGATCTAACTATTCATCTCTTTAGTCAATAAAACTTTTAGGCTTACAGTTGCTCCTGCTTATTGCGAACGGTTTGAAGCGCTAACTATAAACACAAATTCATTGTAACTGTACACTTCTGTACACAACTTAAGACATTTTTGTGAGGTTCAATGCTAACTATAGCACCATTCACTGTACTACAAACAATTCAGGATTTAATCCTATTTTAGACTTGAGCTTTTTAGTCTATGTAAAGGTACGACAATTGTCCCATTTATTGATTAAACTAAACGTCAAATTTATATTACATTTTCATTGCTTTAAACCCCTAATTATTCACAACACTCACTATAGCTTATCTTTATTTAGTTTGCACTGAAAACTTAACTCATTGATTGAGTCAATATTATCGATCAACATATTTGTTGGTTTTGTGTTTGTTTCAGTTCGTATTTATAATCGATATATCCGTAAATTAAAATTTGCCCATGCATTCAAATCGTGTAAGTCAAACTTGTTTAAAATCATTTCCAATCAATTGCCAATGAGAACTAACTAAAATCATGTCATAATTGTTAATATGGGTTTATGGTTAAGTAATTTGCTGTAAAGTTTGTGCGCAATCTTATTTTCAAATCGAACTTGATAGCCATTATAAAGTTTCGTATCAAACTTAGTGTGTATTTCAATAGAAAATACTACTTCTATGACTACATAATCAGTATGTAAAACACAAAAACAAGATATGGGAGTCCTTCAAATATAGTATTACATATTTGTATTTAATCCAATTGTTAGCTTTTAATTGTGGTCGACATAATGTCTTGTTAAATGTCTATCTATTTGCTATTCTTAAAGCTTCCTCTACAAAAAGGTTCAACATTTTGCTATTAAACAGTTAGGTGTACTCCACTAATCATAAAACAACACAACTTAATCTCCAGCTAATATTCTTTTCTATTTATTCAACTTCAAGTTCGAGTCTCAGTAAATCAAACTTTTTATACTTCTAAACTTCGTTTTCATCTACTCTTTAATTATTTTTGTTTTTCTGTCTAATTAATGAGGTTTCCAACGCAAAAACACAGTTTAATTTAGCTCGAAATATAGGTATGAGTTGAATCAAATAAATGAATAATAAGTTCACTAATAAATTGGCTGAGTTTCAACAATGAAATAATGTTAACACAAAGGCTTAAGTCGAACACTAGAGCTTGAGAAACATTTGAGCACAAAAGTTCGAGCCTTAAACTAAGTCTTTTCAGGCTTATATTACTTATGATTTGCGATTGAGTGAGATAATGCTGATATGAGTCTAATCCGGGTGTTGTCAGTGCTTTGGATTAAAGTTCTAAATTTGCTCTATTTCAACATATTTTACGTTAATTTCATGACGAAATGCAGTCTAAAATTTTCATTTCCTGATTCTCAGCCATTGCTATAGAAATAGTATCTCTTATCAATAAATATTTTATTTAAATTCAATTTTCTTAATCTATACTTAAACTTTAAGCTCATATTTAGTTGGCAGAGCTCAAGACAAAGCAATTATGTGGATCACTTTAGAAGTAATGAAATTTATGAATCATATAATTTTAAAAATGTAAATGAGTTACGTATAGGTAGTGCTCCAGCTATACGTCTACATGTTATGAAACAGAGTGTTAGAGAGAGGGAGAACAACGAAAGACAGTCTCAGTCAGGCTCACAGCTGATCATTTCGTTTGGTTGTGCCTTAAGTGAAATAATGTTATCCAAGATGGAGACCTCCCCTAAACCAAGTCGTGGATCTAGTATCAGATGTGACCACTTTCCACACTTCTACCCGTTTAATAATAATAATAATAATTATGATTTAGTCTCTTTTCTGATTAGATATCACTGTGAGGGGAGAGTCAAACACAACTAATTGCCCAAAACTAATATTACTATTAATTAAGTGATCAACACTCGCATCTCTCAAACAATCTATTGACTGAATATTTGCATTAATCATAACAATGATAGTGAATGTACTGCATCTAAAATGCTCTCCAATATTGACAACAATGTTTGCAGCCATTCGTTAGATCACATCAATTCTCATTCAACTCATATTACTGTCAATAGTGAGTCACAAATCAATCCTTTGTCAAATGACACACAAATGTCTCTCAAGTCTACTGTGACCAAATCCGATAAAATCAAAGAATCCATTCAACAGACAGTCAGGTATTGATTGTTTTGTTATATGTTTTAATTGGTTGTGTTTAATTGTGTGCTTAGTTGTGCTTTTTGCTGATTTTGAACGCAATTTAAGCTAATGTTGTGTCTTATAACAAAATGGCCAAAAACTGGAAACCCTTTCATTTTTTATTGTATAACTCATTCATATCCTCACTAATGATATGATTACTCATATCAATATTCATATCACTAAGTATTAGCTAAATATTATAATATTTATACTAATTCTTATTGTCAACTATAAGACAATATTTTCGTTGAATATTGAATTGATTGCAAACTAATTGCTATTGTCTCACTCTTTCCAGTGAAAAGTCAAAGAAAAGAATTGCATCTATTATTGTGAGTATTTATGCAACTTTTATTTGTTTATAATATTTGTCAACTTATTTATAGCCATAATACATTCATTTCAACTTCAAACTATATCTCTCTAAATGTTTAATTATAGACTAATGGCGTTATTATAGATTATTTAATTACAATTATTTTGTGTCCAATTTACTTAGCGTTTATTTTTTTTATGGTTAATCTTTTAACACGTATTTAACTCTTAATAACCAAACACTTAGTCTCAAGTATTTTTTATCATTTGAACAACTCATTTATCAAAATTTGTTTAACTGTCAGAATGAAATCGATCAGTTCAATGATATCGAAAAGCTGTTGCTTTACCTTCAACTGCCGAACGGTTCAGCGCAAGAAGTCGATCCTTTAAAACAGTAAGTTGCCTATCAATCCTTTCTTAGCACTGGCTTTGCGAATCAAATCAATTAACCAATTGAGTCCAATGATTGATTTGATAATATTGGTTTACATAAATATTTATGAGTCACACATGAAATCGATTGCTTGGTTGAAACTTTTACTCGTACATTATTCTGATTTTTATGATAATCCTTTCATAGAAATACTTTGACAGTTTTCTTCATATAAATCACAGTTGTATCGATCACTGCCACTCTTCACAACCAAAATAGCCATTCATTAATTATTTTTAGTCATTCAAACTATTTTGACGAGTTTGTTAGCAATTTTCAGCTTAAATATAGTTTGGAATAATTGATTCTCATCTTATGTGCAGTTCCTAGTCAAGCGAATTACTAAAGTATTTTTGATTAGTGTTGAAAGATATCAATGATTGGAAACGTTTCACTCAATCATTTTGGCAAATGCTATTTTGAGTTGACTTTGAATCAATAATTGACATTACATTAATCTACGTTAGAGATTGTAATACTTTACTGATTTTACTCTAAAGGAAAGGACCAGGAAATCCATTTGGCAAAAAGGCAGATATAGAAGTGGCCCAAACATACACATGGATTCAAAGTCACTTGGAAGAAGATTCAACTGTATCCCTACCTAAACAAGAAGTATATGAAGAATACAAAGCCTTCTGTGATGCCAACAAGTTTGAGCCTCTTTGTGTGGCAGACTTTGGCAAAGCTATGAAACATGTGTTTCCTAAAGTGAAGCCAAGGAGACTGGGCCAAAGGGGAAATTCCAAGTATTGTTACAGTGGACTCCGCAAGAAGATCAATATCGAAACACCTGAACTTCCGGTTCTGGACACCAGCTCTTATGAGTGTGTGAAGAATGAAAGGAATTCAGAAACCGATAGGAATGGTGACAGCAGCTTTGGCAAATGTCTATTTCCTGATGAATCGGTTCCTGAAATGAATGTCGCAAATAATCTCATAATAGAATGGGCCTCGAAATCATTGAATCGAAACTTTGATTCAATAGTGGAGTTAGCCCAATATCTGATTAATTCGAATTTAGTTGATACGAGATCATGCGATGCAATAACTTTGAAGTCAACAGAAGAGAAGCACTTGAAGCCTAGTTCAAAGTCAAATCACTCGACGCGAAGACGTGATGTTCAGAATCAGTTGCAGAAAAAGATTCACGAGAAAGAAGCGAACAAAGAGCTAAAGAAGAAATCGGAGTCGAATAAATCTGTGGATAACATTAAAGCAATTCAAAACTCTTTAAATAATTCAAAAGGTATGAAAAAGAATAGAAAAAATAGTGCCTCGAAATCTTTAGACGAGTTTGAATGTACGGCTGTTGTCACTTCGCAAAATGCAATAACAATCAAAAAAGAGCCTGAAGTGGAACTTTCGCCTACTTTTCAAACGAATCAACTAATTCAGTCAAACAGACTTCAAAACAAAGTAAGTTTTATTACTTGCAATGTATAACTCGTTTGTCAGCTATATCGCGCTCTAATAAACATAACAAGCGCTTGCTCAATATTTGAACCCTTCACACAAATCATTTATTTTTCAAAATCAGTCCTTAATTTTGATGACTTTATCAATGATTTTTCAATTGGAAAACATCAAGGATTAAATATGATTCAAATAGTATTGAACTATAGAACTTGTTGAATTTTTAAAATCTCTATTGATTCAAATGTTATGTAGTTTTTGTGGTTCAGTTCATTACAAAGTGTAGTTAGAGATTGAGCAGCTTAGTAAGGAGTTACAATAAAAAGCTTCTAATTTATCAAAATTATGTGCGAAACAATATTAATATAAGGAAATTGAATGACATTTTTTAGGTTGCAATCCCTCGAACTGGTACCCCATCTCGTATAGCACAACCGACTATACAGACGAGCATAATAATAGTTCCGACCGCGACTGTCGGACTTGCGTCACCTCAATCATCGATTACTAATGAAAATACAGCTACCACTACAACAGTCTCTACGATATCAAGTTCTCCCTTAAAACCCACAACATCTAAATATAAACGAATTCAACCTAAACCTGTGAATATAAGTCGATCAGATTCGGAGTCTGCCGTTTCTGTTGCAAGTTCAGTCGAATGCTCAACACCTGAAGCACTCAGCAATACAGGCAAAAGAAGACATTCGGTGTCTGTTCCGATACGCATGGAAAGTACAGCTAAGCTAAGACCTAGTGATGAAACATACAATGACAAACATTCGCAAACAAAGAGACAGATGGAAGAAAGAGAGACTTCCGTTTTCGTCAACAGTAAAAAGAGACATATCGATAACATTGATACAATTAATACTATGCTATCAAATAATAATAATAATACAAATAGCAGTGGTTTTGATGATGCCAATTCTAGCAATAGTTTGTCTCCTCTCTCTCAGGAGTTGCAGATAATTACAGGCAATGGTCAAGCAATGTGTGCTTCAGACATTCGAATACAGGAAATCGAATCAGAAGCTCTAATGGATTATTTCAGTGCAAACCCTACATCAGTCACAAATCAGAGCAAAGATCAATGGGATACCAACCATCCTGTTAATAAAAATGCACAACTTTCGCAATTGAGAAAGCTATTAGAAAATCATTTGCCAAATGCTACCAATAATAAATCAGTACAACAAAGATTAGCAGATTCAGTACAGCTCGAAACTTACAGTGAATTAAGAGAAGCTTTGTTAAGAAAAAACTTGAATAATTCAGTTCAAACTTTTGGAACTATAAAGACTAGTAATGATTTAAATGATCAAAATGTGATTTCTATTTCATCAAAAGAATACCCGAAATCCAGACAAATAGACGGTTTAGTGACGTCTCCGGTTTTGGATAATATGCATTGTATCTCAACCATTACCAAAGGTTCTCCGTTTGCAAGTGTTGACTATTTCACGCCATCAAATCAGTTATTAAATGATAATAATAATGGATTACACAGTAATGTTCACGTTCAGGTGCCATCAGTGCCTCCAAGTCCCAATGCTCGAAGACGTGCATTCAATTTTCAGCCAATTTCGCCGCGAAATACGCCAACAATACCAGAGAACGCTGCAATCGACACAACGGGTTATAGCAATTACAATTTGAATTCAACGATGAATTCGCCGCCTCAATACAGACTAAATCAGAAGACAGTGGGAGTGGGGCCATCACAGCCGTCGAGTGAGGCGAACAGTCCGTTCGTGTCTCCGCGTTCAACACCTGTACCTCTATCCAGATCTCGCCACAATAGTGGACAAAGTAATTATAGCGCTTTACGTCAAACTCCATTACAAAATTTCGATTCTGGGGTCTCATCGATATCAAGCTCTCCTTTTATATCACCTCAATCGACTCCTGTGCCTATTAGTCGTGTTCGTGCCGGCACTGGAGGAATGCAACGCAACTTTAGTCGAGTTCGTCACAGCTCAGGACCTGGGGGTCCGTTGAATATGAGTGCGGCCGCGGCCAGTCTCTTATGCCATAGAAGTAATTCTCTGTCTCCTATGATTGGCGACACCTTCTCTAATGCAACTGCTTGTTTAACGCAATTAGGAATCAATGAATTAAATGCATCTCAAATTAGTTCTCTTCCAAGTAATACAAATAAGTGCGGAACACCTAATTCTCCGTTGTCTCCGGTCCCAGTTCTCCAACAATCGGATATGAATCAATTGACTAATGATGCAAATCACGGCAGCTCTGATTACGTCTATAATCCCGAATGTGAAGTATTACAAAGCGATTGGTCGTCAAATCGGATCAAGACTGGAATAAGTAACAGTTTGGTTAATAGACACAGACATTCGTCTAATCCTTATACCAGTCCTTCAACGCCAGTAACTCCTAATTTCGAACGATTTTCAGAAGAAATATTTTCACTTATGAAAAATCCGACGAACGAGAGGTGTGAAAACGGCATTTCATTGCCTAATGGTAATAAGCCAGTTGCTCTAAACCGATGCCAATCAGTTCCGGTGCACCAGATGATTAACTCAAATATAAGTATTGGCAGCAAAAGTGGTCACCAGTTGGCTGAAGCGAATAGTGTTGATTTAGGGAATGGTCTACTCGACGAAAGCGCCAGTATTTCGAAGTCATATCCGGCAACACCGATTTGTAATCAAAACTTTCAATTCCCTCCTTCGCCGCCATCTTCTACTAAGTTGCAAACAGTTATGGGTAGCGATGATGTAATCTCAGGGAATGTCTTACAAAGTGGTCAGGACCTGATGGTTTCAGGCGTTCAGTTGACACACGATAGTGTCTGGAACAACAATATTGGCAGTACTCAACAGAATGATAACGAATTGATGACCATAAATGTGAATAGCATAGGATCGAACTCTTCGAATGCAAGACGTAATCTGAACGAACTGTTGTCTGACCCGCCCGATGACCTCCAAACGACTTTAGAGGACTTAAGGGACTGTGATAATGATTTCTCTAGATTCGCCCAAGAACTTGAAGCTTCGTCTGCTTACGACGACTTAAATTAACGGACGATTATTACAAAATATTTTCAACAGTTATATTGTTAGTAACTGCCCATTGAGTTGATGGGCATCTGATTTGAGTTTTGACTTTCTAACAGTACTAATGCATTGACTTCAAGTTTGATTCTCTAAAGGGCTCGTGATATCTAAACCTTTGAGATTTAGTGCATTTGCCATAAGATAAACAATTCATTACATATAATACAAATTTACTATCTCTGCATTAGTGCATTCCTATCTTCTAGTTATTCGCTTTAAACTTTTATTTTAAATTCTATGTCTTATTACAAATTTATTTTATTATCTTTAAGGAAAAATTTGAAATTTCTTAATTGTATGTTAGACGACCTTTCATTTCGGCCTTCCCTTCGAAATTAAGGGGTAATTGTACTGATTAGAGACCATTTCTCTGACTCTAAAAGACCCTTTTTTGCTATTAATTTTCATTTTGCTTGTCACACACTTTAATATTCAGTATTTGCCCAAAATTATGGTAACTATTATTTTTTTAATTGAGGTTCATTTAAAGCTTTGAATGCATTTTCAAGCTGTAGAGTCTTTAGTTTATCAAAACAAAAACTCATTGTATCTTACACAACAACTAATAGATAATATAAAAAACTAATCACTTTTTCCAATTAGATCTCCTTTCAATTGAAAGGCAAACCAATTACCAGATTTTTATATTTAGACGATAGGAAACTTGATAATTGACTGACATCCAGTCTTAACTTTAATTGACTTAGAACTGAATGTTCTGAAATGAACTAAAAGCTGTTTGAAAACTAGCTGAAGAGCACTGTTAGGTTTTGGTATAACTGTCAATCATCTACGAATGATACGGAATAAGTGTGTTCTGACTGTTAAATGGTCTCAATTGTAGTACAAAAGCCAACTTAAGATATGCCAACTAATTGTTTTAGTGTAATTATAAGGATATTTTAGAGATAATATGCTTTTATAATTCGATGTAAGGTTTTGGTGCATCTGTTGAAACAGTGTCCCAAACCGTCATAAATCATTTAAGACCTGGTGATCTCATAATGGCTGTTGATTTTGTGAGTAAGACCTCGTGCGACACATTATACAAATTTATTTCCCAAAGCACTAAATGTCTTAACTGTAATCTCATTGTTATGTGACATTCGTTTAATACTTTTAACATTTTTGAGTTCATTATTACATAACAACAATTAGTTATAGCTATTTGTTTAGTTATACTCTATTTATCCAAAAGACATAAGAAATTTGATTTTGATTAGATTCTTGTAGACACGAGCCGCTCTTCAAATGGACTTATAGTGTATTTGAAAAGATTTGTAGTGTATCTGAAAAGGTTTTTAGTGTATCTGAAAAGGTTTTAGTGTACCTGAAAAGGACTTGTAGTGTATTTCAATCGGATAAGAATATGATTTGAATCATTTTCAACAGTGAAACGTTGAAACGCACACATTAATACTTTTATTCTAGTTATTATACATAAACTTATATAGTATTTGATGGTCAAACAAACTATGGGTATAATTCAATTTGATTACGATTCGCTACTTTAGCACATTTCACAATTAATATGTAAGAAAATCTTCTGCTTAACTAATTATATCAAATCATACTAACTATTGCTGCTGTTCATTCTAATTATTATTTGCTTTTTAATAAAATAGAGCTTCTGTTTAACTCGTTTTAATCGTTCATTTTTTCATACTTTCCAGTTTTTGTCGTAATACACAAGTCCCTACTTTCCAAAATATTCATCTGTTTTATTGGCTAGAATTTTCAGTTGACTCTTATTTTAGTTGATTAACTAAAGTATAAGTATGTCAACTTTTATTAGTTAAAATTTTATTAATCAAAATTTGAGTCGTTAAACCGTTTGTACGCAAGTTTAGAAAGAGAGAGAGAGAGAACAGAGGCTTTTCTTACTTATTAATACTCATAGTTATTTGTAATTTTCAATTTTTCGTTTTGTTAATAAGCTGAAAGATAATCATTTATATAAATTTAATTAAATATATATTAACTGTCAAATTATTAGAAATAGCGTAGAAGCAAACAATTCTTATGATTTGATAATACAATTATATGTAATAATTAGTATTATAGCGTTAATATCACAATATAATTATTAGCTATAACTCATTTTCAAATTCGTCTAAAATCTCTTTAATTAAAACAATTTATTATTATATAAACTTTAGCGCATATCAAATTTTCAATGTTTCTCAAACTATTCATCTATTATGCGCTCAATTGCGTCTAATTTTAACAAAAGTTTCTGATAACCAGATTAAATGTTCACTTTGTTATAGACGCTATTCAATCAAAATTCAGAATTTGAGATTTTTCTGACTGCCTTTACTGTGATGTACTTTATCTAAAGCCTTAAGTGCATTTCAAATAATCTGTAATCAATCGGTCAGTCACTGTCATGTTTATTTTATGTCAAACGGGATCAATTTATCTATAATACAAATTATTCAATAAAAATAACATGATTTCAATTTAGAAAAACTCAATTTCATTTCATTTTAAATTAAATCTATTATTAAAATGTCTAAAATTTCTATTGAAAGTCAAAAAAATCAGATTATACTATTAGACTGATTGTATAAAATGTTATCAGGTGAACAGATAGTTTACGAAGAACAGGAAACTTTTAGTTTACAGGCCCAAACTGGTGGCTTTTGGTCATATTCGGACACATCGCCTTTATTTGGTTTATCGAATTGACTCATCTCATCGTAAGGATTTTCCAACAATTTCAACAAGTTATTCACTTCACTAAAGTCTCCGTTTTCTGCCCTTTCTATCGCTCGTTTTGCCAAATAATTTCTCAAAATATATTTTGGATTGTTTTCATTCATAGTTTTGATACGTTTAGCATTGTATTGCTCCAACTTTTGAGTATCATTTTCTAAATCCTTGATCTCATTCTCTATTCTCAACACATATTTCTCGATCCATTGCTCCCAAAGAGCTATGTCTTCAGATTTCTTCTGTTCAGGCGTTATTTCCTGATAATTACAAAAACAATAATTTAAAATTCCACTAAAAACTTAATTACACTACTAATAATGATAAGCTTAAATTTCAGACTAATTTACGGCATTATCAGTTTGAATAATCAAATTAAGATAAGATTGAAAAATAACTAAAATTAATGAAACACTCGTTTTGTGCAAAGCTGATTGATTTTCTGGTAATTAAATTGTCATTTATACATACTTTCAACTTATTATTTTCTTCAAGTTTCGCAATAACCCTTTCTATTGCCTTCGGGCCTTTTCCGAGCATTTCTAAAAGTTGAGGATTTGTCTGTAAAATCATTAGAAATAATTGAAATTCTTTTGAATCAAGACTCGACTCGTTGGCTTGAATTAATTCTTCTAGAGAACTGCACTGCAATAGCAGTTCATTTTTCAAACGGTCAACACTTTGTTCGTGATTTGGTAGACCAGGAATTGATAGTAGATTAAGCAAACGAAAAGAGTTCGTGAAATCTGCACCAGTTTTCTCCATTGCATCCATAAATGACTTGATCAAATCGTCATCACTTAATAGATTTTGACTGGTTTGATCGAGGCTTACAAATAGTCCTAACTTATTCATCATTTTTTGCTTATAAAGGGCATTAAATGTTTTATAGTAATTATTTTCGAGAATGTCCTTTGTCTCTTCTAAAGGTATGATAGGTTGAAGCGCTTCTGCGAACTTAAAGAGATTCCAGTGACATATTTCTGGCTGTTTTATAAAAGAATATCTTCCGCCATCATCTGACGAGTTGCAGACGTGGTCGGGATCATAGCGATCCATGAAACCAAACGGACCGTAATCTAGAGTCAGACCAACAACACTCATATTATCGGTGTTTAGAACTCCGTGACAAAAACCAATTGTCTGCCATAATGCAACCATTTTTGCTGTTCTTATCACAACTTCTTTGTACAACATTTTATATCTTTCGTTTATATCTATCTCACTATTGATTTCTGGAAAAAAAGTTTCGATCACATAATCTGTTAAAGAGATGAGTAAATCTTTTTGGCCAACACTGGGCCCGCGACGACCTGTCATTGGATCAACGGTTTTGAATATTTCAAAAGATCCAAAACGAATAAAAGTAGGAGCGATTCGTGAAATGACAGTACATTTCTCGAGAACTGGGTTTCCGTCATAGAACATATCGCGCACCACTTTATCATCTGATGTGATACAAGTGGCCGATCGAGTAGTTGGAACCCCTAAATGATGCATCGCTTCGCTGCACAAAAACTCTCTGATACTCGACCGCAACACTTTTCTTCCGTCTGCTTCTCTCGAGTACGGCGTCATTCCAGCACCTTTTAATTGTAATTCCCATCTCTGGCCTAGGCTGTTGATTATTTCTCCCAAATAAATGACTGCTCCGTCACCCAATTGTCCGGCAAACACCCCTTCAATTCAATTATTTTGAATGATTAATAAATTGTTTTAATTATAATCAAAATTACTTCAAACAAGTGTTGAATTTACTTTGAAAGTATGAAAATTAAGATCTATTGAAATTAAAAGACAAGACAAACCGAATTGATGTCCACAATAACAATGAGACGCTGTCTGAGAGCCAGGAATTATTTTATTTCCACTAAAGTATTCAACGAATTCACTTCTTTTAGTTTCATCTTCTTCGATATCAATCAGCTTTAGGGCTGACTTCGAATAAGCTACTAATTGAGGATTTTTTAAAGGAGTTGGTCGCACGTAAGAAAATATCGAGTTATTGACAGTTCGCACGTAGTTCTCTTCAATCGGATCAATGGCTAGATTTCTGAGAGCTTTGTTATCGAACTCTAATGTTTCTAATGTTTTCGATGTTTTCCACATTTTCTTATGTATTATATTAATTGATTTAGACGACGACTCATTCACGTTATAAACATTTAGCAGTGGTTTTAATGAACATTTCCTTAAGTTTGTTCCAACTGAACAAAGCATTCAGATAATCAGTAAAAGCTCAGATTTGTTTCGCAATTTTGTTTTGGGAAATAGTAAATAAATACGATTCAAATAATATTTAGGTTTATACTGACTTTTGAAGTGTGCAACTCATCATGTGATCCCTGTGATCACATGATCCTAAGCCTATTACGTCATTGCATTCATAGAAAGTACACATAAAGTAAGAGTAAAACAATAATAGTTATAGTAGTAGTAGTCGTCACAGATTTAGTGCTTGGCTTGAGCTCAGTTGTAATTTTGGCTCACTTTCAATACAAACTACAAAACTAGATTCTAATTTTGTTTTTTTTTATTTATAAATTTGAGGTCACTTTTGACAGAACGCAAAACCATTACATATTTAGTAACGATAAACTGACAAAATATGGGTGTTATTCGCAATTTAAATACTATTAATAATAATAATAATTCGTTTGAAGATCAACTCATTGAAGACATTATCGATAAGTGAGTCCCAAATAATTGTACATTTATTAAATATGGACATTTTAGTAACATTGCACATAATTGTATGGATACTAATGACTGAATCCGTTTTTGCGTCACTTAATCGTTTATTTAACGATCTCATTCTATAATTTGCATAACAATTTTAGTTGTTTTTCAATAAATAACCAAATGATTCCTAATATTTTGCAAATATTTGCAAACGTCAATTAAACGAAAGTTGACTTAAAATCGAAATCTGTTTTATTATAGTATTATCGATAACAGCATTGAGAATGAGATTGAGAATGAGACTCAAGTAGAAAGTGGTCGTCGATCGAATCGCAATCGTCAAAACCGTTTAAGACGAAACAATTTGCGACCAGAACCAACGTTTCGTGGATTAGGCCTGAGAGGAAAGAGCCATAAAAAGCATAGAAGATATGCAAATGGTAGGCATTCATAAGACTTATGTAATGCTTTGCCATTTATGCTATTCTGCCTATCATATCAATATTGATATGATGTTTGATATGATGTGCAATTTGTTTAGATTTATCAAATAATTACAATTAGAGTACAGTTTACGATAGAAAACGTAAGTTTTATTATCGACTTATCTCTGAGTATATTTGAGCATCGATTCTATTAGTCATTCATAGTCGAAAAGCTTATTGAACACATTTTGAAGAAAAGTTCAATTTTATTTCAATCCTAAAACTATAAGTTTTAGCGTTACAATAAATTAACGAAAAAGTGTTTGTGTTCAGCAAATCTTCTGCCGAGAGAATATGAGTCCCTATCCGATGGTGAAGAACTGAACGATATATCCATTTATGACTTTATACCTCAAACTGTCTCAGCATTTGCTCAATTATTAATGGAGAAGGAGAACATGAAAGCCTGGAATGATATCATCAATTGCACCGAAGACCAACAAAATGAAATGTTGGTTAATATGGCTAAAGAGCGCAAACAACAGAATGGTGTTAATGATTGCGAACTGATTGGTGGCAATAAAGCTGATAAGCGCAAAACTCAGCCTGCATTCAGTGCCGATCAATGTTTTGAGAGAATTGATGCCGATCTCAAAAATATGCTCAAAAAGAAACATATCCCACTTGTAGGTCAAAACTTTTACAATTGATGTAAAATTTGATTTTTGAGTTCTACAAATTTAGGGAGTTTTGGCTTCGATTGAAGAAGAGATAACAAACTTCTTCAATGATAGGCCGTCTGCCATCTACAAGTCGTGCCTTTCATCTGGTTATCAGCGGTTATTGCTCCACGCCTGTTGCCAGTACTTGGATTTAACCTGCCTCAGTAAGAGTTTAATATGCTCTTCATTTAATCAGTTTTAACACTTTGACTATATCATAGGTTTCGATAAGGCAGGTGAGCGCTGGTCAAAGGTTCAAAACAAAAATGACTACTTCTTACAGCCGACTATAATGCTTGCCAACTATTTGGAAATGCGTAACAGAACCAACTATTATCGCAAATCCAATTCATTTCTTTGACCAAATTCCTCATTCGTCTTCAACTCTTATGTATTAATTTACTGATTGTACTATAATTTGTTGACAAATGTGTGAACACTGCCTCTTATTTTAGATTTCGCTGTTTTACTTGAGAATCATTTTTGAAATTTTAAAATAATGTCTTCACATTTCGAGCACAATATATACAATGAAATATTGACTTATCCAGTGTATAGATGTCCATGGATTAATGTAATTTTAAATAGTTTAATAGTTTACTTGTGTATAATGCAAACTAAATTAAAAAGTCTTTCTATAAACAATGCCAACCATAAACTATATAAACTATAACTATAATAACAATTAAGTATTGGTATTATGAAAATATTGAGAAGCATAACAAAAGATAATTATATAATTTTAGTTTCTCCATGCGATAACGTTATAAATTCGTCTTCACTTAATTTTTGGTCTTGTAATGCGGTTTTTAATCTCATCGGAGGCTCTAAATAATATTCATGAGCTAACGCGAATGTTCCCCAATGCACACCAACACTAAATTTACTTTTAACATCTTTGTGTATTTCTACGGCTTCTTCAGGATCGACATGTTGAGGACGCATAAACCATCGCGGCTCGTAGGCGCCAATTGGTATCGCAGATATATCAAAGGGTCCATAAGTTTCACCGATCTCCTTGAATACAGGACAATATCCCGTATCTCCAGCAAAAAAAAATCTATGTTTAGGTCCGATAACAGACCAACTGCCCCACAAGACTTTACAGTCATCATTAAGACCTCGTTTAGTCCAGTGTTGAGCTGGAGTAAAAACGAATTTGATTTCAGGTTTATTAGGTATACACGAGTGTTGCCACCAATCCAGTTCTATCACATTATTGCAGCCGACACAGCGCATCCAATCAGCTAATTCTAAGGGTACAAACCAATACAAATTATCACCGAAGCGAGCGTTCAGCGCTTTCACACTTCCGACATCCAAATGATCGTAATGGTTGTGACTTATAACCACTGCATCGATTGGAGGCAATTCGTCGACTTTGACGGCAGGTCTTCTGAATCTGGCCGGACCAATCAATTGAGTAAACGAGGCTCTATGACTGAATATCGGATCTGTTAATATAGTTATGTTATCGAAGTTTATTAAAACAGTCGAATGGCCGATCCATGTTATCGAAGCTTTGTTCGATTGAAAATTGAAGTCCGGCTTCAAAATAGGTAACGATTCGTCGAGTTCCTGTTCAACAATAAATCTTAAATTATTAATTAAACTTGCATTAATCAATTTTATTGATCAGTTATAAGTTTGATGTTGTCTTTTCTTTTAGATTATATCCAATTTTCTTCTATTCTTTCAATTATAGAAACAAATTGTTGATCATGTTCTTTATGATTATATAAATTATCGACAAGTTTTCAAAATACTTTTCCCAATCAATCTGAACAAATAACCAACAAAAGCTCAAACAATCATAGTTTACCTGGACTAAAATTTAAGAATTTGTTAGTTATATAACCGAATTGATTAGAAAAGTGCTCTGAAACATAATCAAAAATGCGGATGTTGACAAGTCTCTAAAGACGTCTGAATTGTATTAAATAGTGTAAATAACCAAAAATAGCAATTGATTGCTGTTGATACTTATCGTAAAGTAAACATCAATTAGCATTATTATTAATGAAACTTAAGCGAGTCCTCCGACTTTTAATAATCAATTACTATTTAAGGTATATTCAAACGACAACATCAACACTCCATTGCACTGAATAACTAAATCAATAAGTAAGCAATATAACCTCTTCTTTCGACGGTAAATTACTGTGATTAGTTTCAAACATGAACTTAATCATATTGAGAAAAGTTGGCCATTTCCAAGTGGGCCAGGGGTTCTTGAAGCGTCCATCAACTCGGACAGATTCTTGGAGCTGAATATTAGCGCTGACATTAGCCATAACTGGTGTGCACAGTAAAAGATCAGTTGGTTTCGTTAGCCTTGAGTTCTAGAGATTCATTATCAAACAATGCATAAGTAATTGGAGAGTACTCTGCAGTAGAAAGGCATCTCTTGGTCTCTATAGTATACTAGAAACTTGTCTATTGCACTGCATACTTCATTTTCACTTTGATTCGCTATTACTCAATATTTGAATAGTAATTTTAACAATTATTTTCCCTGAATAATTGAGACTAAGTATATCTGCAACTAGATGTTCAAGCATAAAGTATTGATTTTTCCTATTTTAAAATAGTGAATAATGCAACTGACGCGGCTGATGCAACTTTTCGATTACTAACTTTTCAGAGTGCCTAAACTGGCCAAAATAGGATTGTGATTTTTCAAAATAATTTCGAATCCATAAAAGCTTACTTATTGTTGACTCACTTGACAATTAGTGTTTAATGAGACAAATAGATTAGATCATCGTTAATATTATCTCTATCGAAAGGTAAACTCAAATATTTGACTTTATAACTTGGAATGAGAAAACTTATAAATTGTTGCGTCAGAAATTAGTCAAGGTAACAATACTAATTAAAAATTTTCTCAATCTCTTGTTAGATATGAAGTTTTGCCAAATTCAATTTTCAAGTTAAACAAAATACTGTATAAAAACACTAATGAAGCCCAATTACAAGTTAAAGCATATAATTGACTGAAACTTTAACTTTTAATTAATTCAAATCAAAAGTTTTAAAGTTTCACTACTGTAGTCAAACTAGAATTCAAACTTAAACTAGTAAAGGGTTTGACACGTTTGACTGACAATCAATTTACTGATACTCATCTAACAGACAGGTACTCTTGGTGGACACTCATTTTACCAACAGGTACGTTTGGTCGAGGTACATTTGACAGACAGGTTGAATTTATAAAAACTCATTAAAATTAAAATTGCAACCTTGTTTAAAGGAAAAAATATTATGAGTAATGGGTTACGGGAAATTTTCGATTTTCACGCTTAGAAACAAATATTAGCCATCAATTGATTTTAACTATCAACTCATAAAACTCATATTATCAAACTTATTAGGCTCTCCGTACATAGAATATTTGTATAAATGGTTGGACGTCACTATAGACTGATTACATGTCGGTAATTTGAGTGCTTATCAAATGTACATGTCAGTCAAGTGATTGTGACCCACCAATAAATGTAAATCTTCTAGATTCACAGATTCACTTTGAACGAGATGATTTTCAAAATTTTCGATTATCTTACAGAAGATACTTTTAGTTATGTTTGCTATTTGTTTTTTATTGCTTTCAATGTTCTTATTGATTAAGGTTAAAGGTAAACTTACATTAAAGTTGCTTAGAGTTCGATTTTCATCGATAGCCTTTTTCGATGAAATGATGCACAGAAATAGCACGAGCAAAAATGATTTTCTTATATTCATTTACTTTTAAAGAAGACACAACAAAAGAGTTGCTTCCGAAATCCAGTTATCAGATTGAGTATCCAAAAACCATTTGTCTTCAAATTCTTTATTAAAAAATTCAACAGTTGGATGACAATTCGTAGAAGTATCAAATTTCAGTTGTTTTTCAATTTAATAGAGGTGCAATAAACTTTGCAGAATCTGTTACGAATCTGTTACGAATCTGTTATGACACATACTTTCAAAAGTGGCTTTCGAGGATAGTATAAGAGCAATAGGCATGCAATCAAATTCTAGTAGAAACTTCTAGCAAGAATTACGAGCGTGTTTTGTTTTGAAGGGCAAATCGATTAGCTACACATAAAGTGATGACTTGCTCAAAATTTTACATGTACTGATATGATATCGAAATATTGATTGATATAGTTGCTAATATTCAGTTGCTAATATTCAGTTATCGAAACAATATAAATTTAACAAATTTTTTGAATAAAAGTCAACTCATACTCTTATATAAGTAATGATAAAGAAAAAAGTTTCAGAAGTGAAGGCGTTTTGATCTTTGAGAACATTAAGTTAATCTGTTAGAAACAAATACAATTATCCAAACGACTACAATCTCTAAAACTCACATTCGCCCACTGAAAAGTTACCAAACTTTATTTAGCGACATATCATTGAGTATCAAAAGTTTTCAATGAAAGGCCATATAACTTTAATATAAAGTTTTATAACTGTAATTAACTGATTATGATAAAGTTTTACTCATTCAATAACAATGATTGCACATTACATTATTTGTAACAAATCTAAATTGACAAGCAAGAGGTGTGAATCTACAATTTATAAAACAAATTTTATCACTAAAAACAACTATTACTGCATGAATGCAATCGAGCACAATCTCAATGAACAATACATTTGAATTTGATATCAAACTCTTTTGAAAACGAACTATTTTTATGAATGGAATTGAGTTAAATTCGCAACTTCATTGGCTGTTAACTAAATATACAATTGGGTGATTAACAAAACAAAACATTAACATTTTATAAATTTTAGACCATTTAAACATAAATAAACATATCTGTGGCACATATCAACTGAAAATTACATCTAACTACATCCAAATATGATTAGAGTAGAAGTTGAGAATGATTTATGTGTCAATTTGAAGTTTAGTTTTAGTAAATTAGAAATAGATGTGAGCTCACTGTAATATTATATGCATAAAAATTCATTTATGTAAAAACCAAAGACTCACAAACATAGATAATGTATTATATTGTATATCGATTTGGATATCATGACAGTTGGCTCTTCAGTTGGTTTAATATCTCAAAGACCATCTCTTTGAGGGTTTGTGGCTTACAGTGTTCTTCGAGCCAACTGAAAGTACAGGCAGACAATTGGGAAAAGTTATTCACTTCAACCGAACTGTCGAATGTGCGGAAAAGGCTGTCGCAAATGGCTTGAAATACTTCAAACTTGATCTCATCTGAGATCTGATTGGAAGCCAGTCCGGGCTGTGTCTGTTGATGGTGTTTGACGATCTGCTCGTAGTTGGCCTTCATGATCTGGAGGGCAACCACTTCTTTGCGCAAAGACTGCAACTCTTCCTCCTGTTTCTTCTTCTGTTGCTGAAGATATTGAATATAATCGATAGATCTCTGAAGAATAGTGGCTTTACTCAACTTATAACTGCTGACACTGTCCTGTTGTTGACATGTAGGCACTAAATGTTGTAAGTCTTCGTAGCCCTTCTTAATTGCATCTCTTCTCTTCTGTTCCGCCTGAGTATGTGCTTCACGTCTTCGCTCTTTATAGCTCATCGTCGACTTGTGGTCGCTGTCCTCATCGTCCGTTGTCAACGAACAGTCTGTATTTTGTGCTGAAGATTGCGATGATATCATATCTATTGAACCAGTGGAAGGGGTTCGAGAATATGTGCCAAACATTTTATTCATTTACTCGTCAATCAATGCCTTTTAAATTTTATTGCTTTTCCTATCATTACTTCGTTTAATTCTATACAAATTATGCCACAAATTATTTATGTTTTTTGTACTAATTATGTAAATATTACATATTATTGAAACTTATCTCCCAACCTATTGTTTGGCTCTTAGATGGCGTGCTTCTCGCTTTTATTAAATCTTTCTCTAATTGTAAGTTTCAATCCCTTTACTTCAATTTCTTTCTAACACAAAATCGTTATCATACTTAGTTAATTAAATTGAGTCACTTTAAAATTTAAAAGTCAATTCTCCAAATCAGTACTATTAAGTTATTTGTCAATTTGATTTTATTTTCATTCTGAAAATTTCAGATTTTTGTGTTAGATTTATACTTGTTGAAGTTGTCATCATTACTACCGATCATTAAGTTTTATTAATCTCTAAATAAGTCATTTTTAGACTGCTTTCAAATTTTCTGACTGTAATTCTTTGATTGCTTCTGTGTATCAGAAAAAAGAAAACTAATTTCTTGAGATAGTTTAGTACGAAAAACCAAGCCTTAGTCTAACTTTATCAAAGTTAACCTAAAACATTATTCTCTTCTATATTATTTTGAGAAACATTTTTACTGCACAGATCAAAAGAACATTTACTTTTGCAAATTATTTGTGTAATAAGAAGCTAAGTAATTGTAAACTTATGATTGAAAAGCTTATAGTATAAAGGTCAAGTCATAGAAAAACATTTGAATAAATTTGAGAAAAGGCTTCAACAAGAACTACCAGACTTATGACTGAAATAATTTAAAAAAAACACTCAGGAATGATCCATATGAAAAATGTATTAATATATTTATATATAATGTATATATAATAATATATATTTCAATTATTGTTTGATTTGCTGTGCTAGCGGACACATTAGTTGGCTATCATTCTCGATGTACCAAAACAAATAATCCGAGACAACTAAGAACCGCGATCTAGATATTCAGATAAATATCACTATTAGATTGAATGCGAGGCTAAAATAACTTAAAGTACCTTAAACTTTGGATAATCATTCATTAAAATGGTGACAATACCAACATGGGGAACAAAACTGGAACAAATTAAGAAAAAAGTCAATACAAGTGATGAAACTATGGATTTGATATTTGTTGGAAAATTTGATACCCTCGAGCTCTGCCAACAATATCTTTTTTCTGAAGCCAAAGCTGTCCGGGTGCGTATAGTCCTCTGTCATCAACTGAATTGTTGTCTCCTTTGGTTAATATCTTCACAGATCCGTCTTCTCTGAAATATTTAAATTGAAACCTTTAAGTATAACAAAAGATTAGTTTAAGTGCTTGTTTCTGATACTTTTCATGGAGTTTAAGAACTCTGTGAACGATAGGAATATCACGGCCTTCAACTTTAAAGACAACAATATCTCCGACTCTGATGGGATCTTCTTTATAGTTGGTCAGGAATAAAAGGTCTCCCCTATGAAAGGCTGGTTCCATACTTCCACTATTGGTATCAATTAGTTAGTTATTCAATAAATCGAATCAAATCAAACAAAAATGAGCTAAAGAGTCATTATATAGACCTGAGAACGACAACAATTGGTGATTCACTTCCAGTGACAACCATAAGCCCCTTCCATATCATCAGTGCTGATGACACAATCATTCCGAAGTTGAGCACTTGATATAATAACTGTTTCAATAACCAATTAATCATAATTGAGTTAATAATCATTCAAATACAATCATGTCTCAAGACTGACCTGTCTTTTAGACATTTTGGTCAAATCTCCAAAACCTAATGAGTCCAACATTTTGTTTCTGATTGTTTTTAGCTTAATTGCAATTAAATACTACCAGTAATACAATTGATAACTAATTTGATATTAGAACTAATGTTAAATAAAATAGAATACTAAGAATGGATAGAATGAGAATTGAATTGAAAAATAATATTGAACCTAATTATAGCCGGTTTTGTTGTCTTATGCTCAACACTAATAGAGAGCATTCAATGAGAGAGTGACACGACATACAACTTAATACAATATTGAATGCATTGCAAGCACAAGGCTCTGCTTTAGCTAACACTTTATTTATCGATTGAGCGCTTCATTTAAACAGTGATCATTGAATTTCATTTTTAAATTGTTTCGTGTGACAAATTTCAAAAATAAGTTAACATGAATGATTCTCATAATTTCGATTCAAATTTACTTGTGTTCAGTTCATACTGGTAATAAGAGCCATGATTTTTGTAAAAAAAATTGGCTTTATAGTAGAACATCATGCCCATGCTTAAGTTGAGTTTAAGGTTTGAGTTGTTCAGGTTAAGGTTAGTAAATGCTAATAGAGGCACAGCTAGCCTAAACTTATCTCACACATAAGTTTCGTTTACAACAAGGTTACCTGACATCCCACACTGAAGCCAAATTGTGATAGTTTATTTGGACATCAGCCAGACATTTTTCTTCAATTTAATCTGAATCACCTAGAAATTTAATTCAATTTAATCCCTATTTCTTTGGAAATGAGACTAACAATTGTATTTATAGAATTAAATACATTAGAGGGTTTAAAAATCGTATATCGAGATGAAAATTTTCAAAATCCTAACTTATTCAAGACAGAAAGTTTTAAAAGAGAGTATTCTTTCGAGTCGGGCGGATCAATCTAAAAGTCTAGTTATCACAAATTGGGCTAAATCACAAGAGCTGTTAGAAAAGCACGTAGTTTTATGTAAATTATAAAGTTTAGTATTAAAACTGAAGGCATTGATCATTTAGCTCTAATCTGCAATTCAATTAATTTATTGTTAAAATTTATGAATTTATTTAAAAGCTTATAGTCATTCCATTTTATTTTCTATGATCGTGTGACAAAACAATTTTCTCTTATAACTCAATATTTCTAAATTATAAATGAATATAAAGCGTTATTTTTATCCTGTTTTTGCAATGACTTAACTGAAGTCTTAATTAAACCTATTGTGTGTTTGTCAGATTCACCAAATAATTAATGGGTTTGGCAAATTAGATCATGCTTTTCACACTTGACTTATAAAAACTTCATTAGGACATTAATTCAAATCATCTAAATATTTTGCCCAATTTGATTGGTATCTAAAAGTAGAAAATCTTTTTAAAATTGGAAATACTTTCACAATCTCAGGGTCTTCTACAATAGAAAAGTATCTCTTAATATCTATAGCGTATTAGATACCTTTTTATTGCAGAGCACCCCTTCAATTGTGAGAAATTATATGCATTATAATTATGCGATAAAGTTTCAAGTGAATCTTGTCTGTGATAGCCATTCACTACAGGTATTAAATTTAACTGATTGCACTCCCTCAAAACGTAATCTTGTTGAATAATATTTTGGATTTGAAAGTGGTTAGTGTGAGGGCGATAGTTGTAATTCTTATGAATGTGAAGATAAATTCCATAAAACTTTGGGACTCATCCATCAAATATATTCTAAATTAAAAAAATCAGTAATTTCTTATGAAGAATCCTGACAAAGTACTTATCAGATCAACATGAATAGCATAATTTCACTTTCAACCTTTTACTGTTAATAATCTAATTTGCAGATCTTCAGTGATGATTATCACAAGTGTTCTTAAGTTGTGCGCGCCTATCCCAATTCGACAATTAAGCGACAATTTACTACAATTTAGGCGTTCACGACTTATACATCAATAGCTGTTCCCTTTACCGAAACCTATATTATTGTTTCGTATAATTTACAAGTCATCAAAGTTAATTTTAGTTCATAACCAAATTTGAATTTCTCGAAATAAGATTAAACACATGATTTGTTTGTCATTTGTATCCAACCCTCTGAAAACTGAGGCATAGGCAATAATGAATATTCAGTGCAAAACTAGGAAATAAACTTTTCAAAGTTAGTAAATTGGCAAAGTTTTCGAAAAATGTTAAATTTGATTTATTCATTGAATTATTACTGATGAACTTCAATCCATTTATGCACTCTCATGAATATTGCTTATTATTTAGCTATGTTGAAATTCGGTCATCTAAACTTTATCTAAACCAGAGGTTCTCAAATGATGGATCGTTACCCAAAGATGAACTGGCAAATGTTTGTTAAGACCCTCAGAATGTTTTAAAAACACTATAAACAGTGAATCGAGCTTCCAAGTGTTTATATTAGTTCAGTTTATTAATATTTGACTGCTTAGTTAAAAAAATGCGAAAATTATGTTTACAGTGAATAGGATGTTTTAAGTTGATTGAATAGATAATGTTTTGGTTATCATTCTCCAGCCTAAATGATAATTATCTAAGCAAAACGTGAAATTCATTTGGAAGGATTTCCATTTCTCAAGGACTGCCTAGCAAACCCAACAGTATTGGCTATCATTTCAAAATTATATGATACTTAACATAGAATCGTTCCAAAAAATGGTTTGCAGTTCTTTTCCAGGCCTTTAGCGGGCTTTGAAGAAAACATTTTGGTAACCTCTGGTCTAAAACCTATGAATAGCTAAACTTGCAATCCATAGAAAAACGATACCAAGTGTTGAGCTCAGTTTTCATAAGCTTTCAAATGAGTTTTGGAAATCAGAACTTATCTCATTATTTGACAAGTTGTTTTTATGTTAGGCAAATGTCAAAATGTCAAAAAGTTTTAGTTTTTCATAAACACGATCTTCGATATTAGGGATCTAAAAAATACTCATTTTGATGTTGTTTCCGTGTATTCATTTGTGGATTAAGTGAAGATTTGCTAATTTCTGAGTATAGAATAAAACATGAATAGAATTATCTGACTTGATTGAAAAATTAAAAGTGGATTTACCCAGATTTTCGACTATACTGTCTAGTTTTTTATTTCCAGAAATCAAGTTAAACAATCATTAAATTTTCCATCAATAATCGTGACAGCATTAGACTTTGGCAATGAATTTATTCATGTTATCATAATTTTGCAAAAAAGATTAACGCAATATAACTTATTTTTGAATTAAATATTTATAATTATCAGGTGAGTGTTTTTGGAACGAGTCCATAAATATATAGATACCAAATCAATGATTTTATAATCAATTCAAATGTAAAATTCAACTTTTCAAGATGTTAGTTTAAAAAATTTAACAATATTTTAACTCAAAATTACAAAACAAATTCTAGTCTTCAGTTTATAGTTCAGTTTGTTCAATTGGATCAAAATTGAAGCAAAAATTTGATCAGTTTATGTGTTGAAGTAATGTTTAGGAAAAATGTATTCATAGTTTACACGCTTTAATCACGAATGACTAGCGCTAAATGAAAACATTTAACCTATGATAGCTTAGCACTTACAGTGAAACTTGTCTTTGAGGTAGACATCAAGTTAAGTCCTTTTTCAAAAAGATACAAATAAACTCATACGAAATCAAGGCTTATTTTTGTTCTTATTTTAAAAAGGGGTTAACTACATGTTCAAGATTGACAGGTTTAACTGTATATGACTTGGGCTAATCATATAAATTTTGAAAGAAAAGCAAAAATAAAATGATTCATGAAATACAGATTAAGATTTCAATTAATAGTAATTACTCTAAGAGCTAAAGCAAACTTAAGAAAATGGAACATAAGCTTAGATGTAGAGAAGATGAGTGAAGAGAAAGATGTACTGCTATTCGAAGACATGCTTCATTTAGCGGAGTAATCGTGAAAGTAGAGTAGAGTTGAGGATAAAGTGTAGTTGAGCGTTTTTCCAAATGGTTATTGCTACTTTCCATAAGGCTTTTAGCGTCACATATCTTTTTAACTAAACTTTTTTCTATCCTGTGTTTTTATTATTTTTAATGTATTAATATGAGAGCCATCGATTATAATTACAATTTATTCAAGTTTATCTTCATTCAGAATAATAAATCATGTGTTCATAACACATTAGACTGTTTAAAATAGTAGATCAAAAGGGCATATAACAGAATTGAGTAAATTATATTCTAAAAGCCAGTTCTAAAGTACACAATTATTATAATGTGAACACATAGCTTGTAGAGGCAGTACTAATGCAAAATGCTTGTTATCCAATTTGCATAGAGCTGGAGAGTTATACTAGAAGTGAAAGTGATTGCCTGGAGCTGCACAAATTGACAGCACAACTGTTGATACTTTTATTCATTAACGAGAAAAGTGAGAATCTATGCAAACGCGATAGTGACTGGATTGAGAACTGGTGGTTAAGCTGTTACCTAAAAAGTAACTGAGAAATGACTTAAATAAGTAATTTATAAGTGAAGGCGGAATTGAAGTGGCAAATCTTATAATCTAAGGCGGTATATCGATCCTAAGAAGAAGTAGGCGTGCGCTTGTGATCTTGTTATTTCAAATTCGTCTCATTTGAACTGTTCTCAGCCAAAGAATATGAGCTTTTTGAATGCTTCCAGCAGAGAAAAGTTAGATATGGATCTAAGTGCAACTGTGGCTAATCATAGAAATGTGTTTAAGTCACCTGAAACACAAATCGAATCGAGCAAAACGGGATTTTTCATAAAAACTTGGGTCATATTTTTTCTCTTACTTATCGCAATCGCTTGTATTGTTGGCGTGGCTTTTATTGTTGGATTCTTTAATCCTTTTCATTCTTGTGCCTGTGATAATAGTACAAGACTTGTGCCCAATTGTATAAGTCATGCAAGTATGGAAAATAAGATGACTAATCAAAGTAAGATAAACTCTTCTTCATGTTCACATCTTCCAACAGATGAAACAAGCATTTCACCAACTTATGCATCAACTAATAAACCGTACGTCCGATTGCCAACAAGTGTTATCCCAGAGCACTACGAGGTTCGACTTCAACCGTATATCGGGCCTGAACAGTTTTATTTCGATGGAAATGTTAGTATTAAAACATTTTGTATTCACATGACTTGTCAGTTTGTGACAGGTCATTCATTTTACTCGATGTAATGAATCATTTTTCGATAGGTAACTATTTCATTAAAATGTATAGAAGACACGAATAACATTACTTTGCATATTAATGATATGATCATTTATAACGATTCGGTATCACTGCTCGATGACAGGGGAACACATTTGTCCTATATTTCTAATTTGACGCAGGAACCAAAACTTCAATTTTTTATTATTAACTTACACAAAAACTTAAAACATGGCAAAAAGTATATTCTGAAAATCAAATTCAGAGGCAACTTGAACGACGACTTGGCAGGATTTTATAGGAGCTCTTACAAGGATGCCAATAGCAATAAAAGGTAAATTTGATAAATTTAGATTATCCCAAGTTATTATAGGCTAATTTCATTATTCCACACTAACAAATAATCCTATCCTTAATACAAACAGCCAAAAGCACTTACCTTTTATATGGGTTTTATGTGCTTTTTCAGTTAAATCTAATTACATTAAACGTATAAAATAATGACTTCAATTTAGTTTCCTGTCCAGTCTTCCAGCTCAGAGAGCTCGAAGACCAAACACATGACGAGCTGGCATTCAGACCTAGCATATATAAAACAAATTCTAAGCAAATACTAATCTTTGTGAGAATTTTCATCAAAGTTAATTCAGAATAGGATGTGATGAGTGTTTTCCAATTGAAGAACTAATTATTTTTCAATCTATTTCTGTGATTTGACTGATTTATCCCAGTGATTGTACCCATACATGAGCAGTTGATTAAGTTGTATAAAATGATATTAAGATTGTTATCCATGAGCAGAGTAAAATACTGATGGAAATAAATGTGAAATTGGAGAGTAAATTGAATTGAAAAAATGACAATTTTCACGCTTCAATTACTATATCGGTAACTCTATTACAATAGATAAGTTCCTTTTCATGATTTGTTAGTCACTGACAATGAAATTGTTATTTTTATCTCATTAAATCTACTAACGCTAACGCTAAACAAATAGTTTATTTTTTAAACCATTTTCTATTCAAACAACTCATTCAATAGATTTTGGGCTGTTTAGATATGATGAATAAAATAAATAAGATGAAAACAAGTTTTTATAGCTTTAAATAGAAAGAGGCAAACATGTACTATGAATTAAGCAATCTTACTTCAAACATTTGAAAGCACTACAAATATAGTATTTTGATGCTTTTTAACAACTTTCGTTCGATAAATCAAAAACTTATTAAATTTGTTCGTGTCACCTTTTGAGTGCTATGAGTGCTTTCTTTAATTGAAACAACATTATAGAAAGCACTTTATGGTACTTACTCAGTCAAATGCAAATACCATTCCACTATCTATTCACTCAAAACTACTTGTCGAAAATATGTAGTTAGACATGATTTATAAACTTAGTTTTGTTTATTTCTTTCACCAACATCTAATTATTGAAATAAAAAACCGTATTTTGAAAAAGTTTTCAGTGGAATAGTTGGGGAATAGTTTCAATAAAATGTAACTCTTATTTACAGAAAGCAAAATACTAAGTGTCATGTAAACACTCGCACACTTAAAAAATAATGTGAGTGACATAAATCTCGTACAGACATCAGATAATATCTATAATTAAGGCAAATATTAGTTCAACTGTTTAGTACTTTTTCAAATACCAAAAACTATCTATAAGATTTGTTTTAAGATTATCTTCTCAATTAGATAATCAGAAGTCCGATTGAAAACAGCTCAAACGTTTCAAACATTAACTGTAAGATTTAGGAAAAAATGTTTATTCTTAGATAAAACTATGATTTCAAATATACAACTGACTCACAGATTATATAAATCCAAAGCAAACCGATTGGGTAGTGAACTGAATACGTTTTGTTGCATATCAATTATTTGTTATGTTCTCAATACTTTCGAACTATTCAATTTGTTAACAATCGGCAAGTATAAGTGATTTTAGGGTATTATACTAGTATAACATATCTCGTCTGATCCATTCATAAAAAATCGCTTCAAAGTAGGTCTCTTCTAATCATTATTGAAACAAAAAGTACTGTTGTGTAACGTTTTAAAATTCAAAATCATTTGTTTTGCTGGTTGTATAGTGATGTTTAACCAAATTTTTTGTAACTAATGATCAATGAAGTAGTCTTTAACCTTACATCGTCATTATCTAAATTTGCATTAACTTGTTATGCATTTCTGCTAAAAAGATTTTCAGAGTCAATAACTTAAATGAGTTAATTGGTTCGTAAAGTGTCTGTTTATAGTATTAAATAGTCGAAGTGAGTTTAAAAGCCATCAACTGTTTGCTTATATGCTACTGGAGTGCTTTGATCATGAACTACATTAGACGCGAAAGCCTTCTTTAGCAATGTTAGAGATGAAAACTACAAAGTTTCTGATAAGGGATACCCCATAAAAATACCAAATTCTGAATGATAAATAGACAATAACTTTCAAATCTATATTCATAAAAATTTGTCGTTCCTGCTGAAGCTCTGAAATACTATACACTCCTATTAATTATGAAACATTAAAACTTGTTCTTAACCTTGCATGAAAGTTAGTCAAACCAAATGTTAATTTACTGTTTTTTTGCAAACTTATTGATTGGAAAGGGTTTTGTTGCAATCGAATAAAAAAGATCTATTGATAGTTTGTTAGTAGTATCTTATGATTTGAATTCCTAGAAGAAACTTTGCTGATTTGAGGTCACATTCAATTGTTTGCCATTTGGCTTAAAGCTGTTTCAGTAGATCTTTTTTGAGCTAACTCTGTTTGAATGAAAAATAACTCAAATACTTAACGAGCTTCAAATTTTAAAATGAACAACATCTTAGTGTTTTTTGGAGTAAGAATGTGATCCAAAGTTATGTTTAAAGACTATAAAACTCATGAAAAACTCAAATACGATTTCAATCACTTATTCAATAAATTGCTTCAAACAATTCTAATGAAGTTTCGAAAAAATTTTCAATTATTCAAACTCGGAAACAAAAATCAATTTTTAAAGTTATAATACGACAATCACTCATACTTTAGGAAAACCTGATTCCAATTGCATTATATCTAATTGTATAAATACTTTTGAAGTTATCAAATGGATTAAATTGCAATGATTTTCAAAAACGAAATTAAGCAATAACTCTATTCATTCGTGCCATAGTTTATGTACTATAACTAAGTTATTAGAACAATTGATCATATTTATGAGCTATTAACTGAAAACTTTGTTTCACATAAAGAATTTGATGTGTTCAATTCATAGAATTATCCATATGAAGCTAGACAGTTAATGAATCGAAAGTTTTAGAGTTACAAACAAAACTATTTGAATTCAGCTTATAAGTATCTAAATATTTGTGTGGAAAAAAATTGATAGAAATTTTCTTATTCATGTTCATATTGGTGAGTTATTTAAATTGCTATTTTTGCTATGAAGATTGTATCTTATTTTGCCACAAAAATCCATTTATATACTTTTTTCCCGTATAATACCATATATAATCGCTATTAAATTTCCAAACTTTCACCAGTTATATACTATCTGAACTAAACTCTTAAATTTCTCAATCGTATCAAAAGTTTGATTTATAGCTCACATTAGATCCAAAAAAATTTCAATAAAATAGAAGAAACGTAGTTTTCTATGTTTTAAAGCAATAAAACTAGCATCTGATAGTGCAATCAAGTTTGGTTTAATATATTCGGTGCACAAGCTTAGTTTGATGTTCAGTCCAGTTTGATTTACAAATTGCTGAGTCTTAAAAACTGCATTTCAGGTTTTAAAATGGTTTTACTTGTTTTTATTATAAGTTTATTGTGCCAATAGAAGCAAGTTTCATTCATTTTCAAAAGTTTGGATAATTTCTATTGAATTAAAAATCTATTAAACAACTAAATTAGAGCTTTTGTGGCATCAAACAAAAAGAGTCCTCGAGATTCTAAGCAAGATAAATGAATATGTATTGTTTTTTGCGAACGTGAATAAACACGGACTTTCATTGAGAATATGATAAATAAAACGATACAAAAGCATCGAATCGTACAACATATCATTCTGCTATTCATTAGCGATCATTAGAAATGAATGTATAACTATTTATATTCCATTTAGACTTATAAAATTTTTTTAGAATCACAAATGAAAATTTACAATAATAGAATCCTAAGTTGACTCAGATGGCAATGTATTCATTAGGAATAAATGAGCCCTTATTTGCGAAAACACAGCCTGCTAACTCTTTTAATTAGTATACTATTACTAAGATTACACAGTAGGCAAGTAGTTATTGTCAATACTGAAACTCTTGTGATCATAGAATTTCATGAAGTACTCAATTCAAATAATGGCAATTCTCTCTTTGATGCAATGCTGATTTTTTATGCAGCGCAAATTTTTTAAATAGCTTTTGGTACTTTCTCAGCAAACCACATATAACGATGTTTGACTCATCGACATTACTTTTTCTACTTCAAACAATTAGTCTTGTATCCAGATTAAACACAAATTCCTAAATTAATTACTTTAAAAAATTGAATTAATTTTATAGGAAGTTAATAAAAGTTGTGTGAGAAATAGTGTGAATAAAACAAAAAATGTATAGATTGAAATGAATTAGAAATAGGTTATGATTATAATTGAATTTGGAATAAGGAAAGGTGGCACTAAATCATTAAAATATTTTTGTCGATTGTAGGATATAATTAATTTGATAAAAGAAATTCAAATAATAGAGGAGTATCAATTATTGTGTTGTACTGAGGTATGGCATACAAGCGTAAGGCAGATAATGAGCCTTAAATTCAATTTTAAATCGCAATTAGAACTAATTGTTTTAAAACAATGCTCAATTTAACTCAATCAGGATCTATTGCTTAAGTGATCGATTGAAAAACTAATCTAAATTTATTTGACTCGAAATTTTAGATTTCGTAACTTTACAATTATTTGTGCAGATGGTGTAATGGCAGTGTATTTCAGCCTATTAATAACTAACAAGAATGCGTCCAAAGTATCAATGAAAGAAAGTTATTATTTTCAAAATGTTCATTTCATACCTTTGACATATTTTTATCAGTTATTACCAATGAGTTAAAACACACACATATCACTCCGTCTGTACCTAATCTATTAATGTTACAAAAGAGAATGTATCAAATATTAAGAGAACCCGAAACATTTTGGCATTTTAGCGCTGTTAAAAGAGCCAACAGACAAATCTATAACAATTTTGTCATAATTAAAATTTGTAATAATAAAGGAATGTTATAATTTTCCTTTTGACGGTTGTAGATTTTAGTTAGACATTAATTTATATTCAACATAACTTAGCCTAACTAACTTAACTTAAGACTAATTTAGTCTATAATTGTTAGAATTTAATAGTTATAGTCAAATTTAATATAGATGGTTGGCCGTAACACAATTTCAACCGACTGACGCGAGACGTGCTTTTCCGTGCTTTGACGAACCATCCATGAAAGCAACTTTTTCTATTACAATAATTCACTACAAAAATATGTCTGCCATTTCAAATATGCCAAGAATCAGAAGCATTGAGAGGTTGGATCTAAATTTCACTTTTATTTTCTCTCCTTAGATTTCATTGATTTTATCATTAGATTCAGACTTTCAGAGCTGAATCAACAATATCAAAAATTAAAAATTTGGGTTAAAGTTAGGCTTATAGTTGATGTAGGGTTTGGATATAGTTTGGGTATAAAGAGTGATGCGATTACCAAAACATTGTCTCATGTCTAGCGCGCTACACCCCGAATTCTCCTCACCTAACCTAACCTAACCTAAACTAGTGTTATTGATTGCATACTTAGTCTAGTAAGAGGGATAGCACTCGTAGCACGCTAGGCAAGGCACTACACTTTTCAGGACCACATGACTCCCTAATACCCAAACCCTACATCAATCACAAACCGAATGATAACCAAAATTTGATATAAATTGATAGCAGCTGAGCAAATTAAAAGCCAAGTACTTAGGGCCTTACTATGAAGCATGCTCTGCAATAATATTTTATAAATTTAAACCCAGGTTAGGTTTGCCTCTATCTATCGTCATAACCTAACCTAAACTAGGACTAATAAAACATTATTGTAGAGCTTGATCTGCAACAATCTTATCAATTCAATTGATGCGAATTAAATTCTGTTTTCTATGTTTATATGTCAATTGGGTTGAACACAAAATTTTAGTTAAATCTTAAGCACCTTTTAATTAAATTTCATTTTCAGTATTTCTAATTTGTTAAATTTACTTTATTAAATTTGAAGTGGAGAATGGGTTGCAGATACATTTGAAGATACTGTCAGAATGTCTACATATTTGCTCGCATTTTTAGTCAGTGATTTTGAATCAGTTTCAGATAAAAATGCGAATGTAAGTTAAATATATTTTTTGAATTCAATGTTTTTTCAATACTGAATGAATTCTTAATGAAACTATTTATATAAAAACTTTGCATGTGAGGTTTTTTATATAAGTTTAAGAGCTAATAATCATCCTATAAATGAGTTGAATTTAAATTTTAAATCATTTTAAAAACTCTTGAGGCGTCAGATGGTATACAATTGAGTTTCTGTTTTTATAACTTAAAATATATAAATATAGTTCACAGTATGGACTAGACCGGAAGCCATAGCCACTGCCAACTATTCCTTAGATGTTGGACCAAAATGCTAAAATGCTTTGAAGACTACTTCAATATATCTTACCCTTTGCCGAAAACTGGTAGGATTTGATAGTTAAAATTGAACTAAAGAGTTAGCATACAATTATTTACGGCTTGTCGGTCAATGTAGATATGGTGGCAGTTCCTGATTTCAATGCGGGCGCAATGGAAAACTGGGGCCTAATTACGTATCGTGAGACAGCAATGCTTTACGATCCTTCTATCTCATCTTCCAGTAATCTCCAGAGAGTTGCCACAGTTGTAGGTAATTATTCTGCCTTAATTAAGACAATTAGCTGGTAATAATCATATGAATGTTACTTTGGCAAAGCTCACGAGTTGGCACATCAATGGTTTGGTAATTTGGTAACCCCTAAGTGGTGGGACGATCTCTGGCGAGTCTACGCTTCATAATTTTTTCCTTTAATTCAAACCAATATCATTAATAATCCAAGTTTTATATTTCTAATTAGGCTCAATGAAGGTTTCGCGTCTTATATGGAATACGAAGGTGTTCACGCAGTACACCCTAAATGGGAAATGGTAATCTATGCTTTATAGGGCTCTAGTTTTTTCAGTTTTCAGCTCGCGCTTAAGTCTAACTCAAACAGCACTCACAGATTTCTTTAAATTTTCAAAATTTGCCATACGCTAAAATTGATAGAATTGAGAAAATTTCCTTTTTATTAAACAGAAGTATTCAAATGCTTGTTGACAATATAATTAAGTTTAAAAAGATAGATATGAAAATTTTTAGTTTTTTACTGTTACTCACTGTGTGTAAAAACTGAATCCTAAACATAAGAATATTTTGCATGTGTGAACTCTAAAAATTATAACCTTAGCTTCAGATGAAGTACTAAAGACCAATGAGACTATTCACATCATAATAAGAATAATTTGAGGAATCTACTAATATTTATACAGAGTTCTCTTATCATAGCTCTACTTTGATGTTTTATTGAACTAATAAGATTTTATGAAATGATTGCTAAAATGTAGTTTCAACAATTCGTTGTCGATGAAATACATGACGTTTTTGAATTGGATTGTCTGACAACCTCTCATCCCATTTCTGTTCCTGTCGATAATCCCGATGAAATCAATGAAATTTTCGATCGAATATCATATGGAAAGGTATTTCTAGTTTAGCTTAACCTCTAATCGAATTAAGTTAAATATCACTTTAAGGTTTCACTTGAAATATTGATAATTAAAAAAGTTTTTGAGAAAAAAGTTTATACAGTCAAACCCGTTCTACTATATAACATATAGTTAAGTGATTTTTAAAATCAATAACAATGAATCTATGTTCTTCTACGTGATTTTCATATTGTGTTTTTAAAAAGCAGTGAGGCACGTGTCAAAGTTAGTACAGATTTTATTGTATATACTTGTGTTTATCGATTTAACCTTGGCACTATATAGTTTTCCCATTTTTTCAATAATCTTCTTTGCCTGTACAGCATAGAACAATCTGATTTAAAATCATTAAGACACTAACAATCAATTTCTGTCTGAAGATATAGTTGACTTAATTCGATAGAGAGTTGAAATCAAATCAAATAAAATAGAGATTATGTGGTGAACTAGACTTAATGCGTAAGGTTTAAACAATAGGGTGCATCAATCATTCGGATGATGACTTACTTCCTTAATAGAGACACGTTCAGAAAAGGAGTTTCCGTGAGTCACATTTTTCACTGCAATATCGTAGGCAATAGTAAAGAGTAATATTAAAAATTGATATAAATTGTAACACCAAACAGAACTACTTGAATGCGTGGCGTTATGATAATGCAGTTCAAGATGATCTTTGGAATTATTTAACATTAGCGGCTAATAGTAGTGTAAATGTCAAACTTGTGATGGATTCGTGGACATTACAAGACGGTTATCCCGTGGTCACATTAACTCGTAATTACCAGAACAGAGAAGCGTCATTAACTCAGAAAAGATTTCTACTTTACGCAACTGCTAATGAAAGTTCTGAAATCGATGCATCCAAATACTCGTGGGAAATACCGATTACATACACCGACTCCAGAAACCCAATTTGGGAACCAGTCACCAAACTATGGATCACTCGATCTGATTGTAAATATCATTTTGACACATGCTTATCATTGCCTTAAACAGAGCTAAGACATAGAATTAGACTTTGGAAACAATTACAACAGTTAACGATATATTAACTGAAAGAGAGTTAAGGCATAGAATTAGGGTCTGGAAACAATAATTAGTGATACATAAACTAATTTTGTGTTAACATTAGCTCAAGTGTGGATAAGGAATGAAGATATACCAGATAAGAATGATTGGATGATTGCGAATCTGCAAGAAGTTGGCTATTATCGAGTTAACTACGATGCGGATAATTGGAAACTTATAATACAACAGCTTATCGCAAATCATAGCAAAATCCATACTATAAATCGCGCTCAGATAATCGATGATGCGCTTGATTTGGCGCGAGCAGACCTTCTTGATTATCACATCGCTTTGAACACAACACAATATTTAATAAACGAAAAAGAATTCGTTCCCTGGGAGGCAGCCTTCAATGCCTTCTCATTCCTCGATCGAATGCTAAGGAGAAGCTCAGCCTATGGTCTATGGAAGGTAAATACCATCTAATGATACAAAGAACGCAGAAGCAAACCAGATAATTTCCCTCAGGTTTATGAATCCCATGAGTTCTCCAACGCTAACAATTGAAACAAATAATTTAATTGACTTTGTATATTATATTATTACTACTGCCCTTTACTTATGCCCGATCGATATCATATCCAATTTAAAGTTTCTCATAACTTTTTCCTAACTTAACACGTTTTCAATTGAGACGTTCTTCAACAAACATTATAGAGCTAAAACTTTTTCGTTTGCGGTAGGCATCACTTGAATAAATTTGAATCTAAATTCAATACAACTTTTAATGTATAGACTTGTTTTGTGCCTAGGATTAAGTCATAATGAGTTAGTCTGTAAAGAGTTTATTGTATTTGTTCTCAACTCTAGTTAATTCTAATTTGTTCACTTTTAGGATTACATTTTAGAACTGATACTAAAACTATATTCTGAAGTTGGTTGGGATGTGAGCGAAGGCTCTGATACTATACTTGAGAAATATTCGCAAATAAATATAATCGGTTGGGCATGTAAGTATGGCCATGATCACTGCATCCAGCAATCGCTCCTACTATTCCGCAAATGGCAAACTATGGTTAAAGACGGAGATCAAACCAATCCGTAAGAGTTTTACCACTCCAACTCAATCTGAAGTCTTAAGTCTTAAATTTGCCAATTATGTAGGATACATCCCAACTTAAGAAGTGTTGTTTATTGCACTGGCATTGAATATGGTTTAGAGAAAGACTGGGATTTCCTATGGGATCAATACTTAAACGCTTCGGTGGCGTCGGAAAAAGATAAACTTTTGCGATCATTAGCATGCAGTAGAGAGCCGTGGCTTCTCTCCAGGTATATATCTAGAGCTTTCAACGGCTCCAGTGGAATAAGAAAACAGGACGGAAGTTATGTATTCAGAACTGTTGCCACTAATAATTATGGCAGAGACATTGCGCATAACTTTCTACGAGATAAATGGGATTCCATTGTCAAATAGTAAGTTTTTTCAATCATCCACATTCTTTATCTATACTATTCTTAATCTTCTTTCTAGTTATGGAAAGTCATTCTTTTCCTTTGGAAATTTAGTTAAATCTGTCACTTCATCACTAAATACTGAATTTGAATTAAAACAGGTATTCAAACAAATTGATTGCTAAGTCTTTCAAATGCTATCGGTTAGTCAATAAGTTCTCGACCTCTTATGTATTGCAATCGATGGATTATTAGTTGAAAACCTATTGACTGACCTGATAGAATCAAATTGAATGATTTTAATTTAATTGTTGTGGATGACTCTTACGATGAGTTGTAATTGGAGTGTTCGTTTACGCAGATGTGCACACTAAATAAGATTTTGCAATGCATGCATTTAGCTTTTCGCGATTCTATCATTTCATAACAAAGATATACACATAGTATGCGACAAAAAAATTGGCAGAGTTTCTATTCATAAAAATTTAACAAATGCAGATAGGTAAACTTTATTATTTCCAAACGCGTTTTTTCTCCTATTTATAATAATTATTTTATAAACATTTTGATTGCTTCATAGGTTACAGTAAAAAATGATTAACACGCAAACATACCAATGAAAGACCTCACATTCAATTTTCAGAACGTCACTATTTCCCTGTAGTTCTTTAATTCACTTAATATGACATTTTACGTCAAATTAGGCATAATTACAATTGTTTAAATGCAAATTCTAGGTTTTATACCACAATTAGAGCTAACTCTACAACAAATATAATCTCAAAATTTCGTGCGTTCACAGCTTTTAGATGTTCTCTATATACTGTTGTTAGGTTTTATTAATTTTTAAACATCTTAAATTTTTCATGTTAGACTGAATAAACTAAAGTGCTGATCTAGTTTAACGAATACTACTATCAAAAAATTTTCATGTCTCGCTTGCAACTATAATTCTTTATTATCAATTAAATTTAAAAGTAGCTTCAAGTTCTAAACTTTTTGAAGAACAATTTTAAAATCCAAATATATGTTATAATCGATAAATCTTTTACATTATATCATTATGAACGACCAGGTAAATGTTATAGTTAATACAAAATTAAGGTTTAAATATAAATGAAGTTTTTGCCATTTTTTTTTTGCTGCAAACCATACATTGCATAGGAGATAGTATAGGGCCGTAGAAGCTATAGAAAATTATATAAAACTTATAGATACAACTCAAACTTGCTATATAAATGTTTATCCGTGGTGTAGAATCACAATCAATATTTACAGGACCAAAGTCGCCACAACCTAAACCTATTTTACAAATATTGTTGTAAATCAATATCGCCTCAATGCTCGTATAATACTGCAGTTGTGCTCATTAGTGTTAAAGAACTTAATCATGGATCGTTAGAAAAGTCAAAGTAACCATTTTCAATCATATGACTATTTTCTCAGAGATCAGTTTAGTTGAGTTTATAACTTATAGTAAATTATTGAAACCTGTACTGTGAAGTACTTTCAATAATCCTCATCTATAACAAACAATAAAGTCAACTTAAGCTGAAAATCGTAATATTTTTAGATAATTATACTCATATTGAACAGAGAAACTGAAATAATCGTTTCATTCTTCATGATCTCTTGTCTTATTTACAGCTTCAAGAATTTTACAATCATGTGAAGGATAACGTGGGAACAGCTCAACGATCATTCAAACAAGCAATAGAGCAGACAAAAGCTAACGTCCAGTGGATGCAAAAACATTACCAAGATATCGAGATATGGTTGAAAGAAAGAAGAGCAGCTATTAGTCGATAGCAATGAAAATTTTGTAAACTAGTCTTAACTAACCATTTATTGAAAATGAAACATTTGTTGTAAAACTCCATGTTTTAATTCAATCATTAAGTGATACACAAATATTTTCATTTGTCTATTTGTCTTAAAATAACAATTTCTTTATTATATTCAATGATCAGAGATATTTCAAGTGTTTTCAGATTGAATTTAATTTTATAAAGTTCTTCTCTTATTGGCTGCGCGTAGTATTGAGAACTTAGGCAACATTGGGAATCTCATACTCCTTACTGGTCTCATTCTTTTAATTCTGATCTCATTCTTCTTTCGTAACTCTCGACCGTCTCGATTTCGTTTCGACTTAGCCACTCGAACAGCATTTGGCGGTGTTTTGAATTCCATGTCGTCGTCGCTCGAATGAACTACCATCTCTTCCTTCTGTTTTGTTGACTTCGGCAAGTTAACGATTTCGCACTTGAAGTCAATTCCTTTCTCTGATAAACTTTTCTCCATTTGCCTCACTTTTTTCAGACGTTTTTTCATTAGTTTGATTTCTCGCTCAAAAGTTTTATCCTTGTTATGCAACGATTTGTGAATAATTGTTGTGCTCACAAACTGCTTATTCCAGTTTCGAAACAGTCTCGGTTGGACTTTGTCTTTAGGAATGAATTCGCCTTTAATTATAAAGAAAATCAAAGTTTAGATCATTTCAATGTCTTTAAGCAGTTGAGAAATGAATTACATTTAAGAATGTGGTCAAACATAAGATAGTTATTCATAGTATCTGCCACTATTTTGGCCACTTCTTCGCATTCAAACTCAATATAAGCGTAGTTACGACTTTTACCAGTCTATCATTTAATGATAAAACAAAAACATAAAGTCTCAGTAATAAACAAACAATTAGAAAAGAAATACTTTTCTATTCCTCGAGATCCTTAATCGCAAAACTTTTCCAAATTGTGAGAAGTATTGAAACATTTGGTTTTCATAAAATCCATGCGGAATATTGCGAACCATTACTACTCCAGGTACTAATTCATTGCTTTCGTTCTATTAGGTAATAATATAAAACATCACATTTATAACAAATAGTAATTATCATTCAATTCAATTCAATTCAAACTCACATTTGATTTTTTATTTTTCTTCGATTTACGTTTTGTTTTTTTAACACTCGCTTTTTCATCTGATTCTTCATTTAATTTCTTACTCTTTGAAATTGATTTGAGTTTAGAAAGGGATTTATTTAAGCTAAACATTTTTAGATTAAATCAATAACTATTTTATTAAAATATTTAAATAGTCAATAAAATCAAAACTAGGACCCTTTCGAATTAAACATACAAAACACGTGCTAATGTAGAGATGTTTGCGGTTTGAGCAATGACTTTGAGTCGTTTGTATATTTAAAATATGAGCAAAAGTACTGAAATAAATTCTGTTATTACTTAAGGTGCTATCAAAGACAAATTGATTCATAAACATCTAATGAGTTGTTAGTTCGTTAATAATACAATCAAATTATATAATAAACTAATCTAAATGTTAGAACGAAAACCTAAAGTTAAAAATTTTAAAGTATCGCAAATATTCAAAGGAGTCGTTTATTTCGAAATCGGACTCTTTGCTGCTTCTTTTTGGATATATCGCAAACTCTGTCGCGAACAAAGTATTCAATTATCAATTATTGTTTGTTAATTTTTACATTAATTATTTTTTAAACAGATTTTCGCTACTATTGTCATCAAAACTATAGCTTCGTCCTCGAAGGTATGCAACTAAATGCAATGTTTACTTCAATTATCAATAAATATATTAACTGTAAAAATGATTAATAATAGCATTCTATAAATATATGGACCTGGTTGGTCACAAATATTACCGGCAAAACGATTATATAAAGTGGAATATTTCTACTGATTCAAAACAAAGTTCTGCTAATAATAAGGACTGAACAAACTTTTGATCGGTCATTCACTAAATTTTCATACTTTTATTACATATAAATACAAGTGAGTCGAAAATGAACGACAAACTCATAAAACGTGAACAAATGAGACAAACAATCGCTGATTTGAAGAAAAAAGAGAAAGAGCTAAATAAAATTGATTGTGAAGACAATGATTACATCATGAAAGAAATTAACGACTTAAAAGTTGACATCGAATCAAAACTCGACTCATTAGACAATAAGCAAAATAAGTCAGAATTGCAAAAAGATATTCAAGAAATAAGCGATCAATACGACAGACTTAAGAAATATGTAAACGAATCGACTCTCTATTTAGCTAAATATAACGTGAAATTGGCGCAACATATTCTTGGTTCACTTCGGACTAAGATTGATACCAAAAAAGAGTTGTTGATTCCTAAATCTAAATTTTCTTTCAAAAAGCCTTTTGTAGCAAATCGTAAGATCGATGTCTCAAGCCAGTCGAGTCTTAGTGCTCGTGGTATCGATGTGACGGATTCAGGAAAAGATGAATCTTTGAATGTGGAGTCGATTCCATTTGTAGGTTTCAAAAATATGAGTAACTGCGATGCACCTTTGAAAATATTAGCTCAAGACTCGAATGCAAAAGACTTGCAATTGGATACTATAGAGAAGTGCACAATTGAAATATATGGTGCTCCCAATACACTCAAAATCAACAAACTGTCCAATTGTAAAGTATATTGCGGTCCAGTAACCACTTCTATATTTATGTCCAACTGTCAGAGCTCTATATTCAATATGGCGTGTCAACAGTTAAGGGTTCATACCTCTCTGATTGTGATATTTATTTGCACGTAACCAGCCGTGCAATTATCGAAGACTCCACGAGACTTCGATTTGCGCCTTACAGTTGGTCTTATGAAAATATATTAGAAGATTTCAAAATCGCTAATTTAGATCATCAAGTCAATAATTGGAAAGAAATCGACGATTTCAACTATCTATCAACTGATAAACGATCGCCGAATTGGTCGTTCATCACTTGATGACATTCGAATTAAAGCTAGATGTTTTGACTTGCCGTTCACTTATATAATTAATCATAAAATAAGTAGCGATTCTAATTGTTATTGTTTAATGTTTAAAGGAAATGTATTTTACAAAATTTTGCTTAATTTACATAAACTAATGGTTTCAAGTGATGAATTACAGATAACTCATAAATTTAGGTCAATTGTACAAATATTATAAAAAATATTTTTAGCTGAACTAAATTCAATAAAACAATGATATAAACTAGTGAATATTAATTCTAAAAGTAATATAAGATATTATCGATAAAACGTGACCTAAAAAGCGATTCAGAGAATCAACTCATGAGTTGCATTCAAGCGATCTTTGATTAAATAATGATCGGTTTAAACAAAACTTACATTTACTGATATTTAATAAATACTTAGTAAATGGGAAAGAATACAAGAAAAGAAGATTTATGACAAATGAAAATGAATTGTTATTCGTCTGGAGTTGCGGGAATCCAAAACGACATTGTAGTACAGGCTGAGGCCAACATCATATATTTCGGATTGAATTGAACGCATTGGACCGGCGACTGATGTTCTGCTTGAAATATAGCCACTTTATTGCCGTTGATTGCATTCCAACAATGGATTCGTCCATCTGTCGAACCGCTGAAAATAAATTGCGAGTCGGGAGAGAACGAGGCTTCGAGTGGCAGACCTTTATTATTGAGATGACCCATAAGTGTCTGAAGTGGTGTTCCTTGAAATGCATCGATCGTGTGGATTATGCTTCCGTTGGTGTAAATCATTATAATTTTGCCGTCGGGTGAGAACTTGAGACCAGTCCAGTCACAGTCTTTGTCTTGAGGTAGTTTGAATGTATTGAAGGGTCCCTTATCAAATGACCTCAAGTCGTACAACTTTACCGACTCGCTATTGATTCCCACCGCAAATATCAGTCCTTCCGGATCGAAGTTAGCCACCGGCCGACCCAACAAATGCATTAATCCCTGACAATTGGGTGACCGTAAGTCCCAAAGCCTGATAGTCTTGTCCAGAGAACCACTCAAAAAAGTGTCATCCACAGGAGACATGCAAAGAGTCACTACTTTCTTAGTGTGGCCCGGAAAATAACGAATATATTTATTGTCATGTAAGGACAAGTATCTGATGGTGTCGTCCACTTTGTTGCTGGAATGGATGGCGGTGTTGGCCGCGTGTGTGTAATGAATCAAATCGACGCCATATTTCTTACTATTGAGAGTTCGCTTTTGTGTGCCCTTCTCGCAGTCATAGATCACAATCGAGTCGTCATCAGAAGAGGTGATGAGAGTGTCTCCGTTAGCACTGAAGTCAATTGAGTTGATCTTGTCGGTGTTTTCTCTGAAGACTTTGGCCACGTGGAAAGTGGTCAGCACGCTCTCAACTAACTTCATTTCTATTCTTCCCAATTGTTGCGATCCTATTGACAGCTGGCCATCAATTTTAACCATTATATTCTTCTATCGACTCTATCATTTATTCTTTTTAGATTCGATTTGTAGTCAATTATTGATTTGAATAAAATACCAAAAATCAGTTGAGATTATTATTTGTTTAGTAATTAACCATTAAGTAGAGCTCACTCAACGATTCAATAATTACGTAACATAAATACTGTTTAGGGGTTTCCTCAATCATAGGCTTTCTTCTTATGGCAAGACTTCCTTCATAATCAGCTACAAAGTTATTAACTTTTTCCATCATTAACAGTTGGTAGAAATTCAAACTTGATACAATTAGCTAATCAGTATTGATATCATATACACAATTTCTGTATTTATTATCCTTTAAAATAGTTGTACTCTTATTTATAATGGCTAGAATGAGAAGCTGGGGATGTGAATCCTTTTTTGGGTTTGGATGAGATTTTGAGCATCGCTATTTTTCAAACTTTTCATGCTTTTCCTCAGCTTTTAAATTCAAGTTTTTGAGCTCTCCGCTAAATTTTGAGATTATCCTAACGCTAACTCTATATGATTAGAACTCATTTGAATCATCAGAATACAAAACTAAATTATCTTCACTGATCAGATCTTGTTAAGAGTATTGCCTCCAGTTGCGATTTGGTTAATTTATGCAATTTCAGTCAAATAAAGTAAGAATTAAACCAAAGTTTCAAAATTAAACGAAGAAAAGGAATTGAGTTGTTTTATAAGACTATGTCTAAAATTAGTAGCACTAGTAGTTAATGAAGTGACTCCTGAAAATAGATGCACATATTTATGCATATAGTTTAGATAAATACTTTTCTGTAGCTATACTAAGATATATACTTTACTAGTATTAACAAAAATGATTACTCATTAAAGATCAAATTTTTGACTAATTAGAAAATCGAAATCTTTATCGGGTAATAGACAACAAAATTAATGACTTGCTTGGTTCATCTTAAACTGATATATAAAAGCTCATTTTTATAGACATTTTGCATGTCATTTTTTCGTTTAGCATTCATTTTAATTACAACTGGAGTTCAATCGATCGAAATGAAGCGAAAGATAATGAAATGTCATTAATCTCAAAACGACATCAATTATACAAACAAATTATTCATAAGTTCTTATCTTCTATAATAATTAAACTTAAAATGTAAAAGTTTCGACGGTAAGTAGTTAATATCTTATATTTTTATTTGAAAACAGTAGAAAAGTATTTGTATGAGAGTAATATTAAAGTATGAGCTGCTAATGCAACCAAACAGCTTCTAAAGTACTACCAACACGCTAAAGATCTTCAGTATTTATCGTCTATAGTTGTCATTTCTTTTGAAAACATATAATTAAATGCTTAATAGTTTGACGCAAGCAATCATGAAGTTCTTAATGAGGTAAAGATTTCTGTTTCAGCTCAAACTTGTTGCATTTAATCTTCTTAATTTTTGAATAAGTTACGCAAGATTTGATAAAATCTAAACTTTGAAAATCGCATACAAATCGCAACGAAGTTCGCGGCAATAATTTAATAGGGAAGCGCTCAATGCTTCGATGCATAGGATTACATAGCGTTAACTCAACTTGAAGTAAACGCGATTTATAACAATTCGGTCCATTAAAACTATTTAAATAACTAAAATAAATTAAACAAATGTTCATTTAATAATAGTTTTATTAATTGTTTAAACCTTATAAATATCGTTTTTGACATTTCCTCATTCATGACTGTGTTTGAATTTTAAACACACGTTTGTACCAATAGTCTAACTTCTTAAGATCTTATATAAGGTTTATCGTTAATCAAATCTTAGTCTTTGTATTTATTAGAATATTTTCAAATTACAAGCAATTTTTCTTTTATTCAAACCCCGGTATCGACCACGTGTTTGGTTTTGTTGCGCACCATTTCTAGCTTGAAAGGCTCGAAAGGCTTGAATCGATGAAAATTTTTGCTAAATTCATGAAATAGCAACAGGTAATGGAATCGAAAGATCAGTTGTTCAAATTTGGAGTTTCTGAAATTCTGTGACAACTGAATAGAGGTAAAGTTTGTGGAGTTGTCTGTTGAAATGCCAACTTTTATAATCGCGAAGTCTATCGTTGATCCATTAACACTCAAAATATTTCTTTGATAGCATTTCACTATAGCCTGATTCGGTAAACCATCATTTTAAAGGTTCAGTCCGACGTCTCATCCAAAAGTCCTTTTAACCATTCTTAAGGTTAACTCAGTGACCAAATCTGTAAAGCAAATATTATTTGATTAGAGTTCGTCTCAATGATTATTTTGAGTAATATCAAACTGAAACAATTTAAAAATGTTTTTCGAACAGTTAAATACATTTTTTATTCTATTAGCCAAACTTTCAATGAATCTGAACTTTAGTTTTGTTTAAATTTTAGATTTTATACTTGACAAATCAACTTTGTCACTTCATCAAAATGCAATTTTCAAATTGTTTAATAGGAATTTTAAAAAATCTTGAATTCGTTCTTGAAAATCTACGATTTTTCGATTATACAATACTTGGATCTAAAAAACATAATTGAATATTTAGACTAATTACATAAATTTGAACACATTTCAAGCATGGAAATCTCAATGTGCCCCTGCCTGACTTTTGAAACCAAAAAGACGAGTAAAAGTTAAAAGGTAAGGTAAGACCGAAGACTAGTGTGTGATATTTAGTCAATCTAGCCCCTTATGAGAACAAGCGAACGTGTGAGAAGGCTTTTTCAAAATTAAATCTGAGTTTGCACTTTTTGGAGATTAAATGCCTGACCATAAAAAATGCTTTTTTAAAAACATTTATCTCGTCTTACAAAATGAAATTAACCTTGGGTATGAAAAACTTCTGCCTATATCTCGCGCAAAACCCGGATATCTATAAGATTCTTGAACGTGTCCCTAAAACAATAAGTTGAAGATTTGATAACGTATTGTATAGTTGGGATAATAATTGTTTTAAATGTCAGAAACGATTGCACGAATTGTTCGATAAAAATAATAGAAAAATGAGAAATAAGTTGAATAGTACTGCAAAAGCAGACTGAAAATGAATTGTTAAACTGTTTGATGTATTAGTTTGCAATTATTGTGTGGAAATTTTTTTTTCTATCTGTAAAAGTTTCTATCGAATTTGGTGTGTAATAAACAAGAGATTTTCCACTTATTGATTAATTCATTAAACATAACGTATTTCTTTAAAGCATACAAGTAATAAAACTTGTAGTATTAATAAATATTATCAACTCTAATATGACTTCATGACAAAAGTGTTCTGTTAACAGTTTAAAGTATTCGGTTAGCTTTGCGTTGAGTGAAACGCCAAACAGAGTATAAAATGTAATTAATAAGCAATTTGTTTTCTCAAGTAACTAAAGCAGTGCTTGTTCACTTGCGAGCCTCATTCGATCAAAACGAACTATACAATCATAGTGAATCACTACTGTCACTCCAAACAACCGCATGTAAATATACAAACTATATTTAAAAACATTAATCTAGCTTTGAAAAAGTTTTAGCGAGTATGCAAAAAATTAAGAATTGGTCTACTTTCTGCAAATTTTAGGTCAATTGGTTGACAGCAATAATGAAATATTTGAACAGTTTGGTTTGGGCAGTGCTTTTCACACTTAAAAGACCTATCGAATGAATTGAGTCGATACTATTTCCGATTGACTAAACTGAATGCCTAAACAAAATAAAACCCTAACAAATTAATTGAGGTTTCTCAACAGATTGATTTGGTTGCGAACAAATGCAAATGCAAATCGAAAAATGATTGCAAATTGAGCAGTAAGCTATACTTTGAAGTCCAATTTAGTGAGAGCACTGAACAATAAATTGATTTATGTTTAGCCAATTCTGGAAAGGAGTTTGTTTGTAAAGTTGTCATTGAATATTACTCCCAAACAGTTGCAATACGACTGCTAACAATACGTCAAAAACATATTAGACGTTAAAAAGCTGAGATTAACGTTGCATGTAAACATATTGATCTTCAGATCCATATTTCCATAGAAACGTGTCTTATAGACAACAAAAGGTAGTGTTCCAATCGTCATCTCTAACCACTTGTGCGCTCAGAATATTAACTCGAAGTGCACTTTCCTAATAGCTTAAAAGGCTTAACATTTGTAACAAGTTTTTTCAAGTATGTCAAACTTCACTACAAGTCGATCAATCTTTCATATGACTCCATAATTTCATTAATTATTAATCACTACGTTTTGTGACAGGACTACTATATGACTAAAATCTGGTAATCGGTTTGTTCCATAGCTCTTATCTAAGTATATCATCATTTTGATGGGTTGTGGAAGTAGCTCTACTCATAATAATTTGATTCGCAACCGGAATAGCAATAGTAGGAATGCAAATCATAACAGAAATCCTGTAAGTCATCCCAAACATTCTTAATAACTAATTGAAAGAAACATTTGTTTCAAGTTATAATTGCACAGGAATCTTTCAAACATTTGCAAGCACTGCTTTATTGCAAAAACATAGCTTTGGTTCGACCCTTTTTTATACCTGAAATAGCACTCTGTTATAGTTTTTAGTTCATCACTAGAGTCCAATGCAATTGGAGCGAGTATTTTGCAATTTGAACTCTAGTTAAATTTGATTAAACTCAACTTGAAATGATTAAAGCAAATTGCAATCAGATGAGCAAATAAGGGGTGCAATTTTAAGGCAACAGTTCTAACATAGAATAAGTTGCTTAAAGCTCAAAATTAGTCACAGAGTATACTGTATCGAAATGTTTGTCAATTTTCAACCAAACGTCATGAACAACAAGTTAAAACTTGTCAACCGCTATTATTTATAATAGAAAAACAGTTAATTGACTTGAAAAATTGTATGTAATGTGGAAACTACTTTATTACAAATAGGAATTGGTCAAAGTAGAGAATGATAGAAATTGAATGGGGTTGCATTAGTATCTTAAGTGACTGCTTCTATAATAATTTGTCGCTTAACAAGTTGGCACAGCAGTCCATTTAATTATTTATAAAAAGATATCTCTAAAACTGAAATTATCGTTTTTTGTAGTTCAAAACTCAATAATCCTTGATAGCAATAAGAAAAGTCTGTTACTATATCAGTTTCTCTATCATATGAATCGCTTTGTTGTTAAATTTGATTTCTAACTTGCTTTCACTACTATATTCAATATTCTGAGTTTCGCAATATCTGAAGATATCCTGATGGAATATCTTCTGATGGAAAAAATCCGATGACAACACATCACTTGTGGTTACTATCGCGAATTATTAAGTTTATGAGTGTACCGCTCCCGTAAAGCTCTTAGTACTATATGTGATACAACAAAATATAAAGAATTATGGCTTAGTCTTGATCAAAATACATTTTGAATGCATACAGAGTCATATTGTAGTACGAATTAATTTGAAGATATCTTTTAGATACAAATAAACGAAGAAGCGTTGCACAATTATTTAGAGCTTGAATGTGCGATTCATGAGTTCGAGAAGAAACAAGTTTTAGAGAATTATCAAATTAAAAGCGAACAACTCGAACAACTGGAAGAGGCATCCAATCTATTGGAAAATGATAGGAAAACATTTCAAAAAGAGACGTATGATTTCTTTTACATTAATCATAAAAACCACTCAATTCAAAAACATTAAATAATTAGAATATTGACACAGGGCTGAGATGCAGAATCAGATGGGAATCGTTGATCTAAACTCAGTTAAGGAATTCATTCTTCAAAAGAGTTTGTCTGACGATCCTTTATCTGGTGACGAAGAAAAGCTACTCGAGTCACTCAATCGCCTGGTAATCAAAGACTGCTAGATCTTTAACTCTCTATGGCAGCTACTTTTCGGCTCAAAACTTTATTCAAGTTTAATTTTAAAGATCACCAGATAAGACAATCAATGATAGCGCAGTTTTCAATGTTTTTAATTCGATCTATCTTGAAACACGATGAAATTTTTAAAGGTTAGTAACTATTAAAATCTTCATCCTTTAGGAAATAGTTGAGAAAGAATTAGAAACAACACAACAACAAAAGAATAATATTAAACTAGAAGTCGAGCAATCAGTAGTTGAGGGCGAAAAATTACAGCATCTCTACCAAAAGAGATGAACTTTTGGGTGAGAAGTTATGCCATTAGTTTAAAATGTGTCTCGATTAATAAGAATTTGACGCACTTTGGAAAATAGATGCCATTTTTGAAGGTCAATATGCGAGTGAAACTGAAAATCAATTAGAAAAAGAGTTGGACTGGTTATTAGAGCAGAAGCATCACGTGGATCAGGCACACTTCAGATGGAAACAGGCAAGCACTATGGTCAAACAGGCCTGCATTCAGTTGGGAATCGCTTTGCAAAAGTGGAAAGAACTGCTCGACATTCCTTCTCAGTAAGTTTCAAACTTAACGCCTTAAATCCAGATATCTATCATTTGACTAATTGAAAATAGTGAAAACGAAAAGAGATATGAATGTGTGGCTGAAGCAAGAAATAATTTAGTGGACGCGAGTCAGAACATTCAGGGCGCACAACGATATCTGCCTAACATAAGTTTACCATATTGCGCACCTGATGAGGTCAAAACTCTTAACAAGGCCATTTTTTTTATTTTTACTGATATGCAAACACCTGAAAGACAAAATCACGCACTCAAATGCTATCAAACTATTTATAAGAGAGCCGGAGCTTTGCGACAATGGTTGGAACAGGTCCTCAATTCAACCATTGCAAGAGATCTGAATGAATTGACCGAAGAGTGCAAGGCTAGAGCTTCTGGATTGCGAACTGAAAGAATTAGACTGATTAGAAAAAGAATCAAAGAAATTACGGGTCAAGACATCGATTATGAGGACGGAACACCTTTCGAGTTTAGAGGTATTTAATTTAGGTATTAATTAGAATATTATCAATAATTTAATTCTAATAACCAGACAGCGGTGTCGACAGTGAATTGGATGACTCGGCAGCTGCTGACGAACAAATAGCCCGAATATTCGAAGCCGGAAGAACAGATAGGAAAGGAGGCGCAAAATCTCTGACACCTGATCCAACAAGAATGCCTTTTGTTATGCCGACACCATTGCCTACTGCAGATCTAGCACCTGCACCCTCGAATGGAGAGATATTCGGTATTCAATATGATAGATTCGAGTCTTTTTCACGTAACTTTTCTTCTCGAACAATAGGAAAAATAGAGCAATTAAGAAATCAACACCGAAGAGAAATTCAGGAATTTCAAAAAGTACAACGAATGAATCAGGCAAGAATGACACAGGGACTGAAACAGAAACTACACGTAAGAAAAGTAGGAGAAGTAGAATGGAACTACACCGAAGGGAACTGGAAGCCTTGAGAGAATCACCGGTCAATTGACACTAACCTTTCTATCACTAAATTTCGGCTCAAGTGCCTTATAGTATGTAATCTAGTTAATAAAAATCAACTTTTATAATCGCTCTCAGTTATATCTGCTTAACTCATTTTGAATCTAAGGCTCTGCCAATATTAATATTGAGTTTCAAATACCTAGTAAATTAGCAAACAAATCTTAGAAAACAAATTAAAATTAAAATCAAAATCAAAGTCAAAGTCAATATCAATTGTGATTTTTATGTGATTCTCAAGAATCTCTATTGTTTTGAACAATATTAGAAATTACTTTCTATTATAGGTCAAAGCTGTCGGTAATTTTAATTAAACATTATAGGTTTTATATAAAGATTACATCTTAGTTCATTTATAGTTTAAGCTTAGCGTTAGGTCTTTAGTTTTATATGAATTGTTGAAAGGTTTATGGCAAAAGTATAAGTCGTTCATTTACAAAGTGTTAACATTATAGTTAACATTAACATCAAAATTAAGTTTATAAAAAAAAATCTAAAAAAATTTTTGGGCAAAATATGTTTAAAATCAATCTCTATAAAGTTAGACTAACTATTTTCAAATAAGTGACAAATATTTCGATTATTTAAATTTGATTAATGAAATAATGAGATCTGCTATTTATAACTGACTCGAGAGTGAATTGTAACTCTATGAATAGAAGTTTCAATTGTAATAGTCGTTATCACAAATATCTTCATTGGACTCAATCAAGTAGAGGTTTGGTTTGATTTAGTTTTCTTTAATTTGTCAAAATTTGCTGATTCAGAAGTGAATTAAAGTATTTTTGAAAATAGTTCATATACTCAATTATCCACATGCAAATTGTGTATTTAAGTAAATTAAATTTTAAGATAAATATATTTCTACAAAAATTTCCAAAAAATAATGAAAAAGTAGTGAATATCGAATGGATTACTAGAGAATGATTTTAACTATAGCTTATCGATAATGATTACTTCAAAAATTTCAATCGAATTGATTTGGGGGGTTCAAAACCGACGATTACTATGTATGTAAGGTCTGTCTCCGGCACCGATACTATTACTGCCACCACTGCCTCCAATTGAATGAGGTATGTCAAGTCCGATTCCTCCGATTTGATTCGATACAAATAACTCAGCAATCGATGGATTGGCCCCAGATAACATCGAGGCGTTTAGACTTGGCTGACCTCGACTTCTTGTTTCACTAGAAGAACCAATCGCAGAATTCCATCGATCACCAGAAGATGCATTCCATGGCTGTCCGCCAGAAATGTGTACATTTCCACTTCCATAAGAAACTTTATTCAACGAGTTTGTGTTACGGTCGCTCCAGCCTCTCGAATCTCCGCCGGCATAAGAACGCGATGTTCCGCCGAATCCAGCGGTCGATCCACCGGCTAATGGCTTATCACTATAACGATCGCGACGAGAATCGTGACTGGTTTTCCATTCGTCGCGTTGAGAACTCATTCTACGATCTCTTGATGCAAAAGACGCGCTACGAGATGAGTCACGATATGAATACGATCCCGAAGGACCACTTCCACTCTTTCTCGTCCCTGTCATGCCCACTTCCATGACGAGAGTCATGACGTCGTGAATCAAACTCTGAGCGCGAACTGCTGCTGCTAGTGATGGACAAATCGATTCTTCCGCGTTTATATGAATCATTTCGATTTTCATATGCGTGTGAAATATGGCTGTTTTGAGTATTAAAAATCATTCAAACTCAGTTGGCATGTCCTCCATATCCTTTAGCGCTCAATTAAGCGCTATTCATAGGGGTTACTAAGACTTACCGATTGCCGGCAGCAGTGCTCGAGTCGACATAAGTTTGTCTTGCAGGTAAAATATTAGCTTCCATACGTTGGACCTGTTGCATTCGTTTCCTTTCCTCCCAATACGGGTCACTCCGCGAATATCTCTAGTTTCAAATGATCTTTTATTGATAGTTGACGAAACAATCGCTGATCGAGATCTCGGTTCTTCGACTCTGTGTTGAATTGGAATTTGTGACTGTTGTCGTCGTCTCAATTCTTCTCTTTCCCTCTCTATCTTTTCGCGTTCGAGTTTGGCTCTTTCTCTTTCATACCTGTAAAAGTCTGCCTTTTCACGTTCCAATTTCAACCGCTCCAGTTTTAGCCTTTCTTTTTCTCTTTCAAGGCGAATTCGTTCTTCTCTCTCAAGGTCTCTTTGTGCCCGAATAAGTTCTTCCCTACGCCTTCTCTCTTCTCTTAATAGTCTTTCTCGTTCTCTTTCCCGAATGTTTCTGTCAACATCAACCCTTTTGATGGGCATTCCCGCCCTTATGCCTCCGCGAGCGAATGTGGTTCTCTTGAAACCCCGAAAACTTGGACCAGTATTTTGTCCGAATGGCCTACGAATGGGTACCGGACGCCTAAATGCTGCTACTGGTCGTCTAAGTGCTCCGCCTCTTTCTTTAACAGAAGCACGAACTGGTGGTCTTCTTCTCTCTTTATTCTCATTCTTTTCATTTGATACATTTTCCGAATTAGCCTTATTTTGATCTTTTTCCTCGGACTTTTTAGTTTTTACGTTATCGTCGGTTTTTTCATCATTTTTAATCTCTTTGTTAGTTTCCTTATCAGTATCTTTGGCTGATTCTTTTTTAGAATCATTAGCCTTAGTCGATGACTTCTTGTTAGTGTCCCTCTTCGTCAAGCTAGGTTTACTTCGACTTACAATAGACTTCGATGGATGTTCTTGGGGACGATTCTATCAATTTTCGAATAATTAGAACATTTGTCGGACAGTTAATGAATTATTAGACTCACTCTAGAAAGAGAAATAGTTCTTCCGTGAAGTTCAGTCTTATTTAATTGATTGATACATTTGGTGACATGTTCACTGTTCTCCATTGTAATAAAGCCATAGCAACGCGATCCTGACATTCGGGCGTTTTTAATAATTTTGGCGCTAATAACCTTTCCGTGTTTGGCAAACATCACCTGAAGCTCAGAGGCTTTAGTGCTTTGTGAGAGCCCACTAACCCATATATTTCGACCGTTTGAAGCATTTTGAGACACCTTTTGACCACTGCTGCTGTCTATTTATATCATATTTTGTTAAATTACTCCGACAAAATTATCTTTCAACTAAACTCACTTTTGGAATCTTTATTTTTAGATTTACTATCCTTTGTGGCATTTGAGCTAAAAAACAGAAAATTCCTATTATTTGAGAAAATTTGTTTATGGGAAAAAAGGATGCATTTTATAGTTCGGAATAATAGCACATTTCAAGCAATCAATAGGTCCACGACTCCACGATGAATATTAAATTCCATTTTCTTTCTACTGATTCAATGTCAACAAACCTCTTGGATTTAGACGAAGAATCCTTGTTTTCAGAATCTTTATGTTCTTTGGTCGAATTAGAACTATTCGCGTCTTCAGTATTAGTGCTATTGTTTGAGTTGTTTCCCGACTCACTTTTAGCCTCACTGCTATTATTCAATTCATTATTCGACTTCTTATTCGTTGATTTATTTTCACTGTTATTCTCTTGACTGATGGATTCATTTGTAACAGAAGCCGAAGTGGAAATGTTAGAAAAGTCAAGGTCTGTGTCCAGAACATCGCTTTGTGTGTCGTCAATATTAACAATAAGCGATGCGTCATCGGTAGCAGTTTTTCTTTGCTTAGATGTGTCCAGATTAATAGTATCTTCGATAGTAAGAGGAACGATAACAGGAGCTGTTTCTGGTTTAGGTGGAGAAGAAAGCATAGCTTCGCCCACGTCTTCTCCCGCTTCATCTTCGGGAAATTTATCAGAGTTTACTTCATTACGGGATGAACTGATTTTTACTGTTAAAATGGTGACGAGCATAAAAATTTTTAGTAATCATATCGAAATAATTCAAACATATTTAAACCTTAACAGATTTACTTCAACTTTCTTGAGCTCTTCGTCGAGCTCTTCGAGATTCGATCCAATTTATCAATTTTAAGGGTTTAACAAACTAAGAGTTGGGGGACTGTAGAAACTCAATCAATTCTCTTAGGAGCCATCATTTCTCTGTTACCATTAGTTGGTTCGAAATCAATTGAAAACGAGCCTAATTTGGAGTGTCTTCATTTCATTAGGAAATATGGTCTTCTTTCTTAACAACAATCGTCTCATGAGACAATTTTGAAAGTTGCAAATGATATCAAATAAAAATAAATAGCATTTTGAGCTTGTCTTAGTGCCATTGAACTGTAAACTTATTGATGGTTTCTTGGGGCCTCCAGAGTCTCAAAACTTCTTGATATATCCAAATGGTCATCTGATTAGTGGTCAGACTAAGGCTTATAGAGACACGTGGCGTGATCAACTTTTTAATCCAACTACCGATCGGTCTCGTCACCAACAAATCAGATTAATTGTCAATACAATTTTCTTGTCATCAAATTTGCCTCTCAGCCAACATAGAGTTGGGTCATTAGCGGTTTTCTTGATTTCGATATATTCCAAAAGGAAAATGAAAACTCCCCCAACTCTTATAGTTTGATTAGATTTGAATTGAATTATGATTCGATTTATTCAATAAAAAAGATTCGTTCGTAAACATTTTAGACTCCAAATATCAGTATTTGAGTTTGTGTATCAATGCATATCACAATAGCATAACTCACTCATAAGAACGCGCGCGTAATTCATCAAAAAGTCTTAGAATTCTTACCCTTTGAAGAGTTTTGGTTTTCATTAACAGATATGTCCTGAAATTAACCAAATATTTGGAAATAAACGATTTGTTCAACTGTCTGACAAAATAGTAAAAATAAGTACAAACCTCTCGCTCTTCTTTGAGTTCGTCGTCGACAGCCAGCTTAAGCGCATCTTCTATTATATCTGATGCGTCGTAACAACTCTTTTCAGTTACATTCACAGACTCGTTAACAGAATTATCATTTTCGTTCAATGAATCACTAATCTCTTGGCCATCATTTAAGATTTCAGATGCATCTGAATCGGCGTCTTCCCTGGCTGTCATTTCTAATGATGAAAAAATGTGTTTAAAGGCGATCAAACACTAAGAGATAGTGATATAAGATAAGACATACTTCCAACAGGAGTTCCCGTACGTCGCACCACGTTTTTCTTTGCTGACTCAATTGTAAATAGATATTCTTCTGGATTATGACCTTCTTTTCAAGTATCTATGATTGAAAATTATTTAATTTTTCTATTAATATAAACGTCTATTGGTATAAAGACTAAATTATAGGCTTGATATTGACTGAATCGTGTTCTCTTTTGGTATGATTCGTTCAGGTCATTAGTAGATTTAAAACTCATAACTCAAGTCAATCGTAAGACTTTCACTATTTTATATAATTGTTCATTCAATTATTTACTGGAATACAAAACAAACAATAATACGAACAATTGAAAGCATGTCTAACAAACCTTAAATTACAAACATACGATCACTTATTTTAAATGAAGAAAACTTGTAGATTTTCAATGATTGTGAATTTTCAAAACGCAGTAGTAGAGTAAATAACTTGCTATAAGATTTGTTGGCCTTAACTCAATCAATACTTAAGTTATTTTTGGTGCAATGCTTTGCAACTTATGACAAGGTTAAAGATTTAGATACAAATCACGTTAAGTTAGTTGGAAATGTTTCTCTTTAATTATATAAATATTCAAATAGTTTAGAATCATTCAAAGTATTAACTTGTTAGATAAGACAGCAATAATATTCATCTTTTACAAATAAAGTTCAATTTTCAGACTTACTGCAGACTTGCATTAATTTCAATAAAAATAAATATTTAAATGCATAGAAATTATAAGCAAATACATTGCTTTATACCTATTAATGAATGGACCAAACCTTCAGTTCTGATTCATTATTAAAAATATGAATTGTTTAAACTTACACATGAGAGACGACTAACGAGCACTGCTTTAACACCAGTCGTGTCTTCGTTTCTCCTTTGTAATTCATTTCTCAATTCAAACACTCGCAAATCACTTAATTTTCGTTGATTTTGATTAGATATGCAGTTGTTTTCGTTATTATTATTGGTCGCCATTTCTATAAATAATATTCATTTTAAAACAAATCCATTGACTGTTGCGATATTGCGGGCACTTTTAGCTTAACTCAACCTGTGGCTCAACTTTTTGTCATATAGTCTGAAGTCAGCACTAGTCTTGGGCTTTTTGATTTCTTTTATAACTATTTTCAAATAAAAAACTTTTCTCACGGATACGTTTTTATCTCGAGCAACGATTGAATCTTCAAATCAATAGATATTCTACAGTGCAGTATCTGTTTGTTTAAACTTTAGATTTTGTCATAAAGCTCTTGAGTCGTAGCAAAACTTAACATTTTTCAAAGTGGTTTCAGTTTTTAAACTTTAATGTGATTGTTAATCCTTTCTCCAATAATCTCTTATTTAACAATGATTTGATGTTTTTTATAAGCTTTTTTCTATTACTGCATCTGAAATTGAAAGAAAATGTTCAACTTTTCAAAAGTCGTAATTTCTTCAATTGTTTTACGAAATTCTAAATTATATCTTCAATACTAACATGAGGTAAACATCAGTCTAAAGAATCTTTTCGCGGACCCTTCTCGTATACAGTAGGCAACACTGAAAGACGAGTAGAAACTGTCGCTTTTGCTGGTCTTATCATGAATTTGTTTGGTTTGAAACTAAACCTAAAACTTGGAGGAAAGTAAAGTCCGAAGCATTGGTAGAATCAATAATGGTTCAAATCATAAATTTATTTAAGAGTAAAGCTTGTGCAATGACACAAATTAGTATTGATAACAAAAGTTAAAATATGAATAGTTATTATGATTTACATTTAGTCAGATTTGTTATGAGAAATAAATGAAACAAATGAGGAAATGATTATTCTTTGTCTTCTCTGGATTGTGAACTTTTTCCATCACATGCCACTATCTTTACTTTTTCTACTTTGACCAACTCTTGCACTTCTCGAAACTCAACGTCTTTCAGAACAAAAGTCCAGACATTATCGCAAAATCTATAAGTCTTGAGATGCCCTGCCTTTGAGTTTTAAGAATGTTTTTATTATTAATGATTGAAATAATGAATATAATGATAAATACCTTAAATGAAAGTCTGGTCTTGACTCTACTAGCTAACGATACGTTAATAACGCGATCAAATTGCAAAAGAACTTTAAGCGCTAATTGAGGGCTTATTTGTCCCGTCTTTAGGTGGAATCAAATGAATGAAAAGTTATTAGTTTTATTGACATAAGTGAAGGATCAATTGAAATTTTTAAAAAAAACGTAAAAATGAATGAAAACCTGAACAAATTCGTCGAGACTTTCTTGTAAAGTATGGCCTAACGTTGTGTTTCTATACAACTGATAACTCATTGTTCAAACATTAATTGACACAACAACTATAATAATAACAACAATCTTTTAAGTCATTCAAATCTATTCAAATTGATATAAATCGATTGAATATTAAATGAGTTTTAGCGATTGAAGAGCCATTGGTTTGATGTTGCCCTCAGTAACCAACTATAAGGGCTAGTCATAAACAACGTCCACAAACAAGATTAAGTAAAATAAGTCGTTTGTTTATTACTAGAGGGTAAGAGATAACATTTTTGAGTGATCTCTGTTTACTACTATTTTGGTTCAATCAAACCATTATTGAGATCATCAGACCCTTAAAGTGTGTCAGAGTCTACTATAGTCGACACATAATTTACAGAGAGTTGACTCAATGTCTCATTTGTCACATTCATCACTGATTGTTGACCAAAGTTTAGTGGATTCAGAAACTGAATCATTAAAGAATTCAATGCGATATCATGTGAAGTATGGCAGTACTGGTAATGACCAGAAGAAGATGCAAAATATAAAATATATAACTCATTCGGTTCAACAAACGGACACTTTGCAAGGATTAGCGCTTAAATATGGAGTGACGGTCAGTGTTTAACCAATTGATTGATTAATTGATATATCTTTTTGATTATCTTATTATCTGATTGATTCATTTGAATTGTTTATAAAAAGATTGAACAAATCAAAAAAGCCAATAAGTTATGGTCCAGTGACAACTTAACGCTGAGATCAAGAACTTATTTAAATATCCCAATAGTGATGGAGGAGACGGTCATAGAATCATCACTCTATTCTTCAAGTGATGCCAGCTCACCTACAGCTAGTCCTAAAAAGTGTCAAAGCAACAATCGGTCACATTCTTCAGTAACTGCTAACAATTCCAGTTTAGAAAGCGATGATATTCCCCTCGATGACGAAGAGAGCAGTACTTCAGGAGTAGAGTCCAATCAAACAAATAGGCATCAATCAAAATTAAAGAATGGTTTCAAGATGGCTTCTCTCATAGTGTCTAGTCATCAAGAATCAAATGACTTGAACAATTTAGGTAACAGTGAGGACGTTGACGAAAGTGCTGCTGATTTTCTCATCCGAATCGATAGTTCAATTGCAAGATCTAAAGATAAAGTAAAAGTTATGCAACAAAATCGAATGAGTGGCACGCACTCTGACGATGACTTGTTCCGAGTGAATCACTCGTCAAATCGGTTAGGACTCCGACGACATCATAGCAGTACTTCTCGACCACACTCAGCCAATTCGTCTTCATCTCTAAATGATATTCAAACAGATTTTGCACAACCACTAGTAATGATGACTCACGGAAGAAAAGTTGTATCTTCTCTGAAAAAACTGGAGAGAGCTCAAGACGAAATCTTCGAATTATGAATTAATGCTCCTTATATGGCAATAGTTTTCATGACGTATTTTTGTTGATAATTGATAACTTACCCAACTATCCAAGCTTTAAATCGACATTAGTTAAATATAATGCTCTGCATATCATGTGTTGGTGCGGTTATCACAAGTTTAAATATAACAATTTTATCCATAAATATAACAAATTATCCATATAATATTTATCAGCTGTTATTTGGTTTATTAACAAATATTATTTATACTATAGTCAAGTTAATTTGTACTTACCTGTACTATAGTAGACAACAAATCTCTATCCTACTTTGTAGGCAACAATTTTATATAACAATAAACAAGTCTATATTTATTCAAATTTTTATTCAAAACTTTTATTCCAGATTTAGTTACAACCCTTTATTGAAATTATTTTTTTGCTTTAGCGGCTGCCACTTTTTCCCGAATGGCTTTTAGTACCGCTTTCTTTTTCTGAATCTCAGCCTTATATTCTTTGTATTTTCTAACTTTGACTCCTAAAGCCAGCGCAGCCTTTTTCACTTGTTTTTCATCCACTTTTTCTCCAAGACGTCTCTTTCGAAGCACTTCTCTGGCAGCTCTTCTGCGCTCGTTATTAACTCGCGCATATTTTTGAGAACTGCTGCGTATGGATTCAATTTACGCATAACAACTGGATTTTTCAGTGGGTTCCTCTTCACTTTTCGTCTGTTGACAGTTGTTCTGAAATGAAGGTACTTATAAGTTATCCGTCTATACACAAGTTCATTTTTTACTATGATTACTAAATGTGATCAGAATAGTTCACAAATCGTAATCACTAATCATAGCCCAGTGGAAGTCATCATTAAATGCATTTTTGAATAAAACATTGCAGAATAAGTCTTCAGCTGCAGATCCTGAAAGTTCAGCTTTTGATTTATCAAATAAGACATTTGAATACTTACATTCTTGGTCTCAAGGCCTTTTGAATTTCTTCGCTCTTCAGCAATCGTGATAAATCCGTATTTGCCATTTTAGGTTGAGGCAAACTTTTAGAGAAACAAATATATTATGACAAACAATCAAAGATATATGTGAAATCTCACTTGTAATGTCTTTTTAGCTTAGATTCTTGTTTCCAAGTGCCGTATAATTCATCCAATTTTCTAAACGCACTCTCAGTCCAGATAACAAATCGTCCGACATGCCCGCCGGAGCCAAACGCAATAAATTCAGCTTTTCGACATTCAATGTCTCAATGCCTTAATTATATTGAAAAAAGTCAAAATACAACTCATGCCCAATCATCAAATTTTAATACCCGGGATATTGCGGAAAGCCTTAGTCAGACCCGAATCATTGCCATAGACGACAACAGGTCCGAGTCGTTGAACGCGTCTTCTGTCTCTCATCTTTCCCTTTCCAGCTCTAAAGCGTCTCGATTTATAAACCTTTTCAATATCATTCCATGCCTTGATTTTTCTCAAGAATTGAACTGCTTGCTTGGTCTTGGTATATTCTTGAACCTTGTCGGACACCACTAATGGAAACTCTGGCACCTCTTGAATCAGATGACCTGAAACCAAAAATTCAAAATACTATTACAAGTCGATATGGCATATATTACACATACCTTTGCTCATAACCACTGCGGGTACTCCAGAAGCAGCAATTGCAGAAACGATCGCATATCTGCGTTGATTTCGGTTCACTTTTCGATGCCATCTTCTCCATGTGCGGGTTGGCGCAAACATACGTCCACCACGACACATATTACCGAACGCTCCCTGACCTGAACGGTGAGTACCGCCGCCACGAACTCGAGGAATACGAGCTACAGCTCGACCAGTTCCCCACGATTCGGCACTAGTTTGATGGCCTGTAATAGTAGTCTCATTAAATATTGAGCAATAAATTGGACTAAAAGATAGAAATAGTGATATTTTGATAGAATTCAGCGCTTTTAGCTAAGATCACAACCAAGTAATGGCAGTCATAAACACGGACCAAAAGCTGAGCTCATCATTATCTATATTGAACAGACATTAACGTATGATTTCAAACCTGCTTCTCTTGAGACCGCATAAGGATGTCTCCTATTCTTCCTAATATTTGTGTGAACGAAGTTGACCACATCTGTTCGAATGGGCGCTCGAAACACTGCCGGAAGTTTAACTGAAACGCCCGAACTTTCATTCTTATCAGTATAAACGCTGACTAACGGTCGATATGCGGCTGTTGTCTAAATAAATAAACATAATTATATTAATACTTGTGATTATTATTGATCTAAAACTAAGTTAAGGTTAGAATATAATATTATACAAAGGCAATAACAAATACAATGGGTTCTCAATCATTCAATAATATATTATTAACTCATTAAATATCACTAATTATTAATTATTTACAACAATATGAGGTTCAAATATTCGCTAATTCTAGTAAATTTAATAAATAATACAAGACAATACCATTTTTATGGTTAAATTAATGTCCTAAACGAAACACGTGTCGGAGTGCCTTCATATGAAAGCAGAAAAGGAAGAAAATGGCATTCGCAGCATTTCCATTTGTGCGTTCACTTTACAGTGACCATTAGATGGCATTACTTGTAACCAAACGTTAAACTTTATTACTAATACTAATCCTAATTCGTTCTCAAGTCCAAAGTTTTAAGCTATTTTTGTTAATTTTATTATACCTTACAGTTAATGCGATGACATAAAAAGTATTAAGAAGTGAAGAGAATAACAATTGAAAATTACCATTCGATTCAACTTGATTATAACAACGATTAAAGTCTTGGGATATATTTAAATTAACCATAACTTTAGCCATAAATGTCCTTTAACTTTGAACTAACATCAGCATTTAGACGAAGTATTATTGGATTTTAGGTTTATTCGCAATAAATGCACTTATCTGGCAAACGTTACTATGATCGAACAAATCAAATTTTTGATGAGTTGAGCGCCAAAACAGGCGCCTTTAAGCCCAAGGCTGACCCGTAGACCCCCTATGGTTAGGATTAATGCAACTTTTGATTTTGGTTTTATTTCTCTTTAAAGTCACGCTATTTTAGAGAATATAAATAGTGAAAAAAAACTGCTCTATCTACCAGTTTAAAAGCGTTGGTTATTTAACCTCTTAAGTGGCCAAATGGTTAGTGTACTGACCACTAGTAGAATAGGGTCGAGTTGGCGTACACTGTTGACAATTTGTTTTTAATATGAAAATATGATTTTTACTTCAATTTTTCATTGGAAAATTTGGCTTACTACGCGTTTACCTTCATATTGCAAAGATCCGTTATCGATATAAAGATTAGAATAACTTAGTTTGTTAGCAATAAGTGTATGCAATACATGATTTTTACGTGATTAATTCAATTTGATTTATATGATTTGAAACCAAGTTGTTCCTCAATACTACACTATCAGTTGAGCATTACTGCATGTAATGAGCTATAATTCCTAGTAAATTTGATTTGTTTAATCATAGTAACGTTTGCCAGAAAAGTGCATTTATTGCGAATAAGCCTAAAATTATTGATTGTTCAAAGTTGAAAACTACAAAATCTATGTGTATCTTATGGCTATTATCATAAATGATCTTGAATTGAAAATCCCAATCAATTGGAATGAAATTTTTATTTTGAAATGATAGCACACAATAAGTATGATTATTTAGGCAATTTATTTAAAACTTGAAAAGTGGTCGATTTTTGTACAGATGAAGCTCCAATGTAAAACATTAAAAGTCTAACTAAAAAGATTTTAATTAAGTAGATTTGAAGCAATAAATATGTACTGACAAGATTTATGTAATCAAGAAATGGCACAAATGATAATCACAACACCTAATAGTTTTGAATTTTACATAATTATAGTTAAGTTAATTGAATGGTCAAACATTAAAATTGTAATGATAATACATTTAACAACAAATACTGATGCTTTTAAGTGAGATTCCTGGTTAGGATCAAATGTCGTACCCATAGCTTGATTGGCACTATTTTATATAATTTATTTTTACATCGAATATATGCATTTATAACTTAATTTGTATAAATTGCTGACTTTCATGCTTAGCTTTATAGAAAAAATTTGATTCAGACTTGAAAACAAATGTCAAAATGATATAAAAATCTATTAAATATACAAAATGAATCGAAAACAGAGTATAAACAGAGGTGAGATTCGTGTAATATCAAAAACAGCTAAATTAGTTTATAAATCAATTAGTTTCTATACATTAATACAAATTTTAATCGAGTTCAATGGAGGCCTAGATAATATTGAGCTGAAGATCAACGTTTAACACTCAAATTCAGACGCTGTAATCGCATTCAAGTCTTTCATCAGGCCCTCTAAATTAGCCATTTCTTGGTTGAGTTCTTCGGTACTAAAAGAAGACTATAAATATACAAACGGTGAACAAAATCTTCAACAAAAGTAATAGGAATTTCTTACAGAAAGTTCTTCTCTTTTTATAGAATCTGGTCCTCGAGTAGAAGGAGAGACTGCATGAATAGATTTATGTGCATGAGATGCGTTAACACCAGATGCGACATTGCTTCCCGGTGTTATCTTTTTGTGTGGACTCGATACCATTTGAGGTCTAACCACTAAAGTTATTGGAAATAATAGTTACTGATCAATTAATCAATCAATCAATCAATCAAATGAAAGACAAATATTCGAACCATTATGTGGTGTTCCACTTGTTGGCGGAGTATTTAACGGTGGTGGTGGAGGTGCGGGTACGCTAAAGCTCTTTAATGGATGACCGGACTGTCGTTTACCGATGCTATAATTTATAGCAGGACTAGTAGCAGTGCTTGGAATGACTTGAGATGACGGATTGTTGGATGAATATAAAGAATTGGAAGGCATTTGTGGCCCATTTGCGAGCGGAGTCGCACTACTCAGTCCCATATGAAGGGCAGGAGAGGCCACCGGATCGTACAAATGGTGCAAATGATGCGCTCCACTCATACCTGTATTACTACTATCTAAAGAGTCGAGTGTCACGTGCGCACGAGGAATATTGAATTGAGTTCGAGGATAGAGAGGTCGCGATAAGCCTGTCGACGGCTCCATACTTATCGCACCATTCGATAGTGTACCTTGATCGACCGGAATCATTATTGGCTTGGCCCGAGCTGTCCTACGCGCAGTCGATGTGCCGCTCATTGATCCTAAGTTAGTCTCTGACGGAGAAGAAGCTCTTTTAAGAACATCCTTATTTATGTCATCATATAAGGAATCGCCATAAGTCGATGTGGTCTTTTTGCTCTTGTCAATCATATCATCATTGATTTCTTGCGAATTCCTTTGGATGGGTGTAGCAGTCATAGTATCGTTTGTAAGACTTTTGTCAATAGCCTTCAATTCTAGGTGTTCGTTGTGATGAATCCATAAGTCTGGAGGTTTGAGTTCTCGACTGCTGCCCTTGCCTTTGCCAGTAGAAGAGCTTAACTTTGCAGCAGGACTTGTTGCAGCGGCGATGTAGCCCTTCGGCTTTCGCATAGCGCTCATATAACCGCCTGAAGCTGTGTTTCTCGATCGACAAAGCAGAGTGCCAACAACTATCAATAGCAAAACTGAAATTCCTGATATAACAGCTATGATTATGTACAACGTATTCGTAGATATATTGCGCCCATCTGTAAAATTTTAATCAACAAAAGCATTAACTAATCGAAAAGTAAATAATTGATGTGCAAAACATTATGGCTTAAGAAAACATACCATAATATCTATTATTTCCGTGTGAGTCGGGTAAAGCTGAACAATATAACCAAAAAACCGATTCATGCAAACAAATTGGAAAAGTGCTCAAATTAAAATCATGCTTAAAACAAAATAATCTATGAGTTGTGTGCAATGATTAACTAGATAAACAAAATAAACAAAAATTATCTGAAGTCGCTACCAACTAACAATCAATCGATTTGAGCGATATACATACCCTGCAATGTTTTGAATGACACCTCAGCAGATAGAGGACCGTAACCCTTATTATTTCTGGCCTGAATCTTGAAATAATAAGTCGAATCAGGTAATAATCCCTTCAAAACGGTAGTCATCTTATCTCCGATAACTCCCTCAACAACCCAATCACGATCTCGTTGAGTGTTATCAGTTGTGTAAAATATGACATAACCAGTAATTTGTCCATTTGGCTGTTTCGGTGGCTGCCAATGAAGATTTATGATGGTTGGATCGTCGTTAGTAGACGGAACTACTGTCAGATCTCTCGGAGGAGAAGAAGGAGCTGCTTCTTGTGTAGTATTGAGAACACTCATACTCCAAGTGCTTTCTCTACGATTTTTGACAATTTTGACTGCAAACTCATATTGTGTGTTAGGCTTTAGGTCGTCAATCATACAGTTTAAGTCAGTTGTGTTGAAGTAGCGAAACTTCGGATTATTCGAGTGCACATTACTGGTGTATTTCACTAAATAGCGTCTATTGTCGGTGACCACTTGATTTCGAGGTAGTGTAGTGTCTGTCCAGTACATTATGACAGTGGTAGAGGACAATACAATAGCTTTGAGTCCAACAGGAGGCAACATCGGTAGTTGTGGCTCAGGTGTAGATTCGATTAGAGTTTTGACCGTCTCATAAATAGGTTGTCCGTCACCCACTAGATTGTATGCACGCAGACTTATCACATATTCTGAAGATGACTGCAAATTATTAATTGTGAATGATCTCTGTTTTCCATCAAGAACTTCAGTGTAAACATCGGGAAACCCAACACCCCAACCTAGAGTATAGCCTCTAATGAGTATGTTCTGATTTTTTGGTGGTGTCCAATTCACATATATTGTGTTTGCGTTTGGTTTTGCTCTGAGACTACTAGGTTTGTCTGGAACTCGAGTCTCGTCCAGATCATTGGAAAAAGTTTCCACGGACATCCACTCGGTTGCGGGTCCAGTGCCGTTTGCAGAAAGAGCAGATATCTTAACATTATATGTGATTCCTTTCTCTAAATTAGTCAATTCATATAGCCGCCGATTGCCGTCAGTGGTTACGGTCTCAACTTTCTTGCTGCCTTTGACTTTATACTTGATTTTGTAACCAGTGATAATACCATTTTGTGCATCTCTAGGTGGAGGTTCCCAACGAACTATAACACTGGTAGAGCTGGCAGATTCAAGCGTAACATTTTGTGGGGCATCAATTGGTACATCAGCAAAAGTGCTAATAGCGATCTCATCAGTGCTAGGGCTGGGCTCGATTTGATTAGCTGCAAACAAAAGCATAGATGTTATTTTACAGCATTCTTAATTGGGAATCAAATTCTAGCCTAAATAGCTTGTAGTTGATCGCTAGTTGTTATAAGAAAAACGCAGTCCTCTCTCCCTATACCAACACTCCCGAACTGAGGTCTGTTGGTCTAGAGGGGGACCGACTGGCCTTTATAAACACTTGTGAGAAACTAATCTTTTCGCCCAAATATTTGCAAATTAGCAACAGTTCATTAATGTGTGTTTATTTTACAGAAATATTTAGTAAACTACTTGAGAATTTGATGAAATGGCATAAATCAAGATAAATAATTGCATAAAAGCGATAAAACAGATAATAAGAATAATGTGAAAGAAGATAAGAAATGAAGTGGAATAGAGTGAGGAGAAAAGTGCGCGAATCGAAAAAGTTGGAGAACTGGTGTAAGAGTGATAGTCATAGGTATGATTGCTATTCCATCCCACAAATCCCACTATAATCAGCAATCAGTTTGTTCCGTCTAAGTCTAGGTATTTTGCCTGAGGTCAACATTCAGAAGTTGTGAGCCCTCGCAGCCTGAGTCCTCCCTTTCTTTTAGAGAGCATAAAAATTGCTGTCAGGCCGCCCGCTGTTATTCCAATGAAACTTAAAGAAATGATGAACTCTTAGAGCTTGTTTGTGCCTGAGTCTGGTTTCTAAGTTAGGTTGTAGTGAATAGACTTGTAGAGAGTACAAGATGTGGAGAGTATAAGTTATAGAGAGTATTAGTCGTATGTGGTATTACTTGTATAGGGTATTACTCGTACACACTATAAATTGTATAGAGTATAACTTGTATACAGTATAACTTGTATGCACTATTACTTCTATTGACTATTACTTGTACAGCAAGGCTCAAACATATTTCTAAACCTTCAAGTTATAGTCAATTTACAATACAAGCCAATCTCTTGCAGTTCAATTGCATACCAATAGAGTTTGCTTGGTTTGAATGTTCATATAAGGGGTTCTTGAAAGAGTCCATCAGTAAGATGGAAAACCACGCCTATGACAGGCCTGAAGAGAGTTGGCCTTTTAGTCCTCAAGTTAGAAGATGTAAGAACTATAGTTTTGCATTGAGCGCATTGTGGAATAAGTTATTGAGGTTTAGACTGAATCTTAGAGGCTCTCTATTACTTTTACGCGTTCTCATCCACTTATAGAAAACATGTAAAAATTTTATTGTTCTTCTTATTCTCCTTTTAGCTATTAGTTAGTGACCAACATATAAGTTGTAGGGCGAGTACTATCTCTCATTGAAACAACACTTTACAGCACAAACCCAACGAAATAAGTTGCTTAAACTTGAGTCTTGAGCTAATGTCTATTTATTTTAAGTGTTTTGCGTGGCTCTTAACGAGAAGACAGAGTACATACAGAAAGATTTTAATTCTCACTCTCTCTTCAACTAAAAAGTGTTTGGTTAGAACATGACTGAAAACGCTTAAGTGAAAGGAGCGGAAACAGTAAAAGATTTTAAAGAAGAAACTTAATCGTATTCTATGAGCAGAAAAGAGACACACATGTGGGGAATCAGTCAATAGAACTAATGTGTTCTGGAGTACATAACTTAGTTGAGGCACAATCCATTATATGAATGTTTGCAAACCTCTGTAGAAGAGAGTTAATTAGCAAAAGGGATATAAACAGAAGCAGCCCTTTTCACATTTATTCATATTGTATAGGCAACATTTGTGTTGTTCTCATTGATCACCATTATGTTGCTTGTAGGATATGTAGGATTTGCTATTTTTAATAACTTACAAGTACTTCAGTTAGTGAACAACCTCTACAGTAGCAAACGAGAGAGAGAGAGAGAGAGAGAGAGAGAGAGAGAGAGAGAGAGAGAGAGAGAGAGAGAGAGAGAGAGAGAGAGAGAGAGAGAAGTGCATTTGAGCCAAAGGAATTGTCTTGGATGGTTGGCAACAAATACAAATGTCTTTAATCAATAAATAGATGTTAGAGTCGAGCTGTGCCTCATTCACTTAATTATTATACTTGTATTGTCTGCTATAAAACTATGTTTGGACTATAACTAGAATAGCCTCAAACTAAATCCTAACATTTTCGGCTTTAAAAATAGCTTCGGCTTAACTACTCAGTCAAATAGCTCTAGCTTAACTACTCACTCATTATAATGACCAACTTTTAATATTCAGAACATTTCTCAAATATTGCCATCAGTGAGACAAAATTGAATGAGCCATTGGAAAGTCTATTAATATAGAGAAATTTGCTGCTTTTGGGTTCTAACAGCACTAGAAGTCAATTATGTAAACATATTGAAGACTTTGCTGAGATGGATAGAAGGCGAAGGTATAGAGGGATGTTTTTGGTGTAAAACTAAGAGAATTAGTTGTAATATTGGGACTGTCGACTTTCTAAACATATAGCCTTGATGTCAAACGTGAACACACTTATCTCATCGATGAATCTCTATAGCAGATGTTAAGGGCATGGGGTATGGGGTGCGCGATATGTCGAGCCATTATATTCGATTGCCGGCTTGAACGCCGAAGTCTGATACGCATAATGGGTTTTTACGTAGGCAGGAACGCCGAATATAGAGAAAAACCTGTTTTCAGATCCCATTTTTCTTCAATCCTTTGAAATAACCTGAATCTCATTCAAAAGATTATCATTGATCAGAAAAGCCGTGGCTGTGCGTAGCTCGAGCTTTTCTCATTATTGTACGAGAAAGTGGTACATTTATTTTAACAATTTAATTTAATACACTATAATTTATAAATATGCTCAGTTTAAACAGTTGTATTTTACTTATTGAAATAAAATTTTTAAACAGGTTGAAAAATGAGTAATTTATAATAGAAGAAACAATTAAAACACGTTTGAGTCAAAACTTCGTGCAAATGAGATTAATTTACACGGCCGGCATGTGTATTTAAGCTTATCTCTCAATTTATTTTATTGTAAAATTATTGATATCCCTTTGGGATATAGCAATCAATGATTTCAGGGATTACTTAGATAGGAAATCAGTGTTAAGAAAATCAGGTGAAAACAGGTTTTTCTCTATATTCGGCGTTCCTGCCTACGTAAAAACCCATTATGCGTATCAGACTTCGGCGTTCAAGCCGCACTCCATTATATTCAACTATAAATATAATTTTTCCAAGATTTGCAAAATTTAACATAAGTTCTGTGCAGAGTTTGTTATGTAAGTTGAAGACAAAGTGCAAACTAAACTTAATAATTAGTAGGCGTAATGACTAGTGGGGTTAATGCGCTCGAGTAGATGTGGTTATAATTTGGTTTATAAGAAATAACTTGAATCCTATATGAATGCTGTGCTATCAGAAATGGCTTGAAGCAGTTTAACTTATTATTCCAACATGTTTTGTTGATTTATGCACTAAACTATTCCATTGCAATTGCCATACAGACTAATTTCTTGCTCTGAGCAGTTATCACACTATATCAACAATCAAAACAAACCAATGAAGAAGCGAAACAAATGAAACAACTATCAGATGGTGAAGATTTGGATAGAAAATAAAGTGAAGTTTAATAAGTTTGAAAACTGAATCTCGATTGGAATATATGGGAAATAAAACAATGAAGTGTTCATGTGAACAAAAAGTGTAAAGGAAATGTCATAAGTAAAAGATAATGATTACAAATTACTACGAATGAGATAAGAAATAATAATAATACTGATAAGCGAGTCAATTCGTTAAACTTATTTCAACGATAGTCAACAACAAAAGGCATCTTCAAATATTATCTAATGACAAACAAACTTTTGTTTTCAGAGTCAGCTCTATTCATCCACAGCTGCATAGACATCACTAGAGTTTAGTTTGTCTCTCTCTCTCTCTCTCTCTCCAATTGATTTTTGCCTCTCATGAGTCACTAAATAGGAAATCCTAATAGTATGCGCTTTAATACAGTTCAAAAGCATTGGATTAGGTTTGAGGGCAAAGAGGGAGAGCTGGAGAGAGAGAGAGAGAGAGAGAGAGAGAGAGCTGGAGCTGGAGAAAGAGAGGGAGAGAGAGAACTGGGGAGAGGGAGACGCGTTTGCATTGAAATGCCTTGTATTGAATTTTTTTTATCCCAATTGGAATATAAATTCATAAAAGCATAGCATTTGCTTTGGGTCTGAGCCTTGTCAGAGTTAGCGCTAGTACGCGACAAACAGAATAAGAGATTGTAGATATTGTAGCGTTTAATAGCTTAGTTATTTAGCTGCCTACTAAGGAGTGATAGTTTCGAAAGACACAAACTCTTTAAGTTAGTTAGATACAAATTACTAATAAAATGTTTAGATCGACTAATGTATAAGTCAACATATTTTGGCTCAAACCCAACAACAGTTACTGTACTATAAAATCTATCAAATCATAAACAGCTTATTTGACAAAATGTTTGAAAATATATTCATTTTTGCTGGCAAATAACTACATGGTTTAATATCTAAGATTTTTTAAATAAATCAGTTAAATCGATATAGATCAATTCCAATCAAATACATACCAAATACTTGGTTAGGAGTTGATATGAAAATCCATTTCAATATCAAAATTGATACAAAAAATTTGCGAAACTTCAGACATGTGTCAGAAGTGATGAATTTTGATACTTTGATCATATTGTCCAGTTGCTGCCAGTATTAAGCACTTATTTAGTCATCACTTTTTCACTTATGATACAATGACTTGACTAAATCAAAATTAGTTAATCGAAATGTTTTTAAAACATTTGACTAATAACACAATTAATTGAATATCACTTTTATTATAATTAACAAACCATTTCTGTTTGTTATATACCTTATATCAAGTGATAGATCAATTTAGCTGCGAACCGTTGAATTGAATATTAAGCTGCAATCATAAATATCGGATGAATTGATGGAATCAATAGTAGATTTCATTATTATTTCAATATAAATAGCAGAATATCAAGAGTTTGCGATTAAATCATAACTAATCGATAGCTTTCCATTCAATAAATAGAAGAGTTTAAATAACATTTAAAACTGATGATCAAATGACATAAAAAGTAAATGAAATGAAGAAAAAAACATATAAACATTAGAAAAGAATGTGAACGCCATTCTATTGGTATATTCTGTATGAATATATCCCACACTGTCTCGCATTCAAACTTCTCTATATCTAACAGTGTTTTGTGCTCTCCCTCTGCATCTGTTGTTCAAGTACTAGTTTTACCCCAAGGACGCAGTTGGCAAATCTTTTAATAGCGCCATCTATCGGACTGTTGCAACAGTTCAACCAAATTACAGACAATGTTCAACCCATATCATATTTAATCTCTCTCAGTTTGTTCTTAACTATTGCAAATAATTGAACTCAAGTCTAAGTAATAAAATTTAATGCCTTTATAAATAAAGCAATAGATTATGAATTACACAATGAAAATAATTGAGTTTTAATAGATTACAGGATACATTAACAATTTTGCAAATATTTCTGATGAAAATTGTGTTATGAAAAAATTGGATAAAATGACAAATGATATATACTATTAAATAATAAAATGCAGAAATGATTGATTCATATAAAAAAGTCGTATTTAATTGCAATTTGTTTATCTTCTTCCTCGACCTCTTCCCCGTCCTCTACCTCTTACGGGTGGATTAGTTTCTGGTGAGGGAGATCTGTTCGATGGAACTCTATTGAACAAATAATAACAATAACAATGGTTACATCAGTTATTCTTAAATGCTTTATCAATTTTAGTTTTAGACTCAAAAAGTCGTCAAACGCCACCGTGGATATTGCACCTTTTAATAGTGATTGTCAATCTGCGGGGTAAAGGTTTATAAGCAGATGACAGAAAAATCTGATCAAAGTCTTTAAAACTTTCTCATATTTTATAATACATGTATCGGTATATCAATTTAAAAGAATGTAATGACTTATTTTTACACTCAGATAAATCATGGGAACTGTTTGTTTTGTTTAGCTAATTAGTAATAAATGTATGCAATGCATGATTAATTCAATTTGATTTATGATTTAAAACAAAGTTGTTCCTCAATCGTACATTATCAGTTGAGCTTTATTGCATATAATGAGCTGCAGTTCTTAGTAAATTTGATTTCTTACTTAATTTATTGTTTAGTTTCATGCTCATTATTGGTTTTGTTGAGTTACGTTTGATTATTTTATAATTGACTATAACATCCGACTGTCAGGTCAAAAAAATTCGGTTACAGTCAGTTATAAAATAATCAAAATTAAACTCAACAAAAACAATAATGAACATGAAAATAAGCGATAAATTAAGAAATCAAATTTACTAAGAATTACAGCTCATTATATGCAGTAGAGCTCAATTGACAATATAAAATTGAGGAGTAACTTGGTTTCAAATCATATAAATCAAATTGAATTAATCATGTAAAAATCAAAAGTTACATTAGTCCTAGCCATAAGGGGTCTACGAGTCAGTATTGAACTTAAAGGCGTCTGTTTTTGGCGCTCAACTCACAAAAGAGAGCCTTAACTCTTACCTATTTCAATGATATGAGCTTACAATTCATTTGGCGTTTGACGACTTTTTGAGTCTGAAACTAAAATTACTTACTTTCTTGCGATTCTGGCAGACTTTCTCTGAGGAGAGGAATCATCATCTGTAGGAGTGACTGGCGCCACATTTTTCGGCGGTCGACCACGACTTCGTTTCTGGGAAACTTGTCGTGTCGTTCCCTTAGCTTCAACTTGTTCTTCGTCATCTTCTTCATCTTCCTCTTCAACTCTATCTCCCTCTTCGTCTTCATGTTCTCCACCTCTTTCTGCTTCTTCTGCAGAAGTTTCCAGAGCTTGATCAGTTTCAACATTTGAAACTTTGGAAGCGGCAGCGCGAGTCGTTCTGCCGGATGTATTCGAGACAGTCTCGAGTTTAGCCCGTTTTGCCGCTGATTCATGCTTTTCGGTACCATTTGTGTCATCGTCAGTATTGATTGTCTCGATTTGCTGCTTTCGTGATCTTTGTTGAATCGGAGTGCTTTGTTGTATTTGGTGTTCTCCTTCTTGTTCGATAATAACTCCTTCTTCGATCACATTTTCACCAGTGATCACAACTATTTGTTGTTTGAGTTGCTGTTGCTGCTGCTGTTGGGACACTTTTGATGGTCTTCCTCTTTGTGGTGGAGGTATCGTTGGTGACTAGATGGTAAATAGAATTGAAAGTAAGCATTAATATGCATTAAAAGTAGGAATATGGTACCTGTGGAAAAGACTTTGTTATCTTTCCAAGAATCTCAGCTTCAAGTCCACAACGTTTTGGAGGAGCGAATTGCATCTCAGTCGGCAAATAACACTTCAGATTATTATCAGAAGCAGAAGGAGATACTAATAAGTAAAATAAATTAATTAATTCAATCTTATCGACAAATCTGAAATATAATCATTAGAGTAAACCTCTTAAACTTGAACACGCAGTCAGATGGTTTTCAATAAAGAATAAAATATAAACCTTGATTTTCTATGGATTCATTTAGTCTGCTTTTAGAAATAACTTAACTGCATGCTCAAGTTAGACAGATTTTGCTGTAGTTCCAACATTGACATCATTTTAGGAATGAATAGTTGACAAATTCTGTCACAAACTATTCGATTCAAATTTAAATACCTGTAAAATATTTTCCTGGTAAAGATGGCTGAACCGGAAAATCTTTCAAAAGAAAGTTTTGTGTTTTGCTCATAACCAAACCGAGTGCGAGGTCACACGCACAGTAGATTTTATAGTTGGTCATGGTTGCAATGGTAGCACTTGTCGGAACGTTAGGTCAGTCTCTTGTAATTGCGTTGAAGAGACGCGATCGACACATGTCTTGATGTTTTCGAATGTTCTTTTGAAGAATGAAAACGAATAGTGTTCGTTCTTGAGTACCAACGGTTCCATTATGAACCAAAGACATTCTACGAATCAATCAACAGATCAAATTGTTTTTCAAGTAAAACCGGTCAAATACACCCAAACCAGCCTATAGTGAACGCTTCTAGTTACACAGACCCGTTCACCATAAATGGGTTAGAGTGTAATAGAATATTAACCTTTGACTATTTCAAGTTGAGAAACATCATCGTATTGAGTATAGAACGGCATGTGTGCCAACAAATGGATCACATAAGGCATTACGCAGTCAGGCATTACACTTTTCATATTGGCCACTGATTTAGATTTGATGAGATCACGCCTTTTTGCCAGATTTAGGTGTAAATAAGATCTAATAATCAAATAAACAGAAAATTTAATCTTCTAATCTAGTGTAAAACTCAGACCAATAATTAGTCAAATTTGTAACTGAATTTATTACCTCAATTTTGTTTTGAAAGATGATCCATTATCAAAAGTTCCACCAAGACATAGAATAGCTAAAATTCCAGGCCTAATGTCAAAGACATTAGCCCTTTGTGTAATTTAAGGGAAAATTTTTCGCGAACGAACTCTTCTTGGTCTAAGAGGACAGTAGCCAAAGAATGCCATTGTTGCGGTGTCATGATTGACAAGGTAGTGGAAGAATTCTGAATAATAGTGTTGTCCCCATTGCTAGAAGAGGATGTGATGGAATCATTACAGGCTATTTTGAGCATAGCAAGCGCTGCCGCCAAACGCAAGTGGGCCTTCTCCAGAGTAGTCCCCGCGCGAGTTTGTTCATTCAGGTCTCCTCCATTTTGAACTATCGTCTTAAGCAATTGCAATGTATTTGTAGCTGTCTTTTGATAATTTGCTAAACATTAAAAAGACCTAACATTAGAAATTTTGACTTTCAAACAAGGATTAAATCTGATTACATATGGCTTCTTGTTGACTTTCGGGCAGTACTAAAAATTAAAAAAGTAAATTACAAGTTATTCACAATCATTTCATAAATATATTCAAAAAAATGCTCACCAATTAGTGTATTCATTTTCAAGCCATAGAGCCATCTGACCATTAACTTAACGCCTTCTATTTTGGACTTGACCTCTTCACTGCAGTATTCATAAGTAATGGATGGATCCATATTATCTGTTTTAACCACACATACAAAGAATTTAATTAAGATTTCATAGGATCTTGATCAGGAGAATCAACATTGAAAATTACTAACCTCTATTTCTTTCAGACTCTTCTAGTGAAGCGATTTCAACATCAGTTTTCAAATCCTTAAGCAATAATCCTTGAACTATGAATTTTTGAACAATTGAACGAAGAACTTTAGGGAAAATGCGTGACCGCCACAAATGGCTATCATTCCAAGAGTAACCAAGTGACATCGAAAGTATGAAGAAGTTTCAAGTGATAAACCACTTGCCTTTAAATTCAATTGATAAATGATTAACTGATTAAACAAAAATGATTGCAAACAATTGTACCTTTATTTGATCGATTATTTCTCCAAAAACCTTCATCTTTTCATTTTCATCAGAAATGATGGCATTCAAACATTGAACAGCATATTTAGACTGCTTTGTTGTTGATGCTGTTTGTGGTTGATGGATATTATAAATTGAAAGTTCATTAACGATTTTTGATTACATTTTATATAAATAAAACAACTCAAATACCTTTCAAAACGAATCTGTCAACTAGTCTGGGAATAACATCATCGTCCGCAGCCCACCACGGAATGGATAGACACTGGCCATTACCATCAGTCATAGCAGATGCACCATCACAAGAACCGGCAGCAGCACCAATATTGGTCAAAATTTGCAAAATCACTTCAGACACTTGATGTTGATCTCCACTTTGCCACAAAAATGGCAATAAATACGAGGTAAATATTTCTCTTCCATGAAATAGAGCAGGAAATACAGACGACAAACTCTGAAATAAAAATACTTTAGAATAAGTTTGTATTTAAAAGTCAACGAAGACTCACATAAATAAGCTGAAGCCCGCGTTTTGCTGAATTTTCTATTCCCATAGAATTGTCAAGTTCTCCATCGCCGAGAAGTGAATCCGAAACGTAATTGAATAAGAGAAGTAGTCCTGAAATTCAAAATAATCACATCATTGCAGTGATATACAATGACGACGAAAGGATAGAGTCCATACCTTGATGATCGACCATAATTGGTGCGATTCTTTCCATTAATTGCTTGATAATCATATAAAATGAATTAGTCTGAACTGGAAATCCAAGAGATTTCAAAACTTCTCTGACACTGGACTCGATCGTGGAACTCGGAGGTGGAAGAACTGTTGAGCCGTCTTCTGTCACTTGTGGAAATGATGTCGACGTTACTATCAACTCCATATGTTGTCTTAAAGCAGGATTTAATTCTAAGAATACAAAACAATCCATTGATTGATAATCGAACATAATTAAAGTTATTGAAAGAAACAGTCAGATTGGATCGAACCTAAGTTTCGACATAATTTTGTGATATATTCGTCTGCTTTAACGGGTTCGGGCAAATTCTTCGCACAAATTTGAATCTTTTGTTTGAGGAGTTGATCTCTTTCTTCAGTTTTATCCTCTCTGGAAATGATTTTAAAATTAAAACCATAGGAAGATAAACTCAAGAAAATGGTTCAAATCACACTTGAATGACAAAACAAATTCTTAAATTGTTTAGAATAAACTCACTTCAGAAGGTCAAGTACATCTTTGACTTGTTTTCTGACACACTGCTGTTGACGAAGCAATTCATTAAAAGCTCTGGCGGCGTGTGCGTCAATTGTACAATAAAACGTGTAAAGACTTTTCATTCGCTGAGGAAGTGGTAGAGAATAGGGGATCAGACATGTATGAAGTATACGCTCAACCAGAAGCCTAGTTAATAGAAGTTTGAATCAAAATTTAGCTGAGAATAAATAGAAATTGGTATATAGTTCTAAACCTACCTATCGTCCAGTTGTGTTTGATAGTAGTTGTGTAGACACTTGTTTTTAATCCAATTAAGCATTCTTAAAGATGAATTGACATTCTCTGAATGAGCCGCGATATCAGAAACACCTTCACCGTTCTCTCCCATAGTTGCTACATTGTACTGTTTGTACAGTTGAGCCATTCCTAAAAGCGCTTCGCGTCTTATTTTGAATTTCTTGTCTAAAGTTCGCTCCTATCGAAATGATCACAATTAATCAAACTCAAACAATTCATCAAACGCATAATAAAGTATATTTCATGTTAAAAGATCAGAGCCATGGAAGTATAGTTTTAATCATTTTAAAGCGATAATCAAATATCAAACAGTCATCATTTGAATTGATAGAAGTTGATAATGAATGAGCAAATTATGCATTACCTTAACAAAGCTCAAGAGGTCTTCATTAATGTGATCGATATTCTTTTTTGCAGCACTAATAATAGCCATAACAACCTCATATCTAACATTTTCATCCGGATCGTGTTGTCTTTGCCTTTAATCAAAATTTTTGAAGACATTATTTTACATATGAATATGTCACTTAATATCGACTTTTAAAATAAGCAACACATACCTCAATTGGTCTCTAATATCATCGCGCAATTCAGGGTGGTTGACAAGAAAATGCATAGAGTATTGAACGCAACGCATTCTTACAGTCACACTTATATCGCGAAATCTTCCCAGAAATGATTTCCATAAATCTGGATAGAGTTCAGCTAAATTCGAGTTTTTGTCAGAGAAGAGTCGAGCCAGAAGTTTTGTATAATCACATCTTTCTTTTTCTTCATTACTTTTAACTTTGAACTCGAGTTGAGGTAAAATTCCTGTTAGGATCAATAGAATAAAGAATATAATCTTTAAAAGATAAAACTTTACGCAATTAATACCCTCCATAATGTTGGGACAAATCTGATTGAGTTCATAGATGAGTTCACAAATCTGAGTGACTGACGTCGAACCCGCAGATTTAGCATTTCGTGAAGCCTTCGAAGTTTGCTTTTGTTGGATGGGAGCACCAGTTCCTTCGTCTTCGTCGCCTGACAAATCCCCAGCATTATCATTAATGCCGTGAGTGATAGCATTACTGAAATATGTGACCAGATATGGTTCCATTGTTTTGTTTGCCTTGCGTAGAATCTGTGTGGCCAACCAATACGCCTGTTTGTTTTGGGTCTAAAATTACAGCATATAATCAATTTTTTGAAGGCTCAACTCTCTAAAATTAACTGATTAGATTTGGAAGTCAGAAAAGACCAATAATCAATGTGTGGCGGTGTATATTTCATCATATTCGTAAATGCTAAGTTATAATTAAACCAATAATATAATTATTAATACCTTCTTAGGGTCAATGATTTGCCATAAAATGATTTCAATTAATTTTGATGATACAGTATCTGCTTCTATGATCAAAGGAGTCAACATATCGAGCATGAAGTTCTTAACCTTTTCGCTATGATTTTCATTAACGATCTAGTAGAAAATATGAACTAAGACTTGCTCTCACCAATTAATTTCAAAAAGTAAATAAAAAATACTTTACCTTGAAAATTAAAGAAAATAATTGACAAAAAATATATTGAGAATCTTCGAGTTCGATGCAAATATTGAAGGACTTAACCCATGCCAAGTTCTGAGTAATAGAATTGAAATTAGTAATAATTGCATGATTAAATTACCTTTTGATCTCATACCTCTAATAAGTAAAAGTAGCGCTTGAAAGTAGCATCTTTTGGATCTTGCAATCCCTTTGGTAGGAATTAAAATTCAATTGGTTAATATCTAATGTATTGCAGTCTGACATTGAATTCAATGTTGGCTCGAGTGAAATATGAATACATACTTTCAATTGTTGAATGAAAAAAAGGAATATATGCTTAATAAGCTCTGGATGTTGATAAGGAGCGTTCGGGGCATACACTCTGAACACATCAGCGATGGCACACGCGACCAATAGACGAACATCACGTGACGGGTGCTCCAGAAAGAAGTCACTCGCTTTCAAATGATTAGATTGTTATTAGAAACAATAATATCAGTTATCAATAATAAAATTATCAGTTCATTAGTAGCTGCTGATCAATACTTACACAAATAGAGAGCTAATGGAATATATCCACTGTTGTCATCTTCTTGTGACATTTGCTGATAAGCCATCGCTATATCTTTCAGCCTAACAAAACATTTACAAATTCATAGCATCTATTTATAAACATTAGTCCAACACATGGATTCAAGCTTTGCAGATGAGTGTTGTAAAAACTTGTATAGACGCTGACCAACACCAATATTTCCGCTCAAGTCGAACTTAAGATCTTGAGTTTTCTAAAATTACTGTCTAATATTTAAATTGAGTAAGTTTTAACGTAGAAAATAATCTCGTTATCTTGGCTCGAATGAGCAAACTTAACATATATTCAATCTGAATCGGATGGGCGCTCAACTACTTTAAGTGCAATAATAAAAAGAGCTGATCAAAAGTTCGCACTCTGTGTCTTCATAAAAACTGTTAATTAATTTAATTTTAATGACTATCTTATTTTAATCAAAAATCTCATCTGATAACTATACTGAAGATGTTAAACACTTCTAATGATAGTGTAAATGAAATTGAGCCTTTCAAAACTTTTTACTGAGCGAAATCCATATCTACTCAACTGATGTCCTCACCTACTTATAAGTTATTAATATACAAATGCTCATTAATTTTCCTTTTAATTACTATAAATTATATTCAAATCTCTCTTTAATCAATGAGAAACAATTAATTAAAAGTTAAAGTTTGAGCAAATTTGGATAAGATTTGAATTTGTGGTGCGATGTTATGTAAGGGAAAATGCTGGCCATTAGTCATACAAATACAGCCATATTATATACAGGATTTGAGCGGCAATTCTTACTACTCATATACCTTCACAATAATCATTTGTTTCAAACTTAAGCTAAAGCTCAAATACCTTCTAATCAAATCATCAGTTGGTAGTTCTTCACTGATTTCCTTGCAACCGGCTGGATATCTGATGTCTTTATGGTTAGAAGTCAGACAACTATTAGAAGACATTGCGCTTTGTTTTGGCATTTCTTAAGTACTGAAACCAATTCACGCTTTAGTTCAATCTATAGTTTTGTCTTGTTCATTTAAAACACTTATTCGATTTATATTTGCAAATCAATATATTATCGATTTAATATATCATTAGTTCGATTAAAATATAAATAATATTAGATATTGAATGAATTAATGTGGAATAAATTGAATGTTTTGGACACAATTTAACACTAAACTCATTGACGTGCGAGACTCACCGCTAGGGATAGGGACTACTTTGAAATACTACTTTTGGTATCATACTGCAACAACGTTACGCTCAAAATCAATTTTTTTGTGTTATTTTGCCTCCCCTTGGGTCATGCTATTTTCTTCTTTTTTCCTATCTTTTAACATTATGATTCGGGTTCGCAGTTATCGGTTTTAATCGAAAATAACCGCCGATTTAAGACTCGACTTATTCGGTTAAAATCGGGTTTTAAAGTACCTGACAACTGAAAAGAATAAATTTAGGAAAGTTTTTACTTTTTTCTCTTAGAGAATATTCAATTATTGTATGAGCTATCAAAACGCGAAGACATTCATCCAGTTTCTTGTGGAAGTGTTGATGCCGAAGCTCCTTCTCTAAACTCAGAAGTGCCCAGTCGAGCAATAGATGTAAAATAACAGCAGAAAGTCTCAGAATGTATGCAATAATGCATTTTAATGGTGATGTCCAATGATTTTTTGATAATCACTAATCTAATAAATTTCTAATTTATCAGAAATGTTTATGTTTGATTTTTTCTGAAATACTATCAGTTTAATTGATTGAAAAGAGTATTTGTATTGTATTTCTGTTGTAAAGTGATCTTTTATTTATGAAAAATAAACTTTAATCTGATTTGAACCGTTTTGATAGATTTTCAGTCTTTTTAACCTGATTTTAACCGAATTTTTACGTTCTTCAAATTTTTACGAAAATTAAAAGCCGAATTCCGGTTAAAATAACTTCCCCGATTTTTACAGCCGAATCAGAGAGTTAATTTTAACCGGAAAATGCGAATTGAATTATGATTACGCTTTTCAGTTCATCTCAAGACTGTAACGATATTTAAGTATGAAACATCTCATAATATTTTAGTTTATCTTAGTTACGATTGCGTTAGTTTTGATTAATGAGTAAAACTTGTACACTTAATCGTATATATAATAATAAAATCGTTATTTGTATGTATATCTGTTTGATTCTAACTGAAGAACCTGAGTCAATATCTATCTCACTAAACTGAGAACAGTAGTCAAAGAGAAACCGAGGGGACAGGTCCCCTGAAGTCCAACGAAAAGCTATAGGGATACCAGTTTTGAGCTGACTCAACCGTAAGATTTATGTCAGTTTGTCAGAAGATAGTTTAGCAGAATGCCATTTTAACTGGTCAGTTTAGCCCAAATAGGTCAATATCTTGTAGACTGATTTCGATAAGCACTTAAGCTTGATTTTTAAATTTTAAAGAGATATAACTTTTAACTTATTAATAGGGTTATGAAAAATACTTACTTATACTTTTAAATAACTGAATAAAATAACTAGCTTTTATATTTACTAGTTTAGCTTAGCAAATTCTATTTACAATATATAATTTATAAACTTTCAGAATTAATTATGTCAGAATCGCCGTACGTTTCGAGCACAAGCTTGATGTTGCACGTAAAATATTTTTATTATTGACAGATCTAAACAACTATGCTTCAAATTTGGAGGTCTTATAATTGTTTGTGAAATCCCTATTCGAAAAATAAAGGCTGCCATAGGAAATTAGATGGAAATGTAATATAACTATACAATTTTTTATGCATTTAACAGAATTGTTTAGCTCTATCAATAATGAAAGTGTTTTACATGCAACATCAAATGTGTACTCGAAATATACGTTACAGCGATTGCCTATTGTGACAGGATCTGACACTGCCCTAAAAGAAACGAAAGTAACTAAAAGTTTAAGATCCCATTTGGGGCTAGCGGCGAATTATTGCATAATTAAGTTATATCTAGTAAAACGTCTAGTTATTGGCTTAACATAGTGAAGAGTATTGATCCGAAATCTTGAGCTTCAACTTGAACTTCTATAAGCGCAGCTCAGAATTATTTCTATCTTATCCAGCATAAGCAAGAAATACAGATTGTCCGAAATACAACTAAACTCAAATTCTGAGTACAATTTTTCTTTGATATTACGCATCGATTAGATGCAACCTATGAATAAAGTTTGAAACAAGTAAATGAAAAGTCAACTTTTTAATCATAACTGGTGAAAAGCATAAGCTAGCTGTGAGCTGAACTGCGCTTCAAGCTCAGACTATGATGAAGAAGCGCAGCTCAAGCTCAAACTCAAGCTCAAACTCAAGCTCAAGCTGCTGAGCTCTGAGCTCAGCTCACTTGAAGCTGATTTGTTTAATAAAACAAAAAAAACAGTATTAACTGTAAAATAGTAATGATTATTGAACTGCTTCTCGTGTGTTAGCAAATCAAGTGTTAAATTAGATCTATCAAATTGAATAATGGGATGCATTTCTCAATTATGAATCATTGTTTTCAAAATAAATTTCTCTTTAAACTGAAATTTAATGCAATAATTTTTTATTTGAAGAGAGAATTAACGATGTTTTAGGTCTTAAAAGTAATATTATTTCTATTCACTGCTTAAATCTCTTTATATTCGAAGCTAATATTAAATAATTTTTGATAATTATTCAAAATAAGAGAAAATTGTTGCTTGAAACTGTTTTCAACGTGACTTGACAAGAAAGTGAAATACAACTAGTATACTCGCAATTATTGATAAATGACACTGGTATCGAAATTTGAATTCATTCTTCAAACTCTACGATCAACATTAATATATTTTTGCGCAAATAATTTGTAGTAAACGTTTATTACTTTATTCATTGATAAGATGTAAATGTGTAGTTACTTTTCAGTCGATCTAATATTTAATAAAAAACCTATAATAGACGGAATTTTATTTATTTATATCTGTATTATTAATTTCTACCTCTCTATTTCTTCAGAATTTAATCTTTAAATAATTTCATAATAATTTGAAAAATACTCATAAACAATTTTTGATCCCGTTTGTTGTTGATCTAAAGCTGTTACTACAAGCTTGATTCTCTCAATATAAGCACTTAGAGTATTTATTAAATTATCTAATATAAATTCAGCTTTTCTACTATTTTGACCTACTAATGATTTTAATGTGCGAATAACTCTAATACGATTCGATCGATATAAGCTCCTATCCCTTAGCATTTTACTGGGCATATTAAAACAATATATCTTTTCAAACTACACCGCGCGACATAAGTATTAGTAAAGCTCAGAATTTTTCGCATATCTTGTTAAATGAAAATTTAAATCCATTATCTTAAAAAAATATCGAATAAAAAAATTGATTACGTTTTTTATGAAAACCTATTATTAATCTTTGGTTTCGTTCAAAAAAATTGTAAACAATTTTTAAATATGGATTCCGAAGGGATACACATTAAGCATATGATGTTGTGTGAGTTCCGAAAAAGAAATAATGCTAGTTTGGCCACGAAGAACATCTCCGAAATTTATGTAGATATGCTAAAAGTTCGTAAATATCAGGCAGGGGATTGAAAAGTTGGTCGAAAGATGAGAGGGTTTCATAGATAGTGAGGGTCAATAAATATTAATAATTAATTCATTTCTGGTTCATAGAATAATAAAACCTTTTCACTCTTATAAAAGTACGCAAAAACTTGAGTTTTACTAATATATTACACTATGAAATTATTTAGTAACTTTTTATTAACACAAAAAATGCAAAAAAATTGACTGATTGTTAAAATCTAGAATACAAATAATCACATTAAGTTTCAATTTTCTATCTCCCGACCCAACGTGGAACGACCGAAAAACCGTTTTTAGTGTTTTAGGTGCTACATAAATGTATCACATGTACTATTAGTTGGCTCAATAAAGATAATTAATAATTTATGATCTTGCCATTTATCTTGAGAAACCGGGTTATACGCCGGGGTATCGATTAGATGAGATTCTGCAGTTCGAACAACTTTGTCTAGTTCCAAGAAGACTCAATTGTGGCCTTAAGTTCGGTGGTGGTGTCGTATCGACGGCTGTCGGCTTACGCAAGCTTAATCAAAGACCACCAGGAACTCGATGGGCTTAAGATCTGGGCTACGCGCTGGCCAGTCCAGAACCCAGACTTTGCGGTCAAGGAAAAACTCTCTCGTCGTCCTGGCGGTGTGTAATGACGCATTGTCATGCTGGAACTTCTATTTGCGACCACCAATTTGCTCTCAAACGTAAGGAGATGCTGCTGCAGGTGATACCCTACTTGATGGGGTACATGGTAGCGTTGCGATTTTATAGGAAAGTAACCCTAAGTCATGGCCCTCATTGGTGACAAATATTTTTGAATTTTCTTGTTCTACTGGTCGAACCTGATTGATTGATACCAAACTTGTACTGTAACTCGTTATGCCATTTTGGGATTTATCTTTTATTACTTTTTGTTCGATTTTGAAAAGTGTGCAGAATTCATGAGAAAAGATATTTCTGAGGAAATTCCGAGAACTTCTGAGTAAATTAGAAGTTTTAGAAATATTTTTAGCTATACTTTCCTCAAAGACAGACATGTGAGCAGACAGACAGACAAAGTGCTTGAGAGAAACAAATACATTTCTTTAGAAATGAATGTTTGCACATGTTTTGATGTTTCTATTTTTAGTAATATGGATTGCAAGTTTAATTGCGTTTGTAAATCTAAATCAACATATTGCATTTATTTGTTTTTGATAAGTGTGTTCATTCTCCAGTTTGTTCAGCAAATATTTTGCTTTTGTTGATCCAAAATGCAAAATAACTTATCATTTAATACAAGGTTTTAGTATAAATTTTGATATTATTTTTGGTGTTTTAGGGTATCTATTAAACTTATAATTAACTTTGTTTAAAATGTTATTAAACATATAAATATGTCGATAGCGGCTTCTTAATTAATTTACTGGATTCAACATTATTGTTTTGAGCAGGCATAACATAGTTTTCTATGGGAACTTTAAGGCCCGTATCCAATTTAACATTAGACTTCTATGGGAGTTTAACATTATCGACATAAACCGGCACATATTATATTACTAACGTTGTTTATAATTTCTAGGTAGATAAGATACCTAGCGTTCAAGGAACCCCGGAAGAAGCGTATATAAGAAGCGTCGGATTTCAAAGCTCAATACAACACGCACTCTACAGCTAGAGTTAGAGTATTATATCGAGAAATAATTTTAACTGTGCTTTGCTCACTGCAATTGAACCATGAAAACTGCAATAATTGTCATGTTTATGATCGCCGCGTTGATGATCGCTAGCAGCGAAGCCGATTGCTGGAACTACATAACTGGAAGCCGATGTGACAATGAAGAGTTTTGGGCAAAATTAGGCTACAAGAGATGCAACGATCTCTGTAAGGAACTGGGCAAGAGGGGTGGCAGCTGTGTCAAAAATACGGAAAGTTGCTTCGGGTTGAGTCGTGATGTGAATGTCTGTCGCTGCTACTGATTTCTGCGTTTACAATGTATCCTTGTCCGTGTAATGAAAAATATCATACCTGATACTTTTGTATGATTTGAATGAATAAAACTTTTTTAAAATATTTTTGATTAAAGCTTATTTTGTCCACAATTTAACCAAAAAAGTTCGAACTTAATCAAACGAATCGTTAAATTATTATGAATTTTCTAAATTATGATTAAAAATCTGTCGAATTTAACGTTTAAAATGCGTTTAAGCGTTTTACATTGAGTTCTATAGATAATGATGTAAAAACAGGTGTATAAAAGTAGTTGTGAATGTAATAAATACGTGATTTGCATAATTTATTAGCTTTATACGAAAAGGGTCCTTAAATTTCACACTGATCTCAACAAAATTTGAATGAAAGTTCTATCATAAGCCGTTCAAAAGTTAGACTGACCAATGGTCACTCATTGATACTAACCACTGACCATCATGACATGGAATCTATTATTTTTTCTATGTTCTGAATTGTTTTTTAATTTTCGAAAGATAGTGAGATTATACCAAATACAATTGAAATAAAAATTTAAATATAAATCCAATACCACAATTTTTTATTTTCAGAACAAACTTTTTCATCAGCATCATTTATTAATCTCTCGATTATCATTTATAAGATAAAAGAGTATTCATTAAACGTCGTTTAGCTTTTTTTTATTATTTCTAATTACAGGATTTTTGTTAAGCAGTCTGAATTTTTTGTTCATTGTAGTAATTAACACCATCAAGTTCCTTTCTAAGTGGTCTCAATTACTTTATCGACACTTAATTTATCAGAGAGTGTCACAACTCTTCCACACTTCCGATTGGCCAACAGAAGGCAACTAATGACTATTCCACCTAAAGTGGCCTACGAGAAGTAACCGATGACCATTTCCAGCTCATGACACGGTAAGTAAACGACCAATTCATTTGACCAATGTGACCGATGGTCATTTACATATAAGATGATCTAAGGAATATAACCTATGGCCATATCAAATCCATTGAAATCTCTTCGGCTGCCTACCTGATGTCATGTAATAATAAAATGGTTATCGTTTATCTCATATTGTTCATCTGAATTCACATAAGCCATCAGTTACCTTCCGTGGAACAAATTAATTGAAAATGACTATCGCTTTTCGTAGATCATCTGAATTGAAAATGATCATTGTCCCAGATGTCATCTAATATGAAAACGGCCATCAGTTTCTTCCCTTAAGGCACTTTAGTTGGAAATGGACATCGGTCGCTTCCCGTAGGTCATATGAGTTGGAAATGGTTATTAGTTGCCTCCCGTTGGTCAATTGGAAGTGTGGAATAATTGTGGCACTCCCTTATAAAATAAGTGTCGATAAAGTGAATGTGACCCAGTATTTTACTTAGATTCTTCACCGAATAATGTGAAACGTTCGCATTTTATTGACGGTTTTAGCGGGGTTAATAAAGTACGAGTCGTACTGTGCCAGCATTTTTCCATTGATTTTTAGGTTTATATTGGCTACTATTGTGAGCTTTTCTGTTTTATCACATGAATTTTAGAGAGGTACGAAACGTACGCGTTCGTACTGTCCCAGATTAGTACTAGCAAAATATGGTGATTTTAAGTGATTTTCTACAATATTTTAGGTTAAATTCCACAATAAACTATATGAAAACTTCAATTTTTGATGTTTCAATTAATGGTTTTATATGAATGAGAAAAGTACTAATTCATACTGTCCCAGAGTCCTCATACATACACAACTGTCGATGACTCTCTGAATAATCCCGATACTTACAAGTACCTATTGCGCCATATGGCACGTGACAAACATAATCTCTTGAACCATTATAACAAAACACACAAAAGCTTCATTTGTTTTGCCTTTTTATACTGTCTTGTCTTTTTCTACTTCAAGGTGCTGAAAAAGACTAAAGTCGAAAATTTCACTTTCATTATCATCTACGACAATTAGTGAGTTTATTTTTCTCATTTTACAACTTGAGATCAATTAAAGTCAGTGAAAGACTCTATAGAAGGGAGACTTCCACTTTGTAAATCCTCAAGATGTAGAGGCATCATCCATGTTAAGGACCTAATTCATCTTGACGAGATCTTTCCAAAGATATATGGGTTTAGGCCTATTGCCTATGAATTGTTAAATGCCCTCCCGAGCCTTCTGGGGCTTATATTTCTGAATCAAATGAGGACTATGAGATATAAAATATGAACACAGCAAATTGAGATCTATCCAATGATATTAAAATCAGATGGGCCCGAAAAATATCCTTCTTTCATCATCAAAATGGTGTATTAGCATTGAATATCGAAAGAACTTTGAAACCTTATGATTTTGACTTAATTCCTTCTAAATTGGGTAATAAGAAAATAGGGTAATAAAATCTTATCTAAAACCTCTAGGTCATTAAAAAGATGATAATTAAAAGTAAAATTAGTGCAGAAGAGAAAAATATTTATTGTTTGTTTACATTTCATCTATCTTACCAATAATAGGATATTATTGTTGATAGTTTGTCAATGATTATTCAGCAAATGTGAATCCTCAAAATTCAAAGTATATGCTCGCACAAACGATTTAATTGATTGTAAATTATTAATTCCCTGACTTTGTCGTAATTATTTTTTATTTTCATGAAAAATTCAAAAAGGATATATAATATCAAATATTTGCGCTTGGACGAGGTGATTTGAAAAATTATCTTTACCTTCGATTTTTGGAAACGAGTACACTATACTTAAGATATTTTTTCCACTGATAGTCGTCATTACGTCCAGAAAGGGGATTAAACTATTATATGATATGAGAAGGATTGCAAGTTTTATTCAAAGAATCTTGTAGTATTAATAGATATAAAATTTGTCCAGAGGTGAACAACCGTCTATTCACCCCTTTTTTGCTACACATTTCATTTTTAATCCCTTTTCAGACTTAGTGACGACTGTCAACGGAAAAAATAGTTTAAGTATATGAAGCTTTAGCTTCCTAATACTTTTAAACTCTTACGTCTTCAGATGTTCAGGATGGGAAGTGAAGGCAAAACACATCAAACCATATCCAAAATGATGGGATGCAGTCCCTTATGCGCCTATAAAGTGGTAAAAAAGATAAACACATACGGGACACCTCGTAATTTAACAAAAATTGGTCGAAAACGCTGCACAACAAAGCGAACTGATAACAGAATTTTAACAAGTCTGGCGAAAAACCGAAGAATTTTGGCTAAAGAAATCAAACAAGATCTGCAATCTGCAAATATCAATTGCAGTGAATCAATCATTTAACTATGATTAAGAAAAAGCATATTTTGGTGGAATAGCAGAGGCCGAAACATATCTCCAGCTAAACCGTCACAGAAGGCGAGCATTTTGCAGTAACCACAATACTACCTTAATTAAGCCCTTCTGACAACTTTTTCAAGAAATTAATTTTAAATCAATATACACCTTCACCCAAAATGAATTTCTTGAAAAAAAGCTGTCAAAAGAGATTAATTAAGGTAGTATTGTGGTTATTGCAAAATGCTCGCCTTCTGTGAGGGTTTAGGTGGAGATGTTTCGGCCTCTGCTATTCCACCAAAATATGCTTTTTTCCTAATCATAGTTAAATAATAGATTCACTGCAATTGATATTTGCAGATTGCAGATCTTGTATGATTTCTTTAGCCAAAATTCTTCAGCTTTTCATAATCATATCTCAGGATTGATAAATAATGTAAACATCTTTATGCTATCTTACCACGCACTAGAGTAGTATATGCTGGATGATGTGGTCTTATATAATTTGCGCTCTTCTATTAATTAATTATACAAGTAGACCAAAAACTGATCCACTTCGCGTCAGTATTACAATCCAAGAACAAAGAGCATTTATCAAGCTTAATGTGTTGCTGGACACGTCTGCCTCTGAAGCTTATAAAATACTTGAGGAAATTGCTCGAAGCCAAGCATTGAGTAGAAGCCGAGTCTACAAACATCATAGAGCTTAAAGAACGAACCCATTTAATAAACGAAGATACTCTTCATCAAGGGAGACATCATGAAGCGGCAGACGAAAATCACAGAGAAAAACTCAGAACTTTTACTTGAGGACCGTAATTGGGGAACCTTTGAATTGGCAGAAAATTTAGGAGTCAGTTATTGGAGCACAATAAGATTTTTGAAAGAAGTAGGTGCTAAAAAATGCTACGAGGTGGGTGCCTCATGAACTTAGACCTGCTCAGAAACAAAAGCGCGTCGATATATGTGTACATCTTGAAAGATATAACAGTGACCCTGAGTTTCTGGAAAGAATTATCGCGATTGATGAAACTTGGATCAGATCATATGACTCTAAGGATCCATTTGATTCACGTCAATGGTGCTTACCTGGACAAGAACCGTGTGTAATCTTAACTAGAAATATTGGAAAACTAAAATAATGCTAGCGGCCATATTTGATATGGCAGGCCCACCAAAATAAGAGCAACGATGGATGACTGAAAGGTGATGATGATTGTTGTTTTTCATCAAAATCGGATATTTGGTTATCGACTTTTGCGGAAAAATACCAATGTCAATTTTCAAATATATATTGATTTTTTGGAACAAATAATTCATCCAAAAGTAAAAAACCACTTGCTTCACAATTTACTTATCCTGCACGACAATGTTCGGCCACACAAACATCAGAAAGTCAACGAATTCTTTAATCGACATCTTTTGATGAAACGTAATCACCCTCTTACAGTTCTGATTTGAACACTTGCGACTTTGATGGTATTGCAAGAATAAAGAGGCCAAATAAAGATAAGAGATTTGCTAACAAGACTCAACCTAAGATCGAGTATGATCGAGTTATAAACGAAATAAATGTCGAAAGAGCCGCCACTTGTATAAGACACCTCCCACTGCGATTGGCTTTGGTCAACCAGACAGGAGGCGAATACATTCACTAATCATATAATCATATTCAAAAAATATAGATTTGTTTTAAAGATCCAGCTGTCCAGACTATTCTGCTAACATCTAATATTTTTAAAATAAACAATGTTTGAATTTTTAAATTTTAAATCTAGTTGAATTAGGGGTATCTTAACTAATGAATATATTTTAATGTTCTTTAACAATAAATACAATTAATTCTTTTATAGGTCTTGTTTGCCAATTTGGAGGTGATCGAGCATGTAGTGTGGAATGTGTTGCCAAAGTCCATCTCCATGGAGGTCATTGCGATTCTGACCAAGTATCCATTTGCAATCCAGGTCGTTAAATTGTGAGACGAATTTCAAAATTTATAAATTTATTAAGAAATTAACTAAATGAATTTATTCAAATAAAATTGCTGTTGTATAGGCAATAAGCTAGCAATTTCTTAGTTCTGCACTTTATATTTTTTAAATTGAGGGACGTAAAAGATGGTCTCTAGAGAATATTTTTTGTGTCACTTTATAAGATTTTAGAGCTCGCGTTTTTATAGGGAGAGAATGGGTTTCTGATGATTATTGATTAGCATAAATCTTAAAGATTTTTGAATCTTCGGAGGTTTTTTGATCTCCTACGTTGGTATTGCTCTAGAAAAAAAGCATAAAATTTGCTATTTATCAAGGTTTAGGGTTTCTTACTACGCATTGCCCGAGAATAGGCATTTTCCCTCTACTGCCTTTTTATCTTTGGATCTTATATCACTATTCTGCTTTGATTAAAATTATTCATTGTATTAATTTTCAGGGTTCCACTAAATTATGGGTGAATCAACTATTTTTTCACTCTAAATAAAATAAATACTGGTTTAAAAGCTCTTTCATGACATTGAAAATATTAGTAAGCAACCAGCTCAATGCTATTTGCATTTCGAAAGCGTTGATCTAACCTCATTTGCAGTAGATGGCTGTTTCCCTTGATAACGAGGATCAATTACACTTGCAGTACAAAGGATGGACATAAGCATAAACTATCCTTGTGCTGTAATACCAGAGCTAATCCTCTTTTTTCAGTTTCAGTGAGTTATGTCTGCTTAAGTAATTCAGATATTCTACTAGCGGCTCACAGACAAACAAGCTAAATTCTCCCAAAGGATCCTGGCGTAGATTTTCAAATTCTGACGCTCAGATGCGATTAAACATGAAAAATGATTAGACACGTGTTTTTTTGTTTGGATAAATCAGCGTAAACGTAAGATCTATAGCGTAACAAACATAAAATTGACGATATTTGCATACCGATATCTTTCTTGGGAAAAATGAGTCAGGGTTGATTTTGATTTCAAAAGATAGCAAATTTAAAGTAGAATCATAAATTTTTACTAAAATTTTGGGTTGAAAGGAAATAGACATATCTAATTTTTTCAGCGAACTTTGATATTCATTTATCAGAATTCTAAACTTCTTCCTTGTTAAAAGATCTTCAAACATTTTCCGATCTGATTGTCCAATCCACGAATCTAATAAAAGCTGAGCCTTTGTGTCCATTGAAGGCATAAAAGAATTTAGAAACCAGTCTTTAACAAGATTTTTAGACATTTTTCCTGATTAACAATAGACAGCAACATTATCTGGTCTGAAGACTTGAGTTCTTGCACTGAATTCTCCTGATACTTCTTTTAAGCATAAAAACAATGGTGACAAAAGCTTGCCATCAAGACTTATTGTAGGCTGGATTGTTAACGAATGAGTTATTGAATGAAGAGAAATAGCTGTAGATAACACTTCTTTTTGCCCTTTATGAGCCAGAGTTCTACCAGAGTACATTTCATAATTAAACCCAGACTGATCTGTGTTGAATATTTGATTTGGGCTATAGTCGCTGAACGCAATCAGAGCAGAATCTACAAACAATTGAGCTGTTGCTGCGATGTGTTCACTCTCCTGCTTATATCTTGATGTTACAAATTTCGCTATTTTACGAGAGCAAAGTCTGTTAGCTGACTTGAATTTCCAAATCTATTTCTTGGAGGCTGTAAAATCAAAGTCTATCTCCCTTGCCTTTTTTCTAGCCCATCTTTGCAGTTCATGATCTTGAATTGGTAGTAATTTATCGACCGCTTTCACAAACTCAATTAAAATGTGTTTCCAAATCTTTTGAAGCTTATCGTATCTGCTTCCATGTTTCTCAATTTGTTTTTCCCAATTATATAAGTGACTCTCACTAGTTACATAACGATATCCGCTTTGAACTAATGTTAAAACTCTTTTCTTTTCTCCTTCATTTCGCCAATACTTGATTGCATTTATTTTGTCATCATTTCAAATTATTTTGCCTGATTTGTCTAATTCATCCTCGTTATAGTCTTCATAAGCTATATCTTCATTTTCAGGCTCAATCTCGTAAAAAGTAAGCGTTCCTTCACTTTCGAACCCAAAATTAGAAGTTTTCAAATATGACTCAATGATGCTTGAAAGTAATGAAATTTAGGTGATCAATTGTAGACAAACAAACTCACCAATTAAATGATTTGCTAAATCAATTTCGTTTCCATTTGGAATAAATGCCTCCCCGTATTTGTAAGATATAGTTTCATATAAGTATTTCGCGACAGATGATGGATTAAGTTTGGCCATTTTAGTTAAGATTATGTATCAGAATATCTCACACAAAGTAAAAGTTTACTTTAATTTACACAACACGAACTATGTAGTGTCGTTTATCTATTTCATTATGACGAACTGTTTTAGCGTCAAAGTAGTCAAAGAGTTTTAAAGTGAATTGCAGTTGTTTATTTTAACCAAAACTATTAAGTTTCCAAATACTTTAGAAGCATAAAATTGGACAATTTCAACTATAAGCTATGAAATCAAAATACTTTGAATGTTTGAAATCAGTCAGACCGTAAATGCTTGTCCTTTTGTTTTCATAACTCATATCTTAAAACTTAATCTTGTTATTTATTTAGTCTAGTTTGCATTTATTTATTTTTGAATGAATGTTTTATCGAGAATAGATTTCATATAAACGTTTTACATTGAAAGGCTTTTAGATTGAAATATTAAATGTAAATTTAATAGCTTTGTCATTCTATCCTCGTTCAGTAAATTTTATTGTTTATTTATTCAACTATTTTTCATCGGAATAAATGATAAATCATCTGTATGAAACTTAAGATATCTGATGTCAAAAATGTATACCTTTGTTTACTCAATTTGTAGTATCGGTGTCGGTATCGGTACTTTATATTAGTTTACTCTAAATACTATACACTATATAGCATAAAAGGACCAAAATGTAAAGCTCAGCAAAAATGGAATCTGGAACTCTAATACACTTTTCATAATGATGATTTTCTGTAAGTTTCACCAAAATCGGCGTCTCAAGACTGGGAACCTCCCTTGTTAGTATTGCATAAATAATTTAAACATACAGTTAACATACTCATATGACGCATAAGTGCAAAACTACTCTTAGTTGTAATGCTTTTCTATAGGAATTAGAGACAACTTCTTTGCCGATTTAATCATATTTTCCTCATTGGAACATATGAAAATTTGCCTGAAGGTAAAGTAAGACCTAAACATTGATTTAGTGCAATAATCCGAAAAACCTTATATATCCACACAAGTATTCCTGAACCCAATGCATCATATAACTATATAGTTATCAAAATAAAAAATATTGAAAGTTGAATTAAATACAAAAGAAACTATTATATAATCTAATAAATTTCAGAATATGAATTTTTAAAGATTAGATTTTTTTTATAATTTATGGAATTAATTTCAACTATTCATAAACAAAAGATGTTTTTTTTAACTTTTTTGTGTTAAGCTAAGCTACTTTTTAGAATTTCTGACCCATATTCACATTTTATTTTTTTATCTTTAGATTTATAATAATTTTGATTACATTCTTTATATAAATAATTTATACCTCTTACATAACATTTATTCTTTGAAAATTCATCTTTTTTATAATCTAAACAATTTGAACATTGATATTTTAATTCCCTCATTTCATATAGATGAATTGATTTATATTATAGTAAATTGTTAATTTTTTCAGAAAAGGTGAATTAATTTTGTTATAAACTTAAAGTTTAGAGAATAAAAACTTTTTGCATTGCGTTATCTGATTTTTTAATGAAATCATATTTTTTTCTTTTTTCACAAAGGGTAAATTGGACACTTCTCTAGAAAATATCGTTTTTAGAGTAAAATGAACCTTTTTCGAGTTAAAAAAGGGTGTGAACTAGTCCTGAAATTGCGTTATAATTTTTTTTGAAATTGATGTTTTTATGGTAAAATGGTTAATTTTTTCATTTTGAGAAAAGGACGAGAGGACGTGCAGTAGAATCGGCATATACTACTACTACTACTATTGGACAGGGATGTCAACGGTTCTTCACGTCCGGTGGGGATACAGTGGTGGGCCAGAGAATCGCCGCACCATTTCATACCAACGGCAAGCCACCGCACCACTCCAAACCACTAATAACCCATTAGGAAAAGTCTTAAAACCATAATTTCAGCAATTTTAAGATCAAATATAACCCTTATCAGAGGAAGAGAGTGTAAATTTTCAATTGCTTCAATCGAAGGATAGAAAAATAAATTTTTTGGAAAAAAATCTCGAGAAGGGATCTGGGGATCCATCTTACCCTCCCTCCCCTCGGCTTCCTTTCCCAGTGGTCTAACATACCACCTTGGACCACCTAAGGGATCCCTGACTATTGGAGATATATATAAGAAAAACAAAATTTAAGTTACATTTTTAAAAATTTATTTTGAACACTCAGAAAAAGTATTGAGATGTTTTAGAGCAGCATTAATAGTTGGCTCAAAGAACTTGTTCATCTCATTCTTAATTGTTATTAGCCAATCTCTTTCACAAATAGTCAACAATGGTTGGTAGGTAGCCGCTTAACCTCTACTTGCAGGCCGACTTCCTCCTTCCATTACCTATTTACCAGTCATATGATCGTAAACCCAGAAAAAGTTTCCTTCTCTGATTAACTCAGAACGTTTCTTGATACTTCTTTCGTGGTAATCTTCTAGTAAATTAATTAGTTTCATTGTGTTTTGACATATCGATGTTAGTTTCCGAGGTGTGACTTGACTTGTAAGAATTTGTGTAATCAGCAGCATAGGTGTGTAAGCCACCAAATATGGCGAAGAAACATGTGGGTTCTCGCGAAAAAACGCTGTTTTCGAATCGAATTAATGTTGTCGACATTTGATTGAAGCAATACTCAATATCTCGGACATAAGTTGAAAGGTTCGTACCTGGTACCATATTAGAGAACATTTGTTTACAATGTACCATATCAGCCTGTATGTGCTCGGCGAATGCTTTGGTTAGCTTCGCGTCAATTCGGGCTTCTTTGTATCGCTCATCAATATTAAGATTTTGAAACAAACCCGCAACAAACGTAAATCCATTAATGATTGGTGAGATTACCGCTGCTGGCGTTGCACTTAATGCAATTGAAGCACCATTAGCCACATCAATAACAGTTTTTAAACTTGAATCTGATCTTATCTGGTGAAAATCACCACCGAAGAAGAGTTGAATATTGCGACAACTCGACGGAGAGGCGTTAGTTGTTTCATTTGGTAGGAGACATGAACTCACAGAACGTGTCATGTCGTTGAAACTTATTGCACCCAGATTATTGTGCGATGGAGAACCTGGTCCCACACGACGACTGTCACCTTTGCAGCCTTTTTCCGACCAGAGTATCACACAGTTACCATAGGTATTCACAGAAGATACACGCGCCATATGACTACTATAATCTTACCACCAGTGATTTAATGTTTCGCAATCTACACCGTATTGACTCAGTGGGTAAACACACACAGACCATCCTTCGAAGTTTTCTATCTGGTAGAGTAGAGCACAAGTTCCATATTTTCTGCAACGTTCCTCATCACAAGTGAGAACTGATTGAGTTAAAAGTGATAATAAAATTAACAAAGTAAACATGGCTTTCGGTGAAAAACTCATGTTATCTTGCTTTAGACTTTCTATAATAATGCGAATAAATTAAGCAAATTACATTTAACCTTGAAACATCTTTCTTTGCCCATTTTAAAGAACCTGTTCTCAATTTTAATAAGTTTTACATCTCAAGGCCGATTAAGCAACGAAAGATAAAATTGTTGTTAATATATTGATATATCAATTGTTTACATGCGTTATCATATCAATGATATATTGGTAAATCATTATGATGCAATTGTGCTATCTAATTATTCTTTAAGAAGTATTTTTAAACTAATGGTATCTTAATTATAAGTTGATTGAAAAAGAATATGAATTGCAAGTTTCAACTTGCAGTTCTATGTGCGCTGACAGTATTAATATGGAAAAAGACAAACTAACAAACCAAATATCAATTTTACCATAGTTAATAAGCTATTAATAACTTAATTTTAAAATGTTACTGAAAGAGATTTAAACTTCTATTTTAGCTTTTATTTTGTTATCTTTCCAATTTTCTAATTTTTTATTCAAACATTATTTAATTTAATCATTTTAATGTAATTAATTTAGTATTATTTAAATGTCTTTTATATTTATATAAAATTTCTCTTATTATGATAATGTAAGAATCAATTTGTTTTATCTTTCATTTATGAATATTTTTGTTAATGTGTTGATAATTATGTTTTAATAATCTCTGCACCATTTTTAAGAGATGGAACATTTATTGTTGTTATTTTTTCTATATTTTTAAGAGTAGGACCTTTTCTACCAGATTTAATATTTTTTAAATTCTTCACTATATGTTTGTGTACTTTCATTATCAAAAATAGGTTTAAAATCATCATGAAATTTAATATTTTTTAATGTATTTGACATATATTTTGATAATGGTTTATTATTTTTAGTCTCTACAATTAATGTTGAAAAAATATTATTTAACTCATCTAATCCAGAATTATCATTATATTTTTTAGCTTGTTTATTGATAATTTTTTATATTCTTCTCTTTTTAATAATTTTTCAATAATTTCATGATTCCCAAAATTAGAATATTTATATGTTAGGTGATTTCATAATGGACTTCAAACTTTTTGATAAGATAAAATTACGTTATTATTAACTTTAGTCAATAAGTTAATACTTCAAACTCATCACTAGTTAGTGTACTATTAAATGATGGCCCTTCAACTAATTGTGTTGATTCTTGCCGTATTGGCATTAAAAAGTATCGAGGCCCCATTTTTAGACCAACTTCGGGAAAGTGTCACTGCAAAGGACCAGCGATCATTTATAAAGTTAAGTGTATTACTGGGCACAGCTCCAAGAGTTGTTGCGACACAACTGGCAACTGCTGCTCCTCAAGGCCATTTAAGTGAAAGGCAAGTATACACCTGGTATAATGATTTTAAAGACGGAAAGCGCACAGATATAGAAAATCTATCTGGACCCGGAAGACCACGAGATGTGGTTACAGAAGAAAGTAAAGAAATGGTTAGGCAGCTGATATTGGAGAGCGAGGAATGCGTACGGAAGATCTCTTATATGAAACTCAATTGTCTCATACAAGCTTATGGAGACTTCTCAAAGAAATCTGAGCCAGGAAAATAAAGTCCATGTGGGTCCCTCACGAATTGACCGAGAGACAACAGCAAGCAAGAATGAATATAGCAGGTAAACAACTTGCACGTTATCAAAGGGAACGTGATTTTCTGAATAAGATAATCGCCATCGATGAGACATGGATTAAATCATATGACCCACAAGAGTCTAGAGCCGCTAGTGAATGGCTATTGCCCGGACAAAAACTGTAGTTATGCGGAAATGAAAAAAAAATTTTTTCTGAAAAACTTTTTTTCACCGCATTTTTATCCTATTTGTCGTAGACCCAAGATATTAAAAGAAGAATCTCAACAATGGAAGTGCATTATGATTTTGGCACTTTGGAAGAAGCAGTTCTTCACATACGAGATTTTACCTGAAGGAAGTACTGTTGACAGTATCACCTATCTTAACTTCCTCGAACGTCGTGCGCTTCCCGAAGTTAATCGAAAAAAATTTGGACGTCCCATCATATTACATGACAATGTCAGACCCCATAAACATCGCATTATTAGTGAGTTTCTGCAAGAAAAACGTTGGGAATAATTGGAGCACCCACCATATAGCCCTGATATGTCACCGCCGGATATGGACGCTATCCATCGTATAAAAGTACCAAACAAGGGGAAGCAGTTCCAGAGTCGAGATGAGCTCAAAAGGGATTACGCAGCTGTAATTCGGGACATTAACGAAAAACACGAATCTTTGGGTATCACGATGCTACCTGACCGCTGGAGAGCTATCACCCTTGCACGTGGCAAATATGTTGAAGATTAGTATAAAACATACTTTGATATCTTGTATCATTTCGGAAATATTTGAAAAATAATATTGAAAAAAGTTTGAAGTCCATTATGAAATCACCTAATATTTTATATGCTATATTTGTTTTCTGTAATGCAATAAAAAACTTTAATTGTAGTTTTCATATTTTCATTTAAAGATTTTATATTATTTATTGCATTTATAATTGTTTCTAGATTAGAATCATCATTTTATATCATTTCTTTTAATTCTGGAAACTTTTGATATGATATTATCAATACCTTCTAATTTATTATTAGATGCTATAAATCTTTTTATCTGACTATTCATTTATAATATCAAAATAATTCAATAATTTAGAACTAAGATCTGTACTATTGTGTAAAAATTTTCATTACATATATCAATAATATTAAATTCCTTTCTGGTTTCACAACTTCTTAAAATTGATACTTTAGTAGTCACTATAGCTTGAGATACCTCATTCGGTTACTGAAAAGTGACCACTGATCTTCTAGGTAATTGAAGATAAATTATTTAGTAATCTAATTCTAAGAATCTCTTTCAAAACATACAATTTCATGATAAAAATGCAATACGAATGCAATCTATCTGTGATATGGATTTCAACAGAATTGTAATAAATGAAAACTGGTAAACACTTGACGTGAATGAGTTGGCAAATATACGTTTCTTGTTTCTCCATAGTACTGAATTGAAAAATGAAACAGGATAGTGCTAGGTGTATATCTATTGGCACTGCTACGCACCATTCATATAGACTAATCCTGGCTAACTCAACCTAAAATACTAATTATAACTATTTAGGTTAAGTTAGTCAAAGTTAGTTTAGGTGAGTGACGCGTAGCAGCGTAGGAATCGGTGTGTACGCAACTCTATACTCATATACCTTTAAATTGAATGCTACAGCGAAACGGATGGTAGACATTTAATAACTCTATCATGAAAAATTTGTTTTTCTTCTGTTATCTCATTTACATATTTTTGCAAATATGAATTATTATCAGTTATTAACAACTTAAGCGATTATAACTAATAGTTTTATATAAATAATGTTTCATTAAAACTACTATTATTTTGAACTGGACTTGTTTTGTGTGGCCTGAGGTCGCAAATGATGCAGTTTGAATTGACGTAAATTATGAATAGTCAGACCCCATGTTGCAACTAATGCCAACACTTTCATCAGTTTCCCAAATTATCACTAGTCTGGTATAAAAACAATCTCAATAAGACCGGAATCATGAATAACAAAGATAAAACAGATCAAACAAATCAAAAACCAAAAGCAATGGAAAAACAAAGCTCAGCATCGGATTTGGAGGTTTCTGTGGAAGAATTAGAAACAGCTTTTAACGAGTGGTCGATAAGCGGTGAGTTGTATCGTGAGAATGAAGCAAAGGAAAAGATACCAATTAGTGGAGAGAAGAATATTTTGATAACGAGTGCCCTGCCGTATGTCAATAATGTGCCCCATTTGGGAAACATTATCGGTTCAATACTAAGCGCTGATGTCTTTGCTCGTTATTGTCGTATTAAGGGCTTGAATACAGTCTTCTTGTGTGGAACTGATGAATACGGAACCGCTACTGAAACCAAGGCTCTCGAAGAAGGTGTGACTCCTAGAGAAATTTGCGACAAATACTATAAGGTTCACAAAGAAATATATGATTGGTTTAACATCTCGTGCGATTATTTCGGTAGAACTACTACTGAAGAGCAGACAGAAATCGCTCAAGACATATTCTGGAAGTTACATAAAAACCAGTATTTATTCGAGGACGAAACGAACCAATTGTTTTGCTCGAATTGTCAACGATTTTTGGCCGACAGATTTGTCGAAGGTATTTGTCCGCATTGTCAATATGTTGATGCACGTGGAGACCAATGTGACAAATGCGGAAAATTGATCAATACAGTCGAATTAAAAGAACCAAGGTGTAAGATTTGTAGCACAACTCCAGAATTAAAGTCATCCAAACATTTGTTCCTAGACTTACCAAAATTACAGGAAAAACTAGAAGTTTGGTTTAAGAAGACTGCTGAAGACAACGATAATTGTTGGTCACAAACAGCTAGAGTTATTGCTGCCTCCTGGCTAAGAGAAGGCCTTAAACCAAGATGTATTACGAGAGATCTTAAGTGGGGAACGCCTGTTCCTCTGGAAGGATTCACTGATAAAGTGTTTTATGTTTGGTTTGACGCTCCGATCGGTTATCCTTCTATTACCGCTCATCACAACAAACAGTGGGAAAAATGGTGGAAGAATCCTGAGGAAGTAGATCTCTACCATTTCCTTGGTAAAGATAATGTTCCGTTTCATGCAATTATATTCCCATCGTGCTTGATCGGAACTGAAGATAATTGGACTCTTGTTAGGCACATTCCAGCCGTTGAATACCTTAACTACGAAGACAGCAAATTCTCTAAAAGTCGTGGTGTTGGAGTGTTTGGTGATAATGCCAAAGATACTGGTATTCCGTCTGATATCTGGAGATTTTATTTGCTGTACATTCGTCCGGAATCACAAGACACTACTTTCAGCTGGACCGATCTGATGAACAAAAACAATTCAGAACTATTGAATAATTTGGGAAACTTTATCAACAGAGCTCTAGTTTTTCTCAATAATAACTTCGATGGTGTTGTTCCTGACATAAATCTAGAAGATGCAGACAAGTTATTGTTAGCACAAATCAACAGAGAATTAGCTAGCTATATAGCTCTTATGGATAAGGTGAAACTTCGTGATGGCATCAAACCTATTCTTAATATAAGTCGTATTGGGAATCAATACATTCAAACGGCAAAGCCATGGGAGTTAATCAAAGGAGAACCAGAACTAAAGTTAGTTTCAAATATATGCCGCTTGATTTAATCTGAGTTTATAATGTTTATTTGTATTTGATCATCTTTCTTAAGATCTCGCGCCGGTACTATCATGGGCTTATCTGCAAACATATCGGCACTGATTTCGATTCTTTTGTTGCCTTACATGCCTGAAACATGTAAGCAACTACAAGATCAGTTGAACTTCAAAAGTAATCTATTGCCCAAGAATAGTCAATTTCATTGTATCCTTAAATCTGGACATAAAATTGGGAAGGTTTGTACCATTCAATTGAACAATGGAAATATCGTTGGGTGATTGTTATGAAGCCCTAACTCTAAATGAAATAACGTCACAGATTGTGTCACTTCGTATCATTTGCTCGACGATATGTATATAATTTAATTGAATCAAAAAAGTCAACTTAAGTACTTTCACTTATGAACTGATTGGTTCGTTGTTTGAATTGCTTCTAAAATATTTGCAGTACGACTTTTTTGATCGTATGAAATTGATTGCTTTGATTGTTACTGAAGAGTGTGTTTGCTTTTATACATAGCCTCAACCGCTTTTCAAGAAATTTGAACAAAAGGAAATTGATGAATTAAGAAACAGATTCACCGGTAAACAAAACGAAGCAAAAGAAAACTCAGTCGTTGATCAGAAGGTGAATGTAGATGAAATCAATAAATTAATAACAGAACAAGGAGACAAAGTTAGAAAATTAAAAGCTGAAAAAGCAGCTAAGGAGACGATTGACGCAGAAGTTAAAATTCTATTGAATTTGAAGCAACAATTGAGTAGTATTTCAGGTAATACAGGAGCGAGTAATGCTAAAAAAAGTAAGAAAAAAACAGATAATTGATGCTTTCATTTACTTCTTCACGCGTAACTTATATCAGCTTTAAAAAGATTTCTTTGAAGTTTTTCAAAAATTTTATGTTTATAACTCCGAATGAATTTCTATTGAAAATCGAAAGTCTATAAAAATGGTTTATTGGTTTGAAAAGAGCTCTCTAAAATCTTGAAAATTTAAAAAAGAAAAGTTGAAAACTGTTCCGATAATCTTCAACTCTGAAAACTCTATATACAATCTAAATTTATAACTTATAATTTATGGCATTTTGGACATCTGAAGCAGATCCAAACGATTTTAAACGAATGGAATTTAGAATAAGTTAATTGAGAATAATCTAAAAAGGATTGACTTGGATCTGGAATTTTCCGTTAGAGCATCTGTAACTTATTGCACAGATTATCAAAATGTTAATTTATTTCACTAACTTACGACTGAATAAAATCTAATTCAATAGAATTCAACCCAAGAATGAATTATTCTTTTAAATTATTTTAAAGTCAATTCTCTGAAATAAAACACGAAAAGTATTGAAAATTATATTGAAAAAATTAAAATTGAATTTTATTTTTAAAGAAGACATACCGGTATTTGTTATTGTGCAGTACAATCAAAAACTAATTGGCTTTAACTAAAACTGAGAATTTAGTTTGAAATTAGAAGTATTTAATTGTTTTTGTGATATGTAAAATGTGATATGTATGCTGTGATACAAAAACGGTTTCATAGCAATCATAACTTATTTTGACTGTTCTCAAATTTCCAATTACTTCATTTTATGTCTACTCAAAGTGGATCAAATTTAATTTCCCAAAAGTTTAGTTTTCAAATGATCTGAGTTTATATTTAAATTATAAAATGTATAAAATAAGGATCTATATAATAAAGAATGTCAATCAAATATAAATCAATTGTATTTCTGACTAAACTGGAAGAATTCTGTAAGCATTATATTTGAGGCAAATATAAAAATAGATTTAGATTAGTATGATTTGGAACCATATGTACAGTATTACTGCATTGAAGAAATGGCACTTGAAGATTTTCATTTGAATCAATAAGTTACAATTGAGTGATATGTGAAGTTCATTTGCACTAACTCTAAGGAACCAGTGCTATATTGATAGTGACAGTCAATCGCTTAGTTTAGAGTTAGTTTGTGCTAATTTCATAGATTAGGATAAATAGCTGCTAATCATATATATTGTGGTTTCATTTGAAGAGATTTGACACCAGATTATGGCTAAAATATTTTAAATTACTCAAAAATATTTTAAAAATCTAGTAAATAAGTGCAGAGACTACAGTGAATGAGGCAGATGCCTTTTAGTTCAAGTTATTGTTTAACAAGTCCTGTGCACTATTTTGTCACTTCAAACTTGATTTGATGCATATATTCTTCATCTCGACACTTGTGATGCATTGTCATCGTTGGTAGACTGAAAATTTTTATCTCTACCATTAGTCATACTATTTTCGTACCTTGGAGGGTAGAGTTCATATTCTTTGAAATATTCGTGACATAGTGCTTGTCGCGCTCCTATTCTTTTGTTTGCGTCGAATGTCAGCATTTTCTATAACAAAGCAAAATTGATTCAAACTTTTTAGTATTGACTAAACAATTCATTATCAAACGATTAGTTATAATTGAAAGTCTATTACAGTATATTAGGTCTATTAGTACAAAATCTATTGATAGGGTTAGCAGCGATTTAATAAGATTTAAAAATTTGCAACCTCCATCATTAGCTCATATCCAGTTCTAATTGATGCAAAAAGTTTATTACCTCTAATAAATCTTTGCCATCGGGACAAATATCTTTAATTATGTCCTCAAAATCGACTTTTCTGAAGTTGGTAAAATTACTCCAGGGTAATGATAACTCTTTAGGCCATTCAGACTGAAGCGGAGCGCCTATTACATCAAATATTTTACATAACTGATCATTTTCTGATTGTCCGCAAAATAATGGTCGACGCGTATAAAGTTCAGAGAAAATGCATCCACAACTCCAAACATCGACAGGGCTGGCATAACTAGATTGTAATAATACTTCAGGTGCGCGATACCAAAGGGTGACTACAACTGCAGTCAAAGGTTGCGTTTGCTGATAAATCCTGGCTAATCCAAAATCGGCCAGTTTCACTTGACCGTCGTTTGTCACTAAAATATTAGCAGGTTTTAAGTCTCGGTGGACAATACGATTAGAATGAAGAAAATCTACTCCAGTCAACAGTTGAAACATGAGTTCCTATAACAAGTTTAAAGTAGTTGTTAATTTAAAGGGGTCTGGAACATTTATATTGTTATGGTCAATAAACTTTGCGCCTCCGGGTACCCACCAGTAGTATTGTACAGTTAGAGACAAACACACAAACTACAATTAAATGGAGACTTAAGTTCCAAATTTCATGAATTTTCGTCAATATTAAATACCTTAAAATTTTTAAAAATCAAGTGTCTTTAATCATCCTAATATACAAATCTTAATCGAGAACAAATTTGGGCAAAGATCTCTTGTATACTGGAAAAGGAGGAACTAATGACGAAATTTTAGCGTTCTTTTTCAATCATAAGGAATCTTTGCCCGAATCTGTTCTCGATTAAGATCTATATCTATATTGATTAAAGGTACTTGATTTTTAAAAATTTTAATTAGAATATTTAATGTTGACGAAAATTGAAGAAGTTTGAAACTTAAGCCTCCACTTGATTGTAGTCTGTTTTTCCCTAAGTATACAATGTTACCGGTAATGTAACATTACCACAGGTAATGAAAATTTATTGATCAAACTAAATAGATTGATTCTATGATTACTTTGATTCTATCGGGGCCTATTCCTGGAGCAGGACAATTTTGTAAATAACTGGCTAAGTCCTGCTCAACATGTTCAAAAACCAGAAACAATATTAATTGTCTTTCTTGCTCTAGTCGTTTTCCATGACAAATATCTAAAAGCCTTAAAAAGAAGCAATTGTTGCGTATAATTTAAAGGTTGTTAGACAGAAAACATTGTGTTAAATGAAAAGTTGAGAGTTTATGATACCTGACAACATTTGGATGTTCAAAACTTTGCAGCTGCTTTAAAACAGATATTTCCCTGAGTAAACTAATAGGAACCCCATCTTCAGTAAGAGGTACACGAACTTTTTTAAGTGCAACCAACTGTCCGTCATTGTTGAGGTCTCTTGCTTTGTAAACTGTACCATAAGCTCCCGACCCTATCAGGGCTACTTCTTCGTAATTTTTGTGAGAGCTCTAAATCAATAGTAGAAAAGTGAAAATTTGAAACAAAAGAAAACAAAGAGAAGAGTATCAAATCGACAGAAATTAAGCGAAAGGATAAGTGAATGACTTACCTGAGTAATGTTTGATGATCTATCGATATACGTATCAATAGCTGGATTGTTGGGTGCCATTTCGTGGTTGTTTTGATGAGCTATAGTTGATATATTGACGGAAGGTCTATCTCTTCTGGAAGACTGTTGACTAACAGTGAGATTACGATTGATCCCATTATTATGAGCATGATTAGGATCAGGCATATTACAAGATGGCATTTACAACAAAAATTTCACACATTTATAGAGTAGGACAAAGAGAGAGAGAAAGAGAGAAAGAGAGAGAGAATGAGGTTTTAACGTTTAAGAATGAGTGGATAGTATTTTTCAATGTCAGAAACAAATGTGGAATGTCCTGAGCATGGAAAGGAAGCTAGAAAAAAGTAGTATGGAGAAAGCAGACTCTAATATTGGAGGTGGGTTATAGGAGCCCGTTTGGGGTGCCAACAATTATTTGTATACTTAGCCGATTCGACGCTTACATATCAACATGTTATACACGGTTTATTTCTGCCACATAAAACAGTCTCAAAGTTGAAAGGCGGCGATAAAGTATCACTTTTGAAATATAGAACTTGATTTTTTCATCAATTTTTATTTTCACTAATATATCTGGCTACAATTCATTTGATGCCTTTATATCTCAAAGGCTTCGATAAACTTTACAACGTCTAAATCTAAGATATAAAAACAACAGAGCCTTTGCTCTCGTCTGTCTCAGTGCAACAGATGTTAAAAAGCTTTTGCCGAGTTCTAAGCATCCTGAGCCTTAGCTCAGGCTCAGGCTTGAGCCTAGGCACATCACAAACTTTGACATCTGTACTGCACTCAACAAGTTTGAAAGTTCTGTGTAACTTTGAAATAAATAATGTTTGTTTGTCTGTTTATAAATTTTAATCCAATCGTTCAATTAAATCTCAAATTGAGTTCTCAAATATTTTCTTTGGAATTTGCTTTGTACGATTGCAGTTGCAGAATCAACGGCTTATCTAGCTATAAATCAGCTTAAAAATAATATTAAGATCGAGACGAGGACTGATTTTTCTGAATAATAACGCTCAATCAAATAAAATCTTAAATTATATAAACCCGAAGTTAAATCCGTATTTTTGTGTATCGCTTATTGACTACAAATTTGATTTCTGCAGATTTGAACTTTATACTACCACCCAAATATATTCATTTTATGGATGTTATTTAAATATTGGCACAATTCGAGACCGTATTCAAAATATTTGTCGCATCGTTGCAATTTTAAAATAAAATTGAAGTTTGCAAACTTGTATAATAATATGAAATTGGAATCTACCAAAATCAATCAACTCTGTAAAGTAAATAGGCAAATTATATTTTAAAATTCACATTGCCCAAAACAGTGGAATTATTTTAAATGAAGCCTTCATTCTTCCAAATATTAAATGGTGTCTATGAAATGAGCTTTATTTTTGAAAACACTATAACTGTTGCAGTTCAATTGGGTTTGAAAATTGTTGCTTATTATCTTAGGAGAACGTTTTAATTATTTCTAAGAGGTTTTTGCCAATAGAAACTCAATTGAAATAAGGTTGAGGTCATTCAAGATGTACTGTATGCATTTGATTGTAGAACAACTTATTTTGCAGAACGTACATTCTAGTAAACAATCTTAACAAATTAATTGATTCAAACAAAATAAGTTCATCTAAAATCAATTATTAAACTTTGAATTTAGGTCAAAACTTTGAATTTTTGAAGCGAATTTATCTATTATATCATAGATACTACAAAGATACTTTTTTAAAGAAAATACACAAAAATTTATATTTGAGATGATAGGAGAATAGATTATCATCTTATAGATCAATTTAATTTAAATATGTGTGTTTTGAAGATAATCTTAAAATATTAATAAAAGTAATAAACTCAAGTTAAAAATGTGTTGCCGTAATTTAAGGATAAGAGTCTAGTCTCAGGATTTCAAAGCTTCGTTTTATTGTTCCTTAACTATAAATTATTATCAAAGTTATAAATTATGCTTTTAGTGCATAGAACTATAAAACCTGAACCCTTATCTAAATCTGGTATAAGCTTTTGTATTTTAATCAGTGGCCGAAGTATTCTAGCCTCGGTTCTCTAATTGCAACTTTCGGTCGAGTCTAACCACCAAATTCAAGCTAAATTTTTCCTAATCCGATAATTCGAAGGCGGATTTATGAAGATGGCATCAGTATTTATTGGTATAGAGACCTTCTGGAATCTTACTCAGAAAATATCATGTTTTTAATCAAATTCTAGACTAAGGATTAAGGCTAAAGACTTTTGGACGGAAAGTAGATGAAAAAGAAGGAAATACAAATTAAGAAATGAAAATAAAATAGTGAAACGTTTTTTGAGGTTATTTGTTAAACTTAAACTGTTGAGCAAGCAAAAGTAAAGCAATTGGAGTGGTGGGTCAACAAGTCTGATTGGCGTGGCAGCAAATACTACAAAAGACAATGGCATGTGTTTCAAGTATGTTTATTCCACTGATATTCCAATTGATATGATTGACCTAACCTAACATTCCATTCCGAATTGCTTGACTCGTCAGCTCCCCCTCGAAGATAAGCTGGTTCTTTGGAGAGTCTCTATTATTTTGACAAGAATTGGTTATTCAAATTGATTGAACTATCTGAAGATTTTATGGTTGAAGTGGAGTTCTGATGTCATCAAAGCTGCGGAGATCGAGTGATGTGAGCAAAACATATGCTTTTAAGATCGTACTTAAATATAGTCACACTAGATGATTAGTAGAACAAGTGTCCAACTGATAGAGGGTTCGCTTTCAACCTATAAATCTTAAATTGCATTAAATGCTTTTGTCAATTGAATTGTCTTATCAAATGTAGATAAATTCATTTCTTTTGATTTGTTTTGATTGATAGTCATTATCAGTATTAAACTTGCAGTTGTTGCAATAAAGTTAGATTGTTAAGCTAATATGAACTCATCGGTAATGGTCTGAGGTGTGATCTGCAGTTAGTATGATCTCTGCGCAAATCTTTACAAATGAACCCAAGTTTTGTAGAAAAGTTTTACATCGAATTGTTCAGTGCATAATATAAACAAAACTGCGCGTATTTTGCGTCAAAGACTACTTTAAAGGGGCTTCAATGCATTCACGAAAATCTTGAGCACGTTTAGAATAATATGTACAGAACTTGTCTTACTGTAACCATTATGGGTTTTTTGTAAAGAACTCTAATGTCAACACCTATAGACTGCCCACTAATGGGTAGCTTAAACAGCACTGAGGGGATTACACTTAAAACGTCACAATAAAAATAATTGCAGTGTCTTTGATCTAAGGACTGCGTGACCCCCGTTATAGTATTATGCGATTGGTTCTGTGCATTAATAAGTAGTACTCCTTAATGGGGGAGAGGGGAAAACCAAGTCACACAGTCCTTAGATCAAAGATACTGTAGGGTCTATACAAAATATCATATAATCAATTATAGGGCCATATAAATACTAACAAGGCCTGTGAAAATTTACTTTCTAATATACATCTGTAGTTTTATTATACAAATTTGGTCTTTCTACTTTTGTAACTTTTCAAAAAGTTTGTTTCACTTATTAAAAATCTCCTCCTCTTTTACGTTATATTCCATCAGTGTTTCTTAATGTTTTGCGTTTTAAAATTATTTGGATTCATTTTTAACATTATAGTTTTATTTATTATATTAATTTGAGCTCCTTAACCACAATCATCGTATGAATAGCAATTTGATTCATATGCTTAGTACACCACACATCAAAGCCTGAGGTCACCACACCTCGTCCAATCTCAAACCATCAGATCTAGATTGTTAATGCGAAATTTTGAATTTTTCAGCTCTAAACTTTGATTTTCAAAAATGAATAAATCACTTGATTGATATCGTACGACGCCGTTTCTACCCTTCTCTTTAGTGCCATATTGCTTTAACAAACTCCAAATTTAAATGGCTTAAAAAACAAAAGTCTAAAGTCTTAAAAACTTATTTGGTGTCTAATTGACAACTTTTTTTAATAGTAGGAGTGAATTTTAAGTGAAGTTTACGTATGTTTCACGAGAACATATGAGTTCCTTTCCGATGAATCTGTAGGAAACATTTCCTGCAACAAAACTACTGCTGAGAAATTTCATAAGTAAGCGAACTATCAATGTGTGAGACTTATCTTAATCAATATTACATTTAGTAAAATATTACTCATTAGATAAAGTATGGTCTGATTAGTGAGTGTGGTCAACATTGGAATGAGTAAGTTTACAAAAAGTCTGTCTACAATCACCATAAATAAGGTTTTAGAAAATTGTGGTTTTATCAGGCATTCTCAGAATAGACGTCTTTTTCTAACCCAAGTTCATAATCACAACACTACTCCTAATCACTTGTCATAATCCTAAACAATCAGAAATTTTCAGCCATATATCTAATTGTATTTTAGTTGATTTTTTGGCGACTAGTCGCTTTCGATATCTTAATTGCGTTCAATAAACTTAAGTTAAATATTTTGAGAAAAACAGTCACAGGACTGATAGGACTATCTTTTTGGAGTTTAATTTTTCACTGTGAGAAGTGGAATATAATATTTCTATTCTCCACTGTTTGTATCTAAGCTGAATAGTAAAGAACTGAGGTTTGATGCCGGAAATCCGTGTTTATAATTTATGCCTGTTTCATCGGAATGCGAAATTCAATGCTAAAAGACCCGAAGGCTTGGCGGCAACTCCTAAACAAACCAATCATCTTTACTCTATTCACTATTGATTCACTTGAACCAACTGAAACTCCTCGAATCTTGCTCAATTTCCTGACAACTCAAATCAAATTTAAATTGTTTTCGGAAATTGTTATTCCAACGAAAGTTAAGCCAAGAAAAAAGATTATATAAGCTTTTGAGCATCATTAGCAATTCGATTATGTCACCATTAAATTCGTATCTAAAAGAAGAACGATATCAGATATTTGTTTGTAAACGATTAAATTTCAGTAATCATCATTTTTCCTTCACTATGAGAAATTCAGTTTATAATCGAACAAAGTTTAACAGTTGATTTTCAGTTTAGTCTCCAGTCTGGTTTGATCGAAAGAGCAACTGTTAGATTTAGCTAAAACTCAGCTGACTCGTTGCATTTTAATGATAACGTTAGATAATTCAAGATTGAAAAAAGGACTTGTTATGAGTCGAGTCATTTACTAAATAAATCGAAAATTGCTCTTAATTATCATTATTGATTGAATAAATAAAAACAAAATTTCATATTATCTTTGAAAATGTTCTTAAAACTGATTTTTCTATTAGAAAAACTAATAAAGTGAGGTTGTTTGCAACATGAAAGTCCATAACCTGGTTCAGGTCTCAAATAGACTCTTCTAATCCAGCTAAATGGTCTGTACTTGCAACTCTTAAGGACTGCATGAAACTGTTGCAGTCTTCAGTTGATTGGATGGAAGTAAAAAAAACCAAAACTTAAAATTAAAACCAATTAACACAAAAGAGTACAAAAATTGACGTTTAGAAGTAGTAATAAGAAGGTGAAAATATTAACTTTATAACATTGAATTTATTATTTTTATTATTATTTTTGAATTACTTAGTTTAGAATTACTAATTAATGTTTATGTACAATTGAAACATTGACGAATGATCAATGAATCACTTAAAGTAAAATACAAAAAGCATAAACTACATTATATCACACATTGAATTAGTTTAATTAATTTAAAGATTCACACTGTTGTCGAGATAATCACTAATGAAAGGAAAGGAAAAACAGTGTCTGCCTTTTGTGGTATTGTTTCTTTTGAAACAAGAAAATCGTTACAACAATACCTGGATATAGTCAATCAGTTGATAGTGAACCCCCGATATAGTGAACCCTCAATATAAGTGACCCTCGAAATAGTGATCGCGCATTAGTCAGTTGTGGACAGATGGGAATCGAGTAATGTTGATCTGTTTGTAGTGAAACCTATTATTGTGAATATGAATTATCAGTGCTTAGGGATTGACTATACCGAGATATTACCGCATTAATAATTACAGCAATGGAGAGAAGGTATGTGATAGAGTGATACTGCACAGCAGTTACGATCAAATCATAGAATAATAGACACAACAATTGAATCTGTAAGAAAGTAAGGTTGCATGCAATCAACATCGTTATGGACTTATGTAAATTCATATTGTATTAGCATTTGAGCAAATGAATGGAAAAACAACAGTTATGGTTATTATGAGACATTAGAGGCACAGGTATTGACTTTTATGAGAAATAATGGTTTACTCAGAGTAATAAAAGTGGACAAATGAGGGAATCTATTGTAAGAAGGTTTAAAAGGTATCACTCGCATTGACTTATAGTTTCAAAAGAAACAAAACATTCATAACAACATACAAACAGCACTGAAATGTTTCATCTTATAATTACTAATAATTGAAATCAAATCAAATAATAGTATCGTTAAGTGGTATTCAAGTGACATCAGTTGGAGGTAAACTTGTATTTTGGCTTCTATTCTGATATTTCAATTTACACTTAGTCGGACTCTTGACAGGATTAAGCGTTGAGTTCTGGTTAGGGGTGTCTCCTTCTGCGTCTTCTGTCTTGTGATGTTTTAAGGTAGTGGACGGCTCTGATATTTCACTATTAGTTTTTCTCACAAATTCATTTTCATTAATCGGTCCATTAGTGCTCGCAGTGATTGTTGTCGAATATGATTCATAATTAGTTGATGACACATTGTTTAATAAAGTCTCTTTTGCACTATTACTATCATTACTATTATTACAGTTAGTGTTTCGATTGCTGGTCACTTCACTCGCACTCCGAACTACACTAACAGCAAACTGAACACTTGCAGAATCTAATGTTGATGAACACGTTGACGACGGTTGAGATGACGACTGAGATGACGATGATTTTGATGATGAATTTCCTGAAGTCCATGGTATCGATGGCGCACAACTTATTATTTTAGAGGAATGTTCCGAATTGCACACATTATAACCAGTCTTATTAGTGACGAAGTTGGGATCAGATTCAGAATCACTGCTGTTCTTCAGTCTTTCCATTTGTTTCCTTTGCATTTCAAAGAGCTCTTCCTGATGACTCTGAAAACTCGCAAAATCAATTTCATTACTACCGTTGGGTGCACTAAATATATTTAGGCTATTTTCGTCTATATATTCCTTGAATGAAGTGATTGGCACCACTGGAATCACATTTCCTTCTTCATCATATTCAGGGCTGTCAGCACTTTCTTCTAATAATGATGTGCTCGATTCTGGAGGTGGCGTTCGTGGCCTAAAATGTAACCTAAGTGCACCGAAATTTTAATTTTAGTGTTTGTTAAATGGTAAGTGAACAAATACTATTTGATTATTAGTCTTAGCAATCTATGAACGCTTGAAATTATCTCGTATTCAAAGATCAATTGATTGGATCATTCTTCAGAATAATATTGAAACTTATGAAAAAAAAGCAAGTAGTCGTAAACTTTTTAAAAGTATTCTGCGAAGGGCTAAATCCAGAATGGTCCTAAAGCATTAAACAATTAAAATACCACAAGATTACATACCATTCATTTCTTATTTCATTCAAAAACTCATTAGAAGGGAATCCGTTGGGAATTGAGTTTCGAGAAAATTCTGACCAATAGGAGTCTAATGGTGTGTAGGCGCGATCGATTATTAAACTAAATTATCAGATATTTAAATAGTTAAAATTCGATTAGGCTTAAATAACTAGTTCATTCATACCGTCCCCCTCTTCCATATCTTCGACGTGCAAAGCCAATGCACCGAGGCTTTGGTTTTGAAATTGATGTTAAACAGAACCTATATCTTCGATCACCGAATCCTCCATCATGTGGTGCAGTCCAGGGCCAGTTGCCTAACCTATCGATCAAAGGCGAGTGATAGTTACAGCCTCTCTTTCGTTTGAATGCGTATTGTCCATCCGGATCGTCTTCTTGTTCCTCTTGATCTGACACTTGTTCAGCAACGGGTGATGCGCCGCCAACTTCTTCGTCAGAACTAAATAAATATTCATTGTGCTCGTGGGGATCAACGCGAACTGCTGCTACTGCAGTGGTTTCTGGTCGGTGTCGTCGTTTGTATTCACGTTTTCTACGCGGTTGAGAATGTGTGTGATCGTCATTCTGTTGGATATTTAAACAAATTAATAAAATTGACTCTTTTGGTTTGGCATATATAAAAAGAATAAAAGTTGTCATTACTCGTACTCGAGGTCGACCAACGCCTCGTTCTGGTATTTTGACAAGTTGTACATTATTTAAGGGTAAATATGTTGTCGGAGGCCTAATGTGTCGAAGCGCTGAAACTTCATTAATAATTTGTCCGCTAAAGTCTCCGATTTGATAACTATATTTGAAATAAGTGAAATTAGCTGAAAACTTAAAGACAAGGTTAAGCGAGATCAAAGTAATTTATACCGTTTCTCGTATATATCAACTGTACATTTAAGAAGTTCTTGTTTGGTTTTTTCTCGATGTTTGATGAGTTCTAATAAATTTCTGTACCAAAAATATAACAATCAATTTATGATATGATAAAATAAGTGTAAAATCATATGGCATACACAGCTCTACTGAGATCTCTTCTCAACTTCAACATTTTCTCATAAGAAGTTTCATCATTTTTCCTATTTTTTCTGGTTTGCATTTTCTCTGTTCTTCTCCTGAAAGCTACATAAGGATTATTACTGGTCGAACCGTCTCTTTTCTCTGTTTTCACCACTGGTATTAACGGTTGTTGGGTTTTTAATCTTTTGTTCAGCCAATAGTCATAAACTGCAATAATCATATCGTCGTCTTCTTTGAGCAGAAGTTTGGCTTCCTTTAAGGTGACCACATGTTGACCACTACTCTTCTCGAGTCTTTCCATCATTTCTTCGAACTTAATAGGTGTTAATTTAATTTGTTTTGACTGTTGGTTAAGCCAAGCCTCGTCTTCAGAGTCCATGTCATAGTCAGGTATGTCTTGCTCAATAGCCAGCAACTGCATGTGAATCAGTTGTCGCGATATCTTATAGTTAGCCGGATAGAGATCGTCATATTCTTTTTCTGGTGCAGCGAATACTTCAGGTGTTGGGATGACATGTTCCACCGTATGCCCGAATGCCTGTTGCGCTGAAATTGCTCTTTGCAGATGGTGTTCCTATCATTACATCAATCGTTACAGACTTATTAATCAACATTTCAGTAATTAATTAATTAAAAATTATTTATATTCTAATAAGGAATTAATTAATCGATAAAAGTTAAAGAAAAATAAACAAAAAAAGAAATTAAAACAAGATGAAAGTGAATAAAAAAAGTGATATTGAATTTGGCGCTCATTATTCGATATGAGCCAATAGGAGTGTAAGAAAAGACTTCTTTGTGAAGAAGGATGTAAATACTAACACATTCTTCTTCTTTTTCCATGCCAGTGGGCATTTGAGGAACGGCGCGGTTGATGGCGGCGAAGTCGGGCAGGTCGGGCACTTCTTCAGACCTGAAGACAGGCATAGGTTTGGTGGAGTCGAGCGCTCGCGCTCTGAATGACAGTTTTGACATTTTTCTCAATACTAATCGATTACAATTCACACTATTTTTTATTATTTTTTTTTACTCTTTTTCCCCGCTTAACACCACTTTAAACCCGATAAACGGGTACTTTTGTCACAAATTTCTTTCAATCTATCCGATGAACTAATCCATCTTTTGATAATCTTGTAATAATTGTCGAAATCATTGTTGAATTTTAGCACATTTTGATTCATTTGTTTCTAATATGGCGTACATTTACAAACATTTGAATTATGGAATCATATCATGAGTCAATGCAATAACACTATCGTTAATACACTGAGTGACATCTCGTGTCAACTGGTTCTGTAAATACTTTTCTTTCTATTGTTTTACTGCTTTCTCGAACTTTTCTTAAACTTTTTTTTATGGATTTTCATTCTTTTTGAAAGAACTAATGTCTAGAGACTTAAATCGCATTACATAAAAGCCTTGACTGATTACACGCTTTAATCTAATCATTTTTTCAATAAATAATTTATTGTTATTCAAACTCCAATTTAAATAATCTGTAATGAAAGCATGATTACTTTAAAACAAACTAACATTCAATGCAATAAATCCAAATGTGATCTTAACTCGACTTTCATCCATGTTGAATGAGTTTTGTGGACCTAAGTCTTTTCTGTATAAAATGTTTTCTGTTTTCTTAATTTAAATACAAGTATAAAACTGCTCTGGTTTTTCACTCAAATTTAAAATGTTTTGCCAAACTTATTGTTAGTGGCATTATTTTTGTAAAAATGAAATAGTTCTCCATCTGTTTGCTGAACTTCTTCATATAGATATTGGTTGCACTCATGCCTGTTAATCTAGAACGTTATGCTTACAAGACATTAATTTACATAGAGCTTAAATGTAAATGCATTTCCATGAGCTTAAAATTTGAAACTCTAATATTGATAGGTTGAGAGTTTAGGCACCAGCTTGAGTTGGGAAAGGTTTGATTTTCCGAGAAATAGAAAGTCTAACTAAACTTACTATTTAGCTCAATAGCTTAAGGGTATACTAACTTTTCAGGTCTCTTTTCTGAGAGGATCAGTGCTTGGAAAATTAGTGTTAAAAGTGGTCTATTTATACCATGAAAATGCCTTTACTTTAAATTCAAAAATATCAAACATTCTAGCATAACAAAGACGATAAACTTAAGAGAGATTCATTCTTCGATCAAATTTATTTATGATGTCTATCTAAATTTTTGAGTTATTTAAACTTTATTAGATTCAATTAAATTAAAGCGTGATACTTGAGAACAAGTAATATTAATTGTTACTCTAAGCCATCGACGATCTGGTATAAATAATGAGGGACATAAACTAGGAACCCGAGCTTGAAGTTGAACAGCTCAGAACTAGCTTAAGCTCATTAGGACTTTTACTATATAAAGTATAGTTAATCAGTGAAGTAATTGGCGCGAAAAGAAGTCCAGATTCAGCGTGACCTTCAAACTGGAACTTTCCAAGTTCTTCATGAAAAAAGCCCATTTTGTATTGCTATGAAGTTTTTATCAAGATTAGATTTTCATTTAAAGAGTTTTCTGCTCCTAAAATTAATAAATTTTTAATTTTTAAACTGAAAATAAGAATAACTCAAACTTTTTGCTGTAATGGTTCTTGTTCTAAGTGCTATGGATAAAAAATGCAAAAAGATGCATAAGTTTGGCTAGATTCACACTGGTTCACATAATTAACGTTCGGTTCGCACCGAAAGCTCCATTCTCTAGATATAATCCAGTACAACTTGTACATTGTTTTTTAAATGACAATTAGACTTCTGTGAAATTTTTAATATTAATTTATGTTACTAAAACCATATCTAAATATAATGTCTCTGGTCCCAGAATTAAAATTGAGCATTAGAGCATAGCTTAAGTCTAGTTTAAGCCCATACTCAATTTTCGGGAAGTCCGTACAATAAGAACAAAGTTTGCTTTTAGTAATATTCTCCAAGTATAGTTGGAACATCAATACTTTCAGTTAAGTTTTGATTTGATATTGAATTATCACTACTGCTAAGCCTTATTGGTGCTGTTAACTAAATGATTTGTCGGATGTCTACTACGACGTACTTAAACTTAATTACTAAGGTATATTATTGACGATTTGCTACTTTAACAATGCTAGAAAACAACACGACTAAATCCACAAGCTTTATGTCATTGAAAGCGAGTATGAAATCTTTATCAAAATTAAACCGTTCAGTCTCTTGCAAAAATGAAAAACTCATTCCAGACAGTGTAGATTAGTCTTGAACAAAATTCAGCTATTCTTGAAGTTTCTTGAATTTATTATTTAAATTTGTTTCAGTTCATTCTTGTATCTGAGTGAGCTAAGTTTAATGCTTTTTCGATACCATATTTATTTCATTTAATTTGTTATAAACAAATTAATTGACAAATTTTCCAATATTTATAGTAACCAATAAAAATTTACTAGGAAGCGGATATCAAATTCAAAATTTTAAGACACTTAATGATATCTAAACTTTTTCAATTGTCCAACGATCTTTGGCAGACTTGAAAATTTTAGTCATCTTGAGTTTTATAAATGCAAATTACAAGTACCAACTTTGAGTTATAAGTTTGATTTAGCATCAAGTGCCACTAAATGTCCCTATATTTAGCAGCATAGTAAAAGCTCGATGTAACGGACACTCAAGAGATAAAGTCTTTGTTCGCTGTATCAAGCTGTAAGATATATCAAAAGTTAGAATATGTCAGCTTTTAGAGCATTATGTTAAGTAATAAAGTGAATACAATAAGTGAAAATGCTTATGTCAAAAATGAGTTATTTCCGTCTGAACATTATTCTTAAGAACATTAAAGTCTGAAATTTTCTTTCTGTGAAATGGTGGTTTTCTGGGACAGTGGTCTCTGAAATTGTTAGTTTGAAAATCAGAATTTTATATCAGTCTAAGGTTGAAAACATGATTTTAACGCTTTTGGGAGCTGATGAAAGCTCTACAAGAAATGTATTTTACACAATAGCGTGCATACTTTATTGTACTTAAAATATGTTCGCTATATCGAAATATCTCTTATATAAAGATTTATTATATCGAATGGATTTTAGCTTAACTTTATAGAATCTTAGAATGAGATTCAGGTTATGTTCGTTACATCGAGATTCGTTATATTGAACTTTTACTAGTGATTAACCAAAACCAGCTTAATTGAAATATGAATCACAGAAATTCGTAGTAAAAGTTGGCTCAAGTCTAATTCAAGAAGCAGCAAACAATTTTTTTTAAATACTTATATTCGTAGCATTTATTCAAAACAAATCAATCGATTCTTTATTCTAGAAACCAATTAAGAGACACCTTGAGTTGAATTATGAGAAAATGATACGAAATTGGCTTGGTTTATTATTATATTTCTGCAGTAGTTCTTGAAAATGAAGATTCTTCATCGAAAGGCATTAAAGAACTAGGCCCAAGTGTCCTCGAAGCGATCCTTCTAAAATCGCTTGCATTTGGTTCCGATCTCCATCGCTGTAGAGTTGATTTGCTAAACAAATATTATTGTAAAAAAGATGATAAAATGACAGTTTTATTGAAGGAGAAGTGAAAATGGAATAGGGAATCATAGTGAACTTATAAGAAAGCTGAATAAGCTTTATAAAAATAGAATACAAAACATTTTTAAGACAGAATATCAAAAAATGTATTACCAAATAGTGCTCATTGTGATTCCAACAAATGTGATGAATGCACATCCGATTGTTATCATAGCATACATCCAAAAAGAAGGACCTTCTGAAGAGATAGTTACTGTTAAAATTCATAATCAGCAGGTCAATCAAATACTCCTTATTGACATATCCATAACAACACTCTTCAAGATAATGCTAGCAAAATATTGTAAGAGTATATGTTATACAGTAAAAGTGATTGCTTTTCATAACAAATATAAGCAATTAAGTATTCGGTCTAGAAATTTATTTTCTAGGCAGTTGATTCAAATTGGCTCAGATGACAGGACTTGGTTTGGTTTATTTGGATCGGGAAAAATTGTGGCCATGAGCTCTTGGGTTTAAAAGCTTCAGAGTTAGGTTAACTAGAGAATTAAATAAAGGCTGTTTTCGAAAATGAGTAGGCTATAAGTCACAAGTCATCGAAAGTATAAACAGGTATCTTTTAAACTCTAGTTGATTGCTAATTTTTATTATGAATTTTTGAATAAAGACCATCGAAAGTGCAAATTAATTTCAATGGGACTTGAAAGCATTAGTAAAATTTTCTAAACTAATCAAACGCTAATTGATAAGGAAGAGTTATCTCTAATTTGCACTTATCTAAAAAGATGAGTTTGCTGCTGACTCTATCGTTGAGTAAGAAAATTTCGAAAAATCGATCTACTCAAATTAAAAATCTAGCCTAATTTGCAGCTTCTGTTAGCTTAAGTTTAACTGTAAAGAATATATTCTGAAACTTGAATTTTTATTCTGTATACATGCTAATCAAATATTTTATGTTTGAAAGGTCAGAATAGCTCAAATTAGAGAACTAACTTTTATTCTTTATAGAAAGATAAATTTAAAAATTCTATGAATAATACAGTATAAGAGTTAACAGCTTACTGTATTCTACTGAATAGCAGCGATGAATAATAGGAGAATAAAATGATTGAAGATCCGAACACTGAATATAGCTTCTTTCAATTAGAATAGAGCATAAATTTCATCTTATTTGCTTGCATGTTAATCAAACAGAGTTTTTTTTAATAAATAACTAATCCTATATGTGTTGTTAGTATAAGAAAACGTTTATACTATTATAGCGTGTAATTTTGTAGAGCCTATGTCAATACAAGACCCACTCAAGCAATTAATTTCGTGTTCAAATAATTTCTGATAGAATACACATCTATAGAAGATATCAAATTAGCAGAAGCATCTACACCTTAAAACATACTTCAATTCAAAAAACAAATAGTCTCCAAAGTTTTGCGACATTACCAAGTAATGTCAGTTGATTCAGAGAGTACTTTGCAGTGTTAACTTTGTTAAGGTTTGACTTCTCGAGACAATTTTTCTGATATTTTTTACAGAACTCGATGCAACAATAAAGCACTCGATCAATAATAGATCCATTCGTTTTATGGACATTTAAACTTTTTGGGAAAAGCTAACTGAAAATTATAATTTTAAATGGAGTCGGAATCCTAACGATTTGTTGAAGGTACTAAATTGCATTCTAAAATAATATGTTAGAATCTGATGATGATATTTGAGCTGATATTTATATAGTATTTTTATGATAAAAGCAACACAGAGTTCAATTAGACTTTTATGAAACACAATAAATGAAAGTCAAGGAATGAAAGAAAACTGACATAAGAAGTAGATTGAAAGTAATGCAAAATGTTTTGAGGTTGACATTTATTAAATTTCAATTTGAAATACTAGTATAATAAGCTTGTCTAATGCAAATAACTAACATTCACAAGTCTCATACTCAAAGGTTTATTGCGAACAAAATTTTTTCTATTTATTATCAATTTATTTCAAAGTCTCTGAACTTTTCATTTTGAAATCCTAATTTTAAAGCTTTCATCCTAATTAGTTTTTAACCATTTAAAAAATAGTTCAACTTTATTATCTAGAAGAAAAATTCTGACTAATCTAATTTATACATCAGATTCTCATATGAAAGTTTCTGTTAGATACCAAAGCATTTACTTTTGTAACAAGTCCTATTTAACCTAGTCTGATATATAATTCTCAAAATAAGTTTTATTTATAGAAATTGATTGTCAAGTATACACATAAATCGTATATTTCCTTTGAGAATAATTTAAGCAATATATGGTAAAGAGCTCTAATCATCGCTAATTTGACATTTAGACGAATTCATATACAGGCCTACCTAAATATATCAAATTTTCTTCCTTATAAGCAACCTAATTTCATTAATATTTTTATTTTATAATAACTTAGTCAAAAATATTAAAACCAAAGAAAAATATCTGATCAATTGCATTAGCAACACAAAAAGTGTTTAAGTTGATATTTTTTTAAGGAAATGCTGACATTGCTATTTGCCTGTGGTGACTGAATTACGGTATTATAAAACAGTGCTGTAGCCAGAAGATCAAAAGGAGTGAACTAGGATTCTATATTTCGTAAAATACCATAAATTTCTATTTTAAATTATTATTTGTAGAACTTTCAAGTTAATTTATAACTATTTAAACTTAAACATGAGGTGAATTTTAAGATTTGTGTTGCAACACTCAGATTTTTCAAAGATTCAAAAGACTCAAAAATATTTAGTATGGCCTTCCTTCCCCGTATTGACTTATGGTGCTGCCGTATATATCAAGATTTTATTTCAATTAATGCATGATTTATATTTCTCGATAGGAAAATTTGCCAATAAGTTTATGAATTATTAACAACCTGTTTACAAGTTCGACAAAGTGCAAATTCAGCGAAACTGTACATAATCTTATCTTTAATTTAAAAAACTAATCAATTTTTCCATGATGTGATGAGATGACCTAGAGAAAAACAGCTTCCCTCTTATCAAACACGACATTTAAACCATACTCTTTGAATAACATAAATTATTTTCGGATTGTACACACTTCACATCTGGTTGAGGCGCCGCACCCGCTATTACGCAAAACAATTTGATATAAATTTTTCATATCACTAAAGGATAATCGAAACAGGATTAACTGGAAAAGTGATAAAATTTCGTTTCAAAATATAAAAGTAGGTCCATTTTATTAGAAATGAGACAATTGACTTTTAAACTGGTTATAAGAATCTAAACCCAATAATTAAGCAAAAACTAATAAGTTGAAGGCATCTTTTCTCTTCCCAACCGATGTTTAAATATAGGCCTAATATATACTATCATTTACGTACAAACGCATGAGTTTGACATTACAAAGATTAAGAGAATACATACCTGGATAATACTTATAAACTAATCCATTAGAAGATGAAACGTTTGAACTTGAATTTTGGTACATATCTACATATCTGACAGATAGAAAGTTGCAGTGAGATCCTAATTCGTATCTTTGCTTTGTGCCATCGACACAGGACTGTGCAGTTCAGGTGAATGTGAAAAGAATGAATGCATTAAGGAGGAGCTGCTCCTCCTTTTACAAGAAGCTAATAAAATGTTGCGAGTCATACTGATTTTATGCACAGGTCTTGTATTTATGGATAACATTCTCGTTTGATAGATTTTTAAACTTTCATGAATGCTATCAAGCTTACATTAAAAATATAATTCAAAGTTAGATAAGGCTAACAAATAAGTAAAAAGTCTAACGTTACAACGTTTTGCTTGAATCGTATTATTCTGTAGTATTATAATGCAACATTGAAGCAAATATTTAAAGTTTTCAGATTAGACTTCAAAGCTGACAAAACATCTTCATGATAAAAAATAATCGTTTCTATTATCTCAAACTTCAAAATCTAAGGTTGAGCTCATATGACGAAAGATACTGTATTTGCCTGATTATAGATTTTTTATTCCATTATTTGATAAGTCGAAAAAATTGAATACTTATTTGGTGCTGAAATTCAAATACTAAATACACAATTTCATGTCAAAATTAACTTTTAATTGAATACTGTATATTCGCTACAACACTAATGATTTACACACTATTAATAAAGATCTATTATTGCTATTATGTCTAGCATTTGTATGAGATTAAATACATTTTAATTTAGTGCTAAAAAATGGGCACTCAAATTTGCGCTAATTTTACAACCAAAATTATGCCCAAGATATACAATATTCTACTTTTAGTCATTTAATCAAAACCATAATTTAAATATAAAGAGAGCTAAATAGATTAGATTAATCGATAATTTACTGCTAATTTGAACACTTCTTCAATTATGTAATTACTAAAAGTAGTTTAAAAACTGATTCTGCAACTAAAGATTGATACAATTTTTGGAATTTAAAATTGATTAAATATTGCTTTAATACTCGTTCGTATTTAGAATCGCGGTCGCGGATGGTCATATTTCTCGTGATCGATCGTTGACCAAAACTATAAAAGAAAATTTTAAATTAACAATCATACTGCCATATAATTTGGAATAAGTTATTTTCAGTGAATTTGTACAACTTGAACTAATCTAGTCTTTATTAGATGTTTATATGCTCATGAACCGAAATGTGTGAATTACTTGTGCGTATTTGAGAAATTGAACAATAGCTATGGCTACTGTTTAAACTAGTAGTAACCTGTTTTAACCGGTAACATCTATAAAGCAAAATAACCACAAATTGTAACAATCAATACCTTATATTGTTTTTTATCGTATTCCTGCCACGGTTCAGGGTTGCCCTTTCGATTCCAACTGTTTTAATTGAAAATAAACGTTTATTTGTGAGATGAACTAATAAAACGCAATTGGTTATTCAATGAAAGAATGAAGTGGTCAAACCTGACGTCGGGATTCCTGATAGCAAGACGCCCCATATAATAACCAGCCCAAACGGCACCAACGCCCACAAAAAACAATAATGGGACCAGCTAATAGCAGAGATCAATTATTATTCACTAATTGTAACTAACTCTATTTAGTGCGCAATAGGTCTAATCAGAGGTCACTTCAATAATAAGTTAAATGACTTACCGAAGGATTCTTCTTGAGACCAGCTGTGGACAAACTTGGCATCAACTTCATTTTTTGATCAATAAACTAAATACTTATAAATCAGATCTTAAGTTATTAACTAAATCGGCGGTTTTGATTAGATGACGAACTAAATGCAAATGCGTCTTCTTCTCAAATGGTTTTGTTCTAATATAACGTCGCACTAAAGCTTTACATAAATTATGTTTCAACTATGTCTCGAAAGTTCTAGCTATTTTTAGTGTTATCCGAAAATTATGTCCAACTTAGTCAGTTTTGAACATTTTTAACTTTGAATTTGGCAGACATTTGAATGATTACTAAATAAAAAGTATTAGAAATGAGTATTTGATATGAATTATCAGAAGAATCTTTATGAATTATGTTAAAAGAATCGAGTGAATGAAGATAAATTAGCTAAAAATAGAGTTAGATTTGATTAGTTGCCAAGAATGATAAGTAAACCGTGATGAAAACAAACACAGCAATCTAGTAGTCATATGACATATGTACTAGTATTTTATAGATAAGTCTTATATTCCATACCATTTGCTTAGCTCTCTATTAATTCCACCCATTATTACAATTTGTTACTTCAACAATTGTTATTCTTCCAAAACTTTTTTAAAGTACAAACATTTGTTGATTTGGACCAATTTGGCAAAGAGCTGGCAGCACTTAAGAAGAGATGGCCTTATATACATCTGATTGGAATCCACTGGGAAAAGATATTTATTATCGGAAGTTTGAACTGAATTCAATGTTATGGACAAGTGAAGTAAATCTGAATGATTTCATAGTATCGGCCGCGCCCTTCGGAGGACCCATTGGTTGGTCTGACTCCATCTATTTATGATTAATTTTTAACTAATTGTAATTTTCATTAAATGCAATAATAGCACTAATTGCTGACTTGAACAAAATCTCATCCCGTTCTGCGAACTCTAGTCTTCCTCCCAAGTCAAACAAACCAAACAATATATTTATTTTTTCATCCGTCGGTACTTCTATGTCTACAATTAAATGGACGGGTTCTGAGATCTCTCTGATTTCGTGGTCTAATCGCGAAGACTTGCTTTGCATACAAGACGATGGAATCGTTTTTGTTTATGACATTTACGGCATTCTGCAGAACACATTCACTTTAGACCAGGAAATACGTGATACTAAAGTATTAGAATGCAAAACATTTAATTGTGTTCACGGGACTGGTATAGCAGTTCTGACCACAACTTATCGATTTTTTGTGCTCAATAACATAAATGATCCAAAAATTCGACGATTAGCTGAAGTTCCGGGTCTAGTGAGCCGTCCTTCGAGTTGGGCTATAATTGCATCGAGTAAAGAAAGTCAAATAATTGTTGCAAAAGATGATGAGTTGTATTTACTTAATTCGAATGATCAAAGCTGTCAATTACTGACTCCTAGCTTTAGTTCTCCCTTTTCGTCAATAATTGAGATGACAGTTTCTTTTGATTCGAGTCGTATCGCTCTCTTCACTGACACTGGACTTCTGTGGATCGGACAAACAGCTAATGAGTTGAGAAATAATTATTGCGAGTTCGACACTAAGTGCAAAAAAGCTAAACCACAACAGCTTTTATGGTGTGGAAACGGAGCAGTTGCTGGACTTTGGAAAAATGTTCTCTTGGTTATTGGTCCAGAAAAAGATTGGCTCAATTATGTGATTGATGGACCCGTTCATATGGTCCAAGAAATCGATGGCATCAGAATTATTGGTAACTATACTCAAGAACTATTACAACGCGTCCCACCTGTTGTTGTGGAGATATTTTGCATCGGATCGATATCACCGGGAGCTTTACTTCTTGAGGCGAACAAGGAATTTCAGCGCCATAGTCATAGAGCAGATGAATATATTCGTATGATTCACGAACGCAACGAGATCGAAACTTCTGTCAGACAGTGTCTTCAAGCAGCTGGACATGAGTATGGTGTCAGCACTCAAAAGATGCTATTAAGAGCTGCCTCTTTCGGCAAATGTTTTGTTCCACAAATGGATCCCAAAGGCTTTGTAGAAATGTGTCAAACTTTACGTGTTCTTAATGCTATTAGACATCATAGTATTGGAATCCCACTATCTTTCAATCAGCTAGAAGTATTAACAATGGAAGTACTCTTAGATCGTCTTATATTAAGGCGTCATTTTTGTTTAGCACTTCGCATCGCTTCTTACCTAAAAATTCCTGACCAAAGCGGAGCCGCAAGGATTTTAGGCAATTGGGCCTGTTTTAAGGTTAAGCAAACATATCTGGATGACGAACAAATAGCTCGAGATATCTCTAATAAGTTAGGATATGCGTCTGGAATTTCATACTCAGAAGTTGCAAACAAAGCAATAGAATGTGGCCGAACACAACTTGCCATCAGGTTATTAGACCATGAGTTGAGGTCTAGTCAACAGGTACCTCTTCTTCTTAAACTCAAACAACATAGGCTGGCTCTTCAAAGAGCAATCGAAAGTGGAGACACTAATCTTATACACACTGTGATCATTCGTTTGCGTGAAGTTCTTCCCTCAGGAGATTTTTTGATGACAATTCGCGATTTCCCAGTTGCTTACTCTTTATTCCAGAAGGTAAACAGAAACAAATTTTTAAATCGCTCTGATTTATTACTCCTCACATATGAATCAATTAGTTTTGTAGAGAAGATGATAAAGAAAAGTTGAGAGACATGTACTATCAAGAGGACGATCACATTTCAGAAGCCAATTTTTGGATATCTCAAAGTTTGGCGCCCACTAACATGACACAAAAGCAAAGTTGCTTACAGTCAGCATACGATTCATTCAAAAAAGCGAGAAACGAGTTCTCGGCCTCTGTGATTGACGAACATTTGCGTCTTTTAAAATATCAATTTAAATTAGAAGAGAAATTTCGTCGAAGTTATGTTAACCTATCTTTACAACAAACAATGCAACAACTTATTGTCGATAAAGAATATAAGTTGAGCGAAGAACTGAAGAAAGATTTCAAAGTTCCCGATCGTAGATACTGGTGGCTCAAAATGAGTGTTTTAGCTGAACGCCAGGAATGGCTTGAATTGGAAAAACTGGGCAAACTCAAGAAGTCACCCATTGGTTATGAAGTAAGATTATTCATCTCTTGCGATAGCTACTTATTAAATTTACACGTTTTTCTCGTTAGCCTTTCGTTGACGTTTGTCTAAAATACAGAAATCGTTATGAGGCCCAAAAATATTTGAATAGAGTTAGAGAAGAAAATAAAGTGAAATACTATGTTAAAGCCGGGTACTATTAGAATATTGAATACTGAGAGCTTATTGATTACTAAATTGCATTTTTTGTCTAATAATAGTTTGTTAGAGGACGCCGCCAAATTTGCATTCGATTCTAAAGATCTGGAGGCCTTGGATTATGTGTCCACCAAATGTGGTCCAACTAATAGAATATTAGTAGAAAAAATAAATGTTATGAAAACTCAGCTAAAAACAAAATAAAGCACAAAATAATATATCACTCAAATTTGTTTTTTTATTATTTTGAATAATATTAAAGAGTGATGTAAATTTACATTACATAAAACCTTACATTGATTAAAATTTTGAACTGAGAGATAAAATTGCATTTGCATTTGATACAGAGTATGACTTAGATAATCAATTAAATTTTTTAGTTTTTAGAAAACTAGCAAATAACCAAAGTCACAGCGAACACATAGTATTGTAAATGTGAAATATTAAGACGCATTATATATCATATTGGTTACTAAATGATTGAATTCAAGATTGATCGCATGTAACAGAAGATTCTTTCAAATGAGTTTGAATTTGCAAGCATTCAGACGATCCAGTGGATGGAGTCAAGTTGATATCCAAATTTGATGGGGCGTCCACTGAGTTGGGTTTGTCCACCGAACAGTTGGACTTGTCGACTGAATCGACTTGGGTCAAAGCGTTGGACCAGTTGTTTGACTTTTTGCTATGATCAGTCTTTTGGTTATCAATTACACTAATCAGAGGAGAGCCATTGACGAAATTGACTCGCGTTGCTTTAGGTTCAGTTGCATTGTCTAATTCAGTGTTGATAGAGGTTTGTGAGATCATAGGATTGAAAGCGGGTCTAATGTTTTGTGTGTTGTGTGCCTGTAATACAATGGTTCCATTGCTATCGTTTTTAGGGGTAAACAGTTGTCTTTCTTCAACTAGTCCACTATCACTGTCGTCATTTCTTTTTCTAAAATTATTAAAATTTTTCAAACCCCTCAACTTGGTCCGCTTTAGCAATTTAGTAAAACCCGATTCGGTGGTATCGTGTCCTGAATTGAGAACCTCGTTAGTTCTCTTAACCTGAATGGAATGACCATTTCCGGGAAGATTTGGCTGTTTTGGTAAAGTATTGATGCCGACCGGGTTCTGTACAAATGGGATCGGAGTTATTCCATTGCCGACTCGTCTGACCACATTTCTTGAATTCTCATTAGTTGTACGACTTAACAGATCACTTGTTACTAAAGCAACATTGCTTTCATTACTAGTATTTACTTCATTAAAAATATCACTAATCAATGGTTCTTGATTTGAATTATTCACTTGAAATTTTAGTCCATGTTCCAATAAACTTGAAGTGTTGTCATCTGATGATTCATGCATTAGATTTCTTTCTAGACATGGATTTCTTCCTTGATGTGGCTGTAGAGGAAGTGTTAGTTTGGGCTGATTTATAAATGCATTCGCAGCCGAAACTATATTCTTCTCAAAATCATTTGAAGGTGAAAATGAAACTAAAGAATCTTCGTTTACATTATTTGAATTACTATTTGTGTTATTATTGGGATATTCGAGTCGATTGATATAACGATGATTTTGGAGTTCATTAGTAAGCTTATCGTTGCCGTCGTGACCAAGAGATGAAGGGACACCGCCTATTACATTATGAAAACTGTTACCTGTAGTGTGAACTCGAAAAGCGTTCTTGTGATTATTAATATTCGGAAAATTTTGAGACTGAGCATTCACTGAATATTTAGCTCCGACACAATTAGTCAGAGTTCCACTTTTATAACGCTCCCATAGAAGCGGTAATTCCATCAGTCGCTCCTCAACGCAGAGAGCGGTCAGACGTGCCTCTGCGTCGTGATCCCAACAATCCTCAATCGTCTCTTTGAGAGCTCGGATCGCTGGGTTACTGTCTTTCCAAATATCGGGAAATAGAGGACGAGCTTTATGTCTAGTGACCAGAACTTGCATTTGTTCAAAAGTCGGGTGTTGTTCGATTTCGTGTTCAAACGGCTGCTTATAATTTGGTACTTCAACGCCTTGATAGAGATCAGAGCAACGACTCGCGATTTCCCATAAGACCAAACCGAGTGCATAGACATCGATCTGTTTCATGGCTGACTCGCAATCCCTAAGATTGACAGCTCCCTCCAAAATCTCTGGGGCCATATATCTAAGAGTTCCAACATCGTTGAGAGAAGCTGTTTGCGAGTCTAGCATTTCGCCACATGAGTAATACTTGGAGCCAGAGATACGAATCGCGAATTGAAAATCACAGATCATACAACTGCCATCGACTTTTACTACTATATTCCTAGAACTAAGGTCTCGGTGCGCGATACAAGGCTTTAATTTGTCACCTTTCTTTATTTCTGAGTGCAAATACGCTAATCCTTGAGTTGTTGTCTGAGCCATCTTACACATTGTTGACCAATCAATTGTATGATTACGTAAATAGTCTTGAAGACAACCTAAGGGAGCATAGCTCAGCACTAAGTGATACTCCGGTCTGCCATCGCTGATCATTTTCTCCTGACAGCCAAGAAAACGAGGCAAACAATGATGATACTCCATAAATGGCAACGAATAGATATCTTTTTCATTTATACAATATTGACGATATTGTGATGCGAATACTTTGACCGCAACAGTCTGTTCATTGAGAGTTCCCTTCCATACAGAGCTATAACGACCCCTACCTATTACTTCAATTAATTTCAAACCATCCAAATCACATATAATTGAAGAGCTCTGGGATGTTGAAGACTGCGATTCTAATAAATGAAGCGAATCTGTGTTCTTCTTGCTTTTGATGCTTGCGTCCGCAACAGTTGAAGTGAACACTCGACAACAAACGGCAATCCCAAGAATCAAGACTACACCAATTATAGCTGCAACCGATAGTATGGTTATAGTGTTATTCGAACTCCTATCGTACTTTTCAGAACTTTTCAGTTTGTCTGAAAAAAAACATGCATTCAATGGATTATTTGCTGGAACGTCAAACTTTAAAGTGGATAAAAGTTCTTTGCTTTAAAGTAGATCATATTGATAGAAGTGTCGACACGTACCGTTAGCGTATTCAGATATTGTTGGTACTGATGGATCGAAAGTTGGATCAAAAGCTTCAGATATATTAGAATTGCACATAAGGCCAGAGCAACAGCAAAATTTTGTATTGTTTAGAGCCTTAACGGGCTTCGAGTTTGGAAAGCACTGCGAGACACGACATTCGAAATCGGTTGAAGTATCCCAGCATCCTATCAGTCATTCAGATTAAACCATCATTAAAATTCCATATTTATTCTAATCTCAATGTCAATAATCGATTATGTTCTCAGACTGTCTTATCTTCTATTTTACGTAAGTCAACACATAAGTAATACATGAGATAATTATCCGATTAGTTGCAGTCCTATTCTGTTAAGCCAACGTTTGAAAAACTGACTAAATGTCTAGAATCGAATAGTTTTTGTTTGATGCAAGTCGACAAACCATTGGTTATTATATGACTGTTTCGACTCATTTCGAGTATCTAAGTATTTTGTTGCCAACTCAAACAAACACTATTGTTGGTTATTATCAAAATTAATTACTCAATAGATATAATTAAAGCATATCGTAAGTAGTCTCAATCATTTTTCTTTATCTCAGATATCAGCTTGGTTTAGTTTTTGCTCAAAATTCGTGGTTCGGTTTTGGTCTCAATTTTAAGGGTTTAGTTCTTTTAGGTTTGGGCTTTAAGTTACAATTTTCAATTGAGTTCAACTGGAGCAACTAAAAACCACTTACTTTCAACGTTCATATCAGTTTATTTATTATCTTAAAAAAAGACAAACCTTTAGCCAGAATTGTATAAAGACTAGCGTTCATCGGATCAATAGGATTGTATTGCCATAAAATGTAACAGAAGTTGTGTTCTGCAGAACATGTTTCGGTTGTTATGTTTCGTGAATCTATCGTCAAATCTGTTGAATTATAACTAACTGTTGAATCATTGGGTTGCGTTGGATGTGTCGATGATTTGACTGACTTTTCATTATCTGGCTTAGAATAGGCACAAATCAGAGAAGCATTCGTTTGGTTTTCATCTGTTTTGAAGTATAAAAAGCATAGAAATTTAGACAAAATTGATTGCAATATATTATATAACTAGTTATATAATTTGATTACATATCTGAACGATCATTTACTTAAGTAGCAAATCATAACTAAAGATTTAGGATAATGTCTGAAAGACTATAATTCGAATATGAAATCAATTTGCTATATACCTAATGGCAACCAAACCACAATAAGGATGAGATACCACCGGATCAAGCATTCCATCATTGCTAATTGGTGCCACTTTTGGACCAATTAGACAAACATCCAACTGAATGGACCTTCAAATCTATCGATTGAATGACTGGTGATTCCAATAAAAAATATACGGTTTCTATGTCGATGTCAACTATGAACTGATTAATGAAAAATGATGTCAATTTTCGTATTTATGTTTTGACAATAAATCTAACAATAAATCTAACAATTAACCTATAGATTAATCTTGAGTTTAACAATTTTTATATCAATAATCAATTTATGAATGAATTGAATTTGTTATTGATACGATTGAAACCATAAAAGTGAATGAATTGATGTTTTGAAAACAATATTTATTTCGCAAAAAGTTATTCAATGTTTATTGAGCGAGAAGTGAGTAAAATGAATGCAAGTGAAAAGTATCGATAAATAGTCAGTTTACAAGTAATAATAAATAAGTGCAAAATATTTGACGAGTAATACAAAGAAAAAAAGAGATCTATTTTAAGAAGAAGTATAAGACTTACCGAAAAAGTGTCTCATTATATGAGAGTTAACTAAATTCAATGTGAATTATATCACAGATGATCTTAACATTTAAACAAAACTATATCCAATTTACAATTGATTAATCAGATGATGATCAATTTAGACTAAAAAAGGCAACAAATAATAGTATTTTTTTATTATACTATTTCAAGTCATTCTTTTATACATTTAATGCATTCTTATGTGTGCTCTCATTTCAATATTTGGTCAAATCATAATATAAGCCTATCTCACACTCCAGGGTCACTACACAGTCGAGACGAGACAGTCTCTCAGCCAGACTATAATCAATTCCTACATAATTCTCTACATCAATACTAACCAAATAGGGTCTAAAACTTCAGTGTCCCCTAACACTCTAGTATGTCTCATACCGTTAAATATTCTCAATCATTTTTCGCATCAGACACAATTTTGAATCGATTTTTAATCGGAAATTATTTATTAGTTCATATTTTTGATTATATTTTGAGAAAACTAATAAATAGCGAATGAATAGAAGCAGAAATGGATGCATAGTTAGAAATATTATAAAACAGACGTTTAAGATGGTCAATTTGGGACAATACTATTGAATGTCTGAGTTTTTGAAGGGGAGTAGAGTAAAAGATGTGATTCGCATTCTGGTGTCTGCAATAGTGATAGCATTGGAGCGATAGACAAAACGAGAATAGATTGTCAGACAGTGTTTTTCACATAATAGGTATATATAACGCTTATATGATTTAGCATACAATACCATACAATGCCATACAATCATATTGAATGCTAATTCCTAGCAAGTAAATAACTGCCACAAAATATACTTTTATTGCTTTTGATAAGTTCTATTTTGATCTGTTTAATGCTGATTGTTATATTTTAGTCGTAAACTTGAGAATCTTTTTTATTATTGGTCGAGGAGAAGAAAGACAAATTACACTTATAGGAAAATTGCAGACAACACGATAATAATGATCGAGAGTAATATTAGATTTCAATCTAACTTATTACTTAAACGCTATTAAACTTGAACTGAAAGCTGACTCAAATTTAATATTTATTTGTCACATCAATAATCGATTTGCTGGTAAAAAATCAATTATTCAAGTTTTAGTATTTTATTGGAAACTAAGATATTTTGTCATATCTGTTCCGATTAGAACAATGTATGAAATTGATAAAACATTTATTGAAAAACAAAAAATCAAATATTTAATATGTTTGAAGACAAGAGATGTCTGTTAAGGGAGGGAACAACGTGTTTAAAGTTCATTTAAAGTCAAAGCCCTTAAAAATGGTCGAAATCTTAAAATTGGGACCGAATGAAAATATTGATTATAAGCTAAGATGAATCGTTGAGAACATGTTTGTATTTATTTATAATTACATATTTAATTTAACTTTAACATTATTACTGTTTTAATCAAAAGCTTGAGCTCAATTTGAAGTGTTTTCGAAAAACTAAAACTTAAAAGTATTATTAGTTTTGATAAGAAACTAAAAGTTTTCATAAGATTCTCGACTAGAGGTAAATGACTTTAAATTATTTCCTATTGAGTTATCAGTGAAATCAACATTTATTTTGATTAATAGTTGAAAAGTTATGAATTCGAAATAGTTTGAAAGAGAGTATTTGATATTTGAAACAACCAATCAGTTGGTTTATTGATCAAAATGAAGTTTAGCTGTAATTTAGTTATTGTCTATGGCTTCGGCCACAAATTTGCAGTGGGGTTCAGGCATCGTATTTATTTTGACTATATTTTCCAATTAAAACCTATAGTGTAATAATTTAAAACTTGAACTAAAAACCATTTTCACTTTACTTAGTATGAATTATTGAAAAAGCCAAGAAAATTCACACTAAAAAATATAGAATTAAAGTGAAGCTAGTGACATTTGAATTGAGGTGCCCTCGCCCCTTATTTGTTAATGGCCTTGCTACTGCACTTTCACGGCCAATAGTTTAGTGATAGTAATAAATTATAATCCTTTAAGTGAATCCTATAGTAATGTACACAAAAGATGATTAAGATCTCCATATCCTCTTACCAATGACTGGAACAATCTCTCAAGTTGAATTTACATTATAATAGTTATCACATAAGTAATTGCCTCAGTAATTCTCAGTTTTTCATATCGGATCTGAATAAATTGACTTTAGTTTGCCAACAAACTAACATAATTTGAGTTTAAAGTGATTACTAAAATGGCAAAATTGATTGTAGAGAAATTAAGTTAACCAAATTTTAAGTTTAAGAATGGCTTTATGATTAATAAGCTAACCGAAACATAAATCAAATTGATTAAAAGCACTTCACAAGAGTGCACATACTAATTGAACTATAAAATAATTTGAAATATAACTTATCTTCTAAAAACAACAGCTCAGTATTTTTCAAAAGATATTCATTTTTGAATAACACTTTCTCAGTTGACAAAGTATTGGATAAAGTTTGGTTCAATTAATGTTAATGTGTTCCAAAAGGACTTTTTAATTGAGATATGCTTGATTGGAATCTGTAACTTTAATAATAAATTGATTATTTTAGTTAATCATAAATAACTGAATTATCAGAAACTATGACTACATCAGTGCCTTGCAAAAGAAGCGATTCCATAAAATTCTCTTTTCATATGATGTACCGGTACTATACCTGTAGTGCAAATATAGCAATGAATACCTATTCAAATATGATTTCTTACTTTACCTTTTCCTAAACTACTTATCTCTCTCTCTCTCTCTCTCTCTCTCTCTCTTTCTCTTGTTGTCCTCCTCTCTGTGCTTTTCATTACACAATTTCTATTTGTTAAAGCCTAACTGTAAGATTTATTGGCTCTCTGCACATCTTTTGACTATTTGTTGCCACCATATGTCGACTTTTGGTTTGTAGAATTATATAACTTCAGTTCCTTGTATTGAGTTCTTACTCAGCTCGACATTTAAGTATCTCGACATTCAATGATATCATTATAAGGTTTGAGCTAAAACTAAGTTCAAATTGAGCGTCAGATAAGTGAAGACTTAATTTAATATTAAGTTCAGTTTTATATCCCGTTAGGAATAATCTTGAAATGTTGAAATAAGCCTTTAAAAAGTCAAAACTATATATTTGATTGAATTTTTCTATTTTTTGTCACATTCTATTTGAGCTTTCAATCCTTAAGAATAATAATAAAATTTGAATCCTTTTTGTATGACTAGTTTCATTTTTTAAACCTTAAATCATATGATTGTGGCGTCAGAAAATTATCTATGAATTAGAAGATTATTTGTCGTTTCTCCGCATTTCATTTGGCTGAATGTAATTTTGCCTAATTTATAAATAGGTGAACCTATCTATAAATTTGTTCGTATTGAGAAACATAAATCATGTATTTATTGAAGTCAAATCTTGATTGTACAGCAGCACCGTAACTAAATATGGGACAAAGGGGACTCCACTTAGCATTTTCGATACATTCAAAAATTTAAGCGTTTACAAAAATAATCTTAAAATTTATCTCATGTTTGGGTTATATAGTCACAAGTCAACTTAAAAACACCATATACAATAAAATAGACTAACTTAAGCTATAAATTAGTGGCAATTTATTGAATATTGAGTTCTGCCCTCACTTAGCTTAATTTGTTGGCTACGGCGCTGTTCTGTAGTGCAGTAAATATGCTGCAATTCATTCGGAATAGGCTGAGAGGCTGCCAACATTCCTTTAAAACCATATTATGGATTTTTATAAAAAACTCTTTGTATTGCTCTATCATTAGATGGAAATTGACCTTACATTTTTTATTTTTAATATTTTTTGACTAAGTTATTGACATAAAATAGTCACTAAAATTAAGTCTGCTTATAAGAAAAGCTTTTATAGGTAGGTACAACCTTTATAGATGTATGTCATTTGAGCCAAATCACATTCTGCGAGACACGATTCAGCGAAAGGAAATTCAGTGAAATAATAGACAAGCAATTAGATGAAATTATGATCGAAATTTGTTCATTTGTTACCTACGATAAAGCTTTCAAAAAGAATGAACCGAAAATGATAGTAAAATCCTTGAAATTTCTGTTTGATTATATTCATAGTACAATTCTGTCTAAGCTCTCATAACTGGAAACATATTAAAAACGGTTAAAAATAGTTTTAAAAATATGATAGAATGCTTAGACACTCGAAATAACTAATTTACTAAATTTGAAACCTTGATCATCAATTTTGACTTTGCAAAGTATCAATCACTGTAAATATTTAGTTTGAAGACTGATTTTGACTGTTTTTCACACTGAGCAATTTTCGAAAATTGACACATTCATACGTAATATGCACATAAATTATAGCTTTCTCACATCTAAACCTATAATAAAGACATAAGTCATTTGTTTTATTGTTTTTGAATGCCCTTTGTCTAAGTTTTGAATGCAATTTATGTGCCTTTTGTTGAAACGAATAACGCAAAAGTGTAATTTACTCATACAGTAGAACCTGTCCAACTTTAACGTGTAGTTAAATGCTTTTTAAAATGCCACAACAGTTGAGTCATGTTTTTCTATGAGATTTTTATATTATTTTTGAAAACCACTTAAGTGTATGTCAAAGTTAGGCAAGATTTGCCGTAGTTAGTTTCATCTGGACAGCACTACTTTTACTCAGACACTGAAGAAGTCTTAAAGTGGTATAATTTTAGGCAACCAGTTATTATGACTCATTTAAACGGCATTTCGTGACATGGACTTTGAACTGGCGAACTTGGACTAAAAAAAAGTGTCTACATTAGCACATCAGTTAGATTTAGAGAATGATTCACTTTAAGATCTTTTATGACGAAATTAATGAGGCAGTCCAACAATAATAGCTGGTGTTTCAACAGATATGATTTCATTTCCTCTGCTTTACAATTAAGAAGTAGTTAATCAGAATTTCAAATCACTCCAAAAAATTAGAAATCATCTAAAAATAAAGCGTGAGCCCAAGCCAACAGATTTCATACTGCACTGGAGTCATATAATTCATGAATATTTCAATTTATTTACAGTCCTTGGATTCCACAAGGTATTCTTCTGTCGAATTTTGCTTCTATCCAGAATAGCTTTAGTGACACGACAAAATTATTATTCTGCTAATTAAAACCTTCGAACATTTCAAGTTTGAAACCACTAAGTACTTTCAATATATTGAGGCTTTATTTTTAGACAAGTTTTATGAAAGATGTACGTAATGTAAATCATAACTATAACTATAAATAATATTAAACTTGAGTCTATTTTTGGGTTATTTTCCATAGTGTTCACTCTAAGGTGAAGACCATAAGGGCCATCATTTATTAGAAATGATAGGCTTGTATAGTAAAACAGAGCTCAAAGGATTAAATAGACTCAAAGACTACAACATTGTGATGTTGTTGATTGAGTAATTTTGATATACCTTCAAACTAAAATCTATTATAGCTTCGATTCATTATGTCTGGGATATGTCTGAGATTACAGTAAACCTGGTTTTGCTGCAATATATTTTATGTTGTATACGTTTAACACTAGTTTTTACTCAACTTTTATTACCACGTAAAAAATAACACAAAACTGGTTCACAATTTCCGGGATTTCAAGCTTTAGGTGGTTTAACGGCGCGATTCTCAAATAATAGCAACCATATATTTTCCTGTCTTAATGAGTTTCACCTCATTATTTAAATGCATTTGTCAAAGTTTGCGTGTCATCTGGTAAGCTCACATTTTCGGGACTTTTGTATTTTGTATTTTGCTGTGTTGCGCTTCAATTGAGTGCGCAACCAATTACAGGAATGCTTATTGTGCTAACTTTCTCAAACTTTTCATAATATAGTTGTGGTGCCTTCTGTTGAGCCATAAACTATTTAAATATGCTAAGTTCGCACTTAATAAAACAGAGATGCAGATACCAGCGAAAAAAGTTTGCTAAAACATTCCCGTAACAAAGTTTGACATTTTATACAATATCATGCGTTATATTTTTCTAATCAGGTCCCAAAAAGTCATGTATTATGTCTACAATCAAATCAGCGCTTTGGCTTTAGTATTAGATATGAAGAGTTTAATCGAACCTCTAATCCACATGACAACCCTTGGGCCAGAACCAACTCGATTCACGAGTTGTACCTCAGAGCTCCTCAAAACTTCAATGAACTTTGAAAAAATCTAAAAATAAAGAAATATAATGTTTACCTGAGAGCAATTTTGATGATCCAATAAAATCATGAACTAAAACACATGTTTAGTAACTGTAAGTTCAACTTTGTAGCTAAATTACTGCTAAACGTATGGAAAAATTTGATAATGATAGCTTTTCTGGCCTGCTGTGTCAATTGCTAGTGAAGCTAGTAGAAAACAAGAGCGCCGCTATGCTCTAATCGATTCAGATATTAATAATATTTTCGATTATACTTAGGTTCACGTAAGATTGGGTATTAGCTACTTATGTGGCTATTGGCATGAATGCTTTACTACGCCTATCGCGCTGTGCGCGCCATTTCCTTTACTTAACCTAACTAAACTAAGAATACTACCACTATTTTATGTCAAGTTAGTTAAGTTAGGTAAGGAAGATGGTGCGCTAGCGCGATAGACGTAGTAAAACATTGTTGTGGAAACCACATAAATACGCAATACCCAAACTCTACATCTACCACAAACCGAAGTATAACCTATTTCTCCTTGAATATTGAGTACTAAAACTTTTAAAGGATCTAATAAACTAAAGTTTGAGTTGTTGAAGTTGGATCCTAACAGTCAGACTGACAATAAGACAAGTCTAAAAGGAGGTAATTTATAAATTGAACTTTAATTTGGCGTAGATTTTGAAAAAATACACAGAAATAAATACTAAATACTTGCATAAATACTTGAATACAATTATATATATGATGAATGGAAGTAAATAATATTCAGCACACTTTTGCAAAGAAAATGTAATGAATATATTTATTAATTGTATTAATTAAAATTTATATATCAATTATACGCTAATTATTGAACAGCGCGTTCGCCAAAATTGTCCTAAACGACAAATTTGGCATAAAATTTGGCATAAGATTTGGCACCTTGTTTTTAATTTACATATGATTGGCACAAATTGCGCACATATTTTGCATTTTGAAAACAATTAAGTTATGAGATTGATGCTGTTATATATAGTGGTAGTATAAAATGTATTGTAATCATACAATTGAATACAGTATTATAATGTGATTTTCAAGCATTTCTTATATTATATTATAAACCTTATGCATAACCAAATTATATTATGAGCAAATTTATACAATGTCTAAAACAGGATTTTAAGTAAAATTTAATCATCAAAAACAGATTGTAAATTATATTATGAAATTAATTTTGAATACTATCTACCAAAATTCCAATCAATAAACAAAATCAGAATTCAAAATATCAGAGCAATAGAAAACTAATTTTATAACAAATCTCAAGTTTTCTTATCCATACAAATTATAAGTCAAGACCAATATTGTCGAGACTAAAGTTTGGTTGTAATTGTAAAACAATTCAAAGTTTGAATGCAAACAATTGACAAATAAAATTAAAAATTCAAATTTTTAGCCCATATTTGAGTGAGTTAGCTTGCAAGTTTATATAACTTCTCAGATTGTATTTCAACTTTTCATCTCAATCACAATTAGTTGCAGCTCTGACTAATTTTTACAACAACAAAAGACAATCGCACTCACTAGCACACTTTTGATGCAATTGTTTTCCATCAGTCAGAACTTTTAACCAATTCGAAGAGACCAACAGATCAAAAAGTGAGGAACGCAACAACTTTGGAGGAAAAGTTGCAACTGATTAAAGCTTTAAAATGAGTTTATATTTTAAAGTCAATGTAGTTTTGCATTCAAAAACTTATTTATTTGTTTGAAAACTGAACACTTTGGAGTATTTGGCAAAACAGAGTATCAACAAAAGAGATTCGGATATAATGATAATTATGATAACTAGTAATAGCATTATAATTGGTAATAATAGTTGGATTAGAAGAAGAAAGAGTAAAAGATCACCAGGTATTTGGTTATTATGGCATTTATATTAACAAATTGTACGCGTTGTGCATTCGTTCATTCGTTTGGATTTTATATGAGATAAGATTTAATAATAAACAAATATAATTAAAGATGAGATGAAGGAACTGAATAATAGAAAAAAATGATAGCTATATATTCTAATTTACATTATATCATGTCCTAAGTCTAGTATAATGTGGTCATCAACTTAAAATATTACCTGTATTACAAAAATTTGATGATTTAATAACGCTTAATAAGCTTAATAACGCAATAATTAGATTTTAATTAGGGTTTAATTATACTTTAGTTATGCGATAATTGCAAATTTCCCAGCAATAGGAGATGTATTATACGAAATAAAAGTTCAAAATAACAGAATCAATATCAATACACCTTAAAGGTAAACCTGAGCTTATCTTAATTAAAGCTATTAAGTTTGCTAAATAAAAGAGCACCTCTTAATTTCGTTGCTTCGAGCAAAGCTTAATCACTAAAAGATGAATTGGATGAGAAAAAAGCAGATCATTTATACAAAGGACGACTAGCTGTACACTCAATAAGACAAACTGAAGCCCGCCTTAGACCAAGTTAAACCTTTTTTAACTATTGCGTTCTCTATTTGGCACAACAATTCAACTATTCAACCCTTATACGTGTCATGTCCTAACAACTAAATCCTACAATTTTCACCTAGTTTACTAATTCTAGTCTACTTCACCTTAACACTCCTCGAGTTATCTTTGAAAATTGAAGGCAAAACATTTTATTTTACTTTACTTCTAGCTTAAAAGCTCAAAACTAATGCACAGACTTTTTTTGATAGTTCTGACTTATACGATCTGCTCTTTCGTAATAATATTTACATTAAGATTAACTTTTTGTTCAATCAGTTCAAAGAAAGGTTTGTATAAAAGCTCGTAAAACATTACATACTGTGAAAAAGTTGATTAAACTCTAGTCTAATTTCGAATAACTTGAAAAATAATACCAATATTTGAATTGAAATTATATCCGAAATAAGTTAAACTGTGATCGGACTGTGAGTTTTGATGGAAAATTAGCTGAAATTTCGATGTTTTGTGAATGATTATTATATTAAGAACAGAATTGGTAGGAATAACTAAACTTAAGTTGAGATCAATGGAATAGTGACCAGAAAGTATGACACGCATAAGGTTGAATACATAAACTGAGTTAGTTTTTAAATATTCAAACAAATGGAAATCAATTAAAATATGGAAATCTCTGTGAGAAAGAAAAACGATTATAAATGTGATCAAAATACTGATACAGTGTAATTTAGCAGAAACAAAATAAGAAAAACAGACTAGAAGTTCAGTGTTATCTAAAACAATAGTTAGTGGATGGACAAGAAGCACAAACTAGTAGTGTTGCAATTACTGCACTAGTCTTTGGTCAGTAAGTCTTTGGCACTGTTCACAATCTAATCATTTGGTGCATCTCTGATCTGATTAACAATCAATAAAATAGTTTATAATTTTATAATTATAATCAATAATAAAAGTTATAGTTGTTTATGACTAGTTAATAAAATTTAGCTGATTTTGCCTAACATTTTTCTTTCTCACAATATTCTTAATATTCTTAATATTCTTGTGTTATAACATATTCTGAGAACATATCGAAAGCGATTATTGAAAATAGAAATACTTATCGTTGATTTGAAACCTATGATTAGCACAAATTGTGAGAACAATGTTATAATAATCATTAACAACATCGAGATAGAGATAATTGGCAATAATAGTGGATTATTGAATGGTCAATATGAATCATGTTGGGATGAGTTATTATATGCAGATGATTGACATCAATAATTCAATGGTATGATGCATATTATGCGCTTTTGCAAAGAAAATTATCGTTGGCTCTAACTTAATGGACGTATTATTTTTCATTTTTTCCCTCTAAGCTATCCATTGACTCGCGTATTAATTCTCTACAACTTATTATTCTCTGTAAGGTTTACAGTATGAATAGCGATGATTCATGTGTTGACTATAAGATCCTGAATGTGAAAACCTTTTCAGACATTTCTTGCATTGAAAAGGCTGTAATTAATTCAAAAACAACAATTCTTATTCATAGATATGGTCATAGGAATCGATTTTGAATCAGTGATCGCCAAACTTTTTATGGATGCAGTCTGAATGTGCTTAGAGTTGAAGTGGTTGTGGACAAGACAAGAGAATTGTTTTAATAAGAAACACTAGAATAAAATGAATTCAAGCCTCAAACATGATTTGAAGGAAGATAATCAAATAATTTTTCAACCTACCATGCAGCTAATTTAGAAACTGGATGAGTTGACAAGCTAAGTTTCTACGTGAAGCAAACTTGAAAGGAAAGTATTTATCAAAATGATAAACTAAAGATGAAAAGATGGGCTGCAATTTGGCGATCACTGTTCAGCTTGATACAAATAAGTTATAATACCTTTTCTCCACTATGAAGTCTTTTGTGTTCAGTCAAATGGTGTTTGTGCTTAAATGCTTTGTTACAAACGTCACATTTATGTGGTCGTTGACCTTATCGATTAAGAAGAATTAGAACTATTTTCTCAGATAATAAAAGGCAAGATTACCTGAATGTTCGTATTTGTGTCTGGCCAAAGAGCTCTGTTTACTGAAAGTTTTATCACATTGATCGCAAGTGAAGAGTCCGGGACCGTCCACTTGTATGTTGGCATCTGGTGGTGAGCTCTGGTCATCGCGACTAATCACATTATCTCCATTCCCTTTCCATAGTTTCGACGGCGAACCCGTTATCACCTTCGTTCTTGACGGAGAGTTCCCAGATGTGTATTCATCACTTGGATTATTGCTATCACTTTGATGTCCAACATCTTCAGAGTCAGAATGAGAGCGCTTACGAAATTCGCGGCTAATTTCGTTTTTCTCTTCGACAATAGTTGGCGAACATCTTGTAATTCTGTCTGGAGATTGGATAGCAGTTCCATTCACTACATTCAATATATTGAATCTACTTATAGATGAATCTAATTCTTCTGAACGACATTTATTCATAAGCATCGAACGCACGATCGATGTTTGTTCCAATTCTTTTCGTTGTTGTTGTTGGAGGATTGCAAGCGATATATTGCTGGGAAGGACATCATCGTTGGAGTTTTCATTGGTTTGGCTTCTGGTGGATTTTTGGCTCAGATTTAATACTTCGACTCCAGTGTACTTTTCAATCGGTTCAGTATTGTTATTGTTAGTCAAATCTTCCAAATAAGATTTGTTTCTAACTGACAAGTCTAACGGTTCGTCAGACAAAGAAAGACTATCCGATTGATTGTTCAACTGCTTGTTAGAATCAGGCTTCGAATATGGAGTCATTGAAAATTCTGATGAATTGACATAATAAACAGCGTTATTATTATGTCTTTGCCCGTATAGAGACAAACCATTTATATCAGAAGGAAAAGGTGTCAATGTTGGAGAAAACGAATGATTCCCAGACAGAGATATATTAGAAGCTGGTTTATAATGAGGAATGGATATCGGCATCAATGGTGTCTGAATGGAATGCTGAGGTGTTGAATGGTGTGATGGAGAGAAACTTGTCACTACTCTTTGATTGTGTAAATTCGATAAATTCAAGTCACCCGATAAATGGACAGATGGAATCGGTTTTCCAAGACGCCTATCTCGCGCTCTAATTTCAACCACAAATATCAATATCAATGTCAATGTGTTAATATGATATTGAACATTAAGATTAGATCTCAAGAAATAGGTATAAACAACTTTAGCTCAGGTCCCATATAATAGAGAAAGTATTCAAATAAAGTTCCTAAATCTGCAAATGTTTTAATCTACTTCTTAAGATCCAACCTTAAAATGGGGTTTACAACTGACCTCATATTCTGAAACCAGACCTGCACGACTCTCGGTGAATAATTGACTTCTTCAGACAGTCTTAAAATATCATGCTTTTTGGGGCGCGGATTTATTTCATACTGTGCCCTTAAAATTCGGAGTGTTTCCTCTCCAAGAACAGATCTTACTCTAACTTTCTTGCCGTCATTCATCATGATTTCGTCGTCGAGTGAGGACGAGTCGCGTTGAGATTCTTCATCGCTTTCAGCAGCGCTCGAATGCAAAGCATTTGATTGTTGATGAGTTTTGGTACATAAATCATTAGAATATGTATCTTTTGTAGTTTCGTTCGAAGACTTATTTGTTGTAGACAAGGATTGTCTACTTTTGCAAAGATAGCTTTCGTGTTGGTGTAAATCTATTTTACTGTCAAAATATTCGCTACAATAACGACATCTCGAACTTAACATAGAATTGGTAAATGATTTCTTAATATCATCGGGTGAGTCGATGGGAGCAATTTGTGGCAAATGTAATGAAGATGCGGACAACGCTAATGGCGATGGATTGGAGGAACGGATCTCTCCGTAAGAGCCATTAAGTATTAGATTGGCTGAGGATTCGTGGTGAGTCTTTGCTGCAACAGTTGCGTCAACTATTTGTAGTATTTTTCTCATTGAATTCAAATCATAGTTTTCTAAAATAGTTTTAGTGTCCGATTGTTTCATTGAATCAATTTTATTATTGCAACCAATAGAGCATTTTTCTTTACTAATCTCAATGTCTTTAACTGATTTGTCCATTTGTGATCTGAGTATTGCATTCGCGACTTCAGGATAACTGGAGAGTGCGGACGACAGATAATGAGTTGGCAGACCTACCGATGCGGCAGCCGCTGAGAATAGTGCGGGATGAAGGCTTGTCAAACCTGACGAGTAGCTCGATGGAACGTAACTACCAAACGATGAGTTTTCTGCAGCGCAACCCCGAAGTTCGGAGGGTAGGAATAGTGGTGGAAAGTTGTCTTGTGTTTCACTTTTCAATACTGAAATGGTTCTGTTAGCCGAAGACACGTCGAAAGCATCGTCCTTCTTATCAATCCCTAGTCGCGGGTTTGTATGACTATTCGCCAATATATCTGTTTTAGTAGTAGATGACTGTGAGGTCAAACCATTTGCATTGACGCCATTAACAGACGAGTGATTATTGCGAGTCCTTTGCGATCGGATTTGATCTACCTTTCTGACCTATAGGTTAGAAATGATTCGAATATTAACTTATAGTCAGTATTGGGTGATAACTGATTGCTTACTTTCAAGTTGACGACAAGGCACTTCTTGCTTGTCATGTGAGACGAATACGATCCTGAGTGTGAGAATCTCTTTCCACAGTTAGGACACGCAAATGGCTTCTCTCCGCTATGGATTCTAATGTGCTCTTTCAAGTGATGCTAAAGAATAATCAAGAGTTATAGCGAGTGATGGAAGACGGGTATAGCGTGATTACCTTAAACTTGAAAGCTTTGAAACATTCGGGACACTTGAATTTTCGTAAGACTTGGCTTTCGTCGTGGCTGAGCATATGGCGCTGTAGACGGTATACGTTGGCAAAACTTTTATTGCACAGTTGACAAGACTGAAGTAAAGATGTAAAGATGCACAGATGCATACATGCACAGCAGAGATAGAGCAAAGCAAAGGTCAAGGGAAATCAAGAGTACGACACATTTTGCATGCCATCATAGGATCATTGGTCAAGTTATTAGTCTGATTCAGAAAATAAGTCCCCTATTGGTTTTTGGCTTCTTCTGCTTTCTATTTTAAACGTTTAAGTTTCAATAGCAATCTCATCCAATCTCATCTTGTGTCGATGGATTGATGGACTGATTTTCTGATTAAGTTTTAGCTAATCATTTTTAGCTTAGTTAATAAGTGTCAAGTGCTATTGCAGTGCTAGATTAGTTATAGTTTTTAGTTGTGCTTTCAAGTGCTATTAGGTTTAAATCAAAATTAAAGATCAATAAAGAAACGCTTTCAGTGCATTGCAATAGCAGAATAGGTCAGATATATTAGTATTGTATAAGTTTGAGTCCAAATCAGTTAACTTATTGCTAAGACATGTAAATATTCAACATCTCTTACCTGTCCTTGTGTTGAATGAAGCAGTTCGTGCTTTTCTAAATGATCCTTTTGCATAAAAGAGGCCTTACATTTGGAACAGACATAAGCCATTTGGTGATCAGATTGCGCAACAACTAATGTGTCAGAGGAAGAAGGGATCGAAGATGGAGATGATGCTATTGTAGGCTTGGAAATGGGAGCAATAGCAGCGTGAATGTTGGTTATGTGTTCTTGCAAAGAGAGTGATGACCGCGGACCACGAAATAGCTTTCCACAGTGTGGGCATCGCGCTAGAACAACACTCAGCATGGCTGTAGATTCGCCTGAATATCAAATAAAACATACGGCATAAATCATCACTACATATCACCAAATATCTGATTGAGGAAAAAATTTAGCAATCTTTTTCTCCATTACAGGTCGATTCTGTAATTCTGTGATTCTGTGATTCTGTGGATACCCCCAACGCCCCCAAGACTGAATCAAAATGAAATGAGATAGAGATAGCATATTATTATAGGTGGTGGAATTCTCTGTTAAAGTTATCTATATCTTATATGAATTGCAATTGCAATCAATTGATGCACTAGTAAAGCAAGTATACAACAAATTGCGGCAGTTGTCTCTGAGGCCCCGGCGCCGTTATCTATCATCCAGCTTGTCAATGGAAAGGGACATCGATGCGGTTGTAAGGCATCTCTTGAGAGTAACGTATGATTAAAAAAGAAAATAGGAAAAGATTTCTGATAACACACATCTAACTGACACATGACCCAATCATCATAGCAGACAAACACACTAATCAAATATCTCCCAAATAGTTAGTAAACAAACATTTAAATCTTACCAATATCTAAATGTTTATCTATTTTCTATTCAACTTTATTAAAACTATTCACTGCTTCCCAATTCTATTCATTAGGTATGGGATGAGAAGCAAATAAATACTTCAATAGATTAGGAAACAGAAATCAATCAATCAGTCAACTGTCAACTATATTATATGCTTTATATTACACTATATGAAAAACTGTTACAATACCAACGCTTTCTCCCAGTATTTTCATCTCAAAATACTAGAACTTCTAAATTCAATTTCAATTCTTCTACAAAGCTTTCTAACAATAAGAAAATGACTCAAACTTGTAAATCACAACCAATACAAATACTGGCAGATTGACCAACAAATTACAAGACCAATCAATAATTGAAAATCATCTCAATTTGATTAGCATGACAAACATGGAAGCTAATCGCATCATCATTGAAGCTTATTTTGCGATCAAATTTTAAGTCCAATTTTGAGCTGAAACTAAATCATTTTGTTAGAAATATATTTTGGGCAGAGCTATAGATTTGACATTTAGATGCATTGCATATATATATGACTTGGCCCTTATATTCTGGTCTTTTCATAAGAGACTATTTGATTGAATTTTATGAGAAGAAATGTTTCTGGTGGAGTTGCAACAAAAAGCTAGTTTGAATGGTTGTGATTGCTACTCGAATGATAAGTACTGTAAGTTGCCATCTTTCTAAATATATGGATGATTTTGTTTTGTTGTTGCGTTACAGCTATATTTGAGAAGAGCGAATAGCCCGTGCGCTCTCTTTTAACTTGAGTACAACTTTCATCAATAATTTTGTCAATCACGCACAATTTATATATACTCTCTATGATAGTTAGGGACAAAATCAAAATAAACTATTTCTGCATTAACTATTCAAACCCATCATTACGCTTGTCAAAGGCTTTGCTCAAATCTGGATTTATGGAAATTATTAGAAAGAAGTTGAGGTCATATAAAATTAGTTGATTGAGAGTAACTCGCTATCAGAGCCAAACAGCGAACGAGTCTAAGTCTAAATGGTTTGAGTGATTCAATTGATGGAGAATGAGAGAAATACTGTAAAATGCGATTCATCACTATTATAAGTTTATTTCTGTGACTTAAAAAGTGTTGAACGCCGTTATAATGACAAAAAAGCAGACATATAATAAATGGCAATGCGATAAACCATTTTTTAGTGAGCAGTCATAGCAATAGCCAATCGCATATTCACTTGTCTGCAATGACTTCGGCTCAGAAATAGGGACTTAAAAGTTGCAGATTTGATATAAGGTGAGAAATTCAATAAGAAAAACTTTAGATTCACTTTCAATCTTGATAGGTATATCTTATTCAAGTCATATACGATATAAAAATCGAATAAATGTGGGCAAAAAATCAACAATATTCCAATCAAATCTGATGGAAAATTGAGCTAAACATAAAGATCCTGAGCAAATAGTAATTTAAATAAAATTGACGATATAGTTATAGCCCGTCAAATCCTAAATGGCAAAGTAGATCTGGCTTAATTTCGGATTTATCATTTGGTGTGAGGTTTCTCATGAGAGCTTTGCAGCTAACAATGTATTAGTACGTGCATGGCTTACAAGGTGGAAAATAGCTCAGTGTACTCTGATCTGAACACACAATCCAGACTCATCTCAGCATAGAATCCAGTCCGATCTCAACATAGAATGCAGTCTCATCTCAAGACAGAACCCGTACTCGAGTGTTCAGTAGAAAATTGAGCATAACGTAACTTTCACTTTTAATTCAATAGCTAGCGTTAAATCTTATTTTGACTGCATCTAACGCTCAATGGTTTATATATAAATTACATACGATATATATATATAACATATATAACAACAGTTCACTAAATCCGGTCGATAAAATATAGCCGTTTAATGCAGAACTGTGCAAGTTTGAAGCGCACCTTAAAAGCACAGCTGGTACTTATTGTGAATACAACAACAACACTCGCACCTTCACTTGACTCAAGCCTACTTTTATTACAAAAATGCATTTTGGCCCTAGCTGCTCCTCAGTCACCTTTTACTTTGATCGCATGCACATAAGTAATAAACCTAGACATTACTTTTATCATAAACGTATCATATTTCACTCATTTCTCCCCTTGCATTCTACCTTTTTATCTGTTAGCTCAGGTCTAGCAATGGTAAACTGAGTGAAAATTACAACAAGACAAGCATCAGTTTCTGTGTTAGAGTCAATATTATTGGCATTGCGACTATCAATCAAAAAGCATTGGCCAGTCTATACAGAGTATTACATCAAAATTATATTACAGTGCATTGAGTTAGCAAACAAGCTCCAAGTCTTTGCTAACGGAGCGAAGATTAACTACAAATCCAAAATGTTTATAAATAACTACACAGTAATGTTATTTGTTTGGTCTAACGTTTTCATAAAGTTATCATTAATTTTAGTTTCAATAGTAGCCAAATTGTTGTGATTAAACACTATGTGAGCATTTGAATAATTTATAAGAAAAAGGTCAAGCATAATCAATTATAGATGAGATTGGTAAAATGCTAAACCACCATCTACTAGAAAATCACTACAAAAATCACTACAAAAATCACTACAAAAATCACTGCAAACTTGCTTTTCACTTCAATACTTAAAAATGCCCAATATATTCATCCATATCCTAATAGTAATTGTTCTTAACTTATTGTTGTTGAATACAATCAATAGATATGGAAAGACCGCAGAAAGTATAACAAACTTTTGGTATAAAACAGAGAATGTTAGCTTTGGCTCATTTATCAAAAAGGGGTTTGGGAGAAGTTGACTTCAGTTATTGGGCTCATGTTCTATTATAGATGTAAGACTGGGTTCACTCATATTGAGAAAATTAGCATCGATTCAAAAGAGAAAAACTTGCAGGAAATCATAAATTTCGAGCCCTTTCGTACATCTATGAAAAGTTACTTTTATTCGTGGTCTTTCTATTGAATAAGATCTCATTTTTTGCTCTTCTCTCTGCATGTTCAGTAACTCCTAAATAAATGTGTATTAAGTTAGCGCTATATTGATGAAAATGATCATAAATGCATGCAATGCTTTCACGATTCAGAGGAACCTACATTTGACAGTTTTCACAATAACTATTATATGAAAGAGTCAAATAGATATATTTGCCATCTTCTCATGTTGTGTTGATGGGCGAAAAGAAACTTAGCAATCAGTGATTCACTAACTAAAAAGAGAACATTCACTACTTCTACAGTAGACACCACTACGAATAGGGGTCAGCCCAGAAATGCATTCAATCATTGCGGTGAAGCTCCTCAACCACACCACAGGAGTTGTAGCCGAACTGTATCGCAGATTGGCCAACGAGCAACATTTCTCTGCCAAAGCTCCTGTTTTCTAACTATTGCTCTCTTCAATAACGCAACCAAAGAGAAAATATCAATAGAAAATATTGGAAGCCGTATATTAATTACAAAAGGCGGGCACATGTGTTCCTGACAGACATATATATACACATACATACACTGTAGAGAAAGTGACTTTAACTCAACTCCTATTGTCTTAGAGTGTGGTGTGCGTGTGTATGCGTGTGTGAGTGTGTGTGTATGTGTGTGTTCTGTATGAATAATGGCCATTTCATATCTAGAGTAAGGGAGGGTATCCTATTGTCAATGGCAGGTGCAGTGAGTGAGATGTAGCATAACTATAAGAGAGTATGCCCATACCCATACTATACGGTAACTTAGATGATCTCTCAATGTTGCAATTACCTGCATCAATGCGTTCAATTTAGTGAGCAATATAATAAATTACGCCTATCATTGATCACTGGGCTCTGCTGTTTTATGTGTGACGACTGGTAATTGTACCTGCATTTGAATGCATCACAATTATAGCCATACTCAATAGCAGTTAGTCAGAAAAAGAAGAATCAGATCTGACTAACTTTGCTTTAATATATACCGTATATTAGGCCATCATATCAGGAAACGTAAATCAATTGTAACCGGAGAACACATGTGGGCTATTATAGTGAGTGAGTGTGTGTGTGTGTGTATGTGTGTGTGTGAGTAAAGAGAAAAGAGAAAAGAGAAGCTCAATGACGAAAGAAACCATTTGCAGTATGAGTTGTGCGACCATTATTTCGAGGTAATATAAAGTGAGTTTGGGAGGAGGAGGTTATTTAGATGGTGTCACCTGAAACGGAAATTAGACAAAACCTGACCCAATCAAGCCATCTACGGTCAAAACGCTATTGTTAGCCATATTATGCGCGAGCAATATAGCCATCTATACAAAAGCTAACCGTTTGTTAGAGAAAACCTCGCTAAAGCTCAATTCATTAAACTATAATTGCACTTTTCTTGCTTTCTCATTTGCCTCAAAGATCTTTTATTAGCTTTGCGAACAATTCTATTGCAAACCATCAACACTATTCTACGCTATGCTTCTATTCCTATTCCATAGTGGAGAGGGTCGCACCTCTTTGTCAATCATTTACTAGACTCGCATCCAATCCCCGAGAGCATCTTCTTCTGATGCAGATTAAACTAGATTAAAAGCTACGGCTAAATGTTAAGATTAATTCCACGCTTAAACCTTATTCTCAATCATAAACATAATTAGGGATCAGTTCTTGTCTGTAATTCAAATAATATGATTGATAATCACAACAGACATTAAAACTGCTCAATCAAGACATGTCTTAACAATCATCTAATGTGATTATCAATCGACAATAATAGGAAATTGTCTTCAGTATGAACTTCTTGATTGAGTTTCTAAAAGAAAACAATGAGTTATCGCAAGTTTGGTTTGAGTTGATTTGGAAAATGAAAAGTTGAGAAAAAGCAATTTTGGCAAATTTTAATCTAAATTTAAACTTTTCAGCTTTTATTGATGTACTCGAGAAAGTTTCAACTTAAACTCTCCTTTAGTTAGTGCTCACTCACTCTCTTATTAACATGTGAAGCATTTTTTTATGAGTCGCCATTTATTTTACAGCTTAGCTCCACAAAAACTTCATTTCACTTCTGATTTTTCATTGTTCACCCATTCAGTAGTAAGTTTACTGTCGAGCAGATAACTCAAGAATAAATGAGACAGAATCTGAAAATGTGATACACATCACCTCTTAATCATGACAATAATTAGAATGAGCGCAACTTTCATCTCTCAAAGGAAGGCCTCAGTTCAACACTGGCTTCAGTCAAAATGCAAAACTTATAAATTCAAATCAATTTTTAAATAGCATCAAGCAATCCATAATATCAGATGAATTTTTTTGCAAAAACTAAAGAATCAGGTTCTAGCCAATTATTTATTTAGGCCTTTGAAATCTGTAAACTAGAGCTTAACCTGTAACTGACACATTTTATCGGGATTACGGATTTTTTGAGATTACAAACGAAATTCCGTAATCAAAATTTCATTATTGGCACCAACTTTGAGCGCAAATATATCTTACTTATTAAAACCAAATATAAAAATCAAATCTGACATCTAATGTTGAGACAAATTCAATTGAATAGAGTTGAACTGCTGAGCAATACTAATAGATTGAAAACTAATTATTATGGAATTTCTTATGGAAAAGTTTTTCTTTTCTACTTAAGTGGAAGAGAACTAATAGAAGTAATCACAATCATCATAATCATTGGTTATAATGGATGATTTCTGAATCCAGAAGATTAGCTCAATTTGAGAATAGTTTGAAGCATAGGAAAAAGAGAATGATTAAAGCGGGACCAGATGATGGTATAGATGATAGTATAGATGATAGTATGATGCAATGATGGCTCAATTAGTTCGATTATGTTCATTGGGTCTCCCCATAAGGTTTGCCATTAAAAAGCAACACAACGCAAACATAAGAACAGCGAACAAGATAAAGAAACAAAGAAGTGCTCATTTTCTCGTTTTCAACTTCTCCCAGACATTCAGTTGTTTGAGTTGTTTCACTTGTTTCAGTTGCTTCATGTAGTGTTTCGAGTTAGTGACAATCATGTTCATTTTGGGCTGACAAGTGTTTTGCCATTAGCTGGAGTTGGCTTTTTTCATCTCAAAGGGACTATTGGGTAACTGCAAAACTACAGAATAGAGCCGCTAATGTTTAGATTGCTAGCAGACAAAAATTATGGAAACCTAAATAAGACATGAAACAAACACTACGTTTGGTCGTTGTAATTAACACCTTTAAAGGCTAAAAGTGCCACTCAATCCAATTGAAACGTTAAGGCAATCACTATTATTTCACCTAAATTCAGCTTATTTACTGCTAAGCATAGCTTTACTGAGAAATCACCTAACCTTCAAGACTAAAACAAAGTTATATTGAATCAACTTTTCTCAATTAATTCCAGCAATTATTATTCTTTTCATTCAATAGGTAGTAAATCAGTAGATATATATCTTTTTGGAGATATTGTGGCATGACTTGGATCGAAACCATTTAAAAGCTTTGAGTAAATCCGGTGATTGTGAAAGATAACTGTAAAATGGGATAAGACTTAAGTAGTTGTCTGACAAAAAGAGAACCAAAACAAAATTCTCGAGAGAATCTAATAAAGAGCATGTGTATCAAGTAGTTTCAGGCTTATTATGCTGCACAAAAAAAGCCTCAATCAGTCTATAGCACAACGATTCCGGTGTTTTACTTTTTTAGGTATTTATTAGTATTTGTTTCTGTTGAAATTTTTATGCAAAATCTTTTTTCAATCAATTTGCAGAAAATGCATTGAAATAATTTCTTTAGAAATTATAGGCACTTACTAAAACCAATTATTGCAAAGTTTTCAGATTTGTATCGAATAAGTTTCGATTTAGAGTCTGTCGCAATTGGTTTGATATTAAGTGTTTTTGATGAATTGGTATTCGTAAGTACTAAACAAATTTGTTTGCAACGAAGAGTAAACCCCTTTCGCTGACTGAAGCACTTGAAAAATAAAAGTCAGTTATATAGACTTAAGTAAACATTTTTCTATAGCCTTTACTAAATTACTTAAATTGAGAAACACTATTCTCTAGGTTTCTCTTAACAAAAAGATAAACTTGTGTATAAAGAATGAATTGAATAAATTGTACTGACACTGCGATTGCACCTCAGACTCAGATATAGAATAGATATAAAGCCAGGCAAACCTACAATTGAAACCATGCCTAAAGCGAGCCTCAGGTGCGCCAAACTTTCTCTGCTATTAAAAACGATTACTGATCTAAGTTTATGCTTGAGGTAAGAAGTCTTCTTCACACCGATTCTATCAAGACCTCATATTGAAATAGTTGACTCACATTTAACATTATCCAAAAGGACGACATGAAAAAATACTCAAAAAGCCAAATATGCATAACGTTGTTGACGTGCGTTTTCAAAAACAAATTCATAGTCGATAGTGATCTAACATAGTTGGATGAAAAATAGCACAAATTTGCATGTATTTAACTGTTGGCTTGAGAGATAATAATTGTTAGTTTTGTTTTTATGTTTGTTTGATAAATTAGAAAGTTATAGAAATTTAATTTCATCTTTTCAAAATGTTATGTATGATAAAATAATCAAAATAAATTGCACAACTGCATCTCTAGACTGTCACATCCGATGTCCCGACTAGTATTGATTTGTTACCCTAGTGTTGGATCAGCTTCTCATCAAATTATTCAACCAATGGATAGCTTGCATTTAGCATTTGCTGGAACGTTAAGTTTTTAAAGTAATCTAAACTATGATTATGCTTCATTTTTCAGTGCAATTTCAATTATTTTTTGCGCTCTAACTGCTAAATGGGTTTAATTCAGATTTTATAAACATAATTTGTTGAGTCAAACAGATCTCAACAGATTTGAATAGAGAAAATATGAAACTTAGAAGCAGTATAAAAATAATATGACAGTAATTAGAAGTCTGATTTAAGTTAAATAATAATTAGGATTAAGTGGATATATTTTGAGAATTTGAATATGTAAGCTAATTTTTTTTATAGTTTGGAAAATCGAGTGTAAAGCTATAATAAGTGTTGAATAAACAAAGAACGCCAAAAATCTGGATTGCATACAAACGATTAAAACAGATCCAGATGTCAGCTCAAAAATTAACCTAATCAATCAATTCAACTATGAATTGAACTGAATATTGATAAAAGAATGATAAATAAAACATTGAAGCGATTGTTGTGTAACTATAAGACAATAAATTATTTGATAGACTGGAATGACATACGGTTTAGTGGGGACAATATAAAAGTTTCAACAGTATTTTAAAGAATAACAGTATTGTAAATGTGTCAGCTATTGAACAAACAGAAGCAAAGCAAAGATTTGAAAAAGAGAATGAGCAAAAAATGGCTCAATTCAAACTTAAAATAACAACAGTCGAATAGAGTTGAAGGTTATTAGAAGTAGTGATCCTAAATAGATCTTATTGAAAAACGCTCTGCTTGGATCACTTAAATAGAGGCAACAATCACCTTAGCTATTATAGCCTTAGAGTTAGGCTAAGAGATAGACAGAGTAAGACAGAGTTAGACTAAGACTGAGTTATACTGAGTTAGGCTAAGAGTTGGGCTGAGAGTTAGACCAAGTTAGACTGAGTTAGACTGAGTTAGACTGAGTTACACTAAGAGTTGCACTAAGAGTACATTGGATTGGAGTAACGCTATTTCGCTAATGGGGTTTCATCAGTAAGAAAAGCGACCCTATGATGCCATTATGGGCAAGACATTTGCTCAGTGCTTCAAACAAAGTCCTGATAGTCTTCTTTTTATTTATAGGTGTTGTCATTAAAACTAACGCAACACCAATCAAGTAACTAAACGTTCAATTTCTTTTCATCAAGTTTACTTACTTTGCTTTTTGTATTAGGGCAGAGAAAGCAGAGTTTGGAGTCTGAAGCAGACTCTGTGAGACAATGCAGTTTAATATTAAAGTGAAACAAGGCAATAGATTGTCATTATTCAAAAAACGGGGGAATCATATAAAAGGCAAAATAGTAAAGCGTTAGGCAAATGAAACATTTGATGCTAAAATGACAAACTAGGCGTCGGCAAGACGTCGAAAATTATAAGTGTTTTATAAAACATGCCAATACACGCATGATTGCTTATGAAAATGCATAAGTCAAGTATTGAATAAAATAATTAGAGTAGAGGAGCATTAATAGTAATATAGGAACACAGCAACAGTGTTTTTAACTTTTTGTTGGCAAACTTTGCATATAAGGTTATAAATCATGGCTAAGTCGTTGTTGACGGTGTGTGATAATTACCAAGCTTATATATAAGCTCAAGGGTAATCATGCGGAAGCAATGAGAAAACCGTTTTGCATCTATGCACACTTTCTATTATATTTATTGCTACTTCTATCATCTAAATTCATTCTATTATAAACAGCCAGAGAGACATGTAATTAACGAGTTTCCAGCAAAAAATTTTCTATGGAAATATGTTCAGGAAATTTCCAGTTTACTCCGCCAAAACGTCTTGCCAAATCACAATAATACTAATAGTTGTATTGCTAATGATAAGTCCGAGTACTTATGCATTATGTATTTCGCACTAATGTCAACATTGTTCGAGTCAATGTCTGATAATTACAGATAAGCAAAATCAAGAGCAGGATCTGATTTTTGATTGAGCTAACAATAAGAAGTTTGGCGTCACTGCAATTATTGACGGATCTGGGAGACCTAATTTGTTTGAATCAACAAATTTATTTAGTGTAATTGTGCGAAACAACTCACTTTTGCTAATGTCCAAATGTTCAATGTTTATGACGTGTTAAAGTAAAATAAAAAAACAATATTTATATCAACAATAAGAATAAAAGTCAAAGTTATAAATTGTTATAAATTTGTTCACTTGAGAGTACAATGTTTAGGACTGAATAACAAAGGAGTTACTCGAGTTACTCACGAAGACGTTGACAGAAGCGCGATCGTAATTAGTTTTGAAAAGGAGAGCTAACTTTTAATGACTTTAGAGATTTAAAGAGTTGGCAATATAAGTTAGTTAATAAGTATTACTTTGCTGTTAGTCTAGTCAAAGTGCAATTTAAATTTGCCAATAGATTTCTCACATCTTTTAATAAAGATAAAAATAAATGAGCTTCAGCTCAAGTTTTCCATTAAATAATTTGATTGTCAATTATTACAATAAAAGTAAATTAAATAAATCTAAATAATTTATCGGAACTGATAAGAGGCTTCATTTTGTGCAGTACCGAAACAAGACTAATAGACATTAGAACACATGCAATAAGTAGGTCTCAATGGAGGCACACATAACTGCAGAGCATTACATAACAGATGCAGTGATCTATTTTCCAAAACAGCACCAGCTAAGGCAGGATGTGTTAGGATGTGTTTCGATGTCTTTCAAACTGTTAGTATGTGTTACTATGTTTTAGCTGCTGCTAAACTCTTCTACCTTTAAAAGCAATCATGAACTCGTGCGAAGCAAAAGGCGAATCGATTCAATAAATCACGCAAATTGCAAATTGACTCAAGTTTTCTCTTTGCATTTGCAACTTGTGAGCTGAGAGATAGAGAGCAAACAGAGTAGTGATAGGAATATGAGGTTTATATATATAATATAATGCAGAGAAGCTCGACTAAGGCTCTGAAATGAAGCAGAAGCAGAAAAGCTCGGCTAAGGCAGAACTGCTCTATTGAGTCACCCCCTATGGCTATTGGCACACAGACCTGCCGCAGGTAATTCCTCACAATCATTATTAGCCTGACTCTCTAAATACTAACTCAAACTTTTATTACCTTTCACTGTTGGTGGCAAACACTAGCTATGGCTGCTCAGCAAATGTTTGAAACTCAACTTCCGTATCAATTTTGTATGATTGCATCTCTATGGGAAAATAAGTTTTCTATTAAACAATTCGAACTTCTGTACACATACTTCACTCGAGATAAATAAAATCAGACTCTATTCTTAAGCTTATATTCGTTTTAAAATTGCACACAAGCATCTTATGTGTGTGTGCTCAACAAAGTATATTTACAAGTCAAGTAAAATAATCGTAATAGACTAGAAAACTAGAGCAACACCAAAAAACCAAAGACAAAATTAACGCCTTAAACTTGACATATCACTCTTAGGCCATTTCACTCCACATCAAAAAACGTTGAGGTAACGAATAGAAATTGGCTGATGGACGAAAAATCCCGTTTCATATGATTGCTTGTAAATAGATGCAGATCACGTCTTGTGCACCTTGACAACAGAGTTGGCTCTTTACGACTCTGAGAGGGGAGACTAGAAAGAGAGAATTCGGAGAGGATTCAGAGAGGATGCAGAGAGGATAGGGAGAGGGCTCATGGAGAGAGACGATAGAGAGCACATAGAAAGAGAGGATAGAGAGTCGCACTCTACAGAAAATGCAGAAAATGTCTTTCGATCTGGTCGAAGAAGTATAGGGGATAGAATAGTTTGGATGCTAAATGCGATACTGCACTACATCTCGCATTGGTGATGGGGGGCTTAATTGCCGAATCAATAAGATTGCTGTAACCAGAGATGTGAATCGTGCACTTTCGCTGAATAGGTGCCTTTTCTGTCATCAGATCGCAAAAATAGAAATACCTCTTACGTGCCACGAGTGTAAATGGCTCAACCTGCATGTGCTTGCATTTGATGCGGGTGTCGTTGTAATGATATCGCAAAACTAAGCAATTGCAATAACAATACTAGAAGAGACTCAAACTGAGAGAAAAGAGCGTTAAGGCATATAAAAGAAGGCAAATCTCGCGAGGTTTACGGGTTGGAAATGAGCTATACGTGTATTACTGGTGAGATATACCTGCCTTTCATTGTGAATGGCTGGAGTGGGCGCAAATATGAAAGAGAAGCTGAGTTTGGCTACTCTTTGGCAGAAGTAGACTACTCTTTCATTCAATATATTATATGCTGGGGTTATGTGTGCATAAATCCGTCTTTGCTGATCAAAGCGAATATTCTCACAACAAAAGCCAGTGGGATTGTTATTTAATCCGATTGCTTTTCCCTCCAACAGTATTGAGATAATAGTGACTGTCTATAAATTTGCGCATAATATATATATAAAGCCAATTCGAAAGTTATCTCTTATTTGAACGACTTTACTATAGCTTTTTACTCCTGTAATGTCATTTTCTCTGCATTCAACCTATTTTAGTGGTGCAACTGATACTCAGGAGGCAGAATGGCTTTACAACAGTTCAAATGGTGGCACACGTTAGAAAATAATATCAATAGCGAGGCTTACTTTCTATCAAAATCATTTCGAATTCCAGTGAAGCACACGTAGGATTATAGAGAGCCTGTACAGAAGACACACACACACACACACACACATTCAGACTGACACACACTATATTCAGGCTAAGACACACACTCACACACACACTCACACTCACTCACACACACACACCGCATACCACATACCAACATATCGTCTAAGACACACAGATAGGAATAGTGATTGGATTGGTTAGGAAAAAGACTTTACTTTAGTATATAATAGTTGTCTTTACCTTGTTTTGGTAGAGCAGAAAAGCAATGCATTATTGGCTTTTGTGAAAGAAAAACAAGTTAGAAGAGAATGTGCATAAGAAGCAACATTGGGATGCTTTTATCACTGATATGTAATAAGGAAACAAAGCAAATATAAAGAGCAGCGATAGTGTCATATTTCAGACTATATTAACCAAAGTGTGTTATACTAAAAAAGAGGTGTTACAAAAAGCTTCAGTTAATTATTGCTTTTCAATTATAAAAGAGCAAATGAAAATGTAATTTATCTAACAAAGCATGATATTAGATATAAGCGTCAACCTCATCGACAAAAGGTCTGCACATAAAATGCATTTGATAAAAGTACAGTCTCGCTCGGTTAGTGGTAACTTGCTCACTGTCGAACCTGGCTCTTAGCAAGTCACTTCTTAAGCACCAGCCAATTCAACAACATATCAAAGAGTTGCATGTGGGCTCGCCTGGCTGCAGACAAGTTATCTGATACACACTGACTCGTTGGTTACAAAGGGGTCGGACTGTAGACGTTTAGAAAGAGACTGGAGAACTAAGTGCCATACTTCTATTCCTAAAGGCTATAATGCCTAGGCTCTGCGATATAGTTAGTAATAATAGGCTGCATAAGCATAAGCTAGACTTTTAATCAGTTTGCGTGTGACAATAAATATTCTGCAACTTATCAGTGAAACTCGCGCGCGAATAAGCTATTTTAACTCGGTTTAAAATTAATGACTGCCGCCGGTGTTTTCTTCGTTAATTAGTCCTTTCCCTATTGTCTCGTTCTTTCAGAATATATGCTCTCTTTAGGACATACATAATAAATGACAAATGAAATATTCCACGGCTGGAATGCAGCCATGAATCTCTCCTTATAATTAATTTTTTACAATCAGTTCAACTCATATCTAACTAACCAAAAGAGACCTGAGCTAAGTATGAGCATTAAGTTTGAAAAGTTAAACACTAATTCTCATCATATAAACATAATATTTAGAGTAGAAAAATTGACAAAAACAACTTTCTATTCTCTGTTTATTGTTTTGGAAGCCTTGGTGCAGATCTTTGGCTGATAACAATTTTTATATAATATTTAAGCAATAAAAAGAATGAGAAGTCAGTGGCAGTGCAACCCTAATGTAGTGAATATACAATATCTTAATGTAGCGTAAAAAACGTTAGAGTCAGGCCTGCGAGGCAGCAGAGATTAATTAAGCAGATATTAAAACTTTTTAATCGTGTTTTGCGCGATGCAGGTCTTTGTACGAGCTTAGTCTGTCTGTAAGAGTGTGATGCTTCATATGGTATATATGCGTTCGAGTATACAGTCATATCATGCTTTGGAGTATGCAGTCATATATATGCTTCGGAGATGTAGTCATATCTTCGAATAGTATATACTGTATAGTGAGGTACCGCCCGCGGCTTTGCTTTGATACAAAACAGAACAGAGGCACTCATTATCTCTAAATAAAGTTATGATGATGATGATGATGGCGTATAATGTATGGTGATCTGTACCCTTTCGGTATGAAACCGCAAAAATAACGTAGAAATTACGAGCCACTAATCTCCTAAACATTGCTTCACTAATATAGATATGTGGCTTTTAGGTTGGGCTTACATTAGCGCGATATGTAAGGCAAGCAACGCTTAACGAGCAGTCCTTTATTTCAGAAGAAATATTACCTTTGGCTAAATAAGTAATGATAACATTTTAGAAGAAGCAATGCTTTATATGCATTAATTAAATTTAGTTATAATGTGAAGCATAACTTGAATGCTCATACTCAATCTTTTAAGCATGAATGCATATAGAACTCTACATCACAACTGCTAACATGTATCATAACTAACACTCGCAAGACGTCTATCAAAAACTTAAGTCACTGACTAGGGACTTCAGTCCGTTCTGTTTAGAGATTGTGTCTTGGTGAAGTTATGTTTTGGTTCTAGCCAGAGCAAAACTGAAGCACAAATGTAATTTGCTTCAACTTAATTAAGCTTAGGAGCTAGAGTTAGGTCGCTCTACTGCATGCACTATATGCCTGTTTAGTCTGTAAGGCCAACCTTACCTAACGTACAAAGCTTATGAGCTCAATACAACTGCTCTATCATCATCTCACAAGTCAGTCATCCTATCCTTTTCTGCTACATTCCATCGAATCGACTTTTCACAGAAATCAGTTCCATTGTAACTTATTCGGGACTTTCAGCACAATATTCCTTATTTACGCTTTTCTGAATTCTTATAGAACCATAAAGTTCTAGCCTCTCATATAGATATGAACATATTTGCACAACACACTAGTCTTAACAATAGTGAATTGCAAAGCAAAAGTTAAAGAATTATTTCCCTGAAAAGACACATCCTTACAAAGACACTAAACCGAACTATGCCAGTCATACGATTACTGAATGTGAGCTAAATTCTAGCTTCACTTCAGTCTAACTTCTACTCTACTATACACTACTAGCACTGTATTATACTCTAGTATAGTCTGATAGCCGAATCAAAAAGTCAACAATGGTTCAATTGCAATATCTTATTGCCATCACATGTCATTGAACAGATGAGTTAATTCCGTGCACTGATCTAAATGTATTGGCTTTCATAAGAAAAAAATCCTGCAGTGTTTCCCTTCAGTTTGCGAAAGTAATACTAGTAGTGTTTAGTTCAATTCAATTCAGTTCAGCTCAATTCAGTTCAATTCAAAGAACACTGTTATGGAGTAATGGAAGAACACGGTTTCAACTTGTTCATCATGTGCGTCAGTGTAAGTGACTTACAGATGCTTACATCAACTTGTGATATATTGGCGCCACTCTGTCCGCTTAGGTTTGCCATCTTATAAACATTTGCCATCTTATAAACAGCAACAATAAAAACACACAAAAAACATTTTTGCCTCTTCTCTAACTCAAATCCACATCATATCTAATACTAAAGTAATAGTCATTCAAAGTATATATTTCGCATCAAATACATGCTTAAGTCATAACCTCCTAAGAATGTTAGGCATCAAGTGTTATCTATTATACGACTCTCTTATAGTACGACAACAACAGGTTTCTGATTAAACTATTCCCTCACAACTACAACTGACGCCAGAATATCGACTTATATATATATATATTTTGCCTCTTCTCAAGAGAGAGGAGAGAGAGAGAGAGAGAGAGAGAGAGAGAGAGAGAGAGAGAGCGAGAGAGAGAGAGAGAGAGCGAGAGAGAGACCAATTTGAACTGTCGACGAAACAGGAGAGAAAGTCTGGCAAGCCATAAGAAGAAGAAAAATAAGCGATGCATTACATTATTCGGGAAACATGAAGAGTAGTGTTTAGGAGGCAGATGACTGAGATAAGTTTCAAATATTTTGTCATCCCCTAAATTGATGCCTAACTTAGTGGATGGCAATGGATCCCTTGGAGTCATAGCTAAGTTGACTAGTGATGAAGAATGCTGCGATGAAGAATACTGTGAAATTATATTTAATATCGAGGTCATCACATAAAAGAGTGATTCGGTCCGTAGATTCCTTACTGATCAAAGAGAAACAGAATGGAGACTATCCGACCAATGAGTTGGCTTCTAAAGCATTACTAGAGACAAGTTATAAGATCTAAATTGAAGAAAACTAGCCACTGATGTCCTGTTTATACGGGAGGATATATGTATACAAGTGCGTGGATGCCTTTCAAGTAAACGAGAGTGGGGGTCAAGCAATTCACTGCCAACACATTACTGCAAAAGCTCACGCTGTGCACAATCATTAAAGACCTTCCTGTGAATCACTCTCTCTTTTTCACTATATGGGGCCCATCATAGCTATCATCATATACCGCATAACAACTAATGCCTTACAATTTATACATAAATACTCTATTGCATTATCGAATATACAACTAAAGAAACATTTGCACATAATAATCCCAAATCATCTTAAAAGTGAGTAATCACTAGGAAAAGTTTCCAATCAAAACTACAAAACACCCAAACGATGTTAAGTGAGCAGTGATCCAATTGCTCAGCATTTTATATTTATCATCATCTTATTTGCTTGAATCAAGCGCTTAGGAGTCAGACAAACGTATCAAACGTATCAAATGTATATAATGCAAGCAGAGAAGGTGGGGTCCTATCCCTACAAAGCAGAAGGGATTCATATAATCGCTTGGATATACTCGTCTACTCAGCAACGGATCAATTTCCGGTGCATCAACTCAGAGTTGGCCAGCATTGCTTTTAAACCTCAATCCATACAAGTCTAAACTAGCATTGCTTTTAAATCTCTATCCATACAACCCTCAACTCTTGCTTCATCTCCTTCTCATTCCTCTCATTCAATTCAAACTTAAATGCCAGACCCCTTTCTACCATCTTCCTGACTATTCAACAGTACGTCTACTGCAACCTCTTTCGCTTGCCATCCAAAACAAATGCATGAAAACAAATAATCAGACATACTTTGATTCGGTGAACCGTTTTCAGGCATCCGACTTTTGTCAGTCTTTAGACCGTTTTTCTCAGTCTTTAAACCATCTTTATGATCCTTCTCATCAACCGCATCAGCTACTGATTGTCCACTTTCTTCATTCGAACCATTTTTACTGCTGTCGCTTTTGAGCTCTTCTTTGTCTACCGGTTCCGCAAATATGACTGCAGTATCGCGTCGTTGTAAATATTCTTTTATTTTATTATCTTCTATTTGTTCATCTAGACAGTTTACAGATGGCTCATTAGACATGTTCCTACTTTCCTCATTGGTTTCATTTGTTGTGGTATAGTCTAAAAAATAGAGACAACACATATAAACTCTTATAAACTCTTATTAATTCATCAATAATCCAATCATAAATTCAATTAAACCTTTCTCTTCCTCAGTGTCCGTCTCATCTGCTTCATGACCATTGACTGCTTGTTTTATTATGTCTTTCTTTTCATTATCATTATTATGATTATTGTCTTCAAGTTTACTCTTCTTGTATCCATTACGAGTTGTTGTATTGCATAAACTTTGTTTGGCACTCAGTTCTGAACTCGAAATATCATTTGAGCTAATCATATGATGCTTTGTTTTACTCGATGTCTTCTTTGCCTTCATTGAAGTGTTCATTTGATTTGCACTTATCGTTAATTGTTGCGTATGTGAAGAAAGATCCATAAAATGTTTTGACTTATTTAGAGATTGAGCTGAATCTGCGTTTTCTGCCACATCGACTGTTAAATCTGTATCAGAAGGCATAGTATTCTCCAATTCAACTATAAATAAGTTAAAATAATGAAAAAAACCTTTTTAATATATTATATTTTCTCAATTTCACTTTAAGATATTGTTGTCATATTTAGATATTATGCAAATCATGTCAGTCACTGAATTTTTTATGCCATTCTCAACGCTTGAGTGAGCATCAAATCAAGCAGAAAAGACAATGCAAGACAGCGTGCATTCACTCAAAATATAGTGACAATCGGGTGAACCACAAAATAAATTTCATATTAACTCGTAATACTCTTGCAGCCTTAAGTAACTCCAAATAACTATATATTGCCCCACATCTGCTAGTGCCCAACCAAAATCAGCTATTTCTTATTACTACTCTTATTATTATTCCCACTGCATATCAGCCATCGATTCGCCATAATAAACACAGATTAAAACTAGCCATCAAAAACACAATCATTCCTTTTAATCAACTTAATAATCAACTCAATCACAATACTCGACTTTTAGCCAACTTTTGCAAAACTTATTCAGTAGACATTGAAAAGAAAGTAATATTCAAATAAGAGATGTATAACTTTGCTATCAAAATATATAATGGAATAAGTGGATCGTATTAGAATCCTAGTACTTCATTATTCCTGAAGATGGGGAGTAATCACAAAACTGAGCACTGCATCAAAACAGCATCTGTTGTAAACGATTCTCAATTCGTTTACGCGAGCTTCGTATGCAATCAAGCGAACAGATAAAAAAAGATGACAATCATTCAGATCAGGTGCAAATTGTATAGATTTACGATTAGCGACCAATGTTGAGTCACCAAATAAATGACGTTAAGTTTGAATGATGAGACTGACAAAAGTTAAATTAATTAAAGGAGAACTAAGGCAATAGTGAGGAACAGTGAGAACGAATAGCGAAAAGGAATAGTTCGGGGACAGTTCGTGGGGGGGGGAATAGTCGGGCCAATGGTTCGGAGCAATGGTCCGGACGTACGCGATACCTTTGTGCCTAAATTGGTAGAATGTTAAGTGTTATATGATCATATCTACGATTATTTTGTCGCATTGTACTCCAGTAGTTCGCTATTTCGTAGTTAGCGTGATGCTCCTGATCGCGTTCCTCCTTCTCTCTGCTCCAACTCTTAATCTAATAAAAAGCCTTTCACCGTAAATGTGTTTTTCTGCCGGCCTGCTATTAATTGTGGGGTAATTCGATTGAAACACACGGCCCTATACTTCCCTCACTTTCACTGATACTAATACTAGCTTTTATTGAATACTATTGTACTACTATTTCTCTTTTTTATTAGTAGTCAGCAGCGATTTTTTAATCACGAGACTCGACCTTTTATCTCAGATCGAGTCGGAGAATCTCTGCTTTTCTCAATTTATAAATCAAAAGTTTACAATCAATTTACATGTTTATAAAATGCCTGCTTTTCTACAGCCCCAAGAATAAAGTGAAACAATACGAAAGATAAATTTTGTTCATTTGATTTGGGCTATGATTTCGAAATACAACCTAAACATTGTCTCGAAACCAAATAGAATTAGTTCAGCTCTGGATTGAATAGAGAATGAAAAATAGCTCATTAATCGTAAAATATGTGTAATTTGATAATAAAAGTAATTGGATTGATATGAAGCAATTTATTCCTTATAAATGACTGTTAATACAAAAAATTAAGACTAACTCTTGCTCGTCTAGTAAATATATTAAGATTAATAACATTTATTACTTTGAAACTATTAGCATAAAAACGTAACGCTAAATTAAATGTAATTATGTTTTTCATATTATTTTCTAGTCTAAACAATACAATAATACTAAAGGAGTTAGACATACAATTGGGTAGTGTTTCAAAAGAATTGGAGCAGAGATGAGACTGAGAATTGGTGCTCGTGTTGGGGGGACCACTATTTTTTATGAAAGCAACTTAAAAGAGCAATTTAAAGATTGACATATACTTCGTTTGATAGTGAACGCAATTACAAAATAAACTTTATAACTGAGTCAAGTGTGTAGCGCAGTTTTAGGATAACTTTCTGACTTTCTATTATTGCCTTTTGCTTTGATCTGGTAGAGTAATAGCAAAAGAAAAGAGCTGTCGATTAATCATCAGTAAGAAATAATGGTTAATGCGAACGAATCATAGTTCACTTTCTTTTCACTTATTTATAGCTAAGTATAAAGACAACTATTATCAAAGTGCTACTACAAGGACGGTCCAAGTCTAATTTTCAGATATTATCTAACTATCTAACGACAAACCGACTCTTTCCCTCTCTTCTATTCATTTTCTCTAAAATTGACGACAACTAAACATGATTTAATTGATGGAAAACTTGAGTGAGCCAAAATTCACTTTTGGGCTGAGGGTATTTGGCAATAATTTGACCTAATATTGACGCGTTCACCTCTTTCGATAAGTAAAAACTTAGTTTAATTATAGCTTTTGAATTGTAATTAATGAGACAAGTGGAAATTGCCAGTTATATCAGTATCGATAAAAAGATTGGAGCAAATCAATAATAACTAGTCTAAAGCGTGAAAAGTGAAGTTTTTAAGGAGTAACTTAAACTTGTATTTGCTCGAAAAAATGTTTAATCGCGAGCAATGAGTTACTAATACACAATTATTAGCATAGTTAGACTGGACTTAACTGTTATTAAGAAAATGAATTAGTTAAAAATGTTTAGTCTTATTTAAGTAGATAATGATTAAAGAGCGGAAGAGAGGGATTATTAGAGACTAGTGTTGTTGATGTTCTGATTATTTTGATGTGTATATAAAAAATAAACAATCCTAAATACATTATCGCTCTTCTTACCATAACTCTAACACGTGACAAACAAAAAGCACACATCCAACAAATTAACGTATCACTTATTCTATACCGATAACTATTTTTAGAGCTTTATTTTATCAACTTCTAACTTTTATTCTTTTTTCTATCGAGTTCCAATACTTTTCTCACTTTAAATTACCTTCACTTATAGTAAATACAAATGTTATCACACAAACAAACTTAGAAAAATGAAATTCAATTAGATTTTTAGTACTCAATTAATTGAGTTGCGACTAAGTTGAGTGACTAAATGCGTAAGGTTCAACTTGAATCAACTTAAAGTAGAGTTACGTAAAGTTAGCGCACTTTTAGTTTAGGTCTATTGTTCAGTTCAAACGTTTGTGAATAGAGTTGAAACTGCAAGCTTTACAATGTTTTTTCAGTTTTTTGTTGCCTATTTATTGTACAAATATGAGTAACAACAGATACTTTACTATTAAACCAAAACCTTTAATATATCGTGTCTGCTTTGAACGCATGAAAAACAATTGATTTAATACAGAATACATTTTCAAATATTAATTGTTTCTACTTCTGCGTCAAACGGAATAATTATTTAAATGTTGAGTCAATGCAAACACTAGTTATTCAGACTCAATTCATTCATAACTTTCAACAACTTTATTGCAATCGAATCAAAAGTCATATTGAAATGACTTATCGAATGAAAAAGTACTCAAAATTGAGCCCTATTCAAATTTGATTAACTTATTTTGCTGTCAATTGATCTAAAAACTAAACTTAGTTTTGAGTGAAAATTTGCAGATTAATTAGTCGTTGAGTGATTGAATGGAAATAATTGTTCTAATTAAGGCTTGATGTGATCGATGATGTGTTAATAAAAATATGAAATCAAATTTTTGCACGTTTTTAGAAATAGTCCATTGAATGATGAAATGAGTATTTATTAGACTTTTAGCATTAACTCATTTAAATCAATTAAAAGGACAGATTGAAAAAAGTGATTGAAAGAAGAAATATGAATAATTAAAAGTTAATCAAAGAAATTGAAACAAAAGTTGCATGTGGACTGAACCGTAAAAGTAATAGGAACTAATTAGGTGAATGGATTGTTCGCCAAATTACATTTGGAACATTTAGGTTAAAAGCGTTCACAATATAAAGAATGAGATCCAACAAAACTCATTGCTTTCAGTTCTCTAAATTTGAACAAATTTGCAAACAAACATCTGAGGAGTCACCAAAAAATATATGTTCAAAGAGGCAAATGTAGAATCATCTCAGATTGTCTCGGAGCAGATATGCATTATTAAAGATTAAATTTAATGGAATCATAGGATTTGTGTCGCGCAAAAAGTTGGACCACTTTAGGAAATATCTCTCAAATAGCATAAGAGTGACATTTGAGAGGAGGTCATCTTCTTTATTATTTAAGCAAAAAAAAGCAGACAAATTGCCGTATAGGAAAAAAGTATAATAAAAAAGAGAAAAACATGAACAACAAGAAGAAGAAGAGCAAAATGAAGGAGAGCAAGATGAAGTAACGGTTGAAAGTTATAGTTGAATTGCTGCTCGGCTTACTCAACATTTGTAACGATTGTCATGTTTGTAAGGTTTGCTTACCTAAACCTAAAACCTATGATTTATAGAAAGAATGGCAACTTAATGAAGGCATAGAAAGGAAGAAGAAGCCTAGGAAGACACACGAAATAATCCAACATGAATTGGACCCAAATTGAAGGGTTGTATAATTTTGTTACTTGAGTACACCTATAGGTTATTCAGTATACATTCGGGGGGGAGTAAGAGGGCATCGGAGGGGGCACAAGAGGGGGCAAAAGTGGAAGAAAAGTGTACGTGGTTTGAATCATATGTCATATTTTACAAGCTATTCATCCATCAACTTGAAAATGAGCATCTCATGAAAAAGAGGCAGAAGTGCAATAATGGATGGAGTTTAGCATTAGTCATAATTTAAAGCAATAGTAATGATTAACTTCCGCCGTTAGCATACACTTTTCAATGGATAATGTTATAACATTCATAGCCAATCATGTGTACTTTCTGAGTGACTGATCCACAACCACCATTCATCAGCAAGACTAACTTCCATCTCTGTCGAGAGCCATGCATTAGTTTTGCCTGACTTTGGCCTCACATATACTTTATATGTATTTCTGGTGATACGTTGTTCGCGATTACTTATGGCTCATAAAGTTTTGCGACCACGTTATGCAAACGCTGGAAAGGGGAAAATCAAATGCATAATACGTAATACGCCAGTGATGACATGGCATCGCTCTCACCACCAGTGCTGTACGTTTTTATATCTAATGCCCCTCTCGTTCACATGCATTTCAGGTGACTCAATACTATTGATTAGTCTCTTCCTCAGCTATACTAAACGATTTTTAATGTTAACTTTCAATACTATACCATATGATAGTATGGCTCAACACTAATATTGGCTTAACTTTCCTACTTATAACAATTTATTTAAATAAATTAGTGGACCACTTATTGTCAACAAACTCTTCTGATTTGTTTTATCGATTTTGACAATTCTTATAGAAATGCATACACAGCTCCATAAGCAGCATTATAAAGAGCTAATGTATTTTTATAATTATTTTTAGTCCAATACAGATGTGATAATCATTTTGTAGAAATAATATCACACTTAATTAATTAATAATAATAAATAAGTTATTCTCTCAATTAACTAATTTGACGAAAAATAAAAGCAAACAAGAGGAAAAAGGATTCTGAAGGAAGAAAAGAAGAAGTATTCCAAAGATCAGCATTAGGGTAGTAGCTATAGTAGACTCTAGTAGAGTATTGACGCAAGAGTAGCACTTCAAAGAGTGTAAAGCATCCCTGAAATGGGATCAGAAAAAAAACTAGAGAAGTTCGGGTAGTAGTCATGGCATAGTTTAATAAAAGTTGATTTTGTTATAGGCAATGACAAAATATAAACGTTTGGGCACATGTGGCTCTGACAGGTGCAACTGATGGACCAGTACTGATATGATAGCAGAGATATGAAACAGTTCACTATAGACGTTAATTCTTTGTTCGTTTTTTTGATAGAAGGCTTAACAAAGATTACAGAGGTATAGCAAAACTTAGACGTTAGTTTCTCATCAACATTTAATATTTGTTTGGCAAAAGCTGTTTCCGTGCCAGATTTGCCCCTTTGCGAGCATGAGATAAGGTCTTTCATTCCTTCATCCTGACAGGTAAATGTCAATAAAAAAATATAGGATTAAAGTCATACTAAAGTCTCTATAATTCTCTTTAAATCAATAAAATGAATCAACTATTGCGTCAATTATTACAAAGTATTACTTCATAAAAATAGCTCAACTGACAAGTGAGAGGATTAGAGATAGTTTTGAATTCGAAATAAAGCTCCAGAACTAATGGCTTCGATGAATCTGTCATCGCAACAATTTGACGAATCTCGCGATCAGATTAGAGCAGCACTTTATTGAAATAATTATTCAATTTAATCAAACATACATTTGTGATGAGGGCAGAGACGAGTGAGTTTGATATGCTTGAATCTAATTTGGTTTTATACGTTTGACCGCTCAATATTTGCGGAATTCAAATGAATTGTTTTTGTATAATTAACTAAATTAATTTTAGAATTAAGGTAAGCGAATGAATACTTTTGCATATAATTATATGATAAAGAAAGCCTGAGCCCATTCAAGGCTCATAAATGGGTTTTGATGCAGCAAATGCTTATTGGCCTTATATGATGCCAAAGTAGAAATTGCATGAGCGCAGAACACACCGTCTCTAATTATCTAACATGCAAACGATATTATACAGGTCTAATGAAAGCCACGTTAATCCTTTTTTCTTTGAATTATGCATGCATACTACAAAAGCCATAAGCTCTTACTCTTAGTATTATTGTAAAATTGAGTGAGTGAGTGAGTGAGTGAGAGAGAGAGAGAGAGAGAGAGAGAGAGAGAGAGAGAGAGAGAGAGAGAGAGAGAAACTATGATGGAATATAGCGAAAGGAGCACTGATTTTTTCTAAGCAAAGCTAACATGATTAAGGTTTACCCCAGGCATTCATCAACACAATAGCAGATCATAAAGAGAATTTCTTCTTATAAGCTGTTGATATGCAAATTGAATAGGACTATGCCTTGCTATGCAAACCACTAAAATAGTGTGTTGGCACTCACGCTGATCTGCTAAAAGGGAAAACTCATTAGACTCTCGCGAGTTTGAGTGCATATAAGTGAAAATTATGGCAGGTAAAAGAGGAATGCCTTCAATATGTGTTTCACTCTCTCCTCTCTACTAATCAATAATACTGAACAATGAAAATGGAGGAACAAATGAAAACTCTTATTTAATATACTCGATCCATAATATGCTGGCATTGTGTTAAACTTGACGCTAACTTTTACTCGGAATATGCAAACTATCTAAAACATAGTTGTGCTCTGCATAAACTGTAGGCATAAACTGTAAGAAGAAACATACATAAAAAATGCTTCTAAACAGTTGTCTGGTTTCATGCAAGTCTATTGATAGTTTTATAGCAGTCGACAGCATTTGAAAATCTAAAGGGAATACAAGAGAATAAAAGAGGGGAATAGATAGCAATGGAAGGAAAGCGTTTTCTACAAGTTGGGCAAACAGAACCGCAAACACGTCCCTTAAGCGGCACTCACTTAAGCCGATTGATTTCTATCCTTCTTTTTAAGCCAATATGCCATTGAATACTTCATCCAATATACGATCCAATACTTACATATGAAAACTTAGGTGAAACAATAGACGAAATTGTATGTGAGAAGCTGATGATTGGTTTTACAAACAAGAAGGTTTAGTGTAAAACGTGGTATAGAGAAGCAAACGTGTGCGGGGGTAAGTCAGAATTAAATGTGCGTGGCGTAAATCACAACTACTATTGGCTAAAGTGAGTGGTGAGTGAGTCTCATCAAGTTAAAACCATGTATTATTATTCTCAGTGCTCCCTCGAGTACCTCATTTTGTGGGATGTTGTCGTATAGTAGAGAACCATTTAGCTAAATCACTCACTGGATAACAATATGACTGACTGGACAACTATATGACGAACACTATTCTATAACCAACACTATCTCTTTCCTCTCTATTCACTCTTAACTAAACCAAACACCAATGTATTTAACTAATCACTAACTTTACTGCTATACATCATTAATCAATACTAAGGACACTCAGTAATCAATATTCAAATTATCAAATTGACGGATATAGACTTCTTTTCAATTTAGGTATTATTTAATGCAAGCAAAAAATACTTAATTAAATAGAAAGAAACAAAGGGAGAGAGAGAGAGAGAGAGAGAGAGAGAGAGAGAGAGAGAGAGAGAGAGAGAGATTTTATACTTAGAAAGCTGTGAGAGATCGCTCAGAGTGAATGATCACTTTATTTCAGTTTAAATGCTGGATTTGCAAAAAACTTATAAAACTTAAGTGTTGATAATTTTGGTAACAAAATTTATAATCATCTTCCTATTAATTGCAACAACTTCTATTCAAACAGATATCGTCTGTTAGAATGACCTTAAACTATCATAAGTTATAAAAATGACGAATGAGTTAAAGGGATTTAAGAATATAAGGTCTAAATGCAATGAGGTATCAGAACTAGCATGAGATGCATTGTTAAAATCCCAAAATATGCTAATATTCACTCCTAACGGAGAAAAGCACCCAAAATAAACAATATACGTGTGCAGATGACTGATTCAAGTGTACATCTGAAAATTACTGATTTGAACGGCTTAATCCTGGAATATTAAATTTTTCAACTACAATAAACTAATTGTTAGAAAATATATCAATTATTTGATTATGAACAACAGGATCAAAATGTAAATCATTTTCAATCCATTCTATTTTGTTGCACAAACTGTTTAGTTAAGTATCACAAGTTTTGTCAATCAATCAAAACTTTGTAAAATTAATAACTCAGACATTCATACGCAATCAATTCTAAATTAAAAATCAAACTTTCACTCAATACAGAACTGCATTTTTGGGATCAGATCACAGCAAAATAGGAAAACAAACAGATTAACTCTATTAAAGATAAACTGTAACATTCGCCAAATCTGGCATTAATTTAAGATTTTTTCGCCGTCAATGGTTTGATATTATCTAGACTGGAATATAAAGGATGTATAGATTTAAGTATAAAAGTTAGTGTAACATATATTCCTAACGAAATGGCATCACTTAAGATACGAATTGGAGATAAGTTGAAACAAGCAAAATATTCGTATACAGGGCTCCTATCCTTATATTTCACAACGACAACCGATTGTAAATTTTATTGTCCTCTCATTTACAGCACATTTCTCTGCAAGACAAGCAAAGCTATCATAAATTGTATTGAAAAAAGATTATAATAACAGAATCGGGTCATGAATAAAAGTGCTTCAATTGGATTGCATTATTAAAAGGAAGTGTAAAACGCTCGACACAGCGCGCGACTGCATACGAAAGTGATTCAGAGCTGCAACAAACTCCGTCTTGGTCTGCTTTGTATATGGATGGCATCAATATAGAGGGGATGAGAGAGAAATAGAGAATGAGAGAAAAGCGGAAACTATGGGATGCTCTTTGTTTACCTGTCAATGGAAGAGCAAAAGGCAGAGATGCGTAACGAAAGGCAGAAAAGAGACAAATGAAGCGTATCCAACAAAACGCATGCCGAACGCCTAAATTCAAAAATGCATCCACTCCGTACTTATAAATATTACTTATTGATGTTTCATCAAAACTACCAATGCCAAAAATGTACGCTAACTGTTCGCTCCAGCTCAAATCATAGCTTACATGCAGTTGTTTGTTGGATATGTTTGCCTTAAATGGCACTAACTTACAAGACATGGCATCTCTAGCAAGTGGTTCGAAAGGAGGACTGCTTTAGTTTGCTTTAGGGTTCCACGAGAGATACGCCCAGATGCGAAGATATATGGCATATAATGTCATTCTTACAAAGAGAATGCATTAGCTTACAATTACTCACTCAAGCTTACATTACATTTACTGAATTAAAACTACTAATGTTGACCATTGCCATGTTCAAATGGCTATATTATGCCATTCACTTGATTACCAAATATAACTTAAATTAGAATTTATAATCCATTCTATTAGGACTATCTAATACATGAAAACACATGTTTTGCAAATATTCTATGTCTACACTACGCTTAAGATGTGTTTTAATAAACAAATACAACTTTCTATATCATACCGAATCATAGTAATCGTTTTCTATTTAACTTGCCAATCGCTTTTTCACTTTCTAAATCTGAGACCTCTTCAAACCTAGTTTTCAGTCTAAGTTCTATTTTTAAGTGAAAACTTTACAATAAATTATCAGTTCGCCTGTTTTATTAGCCAACTTTCAAACAACTATCAACATCTATTTTAAAATATATTTAAGCAATAACAACAAACTATCATTCAATTATTGAGAAAAAAAATACAAATCGACTCAAGAGTTAGTTTTAAGAAAAATGGTTTTTGATCTAAACAGAAAACCCAAGTTCTTAGTGGCACAAATTTATTTGACTTAAGCAATGAAAAAGTTTGCATTATTTTCTAATGGAATTGGGTTGAGGGGGATATGTAAGGAAATAAAAAATAGTAAAATGTGAAGTAGATATAGAATCATATTAATTTTGGCTTTTATGACAATATTGCGCACAAAGAAGGCACATTTTAGTGAAGAGGAATAACTTTGAATGAGAGTCAGGCCCATAACATAGCTATAGCTATGCCTCATTTAGACAACTCAACGAATACATACAAAATAATAAAATGCCATAACACAAATTTCACAAATAAATTATTCGAATTCCCTAATAGTCCAGCCCTAATAGTCCAGCCAAACAGTGCATCTAAACTAAAGTCAGATGAGATAAAATGAAAAACACCACCACTAGTATTGATGACATGAACTCATAATAGTATTATATCTGCATCATTGTAATGATGATGATAGCGCTATAATATAATCATCAATTCTGTGCCTACTTGCCAAAAGTGTTTTCTTACACATGACCAAAGCCTAGAGATATTTGGAATGGTTTTACGAATTGTCAAATTTAGGTGTTTTCTAGGAAATAGGTTTAATAAATGCTGACAACGCTTAACACAAATGACATGCTAGCAATCTCTTTAAGCCCTATCCCGAAAATCTCGTACGTACAACAAGTCAAAATTGTTTTTCTAGGCATCAAATATCATCCAGGCTCAACAACAACCATTCGTGAACACCACCACTTCCCTAACCTTCAGCTAGTTCTAATTGTTGACTAAATCTCGTTAGCGGCTGTTATTCTTCATAAGTCTCGGTCATTTCATGTCAACCCATGTCATCGCTCCACAAATCAGTCCCAAGTTTTAAACCGAATCAGTTCCAAGTTTTAAACTAAATCAATTTGAAACTCTCTGTAATTCTAAATGTGTTTCGCTAATCAGGTAATAGTTGCCAAAAGTTGTCTGCAGTGATGAATCGATATCTTTATAATGAGTTGATTAACAGATTCATCTTATATGATTGGAATGGGCGGTCATTCGAGGGAACAGTAGAAATGCCGATTGCTATGTGCTATTTTTACTATTTGTTGATATCTCATGCATATTCTATCAACAGTGCAGTGTCATTTCCACTGCAAATCTTACTTTGAACTGATAGAGAGCGCAAAATAAAGTTACATTTCTTCACGACACTTTAAAAGCTATGAAAAATAGATTCGCGATAAAACACACCAAACTATCTATAGATGAGTGAGTGATGGCTATACAATCTACTATGTTTTCGACAATTAGTTTAAATAACCCACCAATTCAACACTCAAAATAACCATTCCATACGTTACTCAAATAACTATTCAAGCATTAAATATGCAAAAATCACCTCATCATAACAGTTATTGGCTTTCAAATACGAGCTTTAGCTTTTCAAATCATCAAATCACTTGCTTTATTCTTGAAAAAAATTTTCATATCTATTAACAAGTTTTAATTTTTGCAGTCAGAGTTTTGAGATTGAAACGAACATGTGAGATTTTTTAAATTCTAGCTTTCACTTGCCATCAAATGAAGAATTGCAGTTTTAAAAAAGGTTTTTTGTGAAACTTGCGTTAAAGTTGTTATCAGAAAAGAAACTATAAAATACCATATGAACAAGGAATGTGGAACAAGGTGCGCCAGTGTTTTAAATACTTTTAACAATCTCCAATATTTTAAACTATTATAAACATTTTCCTAAAAGTATAAACTATAGAAACCATTTGGAAAGCTTCTAAATTTTCAATAACATTGAAAAATATGCAGAAAGACGATTGAAAAAGTGGAATAAATTATACTTAAAAGTTGTTTTTCAAGTATTTGTGGAGACAGAGAAGTGGACAAAGGAATGAGAGAAGTTAATTTTAAGGTTTGCTAACCAATAGTAGAGATGATCTGCCTTCTGTAGATATAAAGTTGGGGTTCAAATGGGAGAGACTGGCTTTGGATTGGACATAAGAGTGTTAACATAAATAAAAGAAAGATTCTAAAAATGGTTTGCCCCTCACTCTGGTCTTACCGTAGATCGAACTTGCAGTTCAACTTCACCTAAAGAATGAGAAAGAAGCCATTTTTTTCTAAACTTACTTCAACTGAGTAAACAAACTTGAACTAGCATTCAGAGAGAGTCAGTCCCAAACAAATAGGATCGCAAATGAAAGAAAACAATTGTGTTTTGTTTAAACTTAATAAATAGCATTTATTAGTTAGAGTGAAGAATAAAAGAGATCAAGACAAAAGTTTAAATTGCGAGCAAACAGATAATTAACGGAATGGGGGGCCGGGGGACAAAAGTTATGTGAAAGATACTAAGGATAGACAAGAGAAGATGAAGTGCATCACAATGAGTTGGCATTGAAAGAGCACATTCTCAGTGATTGCTGTTTATAATTCAGAATGTCTCTTGTTATGCATTATGAAGCGCTCACATTTATCTATATGGGCACTAATATGCATACACTTTATGACTGGCTCGAACTGAATAGTTCGCATTTGGTGGGAGAAGACTGTCATAAAGCTAAAATAGTTGAAGCTTTTATTGGGCGCTGTCATGGATTGGTGCAGTCAACATCATTCATATTGTATATAAAAGCAAAGCGAGGGGGACAGCACATAGGCTATAAGGCATCGCAGAATTGCATGTCAGCAATGAGACAATATGACACAATGTGACAACCAAGTCTCCCATATTCATACAACTAATCTATATTATGAATTGGTTTTGCTTTCCTGTCCCACGTTTATTGAACGTTCCCAACTCTACTACTAAACAACAATATTCTTTCAGTGAGAAGTCAACTCTAACGGAATCGTAGATAGTCTCACAAAGTTCAGAGCCTATGAGTGAGTCAGTATAAGAGAGCATGAGAGAGAGTATGAGAGCACGAGAGCATACGAAAGACCCAAAACTAGTTAAGTTACTCAAGTACTATAGTGCGGACATATATTACATTTCACTTATAAGTTATATTAACAAATATTTGAGTGACAGCCCCACAACCCCCTCACCCATCCTTTCAAAGTCAGACACTACTATACCTGATTCACATTTCTTTGGTCTGTGCCAAATTGAAAGATAATAAAAAAATTTCAATATCCACATAGTTGGAACACAAATGACAGCAAGAGTGTTCGTAAGAAGAAAGAGTGATTGGTTGAGAAATGAAATTTTCACTGTAAAGGTTTGATACATTTATACCTCATTTAAAATAAGCGCTTTAAGTATAAGATTGTTCAAAGTTATGTCAATCTTTATTACATTAGTCCGCAATATAAAACTTACTTCTTTCCTAAAATACCGACAGAGCAGAGTTGGCAATTTGGGAGATGGCTTCAGAGCTAATTTTAGGTGATATCTTGGTAGAGCTTTGACAGATATGAGAGCAAAGATTGTTTATACTTTCCTGTTCATTGCAAACATGAATGGCTCCAACAAATACGGTTAGCACCAAATAACTTAGGTTGACAGGTATTACTGCTCATCAGACACATATTGTGAGCCAACTCTTCCAAAATGTTTCGTTCAAACACCCAAAGACTTAAACACCAACAAATCAAATCAAATTGATTTGAAGCGAGTTTTATTAAAAACTCTATTTTTAAAGTTATTTCTTATGCAAAAACAGAAACGCAGAAACTGAAAGACTGACGACTGATCATTGATATTGACAAAAGAGCAAATCAGAAATGGTGACAATTTAGTGACAATCCTAAACTAAGAAAAACAAATGCAAACAAATGCAAACACATCACTACTCAAACCAATCAATGGCTGAGTTGTTGAGGAACGCAGAGACAGAGCAAATAACTAAAAACATTTGGTACCAATTACTGAATACTCCTATTGTTGATCACACCTGAATATAATGAAAAATGATTTATGACACTGAATGACAGCTAAGGTTGCGGCTGACGCGTGTCAAAATATATGTTGATTGGATAAGTTGCGATGTTAGCCAATTGGTTGTTGGCAAGACTAATGGATGTATGGGCAACCTTTCGGTGATATTTGATAAGCTGAATGAAGTGTTTTTGTGTAGGAATGCATCTTTCATAATAATTAAGAACGGGTGTAAACCGATATAGCATACCAATAGAGTAAATAACACTCTGCACCGGTCAAATAAGGTGAATAGTCAGACTGACTGGAGGCTAGCAGAAACTCTACTAAACCTTAAACGAATATTTATACATCTCCACTAACTGTTCTTATACTCTTTTTACGCTTTGCACAATCGCTGCACAGGTTCTCTTCAGGTTCTCTTCAGGTTCTCTTCTCTTTTCTCTTCTATCATCATTTATATTTGAAAGAAGAATGTTTCTGCTAGAGGTGCTTTCACTATAATTTCTGTCAACCGTAAACGAAAAGGCAAAACAGGATACACTCACATCCAGACTTCAACACAACATCACAACACGTACAGTAAGAGGAATAGCGGATCACTAGTAAATTCATCCAGAGGTAGAGGTACAGCAGTAAGCATTCTGAAGAGAATTAGAAGAGGGGCTCAACTGAGAAGTGCCACTAATGAAAGAGATGCTGATTGAAGCAAAAGTAAAAGTAAGAAAATGAGGACACCTTTGAATGGAGGGGGGGATTAGCGATAGTTGGAGCGTTATAGAGATATATACATACTTTGAGTAATTTGGTTAGAGGGAGAGCCGTATTATTTAGAGGCAGAACCATATTATTTAGAGCCAAAGTTAATCTGTTCGCAGCACTGCTATTAAGATGTGTCATTAATTTTAAACTGGTATCAAATGCAAAGCAGTTACCGCTTAGATAAACTGCAAATACAGATAAAAGTTGAAACAATTTAAAGGGTGTTGCGAAAGATAACTTTATAAAACATCTTCGATCAAAAGTATGAAAAAGTATGAATGACAGAAAAGTAGAGAACGTTTCTCCTGTTGCACTGCAAAGGTCTTGGATATCAATAAGCTTTAACTTCTTATTCACCTTTAATGCACACAATATATGCTTGACTACTGGCTGTAAACTTAAAATTCTGAGCATCTCTTAGTTCTCACACTTCAAGTTGAATTGATATAAGATGGTGCGTATGGCGTGCTTGAGACTATTGGCTATTGCATAATGTGTTGGCGCTTAACTGTCAAGCATTAATGATGGATTGTAGGTGGGAGTCAGTGAATGATGCGAAAATATAAAATCCCATATACAGTATAACCTCTCTATCGATACACACTTTTTAGGCCCTTTTTGAGAATGACATAAGCGAATTCATAAGAGATTAGGGTTTGTTTGAAGGCTTGTTTAAAGGTTTGTTTATATTGTTTTTTAAAAAGAGCTTAACTTTGCTTGCAAGTTAGACAGGTTTAACTATAACTTATATAACTTATACTCTATACTCGCTAACGCACAACAAAACCATCAAAAGTTATCACTTTCAACATGAAAATAACAAGATAGCCATCCATTAGCAGCTACTCTTACCTTATAATGGCTTTTTTGAAAACTACTTTAATTTAATTGAAAGTAAGGGATCATTGGTTTGATTGCTTTTGCTATATTCATGAATGTTGGCGTCATTTGACCAAAAGATAATACATCACATGAATCGGATAAATGTTGACTTACCTAAAAAAGAGAGAACAAATAAGGATGAAATATAAAAGTCAGCTTGATATGACAGTTTAATCATTATAATTAGATTTAGGTAAATAAATCGCGCAACGGAGAAAGAAGAAAAAATCTTAATGTTCTTTAACTCAAGCTGACTCGGCAACTAAAGGCAACTAAATTTGCAATATTGTAAAAATTGCAATACTCTAAAAATTGCAATATTCCAAAAATTGCAATACTCCAAAAATTGTAATATTCCTCAACTTCTCTTCCCATAACTCTGAGCAGTAACCCTTCCGGCCATAAACCATTTTAATTACTTGTGTTATGTGCTATCCATATAAACATTTATCGATGTGAAAACAGGCACAGCTCCAAAAGGTTTATAAATAATGGAAGCACTGCTAAACTACAACAAATGTTTTAAACTAAGATACGCCCAGTTTACTCAGTTTAGCAGACCTGAACCAAATAGTTTTATTGGATTTTAGTCGAGGCAAAGGCATCGTTTCAGAGTAACATTCACTCAATCCGACACTCGACCTATCAGCTCAATCGAGATTATATAAAGTTTACACAGTTTTGCTTCCAAATTTCATAATATGGAAACTATTTAAAAATTAAAACACTTTCTCTGCAGCTGTTTGTCCGATAAAATTGCAGATATTTAGCATATTAACAGTCTTTCTGCTCAAATTGAATACATTTGAATGTTGTTTGAAAAGTAACGTAAATATAAGTGATTTGTAAATATTATCAATTATCATATTAGATCCTCAGAAAAGAGGATCATTTCATAAATTGAACCTCATTCCGAGAAACACACTCAACGACTTAATTATAGCTGAAAAGAGTATAACAACTTTATGAGAGTTGTGTTCAATTGAGAAGAATGTCATACTTAGAACCAGAGTATAATAAGCTATTTCTCTGCACATATGGGTGTCATTCGCAGGTGAAGTTGAAGCGGACATTCAATTAAGTTCTAACCATTTGGTTATAAACAGAAAAAGGTGTCTTATTCATGTTCAATGTAGATCGCAGTTTGTGTGTAGTTATTCTCAAATGTTGAGAGACGAACGCATAATTAGATGCGGCGCCTCTAATGCTGTTTGCAGTAATGCACCCAAACTATCACAAACTTAATTAATTAGAGAATACTGAGTGTGAGAGATCAGAGTCAGTCGGCAGAGAGAGAGAGAGAAGAGAGTCGGCAGAGGGAGAGAGAGAGTTTAAGGTGAGCTAAGTGAAAGGCTTTTTACAAGTTTGAGAGAAATTAGGATTTAGAAAATTAGTTGAGAATTGGACGGTGGAGACAAAATAAAACTCTATCCAGAGTTGCTCAAAGTAAGTTAAACCTCACAAGTAATGGTAGTCTGATCTAATAGGAAATTCAATATTCATGAGTTTTAATGCTATCATAAATCCCTCGTTGGTTCCCACACTATTTTCTCAAAACTTGTCGTACATCATCAGTTAGACATGAACGCATCACATCTGGACACCAGATGTGAAGGTAAGTTAAGTTAAAGGTTAGAAAATAGTCTAAATACTTACTCCACCACGAATTAGTGCATTAGTTCTCTCTCTCTCTCTCTCTCTCTCTCTCTCTGACAGGAGAACGAAAACTCGATGGAAACCCTGCCATACCAGAGAGGCACTGTTTAAGATTCAGTTTACCATAAACTTAGAAGCATTATCTTTAATGAAGAAAGCTGAAGTGCATGATTAGAAAGACGGATTGAACCATTTGTTTCTTAAGAACACTTATACAATCATGAATGCAGAACAAAGTAAAGAACCAATATAGTCAATAGACAGTTAGGATAACATGATTTTTAATCAAACTCAACGTTTGTCAACACGACCACATATCGAGTTGAAAAGTTAGCATTAGGTAGATTTGAATAACAATCTCGTATATAATATGCTAATGATTTTAATTTCAAGGATCACCTTTACTTATGTTGACCTAACAACTAATCATTATGCAAATTAACGATTAAGACTAACAGCAGCAAACATAACACTATAAGACTATTGGCACAAGACATCACCATTAGACATACAAACCTAAACCTAATCAATACCATACACACAATAGTTATGTACATTTTAGTGCCTCCACTGCAACAATTCTTTCAAGAATATCTGAAATGAATCAGGTGTAGAGCCAGTCAATCAATAAATGAAGAAATATAATACTATGTTTGCTCAACATTTTAAAGTGCAGTGCCGTTGGTTTACTTGTATTTCAATAGCAGCTGCATTGCATCCCATCAAGTGTCAATTGATAGGACAGCAGTTTACGTATGCCAGTCTGTTTGTTAGCTGAATCAGATCGAGTGGAAGCTAACTAAATGCATCCAATGCTTCAACTGCTTCCAGAATCAAACTCCCAAAGGATCAACTCCAATATAACTAAAGGTGAGTCACAATCATGTACGACACAAAACTCATTTATGTTTCGTCGTACGTGCTTTGAATTGACCCCAGAAGCAAAAGCAGGTACTGACGCACAACCAAATGTGAATATTGACTGAGCAAGAATTGCCAGTTCCCCAGCGAAGTACCCCTTAATTTATTCTCTCCAATTCATGCACCTGATCCTAAAGACGTGATGAGAAAAGCTCTTGAGACAAACCAACACGTATTCGATTCTCTCTTCTTATTTCTTACAGCTAAATCAAATTCTAAGTTAAGGTGGCGTACTTTGTGCGCTGCTAACACTGCATTAAAGACATGCCAATTCGCTCATTTCAACATGTGTTAGACTATAATTATGTTGCATTTCTCACTCTCTTCACTTACTCTCACTTTAGTCTGAATCGCACTCTTAGTCTGGTTCGCACTCTTAGCCTGCATCGTACTCTTAGCCTGCATCTCACTCATAGTCTACATCTCACTCATAGTCTGACTCTTAGTTTATATACGTGAACACGTCCATAAGTTTATACGTACTGCTGCTACACTGTGTGCCAGTGTCATTCCATACACACATTTGAGCATCTTTTTGAAAGCCATTTTTCGCTGACTTCAACAGAAACATGTGCCAAAATCAAGAAAGCATGTCGTTTATTTACAAAGCACAATATTCACCACCTGTCAGACATTTACAATTTAAGGATAACTGCCCACATATAAGATTTATACACAATATAGCCTACAATATATTGTCGGCTCACTGCCACAAAGCCCTATCTCTAATTGGAATAACATTGCAGATAACACTTTATAGCACTCGGCCATCAATACATACATTTAAGTTTATACAACCAGTGCAGTACTCTTTGCGATTTAAAGGCATCACAAACGGCACGGAATCGTAAATGATTGGAGTCGAGTGTCAGAAAGAGTAATAATAATTTGTTTTGATTGCATTATAAAGCTTTGCATGTAATTAAGCAGGTGATGCTCCGGGCATTACCAAATTAAACAATTAACGCATAGATCGCTTTACGAACAAATGTTCCATAAGTTTATTACCAAAGCAGTAAATTCAAAATAGTCTTACACACAAAAATCCTAGAGATGCAAATGTTCATCTACATTCTAAAACTTTACACTCTGAGATAGCAACCAGAAGTCATGCCTTCTCATCAGATGTTTGCCATTAGACCATAATATTGAACATGTTGACAAACTTACGGAACACTCAATATGGTAATCAAAGTAAATCTTAAAATCAAATTTGGCACCGGATTTATGTAGATCAGAAGCAAGTAGATATAGCAACAGTCTTGTCGCTATCGAAGATTATCAAGTTTCCAAGTGTAGTGCGTGGCACAGTCAAAGGTAGTAATAATGAAAAGAATAGCTGCAACAATAGATTTATTATAAAATGAATTGATTAACTAAGTGCACAATAGTAGAGGCATAGACTGATGCATTAACAGAGAGGAGAGAGAGAGAGAGAGAGAGAGAGAGAGAGAGAGAGAGAGAGAGAGAGAGAGAGAGAGAGAGAAAGAGAGTAACCTTAGTAACAGCTCGATAGCTTTTCTCGCATCACTTAACTGAAAGGAAAAGGTGCACCAGTCAGATGACAAGATCACTATTAGTTTGGTATACGATGAAAATAAACTAAAACTTGTTCAGTACAATATGATCCTGTGTTAGACATTCTAGAGAAGGTTATAGTAGTTGAAAATACCTAAGAGTAATTGTGACTTTCCTCCAATATTGCCATAGCAACAGAGAGGTAGCAGGTGTGACAATCAGCTATATAACTATATATTTGACAATATGTCAATCGAATAATTCAGTAATATATATCAAACTTATATATCAAACTTATATATCAAACTTATATTCCCAACAATCACTTATCACAGTAATACCTGTTTCGATATATAAAGATATAAAGACGTAAATCAAGTAAACTATTTTCCAAACAGAAAATAATAGTGATTGTAGTATTTTTTAAAAACTTATTGAGCGTAGAGAAGAGTTTTCTACTAAATATCAATAGAAATACCTTCTTAGCTTGAGACGAAGAGTAGAGCACAATAGAGAGAATAGTGAAGTACTTTGAAGATAGAAACTGCTAGTTTCGGTCTTATAAGTAAGTGAATTGGGCTTGGATAGTTGGGGATTGGTTTCTATTTTAGTCGGGTAATCATGATAATATACATGATATGATAGACAGGAAATTTCTTCTTCAAATAGACCTATAAAATTCGCTATAAGCAAAGGTGCGCAAAGAAGAGCAGTACCTAACAAGAGCAGTCACCTAAGTCTCACTCATATTGACTATTTGATATCATAAGGACAAACTGCTGACGATGCAGCTAACTTCCTGCTCAACTCGAGTCAACAATGTATTGGAAATGCTTTGCGAGCAAGGTATCTTCTCTAATAGTATGTTTTCATAGCTTAAACTGGCTTAACTTTATAGCTCAGACTACTCTTTATATCGTCGAAAATCTTAATAGCAAGAAAAAATCTAAAGCAGATCTCTAAGCCAATTATGTCTTATGTTGTTTATGGTTTGCTGCTCTATCAGAACCATTATTTGAGTGAAATTCGAACTGACTTATCATTTGTACAGAGTTTGCATATTTTGCTTGAAAGGGTAATACTATCCAAAAAAAACTAAAAGATAACTAAAAGATAACTGTAACTAAGAAAAACATTTATGTCAAATGTAAACTATTTTTTACTCTCCAATATGAATTTTCTATTGCACTTCACAAGTTATTACCAATTTATAAATAGTCGATGTTTTAGATAATAATTATTTATCATATGGTATTAATGTTATGAAACGTCAACAAATTATAACTCAAGCAAAAAATACTTCATTCAGCCTAATATTACTTCCAATACAGACTTGCTCACAATCCAAACCATTCATTAGACTTCTATTTCAATTATGATCACAAACTCTCTTTCAATAATTAACTCTATTAAACACTTATAAAGTGCTTCAATCAACTAATTGCCGCAGACTTAATGCAAATCTTATCTCAAGGCAGGAGTTTGTTTGTGAATCATTTTGTTTTCACGCTTTCGCGCAAACGTGAAAACAGCATAAAAAGGTAAGAAAATAACTTTTTTACTTTTCATGTTTACTCAAATGATAACTTAAACAGGAATGAAAAATTCAGGCATCATTCAAATAACAGATAGATATGAACCACATTTGAAACAAGTTATCTTCTAAGCTCCAAATGCAAAACCAAAACTTCAATTCAACTATTTCTTAATACAGTTAAATGGTTTAAAAAACAATAAAAAATAAGTCCTGATCTTCTATGGATTTATTGAGTCAGTTTTAAAAAATCATTCAACTGTATGTTGAAGTTAGATAGGTTTTGATCAAGATACTTGGGTTTTATTTTGAAGCTTAAGTTCGTTATACTGAAAAATTTCCTAAACATGTGCCTCATATAGTGTAAGCAATAAAAAGAGTGACTGGTCTGGTGCTCTTTATCACAAATTTTTTAAAGTCCTAACTAAATAAACAAGTGTTCGTTTGTGCTCTTAATTAATAAAATCAATTCATTTAAGAATGTGATATACCTAAAATGTTCATCACTAGCAAAATAGTATTGAATGAAACAGTTGCTGGTGTGAGCAAGATAATACTTTTACAAATAAAATATTTGATGAATAAATTGATTGAATGCGATCGAGAAATACCCGAAAAGATGGCATGTACGAAAAACTTAGTAAATAGTTTAAGGTCATTGATTCAAAAAATCAAATTAAAAGGTGTTCAGTATTAATATAGCATAAAATCCTTAATAACATAGGAGTAGGGCATAAAAAATAAATGCAATAATGATATTGTGGAGCGTATATTAAGTGACGTAATAAGAGAGTAATGCAGATCGGCTTTTGTTAGAAAAGCTAAAGCTATAACACCGGTGTGTGTCGTATGTCTGTAATAGTGCTGTACGGGAATCATGTGAATCATGCACACAAATATGTGCTCAGATTATTTCCAACTAACACTCTCTCCCCTCATCCCTACTTCTCTCATCCCGTTCTGATACCTGAGGGCGATAAAAGTAGATGCATTAATACTACAACTGGAGAGACCTGAGAGAGGTTGGGGAGAGATCAGGCACATTTTCATCCACAGTCACATCTCTCCAACTCAACTTGCAGTTAACTGCTTTTTAACTAACAACAACAACCAAACCATGTTTTTCTATGGGACTTTTATATTGATTTTCAAAAATCACCTAACTGCGCGTTCAAGTTAGAGAGGTTCCACTGTATTACATGCTTATTGCAATTGCCTTCACCATCAGTGCACACGATGGTCTGCACCATGACTGCATGACACAATCACATATAGACCATTCGGAGTAATCCCCAGCTATCAGGTGCTTATTATTACACGTGAACCTAATTTGCATAGAGAGTATGTATGTATTTATGGATCGGGAAAGTGAATGAAACGACACATGCTTGGCAAATAAATGTAGTTGAATGTAATGGTCATTGACCAAAGTGGGATTCGTCATGATGGCTTTGGCTTTTGGAAGGGAGTAGTCGTTATGGCAACGCATCCTGGCTTTAGTAGAAGGAGATGTCGGTGAGCCTGAGCACTATTCAGTCAAGAAACACTGCTTAGTATTGGGTTAGATAAATAAAACTATTGTGCACTCGCGCCAAATATAATTAATCATTCAAAAATTGAAACCTTCAGACATCATCACCACTCAGTTGTTTATTCTCCAATATATGACTTCGCCAATTGATCACTCTCTGCACTGTCACATATAGGATTAGCTCAATTTTCATGAGTCTGCTTAATGTTTTGCTTCATATGACACATTACTAAATCGCATATTTGTTTCTCAATTGAGTGATAATAACGAGGCAGACCTACAAGCAAACAAACCCATGCATTGATCATTGCATTGGAGCAGATTGGAGGCTAAACTTTACTTTGAAATACAATTTATAAACTTAGTAATCATATAGAGGGTTAGTTTGATTTATACGTCATCTTCTCGCAGTTAAAAGTCAACACACATTATTAGTTTTTGCACTTTCAATCTAACGATATAATAGCTGATAATCTAAAATATCAGCACAACCATAGCACAGATACTACTCACAACACAATTCAGGTCTACCTGTGATCACCTGAACAGGTGCGTTAACTCCACCTGCTTTTCAGTGTTTTTGGCGAATAGTAATTGTCCGCTATTAATACAAAAACCAATGAAATGGCTCTTTTGTTATATTGAATTTGTTATTTCAGTATATGATAGCGTAATATTCAATTTAGTGAAACTAACTTATTGGATATTTTTCTATTGATCGCCTCATGCAAGAAAAGAAAGATATCTTTTCTTCATTGAGCTCTAATGCCCTAAAATGGAATGGCATTGCCTCACATGCACACACACACACACACACTTATCGATATCGGCTCTGCTATGAGTTGTACGCAGAGAGACATACACATACACACAAACAAGCATTTGAGCCAAAAGGTCTATAATACAGCATTACAGTATTGGCTGTGATATATCACAAAGCAGGGCAAGTGCAGTGGCGTATGAATGATGATCCAGTTTCCGAAGCGGTACCGACAATTTGTCACGCTAAAATGAAAACTGTCACCTACTATCTGATGGCACAGGATTGACTTCTCTAGGCTTATATTATATAAATGTTCATATAATATATATAAGGCTATATTATATGCTACTTTATAAGGCTTGGACTCCTCTCCTATGCATTCCCTATTACTGTACACTTTCACCTTTGCAACTATTGTTCACTCTGAAATGACATCCTACTTATCAAATCCATCTTACACTCTTTTCCTACCTAACCCAAATCTCATTTCTAACTCTGTTTGTCTGAGAATTACTTTCACTGAATTTGTTGTTATCTTTTATTAAATGAATTTATTTTAGATTCAAAAACAACAATAAATGGCAATAAGAAAATAAGAGAAATAAAAATGACTTTCAATATAATGACATAATCAATGCCGAATTGCTATAGATATAATAATAATAATTGAAATTTTCTTTAAAATTGAGATAAACTGTATAAAATATAAACTCATTCTCAATGAATTATTAATGGTTCGAACGAAACTCAAACTCAATTTCTTAAATCTCACTTTTCAAAGCTTACAAATAAAGAAAAAGAAGGTTTGGATCTTTCAAACAAACTTTGATTGTTGTCAATAGTTCAAAGAAGCGACTTTAGAATTGTGTATAAACTGACATTTTGTAAATTAATTGAGAAGACGGGATGCGAAAGAGGAGCAAAACATGTGCAAAAGACCTGCAAAAAGCTGCTGTGGAGCAGCAAAAGAGCTGCAAAAGAACTAGCGTGGAGCAGTAAGAAAGTTATATAAGTAATATTTTTCGGGACTGACGACATTGGAAAGGCTGAAAGGTGAATTTAGTGTTGTATATGAGAAATATGAGAGATAGAGGATATTATGTTATAAGTTATTGAATTATATAGTTAACCGTTAGCATCTCATATGATGGTATAATGGTATCACACCATCATTGATCTGTGCGTGCGTTGCAATGCGATCATAGTGTATATATTTTAGTCAATATACAAGTATACAAAATATATTCATTTTTTGAAGGGTTTTTGTCTCATAATAATAATAAACCATCACAATATTGCATATAGAAAAGCATTTTAAAACTACAAGCCTTTCTCAGGCATGAAATAAGATGCATCGTTACCCAGTCAGCGAGGAATAGACGATTTATCTTAATTTATACAAGACTCAAATATCAGAGTATAGTCACAAAGATGGGAGAGAGTCTGAGAGATCTGAGAGTAACCCACAAACATTGGAGAGAGAGATGGGAGAGGGAAGCTGAGAGGAGAGAGAGAGAGAGAGTGAGTGAGTGAGTGAGAGCTTCTCTGAGACGCTTATGTCAACATTGTGGAAAAGGTAGAAGCGACACATCCAAGAAGTATTGCATGAATATTACAGTAGGATGAAAGAAATGGCAAAATCCAATCGAGATATTGTAATCTCGTTACACACTTGAAATATGCTTTGAGAATAAGCCGCTCCAAAACTGATTTCCATATTTTGCGGTTGGGTTTATCACTAAAGGCCATTATTTCGATTATTAAAACTATTATATTCGACTTGTTTTTTTGCGTAAGCGATACAAATAAACTAAATGCAACTCTCACTAAAGTTGGTGTCAATTATTTGCCAACAAATAGTCTACAGGAAAATAGAAAGTCAGTCGACTCAAATGTGTTACCGTTCAAAGCTCTTTTATTCCACGAGATAACATCACCAGAAAGCCAGACAAAGAAGGACTTCCGTGAGATTGGCAAAGAAGCGCCAATAGGTTTTATCAGTAGATTCCATAACAGGTATAATAAAAGTTGAAAGAGCGCCAGTCAGTCAGCTCAGGATTGGACTAAGTTTAGCTGTTTAGTTGTATAGTTGTTTAGTTGTATAGCTGTATAACTGTATAGCGGTATAGCTGTATAGCTGTATAACTGTTTAGCTGCATAACTGCTTAGCTCTATTACTGATCACTGCTATTGCTGATCACTCCTATTACTGACATCTTCGATAAATCATTCTATTTAAAGTTGCAACCATTTCAACTCTACCAACTAATAAACTTGTGCTTTTCTAATAACAAGCAATTATTTGATTAATTCTTATCACTCGTTATTATCTTTAAAAAGGTTCTTAATCTGGAGCTCTCTATAAATTGTTTGAGTTGTGCTCGCTATGAACAAGTTTTATTATTTTTTATCGTAAACTAAAAAAATCGAATTACAGTAAATGGGGTTAAAGAGTACATACATCGAGAAAAGTTTTGAAAATTTCATTTTTGATATTCAATCGCGCATATCCATAAAACCCTCTCAAAGCTTAAGAGTTAACGTTTTGGTTAGGTTGCAAGTAAAGGTAAGAGAAAAACAAAGCTTAGCTTCAATATAATAATGGCATAACGGACGAGAATGTTTGCAATCGGTTGAGTAAACATTGAGTTACGTGAATCTGCAGTGCACCCACATCTACATCAAAAATAGGGGATCACGAGAATGAAGAGACAAAGCACAAAATGAGACGTATAGGGGAACCAAATAAAACGGCTCTAAACGCCATGCTAAATGTGCATTAAGCTCACTTCTCGTCATGGGAAAAAACTGCAGAACCTCAGAGGAAAATATCTCACAAATCTAGCTCTAAAAGCCTGGCATATTCGCCAAACCAGTAATGGACAGGTGGACGGATATTAGGTTATAAGACGTGCCATCACAGTGTCGTTGAGCATAACTGTAACATAACCAATACAACTGTATATTGTTTTTGTTCAATATATGACACTCGCATTTGTCTCATCTCTATCGCTATATGACCTCAAGCTATCACAGCAATGAAAGCAATGAAAGCAATGGCAACCAATGAATCCAAGAGACACAATGGATCTAATCAAATGGTTCTGCTGTAGCACTTATTTTCTGATGAGGACCACATCTCGGCTATTGTTGCAAAAGACGCGTTTAAGCATTGGTAAAAACAGGTCGATATAAGTTAGGGTGGATTTAGTTTCTTATGACTCGATAAAAAGACATTTGACTAGAAATACAGCAAAACTAATGTCTAAAAGTATACGCTCGGGGACATTAACGAACAAAACAATCTCTGTATATCTAGTAATAGAGCCATCTCTGCATAGATGCATATTTGCCAGTAAGTCATACTCCAACTATCAACTTTGATATGCATTTTTAAAAGTTTAAGTTACAAATCGTGTAAACTTACGAATTATATCACTCCTTTCACATACATTGTTACCAATAATAACTGCCACCCCTTTAGGATATACTACATTAACAAACTGAGTGTATTTTTAAGTTTTGCTAAACTTTGCAATATGTAAGAATTGGTTAAAACAAACTAAGACGAACTTAAAACTAAAGCAAAGTATCGAAATGATGCAGATTTGGCTATAGGCTGTAAGATCAGGTGAGACACTGCTGAGACACTGCTGAGTCGAGTTCGCCTACTTTGACCAAAACAGATCGTAAGCTATTATAGCGAATGTCTAACTAATGGCAAATTTAGCGCAAACAAACAAGAAAACTACTAATGAGTGAGCCGTTCTCTATGTAAAGGTTGCTAACCTCGTCATTTAAATTATTATTACTTGTATTTGATCTATAAATTGACTGATTGTCTGATAAAATTGATTTCCCAAATAGAATAAACTGAAGGCAAATGTGATGAATAGATCTCTGTTTGCATTATAAACGCATTTAAATATGAAAGTCGGTCATAAATATGAAACATTTGAAGCAAATTTTATGTGACTTAAGAAAAATTACGTCTAATGCATAAAGAGAAGATATGATTAATAACACTTCGGCTCTGAATAGTTTTTTGTCTATAATTATTGCATATGATTCTTAGGATTCTACTTGACTAACATAAATATATTAGAGATGGTTTAGAAGATGGTTGAGAAGTTGTTTTTTATGTAAAGTATGTAAACTTAATTTTGGTCAGAAAAGGGAAAGCAAAATGTCATATATGTATATGTATAGTAACCGTATTGATGCCAAGCACAACTTTTCCGGCTCTCATCACACCCCTGATTGATGACGATCTGTCTCGAGCTGACACTGAAGAAAATATTATTCCTCTGCCACATTACTTTATGTACATTTGCTCTGCACAAACCCGCAAATCTAACCCATGGTGTGGTGAAGTTAGTCTTAGCTAAAGCATATCCAATAGTTGTACACTATTGAAGTATAACTACTAACTGGTAAGTGGTTTTACTTATGACTTATATAAAGTAGTGCACAGTTTTCTAGTTTGAAATTTCAAGTTTGAATCCTAAAAACTCTATCTTAAATATATTTATACTTTTAAGTTCAAATCTGAAAGATTGCTCTGAAAGTTAGTCTCAATGCTCTGAAGAAGCTCTGAATGTATTTAGAAAATTAAAGTGATTTTTTAAACTTACCACTTTGTTGTTGACGTGTCAGAAGAATAGAAATCAAACAACAAAAACTATGTTATAGCATAACAAGAGGTGATAGCTATAAAAAGGCCAACTTTTGAACTTTGGCTAAAGTGAAATAACAAACGCGGAGAATAATGCACTCTACTTTAAATCATTGTTTCCATTAGATATTATGTTCTTTCCCCACGGGATCCACGTTTTAAACAAATAAATTGTAATTCGAATCAATTTCTAAATAATCACTAAATCTTTTTCGCCAATGCATTCCTCTTTTCGAAATTCATCTACAATTAGAATATCTTATCTTCGATCCAAACAAAGTTAGTAAAACTTAACATTTATTTGATTTGGTGCAGTCTGAAAAACTTCTACTTAAAAGTATTAATGTTGAAAAATAAAACCACTTTTTAGAAACTTCGACAACAGGAATGGGGTTCACTTTAGAGTATTTCGGGATTCCGGGACGGAACGCACGGAACGCAAAATCTTAAACTCTAGTCTAGATAATAAAAGCAAAGCAGTTCACTTTGAAGTTTGAAACCATTTGAAAATAACATTATGAATATAAAGCACAGGTTTCATAAAGTAAAAGAACACCTTTTTGTAGATGATTAACATTCCAATAACGTTTATACAATTGTAAACATCTAAGTAGAAAATAAATGTTCGCCCGTTCAAACCGTTCAAACACTATTACAAATTATCGATAAGCTATCACAAATGCTTCTCAGTTGAAAATAGATTAAAATGTAAAGTGAATAATTCGTGTCAAGTAATTGCAAGTGTCCAGATATTTGATTGGGGGAAAAAGAGACAACTACAGAATGGATAATAATGATAGGCTTTAGTGAGTAGGATTGGTAGGAAATAATATATGTTTGCCATGCGGTGTCTCGTGTCTGTTTATATTACTGCGCTATTGCCTTGCAATGTTGAAATTCTTGTTTATATTACTCTCTTGTTCGCCAGGTATTCCTCCACAATTCATCTCACACTAAGTGCACAGAGTTTACCCTTTTATCTTATAACAAAAAATTATCCATTTGTGCTAAATCAACCAAATCCATTACTCAGTCGGATTGACGTTATTTTCAAATCAATTTATTTTTGCAAAGGAAGAAAAATGAATGTAAACTGAAGGACATTAAATACATTATACTAAAAGAGTTGTATTTACACGATAGTAAAGAAGACTAACTTTGAATGGATCTCTCTCTCTCTCACTCACTCTCTCTCTCTCTCTCTCACTCACTCACTCACTCACTCAGTCTCTCATTCTTTTTCCTGAATTCCTTCTGGCAATGACAGAAGTTTCCGCTGGAAGCACAAGAATCTAGAATTGGAAACATAGTAGTGATGCAAAATAGTAGATGAGATGAGTATTTATTTATACTAGCATTATTCGAAGAGAAAACTTTATCTTTGCTCACCTATAGAAGGGACCAACTGAAAAATAGTATAATGTTCAGAGACAACGACAAGCACGCATAGATAATCTGAACAATATTTCTCTCATCCTTACATATAAGCCTAAAATTTGACAATAATTGTGATCCCTTGCATATAGCCTAAAATTTAACGATAACTCTCTGGTTGCCTACAGAAGTTACAATATTTCTTTCATTCCTTACGTATAATGCATAAGTTAAAGATTTATAACTTATTTGATATAACTCAGTCTTCATGTATAAAGTGTGAGAGAGGTTCTGAATTTTTAATTTTTCAATCAAACTCAACAAACTATGGTTCATATCATAAATTTTATAAGTTATGCAAAAAACAAATTCCATGCCTTGAGAATTATATACTTTTAACCTTTGCAGTGAATCTTCTCAAACATATCGCAATTGTTCGATTCATAATAAATGTACAATTTGCTCACTCATTTAAATTGTTAAAAAGTTCTCAATTACACTTCAATTAAATGGTCAAAACAACTAATCAAGTTATTACAAACGGGTTACAACTATACTTCAAACGATAGACTATAGAAATGTACAAAAGAGTGAGTGAGTGAATCGATTGAATAGTGTCGCAAACAGACTAAGTTGTAAACAGCTAAACGTTTAAGGTAACTGAAAGTTTAGTCACAAATGGCAGATCGTGACTAATATTTCTTTGGTTGATGACTGATTTCCGCGAAATATGAAAAGCGCAAGAGTGCAATGGAGAGCATGTGAATAATAAATAAGTTAATTTATATCTCAACTGTTTAGGACTTGTTAACAGTCAGATTAATTGACACCGGAGCTCAGGCTTGGCAACCATTATAGTTATCATTTCCGTTTTGTGAAGTTAGTTAATTTTTGTCGTTAATGCCTATAATAAGCGTTTAGAGCATTGATTCAATAAAGATAGACAGCACAGGATGTTTTCAACTAACGCTGACTTAAACAGGTTAATTAGGTCTCATGTAAATGCTATCAAGTGTTTTCCTTTTTATTTTACTGCTAAACTCATGCCAGCCTTTGCACACCCATCACATGCCATTAAAGAAATTCAATACATCGACAAAGTAATCATGTTTATAGGCAGCTATTGAGTCTTATTGATTTATATAAATTGATTTTTTTGATCTTTCTCTTTATCTCTCTCTCTCCCTTCCTTCTCTCTCTCCCTTCCTCCTTCTTTCTCTCTCGCTCTCTCTCTCCTTCTCTCTCTGCTCTCTCTCTCTCTCAAAAAGTGTATGACTTAAACTACTATCTGCCACAAGAAATGATAAAATTCATGAAAAGTATACACAAGGGTACGTTGTAAATAATTTGTTATCAAACAGTTAGCGTCAATTGAAATGGTTGTTAAGGTTGAGATGAAACAGAGAGTTTGATGTAACACAATGGTCACTACTAAAAAATTAATGCTCAGGTCGTTAAGGAAAAACCGCATAACAACTCTGACTGTGTTCTCGTTCCTCAGAGGACTCATTTTACTTTCACCATTCAAACAAGAACAATACTGACCGAATCAAATGCCACAATGGACAGCAGCAACAAGAATGCCATTTTGCCCATTTATAAGTCACACACTTCTTACTCAATAAGAGATTCTTAGTAAAAGTAAATCAAAGTGTTTCAGAATATGAGAGAGGCGTCAAATCAATGAGAAACACTTAGAGAGAGGGAGAGAGAGAGAGAGAGAGAGAGAGAGAGAGAGAGAGGGAAAGTCAGACAGAGTAAGACAGAGTCTGAGAGAGAGAGAGAGAGAGAGAAAGAGACTTTAGAAGACATTCTTGTCTCCAATAATGAAGTATTGACTGATACCTGAAAAGCTCATGCAATTTCCTGTCACAAAGGATTTGTAGATCTTTTCATTTCCTGTTCATTATTCGCAAACGACACCTCAATCCTCCTACAGATCAGTGTGAAATGGGAAGTACGACAGTGAGAAAGTTACAGAAATGCTACTAAATACGAGTGGAAGTCACAATCGCGATATCCCATCATAAGTTATTGTTCACATAATGTATAACTTAGATATAGATTAATATAAGTAATAAGGTTTTGTTAACGCTTTAAAAGCCATTTCCTCATAGAGTAAAGTTAAAGTTTAACAGTCTCTCTATCACTACATAGCAGAGAACCTGAAACAAAAAAACCAAATCCACTTTAGATGTGAAAATAGAAAGAAAAAGAGCGAAACACACATATGTTACTCATTAATTATTAAGAGCACATAAGTAACTTTATAAATACAGCGTACTGTAAAGTTAAGGGCAACACACAGGATGTCCCATCGCACTAATATCGAAAAGATCAAGGCGAGAAGGACTAGCTAGGGAGGTGTAAACGCCAATCTCTACTTTAAATCAATGAGCTAAACAACTCTCAGCCATTTCTTAGCCCCAGACTTTTAGGTGAATAACTGACCCATACGTTCATTTAGAATTATGTCTCAAACATTTTTAATGAGCATTCATTTAAAATGCCGTTCTTTGAGAACTTTAGCTTTATTTATGTTTGAAAGGTATAGCGCTTTGTAAACAAACATAGAAATAAATCGTATAAATTAGAGCTGAATCTTAGCGACATTCAGCCCAAATTAAGCCAAATAATATTAAGCCGTAGTAAACGTGGAGAATGTCAACAATGGTTGATGTTTGAGCAAAGGTTGACAAACTAAACTCACCTGGACGTTCGAATATAGGGGCGAACGGACAAACACTACTTCAACTGATTCTCTGACTGAGCAAAGTTAAATAAAGCCTTAAAGGTATGATTGTTTAACGAAACGATGGCTATATTGAATAACAACAATAATGGAAAGTGGGGCGAGTTAGTTGTGTTCGGCTGACAATAGAATCAAATCTCACTTATACTGGTTATAATGTTGAGCAGCATCGCCTGAACAGGTCTTGTAGTATAGCTCCTAATGGAAAGACCGTTACCAGCGTTTGTAAGTCTGTCGGTACAGACAGAGTCTCACACATTGTAAGTCTATTGTATTGTTATAGTGAGCTACTAGTGAGAGTTAGTACTGAACCCCACCTGGTCGGGCACGTGTCGCACTGCTTGAAAAGGTGACCGAACCGGCACACGAACGATCGGCACACGACCATCCTAACAATCCTGATTCACCTTTTGCGCTATTGCTTGAACACCTATTGTATTGAAGCCTCACTCACTGAAAAGGGTCCCTCATTGAACGTGATATTATAGTCAGTGTTGAACTTATTAAAAATGTGATTCGGGAATTTGCCAGTTCTCTAAATGGTCCCATTCTAACCACAGGGTGCTGTGTGGGGATCTTAAAAAACTGATGTGTACCAACCCCAGCTGCTTATTCAAAACCCAGAATCAAAGAGAGTATTAGAAAGAAAGGCTGAGTTCAGTTGTTAGTTCGACATGAGAATATAAGTCATAATACCGGCACTACATCTGCATGACTGGAGAAGAGCTACTTGTATGCAACTAACGATATATAAATTCATAAATCATAAACATTGTTCAATACTTGTTACTGGATATACTCTACCAATAAATTCACTTTCCCTATCGCTCAAAGCGATCTACCTTTAAGAATATCAATTCAAAATACCAGTCTAACTTAATGTCTGGCTATCAATGGAGCCAGAAGAATACAACCAGAAGTATACTTCAACTATATTTGCAAGCATGAAAAAATGCGATATTTGTAACATTTTTATTTCTATCGGCCTGTTTTGCAATTCTGAGAAATGGGTTACATAAAAAAGATATGAAGAGAAAGTTAGTAAACATGGGAGAGAGAGAGAGAGAGAGAGAGAGAAGAGAGAAAGTCAGATCGAGTAGTTCTGCATATAATCAATCGACTTGTTGTGTTGTATTTAACTTATATATGATATTACGTAAGACTGAATGTTCCAAATTTTCGCATCAGATCACACATCACCTCAACGAATATATGTTAAGATCTCATATAAGACATCTTTTGTTTATTTTTAAGCGCCAATTTAACTCAAAGCCAATTACTTTACCAGATGGTAGTAAAGAGAGAGCAAAATCAAAATAAATTCGTTAGTTGGCTAAGGATCAGTCAATGCATAGGATGTAATACATAGACATTTTTTAATGATGATAGCATGATAGGTAGTAAAAATGATGATAACATAATACCAAAAATTTAATGGTACTGATAATGAGAAACATGCTAAACATCAGTCAAGGAATAAAGAAAGTACTGTTTCTCTTTGAACATTGCCGACTATCACCAACAAATATAAACCAGGTGGTGATGGCAGCATCGCAGCCATCCTATGCATTGCTGCCAAAGACTACTACCATCGCTCTGATGGCAACAATCATGACTCTCATCCTAGTGGCGGTCCGGCAGACCGGATGTCAAAGCGCTTCTACACCACAAAAACAGGCTTACACTGAGAAAGTTCTGTCTCTCGTTTGTGTGACTCTCTCCCTCACACTCACGAATACACACCTTCTAAGAATCATAACTTATCAGTTGTGATATATAAAGTCAAAAGCCTTACTGTGCGCTAGAAAGGATGATTAAGACAGGCTGTCGTACATTTTTAGCGCAACCTTAACGACCCCGACTGGTCATCTGGACTTTGTCAATATGATATTTGGTTTGCAAATGTGCAAACTCTCAAATAGCCTTTCCTTTGCATCGATTAAATTGACAAAACCTTTTAGTGCAATATCTAAGTATGATATGCAAAAATTAGTTTCAGTATAGGCCCATTTAGACTCTCAGTTCTTACTTGGCTCTAGTCTGATATAAAAAACTTTCTCAACTATAAAGTTATTGACTTCTCACACTTTTCACTTTTATCTCTCTATAAAACTGATGGCAAGATCTGAATCATAAACAGAGCTTAAATAATAATGAAAGTAGGAAAGCGATTGGTTTGTGACGCACCGCGTGAATGACATTGAATTTTTTCTAATTCGCATGAATAAAACTTTTGGACGGGCCGTAACTTTAAAAGCAGTTTAAAAGTAGAAAAAGTAAATGAAGACAATGACTTGAGTTGGAAAACATGATTGAAGTTGGGATGAGTGACTTCTATTTTTAGCCTATATTGAAACGCTTTTTTACGTAAGCTATATATAAACTGCAAGATTTACACTAATTCAAGACTTAACAAATAGGGGATCAGTCAAAAAAAGGTAAGTCATCTCTCGATCACCTCTAATTACAATTGAAACAAAACTCAAATAACTCTTATCAAAATCCAAACACTTACCGTTTTTTCGCCGTGGATTCGCTTGTTTCCGACGAGTACACCTGAGAACGATGTCTGCCATGCTCTCATTCTTTATCATTGATTTTGCACAAAATAGTTCGGATGAGGCAACACAACCAATACAGGCATTAACGCAATCAACGGTATGTATAGCTCTTTAGACAATTTTTAGCCAAATCCTCGTTCGTAAACTACGTCCACTAACTGCAGCGACTGAGACAGCAAGAAGTCAGGCTGTCATATGGTTCATATTGGCTTTACAATACGGAATACTCACTAGGGAGGGCAGGAGTGGGGCTTATGCTAAAGATTGTGCGAACGTCTTTATTGAATGCCTTGAAAGGAGGCGCGGTTTAGCCATCCAATAGGAACAGTAATTATAGTGAATTACATGAATTGATAAAGTTTTGTGCGCGCTATCTGTAGATAGTCAGATGAAACAAATTGATTACTTCATAAAAATGTTATATAAGATGACAGAGTATTGAGTCATCCTCCAACCAATCGTGGCCAATTCTCCGTATCTCAGACCATCGAGTCAACTTTGAACTGATCTAATTTGCACAAAACAATAGGAGATTCTTACGAATTCAATGAAAACTATAATCATTGCAATCTTTATCTCATGAAAGCAGTCAGAATCTCTTGACTAGCTGTTTGAAAATTTCGACAATAAAGTCAATAAAAATTGATCTAAATATTTACAATGGGTGTACAATTATGTTGACTATTATGGTATTTAAAATGCAATTATAGTAGATTGGCTGAAATCTAGTGCCTAATATAAGAGAAAGTAAACTTACATAAACATATTAATGGTTGACATTCTAGTCTAAATCTGACTTTCATGACAAGCTACGTTAAAGCCAATCAATCAAGCAAAATGTTTCATTTGACTCGCTTTCCAAAGTCTAGCAAACAACTGATTCCTCCACTTAATTCATATGAACTTTAAACTAATTTTCTAAACAGTCATTTGCTTAAAGACGAAAGGCATTTGAATTTGAAGGTTTATTGAAAAACATGGTTGTATTTCCAACTATTTAGTGATAGGCATTGAAAGGTTAAAATGAATTAGAGCGGAGTTTTCTTCATTACAAACTGACTCATTGGAAGGTTGTATTTCTGTCTAATTTATAACAATTATAGTATATAACGTTAAATAATTAGCTATTTTAGAGAGAGAGAGAGAGAGAGAGAGAGAGAGAGAGAGAGAGAGAGAGAGAGAGAGAGAGAGAGAGAGAGACAGCAATAGATAATAGATTGAACAATTTTAGAAGAAGCAACGTTGCAACGTCATATAATTTAATTTGATTAGAAAGAACAACATTATAAATATGACATTAAGTCAATTTGTTCATTTAATTTATAGTTTGTTGATCGGACCAACAAATACAATTAAGGCTTAGGTCTGTGCCTCACACCTGATGCCTCAGTTAACAACTCATGATCACATCAATAAATACTCATTATATTTATTGGACAGATCATCAGCTTGTCTTCCATTTCCTGTTGGAGTCGCTTTATTGAAGCAGTAATGAAACTTTACGGTATTCATAAAATACTACCGTAAATACACGTTTCCTGTATTTCAATTACTTTAAATAAATTAGGTATTCCTTTCAGTTCTATGTCTGCTTAAACTCATTCAATTGTCGCAATATAATACCATTTACACACATATTACACTAAATTAATCATTCTATTATAACTCAATTCACCGTTACATCCAATACAATCATAACGTATTTTACCGAATACTGCCAGCTTTCATTCTTAAACCAAATCGAAATGTTGACCCGAGTAGAGAACATCTGAAAACTAGTTTTCTAAAGTTTCATTATAAATTAAGCAATTTACAGAAACCTGAGAACCTATTTTAATTCCATTTCAATTTGTTCTCACTTTCATACAATTAACCAGTGAATTGCAGAATTGAACATATTGTAAGCAGTAATTGTGGAATAGGATTATCAATGACATGCCAGACATATTTTAACTTAAAAGTAAAGTTTTTTCATCATAGAAGAGCAGATACTTTATCATAGGGTAAACATAAAAAATTCATTTAATAAAACTTTCAATCAAAGCATACATTAAATAAATAATGACTTATATATATTGAAAGGAGAAATAACTTTCTTTTTGATCATATTAATCAATATAAAGTGATGAAAAAAAGTCAAGCGTTTGTACGTTGGAGATAGTTATTAATATAAATCTAACAATAATCGCAAAAATGATTTTCTATCATATAAAGTTCGATGACCTATAATGAATTTTTCGTACTAGCTCAAATTTGTTTAATTAAATATGTTTAAAAACTCAGATATATCATTGATGATTCTATCCCAAAATTTTCTCAAAATATCCATAAGCTCGTTATAGTTATTAGAAAATTAGGATTTTGTGTCTTAACTATAGTTATAAATGTCTGTTATATTAATAATTAAATGGCCCTCTGCTGTAGCCCCATACTCGTTTTGCTGCAATACATAATGCTCCAAAAATTGAAGCGAATTGGACATCTATTAATATTTTAGTTATGAAAAGAGTATTAAGTTCATAGAACAGAGTCCAAAAACTCATAATTAACTGTAGAAACTATCATTATTGAAACTAAATTAATGTTCTCTTTGTTAATTGCTAATATTTGTTTTCAATAAAATTTAAAATTAGGATTTTTAAATCAATTTTGAACTAAATATTTTTTAATTTGCTTAGACTTTTAATGATAGAAATAGTTTTTACATTTATGATCGAATCTTTAAACAGATGTGACAATAAACCAGGCGATTTGTTAGTGAGTCGGTTTTGTACCTCTTTATTATATGATCTCAAATCAGAGATATGGGGCTACAACAGAGCACCACTTAATTAGTGATCAAGTTTGAATGTAGGTCTAGTTGAGTACTTGCATTATCTAATAGATGTTTTACAAAAGATTCATTTGTAGAAATATGAAAATGTTTGTATTGTGCATTTTGTTGACAAATCTATGAATCTTGTTTAGTAGTCCTGTCGACTAACTAACTTTCCAAAACAATCCGATGACACACAAGTGCAACGTTAATGCTTAGACTTTTCTTACCTGTTCATTCGAATTAAGGAAACTTTTAAAGCTGAAATGACGTATCTTTATTTTCAAGTCGAAATATATGAAAAGCATGATTTTTCTTTAAATAATTCAATCCTTAGCTTATGTTTGATGGAAAATGACTTGATTTATTAAAGTCTAAACAAAGCTTTCCTTTTAAACTTTGGCAATAAATTGATTATAGAGTACACACAATCTAAAGTTGTACTAACATCAGCCAAAGGTAAACTATTGATAGCGCAGGTATTTATAGAAGGCTTTAAAGTTGCAGTATATCAGTTTTTGGGAATACTTCAACATATTTCTAAATATGATTGTTTTTGTCAACCAATTTGTCACAGATTTCAATATTCCGAGAAATGACTCGAGATTTGAGTTCTGTTTAAACAGTAGAAAATGATCTTTTGTAATGTTTAAAGTTACTTATCTAAATTAGATTTACGATTCATAAACTTGAGAAATCATTTTTCAATAATTTTACCAAGTCGATATAAGATGTTTATATGAAAACAGTCAAATTAGTGCTTCAAATTCAAGTTTCAAAATTGACTTTTCCCATATTTTCAAATCTTATAAACATGTTTCAATATTTAGCAACGATAATAATCAATCAGAAGGTGATTGAGTGTGTTAAAGATAAACCAATTAAAGGCATCTGTTATCAAAACCAAAGACTGTTGATTAGACTCGAATTGATTACTGTGTTATAAACTGAATAAAAACTTAATAACTTTTATTATACTCTTACTTTGATTGAAAGTTTCTGTTCAATATCAAATACACGAATTAGAATTTTAAGTTTAAATATTTGGCATTTATTTAACACTTGAGTTGTGTTTCACCTAAATATAAGCGTAATTAGCATTGTTTTTATTAAATTTGAAACTCCGTCAATCGGTTGATCAGAGGAAATCTATGAAACAGTTATTTTGATTGACTCTATTCAGATGCAATTTTAGATAAATTAGGTTTTGAAGAAGTTGGTGTGCTTGTTTTTGATTTTTAAAATTTGACATTCACAGTTCTATATGATCTGGGAACTTAAAGGTCTCTTTTTAAAGCACAACCAAGTTTTATTCAGTTCTCATTAGAAGCTTCTACATTATGCAATTGAGTATCTGATATCTTCCATTATGTCATCATAAAAAGAATAAATAGATTATGAAAAGATTGATTTACGGTAGATTAGGTCACGATAATTTCGATTTGGATGGGGTTCCTGTTTGTGTATAGTTAAGCCGATATTACTATACGACTCATATATTGTTCAATTAAACTTAATTATTTGATGAATACTGTACTTGACGACAAAACCCAAAGCATGTGAATTGACAATTAGATTTTATTACTTTTAAAAATAGGTTATTTTGTATTTATTAAGTCTGAGTCTATAGCTCGATCTCGTGAAAAACAACTTCGGTTCGCGAAATAAAATTCAACTTTAAGGTTATTAAATGATCAAAACTGTATATATTTTGAATGAGTTCATCTTTTCTTGGATAAATTCCAATAAACAATAAGTAGTGGTGGATCTTTTCGAGTTGCTAAACTCGGGTATTCAACTCGAACACTAGATCAAGACTCGAGAACTCTTATCAATTGTACCTGAATATTAAGTTGAAGATCTAGTCCCCATGAAATGAACTTATTTTTAAACAATAATTAAATGTTTAATACTGAGCTATACTTGTGGGCTGAAAATGGAGCGCCTACTAAGATTCTTTAATTTGATAATTTTCTTATGACAACGAGTCTTCTTATTAAGCAGTTTTGGAGAAAATCAGATATAGTTAGAGTCACACTTCAATTATTCAGAATACAATATCACACAAAACCTTTTGGTTGGGGTTTGAGGTGTTTTATCACACTTTCAAGTAAAAGCAAACTGATGTCTAAAGATAAGCGTGTGGTCTGTACTGATAGCTGACCCACTAAACTGTTGTTTGTCAAATTACGACCAAAGGATCGCTTTATAAATTTCAGAAACAGGCACTTTAATTTAGCAAAATTTTATCTCGACTTGCTAATTGTAAAGATTTGTGAAGTTCTGTTACAGTAATACCTCGAAATAGTGAACGAAGACTCCAACTAAATCTGTTTATAATAAAGGTTTATAATGAATGTCTCCAGTAATTCACTATTTGAGGTATTGCTGCATAGAATTCAGTCTTAAGGCAATAACAACTCCACTTACAATTAATGATTAACATCTCCTTTCGGAAATAATTAACTGTATAGTCGAAAATTGATTTTTTGTCATTCTTATGAAAAATTACTAAAAATTAGAGATGTGTTACCAATAGCCAAACAATTTAGAGTGCGTTTTCATTTGTTCTCATGGTGAAAGTCTTAAGTTGTGTCAATGAATAAAACGATGAGATTTTAAACTAATAGCAGGTGATTAAAACAGAAGACAATTATTTTAGATGTAAAACAATCAGAAATAATTATGAGGTGATTTTCAAATGCAATATCACGTAACAAACTTGAACATAATTGACAACAAAAGGACACCAGGTTTGATTGATGTCAGTTTTAGAAACTCATCAAATTTTCATAACGTGAAACATACGTTTTAATAATTATGTAAAATTGGCTTAACCTTAACCTTGAATTGAATTGAATTAAACGCAATGAATTGCGAGAATCACAATTATTTGAAATGGTAAATGAATACTTTATTTGTTTCTAGACTAAAACTATTTACAGTATATAAATATACAATTAAATATGTGAAACAAAAATGATGCTTCGATTAAAATGCTGTAGAGACAAGTTGAGCAAAAAACTTAAATAATGAACATTCGTTTGTGCTTAAAGATGTAAAAATTATATTAATTCTGATAAAGTCTAAGTAGAAACCAGTCGTCTCAGAGACTGTTCCATTTGAAAATTCAGTAATCAAAGGTATAAAGCAGCTGAGCTGTAAAGAAATTTGAAATCGTATAAAAAATAATTGAGATTTCACTTAACCAAGAGCAATAGCATAAGAAATAATAAGAAATTTTAAGTCTAAGTTTTAGTCTCGGCAGTGGTCTCGCTGGAAGAAGCCATTAGTGAGTCTTTGATGGCGTCCTCATAGCTGGGGGGCGGCTCGTCTTGTAATATCAAAACCGACTCATATGGTGGTAAACGAGTAGAAGTTTGGCTTTCATTTAAACTAACATTTGTCGCATTTCTTCTATTAAGACAAGATTGAATGTTGGCTTGATTTTGAGTTCGATTACGACTTCTTCTGTTTCTGTCTGAGGGAATTGATTGCATATTCCTATTGGGGATATCATTTTTTCTGCATATATTGTGCCAAAGAAAAATACAGCAACAGAGAAGAGTAAAGCAAGCCATCAAAAGCCCAGCGGTAGTTTGGATGGTGAGCGCGACATTCCATGGCTTTTTAATCTTGGGTTCTAAACACATTAAATCATAATTAATGTGATTCAAGTAAAACTAACTTAAAGCTAATTGAATAGAAAGATAACAAACCGATAACACATAGGCTTTGATTCTTATCGTAAATAAAACCAACATTACACTCGCACTGACTATTATAAGGTGTTTGAGTGCAATGGGAGTTGCGATCATAATAAATACATTCTTCTGGATGCATACATCTTTCATATATTCTCCGAGGTTGTCGACAAGAGTGAGGCCCGACCGCGACTGGGTATTCTTGCTTACATCTGCAGATGTTGTTGTGGTCGCAATACATGTGAGTGGAAACTGGAAGGCATATCTTCAAGATTGAATTGCAGGGCTCTCCAATATGGCACGAGACTGTAGATCAATTAGTATATGATTAGTTATAATGAGCTTTCATTTAGTTATTTTAGTATCATATCAACTGTAATTCTAACCTTTGATTGTTACGAGTGAAAACAATAAACAAATTACATTTAGACTAATGTTTACATCAAATGCAATCATAATACTTCTCTTTTGTTGACATTTATTTCTGAGTTCAATTTGTTCAAAAGTAGTTCAAAAGTAGTTCAAATCAACTTGTTACAATTACTTGCAATAAAATCAAAACCAACCAAATCGCTCATTCAATTAAATAAGCGATTCAATACGAGCTGTACTTCAAATAGATTAAAAATATGTTGAAAATAACGAAAACAGGAGGTTTTAGACAAAATACGTCTCACTAATAGTCTGCAATACTAGTGTTGCTTTCAAACACAAACTAAATCTTTATTATCAGTTCGTGGCTGAATCAACTTTAAACTAACTCCTCTTAAATTAATTACTTGTAAATTATACTAAAGAAATAATTGAAATAGCTTGGATAGATATTGATCGTTACTGTTAGCCGCAAAATTTAAACGGATTGTACTGTTTAGCTGTATTACATACAACACTACTTGACTATGAGTCATAGAAAGTAGTAGTTGGATAAAAATAAAAATATTAGCATATTTTAAGCAAAAAATTAAACTTATTTCCGTTGTCAGCTAAATCGTGACACTGGAGTTAATTTATTATCGCTGAGAAGCGCATTTTTATTTTTAATTATTATTCTTCTTCGACTCTAACATCTAGTGTTAGTTTAAGCTAACAAAGTAAATAAATTTGATTTGAAACCAATTTATCATTGGGTTGAGGAGTTGTTGAACTTTTAAAAAATCAAAAGTGGCCTAATGTGAACGCATTTACTCAATAAACAGTAAACTTGTCTCATTGTAATCTATTAGTATTTTTGATTACTTGTCAACATAAATATTTTAACAAATCTTCGGATCTTAACCTATTGGCTATCTATGTTGGTTGTTATTGCTAAAATTAAAGTAATTACTAAAATACTGCATACATTTTAAGGGAAAATAAGTTTGGATTAAAACGAAACTTTTATATAATAACACTAGTTATAAAGATGTAAGATGTTTTTCATAAGTTATGAGTCATAACTTATGAAACATACCTCGTGTTAACCATACGAATAAAGATAAACATCTGATTAATCGTGTACGTTACTTCTACTAATATAAGAAAGTATAGGTATGTCTCAAAACCTATAGATACCACACATTTTCCATCGTAATAACCTTCAAGTTGTTTGACACATTAGTTATTTTTGATTGGCTTCTAGTCTTTCAGTCAAAACTTAATATTTGAACTGTTATTAACTTTTTAAATATGAAATAAATTACAGAATATTGGAAGATAAGTTTTAATAAAAAAAATACATTTACATAATACGAATATCGAAATGACTTTAAGTAACAATTTATTTACAAAACAATAAGATTAAAATTGATAGTTAAACAACTGTTGACCATGTTTAATACTTATGTATTAAAGAGGAGTAATACTCGAGTTTAATCCTGTACTTCTAATGACTGTTAACTTAGTTGAGCGATCAGTCAGAATCCTATCAAACTGATCAAATAACAAATCAATCGCTCAATCAAAACCATTGACAAAGCACTTCATTCGGTGCGAAGCTTTTTCATAGTATTGAGTTTGCGATAATTTAGAATTTTAGCTGAAATCTTATGAAACTCGAGGGCAGCGCAAATGATAGCAGAGGAGAGAAAAGTTATCCTCAAAACTTGAATCAATACGTGACGATATGTAGCAATATTTAGCATTGGTTCAGTTATCGGTGAAATATGCTGTTCGGCTGCAAAGAACAGCAAACAGCGAACCAATTCAAACTGAAGCGCATATTTCCTACAATTATTCCAAAGTTAATCTTAGTTTAAACATTGATCAGTGTTAGAAAAACTCACTTGTTCTCGAGAAGAAATCCAGTGGAGGTAATAGAAACTAATAAAGCAACGATGCATATCATAACAGTTAACTGACTGAGATGGTAATGCCTTTGAGTTAGTTCGTGATAGAATACTAAAGTGATGGCAAAGTGCCAAACAGTATATATTTTCTGTAGTATATGAATTTGTGGATTCCAATAAGTGACCGGTTGAGGGATCTGGTAGTATTAAACGAAAAACATTTGAATAAAAGAGTAGAAATAAACAAGGTATTTAAGACTTACCAGGGGTATGTCATCTAAATAACCTAATCTAGGTTTTCCTGGCGCCCAACCGGGACCTTTGAAGGGTATGAGTAGTTTATTTTTCCAACCCTGCGTGTTGTACATCGACTTAATCATGACCGACCAGTGATGTAGTTGCAAATAGAATGGATTATAGCTTTCGACTGGCTTCACTAAACCATACACTGCTGGCTCATTCGGGTCTTCAGGTTCAAATGTGCCTAACATCCGATCCCATATAATAAATATTCCCGAATAGTTTTTGTCCACATATTTTCTGTTTCGAGCTGTCAATTATAAAGAATGATTTGTTTATAAGTTTAGACTTTCTGACAGTTTATGTGATATTTTGAAATGAATTGCACAGTTGAAAACTTAATAATGAGAGATAGTAACAAGGAGAAGGTTATTGCTGTGTCAACTACTCTATCACAGTATTAACTTGTTGCCAAAATATGATTTTTAACTTGCATGCATTACTGTACTCAGTATTCTGTAAGCTTCTTAATATCTAATATATTATGTTCTAATCGAAAACATGTGATCACAACGCATCACTTCTGGTTACTATCAGCGATTATTGAGTTTTTAAGTGTAGTTATTATTTCAATCAGTATTTTCTTATATTGGCAAATCATTTCGATTTAGGTGACACTAAATTTAAACTGTTGAAAGACTTGCAAAAACCACTTCAGATTCCCTGATAAGAACTTAAGTAAGACTTTAGCCTTAATTGATGACCTTTAACTATAATTCGTCTATTAACATTAATCTGCCATTGTAATTAAGATTTACAAGAATTATAATCTCAAAAATTCTATTTTTACTTAATATGGCAGAACATAGGATACATTCTTAAAAACTAATACCAAGGATTCCGTAGATAAACTTGATTGAAATTTAACGTCATTTACAGTATGTCACAGTTTTAATCTTATGATTCGACTGGAAATAAGTTTCGCTCATCTAATTTGTGATGTCAGAGATGGTGAGAGAAAAAGGAAGTGAGTCAATGAGAGGGAGGGAAAGGGAGAGAGAGAGAGAGAGAGAGAGAGAAAGCTAATTTAAAGTGAAAAATTGATACCATGATGAACGCGATGATGACTGGGAGAATTGAGAATGAACTCAAGAGGACCCAACGTAGTGATGACCTCAGTATGAAGCCAAAGCATGTAAAGTTCTCCTAACTGAAGATGGGCTAAAAAAATTTGAGGCGGTATTCCTGTTAACGCCAAGGGAACGTATGTGATCTGGCATTAGAGAAAACAATTGAATAATAGTTGTTGAAAGAATGAACGAACGAACAGTAGGACATGTCAATCAATGATTACCCAAGCAGTGAAAGGTTGTAAGACTGCTTGTCTCAGACCAGCTAAGAGTGTGAAATCTTCAGCGCTGTGATGCGCCTGATGTATTGCCCAAATGAAATTCACTTCTGTTTCAATTATATCAGATTATTGTTGATTAATAGATTACTAAGAACTACTCTAATCACTTAATACTAACCGTGTGCGAGTCTATGAGCCCAATAGAACCCCCAATCGATGAAGAACAAGCAGAACCACCAGGTCCACAACGAATCCCATGGAAGTGTTGCCAGACGAAAGTTATCATAAACAAAACAATAGACGATAACTTCTATGCTTCTTACGTTTATTCTAAAAAAGTATATAAATGATTCATACTAATTGGTGTTTGATTCATTTTAAACTAATTTTCTAATCTACTATATAGCTGTCTCATAAACTATTGTTGACATAAAAAAGTCAAAAGGTTTTAATAAGACTTGATCACTTTAACATTGCTCTTAATAAGTGATATTGTTTCTAAAATAACTTCTTTTCTCATTTGTGCTCATATTACGCTATAACATTGCTGTGAATATTAATATTAATTTTAAACGCTATGAATTCCAAATGAAATAGTTGTGGAATTAGATTAGGCAAGCACCTGACAAATTTCAATAGCAACTTATACTACGTTGGTATTGCGAACGCTGACCCCAGAGTAACTGAGAGGCACAATCATCTTACACGTTCAATTTGGGCTTACGTCTAGTATTATCCTTCTTTCATGTAAACTAGTAATCAAAATTGACCGACTTTTTTCTGAGTAGCTGTTCTTCAAATGTTTCTCTGGGTCATTAGACCAAACGAAACAAATTCAATTTCTGGTGATCGTTTTCAATGCCGATTGTTCAGCTTAACTAATATGATCCTTTCAACTTCATATTGTTATCTTATACAACATATATTTAAAGAACTGTTTATAGAAACCTTTTATGACAATCAATATAATTTTAATCCTAGAAGATCTGTTAGTTTCAATTCATAGATACGTTATTATAGATCAAATTTCTAGTTTCTAATCACAACTTAGATCAAAAATGAAATGCAAGAAAACTTTCAAATGGTGTCTGATAGCACGAAAGGAGTAGATAATCTTTCTTTGGTTACTATATTTCGCATAAAATTTTTGAGTTATTATTATTATTATTATTATTACTTTGATCCGCATTATACAGTCTGGTCAGTCAACTTTTAATAGGACAAATAGTAATGTATAACTTAATAGAGCCTGAGGCAGGACATTAAGCTCGTTCTTATCTAACACATGGTAACATAGGAAGTAAAGACCGAATACCACTCACATATATCAACTTTTTTGTTAAGTCAATCTTTTCAGTTTCTAATAATAATACTTTCATTAGCATAAATATTTCTATTTAATTCAACATAATTTGGTAAATTGATGCCAAACAAAGTTAAAGTCCATGTTTTAGATTCAAATGTCTAATTTTGAAAACAATTTCTTTGAAGCGTAAAACCTTCATTTCATTTAAACTCAATATCTCTCTCTCTCTCTCTCTCTCTCTCTCTCTCTCGTGGTATCGATTTAATAAATTTGTAAAAGGTTTGAAATTGAATTAAAGTAGGTATAAATGAAATTTTAAATCAGAAATATGTGACAGTTTAAGCAATATAAAACCAGATTAATATGACCGCAAACGTAATCAAGCTTAAATGTGTTTCGCAACAGATTATTTTTACTTTTCTGATATTGCCTTCAGATATTGAGGAGATTTTGATTATATAAGAAAATTAAGCTTATTACTATTAACTGAAAGTCAATTTCCTATTATAGTTCTGCGAATTTATAACTGAAAGCGATTTCATCTAAGTAAGTAACAAGTCCTACATTCATGAGTTTTGTTCGCAACTAATTCCGGCATTGATCTAGTATTTCTAAGTAGTCGATTTTGTAGTATATAAAACGAAAAATAAGCTATCATTTTATTGAGCACATTTGCAGAGCATGTCAGTTAACTGTTTTCTCAATTTCATAACAACTTACAGTAATTTGCCTTTAATTATATGAACTGATGGGCTATTCTATTTTAAACCTAAATCGATGATTGGCCTGAAAGTTTGAAAGCTTTATTACTAATAATATATTTTTGATTTTGAATTATACTAAACCTTCTTTCTGTTTTGAACTTATTACTTAAAGTGACTACTAATCAAAAAATGAATTGATAATTTGAATTAAAAGCATGACTAAAATGATAACTTTAGATGAATCTCATAGAGTAAGAATAAACATATAATAAATACCTGAGACATTCTTGAAACACTCCCTGACCGAGAGACGCAACTGAGTCGTTAATCCTTAGAATTGATTTTCCTTTAAGAATCCTAACGGCGTTCTCAGCGATCGCGAGACTCGCGAAAATAGGAAACATCTAAAATAATAATTCAAAATCAATATTACATTTAAATTGACAGCAAACTTTTCCTCTCAAAGCTATTAATAAGAATGAAGTTTAGATTTTAGTGAAAGTCTAAACTTGATTATAAATCAATTTGTTGATTCAATACTGCGCTCATTAGTGCGTAAAACAATAACTCATATGGACTTATGCGAACATTTATATTAATTGTATTACTCTGTTTTTTAGAGAACAAAACAATATTTTTCAAATCAGAGTATGTCAGAAATGTTGAACATTTTGTTTGTTTAGATGTCCTATTAATAGATATTTTGTAGCCTATTGTCTATTATGTTCGTGTCTGACATTTGTCTGACAAACATCTCTTAAGTCCAGTTGTGTTTTGTTTTCAACATTTTCTACATGTTGTTATTCTTAGTAGATATGAAGTTTTCAAACGTTTCAATGTTTAATTCTTAAGTTTAAGATGCATTGAAAAGATTTTCTAATTTCAAAGGAAGTTTTGATTCTTCAATTTTTTATAATATTCTAAAATACAGAATATGTCAGCATTTAACGTGTGTAATGCCAAAAACAAATAATTCATACAGCCAACTGAACTGTCAGCTATTATAACAGGTTACTATAGATTATACTATAGAAGAAAAAAATTGAATTACCATACTCTACCCAGTAAAGAATAGTTTGGTGACTTTAATTGCTTTTAAATTGAGACACGTTCTGTTACATTCGTCAATGTAGTTAAAGTTTGTAACAATAACAGATTATAATATCTAAGTATTGCCACAAAAATACAGGCTAAAACTTCTAAAAAACTATTATAATTGTGCCAACCATCAAGTTCATACATCTTTTATCGGTCAACGAGTCAATCATTAATTGTGATTAAATCAAAAATTGAAATTAGTATCTTAGAAACGTTTTTTACGAAATTTGTTAGAAATTTACTAATTCAATTATTCCATATTTATCTGCGAGTAAATTTGCGATAATGACAAAATTAATCACATAGTAAAGTATAAGAATAATAAGAAATACAATTAAGTAAAGAAATTGTTTACTATATCGATCAATCGATTAATCAAGCAATATATGTTCTTTACTTTACGCACTAGATTTATGGTAAAAGTTTAAAACCCATTAATTCAAACTTAGAAGTTAATCAAATTACATAACATCAGTGTTGTTCAATAACTTTGAGTGACTTTTGTCAATTTGTTTAGATTTATAAGAATTGCTGTTAAACATCGGATATTAACCCGTTGAGTCTTTAAGTTTGTATTATGACTGTAGCCTCTGCTACAGAGTCACTTCAAATAATTTATGAGACTTAAAGTTTCACTTGCAACTATCTAATGGATGCTTGTTTAGCTTTTCTTTCGCGATTAAAATATCGATCTTTGTAAGCTTTTCTAGTTTCTCTACATTTTCAAATAACTCTTTCAAATTAGTCCTCAGATTAAATTCTAGCATGAAAACCAAAAAATAAACTATGAAAACATTTTCGTTTCAACTTTAATGATTGACTTATACCTTGGAATTGAAATTGTTGTGTAGTTTGGCAAGTTTAGATTGCATAAAACTTGAATCATTCTCAAATAGCAGTTTGAATTGCTTTGAATTGCTTTGAATTGCTTTCAAATGATCAAAAGATGCCTAACTTCAAAGTCAAATTGAATTGCCACAAAAGTACTGTCCATTTATCTGTCAGCTGAGAACAATTGAAGTTGACATCCACATTTTGAACGTAAGAGTAAAACAAAATATTTGTTATATTGGTTTTGAGACAAAGATTATACTTTAGATTATAGATCCCAATCCCAGACTTTTATTGATTATCGCTTAACATGTTACGAATGAAGGTATAAAAAAGTTAACCTAGAAGTCATGTTCATAAAGGTTCCATAACTAGCTATTCAATCTCTAACCCTATAAAAAATGATTTAACTTATTTAATTAAATGCATAGTAATTAACCATGAGCACAACTACAAATTGCTCTGAGATGTCAACTTTGAATTATTAGTTGGATAAACGAATCTTCAATCATTTGGGTTCAGATAAGTTCAAAAGTTTGAATATTCAGTCCAAATGATTTAATAATTATAATATATTTAACTGATATATAAGATGAACTATTTTTATTTTAAAATCTTAAATCGATAAAAATAGAGTATTTCCAAAAATGTCACATTCACATATTCAGTTTTTCTAAATTTAAGTTTAAATCAAACAAATTGAAAACAAAACTTTCAATACTGTTTCAATGCTATCTTAAGAAAATTGGTCTCAATCCATAACTGGAGTGGAATCAATTTCATTTAGCTTAAAGTAGGTAAAAATTTCAAGATCAAGATATCCTTACGTCAAGTGAACTCTTAGTGACGAATTTCAAGTGATTGTTGTAAAGAATTAAGAGTAGAAAGAAATAAGATGATTGTAGCTTATTGCCTGCCATCGATTGAGGCGATGCGCATAAGCCACCCTTTCATCAGTAGGCTTATATATATTTAGCATACAATACAGACTTAAAATCAATTGAGATAGCAAAGAGTAAAACACAATATTCACATTGGATAAGTTCAGTCAAATTATTTTAAAAAGCTTCCATCAACTTTTTTTTAAAGTCAAGATCAAAACTACTGATGAAAAGAGTATGCAAATTACTCAAAACGCTAGCGTTTGGCATTTTCAAAAAGTTAAATAATTCTTAGCAGTAACAGAAAAGGTTAATAAAATTAATAAAAGCATTTAAAAATAGAGTATTATTGAATATTCTGACCTCTTCGACATATCTGGGCACAACTTTAATATCAGGGTACATACATTCCGACGGGAGCACTAAATAGAAGAAATATCTACACTTATCTAAAATAAAGAGAATCAATCCTAATGCAGATGTTGCGATCTGATTGAACATTGCTCAGAAAAATGATCAAAGCATTAGATGAGTGAATGTTGAAACAGCTCTCTCTTTCACCTCACTCTTAGATCAAACGTTAGCACACATATCCTCTGTGGTAATATCTCTGTGTTGAGTTAGAGCTCCACTAATTTTCCCCCGAAATGATGCTAAAATAAACTTCTCTTTCGACTGGACTTAATATTGTTGGTCAGAAAACAAATAAAACACGTCCAACCAGATCCATGAAAAGCTCATGACGTGATTTGCCCTCATTCTAAGTAAAAATTTGGGCAAAAGGACCCAAAGCTATAATATGTATACTTAGATACAGTGTTATGCAAGTTGGTTACAATGATCTGTGTTGCTAAAACAGGTAAAATTAGGGCAAAACTGTTTTCGACACAAATAAAATGATTTGGACAAAACTTGAAATTATCTGATCTGGTCAACGCTTTTGTATGAGTACTACTTCTACGGATACTTCTACATTGAATGGTTTCATTATTCTCGATTACTTTCTTTTCTCGTCCAAATACTTAATTTAAAATTTCAATCATTTTATTATTGAACATTTATTCTCACTCATTAAGCAGTTTTGTTAAATTTAAGGTAAGACTGTTTCAAACCATTAGTTTTAAACGTAATGTTTGGCATTTATGATATTTAATTTTACTACAGTATTTAGTGAAACTTTTTTGCTTAAGGTTTAATTTGAAGCATGTTATTTTCATAATTTTTTAATTAACTAAATACAACTTATATGAAGATATAAAGAATATTTTATAACCAATAAAGTATTAGCTTGTTTAAAGAGTTTTCGTCATCATTACTAATTAACAATTTCAGATAGATTTTCACTATTCCTTAGTATATATTTTATATATCAAATTTAACTAATGTCCAGATCGATATTTATCATCACTTTTTCACCTAATATCTTAAGCCTTAATTTGAAAAGTTTGAAAAAACGTTTTCAACTGAAAGAGATGAGTGAATTGTCACATTGTACTATGCTATTGCTCACTGCCGTAGTCAGTCTTGTAAGTCTGGAGGAGGTCTAAAAGTGTGAGATGATAACGCTCAGATTTGTTGAAGCAAACGCTAATCAATATTGAAGTATCCGTTAATTTGTTATCAAACTTTTTAGTAATGTTTAACTATAAACAGTTGGTTCACGCATTAGATAAGTAGAGTTTGAAAGTTTTTTGTAAGATTTTTTTCTCTAGGAACATATACTTAAGCTTTGATAAAGAATTCTGAAGGACTTTTGCCCCTTAGCCCCCCACTGTCTACAGCTGTGCTATTCCTTTATGGCTTTGTTTCCGAGCGGAATTTCAATTAAGTTATTACCAGCAAGAGTTGAGTAGTTCAATTGAAGAAAGATAACGTCATAAGTATATTGGTTTTAGTTTAAATTGAAAATATTTTTCAAACTTTCTCAGTTACCGTTATTGACAAATTGATTGGAGTATATTATTTACAAAAAGGAGTGGTATACACCATTGTCATTTAGATCTTCAAAATCAGAAAACTCATTCGCGCCTTAAAAACTTTCGAGAATCATAGTTTTCGATGAAAACAAGATTCTATTACATTTTTTCAAATTTTATGTTTCATTGAGTAATTGTTATTTGGGATAGCCATTTAACAAGATTTTGTCATTTTTAGCTGTGAACTTTGGAGACTTTGGTAACTTTTGTTAAGTATAAAGAGAAAAGCAGAAAAAAATTTAATTTTGAAAAGAAGGAGATAAAAACTGTATGTTGAAAACGACTACTTTCTATAGAAAATTAGAGATTCCCCGAAAGTTCATCTACCCTTCAGCATTTGACCTATCGCTAATTTGTTGTTTAGGGATCTTAGATGGGGCACTATTACTCAGTAAACCTGTCAAATATGATAATCGAAGGAGGAATACATTATGATTTGTGTTTCCTTAGATTATGTAACTTTCATTAGGGTTATGAACTTTAGTACAAGATCGAGGGCATATCAATAGGAAGTAATCCTAAAGTATTGAACAAATTCTATTTAAGAAAAGAATTTAATTCAAATGATTCACTATTTTGTACGCCATACAACTCCAATAAGATTCCTACTAAACTCCAATGACCTAATTCTGCAACTCTTAAAGACTCGCTAACATATCATTTCTTATTGTTTACATGACAGAAATGCTAACACGATAAGAATGGAGGTGTTATTTGAGAATATATCACGTCTGGGATATTTATTTTATGTGGTTAGTCCAAAAGGATCCTCTTTCGAAAGAGTAGAATCAGTGCCTGATTATATAACAGAAGTTATACCATACTTCATAAGTTTGATTGTGATCGAGCAGTTGATCGGTTTATTTAAGGGCAGAAGTTTGATGAGAGTGAACGATGCCATCGCTTCGCTTTCTCAAGGAATCTTCATGGAACTAACTAAGTATTATATCTTCTCTCAATACTTGTTATCTATCACATCCATTAACACAACTATTAACTATTTTTAGAACCTCATTTAAGGGCTTAGCCTTAATTTATTACATTTACATCTATGACAATTGGAGGATATGCTCTTTACAGTGGGATTCTGTCAGCACTTGGTTCTTTGCCTTCATTGCCGTTGACTTCGGGTTCTACTGGATTCATAGAGCAACTCATGGTTAGTAATCACAACTGTCCGCAAAATTTCGAAACGTTCTTAAAAGCTATTAGTATTAAAATAGATTTTGATATAATTGAACTTTAAAATGAAATATTGATATCCGTATCTTAACTGAGAGAAGCAAATGAAATGAGCTAGGCATGGATTCAATATTTAAAAGCCAACATATTTAGGCCATGCAATTTATAAACAGAAAGAAATATAATTTAATTTTCTATTGATAAGCATAACATTTTCATATAAAGCCTTAGCCTTATTGCGAGCTATATTAAAGGCTCAGTAAACAATAATATCCACTCATCATAATTGCAATGCATGAACGCAAGTGTGAGTTTATACTCATTTTGTTAGTTCAGTCAAAACTTAAATTTGATTTGTGTCGACATTTGAAAAGTTAATTTTTTACGCTCTTTATTTGTAAAGTTTTGATTTCAACTCTCCAATAATAATATTAATATCGAATGAGTAACTCTAATAACAGATAATTCTACTATAAGTATGAATAAAACTAACTTTGAAAATACTTTTTCTATGAATCAATGTTGAACAATTATTTAAAAACTTAAGGAAACACTCAAAAACTGATTTGATTGATGGAACAAATCATTTTTCATATAAATGTTCCTTTATTGAACTTTATTTTTACTAAAGTTTCACTTTTCATCACTAGTAAAAATGAATTAAATTTTCAATTGCAGAGATTAACATACTTTGGGGCGCACATCAGGTTCATCACAGTTCATCTGAGTATAACCTGACCACTGCCATCAGACAATCAGTTGTACATCTGCTATTTCAATATGTAATACAAAAAACATAAGCAATTATTAAGGGACTGATGAATTTGATTAATTTTAGTTATTATATTTGCCATTGGCTTTGGCAATACCTCCGTCTGTATTCCTAGTGCACAATCAGTTGAACGTACTCTATCAGTTCTGGATTCACACTGAAGTTGTCAAAACGATCGGACCACTCGAGTATATACTCAATACTCCTAGTCATCATCGCGTTCATCATGGTATTATATAACTCTATTCATTCTATCCATTTCATTTACTTCACTCATTTACTGACTCTATCCTAAAATGCAATCAAAATGATAATTCATATAATCTTTAATGCATTGTAGGTAGAAATAGATATTGCATTGACAAGAACTACGGCGGTGTTCTCATTATATGGGATCGAATTTTCGGAACTTTTCAACCAGAAAGACATTATATTTCTTATGGATTGACTAAGAATATTGACACCTTTGATCCGTTGACAATACAAATGCACCACTATGTTAATATATATGAACGTTTGATCAAAACTAAAGGACTCAATAATAAGCTGTCTGTGCTTTTAAAGGTCCAGGTTGGGAGCCAGGAACTCATAGGTTGGGCAATTATCAAGACATACCTGAGCTAGAAAACAAGTTGTAGTCAAGTATGACCCGTACATTCCTATTTTTTACAAAGTCTATGTCATGCTTCATTTTGCAATCATCATTGTATTTCACACACAATTAATGACGAAAATTCATTTACTACCACAATACAAAATATGTCTTTCATCAGTTTTTATATTCGCATCTCTTACTTCGTTTGGATACATTATGGACAACAAAAAATGGTCCAAATTTTTTGAGATGATTCGGTGCTTTGCTTTCATAATAATTGAAAACATATTCATTAATGCATTTGTGAATAACACAAGTTATAAACTTACTCTTACAATCAAATTTATATTTTTAATATCAATTTTAGTCATTTGGTTTGATATTGTGATTAATTTCTATAAATTAATTTATGAGAGAAAGAAAAATAAATGAACAATCAATTGGTCATTCAAATGCAATCATTTATGTCTAGTTATTTGAATTGATATGATTTACGACTTGCGAAAGATAGCGCAATCCATTTTAGATTAGCTTAGTTTTCATCGATCAACCTATTGATAAAAATACATTTGACTAATCACTTTTATACTTATTTGCTTAAAACCTTAATCAGATCACTTTATCGTTTAATCCATCGTCATATTCTTTGTGATTGTAGAGTTCATTTGTTACACTAGCGATTCTGACTAAGGATTTGATTAGTGCTATAATACGGGTTCTTCAAAAAAGATCACTAAAAACTATTTCTGTCTGAAGTAATAATTGTCAGTCTCTGTTTTGATGCCTTATTGCTCGAGCAATTGGAAAATTTTGTTAAAACACTTTTTAAATATTTTGCAGAAAAAACAGTAAATATGCTTATCCTAAATCATTGAAGTTTATTAATAGAAATGCGGAAAAGTTAATGCGCTCAAAAGTTAGTTAAGGCTTGTCATAATTGCAATAAACTTATGTTTACGTTATTTTCAGCTTGCCAACAGTTTTTAATTTTCAGCTCTCCATCACACACTTAATTAGGATCTGTAAATTGATTTTGATTAATTAGAAACTTATCCTTATGGCCTATCCACTCACTTAACCAATAACTTTTCTAGAATGTTTTTTACTTACCATTCGCTACTGCATAGCAACTCGACCATTTCATCGATGAACAAATTTTTAAATTAAAATTTTCGTCAAAGAGATTAATAACTTTTTATTTAGTTGATTAAAAAGAATTTCTACTGAGAAATTAAAGTTTAGTGATAGTGAAAAGTTGAAAGACGAGCTTTCAAATGTGCAAATTGAGTGATAATTATTATAAATAAGAGACGAACCAAAAAGTTGAAATGCAAATTATTTAATGCAACAAACCAACTGCAAGTTAGAAATTTAGATACAAAACAGAACTTATATCAACTTAATTTGGATACAAAAAAATGTATTTAAAAACAAAGTTCAATGTGTAATGAGTCTTAATTGGTAGCATAAAAATCTATAGAAGCGGTTAAAAGTATATTTAAGTTGACTTTAATTATAGTTAACGTTTTATTAATCTAACACTTGATAATATAGTACAATAAAAGCCATGCAATTCTTGATAAGTAAAAAAAAACAACTTTCAAGAGAGGCATTATTGAATTGGTATCTGATTAGAAATACTTTTACAATATATAAAACTATCTAACTGTTTTATATTAAGCAAAAATAAGTTAATAGATGTGCTTCTGATTTGAAGTCATACGCGATAGTAAGTCTTCTAACTCATTTATACGTCTATCTTTGGCTTCTAGTTCTTGCTGCAGAGAGTGAATTGTAGCACATTGTGAATGAAATGCTGACCATAACTATGTTTAATATCAAAATTTAATCATTAGTTATGTTAGTTATAATTCAATTTAAGTTTAACTGTCTAACCTCTCTCTCGTTCTTTGGTGGGGTCATTAGTGGACTCATTGGTAGACTCATTGGGGCACTTTTTGGTGCATTTATTGGTATATTTGTTGGTATATTTATTGGTATATTTGTTGGTATACTTGTTTGTATATTTGTTGGTATATTTGTTAGTATACTCGTTGGTATACTTGTTGGTATACTTATCGGCACACTTGCTGGGGGACTCGCTGGTGGACTTGCTAGCGGACTTGTTGGTGGAGTAGTTTCAGTGCCGTTATTGATGCCATTATTAAGATTTTTATTGTTATTTATACTGTTATTAATATTGTTTATATTGTTATTAAGAGAATGAGATGTTTCGTTGTCCACATCATCTTGTAAAGTTACGTAAGTTGCCGTCGGTAAGTGTTTAACAGAAACGATATCACAAACATTGATAGTTGTCTTATGCTCGATGTCTTTGATCCAGGGAAACTTCTTTCTGGGTGGTGGTGTCTTAATCAAGTTCTCTTTGAAGTTATGCAACGGTGTCGAGTCTCCGTTGACACCATTCTTCTCTCGGTAATCGACTTTATTCTCTTGGGATATGAATACGAATTTGCGTTCGTTATTGAAATCGGATGTTTGCAAAAGGTTTTTTTCGGATTTAAACATAACTGGTTTGTTAGTTTTAGCTCCAGCTCCAGTCTATAAAAATAGATCCAAACTTTAACATGAGTTCATCAGTTGTACATCTACTTTGAGTACATATTCCTAATAATCTATGACTAATAATAGACTAGAGATCTAATGATAAACAAGTTAAATAAGGCAATTATGATTCTGATATTAAATATAGATAATGATGTTTCACTCGTCAACTCAATTAATCAAACTGCTGGACTCCAATTAAATAATTAGTTTGCTTTTTTACTACAACGCTCTAATTCGCTCTATGAGAACATTTCAACCTATAAGTTACTCATTCGTATCATTAAGTCTCACTTAGTATTCTTAAGTTCTATCACAAAACATATAACATTTAAACCATTATTTGGCCAAAAAAACAAACAATCAAACTGGTGAACTAGTTCGACGTGAACTTGATCTTAGTTCTTATTTTAATTGGATTTCGCAATTAACTCACTTTTAAACTTATCAGAATTGGACTTCTGTTTTTTCCCAAGAGCCATTCTTCGGCACTGAGCGCAGGTGTTGGGGCCGATGTATCGGGGAAGACGTCGGCTTGAAATTGTTCTGATTTTCGGGGCACAATCATAGAAATGGGTTCACACACGGGTCGAGTGGCGTGCAATTTATAAAACCGAAAAACTTCACATTTATAAACATCGAGTCCTCTTTTAGGCATAACTCCTAATCCCCTTTGTGGAAAGCCAGTCAGGAACTGGTTGAGATAATGACACCACGGAGGCTCATCTGTCACTTCGTAATAGCGAATGTTTCCGTCACCTTTTCCAGCCACGTAAACCATTCTTGTGTCGTGATCATAGAATGGAAACAAAACTCCAGACGAAGAATCGATATTTTCGATAGTCAACGGTTGTGACATATCGTGTTGCGACCAGACAGCCCATTGACGGTCGCTATATCGTGAGAATCCAGTCGTGAAGAGTCTTCCGCTGTCGCCTAAAAATACAACTCTCGATGCTTTTGACCCCTGGTGACAGAGTCCGGAACTGATAACAGTTCCACTTCTGGGATCTATGACTCGTAAATATTTATCTTTGCAGGTGGTGGCCAAAAGACTTCCATCTCGATTGAAAGAAAATGAGTGAATCACTTCTGGGTGACAATCAATAATGCGTACCGCAACCCCTTTGCATACGTTCCAAACGATTAAGAGGTAATCAAAACCGGATGAGACTAAGATATTATCAGCTGTTGGATGCCATTCAATATAGCTGACTCTTCTTCTGTGTTCTCTCAAATCCATGATTGGTTCGCTTAGGTTTCGTTGTTGGAGTCCTTCATCCGGGATATACCATACCTTTACCGTGCAGTCATCAGAACAAGAAGCTATCACATTATCATTGAATGGATTCCATTTGAGGTCCAAAATAGGACCTCTATGACCAGTGACACGACCAGCATTCACCTCAATGCGTCCTGTCTGATAATCGTTAGAATCAAAGTTAATAAACTTAAATAATCTACTAATCTAATAGTCTAACCCAAATAACAAACTCGTAGATTTGTCACATTTTAAAATTAAGCTCAGATATCGCCTCTCAATTTATTCGACTCTCTAATCTGATTATTCAAATTTCATTCTATAAACTAATCAAACTGTAATATTTTTATTTGACTTACTTTGCTCTCGGGAAAGACGATGAAACTTCCTCCACCAGAACTCTCAGTGCAAATCGCAACGAACTTTGGAAATTTGGAAAAATTTCATAAACTCAAAATTGCGCAACAAACTTTTCCAGTCTCTAATTACGACTATTTTAACTAATTTCATATTGGTATTTCAAACAATGATTAATACCTTTGGGTTAACAGCGCAAAAATTGCTATCATGAGCATTCTTAGTAATCTTCAAGTTGTCATAACATCTTTCCTTTTTAGCGAGAGTACCAAAAACATGACGAAATTTGCTGCTTCGCACACCCTTGAAGAGTGACTAATAAAAGAAACGAAAATCAAAATTCATTCAAAAGTTTGCTTGTAGCATCCTAAGTTTCAACTCTAATTCCGCTAAAAATAACTAATTTTCGGTCACCTGAACACCACTTCGTTCATTCATTTCTTTAAATACGGTATATGGCCGTAAATTAAGACAAAACACTGTTTAAACGAGAAAATTATATTAAAGCAAAATAAAGTAAAACGTAAATATGAAGGTAATGAAGGCAAAATAAAAGCTTTATCTGATGAGATCATATAAGAAAATATTTGAGTTCTATAGCTATGAGTTAGAGGTTTGGTATTTTAGCATAACACTCATAATGAAGCGGTTGGTGTGAAATGTGATCACTAATGATAACATGTCCACTAATTGAAACACCAACAGAAGGGTTGCTCCGCTTACAAGCCAGCTAATAATCTAATCGCCAAATGTTACATCGAGTGCTGCCATTCATTCATTGGTTGCACGCACTGCTGATTATGTTGTAATCAAGACTAAGGCATTGACTTCTAATTCACTGTCACTTACCTTCTCTAAAATCTGATTGAATGCATTTGGATCTAGCATTATATTAATTAAACTCTAATCACTTAATTTAGTCTATTATCAAACTTCTCACAATTATCAAAAGCCCAATTAATACCGTCGATAACTTAGCTAAACAAACAGTTGATTAAAACTATCGCGTCGTTTAGGCGATCAAAAATAGCAACAAAAGTCAATATTGGTTGTTATCCGACAATTGCTGAATGTATTGTAGACTTGAATTGTAGATTGTATACTAGAAGATTGGTTAGAGAAAGAGAGGAGACGACTCTTTAATTTTAGCAAAGGCAACGCCCATTACTATAGCATACTAGTTCTGGTCCAACTCCATAAAACCTATCTCTTTCTGCCAACTGCTAAGCATATTCTCTTCAAAAAATACTACCAACTCTCTAACAGATAAAAATACTACCAAACATTATAAATATTATTGCACTCTTAGTCTATACAACTCACTTACAGTTCGCTCCCATGTCCTTAAAGAGTAACACAAAACAAAGTCAGGCCAATAAACTTTCATAAAGTCTCTCTACATTAAAGAAACTTTTATGCAACTACTACTTTAAAATGCAATTATAATTGAATTTTTGTTCTAAAATTTCTTTTAATAACAATATTTGAATAAAGAGCTGAAATGTTTGCTCTAAATAATGTATGTTAAATACAACTACAGCACATGCATCTTAAGGCCAATTATTTGTATACAGTATAGAAATTTAACTGTTGGCCAGATTTAATATAATGCCAATTCATTTGTATTAATAATAAATTTAGGGATTTGGTGTTACAACAGTTCATAATTAACAAAAATTAATACAATAATAATTATGAATGAGATGAGTTTCGGCTTTTTGGGAACAAATTTAAGAGAATATATAGTTTACTAAAGAGTTAACTCTATATGAAAAGTGTAAGAATAAAAATGTTTTAAAGAAAATGAAAAGAATGAGGTTTTTGTTAAGAATAATGTTTATGACACGAAACGAGATATTTCTAATCAGCTCCAGGGTCCCCGTCGTCCGGCATTTTCCGCTTCTGACCTCTTGGTGCGCTCTCTTCTTCATCTTCTTCTTCATCAAGTTCTTCTTCTTCTTCTTCGTCAACACCTTCTGGATTGAAGTCATCGCCTTCGCTCTCTTCCTGTAATTCAATTTTAATTAACAAATCAATAAGTCAAAGCATGAAGTTTACTGATAGTGTTACACAATGACACTGACATCGATATTCTCATTTGCGAGATACTTGAGACCGACCTCGTCTTCCGCTTCATCTTCTTCATCATTCAAGTCATCATTTTCTCCATCTTCATCATCTTCTTCATCATCAACATTGACATCATCGTCATCTTCTAAAGAGAATCAATAAAACAAAGATATTTAGTTTTGATTCGTATATGAGATTGTGTTAAAAAACACAAACCATCACTGTCTCCTTCCCCATCGATATCATTTCCGTCTTCATCATCATTTAAGTCTTCTTCATCTACTTCAGAATCTTCAGCTTCTTTATCATCTCGATCAAAGCCGTCGAGGAATTTGAGACTTGGTATTAAATTGAAAACTTTTTCGCGATAACTCTCAATACTAGTGACGTCACAGTTGAACAAATCTAGATTTTTCAAGTTTTTGAATTCCTTCTGCAAATTATCAGATATTAAGTAATCAATTAGTAAATAAGAGAATAAGTTTCAAGACATTACCAGTGGATCCAAAGTGTCGAGATCTTTGATTTTATTTCCACTCAGGTTAAGATGAGTTAGTTTTGGGCTTCCATTTAATAAGTTAAGACCTCCCGATATCCTGTTGTCACTCAATTCTAGTTTTTTCAAATTAGGCAGTTTTGGAAACCCTTTTAAACTCGTCAGACCAACATTGATAAGGCTTAAATTTTCCAAATTAACAAAATCATCTGTCAGTCCAACGATGTTGGTACTGCGACAGTTGTCTAGGTTTAAATCTTTGATCTGAAATTATTTATAAGTTCAATTATTAAACATTTCGTTCAATCCTCATCTATACACGTTCAAACTTAAACATAGTAAAATGTGGTTAAACTTATGTCAAACTTATTTTGCTTTTCTAAGTCCATCTCATCTAAGAGACAAACTATTTTCTAAAGTTCAGATCAACTTTTATCTTAAATTCAAACTCAGTTCCTAATAATTTCATAAACCCTAAAGATATGCAACGTTTAATTTATTGATACTTTTGATGATTTGAGGAAATGTTTTTGAAAAATAAGACAAAGGTTAAAATAAGTTATTTTGTCAATATTTGGTTTGCAATTTAGTGAGATTTGCGGATATTTTAGTAAAACAAATCGACTCAAAACCCATTTATTCAAAGCTAGATTCAATTTTGCAATTGGGCTAAAGTATTGTAGACTGTACAATATTTTATTTTGTTCAATCCACTCAATTGTTTGCGTACAAGTTTGTCACCTATTAATTCAAATGCGATTAGTATGAAAATTAGAGCCAACAGTTGTTCGACTTAAACATTGTGCGCATCGCTACTCAACAACAAATAAAGTGCAATATTTGTCGAAAGACTGGTTCACAGAGCGGAGGGAGTCATAGACACCAAACGAACGGCAAAGTGTGACGTAAGCAAGAGGTTGTAAACGCATTTGTTACCAACGATTTTATAGTTTCAAAATACGAATTAATTATTAACTATTTGTTTGTCAACTACTGATTGCCAGTTATGCTAATCGTCAAAACAGTTGTTTGCTTAGAAAAGAGTTTTTCAAACAAAATCTATAAAAGTATAAGACAAGTATTGATCACATAAAAGTAACCTAAAAGCTTCGTAATTCAAACAGAAGAGCAGAAGACCTGCACTAAAGCTAACATAAGACACAATATAAGGGGCAATGCATTTGAGTTGAGGCGCACTCATGTTAGAGATAGAGAGGGATGAGAAGAGAGTGAGAGCCAGTGCTATGTTCAGCATGCAATCAATGGTGAGTGAGAGCAACACTGACTGCGAGGCCAACTCCCTATCCATGACACGAACGCCATCACTTCTGATCAAATCCATATGAATGCAAACATCGAATGATCACTTTTCGTGTTAAGTATGACCTGATCCGGTGAGACTTAATTCATATCTAATTGTAATCTGTATTTGTGCACAAGTTGTTTTCATTAGAAATATATTAGTATATGGTTTGTCAAAAATGGCTGACATCAGTCTCACTCTATACAATCCAAGGACATAAATACCTGGTTCTGTGTATCAGCTTTTGCTATATATCACACATTTGCCAATCAGACCAATCCGACAGATATACAAAACACAACGCACACAACACACTTTCAATACAACACGAGTCACATTTTGTCATAAGTCTAACTATCTTTTTCCAATTTTCTACTTTATTTCTTATCATCTCTTTTTTACTTTCTGTTTTTTCACTACTTTTCTCATTTTATTTCACTTTAATTCAATTGTTTTCAAGTAAGTATTCGAAAATACTTCAGAAAATGCTTGAGATATGCGTCAAACTGCGAATAGCGCGCTTTCAATCACAACAACACAAACATTACTTATGAATAGAAAACAATTAACATTAAACTGATGACAATTCGGTACTGATTTAGATTGAAATGAATAAATCATTTCAATACGAAGTGGTCGACCAAATCACGTGTTTGTTAGGGTTTGAGTTGTGTTGCGATTGAGTACAACTGATTCAGACATTGAATCATTTGACGGCATTCTTTCATATGATTTGATGAACACAAGTGTCACAACTAGTGCTCAGTTTGATTAGACAAAACATGCAAAACAATTAACATAATTAATAAATGAAAAGAAATGAATACCTGATTAGGATTTCTCCCTCTCTTTTCGAGTTCAATTCGTTTCTCCATTCATACGATATATTTAAAGCAATACAAGGCTTAGGGTATAGACACTTAATATACTGTTGTATTGCAAAAGCAATGCCGGCCTGTAGCAGCACTGAGATGCACAACAAGCGCGCGATACCATAGTTGGGGCGGACCTTATACCCGATCGAATGCCTACAAATTGAATTGAATCTGACACCAATCGCAATCCTTGCTTCGCACACCTCACACCTAAGCCCCACCCCAAATATAATTCTAATACTTTTTTGCCCCCCTTTTTCTCCATTGACTCCCTTCTCTCAACTGTTTTGCTCTTTTTTCTCCCTTTCACTACTATCTTCTATATGTTTTGGTCCCTTTTTCCACTTTAATGTTTACATTTGGCTTTTATTTCATTTGATCGAACAGTTCTATCAACACTTATTCACAAATATTCTAAACATATTAATACATTTCAATACGTCTCTTATTTGAGAATATTTTCTTCAATTTATTAATCCTTCAGTATTTGTGAAAATGTAATCTAAATTTTGATTGAGTTGTAGAGCCAAGTAATAAAACTAGAATACGATTAGGTTGTATGAAATGGGAACAACTATACAAATTGCACTTCAATTGTCACAGACTTTGTGTTTCAATAAACATATTCTAAACAATCAAATCCTTCAAATCTGAACTTTTTGCCACATCGAATACCATATTTTTGATAATGAAACCAACAGATATTTTGCAAATGTTTATTATCTGATTCAGTTTTGGTTTATATTCGGACCCATTTTTGCCATTTTTACGGATTGGCATAACTGTAAAGTATTAACTTTTATTGATAAAAAATTGATTTATTTGACTGCACAAATATCTACTCTAAACATAAACCAATCATAAATATTTACGTCTTCCTATCATTCTTTATTAATTATTGGTTAAAACTCTTAAAAATCATTCCTATGTTTCAATTTAATTCTCAAATCACTTAACAACATTGTATTCTCTAAGTTATGAATAGATATCAATTATTTCTTATGGACTAAACTTAATTAGAGTTTGTTCAAACTTTTCTAATCAAATAGTGATAATCAAATGGCATATCATAAGTTGTAAATGATATAAATTGTAAGAAATCAATAAAGTCTTTAAATATTATGCAAGACTATGTTTATTATTTACAAAACTATATAAATTTATCAGAGGAGATTCTCAGGTTTGGCAAACCAATGTTTCTGGTTTTCACAAATTTATCACAACTTAACTCATTTTTTCCATTAAAGCTTTTCTTGTTATAAGACAAGTTTTGAATAACCATTTAAGCTTTGATTCACTTTTTGAGATACTTATCAAATTTTGCTTATGTCTATATTAATGTCATTTTGCATTTCACTTGTTCAAAGTATCCAATTATTGCGACTACCTCTTAGAGAGGTTACTCCAATCTGAATTGAAAAAATGCAGACTTAAAACTATTTCTCAAGAATCAGCCAACATTTTCAACAATCGCACTTATTTTGCATATTGTTATTTCATGATTGGTTGTTTTGGAAACAAAGCGAAATAAAGTTCTGGATTATACTCCAGTTAAAACTAAAAATAAAGCTTTTGTAAGGATGCTAAGTGAAACAACTAAATACAAGAATACAATGCAAATTCAATAAGGAGTAAAGTCTAGGTTTCTTAAATTAAAAGTAAAATTAGTTTTACATAACTTGCAAATATCTAAATTGATTCTAGACTCAAGTTTTTTATTTACAAAAAATTATTATTGGCTTAGAATAATTTAAATTCTAATACTTATAATTATTTATTTAAGAATTAATTATATGAAAAGTTTATTTAATAAATTATTTACATTAAACTAAATCAAATAAAAATCTGTGGAATGATAGAATATTATTTGAGATTCTGTTTAAAACTTTCTAAAATAGATGCGAATTCTGCTTTTATCCTTTCGATTTCACTTCTATGCTTTGACACCAGTTGATGGTAATGTTGTTTATACTTATGTAACTTTTGCTTGATTTGAACTGATTCTTCTCTAACTTTTTCCAATTCATTTTTCAATTCAGACATAAGCGCGTCATTAGAGGCACTAACAGGAGGACTGACTGAGGTGTTGATTCGAGACTCAGCCAATGCTTCTTCTAGTTGTCTTTTGGCTTCTCTTAATTTTTCCGATTGTGCGATCAGTGCTTGTTCTTTACTGTCGCATGCATTCTCTAATGCGTGCCACAAATTGAGAAGAGGCACAAACTTTAAGCTGACACTTGAGGGCAGACTTTCAGCACTTATTTTAGCTTTGCTTTTCAATAGTTCGATAATCCGAACGATTTCTGCTTGCAAATCCATTTCCCAATTTCTTTTCGCACTAATCAACTCTTGTTCTGCATTTTTAGACCATGTTCTCTCTGCGCTTTCAAGTATTGTCTTTATGTCATTTTGAACTTTATCTTTCATTTCTTTTTCCCACAAATCTTTTGTGATTTGAACCATTTCTTTAAGTTGTTGAGTATAACTATTGTCATGATTTTCTGACTTCAATCTTTCTATTTCTTTATTAAGTGCATTAATTTCACTATTTTTTGAATTTAATTCATATTTCAATCCTTCGATTTCTCCTTTAAGTAAAACAATTTGGTTTTCATGCTTTTGCTCCAAATTGTTGATCACTTTATCGTGTGTTTCACGTGCTCTAACCATACAATCACTTTTTCCAATCTCCATCAGTTGGTACTGAAGAGATTCAATGGTTGAGTCAGAAACTGATAATTTTCTTTGTACTTCTTCTTTAGCTTCTCTTTCAATTTTGATATGCATTTCTAACGATCTAAGTTTTCCCTCGAGTCTAACTAATTCATTCTCTTTCTCATTATTCAGTTTATCCAATTCTTTCAGTTTGTACTGAAGTCCCTCATAATTGCCGTTGACTGTTGACAACTGTTGCTGCAAAACAATCAATTCATTGCTTAGCCTTTGGTTTTCTTCTATTAACAATTGGACGTGATTTTGACTATAAGATCGTTCATTACTTCCAATCAACTGTTTTGATTGTATTGAACTCAACACTTGTTCAGTCCTTCCAATTTCTAAACTGCTATTTTTACTGTCTAAATATCCGTTCGTTTTATTCGACCCAATCTTAGGACTCACTCTATCGTCCTCGTCCTCATCCTCGTCTTCGTCTTCGTCTTCGTCATCACCGTCTCTGTCGTCTTCCTCATTCTCTTCTTCTTCGTTTATGGCACTCACATTCATGTGATGTCCATTTGTTTTCGTCCATAAGTTATCACTTCGTTTAACAGCAGATTTATTGTTGAATCGTGGGGTTGACGTCAAGCCATTGACCAGTTTTGACCAGTCAATTGAATCATTATTCCCATTATTGTCATTATCACAATTAACTGCAAACTTTTTAAACTCGTTATATTCTTCGTCGTCTTCACTCAGAGAACTTAAATCATCAAAAGCTGTTGATAACAAGCCATGGATCTGATTGATTGATAGCAGATTATGATTAAATTTTGAAATTAATGATAAAATATTAAACTTTTTATTAGAAATTTGATTAGTTTATACTTCTTTTTGTCGATCTTCGAAATCGTCTTCTTCTTCATCGTTGTTGATATTGTTGTCTAATTCTAAATTAAATGAAACGTTTTCCATTTCAATCAATTAGTGCACTTATTATTAACACAATTCAAAAATTAAGTTCAAAATAAGACTTTAAAAAACTATTTAATAACATAAATATTGCAAAAAAGCTTAACTAAAGTATTGGCGCCTTTTCTTAGGGATTTTTCTGATATTGATTTTGATTATTTAGTTTTAAATATTTTGATAATTGAACCAAAAAATAGTTGAGTATTAATAAAAGAACTTCTATGAAAGTTGTTAATAAAATAATAATTATTTTCATGAAATGATTGAATGCAGTTAATTACTTAAAGTAATTTGATGTTAAAACAATTATAAATATCTAATCCCTCAAAGTAGAGAAAATACCTAAATGGGAGAAAAGCGTAAATGCGTTTGAATTGTATTCCAATAACTTACTAAATATATTGTATATCTATTTTTATAACTACTATTCGATTGAACTAAAACTACAAACTACAAAAACAGAGCTTAAACATAAAATTGAATGAAAATCAATATATTTAGTGAGTTTTATAATAAATAAATTTCGAGTTAAAATACTATACTAAGTTGATGTTGACACTTAACACATTTAGTCAATGTTGTGTTGTGCTCAATGGAGTGTAAGCAATGATGAACACATTCCATTCAGTTATTGAAAGTCTATTTCGTAAATATTGTGTTAACTAGAATTGTATCAAAATCAATATTTTCTTTGCGATATTTTCGTTTTGATCATTATTCAAATAATTAGTCATATAAATGAGTCAAACATCAAATAAGCGGTTATTTAACGTGAGTAATGGATTGTAATATTTTCTACGTTTATGGAAATTTAGTTCAATTTGAAAGTTTTTCAATTAAACAAATTAATATTTAATCTCAAATTATTGATTGGTTTCATAGCAGAGTGATTCGCAAAACGAGATGTTGGCTCCAAAGAAGTCGCGATTTTCTGATGCGTCCACTCTTAATATGGATACAAATAATGGAATTAATAGTGAAAGTAATTCTGATATCGATTCTAGTATGAAGGTAAATGCCGATGAACTGACTTCACTACAAATTCAACAAATGATGGCTAAAGCTCGTAAAGAGATTGAAGAAAAGAAAAGACTATTGAATGTGAGCATCGACTAATCAATTCATACAATAATCATTAATTACTGTATAATACGCATAATTTCATTACTTTTAAAGATTGGTGGTTTGTTATCCAACGCAACGGCAAAACCAACGCCGACCGCAATGCCCGAAATCGACAGCAAGACACGAATCGCTCAACTGACAGCTCAAATTCAGGCTCGACTCGCGAACAGACCTAATTTGGATGCAGTCACCCAAGAGTTAGTATTAGTTTTAGTTCGATTTGAGCTATAATTTAAAATGAAATTAATTTATCTTTGAACAGAGAAATTAATGATAAATCAAAATTAAGTAAACCGACTCCTCTTATTCTGAACGCTGAGGGAAGAACTGTTGATATGACTGGTAAAGAAGTTCAACTGATTCAGCGTATGCCAACTTTGAAGGCTAATATTAGGGCTCAGAAAAAAGAACAGTTTATTAAATTAAATCAAGAAAAGCAAACCGAAGAATCGAGTGAGCATAAGTTTTATGATACAAGGGTCGAACTGAAGGCTGCGATTAGGCCAAAGAGAAACTTTAAGTTCCATGAAAAGGGAACGTTCGAAAGTTTGGCTCAACGTCTTAGGACTAAAGTATACGAAAACTATATTTTGAAATTAGTTTTAATGATTTTGTTTGATTTTAGGCTCAATTAGAGAAATTACAGAAAGAAATAGCTCAGGCGGCAAAAAAGACAGGTATCAGTTCAGCTGCAAGATTGGCTCTGTTGAGCTCAATAGTGCCTAAAAAGCAAATGGTGAGTCGGGCTAATTTGAAATTGTTTTAAGCTATGAATTAGCCTATTTTCCTGATATATACTAGAGCTTGATTTGGCTGTTTTTTGATCGGAACGAATGTCCTTTGTTTTACATAGAAAGAGGATGAAATACCAGACATAGAGTGGTGGGACAGCTTCGTATTAAAAGATAATAGGTATTCAGCTCTTCCATTTTCTTCTCATTTTACACCTTTTTGCGTTCGATCACTCGTTTTCTGCTCAGATCAATGGCATCTCTTTTGGCAAGAATATCATTTTATTTGATTTTCATTTGCATTTGTTTTATTCTTCTTTTCAGTTATTTAACGTGCATTCAAAATGATAAGGACGGAAGTGAGAAGTATGACGGCATCACTCATTTGGTCGAACATCCAATTCAAATGAAACCTCCGAGTATGAGATTTATTGCTTTATTTGAGTCAATCAGTAGTATTAAATCGTATTATTTTTCTGTACCAACAGATGAACCGACTAAACCTGTTTTATTGCCAGTATTCCTAACTAAAAAAGAGAGAAAAAAATTGAGGCGACAAAACAGACGCGAAGCCTGGAAAGAAAAACAGGAGAAAATACGTATTGGTTTAGAACCGCCGCCAGAACCAAAGGTCAAAATGTCAAACATGATGAGAGTATTAGGTCAACAGGCTGTTCAAGATCCAACTAAGATTGAAGCTCATGTTAGAGAACAAATGGTTAAACGACAAAAGTTAGTCTTAATTATCTTTTCGAACAAAATCACCACAAAAGCTCATGTTTTAATGATTGATTTGAATGTTTAGAGCACATGAAGAGGCGAACGCAGCGCGCAAACTAACTGGTGAACAGAAAAAGCAAAAGAAGCTGAGGAAGACTAAAGAAGACACCAGTCTTGGAGTTCATGTTACCGTTTACCGAGTTCTTAATCTTAATAATCAGGCAAAAAAGTTCAAAGTTGAAGCAAATATCAAACAATTGCTGATGACTGGAGTCATTGTACTCTATCGTAATGTCAATGTGATTGTTGTGGAGGGAGGACCTAAACAACAGAAAAAGTTCAAACATTTAATGTTACAAAGAATAAAATGGGGCGAAGAACAAGCCTCTAAAGATGGAAGTATGAGTTGATTTTAATTGAAAAGAATTGTAGGTTTGACTAAATTTTTCTATTTTCAGCTGAATCTGGAGAAAAGATTGAGAACAAATGTTTTTTGGTATGGGAGGGAACCGCTAAATCACGAGTCTTCGGGGAAGTCAAATTTAAGCTAAGCCCTAATGAAAGTTTTGCGCGAGAAGTCTTCAAGAATCATGGCGTTGAGCATTACTGGGACTTAGCCTATAGTATGTCTATATTAGACGCTAACGACACATAAGAGCCGGCTCTACTATCAATTATTTACTTTCACTAGCATTTGCTCTTTATTTTTATTCATATTCTTCATTCAAGAAATAAAATAAAATTAAATTTATAATAAGTTTACTTTTACTGTCTATTATTTGAAATTGTTTTTAACTTAGGGAAAGAAAATCTGGGTTAAGATAAAGATTGATAATTTCGTTCTAACAAGACGATAAGGTATAGTGTGAGAATAGTGAGAGTATTGTTATTCATTGGACTTACGCGCAGGAAAAAGAAAAGCAAAAAGTTTGCGCCCAACGTGGGGCTCGAACCCACGACCCTGAGATTAAGAGTCTCATGCTCTACCGACTGAGCTAGCCGGGCACTGAAGTTTCACTCACACTATTTCTATATACAAACCTATATTTTGTAAATGAAGTTCTGCTAACTTAGTAATTATTAAAACAATTCAAATTAAATTGAAGTATTGCAGTCAAGTCCATCTAGTTTATAATTCAAAATACTTATAATAAACCTTAATAAATAGAATTATCAAAATTTGAATGACTGTTCGATAATTTAATCAAAATTTGATACATAATGAAAAATCTATTGACAAGAATTTAAAACAGATCGCATTATTCAACCAAATATTTAAATATTAAGTACGATATTGAATGAATGACCTAATCAGACAGGTACGTGACGAGCACTTCTTCGAGCGACGCCATGGACCATGCTTAAAGTACTCAAAAGTGAAGATCCAGGCCCGCACTCATAGGTTTTCGGACAACTAGTACCTTGAGGCCTTTCGTAAATGGTATGAAGAATCTGTTCCCACCTGACAGGAGAACAAATCTGTTTAGCCAGCTTTTGCCTAATAGAATCAACGTCTCTATAGATTTTTGCGTCAACATTTGAATGAACAGGAATTAGAGGTATTTCTAATTTGATGTGTTTTAGTGTTTCTTTCACCACTTGCTTGGCGGGTGCCATCAGACTCGTATGAAAAGCACCAGAAACTGGTAATCGCTTCATTCTTCTAATACCAAAATCTTTAGCATTTGATTGTAAGAAAGAAATGGCATCTTCGTGACCAGCAATCACTTTGCAGTGGGGAAACAGGTAGTTAGCAATGCTGCAAACTGCGAATTCAGGTTCTACTCCTCTTCTAATACACCACTCTCTGGCCGCATGACACGCAAACTGAATTCTTGCGTCTGCGTTGAAAAACACAGTAACCATAGCCGAGGGGACCATTTCTGAGGCATATTGCATGGCTTCGGCACGAACTTTGACTAAACGGAGTCCGTCCTCGTAAGACATTGAACCAGCGAACACAAGAGCGGCGATTTCTCCAACACTGAAGCCAGCAGTAGCCACACAGGCCTCAACATCTCCCCAACCAGTCTCTCTCAAGCGCTCAACAGCAGCCAAAGAGGTGACAAAGATTGCAGGCTGACTGTATTGGGTTTTATTCAAATTATCGGCAGGTCCGTTGAGGCACAGGTCTAACAAATCATAGCCTAATATTTGTTTAGCGATCGTAAACATTTGCATAACATTTGGCGCATCAATCACTTGGTGACCCATTCCTACAAACTGACTACCTTGACCGGGAAATAGAATAATAGTAGTGTCTTCAGGCGCTGTCTTCGGTCGCTCTGAGAGTCTCGACTGATCTCTTCTCGCTATAAATGATTGAAAACTTTTTGTCATGCCTTTACTTTGACCAGTTCTCTCCTCGGGCACTGAGGCATCTCTTAACAGTTCTGTCAAGCTTTTGCCACTCAATGATGCTTTTATTGATTGAAACGTTGAATCCAATGTTTGTGGAGTTTGTTCTGATTTGATTGAATTTTCCTTTTCATCATTGGTTTCACTTGAAAACTGTCTTTTATTTCTCAATATAAGTGACGACAAATTTCTTCTAACACATAATCTTTTACAAATATTGCTCAACATTTTATAGACTAAGTTATGATAAAATCAGTTTGAATGATATATTAATTTAGATTAAAGTGATCAACTCTTACTTTCGCTAATAAATTGTAAAGTTTCGACACTTTCAAAGGTCTGCTTTCGCTGTTTTTCATTCGTAAAACTGATATCTTTGGCAAACAAATTACGTGCCTTTTCTTTAAATCAAACTATTTTGAGGACTGCTTTTGGGTATAAGTAAACATCAAAAATAACTTATAAAATCGATTATAAGAATGATAAAATTCCAAATATCTAATAAGATTGAATTTAAATGACTTTAGAAATTAAATTATATCAAATAAGTTGTATTTAAAAATGTTTAAAAGAAAAAATCGAACAAATAATTAAGAGTTAATAAAGGCAACACTCTCTAGAAGTGATTTAACAATAAAGAGCTATAGATTTGGCGCCAATTTGTTGTTAAAGGGCTTAAAAGTATAGCTTACGATAAGTACTTCGCACTAGACACAAAGACTTTAAAGTTCAACAATTTCTCTTTTGTTTCAAGTTTTTAAACATTATACAAATTAATAATTGTTAGTGACCAATGTCTTCTCGAAGCTCTCAAAGTGAAGCCAGTCGTCGAACAACTCGATCGACGTCGAAGTCGACGCCACAGAAAAGAGAGTCAAGTCCTTCGTCTCAGTTGTCTCGTTCTTCACGTAGCAGAAGAGCGAATGTCAACTCGAAAGTAGATGACTTTTCAGAAAGAAGTACTCGCTCGAACAGAGGCAGAGATTCCTCAGAAGCTTTAAATGCAGGACCAATGACTAATGAAGATATGAATGGATCGCAACCACATTCACAGGCCAGAAGCGAAACTTCTGTCAGAGGAAGCGTCGGACTTCTTAGTGATCCAATCAATTTGAGTTCTCCATTACATTATGGATCAACTGATATGGGAAATCGTTCGCCGTCCATCAGTTCGATGAGAAGTGGTGTCAGTAGAGCTAAGAAAAGGTATGACATCGCCAGTGATTCTCGAGTCGTTCGGCAGATCAATGTTGGGGAGAGCGAGGCACGACCTGATGAGCCCATGCCTGTGGCCACAAGTGATTCACATTCCAGTTCTGCTCCACAATTAGTTATTTGGGGCACTGACGTCTCTATCAATCAGTGCAGAGAAAAATTTAAGCGATTCTTGAAGTATACAGGATTTGATACTGAAGTATTAGAATCAGACGAATTGCAAGCCAGTGACGTCGGTATTCCGATGGACACTGACTCTCAACTGGTCAAAGAAAGACCTTACTATATCAGAAAACTGCATGAGATAGTTATAATCGGCGAACCATTTCTCAACATTAACTGCTTACACGTTCAAAAGTTTGACTCAACTTTGTATCGACAACTTGTTTGCTATCCGCAAGAAGTCATTCCAACTTTTGATATGGCTGCCAATGAGGTCTTTAATGAACTCTATCCTGAAGGTATTCCAGAAATGGATCGCATATATGTCCGACCTTATAATGTAATGAAAACATCAAACTTGAGAAATCTGAATCCAGAAGATATCAACCAATTGGTGACAATTTCAGGAATGGTTATTCGTTGTTCCAATATAATCGCTGAAATGTGCGTGGCCTTCTTTGAGTGCACAGTTTGTAATTGGAGTGTAACCGTTGAGGTCGATCGTGGATGTATTGCTGAGCCTCACGTGTGCCGTCACTGCAATACAAACTTTTCATTTCGTTTAGTACACAATCGCTCGCAATTCACGGATAAGCAACAAATCAAACTCCAAGAATCACCCGATGATATGCCTCCTGGACAGACACCATATACTGTGCTGTTGTACGCTTGCGCTGATTTGGTGGATAAAGTCCAACCTGGAGAGAGAATTACTGTTACCGGCATTTATAGAGCCACTCCTATTCGAGTTAATCCGCGACAGCGAAATGTTAAATCAGTTTACAGAACACACATCGATGTGGTTCACTACCGCAAAATAGAGAACAAGCGTTTGCATGATGACGGATATGAACTGAAACTGTCAAAAGAACGCATAGATAAGTTGATTGCACTCTCAAATATGCCCGATATCTACGAAAGACTTGCATTTGCTTTGGCCCCAAGTATTTACGAGCACGAAGACATCAAAAAAGGCATTTTGTTGCAACTGTTTGGTGGCACGAGAAAAGAGTATAACATATCAGACAATAACCCGTCGGGAAAACTGAGGAGTTTTCGTTCTGAACTGAATATATTGCTTTGTGGAGATCCAGGTACTAGTAAATCACAACTCCTTCAATATGTATACAATTTGGTACCAAGAGGTCAATACACCAGTGGCAAAGGTTCCAGTGCTGTCGGTCTGACTGCTTATGTGACTAAAGATCCAGACACCAAACAAATGGTTTTACAAACTGGTGCTCTTGTATTGAGTGATGGTGGAATTTGTTGTATCGATGAGTTCGATAAAATGAGTGACTCCACTCGTTCAGTCTTACATGAAGTTATGGAACAGCAAACACTTTCGATCGCGAAAGCAGGTATTGTCTGCCAGTTGAATGCTCGTACTTCTATTCTGGCGGCTGCGAATCCAGTCGAATCACAATGGAATAAAAATAAAACTATCACTGAAAACATTCAATTACCACCAACTTTGTTGTCAAGGTATCATTCAGTTAGAAATCTATTTTGATATTATATCTCTTTTTGAATCAATCACTTAATTCTGTATTAATTGGTATCTTATAGATTTGATCTGATATTTCTTTTATTGGATCCACAAGACGAAGAATACGATAGGCGTCTTGCGAGACATTTAGTTTCACTCTATCATCGTTCGCGTGAAGATGAAAATCTTGAATTTCTAGATTTAAGTCTCTTGAAAGACTATATCGGATACGCGCGCATGAACTTTCATCCGGTCCTCTCAGAAGAAGCGGCTCAAGCCTTAAAGCACGCATACGTTGAGATGCGTAAAGTTGGATCAGGAAAAGGACAAATCAGTGCATATCCTCGTCAACTAGAATCACTGATTCGTTTGGCTGAAGCGCACGCCAAAATGAGATTCAAGAATGTAGTCGATATATCTGATGTGGAAGAAGCACGAAGGCTGCATCGCGAAGCCATTAAACAATCAGCAACTGATCCATTGTCAGGAAAAATAGATATTTCTATTTTGACAACTGGTATGAGTGCTACGACTCGAAAGAGACGCAATGAGTTGTCTCTTGGATTGAAGCAACTGTTGGAATCGATGCGAGCTGAAAAGACTGGTCAAAGTGAGTCACAGATGCAGTTCAATTATCAACATGTCTTCAATGAATTCAAAAACTCGACCACCGTTATGGTCTCCAGAGATATGTTTGACGATGCGCTCAAGAATTTACAAGACGAAGGATTCCTCGCTTTGATTGGAACTAAATCTATAAGACTTACTACATCTTAAAATCGATATTTAATTACTTATCACTTAAATATTTTGAATCACTTGAGGAACTGCATTATTAATGATGTTAATTGATTTTTATACTTTGATTCTTAAACTAATTTAAAAAAGTTTTAAACTGTATTTTCATACTAATCGAACATGATGTTTAATCATAGATAAACTTCTATGACAATCAGTCAGTTTATGCACACTTTTAATGTATTAAATTCTAATAATCTTTCAATAAAATCTTTTTAAATATTAATCCGTTTAGCTTTAACGGTTGAAACATTGCAGGCATAACTTTTTGATGAGGTTCTAATCCTTAAAATAAGTATTTTATATGAATATGAAATAAGAAGTTTTACAAGGCTATACTTAAACTCAAATTCGTCAAACCCTTTGCGTGGTTTTTAACGGATTTGGTCAACTTTTGATAGTTTTACTCTGAGTATTTAAATGAACCTGTATTCATATTTTGGTCAAATGATTGATTAAGACAAAAAGTTTATTATTGGATTCTTTTATTCATTAATACACAGATATTTGAGCCAACAGTAAATGTTGAAAACCACCGTTAATAACAGGGATTTCAAAATCGTTCATATTTAGAGTACGTTTTTATGAACGATTCAATGCTTTTATAGTAAACATGATTTTAACGGCATTATTTAATCAACTTTAAATTAATTGATTTATTAGCAAACAGATATGTTTTGATTCATCATTATTTTGATTAAGACCTCAAACTTCATTAAATACTGTTAAATATAAACATAAAATAACACTAACTATTATGATTCAAATAAATATCATTTATTGATTCATCAAATTTAATTCACTTTTATACTATTTGTGTGTAGATTTACTTTTCATTAATCTTATGGTAATTGATTGCAAATGAAAGTTGTGTTCATTTATTTGAATAACCGATCAATTTATTATCGAATCAATAGAACTGAGAGATGACTCACATTAAAAATCTAAGACATCGATGCTTTTTTGATATAAGTATCGGTCAAAAAAATGGTCAGTTATGAAGCTTAATTTGTCAACAATCATGTATTTATTGATTTAAACAAACGTTTAATCCAATAGTTGGTCGAATCGTATTTGAACTGTTTAATGACGTTTGCCCGAAAACCTGCGATAATTTCAAATCTCTTTGTACCGGTATTTAAACGTTTCTAATATGAATCAATTTCAATTTCAATTTCAATTAAATCGCAATTTATCGATTGATAGGCGAGAAAGGAATTGGAAAAACAACAGGAAAACCTCTGCACTACAAGAATGTGATATTTCACCGCGTGGTCAAAAACTTCATAATACAAAGTGGTGACTTCTCTATGGGTTAGCATTTGTTGCTCATTAAATCATTCACGTCTTTAATGATTCATACATTTTTGTCAGTTAATAAAATAAGTTTTCATAATCAAATAAATTACTGATACAGGAAATGGAAGAGGAGGCGAATCCATCTATGGCGGAACATTCAATGGTATTCTTCAGCGTCTTATTAGTCCCAATCTTAATTTTTATCTCATTATAGATGAAAGTTTTGATATAAAACATGATAAACCATTTCTTCTGTCAATGGCTAACAGAGGAAAGAATACAAATGGATCACAATTTTTTATGTGAGTTTAAACACATTTAAAAAAGTTTCTGTTTTAAAATATAGTTTTGATTTCAGTACATTAGCTCCTGCACCACATTTGGATGGGTATGATATGAGTTTGAGTAATTTCTGATTTTTGTGCTTAAATATTAAGTTTTATTATAGAGTACATGTAGTATTTGGTCATGTTTTATCGGGACAAGAAATAATTAGAGAAATAGAGAGTCAACCAATAAATGAAGACTGTAGACCATTAGTAGATGTGGTCATCTCCAATTGCGGAGAACTAATTCCTCAAATCAAGCCTAAAGGTTGAAAAAACGCTTCATCTTTTAATTTATAAAGATTCTAATTAAAAACTCATTATATAAACGATTAAATGACATTTTTATCTTTAGATAAGAAGAAAAAGCACAGAAAAGAGAAGACCAAGAAATCGGATGGTGAAATATCAAGTGAAGATGAAGAAAAGGATGGCAAGGAATCAAAGGACAAAAAGAAAAAAGAAAAGAAGCATAAGAAGCACAAAAAATCTAAAGATGAGTCCAATACTAAGAAAGAAGAAGAAAAGAAAGAGTGAGATATTAATATTGATTAAGAGAGTCTGGGGAAAAAGCATTTACTTAATTGCATGCTTCATGCCTAAAAAGTGCATTTCGGCCAGTGTTCGCTCATTCCTAGGCCATAATTTTCATGCTTATTTTGAGAATTTTCCGCACATTTTATAAAAGTTAGCTATTCAGAAAATAATGATTTTAAATAGATATTACTTAGTTTTAGGTTTGCAATCATCTTCAAACAATCGAATGTAATTCTATTTTTCGACTCGTTAGAATATATATTCTTTGGTTGCTGAACAGAAATTTTCAAGTTGATATTAAATTTTGAGATTGCTTTTTCAAAATACAAATCAACTTTAATTCAAAAAGTTTTAAAAATTACACTAAGTGCTAAAGCTTGCCTTAGTTTCAAATTTTATATCCAAAAACAGTATTAATTGAAGTTTTACTGATTTAATGATAGCATAATTTAGAGAAAAATGTAAATTGAACGTGCTTTTTCTCTGGTCTTTATTTAACTTAAACTCTAACTATTGTAATAAATGAAAATTTTTGAACAGAAACAAAAACGTAGATGAATATAACGTCGAATGCTCTGTAAAACCAGAAGAGATACCAGAAATTCCTGCGAATAACTTTTTGATGCGTAAAACTGAACGAGAAAAGAACGAAGCAGCAGGAGAAACTCAAAACCCGAGAGAAGAGATTAAAAGTAATTATGAAAGAAGAAGGAGAAGTCCTCCAACCTCGAGGTCTGGCCGTAAAATCAAAGGAAGAGGTTTTAGAGTGAGTGATGCAATTTCATTTGATCTTTTATTTGTGTGGTCGATGAAGGACAGGAAAATTTGGACTATAGATTCGGATTTCTTGTTCAAAGTAACACTAGATTTGATTGCTTCTTGTCGTGTATATAATCGATGCAAATTATTTATCAACTGACTGAAAGTTTAGTGCATTTACAAGTCATAAGTAGTATCAAAAATGACTCGAACAAAATCATTAATTGATCAAAAGAGATTATTGAATAATTAAGAAACCAAATCAGCGAGAGTTATCAAAGTTTTGACTTTATGTATTGTTTTGACGTAGAATCCGAATGTGTGACCCTTTTCTTCTCTGACTGTTATAGTTTTGTTATTTAAAGAGAGAAAGTCTTTTCCCAACTCTTTAGACTTTAAGAGTAATTGAATGTTGTCTGTTCCCAAGTATATTTTAGTGAAATATTTTTAAAAATTTCATAACTTTGATTAGCGTTATCGAACTCCAACTCCCGATCATCAACGTTCTGGTAGTGAAACACCACCTCATTGGCGATCTGCACAGTCAAGACTTAAATCGCTAAAAGAAGTTGTTTCTGCTAGTAAAAGGTATAACCAGATTAATAGAGTTTCGAAAAGTAATTTTATTGATTTATTTGCAGATCAGAACGTCGTGACTCACGAAACACAGAGAGATCACGCTTTGACTCGAGAAGAAGCTATCGACCAAGGTTTGTTGAGAACTAAATTTAATTGAGTTTTAATTTGAATTCTAATTTAGATATGAAAGCGAGGACTACACAAACCGTGATTTCAATAGAAACGAAAGGTTTCAAAGAGAATCTAATAATGACGAAAACATCAACAGACAAAATAGTGGTAGAAAGAGGATTTTCACCGAAGAACCTCCGAGCCATAAGCGATCCAGAAGAAGTCCATCTCCGAGACAAAGCTATGATAATAACAGAGATTGTAACCAGAACAAAGATGAAGAGACGAGAGTTAAGGTTAACAACTCTTCGAATGACGAGTTTATTAAGTACCCTGAACGAAGAGAAACCACTTATTCAACTGACAGACATTTCGTTAAGTCTGAGGCCAAATTAAATACTGTTAACGAAGAGTTCGAGTCAAAGAAGAATAGAAATAGCGTGGAGAACAATTCATCGCACGAGAAGCGTAATGACAAGCGACACAATGAAAGCTCTTTTGATTTAAAAGATATTCCGCTCCCAAATACTAATGATTCGATTAAGGTTTAGATTAATTTTGCTTTCGATGATTTTTGTTTTGATAAATCACATTTTGAATTATTGTTATTATAGAGGGATTCACCTGAGAGACAGCGAAGAAACCGAAGAGAGCGTTCGAACGAAAGCGATTCAAAAAGTAATAATAGATCGAAAAGAGAAGACACAGATAAAAGAAGTCATTCCAGAGATGAACGTTATTCATCGCATAGAAAGGCATCGTCTCGTCGTCGACATCATTCATCAGATTCTGCCTCAAACTCTTCAGTTTCATCAACTGATTCACGGAATAAGAGACATTTAACTAAAAGACGTTAAGAGTAATTTAAGCAAACGATTGGCTTATTTTATCGTTTTTGACATTCAAGTAATAAACTGATTAGTCAGAATCGATTTAATTCGTTTAAAGTATGAAATGCATGACACAAATCAAGTTTTCATCGCACATTTAATTGAAATATTTTATAAAATGATTTTTTATCAGTAATCATTTAAATTCGTGTGAAAACTTCTTAATGAGTGAAATAAATTATTTGGTAATTTGTTTAAACCTTGTATTCAATGTGAAAGTATTATTCGGTTGATCATATGTGAAGAAAATAGAGCTGAAATTTAAGTAAACAATTTAGCAATTATATGAAGGACAATATTCGAGATATTGTACAGAAAAATCATATCAACATTCAATGATCTAGTAAGGGTATTTTTAAATGTGTCACCGAAATTCTAGTCTTATTTCGGTCCTTTGACCAGTTTATACTTTTGTTTACGAATCAAAGGTTGGACAGTTATGCTTTCATATAACTTTAAAACCAAATTTATTTCGCTACAAGTTTTCTATTGTATTCAACAAAAGTCGGTTTATGAGGAAGCAATGAACAAAAGTTTACTTGAGTGCAATTAGGAAAAATTACATAGTTTGTGAAATTTCCCAAAATGTTTTCCAAAATGAGAAGTTGCATAAGAAAAGTTGCCATTTGATCCCCTGTTAGCGAGTTAATGTCAGGTTTGACAAAAGCAAGTTTGCTCAAAATGCTATTTAGCATAAGTTTTCCTTTTATTATTGACTCGCATTAGACATACTTTTGGATAGTTAATAGTGTTATAGTATGAAAGACTAAATTAGTTAAACTAAACTAATAAGAGGTCAATGAAAAGTAGTTAAATTTAGCACAAAGTTATTTAGTGCTATTATTCCCAAAGCCGTATTATATTTATTCACTTTAACGACTGATAGTTTTGATAAACAGAAAAAGTTGTAAAACTGCTATAAGAGTGACCTCATACTTGGTGAAAAGCATCTATCCAACCGTAAGGTTTAACTACAATCCGATAAATATTTTCACAATATCATTGAGTCTTATCTCATTTATTCAATATTAATACAAATAGTATTGTGTATTAAGCAAAAAATAAGTTTAATAAGAAAGAGAGAGAGGGAATCACTCGTTGAGTTTGCTTTTAATATTAAGCGTTCTCTTATTGTGTCACACGATTGTGTCTCTTACTGATGGCAGCCATAAATGATTCCAATCATATCTGTATTGAAAACAAACAACACGTTAAACTCAATGGCAATCTGACTAATCCTCAAACTGACAACTCATTAAATATGTCAACTGAACAACAGTTCAAAGCTGCTGTTAATGTGATCAGAAGTCTACCAAAAAATGGTTAACATTTGTTTGTTGCCTTTTTGCCTCTTTCCTTCTTAACAAATACGAGTCTCATCTCTTTTACTAATTATTTATTTATTTATCATTTATTTTCTGTTTCATTTTAATATTCAACTTCTTTTCAATCTTCTTATGAAAACTAATTATTTTTGTTGAAACTGAAAAATCTAATTTTATTTATTATTTAATTTGAATTTAATCGTTAATTGTTTATATCTTAAGTTTTGGGAATTGAGTTTTTGTTAATTGATAGTAACATTAAATGTTAATTAACTAATATTTTATCTGATGATCACTCAATTTAGCCGTAAGTTAGTGTTGAATAGTAACATTTATACTGATAAATTGCAATTAATGATCCTTTAATTAAACTTTAGTCTAAATTATTAAATAACTAAATGCTTATTTTACGAACGTTTTAGTTTGACTCAATTTATGTTTTGGTCATTTAAAGCAAATTCGCGAGTAGTTTGTATTTTGTATTGAATTGGTAGTGGAGCATAAGATTTATTTTCTTTAATCAGTCAAATTGTCATGGTTTTACAGCTATTTCATTCATAATTTAAGTATTAGCCTCAATCAAATTATCAGTGATAGCAGATTTATTCTCACATTTCTTCAATAGTCGACAAGTTTTGGAGTGTTTTGTTTTAAAGAAGTACCTGAAAATTGCAATAATAGATAACCTGATTTTAGTCTATTTTGGAGAACTTATAAATGTGTTTAAGGAAGTGCTCATTATTTCTGCTTCAATGCTTTTTTTACGACCAACATATAAATAAAGTTTCAAATCAATTAAAGCAGTATTCCTTGATCTATAACTAATTTATTAATTTTTTCAAAATTGAACACTAGGCCCGTTCCAGCCGTCAGATGAGCTAAAATTAAAGTTTTACGCATACTTCAAACAAGCGACCGAAGGACCAAATGAAACCAGAAAACCAGCCTTTTATGATATCGTCAACAAATACAAATGGGAGGCCTGGAAAAAGTTGGGAAATATGTCTAAGGAAACTGCGATGCAATCATATGTCGATGAGTTGAAAAAAGTTTGTGTTTATTTTCCTCTTTAATTCAATAGATTTTTTAATTTATAGCTTCTATTCACCGATAGGTTGTAGAGACCATGTCCTTCAATGAATCGGTGTCTGATTTCTACGAAGTTTTGGGACCATTCCACGAATTTTTGCCACCAGAAAGCATTGCATCTCTTCAGACGTCAAACCATAAAGTAAACGGTGATAAGGAAGATATTGAAAAAGATATAAGATGTGAACAGGAAATCAGTATGTCTTGCATTGAATAAATGTACACTTGGCTTAATTTGATTGTGCTATTTGTCTGTATTCAGTTAGAGTTGGGAAGAAGCCGTCAAAAAATCTATACAAAGGTGTGCTTTAATGCCTTAATAAATTTGTTGCTTTTCTCATCAACTTTTAACTATTTTTGATACTTATATTTCATAAGATTGCTTTTGAATAAATGTTTTCTGCGTGCTTTCACGAACAGTTTAAAGCTTATCATTTTTGACAAGTTTTATATATGATAAGTTTGATTCACTCTGATTTACTATTTTTGAAAAAATATTTTCACTTTTTATTTGAGTTGTTGGTCCAACTAGAGATTTGCACAAATAGATTTCAACTTATTGAGCACTATAGAGAATAGAATGAAATGTTTCAGAAATACTTTTTCAACAATAATAATCGTTATGACTCAGATTGAAAATTGCTATCTAAATGAATGACATTCTTTTAAAATTGTTGATTTTTACGAATGAGTGGTTGCAATAAGACTATATTCAAAACTATAATGACTTGCATCAGATTTTTATAAATGCTTTTATTGGGATATTCCCACAATGATATTTTTAATGCCAAGTAAATACAAGCAAAATTGAGTCCAACAGTAGTCTGTCAAAACTATTTTTATGAATGAGTAATAATGGAGAAACTAATTTCCGTTCTTTCAAATTAGTTAGACTAAATTTAAAATAAGATTATTCATAAATTGTTGCAGTCAGTCAATCAAATATGAACTTTGGCAAATTTCAATTGAGTCTATAAGCTTGGTTCAGTATAGTTAAAAAAAATAGGTTTATAATTAGAGTAATTAAGTCTATTTGCTGAACAAAATCTCATCAACTCAGTATTTATTGATCAATAATTCGGTATTTATTCGAATTGATAGCCTTATTCGTGTGATGGCGATTAACTATTGTCAACACGTGTTGACCCAATATTTTCTTAAAGAAAACAACTTAATAGTCGCCAAGTTTTATAACTCAAGTTTAATCTAACGAATAGTTTTATTCTAAATTAAAAATTAATAAAGCTTAGAGGAAAGTTTACCCAATAGATAAAAACTAATTGAAGAAAATATATCGTAAATTTAATCTTTCTCTTTTTGAATGTAAGATAATATAGATTTAAACACTTCTAACAAGTCAGTATGATATAGTATTTATACTTGTAAGTCATAGAATCAAATGAAACTGATCAAAAACTTTTACTTTATATCGATAGTTGTCCCACATTTCTGACCAATAGTTGATTACTTAATCTATTTTCGTTTTACCTACTTTTTTCAACTTTGTTTTCTATTAAACTTTTTCATTTGCTAGTAGCCATTTAGTAGTTACTTAACTTGTTTTTTATTCTTATTAGATTTTACTTTTTTTTGAAAGAGTGATTCAACTTAAATAAAGTGAAATTTGTAGCTATTGTTACTAATGAAGACCTGTTTCAGTGACACGGAAACTTTCATATATCACTCAAAATCAGTATCCCATCGACTGTGTATTGGAGCAACAAATAGAAAGATTGCTAAAAGCTCTGCAAAGCCGACAATACCTGATGACCCGTATTGTTAGCCACATGATTCTATTTCGTAGTAACAAGAAGGCAGAAAAATGCTTTAATATTTAATGTAGTTCTTATGATCATTATTCCACTACTAAGCTATTCAGTTATTGTTTTTTCACAGGTAGAATCCTTAAGTTAGATTTCAATTAGAGAGATGACAATTTGATAAAGTTGTGTTTAATTGTTTCGTTCTTATTGACACCTAAATCGGTACTTTTACTGAATGATATGATTTTTCTATCATTTTTTGTTTGATTAGTAGTGAATATTCTGAAGGAGTTTTTCTCATTGCAAGTACTATTTTTAAAACTTTAAATTCAATAAATTGATTGATATTCAAATGCTTAATGATTGCTTGAAAATGGCTTGACTGTCCTCTAATTTCGATTATATGCTTTTAATGATACAAAGATTATACAACCAAATGTTCTTATCAAATGAAAAATGATAAATAAGTTTTCTTTTCCTTTTGACTGACTTTCTGCTTATTTAATGTAAGTTTTGAACGAAACCAAATCGATTTGAAAGCATAACATGAAAGTTAAATGCGCTCTAAGCTCTCATCAGTTATTCTCTTCACAGTTTATTTTATTTAGTAATGAACTAAACTAATTTAATCTATTTTCATGCTTTCAGATACTCCTCGTATTAACGGAGAAGAAGATTTTGGAATTGATAGTGAAGGTGAAGAATTCTCAGATACATACGATCACATTGGAGATGTTAGTACTTTCAGACATTTTTAACTAAGAATATTTGATAAATCGATTGGTATTATAATAGTATTAATGTTTTATTTATCACTACTGAAAGGACGGACAAATTCCAATCGCAGCACGAAACGGAACCGACTGTTCAATCGACGAAATAATAGAAGCTCGAGGTGGTGCTGATTCTAATCCTTCTGCTACCATATCTCCATCGAATTCGTCAAATGTCAGAGGAGTTTCATCTGTTAGGGCTAGAAATGTTAGAGGTATTGTTCAATCAAACATTTTTCGGCTAATTATCTTCTGATTATCGATTGTTATGTGGTGATAGAAACACGAATGCCTGTCACACAAGGCGTGGGCTCATCCAATAGTCGAGGTTCTGGTGGAACAGGTGGTGGTAACGGATCTAATCCTCAAGACTATTCAATTGGTATTAATGAACAATTGGCTTTAGCTGTGATACGTCTTCAACAGAGTATGGATCAAGTGGTCAATAGACTCGACACACTCGAATCAATGCTCACTCGTGATAGTCAGGTAATTAATTTTATTTTTAGTTCATGTCCGATATTAACATTAAATTTTTGACTGATTTATCACACAAGTCGAGGTCGCATACTCGAAACAGGTCCAATTTGTGGCCATTTGAAGACATTCGTCCGCATACTATTTTTGTACTACTAGTTTGGCCTTTTGTCGCTCAATGGATTGTACATTACATAAGACAAAGAAGGCGTAAATAATTTGTTAAAAACTGACAGATCGTCGGCTGAGTGTTATGAGCTGTTCTGGGGTTGAATTAGGAAACAGACTTTTATAGCAGTGACCCGACAAAATACTTATAAATATATGAGAGTATGATTTTTTATTTTATAAATCGGTTATTTTATTTACGTTATTAAATACACTGTTCTATAGCTCATCAAGTATTGCAATTTGATTTAATGTTGTTTCAATTTATCATACAATAGGTGTTTAATAAAGTGGTTTCTAATATACAATTTTTAAAAATTTTACAATACATACAAAATTGATGTCTACATCAAAAAGATTGTATTGCAGTGCAACAGATGAGAAATAAACACATTTTACAACTAGTGGAATATAATAATCTAAACCTTATTCTCTTGAAAGATGAGTAAAAATGAAATATACATATAAAATGCTATTGTTATTTTAGCACATGATATAAAATTATTAAATGCGCTCTAATTTAGTCAACACTAGCGTTATTAACAGTTAATTCTCGCGCGTAACTCGTATTTCAAAATCTAAACATTTTTTGGTAACCAATATTGCCATTAATTATATTAATTCTTTGCTTTTATGCTATAAACAAACAGATTTTTAAAAAATAAAACTTTTCAAAATAATAAATAAACTGTAATGGTGTCGATTATCGTTATTAAAATTTGTTTAATTGAACTTATTTTTAGTCAGTATTGTTGTAAATCTCGTTCACTAAGTCTGAAGTTTAAGAGTAGCAACACTTCATTATGGACTTGATTGAACGCCAATTCACAGCAACACTAAATGAAAACTGCTTTCGAAACAAAGGATTTCGACACGAATCTCAATCATATTTTTCCTAAATTAAATCTTAAATGACTTAAAGAGAGGCTCGTATTTCGGTTGAAATAAGAGTAATGAAAAGTTAGGATAGATGTGAAAAATAGATCTGAATTATAACTAGGAGAATAAGAGATTTGTATTAATTAGACTTAGAGAGAAGTGCTATATAAAGATACGATTATTAAAAATACTGTAATGTCTGAGTCCTATGTGCTGAGCCGATAGCGTAGAATTGTTGCCGTTGTGGTGTATTCCGTGATGAACTGCTCCAGAGCTCCAATCATGCGTTCCAAGAGCTGAACGATAGTGTTTGCTCGAAGTCTTATTAAAAACTGGCAATAATTCATTTGCTTCGCTTGAGAGCACTTTCAAATAAATAATGGCATCAGTGCCATAACCTTCAAGTGATGAAATAACAAGATCTCCCTGAAGATAACGAGCATAGAGACGAGATAGAGGCAAACCGTAACCATAGCCAGCCAACGGTGCAGAATTGATGCCTGAGACAGATGGCTTGGGAGCTGTCGAATACCTGAAATAAAGACGCATTAGAAAATTTGATTGCATTTAGATTTAATTAAATAGAGTTTACATGTAGTGAAATAAGACATCACTCAACGAACGAGGGATACCACCGCCTTTGTCGCTTATCTAAAGATACACATCAATCCAATTATTAATCAAATGATTGAAATAAAAATCTCACAAATTACTCTTAATGTTAAATCTTCTTTTCCCTTAACGAGTGTAACATGAATTGGAGGTAAATCTTCATTACTTCCGTGGAACTCCACAACTGCTCTCATCGAGTTTTTGAACAACTCAAAGAGCATATGATAGAGATGTGACGGCACATAAACCAATGATATCGGAGCTGAAGGGCCAGAAACTAAAAATGAATCAAACTTATTAAAATTGATACTCGAGTAATTTGATTCTGACTTACCATTGTGTTGTTCAATAACGAGATCAGGAGAAGTCATATAATATTGATCACAAAGAAACTTCGCATTTTCGTAGGCATCATAAATGACTGACTTGACATTACACTTAAAGTGGGACAATTCAAATGGTCAAATTTTAGAATTTTGGCTAAGCAGCAAACAATTAATTATTCTTAAACCTATCTAATTTAGACACTCAGTTAAATGGTTTTTAATGAACAATAAAAATAAGCCTTCATTTTCTGTGGATATTTTAGTCTATTTTTAAAAATCATTTAACTGAGTGTGAGAGAGAGAGGTGTTAGTTATATTCACATTTGGATCGATGCAACCAATATGTCTGGGATTATTGAGAGCCAGATCAGCACCAAAAAGAGCCGCATGTTGATTGATCAACATTCTTATTGATATGCGACTCATGTAAAATCTGTTTAGAAAATATTGAATGCAATGTTCTGTTTGCTGATCCAATTGATGTGTTTCTTTAAGTTCGAGTACCCCCTGTGCCATAGTTTGTACTACATTTGAGTGCCTGTTCCTAATTTTGATGAGTGTCTCGCAAAATTGTTCCTGCGTTTTTCTCAAATTAGCGTCTGACTTTTCGAAAGTAAGAATTTCTTCGAAACTTCTTTCGTACCAGCTCTGCACCAGTTCGACGCTTGGCATTCGAAGCAAGTTTTCTGGAAGCAGATGAAGTTCTTGCATGATGTTTGCTAATCGAACAGGTAGTTCTTTACGCAAAAATATGAATGACGTCTTTTCGCAAGCCTTCTTGCCTGAAAAATATAGATAACAAGTATAAGAACATAATATATTGTAAACAAAGTGATTGTAAACAAATTTGAAGATCTATTTTCACATAATTATGATATGACGTGTTTCATCAATAAGGGATTATGTTACTGTTTCTTCTAGAAATTCTACAACCTTTTTTAGATACTTCTTTTTAGAAGTTTGCCATTTTTTTAACAATTGACAATTTTTCTAGAATTCAGTGTGATCATTTTCATTAAATCCTTCACAACTTTACGTAAATGAATTTTCAAATTATTGCTAAGCTTTTAACAAATATTTGCAAGAAGTCATATTGTTACAAGAATGAAATTATGCCTAAACCACTGTTGTTTTCGTAACCGCATATTTCTCTCAATTGAGGCAATCGGAAAATAACTTATTGAATAAAAAGTTATTAGTTAGAAATTATGAATTATGTATCAGAAATTAGAAGCTATGACATCCTTCTAATTCACGTCAATATTTTGGAAAAAGTGAACGTCATTGAGTCACGAGAGCTTATATTCTGGAACAAAATCAATTTGAGCCTTGTTTATGATTGTCATTACGTAACTGATAAAAACAATATCAGTTATGGGAACGAACTCTACTTTTTGATACACTTGTTGGCAATGAAGTTAGGCATAACTGTTTAGATAATGTTTGACTCAATTTCAACAATAACTTATGAGTAAGACTAAAAAACAATAATATGAATGACTAATCGTTGGTTGAATGCAGGTAAGAATGCAGGTAAGACGAACAGTTATTGAAAGTGGGTTTCAGATCCGTCTCCAGTTCCTTAATAGACTCATGGATATAATGATTTAAGCAATTATTTAAGCCTTGGGAAAATTACAATTTTCTCTTATCTGAAGCCTGAGAATCGAGGACATGAAGGATAAAATACTAGAACTTCAAACGAATTACTGAAATCACTTTTCTGATAGAAGTCAACTACAGTGATTAATTATAATTTGATTGTATTTAATCAATAAACTCGTGAATCTATTCGCAAAATCAACATTTTTATGAATCAGTTATCAATAAGTTTGGCGTATAAGTAACGGAGAATTTAAAGCCTTTAAGACCCTACTGTTACTTAAAGCAATGAAACCGTCACTTAAACAAAATCATGTCTTTATGCTTTTACTTATCAAATCTTTATGTCATCAAAATAAAAAATAAGTCATGTATTAAAGATAATAACTCATATGATTACATTAGTTCAAAGTCCATTATCGTAGACTTTAGACTTTGAAATGTTTGCAAATTACACACATTTCTAACATGAATTTGTTCTAGAAATTCATTTCGAGTCAAGTCTAATCAACAATTCAATTGTTTCATTCAGACTTATATCAATCGATTGTTATAAGGGATCTATTTGTTTAAACTACAAATGCTGAAACATTGAAATTGAGCTAAGTTACAAGCTTACTGTTCGACTGAATTGACTGCAAAGTTTAAGTTATTTAAAGATAAAAAGCAGAGTTAATAGAAATTAATCTAAATTTAAGTGAGATATCTGATGGAGACAGGTTTCGATTTTTTATATTATTTCTTCGAATAAACTAAATAATTAGTGTTGGGAAAAAACATAGCTTAATTACACTTTGAAGGTCTAGTTATTATATTTCTTCATTCGTTATGACGTCAAATCAATAATATTGAATTATTCAATTATGAATAAATTAACCAAACTTGTAATTAGTAATCTTTAAAGATATTGTTAGTTATATTCCATGAAACGATAAATCTATGGATTGCATAAAATCTCATTCATAGCAACAGAAAAATAGGATTAAATCTTCTTATTGATAACTGATTATTATTATTATAGCTTATAATCTTAAAGGATTCACTACTCTTCTATAATTGATTGGCTTTAGATTAATAACTAATAAGACATTAAAAGTTAGCTAAAATGTCCATTTAAATTTGATTGGTTGCGTTCAATTGAACAAATCAATAGAGTTCAATGGATTTATCCGATTGAATGTGCAAAGCACTAGTGAGCAGTTTTACATTAATATTTCAAAGGTAGCTCATATAATATTTTATTAAAATCTCTTTTTTTATTAATACGCAACTGCTTTCATAAGACTATTTCAAAGTCTTGGAATATCTTCCGAATTCTTAACATTAAAACAAGTATTTGATACTTGACAACGAAAAATTCAAGACTTGAGGACCTGTTTTGTACCTTGACTTAAATTTGAATCTAAAAGTGAACGTACTCGTCATTGACTCAGATTATGAGGTTGACTCTTCAAACACACCTTCAAAGCGAGCCCCTCGCAGACATCACAACAACTGTCTCTTAATGAATTTTGGCAAATCAAAAAGAGCCACTTTTTGCTCGTAAACACAAGTCTAAAAAATTTGTGATTCTATCATTTTGTTTCGTTATACGGCTTCCATATTGACGAACAACTTATTCTCAATATTAAGGCGAAAGTAAATGAAACTTTCATTTAGATATTTATTTTTAGACTAATTTTCAAACACTTAGTCTTAGATAACTTTAAGGAAAACTCGCCAAATTGCCTCAGTAGTTATTTCTAATAAACAGATAAGTATCAGACGCAAGACTTACCAAAATCGATGAACTGTTTTATCGAAAGTGGCGAAGGATTAAAACGCGAATAATAGTCGAGAAATTTAGTTAAATCTCGACATAGAATAGCTGTAAACCTCATGTTTTGGCTTTAGATCGATTCTAAGCAAATATATGCCAATTGCGTGATGTGACTAATACTAAAAATAAACGAAACCACACTTCATTAGAGATTATTTCAATTATTGAGAATCAAATCGAAATCAAGTGACGAATGCTTACGTCAAACTAAATTCAGTGCCAATTGTTAGAATAGTATTAATATGTTATTCGACTATCCAGTAATCCAATATTCGATATTCAATATACAATCAATTACTTTAACACTAAATGTTAATTTGTTTTCATAAAATGATTGAACTTTTTTTCAAACTAAATATCAAACTGTTTGAAGAATCCATAATTTAATGATAAATATTTGTTTATTGGAAGCAATAGTGACTGAAGGAAAGTCGTACAATTTCTAAACAGTATTAATAACGTTATGAAACTATTCGTACCTTCTCGCAACTCAATCCAAGTCTCTATATGTTTCTACACAATTTTGCTTTTAATACACGCCTCTATTCCATCATAAGTGAAGGTGTGTTACGTATGCTTCCTTTTCATTGGTTCACACACATGTGGGTACGTTATGGTTTGGTTGGGATTTTTCCGCTTTTATCTTTCTCTCTTTTAATTAACTTCAAAACTTCGGACTATTCCTAAAACCATTATCCATTTTCTAAATTAACGGTCTCTATTTAGGTTATTGTTATTTGAACTCATTTTCAAAGCCATTTCAACATATACTTCAATTGAAATTAAAACATACTGAAGACTTACTTCACGATAATTCAAATCTTTATTAATATATGTTCGAAACGAATATTCCCTGTAATTTCAAAGTTGACCGATTTGTAAGCTTTGAATTGAATACAAGTTCAAGCTTCATCTCAATCAAACAGATTCTTAACTCTTTTAGAGCTGCTGTAACTTTAATCCAATGAGTTAATCATTTGCATAATCTAATCTGATTTTTGTATTTGTAACCTCTGAATTGTCACAAAAGTTGATTCTCAAATGTTTTCATACAGGATACAAAATCATTTCAAAGCATTGTATCTGAAATCCTGTCCATGACTGAATAAAAATAAAGATTTGTGAGCGTAAATCATTTTTCCTTGTTTTCATATCTTCAAAATTTTGAGAAACATTGAAGAACAATTTGTAAGTCAAAAAAATTTGGAAACGTCTAAATCTTTAATTGTGTATGGCTTGAGAATTAATCTAATATATGTAATAGATGCTTTGGTAACTTCGTCCCAATTGATTCCTATTGAATACCATTGATTGATGCTGAATTCAACAAATATTTAATATTCTTTTTAGTTTAGATCAGAAAATATTTAGCATATTTGAGTAAATAGAGTTCGAAGGACTCAAAACCTTGAAAACGAAGTAAAAGTGTAGAAAAGTATCGACCTGCTTGCTTATTTGGATAAAGATTCATTATAATTATATTGTCGGAAGCTTCGACACGAGTCGGAGTAAATTTCCTATCTTTTATCTATTTGTATTTTTATCTATATGTCACTTAAAGTTTATCAACTCTGTTACAACAACACTCAAATACAGCATGTATTTCACAAATACGTTACCTCAAAAATATTCTATGATTAGAGTTCAACTTTTAATGGAATTTTTTATAAGAACTTTGAGTTTCCGATTATTAAAGATTCCATTAAAGCTGTTCCAAGCAAAAATATATTGAATTTTAAATCAATCCATTGACTACTTTTTACATCAACTCTATTTCTTCTTTTGGTTGCTAGGATAATATTCGGAATAACCTGTTGTTTAATCAGTTTTTTCTAATATTAACATTCGTTTGAACCCAAACAAGTCTGCAAAACTTCTGTTTACTCGGAAATATTGAAAACGTATTAATTTGAATGCAAAGTCTATTGTTTGTGCTAAATATGTAAATATGAAATTGAGTGACCTTCGAAATGTTGGGCTTTTGTTAGGCATCAATATTGCGCAGTTTTGAAAAACTCCATGCCACTAATTTAGATTTTCATTTATTCGATTACCGCTAATTTTAATCTCAATTATAACAATTAGCCAACAAAAATTGAGTTAGATAGCTTTAGACATTTCACTGAATACGCATTAATAACTGGCAGCTTTTTGCTCAATCTTTTCACGATAACCTTTTCAAAGAGAGCTCTAAATCTGGATGCTAGATATAAATTGATGTATATCAAGAAATAAGCTTAAGATTGTGATTGAAATTTTTGTTTGTCCATTTAATCTTAGTTGAATCCCAATTTAAAGGTTTGTTGAAAATGCCTAATAAATAGGTTTTTTTCATTCTAAATGAAGCAAGGAAGTTCGAATAAAGAGTATACGAAAATGAGTAATTATATCTGACTTATGGGCTATCGATTAGTTGTGATCTCAACTTTTTTTTCTAATAAGTAGAACCGATTGAAGACTTGAAATCTTAACCAATCTACGACTGTAGATTAGAAGTTCAAGGTTTGTTTCCTAACTTTTTGCTATTTTTAGCACAACTTATTTCTTATACAACTTTCATTGTCAAAGTGCACGACAAATTGGTAGCTCTAAATGAGTGATTCCGAAGTAGGACTTTACACCGGGTTCGAACCAAAATTAATGATCATTTTATTTTTAGGGCAAAACTATAAAATTCTACAGACTCTTATCAGCTCTAGATCAATTACATTAAAATTGATTATCATCTTTACTGATGAAGAATGGTTTCATATACTCACATTCTTACAATTCAATACATCAACTTTGTATAAATCCATGATTTCATACTTAACTACCATCGACATTCGTGTAACGCGCTTTTAATTCCAAAGTTTGTTTTGACTTCATTTGAAATAAATCGTTTTGTATGAAATACGAGCTTTAAATAATATAATTTGCCATTTCGTTCAACTTCTTTTTTCTGAAATACATTTTCCAGAAGAAAAATCGACTAAACGCAAATAGCACAATCTCAAAAAAGATTAAAATGTGTGAAGTAAGATTAAAATTTGACTTCTTGTAAAATAAGAGTGATTATGATTTTTACATTCATGGAATTAATTAAAAAACAAAAATTAATATTCAAATTGCTTGATACGCATATTTATGAAATCATTTTGCGTAAACTGCTAGAAACTTATTATTCAGCTACTTAGAACTAACTTTGTTCTAACTTGAGATTAGAAAAAAGTTTCAAATTTATCAAATTAAAACTCATATTTGTCAGCCATTTTAAAAACCTATTTTAAACGCTTAAATTGAATCGGCCATAACTGGATTTGACGGTTTACATCAGTTAAAGTCAGTTAAAATTGCTAACCTGGAACCTGAATTATAAATAAAGTTAAAACTTAGGTGTAAAATAATGGATTAACAGAATGATTGATTGTTAAATTCAAATTTGGTGCCTTTACAAATGAGTGGTTGAGAGCAAGCGCTTGAATCCAATGACTTACGTAAAAGTGATGACTTAGGTTACGACGTAATGAGAAACACGTTGTCGTTGTTTTATCGGCTGAACTTCTACTTCATTCAACTTTAGTAAGTCCTGTATTTCGATGCATTAATCAGTTTATTAATAAGTTTAATTGTATTCAAAATTATTTCTTAACCATTATTTCAATACTATTTGCTTTCATTTGTTGTTTTGATACCTTACTACAATTGAAGGTAAATATTTTATATTTATTCTATTAATTTGTTGTAAAAATATTTCAAATTTAGTGTATTTTTTGTAAATATATGATTGAGAACCAAATACGACGCATTTGACACCCAATTAGCATTCAGTTATATTTTAATCTGACTCGATTTGCTCTTTGCTAATTAAGTCATTTGTCCGAGCCTTTAGTCCATTTCAATAATAAATTAAACTAATTAAAATATGCTAAAAATTTCATCCTTACCAAGAAATGGCTGATTCGTCACTCGATGACTTCTTTGCTAAAAAAGATAAGAGTAAAAAATCCAAAAAGAAGAACTTAACCAATGAGGATATTGCGAAGAAATTGGAAGAAAGTGGTAAACGGTCGGAAAAACTGAGAAAAAGTAATAAAGAGAAGACTAATGCAACTACTCTCAACCCCAATGTATTGGAACAGGTCTTCACTTTGTCATTTTTGATGATGTCAATTCTGATTGAGTATTTTGATAACTTATAGGAAGACGAAGAATGGAATGACTTCGAAGAAGAGCGAGAAAAAGATTATTCTGGTTTACGCATTCAAACACTTACTATTAAGTATGTTATATAATTCTCGTCTTTTAACCTCAAATTACATAAAAGCACACAATAATCATAATTGAATTTAATAGAGATAAAGAAGAAGAGTTGAGAGAACAACAGCAAGAGATTGATGAGGAAAGTAAGAAAGAAGGGCAAAGTGGTCCCTGGAACAAATTAACATCTGGACAGGAGGAACAGAAAGAGGATAAGCCAAATGAAGATACAATTGACTTGGAGGTGAGTGGAACAAAAGCTGCAGGTCAGTCGCAACCTACAAAATACGTTCCGCCACACCTGAGAAATCAAGCTCAATCAACTACTACTTTAACACCAACTCCACTGTCAAGCACGCGAAAGTCTAAATCAGGTGCGCCTAAGATCGCAGACATAACTGAATTTCCATCATTAGGGACTCCGACTGAATCTAGTGATGATAAAGGATTTCAAACTGTTAAATATGGAAGTAATAGAGAAATCATTGACCGAACTTCATCACACGTAACTTTAGATAATAAATATGGTTTACTCACTAATAGAAGTAAAGAAGAGCTTCAAAATAATAGCGATTAGATCTTTTTAATCTAATTTAGTATAATTTTGCTATCGATCTGTAGGTTTAGGATTAAAAGGTATTTAAAGCTTGATTAATGATATACAAATTTATGTACCATTAAATCCATTTATATAATTAAAACATGTTTTATTCGTTTATTCGATCTATTTATAAATTTCTATAAGAGTTTGTTTTACATTTGTAGGTTTTGAGTCATAATTCCGGTAATCTTATCAATTATTTACGATTACTTCAAGTATCAGAACTTATTAACTAAACACCAGTCACAGAAATTCTTAGTTTTTAAAACTTGTTTAATCTAACTCTTCATATGAAATTCCTCAAGTTGTTTAAAAAAAATGAAAAAACAAGAAGTTACTAGTTGGTTCTGGCTATGTTCGAACCAAATCCTTTTATAGATCAATGCCATGAATATACAGCTATAAACTTAATAATCCTTCATAACAAGAAAAAGGCTACTGTTTTGTAAGCCTCCTTGTGATGCACATCAAATCCTTTTGTAGAATTTGAGTTTGGATTTGCTTTGATTACTAAATCGAATATTCTATAAGTTTGTTAATTACCTTCAATATTATGGTATAATGCAGAGAATCCCACAACAATGTATCACGTCTGGTTGATATCGCTGACTAATGAGTTTTCAAACGTAATTCTAATTTACATTTGAAAACAGAATCTTGACACAAATTATCGATTGATCTCATTGATAAGAAATAAATGACTGGAAGATGATAAAAGCAGTAAAAGATACGTTGATTTAAGGGAAGATATAATAAACTGAACAAATATGTAATGGCAATTAGTAAATCATGCTCTTGAATTTGCTAATCAAGCGATTGTGATGAGTGAGAATCATATTTCACAACATTGTCAAGAGTGCTGAGCAAGTAATAGAAGTGCTAAATAAGGGTCTCACTTGGTATCACTTTCATCTTTTATTATCTCTGTTATGATGTTTGAGTGTTTCATATCAGTTTTAATCATGAATGAAGCGAATATTCCAGCGTTTGATTATATTTCGTGCGAATCAGTTTTGTTTATGTAGAACTTTTTCAATAGTAGTCCAAAGTTTAGCACAAACTCTAGAAAAGTTTTCCTAACAGTTAGTTGAAATATCCTAAAAGTTATTGAAGATCAGTTTAAAGTGAGAAAAACACCTAAAGCTACTTCAAACTATCGATATTTGCTGTAACTGACTGAAAAGATAGAATGAGATTGAAATAATTCGAACCAAGTTCAATGCGTTTCGAGTTGAGATGTAGTTTTTGTTACTCCTCAACACAATTTTACTAACATTTATTGTGTATAAATTAAGATAATATTAAAATCAGATGAAAAACTTTCTGATCGTACAATTTTCCTATTTGTTAATTTTAAGCTCCAGGCCTCTCATGTCTGGTCTAAAGTATCGAAAACTGCAGATTTCTGACTGTTTCAGATATTTAAAAGTTCTATATTTTCTACAATTAAATTTATTCGAATGTATTGAAAACTGCGATTTAAGCGAACATAAAGTTTAAAATTTTGTAGAATTCAACAAATATTTGATAGAAACTAATGCAGCGCAGGAAAACCTGTCTAACTATGACATGCACTCAAGTGGTTTTTAGAAGCAGTACAAAAACCTTGCGGAAAAATACGGGCTAATTGTGATTGATTTGAAAAAGCACTTAAGTGCGTATTGGAGTTAGAGGGGCTTTACTATATTACATCTACCAGTTATATAACATTAGCACTGAATAAGCCAAATCGAAGTGAAATGTGAGCCAAACAGCAGAGAGCCAAATAGTCCAAACGCTAGTTTTTATCGTTTTGTTTTGATCATCACACTCAGTGTTGTTGTGATAGAACGCATTTGAGTGCATTTAAGATGGTATTCAATATCTAGTCATTTATTTAAGAAATATAGAGATCAATGAATTGATGATTGACAAGTATTGACAGACAAGTTTAATGAATAATAGTATTAATATTAGTATTGAATCAAATGTCATATAAAGCGTTAGAACAGAGCTACCAATGTATTGGTGGTGGAGTTCGTCCCTATTTCTACATCGACGACGAAGAACTGTCCCGACAAAAGTTGGCACAAGTATTTAACGTTTTTATTATTATTATAAACTGAACTATTCGCTGAACAAATGCCAATCTTGTCTGTTTCTATGCTTACAAATAAGTTATGAGTCATTCTTATATTATTCAAAATTCAAAACTATTTTCAACCACTCATTCATTCAGTTGTTTGACTCCTTTTTATCTTTGTTTAGTTTTGTTATAATCAAAACAATTTAGTAATAATTATAGATAATTGATATGTTAAAGAAGTATTTATTTTATCATATACATAAAGTGCTTCCTAATTATGATTATTTTGACATAACTCTTATCTATTGAAACATTCGGTTTTATTTTAGTTTCTATTTTAGTTCTATACTAAAACTTGGCATAATTCTAATCTTTCACAAATATTACAATTGTTGAGATGTTGGCGAGAATTAGTTGACAATTCATTCAAACCAGTTTGAGGAATCATATGTTCGTTCCTCTGTTTAGCACTTACTCCCAAAAATGACAAATAGAAAGCATTTTGTATAAGAAACTGTTGACCATTTGTTATGGACAATCCGTTATTGGTATTAAATATCTGAGGCCTGTATGCACACTCATATTTAAACCCGGTTTAAGTTTAAACCTAGTTTAAACTTAAACCGGGTTTAAATACGAATGTGCATACGGGCCTCATAGTTTTCAATTTTATCAAGTTTTTAGACTTTTAGTCACTTACTAGTAAACACTAATAAAAAATTCATAACTAATCGTGACATGACTTAATTGAATCCTTTTACCTTCAAATTGTTATGCCCTTGTTTTTCTGAAGCTTCAATCCAACGTTTCAATGCAATAGGAAATCAAATTGAGGCAAAAAATGCTTTTATAAAATTGACTTCTTAGAATTGCCTCAATATTCAATAATTGCAAAATGAGAAATGTACTTATAAATTCATTCGTTTATATCTATTTTGCATTTTAACCTAATATCAGAATTGACTCTTAGCTAACTTGATCGAATCTGGACAATCGTTCTGACGTGTATTCAGAATTTATTTCCTGATTCAACTGCTTATTGATAATTAGTTTGATGTCCTATAGTTTGTAAAATGTATTTCAAATATTTTATATTTTTTAGGATTTTCAAGAATCTGATATCAATGAAACGGAAACAAAACAAGTCATTGTTGGCATCTGTGCGATGGCCAAGAAATCGGAATCACGTCCGATGCAAGAGATATTGTCTCGACTGAACGAGTTTGAATATATTCGCACTGTTGTGTTTCCAGAAAAAACAATTCTGACCGAACCGGTGGACAAGTGGCCGTTATGCGACTGTTTGATCTCATTTCACTCAAAAGGATTTCCTTTGAGTAAAGCCATAGAATACGTGTCTTTACGCGAACCATTCATTGTGAATGATTTGCATATGCAGTATGACATTCAAGACCGACGCAAAGTATACCGAATTCTGGAAGAGGCTGGAATCGAGTTACCGCGTTATGTGGTTCTTGACAGAGACTCACCAAATCCTGAAGAACGAGAATTAATTGAATACGAGGATCACATTGAAATCAATGGAGTTGTCTTTAATAAGCCTTTTGTTGAGAAGCCGATTTCAGCAGAAGATCACAATATTTATATTTATTATCCAACTTCTGCTGGAGGAGGAAGTCAGCGATTGTTCAGAAAGATTGGTTGCAGAAGTAGTGTCTATTCACCAGAAAGTCATGTTCGAAAGACTGGTTCTTACATTTATGAAGAATTTATGCCAACTGATGGAACTGATGTCAAAGTATATACTGTAGGACCAGATTATGCTCACGCAGAGGCCCGAAAATCTCCGGCTTTGGATGGAAAAGTTGAAAGAGATAAGGAAGGAAAAGAAGTAAGATATCCTGTCATATTAACTAATACGGAGAAACTAAATGCTCGAAAAGTTTGCTTAGCATTTAAGCAAACGGTTTGTGGCTTTGATTTACTTCGTGCTAATGGAAAATCCTACGTCTGTGATGTGAATGGTTTCAGTTTTGTTAAGAATTCAATGAAGTATTACGACGATTCGGCGAAGATATTGGGGAATATGATACTGAGAAACTTAGCGCCTCAGCTGCATATTCCATGGCTTATTCCCTTCCAATTGGATGATCCGCCCATAGTGCCGACAACTTTCGGCAAAATGATGGAATTGAGATGTGTTATCGCTGTTATAAGACATGGTGATCGAACTCCAAAACAAAAGATGAAAATGGAAGTCAAACATCCCAAGTTTTTTGAAATCTTTGAAAGATATGGCGGTTATAAAGATAGCAAACATCACGTCAAACTAAAAAAGCCTAAACAGTTACAAGAAGTACTAGATATCGCTAGATATTTATTAAGCGAAATCGATCAGAATCACGATCCAGAAATTGAAGAAAATAGAGCAAAACTCGAACAGTTGAAATCGGTTTTGGAAATGTACGGACACTTCTCAGGAATCAATCGAAAAGTGCAACTTAAGTATCAGCCGAAAGGGAGACCTCGAAGATCAAGCAGTGAAGAAGGTTGTAGCAATAGAATTGAATTAGAGAAATATATTTACTATTTGAATCGTTTAGAATTTCCGAGAGAGCCGTCTCTGTTATGTATTGTGAAGTGGGGCGGAGAACTAACAGCGATGGGTCGACTTCAAGCAGAAGAGTTAGGCCGAGTCTTTCGTTGTATGTATCCTGGTGGACAAGGTATTAGCTGTAATCGGCCTCTACTAAAATCTCTCACTGCTTTTCTCTACTCTTTATTCATTTTTTTACAGTTATCAAACTTTGTTATTCACTTTTTTTAGTTGAAACTCTATTATTTTGTTTGCTTTGCTTTTGGCCGATTCTATTAATAAAGTATTGGACGTTTCAGAGAAATTCAGATATGATTTAATGCGTTTTGTAGTTTTAGTTTCACTTATTCAATTTTACACTAACCCATTAACCACTCATCAAAACTATTGTTCTTTTATTCTGAAACTTCCACTTATCCACATAAAATTAAAGTTTGTTTGAAAAATTTCTAATATTTTTCCATTATCCAATTCAAGGCGAATATGCGGGCACACAAGGATTAGGTTTGCTTCGCCTTCACAGCACATTCCGTCATGATCTCAAGATATATGCGTCTGATGAAGGTATTATTTTATTTATTATAACGCTGTTTTTCCTTAGGTGAGCGGGAGAGCTTTCAGCTGATATATCTATCGTTTTATTCTGGTCGAGTAGTAAAAGATAATGTAAGTGCCATCCCTTTCTAATACTATACAACTTTTGATTTACCATTGGAATAAGCACTACATGATAATAGAGTTTTATTGTGATGGAAAATCAAAAGTTGTATAGTCTTAGAAGGAGGTGTTTCCGAGGGCTAGCACTTGAATTATCTTTTATCACTTAACTAAATGAATAAAATGATAGGTATATCAACAGAGAATTCTGCAAATCCCCTAATGAAAAACAGCCTACTATAATTTCGAATAAATGAATAGAATTAACTTTATTATTGAACTGTTCTTGAATTGTAGGTCGTGTTCAAATGACTGCTGCAGCTTTCGCTAAGGTATTCAATTTAAGCGTTAGTCAATAATTACTCCAAAAAAAATTTTTTAGTTCAAAATGATTCGATGAATACTATGAATTTTGGGACAGCTTTGAGAATAGAAAAATTCTGCTTTAAAATGATTAGTTGACCAAATTTTTGAAAGTCATACTTAACAAATTTATATAACTTAATAGGGACTCTTAGCTCTCGAGGGAGAATTGACTCCAATTCTTGTACAAATGGTCAAAAGTGCGAATACTAATGGGTTGTTGGACAATGACTGCGATTCAAGCAAGTATCAAAATGCTGTTAAGCAGAAATTGCATGAATCGTTGCAAGTGGATCGTGACTTCACACCAGAAGATATAGAAATCTTGAATCCGTCTCACTCCAGATCCATTCAAATGGCCATTCAGTTCGTTAAGAATCCGGTCAAAGCATGTGATATTATCTATCAGTTTGTTCAGGAACTAAATGCTCTGATCAAAACAAGACGCGACGACTCACATCTGCAAGACTATCATCTTTATTATGGAGAGACCTGGGATTTAATGCAGCGAAGATGGTCTAAATTGGAGAAAGATTTCAAGCTAAAAAATGATTCTTATGATATCAGTAAAATTCCTGACATTTATGATTGCATTAAATATGATCTGCAGCACAATCAACATGTTTTACAATTCCCGGACGCAGAAGATTTTTACACTTATGCTAAAGCTATGGCGGATATAGTAATACCACAAGAATATGGCATTACTCAAAATGAAAAGCTAACCATAGGTTTAGGTATTTGTTCACCACTTTTGAAAAAGATTAGATCAGATCTTTTGACAAACATATACGCGAGTGAAGACGACGAAACTGAAAGCGTGAATCGTCTGAATCCACGCTATTCTCATGGAGTCTCATCTCCTGGACGTCATGTGAGAACTAGATTGTATTTCACAAGTGAAAGCCATATCCATTCTCTTTTGAATGTGTTCCGATTGGGTAAATACTGATTTATTTTTTAAATCGATTTCATTTGCAAATCTAAGTTCTTGTGTCCTATCGAATTTACTATAATGGTAATTAGAATAAGGTATTCGTTGAAAAATCAACTCTGTAGACAGCTTTGACTCACTTGTCCTAATCTTAAAAGTTTTTTTTATTGATCATTCGTTCAAATTTGAGAAGATTTTGATTCTCTTTTTAAAATGTCAAAGTTAATTGGTTGTACTTTAGGTGGGCTTTTCGATGAATCGAAAGACGAGCAGTGGAGGCGAGCAATGGATTATGTGAACGCTGTATCAGAACTCAATTATATGACTCAAATTGTTATAATGCTATATGAAGATCAAAGTAAAGACTTGACTTCTGATGATAGATTTCATGTTGAGTTGCATTTCAGTCCCGGTGTTGTCTGCTGCTTGCAAAAGAATGTGCCGAAAGGACCTGGTTTTAGGCCTCAATCCAGAAGTAGCGGAATAATTAAGGTTTTAAGTCAATATTTCGAATTTTTGTTGATCAAAATGGTTTAATTTCATATTAAAATCCCTGATTAAAATTCATAGAAAATAATCACGTCTAACAGCTCTGACAAAATCCTTTGTACCTCAACCCCCAAGCCAAGTTGTATTAAAGAAGAAGATTCTGATGAATTATTAACTGATCTAACTGTGGATGAATCAATCGATAAATGTTCTTGCAAAAAGCAAAGCGAAACTGATTCTAATAATAGTGGTTTTTGTACTTGCAGTCCTCCCGTGAGTTTAACATAGATCCAATTTTATAACTTGACTGCTATTGATTCGCGCTTTATATCTATTCTGTCTTAGTTTAGAAGTATTACTTTCTTGTTTAGTAATTTATTTCTTGCTTCAATTGCTATTTTGATTACCTTCCAGCTGAAAACTTATCCAATGTTGATAACCATAATTTTAAACAGGAATCTCCGACTATTCTTGAAGAACCAGAACTCAATCCAACTCTAAACAGCACAGAAGAGGATAACGGAAAAAATAGTCGTCAAAAGGCAACTGATAATCCGAAATCAGAACCTATTCCTATAACTGTAACTTCGGTTAAAGATAGAAAAAGTAAATAATATTTCGACAATCAAATTTTCAAAATAATGTTTTATTTGACTTATATTCAAAGTTTCGACCGGAACTAGTGAGGGTTCAACTTCTAAAGAGTACAGTATGGTTCGCAGTCATTCGGTTTCGTCTTCAACTCAAAGACCGCATAGTCTTGAAAGTGAAACAGTGAATGAAAAGCAGAAGAATCCAGATAAGGATAGTCCTCATACTCTGAGCTGGAATGATGTTTCGGGAGAATGTGATACACCGGGATGCCAGAGTGAGACTTGCTTTCAAATGAGACCTCTATTGTTAACTAATGATCGTATGATTTATCAATCAGTCCGTCATAAAAACCATCGCCATTCAGTTCCGGGACAGTTGAGTGCATACATACGAATGTGTAATTTCTCTGATTTGCCACATTTTGGTGAGAGTCGCCTTGCATTAAAATATTTTATTCGAATGATAATTAGTTTCGTTAAAGTCCCTGTCGTTGCACGTGCTTTTATTTTGTTATTTTGTTCTGGTTTTGCCACCAAAAACAGGTTCGACGAGCAGTCTTTTTAGTACAGCCGTAATAAGTGGTTCTTCGAGTGCGCCTAACCTTCAAGACACACTTCTTCACTCTACTGCTGGTATTATATATAATATTCAACTTTATATCACAATTAAACACTTTCTCTCTAAACCGTATCCTCATTATGTTATTTGTTATGATTTCATTACTGATGTTTCTTATTTCAAATCAATTGTCTAAATGCAAAATTGAATGTTCTCCAAATTTAAATATATTTTTGAAAACTTTTAACAGAAGAGTGTTCAAGTATTGCATCGATCCGTCCACTCGAGACCTTACATAACGCATTGTCTCTCAAACACCTTGACTTATTTTTCGAAAAGATGACCACTTCGACTATTTATCGGTTGCCACTATCTTCTCCAATGCGTATTCCATTCAATCATCAGTCAGGTGGAATGCATTCGAGCCAAATGAAATGTGGTCTCCCTATCGTGTCGCCAACGAGTTCGTGTCAAAGTTTCGGATGGAGTGGTCCGCCATCGTTCGTGTCCAGTAGTGGTCCGTCATCGCCAAATTCATCGCAACTAGATCTTTGGGCCCGTTTTACAAAAGGCAACGAGTCTGAGACAACACCTGTTGATAACTCCTGGAGTGGTCCGCCCTCACCTCTTGACTCGAAATATTACTCAAACAACAGCTTGTGATGACTAATTTTTTGATAATATTCGATTTCTTAATTTATTTAAACTTTTAGTCTTTAAAAAGTTTAACTCATTGTTATGGTTTTAAATAAGTTGATCGAATCGAAGAATAAATTTTATTCTAGTTTTGTATACCTGTTATCAAATTTAATTTTGTTAAAAAATTGTTTGAAGACTTGATAAGATTTTTATTAAAGATATTTTATCGATTCAACTAATATTTTCACTAATAAACTAATTTATCATAAATGTCAGTGAATTAGAGCCTAAATAATCGAAATGATTTGAAGATATTTTCAAAAGATTAAGTCTTCAAACCGATCACTCTCACATCCCCAAAACTTTGATTTGCAAACACCAGCATTCATTCAGAGTTGATTTTTTGTTAAAATAAAAATTATTTTAATAGAGAGAACTAAAGTGAATGACTAATCTTAAAGATCTTGATTTTGCAAATTATTTCATCAAACTTTAAACTGTGACAATTTTATAGGTTGAACCTATTTAAGTTTGACAATTATTTGTAAGTTTATGGTAACTCTTTTGTTTCTCAATGACTTAAAACACTCAACAAAACTTATATTTTGAATGCACCAACTTTTCTACTTAACTAATTAATTAGAATCCTAGGTTTTCAAAGAACTTCCTAGAGCACAAACTTTTAAACAAAGTTATCAAAAGTCATATTCTGCTGAAAAATATAAGAAAAACTGGACAATTAATAATTTTATTGACTTAATTGCTGTTATTTTGCATTAAGGTCTGAATTTATTTCTGAAAATTGAATTAACAAGTTGTAGAAATTGAATGTATTTCTAAAGCAAATTGAAAATAGCGGTTGCATACAATGGGATTAGTGCTGTTTGAGTAGATGTTCGCTTTGTGCTTCCCTTGATATGCGCTGAGTATTAGGTGTACAACGATTATATGGAGCACTCAAACTTTGGTTCGATGCTTCGCGCCATACACCTATAATTTTCCTAACCTAATCTAATTAGCATAGCTGGTTCAAGTCCAATACTACTATATAAGTTAAGTTAGTTAGGTTGAGTTAGGCAAATTGAGCGCGTAGAGTGCTCAGCGTGTGAGCAAAGCTTGAGTGTCGACATAATCCTTGAACATGAAAGACTCAGTGAAAATGTAGAGAAATATAGAGCTAGCATTTACTACTCGTTAGTGGTGACTCTGTTGTAAAGTTGTTGGTGTATAGCGTAAGGCAAGACTGCTTTACACTCTAGACGTCATTTTAAGTGAATTCAACTCAATATTGTTCACTGTCCTAATAGACCAGACATAAGTGCCTTTTTTTGTTCATTAAATCTTATCAATTACTTTATATTTTGTTTTATTTTATTTTAATTGTTATGATTAATAACTTATTATGTATATGATTGATTGGTATGTAATCTAACCTGAAATCAATGCTAATAATTTAGATTCAGTTTATTATAATGGGGTCATTGATGTGATCAGATGTGAATGTTATCAATGTTATGCCCCTTCAAAGCAGGCAATGCTATCGAATCGGTCGTGCAGTGCAGGCAATTGTGCGACATTATAAGCAGACATTTTGCTTACTTTTAGATTAGGGCTCCCCTAACTGCGGCCCGCACATCACCATCTCACTACACCTCCATCTCACTACTCCCCTCAACTAATTTTAACAAATATTCAACTAAACTTATTCATCTAAATATATTTGGAACAAATTGAAATAGGATTTTCAGCCTAGGCACTCATTTGTGGTTGTATGTTTCGAGCAGAAGTGGCCCGCGAGACAAAAATGTTTGGCAAGCAATACACTCAAAACAGACTAAACTAGTACTAGATATGAATTCTGTTTTTAATCAATGTTTTCTTCCTAGACTTCAAACCCCTATTAGAGTTGAGTTAGTTGTTGGTTATTTCGCCCAATACCATCTCCTACGATGTCTCGACCATTTTTTAGATTTAGTGATTAAATGGATGGTGAGAAATATTTACAAGTTTTGACATAAGATAGAAATAGTGTATAATAAAGTGGGCATAGAGTCAGATATAGTAAATGGTTAGGGCGTGTCATGACTTTCCAGCACATCATTGTTGCCATGCATTGAAGGCATAACTTAAGTGCTACTTCACACACAAAACTTCTTTACGTTTGCTACCTGTTGATTAATCTATGATCAACTTTTCGTTTCTTGTTCATTTGCATTAAATGACTTTTAAATTGAAAACTAAACTTTTTAATTACTTTGATTACAAGTTATTGTTGAAAAAAGTTGATTTTATACCAGATGCAAAATTAGTTTAATTTGTTTTCACAAACTTTTGTCCTAATAGTTGACAAATAAGATCAATCAAAAAGTGATTAAGATAATAGACTTGAGGAATGCCTCCGAGAAAAAAGAAAAGCCAAACAAACAATAATGAACCGGCTGTTAGAGAGACGCGAATGACTCGATCCAAAAACAATCAAAAACAGATTCAAAATAATCAACTAAACCATGAGAGCACCAAAACTCAAACCAAACGGAGAAAAAATAACAAAAACAAAGTATTCCTTAATCTCTTGCTTTCAAAATCAACACTTAATTTTAACCTTCAAACTGTTCTTGTCTTTTAGAACAACTCTGAAGAATATGCTTTTGATAACATTCAAAGTATTCCATTGGAAACCATTGAGACGGAGGTGATCACAAGTGATCTGCAAAATACCGACAACATGCAGAACATAGAAATCACTGAGACCATTGATGTGACGCAACCTACTGCCAAACGTGAGTCCAATAATCAATTTTCAAATTTGACTTCTATTTAAACTTTATTAACATTTCATCAAATAGAAGCCGATTGTAATTCGGGTCAAAATGCAATTGTTGCAAAGAAGTCTCTGCCGGAACCAGTAATAAATTGTGCAGATAATGACTCACTGAGCGAAATAGTTTTAGAAGAAATGGGTTCTGAGAACGATATCAACTCTGAACCGTCTCCTAAGAAGAAACAAAAGCGTATTTTCAAATCTCGCGAACCAGTGGCTGACTCTGAACAGCAAAGCAATAATAATAAAAGTCTTCCGTGTTTGGACTGTGGCCTCGAGTTCGCTGATATGCACGCACTAGTTGTCCATGAAGTGACCGCACACGAAGACAAAGGGTTTCGTTGTCATGTTTGCGACAAAGTGTTTACTCGCAAATATCATTTGGACCGTCACTTGCAATTGACTCCATGCTCAGGACAACCGCCACCAGCACACCCTTGCGAAGTGTGCGGAAAAGTATATACGCGTAAAGATAACTTACGCGAACATTTGAGAGTACACGCTGGAGAAGTGACCAGAAAGAAGAAGTTCAAGTGTGAACACTGTCCCAAAATGTTTCACGGGGCAAGTCTTCTCAGAATACATGTTCGCACACATACCGGAGAGAAACCATTCAAATGTGATTTCTGTCCCAAAGCCTTCCCATCTGGAGGCGCACTCACTAAGCATCGACGCATTCATACCGGAGAGAAGCCTTACAATTGTCCCGAATGTGACATTCGTTTCTCATTGAAGGGAACTTTAAATCGACATATGAGAATACATACTGTAAGTAAAATATTTTATTGCTTTGAGAATCAATATTTTGATTGACAACTCCGTATGTTTGAGTGTTTTGGTCAAATTTGATTTGATTTCTTATTAAAAGGGTATTCGTCCGCATAAGTGTCCTTATTGTGGCAAGCAGTTCATACAAGCTGGTGGACTAAAAGCTCATCTGTTTTACCACACCGGTCAGAATGGATTCAAATGTGAATTTTGTGGGAAAATTTTCAACCGGAAAGCTCGGCTCCAGATGCACACAAGATACGTTCATGAAAAAGACAGACCTTTTGAATGTACAGATTGTGGCAAGCGATTCACCAGAAAAGAAGACCTGAATCGGCATTTCGTTCTACATACGGGCGAAAAGCCTCATCAGTGCCCAACTTGTTTTAAGAAGTAATTCTAGTCTTAGTTCCTTTCTTTAAATGCATCAATGACTGTTTTAAATTTGACTACATAATACCTAACGTTCAGTAACTTTAAGTAATAATTGTAACACATGTTGACTTTAAACTCAGTTTTTGTTAGGTTTCAAATCGTATTAACTATTTTTAAGCTTAAAACAAGTTTTTCGAATGCAGTAAACTGCTGCTAAACTCAATTACTTTCCCGTTTCGCACCAGTCACCAACAACTTGAAACTTTTCGATCATTACGTACATATATATGAAAGTATTAATATTTGACGTTTTAATTTAGATTTTCAATAAAGCCCTCCCTGAAGCTTCATTTGTTGACTCACACCAAAGAGGAGCCGCGTTCGTGTCACGAGTGCGGTCGTGCATTCATCCGAAAGGACTGTTTGTTGCGACATATGAGGAAAAGACACCGAGACTTACTCGATAAGATTCTGATGGAGGAGAAAGACGATGACGTTTCAGGCAGTACGAGCAACTCTCCTGGTTCTAGTGGTTATGCCGTTAATAATCGTGTTCTAAGCGAACAGAAGTTATGCGATTCTATAAGAGAGTTACTCAGTCTACTAGTGGATGAAACAACTCTGAAAGGATTCGGTTGGCCCGAAGCTCCCGTTGATGAACTGCTTGAAGCAGTCATTAAGCGTTGCGGACACACACCTGTCAAACATGAAAACTACACATATTATGACAGATTGAGAGAAAATTCAAAACTACTCTTCACTGTTGTTATTGACGACAATGCAGTGAAGACATTGCTCAACAATCAAACTGTTGATGAAGTTATTCTTCATGTTCTTCGATTAGCGAAGTCATAGAATTTTTCTAAACATTCCTTTTATGGAAAATATATAATAAGTGCCTTTTCTTACAATTTAAATTAATTGAAAACATGATTGAGCATCAAATTATAAGTTGTAGAATTTGAACCTCTAGTTATTTAAGTATTGGTCACATAGTTTTCTATTATATAACTGCATAATTATTCGATTTTATCAAGTTTTGATATATTTAGCGGTTGAGGTCTTCAATTCGAGGTATTTGATGATTATATTTGTAATCTATTAATTTTTCAATTAATACTTTAATAAAATTGTTCGATTTTTTCAATAAAACTTCCGATCTATTAATTTTTTAAACTCCGTTTTATGTGTAAAACTATTTTTACCACTCAAATAAGAATCGAGTTTATTTGATCTAAATCCTAAGATACTTGACTGTTTACCTCTTAACTGAAGGTAGAACTTCAGTGCTGTTTCACTCCTGCAATTTTCTGCAAATCTCGTTCACATTTAAGCTGTTTCATAGATTTTAAATTGTGTTAAGTATTAGTACGTTAAAGCATAAAATAAGTGGCTTTTTTGAACATCTTTTCAGCCAACAAAGTATTATTGAGCTCGTTTTGTATAACGACGGACGCGACACAACACTAAAGGCTAAGATTAGTGCGTAAGTTGTGTGTTTGACAAGTCTTAAAAGTGGAGTAAATTTCAATGAAAACCATTAGGTCTTAATTGTTTAGTCAAATTGGATAAATTGTACTGTAGTGTCAGATAGTATTAGTTGCAAATAGTGTTGACGAGTAATTGTGCATTAACTTAAGCTAATGTTATAATTTGAAATGATGTCTATGCAGCGCAGAATATACTGCATTGTCACAGTTGACGCTGACGAATAAGTAAAAACGCTGTTAGAAGTAGAATCTGCAACAATGCAACCCATTGTAGTAGATCAGAAGACTCTAATTTGAGTTAAGCTTAACATCTTCAGTACTAATTGAAACCATAGTTGGGTAGTAAAACACTAGCTCTAAGCTTATATCTTAAAACACGTTTCAACTTGTGTCATATTGGACGAGTTCATTTAAATTGAAGTGACTCCAATAGATTTACACTAATCCTTAATATATGAATCCAATTGAGACTCTTTAATTGAAAACTTGAGTCTAGAGTTTGAATCTTAGCAAAACTTAAGTTTGAACTAAATTTCAGTAGAAAAGAGAGCCAAACGATAGCGACACTATCGGTGATGAGTTGAATAAATAATCTAATGCTTTCTTGAACAAAACTGATTTACTAATTTTTAATATATTTATTTTAACACTGATTTTCAAATTTAGATTATTTCTTAAATATCAAAATTATGGCTAATAAACCAAAAAAGATTGACTTAAGCGAAATGAATTTGTTGCAGTTGTCGACAATTAAACAACAATTAGAAGGAGTAATAAATAAATTGATTTATTGTTGTTTTTGATCAGAACAAATGTTTGTAATTATCAATTAATTTAACTAATAATCTATTTTTGCAACAAAAGGAAATCGAAATATTGGAGAATTCGATACAAAATTTACAAAACGCTAAAATAAAGTTCAATGAGTCGGGAAATGCAGTAGAGAAGCAAAAAGATGTGGAAGACGGCACTCAAATTTTGGTTCCATTGACTGGTTCTATGTATGTGCCCGCGCTTCTCATTAACGATCAAAAGTTCATCGTTGACATCGGCACTGGTTATTTTGTAGAGAAAACCGCTAAATCTACCATCGACTACTTCAGACGTAAAGTCCAGTTTCTTACTGAACAAATCGATAAATACGTGAAACTGACTCAAGAAAAAGTCAATGCTAGAGAGTGTGAGTTCAACTAAATTCTATTGTCTTTTTAGACATCTCGCAACACCCTTCAGTATCTCTTTCTAACTGTTCGTTAAACTTATTTTTCTGTCTGATTATGATTTTCGTTTTTAGCAGTTAACCAATAGATAAGTGTTGATACGAAGTAGTCACAAAACTAAACAGTTGTTTACAACAATACTTCAATTGAGTCACTCAGCAGAAGTATTGTTTTCTGTTTATTCATTTACTTTAAGGGCCAGCGACAGATTTATTTCCTTAATCTTCGCATCAACTACAAAGTCGAATAGATTAAACCACTACCAAATTGTTTGAATTTTTTAAATGATTTATTTTGAGCAGTCTGGTTATAACTTTAATTAAGTATACCTTCGAAATACTTTAGGCCTTAGTATGTTTTCTAACCTTATTATAATGACGTTTTAATGAGAAAAGTTAAGGTTAAGTGATACTGCAAACGCAAACCTAAACTCATCAGATGTTATTGAATGTCATTAGCAGTAATCAAAGGATAGAAAGCCGACGAAAGCCTATTTTTAAGAATAAAATAAACTGAAATATAATTAATTATAAGTTGAATTGTTAAAAAATGTTCGATAATTATAAAGAATTATTTGTTTTTCTTATAGCTATCATAGAAATGCTTCAGTTCCGACAACAGACAGCGATAGCCTCCCAACAAACTGCTAGTACTTCACAACTTCAAAAATCTTAACTCAACTAAACTTCATTTTGATTAAAAACTATTTACAATAAATTTCAATTATTAAAAGTTTGTAACTCTTTATTCATTTCTGTATAAGTTACTATTGATGATAGTGTTGATGAAAATGCAGTTAACCTAAACTTGTTTTAGAATTAGAGTTTATATGACAAGAAAGTCATATTTTTGTTAATGCTTTAGTTTTCTATCACAAACCACTTTTAAAATAATTAGTTCCATATAATAAGTGATGCAAAAGTAATTAATTTTTTAACAGAGCATTTAAATGGATTATCTGTAGAGTTAGAGATAATTGGTTACTTGAATTTCGAGTATTTTTCAAGTAATACCAGTGTTATTCTCACACATGACCCAAATTGAAGCAAAACTCAATCCATTAACTGTGAGTCACATTTACATAGCAATAGTTTATTGTTAAATAAGAGCGCAAACAGGTATTCATGCAGGTATGCTCACATTGAAACTATACCGAAAGAGTGGGTTCAGTTAAGGCTGTTTTGAACAAAACGTTTAGTCAATGTTTCAATGAGTGTGAGAAGCGAATGGTTGCTATGCCATAGTCTGATTTAAGGTGCATGAATGTTAGATTTGAATCCCTTATAATTGCCATAGCTTTACTTATACAGGTATAATAAGTTAGTTTTTGTTTGCCTCGATAGCGTAGCAACGTTTGGGCCATAAAACATTTGTCGATTGGAAAAAATATAACTTTAAAGCATTAAACAAAACAGGGTTTGAACGGTCTGTAGCCCTAGCTTTGGTCATCTCTATACCCATAGAAATCCTTTGTTGTCATCCCTAAGCCTATTGAATAGGAGTATTGAAAACTACAAAAGGATACCCTTTGATGAAAATATTTTGGCGCCAAAGTGACCCTTCTTTGCGCATAAAACATTGTATAGGTTTTGGTCTGACAGGAATGGGTCGGAGGAATGAGTCCTCGGAATGGGTCGCAGGAATGGGTCCAGTGGTGGCAGAGCACTAGTCATTAGTTAAGTTGGTAGCACTAGAGCCAGATGTGAAGTAAGCATTTGATTGGTAGGTATACCCCTAATGCCCTTAAGCTAACGCGACCTTTTTTGCGAGAATAAATGTGAGAATAAGACTCCCGAAGCTTTAGTTTCACTTTATTCTCATTGTTATTTCAGACCCAATCCACATCAGAGCCTCTTCTCAAGATAAGTGTTGCTTCACATATGTTCTAACTTTTCTCAGTTTTCTAACTTATTCAAAGATAGTCTTGATTTTGTTCTCAAGTTCTACTTCAGATTAGTTTTTATTAGTTTTTGCTATTTTTTTGTCAAATCAGTTTGAAGTTTGGAAAGTATTTTGATCTTAAAATGGTTGGCTTATATTGTAATTGAGTTATGTATGAAAACTAGTTACAAGATTATCTAGTTGTCTTTGAAGTAAGTGGTGTAAGAAGAGAAAAATAGATCGAGTATAGTTACAAATTGGCGTCATTTAGGCCGTTTTGGAAGAGTAAGTATGGTTAAGCTATTAGTTGCACTTGAATTAAAGCGCATGTTCAGTATAACTGTTGTATAGTTAAAATTTCAACTTTTCATAAATCCTTTATGTTCTCCAGCATCTGCTTTACTTTCTCTTCCTAACCAAACCACAAGCCGACGTCAACCTATTTATTTACTCTGTTCCTGCTTAAAACCTTCATTTCTTACTTCTTTATCTTGGCTTGTGATCTTATTTGAGTGAACCTCTTTTAATTGCAATTGTTTGGCTGTTAACTGTGAACGCATTTCGTTTAAATTCCTGTACGAGTTTCATAGACAGCAAAGTTATAAAGTGCGCACTTTTACTCAACTTTTAAATCTCTTCAGTAAAGTAAGTAATACTTTCAACTTTAAGTTATAACTTTTGGATTATTTTTTTCAGTTTTAATGTTTATAATTTTCTTCTCCACTGATTTTATATTGACTACAAATCTGTTGTGACAATCTCTTTAAGTGAACGTTTCTCTCAAGGCAAAAGTTTTTTCTTAATAAAATTAACAAACATATAATTAGATAATTTTCAGATTTAATAATTTAAGTTAAAGCGCGAAAATGGTAGGTTCAACTAGCAACACAAAGTGCAAAATGTTTTAGCTTTAAATGTTTGACATTGAGATTTAAGGTGTGATCAATAGTTGGCTCGAAAGCGTAGACTTACTTTCACAAAGCGATGCATTAGTAAAACTCAAGTTTTAATATCCTGTTAGCACCAAATTAGTCAAACAAACGATATTTATTTAAGAGAGTTTTCCAAATCAATGATATATATATATATATATTATGAGAGCTGTGAGAGATCGAACTAAATTTAAGTTAGTTGAATAGGCGCCTAACCTATAGTTAAATTTGCGCGCTATTAGTGTTAGTGACTCGAAAACGGGTTTTTCATCTAAACTAGCATTTCTATGTGGCTATGGCTATGGCTTTAGCTGTGGCTTATTGTTGGGGAGAGTAGAGTAAGAGCTGCTGGTCTAGTGCTATTATAGTGGTTTCATGTCTAGTTACTAACAGTACTAGTGCTTCTTCTTTGTTAACATTTGATTTGGTTTGAGAAATTGGTGAAGAATATGATTTCCGGCACTTATTGACTCTCCGGATGCGACAATTTATATGTATAGTAACGTTTTGAGGTATGAGTGCATTTAAGTATGAGTGCGTTTAACAATCGCATTGCGGACGCTGTCAATAACTTCCTTATTTCCTCTCAGGTGACAATAAAGAATCCGTGGCCCAACACAGGAAGTCAAATAATATGAAAGGAAAACAGATTAATGATTACCTTTTTCATTGTCTAGTGGTTTCCAGTGGTATTGTTGTGATACTTTCATACCAAACAGGTCCGGACTGGTGGCGATATTGCAATCTAATAGCAACTAATATTGCACTCGTCCCGGCCTGTTCAGGACTGATTCAGAGCTTCTTCACGACTCCACTTGGAACCATCGGGTTTTGATTATTCCTCACATTGTTTACTATATCCTGACTAACATCTAATTTGTTAGTAATAATATTAATACTTTCAGGTCATTGACTTACGTTACACTTAAGACTTAATAAAAATCAAATTAGACCCTAATTTAAATACAAGTCTATATTATTATCTGTTGTCGTTTGGTGCAATTGTTGAAAGGTTTCTCAAAGCGTTTTGTTTCTTTGTTTCATTTGATATAATATAAGTGTAAGTCATGAACAGCTGAGTGTTGGGTCGAATAATCATTGGCCTGTTAAGCCCTAAAGCAATCTGTTATGAAACTTAGTTAACAGACAGTAATTAGTCGAAAAGTCAAACGCACTTTTCGCAATATTTTTCGACTTATTGAATACCAATAGTAATGACAAGTTATGCCACGTGCGAGTGTGCCATTTGAATGGCAGGTGCTCTTCATGATTATCATCATAAGCCATCTGTTGCATATAATTTGGTGATTGGATTGCAAGCATATAAATGATTTGATATATATCATGCAAAACCACTATTAAGGTCTGACTCGTTTGCCTGATGGAAAACAAGATCTGAGGAAAAAAACCAAAACAAGGTGTAGGTCGACGTGGACGCAGGTTTGTAGCGTTTCATCCAATGCTAGATTATTTGTTAGCTTTGCAGCGTTAGATCCAATGTTAGAGTGTGTTAGTTTTGTGAGAGATCCTATTTTGCAGCTGCCACTGAATTTCTTTACTTTTGACTACTTTTGAACATACTTTTGAACACTAGTTATGCATCAGAAAACGGCTAATCCTGCTTTACATAAAAGTAGGAAAGGGAGCTGTTTTTCACTATGTTCTCTTCTCTTCTTTCACCTAATATTAAACGTAAGGTAAGGCAAGTTTTCTTTCATCTGCCAACACAATCAACACAATGGGAAAAAGAAAATCTCTTTGACAGCGATGCCAAGTTCGGACTTTGGGGACAATAAATCCAATGCCTATCCCTTGAACCCCTATCTATCCCCTTCTCATTCCAAGAGCTGTTAAGTGACAACAATCAAACACAATTGACTGCCTCAATGCATACTGACTGACACTATGGGGAGATAACTCTCTATTCATTCTATGGACAGATGGTGTAGCAGATGGTTGAAGATAACTTTAACTTAGCTGTAATTGTCCGCATTGGGATCACTAGTCGCACACCTGAAATCTTTTAATGCACTGTATCGCCATTTGACATTGTTTTCGACCTAATTATCAATACATCTTAACGTTGTTTATCTGATCACTACTTTATTGATACAGTATTACTGTAGTCAATACAATGCTTTTCTGAGAGCACATTCAAATTATAATCTGTTCTTACAAATAAAATATACTTATTGCGTTTTTAAGCTCAATATTATCATTAATAATATTATTATTATTTGAACTTTTTCCAGTTCACAAACTTACAAGTATTTCAAGAGAGGAGTTCAGTTTCAAAATTTTGAGTTTTTCTATTAAATGCATTAATACAGACGTTTAAATTTCGTTATGGACTTCTTTAAAAATACAAGAAACGTGTTGATTAACAACGATTTTTCATTTTGAATGATTGCCTTTTGTGGGTTCAGCATAACCTTTGAACCAAGTCTACAGATATCCTAATATAGCCCTTAAATTTGCGAACTATACCAGAAAGATTCTAAGAATCAGGTCTTATCATTTAAAATAGACTCCTATTCGTTTTATGGCAACTAAACTCAATTAATCAGACTTGTAAGAAGTGTCGCAAACTTCAAATCTATCAGATACTTAAAGCTATTGAATGGACTGAGAAAAGTTGGTTATGAAAAGCAATTAATTTCGGAATCAGTTGAATGGCTGAAATTAGCGTAAAACTAGATTATAAGTTACTATTATTACCATAATGGGTAGGTATTCAGATGAATTTAATTCTGATTTATATTCCTATACAATAGATTCTTAATTCTAGAATCTATTTAAATAGGTTTTCTTCGCTACAAAGGACTATCTCCACCCTCAACAGTGACCACCTTTTGCAAGGGCTCAGATGCAGTTAAGTTCTTCTGACCAGCGGATATACACTCATAATTGAAGGCTTAACTTAATTATCAATTATTATTTGTGTTGTTGAAAGTAGAGTATAAAAGAGTTTATAAGAAAAGGAATATGAAATAGAGGTCATTGTCACGACTTTACAAGTTTATGTGGAGGAGGTTCAACTTGCTTTCATACCATCGACATAAGCCTAACCCTTATTTCAAATAATAAATACTCTAATACTTGTTATAACTTCTATTCCATATTCACCTTTTGGATCATCTAAAGTGCCTTTACTTTGTCTTTAAATATCAACTCGATTCGCCTCAACAATAATTACAATCAAATCGCTTCAAATTAATTTCAATTTTCATCTAATCTTTGATTTTCGTTATATTTTGAATATGAATAAAAATAATTTTTTCGTTGTTTTCTCGTTCCCGGAATTATCGAAATGATGAAATGAAAACTTTGAAATATGTTCCTAAAACTTAGGATAAGACTAGGAGTTGAACTCATGCTAACAGATGGAAGCTAAATTTCAAAAATTCACTGAATAAGACAATGATCATTTCTGGCCCAAGTACATGCAAACTTCCACTAATTTTTGATTCTGAGTCAAACAGTCTGCTCATCTGTCTATTCATTGATCACGCTTCAAGTTATAGAAGTTGCACGCACACAGAAACATGTTTACAATATATATTCATTTAAATATAAATTAGTTATTCAAAAGTTCTATTGCTTAACAATAGATAGAAAATCAGTAGAAATCAATTTTTCAATATATGTAAAAGTAATGATAGCAAAACGTTTTGTTAACTTGTTCGAAACAAAGTTAAAGTATGAACAAATTTAAAGTCATCAGATGACACCACATACTGAGAAGATATTCAACTTTAATATATTTCAAGTATTGATATCATTGAAGTCGACCTCATTCAGGTTCTTAACTAAACTTATCTTCAATTAACTTTCAAAAGCATTTTGTATCAGGTAGTTTACTCAATTGAAAATGTTTTTCAAGACATTGACTAGATTTAGGATAAGATCGCAATTAAGTAGACGATTGTATCATTTGGATAAATATCCAGTCATTGGAACCGACGTCGATCGTCAATCAACTGAATTCAAAGTAAGAAATCAATTGCAAACACCTGCCACTTCTTCTCTATTTATATAAAACATTTGAAGGATACGTTTATTATTCCAGAATAATTACGAACAAATGCAAAAGTTAGTTAATCAACTCAAAAACACGGTCCTCAATGTGAGCTTAGGTGGAGATCAGAAATCGCGGATCAGACACACTTCTAAAGGAAAACTGTTAGTCAGAGACAGAGTCAACTTATTGTTAGACCCAAACTCTCCATTTCTCGAGCTCTCTCCTTTGGCTGCTTACCAGTGCTACGATCAAGAGATTGTGAACGCAGCCGGAATTGTCACTGGGATCGGAAGAATATGCGGAATCGAATGTATGATTGTGGCTAATGACGCTACCGTTAAGGCTGGCACTTATTATCCGATGACTGTTAAGAAACACTTAAGAGCACAGGAAATAGCACTTCAGAATCAGTTGCCTTGTATTTATTTGGTTGATTCTGGAGGCGCTAATTTGCCACATCAGTCCAACATATTTCCAGATGCTTGCCATTTCGGTAGAATATTTTATAACCAAGCAGTTTTGTCTTCGATGGGAATCCCACAGATATCAGTAGTGATGGGCAGCTGTACGGCTGGAGGCGCTTATGTGCCAGCTATGTCTGATGAAAATGTAATTGTTAAACAACAGGGAACTATATTCTTGGGCGGACCACCTCTTGTTAAAGCTGCCACCGGAGAAGAAATTTCAGCTGAAGAATTAGGTGGAGCGGACTTGCATTGCAGGTGATTTTTATGGTTTTATCAGTTGAAAATTAATTTAGATAAACATTTATAGAGTAAACATAGGAATGGTTGTGGAACTACTCCAGTACAAAATATATCATTAAGACATTGATGATTAAACTTATAAATATTAAGTTTAAAAGCTATGATTCCTTAACATAAATATTTTTAAGGAAACTTAGGCAGTACTGAATTCCAACAATAGTGAGAAAAAACTCGAATCTAAAAGCAAGGAAAAACTGATTAAACCTTCATCTTTATTCATACGAAAAAAATAGCTATACCTGTTTTGGTTAGTAACTAGTTTCACAAGAAAAAAGATGTTCAAGATTTTCTTTATTCGTTCCTATTATTTAAAATCTCATCTCTATATCCATTAAATAATTAACTTTTTTTTCAACTCTAGCAAATCAGGCGTAACTGATTATTATGCGATTAACGACAAACATGCCCTACAGATCACACGAAAGATTGTTTCAAATTTAAATAGAGAAAAGAAACTTCAGATCACTATATCTTCCAATGTTGAGGAACCGAAGTGGCCGTTAGATGACTTGTACGGCATTGTCGGATGTAATCTAAAAAAGCTATTTGATGTAAAAGAAGTGATAGCAAGGATTGTTGACGGAAGTTATTTCGATGAATTCAAAGCTCAATACGGAGATACTCTGGTCACCGGATTCGGTCACCTCTACGGCTATCCAGTCGGAATTATTGGAAATAATGGAGTTTTGTTTTCCGAATCTGCACTCAAAGGCTCGCATTTCATTCAGTTGTGTTGCCAAAGAAAAATTCCGATTATATTCTTACAAAATATAACCGGATTTATGGTAGGACGCGAAGCAGAGAGTAGTGGTATTGCGAAGCACGGCGCAAAAATGGTGACCGCAGTCTCTTGCGCTCAAGTGCCTAAGCTTACTGTTATTATCGGTGGCTCTTATGGAGCTGGAAATTATGGAATGTGTGGTCGTGCCTACTCGCCAAGATTCCTATATATGTGGCCTAACTCTAGAATTTCTGTCATGGGAGGAGAACAGGCAGCCAATGTCTTGTCTACTATCGCTAAAGACCAAAGATTAAGAGAAAATAAGACTTTTAGTGAAGCTGAAGAAAAAGCTTTAAAAGAGCCGATTATTGCCAAGTTCGAAGCTGAAGGCAGTCCCTATTACTCAAGTGCTCGTCTTTGGGACGATGGAGTCATCGATCCGATTGACACCAGAAGAGTGTTAGGACTCAGTTTGAGTGCAGCTCTCAATGCAAACATTCCTGAAACCAAATTTGGGATCTTTAGGATGTAATTCGTTTGTTATACTCTTTGTTATTGACTGTTATGTAAATAACCATTAAATTTGATAATCGTTTGATAAGTGAATTTATTTTTTATACATTTAAATAAAGATGCAATTGTTATAACTTTTAATTAATTTCTAAAATCTTGAAACTAAATCGATCCTAAGTTTTACTGTTCGGGAGTGACTACTTTTGTCTCATCGATGTCTATAATCTCGTCCAAAAACTTTTCTTGTTTTATGGCAACCATCGAATATAAGTCTGAAATGAATGAATAGATTCATTTTATTGACTGATAAACAAATGAAATACGAATTACATACAAACAGATCCGACAAAAGCAGTCAACAAAAAGCCTGTTAATTTGTTCCGTTTATTAGTTTTCAACAACTTATTTACTCTTTTTTTATTCAATTGTTCGACTCTTCTTATAAACCCTAAATGTATTTCTTCAACCATTTCCTTGTTGTTCATTTCTGTTTTACTTGTTTTGTCACTCATTTCAATAAATTGAAAACAATTAGACTTTAATTGTTTTGTTTTCACTTAAAATGTAACCAAATTCAATACAAAGGCAGATCTCACGCAATACTATTTACAAAACATAAATAACGTTCTTTCAAATAACGTAAGCGTTCAAATACCGGCAGTTTTTAGTGCTTATGTATTGCATAATATGAATGGATTATAATTAAAGTAGTTTTGAGTAGTTAAAGTAGTAAAAGTAGTATGGCCGATATGCACAAGTCGGACTTAACTAAAACTGTTTTAAACATTGTTGTGTAAAGAGTTTTAAAACGCGTTTCAGATTTTAAATCGGTTTTAAGACCTAAAACCGTTTTAAATAGAGTTGTGCATATAGGTCTATGAGTTTAAATCTTCAAAGCTTGACTCAAGCCATCACTTTTGGTTGGCCCTGACACATATTACATATACTGTCCGTTTTTTAAAGCTAAACTCAAATCCTTATGACAATTTTTCTTTATTATTACTCATGAATCAGAACTTACTAATGAGTAAGTTTAAAACATATATAACAAAGTTTGATCACTTAGTCATTGATTTTGAATTAAAAACACTTTTAATCATAAGATAGTGTTCACAACAAAAGTAAGAATTTTTACTTTGAAAACTCATTTATTAACTAAATCTTGTGATAAGGTTAGAGATGAATTCTTTGAAAAATTTGGTAAAACTGGGCCGTCCAATGCAATTAATCTTAGAATTAAATCAAACTTTACATATCTAAACTACTTTGTAGGATTACAGTTCGAAAATATGTTTGTAGGATTATAGTTCATTATTAAAGGTTTATTTTGAAACATTCAAATTTCAGTGAATGAGTAAGCGATTTCACTTTTGACTCACATTTCCAAAAGCAATAAAGTCTTAACTGTAAAACCTGAGTTTAGTTTTTAAAAACGGACAGCATAACATTGAATAGGATTTACCACATTTTAGAAGTGCCGTCTAGTTTGCAGCGCAATAGCTCTAATTTCACCGGCATTGTATGAATTTTTTTGTACAGATTGTCCAAAATAAAACTAAGCTCAGATTTTGAGTACAGTTTTTCTTTAATATTACGCATCGATTAGATGCAACTTATGAATGAAGTTGCATTTACTTATCAAGTAAAAGAAAGGTCATCTTTTTAATCATAATGTTTAAGACAAAAAGCAAGTAACATTTAGAATGGTCTTCTCAATAAAACAGAGTTTTTATTAATAAAACTTATTTGTTAACTAAGTCTTGTGTTCGAACTAGGAAACAATTTGCTGATAAATTTGGTAAAATAAGGACCAACAAATGTGACTATTATTGACATTAATAACATTAATAAGCATATATTGTAGAGAGCATTTCTAAACACTATTCTTGTTTACCGCATTAGATTAGTAAAAGTTGATTTTGATAGATCAAATTTTCAGTATATGTGTAATTGATATTACTTGCAATTAAAATATCAAATTGTAAAAAGCCTTTAACTGCTTTATTTGAGTTTAGTTTTATTATGAGCAATCTGTATATCATTATAAGATTTATAATTTAGTTTCAGACTCAAAAAGTCGTCAAACGCCACTGTAGATATTGGGCCTTTTAATGCTGATTGTCAATCTTCGGGGTAAAGGTTATAAGCAGATGATAGAAAAATCTGATCAAAATCTTTAAAACTTTCTTATACTTTATAATACATGTATTGGTATATCAATTTTAAAGAATAGCAGTTTTCAGAGTTTAATTCATTGCAATCATTTATTTTTACATTCAGATAAATCACAGGAACTGATTGTGCTATTTGACTCATTAGCAATAAATGTATGCAATACATGATTATTACATCATTAATTCAATTTGATTTATATGATTTGAAACGAAGTTGTCCCTCAATTGTATATTATCAGCTCAGCTTTACTGCATGTGATGAGCTGTAATTATTAGTAAATTTGATTTCTTACTTAATTTATTGCTTAGTTTCACGTTCATTATTGGTTTTGTTGAGTTTGCTTTTGATTATTTTATAATTGACTATAACATCCGACTATGTCAAGTCAAAAAAAATTCTGATGTTATATTCAATAATAAAATAATCAAAAGTAAACTGAACGAACCAATAATGAACTAAAACTAAGCAATAAATTAAGTAAGAAATCAAATTTAATAATTACAGCTCATTACATGCAGTAGAGCTGAGCTGATAATATACAATTGAGGGACAACTTCGTTTCAAATATAAATCAAATTGAATTAATGATGTAATAATCATGTATTGCATACATTTATTGCTAATGAGCTAAATAAGTTGTTCTAATCTTTGCAATGTTAAGGCAAACTCATAGTGAGTCAAATTTTCCAATGAAAAATTGAAGTAAAAATATTTTCATATTAAAAAACAAGTTTTCAACAGTGTACGCGAACCTGACCCTATTCTATTAGTGGTCAGTACACAAACCACTAGTCTACTTAGGAAGTTAAATAATCAACGCTTTTAAACTGATAGACTGAACAGCTTTTTCACTTTATTTATATTTCTCTAAAATAGCATCACTTTAAAGTCAGATGAAACCAAAATCAAAAGTTACATTGATCCTATCCATAGGGGGTCTACAGGTCAGTATTGGACATTTTGGTGCTCAACTCATCAAAAATTTCATTTCTTTAATCATAGTAGTGCTTATCAGAAAAGTGCATTTATTGCGAATAAACCTAAAATTTGATTCGATATAACTTTTGTCAAACCTTAACATAGAGTGGGATAAAATTCATTAATCCTCAGTGCATATGAAAGTGAGCCAAAAGTCTGGCTTCGACTGTGCGGAGGGCTTTAACTCTTTTCTTGCCTATTTCAATGATATAGACCTACAATTCATTTGGCGTTTGATGACTTTTTGAGTCTGAAACTAAAATTCACATTTTAAAATTGGCTCAAAAGCGGCCAAATTAGAGCTATTTGTTGTGCTGCAAACTAGACGGCACTTCTAAAATATGGTGAATAAAATCCTATTCAATGTTATATACGTAATATGTGACCCTGAGTGAAAGACCTACATCTAATGTTCAGAATTTGATATCTTCCAGTATGATAAAACATAAAGGTGCATTTACACGAGGTGATATTTATCGCACATCGCCTGCAATTTTTATTTCAATCAGTTGCATTGAGGATTAGTCGCCGCAATTTTCTATTTAGACGATACAATTGATTGAATGAAATTTTGCTCTACAATAACGGATCACTTTAAAGCATTGAACGCTGACTCAGTGAGTGCTCTGACAACAAAATTAAACGTAATTTTAACATCCAATCATATACGAAATTGCTGCAATTTTGTTGCAAGAGTAGAAACAGTAGCAACGCCCACGCGATGTGTTTCATGCGATGTCCATCGCTTCAATTTTCCATTTACACGATGCAATAAATTGCAGCGACGAATATCGCATGCAATGTGCGATGGATATCGCCTCGTGTAAATGCACCTTAAGGTGTTTTAGAACTTAAAACGACTGATTAAGTTTAAAACTGAACAAAATATAAATATAACTTAAATATAAAATACGTGTCATGATGGCAATCATTTAAAAAGTTTGATTGACCTTTCGGACGCGTGTTGGCTCTAATTTGACTAGCATTTCAGTTGAATAACAACTAGGGTTATTATGAAATATTCATTTTAAAACAATCTTTTAAAGTAATGTTTAATTGACAACTTTATTCTCTATTATATTTAAAAACAAGTCTACATTAAGTTTGAGGACATTTAAAACTTGCATTCAAACGCTTTTACACTTACTAAAAAACTTTTACAGAACTTTTTATATTTGAAAGTTTTTTACAACTTTATTTTCGACACTAACTTTTGATTAAATTGAACGTGATGTTTAGCTGGAGCGTAAAACGTAGTCAACCAGCATCTGTAGTCGGAAATTCTATCTAATATTTATTAAAGCAACCAAATAATAGTGTTATAATTTAAGAATATTAATGAGCGCAGCAAGTCTTATCAAACTGCATTTGATTATATGCAATTTAATGCGTCTAAAATACCACTAGAATGCATCAAAATATTTTCAAGGTTTAGATATTTCATTTTACTTTTTAGCAATTATTGTAACAAATTGACAAAGTTCATGTTCAAGAATATAGCTTATGTTAGAATTGCATAGCATATTGCCTCATATCATATATCCACAAATTTTCCATTCTCTTACTGTGAAAATTCAAAATTTCATATCGTTCACTGTGAATAATATTCAGAAGTTTGATATGTGCTTCGCTATACCTGTTGCTGAATATATATTTAGTTCTTTACGATTCATAATTGTGTAATTTAAAGCTTTTTAATTATAATATATTACGACATATAAAATTGAATAGAAATATAACTTAATAACGCAACTAATGTTGAGATTTTTGAACAGTCAGACGATAGAGAAATTCTTGTAGAATAGCAGAACACTAAGAAATGTTGAAAAATATTTGCAAACTAAAAATATATAGAAAATTTGACTGTAAAGTCCTTGGCTTTGACTATTAGGTAAACAAACTAAAATTTAGTAATGTAAACTTAAATTGTGGAATTTTAATATCCTAAATAGTAATACTGAAGCATCTATTTTGAGGTACAGTACATGTAGAGCATGTGGATCTTATTCTAAACTGTAAACAGAAAATTAAAAAACATTAAGATTGTTTTAAAATTGATTCTTCAAACGGATTCGCTACAGATGATAAACCGCAATGATTCTGTGACGAGACTTGAATAATGCAATTGATGCAATAGTATATGTGCGTAATATGTGGTACTTTACTTGATTAATAGCTGAATAAACAAAATTTGTATGATCATATTTCTTATTATCTTTCAAGACTAAAGATTGCAACATGATTCGTGAGTCATATGTCCTCATTTTGAAGAATAAGTGCTCTGAATAGATGGTACGCACCTCTGAAAACTTTCATATCTTTCATTATAACCCTTATAAGAATGTGTTTCATTTGAATTCATACTAAACGCTCATTATTTCTTAGATATAAGAATAATGTTATAACTAAAAGATCACTAGCGAACAAAGAAAAGCAAATGACTTTTATGCTAGTAAAAGTAAAAATAAAACTAAAACAGATCAATACAATTGAGATTCTCCTCTGTTAGTCATTTCGTTGGTAATGAGTGAGAGTTGAGCTGACGTTAAGTTTAGCTTTGATCGCATGTTATATTGCAAGCAATGACACAACACTCATAGCTTTCATTATTATTGAACAAAAAACATTTGTATTTTCTGTCTAATCAATACTGAACTGCAGTCAGACTGGTTTTAATATTCAAAACGAAAGCTTTCTGTTATACATCTTTTATATGAAACTATTTAATTAGTCCTTCGTTTGAAGGTAAGATAATTTACATATCTGTTCAAATTTATTCTAATTATTCGACTCGTAATTAATACATCGCCTCTATTTATCCTCGTTTGTAGCCATTAGTTGGACGTTATTCTATTGAAATACTGTCAATCGTCTTCAAATTTGACTGAGTATCGGAAGCGATCTAATTTGGTTCATTTCAACTTATCTCCAGATAATTAGGTTTAAAGTCTAGCTATCAAACTCGTGATACTGAGAGCAAACTCTCATCACTTAATAAAGCAGTTGTTCTCTAGTTTATTCGGTTTAGAGCTGTGTAAACACATTTTCACATCTTATTCAAACCAAACATAGTTTTATTTTGATTTTCTTATACTTTAGTTCTTTTATAATTATTGTTCATTTTTTGTCAAATAAACTATTTTATACGATGGAAAAATGTATTTCTATCGATCAGCTAGATTTGTTTTTGAGTAAATCTAATCTAAAAGAAGGTGCCATTCAAGTCATCAAACACGTCAAATCCGAATGGCCTGAAACTAGAATCAAACTCAAGATATTTACTGATGGCATCACTAATCGATTGATTGGAGGGTATCTGGAAAGCGATCCCAACGATATGGTTCTGATTCGTGTTTATGGAGAGAAAACTGAGCTGTTTATTGATAGAAAAGTAGAAGTTCGTAACATGAGGACTATGAACAAGTCTGGACTGACTCCTCCCGTCTATTGCACTTTCAAAAACGGCATTTGTTATGGATTTTCTCCTGGCTTCGTACTTGACGAAAAAATGGTTCGTGACTCGCTTATATCCCGTTTGATTAGCGAGATGTTAGCGAGAATGCACACTATTAGACCATCCTTTAGCAGATCTAATGACATTAAAGTCTGTCCACAAGAACCAGAGCCCTGTCTATTTAAAGGTCTTCGGAAATTTTTAGATTTAATTCCAAGTGCCTTGAAAGATCCTATACAAGACAAAAGGTTTGTTCACTACCAACAATTGTTTTTCCTAAATTTCAACTTGACTTCACTAAATCAATTTGATTCGATTTCCAGGTTTAAGAAATATGTTCCAAAGAAAGAAAAGCTTTCAGCAGAAGTAGATATGCTAGAGCTTCACCTGAAAGAGTTGCGTTCACCCGTTGTGTTTTGTCACAATGATTTACTACTGAAAAATATTATTTACAATCCTGATAGAAAATCAGTTACTTTTATTGATTTCGAATATGCCGACTATAATTATCAAGCGTTCGACATTGGTAACCATTTTTGTGAATTTGCAGGCGTTGACACTTATAACCCGAGTCTTTATCCGAGCGAAGATTTTCAAATTCGATGGCTTAGGAATTACTTGGAGGCCTGGTATGCCTTGAAGGGTCGATCAATTGTTGCCGACTCAGGAATGAACGGATCGATTGAAAATGATGTCGAGATATTATATAACCAGGTGAACCACTTCTCGTTGGCGGCTCATCTCTATTGGGGACTTTGGGCAGTTGTTCAGTCCGCTCATTCGACTATTAACTTCGATTATTTGGGTTATGCGATACAACGCCTCCATGAATACTATTCAAGACGCGATCAATTATTACTAAATGAAGTTTATCATTAATCTTACGTCCAAAGTTTGCTAGTCATTAATTAATTTTGGAATTAATTTATCAAAGCAATCTTTATCATTGTTTTATCTTGTAACGTCATTCCATTTTATTTAGTTTTATTTGGTTTTCAATTAATTTAATATCTGAATTTTATTTTTTTGTCAACAGCTTTAAACTTTTGCTAATGATTCAGTATTATTTTCTCTCTTGAATTTTATTCTCCTATCTCTTTATAAATTCTATTATTAAAAGTTAATAAATTTAGTTTTAATCTTGTTTATTTAATCAGTTAAAATTAATCGTTAATTCTGAACTAATTAAAAAACTAAGACAACAATTACATAAATGCCAATGAGGATTATCAGAAGATATAAATACAAATACGATTCAATGATAAAAAAAAGTAGTTTATCGATTGTTCAAGGAGAAGAGATTTGAAAAGTTTGATGTAGTAAAAGTCAATAAAACTCGACTTGATTATAGTTATCGTCTGCAGATTGGTACAGTTTTCTTTTAGTTTCATTAGCAATTACACTAATAACTTCAGGCATCAACAAATCCTTTGGTTGATAACCTAATTGGTTTGAAATATCAAATGCATACAGAATACTAGTGTCGTGAAGCATAACCTTATGTTTAGCTAAGGCTAGTGTGCAATTGCGAAGTCTAGCGATTATCTCTCTTTCTTGAAGTGGAACTTCTGTGAAATCCAGTGCGAAACCACCTGATTCTGCTCCTTCGGCTACAGTCTGAGAGATCCAAATGAAACCATTATTGCCAAGGATGAGATGAGCCCCAATCGGAAGATTGTGAAAATGATTCTTTCGTCGCTCTATCAGTGATGGCGAAACTCTTATCAGTACTCCTTGTCCTAACTTTCCATATTTAAGACTTCTTGTATGGAGGCCTAGAGCTCCATCTTCGAAGATATTCTGCACTTCAGCTGAGATGAGATCCCCTTCTTTCAGATACTTTCTCATCATTATCTCGTCTTCACTTGTTTTACGTCTAAGTTCTCCACCCGGAAGGTTAACGCCAGATAACTGAAGCACTGAGTCTAAACGCGCGTTTGTCTCCACTTTCCATCTCTTTTGCTGGACTTCAGTAATTCTTCCGACCACCACATCTCCGATCTCTCCGTTATATCGCGTCCGTAGAGGACGGACAGATATTAATCTATTGATGGGTTCAACGATTCCAGCAATGGATGCGATGAGTTGTGAGCCAGTCTTGAGATAAGTTCCGTGTCCTCTCATAAACGTCTGATCGTCTGTAATCTCATCGCCGGGCGTCACATATCTGACTACTTTTGAACTATTTATTCTTTTATTGGTTTGTTTTGAATTTTCATTTTGCTTGTCATTTATCAGACGAATGCTAACACTACTCATATTAGGCTTGAATTAGTTGTTAAAACATAAATAAAATAATTTTTTAAATTTAATTATGAACTGGTATATACTTCACATTTATTTTTAAAGCACATGTTTAATTAAAAACAAACAAATCAACAAAACTTAAGGCTTTTTTCGGTTACCTTATCGACGTAATTTTCGTACTAAAATATTCTATTGGAGCCAATTTCAAAGTTTCTACCCATTCAGTGTTCAGACTTATTTTAAACAATCAAAAGCTTTTTGAAGTTTTTTTTGAAGCAAATGAAATGACGGTGAGAGTTCAAAGAAAAATATCAAAATTTTACTCATTTTATTTTAATGTGAAGATAACAAAAATTTTCTTATTATAAAACTATAAAACTTCAAGTTGTAAAAAATAACTTCAACATTCAATAGTCTTTGAACTGCTAGATTTAAAGCAACGATTCTTATATAATTGCACTAATATCTCGATTATGTTCTTTCGAAAAATAAATTTTTTATAAATCATTTAACAGTTAAAAAATATTAAAAAAGTTAATCAAGTTTTTGACCAAATATGCGATCGAACCAAAAAGGGTCAGTGAAATCAAATAGAAAGGAATCCTAACCTTCCAGTGAGCGTACGATGATCTCAACTGATTCACTATGTGTTTGACTTGTTCTCGAGTCTCAGCTAAGTCATTGCTATTATCGATAACGAAGTTAGACATTCGGCACTTGTCTTCTAAAGGCATTTGAGAATTGATTCGTTGTATCGATTCTTCGATCGAATAGTTATTTCTAGCAACAAGTCTTTCGATTTGTTGATCTCGACTACACTTAACAACAACAACTTGATTCAAGTATTTAACCATTTTTCCACTTTCGTAAAGTAGTGGCAAATCCAAGATTACGAACTGTTTGCCGGATAAGAGAAACAGAAACAGTCGTTTGAATATCTGTTTATATATCTCAGGGTGTGTTATACTATTCAATAACTTTCGTTTGTGTTCATCGTTGAATATGATCTGAGCCAATTTAGAGCGATCTAGCTCTCCGTTTTCTTGGATCACCGCTTGCCCGAAATTGTCTCTAATTTGAGTCCAAGCTTTCATTCCTGGTTTCACCACTTCTCGAGCAATCAGGTCAGCGTCGATCACATCAATGCCCATTTCTGTCAAAATCTTAGAGACAGTTGACTTTCCAGTAGCGATACCACCCGTTAGGCCGACGACAAACATTATTATTATTATTATTATTATTATTATTAAGGATCAATTTAGATAAATGTCATAACAATTTGACGTAAAATACAGACAAAGCAATTCATAGCAAACCTAATTTCAATATCTTAAAACTCGTTTCTAAAATCTTAATTTTAAACTTTACATTCAAACTAATAAACATATCCCTTAATTTGATTGGATTAGATCTTATAATGAGAGATAAATATAATTAAGATCTCAATTAAATTGGTTTGTTTAGCACAACGAGATTTTACTGAATATTTTTTGAATCTAAACATAATCAATGTCATTCAAACATTTATTTATTAAGCTTGGCGACTATTTACTAACAATTTGATAACTTCGGCAAAATTTCAATTTTTTCTAATCTGTTTTTCTGATATGAACTGTCTTAAGCCGAACTAAAATATGAAAATATTATAAGAGTTTCTTATTCAAAACAGTGAAAAGCAAACAAAATCAGTCGTATTACATGTGAGGCCTTTATCGACTTGATCACGATTTGTGAGCATTTGTTTCGAAATAATTTGAAACAACTTTGAAAATAAACAAACTTTTGTTGATTTAATTGTTTACAAAGCTATTAATTAAGAGATAATAATAGCTGGTAATCAGGATGAGTGGCGAAACGGTTGGTATAATATATCCGCCACCAGAACTTCGAAGTATCCTTTTCTTAAGACACGATTTTAATTATTATTTTCAAAATATTGCTTTAAACACATTATTTATCAAACAGTTATTTCCTTAACTACTATTTCGTAATGTAAAGACATTGTTGATAAGACTGCAAGTTTTGTGGCTAGAAATGGACCTGAATTTGAGTCTAGGATTCAACAAAACGAACAGAACAACCCGAAATTCAATTTCTTGAAAACTGGAGATCCCTATAATGCTTATTACCAGCACAAAGTTAAAGAGTTTAGGGATGGATCGAAAGGAGGATCAGAAATAATGGCACCACCGAGTAGTTTTTCATCAGCAACCAATAATAGTGGTCAGCAACAGACTAAACAACAACAGACAAATGCAGCCACAAAGACATCCAAACAGTTGGAACTGTTTATGGAGACGCCAATCATTCCTCGTGAACCTCCGCCTGACTTCGAGTTCATGGAAGATCCGCCTTCCATTTCAGCTCTAGATCTTGATATCGTTAAACTGACTGCTCAATTCGTTGCAATTCATGGCAGATCTTTTTTGACTAATTTGATGAATAGAGAGCAGCGTAACTATCAGTTCGATTTTCTTCGGCCACAACACGGTCTCTTCAATTATTTCACTCAATTGATAGAACAATACACTAAAATTTTGATGCCCTCAAAATCACTTCTGAATACATTAAATAAAGAATCACACAATACAAAAGTAATATTAGATAAAGTTAGGTATAGAGTTGAATGGACTAAAATACAAGAGGCAGAGAAGAGGAGGGAAGAGGAAGAAGCAGAGAAGGAAAGGGTTCAATACGCACAGATTGATTGGCATGACTTTGTTATTGTCGAGACTGTCGACTATCAGCCTCATGAACAGGGTTGTTTCCGCCACCGACAACACCAGAAAGAGTTGGCTCTAGAATTCTATTACAACAACGTATTGAAGAACAAGGGGTAAAGCGATTAAGTTTTTTTTTCATTTTTAATGAACTTGATATGACTTGTGTTTCTTATCTGTCAATAGCAAGAAGCTATTGAGATGGATGTCGATTCTGATGAAGACGTTTCAGAAGATAAAAATGAAGATTCGAGTCAGAAGACGAAAGATTCGATGCCTCCCCCACCACTTCCTCCGCTTCCACCACAATTGGATAACGTTCTTATTCGTAAAGACTATAATCCGAAATCGACAAAAGTACAACCTCAACAAAATCCTGCAACTAGTCGACCGACGGAATCGTTTGTCATTTCTCCGATCACTGGAGAAAAAATTCCGGCTGATAAGCTACAGGAACACATGCGGTTTGGTCTATTAGACCCAAGATGGGTTGAACAGAGAGACAGATCAATACATGAGAAGATGCAACAGGAAGAGGTCTATGCGGTCGGATCTGCTATTGAGAGCAGTTTAAAACAATTGGCTGAAAGACGTACTGATATTTTCGGTTCTGGAGATGAAGAGACGGTTATCGGTAAAAAGATCGGAGAAGAAGAGAGAAAGAAGCCCGAGAAAGTGACGTGGGACGGACACACGGCCAGCGTTGAAGCGGCCACTCGTGCGGCCAGAGCTAACATTACGATTGAGGAACAGATACAACAAATCCACAAAATCAAGGGTCTTTTGCCTGAAGACGATAAGGACAGAATTGGTCCAGCGTTGCCTACAACAAGTAGTGCCACAATATCTGCGCCACCGGTTGCTTCTGCAACTATATCTGCTCCACCAAAATCACAGCCGGTATCAACACCGGCTGTCTCAATAGTGTCGACAATCAATGCGGCACCGCCTGTAATACAGCCACCGCCACAAATGCAAGTTCCACATCAAATGTTGCCACCAATGATGATGACCGGACAGCCCGGAGCCGGGCATTACATGATGGCCCCACACATGATGGCACATATGGGCATGTATGGTATGCCGATGCCTCCGCCGCACGACTTGGCGAACGTGCCGCCAGGCATGCCTCCCATTGGTATCCCTCCGCCATCCAATATGTCTGTTCAATCGGATGAAGAACCAGCCAATAAGAAACAGAGAACTGAAGAAAATCTGATACCAGAAGATGAGTTTATAAAGAAAAATCCAGGAAGCGTCACTTTCAAAGTTCAAGTGCCACACAGCACAGAAAGACCAGAATGGAAACTGTCGGGTCAAGTGATTAACCTAACTCTACCACTAACTGACACTATATCTGTCATAAAAGCTAAGATTCACGAGCAAACACAATTGCCTCCTGGTAAACAAAAACTCCAATACGATGGCATATTCGTTAAGGATTCTAATTCACTCGCCTTTTACAATATCAACAATGGTGGAGTTATTGTTCTCGGACTTAAAGAGAGAGGAGGAAGGAAAAAATAATTTATTTGTTGTTCCAAACATTTTGCTGATTTTTTGTAATCATTTCATATCGACTGATATGAGGCTTCTGAGTTTCCATTAGCTTATGTATAGCAAATAGGGTATTCTGCGTAAGGTTAATTTACACCAAATACCCTGAATGTAATCGCTGAAATTAAAATTTCGAAATCGGTGTAACTCTTCTTTAATCCAAATATAGCCAGAAAATCAAGAATATTTCTGTCAAACCTCTACTAACAGTTGCATAAAAATTAAAACGACTTCTTACTCCGAAAACCCTATTCGCTATATATTAATTATTTCTCTATTTCACGCAATTTTATAGATCAATAACTGATTTGAATCAATAAATTTACCAAAATATTTTTATTTCAACATTAATTCCACGAAATGTTTTCTTTTGATTCCTGAGTTTGTTCTCGAACTTAAGTTGATATTTAAGTGTTCGAATCAAGTGTTTGACTATTCATTTCAATAAATAAAAATTTTATTACAATATTCTCAACAAACTTTTATTAATTGACCTAAATTTCAATCAATACATATTTAGTGCCGAATTGAAGCATTTAATCTCCACTTATAATAGAATTTAATCTAATTTATTTCAACTAAAATACTAGAATCAAAGAAATAGAATTACAAGTAATAATAATAATTAGGACAAGCAGTGAAGAAGTCCATTTAATGCTTTCCATGTTCTTCGGGTAACTCTTCCCATCCTTCAGGCAATGCGTTGTATCTGGGATTGTGAAAGAGACTGTGGTTTCCATCACCCCACGGGAACGGTTTGGTACGGATTCTCATGTATTCATATGATCTGAACTCAGGTCTGTGGTAGTGTTCGTGGTGTTCTTTTTCCATCAAATATGTATTCAGTGCTGACAAACCAATCGCTGGAATGCACACAAATATAAAGAGTTTCTTCCACAATCCAGGATTCGGTTCGTGTGCCCCGTGACTCGAAGACATTGAACGACGAATCAAGTAATTCAGCAGATTTGGTCTCAACGGTTGCGGAAGTTTTGACAAAACCATTCTATGGGTCAATACTTCAATTTATTAAATCAATTGATGATATATTGAATTACCTGTTATTTAATTAGGACCAATTTAACCAATATTTCACTACGATATTCAATTGTTTGTTTATAATAATGTCCTTCTTATAAGATTTTTATTATTAGATAACATATATTTAGAGGTGTTTTCGGTACTATTTCCAAAAGTGCGGATAAAAGCGTTTGAGCCCTAGCAATAAGTTTTAGTTTTGAACAAATTTTAGGAATCAACTCAAATGAATTTATTAAATGTACTTGGGAATGAAGCCATAATAACTCAATATAATTTAACAGATATTTTATAATTTTTAGCCAAATCAAAATCAACCAAATATTGAGCTTACTCAAACAATAAAACAGCAATTTTGTTTTCAAATTCTTTAAAATGTTCTTCATTTAATTGTAATTGTTCGCATATTTTCTCAAATCAATCATACTTTAATTTCTTTAGTTCAAGACTTGAAATGAATTCAAGTTTTATGTTGAAAATGATGTTGAAATCGAAAGTTTCAAACTTTGTAAGTTTACTGAAAGCAATGGAAAAATGGCAATCAGTACAATTCTACATTGAATTGATTGAGAAGTTCTTCTCGGCAATTTTGTCATTCCATCAAATCTTTTGAAATAAATAATCGAAACGTTTAAAACTTTTACAAACAATCTGTATTTTGAATTTTCCGAATCGGTTGTTAACTTTCGGAAAAGTTGTCAGATATAAGTAATCTCAAACATAAGTTTGAATTTATGTAAAGGTAGTCACATAAGATATAAGAGCATAGAGTAAAATAAAGGATCGTTCATAGAAAACGTTTGGAAAATCATAGCTGTGACAGATTAGATGTGTTATCAGTGAATTAACAAATACTAATTTGCCACATCTTATGATAAGGGTTTCCAATCAAATCATACCTTTTCACATACAGAGTTTGAGCACAACTTTGAAATGAGTTCCTACTGAAAACGTGTTAAATATCCGAACTAGTGCTTAATGTTTTGAACTTGAATTGAATGCAAAGTCAAACTGAATCTGTGACTGAAGTCTCTGTAGCTTTAATTCAACATAAAATCAATGCTCAGAATATGACTATTAACACGACAAGTACTAATAATAAACGATTAATTTTTTATGCCATTGGAATATTCGTCTGCTATTTCTACTTCGGAATATTTCAGGAAAAAATGTAATCATTTTTAATCATATTTATTTCAATAATTAGTTATCAACTTATGACAAGTGACGAATGCATAGCAATTTCTAATTGTCATTATTGTTATAATTGATTTGATTGAATAGAACTCGAAGTAAATATGGAGAGAATGAGGAGACCTACAAATGTACGATCGCTTTGGTTTTCATCCAATGTGTGATTAATGCAGTTTTCGCAAAAATAAGTAATGCTGAATAATGAAAATTTAGAATAGATAACGAATTAAAACCTTTTCTGATAGTGTTGTTGACATTCATGAAGCAAGGATTAGACACAACGAAAACGAGTTATTATAGCTGTTGTGCGTTTACTTATTTGGCTGCTATGGTCTCTAGCAATATGGCTTTGCAACACGTCAATTACCCAACTCAAGTGATCGGCAAGTCTTGCAAACCAATTCCAGTCATGATTCTAGGTGTTCTCATTGCACGCAAACGTTACCCGATCTCTAAATATTTATTCGTATTTATGATTGTTGTTGGAGTCGGAATATTCATGTTTAAGGATAATAGCAAATCGAGCAATCTCTCCACTGGCTTTATTGGTGCCGGAGAATTATTACTGGTATCAGATAACAAGTTTATTAAATTTCTTCTAAACATTAGTCTCATTATTGAATAGATATTCTCGTTAGCAATGGATGGCTTCACGGGTGCCATTCAGGAAAGAATGAAAGGCGAATATAAGACTCAATCAGGACATATGATGCTTCAAATGAATCTTTGGTCTACTCTATTTCTGGGCATTGCACTCATATTTACCGGTGAATTGTGGAGATTTGTCGAATTTGTTGGTCGTTTCCCATATGTTATTTATTACATAATCTCATTTTCCGTTTTAAGTGCTGTCGGACAGGTTTGAAGTTTATATTAGAATTTGACACCCTTCAATTTGAAAATGTTAATCAATCATTTTTCGTTTATCAGATGTTCATATTCTTAACTGTGGCTGGTTTTGGACCTCTACCCTGTTCTATTATTACCACGACCCGAAAGTTCTTCACAGTTTTGGCTTCAGTGGTATTCTTTGGTAACGCACTTTCGAACAGGCAATGGTTAGGAACAACACTAGTGTTTACAGGTTTAGCTTTAGATAGTTTTTATGGCAAAAAGAGTCAAAAAAACAAATAATTTTAAGTCAGTTTTTAAATAATTATTTATTTATTAGTTGATTAAATTGGTTTTGATATTTTCTTTTAAACAAACAAGAATCCGTATTCAAAAAATAGAGTTGATTTCGTAAAATTTTAAAGTATAATCTATAATAACCGGTATAAATCCTTTGTCTCAAAAGTTTCATAGTTTTCGATCAATTTTGATTGTCAATTACTTTTTTTGCGATTGCATTTTCTAAATTGCGGTATCTTTGTACTAATGGAGTGTAAACATTGTCTGCATCAGAAGAAGGATTTGCTGCAACTTTGAATGTATTGACTTCTTTGATCATGTCCTCAAAACTTTGATTTTCTTTGATTAGAGCTGTAATAAAAAATTGAAAAGAATTAATCATAACAATGATAGAATGTAACCAATAACTTACAGTATTTTGCCATTAGTGCCGATCCAAGGCACGCAGAATTAGGTCGCGTTTGAATAATAACGGGTGCGTTGAAAACGTCAGCCAAGACTTGTATAATGGAGGTATTGGTTGAGGCACCGCCGGTCGCGAGGACTCTGGTTTCAGGTCCGATCTTGTAGCCCAGATTTTCTGCGTGAACCCGTAATCTAAGAAACTGTCCTTCAACACATGCTCGAACCTCTACTTCTTTGGAAAATCGAGTCACTTCGCTGTCGAATTTATTGAAACGAAAGTCTCCAGCAATTAGAGGATAGATTTCTTTGAAATCAAAGTAGAATCCAATGTTTCCAAAATTTCCTCTGGGAGTCGATTCAAGCAATTCATTGAATAGATTCCATTCTCCTTCTGCACATTCATCTCTTATTCGTTCGCGAGTACGAGAACCATTCTTGAAGCAGATCAAAGCCATATAGGACTTTTCGTCGAGTGGATTGCACAAGATGTGACCATCAAGTGCTGGCTTTGGATTTTCGAGCCATAAGAACACAGTATCACTGGTTCCTAAACTGATGGCGACATCATTTCTTCTCAAATACATGCCGATCAGAGAAGCGGGATTGTCACCAGTGAATGAGACGACACGACAGTCTTGATTGAAACCATAGCGATCAACGAAATAAGGGCTAATGTTACCGATAATCGATGTCGAAGGCACTAGTTCTTCCCCCAACTTGGATTTTAGATCAGGTGCACAATAATCTAAACATATTTGCGACCATTCATAAGTTGTTATGTCGAATAAGTTCATTCCTGAACCATCGCTTATGTCAATTGGCGCGTAATCACCAATAAATAGTGAGGCACCGAAACTGCTGACAAGAGATATTCGTTCTGTTTGATGATAGGCTTCAGGTCTAGTTTGATATATTTTGGCGATTTGACTGCCAGTGAATCGCTCATAAGCTCGTGAACCCGTAATGTTAGCCAATTGTTGTGCTCCACCAACTGCTTCCTCCAATTCTTTGCACTGTTTAGTAGTGCTCGAATCCATCCAAATGGGAGAATCACGGAATGTGAAGCACTGAGACAACTGGTCGTGAAGAAACTTATCTGGCTTCAAGTTCTTAAGGGTGTTAATTGCTCCTTTCTTCCAATAGACACTTCCGTGTTGCTGTCCCGATCCAGAAATGGCCACAACGTTGCTATAATCGATTCCATTGATCTTAAGTCTCTCCAATACCATATCAATGGCTTTAATCCACATGACTGTAGGCGCAGTCACTGTATGATTGTCTGAGTGCTGGTGAACTCCACCGTGAGTTCTGTTTCAGACAAAATAGTTTGCAGTAATTAGCCATAAACATTTGATTTGATTGTTTCTCAATAAGAACTTAGATTAAGAACAGGTTAAAAGACAGAAGTATGGAACTAAATGCATAAGAGTTAGGATGTGTTAATGTATAGAAGAGTTATGGAAGTTATAAATAAGAGATTAATTGATAAAATAACTGAATGAACGTAAAGATACCTAAATTCAGGCAAATCATAATCAAAGTGAACGCATGCTTCGTGTATTATTTCCAATCGATCATTAATTGCAACTGCTTTCAGCTTTCATTCAATAAATCAAATTTCAACTCAAATCAATCTTTAAATCAAACTTTTTTTCAAATCTAATTATTATATTAATTAATTATTTCATACCTGTTGGGTACTTATGTCGAACCCTAAATAAATCTGATTTGATTGGTGTTGAGCCATTGTTTATTTAAATTAAATCATAATTTATTAATTTGCTAATTAATAATTACAGTGACCATCAAATCAATTAATGCATTACTTTAGGTCTATTGAGCAATAGTTATATAATGAATGTCATATCGGATGTAAGTTCAAGATAAGTTATCTCGTCGTATGTAATAAAAAGTCTGAACAACAGGTGTCCGTATTTTGGCCTTAACCGAACTCATTTCAATCTATCAATTCGTGACTTTTAGCATATCTTACAAACTTCTTACTCTTCACTGTAGTTAAAGTTGTGCTCAAACTTATCATTTGAAAAGTTTTCAAAATCACTTTTTTAGTAATAATTAATTGAAAATGTTCAGTAAACCCTAATTTACACTTAGAACTTGACAACTATTAACAAAAACTAAGACTTAAGAGCCAACGAACTTAAACAAAACTTAAACAACAACAAAAAAAAGATATTTGAGTGTTGATCAGACTGATAATTAATAGAAAATGGTTTGAGAAAATTTAGTCGCATCATCTTCAGAATTCATTAAGTACTATTAAGCACTTTAAAATTAAAGCCAAAGGGTTGCGAATTAGAGTTCAAAGTGATTTAAGTAATAAATAGAAATAAAAATAAGTTTTACAAACTGACTCTCTAGAAAAGTTGATTGAAAGCATAGATTTTGTTAAACAATCTATAATTTTGTTATAAAGTTAATGGAGTTAAAATTGATAAATACTAGCATTAAGTTTGCAGACTTGATCAAGCCAAACAAATATCCTTCAGACAAATCAAAATTGATAAATAATTGACTGCCTCAAACAAAACTTAATCAATTTTTATTATCTACTATACTATGCATTGAGTCACAAATGCCATCTGACTATTAATATGCTACTAAGAGTTTGATTTGTTTGAAATTAGTGAAAAATGCTTCATATGGTACTATATTATAGTACAGTTAAGCGTCTCTTGCTTGAACATGCAGTTAAGTGGTTTTTAAAGATCATTAACAATAACAATTAAGTGATTACTTGTTTATAGAATTTTTGTCTTCCAAAAGCCATTTAACTACATGTCAAAGTTAGACAAGTTTTACTATAATACTAAAAATGAAGGAAAAAATTTCTTAATAGTTGTAAAATTATTTTTACTGCCACATCTTTGTAACATAATTCAATCCTAATGATATACAGAAGACATTTAATTTATCTTCACTATTATTTCTTGGTATAAAATTTGTTGCTTAAAGTTTATTTAAACGATGTTCTGTAGGTTATTAGGCATTTCTATGTGGGAAAATCACTTTTAAAAAGCTATTCTATTGTTTACTGAATTTCAGTATTACTCAATTTATTAATGATTCCAGTATTTATATGGCAAATACTCAATGTCAATCAGTCGCTTTTCTTTCACAAAATTCAGTTCAATTTTTCTTAAAATGAGCTAAACTTTCATTCTCATCTTACAACTGCAATCTGTTTGAGGAAAAGCGACGAAAAACTTGGTTTCAACAAACAAACATTTGTTTGGAATTCAGCAAAACAACAATTTATCAAATTGTAAATTGTTAACAAAAAAATTATCAATTTTTTACAAGACACATCAATGAGTGGTATCTGAAGAGTTTTTCAATAAGATTTAGGTAAAGAAAACTAAGTGAAAGGCAAGAATGAAAGAAGTGAAAAATCGGTGAAATCAATTTGAAGTATATTTCAATAGTGAACATCTGTAGCACTGATTGGATCTCAAATTGAGCCAAACTATTAAATTAAAGATAACAAGAGAAGCTACAATAGAATAATGTAACTGTTGTTTTTTGTAGCCATAAGAAGTGCATTGAAGACCACCAAAGATCAAAATGATTGTTATTAGTGGAACTGAGTGGTAACAGCACATCATCATCAATGATGATGATCGGTATAATATGTAATAAATTCAATTGAGAGAAATGATTATGATTGCTAAGTGGAGCTGGTTTCAAGTTGAATATTGTTTGGTATTAGAGAGGGAGCTGTTATAATAATAATTGACGCTTAATCGACTGATAGTAGTTATCAAAAGTGGAAAGCATGCTCCAAGTTGACAGCTTAGCCCCTCTCCAATAAAACAGTATCTATTAAAGCAGTATCTATTAGAATAATACTAACTATTAATGCACTATCTATTAGGATAACAGTTTCTATTAAAGCTGAATAACTGCTTTCAATTGAATATTCAACTGAAGCGCGGGTTATTTTACAAATTAGGGGCTTATTTGGTAAATAAGTGATGCTATATTACTAGTGTGTTCATAGATAATACTTATAGCAGACGAAATTGTCTCTGACTGCATGGGTGGCTGAAGCTAACAGTGCTCCGTAAGTGTTCGTTTACGTCAGTAGGAGAGCGCAAATCAACCCTATTATATTATTTGAGAAATGTCTCAATTTTCTACACTCAATAATAATAATCAAAAGCACATCTAAATAGTATAATCGAATAATTGTCCCCCAATAGAAGGCACGAAATGGCTATCATTCTTAAGACACGCTTAAGCTATTTGCGTTAACAAGTAGGTATAACTAGCTTAATATGGCATAACTAGCTTAATATGCCATCTCATGTAATGCGATACCACTTTAAAGATAATCTATAATAAAAAATTAGACTTTTGCCTAAGCTGAGCCGTGATTTAATATTACAATTATGCCGCCTTAAGGCCGCTATCGTAAAGATTATGGTTTTCATATTGGTTTATCGCCTTATCCACTAAATAAGAACTTTTTACTTTATGTGACCAATACACGCCTTGCACGCCTTCCAAACTAAGGCGTTTCTCCAGCTAAGCCCAGCAAAAATCATTTCAAAATTACAAATTTTATCTTCTAACAGATAAACAAAAAATATAGAATCTATTGTCCTCTTCTAACTAAAAATAAATTCCAATCAAGCGCAGAAAACTTCCACACAATCTAAGCTTATATAGAATTATTTTTTTTGTCCTCAAATGGCTAGCATTGCAGCTGCAGAAATGCAAAACAACTTTTGCTATAAAAATATAGACAAAAATATAGTGAGAAAGTGGTCAAACTTGCATTTACTATTTCAGAGGGAAAGTTTTCGAGCATAGAACTCAAGATTCATAGATGCGAACGCGGCCCTAAGTCACGATTCTTTGGCAAACAAAATAACTGTCATTAGGACAAAGCAAACCAGTCATTAAACAACGCCGTCATCGGACTGCGCCGATTCTCTTACTGGAGCTCAGAATTTTTTTTAGTTCAAACTGCATCTCATCCCTATTACTTCCCCTCTCTATTGGAGAAAACTCATTCGACGCTCACTACTTAGCATATCGCCTCTCACTTGCATTCATAGGCGAATCTTCTACTCTCTTGAGTCCAAGTCTCTCTTACTCACTCACTCACTCACTCACTCCCCTCTCTCTCTCTCTCTCTCTCTCTCTCTCTCTCTCTCTCTCTCTCTCCCCATATTATAAATGATAAAAAGAGATACCACTAAAAAACTGCAACTTAAATCCTCGACTTTTACATAAAATCAAGTCGAAAAGTGAGTGAGTGCGCAAAGATGGATGCATTCCATTTGTCAGTGGTATTATGAAAAATGGTCTGAAATTATAGTTAGGATTTTAGGATTCAAGACACACGACCAAATAGTTAGTTTGGATGGAGTTTGGTTAGGTGAACATTAGAAAGGAAAAATCAAAAGTTAGATCTATATAACATAGACTGATAGAAAGAGCTTAATAACCTTCGCTAATGCGATTTTTTCTCTATTAAATAAATTGTAGGCGTTGTAAATGAAAAGTATATACTCGACATACTCAGCGTATACTCTCTGTCTTGCAACATATTTTTTCTCTTCGCTCTGAGCGGATTATGTAAATCCAAAGATACAAGTTATATGTGATGTGCTTTTCTCCAAACCAAACCATCAGATTTATGTCACCCCAAGCATTGTGTCATTTTTAATGATACCAAAAGCGTGAGAATGCTCTAACTTTGAATGACTGAAAATAATCCATTTTTTGTTTGCTATTCTGGTTCATGAACATAAAAGACAAGATTTGGAAGAATTTGGTCACAATCTGATTGGGTCGTAAATTATGGAAAAAATGTGTTCAGATATGAATTCTTATTTGCAATTTCTCTTTAGGGAAAAACAAAGTGATATCACTTGTTTTGCACTCTTCCTGAATGATACATTTGAAGCAAACCCTATAATTTGATATCTTCTCCTTTTCTACTCTTCATAATATATAAGTTATATCTTTCCTCTTCAACTCCAGGCCCAAATGTCATAATACAGTTGATATTGATTAGAGATAACATTTCGTATATAAATCATATTAGTTTGATTGATAACTGCAAATAATTAATGAGCAATTAAGACTGTTCAATCTTTAACCCCTTCAACTAATAATTAATGGAAAAATTTTGCAAATTTTTCTGTTTGCTTAGAAAACTGTTCAAATTTATAAGCTTTCCAGTACATGGAGTTTAGTGTAGTTTTCAGAGAGAGCTCAAAGAGGCGTAACATTAATGCAATTCATACGTTTGCATCATTATATCATTATATCCTTGAAACGTATAAAAGTTCTCATTGTAATGATTCTCACAATTGAGACAAATTTTACAATAATCTTTTAACTTTAAATAAATGTAAGATTTTTCGCTTCAATGTAAAATTTACACTACATAACTTCTAACTAATTGCTTCATAAACCCTAACTCAAACGTTTAGCTTTCAGTCAAAAGATTTATGACTGCATTACAGTTTAAGCTCTCTTCACTTTAAGCAAATTATCAATAGCTTATATCAGATCAAACATAATTAGAGCCAGAATAAGATCTATGTCTAGATTTGCACAATTTTGCTCTAAGATCATGTGGACTGGTACAAAAGAAAGAAACAGGTGATCACGACCATTCACTGGTACGTGTCTGGGTTTCCATGATTTTCTCCGATATTGGTCTTATGGTTGGTCTACCGGTGCACTTAATTGCTTATTTCTTGCGCTCGCAGGGAAATTATGACGAATGATTCAATTTGTCTTTGAAATAACAGAGCAAGGGCTCCGTCGCATCGAAACGATTATGATCATAAATCATCGCGTAAAACCTTATACGGGCGTGGCTCCCATTGGCTCCTATGGCTTATATATGGTCGTCGTGGCAGGTCCTAAACTAAATATAATCTTAACTTATAATACAGCACCGTATAAGTTACATAATAACGATATTATTATTAAATGCAACCAAAGTTTTATTGCAGATTTTCATTACTATATCAGTTCTCGATAAACACCCTCTAAAATGCAATAACTCTTAGCGTAAGTGCTAATCTAAAAGTTAGAAACAGAACATAAAATAAAGTTCTTGTTGGCCAACTGTCAAATTAAAAGATGGCAAGCAAAAGTAAAGAATTTTGTGATGTTTTGCCGGCAAAAGACCAATTTAAATGGCTTAAGGCGTTAAAGAAAAATTGCACCAAAAATTACAGATCAGGGCTTAAATAGAACTAAACCTGGACTTAGTGGCGACAATGTATCCTAACTTTGAACCTTTCATTTTTGTCTAATTATACAATATTCGAGTTAACTTCTATAAAATAAACGGATGGCTTAACTGTAGCACATTTAAGCGCTACTCATCGGTATTCAATTAGACCATTCGTATCAATAAGTCATTAAATAGTAAATTATATGCTCTTATCTATCAATCATTTAACATGTGAATGATTAATAAATGAATTACTTTAATTATATAAACAGTTTAGTTTAGACTTATAGTAATTGTAAATTACAAAACTAATTACGAGACAATAAAACAACAAATACTACTATTAAAGTATTTGTAGCTATTATTATAAGTTTATACAAACAACTCAACGAATTAACGATTGGCAGGAAAATGTCACTTAAACAACTATCATTATTATCAGTTGAACTCTATTCTCACGATATTTATCAGTTTATCTACAGATCTTTCGCTATCTTCATCGTCACTCACCTCGTGATTGGCTGTTGGAAAGAAAAGAGCTGAAGAAGAAATGAGAAATTAGGATTGATAGTATTAAGAGTAAGTTATGGTTGTATTGTGTGAGCCTGAGAGTTATCTGAATGAAGAGCAGTCGAGCTTACATGAAGTAGCTTTTCATAGCTATATTGCACCGATGGTTCGCATAATTACAGCAAGAAATACTAGTGGTTTGCATAAAGCTATCATTTTCTCTAAAAACTTGTGCTAATCATAATAATAGTTATAAACTTTTATATTGTATTAAAGTTAACTATTAGAATATTATATATTTATGTTTTACAACTAATAGTTCACAATAAATGATAATATATTATTAGTATTAATGTTTCATTTCTCATATGTATTTTCAAAACAGTCAATATTAGTACTTATATTAGTGCTTATATAGTGCTTATATTATTGCTTATATTAGTACTTATTTTAGTACTTATATTACTGCTTATATTACTGCTTGATTGCAGTGAACGCACCCAAACCGACTGACTATAATGCTATTATTGCTATCTCCAAGTTTAAGATTCACTATAAGTAATAAGTTGTTAGTTGAAAAAATCCTCAATCAAATTACATATGAAAACAAAACTACTGAGCACTTACTCCAAACTAGGCAACAATAACATAGGTTTACAAATCGGGTTAAGGGTTCACCTTAAGAAATGGTACGCCGATCCGACTAAAAATAATCACCACATCTATCACTCAATTATTTTGAAGCAAAATTTGCCGGTTTATGGTCATTCCTATATTACTGCCAAGCCTTTAGTCGATTGAAGGGTTCATGAGCTATAGTTAATATTTGAGCTATAGTTAATTTTATCAAATGGATAACTGACTTTTGAGAATAATCAGTTGACAAATTACTTTTCAAATTCAGTTTTCAATTCAAGTAAGCCTTTCTATTTGAGTCATTTGCAATAGTTAACTGCTCATATTTTCTAGTTCAGAGACAGATAGGCTTACATTTTGACAAATAATTTTCGTATCTGTCAACTTGAATTTAAAACTAGGGTCTAATAGTCAATCTGTTTGGATTTTTTCAGACTTTGTTGTGTCCTTTACAATTGTATACTTGCCTCAGGGCAATAGAATCATAGAATGGCAAACTTTTCCGAATCAACTACCAATACACGGACGTTTCTGGTTCGGCTATACTACAACCAGCATTACTACGACAATTGTATAGACTGGTGGAAGTTAGGTGTTCGTGTTTGGAATCAGCTTCAATTGTATGCATGAGTTTTGAAGCAAACATGTAATTTAGTTGAGAAATCATTGTGATTGGGATGCGTTTGGCAGCCAACACTTTACTGCATCATCATCTCGTCAATATGTACATACGCGGCCGCTAGAAAGAAAAGAAATACCATTTTTTCTTACTTCGACAAGTACCACTTCCACGGCAATAACCTATTCCTCTCAACGTATACTTAATCAAAGTCACAGTGTTTTCCCTATATTACAATCATTTGATTGAAACACCCCTTTGAACAACATATCTAATGATAATAGTGGTAGAATCTATAATATAGAATTGACCACTTTTATGATAGTTCCAAATTTTGATTCTTAATAAAGGATCAGAAGGTATACAACGTACGCACTACTGACTCATATGAGTTTGTTATCTGCACACAGATCATATTTGCAATCAATTAAGTGGACGCCACTTTCAATCTCTAGTTTCAATCAAACAAAATATTCAAATCACAATAGGAATCACATTACAGAGAGCTGGAGGAAAGTGTTGAAGCTGGCAAGTTTTCCTCAATAATTTAATTGATGCTATTTTATTAAATGATGTGTAGTTTGTCATTTTGCCAGCTATAATCAATATTTGAAGTGTTACTTCAATGGATGTAAGTTTTATATCAAATTTAAATTTTCATCTCTATCTATTGTAAATACTAGTATCTGCTAGATAAAAACGAGTGAACAACTCGAGGCAAAACTAAAGATATTCAAACTATAATCACTTTATTTGGGTAGAAAACAGATGTTTCCACTCGCATCTCAAGTTTAAAGTTATCGAAAATTTAGCTCAAAATATCTAATTGCAACAATATTGAAATCCCATTAAATTTGATTAACTTCGTATATATATTTTATTCTAATACCTGAAGTTCTTATCACAAAAATTCATTTAAATTTGATGGAAGGTTTAAAAGAAGGCTTCAGTTTTAGAAGGTTTTGAGATATGATCTGATTGTAGAAATGGACTAAAAATCGTTTTAAAAAGGCTTCAATGGATTAATATGCGAGACACCACACTAAATGCAGCTGTTAATTAAGTCATACAATACAGCTGTTAAGCGATAAGAAGTTGTTTTAAATTCCATCAAACAATTGAAGTACTCGAGAAATAAACAAGTGAAATTGGATTAGGAACGAATGAAGAAAAACATATGAGCAAGTATAAGGAAGAAGAGAGGAAAGATTTGAAATGGAGACACATCCTTCGGCTGGTTACAGGAGCTCTGAAGTTCTGAAGGACAAGTTAGATAAGAGGAATAAACTAACATATTCAGTCCAGTAGCTCGACTACTAAGTAAAAAAAACTACTAAAATTTCACAATTAATTACTTAATAACATGTAAGAAATGGTATCTCACTATCAACATTAATCAGAAATTTCTCGCATAATACTCTTAGTGGAGCTTCTTTATATTCATTAAATAACATGAATATACCATTTAAGTTAACTTATGGAAACTTCATTTGATTATAGCTTATCTAATTAAGCAAATTGAAGATCAATTGAACTGATTTTAAAATATTATGCAAAACTAACTTATAATTAGCTTTGATTCACGATCTAATCAAATTATGCATACTTTATAATTTTACGTTTTGACAACTTTATAATTATTCAACAGATATGTGGGCCGTAAATATGATGGAGAAAAAACGCCAAAAAGTTTGACAACCGCTGCACTTATCCCACAATCAATTCTTGCTGCAGATCTTCAACAGCTAAGTCTTATTGATTTGGAAAATTGAATCAAAATTGAATAATAAATGATTTAATTTGAAATGTTTACGATTTGAGTGATCTCCGATATGTAACTACTGGTTCAACTGAATTCAGTTGAGTGGTTCAATTTCTTGTTGGTTTGTGCAATCATCTCAATCAATCGCTGATCATTCTATTTTTATGGACATGAAACATTGGTGGATCTTATCCAAAAATTGATAAACCACTACTTTAAACTGTCATTTTTTCAGCTACTAACAATTTGCTATTAACTTAAGGCAAGTAAAAAACGGTTGTAGGAGTTTAGAGTTTAGTGCAAATCTTTATTATTCCATTAGAGTATATAAAGGAATATAACCAGATGTCAGCACATGTTATCATTCAATATCTAATATTGTATGGTCAGGTACAGTACCTGTAGCAGGTACAGCGTTCAGGCATATCTTATTGAATTACGAACCAACTTGCAACCATTGCCCACCTATCCCTATGCTACTCAATCCAAAGCTATCCCTCATCATAAATTGTCTTCGTAACTTATCATAAGTCAATAGTGGAAAGCTGTTTTACGTTTAGTACTTTCAGTCCTAGGATGTTGTGAAGCAATCAAGTTCATCATAAGTTTATTGTTATACATGTCGGACATATAGAGAGATTGCTTTTACATTAATTGACAGCAAAGTAAAGCAAAGTAAAGCATAGCATAGCATAAGTTGAAAAAGTTTAGTAGTAGTCCAGGAACTGGCAAAGGCGCCAAATGGTCCGACAGGAAGTGATTCCTCAAAAGTTACGCCAACGGATTGTCATAATAAAAAGCAATTGCACCTTCAATTGCACCTTCAATCACAAAGTTTGAGCTCCAAAAGCAATCCACTTACTCAAAAATAACACAATGGCTTCAAGACTTGCGTGCGGCTCATTCAACAACAACTTCGAGTTCACCAAAAATGAGTTTCTAGACTCAGACCTAAAACGAACATTCGAAGAAAAGATGAGCTACAAGACCACCATCAGAGGCATGCTAACCTTTACTGCGATTTAATCCTCTTCATAGCACCACTCATTTAGTATTGTTATGAATTATTAGAATATTTTATGAGATGCAATGCATTCAATAATTTATAGACAAACAGATTGCCGAAAAAGGCTTCAAACGCTTTACTTCTCTATACCAACGCATACAGCATATGAGCACTTCATACCAATACATACAGCATATGAACACTTCATACCAACACCACTTCTTCAAACCTCGCTGTAGATCTCTTTAATGGTGAATAATTAGCTATTTATCGCAATAGTATTTGGTTTTTAGGCAAATCAATCTTATTTGTTATATTGATTAAGTGTTTATATATGTAGTGTTGATAAATGAATGAGACAGATATAGTCACTTATGTGGTGGCAATTGTGGCGATAGTGGACTTTGTAGGCAACTCTCTCCCATTTCTTATTATCTATTACTGTGCGGTACATCTATCGATGGCAAGTCCTTCATTAGCACAGCAGGGATTCTTCACTTATGAATCAACTCACAACAGATCCTATGCTTTGTATGCTTTAACACTAAATCCTCTATCATTATCAATAATAAAACATATATATCTTCGCACGTCTCAGCTTTGTTGACATAAATGAATATTAAATTTTATGAAAAGATTTTCGCACAATTTTCACCCTATCGTTTCTATATATGTTCAAATAATATTGAATAGGAAAGGAAAATAATTTTGTTTAGCACTCAATTACGGAGTGAGGAGTACTATAAGAGCCCTATGATTAACTTTATTCAGCTCAATGTGAATTATTGTCATTTGGCTTGGAAGAAAAGTGCGAAGATTATTCTCACGTGGTATTATACATTCAGTATATCATTAGAAAGTATCAAAACTATCAACATCGAAATCAACTGCATAATGTTGCATTCGTAAAAATAGTTTGTGACTAGTCTTCACCATTGACCGAAGGCATGTGATCCATAAGCGGTTGTATTATACAATACTGTATTAATGTTAAGCATTATACGATGAAAAGGCAGCCGTGCACTACTAAATTACAGGCTTTTCCTATTTTTACATTCACCAAAGCTGCTGCTCCTCCAGAAGTTCTGAAATTATGATGACATGATACCAAAATCAATTTTCATGCCTTGCACGGCCATTGGCAATCAAATCAAATATGAAACAATATGTTTCTGAAATATTACTATTTTTCGCCCACGAGTTTGATTGCATTTGATGTGAGTATTAAAAATAAACCCTATTTTGCTCATTCTACCTCTAATTTGAAATAATTAAATCAAAGATCGAGTTATTGTGCAAACTCTTAATGCAAACCAGAATCTAATTGATAAAAGTTTGATAGTATTAATGAAAATCTTTCTTAAGCTAGTGTTCATTGTAATGAAGTGTAAAAGCTTACAAATAGTTGTCTTCTCTATTATAGTAGATTTGATTGTGATTTATATAATCATAATTTGATGCATAATTAAGATAAAGTTAAATTGACTTTTGAAAGCGAAACAATGAATGAAATGAATTGAATGAAATTAGTCATATGGAGAGTGTTATGGGTTAGCCCTAAGGGGCTAGTGATTCAATCATTTGCCTTTTACAGATGTAATTCAATGTTTTCTCTTGTGGTAATGAGATCTGCACCCACTTTAGATGTTCAGTTCACTCTCAATGTATTAGCCAATGTGCAGCTCAACTAAATTAAAGTGACTGCCACTTGATTGTAAACATGTCAAAAGCGAATAATACCAAGACTTACGAGCTAATAATGAGTAAAATACTCAAGCTCCAGCTTTACACTGTATGAGAGAAGGGCTTGGCTTTCAAGTAATAGAAGTATATAACAAAAAATGATAAAATCCATTCGACCATCTTATGTACTCCCTCTCTCTCTCTCTCTCTCTCTCTCTCTCTCTCTCTCTCTCTCTCTCGTCTCTGTCTTCTTTCCAACTAAGTCAAACTTCTATGAATTAACCTGAGCCCGAGGCAGCGGAAACCCTCACATTCGCAGTTGTATTTCATACAAAGTTATTGTACGTTTCGAAGAATTAGAAATTACATCAGTATCTCTGGGCCTAAGAATTGAATGGAATATTATGTATAATGGCATTTGGAAAGTTCTTTTTAGACTGAAATTAATCTATTATAAGAATATATTTGACTATTTGTTAAATATATTTCTGACTCAGTATTACATTGTTTTGAAGTTTAGAATTATTTTTTAGAAAGAAGACCACTTCTGAAAAAGACCACTTCTATTGGAATGCCCATAAGAAAATGCCCATAAGAAGTTAGTGAATCAAAGCTTGAATAGGACTTGAGGGCATATCTCATGTTGGCCTTTGCTGCCTGACTGGCGTCTTAGATATTTAGTTGGATGTGTGGAGCATTAGAAATCTGGCAATGTGTACATTCTGTAGAGATAATGTATTTGGTGTGCGAATTAATTGGGAAGACTAGATACATATTAATGGCTTTCATTAATGATTTTGTGTTGTTTAGTGTGCTAAGGCGTGGGAGAGTCTAATCTCTAAACTAGTCTTTGAACGCTCATACGCGATCTCAAGGTATAATCGCTAATTACGGGCTACTGTATTGAAGGCATGCGACGAGTGGTAGTACAATATATTTTAACGAGACTAAATCAGAATGTGGGAAAATCTACCTCACTTCAACTAGATTTACATTAAGCGAAAGCATCAAACCATGAATGCGAATCAGTTCCATACGTAGTCAGTACAATCAAGCCATCCTATCAATCCGGCCAACTGTACAATAACACTAACTAAACTCACTTTTGTATGCAACGCATGCCAGAGAGAGATATAACTCCAACTTGAGAGTCTGTCAGAGTTGAACAACTTGATTCACTTTACATCGCTTTGTACTGTTAAGAGTATATTCAATACTGAGTACCATCGATGTTAAGTCAAATCTCTGTACTGCTAAGAGTATTTTCAATATTGAGTACTACTATCGATGCTAAGTCAAATCTCTTCAAAATCATATTTCAGCCAATAAGTCGTATGCATAACTCGAGAGTAAAGTCATACATCTTTTATCAATATTAAAACATTATATATGCCTTTCATTAGTGATACTTGGCGTCAAATGCATTATATTTTATTCTACTCATTCAAAGAAGTTAATCTGAAAGAAACATTTGATTCGCAGAGTCTAACTTAAGAGTTGGTGTCATATATTCAATACTATATTATAGGGAAGACATACCATAAGTTTGGTTGTATAGCGGCGAACATCAGAGAAAGAGAGAGAGAGAGAGAGAGAGAGAGAGAGAGAGCCATCAGCAAGAGAGAGACTAAAGGCAATGAGGGAAGCATCTGATGGTACAGTACAGCTCTGTTAGTCTCCTCTTTTTGGAAGGTTACTTCTTCAGGTAAAACAGAAATGGGGAGAGCTATAGATTCTGGGGAAAACTGGCTGCAAAACAAAAGCGCCGTCAAAGAAAAGAAAGCAGAGATTCTCATTCAAGTCTATCTTCTCAGTGTTTCTGTTAGTGCACACTCTGAGATGCATTGTAGTTCTTCATTGCAGTCAGTTGTTCATTGCTCAGTTCCTCACCTAATTAGTGAGCCATCATGTATGGGCTGTTCCATTCTCAGAAACTATCATTGCTGGCCGCTTATGGGCGCCAAGAATAAGTGAATCACAAATTGAGAAACAAACGGAAAAAATAAATAATGGAACTATACTTCTGGAACTATACTTTTGCAGCTATACTTGTGCGGCTATACTTCTGCAAAAGTACTGTTACACCTACACTATGAACAAATGAAATATTTGAAATGACTCTCAAGGACGTTCGGTGTCTTTTTATACATATTCTCTCTACTATTCTATTGCAATCTATCTCAACATAAAAAGTCCGGGTTCACAATCAAGTTCACAATAGACTCTGATTCTTTTTGAAGGTACTGCACATCACATGATAACTAACTTTTACCGATCGCTAGAAATGAAGAATGAAATTTTTAAGGGCTCTTAAGTTCTTGATTTTCTGCTACTAAAGTTTAGATACAATAAGAAGAACGTAAATAGAGAAGACAATGCAAGCCTATGATGAAAGTGGGTTGTAATGCAAGTGTTACGCTTACATGGCATATAAGGCATACAAGGTATACAAGGTATACAAAGTATACAAGCTTTACATGTTATACATGGCATACATGGCATACATTGCATACATCGCTTACATCGCTTACATTTTCTATTTGACAGGCAAGACGTGATTTCACGAAATTACATCACGATATGCTACTAAAGCCAAATACATTATAACATTTAGACCTACATCATTGTACGAACGAGTTCCAGTTTATTACAGTTAACATTGAATATTCACCAACTCTTACATCTATTTCTGACGTAATCTTACGATTTTCAGTTTTTCTTCTCTTATATTGATATTGTTAGTAATGAATAAGTTGTTCTGCCATTATCTGATTGTTTATTTTATATTCAATCCAATTCACAACTTTACCAAAGCACGAATTCTAGCCTTTTGCTCAATTATGAAACATTTTCATGAAGTTATTTTCTAAGTCTTTCATTCGTCAGTTGTTTGTTCAAAATTAGAATCTCATGTATGAAAAGTATGAATAGTTTGAAAAGAAGTCAAACTCAACAATCAGTTGAAAATCGAACATAATTTAAGCTTTATTTTCAGTAAAACATAGTTCACACAATTGAAACTGTGTTGAGGTCTTATTTTTCGGTGCGAGAGTTAAACTGAAATTTCTAAATAACAAATAATTGCAGTGAGTAATGATATTCAGCTTCCTTATTAGCTCTAGAGTTGAAAGATTGATGAAGCATAGAATTTAGGTGAAAGTAAATCTAAAATAAGGTGAAAGTCCAAACAGAGGAACAATCCAGTACAACAATGTCAGCAAATCTCCAACCACTCTTTAGTTATTGATGGTCGATGAACTGTTTCAGTTTTGTCGACTAGGAAAACCGATAAAATCATAGAGTACTCAACAACATAACTATGACATTACATCACACACTCCAGAATCGTTTCAATCGTTTCCATCATTTCAAGGCTCGTTTAACGTTTTTTTATAACTTTAATACAATTTTTACAGAACAACAAATAGGGACATCAGCTCAATGATGCAGGCAATGCATATAATGACATACAACTCGCATTTTCAGCCAACTCATTGATTCCGGTATTGGCTGCGAAGCGAGCTTTAAGATAACTTATGACAATTTCTCATTGATGGCTCATAGGCTTTACTTTAGTTCGCTAACAAGTAAGTCCCAGATGTGTGATCAAGCATTGCACGGGTTCTTTTCTTTAGGAGAAAATAGGAGCGCGAAAGCGATCACAAATAAATGAATTGCTTTCATTTTATGTCCCACTTTTGCTTTTGCTATTTTCCAATCCGTTGACAAGTGCGGAAAGAATTAGTTTCCCATAAAAATCAAGTAACCTCTAAATGTGAATTCAAGCAAATAGATCGCAACCAAATAAGTAAACCACAAACAAAAAAAACTCTCCAACTGGCAATTGTTCAGCTCATATCTTGATGATTATTTGCATAATAATTTGAGTTAGTTTTTGGTGTGAATATCGTTGGGCTGTTGGTATGGGAAATGGTAATAGAATTAGAGATAGGAGTTTATAGCAGGGATATAGTGCTCTATTTTGTTCAATAGAAATGATTAGCAAACACACAATCGAAAGATACTTATAGGTAAGATTTGAATGCGATCCCAATCACCTCCTATCAGAAACTATGAATGAAAAAGCAAACTTTAGCGCAACATCTTTTTGATCAAATTACCCCTAATAAGGTATTTGTTAGCAGTGATGGTAATACGAACACTGGAGAGCTCTACTCGCGGACGCGTGCCATTCCATATGTGGCAATCGGATACTGATATGGAGTAGAGTGAGAGCAGAGAAAAAGAATGGATAACATGGGCTAACGTTCACTAACAGGGTTTGTCAGAGTTGATGCTATCAGGTGACAAATTACTGACTAAAATGACTTTCAACAATGCAAAAGCAATGGTATTGGGTTACACTTATCCACCAAAATGACATATGATGACAGCTTATTTTGCACAAATATACTCTTATTGCTAATGCCACCCAATCGAGTGGAGCACTACTTCTATGGCGAATTCGCTTCAATCTGATTGAGGGAACACTTATCTGAAAGATTTGCTACCAATATGTTGGAGTGTGAGTCTGAGCATTGGATTGCATGTTGACATTTGCACTTTTTGATCTCAAGGACTCTTGAAGAAGTGTTTGAAAGTTTGATTACAGAAAGATTCACATGGATAACGCTAATCAAAATTCAAAGCTTGTGTTCGCCATTAACTAGTATAGCAAACTGTGTCCCTGGTATTGTCATGTCTGAGTAAGTTTGCTGTTTGCCTTTGAAAACGCAGTAAATGCATTACAGAGTCTACCGAAGGCATTAAGTATTCAAGCATTTTATATAGACTATACTTTATATTCTTGTCGAGAGAGGAAGTCACAGACCTAAGACGTGACCGGAAAAAAGACCAGCAGGACCTTCATTTCGATTCCTGACTCCTGTTTCCTTTGGCCTTTGCTGACCCTACCTATCAATATAAACTATGCAGCAGTTCAGTTATAGTTTAATACGTCTTTATATCTTCCTTTTGGCTAAGTTTGTGCCTCGAACTCAATTGGATCAAAAAGATTACTATCAGTTAAAAAAGGATTCCCTTCATATAATACTATACATTATTGTTATTAAGTTGGTTAAAAACGTTTTGTCTTCCTTCATCCACCTCCAATCTAGCTTTAATGACGACTAAGATTAACGATATATGCAAGTCAGAACTGATCCCGTAGAGAGTCACGCTATTATGCATTAGGCCTTAAGCAATAGTTGCATAGATGCATGCATACAGTACACACTTGAATCTAACTGCCCAAGGCTTTTTTATATTATTAGCTAAACCTAAAACCTAATACCGACTCATGCTTTAAGTGTTTGTATGAAAAATAAAATCCTTTTGCGACTATCAAACTGAAATGAATATATAATGTACGCTACAGTTCTACTATCAAATTGCATACGAATTATCCAATTGAAGACCAACTCTCATAATAATTACTAATTAATTAATTGGTGTTTATTTTTTCTTTGGAATAATTACTTTCCGGGTTGCAATTTATTTGATAGCATTGCAGTTTGGTCTAACTATAGAAGATTAGGACTTGCCTCAAGCGAGACAAGCCATGCATGACAGTCTCGTACCTTTAGTCAGCTCATACCTTTAGATAGCGAGTACCTTTTTATGAGTGGTGGACTTTATAAGGAAACTTAGGGACTCCTAAATTACGCAAGAATAACTTCCAACATGCTAATACGAGCTTAATGCAAACTTACTCTACTAACAAAGCCATAAAAGACATTCTATTTTTTCCATTCCGAGTCTCTTCTCTTCTACTCAATAGTTCGGGTCTTATATACTCAGTGTAAATAACAGGACGTAAACAACTTCAAAATCAACTTTTTGATAATTCTAGTGCAGACCTAAACAAAATCTATCGATACAACATGACATTTAGGCAGCTTAAAGAAGTTAAAAGAAAAAAAGGAACCCTTTGCCAATGGGATCTCTGAATTCTGGCCTATGGGATCTCTGATTTCTAGCCTATGGGATATATCCCTTAAGGCATCAGATCGAGGTTGGACTTTTTTATAAGAATAAGCTCACGCAAATGTGCCATCTTTCACAGGTGCTCTCATCCAAAACCAGAGCAAAACAATGCCCTTTCGCGTGCATAATATGCAGCCAACGAAAAAAATAGACAACCTTAAGAATTTCCAAGCCAAACTAAGCACTTCTATCTTTTGATTGTCATTCATTGCTTTGAGTGGAACTGCTTTTGCATTATATAGTTTTATATGTAGTTTTGAATAAGCAATACATCGGTCATGTTAGCCATTAAGTGACGCGGTCTAACCTAAAAGCGGGTAACTCTAACTAAGGGTCATTGTATGGCAAACGTTTTTATGCACAATATTTCTTTCTTTATTTAAACGTTTCAATATTTTCTCATTTTTCCTAACTAAATATATGTTGTTTTCTCATTGTTATTACTCAATTGTTCGCGTACACTCTTTTACAGAATATGTTCAAATACGTTGTAATCAACACGCAATCCCGACAACAAACAATTCGATTAAATCAAAATACTTTGACTCAACCTTTTGTTAAAATGACAAAAACGATAGTCAAGTCTCTAACTCTGATGATTCATATTATACGAGTGAAGCGCTTATATCGCGCTTCTTATACCAGCAATCACTTCACTTCAGTCTTCTCATTTATTTCAGCTTAATTCATATTTGTTCGTACCTTTTACTTAGCTTTTCAGTTATTACATTGATTTTTCACTTGTTCATTTATTACTTCGATCACTGAAAAGTTTTCAATCCAAAAAACTCATTTCAACAGAAATAGTTCTATGCAACATTTCCTTTATTTTTATAAAAATAATTTCATTTAATTCTCTCAAAAATTGAACCAAACTAGTAAAATTGTATTTATTTCCTCATATGGTAACGTAATTAAGTGTTCTTAAGCATAAAAAACTTTTATTAATTTGAAAAAAATTAAAATTTTCTCTTGCAGCCAGAGTTGCACGTTAATATTAAGAACAAATCAAATAATTTCAAAACTTATTTTTTTAAATTATCAAAATCACTTTCCTAAATATTGAACATTTGATTGAAATGTGAGAGTTAACATAAGTTGAACATTATATTGTTTTGAGTTTGTTTAAAAGATTTGCTTCAGTATTGCTTGAACAAGCATTAAAACGAATACAATAATGCTATGATTTAGTTATATGAATAAATTATAAATAAACAAATTATGGATGTCTATCAAGTGCCTTTCTAATCAAAACAAATAGTTTAATTAGAAGAAAAAGATTGCTGTTTCATTCACGCACGAGGGTATGGCAAACACTCTTGAAAATGTATGAAATTAGTGTCATTTTCCAATTGAGCCATTTTAGTTCTACTCCTCATCAAGCACTAGGCTTGAGCCAATTAACTTCAGAATCAATGCTAAGCCAATTTGTCTCATTTATACCATTCATTTTCGTGTGCAACTATTCAATTGTATAAGATGAATATTAGGATGACTTTCAGCTACACCTTTGATTGTATTTTCTTAATTAGGAATAGTTTTTTACTTTTATTTACTACCGACTATTGTAGATTTGAAATCTGAAAATTTGTTTCTCAAAATCTTGTCAAAACAATAAGTCTTATACTATAAAAGGGAAATAGACTTGACTTATGAATAAAACAATTTAGTAAAGCTTTCTATTCGTAATCTTGATTGCTCTGTCAAATAAACGTAACACGATTATAAGTAAAAATTGTATAGAGGCAAAAGTGAGCATTTATAAGTTGATCAGTCGAATATGATTTGGTCAGGAGAGACGATCAACTTTTCAAACGATAGAAACATAATTATGTCAGACTGGAGGATATTGCATTTTGAAGTCTAAAACAAAGAAAGTCTTAAAAGCAATGGTAAGGAAAGGTGATTAGAAGCAATATGAAATGCTGGCAATAAGTGAAGAAGACCTAGATTAAAAACTTACATATAAAATAACACACATATAACAGCAAATTATAAAAGCCTTTCAAACAGTCAGAAGATCGCAACTAATAATTTTATGCTATTATCACTTATACTCAATTCTAAGATGAAGCAGGACAGGAAACCGCAAAGGGCTTACCATTACCTGAATCTTACTATTACCTGAATCTTACTATTACCTGATTCTTACCATTACCTGATTGTTTTCATTCACGTTTGTAGTTTAAGTAGTTTACTACAAACTGATTAATTGCAACATTTGGGCTCTTTTCATCAGGACTGGTTCATTGAGAAAACTAATCCTGACACCCTTCATATTAATGACCTTTCCATTAGTGAACATTTTCTTCTCTATTCCGCACGCAATTCACTATTATTCAGTTGAAGTTTGCTTTTTCTTATCGTATTATTTGCAAATAGACTCCAATTCCAACTCATCAATATATAAAATACAATATTGATTCAATATTGCTAATGATTCTTTAGATCTTTGTTCGCAGACCCCTTAGGGTGACAGTGAAGTTGAGCTGATAGAGAATTGATTGTAGAGAATATTGCGTCACAGCTGGAGGCCGTCAGTACTGATATCGCAAATGTTATGCATTCGAGTATTCATAATCGTAATAACGACTGCAACCAGTATTACACTTCTCTTCAGCTCTCTAAATTAACTTTTTATCTTAGTCTTTCCTATAATTCTCAGCTTTTATGTCTTCATAGTTCTCAAGTTTGATCGAATATATATTCAGCTAACTCATAGTCTTGAAGACAAATGTTAGAAAATGTTACAATTATGAGAAACTTTCTAAAAATATAAAACTTTCCTGGTAGAAGTATTCTTTGAAGTGGAAGACATACATTATATAAGTGGTAAGATGTATCATAAAAGTATTTTGTGAACAAGTCTTGCTATGATTGATAAAAGAGGAAAGAAATATACAGTGAAACTGAAAGTTTAGGGAGCTTTGTGTGGAACATAATGCAGATTTAGTTTGAATGCATGTTTATACTAGTAGTATATCCTTAACAAACTTGACGACAAATGACATTCAATTTAGGAGCGCTTTACAATCAAAGGAAGTTTATATACGTTTTGTGCATTAGATATACTGTATTCCTATTGTCAAATTGAAAAGAATTTTCCTCTTCAATGGTTAGCTGTATTATAGCATATTTGGCTGTGAGAGTAGGCATTCAATTCAAATTGGAAGCTAACGTAAATGTGGTCATACGGTATAGACCATAATCAATGTAGTAATGCTACTATTTAGTCTCCTATTTCACATTTAGTCCAATTCTCCAAAATGGGCCAAATTAGAAGATAATATAACTTCTATTCAAAGCTCATTACTGCTAAAAATCAGATCCTCTCCGCCCAATGCTATGAATCAGATTTATTTTACTATTTTATTTTATTTTTTCTGATAAAATTTCAATTTTTCTACTCTGGAGATGATTATATTTAGAAAATATTCTTCAGCACAAATTGACACTGAATTATAGGATTGAAGGAAACGTGTCGTTAAGAGAGTGTTTTTCGTGATAGGTCTTAATGTAAGGACATGTGGAGTATTTGAAGAGAAGATAAGTAAAAATTATATATGCATTATTTTCTCGAAACGAGTCCTATTTCCGCTACAGTGGACAGTGCAGTGCATTGCTCTCACGCTTTAAATACTCCACTACTGAAACCCAATCAAATTCGGACCCAAACTCTACAGAAACAAATCATAATTTTATCTATCCAACTCTGTATTTCTACTATGAATTCCACTTGTTTTCAAAAATATTCTACTGCACTAATCATTTTCTGGTGACGCATTATTACAATCTCTGATACAAATCATTTTTAAGTGACTGAAAAGCCAAAATTCAGGTTTTGCGAAGAGAATCAAAAGTCGACTGTTTCTCACCAGTTGTGCATCAAATGCTTGCATGAGCCCATCTATGCATCGCTGATTCTTGTGCTTAAAATACACAACACACACACACACACACACACACACACACACACACACACACTTGTGTCTGATTAAGAATAAGTCTTTTAATTCATGCTACAGATTCATCAAATCCTTAAACCAAAACTTTTAACCTAACCAATCATCAGATTTAGCTTTAAAGTTTAAACTAATTCGTTCAATTGTAGAATAGCTTACAATCAATTTAGTTAGTGTTATATTTTTTCTATGGCCATAAATTTGGTTACTCAATTAGTTTAATCAATTGAAGTTTTATAAAACTTCAGTCGATTATAAAACTATGGAAACTCTAATTTAAGAGATTTTATAACAAAAACTGTTTATTACCCAAATGCAAGTTCAATGAAAGAAGATTTCAATAAGAAACTAATTTATTGTGGCTACTAAAGGGTTTGAAGAGATGATATAATGTCTCGACATATAATATGAAATCTAATTTCTTATTTGATTTGAGTGATGTCGTAAATGTTGAAATAGCGACAAATAACGGGTTGTGATTTATTGACCAGATAGTGTCTCAACTGTGAAACATATTCTCATGTGATTTAATTCTAATTTCAAGTCTTTTTCTAGATCGCATCATCAAAGATGATCATTATATAAGGCTAGTTGATATCTTGAGAATCATCAAATGCTTCCTGAGCCAAAGGGCATTAAAGGCATTAAAGCATTTGGTATTAGGATCTGAATTAAAAAGGGGTCTACTCGACCTTCCCTTTCCTGTCCTATTCGACACTTATGTATTTTTGTTGAGTTCTTTAGATGGCATTTTTGGTAATCATATGCATCGGGCAGAAGTTGCACTAACAGGTTGGGCGGAAGTGCCTCCGGGCAGAACAGTAACACCGATATAAATATATTCTTATCTACTGTAATAATCTCGCACTCGCAGCACATTTATGTCTTCTTATGTCAATTGACATCTAACTACTGGATAAGTTGAAGCACTGAAAGAATAATGATGTTGCTGTTGCTCTGTTCTGTTGCCGGTTGTGTTAGTTATACATTAGTTGCACTTCTAGTATCTTTTGTAATCTAACTTAAAAGTTAGCTCGACTTTGCATTATTATTATTATAGATGCAATGACCAAATATATTGACTCTGAGTTACTCTTATGTAGTTATAGTACCAAATGGTTAGAACCATCAGCTATGACACCATACGCTGTATAAACTGCAACACAAAGGTTCTTAGTTCAGAAGAGAGAAAGAGAGGGCTTATACAGTATTTTGATCGAACAGAATACAGCGGGCCATTCAATTGATAGAAAGAATAGAGTAAAACTAACATACGGCAGACCAGAATGTATTGGATTGTGTGTTAACAAGAGATTATCGGCTATTGAAAATAAGCCACCGCAGAAACGTTTTGCAAGAAACCCCAAGACACAAGCCAAGCGTATTACCGTATCGTAGTTCAGATGATTACTATAGTACAACAGTGGGCTCTAAGCATGATTGTCATAAGCATGTCATCTAATGATTTTAAAATATACCTATTATAAACATTTACTATGTTAAAACTACATACTATGGATAATAGCATCTGCAATAATTGTATTGTGTAGTCGCATAATTATTCTCTCAATATTATGTTTAAATCTTCTCAAGTCTTCTAAATAAATACCATTTAAACAACGATAATCGATATTATTCCGCTATAAACGTTTGATTGTTTTGTTTGTAATTATCGAATTTTACATTCAATAAAAATTATCCAATTCATTTTTATATTCATATTCAAAATTATTTTCATTCACTCTATACTAATTCGTAAGACAACAAACTTAGACTGATTTAGTGATAAGAGATTTATCATCAATTAAATAAGTCTACATTGATTCTACTAGACATTAAGCTTGAAACTTATTACAGGTAGAAATGACATTTGCTATCTTAATAAGCAATAAATTAGTTGAATACTTATAAACAGGTTCAATAATTTGTGTTTACTACTAGTCGATTTAATCAATTAAATCTGAAAACTCATGTTAGATCTTAACAGTATTTATTAGTACAAGTTAAATTCAAATCCAAACTTAATTCACACACTTGTATGCTATGCCGTCAATTTGAATTAGGTTTGGTATGATACTGAATTTGTTTTTTGATTTATAAATCTCCACAGAGTATTTAGTACTGCTTATCTAGCTCTTATTTTCATCAATCAGTTCAACAGTTAAATACTATTTTTGTATTATTCTTAATCAATACTGAATCGCTGTCAGGCTGATTATTTTGATAATTATAAAGTAAAAATAAACTATTTTCAGTTAAAATCTATCTTTAAATCGTAATGCTTAACTGTTTTTAGTGATTTCGTTGTATTTACAGATAATTTATTCAATACTTTGAAAATATTGAACTTTAGCTGAAAGTTGCCTTTAAATATGCTGATAAGCTTACAATGACTGAAACGTAAGAGATCTTTTATGCTTTCTCTAAACTCTTGAAGAGTTGACTGTTGGAAAATAGGTATTGATCATCAATAACAGGAAAATGATGTATAAAATATGGAAAAATGCAACTTAGAGGAAAAAGCAGTTGTTTAGATGAACAATATGGAGGCAATCACTACAATGAAGATATACAATCTATTATACTACTTAAAAAATACTCTATACAATCGACTCGCTAAATTCAAGTACAACTGTCACGTAATAAAAACTTGTGAAAAATACTGAAATTTGATCCCATTGATTCCAGCGCTAGAATTATGTCCTCTATGACTGCTTCTATGTCTCAATAACTTGCTATCAAACTTTTTCCTATTTGCCTGAACTCGAATCTGAATTTTATCTAAAGTACTTCTTCTTTCGTTCGAGACTCGTTTTGATTGAGTACCAAAATTATAGACAATAAGATAAATCATGCGATAGAGTTTCTAATCGATTTTCTGATGAACAACTTAGTAGAACAAAATTTGAAAAATATTCAACAGATCTAAATGTTTTAGGTAAACCGAGAGTGTAAGCAGAATTTGACCTGATATGGTAAAATACAATGAAATTTGAACAATACTGCATGTTTCTCACTGCAGAGAGTGATCGGTTTGCTCTGACTATATTTATAAAGGCACTTATTGATGCCAGAGATTGTCAATAGTTTGTAATAAGAGTAGTTTCTGCTTAAATAGTTGTCCGCTCTCTAACTTATTGTTAGTGTCCTTGTAATCTCTCCACAGCTTTTCTGTTGAACTGCATGCCACTAAAACTTGCAAATTTGCTAACACTCTATCTGCAAAACTGACATAAACCGAAATCAAAAATAAGAGCCTCAATGTGACAAAATGTTTTCTTTGAACTTGCAAATTATCTAATATTACAGGATTGGAGTCAGTTTAGAAGTATGAAACAGTCTCTCATCCATCTTTCAATTCCACCCACAAGGAGATGCATTTGTTGCTCACCTTTAGCCTCATTGAAATAGTCGGTTGGGTATGGGATGCGTGGGCTCTTCAATGATGTCTGCTAGCATTAGCAGCTTATAGCAGACCGGGATTGTTCTCAGATAACATTACATTTGTAGACACATTTGGGCTGATGCGCTTGAAGATTCACCCCTCCGTTGCATCAAATTTATAGCAATACCTACTCATGGGTATTTGAAAAGCTCAACTCACCACCAAATTTCATGCCAACAGAGATCTCAACCTAAATGATTAATACCGTACGGCTATCCCTTTAAATATTAATAAATAAGTGCTAAGCTTTTCTTTTTATAATGTCGATTCTCGGAAACAATTGAGAAGTTGTATAATTTTTACATTACATTCTCGATAAGTTATCTCGGCAAGATAAGTTATGACTTGTTGAAAATCATATTTTTGTCTTCTTTTACTTCTTATATCCAAAAATATTTTTTCTTAATAGATATCATATTTAATTGAAATAAATGATGTGCTCTAATGAAAGCATAATTTTTAGATGCAATAAACAATATTCGATATCAGAATAATATCTGAACGGATTCACTGATTTATTTGCCCTCATCTAAAGTGAAGTTAAAACTCCGGTCATGCTTGAGATTGTGTGACGTAATACTAATTAATTATAATCTCCTGGCAGTTTGTAATGCTTGATAATGCATCAAAATTGAGCTGAAGTTGAAGTTGTTTTTTTTATAAAATATGAAAAAGAAGGATGAAAGAAAACATGCCCTATCATAGCCCTATGATAGCCCCATCATAGCCCCTATGAAAGTGGCAAAACGAACTGACTTTATATACTTAGTCTGAGCATAAATAAAACATAATAACGTTTGCACACCATTAGCATTAATTGAAGCTCACTCATAAAAAAATAGCTATTCTTATTGGAAAAAGTATTTCTCCTTCAGTAGAAATATTAATAAGTTGGAGGAATATTTTAAAATCAATTTCTTATGCTGGGCTAAGGTTAGTGAAGCAGTTAATTGAAATGAAGAACTGTTTCCATTGAAACCTGATTCTTTATTACTAGTAATTGATTAAATTTGACAAAAATGTATGCCATGATTTCCTAAATTTTTTCTTGATATATAGCTAATAAAAGTTACACAATATAAAGTACACGAATATTTTCTTGACCGCCTGGAAAGGAATCAAATATCGGGAGGCGTAGCTGTGGGTGACGCCTCGTTTCGTGCTTAAACTTTAACCAATATTGCAATATTGCTGGTATAGATATTGTAGATTTAACTTTACAATATATATGGGAGGATAGATTCACGATTGGCGACTGAACGGGTCAACACCGAAAATAATGCAATTCTGTAAATTGCTTTTCTTATTGAGCGCCTACTGTTGTACTGCTTTTTCAAACCAAATCCAGTAGAAAGTGATAGTGCATTGCAATAGCTTAATGAGCGTATATATTAGTTATTACTAAACTCTCTTATTAGCTTTTATTCACTTCAACCCAAATCAATGCTGACTTTGATGAAGCTATTAATTGAAAATTGGCTTCGAATAATAGTTGAGTAAATAATTAGCAATAATAATAACTGAATGAAAAGTTTGTCTCTCAATACTAATTATGTCAGTGTAAGATTGATTAACATTAAGTGTATAGAAGGCATTAGAAGCTGCCAAATGATTTGTTATTGTAGTACTTATGTGTTGGCTTTACGATACTCTTAGTGGCAACACTACAAGAGAAGCCAGAAGACAGAACTCATCAAAGCCATAGCGCTGGCGCCAGTGACCTCCTATTTCTTTGACGATGACCGCTCTCTTCCTTCATCTACACTAGCCAAGAGAGACTGACCGAATCTGAGTTCCGACCACTTTCTGCTTGTTCTGCTCGTCAATTATTTATTTTTGGCTTAAAAAATATTTTCATCTACGATTATATTATCAGCAATTTTGATAGTTTATAACTAATCTATTAATTGATGGTTTTCCACATAAATCAGTTAGATTAATTTGTAAAATACTTTGTAAGAAAAATGTCTATTAATGAGGGACAATGACATAAAGGACACGAATTTGAATTTGCGTGATTGCCATACATTGTCAGTACAGACACACACAAAATATCGAGCTGTTGTGTATTTCCTCAAGTTTCAGCGGTCAATCAAACATTTAATAGTTTTGTCCCAATACTAATAAGAAAGGAATCCAAATTGAACTCATTTGAAAATGAAAAATTTCAAAAATACGATAACTTTAGAAAATCTATTTCATCTTTCAATACTGTCATGTTATAAGTAGTGATCAATACAATAGAGGATATTTTGGAATTGTCTGTACTGTTTATGTCTTAAAATTAAGGTCTGTTAATATTGCTGCATATGTAGTGATATAGCATTGGCGTGCACTGCATCAGCATTAGATCAGGCGAGTCTACCTGCAAAGGTGCAGTTGCCTTCAGGCCATAAACGTGTACTCATTGGGAGGTACGGCAAGCCATTGATTGACAGCAGAGGGAGTGGTTCCGCAGTATTGTGTTCAAGGCGAAAATGGGCTTCTGGTTAGACCCATTCGACCAATAGCAGCTGAGTCAGAAGAAGGTCGGGTGTGGCTTCTCTCAGTGTTCGTATCCATATTCATGACCGCCGAGACTGCTGAGAGGCGGCCGATTCAGTTTAAAGCTGTTGATCGTAAAGAAGAGAAGAGACATTATTACTTACACGAAGAGTAATTTCGTGTTAAAATAGAAATAATACTTCATTGCAAAAGGTGTCTCGAGAGGTGTGTTCTCTATCTTATAGTGAATTCGATCGCATCTAAAAGTTTGATTTTCTTCTTTGTCAAAATTGAGATTTTGGCCAATTTTTTGTGTTGTTGTCTCTTGTAATCTGCAACCACGTTGAACTTTGCGGACTTTTCGGCCACCTACCCGAGTATGGCGGGTACAGTGGATGGCCTCGATCAGGACGCAGTAAGCAATAAATCAGCATTTATGGAGATACAACAACAGGCAGCTGCAGCTGGTCTAGGAATGCCTCACCATCAGGCATACTCATCAATTCGATCATCATATTCGGCTCAAAATGCACAGGCGGCTCACGAGGCTTTTGCTGCTGCTGGACAGCAACGATCATTAGGCGCTTACCCGTTCGCAATGAACAATTCACCGCTACATAACACATACTCTCATCATACCGGACATCCATATCTGAGCACCTATCCACCTAATGTCACCACATGTGCTCCATGTCCATCACCACCAAGAGATGGTAAGTCATTTAGTTTGCCAACACACCATTCATTGCTTCCAATTTGTTTTTGGCTAAATCTGATAATACAGATAAGTGTTGTTGAGCTAAATTTTAAGTTGAGGTACATTTGAGAGCAAACATATGTAATTGAATGGAAAGCCTATTGTGTGTTTGCATTTGAGCTTAGCTACTATTTAATGGCTAATAATTAAAGCACATTGTGTTGATCTTTAATTTCTATATGATTCTGAAATTGTTTAGATAATAGTTTTGGTAGGCATAAAATTTAATATAAATTGTCATAAAGTGGTGTTAGATTATTATATGATTACATAATAGTAATAGAAAGCAAGCATCAGATCACGTATGAGACATGCGGTGAGGGTGTCATAGGAAGCACTAAATTGCAGCACTCATTCCATTGACTTATAATTGGACCTAACCCTCCAAATTATAGGTTTATGTTTTCCCTTTTTTCTATTAATGCAGTCAACTATTAACTTAAATAGCAATACGAATAATGTTGTCACAAGAATGTGATTATCAGATTGATTATTATTATTAGTTGTATTGAAGACAGCATTTGATTATTTCCTAACAGCCAATAAACAAAACAAAATTCATTTGATCATTATCATCAAAAATCTTAATGAGTAAATAAGTAATCATTATATAACTCTTTAAACTATTACTATTTCTGTTAATTTGACAAATTTGATAGTTTTATTGGTAATGCTTAATCAGTAGTTAGGTTAAATGTTAGCAATTATGGTGTCAGCTTTTCTCAAACAGTAAGACATATGTAAATCTCAATATTATTATTGAGTATAAGCAAACACAAAGTATTCAATTGAAACAAGCATTCTTGTTTTAATTCTTACTTTATTTTGGCGAAACATAGAAATCAGTAGAGGGTATAAGAGAAGAATAGAATCGGTAGTATTTAAAAAAGTTAGTTAAGTTAGAGTGGAAGCAACATATGCAATAGCGTGACTCAATAACATAAAAGTAAATAGTGTTGGTGTTGGTCTAATTCAAGCAATCATATGTAGTGTTAGGCACTCATACAAAAACACCATTTCAAATACGCTTTCCAAATAAATGGTCTTTTTATTTATAAGTAATCATTTCGTTATATGTGAGATGCATTCAATTAGATTATTTGAATTGACACTACAATATAACTGAAATCAGGCGCCCATAAATCATAAAACAAAATAAATTTTGCCTTAGATTCAGGAATACGATTCAGGAATATGAATCAGGAATATGAATCAAGGATATGATTGAGGAACATAATTCAGAAATATGACTCACAAATATGATTGAAGAATATAATTGAAGAATATAATTGAGATTTATCCTTACAACTAATTGTGATTTGTTTTAATAGATAAGAGTGGACTGGAAGAGTCACTACGAGTTAATGGAAAGGGAAAGAAAATGCGAAAGCCACGTACCATATATTCAAGTCTTCAACTACAACAGCTCAATAGGAGATTTCAACGAACGCAATATTTAGCATTACCAGAAAGAGCAGAACTCGCAGCATCTCTAGGCCTAACGCAAACTCAGGTAATCAATCATTAATTACTATTTACTTTGAACGCTTATTAAGCCGCTAATTAGTGAATGACAAAAAGTCCAGCTAAATTGGGTTATCACTTAAGTCAGTTCAATGTTTGAATGTTTGAATATTTTGAGCTGAACAAAGTTTAAAACAAGCAAAGTGAAAGTATGTAAATCAAAGTGCATACAATGGTTAGAAGCTGTCCCAAAGAGTAAAACTGATTGTTTTGGCTGTTTCTGCAACGCAGCAGGCATTCTCTCGTTGACGGCTTTCAAGGCTGTTAGAAAATGTTAAAGCTCAGCAACAAGTGGTGTAGTGAGTGACGGATCTGTTGACGGTGTTCAATAGAAAAAGGTATCCCATTGGTAAACGAACATAAATGACACTCATGATGACATGTTTCGCTTTTATGGGTTCATTAGTGATCTATACACTTGTTGTTGCCACTCTGAACTGCTCTCTACTTTTAAGTCTTTCTAATGCTAGTCATCATCAATTGCCAACCTATTAGCCTAACCATAATATGGAGTTTAGCACTCATTCACTCTTGGCGACTTTTGGCAATAGTCACAACTTGTCACATTAGCATCAATAACAGTACTCTCTCTATACGTTTATGGCCAAATTTATTGTACCTTTTTTCCTAGCTTACAAATTGCACAAAACTGTTTTCCTTCGGTTGATTTGATGCTACTCTACAGTAGGCTTACTATGAATTACGACTGTAAACAAACAAATTGACTTGATTATCTAATTAAACAATAAAAAGCTAGTAATAATAATTACAAACAAGTGGTGGTATAACGTTGCAATTTTTCATATGATTTGGTAAAAGTAGCTATAAATCAATTAATTATAAGAAAGAAATTAATAGTTAAAGTAAAGTGAGAATTAAGATAGTGGGGCAGGCGTCACCTTATTGAAGCATTTATGTATGTAATCATGTAACATGTTTTCTTATTAAATCCCGACTCTCTATTATAGTCTGCCCATCTAATAAGCAGTGTTGTGGGCGCTAATTGCAGGTTACTCACTTTTTATTACCGGCTTACAATGACGTTGATTGTGTTACCAACTTTACGGAAAGTGCTCTATGAGGTGTGGAAAGGCTTTATCCCATTAATTGCTCCTTTATTATGAAAAACGCCACTTATTTTAGATGTGATAAAATAATTATCAAAATAACAACCTGATTAATTTTCAGGCTTTTCAAAACTTGCCAAACTTGAGTACTACTGATCAGCACTACTACCACTTCTCATCCTCTCTGCTTAAATCAATTATCCTCTCAATATCCTCTCTAAACGCTTAGCTTAACGCACACTTGGCTATAGCTCAGTGTTATTTGTCTATAGCTCAGTGTTGTTTCACTAAAACCTATCGTATTTTGCGCACTATATTCCAATCGCAACTCATATAACATATGATTCAATTAGTAATGACATGAACGTAAAGCAGTAGAAGCTTCGTGTGGTAATTCAACTAAATTGCAGAACTAATTCAGAATGACTTACTTAATCTGAAAGTTGACTCATATAGCATGTGCTCAGATCCTATTAGTTTTGTAAGCGTACATCCAGACTAGCAAATCGTACGATTAGTTACTATTTATTGATTGTTAAGTTTTAAATTCCTCAACAGATCGAATAAGGAATGAATGTATTTGATGGAAGTGAAATATAAACTTATGCTTTTTCTTCTTCGGTCTTTTTTGCTTTAATTACATTGAATGTCGTGCTCTAATTACATATTCATATCATCCTCACGCAAAAGTATTTTGAATAAACTCACTTTAATAAATATATATAACATTTTAGAAAACATTAGCATAAAGAGAGTGTTCTAGTACCAGAAAGATTCGATTCCATGCCATTTGTGTTGATCATAACCTTACAAATAGTAGTGCCATTTCATGCTCTACTCCTGACTTGTTTGTATGATCGCTAAAATACGAAACGCATACAACTCACTACACCGATCTCTTCTATTTTACTTTCATCTACAGTAGCAGTGAATATATGGAAAATATGTTTGATTTCCCACTGTTTTGTTGTGTGGAATCTTTTCTGAGGCGATCCATATTTTCATTTGCTGTTTAGTTTAGTGTATTCAGAATTTTATTGGAAACCGATAGGATCACAAACGTGTGTAATTTCTATGCTCAACATATAGAGCTGCGACATTTTGGCCACAATTTACAGACAAATTTGTTTCATTCAAATGCATGGAAACACTGTTGTGCTGGTGTTGTCAGACAAAGGGATTCACAGGTCTAATGGAAGGGAAATGTCATCTGTTCGGTTTGTAAACGCCCTGAATCGGTACTACTAGAAAGAGTGATACAACATAGGGATGAAACAATATATTCATATGAGACTCAGTGATTCCTATTTGCATGTGATACGTAAGCAGAATTGAATAATGGCAATATTTTCCATTGGATTATTCAAACGGTTATATTCAGATACTTATATTCAGATACTCATATTCAGATACTTATGTTCAGATACTTTCATTCAAACGTTTTTATCCTTTAATGTGTTTAGCGTGTCACTTATGAATGGGTAACGAGAAGAAAAATATTTAATTGTTAAATCCAAGATCAAATTTGCTGTCCTTGAGGTCTCTACCAAACAAAGTATAAAGAAAGCTATTTAATGAAAAACTTGATGGAATTTATTTTTATCATATTGCTAGTCTGATAAGGAGGAGAGAATATAGTTTTTCAGCTAACCCAACAACTTAGTGCTATGAATTTAAGCTAAATTCAACAACTACTAGGAATTATTTACTTGAGAAACTTTCTTTTTTCCACCGCATTCATAATAGTTGACTGGATTTTCCACACTTTTAGCACAAGAAAAAAGGAAGTTGTCATTGATGGTGACTGTTGTCTGAATAGCCTGATTGCTCGCAAAGCGTATAGAGTAATGCTATGTCCTATTATATGGAGTAATGCTATGTCCTATTATATAGAGTAATGCTATGTCCTATTAAGCAGTTGCAACTAAATAATGGCACTGTGTTATTGTGAACATATCACTGTTTTATTATCGTATAGATATGCATGATTAGAGTGAAGTATTACTGCAGTGGCAGTCACTCAAATATGCTTTCGAACGAAGGTCGTAAAGTACATTAAGAACTACTATAAGACATATAACATATATAAGACATATAAGACATATAAGACATTAAGAGCCTCTACCAGTCCTCAAACTGCTGTTCATGAGCACAAAATAATACAACGCAAACTGAATGTTATTGCCGTGGGCTCTATTCTCTTAGACGCCATCATCATCATCATCGCCATCGTCGTCATTATCATTACTATCCGATGTAAAAAAAATAAGATTCAAGTTTCCTCCCATTTCGGAGCATGTTTTCCTTGGTTTCTGGCATCAGAATATCGCGTATATATATATCTATAGTGTATATATCTATAGTATATATATCTATAGTATGTATATCTATAGTATGTATATCTATACACATCTATACACACTTAGGCTTTAAAGGCCATCCTGTCTGATACCGGTTTCACTTTTGGTTGAATATGTTTCTGATTTTTTACCAATTTATCCTCCACCGTCATGGTCAATGTAGAGCATAGTTGCAACACAAATAGTGGAAAAATAATTAGTTGACATTATCCCTGTTGACATTTGAATAAGAACAGTCAAGACAATTTGTTGACAAATAGGAATCCTTGATTTTTATCTTCTTCTGCTAATTACCAATACATGAAAAAGAGATAAATAATGTTGTGCTCGGTAAATGCCAAGAGAGCTAAAGCGAGCTAAAGCCTTTAACAATGAATTATTATCATATAAAATTCATTAATAAGTAACATATTATGAACTGTTTAGATCAGTGCTATAAAGTGCTGTCTGTGATATTAGTTGTATTACAGATAGCACTGCATAGCACTGACCCAATCGATTCTGTTTATTATTTAATTGTTGTGCTACCACTAAACTCTCTAATCAAACAATTAATACTCACTTATTATGTATTAGTTTAATCATTAATATGAGACGCTTTATAATTAAGGAAAGGATTCGATTAATTTCAATGTTGCCCTATTGAACATGTGTTAGACATGACGATTAATCAGATTAAACAGACAAACACATCAAATATACTTTAAGTAATTGACAAAAGTAAAGCATGATTATTAAAAGTTCAGTTTCTTTCGGCATTTAATGCCTTTTTGTACAATTATCATAGACATCATAACAGTAAATTGATTTGATAGCTCAAATAATTCAAACATACTCATCACTAGTTAACAAGTTTTCAAAACTAATTAGATATCCTTTTACGATCACTATACCTCTCTTATTTTATCAACGTTTCGACCCCTTTCATACTTTAGATCAAATAAATTTTTGCTGATAGCTTTAATTTTGCAATCTACAGCATAACTAATCAATTATGTCGTCAACATTAAGCTATATTATACTTTCATTTAAACTATAGTCAGCTCAAAATTTAAAAGACTCCATCAGATTTAGAATGTAGCTGAACTGAAGCGCAAAACTAACTTCAATTCAATTAATATCTAACGTTTAGTTTTGAATCTACTTCTAAAGGTAAAAATCTGGTTCCAAAACAGAAGAAGTAAATACAAGAAAATGTTGAAGGCTCAACAAACAGGCAGTGCTCAACCGCCTCCACCGGGAGGCCAACAGAGTGGCAATTCTCAAGGAGGTCAAGGAGGACCGAACTCTTCGGGGACAACGGGGACATCATTAGGTCCGCCAACAGCAGCCTCAACACCGCAAACACCTCCCGAAACACCAGAAACTCATTCACCACCGAGTGTTGGTCCACCACCACCATTGCTGCCGGTGGGTCCCGGCGGAGCATCAGTTCCAGCCAGCAACTCGTCGATCGCGACCGCAGTGAGCCCGCCAGCTATGAGTCCACCGATCACGGCGTGGGACATGGGATCCGCGAAAGCCGCAGCCATGAGTAATAGTTATATTCCGCAATACTCGTGGTACCATCACGGACATGATCCTTCTATGAATCAACAACTGTTGACATAATATTATTCTAATATATTTGATTTTGTGTGTGATATGTGACGTGTGACACAATCTCTTGACTGAAGCGCTAGAATAATAATATATAAACATTTGTTTATTTATGATAAAAGACCAGTGATTTTGGTGGACTTTATTGACAAACAAATGACTGAATGGGATGGCATCTAAATATGTACTTACGATAATCTGAAGCCTATTCTGGAGAAAGACTTGGAAAATGAGTTATGAATATAGAGCGGGCCTGCGGTGCGGTAGGACTAATGTTTCTATTGTTGTGTACAATATATCGATACATTATTGCTAAATGTTGTTTTATTGTCCGTTCCCACCACTTTTTCAATGATGGAATGCGCAAAACCATTCAGTATGAATCAACTGTACAAAAGACTGAACAACTTTCTAACTGTTTTACTGCGACACCTAAACGTTTGACTGTATTTCTGTGAGTTTGATTGTATTTTGAGTGAAAGTGTAACTTTACGATTAACTCAATGGTGGTTAGCAGCCATCAGAGAAAGTTGTCACTGAAGGGGTTGTCAAATTAGAAACAATAATAATAATTATTATAAATGAAATAATACTGTATTACAAATTGACATCTTGTACCAAAAAATCATATCATAAATGAAGCGACTGTTCGTTCACTTGTTAATTAATCATAGTTTCATTTCTTATTATTATTATTATTTGATTGCCTTATATTTTGTCTGTTATTCCCTTAATTTTAAAACTTGTTGATAAGCCTAACCGTGTTTTTCATTTTGATTAATGTCCCGCATGTCTCATATCCTTAACCATCTCGAACAGTCTTTCAAACACATTAACTATCATTGATTATCAAATTGAAACCAATACAGCAGCCAATAGTTGCCAATATTTTTCAAATTCAAAATAAACTCACCAAATGCTAGAAACCAAAGCCAAAGTCTATTTGATTTAACTCTACTATATTAATAAGTTAACATTTCTGCGATTAATATCTGAACATTTCTGTTAATTGATCCAAGAGTAGGACTGAAGCTTTTGACTGCGCAAATCGCACTTCAGACTAACTGATACCGATTTGTTAGATACCGATTTGTTATTCTGTAGATAATTTGCAATTGTAACTTTCAATGCTATGACCTGTAACTGAAATTTATAATAATAATTCAATGATTTCGTGTTCTCCATTATATGACCAAAAGTTGTGTTATAGCTCTTATCATAGATTATTGTTTGACTGATTCTATGATGAAAGGATTTTATCAATAATATTAGGCACACATTCCTGAGTATGAGAGAAAATCCAGTCCGTTCTCCATTGATAACGTTCTTCAGATGTTGACTAAAGAAACGTGAAAAACGAAACGCTATTAAATAATTGTTAAGAGATTGGATTCCGCTAAGAGTAGGCCATTATTAGTAAGCTATAAAAATTAGCAGTCATGGAATATTAGTGATTTAGTTAAGCGGCTGTAACATGACTGCCATGACTGGGATCACGACTATTAGCTATAAATATACTAAAGTAAATATAGCCTAGAATATAGTGTTTCTAAACCCATTTCAATAGACCTCATCCAACCGATCATACATTCATAGATGCATACATCTAAGTCTAATCATTGGTCTCTCTATTAATTTATTCATTCATATCAAACTGCCTTTGATTAATTCTTGTCACGTTGTTGTTAGGCTAAAAAGTAAAGTATTGCTTAATTTATTTGCCAATTTAGGCCAACTAAGTATTCAACTAAGTATCCATCTTGATTTAGCCTAAACACAAAATATGGATTACTTTCCAAGAGTAGGTAATTCAAAATAAGTAGAGATAGAGATAGAAGTAAGGGGTACACAAACTGGTACAATGGATTTAGTGTTTCCGTGATTTAGTGGAAATCGGTGAAACGAATCACACTTTCGTGCTCGATACGCAACGCTTGATCGTACGCGACCGCTTACACTCTATCTAACTATCATACTCTACATTACACTCTATCCAACTCCAAATTATTACTCTCTAATTCTCTCCCATTCTCTCTCCACTTCTCTCTCCCATTCTCTCTCATTTGTCCCTTTACTTGCCCAATCAAATCGCCACTAATGCCAACCAAATGAATATGATTTTAAATATGCAGATTAAGTAATTGTCTAAATGAATGACACGCGTGTAAAACATGCTGAATCGCTTTTTTACATGCCCTTAATTTATATGTATTATCGAACATATCTGTCTATGAATTTGGACTACACATTCATTTTAACACAATAAGCGTAATGATTTTTGCACATTTATTCACTTTTACTCATCTCTTTCTAGTATTTGGCTCTGTTTTGATGAATCTGAATCTATACCTAATACTTGGTTTCATACTTTTATTTCTATTCTTTCGTTTGTCTTTCTATTACAAAGAGCGTATTTTTCAAACTTTCACCAGAAATTTTTCATTTGAATAAACAATGCGAACATTTCTTTATGAATAATTTTATGATTAGAATTAGCTAAAACTGGAAGAAGTGATGTGAGAAATAGAGAGAAAGCAGAGCGCAAAGTCTGAGCGCTGGAAAGCCTATAGATCAGAGTTGCCTTTTGTTCATACGTTGGACAGCTTTGCTCGAGGCTCAAAATAAAGCAAAAAAGAGAGTGAGTGAGTGACTGAGTATTCAGTACAGAGAGTAAGCCATGTGAGAGAAAGATTCAGCCGTACGCCCAAAGTTCAGTTCAGCATAGAGTAGGCAGAGCTGCAGACTAAATGGAGCCATGGATGGCACCATGGATTTTACGCCAACTACGGCCAACGCTTTTGTGTGCGCCGCGTTGACATAGTCGCACCTTCCCCTCAACCTTTTGTCTTGACCACCTCTACAATAGATGCTTTCTCAATGCCTTTTGCACACGATGTCAAAACGGCTACAATTGCCAATCAGTACACATCCAATTCTCACTCAAAATCGGATGAGGGGTAAAACACTTTTATACTAAGTCTTTCTCTCTCTCTCTCTCTCTCTCTCTCTCTCTCTCTCTCTCTCTCTCTCTCTCTCTCTCTCTCTCATCCTTGAACACCGAGCACTCACTCACCAGTTGACCCCCTAATGCGCTGAGACACGCGCCTCATCACTAGTCCATACTATTCTTTCAGATGGACATTACTCTATTATCAATCAAAATAAGTAAATATTAGCAAAACAATAAAATACTTGTGAGCAAGGACTGAAAACTGTTTTCTGTTCCTATAAAGTGTTGTTCAAACTGGAAAATTGATAGATTCGATCAGGTTTATTAGTGAACTTAAGATTTATTAGTAAGATTAAGGGTTAGATGAGATAAAAAATGTTTGATATAAGAGTGTATAAAAAACATTTGGCAAGTCCGACTTATACGAGGAATGTAGTCAATCATTCTTATTAAACATGAAGAGTGAATAAAATAGAAATTTTCCTCAATTAACGCAGTGCTAACACACTTACAAGCTTTGAAGTGCAACTTATTTAATGCAGCAATATTTGGTTACAATGAAATTTTCACAGGCTAATGAATAAGCAATAAAGGAAATAAACTCAGATAAAGCTTCAACAAGAGTATAAAATGTGTTGTTGTCTACAACCAAGGAAATACTCTTAATTACCTAAAGGGATTCGTTTGTAGTTATATTAGGTAAACGAAAGCAGTAAAAAATGCAGATATTTAGTATTTTTGCAAAATGTCTTATCACTGATTTATTAATTACTGTCAAACTTATAAGGAATGCAATACGAAGTAATAATAATACGCCTTTGTCTTTATCAGGAATAGAGCTCTAAGAAAAATTCAGAAACACTTGTACGTTTAGCTTTATACTAGAATCTGGTAACTAGATGGATACCTAGATAAACGTCCCAACCTTTAAACGCTTTTCATTGGGATAAATCTATGCAAATTTATTACTAAACTCCTAATAATGACCTTCGAATGCATGCTTCAAATTTCTCATTTCAATTTAATACTAACTTCTTTTAGAAGCCTTTTATCATTTTGTGATTTATTTATTTATATATTTCTAATCATTTCAAATTTAACTATCAACTCTTCCAATTTGCATAATCTTTAATCCATTTTCATTAATTTGAATTAATTTGACTTAAAATCAAATTAATTTTAGTATTTGTTTCTAAGTTGTTTGATTTGTGGTAGGTTTAGAAGGGTTGGAATCAAGTTTTATTTTAACAATTTATAATACTAGAGCAGGTTTGTCGACCAACTTTTGGTTAATTAGAACCTTAGTTAATATTGATCAGATTGGTCGGACTCTGAAGTTTTCCGTATTTACTGGAGTTAAGTAAAATCAATCTCTGGAAGGCTTATTAATAGTTATCGTGTGAATAGTCTGATAGCTTTATTAGACTATAGGAAAATCAGTTTTATTCACTATAAAAATAAGCTGTTAATTACTTTTGTATGGCTTAATGGCAATCAACGCTAGCTTCTTAGACTGAACCGATTAAAAATGTCTGTAAAATAAATTACAGCCATTAGAGTAATTTGATTAAATGACATCGTTATAGATAAAATTCAATGGTTTAAGTTATAGTCCATTAATTTTATTAGCAATACCTCATACATTCAACATGTTATTCTAGATAATATTCAACTTTTAGTTACATGAAGAACTAGTTTTTCTCTTCAAACCTTTGGTCACTCGTTAAAATATTTTACCACTTTTATACTTTAGTCAATTTAGTTCTTTTTGTATCATTTTAGTAATTAGGTTAACTAATTATTATCGATGTATCTTCATCAAAATCTGAGTGCAATGCATCTCCCCAATGTAAATATGAACGTTTCTTCTACTTCTACACCTTCCATTATCCAAACAATGTCATCAATACAACTTATATATTTAGTTTCGTAAATCATCTTGAAAGATAGTTTACTTGCAGATTAATTGAACTTTCAATAAGTCATAGGATGATTCCCTTAATGAAACCTACCTTTCAAACTCTTTTCTTATGATTAATATTAGAAAAATTCAAATTCAAGCTGAAAATACCCTCAAAGCTAATAATAGCGAAACAAATATTTTCAAAGTAAAATAAAGTGTGCTTCTGAGACAATGTAAAATGATGGAAAAATTTAGTTGATTCGAAGTTTGTATCTTACGTAAACTCACAAGATCAATATAACAGAATTTCGATTTGTGGAAACAAGTTTCAAAATTTCTTTCCAGGAGCTCATGAAGGTAATAAACGTTTGTATAAAGTTCAATTATTAAAAAGTCAATATATATTTTGAAATTAAAATTACTTGTTTGAGTTTTTAATTAATTGGAATAAAATAAAAAATTTGAACCTTACTATGGGGTGCTGTTCAGTGTATCTTGGATTGAGCAGTAAAGTTATATTCGAGTATCTTTCTGTGTAGCTGTTTGCCGACTTCTAAAGTATTCGCTTATTTTTAGATCATCTAGAATATTGAGTTTGAAATTTTGACAAGAGTTGGTAAGTATTATAAAAATATAAAAAGAAATATTTATACTTTCAATGTATATATTGAGTATAATGTTGCATACATAAATCATGTTGTACCTTAGCTCAACATTTATCTTAATTGATGCAAATCAATGAGTTTAACATGACAAACTAAGGCTTGAGAATTTTTCGGAACATATGTTCATTGAAAATAAAGTAAGAACTTGAAAACCGATTAATCAACTTGTTCTGACATTTTAGTTGTAAAGGAAACTTTTGTTTTTAATAAAATTACCATTAAATATAAAGTTAATGTGATAATTAATTTCAAATTTCTTACAGACATTCGTTTTGAAGGTCTAATGTCTGTATTTGAACTAAGTCTTAACGTTTTAATTACTAACTTGTATTTATATAATATTAGAGTATTTATCTTTAAACTTCTCAATCGAAGTGACTTTTTCTTATTTTCCTCAATTGAGGTTCACATCGATGTAAAAATAACAACAACGACAACGTTTTTAAAAAAAAACTTTCTTACAGTCTCTGTCAGTCAAACATTAGTTAAAAAAGAAATTTTCTCTAAAAACAATTTTCATTATTTGATAACTCGTTCTCAGCTAAAAAAGAGTAGTTTTAGTTTGTTTTTAGAGTAGAAATAGGCCAAGTTTTGAGTTGATTGATAAAAAACGCTAAGCCTTGTGGCCTAATAGAAAATTTGCAAAACTCATTTGAACAGTTAAATAAAAGCAAAATATTGGACCATTGATCTATAAAGCCTATTACATTCTCACACCAACAACAATGGCATTGCAACTCTACTACTGCTCAATCATAAACTTTAAGACAGCTTAAAAAAGGAGTTTTAGAGAAAAGCTAAAATCAATGAGTTCCACCGGAAATGTCCGTCAATGTTTACTATTTGAAAATCTTATCAGTTTGTTCGCATCTTACACTAGAAGATACCGTACAATAACTAAATACAGGTAGTATTCTGTCAATAGAGTCTGAGAAACAAGTGCAGCCTATCAATACAACAAACTTACAAATAAACTTCAAAACTAGTCTGATGTTTCTCTCCCGCAAATCTTTTCTATCTTAAGTAATTTATTATTTTTCAAAATTACATTCAAATAATCGTTTGAATAAGATTTGAGTCACTCTAATCTACGATTTATGATTGAATTTGTTTAAAACAGTATATCATACTTTTCACTACTAACGAGTATTTGTGTGAATACAAAAAATCGTGAGCATTCTTATCTCTAATGATAAAACAAATTCTCAAACTATGATCAAGAACAATAAATTTTGTTTAAGTAATCTACTCGTATGATATTCAAATAATAAGGATTTCCCCTGCTCATTCGTCAGTTAACTTATCGCAAAAATATAGAGAAAGCCCCATAATTACGAGATTGAGTTTCACTATTCGCATTAGTCCCCTAACTCATACACAAGCCTTCATCTGACAATCATTTTTTATTACTCAAATTCAATTCTGATTCAAATGTTTAGCCAAATGGAAACATTTTTTCATGTTTACTCGTAATTCGATCAAATAAAAACAGGAATAGTGACAAAGTTTTGAGAAATTTGGAAAAATGATAGACTTTTGAGTTGACGAAGAAATAGAATGATATGTAGATTTTCAATAACTTACTCGATTATGTTAAGTTCTCAAATACTTAGAGCTGAACTTTCGAGTGGTTGCAATTTGTTCTAAAAATAAAAATGAAATGACTCGAATAGTAAAATACTAAAAAGTAGAATGATTGTTTTCTAGAATTTCAAAAATATTCATAGCATGTTCAGTTTATGCTAATTTATTTTCACGTTACACTCATTAATATCAGATCTTCATTTTTTGATTATTTTTGCTCAACAATGTGTGAAATTTAGATGAAAGTTATTGGATATAATAGGCTTTTATTATGATGTGTTAAGTTTTCTCTATAATGGTTTACATGTTTTTAAATAATGATTGAAAAAATGAGTCAAAAGCATTTGTTTAGTTAAGGTAGCATTAGATGAAATTGTGATTCTATTGTTATAATAGAAAAGAGAGAGATAGATATCAATATGGATAATAACCATGATTAAAGTAAGTCATGAGTGCGTTTATAAAAGCAAAAACATAAGTGTACGGATAACAGACTCAGGGCTAATACTAAGCATAACTACAGATTATTATATGTGGTACTCTATAATATTATTATAAGTGTTCCTTTAATTTCTAGTTCTATTGTGTGCAATTGCTTCAAAATCAGTCAAATTATGTTAATTATTTTCCTACAGAACCTCTTCTATTCATGTTAGGACCTGTTATTTGGTTTGACGCAAAGCAGCGCAAAGCAGTTATCACTATAGCGAGCATTGCAGCCAACAACTGGCACATCAAGTATGGCCTCTAATAACACGATCATCAACGCAAGCAATCACGAAGACCAATCTTCAATTTAGTTTATCATTGCATCCAACAGTGAGAACATCTCATCCGATCACTAAATCAAATATTATTTAATCAGTCTGCTAGTCAACTAAAATATTTTCACTTTACAGTATTGGCTGTCTCTTCAACTTCTATATCATGTCAGCCTTCTTTCAATGGTAAGCTTTTAATTTGACAGATTCTCAATTGACAAACGTTTTTAGATCTTTTCGTCAATCAGACTATTGCGCATGTTTTGCTCAACTCACATATCAAATGTTTCTTTTGCTTTACTATTCATCTCTATTTCACTCTTGCCTTTTCATTATATAGTCTTTTATTCTCAATCCGATAATACAGATATTGTTTTGAAGTAGATTTGCTTTTTGCTGTGAAGCGGTTTTCATGTATTTGTCGGCCGTTAATATAATGCTCAAAAAACAGGGCGCGTGTAGTCCGATGTGCACTTGACTTTTGTAAAGCCCTAAACGCTGGTCGACCAAAGCCTTAAACGTTGGTCGACGCATGTAAAGGGTGGGGTCGGGACACTCTGGGGTTCCTTTTTTACAAATATCGAGTATGTCATATTCTTCGGCCACATCACTCTATAAGCGCAAACAACTGCACTACACGTCTGAATGCGGGCCTAACAGAAATTTGTTTCATTTTCCAGAGATTTAGGTTTGAATTGGCTTTTGAAGAGAAAAACAATCTGCACGTGTATATATGACTTGATATTGTAAGGCTCACTAATGTCTCACTGGGGACTGTGATTAATTTTGATTCAGAGTACATCCAATTCACGTAAGCCCAGCGACGCCTCATCATAACGAGCATATTTTCTAACTCATAAAAAACTGCAAGATCAAAACCAATGCTTTTGTGCGGAATAATGTTAACTTATTGAGAGAGGACTTTGGTTCTCGGCACGAAAAATCGGCATTAATATAACGTTTATCAATTATGTGCTTCAAAGCTTCGTGCAATGCAGAGGCGTTAAACAGCTATGTTATTCTATGCATACATATTACTACTTCGTTAATAATGCAATTTCTAATCTATATCAGGCGAGAGTTATGCGCTCTGTTTACATATATTTGTATAACATATCTATAATATGCCCAGAATGTCAATCTTTCTCCAAATATAACCAACTTATGACCAACTTTTCTTAATTACTATCTCAAGGTCTTAGTATTGAGTCTTAGTATTGAGCCTTGGTATTGATCCACTGATTCGGTTCTAAACAGTTATCTTAATTATACTTGTTATATGCTTATTTCTTAATTATTGATAAACAGTTCAAATGGCAATCATTTGGTGATTATGAAAATATCACTTTTCATATTGAACTAACCTTTGATAATACGCTACTTGAATCAAGTGAAATTAATTAATTTTAATGAATTTCATATTAACTATTATAGATTTTATAACTTTTCTTTTTTATTAATTATAAGTTTGTTGACTTTAATTTATTCATTCATTTACCTTCATTAAGTTAACTTTTATGGCAAAATTTCAATTTTCTAATCATCCTTTCAAGGATTAAACACTTTCATAGCCTTTTCCCAAATTTCAAAGTCAAATATTATTCTTCGACTTTTTGTTTTCCGTTTACCGATAAAAAACGTGAGAGATCTAAATGAGATTCTGAAAATTTCGAGCCAGTCATGCAGATAATAAAAAGAGTTTAAAAATTGATATAAAAAGTCTAGATTTTCAAATCGAAGAGTTCCAAAAGAACCATAAATGATCAGAATTTTGGCACCATATCATTTACCAATAAGTAAACATGAGTTTGTCCTTTCTCCGTCTCGTCTTACATTAACACTAGCGTAATCAACATTTTTAACTTCAATAATTGCCATAAATCAAGCTTAAGATAAGTAAATAGGGTTGAAAAATATGGTTATGAATAATCTACAAACAACAACAACGAACAAAAGGGATAATTGAGCGATTCAGCATTAAAGTTCATAACTCTTGTTTTGAGCGAGTATAACATTCAAACGATAAAAGTTTGATTAGCCTCAGAAAAAATAGAGTTGATTGCACTTATTCATGAGTCAACGTTGAGTTGAAGCCGAGTTATGAAAACTATATTTTATCAAATCTTCTGCCACTGCAATGCTTTGCAATGCTTTCAAATGTGATTGAAAGTGAAATCAATTTGAAAGACTGCATTCATATGTAATAATGATTAGTAATAAAACATTGTCATTACGATCATGATCGTAATGACATTACGAGTGCCATTCTTTATGACTCTTTCGTTGATTATTCCTTAAGTAATATCTATTTAATTTTCAGGATTGTATCAATCCTACAGTTGGTAGTATTGATTGAATTAAACTAATCAATCTAATAAACTGAACTCAACTTTAACATTAGTTGCAGCAAGATTGCAATAAATCTGTAGAATTGGGCTCAAACATGACAAAAGCTCGTCTCAAGCTGTTCAGTTCATAAGATATGTAGCCAAACATTATTAATAGCAGTGATATTAGGCTTGGAAGAAAGCATTTGGTGTTTGATGATCAAGTTAGAGAAATGAAGCTGAGGTATACTTTCACATGAGTGGAACATTTAGAGCCGGAGAGAAAGTACAAACGTAATAATTATGGGCCATTCTGTGTAGTTCGGCGCCTGACTGACCGTGTAAGAATGCTGCAAAGACAGAAGCGAATATGAGGGGATCAAAAGGTATACAAGTGGGGAAACCAACCATTGCCAGTAGAAAACTACTAAAAAATTCTAGACGCCGTCCTCCACTCCAAATTATGGGTCTGATATTAACCGATGCTCCTTTCCTTCATTTCGGCGTCTGTTTGTTTGTGCCCGCTATGCATCATCTATATGTTTATTGAAGTGCAGGAGAGCTTCAATCACCCGATCACTTCCAACCAACAAAGCTATACCAACACCAACTATAAGTCAGTTATCATCCGTACTATTCCTCTATAGTTCTCAGCCAATAACATGTTTAGGAGAAGTGCAGCAAAGACACAGTATGTGTGTCTATATGAAACCCTTTTTGCTTAACTCTTACAGCTATGTCGGGGATGCTTCGGCACTAATGCCTAATGGAAGTCTGGAAGCATAAGCTCAAGTCAAACCTACTATTATTCGATGCATTGAGCTCTAAAATGCGAATCCAAGCCCCTGCTAAGCCTGAAATGTCTTTTAGCATATACTGCAACACCATTACACCATTGACTATATATTGTGAAATCATAGATATGTACGTGAAGTGACTGTTTGGGACACACCCTCATATAGAGCAAAGTCAAACTAAACCATCAGATACTAGTAAGACTACTGAGACAGATATTGATGCAGCGAATGATATTCCACTCGAACAGACCATGTTTTGGTGACCATAAAATTGTTAATTCTCTTTGCATCACTGCAAACAATCCATATGAGTGTCAATTGAGCGCCCTATCATTACCAAACAGAACAATGCCTAACAGCTTCACCACTCTATGAATGTCCAAAGTCGAGACTGCAAACTGAACGCGTAGCTCAAAACTGGAGAACTAAACTCCATTTCAATCCAATATCTGTCACGTCGTTGATTATGTGGCAGCTGTTTCTCAGCTATCATTCCATTACATGTAGAGATATAGAGAAGCAATTTTTCAAATAACTTCCAGAACGTGGCACTGAGTTGTGCTCAGCATTTACAACCAATCTTTGTCTGTCACTATTGATGGCAATCGAACAAAAGTATGTTTGGCTATATATTTCAAATAAAATTATTCACTAATAACATGCAGATCACAAGTGGGTCAGCCGTCGGTTCCAAGTCAGTAGTTATTCTTATTTTTTACGAAGAACAGGGAAGAAAATGCATGCGTGGTTACGAATGACTACGTTTCGCAGGCCAACACAAAACTAGGCTCTACTACAACAAACATTCGCACTAACTAAAGCTGAAGTGAAAATAGAAATAAAAACATTGTTGCTTTCTCTTTGAACAATGATTTTTTTCTTATTCCAACTTTCCTCTAACCTGAGAATCCAATACCGGAACGCCAGCACTTTATCAGCCTAACAAAAAACAATACTATACTTCTTCTACCACTATATCATCCGCCAATTGCTATAAAGCCTTATCTCCCACTCAAATCACATAAGAGATAGAACTTTATAGCACTGACCCAATCGTATAGACTCTGAAGTGTTTACAATGTTCTACTTTTGCTTTTTTTCTTCCACCTCAATAAGAGTTATACAAAAATATTCTATTGATGTGCGCTTACTTTTTCTTTGCTAGAGTGACATTCACTGATAAAAACACTAACTTTTCATCAAACTATTTCTAATCTATCCAACAAACAAACTTGTCGCAACGTTCCCGTCAAACACTTCTTAAAACGATCATTTTAGGCATACTTATAATTATATGATTATACACTGCTTTACAGATACAAATAAATAAATAAAAATTTCTTTTTCAATACTCTCTCTCTCTCATTCTTTTATTTATTTTATGTTTTACTTCAATCGACCATAGGAACAGTTGCAAAGCTTTTAAGGCCAAAAATTTGCTCGCAAATCTTGTAATAGTTAGTTTGCATTATGAAGAAGCCAACTTTTGTTCTTATTTCTTTATTTTAAATGCTTTTAATTACAGTAATTTTAATATATATGTGCATTGAAACTATAAAGCCTCATAAGCGATACTAACAAAATCAGTTGTAAAGTTTGATTATTTGATCCTTTGTTTGGTTAACCAAATAAACGATCAGATGCGAACTTTATAAGTATCCTGTTTTTCAAATAATTATTCTAAACTTTTTCATGTTAAAGAGATATTTGTTGCAAAGTATCTTCATGCAGTATATTTGCATTTGAGGCTCATTTTTATGATTGAGTAAAACAATTGTGAATTTGGCACAAGAGGAAGAGAATCGATATAATGTGAGTTAAAGCAATGCTTCATTTTTGCCAGTCTTCAGCTAAGTCTTAAACTTTAAACTATTGAAACTATAGAAGAGATACAATACTCTCAAGTATGATTCTCGAGTTAGTTAGACTCTTGGATGAAGCAAGATGAATTTGGCAGAAGAGAACAGGATATGATATTGGTTATATGATTACGTTATAAACCTTTTACTACCTTTACTACCTTTTACTACATTTGCGAATTGGTAGATGTGCTGAATAAACAAAGTGAAATAAAGATACTAAAACCACATTGATGTCATTTCACTTTTTGTCAATTGAGTCAAATTTTTGTTTGATATTGTCATCGATTTCCTTGTGTATTTGTAATATTTTTAATAAAATATTTTTTTAAATAAAGGCACATCAAGCGTTTGTTTGATCAAATAAGTCTGATTCATGCAATATTCAAATACTCTAATAATAGAGATGTCATACAATAATAGAGATTCAAATTTTCAATATTATAATTGGTCGACTGCAAAGTATGTTGATTATAGCAATTTTTTAAATTGTAAATATCACTTTTTCATTACTCAATTTAATCTAATAAACTTTGATTTTTAAAATTAATAACTTGAAGGAAACGTTGAAATTTGAATCAAATACATTTCAAATATAGAAATGTATACAAATAGTTTGCATAAGTGAGGCTCTCAACTAATTATTTTCCAATATTTTCAGATAATTAAGTTCAAGTCTGAAGTTTTGTTCACTTTCGCTCGATTGGTTAGATTAATATGAGATAAATATACAAAGCGATCATATTTACTGATAAATTAGAGGTAATATTATTGTAATTTAGTTAAATGGATGAATAAAAACAAAACAATTGAACGGTTGAGGTGATGATGAACAGGAAGAAAAGTAAAAGGAATAAAGAAAGAATGAATAAAGGATTGTTTTATTAAGCTATTCGGACATATACCAGAAAAGATTAGGGGTTTGTTGGGTCAATTGTTTAATTTAGCGCTGTGTAGGCATGCAATCATACCCTAAAAATACTTTGCCACTCATGCAACCGTAACCGAAACACTCAACCAATATCAGTTCTCTCATACCTTTCCATTGAACTGCCATCAATTTCTATCATATGACATTTACTGCCATTTTATAACTTATTTAATTAATTTGTTTGTTGCTTTTCTCTCATGTCTCAAGTGGATTAGTTAGAATATATAAGATAATATAATACAGAATATAATACGGAATAATATTGGGTATAATTTAGAATATAGAATATATATTGACATAAGTATTTGAGGGGCAATTTGATGGGCAATTTTTAGGAAAATCATTAGAACGAAAGCGAACAGGACATTAACGACTTAGCGTGAGAAATACCATTGAGGAAACACATATCCAAGTGATCATATGTGGCGTTCATTTCATTTTTCTTACACGTTATTGTGGGTAATATCTTATCCCAAACTGATGTTCAAACAAACAATAATTGATTTTGGAATTGCATACATAAACATTTTAAATGTTGCATAACTAGCAATAACTATCAGTGAAATTGTTTTATATATTACAACTATTTTTCTTCAATCATAAATCTTATCCGAGTTGTTAGAGGATTGCTTTGTTTCATAACGATTCTTAGGATTTTGAGAAGTTTAGTTAGGAATAGATTATGTTGTTTTAATTACTTTATTTCTTGGAATACATAAATGTGTTAAACTATACTCTACTAAATGCATTTTTTCGAGGTTTCAAACAAATTTAACATAAACTTAATATACTTGTAATGGTTGGAAAAATGAACTCCAGTGTAATTATTACACCAGTATTTGAGACATTACCTGAATTTTTAACTTTTTCAGAACCATTTTTAAGTTTAGTTTTATTTATATTAACTGCAATGAATGAATAAAACGCTTTTGACTTAAATTTAAATTACCAGAAGTTGATTAATTGTTAGAAGGCTATGCTCTGGAAATGAGCTAATAGCGTATATGCTAATGGATGTATCATTTTTCCTTCTCACAAGTCGTTTATTTAAATGCTTAAAAAGGTAAAGGTGTATGAATAGTCACTCGACCATACTGAAAGCTTAAGAAAAAGTTTTAAAAGTTTCAAAACTATAAATTTTTATGTATCTTTTTTAGAGAAAATATTTAACTATTCGGACAAAATTTGGTGTTTCTTCGTTTCACTTCTTGGATAATACTAAAAATTTGTTGATTTCAAATTTAGTTTACTTGATTTTACAAAGTAAACAGCTAATAAAACATAGTTACAATAATATTTGCAAATTACATCCTTATATACCTTAATAACCTGAAAGTATGCCTTTACTTAAAGTTTGTGCAACTTACAAGTCTTCCGGAATTTTTATTCAAACAATCAGTTTATTCTGCTTCAAACAACCAAGAATAAGTCTAATTATATTTGATTTATTGTGTTTTGACAAAATATATAAGAAATATAAATTGGCGTTGCACTGTAAATTTAATAAAAAGCACTACAAGATATAGTTTGTGTTCTTTAGGTATTATATTATTGTCCAAAGTTAACAAAATTTCAATTCTCATCAGATATTTGTTTGCAACATACAATCTCAATGAAAATTTGGTCAACCATTTTGGTGCAATTCAATAGATTAGTCAAATATGTAATGTTATGAGTTTAAAAGTGAAAATATTTAGAAAAACAAATTTCACTTAAGAAAGAATCTAATATTGGAATTTAAAAATGAGATGTAAAAATATTGAATAATTAATTTGAAATATTTTCCTGAACACTAGTAGTACTAACACGTAAGAATTTGCTATGATATTCATATCTATAAAGATAATTATATAAATTATCTTCTCATCTATGGAAAGCCCTCATACTCAAGTCGAGGCAGGGATGCATTCACGAATTAGTAAATTGCTTATTTACCATAATCCTGGCTCTTCTAAAATCCTATTTCTTACCACTTGCTTAAAGGGTCAGTTCTAAGAAATCATTGCGAGCAATCACATGACGATCCGAGTGATTAATGTTTGCATTTTTGAGATATATATCTATATGAACTTATTGATCAATCTAAATTATATAATCAAAAGTAGTGTTGCATCTGCATTTATTTCCTATTTTTAAGCCAACGACACTTGCTTTTCTATTTTCTGATCAATCTTGTAGATTTTCGAAATTTTTTGCTAGATTCAAAATTTCGATTATCAGTTAATCTCAAAATTGATTAGATTAAAAACCATATTTTAAGTTCTATCGTTTCGTTCTTTAAGGTTATGCACGAACTTACATAATTTTGAAATTTCAAGTCCTAGAAACTCGAACGAATCTCAAAAGATAATCGAATCTATTTTTCAAAAAGTTTCAGTTTTCTGACTATATTTTTAGATTATAATTTTAAATAAAGTATGACTAAGTACTTGATTATTTAGCTCTTTGTTCGTCAGGTTTATTGAGACTAAAGGAAAAATTGATAATCGATATTGAACAATTACAGCATTATCATTCTAATATCAAGTCATAATTCTTTAAATCAGTTCATATCGCTTAAGTTTATTCTTGAAAGTAGATGTTTTTCACTAAATTTGTTGACCAGAAGTAATTCAAGAGGATATGGCAGGAGTTGAAAATTACTTTTAATATCTCAAAGATTAAAGTGATTAAAAATAGTTTGCAACAAATACCGGGATAACAAAGCTGAAAACTATTTAAGTCCTAAATTGCCTGAATATTTTTCACCTAAGAATATTACGAAACTTCCATTAATAAGTACCAATAACAATAGAATTAATGTTTACCAGTGCGTTTTGACTTTCCTTGTTGTTGGTCTTCAACAATAAATTTCACCAGAATTTCCGTATTTTTGAGGTGAGAAAAGATAATTAAGCTGAGTCATCGATCAAATAACGGATTAGTTATTCCATAGTGTGGCAAATATTAAATTGATTTATAACCCATGTATTGTTACAATCTGGCTAATGCTCGGGTTAGGTAAAACTGATAGAGGCACACTTAACCTGAACTTAAACTTATAAAGTACTATTGCAGAGCGTCATTCACAACAATACATGGATTATTTATACTAAGCAAAAATGATTCGCTCTATATGCGTCTATGTATCTAAATTTCAGCTAGTAGTAGAAATTAAATCAGCAAAATACAAATCTGTCATTTTTCAGGAATCGCAAAACATTGTCGGGAACACTGTTGGTAAAATTGCTTTATCAACAAATCATTAAAGTTATTTGTTGTTAAGATTACGCGTTAAGTATTAATAAATATTAAGTCATATTTGCGACAAATAAACGGTAAACTGGGAAAGCACATGAAAAAATCGTTTCAATCAAAATTATTTAGAGAATATCTGATTGCAAATACCAGTTGTTCACAAGTATTTGATAAATTGAAACGAAGTGAAGAGAAAATTGGTTAACTCTCGGAATTAGAATTTACATAGATTAGCATTGTTTAGATTTGAGATGGAATATTCGTATAGAGAATAGGTGTAGTGTGCCTTATAATTAATGTGTATTAGAGTTGAGAGTGGCTTTTAAATAGTGCATACATGCATAAAAGAGAGTTTTCCAAAGTTTACATATTTCTATTTAGTGTTTGGCACGCCAGCTCGTCATCAAATTCTCATTTAAATGCATACAAACCATATTATTGATTCGCAATTTCTCCTAACATCATTTTGCTACACTTATAAAACCACAATTCATATTGAAATATGTGGGATATATTTTCATTCCAACATAGTTTGTGTACAAATGCGTTACTTAATGTAAATTTACGAGTTAGTAGTAGTAGAACTTAATGTGCATGACTATTGAAATAACAAATATATCCTACAAACGATCAAATTGTTGTATACGCGCTATCAAATATTTGATGATCACTTACTAAGGCAAAAATTACCTTAGTAATCTTTGTAATGACCATAATGTGCAAAAAACACTGCTATATTGTTTAGTTTAGCTAATAATACATAACTTGTTGATTTTAAATGATACTACTATTCACTATTTAAATGCTCTGCAAATTACATATTTCAAACATCATTATATATTTGGATAAAACTTATAGTGCACCGATTCTTTCATTTCTAATCTAAATATCTTTTATGTTTCTATAATACCATTTCATATATTAATGATCGATTGAAAACGTTTTTCGATTTCATCAATAAATCACGCCTCACTTTCCTTTAATCCAAAAACATACAAAAACTTTTTGAAACAAACTTAAAACAAGAATATACCTCTTATTCTGCTATTGACTTGACCCAAACGAAAATTTTAATATAATTACATGCTATTAAATTTCTTACACGATTTCTATTCATGCTTTGCCAATAAGTATTTCAACAATGTTGTGACTATCGGTTGGGCCGGTGGGCAAAGATACCTAAAAAATTCCTATAATTTTTACAAATAAATTTGAAACAATCAAATTTTAAGGTTAGTCCTAATCTTGATTTTTAAAGCTTTTTATAAAATTATTCAAATGAAAATTATATGAAATAAATTAGAATTTTATAGATTGTTGAGTTTTTTCAACCAAATATCATTAGCTGAATAAATATAGTGTATAACCCAATGAAAATTCTTGGTTACAACACTCTATTTCGCTAACTTGTTAGATCACATTTTTCTCAATACAAGCTATAATAATCATTATTATAAATGAAATTAATCAAAAGCACATAGTTTTCACATTTTTTAGAAATTTTTTTTTAAAAACTTGATAAATATTTTGAAGTTACATCTGAAAAGATATTATTACGAACAGCTATAAAACCAAAAATGACTCGTATTTTACCTCAATTTAAACAATGGATATTCTAGACAATTATACTTTCCTAAATTTGTTGATAACTTTAGCTCAAATACTGGGATCATACCCTTAAAAGTGAGATATTAAAATTGATTATTCATTGAAACTTTTCAGTCAAACACGAGTAATAATAAGTTAAAATGAATGTGACATAACTATAAAAGGATTATTAGAAGCATAGCTATTGGTTATGAATGTAGTAAATTCAAGTGTTAATATCAGTTATTAGGATATTGATATATGTTTGATGTATATAATTAAGTAGTTTTTAAATAAGCGATTTTGTTGACTATCAATTTGGCAAAAAATAAATTTGTGGCAAATTCCTAGTTTCCACTCAAATCGATCGATTAATTTTTCGAAAATAGTTTTTTAATCAATTTGATTGCCTTCTGGTTTATCCTTAATTATTGTAGTGATTATTTTATTATCAATAAACTCAATATTTGAAGCACCTGAAGAATGAATACTTAGTCTAATACTTAGTCTTTATCTCGATCCCAGAGATGCATAAAATTAACAATATAGTTGCAAATTAGTGTTTTCCATAGGTTGAAGTGAAAATGAAATTTGAAACAATTCAATGGATTAGTGGTTACTGTTAACAATAATGGCAACTCATTAGGAGCGCGAGAAAAGGGCCAAACAAAAAGTAGAAGTGATTTTCTAATTGAAAAACTCATTTAAACTCATCCTTCCTTTTGTTTTCATTTTCATAATAATTATTGTGATAACAGATTTTGTTACGAGAACTTCAAAACTACAAAAGATTAAAATGTGATTAAACAGATTAAAGAATACGACAAGAAATGATATTAAAGAGTAGAAAAAGAAAATGAAATTTATGAATCATGATTAATAAACTAAATTTGATTTGAAGTAAGTTTTTCACTGTGAAAATGATGTGTTAGATTAAAGTTAGCTTTATTAAATATCTATTGAGCGTTGTGATTGTGTCAATGAAATTGAGCAAGTTAGAGAACGAGTCCAAACTTAAAGCAACAAAGGGTATATCTGATTTTTACAAATCCTAATATTTCTCTTATACAGTCTAACCTCTTCTAGTCAATATCTCTCTCCACTCAATACTTGCTTATAATGAACACTATACCAAACACTAACTTTTTAGTCTTGTACTGAAGTGTGCGATCGTAGTGAGTGTCCACTTATAGTGAAGGCTTTTGGTTGCACTGACCCGTTGCCTATAGACTCGAATGGCTGTACTTAATATAGAATTTGTTATTAGAAGAGTAGCATGAAAATAAATTGAATTTAACAAATAAATCGATCAAATCAAATTATATATTGTTGTTTCATAATGAATTTGGTATCGATTATGTTATTATCTGAAGTTATCACTTAATCAAATGTTTGCAAGATCTTCATACTTAGATCGATTGAAACAAAATCTTAATATGGTTCAATACCTTCTCACTTGATCGTTAACTTTCATATTTTTCTTTTTTTAACTCCTTTATTCTTTCTATAATTACTTTGCATTTTTACTTTATTTTGTTCTACAAAACAAATAGCTTTCAAAACTGTCATTCTTCGATGTCTTTGGTTAAGTTTTCTATCATTTCATGCATTTAAATACGGAAATAGCATACGTAAAATTTGACCTAAAAATAAAAAAATTTTAAAATTATCAGTACAAGTATATAATATAAACATGATTAGGAGTTATTTCTATCCTTTCTAACAAGTTCGCATATTATTCATTCTAAATTTTCAACTTTTCGATCTAAAATCTGATCTAAACGACATATTTCGGTGATTAAATGGTAAGTATAAGCTAAAAATTCAATCAATATCATCTTGATATTGATCAGCTAAAAAAGTGCTGTTAGCGTGTTTTACATTTTTGCAATGCTTGCAAACCCTGATTCACGTGAATTCCTGACATCAAATGTTATGTATTGAAAAGGATCAAAGATATGATTTGGTTAAAAAAGCAATTTCTTGAGCAAAAGTCTATTTCATCTTAATTTAATATATATTTCAGGTCCAGATGTTTTAAGAGTATCTTAAAAAAACGTTAGAGCTCGTACTGATTTATGGTAGCCCATTATGAAGAGTTCAGCTGCAAGTTTATTTTAAATACTATTAAAAAAAAGGGAACGGATCACTGATTCGAAGGCAAAACTGGCAAAACTCAGACCAACTCAGCTCTATTTCTGGACACGCAACACAGATCAGCTCCAGGGCTAACTTCGTATGCAAAATCTGATGAAGAAAAAAATAGTGGAAAAAATAAAAAGTAGAAATCAAGTTTCACATCACCCTATTTTTAGGTACTATAGGTTTAACTTAAGCCTATATCATAAATTGAGTAAAACTATCCAAAAATATTTATAACTTAATAACTTCGTGCTAACAAATTTTCAAATATTAGATATTATTATAAAATTCTGTGTTTTTGTTATAAGGCGCAGGTTTTGATGGATTTTGGGAATACGTGGTCAGAATGGAATCAGTATTTTATTCGGCATATTATTTAGTATGTGGGAGAAGAATGAATGAAAGCAATACTGCAATCGGTGTTTAGGTAAAATTTGGTTTCCAATAATGCTAATCATAATAAATAAACGCTCTAATGGTTGTTTGACTTTGAAGAGGAGGCAACGCAAGCTGAAAATCTTCAATTTCTATGGATGGTCTTCTTCACCCGGATATGCAGTTTGCTTTGCATCATATATCAACTGTCAAGTATAACCACTCCCGATCTAATCCTTAGAAGAGGAGGGCTTCTTATGTCTTGCATAAGCAGTACTAAAGAAACTGAAATAAAACTTTTTCAAACGTGTAGTAATGCTTACGTTTGTTCCATGAAAAGAATTCAGATTTCGTGAGCAAGTTGTGCATGTTTTATAGAGAATAAAAGAATAAGCAATAATATTGAAACTTTTGTGACGGCCCAAAATCATGTGAATCAAGTAAATTTTGCTTTACAACTCCGCTTATTTTCCTTTAGAGCTCAACTTATTTTGCTCTAGAGTTGAACTTATTTCAGAAGTGGCCCTAATGCAGAAGCTATACATCTTTTCTATCAATACAACTCAAAACAGTCACGTTATCCACCGAATTATCTCAAAATACTACAAATGCTAACTCGCTTTTTTTCAAATAAAGTCATACAAAAAGATTTGAAATGAGTTGACTTGAAAAAGATTAGCCCTTAGGATAAATTTCAGTTTCACACAAAATTGCTATTATATGTTCTGAATGAATAATATATTTCAAGTTATGTAGCCTTTCATTGCAACGCTCAATATGAATTAATACGAGCTGCAAAACAAGACTCCAACCTTTTTTATCCAACACGGCGACCTCCAGTCTAATCATAATCACCTTGAATTGTGATCGATCGCTACCAACTCATGTAATCAAATCAATTGATTTATGTGAGAAAGTGTTCAAAAATTGTCAGTCAATACAGTCGAAGGAAATAATGTTTGACACGTATTTCTAGTTTAATACTGACAATTACCGCTCATGTTGCGGATATTATGCTTTTCATATACTATTGTTTTCTATTCTCCAAATCTGTAGTATACACTATCTAGATCAGTTTCATTTGTAATTTCTAATCAATAAGAACCTCTATTCCATTACAATATACATCAATTTTTTTAATACTTCAATAAATCATACTCTTTGTATTACGCTTTGACTAAGTTTTTAATTTTTAATTATTAAAAATGAAAGTTTTTTGTTAAATGCAAAGTTTGGTAATTGTTGGCAAAGCACTAGAAAAAAGACGAGAAAGAAAAAACTGAAAATCGCGTTAAAGAAAATGGTATATTAAGTTGAGATTATTGTTGATCAAATGCTGTTTATACACTAAGTGCTAATAATACCAATAGTTATTTGTCAAAATAAACCAAAGATACGCTGAGATAGTTATAAGAATAATCGACCAAAAAGAGCTGCCAAAATTGGATGATTATCATGTTGTTAGGCTCTAGTGATGATAAAATGTTTGCACAAATGTTAAGCAATCGACTCATCTTTCATGCATAAGACTGAGATAAAAGAAATCAAAATCTCATTACAATCACTATCAACTATAAAATCATCACTTACTTCAAAGTCGTAAAAGTTTAGGTCCAATAGTGATTGTTGTGATGGTTAGTTAGAACGAGTGATTTGTTTATTAGCAATTGGAAGAGAGAATAGATTGTGGATTCAAATTAGTGCTAATGATTAGAAAGTGCATTATTACGTGTTTGTCTATTATAGTGAGGTTAAGCATATACTGTTCCACTAATAAGCAGTAAAGTGGCACTAAGTTTTGTGGCACTGAGTCTTGTGGCACTGAGTCTTGTGGCACTAAGCCTTAGTGGCACTATTCCATGTCAATAAATAGCTGTCGTCAGTCACTAATCAGCCCAATATTGGCTCAAACCCCTACTGAAAGCGCTGAAAAGATGATTAATTAGAGAAGAGAAAACTTTAGAAGTCCGGAAACTTTTTATAAACTAAACTTGAAACTGATAGTTTGTTTTTTGGCGTTTAGCAGTTGAGCTGTATGTCTGAGCCCTGAGACGCTATTGAAAATAGCATCACTAATGGGCAAAGAAGCAATTGTCGATTCATGTGACATTTATAGCAAACTCACATGTGTTCACTAAATATGTGATGTGTGACAGAAGACCGATGCAGGAAATTCCTATGCTATACATTAGCCTAAATTGATGTATTGAATGTAGTTGAACGTTGTATTTTTAAAGCATAGCTCTTGGAATCTTATTAAAATCCTAGTTAACAAGCATTGAAGAGGAGATAAGTGTGAAAAAGTAAGCATTGCAAATAGCAGATCAACTTAATTGCCCATTACATAGAATGTGAAAGAAAGTCAAAGCGACACAACAGCAAAGATGACACTCATTAACTAAACTCAGTCCCAAACTCAGTCCCACTACTGCTAACAAGGGAGGAGTTTTTGGCCAACTTTTAAAAACGAACAGACCATCAACCAAATTGTCAATATATGAATTGCATCCTTAATTAGTTTAGTTCTTTACTACTTATCTGTTAAACGCTCTCTTTCTCTTCATCTAAATGTTTAGCCAACAAAATGACAAACCTTTTCAATGTGTTCAAGCATTACGGACAAAACAATAATGATTTCTTGATTGACAATATTCTGCAAAAACCTCTTAATAGCTCGTTGATCGCTCGTTCGCAAAAGCCCTCGATTCATCAAAACAAAGCCAAGCTCAACTCAAATGATCAACAAGAAATGAATTGTGAGGATCAAATGGGATTAAGTGTAAGCGACTCGTTTCAAAATGAGGAGACCGTTCATTCATGTCTAGGTAAGTCTTTTTCTAAAGTTATGCTTCATTTGTTATTCAATTAATAACGTAAAATTATCATATGATTTTATTAGTTTTTCGATTAAACAAGTTTGAAAGCGATTCAAATTTTATGATCTATAAGTTGTTGCAAATATGTAATTAAACAAATACTTTCTGCATATTGTAACACTTTTTGGTCTCCTGTTTCCGAATCAACTAAAGCCGATGAGCAGTTTTTTGGTGATCTAATGGTTAAAAACTAACCTAAATGTGCTATTGATGCAAGCCAATGAAAGTTCAATCATTTTTATTTAACCATATTTTGCTATCTTCAATTGTGATTCAATTTAAGCCGCAAGAATAAAATATTTTAATACATTTAAGTTGTTCAACTTGAACATGCAGTTAAGCGAGTTAAAAAATAAGCCTTCATTTTGTATTAATTTGTTTGGTTTCTAAAAACCATTTAACTGGATGTTTAGGTTAGACAGGTTTAACTGTATGTGGAAATAAGCTTAACTGTACGTAGAAAATAAGATTGCTCCTTATTAGTAGTATAACTTATCTGTAAGTTTCAATCAAATCTACAGCTGAGCAATTGTTGAAAATATATAGAAACCATTGCCATCTACTACTACCAGAGGAACTAATACACTAATCAAGTTAAACGAAAGTCATTTGGAACTTATTTCTCCATTAGAACGATTATTGAGGTTATCACAATAAGGAACCATATATTCAAAAACTACCAATTAGTCATTCAAATCAATCGTATTAAATAATTGGAAACTTTGCATAAAAACGTCTGTTTTTCCCACTTCAATAAAAACTACTTTTTATATACTTAGTATAGAAATGTTAAGTTTCTATCCGAGTCTTAATTATCCTCAATAATGGGTTAACTGAAACAATCGACCTTAGTCAATACAAAGGTGAAACGGAGTCTGAATCATACGAAAACTCGGTTAATTAATTGCAATAAATGATTAGCTAAAAAATCAATCATATATGTTACACTTCTCTGAAAACTTAACTATCACAATATTTTTAGCTCGTTCAACAGATGATCATATTTTTCTAAAACATTAGTAAACTTGTAATGTATTGAGCGATAATTTACATGAAACAATTGTAAAACCAATTAGTGATTGCTATGCCATTAGTTATACTGATGTTTTTTTTTCAAAAATTCAATCTATTGATAAATTTCTCTTAATTTGAAATGCTTTTTGGATAACAATTTTGTCTAATTGAAAATAAAATATCTAAGCATTGCCAAAATGTGTCAAACTGTCGCGTGAGAGTTCAGTCCCAAACTATCCATTAGAATAACTTAAAATTTATATTTAATTTGAATTGTCTCAGAAATATTGTTATGAGAAATGAAACGATGAATAGAGACGTGAGCTGTAAACGAAATTTCTACAAGTTAATAATAAAATGGCAAAATATTATTAGTTATTAGTTGGGAACAATATGATCTTAATTCAGGACATGTTTTTGAAGTGAACGCTTGATAAAATACGAAATATAGAGTTCAATGAAGCGAATAAAACTCTGCTCGAACAGTTTCTTAAATTTGCAAATTTCACTAACGATAAAGACCTAAAAGTACTTTATGAGAAAACGTGATAAGCTATAAGATTCTAAGCGTTTCAAAACAGATTTAAGCAAAATCGCTCTTTCAGATATTATTAACATTTCTAAATTATTGCTTATTCTCCTTAACATTTAGATGTTGGTTAATGACAATTACGTCAACTTATACTATTTTAGACTAAATATGTTGCATAAAAATATAAATATTTCATCTTAATATCATAAATATCTTTCATCTTAAATATCTACATATCCGGTATTGATTTGCTTAACTGAAATTTTGAAAAAATACAAGTTAGCAAAAATACACTTTCATCTAAAACTATTACAATAAAAAAATTCAAGTTACTCATTGTTAGCTTACTGTTTAGAACTATAAATATGAATTTATCAGTCGGCAAATGGTCCGTTGGTTTCAACACTAGACTGTTTCTCAGATTTCAAACAAATGATAATATATCAGACGATAAAACATTTTATACTCTTAAATCAAAACTAAAATCTATGTGCCCCCAAATAAGTTATCTGATAAATATCAACTAAACTATCTAAATTCATGATAATTATCTTATGAATCATAAGTAAAGTTCATTCACTCTCCTAATCTTTTCTAGTTTTCATTTATCATTCACTTTTGATTAATATTCTGAAATTTTTCGCTTATCTAATATAATATACAATTTATTATTAACTTTTCATCACGATACTAGTAGCTTTTGTTTAATGTCTTTACAAACCTCAATAAGAATTATATTTATTTAGTAATGTTGAACACCTTTGAGATATCTTCAAACTGGACTTTTAGATTTTTTAGAGCCAGCACTTCAAATATCGTATTTATAATATTCTATACGGAAAACAGATATTAATATAGTTGAGTTTGCTCATTCATATCGAATTATTGAAAATATTTGTAAGTTTGTAAAACCAATTGCAAACATTATAAGAATACACATTTACTTTCGGAAAAATAGGAGAATTATCAATTTTTAGCTTTATAAAGCTAACTTCAAGAAGTCTATTTTGATTAAGTACTATGAAATGATTAATGCATTCGACTGTCAAACATATTAATAAAGTTGATTCTGGTCTTTCATTTCCATAAAGGTTCGCCACACGGAGAAATTAGAAAGAAAAGACCTCGAACTGCATTCACGGCTAATCAGATCAAAACATTGGAAAATGAATTTGAGAAAAATAAATATTTATCAGTTTCCAAAAGGATGCAATTGTCAAAATCACTCGGTCTAAGTGAAACTCAAGTAAGTTATTCGAGTTATGAATAAACTTCGATTATAAAACCGATTATATTCTTCAATTAGTTTCGAACTTGTTTGGGAGTGAAATCAACTAAAATAATCATTTGAAAAGTATAAAACTTGAATTAATCAAACTGATTGATCTGAAATTTGTTGCTTAGCATAATTTCAAATCTGGCAAAGGTTTGAGAAACTGATTAATTAGTTTTTCAGTACAATCTGCTTGAAGACAGCAAAAGATTTCAATCCTATTCAAGTACAGACATATGTCTAGTTGACAATAATTATTTAGTTTCGGGATCTCTGATGACATAATATAGCAGTGATGCAGTTGGTATTAATGAGGTGCTAATCTCTTGTTAGTTACTTTTATAACTTATTAAAATTCGTGCAAATTTGTTACCAAATCTCACATATTTCAGTTGTTGGCTGAAATAGCATAGGAAACCCATAATTTAAATCTCTTAGATAACTCATTTTATTGATTGATTTATACCAATTTCAATTTCTTATACAATTTACTAACCCTTCAAATTTGTTTTTAAACTTTCATAAGTAGTTTCACTTCAAATAAATCAAACAGCCCTAAAAATTTTCTAAATATTCCTCTCACTCCTACACAATGAGTAAAGACCCCAAACCGACATCAAGTACTAACTTATAATCAACCAAAATCAACATAAGTTAATTCTATATTTGGATTTATTTAAAACTATAATAATTCTAAACATCTTTTCAGATTAAGATTTGGTTTCAAAACCGAAGGTAACACAACAATCTCTTATTTAAGACTATTGATTGGTTTTAGCTGATTAAGTACTTTGAATATGAATAATTTAGAACTAAATGGAAACGAAAATATACGAGTGACTTGGAAGTATTGGCCCAACAGTACTACCACTCAATGGGAATACATACTGCGCGGCCCATATTTGTTGGCGATCGGCTCTGGCTTTTCAATTATGCCAATCATTGCAATTCAATTATAGCTCCATTACAGTCTTCATCAAATGATGTTTCTTTACATAACGCCTCATTGGTCCCAATCGATAACAATAACGTTATTCAATAAAGTCTTTAAATTTTCTTCAGACCTTAACTTATTCGATAGTAATAGTCAGTGAACGTGAAGCAAGTCTTCCTCGATATTAATCGTTTGTGTTGTTTCATTGAACCATTCTATAAATGTTTTAATAATTGTAGATTTAAGCCATATCTCAATTAGATTGTAGTCAATTTTCGTTTGAATTTTGAATATTTATCAAATATTTTAAGCAATAATTCAAACGTCAAGTATATATTATAATGAAATAAGAGTCAAATTGAAGTCAATTTTTGCAAATAACTAATAGTTCAAATATTTACAATTTTATAACTATCTTAGTTATCAAAATCTTTAATTGATGTCAATTTTTCAATAATTAAAATTCGATGTTTAGTCCACAGATTGATCTCATTTTTAAAGAGAAAATGTATGGAATTATTAAATAAAGAAAAAATTGCAAATTTTCTTAAATTTACAAAACCTATTATTTCGAGCTAACAGAAGAGAGCAAAAAGTAAGTGATAGTTAGTAGAGATGTTTTGGTTCGAGTTTTATCCTAACGTTTTGAGTGTTGGCAAACTCTTCAGTATTACTACTGGTTTCGGGAACAGCACTAGGCTTAAAAGCGTAAGGATGTAGAGATCCCGAGTAATGAACGTTTCCTTCGACATCAACCGCGAAGTCATAGCTAACAGGATTGGCCAACGCATCCTCTATCGCCAACTCCAGCGTGGCGTGTGTTATATAAGACTTCGATCTTTCGATTTCTTGCTTAACTACTTGATCGAGTTGTTCACCTTTAAGTTTGGAATCTTCAATTTGTTGCAAATGTGATACAATTAATTGTTGATCTATTAGTTGGGACTGAAGGGCAACTCTTTCTTCTCTCATTTTGGCTACCCTTTGGTTTTCTCTATTATTTTCTTGAATAAGTTGCAATTGTTCTCTCTCTTCTTCCAGGACCTGTTCGTGAGTCATACCTCCAGCTTCGACAGTAGGCAAATAGAACTGGTCTCTGAAGTACTGTTTAATGGAGCGCATGTTGTTCTCGAAGGTGTTAGTGAAGTGTTCTCTTTGTTCGAGTTCATCTTCAGTTAACACTTCTTTTTGTCTGATTCTGAAGAGCTTGGAGGGCGCCATTGGCTGCCAAATTGGTTTACGAAACGGTTCTTTACGTTTTCGTTTTAGATTGTATCGAACTGATTCGTACGTTATCTTATTGTTCATTTGGTGTCTCATCAAAAATACACTTCTATTGAATTCACTTAAAATCCGCGACATTTTTATTATAATTAATTTGTAATTATTATTGACTTAGACTTAATTGAAACAAACCATTAATGGACTGTTTATGTATTTGTAATGTTTTGCTGTTTTGAACGTTTGAATCGCTACTAATAGATGGCATGACATGACCTAAAATAGTGAATAAAATATCAAATTGAAAAGCTACTGACTAAAAAGTTTAGCTAACTTGAAACAATTTTCACAAAATGTTCTTTGGTTGACTAATTCCTCTACAATTGGTTTTAATAATTAGTCAATTTATGATTCATTAAATGTATTAACCGTGATTTGCCACGATTCACTTCAGTTCCTACTCAAAAATCACGTTTGTTTCACAAAAACAGTTTACAACTAATTCATCAATGACTAAGTGATAGTTAATTTTGTTTTAAAGTCAACTCATAACCGACTCGTGAAAAGATCCAATACATCGAAAGTCTAGCCACTATTTCAGAGAACAGTTGAAATTAATTGAAATTTGAAGTATTGATTAAAATCTGAACATCAAATATGAGACAAACAATACTGTTTGCAAATGTTTATACTCAATACTTTAGTCCTAACTTTTGTTAGAATGAAGTTGCAGAGTATTTTTCAATTATTGATAACTTAAAATGTGACCAACTATTTTGTAGCAAAATCTCCATATTTTCAGTATTTCTAAACATTTACTTCCGTGTCATTATTATTATTGTTATTTTTTCTCATTCATTGAACTACAAAAAAGTTTCATTTAATAACTATTGTTTCAAAAACGATACCAACGAATACCATAACTGAACATGTTTTCAATATTAAGCTTTGCACTGGTATTCAATTAGAGGATTATTCCGTAACACCAATCTTAAAGTTTTCATATTTTGATTTATGATCAATTGATGCTTATGATTGATGATTAATGATTATCCGACTTGTTATCTGAAAATTCTATTAAAGCCCTCATTACATGACTTGATTGGATCGGAAAAAAATAAATTTAATTGATTCAACATCTATTAAATTGGAAATGAAGTGAGATATTCTCGGATTTTTGGTTATGCATAGTGTCTATTTATATCGAGCGCTTACTATTGAACTGTATGCCTCACTTGCAGTTAAATAAGATAGCAAAATTATATTTTAAGAATTCCATATCTGCATTCGCTCATAAACTAACTTTACAAATCTTAATATTCACTTTTGTTCATTTTATCTTTTATGAATAATTTTACTAGAGTTCTGCTTCAACAATTAGATTGATTATTTCTCGAAATTAAATAACTAACAATACAAGTGATCTTATCATAACTAAACACTACTTTTCTTGTTTATGTCCCTTATCAGCGATTCTTATTGATTAAAAGTTCAAAATTAGACTCTTAATCGTAGACATTATTTTTATCAAGATGACTGAAGTAAGAAAGTTTGAGGTACTTTGCAGTTGGTTTGATAGCTAACGCCCAATATATGAGTATGAATTGTTCAAAGTTAGGGAACTTTTAAATGGAAAGCAACTCACTCGATGGCACCTTTCACTTCACACAGTGTCAAGCTAACTAAACTATCCAAACTAGAAATATAGAACCAATTTTTGCGCTAAACTTTACACTAAAATTATTTTATGGTGCCAAAGATTAATTTAAGTGTTATCCAATTGGTTGCACTCGTGACAATCTCAGACTTTATAGATATTTTAATTTTTCATACTATATACCCGATTAATTGAATAAAAGATTAAATTTGTTAGTTTTAATGATGGTTTAGAGGTTAAAACTTATTTAATTCTATGCAATAACTAAATGCTATTACATCTAATTTGGTGTTATCTCTTGATCAATTATAAATAAACAGATCGAAAACGAAGATAATAATATTTAGATTAAATGACTATTAAACTAAATTAACAAAAGCAATATTTTGGGATTAGAAAATAAAATTGATGAACTACTAAAACACGTTTAACTTTCTCAAATCTGAGGCCATACTTTAATGTTGAATAATAATAAAGCTATTATGCATAAAAACCAAAACCGAAACTTCAGCTGCAAACAAGTTTGGCTAAAAAATTTTCAGAAAATAAATAAAACTTGTTATTAGATTTACTAATGAAGTTCTTAAAGTTGCCTAAATATTAGTTACTCGTTTTTTACATGGTTATTTCGTTATATTGGGTTCAAAGAGGAACATTTCTGTCATTATAATTTAATTATGCTATTTTATCAAAGTATTAAAATAAATATAAATTCCTATTCGTCAAAAGTGCCTATTAGCAAACCTGTAAGAATAAATCCTATAGAAGAAAATTATTATAATAACAAAAACTAAAACTACATCACAGTAGTTGCTCACAGTGTAGACTCCGCTTTCAAGAGTTTTCGCTTCGAGAAAATGATGCTTCACTGTTTCAAACAATAACAAATTATGCTTCTTAATCAAAGAATTATTGTAAATTTCAAACCATTCGTAAGAATCTTCTGAAAATAATAAGAAATTTTCATTCACTCAAAAGGTGTTTTGAAAGAAATGTATTCAAATGCAAAACAATAGACATATGTTGTTTTGAGGAGGTGAGAAAAGTTTTCAAATCGATATCAATCTGAAGAAGTATATTTAAGTATGTTTTTAGTGAGAAATCATTTTTGTGTTTCTTTCAAAATATCGCTTTGAGTAGAACAAAGTTTGGGTCACGTAGTGATTCAATAAATAAGAACTGATTCACACTAATGTCTAACAAGAATGATAAACGAGTGCAGTATTAAGTTATTGCCACTGATTATTAGATTACAATAGAACTGCTATTGAGAGAGTTCTATGTGTTGGAACATTATTTAGTGCATAAATTTTGCATAGAATTCAAATGAATGTATGTTAGGGCAGCGTTCAGGCTATAGACCGTCCAGATGCATGACTAGGTTGATCCACGACTGGATCGAGACAATTCTTATTTGATGTGAACTCGAAAGCTATTATCTATAATGTCATTAGACGATATATATGTTTTTGGTTTTGAGATTGCTATTAAAATAATACATTCTAGATGAATAAAGAACCAATTATTAGGTACTAGATGAATGCTTAGTTACACAATGGGTTTTATTGATTTTTTTTGTTGTTATATTTCGAGGCGACAAAACCCAATGAAGGTGTTGCCCTTCACAACGTATTTTAGTAATACAACAGAATATATCATGTTTTACATCTCATACATATTTTTCATACATATTTTTCTAAAATAATATCCATCTTTTATACCTTATCTCATTGCAATTCGCAAATGTTTTTCGACTGCAATGTGTCATACTATGAAAATCCGATTATTTACTCGACTTCATCTGCAAGCCTGAACTTTATTTCAATGATATATTAAGTTTTTTACACTTTAGTTAAGCTAACTTTTCGGGACATTCACATTTGAAAGAATTTTTTGTCTGAAAGTTTAATAACAGGAAAAGATAATAACTCATGACAAGAAGTTTTAGAAAATCCTATACTCAAAAAAGTTCTCATCAATTTGTCATAAAGAAGATCACGCATGATATGAAACAAGTAAATTATAATATTACATACACCAGACATTTATCTAATTAGATTATGAACTGCAAAATATAAAAAGTAAACGATAAAAAATTATTCTTCAACTTTCAATTATAATCGCATTCAGCTGAATATCTAATGTTTAAATAATTAGAATGCAGACCAGTACATCTTTTTAATGTTCTTAAGTGTTTCAAAGATTAAATCTAATGACTAATCGATTGAAAAACTAATTTTAATTCATGCAAACTGTACGAGTTGAGAATGTAAAATGAATCACATTGTTAGCATTTAATATACAAATTACTTAATTTTCTTATGCATTTATATATATACACTTATTTTTGTCTCAAGCCAATTATTAAATACTGCAATTAACGTGAACACAATAAGTTGGAAGAAAAATAATAAATTCAGTTTTCATTTGGGAATCGTAATTATTGCCGACCCTAAATTACCAAATATATAAATGTATCTGATTTTGTTGTCTGTCTCATAGTAGTATCCCATCTTTGATTGTGAGACAAGCTTTCGTGTCATTTAAGCGAATGCTATTAGAATTGCCGAGATTAATAATTTTCAGCATCATTTTTCATTAGTATTATCACAACATTTAATAACAAACTTTTGTAAATTAGTTCTATTAAAATTGTTGCGAAACCATATATTGTTTGGCATTTAAACGATAGAAATAATATTTTTACAGGAGAAAATTATCTGAATTAAAATCCGAATAATTTAGTGGAAAAAGTGAGACATTAGTTGGCGGGTTTTTTGTAGCGAGTCGAGGGGCGGCATAAAGCATATTAGAATAACAAAAGCAGCTGCAAATCAGGGTTCAATCATAGAAAGAAGAAGAAGAAAAAAAATGTAATCTAAATTCATATGAAATAGAAGTGTTAATCGAGCATTTGTAAGCCACAAATGACATGCAATTAATGTAAAGCTTGACTTTAAATGCTTAAACGTTCTATACTTAATAAGAATGGCAGTGGATTATGCTTCAAGTATAATACACTTTTTAATCTTCCAAATAATCTCCGTTTCATTTACGCAAAGTGTGTGACAATAATTAGGCGCATAATTAGCGAACTACCACTTATAGGTTCGTTCAGTGATATGTGATTCGTGAGTGACTCATTTGATGAGCCACTTCTGAATATCCTATCCTTTTATTGGCTTCATTATGAATGCCTAATACAAAGTCTGTCATTATTGCCATATATCGTTATGGTTAGTATGTGTATCACTAATTTTGTCCTGTATGTTTGAAGGCTTTCGGGCTTATAAGGCGTAAAACTGATGCAGACTAACTTATATTTAAAACTATTGCAAACGATGAGATAATGAAGTAAATATGCAAAACTGTTTTTTCTCTTCAACTTTGCTCGTTCGATGTATGCATTGAACTTGATGAAACTTTTCAACTAATTTTAGTTATCAAAGCCCTCCAAAGTGGCGAATAATCTTCTTGAAAAATGAATTATTCAGTTAGTTGAATGTAGACGATTTGAAGTCTAGCCTTTAAACTTTGATGATTTGGAAAATTAGTTTCAGTATTTACCGAACGGGAGAACGAGTAAATAGTTATTTAGAGAGCCGAAAACTCCCAATAGATGAAAAAGTTATATAATAGTTTAGGAGAATATCAGTTTATAATAATGATAAAGTAGTATTGATGCGATTAAAATATGAAGAACTAACGTTAAACAAATGGGTAATCATAATTAGCTAACCATTAACATTAATGAATTATTATAGTTAGTAATTTGTATGTTGTGCGTAGTGATACAATGTTTTAAGTGAACATTTGTTTGCATTATAGTCTAATGTTATGCAATTAAGATGATAGTAATGAATAAAAATCATCTACAACCTTTACTATTATACTAGAGTTAGTTGACCTCGAATAATATAGATAACAATCATTTGTTTCTACACTTTTGTCATTAACAACAAGTCATAGTAAACGCTAATGATTCCGAATGCCTTTAAGGTAAATAAAAGCCTTAAGTCTGACATATTATAGTGTTCAACAAACATCTAAATCAGTTTGCATTGCATTCAATGAGCTTTACTTACTTCAGTGCATTACTTAATCTATGTTTAATATGACTTCTAAAAAACCATTTTATATTAACATTGGCAAACTGAAACTCTAAAATAACTTCATTAATAAATCTAAGTGTTGTTCCAACTTGTAAGACTTTTGCACCTAATGTAAAGTGTGAAAAATTCATCTATTTTTGGATAGATTTTGCACTTGGGGTGCAATGCATTTTACTGTTTAACTAATAACTCACAGGAGAAATAAGTTGTATTTGTGAAACAATGGCATTACAGAAGTGTGTTTTGGGTATTTTAGTTAGTCAGACGTACCATTTGGGTAGCATTAAGTTTATAATGATGTTACTCTACAGATTTTCATTATTATTTGCCAGCAATGGTTTGCCTCCTCGTTTCGCTTAATTTTTCATACAAGCAATACAAGTGTTACTGCATTATTGTATAGATTTATAAAAATACTGCTCAACTTATTATCTCCTCAACTTAGTATCTCCTCTTCAGAGATGGAGATGTGCTTTTCTTTTCAGAGAGAGGGGAAGCCATTCACGAATAGGGGACTATTGGGTGAACGCACACCTGTTCAAAAAAAGGAACCAATCATCATGGTCATGGTGCCTATTGGATGCGTTAGGTCCAGGTCCAGGTGGGGTGACGGACCAACACCATAGGGTGCGTTGATTACACCAACCTTTGCTGATTACAAGGCTCTCACTCAATATTGATGACATTATCGCTCGAAGCAATATTGCTTCAGATCCCCCTTTATTATCCTATACTCTCAATTATTTTCCCAACTGATGAGAAATAAAGAACTACTCCTATGAGAACTTTGTTGGCCAACAGACACGCCCTCATCACGAAAAGCATTTCATTCAAAAATTTGAATAAATCTCACTTGCCTTCAGTTCAACTCATGATCGAAGAACAAATTGAACGCCATTGAAGACATGTTTTGCCATTCCATGACTTGGAAGAAAACACGCAAAATATAAGAAAGAGGAACATCTCTTGGCATGTCTCTGGCATGAATGAGATATTCTGACTGAACCCTCATATAATGTAAAGTATTTATGTTGAGGTATTAGTTTGCTCGAAAATCAGAATAAGAATCTTCTTCTCTCTTGTGTCAAAATAAGGGTCGGTATGATTGAGTTGACATGAAAGCCTTAAATAGCAATAAATTTGGTTCATCAATGAATGTCACTGTTCGTATTTTGGATTCCTGTATTCCTTTTTTTCATGGAATGCCACAATGAGATACATGAATGTTAAAGTTGTAGTTTTTGTGGGCAAATAAGTTGAATAGAAAGATAGGATAGAAGCGAAGTATAAATAGCGATGCGAATAGAGTACAAGTAATACATAGGCTATAAGTAATGTATAAATACCGATACAAATGCAGTACAAGTAATGTATAAATGCCGATACAAATACAGTACAAGTAAATACAAGGACATTCATAATGGGACCAACACAGAGAAGAAGCAAATATCGCCTTTAGGTATTCGGGCAGGTAACTGATGGCACAACAAAAACTAAGAAACGAAGCACCCATCACATCACCCATCAATGCACCCAAAGCTATTTCTTCTTTGCTTTATAGTGAGGTAAAAGTTGCCGACTGGCGAATAGCGCCCAACAGAATAAGTTCCGTTTCTAAAGCACTTTTGCTTTCCCCATAACTACCCCTCAACAACATGTAGCCCTTAATAATGGCCTACGAACCAAACTTTTGCTTTTGGGTTATATCAAAACAAAATAACATTATAAACATTATGTGTAATTTGCATTTTTTGTTTATAATAATATTAAAATTCTATATACTGTTTATTTTTCACCAGACATATTGCAAATCAATTTTTCAGAAATCAATTCCAATCTAACGATAACCAGCAACGTATGCAAAATATTCAGCAGATTTATGGACATGTGCTGTTGGGTGCCGTCCATGTCCAACATGAAAGGGCAACAATTTCTATGGCTCATCAGTGCTATACATCTGGCCGGGGGCATTTAGTTCGTTAGTTTGCTATTTTCCATCAGCGAAATTTGGATGGAAGGTCACAATAGGTACAACACATCAGTATCTGTCTTATGCCAATGAAAGAGCGTTGGGTGCTCTGCACTGGTCTCTCTTCTCTTCTCTCTCATTTGTTTCGGTCTACAACAACAACAGAGGGGTTCCGTATCTCGACGGGTGGCTCATTTGGCGAAGCCAACCACCTATAACTTACATCGATTTATATTTACGATATACTGTGTTCTATAGTCTATAACAGTGGCTACACTATCGTTAGACTCCTTCTCAACTATCTACTAATCGGAACGATGTTCACTTTTCAAATAACCAAAACCAACTTTCATTACTCCCTAACTGAAAACATCCCAAACTTTTGCCAATAAATATCACATCAACTATTTGTTTGAAGCTTCGAAGAGAAATTATCTCATTAGTCATTTATAGGTATTATCTGGGATTTAATTTGGAGTTGGAATCGATTCGTAGCTAAGGCGCAAGACTTGTATTAGTTAAGAGATTTAGAATTTAGTAGTTTATAGTCTTAGTAGTTATATAGTTAGGAGCAAAATAGTTGATAAGGGGAGTGGAAGATAGAAAATATACATTATAATGAATGCATTAGATACTTAAAAAAGCGTTTGTGATGAATTTTTCTCCCCGAAGAGTCGACCACCTGCCGAAAACGCCCAACTAAACTCAAAACTAAATTCTATGGTTATAAATTTTCTTGTCTTCTATTTTCATTTTAATTAATTCCAACTTTACAAATCTATTTCTTATAGAAATTATTTCATAAGTCTTTAGCAATAAATCCTACAAAACTCTTATGATTTTGCATTAGTTTTCTCCAAAATCATAGGAAATATTTCACTGAAAATTTAGAAGTCATACAATATATCATTTGAATTTATAACAGGAATAATCTAGACATAGATTTGAGCAAAACAAGAGCTATACGTGATTTATATAGAAGAATATATAGAAGAATTAGTATTGGAGGGAACAAATAGTTTAGAAAAGTTAATTGATTCCTATTATTTTAATTTAGAAGTGAAGTGCGAACTAATAAAACAAAATAGATTAGCGATTGGTCGCATGCCAATAGTCCAAGTGTGCAATGATTTATGTCTGGGTGCGTGTGTCACAAATAATCATTTGAGACCATTTGGAATGCAATCAACTGGTCGGTCGAACCTTCTTTTGCGCTGTGATAAATCATCCGAAAAATAAACCCTAATCTCTATTAGAAATTAAAGTCCAAGTATCCGAAGACTTGACTCGGTTTTGGATAGTCGATAAGTGCTATTGAAGTGTTTAATAGTTATCGCAAAATATATAATTAAATATATGAACGGAAAAGTTTTCTTTGTGTTTCTTCAGTGGCTAATGAAAGCATTGTTGGCGTAACTCTAAATATTGAATTTAGTGATTCATCTTTTTTCAAGCAGAAATAAATTTGTTACGGATCATAACATCATTGCAACTATTTTGCAACATCACAAGCCACTGCTCTCCACTTCATAAAGCTGTAAAATTTTGGTAGTGATGATACCTTAAAAATCCAAAGAGGATATATATTTATGAGCCTCTCAAAAGGGAGAGTGTGAAGATTGAGCTGAATATGGATGCCATAGTCATGCCATATATACTGATGTGAGCCTGGCTTACGTCAACTTTGATATCCGAATTATACGCACAAGTGATTGCCCTCTATATAAATACAACAACAGCCAAATTCATAGCACAATAAGCGAAAAACTGGGATCCGATTTAATTACGCTTTCTTGCATCTATGCCTCATGTTTCACTGATTCCCTGAGCCTCCTTCTAAATTCTTCTGCATTCCGAGCATTCCGATTCCTCCGCTTTATATTAGTCTCTCCTCTTCTGTACATTTTTTGCACTTTTCACACTTTTTCTATCACGTAAGGGTGTGTGTAATTTAGCGGCAAAATTTCCACCAAAATCTAACACAATCCACTCCATTCCGAATAGTTCTAACACTCATCTGCCACTAAAGGCACTGTTGAATCTCTTTGCTACTTCCATGCAATCTCTTCTTTAGTATTTTAATTATTTTTTGTTATATTCTATTCATTCGTGTCTCTGATGAAAAATTTGATTATGACTTTTGAATTGCTTTTTGCGAATGACTGTTTCAGAAACGAAGGGTCCTTCATATGCTTACTATTAGCTGAATCATCAAAGTGTCTTAAAACAGTCTGAATAATAACTAAATTGAGTTGTTTACTAGATCCGATATGTCCCCTCTTTGACAATATAGTACCGAAAATCGACGTCTAGTTTAAGTGTTAATAGAATAATACATAGTATTGACAATATTTTACAAAAGTTAAAACATTGATACACTAATACTTTAGTCATTAATAAATTTGTTTCAAAACAGTTTCAAAACAAACTTTAAATTAATTGTTTAGTATGAAAATGGTCGAAATGAATGTTTTATTGCATTGAAATTTTTAGGGCACTTATCTCGAGATTCAATTAATTTTGATACAATAACATAGTGCAAACTGAAATTGAAATATTTGCAAGTAATTTTATTTTTAAATGGACTCTATCTATGAAAATCTAATTAAGTTTATGAAAATTACGAGCTGACACAAATTTTCAATCTAAACATTATATCCATGAGAACCGAATTGAGTCATGTATTGAATATTTTGCATGGAAGAAGTCAATCGATTCTAATAGTTTTCCGAGAACTACATAGAAATATTCATCATACTATATCAACATAAATTATAATTTTATTTGATTCTCCCCTTCTCGTGGACTTCATTCAGAGAAATAGAATTGATTGGACACAAACATTATGAATGGTAAAAAAATTTGATTTAAAAAAAGATAAGATGGCAACGATCCTGACACACTGTTGTTGCTATGCTTTTCGAAAGTTGTTAGGTTTGCAAAATGATCAGCCCGACAACTTTCAACTCCATTAAAACAATCATCGAGAGCTTGAAACAACTCCTAAATTTTCGAATTAAAACTTGTTGACTGTCAGTTTGAGGATAAGTTTGAAAATTATAAATAATATTTAATATGAAATTTGTTTCTCAAGGATAGAAAACACAATGCTTTAGAAATTAATCTGAAAAATATTTTAATAATGCAAATAGAAATATGACATAATCCTCATTATCTTAATGTCTAAGTAGTATATAAATTCAATCTTAATGACAAAATCTTGATCAAAATGAGTTTTTAATTCTCTAAACCCTGAATTTCTTATGAATTTAAAACTTTAAAAAAGAAAGTAAGCTCCAATTGAATAGTAGAATTTGACTGAGTATTTGTAGTTCTGGGCTATTAAATAAAAGAAATTGACTTGATTACTAGTAGTGCTATGTTTGAAATAGTGGTGACCAGGCATTTCTCATATTTAGTAAAATAATGTAAAGTGATTAAGTTTATCAATTTATATGATTGTACGAATGTTGCACACACTTTTAGCATGTTTATTAAATGATGCATCAAAATTAATGAGCCTTCAATTTATTACTAGCTCAAATTTTGTTATTTTCAAAATCAGATCTACAAACCTAACATTTAAACCAATTAAACTATCGATCGTTTTCCAGGCATTCAGACAGTCAGAAGTAAAACTCAGTTGTTGTCAGTCAGAAAGTGAGCAAATTTGAAGAAGTTTCAGAATGTTGAAAGCTGACAAATAATTAGAATGAAACCATATTTTTGTGAGCATCATAAATAACTTATATAAAGCAATAAACACATCTGTATTAGAAAATAACAAGGGATAGAATTTTTGGGATATCATTATTTAGTTTGGGGTAGCCTTCCATCCAATGATAGCGAGAAGAGCATGAAAGAGAGGTGCGGTTGTATTCGTCCTTTACATAAGATAACATAAGCTGAGCACAAGTTACCTTTGGCTGCATTTGGTGCCTCTCGAATAAACCACACCAACAAAAAAGCAGATATATAGAGCCTATTTTGGTTATCTGGTATTAAGTTATGGTATAAGTATGGTTTGTATTTTTGTGCTCTATTCAACTAATTAAGGTATCTTGATTTAATAGCAGTGCGAACAACCTCAGCAGGTGATCATAGCAAATATGATACGAATAGAGTTCTAATCGTATGCCAGTGGCCCTAATAAACAAACCAATAGAACTGTATTTTCTTAAGTCCAATTAGAGAGAGGCGCACGAAATGCGATTATAGGCAATGAAAAATTTAGACTTCACTATTTCTAATGTTTAGTTAGCATTTAATAATTACAATTTGCATTGTAATTCTCTCTTGGGTGGTCTAGAAATATGGGTGATCCTGATCGGTGCGGATGAAGTATAAGAGTGGACTGGCAAATTGGCTAAAGTAGTTTAGGTGCCTCTCATTTATATCAGTATTTGCTTCATATATGTTAACTTATGTGAATAGGGTATAAGTCTTGTGTGTACACATCTATAGATAGATAGGTGCTTAAATATATTGTAGTTTATTCTTCTATATTCTTTATCCTCTGAGCAAAAGAAAGAAAGAAAGATCTATTGATAATAACACAGAATTTGCACGAAGACTGAGACACTTAAATAAGAGCGAAAGAGCTTAGCTTTTGGGAACATAACATTGCCGACCATCTGCCCTAACTATTAGTTTTAATAAAGAGAAGCGTCAGAATAAATGTTAGAATGGAATGGTGGAAGCAGCAAAAAGGACAATAGGAAGAGACATGAAGTTTAGTAAAGGCATCGGCAATAATATACAGCGGGAGAGACGAATAGAACATGAATAGCACCCAACAGTTTTGAAATAGATATGCTTTAGTAGGGCTGCACTGCTAAGGGCTGATCGTTAACAATTACACATCCATATAACAAATATATGAATACAATCATTTTGCAGAAGAAGTGCCACCAATCAAATAAGTAACCTTTTCTATTGGTGAAGATTTGAGTGACCTGTCTTTCGCTACATGTGGTAATGAGCTTTTATATATTTCACATCTGCCAACTAATCCATATGTCATTGAATGAATCTTGAAAATAAAATACTCTAATATTCTTGTCTCAAATATAATACTACAATACTCTCGTCTCAAATATAATACTACAATATTCTTATCTCAAATATAATACTACAATATTCTTGTCTCAATTGCTCGATCACATGTTTGATTACTAGCCAACAAAGTTTGGTGTAGGTCTAAAAAATGATTAGAAACTTTTGCCTATGTCAGAATTGGCAGGAGAGAATGAGAAAATATGATTTGCGAGGCAGTTATTTGAGGTGTGCACAAAAAGTGGAGAAAAAAGTATAGAAAAGTGAATATGAAAGTGTGTATTGAACGCTTCTATTAGACAAAGTGTGTGAGAGTATTCCATGCTCTCACTAATAATGTGCGATCCCATATGCTATGTTCCCATCAAATCCATTAAATATCTCACATCAAAATTTAGTTACTAACTAAAAACAAATATATAGTGCCTAAAAAAGTCAAATAATATCAACTTATTCTGTTGTACATTTACTTATCCATTTATTTATTCATTTATTTATTCTTCTAATGACCAAAGATTATGTTTTTCTTTACCATTTCAATTATCTATTCACTTAAGTAAATACAAAACTTGTATCCAATTAAATGTAATATAAAACTATAGCAATTATTTTCATCGTACACTAAATTAGTAAGGATTTAAATGTTGATTACCTTAATAATGAATAATAAATTTAGTTTTGAAATGTTGTAAGCTGTAAAATCATAAAAATTATTGCTTATTTCATCAAATCAGAGGTCATTTTTAAATCGATATTTCTAAACATATTTTTTCATGGTCGATAAGGAGTGCATATGTATTTGTTGAAAGGAACAAACAAAAAAGCGTAAAATAACTAGAAAATGTTACAATTGAAAGACACGATAGTTTTAGCTGTTTTTTTTGCGCTTTGTATAACTTAACTGATATGCTCTATTGTAATTTGTGTTATGAAAGTGTTTGCTTTCAAAGTGAGGCAGAGTTAGTAAAGAGGAGAGAGAGAGAGAGAGAGAGAGAGAGAGAGAGAGAGAGAGAGAGCTAGTGGTAGAGTTGAGATAACAACTAAGAGCCAATGATTAATTGTGTTGAGCGTTAGGCCGAAACAGTTCGAGTTAGTTGCAGATTGTGCTGAAAATAGCATACATTGATTAAATATCACAACATGAGTGAAATACAAAATGATGTATTGAACAATTTTCATTTGTATAGATGAAATTTCATATAAATATTATATAAATAAGAATGCATTAATCTATTTTTGTGCTGGAAGCTTATCTCCATCAGAAACATTAGTCTTTATTCAATTGGATTATTGATTTGAATTTAAACTAAATTTGTTTATTTTATGAACAACATAACAATTACAGCATTTCTCAAGCAGTTAACATTAACTGATCTTATATTAAGATAAGATTAAAAGGCAATTGTAATTTAACTCAACATCTCATTAATATGTGTGTAATGTTTCATTAAACCTAAATGAGTGGTTTGTGGTTTCAAAACTTCACTTTAAATCCAGTTTATCGCCAAATAGCAAAACAAAATTTATTTTGATAAATGAAAATATAATCTATAGGAACTCATTTATTCAAAGTGTCTTGTGTAATCAAATTGATGGACAGCAGTTGATCCAATAAATTGGATATCTATCAGGCAAAAAGTTGTTCGGCTAAATATGCAAAAGTTGTCAATTCGTCTATTTAAATCAACTTTTAGCCTATGCCGTAGTGTCTGTTGTCCAACAATTTAATTCTCAATCTTTTAAACATTGGCAATATTTATGAAGCATTTCCTTTTCAGTAACAATCCTCTCGAATCTAGTGCAAAATCCAACACATCTGCACCACAAAAGCCATCGTTTCTTAATATTTATTAGTCTGGAAATGACTCACGAATTAGAACTTGTAACCAGTTATTGCAATATTGAAATCCTTTTTTCTTTTTATAATCAAAATATAGTTCAATCATAGCATTGATTTGTAGCTAAAATATTTCGTAGAACAGATCAATTATGTTGACGATCAAGATTTTACTAGAAGATCTGCTTAAAAACCAATTAATTTGATTTCAAGATAGATTTTATGACAGGCAGATAAATTATTAATTTATTCAAGACTTTTCAAATTAAATTTGAGCACATGTTTTGATTAGCAGCAAATATTCATGAATTGTCTGCAATGGTTAAGCCGCAAATTCAGAGTGGGGTATCTAATTCAATATTAACTTACTGATTAAAACTTACTGCATTCGAGTTTTAAACTTCAATTATTCTGTATTTTTACTTATTTTTTGGTAATTTTAACAAATTAATAAAATTTCATTTTTAAAAATGTAGAAATTTTCCGTTAAGTTAACGAGAGATTTGAGTTGTGGATTTGAATTGGGGATGTCCTCGGTTCCTATTGGCTTCGCCACTGATCGTCAGTCTTCGATATTTCATTTTTTTCCCTCTAATTGATGCTTAGCTGATGAAATAAAATTTGAATTTGGGGTTTAAAGAATTTATTGCTTTAATTAAGATATAGGAATTGAATTGTTTTGATTCATAGCCTAGTTTGAAGTAATGATACGCTTATTACAAATGGTCATGAACTTCAAATAAATATATGAAATACTGCACGTTCACAGTTATTTCATCTGATTAATCAAATTATTCACAACAATTACTATTATTACTAAATTATATATCAATTTAATATCTTATTTTCAATTTAAATATCGTTTGAAAACTTCTAGAAAATGTGTCAAATTTTTATTGATCTTAAGTGTAATTTTATTCAAGATATGTGTGAATAACTTCTTCAAACATGCATCCACTAACAAGTTAGTTAATAAAAATCTATATTACCTCAAACCTTGAGTCGTTAGCTGCAAATCAATTGAACTTTTGCACACTAAAATTGCTGTAACCTGTATTAGAGCTTGAGATCATGTCTACGGTTTCCAAGTTTAATATTATATTTCAAAATCAATACAAGAGTTATTATTATGTAACCTGAATAATGAATACCCAAAATATTAATGTATATAACTTTTTCGTGGAATTTATTTATAGAGTTTCTAAATAGCAACTAATTATTATACAATTCGCTGTTTTTAAATAATCAACTTGAACGGCTTTAATTCAATGTCTGGAATGTTTCTGATTACGTTGCAGTCTTGTTAGCGTTGGCAAATTTTCGAAAGATCATCTCATAAGACTCAGACTCTCGTGGAAAATCATAGAATAATTTCAACTCGAGTAACTAAGGGAAATATTAAATTGAACGCTAAAACGCCGAAAATCGTTGATTATCGATAATAGTAAAGAATACAGCCTCAGCGCTACTCGAAGCCCGATCAATATATACCTACTGAGTATTCATATACACGCATTTATTTGGGCTGTCTAAAAAATAGCGACTGAGTTCGAGTTTTTTTGAGGCAATTTTGAGAACAACTTGAAGAGTAATGACAATTTTCAAAAAAACTTTTCAAACTTTTTACAGTCCCAGCTCTAAACCTTGGATTGAAAGTTTATTGATCAACTTTTTCGAAATAAGTTTTTTAAAGTTATTACTGCAACAGTATTGTTGTGATCTGGCGGGTAAGAGTCGTTGACTGCATTATCAGTTTGTTTAATGCTTTAAACATTTTGGCAACTTTACAAAATATCGATCAAACTGCATTGAATCTTAAGTACAACAATAATATTAAAGATCAGATAAAGAGAAAAACAGCTCATTTTCTGTTAAATAACCTTATTGAAAAGAAGTAAAACATTTTGCTTATCTATCAACATGCATAAGGAAAACTTTTCACGTTATTAGTTAAATGTAAATTAATTAATCTAGCAAAACAAATAAAATTACATAGATTGAGATTGCAAGCTATCTGAAAAAGTTGAGTTTTAATTTAATTAAGAACATTAAAAAGTGGATAAAACGGGTTAATTAATTATAATGACAAATTATTTAACTGACAATTAGCAATAATTTGACATTTAGCCCAAAGTATTATCTGTCAATAAATTAAGAAATTAGTTAATAGTTATATAATAAATAGCAGAAATATTTGCGCCTATAATTGATATTAGACCGAATTGTGTACTCTTACTATGACAACAACATGGAATTCCTTTAGTATTGAAGCACTAGCTCGTAAGAGAGAATTGCGGCATCATATAAATGGTCAACAAGTGATAAGAGATTAGTGCACTCAATGACAGCGAATAACTAGAGAATAAGTCAGGTTGTGTCGCATTTCCTTAGGCTAATTCCCATGGATGGCTAGATGGCTAACCATTTTGGCGATGCTAGTCGTAAAACAAATCGCTCTTTTCTCCGGCTGTAGAGATGTGCTAATGAATGGGTTGTAATAGAGGTTTACATACAATAAGATGAGTGCATGGGTTCCTCTTTTATCTGTTATGTTGCACACCAGAAACGAGCCCATCAAGCAATCACATTGTCAATTATGCTTTAGGGGAAGCTTTTCATGAGAAACTGAACAGTATCAGCTATCTGTTTGCCATTATCTTAGGCTGTATTGGCCACAAATGTGCCACTCAACAGGAGACAACCAAAATCAATTATAGTTTACAATTCAAAAGTCAACTGTAAAAGTCATCTTTTCAAACATCAATACAATAGTTTACAAACTTGAAAATCATGTGTCAAACAAAACTAATTCCAGCGATTTATTTATTTTCTTACAAAACGAATTACCTTTTGAAATATAGCGACAAATTATTACAGACAATAATAAATTAAATGAATGATTGTGACAAAAACAATATCGTTTTGCTGAAAAATAGTAAGTGTTTATGACACATAAAACATATGATATCGATTCTGGTAATGCTTATATTATAAGGTAAAGAGAAATGCAATATGAAAGCTCCGCCTTTTATAATAAATAAAGCAAAGTTATGGCCAACTTATAGCTAGCTGATAGCCAGCTTATTCTACAGTAGATTATATTCTTTATACCTTATTTTGGTTTCCATCCATATTTCTAAACTATAGAAATAGGTCCGTAACAATATGCACCCATCAACCCATCAAAAATCATTTGAGAGCGACTCCCATTCTCTCCCAATTGTCTCCCAGTTCTCCCAAATATCCAAAAGTAAAAAACCGGGTGCTCTGCACAGCAAGCTTTAGTTTTCAACATAGCATAAGTGTAGCAAAAACCAAGGCATAGCAAAAGCAATGGTAAGCATAAGGGCCTCACACATCGATTCTACGTGTGTGGCATCTGCTTTGGTGTGCAAGAGGCGTGCATCGGGTCAAGAGATCGTTTAGCGCTATCACAGTACAGCCCTAGACCCTGAGGGCTTCTCATACTATTTTACTATTAGGAGAGCCTTGGGTTCCTTATCATATTGCGAGAAGAAGAATGCGAATGCTCATCTTATTAAGACAACTTACACAATGGCATCGGCAGATTGCGCTATTATTATTAACATTATTACTAACTATTATTGCTATTATAGCTCAACTACTCCATTACAGCCACTAATTCATCTGATAAAGCACTTATTTTTGTTTATTATGGCAAATCAAATCATAGCTAAGCATATTTCAAACCTATCGGTAATTATGTGATCAATAAGGAAACAATATTCTTTTAGATTACGCTCGGATTAGTTCGGGGACATGCACTCGGTGTGAAGAAAAAGTTTTTTTATTATTGCATATCAACTTTTCAAAAAGCTTTATTATATACTTATTATTGTTTAGTTCATAAACTTATAATTGAGTCCAAAATTTTAATCACACATTTTGTCAGATGACATAATTATGTCATTGAATTTGATCAATTTTTTACAGTATAATTTCAATACACAGTATCTGCTAGAGAGACCGAAATAAGGTCAAACTTAAGTATAACATCACAAAAAAATTATTCCATCACTGCTGCCATCAGATTAAAATATCTTATTTGAAAAAAGTTTTGCTTCGCATTAGTACATATTGTATGCTATGGTATGGTATGGAATGATGTGTGTGTGTGTGTGTGTGTGTGTGTGTGTGTGTGTGTGTATGTGTGTTCTGTAGAAGATTTTGATGAAGAAGCAGAAAGACAAGGGGAAAGCAAAAGTAGAAGCAGAAAGGATGGGACCGCCTCTTCTCATAGTTTGCTGATATTTCAATTGTGTTTGGCTCCTGCCAGACGTACGCATAAGTAATTGTTGCTGAGCACTTATTGGTGTTTGGAATAGTTGGGAACTATTGGTTGGAAGCGGAGCTTAGCATGGGAGGTGTCATAAGCTGTCAAGTCCGCCCAAAGTAAGACATGAGAGGTCTATATTGTGTTGTATGCATTACTGGAGCTAATATTGAGCATGCATTGAGAATTGAGTAAGAAGTTGGGATCAATAAAATAGTCATATTAGCCGTTCACCATCTCATCCATGATGCGATTCTATGGTATGATTGGAAGAATCGGTGCATACGGTATGTCTTTCTATAAAAAGCCTGAGTCAGTGATGTCAACGATTTGAAAACTTAGTTTGCAAGTGACTCGAACAGACCTTTTGTAACCCCGAACTACAATTGAAAATTGAGTTGTTTCCAAGTTTGATTAACTTATTAAACACTGACTTATCAGGTTATGATTCCTATTTCTACTTTTCCTACTCATTATCAACAACTTCTTCGCTTCTGTTTCACTTCAACTTCAATCAATCGCCAAAAACTCATTCGATAAATTAATTAATTGCAAACTAATAAGTTTTTTATTAGTTTTGAAAGTTTTGTAAATTTTGTTCGCGAGTCAGTCAACAAAACGGTTTCCAAAATTTGGTACTACGACTTATTTGGACCTTACTTGCATATGCAAAAGAGCTTGGGCTTTATGGCTTTGGACATATCTGCAAGAAGGACAATATCGGCATCAGTTCCAGAGTCATCGCCGTCATCAACTCCAAGCTCACCAAATCATGGGTCAACCGATAGCAATCATGAAAGCGCTGCACTTTATTTGAAGGCCGTATCTGAAGGGGCCTCACGTTTACTAACACAACAACCGCCACATGTTTACAACTCCTCGCCATCCAGTTCTCTACTCGATTCACCACAACAGTCACCACTTCAAGATAGTGCGAGCCATAATTCAATTTCACCTCAACCGCAATCACTTCCGACCGCATTCATAGCGCCCAACATATCAGGACACGGGTCGATCCAAATTCAATCAGCCGTCAGATCACTTAAGTTCTCAATTGAAAATATATTATCGCCTGAATTCGGCAAAAACGAAAAAGAATGTCGAAAAAGTATTGTAACCAACGGAGACAAGTTCAAGAGTCACCACCACCGGCACGACAGTCGGTCTCATCCCTTAGACGTCTCATCATTAACTAATAAGCGAAAACATTCATCAGATTCCGAAAGTTCAACTATCAGCTCATTAAGCACTACATCAAGAGATACTGTCAATAATATTCATGTCACCACTAATAAGGAGTCCTCGAACGGTCACAGAGAAGTCTCATCATCAGGTAAATCGACGAAAGCTTCAGATGAAAAAAAGCCACCACTAGTATGGCCCGCATGGGTCTATTGTACGAGATATTCAGACAGACCATCATCTGGTGAGTGATAGACTTTTTATAACATAAACTTTTATTACTTATACACTTAGAAACACACCCCAACTGACAGCCAATTGCGCAAAATATGTCAATTTGATAAATAATACTTTTCTAAAATGTAAAGTAATGAAACAATATATACACGCAATCTTCTAATGCCATCATTGCCTTGCATTGTAGTAAAACATATATGAATTAACGAGAAAAGTTATATGACTTCACAGGCGAGACCATAAATGCGATCTATCTCTAGCCTCACACACACATTCTAGTCTTTCTCTTTTCTCATGCGGTTCTATTGAATAATTGAATATAAAGACAATTAATAATAGTTTTAAAGAGAGAGAAAATTAATGAATTTTGAGTGAAAGTGATATGACACTGACTGTGTGGAATGCATGCTGTATTCCAATTTATTAACTCGAATAAATAATTAAGAAATAGTAGACTTGACAATCGGAATGACAATATAATTATTTATCCCATGTCAAATGTGTATGCATTGCAGGGCAGCTTTGGAGTGGCTTTTCAATTCTCAGCTTTAGATTCTGGGTCTTATATTCTGGGTCTTTATTTAGTGCGCTGATTGTTATTCACTCTCCCAATATTAGACTACGCCGAACAATCATATTTCTTCCACACATAATAGTCAATGAGACATAAGTTTAAATATTTTCTAACATAATCATACGATTCCAACAAATTTTCTGTTACTTTATTGATAAGTTGCTTCGCACAATATATAATGATTGAAAGCACGCTTTAAAAACACACACATTAGCGAAATACATGTCCGCATAAGTTTACATTAACCACAATACCAAACCCTTATTTGCGCAAACTATCGGTGTGAAAGATGACGATTTCTGTGCAAACCTCACTGTAACATATGGCAAAAACTTGATCTCACACTTCGCCACAACAGTTGGGAAATTGCGAGAAAAATGTGCCATCAATTGATTCTATGGCAGAGCTTAACTATATGTTGATTTAAAGAGTTTAACCATTACTTAAAAGTTGGACTAATTTTTCAGAGAATTGTTTAACTTGTGATGAATGGAAGTAGAAAATAGCTGTGAATTGTATTTATTTAGAATTGAATACAGTTTTGTAAACCTCATTCATATTGAGTAGTATTTAAGCCCATATGTGGTATTTGAAAATATTTTTATCTCGTATAATGAATGTAAATAAATGGTTAGATTCCATTGAAGTGAATCGATGAATCGGTGTGACAAGCTATGAGAGATAATGTGAGGAAAGGCCACATAACTGTTGATGCATTCTGTATGATTGAAAATTTATTGAAAGCTAGTACCAGATAAACCACTGCCAGACCTGAGCAAAACCAAACCTATTGTCATTCAAGCGTCATGTCGTCTCATTTATTGTACCATAAAAGAGTCTTGTGTGAGGTCGTCATTTGGCACTAAGATCTCCTCAATTGTCGATCACAACATTTTAGCCTAATTTTGATTGATTATAGAGACCTCACACATTCACACCACTACTGACTGGAGAACTAGAGAAAAAGTGAAAGCAATTGAGAGCTGAGTTGAGACCAAACAGTAGAATAGCTATTAAAGTGATACCTAAAATAATAGTTGTCGCGTATAATGTGCAAAAAGAAGCGTTTGTATTGCAATTTTCTTGCTGTTCATTCATACCGATTGAGAGAATAAGGCATTCCAGAGCATAATCAAAATAGTACTCAGAGCAAAATCGAAATAGTACTCAGAGCAAAATCGAAATAGTACTATTGATATAGCATTCTTACGTACAGGTATTTTCACTTTTGATGCTTAGCAAGTTTTACTAGTTATACAGCTGTTCAACACTATCTTCGTTTGAGTAACACTAAGGTGTAGGTATTTTTATGCTCTATCATCGTTGATTCCGACAATAGGTTTGGGCAAACAATTGCATCAATTCGAAAGTGTGATATTCCATATGTAAGTGATTCACATTAGTTGTCATATTACTAATAAGCATGTGAAGCATATGAGGTAACTTTGGGAAGGCAATGCTGATATTTGAGTGCCGGAGGGGTTTAGGACTGGGGAGAAGTGCATGAAAAGAAAGAAGAGCTGAACAACTTTTGCAATGCTAAATAGAAAGTTACAAGTTATGGTTAGGTATAGCTGAAGCAAAACTGCTCTAACTTGTATATCTCCCCACCAACGATTGAAAAATGCAAGTAATTTAGTAGTAGCTGCGATCAGTGGACCACCACCGTTGACTGTCCGGATATACCTGTACTTCACTCTAGCAGCTAGTTTGGTCTAGACAGCATTGCCATATACGTGTACCATCATTTTCTACTATTATTCGCCTTTAAATACTCATACGCACTGTGTCTTAAATAACAGATATAACTTTATGAGTGGTATTAAGTTTACTGACTTTCGCGTTGGAGACATATTCATCCATGGGAATTGGCCGCAGGCATCTCACGGACATGGCATCACATATACTGATTGCCTATTAGATAATACTGTCAATTGATAGTAAAGATTCACTTAAGTAAAATATCAACTTTATAAATGACAGTAATAATAGTTATCATTGAAAATACTTTCGCTCGCCTTCTTGTAGGAGTAGAAGACTACAAATAAGACTTCTCGCAGACGCGGGCGGTCTCCGTACATATATTCCATATCTCATCGTGAAGGCAATCACACAAACATGCAATAACTCTGATGGTTTATGGCTTATATTTCACTTGATTTTAAATTGTTTGCATGTCATGACAATTTTTGATTTATAAAATCTTTCCGTAAAGGCTGTGCTGCAAATCAGAATATAAAGCAGTAAAGTAGATAACATGATGGTATTAATTGATTGTGAGCGTTGGCAATTTATTTGGGAAAAATAAATAGCTGATTGTGCCGTAGTTGAAGCTACTGTTATACAACTTCATTGTAAAAAGATTTGAAAAATGGACTTACATTGGGCAATTTTTTCTTTATGTGCCAAAGCATTATTGTTATACTTCGGCATTATCAATTGTAAGGGATAATAGAGCGATTTGAAGTTAATTTTTTCACTTAAATTGATAGTCAATATCATAGATTTGCCAGTCACTTAAAAGTAGCTGAAAAATACAATTCCCAACTGAACAGTGAGCCATCAGTTTAAAGTTTTCTTTACATGCATTTTGATTTATTAAGGTTAGCACGCAATTTGACACTAGATCTATTCTCTCTGAAACCATTTTTATTACTGTTTCCTCCAGACTCTCTAAACAAGTCATAACAGTAAAAATACTTTTGTCTGCACTCTATAGTTTATTCTCAACCTTTTGCTTAGCTTTTGTGTTCCTACAAAATCATAAAAGTCTAGGCGAGTATAGCATTCATAATCAGCTTTAATAGTCTGACTCCAAATGCCAAAAAATGGAAATTAATGTAATTTAGCGTTACATGCTATTTCAGCACAATAGCTTTCATTTGCATTTGACAACATTGTTTTTTAGTCTTACAGTTTGCAAAACTCTCTTCTCTCTTCATGAGACCATTGCTGCGGAATAAATGCAATTGCATTGCTCTTCGCTGCCTCATACATACTATACACTCGAAAGCTTAGTGATACGCGATAGCAACCGCAAGTCATGTATTTTCATGGGACACTTTCCACCAAATCATAATATAAGGGATATTGCGAAACTCACAGAATACTCAATATAGCAGTCAAAGCAAGAGAGAAATCAAATTTGACAACAAATTGATGCACATCACAGGGAAGTCGACATAACAGCAGTATTTTCTTGTTGCTATCGTGTATTACTAAGCTTTCAACTGTATATATAGATATTATATGGGATTTGGAGGTCTTTCATGCATGTTGAGGGTTAAATATACAATTTTTAGCTTAAAGGAATTTCTTTTTAATGCACTCATTCTCAATGAGCAACGTGTAAACCTTTTTTTCAAGATATTCAAAGAACAAAAATACTATTTGACAGTTGAGAAAATTCAGGGAAATCTCAATTCTAGAGAAAAGATTTGATTTAGATTGAAGAAAAATATAACTACAGAAGAAGAGGGAAGAAAGCTAACGAGAAACTAGTTGTTTAATTAAAAGGAACAATAAGTTATTGATTTATAGATTGGAATTGATTGTGGTGGTAAAATTGTTTATTACTGGCAAATGAATGATATATTTGGAGTGATCGATCAATTATATGGAAACAATATGTTCAGTAGATTACATGACGTGAATAATCAATTCTGACATCGATTTAGCATAATAGTCAATACTGAATAATTTATTGACAATAGAGAGTAAGATACGAATATTTATTGAATAAAAGTTTTGTGATCCAACTGAAGATTGTTAATAATCATATATAATACTTAAGAGAATATAAAGCTTAAGAGAATTTGTTATGGTTTGAAAGAAAAATACCAGTTTTGCAATGATGTCATAAAGAGGATTGATTAAATAACCTTCGATTATAAATTCATTTATAATAACTGAATAACTAGAATAAGTTGGGTTAAGTGAAAGTTGGGTAAAATAATAGAGAAAACAAAAATACGAAACAAGTTACTCAGTTTTAAAATATGCATTCCTATCATCCCATCATTAAAGGAAGAGGTCAATTAAGATACCTTATAATTTCTTCTTAAAACTCATTTGTCATATCCTTTAATATTAATTTATATAGATTTTCAGGTTAGATTTTTTACCAACATATCAATTCGTTTCAACCATTCCTCAAATTAGATTTGATACTATTATTTGAAACTCAGATAAAGGGTTGTTAATTAATTATTTCAACTTAATTAGGATTCGACTTAACAGAGAGGATTATAATTATAATCAGGATTTGTTCTTTTTATGGGTAAAGGATGCAAAAATTATTACAATCATATTTATTGTTGTAATTATTATTCACGATAATAATTATGAACTTGATTATAATTCTTGGTTAGGATTCACAACTATCATTAGAGCTAAAGCTTAGGAGAGAAGTCTTGTATGACAGTTGGCTATAAGTTAAATGACAATTAAAAAGTACGAGAAAATCATTTAATAAAATGATTTGGTTTTTTATAAGTGAGGACCTACAAGAGAGTGTCGCATGCTCTCCATGCTCTCTGATGGCCCGGGGCATTGACGAGTTGCGTGATTGTATTGCTTAATCACAATTATTACATCATGAATGCTGCAATAGCCGAGAACCCCCGTTGGATCACATAGAACTGGAAGCCCACACACATGCAAACCATATACTATTCATGCTTATATGGTTTAACTTATTATATGCGACTTCATATCCGAGGGACTGTCGACCTCGGAATGCATTACTGCATATCTACATTACTCTATCACTTACTACATACCGAACCGATTCTTAAAGGAAACGGATATGAGTTTCTTGTGATTGACTGATTCAATGGAAGGAAACTAAAAAATTAGAAAAAGTAAAGAGAGGAGAGCGGGAGTTAACGTATTTATTTCATGATCATGGGAGGTAATAGCTTAAAGATCATATTTGAGACAACATAAGTAGCAATTATGCAAAATTCAAGGAGTGGTTCCACTCAAGCCATTTGTAATCTAGAGTTCAGCGAATATTCTCTACCATATGAATGACTTATCAAATTATTCTTATAATTCGTGATCTAACACAAACACGTCTTTAGCCACTTTACTGAGTAATTTGAGTTAAGATCAAATTTATTTGGACTAATTTAGTTGACAAAGAGTATGCTTTTGTGTAGTCATAAATGGGAGTGAAGTGGAGTTCGGAAAACTTGTTCCAATCATATAATCAGTCAATCAGTTGAATGAGAGATTTCTGCTGCCGTTTGATTTGATACAATTCCTAGGAAAAGATGAGGGAAACAGTGACGGGATATCTGCCAATGTAATTCGTTACTAATTAGCCATTCATTGAACATTTCGTTTCGCTAAATTAACTTTTCATTCAGATTATTGCTCAGTTCTGGCCTTCAAACATAACTCAAAAATAAGAGTAATGATCTGCTCGAAATCTTTTCTGATCATTGCTATGTCATGCAATCCAAGATTAAAAGTTGCGAAAAAAACACTTAAATGCTAGCTAACCAAGCGATTCATTGTAATTTCTAAAATATCTCTAATTGCCATACTTTTGCTTCTCTCTCTCTCTCTCTCTCTCTCGCTCTCTCCAGCCGCGCATTCACTTTCTCTCACTTACTTTTCCTATTAAGATTCAAAGAGTGTATCTTTGAAATGACTAAGACTAAGAAAAAGTAAACTATATTTATAGTTGATAAAAGATTAGGAAGCCTGTAAGTGAGTTTCTTTCGAATAAAACACGATTGAGCAGATAATAGAAGAATATAAAAGTGCTAGCACATTAGGAAAATAGCATTTATTGAGAAATGTATTTATATAGTTTAACCTTAATTTAGAGGAAAATATCAATATTAGAATTATTGAACTTATACTATTATTGAATTTCTATTATGTGTTACGACGACATAATAGCCTGTTTCGATAATATACAAATAATCATCCAATTATACCGCTATAATTCAGTTGTGAAGTACACAATACTAACATTATGTTTATAAAACTTCTTTCTTCAATACTTATTATTATGATTATATCATATAATAAAAGTCTTTATACAATCAGTCTTTAAATAATTTCTTTTGTCATTTTCAATGTATGATTAGATGCTTATTGAGTTTGAAACATACTTACGATCAGATACTTCTAGAGTTTGAAAGCATATTAATATAAATAAATTTAGAATAAAATGAAAATAGAGTGAAGCAGAATTAATTTTTAAGAGGTCACGACTAGACATGTTAAGACAGGTTTGAAGAGTCCTTATGAAAACTCGTCTTTAGAAAAAACGGCTTCAGGATTGTTAGGTTGCTTAGAATATTGGATGAATAAAATCTGTAGTCTATTACTTGGAGTGAAAAGCTATTAGGAAAGTTTCTTTATATATTATAATAAGATATGATTATTTTTATATAAGTTATATTTCATTCTAGGATTTATGAATTCATAAATGACTTTGTGATAAATAGCTAACAACACTCATAAACTCATTTATACTCTCTATGTGGTTTAATCACTTTCTAGTCATTCAGATTTGTTTCCATTTTTTTACTAACTATTCATGTTTCCAATAGCCTCCAGAGCAGAGCCTAACTGTTGCGAACACTTATTCAAATATCACATGTTCCCTCATCACAAACCGACTTTTGCTCTTTTACTGTTAAACAAAGGCAATTCAATTCGGAATATTATCTCAAACTATTGTTTTAATGACTCGGAAGGAGACATTCTTCAGGACTGTGTGATGTGTAATAAAATGAAGGAAAAGATTTATTAGAGTCGGTAACGTTTAGTATTTAGTGAGATTCGATCATCAAAAAATAGTAGTAAAGCCCACACAGAGACAAATATACAGATGTGAAACGGCATAGGATTTGCCGTTAATAAAACAAATGATATATTTTCATAGTTGCATTTGCGAAAATCATTTAAAGCCCTAAGGCATCAATTTAGATTTAATGCTGGTGAGGAAACGGAAAAAACAGTCTGAAAAAACACTCTTTCTATGAGCTCATTGAGGCTGAAACAAAATAAGAGTTTGCTGTTAAAACTACTGATTTGGTAATCTTTTTGTGTATTGACTATGTGCCTAATAGTAAAGTAGTGTGCGCAAAAGCTTCAATTAGGTTAAAGTGAAAAATAAGCATTTGCAGGCTCTAGGGTTAGCAAATAATGCTATTCCACATCGAGTTAATGTTGGACTCGGCCATTGAGAAACTAATGGTCCGAAAAGAGTGTCGACACGTCACATTGCATTCGGCACAAAAGCCACTATCTCTCTGTTTGCAGACACTGGATTCGTGTCGGATTACGATGATGAATACGCTCTGGGAGATAAACCATCATTTTTCTATTACTACCTCTATTTTAATTAGATAAACGCTTGTAACTGCCAAATCAAGCAAACAGTTAAATGTGCGCAAAAAGCCCTAACACTTTTTATGCTTCTATACATATCCAATCCTGCTCAATTTCACCATCATTTTATATCATTTAACACAGCCAAATCTGCTTTCAACTCTTTTTTGCTTTCTCCAAGAATACTGATACTTGTACAGTCATATCTCGATGTAGTGAACCTCCTCGCAGTGAATTTAGTTTACGGTGAAAACAGCATTCTGATTGCGATACGTATATTCTGGTCTCGGTACACGTTAACTTGTTTAAAATAACATGTTTACAGTGGGATCTCGTTACAGTAAATCAAACTACTAGTCCCCAGAGATTGACTATACCAATGCGTTACAGTATATAGAATATAAGAGAATAAAAGTTGAATATAAGTTACTTATAGAGATGTAAGTGTTTTGAGAAGAATTGCTTTTTAAGAGTTTACTCAAACAAAGTGTAAGACTAGAATTTGCTAATGCAATGGTAGATCAAGAGTAGATTGAATGTGCATGGAATAGAGGCAAAATTGGCGAAAGCGTCAATGATATCGAAGCTGGCAATGGGTGATAAAGCGTTACAGTAAAAATAGCGCAAACATAAGTTAATGTGACTTTAGTTGATTGAATGCGTTGCGATTCAGTCAGACCGCATTTAGATAGTCATGTAATTGGCCTCTAAATAGTGTAGAGCTTGAAATATGTGATCCATGGGTGAGGACCTCGTAGGCAATTCGTTGACTAAAAATTTGATGTTAGGAAATGTGTGTAGAGATAAGGATTTTATGTGCGTAAAAGCTCGGGCGCTCATAGATTTACAGTACCTTAACTTATGCCAAACATTAGCAGTATATACGCCTACATGTATCAGTTGTTTCGGCAACGAGGCATCGTTATCAGTGAATAACAAGATGTGCCACAACACACCAACACAGCCAACGAAGATAAAGGCAATTAATTAATTTATACTTTGCTTTAGTTAGTCTTACTTATAAACTGTTAACTTTTGCAGAATTAATTGAGCGCAGAATAACTGATGACTTGCATTAATGAGCGAATGCATCATTAAAATGGTAATTAATTAGAGTGTCATAGAGTTACTGCTTATGTATACGATACTCAACAGTCAGACCATACCCTATTTGAAAATACTTATTTGTCACTAATCCAATTTGAAATCATTTATAAACTTGTTTATAAGTGCTCTCTTATTGCTCTTATTGCCCTCTCATTGCTCTTTCATTGCTCTCTCATTGCTCTCTCATTGCTCTCTTTTCTCGTTTTATGGCTTGCCTTCACCAACAAAACTCGAACGGAAGTAATCTCACAAATGCAGACAATGGAAATCTGAGATTTGAGCTAAACTAAAGCATAAGCTTAAAAGTTTGGAAGTAAGTGAAGACACTATTTAGGTTGAGTTTGACTGGCAATCTATTGAAAGACATGGAGCATATTTAGGGTGTAGGTCCCCGGTCGATCTTATCAAATCAAGTCTTATTTTAACTGTATTAATGTATGATCACTACAACTCAATAACAGATGCACAATAAAGATAAAGAAATCAAATGGAGTTTAGCGAAAGAGAGGCAGATGCAAATACAAATAGTATAGCGCACAGTCTAATCCTAATTGAATAAGCAGTGACTAAGCCAACTGTCACTTTGTGTCAATTTATCTGAAATGACGACCAACTGTTTACATCTGTATGTCAATTAAGTATTTTTAAATAGATAGCTTACTGTACAACTTAAGTATTCTCAAGTGAAGTATGCGTTTGAGTAATAGCTTTGAAACTCTATTTTGCTCGTAGCAAACTTTCACAATAATAAACTAATGCTATTATGTTATGGACAAATACGTACTATATGAAAAGAATAACAAATTTAACTCATTAGCTAAACCTTATTTGTAATAATACAGCTCTAGCTTTAATTTCGCAACTATTTTCAATTATCGCTCAATGTTTTTAAGCCGAATTTTCACACGACTCTAACAGAATTAAACTAACTTTTTAAATATAATTTGGTTTGATTAATTTTCAACCGATAGTAATTTTATTTACCATTTAATTTGTTTTACAAAGCAATTATGTCGCCCTAGACTTGAATACGCTATTAATTTCTGAAAAACCTGATAAATAAGATAAAACTTAATTACCATAGATGTGAAAGATTGTGTTAAAAAAGCTTTTTTATCTGCGCAACATTGAATCTAAATATAGCAATTAATAGGCATTTGATTGCAGTAATTAATACGGTATAACGCGCATTTAGTAGTTGCAAAATAAGCCAAGAGGTTCATAGCTGAACAATACAGGATTTCGTTATAGTATCGCATATCTGCCCTAACGTATAACTGATTGTTATATTGAAAATTGGAAACCGTTCCGGGCATTCAAATAGAAAACTTTCTCACATAACCAGAAGCGTCCAAATGGTGTTTATTCAAATCCAAGCGTGTGTTAAGAGGAGTCATCCTATTGTTAGAATGCAATAAATGGCCAAATGTTGTCAACTTGTCTGCTCTATTCCCACGTTTGATAATAAAAGATCGCACCCCAATATCAATGCGAATATGCAAATATTGTAAGCTTTTCCTTTACATTCATGACTTTTGATCAGTTCATTATAAGTAATTGTTTGCTTGAGATAAAGCGATCGAATGGTTTTTGCATATTTCACTGTCATATTTAGTGGGATAAGTACTAGAAAGTGCTATTTCTAACTCAAATAACATTAGAGATAATATAGTATATTATACCAGTGAGCCTCTGACTTGCAAATTAAAGCGCTACTAATTTATAAACATCTTTAAAGTGATTTATGAAACCCACCCGTATTGCTTTTAATTAGAGCCGTTTCCTCTCCCCTATTAAAAGATGCCCATCCGCTCAAACAAATCCTTATAATCATCATATGGTCCTCTACCTCTAGTTCGCCTGCTAGTGGTATAATATTCAATTTTTACAATCGAGTCTCTCTATAATGAAGTCGGATATAGTGAACTACGAGTTGTAATATACACTTTTGAAATAATTGTTTGGCTCGCAGACTATGCACACTATATCCGATATAGTGAACTGCCCTTATACTGATCAGACTTCCAGCGCGCTAAAGTGTTGATTATAACGAGAGACGATTGTACAATCTTTTTGCATAAGACAGGAGTGTACACACAAATCAATCAATGTAAAACTGTGCAGGTATTGAGCGTTGAGTTACGCCTGTAATATCAAAAAGAGACTAAGTTTAACAACCAGAATGTATGAGTTGGTGTAGACCTGCATCGAAGTGACGATTGCTGATGGTTCAACATTGTGACAGGCATGTTAGGTGGTCTCGCCTGTCAAACTCACTCAAATGGTCATTTATCATCGTCACTGAATTGACAAACAGGTGCTCTTAGAGCAGTGGGATTAGAAGACAATCGTATGATACACAATCACACTGAATGATACACTGATATACCTTAATCTGTTTACAATTGATCCCTCAAAGAAACGATCGCTTATTGAAATATCTGAGTCCAACTGCAAGGCTTTTCAGATCCTATCTTTGAAGGCTAGTCAGCCAAATAAATAGAATAAACCAATTATTGCTCACACTTTTCATGCCTTAGTGTAGAAGATGCTAACTTCAAATCGTAAAACTATGCAATTCTAATTGAATTTTCGCTTTTGTCAATCTTAGGGCCGCGATCGAGAAAAATGAAAAAGAAAGATAAAAAGGCAGATGAGAAAAGGCCCCGAACAGCATTCACAGCAGAACAATTAGCAAGATTAAAACAAGAATTTCAAGAAAATAGGTATGTATTGTTAAATTGACTTATAGAAAATTGCGATTTCGGCAGTCATAGTAACTTAACCATCAAAATAACTTTTAGGTATTTAACTGAAAAGCGAAGGCAAGACTTAGCGAAAGATCTGAAATTAAATGAATCACAAATTAAGATATGGTTTCAAAATAAGAGAGCCAAAATTAAAAAGTCGACCGGATCTAGAAATCCACTTGCTATGCATCTCATGGCTCAGGGATTGTACAATCATAGCACTATGGCTGTCGATGATGAGGACGATGACGATGATGATGACTATCTCGAAGAAAGAGAATCCTTATGTACTTCCCCTCCTAAACATTCTGATCTTAAGAACAACAAATCGTAGTCTTCATTGTAATTGAATGTAAATAATGGTACTTAAATTTGAACAAAATATCATTTATTAATTGTACAGTGATTGACGCGGATATTATAGTAATGGGCATGACATCAGGTCTATGTTATTATTTTCTGTATATAATTTCCAATCATATATGACTAAAACTATTGAATATGATCATTACTGAAAACTGTGTTCAATGCAGTTTAATTTCAAATTTGTCATCTTTACAATTATTATTATTATTATTATTATGAATTGAAATATTTATTTATAACAAGTTTTGCTGTGAACCTATGAATACATTCAGTTTTAATCATATGAGCTCAGATATAAAATAACTAATAATTTACATGTAGAGCATCTCAATTTATTTATTTTATATTGTTGTCAAAACTGAAGTTTATTACATAAGAGTTTAATGTCAACTTCTTCCTAACGTTAGTTTGATCTAACTTAAAAATAGCTAATATTAGCTAAACTCGATTCGATCTGAAGAAAGATCTGAAGAAGGATGGGAAGAAAGAGTAGAAATGATGTTGGCGGCAGATATAGTCTCTAGTAGGGACTGTAGTAGATCGAAGCGAGGCGATAGTAAGGGCCTGATATTTGAATATAAGCCAATAATTTATACAATAAGTTAGTAGTGATGGCTTTGTCAATAGTAATTTGCATGAAATATGAAAAACAAAAGATTCTCATTTTTGTTCCTCTTATTATACTTATGTAATATAAATATATACTATAGTACTTCTATCATTCTAAAGTATTATAACTTATGTAAAGCCAAATAACATATTAAATACTATCACTTCTATATCTTATATCTATTTCTTCTCCGATTCCATTTATTTCAATATTAAACGTATTGCTATTTTTGCGAGAAAACCAGTTTTCTTCTTCTTCGTCAATCCGAATGGCAAATACACCAGAAGTATGCGTAGCGCTATAATCCCAAGTAATTTATGGATCAAAGAATTTAGAGCTGGCAAAGAAGAATGTTGGTTTTGAAAAGAGAGAATAATGTAGATAAACTGATAGATTTTGAAGCTGTCACAACGTTTCCGCGACAAAGTCATTAAGAGCTCATTAAGGGAAACAAGTTTGTTTTGCACTCCCAAAACAGACTCATCGCTAACTAAGTGATCACATTTCAAATATTTCTTTCACAAACCTTAGGCCTACCATCTCTTTCGCTCCTAACATTTAAAGACAGTTTTTGCTTTGAAATTAACGTTTAAGTAGATGTCATAATTTGAAAAACAACTAAAGCAATCCACTTTAAGGCCATTTCCGATGTTATTTAGTTTGAATAGAACGGCATCTAAACAGCAAAATCTCAACTCAATCCTTATTCCATCAAAGAGTGTTTGAATAATTTATGAAAGAAAATATTAAAATGTGTTAAAATGCGTGCAATAATTTATTAGTAATTAATTGTTACACGAATACATGACAATTTACTAGTTTGCAAAATATCTTTATATTAAAGCCATCATCAGTTGTTTATTGCATTTGGATATATAGCCATTATAAAATAGGTGGAGAATCAAATCAAATTATTCTGGCCATAGGTAGGCAGGCATTCAACGTAAAAAAAGCAAAGCAGGAGGGAATACAACAGACCGCCTTACCCAACAACTTCTACTCATTTCTATATATAGGTCAAAATCTTGCCACCCTAATTCTAACCCGTATCTTTAAACCCAACTGTTTTCTTTTTTGCTACTACTTCTTTTGATCATCTTAGCTTTTACTATAAATCTATTTAATCTCTTTCCAGTTCCTTTCAATTGAGTAAATTAAACTGTTGTGACATTCACTCAAAACCAGGTACTCCTTTGGTAGATGTCTAGTTGTATATTCTCGATATACAATCGTATTAAACTTATAGAATTGTTAACATTGTTTATTGTGGCCCTGGAGCTGTTTTCTAAAAAGTGTTGCAATTTCTCATTTAATAAGTTAACTCTTAAGAAGATTTTATTTTTATTTCCTCTCATTTAATTCTCAGACAAAAGTTACGAACAATTTTATAGGTTTGAAGTGTTAGCAAAGAAGAAAATTAGATTTAACTTTTATTATCCTATATCTAAAACAGTGTCTACGGCATTCTGACACGAGATGACAAATAATAATAGAGGAAAAGATAAAAGAGCAAGAATTAAGTTTGTTGTGATGTCAATCAAACTGTTGTAACTGAAATCTAATAAAACATATGACCTGTATTTATAATAAAAACGCTTCAAATCTTATTAGTCCTACTATATTCCAAATGAACACCTTTGCCAACACCAACCATTATATTATACTCAAACAGTATATGCAGCACATCCTTCTTTTATATTTTCAACATTTTTTCCATTTCTACAATTCTAATGCTATTATGATCAGCCATGCATTCATCTATGCTTTAGAGGCTGTCTCTTCCCTTTTTCATGACTACGGCTTATGATGAGACGTCCGATGCATCCAAAAACTTATATGCCCAGCTTGTGCTCAAACTATCTCTCAACTATGTCTTTGCTATACTTTCGCAACGGTTCGTTTGATAACTGATACTTTGCCAGTAGGAAATTGCAGGTTATCAAAAGATACCACTTTTCGACGAGATTCTGCTTATGAGCTCGAACTAGGCTCCAACTTATATAAAGTGGTTTAACTATCAAATATTCTGGCTCTGATCAGCCATACGAAACATGACATTGACTACACTTTTTCTTTTGGTCATTTAATTTTGATCTGAAAAAACGAATTTCTTGAGAAAGATGTGTTTTTATGAAAGTAAGAAATAAGCGAATGCTCACGAAATAGCAGGTATTGTTAAGTTTCACACATGGTTTGGTAGACTGTGGTGGGTCGAAATTGTCACTCCAATTACGAATCAATGAATTACTGGCCAAATATATTCTATTTCATCTTCTATTGTCTGCAACAACAATACAATCAAAACTCGATCAGCATTAAATCGTCAAAAAAGATGTAACAGAAGTAAGAAAACTACAAAAAATGAAAGAGTTCCATCTAACAGAATTGCTATCAAGTGATTTTCCATTGAATTAAACTTGCAGACATAACTAGAGTCTCATATTTCATATCTAAGTCTATTATAATGTTATGAAAAATAAACTTATCTTATGATCAATAAGTCGAAACAAAAGAGATTTGGAAAGCGAACAACTTAAATGTACAATAGAAATATTGGATTTAGCTATAGTAACACCACCTCTTACAAACTAGTCATGTTTTCAACAATTACACTACTATACAAACTTACAAACTAAGAACTTAGCCAAATTAAAAATTAATTACACGTAATAACTACCTTATAATTAAAGTGTAAGAGAATGGAAGGATAAAGAAATTCAAATCAACAAAATGCTAGTGTAAAAGAGGCATGTCAAATAATAGAAAGGAGCAATGTCAAATAATAAAAAGGAGCAATGTCAAATAATAGAACCAAAACAAAAGTGTATTTACGTGTCAGTTGAAGTTGCAAGATAGATGATAAAATGCATATTTCAAATTAATTTATTTAAATTATTATATGATTGTTTTGCCAATTTAAAGTGTTTAATATTTAAATGTTTATTTAATACTGTAGTCACACCCTCCACAACAATCGTATTGAACCTTAAATTATTAATTCAAATTATAGATCTGAAAATTTCTTTATTCTTAACCTACAATATTTTTAATCATCAATAATGCTATTATTCAAGCAATAAATTCAATGGTATTCTTAAACGAAGGACAAAAACAACATAAAAATTTATCGGTTAATAAAATATTGGGTTTTTAGTTTGAGAATCAAACAATCGAGCACAAGCAACTATTATTGAAATGACGCTGATAAATTTGAATTTCACTTTCTTCAGCTTTTAATCATCTTAAACATAACCATTTTCAACCAGATAACGCCTTTTAATACGAGTTACCGCGCGATCAACTCTTAAGTCAGATTATTATTAGTGAACGTGATCTCAATAATGGTCTAGGAGATTCTGCACTTAAGCTAAGTTCTTCTTCTCATAGTTTCTCTGTTAAAAACCAAAACAGTTGTTATTATAAAATGATAATACTACACTTCTCATAAATAGAGACTTCGTGTTATATAAATAGTTGAGTCAAATTTAGGACTAAGTATCTAGAAAGTAATGGTTGAACTAAATGATCCTTAGACTAATACTTTAGAGATAATAATTGAATGGATCGCTGTATTTTGATAGCCTAAGAAGAAATTAGTGTTTATCCTCTAGCTAACACAGAAATCAAATATGAATAGCTCAATAGGGAAAGTGTGATCTATTGTCCAAATTTCTAACTTTTAAACAAGGTTGTTCACTAATGTGACTCAACTAAACATGATAGAAACATAATGACAAAACTAATTGAAGCCAATTGCCTGTAATTTACCATTAGATTTGACTTTTTGATTTACATAATTCAATTTATCTTACATTTTACGTCATCAATAAATACTAAATTATTATTATTAACATTAGCTAAAGACATCTTATATTTGTCGAATGAGTTTGCAATTTCATTCCATTTAAACCAATCTAATAATTACTTTGATTTTAACTTGAGATAAACAAATTTGTTAAATTAAGATTTATTTTCTAGATTACGACTGTTTGAGAGGTAGTATAAATTTAAAAATTTTAAAGAATTTTAATTGAAAATTGATGCATTTCCCAAATCAACATATTGTTTGCTCTGCACCAAACTTTAGTCACTTCTATCTAACTGACATTGTTTCAAAACTATTTATTATAATTATTCCAACAGTCTTCTCAAACTTATTCTTTCAATTCTTATTCTCTCAATTGCTATCCCATTAATCAACTACATATGAATAGTTCATACATTTTTTATCACTTCTTTCTACTTTTAATTAACATTTCAGAATAAAAACATTTTTAACATACAATCAAAAGAATCATTAATCGTGAAACAGTTCAAACAACTCTAATTAATCTTATTGAAGCAATCTGAATATTTAACTTCTTATTTATCTCATCTTTTATAATTGAATATAATAGTGGCTGAACCGCAAATTCGCTCTTGAAAACCGACAAACAACTAAAATATAGTGAACATTTTTAGTAAATATTTCCATTCTATTCTTATATATTCATCAAAAGTTTCAAGGCGATTAAACTTAACGCCCATGTGAGGCAACGCACCAAAGATAAACCTCTATTGTATTTATTTTGTATGCTAAATATTATTTTCAGATCATTTCTTTAGAAAAGCTGATAAGTCTGACACATATTGCTATGTTTGTGAGGATAAATAAATCAAAATCTATATATTTCACTATAATCGTAATCTTTTTGTATGATTAATGTAAATCCAAGACTTTGCTGTTATTACTGGTTTTAAGCTTTACTCAAATCTGTTTTATCTCTGGAATAATAATCAAAGGATAAATATCAGTGAATATTATTATTACAAATTTATTTCTTTTGTAATTTTCCTGTTTTTCTATATATTATGAAATAATAGATGCAAATTAAAATTCCTCAATGTTTTTCTCAGTAAACATGTGCTCTTTTCTATGTTGCAATTCGGACTCTCAATTCAACAACCTCATACAGTCAAACCTGCCTAACTTCATCATATAGTTAAGTCATTTTTAAAGATCATTAACTATTAAACCATTTTTTCTATAATATTTTAGTATTGCTTTTTATAAACCACTTAAGTACATGTCAAAGAGGTTTTACTGTAACATGAAAATTGCAACTCTGGATCTCTTTTATGCTCAGTCCCTACATTTGTAGCCGAATTTTACTTTCAATATAAAGATCATTAGAGAAATAGTTCAATTATGATTCTTATTATGGAGAATAGCGTTGGCCACGCAAACAATCACAATGTTATTTGAGTAGCAATAATAACATAGTGATGGATCTGATCGAAAGTATTCGCTAGCAGTACAAGCAATTAGATACTCCATTGCTATTCGTCGACTTATCTATAAAATATAAAACTTTCCTACAGTCATTGTTACGGCCAACAAATCCAAATCAACAAAACTATAGATACTATTCTCTATTCTCTCTTTCTCCCCAAATGCAGTCTACGTGAAACTTTACAATTATTAGTCTATAGCACGAATATACAGAAGCAGCAAAACTGAGAAAAGCTCATTATATGACTGCAATACATGTATGACTGCAGTACATGTGAGACTCTATAACACGCTATCTCTCCTAAAATGACATCAACATAATAGAGACCTGTCAGAACGGACGTGTTAAGACAATTATTGCGTGAGTCTTTTCAACAAAACAAACGTTCAAATCAAATTGAAAATAAAAATGACAAACATTTTCTCAATTTGAATCTCCAGTATGAAATTATTTACATCAATGATAATTATGATTTATAGACTATAGTCTTCTAGAATAGTTCATTCCAGATGATTACCACAGTTCTTAGACCTATTATCCGTTTAATTTGCCTTAAAAACAAACCAAAATACCATCAATTTTCTTTAATTTCCCTAATAGTTCAATTATGTATTCAACTTATAAATCTATTTGAAAACTATTTTTCTAAAGCTTCACGCTTTATTCAATACTGCAGTTTTACATAATTCATGTGCCCTTATTTGTACCAAAATCGCTTAATAATCATCCTTTTAATTAAGTTATATTGACAGCTTAGGATTGATTAATTCCATTCAAATATTTTGTATCGCTTCAAACAACAGCTCAACTTCTTATGTGTTTGTGACTGAAAATCAAATTTAAAAGTTTATAAGCACTTTAGCAACTCTTCTGAGAGTAATATGGTTTAAAATAAAAATTAAAGAGAAAGTAATAATCAACAAATATATGAATATAATGATGAAAACTTTGGGATAAACTGTAATTATTAAAACAGAATCAAACATATCTTGTCACGAACTCTCGTGTTTACAAGTGTATAAATAAATTCAATTATGCTAATCAGTTAACAGCATCTGATTTTCTTTTGCCTAAAACACTAGATTTCATACTTGAAATAATATAAAGATAATATTATGAATATATTATGATGCACTTGTAATGTAAAAAGTTGTTGACAGTACAGTTCGGGACATTAAAATGATGCATAGCTACGGGAAAAGCACGATTACCATGTCATCTTCCTTCTGATACATATCTATTTCAACTCTATTTTCAATTGTAATTGCCTTTATTGTCTAGAATGATCAGGAATTACACTTGAAATCATATGAATTATTATGGCAAGTCAGAAATACTGTCATAAGAACGCATCGTTTCAAAATCATCGAAATACTTCTTTCTCGCTCAATCAAACCTATCGATAGAGAGACTCTTAAATAACTATTACTAACAATTGCTTGAGAAAATTCAGGATTATCTACACTAATGGGTATATTAGGAAAATATAAAAGTGGAATAATTTGATTATGAGAATAGATTAGAATGTTCATACCTAATATGATCCATGTTAGAAAGTAATCAAGCGTAATAATCGCACTCAAGAAATTCACTAAACATATCAAATTCGTACTAAAACTCATTTCTAACTTATCAATCTTTCTAAATGCTTAGTTTAGATGGTTTTAGTGATAATTACAAAAATATCGGCCCATTTGTCTTTAATTGAGCTGAAAAAACAAAAATAAGTTTGAAATGTTTTTCAAATCAGATTCTAGAGAGATAGTAATAATATAACTTTTCTTCTCAATAATTCAATTTTGAAGATAAACCTTAAATTTTTAGAGCTCTTATAAATGCTTAAGATTCATTAGTCTAATCGATAAGTATATAAAGCAATTCTCGTCTTTTTCTTGCATTCAATGTGATCTTTCCAAATGATTAAATCTTTAACTAATGCTATGCATCAAAATTCCCCTAAAAAGAAAGTTTGATAAGAATAAAAGTTTTATTGATTGAAGTTAAATAAATTTAGATTTTACGATTTAAGAATTTAAAATTAGTGTCTCTTACATTTTAGTGGCCATATAATGCACACGGCAATACACTATTAAAAGCTATCATTTGATTAAATTTCAACAACTCAAACTTGTTTCAATACTTGTAAATAACTTTCATAAAACTTAAGTTTCAGTACTTGTAAATCATTTTCATAAAACCTAAGCTATACCTCTATATTGAATGCCCTTTTCCCAAACTCACTATTGATTATAATGTCTTAAATCCAATCAAACTGTTTTACTTTTCTTTCCATAACTTTTATGTGTTAGTTCTCAACGTTTACCGCTTTTATCATTCAAGACTTATCACATTTGAATTACTGATAAGTTTTAGTTAATTAGAAAAAAATATAAGAACCAATATATCAATCTTACATCAGACTGTCTCTTAAAAGTTAGTACTTATGTTCACGGATTAATTGATGGTCATTGGAATTTAAGTGATCTGAATAGCGGCATTTCAGCTCGATTTACTTTATAATCTAATGGGATTCTTCAAGCGAAGATGATGATGGCTCTTGTCAGGTGCTTTGGCGATCGGCTTTGCTTAAAACCAAAATAATTACAAAGCTCCTCTGTGTATTTCAACATTTTCTCTTGGGTGGTCCGCCGCCATCTCTGCCAATTTGTTGACCTTATCTTGACCTATTAAAGCGCATTACATTATTGCCCCTTTACTTCATTTAACCAGTTATCAATGACTTAAATTATTAAAACATGATAAATAAGTCTATTAATCTCATTTCCTCTTATATGTCCAACTATTCCTTCTTCAATATTCACTTATTCCTTATTTAACTTACTAATTATAATATTTAAAACAAGCTTTTAAAATTCAAAGTCAAAACTCAATCAACTCCATCTTCTTCACAAGTTTTTATCTCATTTGTGTTCAACTTCTGCTAAGACTTTTTAACCTTCCTCTTAACTTTTTTCAAAGTCGACTAAAAATTTATTATTTCCTATTTTGGATAGCTATATAGTATTAACTATCCTATAAATCGCATTTTATTTCAGAAGAAAAATCATCCGCTTCTTTATTGAGATGTGTTTGTAGTTAAAATGTTTTGAGAAAATAGTAGCTATTTATATATAAGAGTCAGAAAAAATTCTAAGTAAAATTTAATAGTCCGAAATTCCTAAAATTACAACTTATTTAAAGTTGTAGAGATAACTTTGTGATCATTAGTGCAGTATTTCATAGAGATCGATTCAATTTAATACATCTATTTGACCTGAACCTCAACTTCATAAGTATCTTAACTGAGAGGATAAAGGCATAAACAAAATCACTTGCTATCAATACCAATACCATAATAACAATTGTCAGTTTAAGTACCCTTTTTCGAGCCTAATTGATTAGTTTGTAATAAGAGGCAAATAAGTTGAAGAGCAAACAGGATCGATAGCGTTCAGTAATGACTGCAGTAGTGCCCCCTCTTCTCGGTTCAATAGCAACTGTCGGACCTAATACTAAACGAGCTCATCAATGGTACATGTATTATATGTTCAACTCAAACATCCACTTGTGTGGTCTTCGGCAGGAATATATTTAAAGCAGTTGTCATAGTTTCATGCAATTAGTGGCACTAAGCACTTGCCTGGTTAGTGATGATAATATGCAACCACCCTTTAATTTCATCTCTTTATCCCTTCAGGCCATTCCCTCCACAGAATGGCTAAGAGTGATGACCACTATTTCTATGCTCTGACTTACATGCTGGTTGACTCGCATGCTGGCTGACTCTCATGTCAAACTATTTCTGTGAAACCCCTTTAGTTGTAAATCAATTCTGAATGTCATAATTACGCTTTAAGACCAGATAAATACCCCATTGGGTATTTTGTAAAAGTGTTTTGAAATAATTATCAAAAATTCGCGTGCATTCGATCGCAAGCTTATAGCGTTTCTGCAACTGATTATTAG